>OX443563.1:37471520-42271520 GCA_949372485.1 Cheilosia soror
ACTTTTTTCTGCTGCTGTTGTTGCTGCTGCTGATGTTGTTGTTGTTGTTGTTGTTGTTGTTGTTGTTGTTGTTGTTGTTGTTGTTGCTGCTGCGGTTGCTGCTGCTCCTTCTTTTGTTGCTGTTGTTGTCGCAGCGGCTGTTTTTGCGTCAGCTGCTGGCTCTGTTGTTGCTGTTGTTTTTGTTGTCTTTGTGGCTGGCTTGGCTGTGTTTGTTGCTGCTTTTGGCTTTGCCGTTGCAGTTGCTGCTGTTGCTGCTTTTTCAGCTCTTGTTGTTGCTGCTGTTTCAGCTGTTGTTGTTTTTGTTTTTGCTGCTGCTTTGCCTCTTCAATTTGCTTCAGCTTTTGTTGTTGCTGAACAACTTTCTGCTGACGCAACTTTTCCCTCTTTTCGAGGAGCTCTTTGATTAGACGGTCGAGCTGTGCTTCCTCGTCTTCTTCATCTTGCTGTTGTTGTTGTTGTTGTTGTTGTGTTGGTTCGTCTTCGGCGTCCAGTAACTCTAGAAATGAGTTACCTTCGCCCACGTACCGGCACTCTCCCCCTTCAGACTCGTACGAGTAGCTGAGGCCATCGTTGTTGTCGTCTGTTTCGGTCTCTGACGTCAACACAGCATCGCCAGAATTAGCCTTTCGTTTGGCTGACATATTCGGCTTCGCTTTTATTCGTCGTCGCCTCTTATGCTCAACTTTTGTTGATTCCAGCGACTGTACATCTGCTGGCGTGGTTGGTACTGCAAATGCTGCTGTACTTGTTAATGCTGCTGCACTTGTTGTTGTTGTTGCTGCTGCTCCCAGTTGCTGCTGTTGGCCTTGTTTTCCACCAACTCGCTTGGGCAACGGGGCATCGCCTTGCGGGACCTTTGGCTGGCCAGTGTCCATCGCGTGATTGCCTTGCGGCACTTCCACTGTTGTTTTGACTTTGGTTTTACTATTAATTATTTAATTAATAAATAAAAAAACAACACTTCCCCCACGGGGACTCGAACCGACACCTCTGGCGTCTCAGTCTAATGCTTAACCCACTAAGCCAAAGGGCTTACAATAACTTTTCGATCAAAATCACTTTATGTAACGATTGACTTTGCCAAACACTGCTAACACTATCCAAGTCGACTGATCACGATGGATGCTGAAGAGCGACTGACGAGAACCGATGATTTCAGCGTGGTATGGTCGTTGGCGAAAATCGACTTAATAAATGTTTCATATAACTTACACCAAGTTAAACTTCATTATTTACCCTTAAATACAATTCAACGCATTGCATCGCAAATCTTTGGACTTAGAAAATAATGCAAATTACATCTTGCCCAGGCGCAAAAAAGAAGAAAAAGATAAAATAGCAAACAAAAAATTCTCGTTTTCAAAATGTATGAAGAATGTATTATTATATGTTTCTTACAAAGCAAAAAAAAAAAATTATTAAATTTTTTTTCCAAGTTACTAGAGAAATTTTTCCGTTCTTTGTGATTCTCACAAACACGAAGGACTTTGGATTTGCAAAATAAGTGATCAGAACATTTAGAAAACCAGTTTTCTACCGTAATTTTTGGTAAATATCTCGCGCGGTAAATGTATTAAAAGAAAAAAATGAGCGTTCTTTTTGATTCTCACAAAAACGAAATACGGTCAATGTACTTAAGGAAACATAGTTCGTTCTTTGTGATTCTCACAAATGCAAAAGTCCTTGATTTACATAACTAAAATTAACTGACGACTTTTTCTACCGAGTAAAATAACTCGTCCGATAAATGAACTTAAGCTAAGACTATCAAAAGCAATGACTAGAAGGGGTTTGTGGTTTTTAAGTTAATAAACTAAATTTTCTTTCATTCATTAACCAAAAAGCGTTCCTAATGTGGAACTTACTCTCTTTTTTAACACAAGCGTTCTTTTAAGGACAATCAATTCGATATGTATTGAGGCATTTCATATGAAAATTAAATTTTCTTTAAAACTTGAATTTCATGGTAAATATAAGTCATGCCAACCCCGAAAATCAGTGAATATGATTGGTGTTTAAAATAGCCGCGATTCACTATTCACTGATTAAATGGCTCGATTTTATGACCCAAATTGGCCATAAAGTGCCATAAAACAAACAAACCAATGGGACGCAGGTAGCAAATATTATTTCATAGAAAAGGTCAAGCAGGTAGATATCTGGTTTGCAAAAAGGTGCTCTCAATGAAGTGAAGAGTCTAAATATCCAAAATCATAGACCATAAAATACAAATTAATGGAGAAAAAGGGCAAAAAGAGGGCAAATGCCAACAACACGCGGTGTTCCCAAGCGGTCCCCCATCTAAGTACTAACCGCGCCCGACGCTGTTTAATTTCGGTGATCGGACGAGAACCGATGATTTCAGCGTGGTATGGTCGTTGGCGAAAATCGACTTAATAAATGTTTCATATAACTTACACCAAGTTAAACTTCATTATTTACCCTTAAATACAATTCAACGCATTGCATCGCAAATCTTTGGACTTAGAAAATAATGCAAATTACATCTTGCCCAGGCGCAAAAAAGAAGAAAAAGATAAAATAGCAAACAAAAAATTCTCGTTTTCAAAATGTATGAAGAATGTATTATTATATGTTTCTTACAAAGCAAAAAAAAAAAATTATTAAATTTTTTTTCCAAGTTACTAGAGTAATTTTTCCGTTCTTTGTGATTCTCACAAACACGAAGGACTTTGGATTTGCAAAATAAGTGATCAGAACATTTAGAAAACCAGTTTTCTACCGTAATTTTTGGTAAATATCTCGCGCGGTAAATGTATTAAAAGAAAAAAATGAGCCTTCTTTTTGATTCTCACAAAAACGAAATACGGTCAATGTACTTAAGGAAACATAGTTCGTTCTTTGTGATTCTCACAAATGCAAAAGTCCTTGATTTACATAACTAAAATTAACTGACGACTTTTTCTACCGAGTAAAATAACTCGTCCGATAAATGAACTTAAGCTAAGACTATCAAAAGCAATGACTAGAAGGGGTTTGTGGTTTTTAAGTTAATAAACTAAATTTTCTTTCATTCATTAACCAAAAAGCGTTCCTAATGTGGAACTTACTCTCTTTTTTAACACAAGCGTTCTTTTAAGGACAATCAATTCGATATGTATTGAGGCATTTCATATGAAAATTAAATTTTCTTTAAAACTTGAATTTCATGGTAAATATAAGTCATGCCAACCCCGAAAATCAGTGAATATGATTGGTGTTTAAAATAGCCGCGATTCACTATTCACTGATTAAATGGCTCGATTTTATGACCCAAATTGGCCATAAAGTGCCATAAAACAAACAAACCAATGGGACGCAGGTAGCAAATATTATTTCATAGAAAAGGTCAAGCAGGTAGATATCTGGTTTGCAAAAAGGTGCTCTCAATGAAGTGAAGAGTCTAAATATCCAAAATCATAGACCATAAAATACAAATTAATGGAGAAAAAGGGCAAAAAGAGGGCAAATGCCAACAACACGCGGTGTTCCCAAGCGGTCCCCCATCTAAGTACTAACCGCGCCCGACGCTGTTTAATTTCGGTGATCGGACGAGAACCGATGATTTCAGCGTGGTATGGTCGTTGGCGAAAATCGACTTAATAAATGTTTCATATAACTTACACCAAGTTAAACTTCATTATTTACCCTTAAATACAATTCAACGCATTGCATCGCAAATCTTTGGACTTAGAAAATAATGCAAATTACATCTTGCCCAGGCGCAAAAAAGAAGAAAAAGATAAAATAGCAAACAAAAAATTCTCGTTTTCAAAATGTATGAAGAATGTATTATTATATGTTTCTTACAAAGCAAAAAAAAAAAATTATTAAATTTTTTTTCCAAGTTACTAGAGTAATTTTTCCGTTCTTTGTGATTCTCACAAACACGAAGGACTTTGGATTTGCAAAATAAGTGATCAGAACATTTAGAAAACCAGTTTTCTACCGTAATTTTTGGTAAATATCTCGCGCGGTAAATGTATTAAAAGAAAAAAATGAGCGTTCTTTTTGATTCTCACAAAAACGAAATACGGTCAATGTACTTAAGGAAACATAGTTCGTTCTTTGTGATTCTCACAAATGCAAAAGTCCTTGATTTACATAACTAAAATTAACTGACGACTTTTTCTACCGAGTAAAATAACTCGTCCGATAAATGAACTTAAGCTAAGACTATCAAAAGCAATGACTAGAAGGGGTTTGTGGTTTTTAAGTTAATAAACTAAATTTTCTTTCATTCATTAACCAAAAAGCGTTCCTAATGTGGAACTTACTCTCTTTTTTAACACAAGCGTTCTTTTAAGGACAATCAATTCGATATGTATTGAGGCATTTCATATGAAAATTAAATTTTCTTTAAAACTTGAATTTCATGGTAAATATAAGTCATGCCAACCCCGAAAATCAGTGAATATGATTGGTGTTTAAAATAGCCGCGATTCACTATTCACTGATTAAATGGCTCGATTTTATGACCCAAATTGGCCATAAAGTGCCATAAAACAAACAAACCAATGGGACGCAGGTAGCAAATATTATTTCATAGAAAAGGTCAAGCAGGTAGATATCTGGTTTGCAAAAAGGTGCTCTCAATGAAGTGAAGAGTCTAAATATCCAAAATCATAGACCATAAAATACAAATTAATGGAGAAAAAGGGCAAAAAGAGGGCAAATGCCAACAACACGCGGTGTTCCCAAGCGGTCCCCCATCTAAGTACTAACCGCGCCCGACGCTGTTTAATTTCGGTGATCGGACGAGAACCGATGATTTCAGCGTGGTATGGTCGTTGGCGAAAATCGACTTAATAAATGTTTCATATAACTTACACCAAGTTAAACTTCATTATTTACCCTTAAATACAATTCAACGCATTGCATCGCAAATCTTTGGACTTAGAAAATAATGCAAATTACATCTTGCCCAGGCGCAAAAAAGAAGAAAAAGATAAAATAGCAAACAAAAAATTCTCGTTTTCAAAATGTATGAAGAATGTATTATTATATGTTTCTTACAAAGCAAAAAAAAAAAATTATTAAATTTTTTTTCCAAGTTACTAGAGTAATTTTTCCGTTCTTTGTGATTCTCACAAACACGAAGGACTTTGGATTTGCAAAATAAGTGATCAGAACATTTAGAAAACCAGTTTTCTACCGTAATTTTTGGTAAATATCTCGCGCGGTAAATGTATTAAAAGAAAAAAATGAGCGTTCTTTTTGATTCTCACAAAAACGAAATACGGTCAATGTACTTAAGGAAACATAGTTCGTTCTTTGTGATTCTCACAAATGCAAAAGTCCTTGATTTACATAACTAAAATTAACTGACGACTTTTTCTACCGAGTAAAATAACTCGTCCGATAAATGAACTTAAGCTAAGACTATCAAAAGCAATGACTAGAAGGGGTTTGTGGTTTTTAAGTTAATAAACTAAATTTTCTTTCATTCATTAACCAAAAAGCGTTCCTAATGTGGAACTTACTCTCTTTTTTAACACAAGCGTTCTTTTAAGGACAATCAATTCGATATGTATTGAGGCATTTCATATGAAAATTAAATTTTCTTTAAAACTTGAATTTCATGGTAAATATAAGTCATGCCAACCCCGAAAATCAGTGAATATGATTGGTGTTTAAAATAGCCGCGATTCACTATTCACTGATTAAATGGCTCGATTTTATGACCCAAATTGGCCATAAAGTGCCATAAAACAAACAAACCAATGGGACGCAGGTAGCAAATATTATTTCATAGAAAAGGTCAAGCAGGTAGATATCTGGTTTGCAAAAAGGTGCTCTCAATGAAGTGAAGAGTCTAAATATCCAAAATCATAGACCATAAAATACAAATTAATGGAGAAAAAGGGCAAAAAGAGGGCAAATGCCAACAACACGCGGTGTTCCCAAGCGGTCCCCCATCTAAGTACTAACCGCGCCCGACGCTGTTTAATTTCGGTGATCGGACGAGAACCGATGATTTCAGCGTGGTATGGTCGTTGGCGAAAATCGACTTAATAAATGTTTCATATAACTTACACCAAGTTAAACTTCATTATTTACCCTTAAATACAATTCAACGCATTGCATCGCAAATCTTTGGACTTAGAAAATAATGCAAATTACATCTTGCCCAGGCGCAAAAAAGAAGAAAAAGATAAAATAGCAAACAAAAAATTCTCGTTTTCAAAATGTATGAAGAATGTATTATTATATGTTTCTTACAAAGCAAAAAAAAAAAATTATTAAATTTTTTTTCCAAGTTACTAGAGTAATTTTTCCGTTCTTTGTGATTCTCACAAACACGAAGGACTTTGGATTTGCAAAATAAGTGATCAGAACATTTAGAAAACCAGTTTTCTACCGTAATTTTTGGTAAATATCTCGCGCGGTAAATGTATTAAAAGAAAAAAATGAGCGTTCTTTTTGATTCTCACAAAAACGAAATACGGTCAATGTACTTAAGGAAACATAGTTCGTTCTTTGTGATTCTCACAAATGCAAAAGTCCTTGATTTACATAACTAAAATTAACTGACGACTTTTTCTACCGAGTAAAATAACTCGTCCGATAAATGAACTTTACCTAAGACTAGTTAAGTTACTAGAGTAATTTTTCCGTTCTTTGTGATTCTCACAAACACGAAGGACTTTGGATTTGCAAAATAAGTGATCAGAACATTTAGAAAACCAGTTTTCTACCGTAATTTTTGGTAAATATCTCGCGCGGTAAATGTATTAAAAGAAAAAAATGAGCGTTCTTTTTGATTCTCACAAAAACGAAATACGGTCAATGTACTTAAGGAAACATAGTTCGTTCTTTGTGATTCTCACAAATGCAAAAGTCCTTGATTTACATAACTAAAATTAACTGACGACTTTTTCTACCGAGTAAAATAACTCGTCCGATAAATGAACTTAAGCTAAGACTATCAAAAGCAATGACTAGAAGGGGTTTGTGGTTTTTAAGTTAATAAACTAAATTTTCTTTCATTCATTAACCAAAAAGCGTTCCTAATGTGGAACTTACTCTCTTTTTTAACACAAGCGTTCTTTTAAGGACAATCAATTCGATATGTATTGAGGCATTTCATATGAAAATTAAATTTTCTTTAAAACTTGAATTTCATGGTAAATATAAGTCATGCCAACCCCGAAAATCAGTGAATATGATTGGTGTTTAAAATAGCCGCGATTCACTATTCACTGATTAAATGGCTCGATTTTATGACCCAAATTGGCCATAAAGTGCCATAAAACAAACAAACCAATGGGACGCAGGTAGCAAATATTATTTCATAGAAAAGGTCAAGCAGGTAGATATCTGGTTTGCAAAAAGGTGCTCTCAATGAAGTGAAGAGTCTAAATATCCAAAATCATAGACCATAAAATACAAATTAATGGAGAAAAAGGGCAAAAAGAGGGCAAATGCCAACAACACGCGGTGTTCCCAAGCGGTCCCCCATCTAAGTACTAACCGCGCCCGACGCTGTTTAATTTCGGTGATCGGACGAGAACCGATGATTTCAGCGTGGTATGGTCGTTGGCGAAAATCGACTTAATAAATGTTTCATATAACTTACACCAAGTTAAACTTCATTATTTACCCTTAAATAGAATTCAACGCATTGCATCGCAAATCTTTGGACTTAGAAAATAATGCAAATTACATCTTGCCCAGGCGCAAAAAAGAAGAAAAAGATAAAATAGCAAACAAAAAATTCTCGTTTTCAAAATGTATGAAGAATGTATTATTATATGTTTCTTACAAAGCAAAAAAAAAAAATTATTAAATTTTTTTTCCAAGTTACTAGAGTAATTTTTCCGTTCTTTGTGATTCTCACAAACACGAAGGACTTTGGATTTGCAAAATAAGTGATCAGAACATTTAGAAAACCAGTTTTCTACCGTAATTTTTGGTAAATATCTCGCGCGGTAAATGTATTAAAAGAAAAAAATGAGCCTTCTTTTTGATTCTCACAAAAACGAAATACGGTCAATGTACTTAAGGAAACATAGTTCGTTCTTTGTGATTCTCACAAATGCAAAAGTCCTTGATTTACATAACTAAAATTAACTGACGACTTTTTCTACCGAGTAAAATAACTCGTCCGATAAATGAACTTAAGCTAAGACTATCAAAAGCAATGACTAGAAGGGGTTTGTGGTTTTTAAGTTAATAAACTAAATTTTCTTTCATTCATTAACCAAAAAGCGTTCCTAATGTGGAACTTACTCTCTTTTTTAACACAAGCGTTCTTTTAAGGACAATCAATTCGATATGTATTGAGGCATTTCATATGAAAATTAAATTTTCTTTAAAACTTGAATTTCATGGTAAATATAAGTCATGCCAACCCCGAAAATCAGTGAATATGATTGGTGTTTAAAATAGCCGCGATTCACTATTCACTGATTAAATGGCTCGATTTTATGACCCAAATTGGCCATAAAGTGCCATAAAACAAACAAACCAATGGGACGCAGGTAGCAAATATTATTTCATAGAAAAGGTCAAGCAGGTAGATATCTGGTTTGCAAAAAGGTGCTCTCAATGAAGTGAAGAGTCTAAATATCCAAAATCATAGACCATAAAATACAAATTAATGGAGAAAAAGGGCAAAAAGAGGGCAAATGCCAACAACACGCGGTGTTCCCAAGCGGTCCCCCATCTAAGTACTAACCGCGCCCGACGCTGTTTAATTTCGGTGATCGGACGAGAACCGATGATTTCAGCGTGGTATGGTCGTTGGCGAAAATCGACTTAATAAATGTTTCATATAACTTACACCAAGTTAAACTTCATTATTTACCCTTAAATACAATTCAACGCATTGCATCGCAAATCTTTGGACTTAGAAAATAATGCAAATTACATCTTGCCCAGGCGCAAAAAAGAAGAAAAAGATAAAATAGCAAACAAAAAATTCTCGTTTTCAAAATGTATGAAGAATGTATTATTATATGTTTCTTACAAAGCAAAAAAAAAAAATTATTAAATTTTTTTTCCAAGTTACTAGAGTAATTTTTCCGTTCTTTGTGATTCTCACAAACACGAAGGACTTTGGATTTGCAAAATAAGTGATCAGAACATTTAGAAAACCAGTTTTCTACCGTAATTTTTGGTAAATATCTCGCGCGGTAAATGTATTAAAAGAAAAAAATGAGCGTTCTTTTTGATTCTCACAAAAACGAAATACGGTCAATGTACTTAAGGAAACATAGTTCGTTCTTTGTGATTCTCACAAATGCAAAAGTCCTTGATTTACATAACTAAAATTAACTGACGACTTTTTCTACCGAGTAAAATAACTCGTCCGATAAATGAACTTAAGCTAAGACTATCAAAAGCAATGACTAGAAGGGGTTTGTGGTTTTTAAGTTAATAAACTAAATTTTCTTTCATTCATTAACCAAAAAGCGTTCCTAATGTGGAACTTACTCTCTTTTTTAACACAAGCGTTCTTTTAAGGACAATCAATTCGATATGTATTGAGGCATTTCATATGAAAATTAAATTTTCTTTAAAACTTGAATTTCATGGTAAATATAAGTCATGCCAACCCCGAAAATCAGTGAATATGATTGGTGTTTAAAATAGCCGCGATTCACTATTCACTGATTAAATGGCTCGATTTTATGACCCAAATTGGCCATAAAGTGCCATAAAACAAACAAACCAATGGGACGCAGGTAGCAAATATTATTTCATAGAAAAGGTCAAGCAGGTAGATATCTGGTTTGCAAAAAGGTGCTCTCAATGAAGTGAAGAGTCTAAATATCCAAAATCATAGACCATAAAATACAAATTAATGGAGAAAAAGGGCAAAAAGAGGGCAAATGCCAACAACACGCGGTGTTCCCAAGCGGTCCCCCATCTAAGTACTAACCGCGCCCGACGCTGTTTAATTTCGGTGATCGGACGAGAACCGATGATTTCAGCGTGGTATGGTCGTTGGCGAAAATCGACTTAATAAATGTTTCATATAACTTACACCAAGTTAAACTTCATTATTTACCCTTAAATACAATTCAACGCATTGCATCGCAAATCTTTGGACTTAGAAAATAATGCAAATTACATCTTGCCCAGGCGCAAAAAAGAAGAAAAAGATAAAATAGCAAACAAAAAATTCTCGTTTTCAAAATGTATGAAGAATGTATTATTATATGTTTCTTACAAAGCAAAAAAAAAAAATTATTAAATTTTTTTTCCAAGTTACTAGAGTAATTTTTCCGTTCTTTGTGATTCTCACAAACACGAAGGACTTTGGATTTGCAAAATAAGTGATCAGAACATTTAGAAAACCAGTTTTCTACCGTAATTTTTGGTAAATATCTCGCGCGGTAAATGTATTAAAAGAAAAAAATGAGCGTTCTTTTTGATTCTCACAAAAACGAAATACGGTCAATGTACTTAAGGAAACATAGTTCGTTCTTTGTGATTCTCACAAATGCAAAAGTCCTTGATTTACATAACTAAAATTAACTGACGACTTTTTCTACCGAGTAAAATAACTCGTCCGATAAATGAACTTAAGCTAAGACTATCAAAAGCAATGACTAGAAGGGGTTTGTGGTTTTTAAGTTAATAAACTAAATTTTCTTTCATTCATTAACCAAAAAGCGTTCCTAATGTGGAACTTACTCTCTTTTTTAACACAAGCGTTCTTTTAAGGACAATCAATTCGATATGTATTGAGGCATTTCATATGAAAATTAAATTTTCTTTAAAACTTGAATTTCATGGTAAATATAAGTCATGCCAACCCCGAAAATCAGTGAATATGATTGGTGTTTAAAATAGCCGCGATTCACTATTCACTGATTAAATGGCTCGATTTTATGACCCAAATTGGCCATAAAGTGCCATAAAACAAACAAACCAATGGGACGCAGGTAGCAAATATTATTTCATAGAAAAGGTCAAGCAGGTAGATATCTGGTTTGCAAAAAGGTGCTCTCAATGAAGTGAAGAGTCTAAATATCCAAAATCATAGACCATAAAATACAAATTAATGGAGAAAAAGGGCAAAAAGAGGGCAAATGCCAACAACACGCGGTGTTCCCAAGCGGTCCCCCATCTAAGTACTAACCGCGCCCGACGCTGTTTAATTTCGGTGATCGGACGAGAACCGATGATTTCAGCGTGGTATGGTCGTTGGCGAAAATCGACTTAATAAATGTTTCATATAACTTACACCAAGTTAAACTTCATTATTTACCCTTAAATACAATTCAACGCATTGCATCGCAAATCTTTGGACTTAGAAAATAATGCAAATTACATCTTGCCCAGGCGCAAAAAAGAAGAAAAAGATAAAATAGCAAACAAAAAATTCTCGTTTTCAAAATGTATGAAGAATGTATTATTATATGTTTCTTACAAAGCAAAAAAAAAAAATTATTAAATTTTTTTTCCAAGTTACTAGAGTAATTTTTCCGTTCTTTGTGATTCTCACAAACACGAAGGACTTTGGATTTGCAAAATAAGTGATCAGAACATTTAGAAAACCAGTTTTCTACCGTAATTTTTGGTAAATATCTCGCGCGGTAAATGTATTAAAAGAAAAAAATGAGCGTTCTTTTTGATTCTCACAAAAACGAAATACGGTCAATGTACTTAAGGAAACATAGTTCGTTCTTTGTGATTCTCACAAATGCAAAAGTCCTTGATTTACATAACTAAAATTAACTGACGACTTTTTCTACCGAGTAAAATAACTCGTCCGATAAATGAACTTAAGCTAAGACTATCAAAAGCAATGACTAGAAGGGGTTTGTGGTTTTTAAGTTAATAAACTAAATTTTCTTTCATTCATTAACCAAAAAGCGTTCCTAATGTGGAACTTACTCTCTTTTTTAACACAAGCGTTCTTTTAAGGACAATCAATTCGATATGTATTGAGGCATTTCATATGAAAATTAAATTTTCTTTAAAACTTGAATTTCATGGTAAATATAAGTCATGCCAACCCCGAAAATCAGTGAATATGATTGGTGTTTAAAATAGCCGCGATTCACTATTCACTGATTAAATGGCTCGATTTTATGACCCAAATTGGCCATAAAGTGCCATAAAACAAACAAACCAATGGGACGCAGGTAGCAAATATTATTTCATAGAAAAGGTCAAGCAGGTAGATATCTGGTTTGCAAAAAGGTGCTCTCAATGAAGTGAAGAGTCTAAATATCCAAAATCATAGACCATAAAATACAAATTAATGGAGAAAAAGGGCAAAAAGAGGGCAAATGCCAACAACACGCGGTGTTCCCAAGCGGTCCCCCATCTAAGTACTAACCGCGCCCGACGCTGTTTAATTTCGGTGATCGGACGAGAACCGATGACTTTTTGACTTTTAAATTCATTTTTATTGATTCTTTCTTTAACTTACATACTAGACAAAAATGATTAAATCTAAATTAAAACTAACATTTATCTTAATCTAGCTTACTGGCTCTTAACGAGCACTCTAAACTTAACTATATTCTTATTACTATTGCCTTTCGGCCTTAAATCTATCTATTTTTTATTGTTTGCTTTGTTTTTTAATTTCCAAGAAACTTGCAAAAACTTGGATACTTTATTATGGTGTTTTTCTTAAAACTACCTAAAACTACTTAAAACTACCTAAGCTACTTAACCTAAATTACCTATAATCAGGGTGATGAGCAATCTCTCGATTGGTCACCATCCCGATTGCGTCGATGGGCGCCTGGCAGTCCCCAACACGGTGCACACGCGCCGCCGGGACTCGAGCGAGGCCATAAGCATCGGTCAAGTCTCGGTAGCACTCATTCATGTTGACGAGCCCGGCCCCTCCCAAAGACCCCCTAAGATACACCTAACTAACTTACAAACTAGCTTAAAACTAAGGAGGATGTTACCTAGGTAACGCACCGACCCGGGAGAGCGTGTCTGCCCTCACCTCTTCCTCAAGCCACCAAAATTCGGCGAACTGCTTTAAGGTATCAACCGTGTCCCGATCCGCAATTGCGGTATTAAAACGGAGGAGCTCCTGAGCATTGGCGGCGTACCCGTCGTGGATGAGCCGCTTATCCCTCGCGCCGCGGTGGCTGTGGTACAATACCGGCACACCATCTTTATCTTGGATTAACCCTTTCATGTCTGCATGAAGGAATGCCTCAGGCGGGACAAAGCCAGACCGGAGCGTACTCTCGTGGTACATTAAATTCGGGTAATAACCACCCGAGATCAGATTATTAGCGTTGGCCATCGCCCTTGCAACGTGCCTTCGAATCACCTTAATTAGGAAATTGTCAATCCTATTCAATCGAGCCCCATCGTATAGGGTCTTGTTGGGATAATATTTTATGTACTCAGACTCGGGAGTTCTAAACAACCCTAGGCAGGTCCTGAGACACTGTCTCTCAAACACCCGAATCTTTTCCATATAGGAAGGCGCTATATTGAACCAAATGGGACAGCCATAAGCGATGATCGGCCTTATAAGAGCCACGTAGCATATGACCTTTACTCTAGAATCAAGTTGACTGCTGCGAAACAGTCTCCTTGTCAGAGCATAAGCCCTCTTGGCCCCAGCAAGACAAGCATCTATATGTTTGTCAAAATACAGATACTGGTCCAGCCAGATGCCAAGATACCTGACCACGCTTCGCACCGCCAATGGTTGTCCATTTTGTCCAATAATGGCTAATTTTCGCCAGTTTTTTCTGGTATCCCTAGAGGCCCCAGCCAATGGAGTTCTGAACAGGATTGTTTCCGATTTTTGGAAATTGATTTTCAATTTCCAATCATCGCAATACCTCTTAATTTGATCGAAGTCACGCTGCAAAAGGATGTTGATGACCTCGACTTTTGGACCTGATCTGTACGCCACTAAATCGTCTGCGTACGCTATAGCATGTCTGAGGGAACCCACCAGATCACTCGTGTAAATATTAAACAGGATCGGAGAATTCACCGCTCCCTGTTGTAAGCCGTTTTTAATTTCAAAGACTTTGCTCGAAGTCACGTTGCCAGATTTGACAACGAACTTCTTTCCCATAAGCATGTCATAAATCATATATAGCAATGGTTTTTGCATACCCAACCTAGTCAGCTTATAGAAGAGCCCCTCCAACCATACGGTGTCGAAGGCCTTCTCAAAGTCGACCAGGCAGGCACCCGTGCATTGGTTCTTGCATTTGTGCCACTGAATGTCGGACACCAATTTCGACGCGGCATGAATCGTTTCATGCCCCGCTCTAAAGCCAAACTGATTGTCCGGAATAATCTTATTTTCTTCAGCCCACTTCAAAAGAGCTCTATTAACGACCTTCTCAAATACCTTGCTAACATTCGGGAGCAAACTAATTGACCGAAGATTAGCCGGGTTGGTCCTATCTTTATCCCTTTTGGGGATAGGATGTACCACCGCCATTTTCCAATGCACTGGATAATATGCATTATTCAGCGCATTGTTAAATAGCGTGGCGAAGATCTCAATCGCTTCTAGGGGCAGGTGTCTTAATACGACGTTTGGGACACCGTCAACTCCCGCCGACTTTTTATTTTTAAGTGACTCAAAGATAGACAAGAGTTCATCTTTGCTCACGAACAACTGGGAATTTGTCCTTTCATCGGCGATTATGCCGTTTGCAAGGTTGTCGTCATTGAACACGGTGAAACCGTTGTTCTCGGATCGCCAATTCTGAAGTTCGGTGCGCAGATAAAAGTGGTTCAGAAAGGCCCTCTCCTCGAGGTCGTGATTACGGCGAACTGGGTTGTTCACAGTATACACGGTCTCAAAGAAAGCGCCCATCAAATCCACTCTCTCCTGCGGGTTTTCGACCACGTAAAAACCGTCGTTCGAGTCGGCACCTTCCGGACTTATGCCAGCAGTCAGTAGCGTCTGTCTGTTCTCGTTCGTCCGAGGAATTCGGACACATGAAATGTCGTTATGATCTTTCCGCCTGAACAGTTTATTTATTTGTGGGAACATGTTCGGACTACTGGATTTTATAGCCCGAATTTTATTGCCCCAATACAAACTTACAGATTTTCTGTAATTCTCAACTATCAACTGTTTCAGGTTTTTGATCATCGACTTCAGTGTCCTCATCTCGGGATCGTTCCTGTCAGTAAACTGTCTGTGCAGCTGTTTAAGCCTCGAGAGCAGTCTACTTTTCTGTCTGTATAAAGCATCGATTGTCGCGTTTCGATACTTCTCAGTCTGTTCTTCGTCAGTGGAACGTCCTACCTTGGGGATAGTCCGCTCCATTGTCCGTTTGATGACGACATTCATTTGCAATAAATGGCTGTCGATTTCATCGTTTGTCAAGTTCCTGTTTGTCGGTGGGTTGATCTCACTCGAACGTATATCACGCTGTAAAACCCTGGAGAAGCGCGACCATTGTGCTCTTCGATAATCGAAAGAGCGCACTTGATCGTACTCCTCCAGCTGCGTTTGTTCGTTCGGGATCCGTATTACGACGGCGAGTCCGTAGTGGTCACTATCGTACTCAACCGTTCGTAAACAGTTCCGCGTTCGTCGATCTGTGCCTGTCAGTTCTAGTCTTTCGTCAACTAGCGCTAAGTCCAAGAAAGAACCTTCTCTAGGGAAAGACGGGAAATCCGTCGCGTACAACTCAAGTTTGTACTCAATCATATTATGACGCCACCAGTCGTGAAACTGGTTGCCCCTAGGGTTCGGAGTATCATTTCCCCATGCCGCATGTTTAGCATTAAGGTCTCCGCCCAAAAAGTAATAATTGTCCTCCGATTGAAGCTGTAAGCAACGAAAAAGTGTCTCGAGCTCATTTAAAAATATAATGGGTTGGGGTGCGTCAGGTGCGTAAAGTGACACCACATACACCCGCCTCTGGCTATGGAGGGGAATGCACACGATGCACGCTTCCAACACCCGGAACCTACGCACGTCCCTGCTATATATGACCCTATGGCGCAAGCCTCTGCGTATTAAGATACCGACACCGCCTCCTTGAGTGGAGTTGGGCCGATCTCTTCTAACTACCTTGTAATTTCTATAGCCCACTTTGTGCTTCGGAGTTAGCTTAGTTTCGCTAACCAAAAGTACATCTGGCTTTTCGGCTTTCAACAGATTGGAAACATTGATCCTTCTCTCGATCCTGATCATTGAATTAACATTCAACGCAAGGATCTTTAGTTTTTCCTCGTCCAGCGTACCCATCATATTTATGGCGCGGTTGACTCAGCAAACAGCGTCGAATAGATAACGTCTATTCGAGCCGCTTGCTCATTTAACTGATTCTGGAATTTGTCGATCTTTCCGTGCAGTGACAGAAGGATCGCTTTCAAATCCAGATCCGCTTCAGGCGTTGGAGCCTTTGGTGCGGTTTTTGTATTTGCCTTACCCGGTCCAGATACCATTTGGGCAAATGACACATTGGGTGCAACAAAATTTGAGAACGAGCGACTCTTTCGACCCTTCTCTTCTTCGGACCTCTGTTTCCGAGCCAACACATTCTGTTTGACCTGCTGATACTTGGGACATCCCTTGAAATTAGCAGGATGTCCTGAGCTTTTGCAGAGTACACACGAGAGCTGGCCCCGATCCTCTACTCTATCCTTTCCCAAAGGACACTCCCCATGCTTGTGGTCCCTGTTGCACTTAACGCATCTGAACTGCATATGGCAATTAGCTGCGGCGTGCCCGAACCTCTGGCAGCGCATACATTGAAGTACGCGATCTGACCTTTTTAACTTTTCCCAACGTACTGCATGATAGTACAGGAATCTGATCCTTTTCAGACTATCGATTTTGCTGTCGGGGGTTAATTGAACCAAAAAGAATGGTAATTTGCGGCTACCACCCCTGTCCGAAGGCGAGGAAAACGGCTTGACCCCCACGAACTTAAGGTCGTCGCACTCATAATTCTTGAGCTCCTTCTCGAGCTCGTCCGTTTTAACGCTTGGGTCGATACCCTTAAGCAGCACGGTTTGTAATTTTTCTCCCTTTGGAGTATAAGTAAAATATTCTGCTTCTGCTTTCTCCAGGGCAGTGCGTACCTTTTTGTACTCCTCCATATTGTTACACATTATTATATGTTTATCGGCGTTTAGCCTTTTTATATAGAAATCCTTACTAACTAATCTACATAACCTAATACTATCGCTAATGTCTAGATAACTTACATTAATAGGTGGGACTTTTACTTTTTTTTGCTTGTTGTTGTTGTTGTTGCTGTTTCTGTTGCTGCTGCGGCTGCTGTTGCTCCTTCTGTTGCTGTTGTTGTTGTTGCAGAGGCTCTTGGCGTGCCCTCTGCTGATTCTGTTGTTGCTGTTGCTTTTGTTGTTGATTTTGCTGAGACTGTTGTTGCTTCTCGTTTTTGTTTTGTTTTTGTTGCTGCTGCTTAGTAAGCTCTTGTTGTTGCTGCTGTTTCAGCTGTTGTTGTTTTTGTTTTTGCTGCTGCTTTGCCGCTTCCAATTGCTTCAGCTTTTGTTGTTGCTGAAGAATTTTCTGCTGACGCAACTTTTCCCTCTTTTCGAGGAGCTCTTTGATTAGACGGTCGAGCTGCGCTTCCTCGTCTTCTTCGTCTTGCTGTTGTTGTTGTTGTTGTTGTTGCGTTGGTTCGTCTTCGGCGTCCAGTAACTCTACGAACGAGTTACCTTCGCCCACGTACCGGCACTCTCCCCCTTCAGACTCGTACGAGTAGCTGAGGCCATCGTTATTATCGTCTGTCTCGGTCTCTGACGTCAACAGAGAATCGCCAGAATTTGCCTTTCGTTTGGCTGACATATTCGGCTTCGCTTTGATTCGTCGTCGCCTTTTATGCTCAACTTTTGTTGATTCCAGCGACTGTACACTTGCTGGCGTGGTTGGTACTGCAAATGCTGCTGTACTTGTTGTTGCTGCTGATTGTATTGCTGCCTTCATTGTTGTTACTGCTGCGATTGCTGCTGCACTTGTTGTTGTTGCTGCTGCTCCCAGTTGCTGCTGTTGGCCTTGTTTTCCAACTCTTTTGGGCAACGGGGCATCGCCTTGCGGGACCTTTGGCTGGCCAGTGTCCATCGCCTGATTGCCTTGCGGCACTTCCACTTTCACGTTTTGTTTTAGTTTGTTCTTAATTATTTATTTAATTAAAAAAAAAGGCACTTCCCCCACGGGGACTTGAACCGACACCTTTTGTGTCAGAGACTATGGTCTTATCCACTGCGCCAAATGGCTTACAGAAACTTTCTGGTCAAATTCAATATATCACTTTTGTCTTTGCTAATCACGCACCACTAACTAAGTCGACTGTTCGCGTTGGCTGCTGAAGTACGACTGACGAGAACCGATGATTTCAGCGTGGTATGGTCGTTGGCGAAAATCGACTTAATAAATGTTTCATATAACTTACACCAAGTTAAACTTCATTATTTACCCTTAAATACAATTCAACGCATTGCATCGCAAATCTTTGGACTTAGAAAATAATGCAAATTACATCTTGCCCAGGCGCAAAAAAGAAGAAAAAGATAAAATAGCAAACAAAAAATTCTCGTTTTCAAAATGTATGAAGAATGTATTATTATATGTTTCTTACAAAGCAAAAAAAAAAAATTATTAAATTTTTTTTCCAAGTTACTAGAGTAATTTTTCCGTTCTTTGTGATTCTCACAAACACGAAGGACTTTGGATTTGCAAAATAAGTGATCAGAACATTTAGAAAACCAGTTTTCTACCGTAATTTTTGGTAAATATCTCGCGCGGTAAATGTATTAAAAGAAAAAAATGAGCCTTCTTTTTGATTCTCACAAAAACGAAATACGGTCAATGTACTTAAGGAAACATAGTTCGTTCTTTGTGATTCTCACAAATGCAAAAGTCCTTGATTTACATAACTAAAATTAACTGACGACTTTTTCTACCGAGTAAAATAACTCGTCCGATAAATGAACTTAAGCTAAGACTATCAAAAGCAATGACTAGAAGGGGTTTGTGGTTTTTAAGTTAATAAACTAAATTTTCTTTCATTCATTAACCAAAAAGCGTTCCTAATGTGGAACTTACTCTCTTTTTTAACACAAGCGTTCTTTTAAGGACAATCAATTCGATATGTATTGAGGCATTTCATATGAAAATTAAATTTTCTTTAAAACTTGAATTTCATGGTAAATATAAGTCATGCCAACCCCGAAAATCAGTGAATATGATTGGTGTTTAAAATAGCCGCGATTCACTATTCACTGATTAAATGGCTCGATTTTATGACCCAAATTGGCCATAAAGTGCCATAAAACAAACAAACCAATGGGACGCAGGTAGCAAATATTATTTCATAGAAAAGGTCAAGCAGGTAGATATCTGGTTTGCAAAAAGGTGCTCTCAATGAAGTGAAGAGTCTAAATATCCAAAATCATAGACCATAAAATACAAATTAATGGAGAAAAAGGGCAAAAAGAGGGCAAATGCCAACAACACGCGGTGTTCCCAAGCGGTCCCCCATCTAAGTACTAACCGCGCCCGACGCTGTTTAATTTCGGTGATCGGACGAGAACCGATGATTTCAGCGTGGTATGGTCGTTGGCGAAAATCGACTTAATAAATGTTTCATATAACTTACACCAAGTTAAACTTCATTATTTACCCTTAAATACAATTCAACGCATTGCATCGCAAATCTTTGGACTTAGAAAATAATGCAAATTACATCTTGCCCAGGCGCAAAAAAGAAGAAAAAGATAAAATAGCAAACAAAAAATTCTCGTTTTCAAAATGTATGAAGAATGTATTATTATATGTTTCTTACAAAGCAAAAAAAAAAAATTATTAAATTTTTTTTCCAAGTTACTAGAGTAATTTTTCCGTTCTTTGTGATTCTCACAAACACGAAGGACTTTGGATTTGCAAAATAAGTGATCAGAACATTTAGAAAACCAGTTTTCTACCGTAATTTTTGGTAAATATCTCGCGCGGTAAATGTATTAAAAGAAAAAAATGAGCGTTCTTTTTGATTCTCACAAAAACGAAATACGGTCAATGTACTTAAGGAAACATAGTTCGTTCTTTGTGATTCTCACAAATGCAAAAGTCCTTGATTTACATAACTAAAATTAACTGACGACTTTTTCTACCGAGTAAAATAACTCGTCCGATAAATGAACTTAAGCTAAGACTATCAAAAGCAATGACTAGAAGGGGTTTGTGGTTTTTAAGTTAATAAACTAAATTTTCTTTCATTCATTAACCAAAAAGCGTTCCTAATGTGGAACTTACTCTCTTTTTTAACACAAGCGTTCTTTTAAGGACAATAAATTCGATATGTATTGAGGCATTTCATATGAAAATTAAATTTTCTTTAAAACTTGAATTTCATGGTAAATATAAGTCATGCCAACCCCGAAAATCAGTGAATATGATTGGTGTTTAAAATAGCCGCGATTCACTATTCACTGATTAAATGGCTCGATTTTATGACCCAAATTGGCCATAAAGTGCCATAAAACAAACAAACCAATGGGACGCAGGTAGCAAATATTATTTCATAGAAAAGGTCAAGCAGGTAGATATCTGGTTTGCAAAAAGGTGCTCTCAATGAAG
This sequence comes from Cheilosia soror, assembly GCA_949372485.1. NCBI lineage: Eukaryota > Metazoa > Arthropoda > Insecta > Diptera > Syrphidae > Cheilosia > Cheilosia soror. The sequence continues at coordinate 37,492,048 of OX443563.1, forward strand.
TGAAGAGTCTAAATATCCAAAATCATAGACCATAAAATACAAATTAATGGAGAAAAAGGGCAAAAAGAGGGCAAATGCCAACAACACGCGGTGTTCCCAAGCGGTCCCCCATCTAAGTACTAACCGCGCCCGACGCTGTTTAATTTCGGTGATCGGACGAGAACCGATGATTTCAGCGTGGTATGGTCGTTGGCGAAAATCGACTTAATAAATGTTTCATATAACTTACACCAAGTTAAACTTCATTATTTACCCTTAAATACAATTCAACGCATTGCATCGCAAATCTTTGGACTTAGAAAATAATGCAAATTACATCTTGCCCAGGCGCAAAAAAGAAGAAAAAGATAAAATAGCAAACAAAAAATTCTCGTTTTCAAAATGTATGAAGAATGTATTATTATATGTTTCTTACAAAGCAAAAAAAAAAAATTATTAAATTTTTTTTCCAAGTTACTAGAGTAATTTTTCCGTTCTTTGTGATTCTCACAAACACGAAGGACTTTGGATTTGCAAAATAAGTGATCAGAACATTTAGAAAACCAGTTTTCTACCGTAATTTTTGGTAAATATCTCGCGCGGTAAATGTATTAAAAGAAAAAAATGAGCCTTCTTTTTGATTCTCACAAAAACGAAATACGGTCAATGTACTTAAGGAAACATAGTTCGTTCTTTGTGATTCTCACAAATGCAAAAGTCCTTGATTTACATAACTAAAATTAACTGACGACTTTTTCTACCGAGTAAAATAACTCGTCCGATAAATGAACTTAAGCTAAGACTATCAAAAGCAATGACTAGAAGGGGTTTGTGGTTTTTAAGTTAATAAACTAAATTTTCTTTCATTCATTAACCAAAAAGCGTTCCTAATGTGGAACTTACTCTCTTTTTTAACACAAGCGTTCTTTTAAGGACAATCAATTCGATATGTATTGAGGCATTTCATATGAAAATTAAATTTTCTTTAAAACTTGAATTTCATGGTAAATATAAGTCATGCCAACCCCGAAAATCAGTGAATATGATTGGTGTTTAAAATAGCCGCGATTCACTATTCACTGATTAAATGGCTCGATTTTATGACCCAAATTGGCCATAAAGTGCCATAAAACAAACAAACCAATGGGACGCAGGTAGCAAATATTATTTCATAGAAAAGGTCAAGCAGGTAGATATCTGGTTTGCAAAAAGGTGCTCTCAATGAAGTGAAGAGTCTAAATATCCAAAATCATAGACCATAAAATACAAATTAATGGAGAAAAAGGGCAAAAAGAGGGCAAATGCCAACAACACGCGGTGTTCCCAAGCGGTCCCCCATCTAAGTACTAACCGCGCCCGACGCTGTTTAATTTCGGTGATCGGACGAGAACCGATGATTTCAGCGTGGTATGGTCGTTGGCGAAAATCGACTTAATAAATGTTTCATATAACTTACACCAAGTTAAACTTCATTATTTACCCTTAAATACAATTCAACGCATTGCATCGCAAATCTTTGGACTTAGAAAATAATGCAAATTACATCTTGCCCAGGCGCAAAAAAGAAGAAAAAGATAAAATAGCAAACAAAAAATTCTCGTTTTCAAAATGTATGAAGAATGTATTATTATATGTTTCTTACAAAGCAAAAAAAAAAAATTATTAAATTTTTTTTCCAAGTTACTAGAGTAATTTTTCCGTTCTTTGTGATTCTCACAAACACGAAGGACTTTGGATTTGCAAAATAAGTGATCAGAACATTTAGAAAACCAGTTTTCTACCGTAATTTTTGGTAAATATCTCGCGCGGTAAATGTATTAAAAGAAAAAAATGAGCGTTCTTTTTGATTCTCACAAAAACGAAATACGGTCAATGTACTTAAGGAAACATAGTTCGTTCTTTGTGATTCTCACAAATGCAAAAGTCCTTGATTTACATAACTAAAATTAACTGACGACTTTTTCTACCGAGTAAAATAACTCGTCCGATAAATGAACTTAAGCTAAGACTATCAAAAGCAATGACTAGAAGGGGTTTGTGGTTTTTAAGTTAATAAACTAAATTTTCTTTCATTCATTAACCAAAAAGCGTTCCTAATGTGGAACTTACTCTCTTTTTTAACACAAGCGTTCTTTTAAGGACAATCAATTCGATATGTATTGAGGCATTTCATATGAAAATTAAATTTTCTTTAAAACTTGAATTTCATGGTAAATATAAGTCATGCCAACCCCGAAAATCAGTGAATATGATTGGTGTTTAAAATAGCCGCGATTCACTATTCACTGATTAAATGGCTCGATTTTATGACCCAAATTGGCCATAAAGTGCCATAAAACAAACAAACCAATGGGACGCAGGTAGCAAATATTATTTCATAGAAAAGGTCAAGCAGGTAGATATCTGGTTTGCAAAAAGGTGCTCTCAATGAAGTGAAGAGTCTAAATATCCAAAATCATAGACCATAAAATACAAATTAATGGAGAAAAAGGGCAAAAAGAGGGCAAATGCCAACAACACGCGGTGTTCCCAAGCGGTCCCCCATCTAAGTACTAACCGCGCCCGACGCTGTTTAATTTCGGTGATCGGACGAGAACCGATGATTTCAGCGTGGTATGGTCGTTGGCGAAAATCGACTTAATAAATGTTTCATATAACTTACACCAAGTTAAACTTCATTATTTACCCTTAAATACAATTCAACGCATTGCATCGCAAATCTTTGGACTTAGAAAATAATGCAAATTACATCTTGCCCAGGCGCAAAAAAGAAGAAAAAGATAAAATAGCAAACAAAAAATTCTCGTTTTCAAAATGTATGAAGAATGTATTATTATATGTTTCTTACAAAGCAAAAAAAAAAAATTATTAAATTTTTTTTCCAAGTTACTAGAGTAATTTTTCCGTTCTTTGTGATTCTCACAAACACGAAGGACTTTGGATTTGCAAAATAAGTGATCAGAACATTTAGAAAACCAGTTTTCTACCGTAATTTTTGGTAAATATCTCGCGCGGTAAATGTATTAAAAGAAAAAAATGAGCGTTCTTTTTGATTCTCACAAAAACGAAATACGGTCAATGTACTTAAGGAAACATAGTTCGTTCTTTGTGATTCTCACAAATGCAAAAGTCCTTGATTTACATAACTAAAATTAACTGACGACTTTTTCTACCGAGTAAAATAACTCGTCCGATAAATGAACTTAAGCTAAGACTATCAAAAGCAATGACTAGAAGGGGTTTGTGGTTTTTAAGTTAATAAACTAAATTTTCTTTCATTCATTAACCAAAAAGCGTTCCTAATGTGGAACTTACTCTCTTTTTTAACACAAGCGTTCTTTTAAGGACAATAAATTCGATATGTATTGAGGCATTTCATATGAAAATTAAATTTTCTTTAAAACTTGAATTTCATGGTAAATATAAGTCATGCCAACCCCGAAAATCAGTGAATATGATTGGTGTTTAAAATAGCCGCGATTCACTATTCACTGATTAAATGGCTCGATTTTATGACCCAAATTGGCCATAAAGTGCCATAAAACAAACAAACCAATGGGACGCAGGTAGCAAATATTATTTCATAGAAAAGGTCAAGCAGGTAGATATCTGGTTTGCAAAAAGGTGCTCTCAATGAAGTGAAGAGTCTAAATATCCAAAATCATAGACCATAAAATACAAATTAATGGAGAAAAAGGGCAAAAAGAGGGCAAATGCCAACAACACGCGGTGTTCCCAAGCGGTCCCCCATCTAAGTACTAACCGCGCCCGACGCTGTTTAATTTCGGTGATCGGACGAGAACCGATGATTTCAGCGTGGTATGGTCGTTGGCGAAAATCGACTTAATAAATGTTTCATATAACTTACACCAAGTTAAACTTCATTATTTACCCTTAAATACAATTCAACGCATTGCATCGCAAATCTTTGGACTTAGAAAATAATGCAAATTACATCTTGCCCAGGCGCAAAAAAGAAGAAAAAGATAAAATAGCAAACAAAAAATTCTCGTTTTCAAAATGTATGAAGAATGTATTATTATATGTTTCTTACAAAGCAAAAAAAAAAAATTATTAAATTTTTTTTCCAAGTTACTAGAGTAATTTTTCCGTTCTTTGTGATTCTCACAAACACGAAGGACTTTGGATTTGCAAAATAAGTGATCAGAACATTTAGAAAACCAGTTTTCTACCGTAATTTTTGGTAAATATCTCGCGCGGTAAATGTATTAAAAGAAAAAAATGAGCCTTCTTTTTGATTCTCACAAAAACGAAATACGGTCAATGTACTTAAGGAAACATAGTTCGTTCTTTGTGATTCTCACAAATGCAAAAGTCCTTGATTTACATAACTAAAATTAACTGACGACTTTTTCTACCGAGTAAAATAACTCGTCCGATAAATGAACTTAAGCTAAGACTATCAAAAGCAATGACTAGAAGGGGTTTGTGGTTTTTAAGTTAATAAACTAAATTTTCTTTCATTCATTAACCAAAAAGCGTTCCTAATGTGGAACTTACTCTCTTTTTTAACACAAGCGTTCTTTTAAGGACAATCAATTCGATATGTATTGAGGCATTTCATATGAAAATTAAATTTTCTTTAAAACTTGAATTTCATGGTAAATATAAGTCATGCCAACCCCGAAAATCAGTGAATATGATTGGTGTTTAAAATAGCCGCGATTCACTATTCACTGATTAAATGGCTCGATTTTATGACCCAAATTGGCCATAAAGTGCCATAAAACAAACAAACCAATGGGACGCAGGTAGCAAATATTATTTCATAGAAAAGGTCAAGCAGGTAGATATCTGGTTTGCAAAAAGGTGCTCTCAATGAAGTGAAGAGTCTAAATATCCAAAATCATAGACCATAAAATACAAATTAATGGAGAAAAAGGGCAAAAAGAGGGCAAATGCCAACAACACGCGGTGTTCCCAAGCGGTCCCCCATCTAAGTACTAACCGCGCCCGACGCTGTTTAATTTCGGTGATCGGACGAGAACCGATGACTTTGACTTTTTTTTTTTGACTTTTAAATTCATTTTTATTGATTTCTTTCTTTAACTTATAAACTAGACAAAAATGATTAAATCTAAATTAAAACTAACATTTATCTTAATCTAGCTTACTGGCTCTTAACGAGCACTCTAAACTTAACTATATCCTTATAACTATTGCCTTTCGGCCTTAAATCTATCAATTTATGTATTTAGCGCTGTTTTTTCATTTCCAAGAAACTTTGCTAAAAACTTGGACTCTTTATTATTTTTGTTTTCTTAAAACTACCTAAAACTACTTAAAACTACCTAAGCTACTTAACCTAAATTACCTATAATCAGGGTGATGAGCAATCTCTCGATTGGTCACCATCCCGATTGCGTCGATGGGCGCCTGGCAGTCCCCAACACGGTGCACACGCGCCGCCGGGACTCGAGCGAGGCCATAAGCATCGGTCAAGTCTCGGTAGCACTCATTCATGTTGACGAGCCCGGCCCCTCCCAAAGACCCCCTACGATACACCTAACTAACTTACAAACTAGCTTAAAACTAAGGAGGATGTTACCTAGGTAACGCACCGACCCGGGAGAGCGTGTCTGCCCTCACCTCTTCCTCAAGCCACCAAAATTCGGCGAACTGCTTTAAGGTATCAACCGTGTCCCGATCCGCAATTGCGGTATTAAAACGGAGGAGCTCCTGAGCATTGGCGGCGTACCCGTCGTGGATGAGCCGCTTATCCCTCGCGCCGCGGTGGCGGTGGTACAATACCGGCACACCATCTTTATCTTGGATTAACCCTTTCATGTCTGCATGAAGGAATGCCTCAGGCGGGACAAAGCCAGACCGGAGCGTACTCTCGTGGTACATTAAATTCGGGTAGTAACCACCCGAGATCAGATTGTTAGCGTTGGCCATCGCCCTTGCAACGTGCCTTCGAATCACCTTAATTAGGAAATTGTCAATCCTATTCAATCGAGCCCCCTCGTATAGGGTCTTGTTGGGATAGTATTTTATGTACTCAGACTCGGGAGTTCTAAACAACCCTAAACAGGTCCTGAGACACTGTCTCTCAAACACCCGAATCTTTTCCATATAGGAAGGCGCTATATTGAACCAAATGGGACAGCCATAAGCGATGATCGGCCTTATAAGAGCCACGTAGCATATGACCTTTACTCTAGAATCAAGTTGACTGCTGCGAAACAGTCTCCTTGTCAGAGCATAAGCCCTCTTGGCCCCAGCAAGACAAGCATCTATATGTTTGTCAAAATATAGATACTGGTCCAGCCAGATGCCAAGATACCTGACCACGCTTCGCACCGCCAATGGTTGTCCATTTTGTCCAATAATGGCTAATTTTCGCCAGTTTTTTCTGGTATCCCTAGAGGCCCCAGCCAATGGAGTTCTGAACAGGATTGTTTCCGATTTTTGGAAATTGATTTTCAATTTCCAATCATCGCAATACCTCTTAATTTGATCGAAGTCACGCTGCAAAAGGATGTTGATGACCTCGACTTTTGGACCTGATCTGTACGCCACTAAATCGTCTGCATACGCTATAGCATGTCTGAGGGAACCCACCAGATCACTCGTGTAAATATTAAACAGGATCGGAGAATTCACCGCTCCCTGTTGTAAGCCGTTTTTAATTTCAAAGACTTTGCTCGAAGTCACGTTGCCAGATTTGACAACAAACTTCTTTCCCATAAGCATGTCATAAATCATATATAGCAATGGTTTTTGCATACCCAACCTAGTCAGCTTATAGAAGAGCCCCTCCAACCATACGGTGTCGAAGGCCTTCTCAAAGTCGACCAGGCAGGCACCCGTGCATTGGTTCTTGCATTTGTGCCACTGAATGTCGGACACCAATTTCGACGTGGCATGAATCGTTTCATGCCCCGCTCTAAAGCCAAACTGATTGTCCGGAATAATCTTATTTTCTTCAGCCCACTTCAAAAGAGCTCTATTAACGACCTTCTCGAATACCTTGCTAACATTCGGGAGCAAACTAATTGACCGAAGATTAGCCGGGTTGGTCCTATCTTTATCCCTTTTGGGGATAGGATGTACCACCGCCATTTTCCACTGCACTGGATAATATGCATTATTCAGCGCATTGTTAAATAGCGTGGCGAAGATCTCAATCGCTTCTAGGGGCAGGTGTCTTAATACGACGTTTGGGACACCGTCAACTCCCGCCGACTTTTTATTTTTAAGTGACTCAAAGATAGACAAGAGTTCATCTTTGCTCACGAACAACTGGGAATTTGTCCTTTCATCGGCGATTATGCCGTTTGCAAGGTTGTCGTCATTGAACACGGTGAAACCGTTGTTCTCGGATCGCCAATTCTGAAGTTCGGTGCGCAGATAAAAGTGGTTCAGAAAGGCCCTCTCCTCGAGGTCGTGATTACGGCGAACTGGGTTGTTCACAGTATACACGGTCTCAAAGAAAGCGCCCATCAAATCCACTCTCTCCTGCGGGTCTTCGACCACGTAAAAACCGTCGTTCGAGTCGGCACCTTCCGGACTTATGCCAGCAGTCAGTAGCGTCTGTCTGTTCTCGTTCGTCCGAGGGATTCGGACACATGAAATGTCGTTATGATCCTTCCGCCTAAACAGTTTATTTATTTGTGGGAACATGTTCGGACTACTGGATTTTATAGCCCGAATTTTATTGCCCCAATACAAACTTACAGATTTTCTGTAATTCTCGACTATCAACTGTTTCAGGTTTTTGATCATCGACTTCAGTGTCCTCATCTCGGGATCGTTCCTGTCAGTAAACTGTCTGTGCAGCTGTTTAAGCCTCGAGAGCAGTCTACTTTTCTGTCTGTATAGAGCATCGATTGTCGCGTTTCGATACTTCTCAGTCTGTTCTTCGTCAGTGGAACGTCCTACCTTGGGGATAGTCCGCTCCATTGTCCGTTTGATGACGACATTCATTTGCAATAAATGGCTGTCGATTTCATCGTTTGTCAAGTTCCTGTTTGTCGGTGGGTTGATCTCACTCGAACGTATATCACGCTGTAAAACCCTGGAGAAGCGCGACCATTGCGCTCCTCGATAATCGAAAGAGCGCACTTGATCGTACTCCTCCAGCTGCGTTTGTTCGTTCGGGATCCGTATTACGACGGCGAGTCCGTAGTGGTCACTATCGTACTCGACAGTTCGTAAACAGTTCCGCGTTCGTCGATCAGTGTTTGTCAGTTCTAGTCTTTCGTCAACTAGCGCTAAGTCCAAGAAAGAACCTTCTCTAGGGAAAGACGGGAAATCCGTCGCGTACAACTCAAGTTTGTACTCAATCATATTATGACGCCACCAGTCGTGAAACTGGTTGCCCCTAGGGTTCGGAGTATCATTTCCCCATGCCGCATGTTTAGCATTAAGGTCTCCGCCCAAAAAGTAATAATTGTCCTCCGATTGAAGCTGTAAGCAACGAAAAAGTGTCTCGAGCTCGTTTAAAAATATAATGGGTTGGGGTGCGTCAGGTGCGTAAAGTGACACCACATACACCCGCCTCTGGCTATGGAGGGGAATGCATACGATGCACGCTTCCAACACCCGGAACCTACGCACGTCCCTGCTATATATGACCCTATGGCGCAAGCCTCTGCGTATTAAGATACCGACACCGCCTCCTTGACTGGAGTTGGGCCGATCTCTTCTAACTACCTTGTAATTTCTATAGCCCACTTTGTGCTTCGGAGTTAGCTTAGTTTCGCTAACCAAAAGTACATCTGGCTTTTCGGCTTTCAACAGATTGGAAACATTGATCCTTCTCTCGATCCTGATCATTGAATTAACATTCAACGCAAGGATCTTTAGTTTTACCTCGTCCAGCGTACCCATCATATTTATGGCGCGGTTGACTCAGCAAACAGCGTCGAATAGATAACGTCTATTCGAGCCGCTTGCTCATTTAACTGATTCTGGAATTTGTCGATCTTTCCGTGCAGTGACAGAAGGATCGCTTTCAAATCCAGATCCGCTTCAGGCGTTGGAGCCTTTGGTGCGGTTTTTGTATTTGCCTTACCCGGTCCAGATACCATTTGGGCAAATGACACATTGGGTGCAACAAAATTTGAGAACGAGCGACTCTTTCGACCCTTCTCTTCTTCGGACCTCTGTTTCCGAGCCAACACATTCTGTTTGACCTGCTGATACTTGGGACATCCCTTGAAATTGGCAGGATGCCCTGAGCTTTTGCAGAGTACGCACGAAAGCTGACCCCGATCCTCTACTCTATCCCTTCCCAAAGGACACTCCCCATGCTTGTGGTCCCTGTTGCACTTAACGCATCTGAACTGCATATGGCAATTAGCTGCGGCGTGCCCGAACCTCTGGCAGCGCATACATTGAAGTACGCGATCTGACCTTTTTAACTTTTCCCAACGTACTGCATGATAGTACAGGAATCTGATCCTTTTCAGACTATCGATTTTGCTGTCGGGGGTTAATTGAACCAAAAAGAATGGTAATTTGCGGCTACCACCCCTGTCCGAAGGCGAGGAAAACGGCTTGACCCCCACGAACTTAAGGTCGTCGCACTCATAATTCTTGAGCTCCTTCTCGAGCTCGTCCGTTTTAACGCTTGGGTCGATACCCTTAAGCAGCACCGTTTGCAATTTTTCTCCCTTTGGAGTATACGTGAAGTATTCGGCCTCTGCTTTCTCCAGAGCGGTGCGTACCTTTTTATACTCCTCCATATTATTGCACATAATGATGTGTTTGTCGGCGTTTAGCCTTTTTATATAAAATTCCTTACTAACTAATCTACATAATCTAATACTATCACTTATGTCTAGATAACTTACATTAATTGGCGGGACTCTTACTTTTTTCTGCTGCTGTTGTTGCTGCTGCTGATGTTGTTGTTGTTGTTGTTGTTGTTGTTGTTGTTGCTGCTGCTGCTGCGGTTGCTGCTGCTCCTTCTTTTGTTGCTGTTGTTGTTGTCGCAGCGGCTGTTTTTGCGTCAGCTGCTGGCTCTGTTGTTGCTGTTGTTTTTGTTGTTGTAGCTGGCTTTGCTGCGTTTGTTGCTGCTTTTGGCTTTTGCTTTGCCGTTGCAGTTGCTGCTGTTGCTGCTTTTTCAGCTCTTGTTGTTGCTGCTGTTTCAGCTGCTGTTGTTTTTGTTTTTGCAGTTGCTGCGCCGCTTCAATTTGCTTCAGCTTTTGTTGTTGTTGCTGAGCTTTTTGCTGACGCAGCTTCTCCCTTTTCTCGAGTAGCTCTTTAATAAGACGATCGAGCTGGGCTTCCTCATCTTCCTCTTCTTGATTTTGTTGTTGTTTTTGTGTTTGTTGTGCTGGTTCATCTTCGGCGTCCAGTAACTCTACGAACGAGTTACCTTCGCCCACGTACCGGCACTCTCCCCCTTCAGACTCGTACGAGTAGCTGAGGCCATCGTTATTTTCATCTGTCTCGGTCTCTGACGTCAACAGAGAATCGCCAGAATTTGCCTTTCGTTTGGCTGACATATTCGGCTTCGCTTTGATTCGTCGTCGCCTTTTATGCTCAACTTTTGTTGATTCCAGCGACTGTACACTTGCTGGCGTGGTTGGTACTGCAAATGCTGCTGTACTTGTTGTTGCTGCTGATTGTATTGCTGCCTTCATTGTTGTTACTGCTGCGATTGCTGCTGCACTTGTTGTTGTTGTTGTTGCTGCTGCTGCTCCCATTTGCTGCTGTTGGCCTTGTTTTCCAACTCTTTTGGGCAACGGGGCATCGCCTTGCGGGACCCTTGGCTGACCAGTGTCCATCGCCTGATTGCCTTGCGGCACTTCCACTTTCGATATTTGTTTACTTTTGTTATTAATTATTTTTATTTAATTAAAAAAAAGACACTTCCCCCGAGGGGACTTGAACCGGCTCCGCTTGCGTCTGAGCCTCTGGTTTAATCCACTGAGCCAATCGGCTTATAGAAAAAGTTTGTCCAGAATCACTTTATATTACGAATGATTTGCTATCACTGCACCACTAACAAAGTCGACTGTTCGCGTTGGCTGCTGAAGTACGACTGACGAGAACCGATGATTTCAGCGTGGTATGGTCGTTGGCGAAAATCGACTTAATAAATGTTTCATATAACTTACACCAAGTTAAACTTCATTATTTACCCTTAAATACAATTCAACGCATTGCATCGCAAATCTTTGGACTTAGAAAATAATGCAAATTACATCTTGCCCAGGCGCAAAAAAGAAGAAAAAGATAAAATAGCAAACAAAAAATTCTCGTTTTCAAAATGTATGAAGAATGTATTATTATATGTTTCTTACAAAGCAAAAAAAAAAAATTATTAAATTTTTTTTCCAAGTTACTAGAGTAATTTTTCCGTTCTTTGTGATTCTCACAAACACGAAGGACTTTGGATTTGCAAAATAAGTGATCAGAACATTTAGAAAACCAGTTTTCTACCGTAATTTTTGGTAAATATCTCGCGCGGTAAATGTATTAAAAGAAAAAAATGAGCGTTCTTTTTGATTCTCACAAAAACGAAATACGGTCAATGTACTTAAGGAAACATAGTTCGTTCTTTGTGATTCTCACAAATGCAAAAGTCCTTGATTTACATAACTAAAATTAACTGACGACTTTTTCTACCGAGTAAAATAACTCGTCCGATAAATGAACTTAAGCTAAGACTATCAAAAGCAATGACTAGAAGGGGTTTGTGGTTTTTAAGTTAATAAACTAAATTTTCTTTCATTCATTAACCAAAAAGCGTTCCTAATGTGGAACTTACTCTCTTTTTTAACACAAGCGTTCTTTTAAGGACAATCAATTCGATATGTATTGAGGCATTTCATATGAAAATTAAATTTTCTTTAAAACTTGAATTTCATGGTAAATATAAGTCATGCCAACCCCGAAAATCAGTGAATATGATTGGTGTTTAAAATAGCCGCGATTCACTATTCACTGATTAAATGGCTCGATTTTATGACCCAAATTGGCCATAAAGTGCCATAAAACAAACAAACCAATGGGACGCAGGTAGCAAATATTATTTCATAGAAAAGGTCAAGCAGGTAGATATCTGGTTTGCAAAAAGGTGCTCTCAATGAAGTGAAGAGTCTAAATATCCAAAATCATAGACCATAAAATACAAATTAATGGAGAAAAAGGGCAAAAAGAGGGCAAATGCCAACAACACGCGGTGTTCCCAAGCGGTCCCCCATCTAAGTACTAACCGCGCCCGACGCTGTTTAATTTCGGTGATCGGACGAGAACCGATGACTTTTTGACTTTTAAATTCATTTTTATTATTTCTTTCTTTAACTTACATACTAGACAAAAATGATTAAATCTAAATTAAAACTAACATTTATCTTAATCTAGCTTACTGGCTCTTAACGAGCACTCTAAACTTAACTATATTCTTATTACTATTGCCTTTCGGCCTTAAATCTATCAATTTTTTGAATTTAGCGCTGTTTTTTCATTTCCAAGAAACTTTGCTAAAAACTTGGACTCTTTATTATTTTTGTTTTCTTAAAACTACCTAAAACTACTTAAAACTACCTAAGCTACTTAACCTAAATTACCTATAATCAGGGTGATGAGCAATCTCTCGATTGGTCACCATCCCGATTGCGTCGATGGGCGCCTGGCAGTCCCCAACACGGTGCACACGCGCCGCCGGGACTCGAGCGAGGCCATAAGCATCGGTCAATTCTCGGTAGCACTCATTCATGTTGACGAGCCCGGCCCCTCCCAAAGACCCCCTACGATACACCTAACTAACTTACAAACTAGCTTAAAACTAAGGAGGATGCTACCTAGGTAACGCACCGACCCGGGAGAGCGTGTCTGCCCTCACCTCTTCCTCAAGCCACCAAAATTCGGCGAACTGCTTTAAGGTATCAACCGTGTCCCGATCCGCAATTGCGGTATTAAAACGGAGGAGCTCCTGAGCATTGGCGGCGTACCCGTCGTGGATGAGCCGCTTATCCCTCGCGCCGCGGTGGCTGTGGTACAATACCGGCACACCATCTTTATCTTGGATTAACCCTTTCATGTCTGCATGAAGGAATGCCTCAGGCGGGACAAAGCCAGACCGGAGCGTACTCTCATGGTACATTAAATTCGGGTAATAACCACCCGAGATCAGATTATTAGCGTTGGCCATCGCCCTTGCAACGTGCCTTCGAATCACCTTAATTAGGAAATTGTCAATCCTATTCAATCGAGCCCCATCGTATAGGGTCTTGTTGGGATAATATTTTATGTACTCAGACTCGGGAGTTCTAAACAACCCTAGGCAGGTCCTGAGACACTGTCTCTCAAACACCCGAATCTTTTCCATATAGGAAGGCGCTATATTGAACCAAATGGGACAGCCATAAGCGATGATCGGCCTTATAAGAGCCACGTAGCATATGACCTTTACTCTAGAATCAAGTTGACTGCTGCGAAACAGTCTCCTTGTCAGAGCATAAGCCCTCTTGGCCCCAGCAAGACAAGCATCTATATGTTTGTCAAAATATAGATACTGGTCCAGCCAGATGCCAAGATACCTGACCACGCTTCGCACCGCCAATGGTTGTCCATTTTGTCCAATAATGGCTAATTTTCGCCAGTTTTTTCTGGTATCCCTAGAGGCCCCAGCCAATGGAGTTCTGAACAGGACTGTTTCCGATTTTTGGAAATTGATTTTCAATTTCCAATCATCGCAATACCTCTTAATTTGATCGAAGTCACGCTGCAAAAGGATGTTGATGACCTCGACTTTTGGACCTGATCTGTACGCCACTAAATCGTCTGCGTACGCTATAGCATGTCTGAGGGAACCCACCAGATCACTCGTGTAAATATTAAACAGGATCGGAGAATTCACCGCTCCCTGTTGTAAGCCGTTTTTAATTTCAAAGACTTTGCTCGAAGTCACGTTGCCAGATTTGACAACGAACTTCTTTCCCATAAGCATGTCATAAATCATATATAGCAATGGTTTTTGCATACCCAACCTAGTCAGCTTATAGAAGAGCCCCTCCAACCATACCGTGTCGAAGGCCTTCTCAAAGTCGACCAGGCAGGCACCCGTGCATTGGTTCTTGCATTTGTGCCACTGAATGTCGGACACCAATTTCGACGCGGCATGAATCGTTTCATGCCCCGCTCTAAAGCCAAACTGATTGTCCGGAATAATCTTATTTTCTTCAGCCCACTTCAAAAGAGCTCTATTAACGACCTTCTCGAATACCTTGCTAACATTCGGGAGCAAACTAATTGACCGAAGATTAGCCGGGTTGGTCCTATCTTTATCCCTTTTGGGGATAGGATGTACCACCGCCATTTTCCAATGCACTGGATAATATGCATTATTCAGCGCATTGTTAAATAGCGTGGCGAAGATCTCAATCGCTTCTAGAGGCAGGTGTCTTAATACGACGTTTGGGACACCGTCAACTCCCGCCGACTTTTTATTTTTAAGTGACTCAAAGATAGACAAGAGTTCATCTTTGCTCACGAACAACTGGGAATTTGTCCTTTCATCGGCGATTATGCCGTTTGCAAGATTGTCGTCATTGAACACGGTGAAACCGTTGTTCTCGGATCGCCAATTCTGAAGTTCGGTGCGCAGATAAAAGTGGTTCAGAAAGGCCCTCTCCTCGAGGTCGTGATTACGGCGAACTGGGTTGTTCACAGTATACACGGTCTCAAAGAAAGCGCCCATCAAATCCACTCTCTCCTGCGGGTCTTCGACCACGTAAAAACCGTCGTTCGAGTCGGCACCTTCCGGACTTATGCCAGCAGTCAGTAGCGTCTGTCTGTTCTCGTTCGTCCGAGGAATTCGGACACATGAAATGTCGTTATGATCTTTCCGCCTGAACAGTTTATTTATTTGTGGGAACATGTTCGGACTACTGGATTTTATAGCCCGAATTTTATTGCCCCAATACAAACTTACAGATTTTCTGTAATTCTCAACTATCAACTGTTTCAGGTTTTTGATCATCGACTTCAGTGTCCTCATCTCGGGATCGTTCCTGTCAGTAAACTGTCTGTGCAGCTGTTTAAGCCTCGAGAGCAGTATACTTTTCTGTCTGTATAAAGCATCGATTGTCGCGTTTCGATACTTCTCAGTCTGTTCTTCGTCAGTGGAACGTCCTACCTTGGGGATAGTCCGCTCCATTGTCCGTTTGATGACGACATTCATTTGCAATAAATGGCTGTCGATTTCATCGTTTGTCAAGTTCCTGTTTGTCGGTGGGTTGATCTCACTCGAACGTATATCACGCTGTAAAACCCTGGAGAAGCGCGACCATTGTGCTCTTCGATAATCGAAAGAGCGCACTTGATCGTACTCCTCCAGCTGCGTTTGTTCGTTCGGGATCCGTATTACGACGGCGAGTCCGTAGTGGTCACTATCGTACTCAACCGTTCGTAAACAGTTCCGCGTTCGTCGATCTGTATCTATCAGTTCTAGTCTTTCGTCAACTAGCGCTAAGTCCAAGAAAGAACCTTCTCTAGGGAAAGACGGGAAATCCGTCGCGTACAACTCAAGTTTGTACTCAATCATATTATGACGCCACCAGTCGTGAAACTGGTTGCCCCTAGGGTTCGGAGTATCATTTCCCCATGCCGCATGTTTAGCATTAAGGTCTCCGCCCAAAAAGTAATAATTGTCCTCCGATTGAAGCTGTAAGCAACGAAAAAGTGTCTCGAGCTCATTTAAAAATATAATGGGTTGGGGTGCGTCAGGTGCGTAAAGTGACACCACATACACCCGCCTCTGGCTATGGAGGGGAATGCACACGATGCACGCTTCCAACACCCGGAACCTACGCACGTCCCTGCTATATATGACCCTATGGCGCAAGCCTCTGCGTATTAAGATACCGACACCGCCTCCTTGACTGGAGTTGGGCCGATCTCTTCTAACTACCTTGTAATTTCTATAGCCCACTTTGTGCTTCGGAGTTAGCTTAGTTTCGCTAACCAAAAGTACATCTGGCTTTTCGGCTTTCAACAGATTGGAAACATTGATCCTTCTCTCGATCCTGATCATTGAATTAACATTCAACGCCAGGATCTTTAGTTTTTCCTCGTCCAGCGTACCCATCATATCTATGGCGCGGTTGACTCAGCAAACAGCGTCGAATAGATAACGTCTATTCGAGCCGCTTGCTCATTTAACTGATTCTGGAATTTGTCGATCTTTCCGTGCAGTGACAGAAGGATCGCTTTCAAATCCAGATCCGCTTCAGGCGTTGGAGCCTTTGGTGCGGTTTTTGTATTTGCCTTACCCGGTCCAGATACCATTTGGGCAAATGACACATTGGGTGCAACAAAATTTGAGAACGAGCGACTCTTTCGACCCTTCTCTTCTTCGGACCTCTGTTTCCGAGCCAACACATTCTGTTTGACCTGCTGATACTTGGGACATCCCTTGAAATTGGCAGGATGTCCTGAGCTTTTGCAGAGTACACACGAGAGCTGGCCCCTATCCTCTACTCTATCCCTTCCCAAAGGACACTCCCCATGCTTGTGGTCCCTGTTGCACTTAACGCATCTGAACTGCATATGGCAATTAGCTGCGGCGTGCCCGAACCTCTGGCAGCGCATACATTGAAGTACGCGATCTGACCTTTTTAGCTTTTCCCAACGTACTGCATGATAGTACAGGAATCTGATCCTTTTCAGACTATCGATTCTGCTGTCGGGGGTTAATTGAACCAAAAAGAATGGTAATTTGCGGCTACCACCCCTGTCCGAAGGCGAGGAAAACGGCTTGACCCCCACGAACTTAAGGTCGTCGCACTCATAATTCTTGAGCTCCTTCTCGAGCTCGTCCGTTTTAACGCTTGGGTCGATACCCTTAAGCAGCACCGTTTGCAATTTTTCTCCCTTTGGAGTATACGTGAAGTATTCGGCCTCTGCTTTCTCCAGAGCGGTGCGTACCTTTTTATACTCCTCCATATTATTGCACATAATGATGTGTTTGTCGGCGTTTAGCCTTTTTATATAAAATTCCTTACTAACTAATCTACATAATCTAATACTATCACTTATGTCTAGATAACTTACATTAATTGGCGGGACTCTTACTTTTTTCTGCTGCTGTTGTTGCTGATGTTGTTGTTGTTGTTGTAGTTGCTGCTGCTGCTGCGGTTTCTGCTGCTCCTTCTGTTGTTGCTGTTGTTGTTGCAGCGGCTGTTTGCGTGCCAGCTGCTGTTTCAGTTGTTGCTGTTGCTTTTGTTGTCGTTGTTGCTTGCTTTGCTGCGGTTGTTGCTGTTTTTTCAGCTCTTGTTGTTGCTGCTGTTTCAGCTGCTGTTGTTTTTGTTTTTGCTGCTGCTGCTCAGCTTGAATTTTCATCAGCTTTTGTTGTTGTTGCTGGATTTTTTGCTGGCGCAGCTTCTCCCTCTTCTCGAGGAGCTCTTTAATCAGCCGATCGAGCTCTGCTTCCTCATCTTCTTCTGGTTGTTGTTGTTGTTGTGCTGGTTCATCTTCGGCGTCCAGTAACTCTTTGAACGAGTTACCTTCGCCCACGTACCGGCACTCGCCCCCTTCAGACTCGTACGAGTAGTTGAGCCCATCATTGTAGTCGTCAGTCTCAGTCTCTGACGTCAGTATTGAATCGCCTGACTTTGCCATTCTTTTGGATGACAAATTCGGCTTCTGCTTTATTCGTCGTCGCCGCTTTGTTGATTCCAGCGACTGTACTGCTGTTGTTGGCGTAGTTGGTACTGCTATTGCTGCTGCACTTGTTGTTGGTGCTGCATTTGCTGGTGCTATTTTTGCTTGTGCTGCTGTTGTTGCCGGTGCACTTGATGTTGTTGTTGTTTTTGTTGCTGCTGCTCCCAGTTGCTGCTGTTGGCCTTGTTTTCCAACTCTTTTGGGCAACGGGGCATCGCCTTGCGGGACCTTTGGCTGGCCAGTGTCCATCGCCTGATTGCCTTGCGGCACTTCCTCTGCTGTTTTCACTTTAGCTCTTATTTTAATTATTTAATTAATTAATAAAAAAACAACACTTCCCCCGCGGGGACTCGATCTGACACCTCTGGCGCCTCAGTCTAATGCTTAACCCACTAAGCCAAAGGGCTTACAATAACTTTTCGATCAAAATCACTTTATGTAACGATTGACTTTGCCAAACACTGCTAACACTATCCAAGTCGACTGATCACGATGGATGCTGAAGAGCGACTGACGAGAACCGATGATTTCAGCGTGGTATGGTCGTTGGCGAAAATCGACTTAATAAATGTTTCATATAACTTACACCAAGTTAAACTTCATTATTTACCCTTAAATACAATTCAACGCATTGCATCGCAAATCTTTGGACTTAGAAAATAATGCAAATTACATCTTGCCCAGGCGCAAAAAAGAAGAAAAAGATAAAATAGCAAACAAAAAATTCTCGTTTTCAAAATGTATGAAGAATGTATTATTATATGTTTCTTACAAAGCAAAAAAAAAAAATTATTAAATTTTTTTTCCAAGTTACTAGAGTAATTTTTCCGTTCTTTGTGATTCTCACAAACACGAAGGACTTTGGATTTGCAAAATAAGTGATCAGAACATTTAGAAAACCAGTTTTCTACCGTAATTTTTGGTAAATATCTCGCGCGGTAAATGTATTAAAAGAAAAAAATGAGCGTTCTTTTTGATTCTCACAAAAACGAAATACGGTCAATGTACTTAAGGAAACATAGTTCGTTCTTTGTGATTCTCACAAATGCAAAAGTCCTTGATTTACATAACTAAAATTAACTGACGACTTTTTCTACCGAGTAAAATAACTCGTCCGATAAATGAACTTAAGCTAAGACTATCAAAAGCAATGACTAGAAGGGGTTTGTGGTTTTTAAGTTAATAAACTAAATTTTCTTTCATTCATTAACCAAAAAGCGTTCCTAATGTGGAACTTACTCTCTTTTTTAACACAAGCGTTCTTTTAAGGACAATCAATTCGATATGTATTGAGGCATTTCATATGAAAATTAAATTTTCTTTAAAACTTGAATTTCATGGTAAATATAAGTCATGCCAACCCCGAAAATCAGTGAATATGATTGGTGTTTAAAATAGCCGCGATTCACTATTCACTGATTAAATGGCTCGATTTTATGACCCAAATTGGCCATAAAGTGCCATAAAACAAACAAACCAATGGGACGCAGGTAGCAAATATTATTTCATAGAAAAGGTCAAGCAGGTAGATATCTGGTTTGCAAAAAGGTGCTCTCAATGAAGTGAAGAGTCTAAATATCCAAAATCATAGACCATAAAATACAAATTAATGGAGAAAAAGGGCAAAAAGAGGGCAAATGCCAACAACACGCGGTGTTCCCAAGCGGTCCCCCATCTAAGTACTAACCGCGCCCGACGCTGTTTAATTTCGGTGATCGGACGAGAACCGATGATTTCAGCGTGGTATGGTCGTTGGCGAAAATCGACTTAATAAATGTTTCATATAACTTACACCAAGTTAAACTTCATTATTTACCCTTAAATACAATTCAACGCATTGCATCGCAAATCTTTGGACTTAGAAAATAATGCAAATTACATCTTGCCCAGGCGCAAAAAAGAAGAAAAAGATAAAATAGCAAACAAAAAATTCTCGTTTTCAAAATGTATGAAGAATGTATTATTATATGTTTCTTACAAAGCAAAAAAAAAAAATTATTAAATTTTTTTTCCAAGTTACTAGAGTAATTTTTCCGTTCTTTGTGATTCTCACAAACACGAAGGACTTTGGATTTGCAAAATAAGTGATCAGAACATTTAGAAAACCAGTTTTCTACCGTAATTTTTGGTAAATATCTCGCGCGGTAAATGTATTAAAAGAAAAAAATGAGCGTTCTTTTTGATTCTCACAAAAACGAAATACGGTCAATGTACTTAAGGAAACATAGTTCGTTCTTTGTGATTCTCACAAATGCAAAAGTCCTTGATTTACATAACTAAAATTAACTGACGACTTTTTCTACCGAGTAAAATAACTCGTCCGATAAATGAACTTAAGCTAAGACTATCAAAAGCAATGACTAGAAGGGGTTTGTGGTTTTTAAGTTAATAAACTAAATTTTCTTTCATTCATTAACCAAAAAGCGTTCCTAATGTGGAACTTACTCTCTTTTTTAACACAAGCGTTCTTTTAAGGACAATCAATTCGATATGTATTGAGGCATTTCATATGAAAATTAAATTTTCTTTAAAACTTGAATTTCATGGTAAATATAAGTCATGCCAACCCCGAAAATCAGTGAATATGATTGGTGTTTAAAATAGCCGCGATTCACTATTCACTGATTAAATGGCTCGATTTTATGACCCAAATTGGCCATAAAGTGCCATAAAACAAACAAACCAATGGGACGCAGGTAGCAAATATTATTTCATAGAAAAGGTCAAGCAGGTAGATATCTGGTTTGCAAAAAGGTGCTCTCAATGAAGTGAAGAGTCTAAATATCCAAAATCATAGACCATAAAATACAAATTAATGGAGAAAAAGGGCAAAAAGAGGGCAAATGCCAACAACACGCGGTGTTCCCAAGCGGTCCCCCATCTAAGTACTAACCGCGCCCGACGCTGTTTAATTTCGGTGATCGGACGAGAACCGATGATTTCAGCGTGGTATGGTCGTTGGCGAAAATCGACTTAATAAATGTTTCATATAACTTACACCAAGTTAAACTTCATTATTTACCCTTAAATACAATTCAACGCATTGCATCGCAAATCTTTGGACTTAGAAAATAATGCAAATTACATCTTGCCCAGGCGCAAAAAAGAAGAAAAAGATAAAATAGCAAACAAAAAATTCTCGTTTTCAAAATGTATGAAGAATGTATTATTATATGTTTCTTACAAAGCAAAAAAAAAAAATTATTAAATTTTTTTTCCAAGTTACTAGAGTAATTTTTCCGTTCTTTGTGATTCTCACAAACACGAAGGACTTTGGATTTGCAAAATAAGTGATCAGAACATTTAGAAAACCAGTTTTCTACCGTAATTTTTGGTAAATATCTCGCGCGGTAAATGTATTAAAAGAAAAAAATGAGCGTTCTTTTTGATTCTCACAAAAACGAAATACGGTCAATGTACTTAAGGAAACATAGTTCGTTCTTTGTGATTCTCACAAATGCAAAAGTCCTTGATTTACATAACTAAAATTAACTGACGACTTTTTCTACCGAGTAAAATAACTCGTCCGATAAATGAACTTAAGCTAAGACTATCAAAAGCAATGACTAGAAGGGGTTTGTGGTTTTTAAGTTAATAAACTAAATTTTCTTTCATTCATTAACCAAAAAGCGTTCCTAATGTGGAACTTACTCTCTTTTTTAACACAAGCGTTCTTTTAAGGACAATCAATTCGATATGTATTGAGGCATTTCATATGAAAATTAAATTTTCTTTAAAACTTGAATTTCATGGTAAATATAAGTCATGCCAACCCCGAAAATCAGTGAATATGATTGGTGTTTAAAATAGCCGCGATTCACTATTCACTGATTAAATGGCTCGATTTTATGACCCAAATTGGCCATAAAGTGCCATAAAACAAACAAACCAATGGGACGCAGGTAGCAAATATTATTTCATAGAAAAGGTCAAGCAGGTAGATATCTGGTTTGCAAAAAGGTGCTCTCAATGAAGTGAAGAGTCTAAATATCCAAAATCATAGACCATAAAATACAAATTAATGGAGAAAAAGGGCAAAAAGAGGGCAAATGCCAACAACACGCGGTGTTCCCAAGCGGTCCCCCATCTAAGTACTAACCGCGCCCGACGCTGTTTAATTTCGGTGATCGGACGAGAACCGATGATTTCAGCGTGGTATGGTCGTTGGCGAAAATCGACTTAATAAATGTTTCATATAACTTACACCAAGTTAAACTTCATTATTTACCCTTAAATACAATTCAACGCATTGCATCGCAAATCTTTGGACTTAGAAAATAATGCAAATTACATCTTGCCCAGGCGCAAAAAAGAAGAAAAAGATAAAATAGCAAACAAAAAATTCTCGTTTTCAAAATGTATGAAGAATGTATTATTATATGTTTCTTACAAAGCAAAAAAAAAAAAAAAAAATTATTAAATTTTTTTTCCAAGTTACTAGAGTAATTTTTCCGTTCTTTGTGATTCTCACAAACACGAAGGACTTTGGATTTGCAAAATAAGTGATCAGAACATTTAGAAAACCAGTTTTCTACCGTAATTTTTGGTAAATATCTCGCGCGGTAAATGTATTAAAAGAAAAAAATGAGCGTTCTTTTTGATTCTCACAAAAACGAAATACGGTCAATGTACTTAAGGAAACATAGTTCGTTCTTTGTGATTCTCACAAATGCAAAAGACCTTGATTTACATAACTAAAGTTAACTGACGACTTTTTCTACCGAGTAAAATAACTCGTCCGATAAATGAACTTTACCTAAGACTAGTTAAGTTACTAGAGTAATTTTTCCGTTCTTTGTGATTCTCACAAACACGAAGGACTTTGGATTTGCAAAATAAGTGATCAGAACATTTAGAAAACCAGTTTTCTACCGTAATTTTTGGTAAATATCTCGCGCGGTAAATGTATTAAAAGAAAAAAATGAGCGTTCTTTTTGATTCTCACAAAAACGAAATACGGTCAATGTACTTAAGGAAACATAGTTCGTTCTTTGTGATTCTCACAAATGCAAAAGTCCTTGATTTACATAACTAAAATTAACTGACGACTTTTTCTACCGAGTAAAATAACTCGTCCGATAAATGAACTTAAGCTAAGACTATCAAAAGCAATGACTAGAAGGGGTTTGTGGTTTTTAAGTTAATAAACTAAATTTTCTTTCATTCATTAACCAAAAAGCGTTCCTAATGTGGAACTTACTCTCTTTTTTAACACAAGCGTTCTTTTAAGGACAATCAATTCGATATGTATTGAGGCATTTCATATGAAAATTAAATTTTCTTTAAAACTTGAATTTCATGGTAAATATAAGTCATGCCAACCCCGAAAATCAGTGAATATGATTGGTGTTTAAAATAGCCGCGATTCACTATTCACTGATTAAATGGCTCGATTTTATGACCCAAATTGGCCATAAAGTGCCATAAAACAAACAAACCAATGGGACGCAGGTAGCAAATATTATTTCATAGAAAAGGTCAAGCAGGTAGATATCTGGTTTGCAAAAAGGTGCTCTCAATGAAGTGAAGAGTCTAAATATCCAAAATCATAGACCATAAAATACAAATTAATGGAGAAAAAGGGCAAAAAGAGGGCAAATGCCAACAACACGCGGTGTTCCCAAGCGGTCCCCCATCTAAGTACTAACCGCGCCCGACGCTGTTTAATTTCGGTGATCGGACGAGAACCGATGACTTTTGACTTTTAAATTCATTTTTATTGATTTCTTTCTTTAACTTATAAACTAGACAAAAATGATTAAATCTAAATTAAAACTAACATTTATCTAAATCTAGCTTACTGGCTCTTAACGAGCACTCTAAACTTAACTATATTCTTATTACTATTGCCTTTCGGCCTTAAATCTATCTATTTTTTATTGTTTGCTTTGTTTTTTAATTTCCAAGAAACTTGCAAAAACTTGGATACTTTATTATGGTGTTTTTCTTAAAACTACCTAAAACTACTTAAAACTACCTAAGCTACTTAACCTAAATTACCTATAATCAGGGTGATGAGCAATCTCTCGATTAGTCACCATCCCGATTGCGTCGATGGGCGCCTGGCAGTCCCCAACACGGTGCACACGCGCCGCCGGGACTCGAGCGAGGCCATAAGCATCGGTCAAGTCTCGGTAGCACTCATTCATGTTGACGAGCCCGGCCCCTCCCAAAGACCCCCTAAGATACACCTAACTAACTTACAAACTAGCTTAAAACTAAGGAGGATGTTACCTAGGTAACGCACCGACCCGGGAGAGCGTGTCTGCCCTCACCTCTTCCTCAAGCCACCAAAATTCGGCGAACTGCTTTAAGGTATCAACCGTGTCCCGATCCGCAATTGCGGTATTAAAACGGAGGAGCTCCTGAGCATTGGCGGCGTACCCGTCGTGGATGAGCCGCTTATCCCTCGCGCCGCGGTGGCTGTGGTACAATACCGGCACACCATCTTTATCTTGGATTAACCCTTTCATGTCTGCATGAAGGAATGCCTCAGGCGGGACAAAGCCAGACCGGAGCGTACTCTCGTGGTACATTAAATTCGGGTAATAACCACCCGAGATCAGATTGTTAGCGTTGGTCATCGCCCTTGCAACGTGCCTTCGAATCACCTTAATTAGGAAATTGTCAATCCTATTCAATCGAGCCCCATCGTATAGGGTCTTGTTGGGATAATATTTTATGTACTCAGACTCGGGAGTTCTAAACAACCCTAGGCAGGTCCTGAGACACTGTCTCTCAAACACCCGAATCTTTTCCATAAAGGAAGGCGCTATATTGAACCAAATGGGACAGCCATAAGCGATGATCGGCCTTATAAGAGCCACGTAGCATATGACCTTTACTCTAGAATCAAGTTGACTGCTGCGAAACAGTCTCCTTGTCAGAGCATAAGCCCTCTTGGCCCCAGCAAGACAAGCATCTATATGTTTGTCAAAATATAGATACTGGTCCAGCCAGATGCCAAGATACCTGACCACGCTTCGCACCGCCAATGGTTGTCCATTTTGTCCAATAATGGCTAATTTTCGCCAGTTTTTTCTGGTATCCCTAGAGGCCCCAGCCAATGGAGTTCTGAACAGGATTGTTTCCGATTTTTGGAAATTGATTTTCAATTTCCAATCATCGCAATACCTCTTAATTTGATCGAAGTCACGCTGCAAAAGGATGTTGATGACCTCGACTTTTGGACCTGATCTGTACGCCACTAAATCGTCTGCGTACGCTATAGCATGTCTGAGGGAACCCACCAGATCACTCGTGTAAATATTAAACAGGATCGGAGAATTCACCGCTCCCTGTTGTAAGCCGTTTTTAATTTCAAAGACTTTGCTCGAAGTCACGTTGCCAGATTTGACAACGAACTTCTTTCCCATAAGCATGTCATAAATCATATATAGCAATGGTTTTTGCATACCCAACCTAGTCAGCTTATAGAAGAGCCCCTCCAACCATACGGTGTCGAAGGCCTTCTCAAAGTCGACCAGGCAGGCACCCGTGCATTGGTTCTTGCATTTGTGCCACTGAATGTCGGACACCAATTTCGACGCGGCATGAATCGTTTCATGCCCCGCTCTAAAGCCAAACTGATTGTCCGGAATAATCTTATTTTCTTCAGCCCACTTCAAAAGAGCTCTATTAACGACCTTCTCGAATACCTTGCTAACATTCGGGAGCAAACTAATTGACCGAAGATTAGCCGGGTTGGTCCTATCTTTATCCCTTTTGGGGATAGGATGTACCACCGCCATTTTCCAATGCACTGGATAATATGCATTATTCAGCGCATTGTTAAATAGCGTGGCGAAGATCTCAATCGCTTCTAGGGGCAGGTGTCTTAATACGACGTTTGGGACACCGTCAACTCCCGCCGACTTTTTATTTTTAAGTGACTCAAAGATAGACAAGAGTTCATCTTTGCTCACGAACAACTGGGAATTTGTCCTTTCATCGGCGATTATGCCGTTTGCAAGGTTGTCGTCATTGAACACGGTGAAACCGTTGTTCTCGGATCGCCAATTCTGAAGTTCGGTGCGCAGATAAAAGTGGTTCAGAAAGGCCCTCTCCTCGAGGTCGTGATTACGGCGAACTGGGTTGTTCACAGTATACACGGTCTCAAAGAAAGCGCCCATCAAATCCACTCTCTCCTGCGGGTCTTCGACCACGTAAAAACCGTCGTTCGAGTCGGCACCTTCCGGACTTATGCCAGCAGTCAGTAGCGTCTGTCTGTTCTCGTTCGTCCGAGGAATTCGGACACATGAAATGTCGTTATGATCTTTCCGCCTGAACAGTTTATTTATTTGTGGGAACATGTTCGGACTACTGGATTTTATAGCCCGAATTTTATTGCCCCAATACAAACTTACAGATTTTCTGTAATTCTCAACTATCAACTGTTTCAGGTTTTTGATCATCGACTTCAGTGTCCTCATCTCGGGATCGTTCCTGTCAGTAAACTGTCTGTGCAGCTGTTTAAGCCTCGAGAGCAGTCTACTTTTCTGTCTGTATAAAGCATCGATTGTCGCGTTTCGATACTTCTCAGTCTGTTCTTCGTCAGTGGAACGTCCTACCTTGGGGATAGTCCGCTCCATTGTCCGTTTGATGACGACATTCATTTGCGATAAATGGCTGTCGATTTCATCGTTTGTCAAGTTCCTGTTTGTCGGTGGGTTGATCTCACTCGAACGTATATCACGCTGTAAAACCCTGGAGAAGCGCGACCATTGTGCTCTTCGATAATCGAAAGAGCGCACTTGATCGTACTCCTCCAGCTGCGTTTGTTCGTTCGGGATCCGTATTACGACGGCGAGTCCGTAGTGGTCACTATCGTACTCAACCGTTCGTAAACAGTTCCGCGTTCGTCGATCTGTGCCTGTCAGTTCTAGTCTTTCGTCAACTAGCGCTAAGTCCAAGAAAGAACCTTCTCTAGGGAAAGACGGGAAATCCGTCGCGTACAACTCAAGTTTGTACTCAATCATATTATGACGCCACCAGTCGTGAAACTGGTTGCCCCTAGGGTTCGGAGTATCATTTCCCCATGCCGCATGTTTAGCATTAAGGTCTCCGCCCAAAAAGTAATAATTGTCCTCCGATTGAAGCTGTAAGCAACGAAAAAGTGTCTCGAGCTCATTTAAAAATATAATGGGTTGGGGTGCGTCAGGTGCGTAAAGTGACACCACATACACCCGCCTCTGGCTATGGAGGGGAATGCACACGATGCACGCTTCCAACACCCGGAACCTACGCACGTCCCTGCTATATATGACCCTATGGCGCAAGCCTCTGCGTATTAAGATACCGACACCGCCTCCTTGACTGGAGTTGGGCCGATCTCTTCTAACTACCTTGTAATTTCTATAGCCCACTTTGTGCTTCGGAGTTAGCTTAGTTTCGCTAACCAAAAGTACATCTGGCTTTTCGGCTTTCAACAGATTGGAAACATTGATCCTTCTCTCGATCCTGATCATTGAATTAACATTCAACGCAAGGATCTTTAGTTTTACCTCGTCCAGCGTACCCATCATATTTATGGCGCGGTTGACTCAGCAAACAGCGTCGAATAGATAACGTCTATTCGAGCCGCTTGCTCATTTAACTGATTCTGGAATTTGTCGATCTTTCCGTGCAGTGACAGAAGGATCGCTTTCAAATCCAGATCCGCTTCAGGCGTTGGAGCCTTTGGTGCGGTTTTTGTATTTGCCTTACCCGGTCCAGATACCATTTGGGCAAATGACACATTGGGTGCAACAAAATTTGAGAACGAGCGACTCTTTCGACCCTTCTCTTCTTCGGACCTCTGTTTCCGAGCCAACACATTCTGTTTGACCTGCTGATACTTGGGACATCCCTTGAAATTAGCAGGATGTCCTGAGCTTTTGCAGAGTACACACGAGAGCTGGCCCCGATCCTCTACTCTATCCTTTCCCAAAGGACACTCCCCATGCTTGTGGTCCCTGTTGCACTTAACGCATCTGAACTGCATATGGCAATTAGCTGCGGCGTGCCCGAACCTCTGGCAGCGCATACATTGAAGTACGCGATCTGACCTCTTTAACTTTTCCCAACGTACTGCATGATAGTACAGGAATCTGATCCTTTTCAGACTATCGATTTTGCTGTCGGGGGTTAATTGAACCAAAAAGAATGGTAATTTGCGGCTACCACCCCTGTCCGAAGGCGAGGAAAACGGCTTGACCCCCACGAACTTAAGGTCGTCGCACTCATAATTCTTGAGCTCCTTCTCGAGCTCGTCCGTTTTAACGCTTGGGTCGATACCCTTAAGCAGCACGGTTTGTAATTTTTCTCCCTTTGGAGTATAAGTAAAATATTCTGCTTCTGCTTTCTCCAGGGCAGTGCGTACCTTTTTGTACTCCTCCATATTGTTACACATTATTATATGTTTATCGGCGTTTAGCCTTTTTATATAGAAATCCTTACTAACTAATCTACATAACCTAATACTATCGCTAATGTCTAGATAACTTACATTAATAGGTGGGACTCTTACTTTTTTTGCTTGTTGTTGTTGTTGTTGCTGTTTCTGTTGCTGCTGCGGCTGCTGTTGCTCCTTCTGTTGCTGTTGTTGTTGTTGTTGCAGAGGCTCTTGGCGTGCCCTCTGCTGATTCTGTTGTTGCTGTTGCTTTTGTTGTTGATTTTGCTGAGACTGTTGTTGCTTCTCGTTTTTGTTTTGTTTTTGTTGCTGCTGCTTAGTAAGCTCTTGTTGTTGCTGCTGTTTCAGCTGTTGTTGTTTTTGTTTTTGCTGCTGCTTTGCCGCTTCCAATTGCTTCAGCTTTTGTTGTTGCTGAAGAATTTTCTGCTGACGCAACTTTTCCCTCTTTTCGAGGAGCTCTTTGATTAGACGGTCGAGCTGCGCTTCCTCGTCTTCTTCGTCTTGCTGTTGTTGTTGTTGTTGTTGTTGTTGCGTTGGTTCGTCTTCGGCGTCCAGTAACTCTACGAACGAGTTACCTTCGCCCACGTACCGGCACTCTCCCCCTTCAGACTCGTACGAGTAGCTGAGGCCATCGTTGTTGTCATCTGTGTCGGCCTCTGACGTCAACACAGAATCCCCAGAATTAGCCTTTCGTTTGGCTGACATATTCGGCTTCGCTTTTATTCGTCGTCGCCTTTTATTTTCAACTTTTGGTGATCCCAGCGACTGTACTGCTGGCGTGGTTGGTACAGCAAATGCTGCTGTACTTGTTATTGCTGCGATTGCTGCTGCACTTGTTGTTGTTGTTGTTGCTGCTGCTCCCAGTTGCTGCTGTTGGCCTTGTTTTCCACCAACTCGCTTGGGCAACGGTGCATCGCCTTGCGGGACCTTCGGCTGGCCAGTGTCCATCGCCTGATTGCCTTGCGGCACTTCCTCTGCTGTTTTCACTTTAGCTTTTATTTTAATTATTTAATTAATTAATAAAAAAACAACACTTCCCCCTCGGGGACTCGATCTGACACCTCTGGCGTCTCAGTCTAATGCTTAACCCACTAAGCCAAAGGGCTTACACTAACTTTTCGATCAAAATCACTTTATGTAACGATTGACTTTGCCAAACACTGCTAACACTATCCAAGTCGACTGATCACGATGGATGCTGAAGAGCGACTGACGAGAACCGATGATTTCAGCGTGGTATGGTCGTTGGCGAAAATCGACTTAATAAATGTTTCATATAACTTACACCAAGTTAAACTTCATTATTTACCCTTAAATACAATTCAACGCATTGCATCGCAAATCTTTGGACTTAGAAAATAATGCAAATTACATCTTGCCCAGGCGCAAAAAAGAAGAAAAAGATAAAATAGCAAACAAAAAATTCTCGTTTTCAAAATGTATGAAGAATGTATTATTATATGTTTCTTACAAAGCAAAAAAAAAAAAAATTATTAAATTTTTTTTCCAAGTTACTAGAGTAATTTTTCCGTTCTTTGTGATTCTCACAAACACGAAGGACTTTGGATTTGCAAAATAAGTGATCAGAACATTTAGAAAACCAGTTTTCTACCGTAATTTTTGGTAAATATCTCGCGCGGTAAATGTATTAAAAGAAAAAAAAAAAATGAGCGTTCTTTTTGATTCTCACAAAAACGAAATACGGTAAATGTACTTAAGGAAACATAGTTCGTTCTTTGTGATTCTCACAAATGCAAAAGACCTTGATTTACATAACTAAAGTTAACTGACGACTTTTTCTACCGAGTAAAATAACTCGTCCGATAAATGAACTTTACCTAAGACTATCAAAAGCAATGACTAGAAGGGGTTTGTGGTTTTTAAGTTAATAAACTAAATTTTCTTTCATTCATTAACCAAAAAGCGTTCCTAATGTGGAACTTACTCTCTTTTTTAACACAAGCGTTCTTTTAAGGACAATCAATTCGATATGTATTGAGGCATTTCATATGAAAATTAAATTTTCTTTAAAACTTGAATTTCATGGTAAATATAAGTCATGCCAACCCCGAAAATCAGTGAATATGATTGGTGTTTAAAATAGCCGCGATTCACTATTCACTGATTAAATGGCTCGATTTTATGACCCAAATTGGCCATAAAGTGCCATAAAACAAACAAACCAATGGGACGCAGGTAGCAAATATTATTTCATAGAAAAGGTCAAGCAGGTAGATATCTGGTTTGCAAAAAGGTGCTCTCAATGAAGTGAAGAGTCTAAATATCCAAAATCATAGACCATAAAATACAAATTAATGGAGAAAAAGGGCAAAAAGAGGGCAAATGCCAACAACACGCGGTGTTCCCAAGCGGTCCTCCATCTAAGTACTAACCGCGCCCGACGCTGTTTAATTTCGGTGATCGGACGAGAACCGATGATTTCAGCGTGGTATGGTCGTTGGCGAAAATCGACTTAATAAATGTTTCATATAACTTACACCAAGTTAAACTTCATTATTTACCCTTAAATACAATTCAACGCATTGCATCGCAAATCTTTGGACTTAGAAAATAATGCAAATTACATCTTGCCCAGGCGCAAAAAAGAAGAAAAAGATAAAATAGCAAACAAAAAATTCTCGTTTTCAAAATGTATGAAGAATGTATTATTATATGTTTCTTACAAAGCAAAAAAAAAAATTATTAAATTTTTTTTCCAAGTTACTAGAGTAATTTTTCCGTTCTTTGTGATTCTCACAAACACGAAGGACTTTGGATTTGCAAAATAAGTGATCAGAACATTTAGAAAACCAGTTTTCTACCGTAATTTTTGGTAAATATCTCGCGCGGTAAATGTATTAAAAGAAAAAAATGAGCGTTCTTTTTGATTCTCACAAAAACGAAATACGGTCAATGTACTTAAGGAAACATAGTTCGTTCTTTGTGATTCTCACAAATGCAAAAGTCCTTGATTTACATAACTAAAATTAACTGACGACTTTTTCTACCGAGTAAAATAACTCGTCCGATAAATGAACTTAAGCTAAGACTATCAAAAGCAATGACTAGAAGGGGTTTGTGGTTTTTAAGTTAATAAACTAAATTTTCTTTCATTCATTAACCAAAAAGCGTTCCTAATGTGGAACTTACTCTCTTTTTTAACACAAGCGTTCTTTTAAGGACAATCAATTCGATATGTATTGAGGCATTTCATATGAAAATTAAATTTTCTTTAAAACTTGAATTTCATGGTAAATATAAGTCATGCCAACCCCGAAAATCAGTGAATATGATTGGTGTTTAAAATAGCCGCGATTCACTATTCACTGATTAAATGGCTCGATTTTATGACCCAAATTGGCCATAAAGTGCCATAAAACAAACAAACCAATGGGACGCAGGTAGCAAATATTATTTCATAGAAAAGGTCAAGCAGGTAGATATCTGGTTTGCAAAAAGGTGCTCTCAATGAAGTGAAGAGTCTAAATATCCAAAATCATAGACCATAAAATACAAATTAATGGAGAAAAAGGGCAAAAAGAGGGCAAATGCCAACAACACGCGGTGTTCCCAAGCGGTCCCCCATCTAAGTACTAACCGCGCCCGACGCTGTTTAATTTCGGTGATCGGACGAGAACCGATGATTTCAGCGTGGTATGGTCGTTGGCGAAAATCGACTTAATAAATGTTTCATATAACTTACACCAAGTTAAACTTCATTATTTACCCTTAAATACAATTCAACGCATTGCATCGCAAATCTTTGGACTTAGAAAATAATGCAAATTACATCTTGCCCAGGCGCAAAAAAGAAGAAAAAGATAAAATAGCAAACAAAAAATTCTCGTTTTCAAAATGTATGAAGAATGTATTATTATATGTTTCTTACAAAGCAAAAAAAAAAAATTATTAAATTTTTTTTCCAAGTTACTAGAGTAATTTTTCCGTTCTTTGTGATTCTCACAAACACGAAGGACTTTGGATTTGCAAAATAAGTGATCAGAACATTTAGAAAACCAGTTTTCTACCGTAATTTTTGGTAAATATCTCGCGCGGTAAATGTATTAAAAGAAAAAAATGAGCGTTCTTTTTGATTCTCACAAAAACGAAATACGGTCAATGTACTTAAGGAAACATAGTTCGTTCTTTGTGATTCTCACAAATGCAAAAGTCCTTGATTTACATAACTAAAATTAACTGACGACTTTTTCTACCGAGTAAAATAACTCGTCCGATAAATGAACTTTACCTAAGACTAGTTAAGTTACTAGAGTAATTTTTCCGTTCTTTGTGATTCTCACAAACACGAAGGACTTTGGATTTGCAAAATAAGTGATCAGAACATTTAGAAAACCAGTTTTCTACCGTAATTTTTGGTAAATATCTCGCGCGGTAAATGTATTAAAAGAAAAAAATGAGCGTTCTTTTTGATTCTCACAAAAACGAAATACGGTCAATGTACTTAAGGAAACATAGTTCGTTCTTTGTGATTCTCACAAATGCAAAAGTCCTTGATTTACATAACTAAAATTAACTGACGACTTTTTCTACCGAGTAAAATAACTCGTCCGATAAATGAACTTAAGCTAAGACTATCAAAAGCAATGACTAGAAGGGGTTTGTGGTTTTTAAGTTAATAAACTAAATTTTCTTTCATTCATTAACCAAAAAGCGTTCCTAATGTGGAACTTACTCTCTTTTTTAACACAAGCGTTCTTTTAAGGACAATCAATTCGATATGTATTGAGGCATTTCATATGAAAATTAAATTTTCTTTAAAACTTGAATTTCATGGTAAATATAAGTCATGCCAACCCCGAAAATCAGTGAATATGATTGGTGTTTAAAATAGCCGCGATTCACTATTCACTGATTAAATGGCTCGATTTTATGACCCAAATTGGCCATAAAGTGCCATAAAACAAACAAACCAATGGGACGCAGGTAGCAAATATTATTTCATAGAAAAGGTCAAGCAGGTAGATATCTGGTTTGCAAAAAGGTGCTCTCAATGAAGTGAAGAGTCTAAATATCCAAAATCATAGACCATAAAATACAAATTAATGGAGAAAAAGGGCAAAAAGAGGGCAAATGCCAACAACACGCGGTGTTCCCAAGCGGAAACCCCATCTAAGTACTAACCGCGCCCGACGCTGTTTAATTTCGGTGATCGGACGAGAACCGATGATTTCAGCGTGGTATGGTCGTTGGCGAAAATCGACTTAATAAATGTTTCATATAACTTACACCAAGTTAAACTTCATTATTTACCCTTAAATACAATTCAACGCATTGCATCGCAAATCTTTGGACTTAGAAAATAATGCAAATTACATCTTGCCCAGGCGCAAAAAAGAAGAAAAAGATAAAATAGCAAACAAAAAATTCTCGTTTTCAAAATGTATGAAGAATGTATTATTATATGTTTCTTACAAAGCAAAAAAAAAAAATTATTAAATTTTTTTTCCAAGTTACTAGAGTAATTTTTCCGTTCTTTGTGATTCTCACAAACACGAAGGACTTTGGATTTGCAAAATAAGTGATCAGAACATTTAGAAAACCAGTTTTCTACCGTAATTTTTGGTAAATATCTCGCGCGGTAAATGTATTAAAAGAAAAAAATGAGCGTTCTTTTTGATTCTCACAAAAACGAAATACGGTCAATGTACTTAAGGAAACATAGTTCGTTCTTTGTGATTCTCACAAATGCAAAAGTCCTTGATTTACATAACTAAAATTAACTGACGACTTTTTCTACCGAGTAAAATAACTCGTCCGATAAATGAACTTAAGCTAAGACTATCAAAAGCAATGACTAGAAGGGGTTTGTGGTTTTTAAGTTAATAAACTAAATTTTCTTTCATTCATTAACCAAAAAGCGTTCCTAATATGGAACTTACTCTCTTTTTTAACACAAGCGTTCTTTTAAGGACAATCAATTCGATATGTATTGAGACATTTCATATGAAAATTAAATTTTCTTTAAAACTTGAATTTCATGGTAAATATAAGTCATGCCAACCCCGAAAATCAGTGAATATGATTGGTGTTTAAAATAGCCGCGATTCACTATTCACTGATTAAATGGCTCGATTTTATGACCCAAATTGGCCATAAAGTGCCATAAAACAAACAAACCAATGGGACGCAGGTAGCAAATATTATTTCATAGAAAAGGTCAAGCAGGTAGATATCTGGTTTGCAAAAAGGTGCTCTCAATGAAGTGAAGAGTCTAAATATCCAAAATCATAGACCATAAAATACAAATTAATGGAGAAAAAGGGCAAAAAGAGGGCAAATGCCAACAACACGCGGTGTTCCCAAGCGGTCCCCCATCTAAGTACTAACCGCGCCCGACGCTGTTTAATTTCGGTGATCGGACGAGAACCGATGACTTTTGACTTTTAAATTCATTTTTATTGACTTCTTTCTTTAACTTATAAACTAGACAAAAATGATTAAATCTAAATTAAAACTAACATTTATCTAAATCTAGCTTACTGGCTCTTAACGAGCACTCTAAACTTAACTATATTCTTATTACTATTGCCTTTCGGCCTTAAATCTATCAATTTATGTATTTAGCGCTGTTTTTTCATTTCCAAGAAACTTTGCTAAAAACTTGGACTCTTTATTATTTGTGTTTTCTTAAAACTACCTAAAACTACTTAAAACTACCTAAGCTACTTAATCTAAATTACCTATAATCAGGGTGATGAGCAATCTCACGATTGGTCACCATCCCGATTGCGTCGATGGGCGCCTGGCAGTCCCCAACACGGTGCACACGCGCCGCCGGGACTCGAGCGAGGCCATAAGCATCGGTCAAGTCTCGGTAGCACTCATTCATGTTGACGAGCCCGGCCCCTCCCAAAGACCCCCTAAAATACACCTAACTAACTTACAAACTAGCTTAAAACTAAGGAGGATGTTACATAGGTAACGCACCGACCCGGGAGAGCGTGTCTGCCCTCACCTCTTCCTCAAGCCACCAAAATTCGGCGAACTGCTTTAAGGTATCAACCGTGTCCCGATCCGCAATTGCGGTATTAAAACGGAGGAGCTCCTGAGCATTGGCGGCGTACCCGTCGTGGATGAGCCGCTTATCCCTCGCGCCGCGGTGGCTGTGGTACAATACCGGCACACCATCTTTATCTTGGATTAACCCTTTCATGTCTGCATGAAGGAATGCCTCAGGCGGAACAAAGCCAGACCGGAGCGTACTCTCGTGGTACATTAAATTCGGGTAATAACCACCCGAGATCAGATTATTAGCGTTGGCCATCGCCCTTGCAACGTGCCTTCGAATCACCTTAATTAGGAAATTGTCAATCCTATTCAATCGAGCCCCATCGTATAGGGTCTTGTTGGGATAATATTTTATGTACTCAGACTCGGGAGTTCTAAACAACCCTAGGCAGGTCCTGAGACACTGTCTCTCAAACACCCGAATCTTTTCCATATAGGAAGGCGCTATATTGAACCAAATGGGACAGCCATAAGCGATGATCGGCCTTATAAGAGCCACGTAGCATATGACCTTTACTCTAGAATCAAGTTGACTGCTGCGAAACAGTCTCCTTGTCAGAGCATAAGCCCTCTTGGCCCCAGCAAGACAAGCATCTATATGTTTGTCAAAATACAGATACTGGTCGAGCCAGATGCCAAGATACCTGACCACGCTTCGCACCGCCAATGGTTGTCCATTTTGTCCAATAATGGCTAATTTTCGCCAGTTTTTTCTGGTATCCCTAGAGGCCCCAGCCAACGGAGTTCTGAACAGGATTGTTTCCGATTTTTGGAAATTGATTTTCAATTTCCAATCATCGCAATACCTCTTAATTTGATCGAAGTCACGCTGCAAAAGGATGTTGATGACCTCGACTTTTGGACCTGATCTGTACGCCACTAAATCATCTGCGTACGCTATAGCATGTCTGAGGGAACCCACCAGATCACTCGTGTAAATATTAAACAGGATCGGAGAATTCACCGCTCCCTGTTGTAAGCCGTTTTTAATTTCAAAGACTTTGCTCGAAGTCACGTTGCCAGATTTGACAACGAACTTCTTTCCCATAAGCATGTCATAAATCATATATAGCAATGGTTTTTGCATACCCAACCTAGTCAGCTTATAGAAGAGCCCCTCCAACCATACGGTGTCGAAGGCCTTCTCAAAGTCGACCAGGCAGGCACCCGTGCATTGGTTCTTGCATTTGTGCCACTGAATGTCGGACACCAATTTCGACGCGGCATGAATCGTTTCATGCCCCGCTCTAAAGCCAAACTGATTGTCCGGAATAATCTTATTTTCTTCAGCCCACTTCAAAAGAGCTCTATTAACGACCTTCTCGAATACCTTGCTAACATTCGGGAGCAAACTAATTGACCGAAGATTAGCCGGGTTGGTCCTATCTTTATCCCTTTTGGGGATAGGATGTACCACCGCCATTTTCCACTGCACTGGATAATATGCATTATTCAGCGCATTGTTAAATAGCGTGGCGAAGATCTCAATCGCTTCTAGAGGCAGGTGTCTTAATACGACGTTTGGGACACCGTCAACTCCCGCCGACTTTTTATTTTTAAGTGACTCAAAGATACACATAAGTTCATCTTTGCTCACGAACAACTGGGAATTTGTCATTTCATCGGCGATTATGCCGTTTGCAAGGTTGTCGTCATTGAACACGGTGAAACCGTTGTTCTCGGATCGCCAATTCTGAAGTTCGGTGCGCAGATAAAAGTGGTTCAGAAAGGCCCTCTCCTCGAGGTCGTGATTACGGCGAACTGGGTTGTTCACAGTATACACATTCTCGAAGAAAGCGCCTATCAAATCCACTCTCTCCTGCGGGTCTTCGACCACGTAAAAACCATCGTTCGAGTCGGCACCTTCCGGACTTATGCCAGCAGTCAGTAGCGTCTGTCTGTTCTCGTTCGTCCGAGGAATTCGGACACATGAAATGTCGTTATGATCCTTCCGCCTGAACAGTTTATTTATTTGTGGGAACATGTTCGGACTACTGGATTTTATAGCCCGAATTTTATTGCCCCAATACAAACTTACAGATTTTCTGTAATTCTCAACTATCAACTGTTTCAGGTTTTTTATCATCGACTTCAGTGTCCTCATCTCGGGATCGTTCCTGTCAGTAAACTGTCTGTGCAGCTGTTTAAGCCTCGAGAGCAGTCTACTTTTCTGTCTGTATAAAGCATCGATTGTCGCGTTTCGATACTTCTCAGTCTGTTCTTCGTCAGTGGAACGTCCTACCTTAGGGATAGTCCGCTCCATTGTCCGTGTGATGACGACATTCATTTGCAATAAATGGCTGTCGATTTCATCGTTTGTCAAGTTCCTGTTTGTCGGTGGTATGATCTCACTCGAACGTATATCACGCTGTAAAACCCTGGAGAAGCGCGACCATTGTGCTCTTCGATAATCGAAAGAGCGCACTTGATCGTACTCCTCCAGCTGCGTTTGTTCGTTCGGGATCCGTATTACGACGGCGAGTCCGTAGTGGTCACTATCGTACTCAACCGTTCGTAAACAGTTCCGCGTTCGTCGATCTGTGTCTGTCAGTTCTAGTCTTTCGTCAACTAGCGCTAAGTCCAAGAAAGAACCTTCTCTAGGGAAAGACGGGAAATCCGTCGCGTACAACTCAAGTTTGTACTCAATCATATTATGACGCCACCAGTCGTGAAACTGATTGCCTCTAGGGTTCGGAGTATCATTTCCCCATGCCGCATGTTTAGCATTAAGGTCTCCGCCCAAAAAGTAATAATTGTCCTCCGATTGAAGCTGTAAGCAACGAAAAAGTGTCTCGAGCTCGTTTAAAAATATAATGGGTTGGGGTGCGTCAGGTGCGTAAAGTGACACCACATACACCCGCCTCTGGCTATGGAGGGGAATGCACACGATGCACGCTTCCAACACCCGGAACCTACGCACGTCCCTGCTATATATGACCCTATGGCGCAAGCCTCTGCGTATTAAGATACCGACACCGCCTCCTTGACTGGAGTTGGGCCGATCTCTTCTAACTACCTTGTAATTTCTATAGCCCACTTTGTGCTTCGGAGTTAGCTTAGTTTCGCTAACCAAAAGTACATCTGGCTTTTCGGCTTTCAACAGATTGGAAACATTGATCCTTCTCTCGATCCTGATCATTGAATTAACATTCAACGCCAGGATCTTTAGTTTTTCCTCGTCCAGCGTACCCATCATATTTATGGCGCGGTTGACTCAGCAAACAGCGTCGAATAGATAACGTCTATTCGAGCCGCTTGCTCATTTAACTGATTCTGGAATTTGTCGATCTTTCCGTGCAGTGACAGAAGGATCGCTTTCAAATCCAGATCCGCTTCAGGCGTTGGAGCCTTTGGTGCGGTTTTTGTATTTGCCTTACCCGGTCCAGATACCATTTGGGCAAATGACACATTGGGTGCAACAAAATTTGAGAACGAGCGACTCTTTCGACCCTTCTCTTCTTCGGACCTCTGTTTCCGAGCCAACACATTTTGTTTGACCTGCTGATACCTGGGACATCCCTTGAAATTGGCAGGATGTCCTGAGCTTTTGCAGAGTACACACGAGAGCTGGCCCCGATCCTCTACTCTATCCCTTCCCAAAGGACACTCCCCATGCTTGTGGTCCCTGTTGCACTTAACGCATCTAAACTGCATATGGCAATTAGCTGCGGCGTGCCCGAACCTCTGGCAGCGCATACATTGAAGTACGCGATCTGACCTTTTTAACTTTTCCCAACGTACTGCATGATAGTACAGGAATCTGATCCTTTTCAGACTATCGATTTTGCTGTCGGGGGTTAATTGAACCAAAAAGAATGGTAATTTGCGGCTACCACCCCTCTCCGAAGGCGAGGAAAACGGCTTGACCCCCACGAACTTAAGGTCGCCGCACTCATAATTCTTGAGCTCCTTCTCGAGCTCGTCCGTTTTAACGCTTGGGTCGATACCCTTAAGCAGCACGGTTTGTAATTTTTCTCCCTTTGGAGTATAAGTAAAATATTCTGCTTCTGCTTTCTCCAGGGCAGTGCGTACCTTTTTGTACTCCTCCATATTGTTACACATTATTATATGTTTATCGGCGTTTAGCCTTTTTATATAAAAATCTTTACTTACTAATCTACATAACCTAATGCTATCACTAATGTCTAAATAACTTACATTAATTGGCGGGACTTTCACTTTTCTTTGCTGCTGCTGTTGTTGTTGTTGCTGCTGCTGCTGCTGCGGCTGCTGTTGCTCCTTCTGCTGTTGCTGTTGTTGTTGTCGCAGCGGCTGTTTTTGCGTCAGCTGCTGGCTCTGTTGTTGCTGTTGCTTTTGTTGTCGTTGTAGCTGGCTTTGCTGCGTTTGTTGCTGCTTTTGGCTTTTGCTTTGCCGTTGCAGTTGCTGCTGTTGCTGCTTTTTCAGCTCTTGTTGTTGCTGTTGTTTCAGCTGATGTTGCTTTTGTTTGTGCTGTTGCTGCGCCGCTTCGATTTGCTTCAGCTTTTGTTGTTGTTGCTGAGCTTTTTGCTGACGCAGTTTCTCCCTTTTCTCGAGTAGCTCTTTAATAAGACGATCGAGCTGGGCTTCCTCATCTTCTTCTGGTTGTTGTTGTTGTTGTGCTGGTTCATCTTCGGCGTCCAGTAACTCTTTGAACGAGTTACCTTCGCCCACGTACCGGCACTCTCCCCCTTCCGACTCGTACGAGTAGCTGAGGCCATCGTTATTGTCATCTGTCTCGGTCTCTGACGTCAACACAGCATCGCCAGAATTTGCCTTTCGTTTGGCTGACATATTCGGCTTCGCTTTTATTCGACGTCGCCTTTTATGTTCAACTTTTGTTGGTTCCAGCGACTGTACACTTGCTGGCGTGGTTGGTACAGCAAATGCTGCTGTACTTGTTGTTGCTGCCGATTCTATTGCTGCCTTCATTGTTGTTACTGCTGCGATTGCTGCTGCACTTGTTGTTGTTGTTGTTGCTGCTGCTGCTCCCATTTGCTGCTGTTGGCCTTGTTTTCCAACTCTTTTGGGCAACGGGGCATCGCCTTGCGGGACCCTTGGCTGACCAGTGTCCATCGCCTGATTGCCTTGCGGCACTTCCACTTTCGATATTTGTTTACTTTTGTTATTAATTATTTTTATTTAATTAAAAAAAAGACACTTCCCCCGAGGGGACTTGAACCGGCTCCGCTTGCGTCTGAGCCTCTGGTTTAATCCACTGAGCCAATCGGCTTATAGAAAAAGTTTGTCCAGAATCACTTTATATTACGAATGATTTGCTATCACTGCACCACTAACAAAGTCGACTGTTCGCGTTGGCTGCTGAAGTACGACTGACGAGAACCGATGATTTCAGCGTGGTATGGTCGTTGGCGAAAATCGACTTAATAAATGTTTCATATAACTTACACCAAGTTAAACTTCATTATTTACCCTTAAATACAATTCAACGCATTGCATCGCAAATCTTTGGACTTAGAAAATAATGCAAATTACATCTTGCCCAGGCGCAAAAAAGAAGAAAAAGATAAAATAGCAAACAAAAAATTCTCGTTTTCAAAATGTATGAAGAATGTATTATTATATGTTTCTTACAAAGCAAAAAAAAAAAATTATTAAATTTTTTTTCCAAGTTACTAGAGTAATTTTTCCGTTCTTTGTGATTCTCACAAACACGAAGGACTTTGGATTTGCAAAATAAGTGATCAGAACATTTAGAAAACCAGTTTTCTACCGTAATTTTTGGTAAATATCTCGCGCGGTAAATGTATTAAAAGAAAAAAATGAGCGTTCTTTTTGATTCTCACAAAAACGAAATACGGTCAATGTACTTAAGGAAACATAGTTCGTTCTTTGTGATTCTCACAAATGCAAAAGTCCTTGATTTACATAACTAAAATTAACTGACGACTTTTTCTACCGAGTAAAATAACTCGTCCGATAAATGAACTTAAGCTAAGACTATCAAAAGCAATGACTAGAAGGGGTTTGTGGTTTTTAAGTTAATAAACTAAATTTTCTTTCATTCATTAACCAAAAAGCGTTCCTAATGTGGAACTTACTCTCTTTTTTAACACAAGCGTTCTTTTAAGGACAATCAATTCGATATGTATTGAGGCATTTCATATGAAAATTAAATTTTCTTTAAAACTTGAATTTCATGGTAAATATAAGTCATGCCAACCCCGAAAATCAGTGAATATGATTGGTGTTTAAAATAGCCGCGATTCACTATTCACTGATTAAATGGCTCGATTTTATGACCCAAATTGGCCATAAAGTGCCATAAAACAAACAAACCAATGGGACGCAGGTAGCAAATATTATTTCATAGAAAAGGTCAAGCAGGTAGA
The DNA here is from genome assembly GCA_949372485.1 of Cheilosia soror. Taxonomy (NCBI): domain Eukaryota; kingdom Metazoa; phylum Arthropoda; class Insecta; order Diptera; family Syrphidae; genus Cheilosia; species Cheilosia soror. The sequence goes on from OX443563.1 coordinate 37,533,418, forward strand.
TATCTGGTTTGCAAAAAGGTGCTCTCAATGAAGTGAAGAGTCTAAATATCCAAAATCATAGACCATAAAATACAAATTAATGGAGAAAAAGGGCAAAAAGAGGGCAAATGCCAACAACACGCGGTGTTCCCAAGCGGTCCCCCATCTAAGTACTAACCGCGCCCGACGCTGTTTAATTTCGGTGATCGGACGAGAACCGATGATTTCAGCGTGGTATGGTCGTTGGCGAAAATCGACTTAATAAATGTTTCATATAACTTACACCAAGTTAAACTTCATTATTTACCCTTAAATACAATTCAACGCATTGCATCGCAAATCTTTGGACTTAGAAAATAATGCAAATTACATCTTGCCCAGGCGCAAAAAAGAAGAAAAAGATAAAATAGCAAACAAAAAATTCTCGTTTTCAAAATGTATGAAGAATGTATTATTATATGTTTCTTACAAAGCAAAAAAAAAAAATTATTAAATTTTTTTTCCAAGTTACTAGAGTAATTTTTCCGTTCTTTGTGATTCTCACAAACACGAAGGACTTTGGATTTGCAAAATAAGTGATCAGAACATTTAGAAAACCAGTTTTCTACCGTAATTTTTGGTAAATATCTCGCGCGGTAAATGTATTAAAAGAAAAAAATGAGCGTTCTTTTTGATTCTCACAAAAACGAAATACGGTCAATGTACTTAAGGAAACATAGTTCGTTCTTTGTGATTCTCACAAATGCAAAAGTCCTTGATTTACATAACTAAAATTAACTGACGACTTTTTCTACCGAGTAAAATAACTCGTCCGATAAATGAACTTTACCTAAGACTAGTTAAGTTACTAGAGTAATTTTTCCGTTCTTTGTGATTCTCACAAACACGAAGGACTTTGGATTTGCAAAATAAGTGATCAGAACATTTAGAAAACCAGTTTTCTACCGTAATTTTTGGTAAATATCTCGCGCGGTAAATGTATTAAAAGAAAAAAATGAGCGTTCTTTTTGATTCTCACAAAAACGAAATACGGTCAATGTACTTAAGGAAACATAGTTCGTTCTTTGTGATTCTCACAAATGCAAAAGTCCTTGATTTACATAACTAAAATTAACTGACGACTTTTTCTACCGAGTAAAATAACTCGTCCGATAAATGAACTTAAGCTAAGACTATCAAAAGCAATGACTAGAAGGGGTTTGTGGTTTTTAAGTTAATAAACTAAATTTTCTTTCATTCATTAACCAAAAAGCGTTCCTAATGTGGAACTTACTCTCTTTTTTAACACAAGCGTTCTTTTAAGGACAATCAATTCGATATGTATTGAGGCATTTCATATGAAAATTAAATTTTCTTTAAAACTTGAATTTCATGGTAAATATAAGTCATGCCAACCCCGAAAATCAGTGAATATGATTGGTGTTTAAAATAGCCGCGATTCACTATTCACTGATTAAATGGCTCGATTTTATGACCCAAATTGGCCATAAAGTGCCATAAAACAAACAAACCAATGGGACGCAGGTAGCAAATATTATTTCATAGAAAAGGTCAAGCAGGTAGATATCTGGTTTGCAAAAAGGTGCTCTCAATGAAGTGAAGAGTCTAAATATCCAAAATCATAGACCATAAAATACAAATTAATGGAGAAAAAGGGCAAAAAGAGGGCAAATGCCAACAACACGCGGTGTTCCCAAGCGGTCCCCCATCTAAGTACTAACCGCGCCCGACGCTGTTTAATTTCGGTGATCGGACGAGAACCGATGACTTTTGAATTCATTTTTATTAACTTCTTTCTTTAACTTACATACTAGACAAAAATGATTAAATCTAAATTAAAACTAACATTTATCTTAATCTAGCTTACTGGCTCTTAACGAGCACTCTAAACTTAACTATATTCTTATTACTATTGCCTTTCGGCCTTAAATCTATCTATTTTTTATTGTTTGCTTTGTTTTTTAATTTCCAAGAAACTTGCAAAAACTTGGATACTTTATTATGGTGTTTTTCTTAAAACTACCTAAAACTACTTAAAACTACCTAAGCTACTTAACCTAAATTACCTATAATCAGGGTGATGAGCAATCTCTCGATTGGTCACCATCCCGATTGCGTCGATGGGCGCCTGGCAGTCCCCAACACGGTGCACACGCGCCGCCGGGACTCGAGCGAGGCCATAAGCATCGGTCAAGTCTCGGTAGCACTCATTCATGTTGACGAGCCCGGCCCCTCCCAAAGACCCCCTACGATACACCTAACTAACTTACAAACTAGCTTAAAACTAAGGAGGATGTTACCTAGGTAACGCTCCGACCCGGGAGAGCGTGTCTGCCCTCACCTCTTCCTCAAGCCACCAAAATTCGGCGAACTGCTTTAAGGTATCAACCGTGTCCCGATCCGCAATTGCGGTATTAAAACGGAGGAGCTCCTGAGCATTGGCGGCGTACCCGTCGTGGATGAGCCGCTTATCCCTCGCGCCGCGGTGGCTGTGGTACAATACCGGCACACCATCTTTATCTTGGATTAACCCTTTCATGTCTGCATGAAGGAATGCCTCAGGCGGGACAAAGCCAGACCGGAGCGTACTCTCGTGGTACATTAAATTCGGGTAATAACCACCCGAGATCAGATTGTTAGCGTTGGCCATCGCCCTTGCAACGTGCCTTCGAATCACCTTAATTAGGAAATTGTCAATCCTATTTAATCGAGCCCCATCGTATAGGGTCTTGTTGGGATAATATTTTATGTACTCAGACTCGGGAGTTCTAAACAACCCTAGGCAGGTCCTGAGACACTGTCTCTCAAACACCCGAATCTTTTCCATATAGGAAGGCGCTATATTGAACCAAATGGGACAGGCATAAGCGATGATCGGCCTTATAAGAGCCACGTAGCATATGACCTTTACTCTAGAATCAAGTTGACTGCTACGAAACAGTCTCCTTGTCAGAGCATAAGCCCTCTTGGCCCCAGCAAGACAAGCATCTATATGTTTGTCAAAATATAGATACTGGTCCAGCCAGATGCCAAGATACCTGACCACGCTTCGCACCGCCAATGGTTGTCCATTTTGTCCAATAATGGCTAATTTTCGCCAGTTTTTTCTGGTATCCCTAGAGGCCCCAGCCAATGGAGTTCTGAACAGGATTGTTTCCGATTTTTGGAAATTGATTTTCAATTTCCAATCATCGCAATACCTCTTAATTTGATCGAAGTCACGCTGCAAAAGGATGTTGATGACCTCGACTTTTGGACCTGATCTGTACGCCACTAAATCGTCTGCGTACGCTATAGCATGTCTGAGGGAACCCACCAGATCACTCGTGTAAATATTAAACAGGATCGGAGAATTCACCGCTCCCTGTTGTAAGCCGTTTTTAATTTCAAAGACTTTGCTCGAAGTCACATTGCCAGATTTGACAACGAACTTCTTTCCCATAAGCATGTCATAAATCATATATAGCAATGGTTTTTGCATACCCAACCTAGTCAGCTTATAGAAGAGCCCCTCCAACCATACGGTGTCGAAGGCCTTCTCAAAGTCGACCAGGCAGGCACCCGTGCATTGGTTCTTGCATTTGTGCCACTGAATGTCGGACACCAATTTCGACGCGGCATGAATCGTTTCATGCCCCGCTCTAAAGCCAAACTGATTGTCCGGAATAATCTTATTTTCTTCAGCCCACTTCAAAAGAGCTCTATTAACGACCTTCTCGAATACCTTGCTAACATTCGGGAGCAAACTAATTGACCGAAGATTAGCCGGGTTGGTCCTATCTTTATCCCTTTTGGGGATAGGATGTACCACCGCCATTTTCCACTGCACTGGATAATATGCATTATTCAGCGCATTGTTAAATAGCGTGGCGAAGATCTCAATCGCTTCTAGAGGCAGGTGTCTTAATACGACGTTTGGGACACCGTCAACTCCCGCCGACTTTTTATTTTTAAGTGACTCAAAGATACACATAAGTTCATCTTTGCTCACGAACAACTGGGAATTTGTCCTTTCATCGGCGATTATGCCGTTTGCAAGGTTGTCGTCATTGAACATGGTGAAACCGTTGTTCTCGGATCGCCAATTCTGAAGTTCGGTGCGCAGATAAAAGTGGTTCAGAAAGGCCCTCTCCTCGAGGTCGTGATTACGGCGAACTGGGTTGTTCACAGTATACACATTCTCGAAGAAAGCGCCCATCAAATCCACTCTCTCCTGCGGGTCTTCGACCACGTAAAAACCATCGTTCGAGTCGGCACCTTCCGGACTTATGCCAGCAGTCAGTAGCGTCTGTCTGTTCTCGTTCGTCCGAGGAATTCGGACACATGAAATGTCGTTATGATCTTTCCGCCTGAACAGTTTATTTATTTGTGGGAACATGTTCGGACTACTGGATTTTATAGCCCGAATTTTATTGCCCCAATACAAACTTACAGATTTTCTGTAATTCTCGACTATCAACTGTTTCAGGTTTTTGATCATCGACTTCAGTGTCCTCATCTCGGGATCGTTCCTGTCAGTAAACTGTCTGTGCAGCTGTTTAAGCCTCGAGAGCAGTCTACTTTTCTGTCTGTATAGAGCATCGATTGTCGCGTTTCGATACTTCTCCGTCTGTTCTTCGTCAGTGGAACGTCCTACCTTGGGGATAGTCCGCTCCATTGTCCGTTTGATGACGACATTCATTTGCAATAAATGGCTGTCGATTTCATCGTTTGTCAAGTTCCTGTTTGTCGGTGGGTTGATCTCACTCGAACGTATATCACGCTGTAAAACCCTGGAGAAGCGCGACCATTGCGCTCTTCGAAAATCGAAAGAGCGCACTTGATCGTACTCCTCCAGCTGCGTTTGTTCGTTCGGAATCCGTATTACGACGGCGAGTCCGTAGTGGTCACTATCGTACTCAACCGTTCGTAAACAGTTCCGCGTTCGTCGATCTGTGTCTGTCAGTTCTAGTCTTTCGTCAACTAGCGCTAAGTCCAAGAAAGAACCTTCTCTAGGGAAAGACGGGTAATCCGTCGCGTACAACTCAAGTTTGTACTCAATCATATTATGACGCCACCAGTCGTGAAACTGGTTGCCCCTAGGGTTCGGAGTATCATTTCCCCATGCCGCATGTTTAGCATTAAGGTCTCCGCCCAAAAAGTAATAATTATCCTCCGATTGAAGCTGTAAGCAACGAAAAAGTGTCTCGAGCTCATTTAAAAATATAATGGGTTGGGGTGCGTCAGGTGCGTAAAGTGACACCACATACACCCGCCTCTGGCTATGGAGGGGAATGCACACGATGCACGCTTCCAACACCCGGAACCTACGCACGTCCCTGCTATATATGACCCTATGGCGCAAGCCTCTGCGTATTAAGATACCGACACCGCCTCCTTGACTGGAGTTGGGCCGATCTCTTCTAACTACCTTGTAATTTCTATAGCCCACTTTGTGCTTCGGAGTTAGCTTAGTTTCGCTAACCAAAAGTACATCTGGCTTTTCGGCTTTCAACAGATTGGAAACATTGATCCTTCTCTCGATCCTAATCATTGAATTAACATTCAACGCAAGGATCTTTAGTTTTTCCTCGTCCAGCGTACCCATCATATTTATGGCGCGGTTGACTCAGCAAACAGCGTCGAATAGATAATGTCTATTCGAGCCGCTTGCTCATTTAACTGATTCTGGAATTTGTCGATCTTTCCGTGCAGTGACAGAAGGATCGCTTTCAAATCCAGATCCGCTTCAGGCGTTGGAGCCTTTGGTGCGGTTTTTGTATTTGCCTTACCCGGTCCAGATACCATTTGGGCAAATGACACATTGGGTGCAACAAAATTTGAGAACGAGCGACTCTTTCGACCCTTCTCTTCTTCGGACCTCTGTTTCCGAGCCAACACATTCTGTTTGACCTGCTGATACTTGGGACATCCCTTGAAATTGGCAGGATGTCCTGAGCTTTTGCAGAGTACACACGAGAGCTGGCCCCTATCCTCTACTCTATCCCTTCCCAAAGGACACTCCCCATGCTTGTGGTCCCTGTTGCACTTAACGCATCTGAACTGCATATGGCAATTAGCTGCGGCGTGCCCGAACCTCTGGCAGCGCATACATTGAAGTACGCGATCTGACCTTTTTAGCTTTTCCCAACGTACTGCATGATAGTACAGGAATCTGATCCTTTTCAGACTATCGATTCTGCTGTCGGGGGTTAATTGAACCAAAAAGAATGGTAATTTGCGGCTACCACCCCTGTCCGAAGGCGAGGAAAACGGCTTGACCCCCACGAACTTAAGGTCGTCGCACTCATAATTCTTGAGCTCCTTCTCGAGCTCGTCCGTTTTAACGCTTGGGTCGATACCCTTAAGCAGCACGGTTTGTAATTTTTCTCCCTTTGGAGTATAAGTAAAATATTCTGCTTCTGCTTTCTCCAGGGCAGTGCGTACCTTTTTGTACTCCTCCATATTGTTACACATTATTATATGTTTATCGGCGTTTAGCCTTTTTATATAAAAATCTTTACTTACTAATCTACATAACCTAATACTATCGCTAATGTCTAGATAACTTACATTAATAGGTGGGACTCTTACTTTTTTTGCTTGTTGTTGTTGTTGTTGCTGTTTCTGTTGCTGCTGCGGCTGCTGTTGCTCCTTCTGTTGCTGTTGTTGTTGTTGTTGCAGAGGCTCTTGGCGTGCCCTCTGCTGATTCTGTTGTTGCTGTTGCTTTTGTTGTTGATTTTGCTGAGACTGTTGTTGCTTCTCGTTTTTGTTTTGTTTTTGTTGCTGCTGCTTAGTAAGCTCTTGTTGTTGCTGCTGTTTCAGCTGTTGTTGTTTTTGTTTTTGCTGCTGCTTTGCCGCTTCCAATTGCTTCAGCTTTTGTTGTTGCTGAAGAATTTTCTGCTGACGCAACTTTTCCCTCTTTTCGAGGAGCTCTTTGATTAGACGGTCGAGCTGCGCTTCCTCGTCTTCTTCGTCTTGCTGTTGTTGTTGTTGTTGTTGTTGCGTTGGTTCGTCTTCGGCGTCCAGTAACTCTACGAACGAGTTACCTTCGCCCACGTACCGGCACTCTCCCCCTTCAGACTCGTACGAGTAGCTGAGGCCATCGTTATTATCGTCTGTCTCGGTCTCTGACGTCAACAGAGAATCGCCAGAATTTGTCTTTCGTTTGGCTGACATATTCGGCTTCGCTTTTATTCGTCGTCGCCTTTTATGCTCAACTTTTGTTGATTCCAGCGACTGTACTCTTGCTGGCGTGGTTGGTACAGCAAATGCTGCTGTACTTGTTGTTGCTGCCGATTCTATTGCTGCCTTCATGGTTGTTAGTGCTGCGATTGCTGCTGCACTTGTTGTTGTTGTTGTTGCTGCTCCCAGTTGCTGCTGTTGGCCTTGTTTTCCAACTCGCTTTGGCAACGGGGCATCGCCTTGCGGGACCTTTGGCTGGCCAGTGTCCATCGCGTGATTGCCTTGCGGCACTTCCACTGTTGTTTTCACTTTAGCTTTACTATTAATTATTTAATTAATAAATAAAAAAACAACACTTCCCCCACGGGGACTCGAACCGACACCTCTGGCGTCTCAGTCTATTGCTTAAACCACTAAGCCAAAGGGCTTACAATGTCTTTTCGATCAAAATCACTTTGTATCACGATTGAATTTGCTTACGCACCACTAACCAAGTCGACTGTTCGCGTTGGCTGCTGAAGAGCGACTGACGAGAACCGATGATTTCAGCGTGGTATGGTCGTTGGCGAAAATCGACTTAATAAATGTTTCATATAACTTACACCAAGTTAAACTTCATTATTTACCCTTAAATACAATTCAACGCATTGCATCGCAAATCTTTGGACTTAGAAAATAATGCAAATTACATCTTGCCCAGGCGCAAAAAAGAAGAAAAAGATAAAATAGCAAACAAAAAATTCTCGTTTTCAAAATGTATGAAGAATGTATTATTATATGTTTCTTACAAAGCAAAAAAAAAAAATTATTAAATTTTTTTTCCAAGTTACTAGAGTAATTTTTCCGTTCTTTGTGATTCTCACAAACACGAAGGACTTTGGATTTGCAAAATAAGTGATCAGAACATTTAGAAAACCAGTTTTCTACCGTAATTTTTGGTAAATATCTCGCGCGGTAAATGTATTAAAAGAAAAAAATGAGCGTTCTTTTTGATTCTCACAAAAACGAAATACGGTCAATGTACTTAAGGAAACATAGTTCGTTCTTTGTGATTCTCACAAATGCAAAAGTCCTTGATTTACATAACTAAAATTAACTGACGACTTTTTCTACCGAGTAAAATAACTCGTCCGATAAATGAACTTTACCTAAGACTAGTTAAGTTACTAGAGTAATTTTTCCGTTCTTTGTGATTCTCACAAACACGAAGGACTTTGGATTTGCAAAATAAGTGATCAGAACATTTAGAAAACCAGTTTTCTACCGTAATTTTTGGTAAATATCTCGCGCGGTAAATGTATTAAAAGAAAAAAATGAGCGTTCTTTTTGATTCTCACAAAAACGAAATACGGTCAATGTACTTAAGGAAACATAGTTCGTTCTTTGTGATTCTCACAAATGCAAAAGTCCTTGATTTACATAACTAAAATTAACTGACGACTTTTTCTACCGAGTAAAATAACTCGTCCGATAAATGAACTTAAGCTAAGACTATCAAAAGCAATGACTAGAAGGGGTTTGTGGTTTTTAAGTTAATAAACTAAATTTTCTTTCATTCATTAACCAAAAAGCGTTCCTAATGTGGAACTTACTCTCTTTTTTAACACAAGCGTTCTTTTAAGGACAATCAATTCGATATGTATTGAGGCATTTCATATGAAAATTAAATTTTCTTTAAAACTTGAATTTCATGGTAAATATAAGTCATGCCAACCCCGAAAATCAGTGAATATGATTGGTGTTTAAAATAGCCGCGATTCACTATTCACTGATTAAATGGCTCGATTTTATGACCCAAATTGGCCATAAAGTGCCATAAAACAAACAAACCAATGGGACGCAGGTAGCAAATATTATTTCATAGAAAAGGTCAAGCAGGTAGATATCTGGTTTGCAAAAAGGTGCTCTCAATGAAGTGAAGAGTCTAAATATCCAAAATCATAGACCATAAAATACAAATTAATGGAGAAAAAGGGCAAAAAGAGGGCAAATGCCAACAACACGCGGTGTTCCCAAGCGGTCCCCCATCTAAGTACTAACCGCGCCCGACGCTGTTTAATTTCGGTGATCGGACGAGAACCGATGATTTCAGCGTGGTATGGTCGTTGGCGAAAATCGACTTAATAAATGTTTCATATAACTTACACCAAGTTAAACTTCATTATTTACCCTTAAATACAATTCAACGCATTGCATCGCAAATCTTTGGACTTAGAAAATAATGCAAATTACATCTTGCCCAGGCGCAAAAAAGAAGAAAAAGATAAAATAGCAAACAAAAAATTCTCGTTTTCAAAATGTATGAAGAATGTATTATTATATGTTTCTTACAAAGCAAAAAAAAAAAATTATTAAATTTTTTTTCCAAGTTACTAGAGTAATTTTTCCGTTCTTTGTGATTCTCACAAACACGAAGGACTTTGGATTTGCAAAATAAGTGATCAGAACATTTAGAAAACCAGTTTTCTACCGTAATTTTTGGTAAATATCTCGCGCGGTAAATGTATTAAAAGAAAAAAATGAGCGTTCTTTTTGATTCTCACAAAAACGAAATACGGTCAATGTACTTAAGGAAACATAGTTCGTTCTTTGTGATTCTCACAAATGCAAAAGTCCTTGATTTACATAACTAAAATTAACTGACGACTTTTTCTACCGAGTAAAATAACTCGTCCGATAAATGAACTTAAGCTAAGACTATCAAAAGCAATGACTAGAAGGGGTTTGTGGTTTTTAAGTTAATAAACTAAATTTTCTTTCATTCATTAACCAAAAAGCGTTCCTAATGTGGAACTTACTCTCTTTTTTAACACAAGCGTTCTTTTAAGGACAATCAATTCGATATGTATTGAGGCATTTCATATGAAAATTAAATTTTCTTTAAAACTTGAATTTCATGGTAAATATAAGTCATGCCAACCCCGAAAATCAGTGAATATGATTGGTGTTTAAAATAGCCGCGATTCACTATTCACTGATTAAATGGCTCGATTTTATGACCCAAATTGGCCATAAAGTGCCATAAAACAAACAAACCAATGGGACGCAGGTAGCAAATATTATTTCATAGAAAAGGTCAAGCAGGTAGATATCTGGTTTGCAAAAAGGTGCTCTCAATGAAGTGAAGAGTCTAAATATCCAAAATCATAGACCATAAAATACAAATTAATGGAGAAAAAGGGCAAAAAGAGGGCAAATGCCAACAACACGCGGTGTTCCCAAGCGGTCCCCCATCTAAGTACTAACCGCGCCCGACGCTGTTTAATTTCGGTGATCGGACGAGAACCGATGATTTCAGCGTGGTATGGTCGTTGGCGAAAATCGACTTAATAAATGTTTCATATAACTTACACCAAGTTAAACTTCATTATTTACCCTTAAATACAATTCAACGCATTGCATCGCAAATCTTTGGACTTAGAAAATAATGCAAATTACATCTTGCCCAGGCGCAAAAAAGAAGAAAAAGATAAAATAGCAAACAAAAAATTCTCGTTTTCAAAATGTATGAAGAATGTATTATTATATGTTTCTTACAAAGCAAAAAAAAAAAATTATTAAATTTTTTTTCCAAGTTACTAGAGTAATTTTTCCGTTCTTTGTGATTCTCACAAACACGAAGGACTTTGGATTTGCAAAATAAGTGATCAGAACATTTAGAAAACCAGTTTTCTACCGTAATTTTTGGTAAATATCTCGCGCGGTAAATGTATTAAAAGAAAAAAATGAGCGTTCTTTTTGATTCTCACAAAAACGAAATACGGTCAATGTACTTAAGGAAACATAGTTCGTTCTTTGTGATTCTCACAAATGCAAAAGTCCTTGATTTACATAACTAAAATTAACTGACGACTTTTTCTACCGAGTAAAATAACTCGTCCGATAAATGAACTTTACCTAAGACTAGTTAAGTTACTAGAGTAATTTTTCCGTTCTTTGTGATTCTCACAAACACGAAGGACTTTGGATTTGCAAAATAAGTGATCAGAACATTTAGAAAACCAGTTTTCTACCGTAATTTTTGGTAAATATCTCGCGCGGTAAATGTATTAAAAGAAAAAAATGAGCGTTCTTTTTGATTCTCACAAAAACGAAATACGGTCAATGTACTTAAGGAAACATAGTTCGTTCTTTGTGATTCTCACAAATGCAAAAGTCCTTGATTTACATAACTAAAATTAACTGACGACTTTTTCTACCGAGTAAAATAACTCGTCCGATAAATGAACTTAAGCTAAGACTATCAAAAGCAATGACTAGAAGGGGTTTGTGGTTTTTAAGTTAATAAACTAAATTTTCTTTCATTCATTAACCAAAAAGCGTTCCTAATGTGGAACTTACTCTCTTTTTTAACACAAGCGTTCTTTTAAGGACAATCAATTCGATATGTATTGAGGCATTTCATATGAAAATTAAATTTTCTTTAAAACTTGAATTTCATGGTAAATATAAGTCATGCCAACCCCGAAAATCAGTGAATATGATTGGTGTTTAAAATAGCCGCGATTCACTATTCACTGATTAAATGGCTCGATTTTATGACCCAAATTGGCCATAAAGTGCCATAAAACAAACAAACCAATGGGACGCAGGTAGCAAATATTATTTCATAGAAAAGGTCAAGCAGGTAGATATCTGGTTTGCAAAAAGGTGCTCTCAATGAAGTGAAGAGTCTAAATATCCAAAATCATAGACCATAAAATACAAATTAATGGAGAAAAAGGGCAAAAAGAGGGCAAATGCCAACAACACGCGGTGTTCCCAAGCGGTCCCCCATCTAAGTACTAACCGCGCCCGACGCTGTTTAATTTCGGTGATCGGACGAGAACCGATGATTTCAGCGTGGTATGGTCGTTGGCGAAAATCGACTTAATAAATGTTTCATATAACTTACACCAAGTTAAACTTCATTATTTACCCTTAAATACAATTCAACGCATTGCATCGCAAATCTTTGGACTTAGAAAATAATGCAAATTACATCTTGCCCAGGCGCAAAAAAGAAGAAAAAGATAAAATAGCAAACAAAAAATTCTCGTTTTCAAAATGTATGAAGAATGTATTATTATATGTTTCTTACAAAGCAAAAAAAAAAAATTATTAAATTTTTTTTCCAAGTTACTAGAGTAATTTTTCCGTTCTTTGTGATTCTCACAAACACGAAGGACTTTGGATTTGCAAAATAAGTGATCAGAACATTTAGAAAACCAGTTTTCTACCGTAATTTTTGGTAAATATCTCGCGCGGTAAATGTATTAAAAGAAAAAAATGAGCGTTCTTTTTGATTCTCACAAAAACGAAATACGGTCAATGTACTTAAGGAAACATAGTTCGTTCTTTGTGATTCTCACAAATGCAAAAGTCCTTGATTTACATAACTAAAATTAACTGACGACTTTTTCTACCGAGTAAAATAACTCGTCCGATAAATGAACTTAAGCTAAGACTATCAAAAGCAATGACTAGAAGGGGTTTGTGGTTTTTAAGTTAATAAACTAAATTTTCTTTCATTCATTAACCAAAAAGCGTTCCTAATGTGGAACTTACTCTCTTTTTTAACACAAGCGTTCTTTTAAGGACAATCAATTCGATATGTATTGAGGCATTTCATATGAAAATTAAATTTTCTTTAAAACTTGAATTTCATGGTAAATATAAGTCATGCCAACCCCGAAAATCAGTGAATATGATTGGTGTTTAAAATAGCCGCGATTCACTATTCACTGATTAAATGGCTCGATTTTATGACCCAAATTGGCCATAAAGTGCCATAAAACAAACAAACCAATGGGACGCAGGTAGCAAATATTATTTCATAGAAAAGGTCAAGCAGGTAGATATCTGGTTTGCAAAAAGGTGCTCTCAATGAAGTGAAGAGTCTAAATATCCAAAATCATAGACCATAAAATACAAATTAATGGAGAAAAAGGGCAAAAAGAGGGCAAATGCCAACAACACGCGGTGTTCCCAAGCGGTCCCCCATCTAAGTACTAACCGCGCCCGACGCTGTTTAATTTCGGTGATCGGACGAGAACCGATGATTTCAGCGTGGTATGGTCGTTGGCGAAAATCGACTTAATAAATGTTTCATATAACTTACACCAAGTTAAACTTCATTATTTACCCTTAAATACAATTCAACGCATTGCATCGCAAATCTTTGGACTTAGAAAATAATGCAAATTACATCTTGCCCAGGCGCAAAAAAGAAGAAAAAGATAAAATAGCAAACAAAAAATTCTCGTTTTCAAAATGTATGAAGAATGTATTATTATATGTTTCTTACAAAGCAAAAAAAAAAAATTATTAAATTTTTTTTCCAAGTTACTAGAGTAATTTTTCCGTTCTTTGTGATTCTCACAAACACGAAGGACTTTGGATTTGCAAAATAAGTGATCAGAACATTTAGAAAACCAGTTTTCTACCGTAATTTTTGGTAAATATCTCGCGCGGTAAATGTATTAAAAGAAAAAAATGAGCGTTCTTTTTGATTCTCACAAAAACGAAATACGGTCAATGTACTTAAGGAAACATAGTTCGTTCTTTGTGATTCTCACAAATGCAAAAGTCCTTGATTTACATAACTAAAATTAACTGACGACTTTTTCTACCGAGTAAAATAACTCGTCCGATAAATGAACTTTACCTAAGACTAGTTAAGTTACTAGAGTAATTTTTCCGTTCTTTGTGATTCTCACAAACACGAAGGACTTTGGATTTGCAAAATAAGTGATCAGAACATTTAGAAAACCAGTTTTCTGCCGTAATTTTTGGTAAATATCTCGCGCGGTAAATGTATTAAAAGAAAAAAATGAGCGTTCTTTTTGATTCTCACAAAAACGAAATACGGTCAATGTACTTAAGGAAACATAGTTCGTTCTTTGTGATTCTCACAAATGCAAAAGTCCTTGATTTACATAACTAAAATTAACTGACGACTTTTTCTACCGAGTAAAATAACTCGTCCGATAAATGAACTTAAGCTAAGACTATCAAAAGCAATGACTAGAAGGGGTTTGTGGTTTTTAAGTTAATAAACTAAATTTTCTTTCATTCATTAACCAAAAAGCGTTCCTAATGTGGAACTTACTCTCTTTTTTAACACAAGCGTTCTTTTAAGGACAATCAATTCGATATGTATTGAGGCATTTCATATGAAAATTAAATTTTCTTTAAAACTTGAATTTCATGGTAAATATAAGTCATGCCAACCCCGAAAATCAGTGAATATGATTGGTGTTTAAAATAGCCGCGATTCACTATTCACTGATTAAATGGCTCGATTTTATGACCCAAATTGGCCATAAAGTGCCATAAAACAAACAAACCAATGGGACGCAGGTAGCAAATATTATTTCATAGAAAAGGTCAAGCAGGTAGATATCTGGTTTGCAAAAAGGTGCTCTCAATGAAGTGAAGAGTCTAAATATCCAAAATCATAGACCATAAAATACAAATTAATGGAGAAAAAGGGCAAAAAGAGGGCAAATGCCAACAACACGCGGTGTTCCCAAGCGGTCCCCCATCTAAGTACTAACCGCGCCCGACGCTGTTTAATTTCGGTGATCGGACGAGAACCGATGATTTCAGCGTGGTATGGTCGTTGGCGAAAATCGACTTAATAAATGTTTCATATAACTTACACCAAGTTAAACTTCATTATTTACCCTTAAATACAATTCAACGCATTGCATCGCAAATCTTTGGACTTAGAAAATAATGCAAATTACATCTTGCCCAGGCGCAAAAAAGAAGAAAAAGATAAAATAGCAAACAAAAAATTCTCGTTTTCAAAATGTATGAAGAATGTATTATTATATGTTTCTTACAAAGCAAAAAAAAAAAATTATTAAATTTTTTTTCCAAGTTACTAGAGTAATTTTTCCGTTCTTTGTGATTCTCACAAACACGAAGGACTTTGGATTTGCAAAATAAGTGATCAGAACATTTAGAAAACCAGTTTTCTACCGTAATTTTTGGTAAATATCTCGCGCGGTAAATGTATTAAAAGAAAAAAATGAGCGTTCTTTTTGATTCTCACAAAAACGAAATACGGTCAATGTACTTAAGGAAACATAGTTCGTTCTTTGTGATTCTCACAAATGCAAAAGTCCTTGATTTACATAACTAAAATTAACTGACGACTTTTTCTACCGAGTAAAATAACTCGTCCGATAAATGAACTTTACCTAAGACTAGTTAAGTTACTAGAGTAATTTTTCCGTTCTTTGTGATTCTCACAAACACGAAGGACTTTGGATTTGCAAAATAAGTGATCAGAACATTTAGAAAACCAGTTTTCTACCGTAATTTTTGGTAAATATCTCGCGCGGTAAATGTATTAAAAGAAAAAAATGAGCGTTCTTTTTGATTCTCACAAAAACGAAATACGGTCAATGTACTTAAGGAAACATAGTTCGTTCTTTGTGATTCTCACAAATGCAAAAGTCCTTGATTTACATAACTAAAATTAACTGACGACTTTTTCTACCGAGTAAAATAACTCGTCCGATAAATGAACTTAAGCTAAGACTATCAAAAGCAATGACTAGAAGGGGTTTGTGGTTTTTAAGTTAATAAACTAAATTTTCTTTCATTCATTAACCAAAAAGCGTTCCTAATGTGGAACTTACTCTCTTTTTTAACACAAGCGTTCTTTTAAGGACAATCAATTCGATATGTATTGAGGCATTTCATATGAAAATTAAATTTTCTTTAAAACTTGAATTTCATGGTAAATATAAGTCATGCCAACCCCGAAAATCAGTGAATATGATTGGTGTTTAAAATAGCCGCGATTCACTATTCACTGATTAAATGGCTCGATTTTATGACCCAAATTGGCCATAAAGTGCCATAAAACAAACAAACCAATGGGACGCAGGTAGCAAATATTATTTCATAGAAAAGGTCAAGCAGGTAGATATCTGGTTTGCAAAAAGGTGCTCTCAATGAAGTGAAGAGTCTAAATATCCAAAATCATAGACCATAAAATACAAATTAATGGAGAAAAAGGGCAAAAAGAGGGCAAATGCCAACAACACGCGGTGTTCCCAAGCGGTCCCCCATCTAAGTACTAACCGCGCCCGACGCTGTTTAATTTCGGTGATCGGACGAGAACCGATGATTTCAGCGTGGTATGGTCGTTGGCGAAAATCGACTTAATAAATGTTTCATATAACTTACACCAAGTTAAACTTCATTATTTACCCTTAAATACAATTCAACGCATTGCATCGCAAATCTTTGGACTTAGAAAATAATGCAAATTACATCTTGCCCAGGCGCAAAAAAGAAGAAAAAGATAAAATAGCAAACAAAAAATTCTCGTTTTCAAAATGTATGAAGAATGTATTATTATATGTTTCTTACAAAGCAAAAAAAAAAAATTATTAAATTTTTTTTCCAAGTTACTAGAGTAATTTTTCCGTTCTTTGTGATTCTCACAAACACGAAGGACTTTGGATTTGCAAAATAAGTGATCAGAACATTTAGAAAACCAGTTTTCTACCGTAATTTTTGGTAAATATCTCGCGCGGTAAATGTATTAAAAGAAAAAAATGAGCGTTCTTTTTGATTCTCACAAAAACGAAATACGGTCAATGTACTTAAGGAAACATAGTTCGTTCTTTGTGATTCTCACAAATGCAAAAGTCCTTGATTTACATAACTAAAATTAACTGACGACTTTTTCTACCGAGTAAAATAACTCGTCCGATAAATGAACTTTACCTAAGACTAGTTAAGTTACTAGAGTAATTTTTCCGTTCTTTGTGATTCTCACAAACACGAAGGACTTTGGATTTGCAAAATAAGTGATCAGAACATTTAGAAAACCAGTTTTCTACCGTAATTTTTGGTAAATATCTCGCGCGGTAAATGTATTAAAAGAAAAAAATGAGCGTTCTTTTTGATTCTCACAAAAACGAAATACGGTCAATGTACTTAAGGAAACATAGTTCGTTCTTTGTGATTCTCACAAATGCAAAAGTCCTTGATTTACATAACTAAAATTAACTGACGACTTTTTCTACCGAGTAAAATAACTCGTCCGATAAATGAACTTAAGCTAAGACTATCAAAAGCAATGACTAGAAGGGGTTTGTGGTTTTTAAGTTAATAAACTAAATTTTCTTTCATTCATTAACCAAAAAGCGTTCCTAATGTGGAACTTACTCTCTTTTTTAACACAAGCGTTCTTTTAAGGACAATCAATTCGATATGTATTGAGGCATTTCATATGAAAATTAAATTTTCTTTAAAACTTGAATTTCATGGTAAATATAAGTCATGCCAACCCCGAAAATCAGTGAATATGATTGGTGTTTAAAATAGCCGCGATTCACTATTCACTGATTAAATGGCTCGATTTTATGACCCAAATTGGCCATAAAGTGCCATAAAACAAACAAACCAATGGGACGCAGGTAGCAAATATTATTTCATAGAAAAGGTCAAGCAGGTAGATATCTGGTTTGCAAAAAGGTGCTCTCAATGAAGTGAAGAGTCTAAATATCCAAAATCATAGACCATAAAATACAAATTAATGGAGAAAAAGGGCAAAAAGAGGGCAAATGCCAACAACACGCGGTGTTCCCAAGCGGTCCCCCATCTAAGTACTAACCGCGCCCGACGCTGTTTAATTTCGGTGATCGGACGAGAACCGATGATTTCAGCGTGGTATGGTCGTTGGCGAAAATCGACTTAATAAATGTTTCATATAACTTACACCAAGTTAAACTTCATTATTTACCCTTAAATACAATTCAACGCATTGCATCGCAAATCTTTGGACTTAGAAAATAATGCAAATTACATCTTGCCCAGGCGCAAAAAAGAAGAAAAAGATAAAATAGCAAACAAAAAATTCTCGTTTTCAAAATGTATGAAGAATGTATTATTATATGTTTCTTACAAAGCAAAAAAAAAAAATTATTAAATTTTTTTTCCAAGTTACTAGAGTAATTTTTCCGTTCTTTGTGATTCTCACAAACACGAAGGACTTTGGATTTGCAAAATAAGTGATCAGAACATTTAGAAAACCAGTTTTCTACCGTAATTTTTGGTAAATATCTCGCGCGGTAAATGTATTAAAAGAAAAAAATGAGCGTTCTTTTTGATTCTCACAAAAACGAAATACGGTCAATGTACTTAAGGAAACATAGTTCGTTCTTTGTGATTCTCACAAATGCAAAAGTCCTTGATTTACATAACTAAAATTAACTGACGACTTTTTCTACCGAGTAAAATAACTCGTCCGATAAATGAACTTTACCTAAGACTAGTTAAGTTACTAGAGTAATTTTTCCGTTCTTTGTGATTCTCACAAACACGAAGGACTTTGGATTTGCAAAATAAGTGATCAGAACATTTAGAAAACCAGTTTTCTACCGTAATTTTTGGTAAATATCTCGCGCGGTAAATGTATTAAAAGAAAAAAATGAGCGTTCTTTTTGATTCTCACAAAAACGAAATACGGTCAATGTACTTAAGGAAACATAGTTCGTTCTTTGTGATTCTCACAAATGCAAAAGTCCTTGATTTACATAACTAAAATTAACTGACGACTTTTTCTACCGAGTAAAATAACTCGTCCGATAAATGAACTTAAGCTAAGACTATCAAAAGCAATGACTAGAAGGGGTTTGTGGTTTTTAAGTTAATAAACTAAATTTTCTTTCATTCATTAACCAAAAAGCGTTCCTAATGTGGAACTTACTCTCTTTTTTAACACAAGCGTTCTTTTAAGGACAATCAATTCGATATGTATTGAGGCATTTCATATGAAAATTAAATTTTCTTTAAAACTTGAATTTCATGGTAAATATAAGTCATGCCAACCCCGAAAATCAGTGAATATGATTGGTGTTTAAAATAGCCGCGATTCACTATTCACTGATTAAATGGCTCGATTTTATGACCCAAATTGGCCATAAAGTGCCATAAAACAAACAAACCAATGGGACGCAGGTAGCAAATATTATTTCATAGAAAAGGTCAAGCAGGTAGATATCTGGTTTGCAAAAAGGTGCTCTCAATGAAGTGAAGAGTCTAAATATCCAAAATCATAGACCATAAAATACAAATTAATGGAGAAAAAGGGCAAAAAGAGGGCAAATGCCAACAACACGCGGTGTTCCCAAGCGGTCCCCCATCTAAGTACTAACCGCGCCCGACGCTGTTTAATTTCGGTGATCGGACGAGAACCGATGATTTCAGCGTGGTATGGTCGTTGGCGAAAATCGACTTAATAAATGTTTCATATAACTTACACCAAGTTAAACTTCATTATTTACCCTTAAATACAATTCAACGCATTGCATCGCAAATCTTTGGACTTAGAAAATAATGCAAATTACATCTTGCCCAGGCGCAAAAAAGAAGAAAAAGATAAAATAGCAAACAAAAAATTCTCGTTTTCAAAATGTATGAAGAATGTATTATTATATGTTTCTTACAAAGCAAAAAAAAAAAATTATTAAATTTTTTTTCCAAGTTACTAGAGTAATTTTTCCGTTCTTTGTGATTCTCACAAACACGAAGGACTTTGGATTTGCAAAATAAGTGATCAGAACATTTAGAAAACCAGTTTTCTACCGTAATTTTTGGTAAATATCTCGCGCGGTAAATGTATTAAAAGAAAAAAATGAGCGTTCTTTTTGATTCTCACAAAAACGAAATACGGTCAATGTACTTAAGGAAACATAGTTCGTTCTTTGTGATTCTCACAAATGCAAAAGTCCTTGATTTACATAACTAAAATTAACTGACGACTTTTTCTACCGAGTAAAATAACTCGTCCGATAAATGAACTTAAGCTAAGACTATCAAAAGCAATGACTAGAAGGGGTTTGTGGTTTTTAAGTTAATAAACTAAATTTTCTTTCATTCATTAACCAAAAAGCGTTCCTAATGTGGAACTTACTCTCTTTTTTAACACAAGCGTTCTTTTAAGGACAATCAATTCGATATGTATTGAGGCATTTCATATGAAAATTAAATTTTCTTTAAAACTTGAATTTCATGGTAAATATAAGTCATGCCAACCCCGAAAATCAGTGAATATGATTGGTGTTTAAAATAGCCGCGATTCACTATTCACTGATTAAATGGCTCGATTTTATGACCCAAATTGGCCATAAAGTGCCATAAAACAAACAAACCAATGGGACGCAGGTAGCAAATATTATTTCATAGAAAAGGTCAAGCAGGTAGATATCTGGTTTGCAAAAAGGTGCTCTCAATGAAGTGAAGAGTCTAAATATCCAAAATCATAGACCATAAAATACAAATTAATGGAGAAAAAGGGCAAAAAGAGGGCAAATGCCAACAACACGCGGTGTTCCCAAGCGGTCCCCCATCTAAGTACTAACCGCGCCCGACGCTGTTTAATTTCGGTGATCGGACGAGAACCGATGATTTCAGCGTGGTATGGTCGTTGGCGAAAATCGACTTAATAAATGTTTCATATAACTTACACCAAGTTAAACTTCATTATTTACCCTTAAATACAATTCAACGCATTGCATCGCAAATCTTTGGACTTAGAAAATAATGCAAATTACATCTTGCCCAGGCGCAAAAAAGAAGAAAAAGATAAAATAGCAAACAAAAAATTCTCGTTTTCAAAATGTATGAAGAATGTATTATTATATGTTTCTTACAAAGCAAAAAAAAAAAATTATTAAATTTTTTTTCCAAGTTACTAGAGTAATTTTTCCGTTCTTTGTGATTCTCACAAACACGAAGGACTTTGGATTTGCAAAATAAGTGATCAGAACATTTAGAAAACCAGTTTTCTACCGTAATTTTTGGTAAATATCTCGCGCGGTAAATGTATTAAAAGAAAAAAATGAGCGTTCTTTTTGATTCTCACAAAAACGAAATACGGTCAATGTACTTAAGGAAACATAGTTCGTTCTTTGTGATTCTCACAAATGCAAAAGTCCTTGATTTACATAACTAAAATTAACTGACGACTTTTTCTACCGAGTAAAATAACTCGTCCGATAAATGAACTTTACCTAAGACTAGTTAAGTTACTAGAGTAATTTTTCCGTTCTTTGTGATTCTCACAAACACGAAGGACTTTGGATTTGCAAAATAAGTGATCAGAACATTTAGAAAACCAGTTTTCTGCCGTAATTTTTGGTAAATATCTCGCGCGGTAAATGTATTAAAAGAAAAAAATGAGCGTTCTTTTTGATTCTCACAAAAACGAAATACGGTCAATGTACTTAAGGAAACATAGTTCGTTCTTTGTGATTCTCACAAATGCAAAAGTCCTTGATTTACATAACTAAAATTAACTGACGACTTTTTCTACCGAGTAAAATAACTCGTCCGATAAATGAACTTAAGCTAAGACTATCAAAAGCAATGACTAGAAGGGGTTTGTGGTTTTTAAGTTAATAAACTAAATTTTCTTTCATTCATTAACCAAAAAGCGTTCCTAATGTGGAACTTACTCTCTTTTTTAACACAAGCGTTCTTTTAAGGACAATCAATTCGATATGTATTGAGGCATTTCATATGAAAATTAAATTTTCTTTAAAACTTGAATTTCATGGTAAATATAAGTCATGCCAACCCCGAAAATCAGTGAATATGATTGGTGTTTAAAATAGCCGCGATTCACTATTCACTGATTAAATGGCTCGATTTTATGACCCAAATTGGCCATAAAGTGCCATAAAACAAACAAACCAATGGGACGCAGGTAGCAAATATTATTTCATAGAAAAGGTCAAGCAGGTAGATATCTGGTTTGCAAAAAGGTGCTCTCAATGAAGTGAAGAGTCTAAATATCCAAAATCATAGACCATAAAATACAAATTAATGGAGAAAAAGGGCAAAAAGAGGGCAAATGCCAACAACACGCGGTGTTCCCAAGCGGTCCCCCATCTAAGTACTAACCGCGCCCGACGCTGTTTAATTTCGGTGATCGGACGAGAACCGATGATTTCAGCGTGGTATGGTCGTTGGCGAAAATCGACTTAATAAATGTTTCATATAACTTACACCAAGTTAAACTTCATTATTTACCCTTAAATACAATTCAACGCATTGCATCGCAAATCTTTGGACTTAGAAAATAATGCAAATTACATCTTGCCCAGGCGCAAAAAAGAAGAAAAAGATAAAATAGCAAACAAAAAATTCTCGTTTTCAAAATGTATGAAGAATGTATTATTATATGTTTCTTACAAAGCAAAAAAAAAAAATTATTAAATTTTTTTTCCAAGTTACTAGAGTAATTTTTCCGTTCTTTGTGATTCTCACAAACACGAAGGACTTTGGATTTGCAAAATAAGTGATCAGAACATTTAGAAAACCAGTTTTCTACCGTAATTTTTGGTAAATATCTCGCGCGGTAAATGTATTAAAAGAAAAAAATGAGCGTTCTTTTTGATTCTCACAAAAACGAAATACGGTCAATGTACTTAAGGAAACATAGTTCGTTCTTTGTGATTCTCACAAATGCAAAAGTCCTTGATTTACATAACTAAAATTAACTGACGACTTTTTCTACCGAGTAAAATAACTCGTCCGATAAATGAACTTAAGCTAAGACTATCAAAAGCAATGACTAGAAGGGGTTTGTGGTTTTTAAGTTAATAAACTAAATTTTCTTTCATTCATTAACCAAAAAGCGTTCCTAATGTGGAACTTACTCTCTTTTTTAACACAAGCGTTCTTTTAAGGACAATCAATTCGATATGTATTGAGGCATTTCATATGAAAATTAAATTTTCTTTAAAACTTGAATTTCATGGTAAATATAAGTCATGCCAACCCCGAAAATCAGTGAATATGATTGGTGTTTAAAATAGCCGCGATTCACTATTCACTGATTAAATGGCTCGATTTTATGACCCAAATTGGCCATAAAGTGCCATAAAACAAACAAACCAATGGGACGCAGGTAGCAAATATTATTTCATAGAAAAGGTCAAGCAGGTAGATATCTGGTTTGCAAAAAGGTGCTCTCAATGAAGTGAAGAGTCTAAATATCCAAAATCATAGACCATAAAATACAAATTAATGGAGAAAAAGGGCAAAAAGAGGGCAAATGCCAACAACACGCGGTGTTCCCAAGCGGTCCCCCATCTAAGTACTAACCGCGCCCGACGCTGTTTAATTTCGGTGATCGGACGAGAACCGATGATTTCAGCGTGGTATGGTCGTTGGCGAAAATCGACTTAATAAATGTTTCATATAACTTACACCAAGTTAAACTTCATTATTTACCCTTAAATACAATTCAACGCATTGCATCGCAAATCTTTGGACTTAGAAAATAATGCAAATTACATCTTGCCCAGGCGCAAAAAAGAAGAAAAAGATAAAATAGCAAACAAAAAATTCTCGTTTTCAAAATGTATGAAGAATGTATTATTATATGTTTCTTACAAAGCAAAAAAAAAAAATTATTAAATTTTTTTTCCAAGTTACTAGAGTAATTTTTCCGTTCTTTGTGATTCTCACAAACACGAAGGACTTTGGATTTGCAAAATAAGTGATCAGAACATTTAGAAAACCAGTTTTCTACCGTAATTTTTGGTAAATATCTCGCGCGGTAAATGTATTAAAAGAAAAAAATGAGCGTTCTTTTTGATTCTCACAAAAACGAAATACGGTCAATGTACTTAAGGAAACATAGTTCGTTCTTTGTGATTCTCACAAATGCAAAAGTCCTTGATTTACATAACTAAAATTAACTGACGACTTTTTCTACCGAGTAAAATAACTCGTCCGATAAATGAACTTTACCTAAGACTAGTTAAGTTACTAGAGTAATTTTTCCGTTCTTTGTGATTCTCACAAACACGAAGGACTTTGGATTTGCAAAATAAGTGATCAGAACATTTAGAAAACCAGTTTTCTACCGTAATTTTTGGTAAATATCTCGCGCGGTAAATGTATTAAAAGAAAAAAATGAGCGTTCTTTTTGATTCTCACAAAAACGAAATACGGTCAATGTACTTAAGGAAACATAGTTCGTTCTTTGTGATTCTCACAAATGCAAAAGTCCTTGATTTACATAACTAAAATTAACTGACGACTTTTTCTACCGAGTAAAATAACTCGTCCGATAAATGAACTTAAGCTAAGACTATCAAAAGCAATGACTAGAAGGGGTTTGTGGTTTTTAAGTTAATAAACTAAATTTTCTTTCATTCATTAACCAAAAAGCGTTCCTAATGTGGAACTTACTCTCTTTTTTAACACAAGCGTTCTTTTAAGGACAATCAATTCGATATGTATTGAGGCATTTCATATGAAAATTAAATTTTCTTTAAAACTTGAATTTCATGGTAAATATAAGTCATGCCAACCCCGAAAATCAGTGAATATGATTGGTGTTTAAAATAGCCGCGATTCACTATTCACTGATTAAATGGCTCGATTTTATGACCCAAATTGGCCATAAAGTGCCATAAAACAAACAAACCAATGGGACGCAGGTAGCAAATATTATTTCATAGAAAAGGTCAAGCAGGTAGATATCTGGTTTGCAAAAAGGTGCTCTCAATGAAGTGAAGAGTCTAAATATCCAAAATCATAGACCATAAAATACAAATTAATGGAGAAAAAGGGCAAAAAGAGGGCAAATGCCAACAACACGCGGTGTTCCCAAGCGGTCCCCCATCTAAGTACTAACCGCGCCCGACGCTGTTTAATTTCGGTGATCGGACGAGAACCGATGATTTCAGCGTGGTATGGTCGTTGGCGAAAATCGACTTAATAAATGTTTCATATAACTTACACCAAGTTAAACTTCATTATTTACCCTTAAATACAATTCAACGCATTGCATCGCAAATCTTTGGACTTAGAAAATAATGCAAATTACATCTTGCCCAGGCGCAAAAAAGAAGAAAAAGATAAAATAGCAAACAAAAAATTCTCGTTTTCAAAATGTATGAAGAATGTATTATTATATGTTTCTTACAAAGCAAAAAAAAAAAATTATTAAATTTTTTTTCCAAGTTACTAGAGTAATTTTTCCGTTCTTTGTGATTCTCACAAACACGAAGGACTTTGGATTTGCAAAATAAGTGATCAGAACATTTAGAAAACCAGTTTTCTACCGTAATTTTTGGTAAATATCTCGCGCGGTAAATGTATTAAAAGAAAAAAATGAGCGTTCTTTTTGATTCTCACAAAAACGAAATACGGTCAATGTACTTAAGGAAACATAGTTCGTTCTTTGTGATTCTCACAAATGCAAAAGTCCTTGATTTACATAACTAAAATTAACTGACGACTTTTTCTACCGAGTAAAATAACTCGTCCGATAAATGAACTTTACCTAAGACTAGTTAAGTTACTAGAGTAATTTTTCCGTTCTTTGTGATTCTCACAAACACGAAGGACTTTGGATTTGCAAAATAAGTGATCAGAACATTTAGAAAACCAGTTTTCTACCGTAATTTTTGGTAAATATCTCGCGCGGTAAATGTATTAAAAGAAAAAAATGAGCGTTCTTTTTGATTCTCACAAAAACGAAATACGGTCAATGTACTTAAGGAAACATAGTTCGTTCTTTGTGATTCTCACAAATGCAAAAGTCCTTGATTTACATAACTAAAATTAACTGACGACTTTTTCTACCGAGTAAAATAACTCGTCCGATAAATGAACTTAAGCTAAGACTATCAAAAGCAATGACTAGAAGGGGTTTGTGGTTTTTAAGTTAATAAACTAAATTTTCTTTCATTCATTAACCAAAAAGCGTTCCTAATGTGGAACTTACTCTCTTTTTTAACACAAGCGTTCTTTTAAGGACAATCAATTCGATATGTATTGAGGCATTTCATATGAAAATTAAATTTTCTTTAAAACTTGAATTTCATGGTAAATATAAGTCATGCCAACCCCGAAAATCAGTGAATATGATTGGTGTTTAAAATAGCCGCGATTCACTATTCACTGATTAAATGGCTCGATTTTATGACCCAAATTGGCCATAAAGTGCCATAAAACAAACAAACCAATGGGACGCAGGTAGCAAATATTATTTCATAGAAAAGGTCAAGCAGGTAGATATCTGGTTTGCAAAAAGGTGCTCTCAATGAAGTGAAGAGTCTAAATATCCAAAATCATAGACCATAAAATACAAATTAATGGAGAAAAAGGGCAAAAAGAGGGCAAATGCCAACAACACGCGGTGTTCCCAAGCGGTCCCCCATCTAAGTACTAACCGCGCCCGACGCTGTTTAATTTCGGTGATCGGACGAGAACCGATGATTTCAGCGTGGTATGGTCGTTGGCGAAAATCGACTTAATAAATGTTTCATATAACTTACACCAAGTTAAACTTCAT
Source organism: Cheilosia soror (assembly GCA_949372485.1). Classification (NCBI taxonomy): domain Eukaryota; kingdom Metazoa; phylum Arthropoda; class Insecta; order Diptera; family Syrphidae; genus Cheilosia; species Cheilosia soror. The sequence goes on from OX443563.1 coordinate 37,559,891, forward strand.
TATTTACCCTTAAATACAATTCAACGCATTGCATCGCAAATCTTTGGACTTAGAAAATAATGCAAATTACATCTTGCCCAGGCGCAAAAAAGAAGAAAAAGATAAAATAGCAAACAAAAAATTCTCGTTTTCAAAATGTATGAAGAATGTATTATTATATGTTTCTTACAAAGCAAAAAAAAAAAATTATTAAATTTTTTTTCCAAGTTACTAGAGTAATTTTTCCGTTCTTTGTGATTCTCACAAACACGAAGGACTTTGGATTTGCAAAATAAGTGATCAGAACATTTAGAAAACCAGTTTTCTACCGTAATTTTTGGTAAATATCTCGCGCGGTAAATGTATTAAAAGAAAAAAATGAGCGTTCTTTTTGATTCTCACAAAAACGAAATACGGTCAATGTACTTAAGGAAACATAGTTCGTTCTTTGTGATTCTCACAAATGCAAAAGTCCTTGATTTACATAACTAAAATTAACTGACGACTTTTTCTACCGAGTAAAATAACTCGTCCGATAAATGAACTTAAGCTAAGACTATCAAAAGCAATGACTAGAAGGGGTTTGTGGTTTTTAAGTTAATAAACTAAATTTTCTTTCATTCATTAACCAAAAAGCGTTCCTAATGTGGAACTTACTCTCTTTTTTAACACAAGCGTTCTTTTAAGGACAATCAATTCGATATGTATTGAGGCATTTCATATGAAAATTAAATTTTCTTTAAAACTTGAATTTCATGGTAAATATAAGTCATGCCAACCCCGAAAATCAGTGAATATGATTGGTGTTTAAAATAGCCGCGATTCACTATTCACTGATTAAATGGCTCGATTTTATGACCCAAATTGGCCATAAAGTGCCATAAAACAAACAAACCAATGGGACGCAGGTAGCAAATATTATTTCATAGAAAAGGTCAAGCAGGTAGATATCTGGTTTGCAAAAAGGTGCTCTCAATGAAGTGAAGAGTCTAAATATCCAAAATCATAGACCATAAAATACAAATTAATGGAGAAAAAGGGCAAAAAGAGGGCAAATGCCAACAACACGCGGTGTTCCCAAGCGGTCCCCCATCTAAGTACTAACCGCGCCCGACGCTGTTTAATTTCGGTGATCGGACGAGAACCGATGATTTCAGCGTGGTATGGTCGTTGGCGAAAATCGACTTAATAAATGTTTCATATAACTTACACCAAGTTAAACTTCATTATTTACCCTTAAATACAATTCAACGCATTGCATCGCAAATCTTTGGACTTAGAAAATAATGCAAATTACATCTTGCCCAGGCGCAAAAAAGAAGAAAAAGATAAAATAGCAAACAAAAAATTCTCGTTTTCAAAATGTATGAAGAATGTATTATTATATGTTTCTTACAAAGCAAAAAAAAAAAATTATTAAATTTTTTTTCCAAGTTACTAGAGTAATTTTTCCGTTCTTTGTGATTCTCACAAACACGAAGGACTTTGGATTTGCAAAATAAGTGATCAGAACATTTAGAAAACCAGTTTTCTACCGTAATTTTTGGTAAATATCTCGCGCGGTAAATGTATTAAAAGAAAAAAATGAGCGTTCTTTTTGATTCTCACAAAAACGAAATACGGTCAATGTACTTAAGGAAACATAGTTCGTTCTTTGTGATTCTCACAAATGCAAAAGTCCTTGATTTACATAACTAAAATTAACTGACGACTTTTTCTACCGAGTAAAATAACTCGTCCGATAAATGAACTTTACCTAAGACTAGTTAAGTTACTAGAGTAATTTTTCCGTTCTTTGTGATTCTCACAAACACGAAGGACTTTGGATTTGCAAAATAAGTGATCAGAACATTTAGAAAACCAGTTTTCTACCGTAATTTTTGGTAAATATCTCGCGCGGTAAATGTATTAAAAGAAAAAAATGAGCGTTCTTTTTGATTCTCACAAAAACGAAATACGGTCAATGTACTTAAGGAAACATAGTTCGTTCTTTGTGATTCTCACAAATGCAAAAGTCCTTGATTTACATAACTAAAATTAACTGACGACTTTTTCTACCGAGTAAAATAACTCGTCCGATAAATGAACTTAAGCTAAGACTATCAAAAGCAATGACTAGAAGGGGTTTGTGGTTTTTAAGTTAATAAACTAAATTTTCTTTCATTCATTAACCAAAAAGCGTTCCTAATGTGGAACTTACTCTCTTTTTTAACACAAGCGTTCTTTTAAGGACAATCAATTCGATATGTATTGAGGCATTTCATATGAAAATTAAATTTTCTTTAAAACTTGAATTTCATGGTAAATATAAGTCATGCCAACCCCGAAAATCAGTGAATATGATTGGTGTTTAAAATAGCCGCGATTCACTATTCACTGATTAAATGGCTCGATTTTATGACCCAAATTGGCCATAAAGTGCCATAAAACAAACAAACCAATGGGACGCAGGTAGCAAATATTATTTCATAGAAAAGGTCAAGCAGGTAGATATCTGGTTTGCAAAAAGGTGCTCTCAATGAAGTGAAGAGTCTAAATATCCAAAATCATAGACCATAAAATACAAATTAATGGAGAAAAAGGGCAAAAAGAGGGCAAATGCCAACAACACGCGGTGTTCCCAAGCGGTCCCCCATCTAAGTACTAACCGCGCCCGACGCTGTTTAATTTCGGTGATCGGACGAGAACCGATGATTTCAGCGTGGTATGGTCGTTGGCGAAAATCGACTTAATAAATGTTTCATATAACTTACACCAAGTTAAACTTCATTATTTACCCTTAAATACAATTCAACGCATTGCATCGCAAATCTTTGGACTTAGAAAATAATGCAAATTACATCTTGCCCAGGCGCAAAAAAGAAGAAAAAGATAAAATAGCAAACAAAAAATTCTCGTTTTCAAAATGTATGAAGAATGTATTATTATATGTTTCTTACAAAGCAAAAAAAAAAAATTATTAAATTTTTTTTCCAAGTTACTAGAGTAATTTTTCCGTTCTTTGTGATTCTCACAAACACGAAGGACTTTGGATTTGCAAAATAAGTGATCAGAACATTTAGAAAACCAGTTTTCTACCGTAATTTTTGGTAAATATCTCGCGCGGTAAATGTATTAAAAGAAAAAAATGAGCGTTCTTTTTGATTCTCACAAAAACGAAATACGGTCAATGTACTTAAGGAAACATAGTTCGTTCTTTGTGATTCTCACAAATGCAAAAGTCCTTGATTTACATAACTAAAATTAACTGACGACTTTTTCTACCGAGTAAAATAACTCGTCCGATAAATGAACTTAAGCTAAGACTATCAAAAGCAATGACTAGAAGGGGTTTGTGGTTTTTAAGTTAATAAACTAAATTTTCTTTCATTCATTAACCAAAAAGCGTTCCTAATGTGGAACTTACTCTCTTTTTTAACACAAGCGTTCTTTTAAGGACAATCAATTCGATATGTATTGAGGCATTTCATATGAAAATTAAATTTTCTTTAAAACTTGAATTTCATGGTAAATATAAGTCATGCCAACCCCGAAAATCAGTGAATATGATTGGTGTTTAAAATAGCCGCGATTCACTATTCACTGATTAAATGGCTCGATTTTATGACCCAAATTGGCCATAAAGTGCCATAAAACAAACAAACCAATGGGACGCAGGTAGCAAATATTATTTCATAGAAAAGGTCAAGCAGGTAGATATCTGGTTTGCAAAAAGGTGCTCTCAATGAAGTGAAGAGTCTAAATATCCAAAATCATAGACCATAAAATACAAATTAATGGAGAAAAAGGGCAAAAAGAGGGCAAATGCCAACAACACGCGGTGTTCCCAAGCGGTCCCCCATCTAAGTACTAACCGCGCCCGACGCTGTTTAATTTCGGTGATCGGACGAGAACCGATGATTTCAGCGTGGTATGGTCGTTGGCGAAAATCGACTTAATAAATGTTTCATATAACTTACACCAAGTTAAACTTCATTATTTACCCTTAAATACAATTCAACGCATTGCATCGCAAATCTTTGGACTTAGAAAATAATGCAAATTACATCTTGCCCAGGCGCAAAAAAGAAGAAAAAGATAAAATAGCAAACAAAAAATTCTCGTTTTCAAAATGTATGAAGAATGTATTATTATATGTTTCTTACAAAGCAAAAAAAAAAATTATTAAATTTTTTTTCCAAGTTACTAGAGTAATTTTTCCGTTCTTTGTGATTCTCACAAACACGAAGGACTTTGGATTTGCAAAATAAGTGATCAGAACATTTAGAAAACCAGTTTTCTACCGTAATTTTTGGTAAATATCTCGCGCGGTAAATGTATTAAAAGAAAAAAATGAGCGTTCTTTTTGATTCTCACAAAAACGAAATACGGTCAATGTACTTAAGGAAACATAGTTCGTTCTTTGTGATTCTCACAAATGCAAAAGTCCTTGATTTACATAACTAAAATTAACTGACGACTTTTTCTACCGAGTAAAATAACTCGTCCGATAAATGAACTTAAGCTAAGACTATCAAAAGCAATGACTAGAAGGGGTTTGTGGTTTTTAAGTTAATAAACTAAATTTTCTTTCATTCATTAACCAAAAAGCGTTCCTAATGTGGAACTTACTCTCTTTTTTAACACAAGCGTTCTTTTAAGGACAATCAATTCGATATGTATTGAGGCATTTCATATGAAAATTAAATTTTCTTTAAAACTTGAATTTCATGGTAAATATAAGTCATGCCAACCCCGAAAATCAGTGAATATGATTGGTGTTTAAAATAGCCGCGATTCACTATTCACTGATTAAATGGCTCGATTTTATGACCCAAATTGGCCATAAAGTGCCATAAAACAAACAAACCAATGGGACGCAGGTAGCAAATATTATTTCATAGAAAAGGTCAAGCAGGTAGATATCTGGTTTGCAAAAAGGTGCTCTCAATGAAGTGAAGAGTCTAAATATCCAAAATCATAGACCATAAAATACAAATTAATGGAGAAAAAGGGCAAAAAGAGGGCAAATGCCAACAACACGCGGTGTTCCCAAGCGGTCCCCCATCTAAGTACTAACCGCGCCCGACGCTGTTTAATTTCGGTGATCGGACGAGAACCGATGATTTCAGCGTGGTATGGTCGTTGGCGAAAATCGACTTAATAAATGTTTCATATAACTTACACCAAGTTAAACTTCATTATTTACCCTTAAATACAATTCAACGCATTGCATCGCAAATCTTTGGACTTAGAAAATAATGCAAATTACATCTTGCCCAGGCGCAAAAAAGAAGAAAAAGATAAAATAGCAAACAAAAAATTCTCGTTTTCAAAATGTATGAAGAATGTATTATTATATGTTTCTTACAAAGCAAAAAAAAAAAATTATTAAATTTTTTTTCCAAGTTACTAGAGTAATTTTTCCGTTCTTTGTGATTCTCACAAACACGAAGGACTTTGGATTTGCAAAATAAGTGATCAGAACATTTAGAAAACCAGTTTTCTACCGTAATTTTTGGTAAATATCTCGCGCGGTAAATGTATTAAAAGAAAAAAATGAGCGTTCTTTTTGATTCTCACAAAAACGAAATACGGTCAATGTACTTAAGGAAACATAGTTCGTTCTTTGTGATTCTCACAAATGCAAAAGTCCTTGATTTACATAACTAAAATTAACTGACGACTTTTTCTACCGAGTAAAATAACTCGTCCGATAAATGAACTTAAGCTAAGACTATCAAAAGCAATGACTAGAAGGGGTTTGTGGTTTTTAAGTTAATAAACTAAATTTTCTTTCATTCATTAACCAAAAAGCGTTCCTAATGTGGAACTTACTCTCTTTTTTAACACAAGCGTTCTTTTAAGGACAATCAATTCGATATGTATTGAGGCATTTCATATGAAAATTAAATTTTCTTTAAAACTTGAATTTCATGGTAAATATAAGTCATGCCAACCCCGAAAATCAGTGAATATGATTGGTGTTTAAAATAGCCGCGATTCACTATTCACTGATTAAATGGCTCGATTTTATGACCCAAATTGGCCATAAAGTGCCATAAAACAAACAAACCAATGGGACGCAGGTAGCAAATATTATTTCATAGAAAAGGTCAAGCAGGTAGATATCTGGTTTGCAAAAAGGTGCTCTCAATGAAGTGAAGAGTCTAAATATCCAAAATCATAGACCATAAAATACAAATTAATGGAGAAAAAGGGCAAAAAGAGGGCAAATGCCAACAACACGCGGTGTTCCCAAGCGGTCCCCCATCTAAGTACTAACCGCGCCCGACGCTGTTTAATTTCGGTGATCGGACGAGAACCGATGACTTTTTTGACTTTTAAATTCATTTTTATTGATTTCTTTCTTTAACTTATAAACTAGACAAAAATGATTAAATCTAAATTAAAACTAACATTTATCTTAATCTAGCTTACTGGCTCTTAACGAGCACTCTAAACTTAACTATATCCTTATAACTATTGCCTTTCGGCCTTAAATCTATCAATTTATGTATTTAGCGCTGTTTTTTCATTTCCAAGAAACTTTGCTAAAAACTTGGACTCTTTATTATTTTTGTTTTCTTAAAACTACCTAAAACTACTTAAAACTACCTAAGCTACTTAACCTAAATTACCTATAATCAGGGTGATGAGCAATCTCTCGATTGGTCACCATCCCGATTGCGTCGATGGGCGCCTGGCAGTCCCCAACACGGTGCACACGCGCCGCCGGGACTCGAGCGAGGCCATAAGCATCGGTCAAGTCTCGGTAGCACTCATTCATGTTGACGAGCCCGGCCCCTCCCAAAGACCCCCTACGATACACCTAACTAACTTACAAACTAGCTTAAAACTAAGGAGGATGTTACCTAGGTAACGCACCGACCCGGGAGAGCGTGTCTGCCCTCACCTCTTCCTCAAGCCACCAAAATTCGGCGAACTGCTTTAAGGTATCAACCGTGTCCCGATCCGCAATTGCGGTATTAAAACGGAGGAGCTCCTGAGCATTGGCGGCGTACCCGTCGTGGATGAGCCGCTTATCCCTCGCGCCGCGGTGGCGGTGGTACAATACCGGCACACCATCTTTATCTTGGATTAACCCTTTCATGTCTGCATGAAGGAATGCCTCAGGCGGGACAAAGCCAGACCGGAGCGTACTCTCGTGGTACATTAAATTCGGGTAGTAACCACCCGAGATCAGATTGTTAGCGTTGGCCATCGCCCTTGCAACGTGCCTTCGAATCACCTTAATTAGGAAATTGTCAATCCTATTCAATCGAGCCCCCTCGTATAGGGTCTTGTTGGGATAGTATTTTATGTACTCAGACTCGGGAGTTCTAAACAACCCTAAACAGGTCCTGAGACACTGTCTCTCAAACACCCGAATCTTTTCCATATAGGAAGGCGCTATATTGAACCAAATGGGACAGCCATAAGCGATGATCGGCCTTATAAGAGCCACGTAGCATATGACCTTTACTCTAGAATCAAGTTGACTGCTGCGAAACAGTCTTCTTGTCAGAGCATAAGCCCTCTTGGCCCCAGCAAGACAAGCATCTATATGTTTGTCAAAATATAGATACTGGTCCAGCCAGATGCCAAGATACCTGACCACGCTTCGCACCGCCAATGGTTGTCCATTTTGTCCAATAATGGCTAATTTTCGCCAGTTTTTTCTGGTATCCCTAGAGGCCCCAGCCAATGGAGTTCTGAACAGGATTGTTTCCGATTTTTGGAAATTGATTTTCAATTTCCAATCATCGCAATACCTCTTAATTTGATCGAAGTCACGCTGCAAAAGGATGTTGATGACCTCGACTTTTGGACCTGATCTGTACGCCACTAAATCGTCTGCATACGCTATAGCATGTCTGAGGGAACCCACCAGATCACTCGTGTAAATATTAAACAGGATCGGAGAATTCACCGCTCCCTGTTGTAAGCCGTTTTTAATTTCAAAGACTTTGCTCGAAGTCACGTTGCCAGATTTGACAACAAACTTCTTTCCCATAAGCATGTCATAAATCATATATAGCAATGGTTTTTGCATACCCAACCTAGTCAGCTTATAGAAGAGCCCCTCCAACCATACGGTGTCGAAGGCCTTCTCAAAGTCGACCAGGCAGGCACCCGTGCATTGGTTCTTGCATTTGTGCCACTGAATGTCGGACACCAATTTCGACGTGGCATGAATCGTTTCATGCCCCGCTCTAAAGCCAAACTGATTGTCCGGAATAATCTTATTTTCTTCAGCCCACTTCAAAAGAGCTCTATTAACGACCTTCTCGAATACCTTGCTAACATTCGGGAGCAAACTAATTGACCGAAGATTAGCCGGGTTGGTCCTATCTTTATCCCTTTTGGGGATAGGATGTACCACCGCCATTTTCCACTGCACTGGATAATATGCATTATTCAGCGCATTGTTAAATAGCGTGGCGAAGATCTCAATCGCTTCTAGGGGCAGGTGTCTTAATACGACGTTTGGGACACCGTCAACTCCCGCCGACTTTTTATTTTTAAGTGACTCAAAGATAGACAAGAGTTCATCTTTGCTCACGAACAACTGGGAATTTGTCCTTTCATCGGCGATTATGCCGTTTGCAAGGTTGTCGTCATTGAACACGGTGAAACCGTTGTTCTCGGATCGCCAATTCTGAAGTTCGGTGCGCAGATAAAAGTGGTTCAGAAAGGCCCTCTCCTCGAGGTCGTGATTACGGCGAACTGGGTTGTTCACAGTATACACGGTCTCAAAGAAAGCGCCCATCAAATCCACTCTCTCCTGCGGGTCTTCGACCACGTAAAAACCGTCGTTCGAGTCGGCACCTTCCGGACTTATGCCAGCAGTCAGTAGCGTCTGTCTGTTCTCGTTCGTCCGAGGGATTCGGACACATGAAATGTCGTTATGATCCTTCCGCCTAAACAGTTTATTTATTTGTGGGAACATGTTCGGACTACTGGATTTTATAGCCCGAATTTTATTGCCCCAATACAAACTTACAGATTTTCTGTAATTCTCGACTATCAACTGTTTCAGGTTTTTGATCATCGACTTCAGTGTCCTCATCTCGGGATCGTTCCTGTCAGTAAACTGTCTGTGCAGCTGTTTAAGCCTCGAGAGCAGTCTACTTTTCTGTCTGTATAGAGCATCGATTGTCGCGTTTCGATACTTCTCAGTCTGTTCTTCGTCAGTGGAACGTCCTACCTTGGGGATAGTCCGCTCCATTGTCCGTTTGATGACGACATTCATTTGCAATAAATGGCTGTCGATTTCATCGTTTGTCAAGTTCCTGTTTGTCGGTGGGTTGATCTCACTCGAACGTATATCACGCTGTAAAACCCTGGAGAAGCGCGACCATTGCGCTCCTCGATAATCGAAAGAGCGCACTTGATCGTACTCCTCCAGCTGCGTTTGTTCGTTCGGGATCCGTATTACGACGGCGAGTCCGTAGTGGTCACTATCGTACTCGACAGTTCGTAAACAGTTCCGCGTTCGTCGATCAGTGTTTGTCAGTTCTAGTCTTTCGTCAACTAGCGCTAAGTCCAAGAAAGAACCTTCTCTAGGGAAAGACGGGAAATCCGTCGCGTACAACTCAAGTTTGTACTCAATCATATTATGACGCCACCAGTCGTGAAACTGGTTGCCCCTAGGGTTCGGAGTATCATTTCCCCATGCCGCATGTTTAGCATTAAGGTCTCCGCCCAAAAAGTAATAATTGTCCTCCGATTGAAGCTGTAAGCAACGAAAAAGTGTCTCGAGCTCGTTTAAAAATATAATGGGTTGGGGTGCGTCAGGTGCGTAAAGTGACACCACATACACCCGCCTCTGGCTATGGAGGGGAATGCATACGATGCACGCTTCCAACACCCGGAACCTACGCACGTCCCTGCTATATATGACCCTATGGCGCAAGCCTCTGCGTATTAAGATACCGACACCGCCTCCTTGACTGGAGTTGGGCCGATCTCTTCTAACTACCTTGTAATTTCTATAGCCCACTTTGTGCTTCGGAGTTAGCTTAGTTTCGCTAACCAAAAGTACATCTGGCTTTTCGGCTTTCAACAGATTGGAAACATTGATCCTTCTCTCGATCCTGATCATTGAATTAACATTCAACGCAAGGATCTTTAGTTTTACCTCGTCCAGCGTACCCATCATATTTATGGCGCGGTTGACTCAGCAAACAGCGTCGAATAGATAACGTCTATTCGAGCCGCTTGCTCATTTAACTGATTCTGGAATTTGTCGATCTTTCCGTGCAGTGACAGAAGGATCGCTTTCAAATCCAGATCCGCTTCAGGCGTTGGAGCCTTTGGTGCGGTTTTTGTATTTGCCTTACCCGGTCCAGATACCATTTGGGCAAATGACACATTGGGTGCAACAAAATTTGAGAACGAGCGACTCTTTCGACCCTTCTCTTCTTCGGACCTCTGTTTCCGAGCCAACACATTCTGTTTGACCTGCTGATACTTGGGACATCCCTTGAAATTGGCAGGATGCCCTGAGCTTTTGCAGAGTACGCACGAAAGCTGACCCCGATCCTCTACTCTATCCCTTCCCAAAGGACACTCCCCATGCTTGTGGTCCCTGTTGCACTTAACGCATCTGAACTGCATATGGCAATTAGCTGCGGCGTGCCCGAACCTCTGGCAGCGCATACATTGAAGTACGCGATCTGACCTTTTTAACTTTTCCCAACGTACTGCATGATAGTACAGGAATCTGATCCTTTTCAGACTATCGATTTTGCTGTCGGGGGTTAATTGAACCAAAAAGAATGGTAATTTGCGGCTACCACCCCTGTCCGAAGGCGAGGAAAACGGCTTGACCCCCACGAACTTAAGGTCGTCGCACTCATAATTCTTGAGCTCCTTCTCGAGCTCGTCCGTTTTAACGCTTGGGTCGATACCCTTAAGCAGCACCGTTTGCAATTTTTCTCCCTTTGGAGTATACGTGAAGTATTCGGCCTCTGCTTTCTCCAGAGCGGTGCGTACCTTTTTATACTCCTCCATATTATTGCACATAATGATGTGTTTGTCGGCGTTTAGCCTTTTTATATAAAATTCCTTACTAACTAATCTACATAATCTAATACTATCACTTATGTCTAGATAACTTACATTAATTGGCGGGACTCTTACTTTTTTCTGCTGCTGTTGTTGCTGCTGCTGATGTTGTTGTTGTTGTTGTTGTTGTTGTTGTTGTTGCTGCTGCTGCTGCGGTTGCTGCTGCTCCTTCTTTTGTTGCTGTTGTTGTTGTCGCAGCGGCTGTTTTTGCGTCAGCTGCTGGCTCTGTTGTTGCTGTTGTTTTTGTTGTTGTAGCTGGCTTTGCTGCGTTTGTTGCTGCTTTTGGCTTTTGCTTTGCCGTTGCAGTTGCTGCTGTTGCTGCTTTTTCAGCTCTTGTTGTTGCTGCTGTTTCAGCTGCTGTTGTTTTTGTTTTTGCAGTTGCTGCGCCGCTTCAATTTGCTTCAGCTTTTGTTGTTGTTGCTGAGCTTTTTGCTGACGCAGCTTCTCCCTTTTCTCGAGTAGCTCTTTAATAAGACGATCGAGCTGGGCTTCCTCATCTTCCTCTTCTTGATTTTGTTGTTGTTTTTGTGTTTGTTGTGCTGGTTCATCTTCGGCGTCCAGTAACTCTACGAACGAGTTACCTTCGCCCACGTACCGGCACTCTCCCCCTTCAGACTCGTACGAGTAGCTGAGGCCATCGTTATTTTCATCTGTCTCGGTCTCTGACGTCAACAGAGAATCGCCAGAATTTGCCTTTCGTTTGGCTGACATATTCGGCTTCGCTTTGATTCGTCGTCGCCTTTTATGCTCAACTTTTGTTGATTCCAGCGACTGTACACTTGCTGGCGTGGTTGGTACTGCAAATGCTGCTGTACTTGTTGTTGCTGCTGATTGTATTGCTGCCTTCATTGTTGTTACTGCTGCGATTGCTGCTGCACTTGTTGTTGTTGTTGTTGCTGCTGCTGCTCCCATTTGCTGCTGTTGGCCTTGTTTTCCAACTCTTTTGGGCAACGGGGCATCGCCTTGCGGGACCCTTGGCTGACCAGTGTCCATCGCCTGATTGCCTTGCGGCACTTCCACTTTCGATATTTGTTTACTTTTGTTATTAATTATTTTTATTTAATTAAAAAAAAGACACTTCCCCCGAGGGGACTTGAACCGGCTCCGCTTGCGTCTGAGCCTCTGGTTTAATCCACTGAGCCAATCGGCTTATAGAAAAAGTTTGTCCAGAATCACTTTATATTACGAATGATTTGCTATCACTGCACCACTAACAAAGTCGACTGTTCGCGTTGGCTGCTGAAGTACGACTGACGAGAACCGATGATTTCAGCGTGGTATGGTCGTTGGCGAAAATCGACTTAATAAATGTTTCATATAACTTACACCAAGTTAAACTTCATTATTTACCCTTAAATACAATTCAACGCATTGCATCGCAAATCTTTGGACTTAGAAAATAATGCAAATTACATCTTGCCCAGGCGCAAAAAAGAAGAAAAAGATAAAATAGCAAACAAAAAATTCTCGTTTTCAAAATGTATGAAGAATGTATTATTATATGTTTCTTACAAAGCAAAAAAAAAAAATTATTAAATTTTTTTTCCAAGTTACTAGAGTAATTTTTCCGTTCTTTGTGATTCTCACAAACACGAAGGACTTTGGATTTGCAAAATAAGTGATCAGAACATTTAGAAAACCAGTTTTCTACCGTAATTTTTGGTAAATATCTCGCGCGGTAAATGTATTAAAAGAAAAAAATGAGCGTTCTTTTTGATTCTCACAAAAACGAAATACGGTCAATGTACTTAAGGAAACATAGTTCGTTCTTTGTGATTCTCACAAATGCAAAAGTCCTTGATTTACATAACTAAAATTAACTGACGACTTTTTCTACCGAGTAAAATAACTCGTCCGATAAATGAACTTTACCTAAGACTAGTTAAGTTACTAGAGTAATTTTTCCGTTCTTTGTGATTCTCACAAACACGAAGGACTTTGGATTTGCAAAATAAGTGATCAGAACATTTAGAAAACCAGTTTTCTACCGTAATTTTTGGTAAATATCTCGCGCGGTAAATGTATTAAAAGAAAAAAATGAGCGTTCTTTTTGATTCTCACAAAAACGAAATACGGTCAATGTACTTAAGGAAACATAGTTCGTTCTTTGTGATTCTCACAAATGCAAAAGTCCTTGATTTACATAACTAAAATTAACTGACGACTTTTTCTACCGAGTAAAATAACTCGTCCGATAAATGAACTTAAGCTAAGACTATCAAAAGCAATGACTAGAAGGGGTTTGTGGTTTTTAAGTTAATAAACTAAATTTTCTTTCATTCATTAACCAAAAAGCGTTCCTAATGTGGAACTTACTCTCTTTTTTAACACAAGCGTTCTTTTAAGGACAATCAATTCGATATGTATTGAGGCATTTCATATGAAAATTAAATTTTCTTTAAAACTTGAATTTCATGGTAAATATAAGTCATGCCAACCCCGAAAATCAGTGAATATGATTGGTGTTTAAAATAGCCGCGATTCACTATTCACTGATTAAATGGCTCGATTTTATGACCCAAATTGGCCATAAAGTGCCATAAAACAAACAAACCAATGGGACGCAGGTAGCAAATATTATTTCATAGAAAAGGTCAAGCAGGTAGATATCTGGTTTGCAAAAAGGTGCTCTCAATGAAGTGAAGAGTCTAAATATCCAAAATCATAGACCATAAAATACAAATTAATGGAGAAAAAGGGCAAAAAGAGGGCAAATGCCAACAACACGCGGTGTTCCCAAGCGGTCCCCCATCTAAGTACTAACCGCGCCCGACGCTGTTTAATTTCGGTGATCGGACGAGAACCGATGACTTTTTTTTTTTTTTTGACTTTTAAATTCATTTTTATTGATTTCTTTCTTTAACTTATAAACTAGACAAAAATGATTAAATCTAAATTAAAACTAACATTTATCTTAATCTAGCTTACTGGCTCTTAACGAGCACTCTAAACTTAACTATATCCTTATAACTATTGCCTTTCGGCCTTAAATCTATCAATTTATGTATTTAGCGCTGTTTTTTCATTTCCAAGAAACTTTGCTAAAAACTTGGACTCTTTATTATTTTTGTTTTCTTAAAACTACCTAAAACTACTTAAAACTACCTAAGCTACTTAACCTAAATTACCTATAATCAGGGTGATGAGCAATCTCTCGATTGGTCACCATCCCGATTGCGTCGATGGGCGCCTGGCAGTCCCCAACACGGTGCACACGCGCCGCCGGGACTCGAGCGAGGCCATAAGCATCGGTCAAGTCTCGGTAGCACTCATTCATGTTGACGAGCCCGGCCCCTCCCAAAGACCCCCTACGATACACCTAACTAACTTACAAACTAGCTTAAAACTAAGGAGGATGTTACCTAGGTAACGCACCGACCCGGGAGAGCGTGTCTGCCCTCACCTCTTCCTCAAGCCACCAAAATTCGGCGAACTGCTTTAAGGTATCAACCGTGTCCCGATCCGCAATTGCGGTATTAAAACGGAGGAGCTCCTGAGCATTGGCGGCGTACCCGTCGTGGATGAGCCGCTTATCCCTCGCGCCGCGGTGGCGGTGGTACAATACCGGCACACCATCTTTATCTTGGATTAACCCTTTCATGTCTGCATGAAGGAATGCCTCAGGCGGGACAAAGCCAGACCGGAGCGTACTCTCGTGGTACATTAAATTCGGGTAGTAACCACCCGAGATCAGATTGTTAGCGTTGGCCATCGCCCTTGCAACGTGCCTTCGAATCACCTTAATTAGGAAATTGTCAATCCTATTCAATCGAGCCCCCTCGTATAGGGTCTTGTTGGGATAGTATTTTATGTACTCAGACTCGGGAGTTCTAAACAACCCTAAACAGGTCCTGAGACACTGTCTCTCAAACACCCGAATCTTTTCCATATAGGAAGGCGCTATATTGAACCAAATGGGACAGCCATAAGCGATGATCGGCCTTATAAGAGCCACGTAGCATATGACCTTTACTCTAGAATCAAGTTGACTGCTGCGAAACAGTCTCCTTGTCAGAGCATAAGCCCTCTTGGCCCCAGCAAGACAAGCATCTATATGTTTGTCAAAATATAGATACTGGTCCAGCCAGATGCCAAGATACCTGACCACGCTTCGCACCGCCAATGGTTGTCCATTTTGTCCAATAATGGCTAATTTTCGCCAGTTTTTTCTGGTATCCCTAGAGGCCCCAGCCAATGGAGTTCTGAACAGGATTGTTTCCGATTTTTGGAAATTGATTTTCAATTTCCAATCATCGCAATACCTCTTAATTTGATCGAAGTCACGCTGCAAAAGGATGTTGATGACCTCGACTTTTGGACCTGATCTGTACGCCACTAAATCGTCTGCATACGCTATAGCATGTCTGAGGGAACCCACCAGATCACTCGTGTAAATATTAAACAGGATCGGAGAATTCACCGCTCCCTGTTGTAAGCCGTTTTTAATTTCAAAGACTTTGCTCGAAGTCACGTTGCCAGATTTGACAACAAACTTCTTTCCCATAAGCATGTCATAAATCATATATAGCAATGGTTTTTGCATACCCAACCTAGTCAGCTTATAGAAGAGCCCCTCCAACCATACGGTGTCGAAGGCCTTCTCAAAGTCGACCAGGCAGGCACCCGTGCATTGGTTCTTGCATTTGTGCCACTGAATGTCGGACACCAATTTCGACGTGGCATGAATCGTTTCATGCCCCGCTCTAAAGCCAAACTGATTGTCCGGAATAATCTTATTTTCTTCAGCCCACTTCAAAAGAGCTCTATTAACGACCTTCTCGAATACCTTGCTAACATTCGGGAGCAAACTAATTGACCGAAGATTAGCCGGGTTGGTCCTATCTTTATCCCTTTTGGGGATAGGATGTACCACCGCCATTTTCCACTGCACTGGATAATATGCATTATTCAGCGCATTGTTAAATAGCGTGGCGAAGATCTCAATCGCTTCTAGGGGCAGGTGTCTTAATACGACGTTTGGGACACCGTCAACTCCCGCCGACTTTTTATTTTTAAGTGACTCAAAGATAGACAAGAGTTCATCTTTGCTCACGAACAACTGGGAATTTGTCCTTTCATCGGCGATTATGCCGTTTGCAAGGTTGTCGTCATTGAACACGGTGAAACCGTTGTTCTCGGATCGCCAATTCTGAAGTTCGGTGCGCAGATAAAAGTGGTTCAGAAAGGCCCTCTCCTCGAGGTCGTGATTACGGCGAACTGGGTTGTTCACAGTATACACGGTCTCAAAGAAAGCGCCCATCAAATCCACTCTCTCCTGCGGGTCTTCGACCACGTAAAAACCGTCGTTCGAGTCGGCACCTTCCGGACTTATGCCAGCAGTCAGTAGCGTCTGTCTGTTCTCGTTCGTCCGAGGGATTCGGACACATGAAATGTCGTTATGATCCTTCCGCCTAAACAGTTTATTTATTTGTGGGAACATGTTCGGACTACTGGATTTTATAGCCCGAATTTTATTGCCCCAATACAAACTTACAGATTTTCTGTAATTCTCGACTATCAACTGTTTCAGGTTTTTGATCATCGACTTCAGTGTCCTCATCTCGGGATCGTTCCTGTCAGTAAACTGTCTGTGCAGCTGTTTAAGCCTCGAGAGCAGTCTACTTTTCTGTCTGTATAGAGCATCGATTGTCGCGTTTCGATACTTCTCAGTCTGTTCTTCGTCAGTGGAACGTCCTACCTTGGGGATAGTCCGCTCCATTGTCCGTTTGATGACGACATTCATTTGCAATAAATGGCTGTCGATTTCATCGTTTGTCAAGTTCCTGTTTGTCGGTGGGTTGATCTCACTCGAACGTATATCACGCTGTAAAACCCTGGAGAAGCGCGACCATTGCGCTCCTCGATAATCGAAAGAGCGCACTTGATCGTACTCCTCCAGCTGCGTTTGTTCGTTCGGGATCCGTATTACGACGGCGAGTCCGTAGTGGTCACTATCGTACTCGACAGTTCGTAAACAGTTCCGCGTTCGTCGATCAGTGTTTGTCAGTTCTAGTCTTTCGTCAACTAGCGCTAAGTCCAAGAAAGAACCTTCTCTAGGGAAAGACGGGAAATCCGTCGCGTACAACTCAAGTTTGTACTCAATCATATTATGACGCCACCAGTCGTGAAACTGGTTGCCCCTAGGGTTCGGAGTATCATTTCCCCATGCCGCATGTTTAGCATTAAGGTCTCCGCCCAAAAAGTAATAATTGTCCTCCGATTGAAGCTGTAAGCAACGAAAAAGTGTCTCGAGCTCGTTTAAAAATATAATGGGTTGGGGTGCGTCAGGTGCGTAAAGTGACACCACATACACCCGCCTCTGGCTATGGAGGGGAATGCATACGATGCACGCTTCCAACACCCGGAACCTACGCACGTCCCTGCTATATATGACCCTATGGCGCAAGCCTCTGCGTATTAAGATACCGACACCGCCTCCTTGACTGGAGTTGGGCCGATCTCTTCTAACTACCTTGTAATTTCTATAGCCCACTTTGTGCTTCGGAGTTAGCTTAGTTTCGCTAACCAAAAGTACATCTGGCTTTTCGGCTTTCAACAGATTGGAAACATTGATCCTTCTCTCGATCCTGATCATTGAATTAACATTCAACGCAAGGATCTTTAGTTTTACCTCGTCCAGCGTACCCATCATATTTATGGCGCGGTTGACTCAGCAAACAGCGTCGAATAGATAACGTCTATTCGAGCCGCTTGCTCATTTAACTGATTCTGGAATTTGTCGATCTTTCCGTGCAGTGACAGAAGGATCGCTTTCAAATCCAGATCCGCTTCAGGCGTTGGAGCCTTTGGTGCGGTTTTTGTATTTGCCTTACCCGGTCCAGATACCATTTGGGCAAATGACACATTGGGTGCAACAAAATTTGAGAACGAGCGACTCTTTCGACCCTTCTCTTCTTCGGACCTCTGTTTCCGAGCCAACACATTCTGTTTGACCTGCTGATACTTGGGACATCCCTTGAAATTGGCAGGATGCCCTGAGCTTTTGCAGAGTACGCACGAAAGCTGACCCCGATCCTCTACTCTATCCCTTCCCAAAGGACACTCCCCATGCTTGTGGTCCCTGTTGCACTTAACGCATCTGAACTGCATATGGCAATTAGCTGCGGCGTGCCCGAACCTCTGGCAGCGCATACATTGAAGTACGCGATCTGACCTTTTTAACTTTTCCCAACGTACTGCATGATAGTACAGGAATCTGATCCTTTTCAGACTATCGATTTTGCTGTCGGGGGTTAATTGAACCAAAAAGAATGGTAATTTGCGGCTACCACCCCTGTCCGAAGGCGAGGAAAACGGCTTGACCCCCACGAACTTAAGGTCGTCGCACTCATAATTCTTGAGCTCCTTCTCGAGCTCGTCCGTTTTAACGCTTGGGTCGATACCCTTAAGCAGCACCGTTTGCAATTTTTCTCCCTTTGGAGTATACGTGAAGTATTCGGCCTCTGCTTTCTCCAGAGCGGTGCGTACCTTTTTATACTCCTCCATATTATTGCACATAATGATGTGTTTGTCGGCGTTTAGCCTTTTTATATAAAATTCCTTACTAACTAATCTACATAATCTAATACTATCACTTATGTCTAGATAACTTACATTAATTGGCGGGACTCTTACTTTTTTCTGCTGCTGTTGTTGCTGCTGCTGATGTTGTTGTTGTTGTTGTTGTTGTTGTTGTTGTTGCTGCTGCTGCTGCGGTTGCTGCTGCTCCTTCTTTTGTTGCTGTTGTTGTTGTCGCAGCGGCTGTTTTTGCGTCAGCTGCTGGCTCTGTTGTTGCTGTTGTTTTTGTTGTTGTAGCTGGCTTTGCTGCGTTTGTTGCTGCTTTTGGCTTTTGCTTTGCCGTTGCAGTTGCTGCTGTTGCTGCTTTTTCAGCTCTTGTTGTTGCTGCTGTTTCAGCTGCTGTTGTTTTTGTTTTTGCAGTTGCTGCGCCGCTTCAATTTGCTTCAGCTTTTGTTGTTGTTGCTGAGCTTTTTGCTGACGCAGCTTCTCCCTTTTCTCGAGTAGCTCTTTAATAAGACGATCGAGCTGGGCTTCCTCATCTTCCTCTTCTTGATTTTGTTGTTGTTTTTGTGTTTGTTGTGCTGGTTCATCTTCGGCGTCCAGTAACTCTACGAACGAGTTACCTTCGCCCACGTACCGGCACTCTCCCCCTTCAGACTCGTACGAGTAGCTGAGGCCATCGTTATTTTCATCTGTCTCGGTCTCTGACGTCAACAGAGAATCGCCAGAATTTGCCTTTCGTTTGGCTGACATATTCGGCTTCGCTTTGATTCGTCGTCGCCTTTTATGCTCAACTTTTGTTGATTCCAGCGACTGTACACTTGCTGGCGTGGTTGGTACTGCAAATGCTGCTGTACTTGTTGTTGCTGCTGATTGTATTGCTGCCTTCATTGTTGTTACTGCTGCGATTGCTGCTGCACTTGTTGTTGTTGTTGTTGCTGCTGCTGCTCCCATTTGCTGCTGTTGGCCTTGTTTTCCAACTCTTTTGGGCAACGGGGCATCGCCTTGCGGGACCCTTGGCTGACCAGTGTCCATCGCCTGATTGCCTTGCGGCACTTCCACTTTCGATATTTGTTTACTTTTGTTATTAATTATTTTTATTTAATTAAAAAAAAGACACTTCCCCCGAGGGGACTTGAACCGGCTCCGCTTGCGTCTGAGCCTCTGGTTTAATCCACTGAGCCAATCGGCTTATAGAAAAAGTTTGTCCAGAATCACTTTATATTACGAATGATTTGCTATCACTGCACCACTAACAAAGTCGACTGTTCGCGTTGGCTGCTGAAGTACGACTGACGAGAACCGATGATTTCAGCGTGGTATGGTCGTTGGCGAAAATCGACTTAATAAATGTTTCATATAACTTACACCAAGTTAAACTTCATTATTTACCCTTAAATACAATTCAACGCATTGCATCGCAAATCTTTGGACTTAGAAAATAATGCAAATTACATCTTGCCCAGGCGCAAAAAAGAAGAAAAAGATAAAATAGCAAACAAAAAATTCTCGTTTTCAAAATGTATGAAGAATGTATTATTATATGTTTCTTACAAAGCAAAAAAAAAAAATTATTAAATTTTTTTTCCAAGTTACTAGAGTAATTTTTCCGTTCTTTGTGATTCTCACAAACACGAAGGACTTTGGATTTGCAAAATAAGTGATCAGAACATTTAGAAAACCAGTTTTCTACCGTAATTTTTGGTAAATATCTCGCGCGGTAAATGTATTAAAAGAAAAAAATGAGCGTTCTTTTTGATTCTCACAAAAACGAAATACGGTCAATGTACTTAAGGAAACATAGTTCGTTCTTTGTGATTCTCACAAATGCAAAAGTCCTTGATTTACATAACTAAAATTAACTGACGACTTTTTCTACCGAGTAAAATAACTCGTCCGATAAATGAACTTAAGCTAAGACTATCAAAAGCAATGACTAGAAGGGGTTTGTGGTTTTTAAGTTAATAAACTAAATTTTCTTTCATTCATTAACCAAAAAGCGTTCCTAATGTGGAACTTACTCTCTTTTTTAACACAAGCGTTCTTTTAAGGACAATCAATTCGATATGTATTGAGGCATTTCATATGAAAATTAAATTTTCTTTAAAACTTGAATTTCATGGTAAATATAAGTCATGCCAACCCCGAAAATCAGTGAATATGATTGGTGTTTAAAATAGCCGCGATTCACTATTCACTGATTAAATGGCTCGATTTTATGACCCAAATTGGCCATAAAGTGCCATAAAACAAACAAACCAATGGGACGCAGGTAGCAAATATTATTTCATAGAAAAGGTCAAGCAGGTAGATATCTGGTTTGCAAAAAGGTGCTCTCAATGAAGTGAAGAGTCTAAATATCCAAAATCATAGACCATAAAATACAAATTAATGGAGAAAAAGGGCAAAAAGAGGGCAAATGCCAACAACACGCGGTGTTCCCAAGCGGTCCCCCATCTAAGTACTAACCGCGCCCGACGCTGTTTAATTTCGGTGATCGGACGAGAACCGATGACTTTTGACTTTGACTTTTGAATTCATTTTTATTAACTTCTTTCTTTAACTTACATACTAGACAAAAATGATTAAATCTAAATTAAAACTAACATTTATCTTAATCTAGCTTACTGGCTCTTAACGAGCACTCTAAACTTAACTATATCCTTATAACTATTGCCTTTCGGCCTTAAATCTATCAATTTTTGAATTTAGCGCTGTTTTTTCATTTCCAAGAAACTTTGCTAAAAACTTGGACTCTTTATTATTTGTGTTTTCTTAAAACTACCTAAAACTACTTAAAACTACCTAAGCTACTTAATCTAAATTACCTGTAATCAGGGTGATGAGCAATCTCTCGATTGGTCACCATCCCGATTGCGTCGATGGGCGCCTGGCAGTCCCCAACACGGTGCACACGCGCCGCCGGGACTCGAGCGAGGCCATAAGCATCGGTCAAGTCTCGGTAGCACTCATTCATGTTGACGAGCCCGGCCCCTCCCAAAGACCCCCTAAGATACACCTAACTAACTTACAAACTAGCTTAAAACTAAGGAGGATGTTACCTAGGTAACGCACCGACCCGGGAGAGCGTGTCTGCCCTCACCTCTTCCTCAAGCCACCAAAATTCGGCGAACTGCTTTAAGGTATCAACCGTGTCCCGATCCGCAATTGCGGTATTAAAACGGAGGAGCTCCTGAGCATTGGCGGCGTACCCGTCGTGGATGAGCCGCTTATCCCTCGCGCCGCGGTGGCTGTGGTACAATACCGGCACACCATCTTTATCTTGGATTAACCCTTTCATGTCTGCATGAAGGAATGCCTCAGGCGGGACAAAGCCAGACCGGAGCGTACTCTCGTGGTACATTAAATTCGGGTAATAACCACCCGAGATCAGATTGTTAGCGTTGGCCATCGCCCTTGCAACGTGCCTTCGAATCACCTTAATTAGGAAATTGTCAATCCTATTCAATCGAGCCCCATCGTATAGGGTCTTGTTGGGATAATATTTTATGTACTCAGACTCGGGAGTTCTAAACAACCCTAGGCAGGTCCTGAGACACTGTCTCTCAAACACCCGAATCTTTTCCATATAGGAAGGCGCTATATTGAACCAAATGGGACAGGCATAAGCGATGATCGGCCTTATAAGAGCCACGTAGCATATGACCTTTACTCTAGAATCAAGTTGACTGCTACGAAACAGTCTCCT
The DNA here is from genome assembly GCA_949372485.1 of Cheilosia soror. NCBI lineage: Eukaryota > Metazoa > Arthropoda > Insecta > Diptera > Syrphidae > Cheilosia > Cheilosia soror. The sequence continues at coordinate 37,582,149 of OX443563.1, forward strand.
TGTCAGAGCATAAGCCCTCTTGGCCCCAGCAAGACAAGCATCTATATGTTTGTCAAAATATAGATACTGGTCCAGCCAGATGCCAAGATACCTGACCACGCTTCGCACCGCCAATGGTTGTCCATTTTGTCCAATAATGGCTAATTTTCGCCAGTTTTTTCTGGTATCCCTAGAGGCCCCAGCCAATGGAGTTCTGAACAGGATTGTTTCCGATTTTTGGAAATTGATTTTCAATTTCCAATCATCGCAATACCTCTTAATTTTATCGAAGTCACGCTGCAAAAGGATGTTGATGACCTCGACTTTTGGACCTGATCTGTACGCCACTAAATCGTCTGCGTACGCTATAGCATGTCTGAGGGAACCCACCAGATCACTCGTGTAAATATTAAACAGGATCGGAGAATTCACCGCTCCCTGTTGTAAGCCGTTTTTAATTTCAAAGACTTTGCTCGAAGTCACATTGCCAGATTTGACAACGAACTTCTTTCCCATAAGCATGTCATAAATCATATATAGCAATGGTTTTTGCATACCCAACCTAGTCAGCTTATAGAAGAGCCCCTCCAACCATACGGTGTCGAAGGCCTTCTCAAAGTCGACCAGGCAGGCACCCGTGCATTGGTTCTTGCATTTGTGCCACTGAATGTCGGACACCAATTTCGACGCGGCATGAATCGTTTCATGCCCCGCTCTAAAGCCAAACTGATTGTCCGGAATAATCTTATTTTCTTCAGCCCACTTCAAAAGAGCTCTATTAACGACCTTCTCGAATACCTTGCTAACATTCGGGAGCAAACTAATTGACCGAAGATTAGCCGGGTTGGTCCTATCTTTATCCCTTTTGGGGATAGGATGTACCACCGCCATTTTCCACTGCACTGGATAATATGCATTATTCAGCGCATTGTTAAATAGCGTGGCGAAGATCTCAATCGCTTCTAGAGGCAGGTGTCTTAATACGACGTTTGGGACACCGTCAACTCCCGCCGACTTTTTATTTTTAAGTGACTCAAAGATACACATAAGTTCATCTTTGCTCACGAACAACTGGGAATTTGTCCTTTCATCGGCGATTATGCCGTTTGCAAGGTTGTCGTCATTGAACATGGTGAAACCGTTGTTCTCGGATCGCCAATTCTGAAGTTCGGTGCGCAGATAAAAGTGGTTCAGAAAGGCCCTCTCCTCGAGGTCGTGATTACGGCGAACTGGGTTGTTCACAGTATACACATTCTCGCAAAAAGCGCCCATCAAATCCACTCTCTCCTGCGGGTCTTCGACCACGTAAAAACCATCGTTCGAGTCGGCACCTTCCGGACTTATGCCAGCAGTCAGTAGCGTCTGTCTGTTCTCGTTCGTCCGAGGAATTCGGACACATGAAATGTCGTTATGATCCTTCCGCCTGAACAGTTTATTTATTTGTGGGAACATGTTCGGACTACTGGATTTTATAGCCCGAATTTTATTGCCCCAATACAAACTTACAGATTTTCTGTAATTCTCGACTATCAACTGTTTCAGGTTTTTGATCATCGACTTCAGTGTCCTCATCTCGGGATCGTTCCTGTCAGTAAACTGTCTGTGCAGCTGTTTAAGCCTCGAGAGCAGTCTACTTTTCTGTCTGTATAAAGCATCGATTGTCGCGTTTCGATACTTCTCAGTCTGTTCTTCGTCAGTGGAACGTCCTACCTTGGGGATAGTCCGCTCCATTGTCCGTTTGATGACGACATTCATTTGCGATAAATGGCTGTCGATTTCATCGTTTGTCAAGTTCCTGTTTGTCGGTGGGTTGATCTCACTCGAACGTATATCACGCTGTAAAACCCTGGAGAAGCGCGACCATTGTGCTCTTCGATAATCGAAAGAGCGCACTTGATCGTACTCCTCCAGCTGCGTTTGTTCGTTCGGGATCCGTATTACGACGGCGAGTCCGTAGTGGTCACTATCGTACTCGACAGTTCGTAAACAGTTCCGCGTTCGTCGATCAGTGTTTGTCAGTTCTAGTCTTTCGTCAACTAGCGCTAAGTCCAAGAAAGAACCTTCTCTAGGGAAAGACGGGTAATCCGTCGCGTACAACTCAAGTTTGTACTCAATCATATTATGACGCCACCAGTCGTGAAACTGGTTGCCCCTAGGGTTCGGAGTATCATTTCCCCATGCCGCATGTTTAGCATTAAGGTCTCCGCCCAAAAAGTAATAATTATCCTCCGATTGAAGCTGTAAGCAACGAAAAAGTGTCTCGAGCTCATTTAAAAATATAATGGGTTGGGGTGCGTCAGGTGCGTAAAGTGACACCACATACACCCGCCTCTGGCTATGGAGGGGAATGCACACGATGCACGCTTCCAACACCCGGAACCTACGCACGTCCCTGCTATATATGACCCTATGGCGCAAGCCTCTGCGTATTAAGATACCGACACCGCCTCCTTGACTGGAGTTGGGCCGATCTCTTCTAACTACCTTGTAATTTCTATAGCCCACTTTGTGCTTCTGAGTTAGCTTAGTTTCGCTAACCAAAAGTACATCTGGCTTTTCGGCTTTCAACAGATTGGAAACATTGATCCTTCTCTCGATCCTGATCATTGAATTAACATTCAACGCCAGGATCTTTAGTTTTTCCTCGTCCAGCGTACCCATCATATTTATGGCGCGGTTGACTCAGCAAACAGCGTCGAATAGATAACGTCTATTCGAGCCGCTTGCTCATTTAACTGATTCTGGAATTTGTCGATCTTTCCGTGCAGTGACAGAAGGATCGCTTTCAAATCCAGATCCGCTTCAGGCGTTGGAGCCTTTGGTGCGGTTTTTGTATTTGCCTTACCCGGTCCAGATACCATTTGGGCAAATGACACATTGGGTGCAACAAAATTTGAGAACGAGCGACTCTTTCGACCCTTCTCTTCTTCGGACCTCTGTTTCCGAGCCAACACATTCTGTTTGACCTGCTGATACTTGGGACATCCCTTGAAATTGGCAGGATGTCCTGAGCTTTTGCAGAGTACACACGAGAGCTGGCCCCTATCCTCTACTCTATCCCTTCCCAAAGGACACTCCCCATGCTTGTGGTCCCTGTTGCACTTAACGCATCTGAACTGCATATGGCAATTAGCTGCGGCGTGCCCGAACCTCTGGCAGCGCATACATTGAAGTACGCGATCTGACCTTTTTAGCTTTTCCCAACGTACTGCATGATAGTACAGGAATCTGATCCTTTTCAGACTATCGATTCTGCTGTCGGGGGTTAATTGAACCAAAAAGAATGGTAATTTGCGGCTACCACCCCTGTCCGAAGGCGAGGAAAACGGCTTGACCCCCACGAACTTAAGGTCGTCGCACTCATAATTCTTGAGCTCCTTCTCGAGCTCGTCCGTTTTAACGCTTGGGTCGATACCCTTAAGCAGCACGGTTTGTAATTTTTCTCCCTTTGGAGTATAAGTAAAATATTCTGCTTCTGCTTTCTCCAGGGCAGTGCGTACCTTTTTGTACTCCTCCATATTGTTACACATTATTATATGTTTATCGGCGTTTAGCCTTTTTATATAAAAATCTTTACTTACTAATCTACATAACCTAATGCTATCACTAATGTCTAAATAACTTACATTAATTGGCGGGACTTTCACTTTTCTTTGCTGCTGCTGTTGTTGTTGTTGTTGTTGTTGTTGTTGTTGTTGTTGCTGCTGCTGCGGTTGCTGCTGCTCCTTCTTTTGTTGCTGTTGTTGTTGTCGCAGCGGCTGTTTTTGCGTCAGCTGCTGGCTCTGTTGTTGCTGTTGTTTTTGTTGTTGTAGCTGGCTTTGCTGCGTTTGTTGCTGCTTTTGGCTTTTGCTTTGCCGTTGCAGTTGCTGCTGTTGCTGCTTTTTCAGCTCTTGTTGTTGCTGCTGTTTCAGCTGCTGTTGTTTTTGTTTTTGCAGTTGCTGCGCCGCTTCAATTTGCTTCAGCTTTTGTTGTTGTTGCTGAGCTTTTTGCTGACGCAGCTTCTCCCTTTTCTCGAGTAGCTCTTTAATAAGACGATCGAGCTGGGCTTCCTCATCTTCCTCTTCTTGCTGTTGTTGTTGTTTTTGTGTTTGTTGTGCTGGTTCATCTTCGGCGTCCAGTAACTCTACGAACGAGTTACCTTCGCCCACGTACCGGCACTCTCCCCCTTCAGACTCGTACGAGTAGCTGAGGCCATCGTTGTTGTCATCTGTTTCGGTCTCTGACGTCAACACAGCATCGCCAGAATTTGCCTTTCGTTTGGCTGACATATTCGGCTTCGCTTTGATTCGTCGTCGCCTTTTATTCTCAACTTTTGTTGATTCCAGCGACTGTACATCTGCTGGCGTGGTTGGTACTGCAAATGCTGCTGTACTTGTTGTTAGTGCTGCGATTGCTGCTGCACTTGTTGTTGTTGCTGTTGTTGCTGCTGCTCCCATTTGCTGCTGTTGGCCTTGTTTTCCAACTCTTTTGGGCAACGGGGCATCGCCTTGCGGGACCTTTGGCTGGCCAGTGTCCATCGCCTGATTGCCTTGCGGCACTTCCACTTTCGATATTTGTTTACTTTTGTTATTAATTATTTTTAATTAATTAAAAAAAAGACACTTCCCCCGAGGGGACTTGAACCGGCTCCGCTTGCGTCTGAGCCTCTGGTTTAATCCACTGAGCCAATCGGCTTATAGAAAAACTTCGTCCAGAATCACTTTATATTACGAAAGATTTGCTATCACTGCACCACTAACAAAGTCGACTGTTCGCGTTGGCTGCTGAAGTACGACTGACGAGAACCGATGATTTCAGCGTGGTATGGTCGTTGGCGAAAATCGACTTAATAAATGTTTCATATAACTTACACCAAGTTAAACTTCATTATTTACCCTTAAATACAATTCAACGCATTGCATCGCAAATCTTTGGACTTAGAAAATAATGCAAATTACATCTTGCCCAGGCGCAAAAAAGAAGAAAAAGATAAAATAGCAAACAAAAAATTCTCGTTTTCAAAATGTATGAAGAATGTATTATTATATGTTTCTTACAAAGCAAAAAAAAAAAATTATTAAATTTTTTTTCCAAGTTACTAGAGTAATTTTTCCGTTCTTTGTGATTCTCACAAACACGAAGGACTTTGGATTTGCAAAATAAGTGATCAGAACATTTAGAAAACCAGTTTTCTACCGTAATTTTTGGTAAATATCTCGCGCGGTAAATGTATTAAAAGAAAAAAATGAGCGTTCTTTTTGATTCTCACAAAAACGAAATACGGTCAATGTACTTAAGGAAACATAGTTCGTTCTTTGTGATTCTCACAAATGCAAAAGTCCTTGATTTACATAACTAAAATTAACTGACGACTTTTTCTACCGAGTAAAATAACTCGTCCGATAAATGAACTTAAGCTAAGACTATCAAAAGCAATGACTAGAAGGGGTTTGTGGTTTTTAAGTTAATAAACTAAATTTTCTTTCATTCATTAACCAAAAAGCGTTCCTAATGTGGAACTTACTCTCTTTTTTAACACAAGCGTTCTTTTAAGGACAATCAATTCGATATGTATTGAGGCATTTCATATGAAAATTAAATTTTCTTTAAAACTTGAATTTCATGGTAAATATAAGTCATGCCAACCCCGAAAATCAGTGAATATGATTGGTGTTTAAAATAGCCGCGATTCACTATTCACTGATTAAATGGCTCGATTTTATGACCCAAATTGGCCATAAAGTGCCATAAAACAAACAAACCAATGGGACGCAGGTAGCAAATATTATTTCATAGAAAAGGTCAAGCAGGTAGATATCTGGTTTGCAAAAAGGTGCTCTCAATGAAGTGAAGAGTCTAAATATCCAAAATCATAGACCATAAAATACAAATTAATGGAGAAAAAGGGCAAAAAGAGGGCAAATGCCAACAACACGCGGTGTTCCCAAGCGGTCCCCCATCTAAGTACTAACCGCGCCCGACGCTGTTTAATTTCGGTGATCGGACGAGAACCGATGACTTTTTGACTTTTGACTTTTAAATTCATTTTTATTAATTCTTTCTTTAACTTACATACTAGACAAAAATGATTAAATCTAAATTAAAACTAACATTTATCTTAATCTAGCTTACTGGCTCTTAACGAGCACTCTAAACTTAACTATATCCTTATAACTATTGCCTTTCGGCTTTAAATCTATCAATTTTTGTATTTAGCGCTGTTTTTTCATTTCCAAGAAACTTTGCTAAAAACTTGGACTCTTTATTATTTTTGTTTTCTTAAAACTACCTAAAACTACTTAAAACTACCTAAGCTACTTAACCTAAATTACCTATAATCAGGGTGATGAGCAATCTCTCGATTGGTCACCATCCCGATTGCGTCGATGGGCGCCTGGCAGTCCCCAACACGGTGCACACGCGCCGCCGGGACTCGAGCGAGGCCATAAGCATCGGTCTAGTCTCGGTAGCACTCATTCATGTTGACGAGCCCGGCCCCTCCCAAAGACCCCCTAAAATACACCTAACTAACTTACAAACTAGCTTAAAACTAAGGAGGATGTTACCTAGGTAACGCACCGACCCGGGAGAGCGTGTCTGCCCTCACCTCTTCCTCAAGCCACCAAAATTCGGTGAACTGCTTCAAGGTATCAACCGTGTCCCGATCCGCAATTGCGGTATTAAAACGGAGGAGCTCCTGAGCATTGGCGGCGTACCCGTCGTGGATGAGCCGCTTATCCCTCGCGCCGCGGTGGCTGTGGTACAATACCGGCACACCATCTTTATCTTGGATTAACCCTTTCATGTCTGCATGAAGGAATGCCTCAGGCGGGACAAAGCCAGACCGGAGCGTACTCTCGTGGTACATTAAATTCGGGTAATAACCACCCGAGATCAGATTATTAGCGTTGGCCATCGCCCTAGCAACGTGCCTTCGAATCACCTTAATTAGGAAATTGTCAATCCTATTCAATCGAGCCCCATCGTATAGGGTCTTGTTGGGATAATATTTTATGTACTCAGACTCGGGAGTTCTAAACAACCCTAGGCAGGTCCTGAGACACTGTCTCTCAAACACCCGAATCTTTTCCATATAGGAAGGCGCTATATTGAACCAAATGGGACAGCCATAAGCGATGATCGGCCTTATAAGAGCCACGTAGCATATGACCTTTACTCTAGAATCAAGTTGACTGCTGCGAAACAGTCTCCTTGTCAGAGCATAAGCCCTCTTGGCCCCAGCAAGACAAGCATCTATATGTTTGTCAAAATATAGATACTGGTCCAGCCAGATGCCAAGATACCTGACCACGCTTCGCACCGCCAATGGTTGTCCATTTTGTCCAATAATGGCTAATTTTCGCCAGTTTTTTCTGGTATCCCTAGAGGCCCCAGCCAATGGAGTTCTGAACAGGATTGTTTCCGATTTTTGGAAATTGATTTTCAATTTCCAATCATCGCAATACCTCTTAATTTGATCGAAGTCACGCTGCAAAAGGATGTTGATGACCTCGACTTTTGGACCTGATCTGTACGCCACTAAATCGTCTGCGTATGCTATAGCATGTCTGAGGGAACCCACCAGATCACTCGTGTAAATATTAAACAGGATCGGAGAATTCACCGCTCCCTGTTGTAAGCCGTTTTTAATTTCAAAGACTTTGCTCGAAGTCACGTTGCCAGATTTGACAACGAACTTCTTTCCCATAAGCATGTTATAAATCATATATAGCAATGGTTTTTGCATACCCAACCTAGTCAGCTTATAGAAGAGCCCCTCCAACCATACGGTGTCGAAGGCCTTCTCAAAGTCGACCAGGCAGGCACCCGTGCATTGGTTCTTGCATTTGTGCCACTGAATGTCGGACACCAATTTCGACGCGGCATGAATCGTTTCATGCCCCGCTCTAAAGCCAAACTGATTGTCCGGAATAATCTTATTTTCTTCAGCCCACTTCAAAAGAGCTCTATTAACGACCTTCTCGAATACCTTGCTAACATTCGGGAGCAAACTAATTGACCGAAGATTAGCCGGGTTGGTCCTATCTTTATCCCTTTTGGGGATAGGATGTACCACCGCCATTTTCCAATGCACTGGATAATATGCATTATTCAGCGCATTGTTAAATAGCGTGGCGAAGATCTCAATCGCTTCTAGGGGCAGGTGTCTTAATACGACGTTTGGGACACCGTCAACTCCCGCCGACTTTTTATTTTTAAGTGACTCAAAGATAGACAAGAGTTCATCTTTGCTCACGAACAACTGGGAATTTGTCCTTTCATCGGCGATTATGCCGTTTGCAAGGTTGTCGTCATTGAACACGGTGAAACCGTTGTTCTCGGATCGCCAATTCTGAAGTTCGGTGCGCAGATAAAAGTGGTTCAGAAAGGCCCTCTCCTCGAGGTCGTGATTACGGCGAACTGGGTTGTTCACAGTATACACGGTCTCAAAGAAAGCGCCCATCAAATCCACTCTCTCCTGCGGGTCTTCGACCACGTAAAAACCGTCGTTCGAGTCGGCACCTTCCGGACTTATGCCAGCAGTCAGTAGCGTCTGTCTGTTCTCGTTCGTCCGAGGAATTCGGACACATGAAATGTCGTTATGATCTTTCCGCCTGAACAGTTTATTTATTTGTGGGAACATGTTCGGACTACTGGATTTTATAGCCCGAATTTTATTGCCCCAATACAAACTTACAGATTTTCTGTAATTCTCAACTATCAACTGTTTCAGGTTTTTGATCATCGACTTCAGTGTCCTCATCTCGGGATCGTTCCTGTCAGTAAACTGTCTGTGCAGCTGTTTAAGCCTCGAGAGCAGTCTACTTTTCTGCCTGTATAAAGCATCGATTGTCGCGTTTCGATACTTCTCAGTCTGTTCTTCGTCAGTGGAACGTCCTACCTTGGGGATAGTCCGCTCCATTGTCCGTTTGATGACGACATTCATTTGCAATAAATGGCTGTCGATTTCATCGTTTGTCAAGTTCCTGTTTGTCGGTGGGTTGATCTCACTCGAACGTATATCACGCTGTAAAACCCTGGAGAAGCGCGACCATTGCGCTCTTCGATAATCGAAAGAGCGCACTTGATCGTACTCCTCCAGCTGCGTTTGTTCGTTCGGGATCCGTATTACGACGGCGAGTCCGTAGTGGTCACTATCGTACTCAACCGTTCGTAAACAGTTCCGCGTTCGTCGATGTGTGTCTGTCAGTTCTAGTCTTTCGTCAACTAGCGCTAAGTCCAAGAAAGAACCTTCTCTAGGGAAAGACGGGAAATCCGTCGCGTACAACTCTAGTTTGTACTCAATCATATTATGACGCCACCAGTCATGAAACTGGTTGCCCCTAGGGTTCGGAGTATCATTTCCCCATGCCGCATGTTTAGCATTAAGGTCTCCGCCCAAAAAGTAATAATTGTCCTCCGATTGAAGCTGTAAGCAACGAAAAAGTGTCTCGAGCTCATTTAAAAATATAATGGGTTGGGGTGCGTCAGGTGCGTAAAGTGACACCACATACACCCGCCTCTGGCTATGGAGGGGAATGCACACGATGCACGCTTCCAACACCCGGAACCTACGCACGTCCCTGCTATATATGACCCTATGGCGCAAGCCTCTGCGTATTAAGATACCGACACCGCCTCCTTGAGTGGAGTTGGGCCGATCTCTTCTAACTACCTTGTAATTTCTATAGCCCACTTTGTGCTTCGGAGTTAGCTTAGTTTCGCTAACCAAAAGTACATCTGACTTTTCGGCTTTCAACAGATTGGAAACATTGATCCTTCTCTCGATCCTGATCATTGAATTAACATTCAACGCAAGGATCTTTAGTTTTACCTCGTCCAGCGTACCCATCATATTTATGGCGCGGTTGACTCAGCAAACAGCGTCGAATAGATAACGTCTATTCGAGCCGCTTGCTCATTTAACTGATTCTGGAATTTGTCGATCTTTCCGTGCAGTGACAGAAGGATCGCTTTCAAATCCAGATCCGCTTCAGGCGTTGGAGCCTTTGGTGCGGTTTTTGTATTTGCCTTACCCGGTCCAGATACCATTTGGGCAAATGACACATTGGGTGCAACAAAATTTGAGAACGAGCGACTCTTTCGACCCTTCTCTTCTTCGGACCTCTGTTTCCGAGCCAACACATTCTGTTTGACCTGCTGATACTTGGGACATCCCTTGAAATTGGCAGGATGCCCTGAGCTTTTGCAGAGTACACACGAGAGCTGGCCCCGATCCTCTACTCTATCCCTTCCCAAAGGACACTCCCCATGCTTGTGGTCCCTGTTGCACTTAACGCATCTGAACTGCATATGGCAATTAGCTGCGGCGTGCCCGAACCTCTGGCAGCGCATACATTGAAGTACGCGATCTGACCTTTTTAACTTTTCCCAACGTACTGCATGATAGTACAGGAATCTGATCCTTTTCAGACTATCGATTTTGCTGTCGGGGGTTAATTGAACCAAAAAGAATGGTAATTTGCGGCTACCACCCCTGTCCGAAGGCGAGGAAAACGGCTTGACCCCCACGAACTTAAGGTCGTCGCACTCATAATTCTTGAGCTCCTTCTCGAGCTCGTCCGTTTTAACGCTTGGGTCGATACCCTTAAGCAGCACCGTTTGCAATTTTTCTCCCTTTGGAGTATACGTGAAGTATTCGGCCTCTGCTTTCTCCAGAGCGGTGCGTACCTTTTTATACTCCTCCATATTATTGCACATAATGATGTGTTTGTCGGCGTTTAGCCTTTTTATATAAAATTCCTTACTAACTAATCTACATAATCTAATACTATCACTTATGTCTAGATAACTTACATTAATTGGCGGGACTCTTACTTTTTTCTGCTGCTGTTGTTGCTGCTGCTGATGTTGTTGTTGTTGTTGCTGCTGCTGCGGTTGCTGCTGCTCCTTCTGTTGTTGCTGTTGTTGTTGTCGCAGCGGCTGTTTTTGCGTCAGCTGCTGGCTCTGTTGTTGCTGTTGTTTTTGTTGTCTTTGTAGCTGGCTTTGCTGCGTTTGTTGCTGCTTTTGGCTTTTGCTTTGCCGTTGCAGTTGCTGCTGTTGCTGCTTTTTCAGCTCTTGTTGTTGCTGCTGTTTCAGCTGTTGTTGTTTTTGTTTTTGCTGCTGCTTTGCCTCTTCAATTTGCTTCAGCTTTTGTTGTTGCTGAACAACTTTCTGCTGACGCAACTTTTCCCTCTTTTCGAGGAGCTCTTTGATTAGACGGTCGAGCTGTGCCTCCTCGTCTTCTTCATCTTGCTGTTGTTGTTGTTGCGTTGGTTCGTCTTCGGCGTCCAGTAACTCTACGAACGAGTTACCTTCGCCCACGTACCGGCACTCTCCCCCTTCAGACTCGTACGAGTAGCTGAGGCCATCGTTGTTGTCATCTGTTTCGGTCTCTGACGTCAACACAGCATCGCCAGAATTTGCCTTTCGTTTGGCTGACATATTCGGCTTCGCTTTTATTCGTCGTCGCCTTTTATTCTCAACTTTTGTTGATTCCAGCGACTGTACATCTGCTGGCGTGGTTGGTACTGCAAATGCTGATGTACTTGTTATTGCTGCTGCACTTGTTGTTGTTGTTGCTGCTGCTCCCAGTTGCTTCTGTTGGCCTTGTTTTCCACCAACTCGCTTGGGCAACGGGGCATCGCCTTGCGGGACCTTTGGCTGGCCAGTGTCCATCGCGTGATTGCCTTGCGGCACTTCCACTGTTGTTTTGACTTTGGTTTTACTATTAATTATTTAATTAATAAATAAAAAAATAACACTTCCCCCACGGGGACTCGAACTGACACCTCTGGCGTCTCAGTCTATTGCTTAACCCACTAAGCCAAAGGGCTTACAATAACTTTCTGATCAAAATCACTTTCTATCACAATTGAATTTGCTTACGCACCACTAACCAAAGTCGACTGTTCGCGTTGGCTGCTGAAGAGCGACTCGAGAACCGATGATTTCAGCGTGGTATGGTCGTTGGCGAAAATCGACTTAATAAATGTTTCATATAACTTACACCAAGTTAAACTTCATTATTTACCCTTAAATACAATTCAACGCATTGCATCGCAAATCTTTGGACTTAGAAAATAATGCAAATTACATCTTGCCCAGGCGCAAAAAAGAAGAAAAAGATAAAATAGCAAACAAAAAATTCTCGTTTTCAAAATGTATGAAGAATGTATTATTATATGTTTCTTACAAAGCAAAAAAAAAAAATTATTAAATTTTTTTTCCAAGTTACTAGAGTAATTTTTCCGTTCTTTGTGATTCTCACAAACACGAAGGACTTTGGATTTGCAAAATAAGTGATCAGAACATTTAGAAAACCAGTTTTCTACCGTAATTTTTGGTAAATATCTCGCGCGGTAAATGTATTAAAAGAAAAAAATGAGCGTTCTTTTTGATTCTCACAAAAACGAAATACGGTCAATGTACTTAAGGAAACATAGTTCGTTCTTTGTGATTCTCACAAATGCAAAAGTCCTTGATTTACATAACTAAAATTAACTGACGACTTTTTCTACCGAGTAAAATAACTCGTCCGATAAATGAACTTTACCTAAGACTAGTTAAGTTACTAGAGTAATTTTTCCGTTCTTTGTGATTCTCACAAACACGAAGGACTTTGGATTTGCAAAATAAGTGATCAGAACATTTAGAAAACCAGTTTTCTACCGTAATTTTTGGTAAATATCTCGCGCGGTAAATGTATTAAAAGAAAAAAATGAGCGTTCTTTTTGATTCTCACAAAAACGAAATACGGTCAATGTACTTAAGGAAACATAGTTCGTTCTTTGTGATTCTCACAAATGCAAAAGTCCTTGATTTACATAACTAAAATTAACTGACGACTTTTTCTACCGAGTAAAATAACTCGTCCGATAAATGAACTTAAGCTAAGACTATCAAAAGCAATGACTAGAAGGGGTTTGTGGTTTTTAAGTTAATAAACTAAATTTTCTTTCATTCATTAACCAAAAAGCGTTCCTAATGTGGAACTTACTCTCTTTTTTAACACAAGCGTTCTTTTAAGGACAATCAATTCGATATGTATTGAGGCATTTCATATGAAAATTAAATTTTCTTTAAAACTTGAATTTCATGGTAAATATAAGTCATGCCAACCCCGAAAATCAGTGAATATGATTGGTGTTTAAAATAGCCGCGATTCACTATTCACTGATTAAATGGCTCGATTTTATGACCCAAATTGGCCATAAAGTGCCATAAAACAAACAAACCAATGGGACGCAGGTAGCAAATATTATTTCATAGAAAAGGTCAAGCAGGTAGATATCTGGTTTGCAAAAAGGTGCTCTCAATGAAGTGAAGAGTCTAAATATCCAAAATCATAGACCATAAAATACAAATTAATGGAGAAAAAGGGCAAAAAGAGGGCAAATGCCAACAACACGCGGTGTTCCCAAGCGGTCCCCCATCTAAGTACTAACCGCGCCCGACGCTGTTTAATTTCGGTGATCGGACGAGAACCGATGATTTCAGCGTGGTATGGTCGTTGGCGAAAATCGACTTAATAAATGTTTCATATAACTTACACCAAGTTAAACTTCATTATTTACCCTTAAATACAATTCAACGCATTGCATCGCAAATCTTTGGACTTAGAAAATAATGCAAATTACATCTTGCCCAGGCGCAAAAAAGAAGAAAAAGATAAAATAGCAAACAAAAAATTCTCGTTTTCAAAATGTATGAAGAATGTATTATTATATGTTTCTTACAAAGCAAAAAAAAAAAATTATTAAATTTTTTTTCCAAGTTACTAGAGTAATTTTTCCGTTCTTTGTGATTCTCACAAACACGAAGGACTTTGGATTTGCAAAATAAGTGATCAGAACATTTAGAAAACCAGTTTTCTACCGTAATTTTTGGTAAATATCTCGCGCGGTAAATGTATTAAAAGAAAAAAATGAGCGTTCTTTTTGATTCTCACAAAAACGAAATACGGTCAATGTACTTAAGGAAACATAGTTCGTTCTTTGTGATTCTCACAAATGCAAAAGTCCTTGATTTACATAACTAAAATTAACTGACGACTTTTTCTACCGAGTAAAATAACTCGTCCGATAAATGAACTTAAGCTAAGACTATCAAAAGCAATGACTAGAAGGGGTTTGTGGTTTTTAAGTTAATAAACTAAATTTTCTTTCATTCATTAACCAAAAAGCGTTCCTAATGTGGAACTTACTCTCTTTTTTAACACAAGCGTTCTTTTAAGGACAATCAATTCGATATGTATTGAGGCATTTCATATGAAAATTAAATTTTCTTTAAAACTTGAATTTCATGGTAAATATAAGTCATGCCAACCCCGAAAATCAGTGAATATGATTGGTGTTTAAAATAGCCGCGATTCACTATTCACTGATTAAATGGCTCGATTTTATGACCCAAATTGGCCATAAAGTGCCATAAAACAAACAAACCAATGGGACGCAGGTAGCAAATATTATTTCATAGAAAAGGTCAAGCAGGTAGATATCTGGTTTGCAAAAAGGTGCTCTCAATGAAGTGAAGAGTCTAAATATCCAAAATCATAGACCATAAAATACAAATTAATGGAGAAAAAGGGCAAAAAGAGGGCAAATGCCAACAACACGCGGTGTTCCCAAGCGGTCCCCCATCTAAGTACTAACCGCGCCCGACGCTGTTTAATTTCGGTGATCGGACGAGAACCGATGATTTCAGCGTGGTATGGTCGTTGGCGAAAATCGACTTAATAAATGTTTCATATAACTTACACCAAGTTAAACTTCATTATTTACCCTTAAATACAATTCAACGCATTGCATCGCAAATCTTTGGACTTAGAAAATAATGCAAATTACATCTTGCCCAGGCGCAAAAAAGAAGAAAAAGATAAAATAGCAAACAAAAAATTCTCGTTTTCAAAATGTATGAAGAATGTATTATTATATGTTTCTTACAAAGCAAAAAAAAAAAATTATTAAATTTTTTTTCCAAGTTACTAGAGTAATTTTTCCGTTCTTTGTGATTCTCACAAACACGAAGGACTTTGGATTTGCAAAATAAGTGATCAGAACATTTAGAAAACCAGTTTTCTACCGTAATTTTTGGTAAATATCTCGCGCGGTAAATGTATTAAAAGAAAAAAATGAGCGTTCTTTTTGATTCTCACAAAAACGAAATACGGTCAATGTACTTAAGGAAACATAGTTCGTTCTTTGTGATTCTCACAAATGCAAAAGTCCTTGATTTACATAACTAAAATTAACTGACGACTTTTTCTACCGAGTAAAATAACTCGTCCGATAAATGAACTTTACCTAAGACTAGTTAAGTTACTAGAGTAATTTTTCCGTTCTTTGTGATTCTCACAAACACGAAGGACTTTGGATTTGCAAAATAAGTGATCAGAACATTTAGAAAACCAGTTTTCTACCGTAATTTTTGGTAAATATCTCGCGCGGTAAATGTATTAAAAGAAAAAAATGAGCGTTCTTTTTGATTCTCACAAAAACGAAATACGGTCAATGTACTTAAGGAAACATAGTTCGTTCTTTGTGATTCTCACAAATGCAAAAGTCCTTGATTTACATAACTAAAATTAACTGACGACTTTTTCTACCGAGTAAAATAACTCGTCCGATAAATGAACTTAAGCTAAGACTATCAAAAGCAATGACTAGAAGGGGTTTGTGGTTTTTAAGTTAATAAACTAAATTTTCTTTCATTCATTAACCAAAAAGCGTTCCTAATGTGGAACTTACTCTCTTTTTTAACACAAGCGTTCTTTTAAGGACAATCAATTCGATATGTATTGAGGCATTTCATATGAAAATTAAATTTTCTTTAAAACTTGAATTTCATGGTAAATATAAGTCATGCCAACCCCGAAAATCAGTGAATATGATTGGTGTTTAAAATAGCCGCGATTCACTATTCACTGATTAAATGGCTCGATTTTATGACCCAAATTGGCCATAAAGTGCCATAAAACAAACAAACCAATGGGACGCAGGTAGCAAATATTATTTCATAGAAAAGGTCAAGCAGGTAGATATCTGGTTTGCAAAAAGGTGCTCTCAATGAAGTGAAGAGTCTAAATATCCAAAATCATAGACCATAAAATACAAATTAATGGAGAAAAAGGGCAAAAAGAGGGCAAATGCCAACAACACGCGGTGTTCCCAAGCGGTCCCCCATCTAAGTACTAACCGCGCCCGACGCTGTTTAATTTCGGTGATCGGACGAGAACCGATGATTTCAGCGTGGTATGGTCGTTGGCGAAAATCGACTTAATAAATGTTTCATATAACTTACACCAAGTTAAACTTCATTATTTACCCTTAAATACAATTCAACGCATTGCATCGCAAATCTTTGGACTTAGAAAATAATGCAAATTACATCTTGCCCAGGCGCAAAAAAGAAGAAAAAGATAAAATAGCAAACAAAAAATTCTCGTTTTCAAAATGTATGAAGAATGTATTATTATATGTTTCTTACAAAGCAAAAAAAAAAAATTATTAAATTTTTTTTCCAAGTTACTAGAGTAATTTTTCCGTTCTTTGTGATTCTCACAAACACGAAGGACTTTGGATTTGCAAAATAAGTGATCAGAACATTTAGAAAACCAGTTTTCTACCGTAATTTTTGGTAAATATCTCGCGCGGTAAATGTATTAAAAGAAAAAAATGAGCGTTCTTTTTGATTCTCACAAAAACGAAATACGGTCAATGTACTTAAGGAAACATAGTTCGTTCTTTGTGATTCTCACAAATGCAAAAGTCCTTGATTTACATAACTAAAATTAACTGACGACTTTTTCTACCGAGTAAAATAACTCGTCCGATAAATGAACTTAAGCTAAGACTATCAAAAGCAATGACTAGAAGGGGTTTGTGGTTTTTAAGTTAATAAACTAAATTTTCTTTCATTC
This sequence comes from Cheilosia soror, assembly GCA_949372485.1. NCBI lineage: Eukaryota > Metazoa > Arthropoda > Insecta > Diptera > Syrphidae > Cheilosia > Cheilosia soror. The sequence goes on from OX443563.1 coordinate 37,599,028, forward strand.
ATTAACCAAAAAGCGTTCCTAATGTGGAACTTACTCTCTTTTTTAACACAAGCGTTCTTTTAAGGACAATCAATTCGATATGTATTGAGGCATTTCATATGAAAATTAAATTTTCTTTAAAACTTGAATTTCATGGTAAATATAAGTCATGCCAACCCCGAAAATCAGTGAATATGATTGGTGTTTAAAATAGCCGCGATTCACTATTCACTGATTAAATGGCTCGATTTTATGACCCAAATTGGCCATAAAGTGCCATAAAACAAACAAACCAATGGGACGCAGGTAGCAAATATTATTTCATAGAAAAGGTCAAGCAGGTAGATATCTGGTTTGCAAAAAGGTGCTCTCAATGAAGTGAAGAGTCTAAATATCCAAAATCATAGACCATAAAATACAAATTAATGGAGAAAAAGGGCAAAAAGAGGGCAAATGCCAACAACACGCGGTGTTCCCAAGCGGTCCCCCATCTAAGTACTAACCGCGCCCGACGCTGTTTAATTTCGGTGATCGGACGAGAACCGATGATTTCAGCGTGGTATGGTCGTTGGCGAAAATCGACTTAATAAATGTTTCATATAACTTACACCAAGTTAAACTTCATTATTTACCCTTAAATACAATTCAACGCATTGCATCGCAAATCTTTGGACTTAGAAAATAATGCAAATTACATCTTGCCCAGGCGCAAAAAAGAAGAAAAAGATAAAATAGCAAACAAAAAATTCTCGTTTTCAAAATGTATGAAGAATGTATTATTATATGTTTCTTACAAAGCAAAAAAAAAAAATTATTAAATTTTTTTTCCAAGTTACTAGAGTCATTTTTCCGTTCTTTGTGATTCTCACAAACACGAAGGACTTTGGATTTGCAAAATAAGTGATCAGAACATTTAGAAAACCAGTTTTCTACCGTAATTTTTGGTAAATATCTCGCGCGGTAAATGTATTAAAAGAAAAAAATGAGCGTTCTTTTTGATTCTCACAAAAACGAAATACGGTAAATGTACTTAAGGAAACATAGTTCGTTCTTTGTGATTCTCACAAATGCAAAAGACCTTGATTTACATAACTAAAGTTAACTGACGACTTTTTCTACCGAGTAAAATAACTCGTCCGATAAATGAACTTTACCTAAGACTAGTTAAGTTACTAGAGTAATTTTTCCGTTCTTTGTGATTCTCACAAACACGAAGGACTTTGGATTTGCAAAATAAGTGATCAGAACATTTAGAAAACCAGTTTTCTACCGTAATTTTTGGTAAATATCTCGCGCGGTAAATGTATTAAAAGAAAAAAATGAGCGTTCTTTTTGATTCTCACAAAAACGAAATACGGTCAATGTACTTAAGGAAACATAGTTCGTTCTTTGTGATTCTCACAAATGCAAAAGTCCTTGATTTACATAACTAAAATTAACTGACGACTTTTTCTACCGAGTAAAATAACTCGTCCGATAAATGAACTTAAGCTAAGACTATCAAAAGCAATGACTAGAAGGGGTTTGTGGTTTTTAAGTTAATAAACTAAATTTTCTTTCATTCATTAACCAAAAAGCGTTCCTAATGTGGAACTTACTCTCTTTTTTAACACAAGCGTTCTTTTAAGGACAATCAATTCGATATGTATTGAGGCATTTCATATGAAAATTAAATTTTCTTTAAAACTTGAATTTCATGGTAAATATAAGTCATGCCAACCCCGAAAATCAGTGAATATGATTGGTGTTTAAAATAGCCGCGATTCACTATTCACTGATTAAATGGCTCGATTTTATGACCCAAATTGGCCATAAAGTGCCATAAAACAAACAAACCAATGGGACGCAGGTAGCAAATATTATTTCATAGAAAAGGTCAAGCAGGTAGATATCTGGTTTGCAAAAAGGTGCTCTCAATGAAGTGAAGAGTCTAAATATCCAAAATCATAGACCATAAAATACAAATTAATGGAGAAAAAGGGCAAAAAGAGGGCAAATGCCAACAACACGCGGTGTTCCCAAGCGGTCCCCCATCTAAGTACTAACCGCGCCCGACGCTGTTTAATTTCGGTGATCGGACGAGAACCGATGATTTCAGCGTGGTATGGTCGTTGGCGAAAATCGACTTAATAAATGTTTCATATAACTTACACCAAGTTAAACTTCATTATTTACCCTTAAATACAATTCAACGCATTGCATCGCAAATCTTTGGACTTAGAAAATAATGCAAATTACATCTTGCCCAGGCGCAAAAAAGAAGAAAAAGATAAAATAGCAAACAAAAAATTCTCGTTTTCAAAATGTATGAAGAATGTATTATTATATGTTTCTTACAAAGCAAAAAAAAAAAATTATTAAATTTTTTTTCCAAGTTACTAGAGTCATTTTTCCGTTCTTTGTGATTCTCACAAACACGAAGGACTTTGGATTTGCAAAATAAGTGATCAGAACATTTAGAAAACCAGTTTTCTACCGTAATTTTTGGTAAATATCTCGCGCGGTAAATGTATTAAAAGAAAAAAATGAGCGTTCTTTTTGATTCTCACAAAAACGAAATACGGTAAATGTACTTAAGGAAACATAGTTCGTTCTTTGTGATTCTCACAAATGCAAAAGACCTTGATTTACATAACTAAAGTTAACTGACGACTTTTTCTACCGAGTAAAATAACTCGTCCGATAAATGAACTTTACCTAAGACTAGTTAAGTTACTAGAGTAATTTTTCCGTTCTTTGTGATTCTCACAAACACGAAGGACTTTGGATTTGCAAAATAAGTGATCAGAACATTTAGAAAACCAGTTTTCTACCGTAATTTTTGGTAAATATCTCGCGCGGTAAATGTATTAAAAGAAAAAAATGAGCGTTCTTTTTGATTCTCACAAAAACGAAATACGGTCAATGTACTTAAGGAAACATAGTTCGTTCTTTGTGATTCTCACAAATGCAAAAGTCCTTGATTTACATAACTAAAATTAACTGACGACTTTTTCTACCGAGTAAAATAACTCGTCCGATAAATGAACTTAAGCTAAGACTATCAAAAGCAATGACTAGAAGGGGTTTGTGGTTTTTAAGTTAATAAACTAAATTTTCTTTCATTCATTAACCAAAAAGCGTTCCTAATGTGGAACTTACTCTCTTTTTTAACACAAGCGTTCTTTTAAGGACAATCAATTCGATATGTATTGAGGCATTTCATATGAAAATTAAATTTTCTTTAAAACTTGAATTTCATGGTAAATATAAGTCATGCCAACCCCGAAAATCAGTGAATATGATTGGTGTTTAAAATAGCCGCGATTCACTATTCACTGATTAAATGGCTCGATTTTATGACCCAAATTGGCCATAAAGTGCCATAAAACAAACAAACCAATGGGACGCAGGTAGCAAATATTATTTCATAGAAAAGGTCAAGCAGGTAGATATCTGGTTTGCAAAAAGGTGCTCTCAATGAAGTGAAGAGTCTAAATATCCAAAATCATAGACCATAAAATACAAATTAATGGAGAAAAAGGGCAAAAAGAGGGCAAATGCCAACAACACGCGGTGTTCCCAAGCGGTCCCCCATCTAAGTACTAACCGCGCCCGACGCTGTTTAATTTCGGTGATCGGACGAGAACCGATGATTTCAGCGTGGTATGGTCGTTGGCGAAAATCGACTTAATAAATGTTTCATATAACTTACACCAAGTTAAACTTCATTATTTACCCTTAAATACAATTCAACGCATTGCATCGCAAATCTTTGGACTTAGAAAATAATGCAAATTACATCTTGCCCAGGCGCAAAAAAGAAGAAAAAGATAAAATAGCAAACAAAAAATTCTCGTTTTCAAAATGTATGAAGAATGTATTATTATATGTTTCTTACAAAGCAAAAAAAAAAAATTATTAAATTTTTTTTCCAAGTTACTAGAGTCATTTTTCCGTTCTTTGTGATTCTCACAAACACGAAGGACTTTGGATTTGCAAAATAAGTGATCAGAACATTTAGAAAACCAGTTTTCTACCGTAATTTTTGGTAAATATCTCGCGCGGTAAATGTATTAAAAGAAAAAAATGAGCGTTCTTTTTGATTCTCACAAAAACGAAATACGGTAAATGTACTTAAGGAAACATAGTTCGTTCTTTGTGATTCTCACAAATGCAAAAGACCTTGATTTACATAACTAAAGTTAACTGACGACTTTTTCTACCGAGTAAAATAACTCGTCCGATAAATGAACTTTACCTAAGACTAGTTAAGTTACTAGAGTAATTTTTCCGTTCTTTGTGATTCTCACAAACACGAAGGACTTTGGATTTGCAAAATAAGTGATCAGAACATTTAGAAAACCAGTTTTCTACCGTAATTTTTGGTAAATATCTCGCGCGGTAAATGTATTAAAAGAAAAAAATGAGCGTTCTTTTTGATTCTCACAAAAACGAAATACGGTCAATGTACTTAAGGAAACATAGTTCGTTCTTTGTGATTCTCACAAATGCAAAAGTCCTTGATTTACATAACTAAAATTAACTGACGACTTTTTCTACCGAGTAAAATAACTCGTCCGATAAATGAACTTAAGCTAAGACTATCAAAAGCAATGACTAGAAGGGGTTTGTGGTTTTTAAGTTAATAAACTAAATTTTCTTTCATTCATTAACCAAAAAGCGTTCCTAATGTGGAACTTACTCTCTTTTTTAACACAAGCGTTCTTTTAAGGACAATCAATTCGATATGTATTGAGGCATTTCATATGAAAATTAAATTTTCTTTAAAACTTGAATTTCATGGTAAATATAAGTCATGCCAACCCCGAAAATCAGTGAATATGATTGGTGTTTAAAATAGCCGCGATTCACTATTCACTGATTAAATGGCTCGATTTTATGACCCAAATTGGCCATAAAGTGCCATAAAACAAACAAACCAATGGGACGCAGGTAGCAAATATTATTTCATAGAAAAGGTCAAGCAGGTAGATATCTGGTTTGCAAAAAGGTGCTCTCAATGAAGTGAAGAGTCTAAATATCCAAAATCATAGACCATAAAATACAAATTAATGGAGAAAAAGGGCAAAAAGAGGGCAAATGCCAACAACACGCGGTGTTCCCAAGCGGTCCCCCATCTAAGTACTAACCGCGCCCGACGCTGTTTAATTTCGGTGATCGGACGAGAACCGATGATTTCAGCGTGGTATGGTCGTTGGCGAAAATCGACTTAATAAATGTTTCATATAACTTACACCAAGTTAAACTTCATTATTTACCCTTAAATACAATTCAACGCATTGCATCGCAAATCTTTGGACTTAGAAAATAATGCAAATTACATCTTGCCCAGGCGCAAAAAAGAAGAAAAAGATAAAATAGCAAACAAAAAATTCTCGTTTTCAAAATGTATGAAGAATGTATTATTATATGTTTCTTACAAAGCAAAAAAAAAAAATTATTAAATTTTTTTTCCAAGTTACTAGAGTCATTTTTCCGTTCTTTGTGATTCTCACAAACACGAAGGACTTTGGATTTGCAAAATAAGTGATCAGAACATTTAGAAAACCAGTTTTCTACCGTAATTTTTGGTAAATATCTCGCGCGGTAAATGTATTAAAAGAAAAAAATGAGCGTTCTTTTTGATTCTCACAAAAACGAAATACGGTAAATGTACTTAAGGAAACATAGTTCGTTCTTTGTGATTCTCACAAATGCAAAAGACCTTGATTTACATAACTAAAGTTAACTGACGACTTTTTCTACCGAGTAAAATAACTCGTCCGATAAATGAACTTTACCTAAGACTAGTTAAGTTACTAGAGTAATTTTTCCGTTCTTTGTGATTCTCACAAACACGAAGGACTTTGGATTTGCAAAATAAGTGATCAGAACATTTAGAAAACCAGTTTTCTACCGTAATTTTTGGTAAATATCTCGCGCGGTAAATGTATTAAAAGAAAAAAATGAGCGTTCTTTTTGATTCTCACAAAAACGAAATACGGTCAATGTACTTAAGGAAACATAGTTCGTTCTTTGTGATTCTCACAAATGCAAAAGTCCTTGATTTACATAACTAAAATTAACTGACGACTTTTTCTACCGAGTAAAATAACTCGTCCGATAAATGAACTTAAGCTAAGACTATCAAAAGCAATGACTAGAAGGGGTTTGTGGTTTTTAAGTTAATAAACTAAATTTTCTTTCATTCATTAACCAAAAAGCGTTCCTAATGTGGAACTTACTCTCTTTTTTAACACAAGCGTTCTTTTAAGGACAATCAATTCGATATGTATTGAGGCATTTCATATGAAAATTAAATTTTCTTTAAAACTTGAATTTCATGGTAAATATAAGTCATGCCAACCCCGAAAATCAGTGAATATGATTGGTGTTTAAAATAGCCGCGATTCACTATTCACTGATTAAATGGCTCGATTTTATGACCCAAATTGGCCATAAAGTGCCATAAAACAAACAAACCAATGGGACGCAGGTAGCAAATATTATTTCATAGAAAAGGTCAAGCAGGTAGATATCTGGTTTGCAAAAAGGTGCTCTCAATGAAGTGAAGAGTCTAAATATCCAAAATCATAGACCATAAAATACAAATTAATGGAGAAAAAGGGCAAAAAGAGGGCAAATGCCAACAACACGCGGTGTTCCCAAGCGGTCCCCCATCTAAGTACTAACCGCGCCCGACGCTGTTTAATTTCGGTGATCGGACGAGAACCGATGACTTGACTTTTTAAATTTGACTTTTAAATTCATTTTTATTATTTCTTTCTTTAACTTATATACTAGACAAAAATGATTAAATCTAAATTAAAACTAACATTTATCTTAATCTAGCTTACTGGCTCTTAACGAGCACTCTAAACTTAACTATATCCTTATAACTATTGCCTTTCGGCCTTAAATCTATCAATTTTTGAATTTAGCGCTGTTTTTTCATTTCCAAGAAACTTTGCTAAAAACTTGGACTCTTTATTATTTGTGTTTTCTTAAAACTACCTAAAACTACTTAAAACTACCTAAGCTACTTAATCTAAATTACCTATAATCAGGGTGATGAGCAATCTCTCGATTGGTCACCATCCCGATTGCGTCGATGGGCGCCTGGCAGTCCCCAACACGGTGCACACGCGCCGCCGGGACTCGAGCGAGGCCATAAGCATCGATCAAGTCTCGGTAGCACTCATTCATGTTGACGAGCCCGGCCCCTCCCAAAGACCCCCTAAGATACACCTAACTAACTTACAAACTAGCTTAAAACTAAGGAGGATGTTACCTAGGTAACGCACCGACCCGGGAGAGCGTGTCTGCCCTCACCTCTTCCTCAAGCCACCAAAATTCGGCGAACTGCTTTAAGGTATCAACCGTGTCCCGATCCGCAATTGCGGTATTAAAACGGAGGAGCTCCTGAGCATTGGCGGCGTACCCGTCGTGGATGAGCCGCTTATCCCTCGCGCCGCGGTGGCTGTGGTACAATACCGGCACACCATCTTTATCTTGGATTAACCCTTTCATGTCTGCATGAAGGAATGCCTCAGGCGGGACAAAGCCAGACCGGAGCGTACTCTCGTGGTACATTAAATTCGGGTAATAACCACCCGAGATCAGATTGTTAGCGTTGGTCATCGCCCTTGCAACGTGCCTTCGAATCACCTTAATTAGGAAATTGTCAATCCTATTCAATCGAGCCCCATCGTATAGGGTCTTGTTGGGATAATATTTTATGTACTCAGACTCGGGAGTTCTAAACAACCCTAGGCAGGTCCTGAGACACTGTCTCTCAAACACCCGAATCTTTTCCATAAAGGAAGGCGCTATATTGAACCAAATGGGACAGCCATAAGCGATGATCGGCCTTATAAGAGCCACGTAGCATATGACCTTTACTCTAGAATCAAGTTGACTGCTGCGAAACAGTCTCCTTGTCAGAGCATAAGCCCTCTTGGCCCCAGCAAGACAAGCATCTATATGTTTGTCAAAATATAGATACTGGTCCAGCCAGATGCCAAGATACCTGACCACGCTTCGCACCGCCAATGGTTGTCCATTTTGTCCAATAATGGCTAATTTTCGCCAGTTTTTTCTGGTATCCCTAGAGGCCCCAGCCAATGGAGTTCTGAACAGGATTGTTTCCGATTTTTGGAAATTGATTTTCAATTTCCAATCATCGCAATACCTCTTAATTTGATCGAAGTCACGCTGCAAAAGGATGTTGATGACCTCGACTTTTGGACCTGATCTGTACGCCACTAAATCGTCTGCGTACGCTATAGCATGTCTGAGGGAACCCACCAGATCACTCGTGTAAATATTAAACAGGATCGGAGAATTCACCGCTCCCTGTTGTAAGCCGTTTTTAATTTCAAAGACTTTGCTCGAAGTCACGTTGCCAGATTTGACAACGAACTTCTTTCCCATAAGCATGTCATAAATCATATATAGCAATGGTTTTTGCATACCCAACCTAGTCAGCTTATAGAAGAGCCCCTCCAACCATACGGTGTCGAAGGCCTTCTCAAAGTCGACCAGGCAGGCACCCGTGCATTGGTTCTTGCATTTGTGCCACTGAATGTCGGACACCAATTTCGACGCGGCATGAATCGTTTCATGCCCCGCTCTAAAGCCAAACTGATTGTCCGGAATAATCTTATTTTCTTCAGCCCACTTCAAAAGAGCTCTATTAACGACCTTCTCGAATACCTTGCTAACATTCGGGAGCAAACTAATTGACCGAAGATTAGCCGGGTTGGTCCTATCTTTATCCCTTTTGGGGATAGGATGTACCACCGCCATTTTCCAATGCACTGGATAATATGCATTATTCAGCGCATTGTTAAATAGCGTGGCGAAGATCTCAATCGCTTCTAGGGGCAGGTGTCTTAATACGACGTTTGGGACACCGTCAACTCCCGCCGACTTTTTATTTTTAAGTGACTCAAAGATAGACAAGAGTTCATCTTTGCTCACGAACAACTGGGAATTTGTCCTTTCATCGGCGATTATGCCGTTTGCAAGGTTGTCGTCATTGAACACGGTGAAACCGTTGTTCTCGGATCGCCAATTCTGAAGTTCGGTGCGCAGATAAAAGTGGTTCAGAAAGGCCCTCTCCTCGAGGTCGTGATTACGGCGAACTGGGTTGTTCACAGTATACACGGTCTCAAAGAAAGCGCCCATCAAATCCACTCTCTCCTGCGGGTCTTCGACCACGTAAAAACCGTCGTTCGAGTCGGCACCTTCCGGACTTATGCCAGCAGTCAGTAGCGTCTGTCTGTTCTCGTTCGTCCGAGGAATTCGGACACATGAAATGTCGTTATGATCTTTCCGCCTGAACAGTTTATTTATTTGTGGGAACATGTTCGGACTACTGGATTTTATAGCCCGAATTTTATTGCCCCAATACAAACTTACAGATTTTCTGTAATTCTCAACTATCAACTGTTTCAGGTTTTTGATCATCGACTTCAGTGTCCTCATCTCGGGATCGTTCCTGTCAGTAAACTGTCTGTGCAGCTGTTTAAGCCTCGAGAGCAGTCTACTTTTCTGTCTGTATAAAGCATCGATTGTCGCGTTTCGATACTTCTCAGTCTGTTCTTCGTCAGTGGAACGTCCTACCTTGGGGATAGTCCGCTCCATTGTCCGTTTGATGACGACATTCATTTGCGATAAATGGCTGTCGATTTCATCGTTTGTCAAGTTCCTGTTTGTCGGTGGGTTGATCTCACTCGAACGTATATCACGCTGTAAAACCCTGGAGAAGCGCGACCATTGTGCTCTTCGATAATCGAAAGAGCGCACTTGATCGTACTCCTCCAGCTGCGTTTGTTCGTTCGGGATCCGTATTACGACGGCGAGTCCGTAGTGGTCACTATCGTACTCGACAGTTCGTAAACAGTTCCGCGTTCGTCGATCAGTGTTTGTCAGTTCTAGTCTTTCGTCAACTAGCGCTAAGTCCAAGAAAGAACCTTCTCTAGGGAAAGACGGGAAATCCGTCGCGTACAACTCAAGTTTGTACTCAATCATATTATGACGCCACCAGTCGTGAAACTGGTTGCCCCTAGGGTTCGGAGTATCATTTCCCCATGCCGCATGTTTAGCATTAAGGTCTCCGCCCAAAAAGTAATAATTGTCCTCCGATTGAAGCTGTAAGCAACGAAAAAGTGTCTCGAGCTCATTTAAAAATATAATGACGAGAACCGATGATTTCAGCGTGGTATGGTCGTTGGCGAAAATCGACTTAATAAATGTTTCATATAACTTACACCAAGTTAAACTTCATTATTTACCCTTAAATACAATTCAACGCATTGCATCGCAAATCTTTGGACTTAGAAAATAATGCAAATTACATCTTGCCCAGGCGCAAAAAAGAAGAAAAAGATAAAATAGCAAACAAAAAATTCTCGTTTTCAAAATGTATGAAGAATGTATTATTATATGTTTCTTACAAAGCAAAAAAAAAAAAAAAAATTATTAAATTTTTTTTCCAAGTTACTAGAGTAATTTTTCCGTTCTTTGTGATTCTCACAAACACGAAGGACTTTGGATTTGCAAAATAAGTGATCAGAACATTTAGAAAACCAGTTTTCTACCGTAATTTTTGGTAAATATCTCGCGCGGTAAATGTATTAAAAGAAAAAAATGAGCGTTCTTTTTGATTCTCACAAAAACGAAATACGGTAAATGTACTTAAGGAAACATAGTTCGTTCTTTGTGATTCTCACAAATGCAAAAGACCTTGATTTACATAACTAAAGTTAACTGACGACTTTTTCTACCGAGTAAAATAACTCGTCCGATAAATGAACTTTACCTAAGACTAGTTAAGTTACTAGAGTAATTTTTCCGTTCTTTGTGATTCTCACAAACACGAAGGACTTTGGATTTGCAAAATAAGTGATCAGAACATTTAGAAAACCAGTTTTCTACCGTAATTTTTGGTAAATATCTCGCGCGGTAAATGTATTAAAAGAAAAAATGAGCGTTCTTTTTGATTCTCACAAAAACGAAATACGGTCAATGTACTTAAGGAAACATAGTTCGTTCTTTGTGATTCTCACAAATGCAAAAGTCCTTGATTTACATAACTAAAATTAACTGACGACTTTTTCTACCGAGTAAAATAACTCGTCCGATAAATGAACTTAAGCTAAGACTATCAAAAGCAATGACTAGAAGGGGTTTGTGGTTTTTAAGTTAATAAACTAAATTTTCTTTCATTCATTAACCAAAAAGCGTTCCTAATGTGGAACTTACTCTCTTTTTTAACACAAGCGTTCTTTTAAGGACAATCAATTCGATATGTATTGAGGCATTTCATATGAAAATTAAATTTTCTTTAAAACTTGAATTTCATGGTAAATATAAGTCATGCCAACCCCGAAAATCAGTGAATATGATTGGTGTTTAAAATAGCCGCGATTCACTATTCACTGATTAAATGGCTCGATTTTATGACCCAAATTGGCCATAAAGTGCCATAAAACAAACAAACCAATGGGACGCAGGTAGCAAATATTATTTCATAGAAAAGGTCAAGCAGGTAGATATCTGGTTTGCAAAAAGGTGCTCTCAATGAAGTGAAGAGTCTAAATATCCAAAATCATAGACCATAAAATACAAATTAATGGAGAAAAAGGGCAAAAAGAGGGCAAATGCCAACAACACGCGGTGTTCCCAAGCGGTCCCCCATCTAAGTACTAACCGCGCCCGACGCTGTTTAATTTCGGTGATCGGACGAGAACCGATGATTTCAGCGTGGTATGGTCGTTGGCGAAAATCGACTTAATAAATGTTTCATATAACTTACACCAAGTTAAACTTCATTATTTACCCTTAAATACAATTCAACGCATTGCATCGCAAATCTTTGGACTTAGAAAATAATGCAAATTACATCTTGCCCAGGCGCAAAAAAGAAGAAAAAGATAAAATAGCAAACAAAAAATTCTCGTTTTCAAAATGTATGAAGAATGTACAGTCAAAATCGCTTACAACGACATCGGTTATAACGACGTATCGGTTATAACGACCAAATTCTTAGGTCCCGGCTGAGCTCCATTATAAACCCATTGAATAACAATCGTTTACAACGACATCGCTTACAACGACATATCGCTTACAACGACCGATTTTTTCCTTGTTTTGAAATAAAATATTGGTTATAACGACTAAGATCGACGCAGCTGTTTGTGCGACTGCATTTTTTCTGAAACGGTAAACTATTTATGGGTCTGTACATGCGATGTATCTGTCTAGACATGTTACAGCTCACCGTTTGTTGAGATATTATTATTCTTTATTTTTGCGCTTAGTATTGGTTTTGAGTTTGTTCAATAGTAGGTGGGGAAATTAATTAGTGCAAATTTTTCTGTGTGACGAGTGGTCGAAGAGTTTTGATTTTATTCGGTTTGCATAAAGTTATCTCGTATGTATGTACATATATCTGTCTGGTACAAATAAAAACTATAAAAATAAATAAAAAATTTAAAACAGATAAATTTATGTATGCACCTTGATATCGGTTACAGCGACCTATCGCTTATAACGACCAAATCCGTCAGTCCCTTGAAGGTCGTTATAACCGATTTTGACTGTATTATTATATGTTTCTTACAAAGCAAAAAAAAAAAAATTATTAAATTTTTTTTCCAAGTTACTAGAGTAATTTTTCCGTTCTTTGTGATTCTCACAAACACGAAGGACTTTGGATTTGCAAAATAAGTGATCAGAACATTTAGAAAACCAGTTTTCTACCGTAATTTTTGGTAAATATCTCGCGCGGTAAATGTATTAAAAGAAAAAAATGAGCGTTCTTTTTGATTCTCACAAAAACGAAATACGGTAAATGTACTTAAGGAAACATAGTTCGTTCTTTGTGATTCTCACAAATGCAAAAGACCTTGATTTACATAACTAAAGTTAACTGACGACTTTTTCTACCGAGTAAAATAACTCGTCCGATAAATGAACTTTACCTAAGACTAGTTAAGTTACTAGAGTAATTTTTCCGTTCTTTGTGATTCTCACAAACACGAAGGACTTTGGATTTGCAAAATAAGTGATCAGAACATTTAGAAAACCAGTTTTCTACCGTAATTTTTGGTAAATATCTCGCGCGGTAAATGTATTAAAAGAAAAAAATGAGCGTTCTTTTTGATTCTCACAAAAACGAAATACGGTCAATGTACTTAAGGAAACATAGTTCGTTCTTTGTGATTCTCACAAATGCAAAAGTCCTTGATTTACATAACTAAAATTAACTGACGACTTTTTCTACCGAGTAAAATAACTCGTCCGATAAATGAACTTAAGCTAAGACTATCAAAAGCAATGACTAGAAGGGGTTTGTGGTTTTTAAGTTAATAAACTAAATTTTCTTTCATTCATTAACCAAAAAGCGTTCCTAATGTGGAACTTACTCTCTTTTTTAACACAAGCGTTCTTTTAAGGACAATCAATTCGATATGTATTGAGGCATTTCATATGAAAATTAAATTTTCTTTAAAACTTGAATTTCATGGTAAATATAAGTCATGCCAACCCCGAAAATCAGTGAATATGATTGGTGTTTAAAATAGCCGCGATTCACTATTCACTGATTAAATGGCTCGATTTTATGACCCAAATTGGCCATAAAGTGCCATAAAACAAACAAACCAATGGGACGCAGGTAGCAAATATTATTTCATAGAAAAGGTCAAGCAGGTAGATATCTGGTTTGCAAAAAGGTGCTCTCAATGAAGTGAAGAGTCTAAATATCCAAAATCATAGACCATAAAATACAAATTAATGGAGAAAAAGGGCAAAAAGAGGGCAAATGCCAACAACACGCGGTGTTCCCAAGCGGTCCCCCATCTAAGTACTAACCGCGCCCGACGCTGTTTAATTTCGGTGATCGGACGAGAACCGATGATTTCAGCGTGGTATGGTCGTTGGCGAAAATCGACTTAATAAATGTTTCATATAACTTACACCAAGTTAAACTTCATTATTTACCCTTAAATAGAATTCAACGCATTGCATCGCAAATCTTTGGACTTAGAAAATAATGCAAATTACATCTTGCCCAGGCGCAAAAAAGAAGAAAAAGATAAAATAGCAAACAAAAAATTCTCGTTTTCAAAATGTATGAAGAATGTATTATTATATGTTTCTTACAAAGCAAAAAAAAAAATTATTAAATTTTTTTTCCAAGTTACTAGAGTAATTTTTCCGTTCTTTGTGATTCTCACAAACACGAAGGACTTTGGATTTGCAAAATAAGTGATCAGAACATTTAGAAAACCAGTTTTCTACCGTAATTTTTGGTAAATATCTCGCGCGGTAAATGTATTTAAAGAAAAAAATGAGCGTTCTTTTTGATTCTCACAAAAACGAAATACGGTAAATGTACTTAAGGAAACATAGTTCGTTCTTTGTGATTCTCACAAATGCAAAAGACCTTGATTTACATAACTAAAGTTAACTGACGACTTTTTCTACCGAGTAAAATAACTCGTCCGATAAATGAACTTAAGCTAAGACTAGTTAAGTTACTAGAGTAATTTTTCCGTTCTTTGTGATTCTCACAAACACGAAGGACTTTGGATTTGCAAAATAAGTGATCAGAACATTTATAAAACCAGTTTTCTACCGTAATTTTTGGTAAATATCTCGCGCGGTAAATGTATTAAAAGAAAAAAATTAGCGTTCTTTTTGATTCTCACAAAAACGAAATACGGTAAATGTACTTAAGGAAACATAGTTCGTTCTTTGTGATTCTCACAAATGCAAGAGTCCTTGATTTACATAACTAAAATTAACTGACGACTTTTTCTACCGAGTAAAATAACTCGTCCGATAAATGAACTTAAGCTAAGACTATCAAAAGCAATGACTAGAAGGGGTTTGTGGTTTTTAAGTTAATAAACTAAATTTTCTTTCATTCATTAACCAAAAAGCGTTCCTAATATGGAACTTACTCTCTTTTTTAACACAAGCGTTCTTTTAAGGACAATCAATTCGATATGTATTGAGGCATTTCATATGAAAATTAAATTTTCTTTAAAACTTGAATTTCATGGTAAATATAAGTCATGCCAACCCCGAAAATCAGTGAATATGATTGGTGTTTAAAATAGCCGCGATTCACTATTCACTGATTAAATGGCTCGATTTTATGACCCAAATTGGCCATAAAGTGCCATAAAACAAACAAACCAATGGGACGCAGGTAGCAAATATTATTTCATAGAAAAGGTCAAGCAGGTAGATATCTGGTTTGCAAAAAGGTGCTCTCAATGAAGTGAAGAGTCTAAATATCCAAAATCATAGACCATAAAATACAAATTAATGGAGAAAAAGGGCAAAAAGAGGGCAAATGCCAACAACACGCGGTGTTCCCAAGCGGTCCCCCATCTAAGTACTAACCGCGCCCGACGCTGTTTAATTTCGGTGATCGGACGAGAACCGATGATTTCAGCGTGGTATGGTCGTTGGCGAAAATCGACTTAATAAATGTTTCATATAACTTACACCAAGTTAAACTTCATTATTTACCCTTAAATAGAATTCAACGCATTGCATCGCAAATCTTTGGACTTAGAAAATAATGCAAATTACATCTTGCCCAGGCGCAAAAAAGAAGAAAAAGATAAAATAGCAAACAAAAAATTCTCGTTTTCAAAATGTATGAAGAATGTATTATTATATGTTTCTTACAAAGCAAAAAAAAAAAATTATTAAATTTTTTTTCCAAGTTACTAGAGTCATTTTTCCGTTCTTTGTGATTCTCACAAACACGAAGGACTTTGGATTTGCAAAATAAGTGATCAGAACATTTAGAAAACCAGTTTTCTACCGTAATTTTTGGTAAATATCTCGCGCGGTAAATGTATTAAAAGAAAAAAATGAGCGTTCTTTTTGATTCTCACAAAAACGAAATACGGTAAATGTACTTAAGGAAACATAGTTCGTTCTTTGTGATTCTCACAAATGCAAAAGACCTTGATTTACATAACTAAAGTTAACTGACGACTTTTTCTACCGAGTAAAATAACTCGTCCGATAAATGAACTTTACCTAAGACTAGTTAAGTTACTAGAGTAATTTTTCCGTTCTTTGTGATTCTCACAAACACGAAGGACTTTGGATTTGCAAAATAAGTGATCAGAACATTTAGAAAACCAGTTTTCTACCGTAATTTTTGGTAAATATCTCGCGCGGTAAATGTATTAAAAGAAAAAAATGAGCGTTCTTTTTGATTCTCACAAAAACGAAATACGGTCAATGTACTTAAGGAAACATAGTTCGTTCTTTGTGATTCTCACAAATGCAAAAGTCCTTGATTTACATAACTAAAATTAACTGACGACTTTTTCTACCGAGTAAAATAACTCGTCCGATAAATGAACTTAAGCTAAGACTATCAAAAGCAATGACTAGAAGGGGTTTGTGGTTTTTAAGTTAATAAACTAAATTTTCTTTCATTCATTAACCAAAAAGCGTTCCTAATGTGGAACTTACTCTCTTTTTTAACACAAGCGTTCTTTTAAGGACAATCAATTCGATATGTATTGAGGCATTTCATATGAAAATTAAATTTTCTTTAAAACTTGAATTTCATGGTAAATATAAGTCATGCCAACCCCGAAAATCAGTGAATATGATTGGTGTTTAAAATAGCCGCGATTCACTATTCACTGATTAAATGGCTCGATTTTATGACCCAAATTGGCCATAAAGTGCCATAAAACAAACAAACCAATGGGACGCAGGTAGCAAATATTATTTCATAGAAAAGGTCAAGCAGGTAGATATCTGGTTTGCAAAAAGGTGCTCTCAATGAAGTGAAGAGTCTAAATATCCAAAATCATAGACCATAAAATACAAATTAATGGAGAAAAAGGGCAAAAAGAGGGCAAATGCCAACAACACGCGGTGTTCCCAAGCGGTCCCCCATCTAAGTACTAACCGCGCCCGACGCTGTTTAATTTCGGTGATCGGACGAGAACCGATGATTTCAGCGTGGTATGGTCGTTGGCGAAAATCGACTTAATAAATGTTTCATATAACTTACACCAAGTTAAACTTCATTATTTACCCTTAAATACAATTCAACGCATTGCATCGCAAATCTTTGGACTTAGAAAATAATGCAAATTACATCTTGCCCAGGCGCAAAAAAGAAGAAAAAGATAAAATAGCAAACAAAAAATTCTCGTTTTCAAAATGTATGAAGAATGTATTATTATATGTTTCTTACAAAGCAAAAAAAAAAAATTATTAAATTTTTTTTCCAAGTTACTAGAGTCATTTTTCCGTTCTTTGTGATTCTCACAAACACGAAGGACTTTGGATTTGCAAAATAAGTGATCAGAACATTTAGAAAACCAGTTTTCTACCGTAATTTTTGGTAAATATCTCGCGCGGTAAATGTATTAAAAGAAAAAAATGAGCGTTCTTTTTGATTCTCACAAAAACGAAATACGGTAAATGTACTTAAGGAAACATAGTTCGTTCTTTGTGATTCTCACAAATGCAAAAGACCTTGATTTACATAACTAAAGTTAACTGACGACTTTTTCTACCGAGTAAAATAACTCGTCCGATAAATGAACTTTACCTAAGACTAGTTAAGTTACTAGAGTAATTTTTCCGTTCTTTGTGATTCTCACAAACACGAAGGACTTTGGATTTGCAAAATAAGTGATCAGAACATTTAGAAAACCAGTTTTCTACCGTAATTTTTGGTAAATATCTCGCGCGGTAAATGTATTAAAAGAAAAAAATGAGCGTTCTTTTTGATTCTCACAAAAACGAAATACGGTCAATGTACTTAAGGAAACATAGTTCGTTCTTTGTGATTCTCACAAATGCAAAAGTCCTTGATTTACATAACTAAAATTAACTGACGACTTTTTCTACCGAGTAAAATAACTCGTCCGATAAATGAACTTAAGCTAAGACTATCAAAAGCAATGACTAGAAGGGGTTTGTGGTTTTTAAGTTAATAAACTAAATTTTCTTTCATTCATTAACCAAAAAGCGTTCCTAATGTGGAACTTACTCTCTTTTTTAACACAAGCGTTCTTTTAAGGACAATCAATTCGATATGTATTGAGGCATTTCATATGAAAATTAAATTTTCTTTAAAACTTGAATTTCATGGTAAATATAAGTCATGCCAACCCCGAAAATCAGTGAATATGATTGGTGTTTAAAATAGCCGCGATTCACTATTCACTGATTAAATGGCTCGATTTTATGACCCAAATTGGCCATAAAGTGCCATAAAACAAACAAACCAATGGGACGCAGGTAGCAAATATTATTTCATAGAAAAGGTCAAGCAGGTAGATATCTGGTTTGCAAAAAGGTGCTCTCAATGAAGTGAAGAGTCTAAATATCCAAAATCATAGACCATAAAATACAAATTAATGGAGAAAAAGGGCAAAAAGAGGGCAAATGCCAACAACACGCGGTGTTCCCAAGCGGTCCCCCATCTAAGTACTAACCGCGCCCGACGCTGTTTAATTTCGGTGATCGGACGAGAACCGATGATTTCAGCGTGGTATGGTCGTTGGCGAAAATCGACTTAATAAATGTTTCATATAACTTACACCAAGTTAAACTTCATTATTTACCCTTAAATACAATTCAACGCATTGCATCGCAAATCTTTGGACTTAGAAAATAATGCAAATTACATCTTGCCCAGGCGCAAAAAAGAAGAAAAAGATAAAATAGCAAACAAAAAATTCTCGTTTTCAAAATGTATGAAGAATGTATTATTATATGTTTCTTACAAAGCAAAAAAAAAAAATTATTAAATTTTTTTTCCAAGTTACTAGAGTAATTTTTCCGTTCTTTGTGATTCTCACAAACACGAAGGACTTTGGATTTGCAAAATAAGTGATCAGAACATTTAGAAAACCAGTTTTCTACCGTAATTTTTGGTAAATATCTCGCGCGGTAAATGTATTAAAAGAAAAAAATGAGCGTTCTTTTTGATTCTCACAAAAACGAAATACGGTCAATGTACTTAAGGAAACATAGTTCGTTCTTTGTGATTCTCACAAATGCAAAAGTCCTTGATTTACATAACTAAAATTAACTGACGACTTTTTCTACCGAGTAAAATAACTCGTCCGATAAATGAACTTAAGCTAAGACTATCAAAAGCAATGACTAGAAGGGGTTTGTGGTTTTTAAGTTAATAAACTAAATTTTCTTTCATTCATTAACCAAAAAGCGTTCCTAATGTGGAACTTACTCTCTTTTTTAACACAAGCGTTCTTTTAAGGACAATCAATTCGATATGTATTGAGGCATTTCATATGAAAATTAAATTTTCTTTAAAACTTGAATTTCATGGTAAATATAAGTCATGCCAACCCCGAAAATCAGTGAATATGATTGGTGTTTAAAATAGCCGCGATTCACTATTCACTGATTAAATGGCTCGATTTTATGACCCAAATTGGCCATAAAGTGCCATAAAACAAACAAACCAATGGGACGCAGGTAGCAAATATTATTTCATAGAAAAGGTCAAGCAGGTAGATATCTGGTTTGCAAAAAGGTGCTCTCAATGAAGTGAAGAGTCTAAATATCCAAAATCATAGACCATAAAATACAAATTAATGGAGAAAAAGGGCAAAAAGAGGGCAAATGCCAACAACACGCGGTGTTCCCAAGCGGTCCCCCATCTAAGTACTAACCGCGCCCGACGCTGTTTAATTTCGGTGATCGGACGAGAACCGATGATTTCAGCGTGGTATGGTCGTTGGCGAAAATCGACTTAATAAATGTTTCATATAACTTACACCAAGTTAAACTTCATTATTTACCCTTAAATACAATTCAACGCATTGCATCGCAAATCTTTGGACTTAGAAAATAATGCAAATTACATCTTGCCCAGGCGCAAAAAAGAAGAAAAAGATAAAATAGCAAACAAAAAATTCTCGTTTTCAAAATGTATGAAGAATGTATTATTATATGTTTCTTACAAAGCAAAAAAAAAAAAATTATTAAATTTTTTTTCCAAGTTACTAGAGTAATTTTTCCGTTCTTTGTGATTCTCACAAACACGAAGGACTTTGGATTTGCAAAATAAGTGATCAGAACATTTAGAAAACCAGTTTTCTACCGTAATTTTTGGTAAATATCTCGCGCGGTAAATGTATTAAAAGAAAAAAATGAGCGTTCTTTTTGATTCTCACAAAAACGAAATACGGTAAATGTACTTAAGGAAACATAGTTCGTTCTTTGTGATTCTCACAAATGCAAAAGACCTTGATTTACATAACTAAAGTTAACTGACGACTTTTTCTACCGAGTAAAATAACTCGTCCGATAAATGAACTTTACCTAAGACTAGTTAAGTTACTAGAGTAATTTTTCCGTTCTTTGTGATTCTCACAAACACGAAGGACTTTGGATTTGCAAAATAAGTGATCAGAACATTTAGAAAACCAGTTTTCTACCGTAATTTTTGGTAAATATCTCGCGCGGTAAATGTATTAAAAGAAAAAAATGAGCGTTCTTTTTGATTCTCACAAAAACGAAATACGGTCAATGTACTTAAGGAAACATAGTTCGTTCTTTGTGATTCTCACAAATGCAAAAGTCCTTGATTTACATAACTAAAATTAACTGACGACTTTTTCTACCGAGTAAAATAACTCGTCCGATAAATGAACTTAAGCTAAGACTATCAAAAGCAATGACTAGAAGGGGTTTGTGGTTTTTAAGTTAATAAACTAAATTTTCTTTCATTCATTAACCAAAAAGCGTTCCTAATGTGGAACTTACTCTCTTTTTTAACACAAGCGTTCTTTTAAGGACAATCAATTCGATATGTATTGAGGCATTTCATATGAAAATTAAATTTTCTTTAAAACTTGAATTTCATGGTAAATATAAGTCATGCCAACCCCGAAAATCAGTGAATATGATTGGTGTTTAAAATAGCCGCGATTCACTATTCACTGATTAAATGGCTCGATTTTATGACCCAAATTGGCCATAAAGTGCCATAAAACAAACAAACCAATGGGACGCAGGTAGCAAATATTATTTCATAGAAAAGGTCAAGCAGGTAGATATCTGGTTTGCAAAAAGGTGCTCTCAATGAAGTGAAGAGTCTAAATATCCAAAATCATAGACCATAAAATACAAATTAATGGAGAAAAAGGGCAAAAAGAGGGCAAATGCCAACAACACGCGGTGTTCCCAAGCGGTCCCCCATCTAAGTACTAACCGCGCCCGACGCTGTTTAATTTCGGTGATCGGACGAGAACCGATGATTTCAGCGTGGTATGGTCGTTGGCGAAAATCGACTTAATAAATGTTTCATATAACTTACACCAAGTTAAACTTCATTATTTACCCTTAAATAGAATTCAACGCATTGCATCGCAAATCTTTGGACTTAGAAAATAATGCAAATTACATCTTGCCCAGGCGCAAAAAAGAAGAAAAAGATAAAATAGCAAACAAAAAATTCTCGTTTTCAAAATGTATGAAGAATGTATTATTATATG
The DNA here is from genome assembly GCA_949372485.1 of Cheilosia soror. Lineage (NCBI taxonomy): Eukaryota > Metazoa > Arthropoda > Insecta > Diptera > Syrphidae > Cheilosia > Cheilosia soror. The sequence goes on from OX443563.1 coordinate 37,620,531, forward strand.
TTTCTTACAAAGCAAAAAAAAAAAATTATTAAATTTTTTTTCCAAGTTACTAGAGTCATTTTTCCGTTCTTTGTGATTCTCACAAACACGAAGGACTTTGGATTTGCAAAATAAGTGATCAGAACATTTAGAAAACCAGTTTTCTACCGTAATTTTTGGTAAATATCTCGCGCGGTAAATGTATTAAAAGAAAAAAATGAGCGTTCTTTTTGATTCTCACAAAAACGAAATACGGTAAATGTACTTAAGGAAACATAGTTCGTTCTTTGTGATTCTCACAAATGCAAAAGACCTTGATTTACATAACTAAAGTTAACTGACGACTTTTTCTACCGAGTAAAATAACTCGTCCGATAAATGAACTTTACCTAAGACTAGTTAAGTTACTAGAGTAATTTTTCCGTTCTTTGTGATTCTCACAAACACGAAGGACTTTGGATTTGCAAAATAAGTGATCAGAACATTTAGAAAACCAGTTTTCTACCGTAATTTTTGGTAAATATCTCGCGCGGTAAATGTATTAAAAGAAAAAAATGAGCGTTCTTTTTGATTCTCACAAAAACGAAATACGGTCAATGTACTTAAGGAAACATAGTTCGTTCTTTGTGATTCTCACAAATGCAAAAGTCCTTGATTTACATAACTAAAATTAACTGACGACTTTTTCTACCGAGTAAAATAACTCGTCCGATAAATGAACTTAAGCTAAGACTATCAAAAGCAATGACTAGAAGGGGTTTGTGGTTTTTAAGTTAATAAACTAAATTTTCTTTCATTCATTAACCAAAAAGCGTTCCTAATGTGGAACTTACTCTCTTTTTTAACACAAGCGTTCTTTTAAGGACAATCAATTCGATATGTATTGAGGCATTTCATATGAAAATTAAATTTTCTTTAAAACTTGAATTTCATGGTAAATATAAGTCATGCCAACCCCGAAAATCAGTGAATATGATTGGTGTTTAAAATAGCCGCGATTCACTATTCACTGATTAAATGGCTCGATTTTATGACCCAAATTGGCCATAAAGTGCCATAAAACAAACAAACCAATGGGACGCAGGTAGCAAATATTATTTCATAGAAAAGGTCAAGCAGGTAGATATCTGGTTTGCAAAAAGGTGCTCTCAATGAAGTGAAGAGTCTAAATATCCAAAATCATAGACCATAAAATACAAATTAATGGAGAAAAAGGGCAAAAAGAGGGCAAATGCCAACAACACGCGGTGTTCCCAAGCGGTCCCCCATCTAAGTACTAACCGCGCCCGACGCTGTTTAATTTCGGTGATCGGACGAGAACCGATGATTTCAGCGTGGTATGGTCGTTGGCGAAAATCGACTTAATAAATGTTTCATATAACTTACACCAAGTTAAACTTCATTATTTACCCTTAAATACAATTCAACGCATTGCATCGCAAATCTTTGGACTTAGAAAATAATGCAAATTACATCTTGCCCAGGCGCAAAAAAGAAGAAAAAGATAAAATAGCAAACAAAAAATTCTCGTTTTCAAAATGTATGAAGAATGTATTATTATATGTTTCTTACAAAGCAAAAAAAAAAAATTATTAAATTTTTTTTCCAAGTTACTAGAGTCATTTTTCCGTTCTTTGTGATTCTCACAAACACGAAGGACTTTGGATTTGCAAAATAAGTGATCAGAACATTTAGAAAACCAGTTTTCTACCGTAATTTTTGGTAAATATCTCGCGCGGTAAATGTATTAAAAGAAAAAAATGAGCGTTCTTTTTGATTCTCACAAAAACGAAATACGGTAAATGTACTTAAGGAAACATAGTTCGTTCTTTGTGATTCTCACAAATGCAAAAGACCTTGATTTACATAACTAAAGTTAACTGACGACTTTTTCTACCGAGTAAAATAACTCGTCCGATAAATGAACTTTACCTAAGACTAGTTAAGTTACTAGAGTAATTTTTCCGTTCTTTGTGATTCTCACAAACACGAAGGACTTTGGATTTGCAAAATAAGTGATCAGAACATTTAGAAAACCAGTTTTCTACCGTAATTTTTGGTAAATATCTCGCGCGGTAAATGTATTAAAAGAAAAAAATGAGCGTTCTTTTTGATTCTCACAAAAACGAAATACGGTCAATGTACTTAAGGAAACATAGTTCGTTCTTTGTGATTCTCACAAATGCAAAAGTCCTTGATTTACATAACTAAAATTAACTGACGACTTTTTCTACCGAGTAAAATAACTCGTCCGATAAATGAACTTAAGCTAAGACTATCAAAAGCAATGACTAGAAGGGGTTTGTGGTTTTTAAGTTAATAAACTAAATTTTCTTTCATTCATTAACCAAAAAGCGTTCCTAATGTGGAACTTACTCTCTTTTTTAACACAAGCGTTCTTTTAAGGACAATCAATTCGATATGTATTGAGGCATTTCATATGAAAATTAAATTTTCTTTAAAACTTGAATTTCATGGTAAATATAAGTCATGCCAACCCCGAAAATCAGTGAATATGATTGGTGTTTAAAATAGCCGCGATTCACTATTCACTGATTAAATGGCTCGATTTTATGACCCAAATTGGCCATAAAGTGCCATAAAACAAACAAACCAATGGGACGCAGGTAGCAAATATTATTTCATAGAAAAGGTCAAGCAGGTAGATATCTGGTTTGCAAAAAGGTGCTCTCAATGAAGTGAAGAGTCTAAATATCCAAAATCATAGACCATAAAATACAAATTAATGGAGAAAAAGGGCAAAAAGAGGGCAAATGCCAACAACACGCGGTGTTCCCAAGCGGTCCCCCATCTAAGTACTAACCGCGCCCGACGCTGTTTAATTTCGGTGATCGGACGAGAACCGATGATTTCAGCGTGGTATGGTCGTTGGCGAAAATCGACTTAATAAATGTTTCATATAACTTACACCAAGTTAAACTTCATTATTTACCCTTAAATACAATTCAACGCATTGCATCGCAAATCTTTGGACTTAGAAAATAATGCAAATTACATCTTGCCCAGGCGCAAAAAAGAAGAAAAAGATAAAATAGCAAACAAAAAATTCTCGTTTTCAAAATGTATGAAGAATGTATTATTATATGTTTCTTACAAAGCAAAAAAAAAAAATTATTAAATTTTTTTTCCAAGTTACTAGAGTAATTTTTCCGTTCTTTGTGATTCTCACAAACACGAAGGACTTTGGATTTGCAAAATAAGTGATCAGAACATTTAGAAAACCAGTTTTCTACCGTAATTTTTGGTAAATATCTCGCGCGGTAAATGTATTAAAAGAAAAAAATGAGCGTTCTTTTTGATTCTCACAAAAACGAAATACGGTCAATGTACTTAAGGAAACATAGTTCGTTCTTTGTGATTCTCACAAATGCAAAAGTCCTTGATTTACATAACTAAAATTAACTGACGACTTTTTCTACCGAGTAAAATAACTCGTCCGATAAATGAACTTAAGCTAAGACTATCAAAAGCAATGACTAGAAGGGGTTTGTGGTTTTTAAGTTAATAAACTAAATTTTCTTTCATTCATTAACCAAAAAGCGTTCCTAATGTGGAACTTACTCTCTTTTTTAACACAAGCGTTCTTTTAAGGACAATCAATTCGATATGTATTGAGGCATTTCATATGAAAATTAAATTTTCTTTAAAACTTGAATTTCATGGTAAATATAAGTCATGCCAACCCCGAAAATCAGTGAATATGATTGGTGTTTAAAATAGCCGCGATTCACTATTCACTGATTAAATGGCTCGATTTTATGACCCAAATTGGCCATAAAGTGCCATAAAACAAACAAACCAATGGGACGCAGGTAGCAAATATTATTTCATAGAAAAGGTCAAGCAGGTAGATATCTGGTTTGCAAAAAGGTGCTCTCAATGAAGTGAAGAGTCTAAATATCCAAAATCATAGACCATAAAATACAAATTAATGGAGAAAAAGGGCAAAAAGAGGGCAAATGCCAACAACACGCGGTGTTCCCAAGCGGTCCCCCATCTAAGTACTAACCGCGCCCGACGCTGTTTAATTTCGGTGATCGGACGAGAACCGATGATTTCAGCGTGGTATGGTCGTTGGCGAAAATCGACTTAATAAATGTTTCATATAACTTACACCAAGTTAAACTTCATTATTTACCCTTAAATACAATTCAACGCATTGCATCGCAAATCTTTGGACTTAGAAAATAATGCAAATTACATCTTGCCCAGGCGCAAAAAAGAAGAAAAAGATAAAATAGCAAACAAAAAATTCTCGTTTTCAAAATGTATGAAGAATGTATTATTATATGTTTCTTACAAAGCAAAAAAAAAAAAATTATTAAATTTTTTTTCCAAGTTACTAGAGTAATTTTTCCGTTCTTTGTGATTCTCACAAACACGAAGGACTTTGGATTTGCAAAATAAGTGATCAGAACATTTAGAAAACCAGTTTTCTACCGTAATTTTTGGTAAATATCTCGCGCGGTAAATGTATTAAAAGAAAAAAATGAGCGTTCTTTTTGATTCTCACAAAAACGAAATACGGTAAATGTACTTAAGGAAACATAGTTCGTTCTTTGTGATTCTCACAAATGCAAAAGACCTTGATTTACATAACTAAAGTTAACTGACGACTTTTTCTACCGAGTAAAATAACTCGTCCGATAAATGAACTTTACCTAAGACTAGTTAAGTTACTAGAGTAATTTTTCCGTTCTTTGTGATTCTCACAAACACGAAGGACTTTGGATTTGCAAAATAAGTGATCAGAACATTTAGAAAACCAGTTTTCTACCGTAATTTTTGGTAAATATCTCGCGCGGTAAATGTATTAAAAGAAAAAAATGAGCGTTCTTTTTGATTCTCACAAAAACGAAATACGGTCAATGTACTTAAGGAAACATAGTTCGTTCTTTGTGATTCTCACAAATGCAAAAGTCCTTGATTTACATAACTAAAATTAACTGACGACTTTTTCTACCGAGTAAAATAACTCGTCCGATAAATGAACTTAAGCTAAGACTATCAAAAGCAATGACTAGAAGGGGTTTGTGGTTTTTAAGTTAATAAACTAAATTTTCTTTCATTCATTAACCAAAAAGCGTTCCTAATGTGGAACTTACTCTCTTTTTTAACACAAGCGTTCTTTTAAGGACAATCAATTCGATATGTATTGAGGCATTTCATATGAAAATTAAATTTTCTTTAAAACTTGAATTTCATGGTAAATATAAGTCATGCCAACCCCGAAAATCAGTGAATATGATTGGTGTTTAAAATAGCCGCGATTCACTATTCACTGATTAAATGGCTCGATTTTATGACCCAAATTGGCCATAAAGTGCCATAAAACAAACAAACCAATGGGACGCAGGTAGCAAATATTATTTCATAGAAAAGGTCAAGCAGGTAGATATCTGGTTTGCAAAAAGGTGCTCTCAATGAAGTGAAGAGTCTAAATATCCAAAATCATAGACCATAAAATACAAATTAATGGAGAAAAAGGGCAAAAAGAGGGCAAATGCCAACAACACGCGGTGTTCCCAAGCGGTCCCCCATCTAAGTACTAACCGCGCCCGACGCTGTTTAATTTCGGTGATCGGACGAGAACCGATGATTTCAGCGTGGTATGGTCGTTGGCGAAAATCGACTTAATAAATGTTTCATATAACTTACACCAAGTTAAACTTCATTATTTACCCTTAAATAGAATTCAACGCATTGCATCGCAAATCTTTGGACTTAGAAAATAATGCAAATTACATCTTGCCCAGGCGCAAAAAAGAAGAAAAAGATAAAATAGCAAACAAAAAATTCTCGTTTTCAAAATGTATGAAGAATGTATTATTATATGTTTCTTACAAAGCAAAAAAAAAAAATTATTAAATTTTTTTTCCAAGTTACTAGAGTAATTTTTCCGTTCTTTGTGATTCTCACAAACACGAAGGACTTTGGATTTGCAAAATAAGTGATCAGAACATTTAGAAAACCAGTTTTCTACCGTAATTTTTGGTAAATATCTCGCGCGGTAAATGTATTAAAAGAAAAAAATGAGCGTTCTTTTTGATTCTCACAAAAACGAAATACGGTAAATGTACTTAAGGAAACATAGTTCGTTCTTTGTGATTCTCACAAATGCAAAAGACCTTGATTTACATAACTAAAGTTAACTGACGACTTTTTCTACCGAGTAAAATAACTCGTCCGATAAATGAACTTTACCTAAGACTAGTTAAGTTACTAGAGTAATTTTTCCGTTCTTTGTGATTCTCACAAACACGAAGGACTTTGGATTTGCAAAATAAGTGATCAGAACATTTAGAAAACCAGTTTTCTACCGTAATTTTTGGTAAATATCTCGCGCGGTAAATGTATTAAAAGAAAAAAATGAGCGTTCTTTTTGATTCTCACAAAAACGAAATACGGTCAATGTACTTAAGGAAACATAGTTCGTTCTTTGTGATTCTCACAAATGCAAAAGTCCTTGATTTACATAACTAAAATTAACTGACGACTTTTTCTACCGAGTAAAATAACTCGTCCGATAAATGAACTTAAGCTAAGACTATCAAAAGCAATGACTAGAAGGGGTTTGTGGTTTTTAAGTTAATAAACTAAATTTTCTTTCATTCATTAACCAAAAAGCGTTCCTAATGTGGAACTTACTCTCTTTTTTAACACAAGCGTTCTTTTAAGGACAATCAATTCGATATGTATTGAGGCATTTCATATGAAAATTAAATTTTCTTTAAAACTTGAATTTCATGGTAAATATAAGTCATGCCAACCCCGAAAATCAGTGAATATGATTGGTGTTTAAAATAGCCGCGATTCACTATTCACTGATTAAATGGCTCGATTTTATGACCCAAATTGGCCATAAAGTGCCATAAAACAAACAAACCAATGGGACGCAGGTAGCAAATATTATTTCATAGAAAAGGTCAAGCAGGTAGATATCTGGTTTGCAAAAAGGTGCTCTCAATGAAGTGAAGAGTCTAAATATCCAAAATCATAGACCATAAAATACAAATTAATGGAGAAAAAGGGCAAAAAGAGGGCAAATGCCAACAACACGCGGTGTTCCCAAGCGGTCCCCCATCTAAGTACTAACCGCGCCCGACGCTGTTTAATTTCGGTGATCGGACGAGAACCGATGATTTCAGCGTGGTATGGTCGTTGGCGAAAATCGACTTAATAAATGTTTCATATAACTAACACCAAGTTAAACTTCATTATTTACCCTTAAATACAATTCAACGCATTGCATCGCAAATCTTTGGACTTAGAAAATAATGCAAATTACATCTTGCCCAGGCGCAAAAAAGAAGAAAAAGATAAAATAGCAAACAAAAAATTCTCGTTTTCAAAATGTATGAAGAATGTATTATTATATGTTTCTTACAAAGCAAAAAAAAAAAAATTATTAAATTTTTTTTCCAAGTTACTAGAGTAATTTTTCCGTTCTTTGTGATTCTCACAAACACGAAGGACTTTGGATTTGCAAAATAAGTGATCAGAACATTTAGAAAACCAGTTTTCTACCGTAATTTTTGGTAAATATCTCGCGCGGTAAATGTATTAAAAGAAAAAAATGAGCGTTCTTTTTGATTCTCACAAAAACGAAATACGGTAAATGTACTTAAGGAAACATAGTTCGTTCTTTGTGATTCTCACAAATGCAAAAGACCTTGATTTACATAACTAAAGTTAACTGACGACTTTTTCTACCGAGTAAAATAACTCGTCCGATAAATGAACTTTACCTAAGACTAGTTAAGTTACTAGAGTAATTTTTCCGTTCTTTGTGATTCTCACAAACACGAAGGACTTTGGATTTGCAAAATAAGTGATCAGAACATTTAGAAAACCAGTTTTCTACCGTAATTTTTGGTAAATATCTCGCGCGGTAAATGTATTAAAAGAAAAAAATGAGCGTTCTTTTTGATTCTCACAAAAACGAAATACGGTCAATGTACTTAAGGAAACATAGTTCGTTCTTTGTGATTCTCACAAATGCAAAAGTCCTTGATTTACATAACTAAAATTAACTGACGACTTTTTCTACCGAGTAAAATAACTCGTCCGATAAATGAACTTAAGCTAAGACTATCAAAAGCAATGACTAGAAGGGGTTTGTGGTTTTTAAGTTAATAAACTAAATTTTCTTTCATTCATTAACCAAAAAGCGTTCCTAATGTGGAACTTACTCTCTTTTTTAACACAAGCGTTCTTTTAAGGACAATCAATTCGATATGTATTGAGGCATTTCATATGAAAATTAAATTTTCTTTAAAACTTGAATTTCATGGTAAATATAAGTCATGCCAACCCCGAAAATCAGTGAATATGATTGGTGTTTAAAATAGCCGCGATTCACTATTCACTGATTAAATGGCTCGATTTTATGACCCAAATTGGCCATAAAGTGCCATAAAACAAACAAACCAATGGGACGCAGGTAGCAAATATTATTTCATAGAAAAGGTCAAGCAGGTAGATATCTGGTTTGCAAAAAGGTGCTCTCAATGAAGTGAAGAGTCTAAATATCCAAAATCATAGACCATAAAATACAAATTAATGGAGAAAAAGGGCAAAAAGAGGGCAAATGCCAACAACACGCGGTGTTCCCAAGCGGTCCCCCATCTAAGTACTAACCGCGCCCGACGCTGTTTAATTTCGGTGATCGGACGAGAACCGATGATTTCAGCGTGGTATGGTCGTTGGCGAAAATCGACTTAATAAATGTTTCATATAACTTACACCAAGTTAAACTTCATTATTTACCCTTAAATAGAATTCAACGCATTGCATCGCAAATCTTTGGACTTAGAAAATAATGCAAATTACATCTTGCCCAGGCGCAAAAAAGAAGAAAAAGATAAAATAGCAAACAAAAAATTCTCGTTTTCAAAATGTATGAAGAATGTATTATTATATGTTTCTTACAAAGCAAAAAAAAAAAAATTATTAAATTTTTTTTCCAAGTTACTAGAGTAATTTTTCCGTTCTTTGTGATTCTCACAAACACGAAGGACTTTGGATTTGCAAAATAAGTGATCAGAACATTTAGAAAACCAGTTTTCTACCGTAATTTTTGGTAAATATCTCGCGCGGTAAATGTATTAAAAGAAAAAAATGAGCGTTCTTTTTGATTCTCACAAAAACGAAATACGGTAAATGTACTTAAGGAAACATAGTTCGTTCTTTGTGATTCTCACAAATGCAAAAGACCTTGATTTACATAACTAAAGTTAACTGACGACTTTTTCTACCGAGTAAAATAACTCGTCCGATAAATGAACTTTACCTAAGACTAGTTAAGTTACTAGAGTAATTTTTCCGTTCTTTGTGATTCTCACAAACACGAAGGACTTTGGATTTGCAAAATAAGTGATCAGAACATTTAGAAAACCAGTTTTCTACCGTAATTTTTGGTAAATATCTCGCGCGGTAAATGTATTAAAAGAAAAAAATGAGCGTTCTTTTTGATTCTCACAAAAACGAAATACGGTCAATGTACTTAAGGAAACATAGTTCGTTCTTTGTGATTCTCACAAATGCAAAAGTCCTTGATTTACATAACTAAAATTAACTGACGACTTTTTCTACCGAGTAAAATAACTCGTCCGATAAATGAACTTAAGCTAAGACTATCAAAAGCAATGACTAGAAGGGGTTTGTGGTTTTTAAGTTAATAAACTAAATTTTCTTTCATTCATTAACCAAAAAGCGTTCCTAATGTGGAACTTACTCTCTTTTTTAACACAAGCGTTCTTTTAAGGACAATCAATTCGATATGTATTGAGGCATTTCATATGAAAATTAAATTTTCTTTAAAACTTGAATTTCATGGTAAATATAAGTCATGCCAACCCCGAAAATCAGTGAATATGATTGGTGTTTAAAATAGCCGCGATTCACTATTCACTGATTAAATGGCTCGATTTTATGACCCAAATTGGCCATAAAGTGCCATAAAACAAACAAACCAATGGGACGCAGGTAGCAAATATTATTTCATAGAAAAGGTCAAGCAGGTAGATATCTGGTTTGCAAAAAGGTGCTCTCAATGAAGTGAAGAGTCTAAATATCCAAAATCATAGACCATAAAATACAAATTAATGGAGAAAAAGGGCAAAAAGAGGGCAAATGCCAACAACACGCGGTGTTCCCAAGCGGTCCCCCATCTAAGTACTAACCGCGCCCGACGCTGTTTAATTTCGGTGATCGGACGAGAACCGATGATTTCAGCGTGGTATGGTCGTTGGCGAAAATCGACTTAATAAATGTTTCATATAACTTACACCAAGTTAAACTTCATTATTTACCCTTAAATAGAATTCAACGCATTGCATCGCAAATCTTTGGACTTAGAAAATAATGCAAATTACATCTTGCCCAGGCGCAAAAAAGAAGAAAAAGATAAAATAGCAAACAAAAAATTCTCGTTTTCAAAATGTATGAAGAATGTATTATTATATGTTTCTTACAAAGCAAAAAAAAAAAAATTATTAAATTTTTTTTCCAAGTTACTAGAGTAATTTTTCCGTTCTTTGTGATTCTCACAAACACGAAGGACTTTGGATTTGCAAAATAAGTGATCAGAACATTTAGAAAACCAGTTTTCTACCGTAATTTTTGGTAAATATCTCGCGCGGTAAATGTATTAAAAGAAAAAAATGAGCGTTCTTTTTGATTCTCACAAAAACGAAATACGGTAAATGTACTTAAGGAAACATAGTTCGTTCTTTGTGATTCTCACAAATGCAAAAGACCTTGATTTACATAACTAAAGTTAACTGACGACTTTTTCTACCGAGTAAAATAACTCGTCCGATAAATGAACTTTACCTAAGACTAGTTAAGTTACTAGAGTAATTTTTCCGTTCTTTGTGATTCTCACAAACACGAAGGACTTTGGATTTGCAAAATAAGTGATCAGAACATTTACAAAACCAGTTTTCTACCGTAATTTTTGGTAAATATCTCGCGCGGTAAATGTATTAAAAGAAAAAAATGAGCGTTCTTTTTGATTCTCACAAAAACGAAATACGGTCAATGTACTTAAGGAAACATAGTTCGTTCTTTGTGATTCTCACAAATGCAAAAGTCCTTGATTTACATAACTAAAATTAACTGACGACTTTTTCTACCGAGTAAAATAACTCGTCCGATAAATGAACTTAAGCTAAGACTATCAAAAGCAATGACTAGAAGGGGTTTGTGGTTTTTAAGTTAATAAACTAAATTTTCTTTCATTCATTAACCAAAAAGCGTTCCTAATGTGGAACTTACTCTCTTTTTTAACACAAGCGTTCTTTTAAGGACAATCAATTCGATATGTATTGAGGCATTTCATATGAAAATTAAATTTTCTTTAAAACTTGAATTTCATGGTAAATATAAGTCATGCCAACCCCGAAAATCAGTGAATATGATTGGTGTTTAAAATAGCCGCGATTCACTATTCACTGATTAAATGGCTCGATTTTATGACCCAAATTGGCCATAAAGTGCCATAAAACAAACAAACCAATGGGACGCAGGTAGCAAATATTATTTCATAGAAAAGGTCAAGCAGGTAGATATCTGGTTTGCAAAAAGGTGCTCTCAATGAAGTGAAGAGTCTAAATATCCAAAATCATAGACCATAAAATACAAATTAATGGAGAAAAAGGGCAAAAAGAGGGCAAATGCCAACAACACGCGGTGTTCCCAAGCGGTCCCCCATCTAAGTACTAACCGCGCCCGACGCTGTTTAATTTCGGTGATCGGACGAGAACCGATGATTTCAGCGTGGTATGGTCGTTGGCGAAAATCGACTTAATAAATGTTTCATATAACTTACACCAAGTTAAACTTCATTATTTACCCTTAAATAGAATTCAACGCATTGCATCGCAAATCTTTGGACTTAGAAAATAATGCAAATTACATCTTGCCCAGGCGCAAAAAAGAAGAAAAAGATAAAATAGCAAACAAAAAATTCTCGTTTTCAAAATGTATGAAGAATGTATTATTATATGTTTCTTACAAAGCAAAAAAAAAAAAATTATTAAATTTTTTTTCCAAGTTACTAGAGTAATTTTTCCGTTCTTTGTGATTCTCACAAACACGAAGGACTTTGGATTTGCAAAATAAGTGATCAGAACATTTAGAAAACCAGTTTTCTACCGTAATTTTTGGTAAATATCTCGCGCGGTAAATGTATTAAAAGAAAAAAATGAGCGTTCTTTTTGATTCTCACAAAAACGAAATACGGTAAATGTACTTAAGGAAACATAGTTCGTTCTTTGTGATTCTCACAAATGCAAAAGACCTTGATTTACATAACTAAAGTTAACTGACGACTTTTTCTACCGAGTAAAATAACTCGTCCGATAAATGAACTTTACCTAAGACTAGTTAAGTTACTAGAGTAATTTTTCCGTTCTTTGTGATTCTCACAAACACGAAGGACTTTGGATTTGCAAAATAAGTGATCAGAACATTTAGAAAACCAGTTTTCTACCGTAATTTTTGGTAAATATCTCGCGCGGTAAATGTATTAAAAGAAAAAAATGAGCGTTCTTTTTGATTCTCACAAAAACGAAATACGGTCAATGTACTTAAGGAAACATAGTTCGTTCTTTGTGATTCTCACAAATGCAAAAGTCCTTGATTTACATAACTAAAATTAACTGACGACTTTTTCTACCGAGTAAAATAACTCGTCCGATAAATGAACTTAAGCTAAGACTATCAAAAGCAATGACTAGAAGGGGTTTGTGGTTTTTAAGTTAATAAACTAAATTTTCTTTCATTCATTAACCAAAAAGCGTTCCTAATGTGGAACTTACTCTCTTTTTTAACACAAGCGTTCTTTTAAGGACAATCAATTCGATATGTATTGAGACATTTCATATGAAAATTAAATTTTCTTTAAAACTTGAATTTCATGGTAAATATAAGTCATGCAAAGCCCGAAAATCAGTGAATATAATTGGTGTTTAAAATAGCCGCGGTTCACTATTCACTGATTAAATGGCTAGATTTTATGACCCAAATTGGCCATAAAGTGCCATAAAACAAACAAACCAATGGGACGCAGGTAGCAAATATTATTTCATAGAAAAGGTCAAGCAGGTAGATATCTGGTTTGCAAAAAGGTGCTCTCAATGAAGTGAAGAGTCTAAATATCCAAAATCATAGACCATAAAATACAAATTAATGGAGAAAAAGGGCAAAAAGAGGGCAAATGCCAACAACACGCGGTGTTCCCAAGCGGTCCCCCATCTAAGTACTAACCGCGCCCGACGCTGTTTAATTTCGGTGATCGGACGAGAACCGATGACTTTTTGACTTTTAAATTCATTTTTATTAATTCTTTCTTTAACTTACATACTAGACAAAAATAATTAAATCTAAATTAAGACTAACATTTATCTTAATAGCTTACTGGCTCTTAACGAGCACTCTAAACTTAACTATATCCTTATAACTATTGCCTTTCGGCCTTAAATCTATCAATTTATGTATTTAGCGCTGTTTTTTCATTTCCAAGAAACTTTGCTAAAAACTTGGACTCTTTATTATTTGTGTTTTCTTAAAACTACCTAAAACTACTTAAAACTACCTAAGCTACTTAATCTAAATTACCTATAATCAGGGTGATGAGCAATCTCTCGATTGGTCACCATCCCGATTGCGTCGATGGGCGCCTGGCAGTCCCCAACACGGTGCACACGCGCCGCCGGGACTCGAGCGAGGCCATAAGCATCGGTCAAGTCTCGGTAGCACTCATTCATGTTGACGAGCCCGGCCCCTCCCAAAGACCCCCTAAGATACACCTAACTAACTTACAAACTAGCTTAAAACTAAGGAGGATGTTACCTAGGTAACGCACCGACCCGGGAGAGCGTGTCTGCCCTCACCTCTTCCTCAAGCCACCAAAATTCGGCGAACTGCTTTAAGGTATCAACCGTGTCCCGATCCGCAATTGCGGTATTAAAACGGAGGAGCTCCTGAGCATTGGCGGCGTACCCGTCGTGGATGAGCCGCTTATCCCTCGCGCGGCGGTGGCTGTGGTACAATACCGGCACACCATCTTTATCTTGGATTAACCCTTTCATGTCTGCATGAAGGAATGCCTCAGGCGGGACAAAGCCAGACCGGAGGGTACTCTCGTGGTACATTAAATTCGGGTAATAACCACCCGAGATCAGATTATTAGCGTTGGCCATCGCCCTTGCAACGTGCCTTCGAATCACCTTAATTAGGAAATTGTCAATCCTATTCAATCGAGCCCCATCGTATAGGGTCTTGTTGGGATAATATTTTATGTACTCAGACTCGGGAGTTCTAAACAACCCTAGGCAGGTCCTGAGACACTGTCTCTCAAACACCCGAATCTTTTCCATATAGGAAGGCGCTATATTGAACCAAATGGGACAGCCATAAGCGATGATCGGCCTTATAAGAGCCACGTAGCATATGACCTTTACTCTAGAATCAAGTTGACTGCTGCGAAACAGTCTCCTTGTCAGAGCATAAGCCCTCTTGGCCCCAGCAAGACAAGCATCTATATGTTTGTCAAAATACAGATACTGGTCGAGCCAGATGCCAAGATACCTGACCACGCTTCGCACCGCCAATGGTTGTCCATTTTGTCCAATAATGGCTAATTTTCGCCAGTTTTTTCTGGTATCCCTAGAGGCCCCAGCCAATGGAGTTCTGAACAGGATTGTTTCCGATTTTTGGAAATTGATTTTCAATTTCCAATCATCGCAATACCTCTTAATTTGGTCGAAGTCACGCTGCAAAAGGATGTTGATGACCTCGACTTTTGGACCTGATCTGTACGCCACTAAATCGTCTGCGTACGCTATAGCATGTCTGAGGGAACCCACCAGATCACTCGTGTAAATATTAAACAGGATCGGAGAATTCACCGCTCCCTGTTGTAAGCCGTTTTTAATTTCAAAGACTTTGCTCGAAGTCACGTTGCCAAATTTGACAACGAACTTCTTTCCCATAAGCATGTCATAAATCATATATAGCAATGGTTTTTGCATACCCAACCTAGTCAGCTTATAGAAGAGCCCCTCCAACCATACGGTGTCAAAGGCCTTCTCAAAGTCGACCAGGCAGGCACCCGTGCATTGGTTCTTGCATTTGTGCCACTGAATGTCGGACACCAATTTCGACGCGGTATGAATCGTTTCATGCCCCGCTCTAAAGCCAAACTGATTGTCCGGAATAATCTTATTTTCTTCAGCCTTCAAAAGAGCTCTATTAACGACCTTCTCGAATACCTTGCTAACATTCGGGAGCAAACTAATGGACCGAAGATTAGCCGGGTTGGTCCTATCTTTATCCCTTTTGGGGATAGGATGTACCACCGCCATTTTCCACCGCACTGGATAATATTCATTATTTAGCGCATTGTTAAATAGCGTGGTGAAGATCTCAATCGCTTCTAGAGGCAGGTGTCTTAATACGACGTTTGGGACACCGTCAACTCCCGCCGACTTTTTATTTTTAAGTGACTCAAAGATACACAAGAGTTCATCTTTGCTCACGAACAACTGGGAATTTGTCCTTTCATCGGCGATTATGCCGTTTGCAAGGTTGTCGTCATTGAACACGGTGAAACCGTTGTTCTCGGATCGCCAATTCTGAAGTTCGGTGCGCAGATAAAAGTGGTTCAGAAAGGCCCTCTCCTCGAGGTCGTGATTACGGCGAACTGGGTTGTTCACAGTATACACGGTCTCAAAGAAAGCGCCCATCAAATCCACTCTTTCCTGCGGGTCTTCGACCACGTAAAAACCGTCGTTCGAGTCGGCACCTTCCGGACTTATGCCAGCAGTCAGTAGTGTCTGTCTGTTCTCGTTCGTCCGAGGGATTCGGACACATGAAATGTCGTTATGATCTTTCCGCCTGAACAGTTTATTTATTTGTGGGAACATGTTCGGACTACTGGATTTTATAGCCCGAATTTTATTGCCCCAATACAAACTTACAGATTTTCTGTAATTCTCGACTATCAACTGTTTTAGGTTTTTGATCATCGACTTCAGTGTCCTCATCTCGGGATCGTTCCTGTCAGTAAACTGTCTGTGCAGCTGTTTAAGCCTCGAGAGCAGTCTACTTTTCTGTCTGTATAGAGCATCGATTGTCGCGTTTCGATACTTCTCAGTCTGTTCTTCGTCAGTGGAACGTCCTACCTTGGGGATAGTCCGCTCCACTGTCCGTTTGATGACGACATTCATTTGCAATAAATGGCTGTCGATTTCATCGTTTGTCAAGTTCCTGTTTGTCGGTGGGTTGATCTCACTCGAACGTATATCACGCTGTAAAACCCTGGAGAAGCGCGACCATTGTGCTCTTCGATAATCGAAAGAGCGCACTTGATCGTACTCCTCCAGCTGCGTTTGTTCGTTCGGGATCCGTATTACGACGGCGAGTCCGTAGTGGTCACTATCGTACTCAACCGTTCGTAAACAGTTCCGCGTTCGTCGATCTGTGTCTGTCAGTTCTAGTCTTTCGTCAACTAGCGCTAAGTCCAAGAAAGAACCTTCTCTAGGGAAAGACGGGTAATCCGTCGCGTACAACTCAAGTTTGTACTCAATCATATTATGACGCCACCAGTCGTGAAACTGGTTGCCCCTAGGGTTCGGAGTATCATTTCCCCATGCCGCATGTTTAGCATTAAGGTCTCCGCCCAAAAAGTAATAATTGTCCTCCGATTGAAGCTGTAAGCAACGAAAAAGTGTCTCGAGCTCGTTTAAAAATATAATGGGTTGGGGTGCGTCAGGTGCGTAAAGTGACACCACATACACCCGCCTCTGGCTATGGAGGGGAATGCATACGATGCACGCTTCCAACACCCGGAACCTACGCACGTCCCTGCTATATATGACCCTATGGCGCAAGCCTCTGCGTATTAAGATACCGACACCGCCTCCTTGACTGGAGTTGGGCCGATCTCTTCTAACTACCTTGTAATTTCTATAGCCCACTTTGTGCTTCGGAGTTAGCTTAGTTTCGCTAACCAAAAGTACATCTGGCTTTTCGGCTTTCAACAGATTGGAAACATTGATCCTTCTCTCGATCCTGATCATTGAATTAACATTCAACGCAAGGATCTTTAGTTTTACCTCGTCCAGCGTACCCATCATATTTATGGCGCGGTTGACTCAGCAAACAGCGTCGAATAGATAACGTCTATTCGAGCCGCTTGCTCATTTAACTGATTCTGGAATTTGTCGATCTTTCCGTGCAGTGACAGAAGGATCGCTTTCAAATCCAGATCCGCTTCAGGCGTTGGAGCCTTTGGTGCGGTTTTTGTATTTGCCTTACCCGGTCCAGATACCATTTGGGCAAATGACACATTGGGTGCAACAAAATTTGAGAACGAGCGACTCTTTCGACCCTTCTCTTCTTCGGACCTCTGTTTCCGAGCCAACACATTCTGTTTGACCTGCTGATACTTGGGACATCCCTTGAAATTGGCAGGATGTCCTGAGCTTTTGCAGAGTACACACGAGAGCTGGCCCCTATCCTCTACTCTATCCCTTCCCAAAGGACACTCCCCATGCTTGTGGTCCCTGTTGCACTTAACGCATCTGAACTGCATATGGCAATTAGCTGCGGCGTGCCCGAACCTCTGGCAGCGCATACATTGAAGTACGCGATCTGACCTTTTTAGCTTTTCCCAACGTACTGCATGATAGTACAGGAATCTGATCCTTTTCAGACTATCGATTCTGCTGTCGGGGGTTAATTGAACCAAAAAGAATGGTAATTTGCGGCTACCACCCCTGTCCGAAGGCGAGGAAAACGGCTTGACCCCCACGAACTTAAGGTCGTCGCACTCATAATTCTTGAGCTCCTTCTCGAGCTCGTCCGTTTTAACGCTTGGGTCGATACCCTTAAGCAGCACCGTTTGCAATTTTTCTCCCTTTGGAGTATACGTGAAGTATTCGGCCTCTGCTTTCTCCAGAGCGGTGCGTACCTTTTTATACTCCTCCATATTATTGCACATAATGATGTGTTTGTCGGCGTTTAGCCTTTTTATATAAAATTCCTTACTAACTAATCTACATAATCTAATACTATCACTTATGTCTAGATAACTTACATTAATTGGCGGGACTCTTACTTTTTTCTGCTGCTGTTGTTGTTGCTGCTGCTGATGTTGTTGTTGTTGTTGTTGTTGTTGTTGTTGTTGTTGCTGCTGCTGCTGCGGTTGCTGCTGCTCCTTCTTTTGTTGCTGTTGTTGTTGTCGCAGCGGCTGTTTTTGCGTCAGCTGCTGGCTCTGTTGTTGCTGTTGTTTTTGTTGTCGTTGTAGCTGGCTTTGCTGTGTTTGTTGCTGCTTTTGGCTTTGCCGTTGCAGTTGCTGCTGTTGCTGCTTTTTCAGCTCTTGTTGTTGCTGTTGTTTCAGCTGTTGTTGTTTTTGTTTTTGCTGCTGCTTTGCCTCTTCAATTTGCTTCAGCTTTTGTTGTTGCTGAACAACTTTCTGCTGACGCAACTTTTCCCTCTTTTCGAGGAGCTCTTTGATTAGACGGTCGAGCTGTGCCTCCTCGTCTTCTTCATCTTGCTGTTGTTGTTGTTGTTGTTGCGTTGGTTCGTCTTCGGCGTCCAGTAACTCTACGAACGACTTACCTTCGCCCACGTACCGGCACTCTCCCCCTTCAGACTCGTACGAGTAGCTGAGGCCATCGTTGTTGTCGTCTGTTTCGGTCTCTGACGTCAACACAGCATCGCCAGAATTTGCCTTTCGTTTGGCTGACATATTCGGCTTCGCTTTTATTCGTCGTCGCCTTTTATGCTCAACTTTTGTTGATTCCAGCGACTGTACACTTGCTGGCGTGGTTGGTACTGCAAATGCTGCTGTACTTGTTGTTAGTGCTGCGATTGCTGCTGCACTTGTTGTTGTTGTTGTTGCTGCTGCTGCTCCCAGTTGCTGCTGTTGGCCTTTTTTCGTTGTCATACGTTTAGGCAACGGGGCATCACCTTGCGGGACCTTTGGCTGGCCAGTGTCCATCGCCTGATTGCCTTGCGGCACTTCCACTTTCGGTTTTTGTTTTGTTTTCTTATTAATTATTTAATTAATTAATAAAAAAAGAGCACTTCCCCCACGGGGACTTGAACCGGCTCCGCTTGCGTCTGAGCCTCTGGTCTAATCCACTGAGCCACTCGGCTTATAGGAAAATTCTGTCCAGAATCACTTTATATTACGAATGATTTGCTATCACTGCACCACTAACTAAGTCGACTGTTCGCGTTGGCTGCTGAAGTACGACTGACGAGAACCGATGATTTCAGCGTGGTATGGTCGTTGGCGAAAATCGACTTAATAAATGTTTCATATAACTTACACCAAGTTAAACTTCATTATTTACCCTTAAATACAATTCAACGCATTGCATCGCAAATCTTTGGACTTAGAAAATAATGCAAATTACATCTTGCCCAGGCGCAAAAAAGAAGAAAAAGATAAAATAGCAAACAAAAAATTCTCGTTTTCAAAATGTATGAAGAATGTATTATTATATGTTTCTTACAAAGCAAAAAAAAAAAAATTATTAAATTTTTTTTCCAAGTTACTAGAGTAATTTTTCCGTTCTTTGTGATTCTCACAAACACGAAGGACTTTGGATTTGCAAAATAAGTGATCAGAACATTTAGAAAACCAGTTTTCTACCGTAATTTTTGGTAAATATCTCGCGCGGTAAATGTATTAAAAGAAAAAAATGAGCGTTCTTTTTGATTCTCACAAAAACGAAATACGGTAAATGTACTTAAGGAAACATAGTTCGTTCTTTGTGATTCTCACAAATGCAAAAGACCTTGATTTACATAACTAAAGTTAACTGACGACTTTTTCTACCGAGTAAAATAACTCGTCCGATAAATGAACTTTACCTAAGACTAGTTAAGTTACTAGAGTAATTTTTCCGTTCTTTGTGATTCTCACAAACACGAAGGACTTTGGATTTGCAAAATAAGTGATCAGAACATTTAGAAAACCAGTTTTCTACCGTAATTTTTGGTAAATATCTCGCGCGGTAAATGTATTAAAAGAAAAAAATGAGCGTTCTTTTTGATTCTCACAAAAACGAAATACGGTCAATGTACTTAAGGAAACATAGTTCGTTCTTTGTGATTCTCACAAATGCAAAAGTCCTTGATTTACATAACTAAAATTAACTGACGACTTTTTCTACCGAGTAAAATAACTCGTCCGATAAATGAACTTAAGCTAAGACTATCAAAAGCAATGACTAGAAGGGGTTTGTGGTTTTTAAGTTAATAAACTAAATTTTCTTTCATTCATTAACCAAAAAGCGTTCCTAATGTGGAACTTACTCTCTTTTTTAACACAAGCGTTCTTTTAAGGACAATCAATTCGATATGTATTGAGGCATTTCATATGAAAATTAAATTTTCTTTAAAACTTGAATTTCATGGTAAATATAAGTCATGCCAACCCCGAAAATCAGTGAATATGATTGGTGTTTAAAATAGCCGCGATTCACTATTCACTGATTAAATGGCTCGATTTTATGACCCAAATTGGCCATAAAGTGCCATAAAACAAACAAACCAATGGGACGCAGGTAGCAAATATTATTTCATAGAAAAGGTCAAGCAGGTAGATATCTGGTTTGCAAAAAGGTGCTCTCAATGAAGTGAAGAGTCTAAATATCCAAAATCATAGACCATAAAATACAAATTAATGGAGAAAAAGGGCAAAAAGAGGGCAAATGCCAACAACACGCGGTGTTCCCAAGCGGTCCCCCATCTAAGTACTAACCGCGCCCGACGCTGTTTAATTTCGGTGATCGGACGAGAACCGATGATTTCAGCGTGGTATGGTCGTTGGCGAAAATCGACTTAATAAATGTTTCATATAACTTACACCAAGTTAAACTTCATTATTTACCCTTAAATAGAATTCAACGCATTGCATCGCAAATCTTTGGACTTAGAAAATAATGCAAATTACATCTTGCCCAGGCGCAAAAAAGAAGAAAAAGATAAAATAGCAAACAAAAAATTCTCGTTTTCAAAATGTATGAAGAATGTATTATTATATGTTTCTTACAAAGCAAAAAAAAAAAATTATTAAATTTTTTTTCCAAGTTACTAGAGTAATTTTTCCGTTCTTTGTGATTCTCACAAACACGAAGGACTTTGGATTTGCAAAATAAGTGATCAGAACATTTAGAAAACCAGTTTTCTACCGTAATTTTTGGTAAATATCTCGCGCGGTAAATGTATTAAAAGAAAAAAATGAGCGTTCTTTTTGATTCTCACAAAAACGAAATACGGTAAATGTACTTAAGGAAACATAGTTCGTTCTTTGTGATTCTCACAAATGCAAAAGACCTTGATTTACATAACTAAAGTTAACTGACGACTTTTTCTACCGAGTAAAATAACTCGTCCGATAAATGAACTTTACCTAAGACTAGTTAAGTTACTAGAGTAATTTTTCCGTTCTTTGTGATTCTCACAAACACGAAGGACTTTGGATTTGCAAAATAAGTGATCAGAACATTTAGAAAACCAGTTTTCTACCGTAATTTTTGGTAAATATCTCGCGCGGTAAATGTATTAAAAGAAAAAAATGAGCGTTCTTTTTGATTCTCACAAAAACGAAATACGGTCAATGTACTTAAGGAAACATAGTTCGTTCTTTGTGATTCTCACAAATGCAAAAGTCCTTGATTTACATAACTAAAATTAACTGACGACTTTTTCTACCGAGTAAAATAACTCGTCCGATAAATGAACTTAAGCTAAGACTATCAAAAGCAATGACTAGAAGGGGTTTGTGGTTTTTAAGTTAATAAACTAAATTTTCTTTCATTCATTAACCAAAAAGCGTTCCTAATGTGGAACTTACTCTCTTTTTTAACACAAGCGTTCTTTTAAGGACAATCAATTCGATATGTATTGAGGCATTTCATATGAAAATTAAATTTTCTTTAAAACTTGAATTTCATGGTAAATATAAGTCATGCCAACCCCGAAAATCAGTGAATATGATTGGTGTTTAAAATAGCCGCGATTCACTATTCACTGATTAAATGGCTCGATTTTATGACCCAAATTGGCCATAAAGTGCCATAAAACAAACAAACCAATGGGACGCAGGTAGCAAATATTATTTCATAGAAAAGGTCAAGCAGGTAGATATCTGGTTTGCAAAAAGGTGCTCTCAATGAAGTGAAGAGTCTAAATATCCAAAATCATAGACCATAAAATACAAATTAATGGAGAAAAAGGGCAAAAAGAGGGCAAATGCCAACAACACGCGGTGTTCCCAAGCGGTCCCCCATCTAAGTACTAACCGCGCCCGACGCTGTTTAATTTCGGTGATCGGACGAGAACCGATGACTTTACTTTTTTACTTTTAAATTCATTTTTATTAACTTCTTTCTTTAACTTACATACTAGACAAAAATGATTAAATCTAAATTAAAACTAACATTTATCTTAATCTAGCTTACTGGCTCTTAACGAGCACTCTAAACTTAACTATATCCTTATAACTATTGCCTTTCGGCCTTAAATCTATCAATTTTTGTATTTAGCGCTGTTTTTTCATTTCCAAGAAACTTTGCTAAAAACTTGGACTCTTTATTATTTGTGTTTTCTTAAAACTACCTAAAACTACTTAAAACTACCTAAGCTACTTAATCTAAATTACCTATAATCAGGGTGATGAGCAATCTCTCGATTGGTCACCATCCCGATTGCGTCGATGGGCGCCTGGCAGTCCCCAACACGGTGCACACGCGCCGCCGGGACTCGAGCGAGGCCATAAGCATCGGTCAAGTCTCGGTAGCACTCATTCATGTTGACGAGCCCGGCCCCTCCCAAAGACCCCCTACGATACACCTAACTAACTTACAAACTAGCTTAAAACTAAGGAGGATGTTACCTAGGTAACGCACCGACCCGGGAGAGCGTGTCTGCCCTCACCTCTTCCTCAAGCCACCAAAATTCGGCGAACTGCTTTAAGGTATCAACCGTGTCCCGATCCGCAATTGCGGTATTAAAACGGAGGAGCTCCTGAGCATTGGCGGCGTACCCGTCGTGGATGAGCCGCTTATCCCTCGCGCCGCGGTGGCTGTGGTACAATACCGGCACACCATCTTTATCTTGGATTAACCCTTTCATGTCTGCATGAAGGAATGCCTCAGGCGGGACAAAGCCAGACCGGAGCGTACTCTCGTGGTACATTAAATTCGGGTAATAACCACCCGAGATCAGATTATTAGCGTTGGCCATCGCCCTTGCAACGTGCCTTCGAATCACCTTAATTAGGAAATTGTCAATCCTATTCAATCGAGCCCCATCGTATAGGGTCTTGTTGGGATAATATTTTATGTACTCAGACTCGGGAGTTCTAAACAACCCTAGGCAGGTCCTGAGACACTGTCTCTCAAACACCCGAATCTTTTCCATATAGGAAGGCGCTATATTGAACCAAATGGGACAGCCATAAGCGATGATCGGCCTTATAAGAGCCACGTAGCATATGACCTTTACTCTAGAATCAAGTTGACTGCTGCGAAACAGTCTCCTTGTCAGAGCATAAGCCCTCTTGGCCCCAGCAAGACAAGCATCTATATGTTTGTCAAAATACAGATACTGGTCGAGCCAGATGCCAAGATACCTGACCACGCTTCGCACCGCCAATGGTTGTCCATTTTGTCCAATAATGGCTAATTTTCGCCAGTTTTTTCTGGTATCCCTAGAGGCCCCAGCCAATGGAGTTCTGAACAGGATTGTTTCCGATTTTTGGAAATTGATTTTCAATTTCCAATCATCGCAATACCTCTTAATTTGGTCGAAGTCACGCTGCAAAAGGATGTTGATGACCTCGACTTTTGGACCTGATCTGTACGCCACTAAATCGTCTGCGTACGCTATAGCATGTCTGAGGGAACCCACCAGATCACTCGTGTAAATATTAAACAGGATCGGAGAATTCACCGCTCCCTGTTGTAAGCCGTTTTTAATTTCAAAGACTTTGCTCGAAGTCACGTTGCCAGATTTGACAACGAACTTCTTTCCCATAAGCATGTCATAAATCATATATAGCAATGGTTTTTGCATACCCAACCTAGTCAGCTTATAGAAGAGCCCCTCCAACCATACGGTGTCAAAGGCCTTCTCAAAGTCGACCAGGCAGGCACCCGTGCATTGGTTCTTGCATTTGTGCCACTGAATGTCGGACACCAATTTCGACGCGGCATGAATCGTTTCATGCCCCGCTCTAAAGCCAAACTGATTGTCCGGAATAATCTTATTTTCTTCAGCCCACTTCAAAAGAGCTCTATTAACGACCTTCTCGAATACCTTGCTAACATTCGGGAGCAAACTAATTGACCGAAGATTAGCCGGGTTGGTCCTATCTTTATCCCTTTTGGGGATAGGATGTACCACCGCCATTTTCCAATGCACTGGATAATATGCATTATTCAGCGCATTGTTAAATAGCGTGGCGAAGATCTCTATCGCTTCTAGAGGCAGGTGTCTTAATACGACGTTTGGGACACCGTCAACTCCCGCCGACTTTTTATTTTTAAGTGACTCAAAGATACACAAGAGTTCATCTTTGCTCACGGACAACTGGGAATTTGTCCTTTCATCGGCGATTATGCCGTTTGCAAGGTTGTCATCATTGAACACGGTGAAACCGTTGTTCTCGGATCGCCAATTCTGAAGTTCGGTGCGCAGATAAAAGTGGTTCAGAAAGGCCCTCTCCTCGAGGTCGTGATTACGGCGAACTGGGTTGTTCACAGTATACACGGTCTCAAAGAAAGCGCCCATCAAATCCACTCTTTCCTGCGGGTCTTCGACCACGTAAAAACCGTCGTTCGAGTCGGCACCTTCCGGACTTATGCCAGCAGTCAGTAGTGTCTGTCTGTTCTCGTTCGTCCGAGGGATTCGGACACATGAAATGTCGTTATGATCTTTCCGCCTGAACAGTTTATTTATTTGTGGGAACATGTTCGGACTACTGGATTTTATAGCCCGAATTTTATTGCCCCAATACAAACTTACAGATTTTCTGTAATTCTCGACTATCAACTGTTTTAGGTTTTTGATCATCGACTTCAGTGTCCTCATCTCGGGATCGTTCCTGTCAGTAAACTGTCTGTGCAGCTGTTTAAGCCTCGAGAGCAGTCTACTTTTCTGTCTGTATAGAGCATCGATTGTCGCGTTTCGATACTTCTCAGTCTGTTCTTCGTCAGTGGAACGTCCTACCTTGGGGATAGTCCGCTCCACTGTCCGTTTGATGACGACATTCATTTGCAATAAATGGCTGTCGATTTCATCGTTTGTCAAGTTCCTGTTTGTCGGTGGGTTGATCTCACTCGAACGTATATCACGCTGTAAAACCCTGGAGAAGCGCGACCATTGTGCTCTTCGATAATCGAAAGAGCGCACTTGATCGTACTCCTCCAGCTGCGTTTGTTCGTTCGGGATCCGTATTACGACGGCGAGTCCGTAGTGGTCACTATCGTACTCAACCGTTCGTAAACAGTTCCGCGTTCGTCGATCTGTGTCTGTCAGTTCTAGTCTTTCGTCAACTAGCGCTAAGTCCAAGAAAGAACCTTCTCTAGGGAAAGACGGGTAATCCTTCGCGTACAACTCAAGTTTGTACTCAATCATATTATGACGCCACCAGTCGTGAAACTGGTTGCCCCTAGGGTTCGGAGTATCATTTCCCCATGCCGCATGTTTAGCATTAAGGTCTCCGCCCAAAAAGTAATAATTGTCCTCCGATTGAAGCTGTAAGCAACGAAAAAGTGTCTCGAGCTCGTTTAAAAATATAATGGGTTGGGGTGCGTCAGGTGCGTAAAGTGACACCACATACACCCGCCTCTGGCTATGGAGGGGAATGCATACGATGCACGCTTCCAACACCCGGAACCTACGCACGTCCCTGCTATAAATGACCCTATGGCGCAAGCCTCTGCGTATTAAGATACCGACACCGCCTCCTTGACTGGAGTTGGGCCGATCTCTTCTAACTACCTTGTAATTTCTATAGCCCACTTTGTGCTTCGGAGTTAGCTTAGTTTCGCTAACCAAAAGTACATCTGGCTTTTCGGCTTTCAACAGATTGGAAACATTGATCCTTCTCTCGATCCTGATCATTGAATTAACATTCAACGCAAGGATCTTTAGTTTTACCTCGTCCAGCGTACCCATCATATTTATGGCGCGGTTGACTCAGCAAACAGCGTCGAATAGATAACGTCTATTCGAGCCGCTTGCTCATTTAACTGATTCTGGAATTTGTCGATCTTTCCGTGCAGTGACAGAAGGATCGCTTTCAAATCCAGATCCGCTTCAGGCGTTGGAGCCTTTGGTGCGGTTTTTGTATTTGCCTTACCCGGTCCAGATACCATTTGGGCAAATGACACATTGGGTGCAACAAAATTTGAGAACGAGCGACTCTTTCGACCCTTCTCTTCTTCGGACCTCTGTTTCCGAGCCAACACATTCTGTTTGACCTGCTGATACTTGGGACATCCCTTGAAATTGGCAGGATGTCCTGAGCTTTTGCAGAGTACACACGAGAGCTGGCCCCTATCCTCTACTCTATCCCTTCCCAAAGGACACTCCCCATGCTTGTGGTCCCTGTTGCACTTAACGCATCTGAACTGCATATGGCAATTAGCTGCGGCGTGCCCGAACCTCTGGCAGCGCATACATTGAAGTACGCGATCTGACCTTTTTAGCTTTTCCCAACGTACTGCATGATAGTACAGGAATCTGATCCTTTTCAGACTATCGATTCTGCTGTCGGGGGTTAATTGAACCAAAAAGAATGGTAATTTGCGGCTACCACCCCTGTCCGAAGGCGAGGAAAACGGCTTGACCCCCACGAACTTAAGGTCGTCGCACTCATAATTCTTGAGCTCCTTCTCGAGCTCGTCCGTTTTAACGCTTGGGTCGATACCCTTAAGCAGCACCGTTTGCAATTTTTCTCCCTTTGGAGTATACGTGAAGTATTCGGCCTCTGCTTTCTCCAGAGCGGTGCGTACCTTTTTATACTCCTCCATATTATTGCACATAATGATGTGTTTGTCGGCGTTTAGCCTTTTTATATAAAATTCCTTACTAACTAATCTACATAATCTAATACTATCACTTATGTCTAGATAACTTACATTAATTGGCGGGACTCTTACTTTTTTCTGCTGCTGTTGTTGTTGCTGCTGCTGATGTTGTTGTTGTTGTTGTTGTTGTTGTTGTTGTTGTTGCTGCTGCTGCTGCGGTTGCTGCTGCTCCTTCTTTTGTTGCTGTTGTTGTTGTCGCAGCGGCTGTTTTTGCGTCAGCTGCTGGCTCTGTTGTTGCTGTTGTTTTTGTTGTCGTTGTAGCTGGCTTTGCTGTGTTTGTTGCTGCTTTTGGCTTTGCCGTTGCAGTTGCTGCTGTTGCTGCTTTTTCAGCTCTTGTTGTTGCTGTTGTTTCAGCTGTTGTTGTTTTTGTTTTTGCTGCTGCTTTGCCTCTTCAATTTGCTTCAGCTTTTGTTGTTGCTGAACAACTTTCTGCTGACGCAACTTTTCCCTCTTTTCGAGGAGCTCTTTGATTAGACGGTCGAGCTGTGCCTCCTCGTCTTCTTCATCTTGCTGTTGTTGTTGTTGTTGTTGCGTTGGTTCGTCTTCGGCGTCCAGTAACTCTACGAACGACTTACCTTCGCCCACGTACCGGCACTCTCCCCCTTCAGACTCGTACGAGTAGCTGAGGCCATCGTTGTTGTCGTCTGTTTCGGTCTCTGACGTCAACACAGCATCGCCAGAATTTGCCTTTCGTTTGGCTGACATATTCGGCTTCGCTTTTATTCGTCGTCGCCTTTTATGCTCAACTTTTGTTGATTCCAGCGACTGTACACTTGCTGGCGTGGTTGGTACTGCAAATGCTGCTGTACTTGTTGTTAGTGCTGCGATTGCTGCTGCACTTGTTGTTGTTGTTGTTGCTGCTGCTGCTCCCAGTTGCTGCTGTTGGCCTTTTTTCGTTGTCATACGTTTAGGCAACGGGGCATCACCTTGCGGGACCTTTGGCTGGCCAGTGTCCATCGCCTGATTGCCTTGCGGCACTTCCACTTTCGGTTTTTGTTTTGTTTTCTTATTAATTATTTAATTAATTAATAAAAAAAGAGCACTTCCCCCACGGGGACTTGAACCGGCTCCGCTTGCGTCTGAGCCTCTGGTCTAATCCACTGAGCCACTCGGCTTATAGGAAAATTCTGTCCAGAATCACTTTATATTACGAATGATTTGCTATCACTGCACCACTAACTAAGTCGACTGTTCGCGTTGGCTGCTGAAGTACGACTGACGAGAACCGATGATTTCAGCGTGGTATGGTCGTTGGCGAAAATCGACTTAATAAATGTTTCATATAACTTACACCAAGTTAAACTTCATTATTTACCCTTAAATAGAATTCAACGCATTGCATCGCAAATCTTTGGACTTAGAAAATAATGCAAATTACATCTTGCCCAGGCGCAAAAAAGAAGAAAAAGATAAAATAGCAAACAAAAAATTCTCGTTTTCAAAATGTATGAAGAATGTATTATTATATGTTTCTTACAAAGCAAAAAAAAAAAAAATTATTAAATTTTTTTTCCAAGTTACTAGAGTAATTTTTCCGTTCTTTGTGATTCTCACAAACACGAAGGACTTTGGATTTGCAAAATAAGTGATCAGAACATTTAGAAAACCAGTTTTCTACCGTAATTTTTGGTAAATATCTCGCGCGGTAAATGTATTAAAAGAAAAAAATGAGCGTTCTTTTTGATTCTCACAAAAACGAAATACGGTAAATGTACTTAAGGAAACATAGTTCGTTCTTTGTGATTCTCACAAATGCAAAAGACCTTGATTTACATAACTAAAGTTAACTGACGACTTTTTCTACCGAGTAAAATAACTCGTCCGATAAATGAACTTTACCTAAGACTAGTTAAGTTACTAGAGTAATTTTTCCGTTCTTTGTGATTCTCACAAACACGAAGGACTTTGGATTTGCAAAATAAGTGATCAGAACATTTAGAAAACCAGTTTTCTACCGTAATTTTTGGTAAATATCTCGCGCGGTAAATGTATTAAAAGAAAAAAATGAGCGTTCTTTTTGATTCTCACAAAAACGAAATACGGTCAATGTACTTAAGGAAACATAGTTCGTTCTTTGTGATTCTCACAAATGCAAAAGTCCTTGATTTACATAACTAAAATTAACTGACGACTTTTTCTACCGAGTAAAATAACTCGTCCGATAAATGAACTTAAGCTAAGACTATCAAAAGCAATGACTAGAAGGGGTTTGTGGTTTTTAAGTTAATAAACTAAATTTTCTTTCATTCATTAACCAAAAAGCGTTCCTAATGTGGAACTTACTCTCTTTTTTAACACAAGCGTTCTTTTAAGGACAATCAATTCGATATGTATTGAGGCATTTCATATGAAAATTAAATTTTCTTTAAAACTTGAATTTCATGGTAAATATAAGTCATGCCAACCCCGAAAATCAGTGAATATGATTGGTGTTTAAAATAGCCGCGATTCACTATTCACTGATTAAATGGCTCGATTTTATGACCCAAATTGGCCATAAAGTGCCATAAAACAAACAAACCAATGGGACGCAGGTAGCAAATATTATTTCATAGAAAAGGTCAAGCAGGTAGATATCTGGTTTGCAAAAAGGTGCTCTCAATGAAGTGAAGAGTCTAAATATCCAAAATCATAGACCATAAAATACAAATTAATGGAGAAAAAGGGCAAAAAGAGGGCAAATGCCAACAACACGCGGTGTTCCCAAGCGGTCCCCCATCTAAGTACTAACCGCGCCCGACGCTGTTTAATTTCGGTGATCGGACGAGAACCGATGACTTTTTGACTTTTAAATTCATTTTTATTAATTCTTTCTTTAACTTACATACTAGACAAAAATAATTAAATCTAAATTAAGACTAACATTTATCTTAATAGCTTACTGGCTCTTAACGAGCACTCTAAACTTAACTATATCCTTATAACTATTGCCTTTCGGCCTTAAATCTATCAATTTATGTATTTAGCGCTGTTTTTTCATTTCCAAGAAACTTTGCTAAAAACTTGGACTCTTTATTATTTGTGTTTTCTTAAAACTACCTAAAACTACTTAAAACTACCTAAGCTACTTAATCTAAATTACCTATAATCAGGGTGATGAGCAATCTCTCGATTGGTCACCATCCCGATTGCGTCGATGGGCGCCTGGCAGTCCCCAACACGGTGCACACGCGCCGCCGGGACTCGAGCGAGGCCATAAGCATCGGTCAAGTCTCGGTAGCACTCATTCATGTTGACGAGCCCGGCCCCTCCCAAAGACCCCCTAAGATACACCTAACTAACTTACAAACTAGCTTAAAACTAAGGAGGATGTTACCTAGGTAACGCACCGACCCGGGAGAGCGTGTCTGCCCTCACCTCTTCCTCAAGCCACCAAAATTCGGCGAACTGCTTTAAGGTATCAACCGTGTCCCGATCCGCAATTGCGGTATTAAAACGGAGGAGCTCCTGAGCATTGGCGGCGTACCCGTCGTGGATGAGCCGCTTATCCCTCGCGCGGCGGTGGCTGTGGTACAATACCGGCACACCATCTTTATCTTGGATTAACCCTTTCATGTCTGCATGAAGGAATGCCTCAGGCGGGACAAAGCCAGACCGGAGGGTACTCTCGTGGTACATTAAATTCGGGTAATAACCACCCGAGATCAGATTATTAGCGTTGGCCATCGCCCTTGCAACGTGCCTTCGAATCACCTTAATTAGGAAATTGTCAATCCTATTCAATCGAGCCCCATCGTATAGGGTCTTGTTGGGATAATATTTTATGTACTCAGACTCGGGAGTTCTAAACAACCCTAGGCAGGTCCTGAGACACTGTCTCTCAAACACCCGAATCTTTTCCATATAGGAAGGCGCTATATTGAACCAAATGGGACAGCCATAAGCGATGATCGGCCTTATAAGAGCCACGTAGCATATGACCTTTACTCTAGAATCAAGTTGACTGCTGCGAAACAGTCTCCTTGTCAGAGCATAAGCCCTCTTGGCCCCAGCAAGACAAGCATCTATATGTTTGTCAAAATACAGATACTGGTCGAGCCAGATGCCAAGATACCTGACCACGCTTCGCACCGCCAATGGTTGTCCATTTTGTCCAATAATGGCTAATTTTCGCCAGTTTTTTCTGGTATCCCTAGAGGCCCCAGCCAATGGAGTTCTGAACAGGATTGTTTCCGATTTTTGGAAATTGATTTTCAATTTCCAATCATCGCAATACCTCTTAATTTGGTCGAAGTCACGCTGCAAAAGGATGTTGATGACCTCGACTTTTGGACCTGATCTGTACGCCACTAAATCGTCTGCGTACGCTATAGCATGTCTGAGGGAACCCACCAGATCACTCGTGTAAATATTAAACAGGATCGGAGAATTCACCGCTCCCTGTTGTAAGCCGTTTTTAATTTCAAAGACTTTGCTCGAAGTCACGTTGCCAGATTTGACAACGAACTTCTTTCCCATAAGCATGTCATAAATCATATATAGCAATGGTTTTTGCATACCCAACCTAGTCAGCTTATAGAAGAGCCCCTCCAACCATACGGTGTCAAAGGCCTTCTCAAAGTCGACCAGGCAGGCACCCGTGCATTGGTTCTTGCATTTGTGCCACTGAATGTCGGACACCAATTTCGACGCGGTATGAATCGTTTCATGCCCCGCTCTAAAGCCAAACTGATTGTCCGGAATAATCTTATTTTCTTCAGCCTTCAAAAGAGCTCTATTAACGACCTTCTCGAATACCTTGCTAACATTCGGGAGCAAACTAATGGACCGAAGATTAGCCGGGTTGGTCCTATCTTTATCCCTTTTGGGGATAGGATGTACCACCGCCATTTTCCACCGCACTGGATAATATTCATTATTTAGCGCATTGTTAAATAGCGTGGTGAAGATCTCAATCGCTTCTAGAGGCAGGTGTCTTAATACGACGTTTGGGACACCGTCAACTCCCGCCGACTTTTTATTTTTAAGTGACTCAAAGATACACAAGAGTTCATCTTTGCTCACGAACAACTGGGAATTTGTCCTTTCATCGGCGATTATGCCGTTTGCAAGGTTGTCGTCATTGAACACGGTGAAACCGTTGTTCTCGGATCGCCAATTCTGAAGTTCGGTGCGCAGATAAAAGTGGTTCAGAAAGGCCCTCTCCTCGAGGTCGTGATTACGGCGAACTGGGTTGTTCACAGTATACACGGTCTCAAAGAAAGCGCCCATCAAATTCACTCTCTCCTGCGGGTCTTCGACCACGTAAAAACCGTCGTTCGAGTCGGCACCTTCCGGACTTATGCCAGCAGTCAGTAGCGTCTGTCTGTTCTCGTTCGTCCGAGGGATTCGGACACATGAAATGTCGTTATGATCTTTCCGCCTGAACAGTTTATTTATTTGTGGGAACATGTTCGGACTACTGGATTTATAGCCCGAATTTTATTGCCCCATTACAAACTTACAGATTTTCTGTAATTCTCGACTATCAACTGTTTCAGGTTTTTGATCATCGACTTCAGTGTCCTCATCTCGGGATCGTTCCTGTCAGTAAACTGTCTGTGCAGCTGTTTAAGCCTCGAGAGCAGTCTACTTTTCTGTCTGTATAGAGCATCGATTGTCGCGTTTCGATACTTCTCAGTCTGTTCTTCGTCAGTGGAACGTCCTACCTTGGGGATAGTCCGCTCCATTGTCCGTTTGATGACGACATTCATTTGCAATAAATGGCTGTCGATTTCATCGTTTGTCAAGTTCCTGTTTGTCGGTGGGTTGATCTCACTCGAACGTATATCACGCTGTAAAACCCTGGAGAAGCGCGACCATTGTGCTCTTCGATAATCGAAAGAGCGCACTTGATCGTACTCCTCCAGCTGCGTTTGTTCGTTCGGGATCCGTATTACGACGGCGAGTCCGTAGTTGTCACTATCGTACTCGACCGTTCGTAAACAGTTCCGCGTTCGTCGATCTTTGTCTGTCAGTTGAAAACCCGTTTTCATTAAACAATTACTTTACAGTAATTACTGCAATAATTATTTAATTCTTTCACTTTGCCACTAAATGAAAGTGAAATCAAATAAATAACAATATATTTTCCCCTATAGAATTAACACAAACAACAGGGTCGGTGTCCAGATAAGGGGGAATATATGAGAAAATATTACAAAAAATACAAAAAACTAGTACTTTCTTCTATTCACACCGATATCAGCTGTTTTCTGACAGCCTTTTTGTGTAAAAAAAACATTTTAAACGAAGAAGTCAAATATGTTGTATGTACCTAATGCAAACATCGCTTATAAAATCCGTGCATGAAAGTAACTGTGCTCTATGTTGCTGATCCTGGCCTCATCGGAAAAACAAGAAACAAAACAAATAGGTAGGTATCATTATACTGGGTGACCATTTAGGTATTGAATATTTTGTGAACAATTTCTCAATGGACACACATAAAATTAGATTATTTCACCAATATATTAGAGCTGAAAGAAATAATTAATAAAGGATGTGGTGATACCACTGACGCCATATATCGGCATATAGCGGCATCTGAATTATGATAGCCATCTCTGTTATTCATACCTACATTTATTATTTAGTTTTTCTAAGGTGGAGAACCTGAGCTGAATTCTCTCGTTCTCGTTACATGTGTTTTGGAGAATAAATATATATATTTTTATAGTGAATTTGCCTGCGTTTAATATGCTTCTCAAAATAAAAAGAATAACATTACCAGCACGAATGAAAGAATAATTGCCGCAATAATTTAACACGAATTTAAGCATTTATGTCCTTCTCAATTAGAAAAAATATCACATAGCTAGGTCAATTTTAAATTATTCGCAGTCTCTGTTTATAGCCACAGGTATGATAGAGACAGCATGGGTGAAAACGATATCGTTCAATCGTTTTTATTTTACGTGATCTGAGCCCTGAAAATATATTCGTTTATTTGCAAATTTTTGTAATCACTATTCACGATTCCACCCCAAAAATGACATTTGCAAAGAACATTTTTGTGTTTAAACGTTGCTTAAACTCGAAAATTGTTTATAAACAATTTTCCTGCGTAAGAGCATTTTAGAGCGTGCGTAAAGTTAAGCAACCTCTACGACACGTTTATAAATGACGCTGACGGTCTATAGTAGGCTCTGGAGTCCAGACTGCACGAGTCCATTTCTCAGCTAAACGCAATACTTGCACTATTTTCCTGAATGCTGCCATTTTATGATTTGCGTTTGCAGCTTAATGACAATGACGCTATTTTGACATTTCATGGAAAACGCACGACATTTTGGATTTTACTTTGCTTATTACCTTCGACATCGACTTCAACTGTATTATTAAAATAAAAACGACTGTAAGAAAGGTTAAATAATTAAAATTGAAGATTTAACATACTTGATAATATGATAAATCGACGAAGAAGAGCTAGTTCTGTTGCAAGTAGACAAGATGAGGATGTAATGGACGACTCAACACCGGAACAATCTCCAGTACAAACAGGAGGAAGAAAAAGAAAACGCCTGGACCCGGTAAGTTTTAACCTTTCGAAACAATAAACTTATAAGATTACTCAAAGTCTATAATACGAATATTATGTGCTATGCATAGATAAAAACCATTGAAAATGTGGCCAAAAAAATTCATATAAAACCTGTGGCTGTTGCATTATCAAATGTTTATTCAGAAACAATGTTCTTTTTGAACAAAAAAAAATAACCACAATGCAGTCAACACATTATTCTACGTTTGTTTCAGTATCTAGCAAACATTTTTTTTATACTGTGCTGGTTTATTTATGTAGGTACCTACTCTCGTCTTCAATGGCAGACGCGTTAGCAGAAAGGTACATTCACCTCTGTAATAAATTTCGGCCCTATCTTAATTTGTACAGATTTTGAAATTTCCGTGTACATTTAAGTTGGCTTTAATACGAATTTACCTCCGTTCTCTGATACCCCTTAATTTAACAAAAAAAATCATTAAATTAAATAGTGGTAGGTACCTACGAAACCAAATTACGTAGTGCTATGCGTATAAATCTGAAAGAATTCAAATCCAGCTGGAATTTATCACGGGAAAATGTCTTATAATACAATGCAAAGACGTATGCATTTCTTTAATCTACTTATTTGAATGGTCGCACTGGTGCCTTTTTAATTTTTATCGAAGTGAACACTTGACAAGAAATTTTGTGAAAAATCGTGAGAACTACAACAGAGATCACCAAAGTTTTAACACAAAAAAACACAAGACATCTGAAAATTCAATTTTAATCTCGCTTCAAAATCAAAATTTTGGAATTTGTTGGGGCTTCTTTTTACGGAATCAACTCTGTTTCGTGTTTTATTTATGACTTGCTGGATAGTCTCTTAACATTCAAAATTTATAGAAACATCGCTAATCGAGCATGCTAACAACAACCCCTTGAAATTGCAAGGCCAGATTTGACATGGGTTAGGACATTGAGCAAAAGTTGGTATTTTGGATAAAAAGGAGTTTATGTAACTCGGATGATCCTGATGGCTATAACTATTACTCCCATGATCATGGGTCGATCCCCGAAAAAAAAACAATAAACAAATTTCATATTAGGGTTTTTTTCCAGTGCTCCACTTCTCGCGACAACAAAATTGAATGAAAAAAGCTTTCTCAAATCAGCCGCTCGGACTCGGTATAAAAAGAAAAACTGTAGGTCCCTTCCGTTCCAAAAAAAAAATAAAAACACAAACGAATTTTTGTGAGAGCCTAGGCCTAGGGTCCCTATACGGACCTGCATAAGAATCTATATAGGAAAAATGCTTCATATGCCCCAGAAAAATATATTTGTTCTGTCATTTCATCTGGTTATATTGGTTGAGCTGGGGACTGCGCACTTAACAAAAATATTTGTATTTACTTTCAGTCCGAACTTTGTCAACAACTTTACGACTCCATTCGAAATATAAAAAAAGAAGATGGTTCAATGCTATGCGACACATTCATTCGTGCACCTAAAAGACGCCAAGAACCATCATACTATGACGTAGTTGCAAATCCCATAGACCTACTTAAAGTGCAACAAAAGCTTAAAACAGATTCCTATGATGATGTCGATGAACTAGCTCAAGATATTGAACTTCTAGTAAACAATGCGAAAGCTTTTTACAAAATTGATACCCCAGAGTACCAGGACGCATGTTCTCTTTGGCAATTTTTCAACACAAATAAGTCTAAAATATTAGAATCTGCGGGCATCGAAGAAGAACCACGCTCCAAAAGAGTTGGTCGCAATCCACGACGATCAACTGCAAATGAAAGTGAAACATCCGAATGTTCCAACAAGCCGGATGAGGATTTCGATCCATATGAAGAGTTATTTGCATCTGTTATGACTGCAACAGATCCAACCATGAATGATCGGCCATTGCACAGAGAATTCCAATTACTACCATCAAAGAAGGTATATCCGGACTATTATGATGTAATCGAACATCCAATCGATTTAAGGCTGATCGCCACGAAAATACAGACAAACGCATATTCGAATATAATCGAAATGGAAAAGGATTTGTTACAAATGACAAAAAATGCATGTCAATTCAATGAGCCTGGTTCGCAGATATACAAAGATGCCAAAACTCTAAAAAAGGTTTGATTAATAGATTTTGAAAAAAAAAAAATTGTTTTAACTTTATAATATTTTTATTGTTAGATATTTACCCAAAGAAGAATTGAAATTGAAACTGGACGTGCAAAGTCAACAATAATAAAAAAAAATAAAACATGCGCTAGTGCTGTTATTGCTTCACTAAAAGTGGAAATTGATACTTCAGACGATGAAGACGGCGATAAGAAAGGCGAAGGTCCCATGTGGTCATTGTTTGATCATTTATTTAATACGGCCAACTCTTCAGGTAAATAATTCTAACATCCATCCACACTTCTGCATTCAATTTTCCGTTCAATTTTGCTTACAGCATGATAACCTAATTTGTTTGATATCCTTAGAGATATATTTTGAATTTGTTTTCAGTTTTGTTTCTTCTTTTTCATAATAGGTACATACATAGTTGAATTATTTTTATGGTTGAGGGGTCAGGTAACTAATTTGACAAAAGTTAAATACAGATCGACTTCATAACGGAAACAAATGTGCTGTATATACATTTATAAACACAAAACTTGCTGCATTCATAGCACAACCATGCATTTTCAAAACTGACTTGAACTACGATTATTTTGCCAAATCTTTCGGTTATGGCGAGTACCCCATACTTCGTCGAAATCATTCAAATAATCTCATGAAGAGGGTTCCCTATCGCTTTCTCTGTTCCTCTTCTTAATGTCATTCCATTGAGGATGTCATTCCATTTCTAAACTTCTTAGGGATAAATATCCGATTTGCTGCGAGGAAAAATGTTTGAAATTCATTTGATTTCGGCCAAAACATTTTTTTCTTTGCCAGCCACAAATTTGCTTTCCATGGAAGTCAAATCGATATTCAAAGCCTCCAGTTACATGCTCCAAGTTGATTGTGTTAGCTCTACCTTTGTCCGCTCCACTTAAAACGGGGTCTTTCTCTGTTGTCCAATCGATATAAGCTGAACCAAATTACACCAGAAGGATCATTTCTCTCAAAATTTCAGAATATACTTTCATTCGCCTTAGACAAAATATATATGTACTTCTGCACCATACCAGGATAATTAGTATCCAAAAAAAACAGCTACTGTCAAAAGGTATTGTTCCCTTGATCTCTGCGGTGTAATTTTACAAATTAAAGTAGAGTAGAGGTAGACAAAGTTCTTAAACACTTTATATCTGTCCATCGATCGTGTTGTCCAGAGTTCTCTCTCGATGATGGCGTACGTATACTTATTTTTACCCTCAATAATAGTTCAACTCATCTTCGCCGTTTCGCTACCAGCAAACGCTCTTCTGATAGCTTCTTTTAAGATCCTTATTATCGACTGTGAATCTATTACCATATTCTCACGCTCATTTTAGAAGTTTTCTGCTAGAGCTAGGGCCATGCCATGACCAAGGAGCTCATCTGTCTTTGCTCGAAGTTATTACGCCTGAAAGCCCATTCAACATATTTCTAGATGACATGCTACCGGAATGTGGCTTCCATAAAATCTTCTCTATCATCGTCCCTCTAAGGGGGGAGTGGGAAAAATAAAAACCGAATTCATCACGACTTGACTAAGGTGGAGGCAGGGACTTAATCTGGCATTGAGCCAGCCTTTGCAAAAACTCTCTTTGCAAAAACTCTCTTTGCAAAAACTCTCCATATTCCAAGCTGAAATCCTTGAAGTTCTAATGCACATGTTAAAACTATATTTATCTTCTCAGACAGCAAAGCCGCTCTCAAAGCTTTTGATTCATCTGTCACAAAATCAAGGCTGGTCGATTGGAAAAATACGTGGCTTTCTACGAACTTGCAAATAAAAGCTAGTCATTCTTCACTGAATATGCGACTCAATGGCTAAAGTCGGCTCGACAATACCACTTATCGTATCTGAATCCTTCTCTGGTATCAGTAAAAAACATTTCAGGGACTACATGAAGGGATTGTCGCAAACCGAATTCAATGAAGTCTGGCTTAAAGCACCTGAGCAGAACTGCACCAGACAATTTCTTCCCAAATTTTCACCCAGAAAATCCTACTCCCTCATTAGATTGAACAAAAATCCTAACAGGAATAATCAGTGACCAAGCCTCATGAAAATGCATGTTCACCGCATCTCCCCGGACCCTATATGCAGACTCTGTCTTGAGAGTTTTGAATCTTCACATACGCATGGAATGTCCGGCTCTCTTTTGGCTCAGAAATAATATTCTTGGCAATGAAATCGTTGCTTCAGCAAATCTTACCGACATACCCCCCCAGAGAAGATTCGTGTCTTCCTGACGGAGTGAAAAGATGCCACTGGGGAAGGTACAATAGACTCATTTAAAAGAGGCCGCAGTACCAGAGCACCATAAGGCTCTCCCGACTAATAATCTAATCAGAAATTAACCTAAAACTGCGTTTTCCCAATACATATAATAAAAAAAATATTTTGTAATACTTTAAACAATAAAAATGACAAATGAATTAAACAAAAATGTGCATAACATGCAACAATGTGAAACATTTTTTGCTGAATTTTATTCCTGTGAAAAATGCCATTAATATGAGAAACCAATATCAAAGCACTATCTGAACCGTACCACAGCCCATATCATCAATGCAGTAAGTGTACAAATTAGGCCTTAACACTGAGCCGCGAGATACTCTCAAATTCACTAACTGAACAAAGTTCTTAAATCTTTAAGGTTTATTAGAAAGATAGGATCTGATCCAATTGATCATAAAACCACGAAATCCAGTTTTGTTTAGTGTTCTCAACAAGACGCTGTTTTGATTAAATTTTGAAACTCAGCTGGTTACTAAGAGATCCTATTTTTGGTGCCTGTGTTGTATGAAGTATCTTTCATAGTATTTGCAACCCAACCCAAACTAACCTAAGATACCAATTTTATTCATGAAATAGTTAAGTTCGGTTGCCACAATACTGGACTTGATTTTGGACATCAGTCGTCATCATGTCGCGGAAAAGCTTGCATGCACCAAACATCATTATATCGCTTGTATAACGATCATAATAGCTACCACACATTTAAACGTACTTCTAATTTATTCATAATTTGCATTAAAAAAAAAAAAAAAACTTTTGTTGTTAATTATGTTCTTTTTCTTTTTATTTTCATTTTGTGTTTCTGTACACTATCTTCGTTGTGTTCTTCGGAAACAAAAACAACAATATTTATAGATCACCCTAATGCAACAGGCGCTCCACTTGGACATTCGTTATGGAAACTTCCATATAGACGATTTCATCCAGAATATTTTGAGTTAATAAAACGACCGATTTCAATGTGTCAGATTCAGACAAAGCTAAAAAAGGGCGACTATGCAAATATTACTGATCTGACTGCGGATTTGTACTTGATGCTTGATAATGCTAAGAAGGCGTTCCCACCTGGCCATCGCACACACAAAGTGATACAACTGAACTATTATTTTAACCGTTTTATTATAATTACTGTTTGTTTATTTCTTTTTTTATTATTATTATTTTTGTAGGACGCAGTGAAGATGCTCAAAATAATGAATGCTAAGCTGGTAGAAGAAGGATTGGATCCGGTAAGTGTTATTTGATAGTACATATTATAACAACACGACGAACTACAGAACTAGTGAACCGAAATCAAGACTAGTTTCCAAATTAAAAGGTCATTATCATTACCATTCATACTCGTTCTGATAGTTCTATTGGATATTAAACGGATGACCTAGTCATCATCATTACGGGCACTGAGGCAAACGAAGTTACTTCACGTATGCAACGAGCCCTTAGGACAGTACTTAGATGGTGCAACGACGAAAATCTGTCAATAAATCCCAGTAAGTCTGTCATAGTTCCTTTTACAAAAAGAAGAAATCCATACTTAGGTCAAATTTCAATAAATGATACAATAATTGAGTACTCCGATGAAGTCAAATATCTAGGAGTAATCCTAGACAAAAGACTTAACTGGAACTCCCACATCAACAATAAAATAACAAAAGCAACAAACGCTTCATGGGCTTGCCGACGAATGTATGGCAAAACCTGGGGGATTTCCCCAAAAATCACTTACTGGATCTATACAGTGATGATAAGGCCCATCATGACATATGTATGGTGGAACAAAGTCAAACAGATAACCGCCATCTCAAAGCTCAAGAAGGTACAACGCCTAGCATGTCTGGGCATATCCGGCGCCATGCGCACCTGTCCTACGGCTGCTATAGAAGCCATTATAGGACTAACACCTCTCCACATTTATATCAACAAAGTGGCAATTCGCAGTTCGGTAAGTTTGTTACAAGCGAAAGAGTTAAGTCACAAGTACCACCCGGAGCTAATGGCACTTCTTTCGGAAATTCCTGAACATAAAATGATCTGCGCGGTCACTGACCTCATACCAAAAACCTTATGTTTCGACAAACGGTTCTCCACGGAGATCCCAAGTAGAGAAGCATGGGCAAGTAACTGCCCACCAAACTGCCAAAGTGGCCTAAAGTGGTATACGGATGGTTCCAAAATGGAATCTGGGGTGGGAGCTGGTTTTCATGGACCAAACCGAAATGTCTCAATACCTATGGGGAAAACCCCTACTGTTTTTCAGGCAGAGCTCCATGCCATCAAAGAATGCGCAAACACCATCTTAAACTCAGGTATTAAGGGCGCTAACATCCACATATTCACGGATAGTCAATCGGCTATAAAAGCCCTTAGCTCATATATTATTGACTCCATATCAGTGCTTCACTGCTTCAACACCCTCCAGACACTCAGTACCAGAAACAAAATCAGGTTATGTTGGGTTCCTGGCCATGAGGGTATTGTAGGAAATGAAAATGCTGATGAACTAGCCAGAAAGGGCTCGGTATCCCCTTTTATAGGACCAGAACCATTTTGTTCAATCGCTAAATCAGCTATAAACGCGGCCATAAAAAGCTGGGAACGCAATAAATGCATTTCACATTGGGAGAACATCCCTGGATTTAGACAAGCCAAAAAAGCGATAGAACCTTTCAAAAAGGATGCCAAAAAGATCCTAAATCTACGCAGGCATGATATCAAAAATTTAGTAGGCTACCTTACAGGCCACCATGGTTTACGATATCACCTAAAAAATATGCAAGTAGTCGCCTCACCGGAGTGCCTACTTTGTCTTGAGGAAGACGAAACAGCTGAGCATATCATGTGTGAATGCCCGGCCCTCTGTGGTATCAGAAGGAAGTCATTTCTCAAGGAAATTATAAGTACCAACGTACTAAGGACGACCTCTGCTGAATGTATTATCAGCTACATTAAGAAAGTAGAAACGCTACTCTCCTAACCAATTTCTGACGCTTCTAGCACAAAAGACCTTACAGGTCGAAGTGCTCCCTCTATATCGCCCATGGCGAGTTAGAATGTTTAAAAAAAAAAAAAAAGTCTGAAAAGAGACGGTAGGAAACTCATTGTTGTGATTACTGTCTGTTAAATTTGCAGCACCTTAAGGTGCCGTTTTGCTACTCTCAAACAGAACTGAATTACTTACTTGCTTAAGGTGGGGCTACAGTCGGGGGTGGCCCTGGGCCTCAACCAACCCGTTTTAGACCAAAAATTGATACTGAAATAGGTATCAAGTCATTTCTTCACGAAGTACTAAGCTGAATTTGATACCAAGTTTAGTTAGTACTCGGTACCTGCCTCAAAATCGGCAGTCTAACGTACGTCGTTAGTACCTGAATTAGATCG
This sequence comes from Cheilosia soror, assembly GCA_949372485.1. Taxonomy (NCBI): domain Eukaryota; kingdom Metazoa; phylum Arthropoda; class Insecta; order Diptera; family Syrphidae; genus Cheilosia; species Cheilosia soror. The sequence goes on from OX443563.1 coordinate 37,662,955, forward strand.
ATTTCATTGCTTCAGCTCTTGCCTATTTTTGTGAAAAAGGTAAAAACGTCATAGGTTTATTTGTAATGAAAAAATGGATTTCATTTTCGATAGGGATAATTGGTTCAACAATTTCGATGATGACATTGAGTGTGTCCCATCTATATGAAAGTAAGAATTTAGCCTGCGGAACAGGATACTGCTTTGCTACACTGTCTCGCTAAATTTGATCTCTGTAGATATTTTTGTATGGGAGATAACATTTAGCGCGAGCAGGGTACTGGGCTTAATCGATAACTATTGCCTGAGCAGCAATTGCTGATCAGATCACTCTACGATTCATGACAAGTGGATCGGATTTATTCAAATTCCAGCAACATTGGCAGAACAAAAAAAATAATGACCGCTGCTGCATTTTATCGCTTTGCATAGTCTCCACAGACAATCGGTGCAATCTACCGCACTCATATTAAATTGTAAACACCGAATTGGTGAGTGCAGTTCCATATGTGCAATAATAGAAAAAGAAAAGCAATCAATCATATACGCTATCATATGCTTTCCCATGGTGTATACGCCTACAAACACATATTTTACAACAGGGAAGCAACAAAAATATTAAAAAAAAAATACTTGCTCTTATGAATAACAACCAGTCATCCTGCAAAATATTTGAAGCCAAATGAGCATAAAAATGTCACCGTTATGACATTTCACAGGCAAAAATGGGTACTAGGCCAGTTTTAGACGTATTAGTCGTTAGTACGGTTGATAAATTTAGCTCTGGTACTAACGATGTGAAGAAATACACAAGTATGTACTAACTTTTCGTTGGTACCGAGTATCAGAGCTAGTTACAGGTCTAGCTGGACTGGGTACTAGTACTCATCTGAAGAAATCAGCCGTAAATTAGTTTAGTTCCCCTCTGGTTAATCGTTCCTCTGGTGTTGGCGTTTGAGTCTTGCAATATTCTTTCAAGAACGATGTTGAAGAAGTCTCTCGCGCATCTCTTTGTCTAAATATTTTTTTGACACGGAAGATATCGGTGAGTTCTGCATCGAACCATCGTACATTCTCCATCGTCATCCGGCACAAACGGACGAGTTGGCAGTAATGCCAAAACTAGACATTGCTCTCCTAAAAATGCTGTCATAAATAAAAAAAAAAATAGGTGGCGCAACAGGCGGGTGACACCCAAGGCCTAGCTTCTCGCAACCATTCGTTTTGTGTAAGTTTCTATTTTTGGAACGAATGGAAGGGACCTGCAATTTTATGCCGAGTCCGAACGGCTGAATTGAGAAGCTTTTTCATGACAGTCATACTCTCGGATGTTTGTCAGACGTTCGCGAGAGGTGGCGCAGTAGAAAAAAACTTTAAGATGTAATTTGTGTGTTTTCCGGGGATCGAACCTGGGATCCCTCGCACAGTAGTCCAGCACACTAACCACTGCGCTACTGCGCCCACTAATGCTGTCATAGGAGGCCTTAAAATCGATGAAAAGGTGGTGAGTATCGATTTGAAGTTTCTGTGTTTTCTCCAAAATCTGCTGCAGTGTGAATATTTGTTTTCCTGGCCTGAAGCTACACCGATGGGGAGCAATCTAGGTCATACGTTCACCCAACAAAAGGACGCGATTCGACCCCAGATAAGATCTTGTAGGCATTATTAAGACGACTGATACCTCCCAGTTCACAGGGTATCCTTTCTTCAAGATCGGGCATACAATGCTGAGATTCCATTCATCGAGCATACTTTCCTCCAACCATTTACAGATCGAGTTGGTGCATGTTGCTAGTCCTTGCAGATTTCGTTTGGGGCTCTGTAGCCTTAACAGGTTCTTTTTACTCTTTGGTAAAACTTCCGAACCTCATTCCTGTAGTAACATCTCTCTAGTCAGTGTTCTCTTTTAAATTAGAATTATTAACATGTCTCCCCCCTCACTCGATGGCTTCCTTCCGTTTTTTCGTTTTAAAACGATGACTGTAATAATGGCTTTTCCAAGATTTTATAGATCTTTCCTTCTTTTTAAGTTCGATTTTGTTTCTAACTTACAGATATTAACCTTAGATCGAAGATGCCAGAAATCTGTTGTATGAGTGTTTTTGATGTTGGCTGACGTCTCAGAAAATTGTTTTTGTGATTATTACCATTGGCACCCTACCGAAATTGTCCGAAAACAAATTATAGACCTTCAGGTCTACCTATAAAAAAAAGCAACCAAGTTTTGTCAACGTATTCAAAATACGTTGACAAATTGTATTGTAAAGAAAACTCGTTTAGTTGTTGGGGTCAGATTCCAACCAGACTTACTTGCGTATGCGAAACAGATCTTAGCGCCTACTAGCTGTGCCCGCAACTTCGTTCGCGACGTAAAATTATATGACATTAACAACGCAAGCTTTTTTTAAGAAAAACAAAAACTATAATGCGTCTGTTCAAGGGAATAAGCACTAAAGTCAGGAATTGTTGAAACAGTTTTGCTGAAGAACGTGGCTATGAACGACATAGCCTAAAACCATCTCACAGTCTTAAGAAACATTTAGAGAAAGTTTTATTGGAATATGTCTAGTAGTTTTCGCGCTTTGATGTAACAGAGAACATTTTTACAGTTGTGTATATACATATAAAGAATCTTGGCAAACTCCATAATCTATATAATCTATATATATAAAAATTGAGCCTTAAAATGTTTGTCGCCGATTCACGCTTTAACGCATTTACCGTTCTTAACCAAACTTTCGCACATCTTTGGTATTGGTCCATACATGAATCCTGTGAAGTTTGGTCAAAAATGGACAAAGGGGCGTGGCACCCCCCATACAAAAAAAACATTCAAAATCGTATATATCGAAAACCACCAAATCGATTGAGCTCAAACTTACGGAAGATCTTAGTGATTGTCCCTGGAGTCGTCCTGTGAAGTTTGGTCAAAATTGGGCAAAGGGGCGTGGCACCGCCCATACAGAAAAACACTCAAAATCGTATATCTAGAAAACCACCAAATCGATTGAGCTCAAACTTACGGAAGATCTTAGTTATTGTCCCTGGAGTGGTCCTGTAAAGTTTGGTCAAAATTGGGCAAAGGGGCGTGGCACCGCCCATACAAAAAACTTTCACAATCGTATATCTCGAAAACCACCAAATCGATTAAGCTCAAACCTACAGATGATCTTAGTTATTGGCCCTGGAGTGGTCCTGTGAAGTTCGGTCAAAACTGGACAAAGGGCGTGGCACCGCCCATACAAAAAAAAACATTCAAAATCTTATACATATCTCGAAAACCACCAAATTGATTGACCTCGAACTTACAGATAATCTTAATTATTGGCCCTAGAGTGCTCCAGTGAAGATTGGTCAAATTTGGTCAAAGGGGAGCGGCACTTCACATACAAAAAAATATTCAAAATCCTATATCTCCTATACAAAAAACATTTTCTATGGAGTGAAACTCGATGACGTTATATCTCCATAACCGCTGCTGGTCCGATTTTCATTATTCTTTTTTTTTTGTTTTGTTCGTATTGCTGTGTTTCAAGTTTAGGCAGAAAGAAAATTCCACCAAGTCGATTTATTATCATTTCTCGCATTTTACGAAAGAACTTTATTACCTAAGACCTAAGCAATACAATTCCTGTGCACGGGCAAAGCCGGGCGGGTACAGCTTTTCGATAGTCTTGGAATCGGAATCCAAAGTTTTTAAAATTTGTAACATCGATATAAATGATGAAAGTCAATAATATTGTCTAGGCAATACATTTTCTGAAACAAAAAAAAAAAAAAAAAACAACAAATGTTGTGTAAGAACTATAGAGCATTACAATAAAAACAGTTCTTCTATTTAACTATTTTGCACTACGAAGTGTGCACGGGCTGCGCTAGTATGTATATAAAAATTAAGCCCTAAAATGTTTGTCGTCGATTCACGCCTTAACGCATTAACCGTTTTTAACCAAACTTTCACACGTCTTTGGTATTGTTCCCTATACGGTTTCTGTGAAGTTTGGTCAAAATTGGACTGAGAGGCGTGGCACCGCCCATACAAAAAAAATCGAAATCTTATATCTCGAAAACTACCAAATCGATTGAGCTCAAACATACAGATGATCTTAGTTATTGGCCCTGGAGTGGTCCTGTGTGCGTCCATACAAAAATAACAAGAAAATTCCACCAAGCAAGACAATTCCTGTGCACGGGCAAAGCCGGGCGGGGACAGCTTCTTCGACAGTCTTGGAATTGGAAGCCAACGTTCTTAAAATTTGTAACATTGATATAAATAATGAAAGTCAATAATATTTTCTAGGCAATACGATTTCTGAAAAAAAAAAACAAAAAAATGTTGTGTACCTAGCTACCACAGAGCATTACAGTTAAAACAGTTTACATATCTATTTAAATATTTCGCACTACGAAGTGTTCACGGGCTACGCTAGTGCAAGCATAAATTGCCTCCAACGCTTCATCCTCAGCTCCTGCTGGTTCAACGGGTAGTCTTGAGATCATTAGATCCTGTGGTATCACAATGAGTCTCCTCTGGTCTAAGTGAGGCTGCACTTTTTGCGGCCCGCCACGCTAACCTGACCTAATCTATATACAAAGAAAAGTTAAAAATTTGTAACAATCCACAGTACAAAAACAATTTTTTTTCTAGGAGGTTAGTGATTCTGATGAGCCAACTATCGACTTTACAAACATTAACATTGTACAAGCACAACCAAAGAAAAAAGGTCGTCCTCGTATAAACTCCAACATAAATTCACCGTCAACGGTGACAACATCAAATGCAACTTCTTCCGGTCAAATAAATATGTCGCCGAAAAATCGTGGACCAGCAAATGCTTCAACTAGAAAGAAAATGCTCAACATTCAAAAGTATTTAATTGACTATACAGTAGCCAACCGTCACCCTGTTCAGCTGTTTATGGAAAAACCTCCGAAAAAATTCTACCCCGATTATTATGATGTAATTCAAAATCCAATCGATATGTCAACAATCGAGAATAACATTCGGCAAGAGAAATATGGCAGTGTGGAAGAGCTGATATCTGATTATAGACTTATGTTTTCCAATTGTCGACAATACAACGAGGAAGGTTCACCAATCTACGAGGATGCTAATGTTCTGGAAAAGGCATTGAATGAGAAATTGAAGGAATTTCCCGGTCTTAATGAAGTCAAAAAACCATTTAAACAGTAAGAATACAAATATCAACTTTGAGAGAAGACTCTTTTATTTCTTACTACTTTTACCACAGAATAAAATCAACTCGTAAGAAAACTCCGTTAATAACCAAGCTCTGGATGCTGTACGAAACAATAAAAGAGTTTCAAGAACCAAAGGGAAAGAGACAATTATCGCTGATATTTACAAAGCTCCCATCGAAAAGTGTAAGTGAAATTTATCAAATGTAGATTGACTAAATTACAGACATATAGTATTGCATATTTTGTTGTTGTTTTTTTTTATTATCCATCTAATGGAAATGGATAGAAGAAGGTAAATTATATTCCATCACTTGTTACGTTTGCACTCATTGTTTCGAATGTCTATTGAACTGTATTATATTGAAAAGAAATTAATTTAATCATTTGTGCAATACCTATTTGATTTTTAGGAATACCCAGATTATTATGACATCATTAAGGAACCCATTGATATGGAAAAGATTTCGCAAAAATTGAAACAGAATTCGTATGAGAGTGTCGACGAATTGGCAGCAGATTTTCTTCTAATGCTTGAGAACGCGTGCAAATATAATGAACCCGATTCCCAAATTTATAAAGATGCATTAGTTTTGCAACAGTTGACGATTCAAATGAAACAAACCCTAAGGTGAGTTGTATATTTATGTGTAGATTGGTATTTGAGGAAGAAACAAATGCATAATAATTGCGGCCAAAAATGGCAATATTTTTAAGTCTTCTTTTATGTCCACTACGGTCTTGTTTACATAGTCACTTCCGATCGCTTAAATATAAATGAAGGAGTTATGTAGCTCGAAATAACTTAACTATATTTCCAACCAATTTGTTTGTTCAGTTTTTGTTCTCTGAAACAATACTTTAATAATAAATTGGAAAATATTTTCTAACAGAAATTGGTCAAGGATTGCTCCCCAATTTAAGCGAGAAACGGTATTACTCCTCGCTTTCAAAAAGCCACTGAGTCCTCGAAAAAAAAATCGATTTGGAGGCGTAAATACTAAAAATAAACCTTTAAATATTTATCCTAATTTCAGGCAACAAAAGAATATAAATTCTGATAAATGTAATATGGCAGAAAATATAAGAAACAATTTAGATAAACCTTACTACAGTTTCCCACGAGCTGAGTCCGAATCCCAAGAACAGTAATTATTTATTTATTCAAATGTTTTTTTAGCATATTTTTTGGACTTGGTTTCGGTTTCAGCGCATAGAAAGCTATATGTCTGCTAATATATACCACATTACATGGTGCCCTGTACTAATATAAGAAGGTTGTGAAGCATCATTTTGACCATTTGCCCCTTCTTTACTATTCTCCAACGGAACGGAGTTATTACTAATACCATTGACCATACCCACAACTTTTGTTGCAAATTTGGTCACCTAAATGGTGTATTATGTGCGACTTAAAACGAAGTAGCAAATATGTATAGCGTAGATACCAATTTCCTGGCTGGCTTGCTTATAGAGCAACGAAGACCCCACAATAAATGGACTGGACAACAACGCAAAGTATATCTACACGTATGAAATCATTTAAGATGCTACTGCCTACCAAACAAATGCCTTTTTTTTAATCAAGCTTTCATTTCATACGTGTAGATATACTATGCGTTGCTGTCCATTTATTGTGGAGTCTTCGTTGTTGGTCTGTTGAGAAGAATGGAGTCGGCGTAGGTTGTATGGCACCCATTTGATGAGGTGCTACATACTATTGGTAATGCTTTTTGGCATCTTTTGCTTTTTGGTTGGCATTGGAAACATTCTCAACGAAAAGTCGAACTTTTGTAATAGTTTTTAATAATTTGTAAACGGTCGGAAAGATGCATATTGAAACTGGAACTTATACTGAAATCTTTCACATTTATATGTAAACAAAATTATATCAAGAACTGAGAAATCTCTATTGAAAGACCCTATACCCTTCGGCTTGTGGGCGCAGTAGCGCAGTGGTTAGTGTGTTGGACTGCTGTGCGAGGGATCCCAGGTTCGATCCCCGGAAAAACACAAATTACATCTTAAGGTTTTTTCTACTTCGCCACCTATCGCGAACGTCTGACAAACATCCGAGAGTATAACTGTCATGAAAAAGCTTCTCAGTTTAGCCGTTCGGACTCGGCATAAAATTGTAGGTCCCTTCCATTCGTCCCAAAAATAGAAACTCACACAAAACGAATGGTTGCGAGAAGCTAGGCCTAGGGTGTCTACACGCCTGTTGCGCCACCTATTTATTTATTTATACCCTTCGGCTTCAAACAATACGAGACACACCAACAAAACTTATATGTGGATGTCCCAATTGTGTACGCCAAATCTGTTAATTATTCTCTTGCAAATTCGATCCTAGCTCCTCGGTTATATTTAAAGATTTTTTATAGTGAAAATTTCAATATCCATTTTCGATTGTCTCGTCTATCCACAAACATCTATTGCGAGTGGGATGCTTAGGTGAAGGTTCACCTAATTCATCAGAGACAAACACCTTTTCATCTTGGGCCTGATGGCATGGATTCAATAACCACAGTAGAACTAGCTCCTCGCTACATTGAGTACCTCACGTAGTCTGTTTAGCTACACGTTCTCTGCAAGTCACCCAGCAATGCTCGGCAGCTTGCATCCGCGATGGTATTATACTTTCCCAGCCCCATCCTACAGAAAAACTAAAAATTATCCCCTAAGTGCGCAGAACGGGCATTCTGGAGCTTATCACTACTTCAGATTCATAGCGTTTATCTTTAAATTCAGAACAGGCTACAATGTTTTGCCTGTGAGGACCCAAGTGTGGCCAAAATCAACAAAGAGCAATTGACTTAGCCTTAAGTATTTTCGACAAGATTGCGCTGTAACATCCACTAGGTAAGGAGGCAAAACGCACCCTTGATGAACTCAAAAGACCACGGTGTGAAACGTATTGATTCAACTCCGTTTAACCGAACACAGCTTAAACAGAGAGACCCATTAATTCAATACTTCTTCAGTACACTCCAGAGTTTACCTCGAGGAACTCGGATGAATTTGGATGCTAACTGACATCCAATCCCATTCAGCCTTTTTTTAGAATGGGCACAATTAATCCCTAATCGTCACATATTTCTCCGCGTTTTCAGACCATTTTAGTAACACGAAAGAAGCACTTATCAGGTATGGCCTTAAGCCTTACTGCCCTAGCATCATCTACTCCTTCAGATTTGACACATTTTAGCGATTTAATGACTCCCTACCGTGTGAATTTGTTCCACTCTGCTGAAAGCGATCAGTCTGCCATCCTCAATGCTCGATTTACATTGAGTAACTCGAGAGAAATGCTCTCTCCATCTGCGTAATATGTCTTTCTCATCTTAAAGTAGTGCACCATATTTGAATTTGGCATTATGAATCATGAAAAAAAAACGTATCAGAGTTTTCAGAGCAATTTATTAAATATGTAAATGTAAAACCCCAATCATTTATTTATTTAATAGAGAGGGTGACGAAATGCTTCCTGACGTCTCGCTTGCTGTTCAAGAGCTGCTGCTTACTCTCTTCACTTCCATATATAACCATCAGGACGAAGACGGTCGTTGTTACTCCGATTCACTGGCTGAACTACCAGAATATGATGAGGTGTCAGGAGAGCCGAACAGGTGAAGAGCAAGATATTTATTAGATCTTCCAGAAATTATAGTTTATGGAACTTTTAGCAAACTACGTGGTATTTCCTTGGATCTCATTAAACGCCGTTTAGACAAAGGCGTTTACAAACGTTTGGATACATTCCAAGAAGATGTGTTTATGTGTTTAGAACGCGCACGTAAGCTGTCACGCAGTGATTCGGAAATTTTTGAGGATGCAATTGAACTGCAACAATTTTACATCAAAAAAAGGGATCAGGTATGTTAAGGTTCCAAACCAAACTTGATACATTCTAGCACACGTATTTTATAGCTCTGCAAAGACACATTAAGCTCACCGGCCATGATTTATACAGCAGTGAATCTAGCAGCCGATGTAGACGTTCTTCGACAAACTAAACTTCTTCAAGAAGAACAAGATCAAGAGGATGACGATAAAGCCGTAAGTTTAACAAATTACTGCACAAAGTCATTTCTAATATGTGTACTCTCGGCAAAAGGCAACACAAGGTGAGAGCTTGACAATTGATCAGAAGGTTTACTCCCCTGGAGACTTTGTGTATTTTGAAACAATGGAAAATAAAATACCTAGCATTGCATACATTGAACGCTTGTGGACTACAAATGAAAACGTAAAAATGATGCATGGATGTTTATTTTTAAGACCCCATGAAACATACCATCTGACAACTAGAAAGTTTTTAGAACAGGTATATTTTGTTTTCTTTGTGATCTGCAAAAAAAATTACTATATCGATTTTTACTCCATGTAGGAAGTCTTCAGAACTTGTCAACGTCAGACCATACCACTTAACAAAGTACTAAATAAGTGCTATATTATGCATGTAAAAGATTACATTAAACTTAAACCTGAAGGGTTTGCCGACAAAGATGTGTTTGTGTGTGAATCGCGATATAATGTTCAAGCACGGTGTTTCAAAAAGATCAAAAACTGGCGTCTCGTCCGTGAGAATGACCCGGTTAACTTTATCGTACGTGATGTCCCGCTTGAGTTGAAACGTGTTATGTCCGTGTTTAAGGAACGCATTGAGAAACACAAGGGTGAATTGGCCGAATTGAAGCTACAAGAGGCTTTAATAGAGAAAGAAAAACCGGTAAGTTTTTTTATTTAAATTTTTTGTTTTATTTCGGCAATATGTCTATTCTTTCTTAAAATCTAGAAACGGATGTTTACTATAGTTCGACTCGAATTCGTGATATAAATTACTACAACAATTGTGTGTGAGTTTACAATCCAGCTTTTGGTGTAGTGCTTTAAACATTCGTCAAGTAAAATATTCTGGGACTCTATAAACTCAACGGCGAATAGAAAGGTCCACACTTTTTTTTCGCATTTTTTTGGTTGGCTGTATTGCTGATGGTCTCAGGTTTAACTCCCCGAAAAACACTGATTACATCTTACAGTCGAGGGTGTAATTGCGTTGAGAAGCTTCTCAATTGAACCGTTTGGATTCACAATAAAATTGTAATTTGCTCTCATTCGCCCTAGAAATAAAAACTTGAACAAACGAATGCTTGTTAGAAGCTTTGCCTAAGGTCCTATAAGGACCAGTGGCGCCAACGGTAGCACTCATTACCCGGTACAAATCAACAACAACCATTATTAATGAGAATAATTTCTTAGAGTTGTAAGTCTCCAACAGGCTGTTTCCCTTGTATTTGTCATTAGGGAAGTCAACATGCTCTGCTATCTATTGTTTCAACATCGTCGAATATGTTCAGATTTGTCCTTTTGGCTTTTTTAAACACATTTTGTTTTCCCAGACATTGCAATGTGTTCATTTAATGAGGTGACCCTTACACCTTATTTAAACAAAACCTAAGGCAATGCCATCGATATTAGAAGTAATGGATTACAAAAAAAAGCCCTTCAGTCGTTCTTTATCCAATTCGGACATCAAAGTTTGATTTTAAAGTACACCATGACAAATAATTTTTCCATTAGCGATCCTTAAATGGTCAGGTCATGGAGATTGATTAGTACTTTACTTTATAAACATTTTTATTTATTGCTTTCAGAATGTGGAATGTCCTGCGCCAGCTAATGCTGAAGCGAACAGCACCTACTACCAACAGTATAACACAATTTGCAGTGGGGTTATTAAAATTGGTGATTTTGTCTACGTAGCAACTCAAAGCGGCAAGCAATCAATTGCTCAGATTCAATCGATTTGGGAATCATCTGGGTTAGTGTGAAGTATAGACAAATGCCAAGAATCATAAACTCACATAATTCTATTTCTTATTAGAAAATCATACTTTCAAGGACCGTGGTTACTGGCACCGAATGAAATCTCATCACCACCGAATAAAATATTTTACAAACAAGAACTTCTTCTTTCCACTGTACAAGAAGTAAGTCCAATAATCGCAATCGTTGGACGCTGTGCTGTTTTAGAATACGGCGATTATTCTTCATGTCGTCCAACCGAAATCTCTGAAAGTGATGTATACATTTGCGAATCCACCTACGATGAAATGAAAAAGTCAATTCGTAAATTGAACGTTAACTGTTCGTTAAAGAAATTCGTGCACGGGCCACTTGTTACGCAAGACGAAGTCTTTTATTTCAAAACAAGTATAAAGCCAGCAAAAGTTAACGATTCGAAGGACAATACTGGACAGGATGTCAAATTCGGTACCTCAGTGAGTATATAATATTTTGTTTAAGTAAATATTTTTCATTACCCCAATGCTTTTGCAGGATATTAAATTGGAGGCGGGTGATAGTCTGGGTGTACTCGAAGATTCCCTCGACGGAGGACCTCCTTCAGTAAATTCAGATATTGCTACATCCTCGCCGGCCCCGTCCGTATCGTCAACTCCACTGTCATCAAAAGCGAAACCGGTTAAAGCGAATAAATCGAAGGTAGTGACGGGTTATATCTTGTATTCGTGTGAGGTTCGCAAGGGCATAAGCCAGAGTAATCCGGACTCTTCTTTCGGAGATATTTCCCGAATGGTAGGAAATGAATGGAAAAATCTCCCGGCCAGCGTCAGGCAAGGCTGGGAAGACAAAGCTATTAAAATGAATGAAGAGTCCGCTGCGAAGTATTTTGAAGATCAATTAAATTGCAGAAGTCCGACTCCGATCGACAATCAAGTAATAATGTCATAAGTTGGTCGTAGCTCTAAATAAATACATCTATTTATTCAGGTCTATGAATGTTTATGGGACAAATGTGAGTATCAGTTTGAGGACGCAGCAGATTGCACGGAGCATTGCATTCTAGATTCAAATGGACATGTCCAAAAATCGTATCAAAATCAAGGGACTGATGTTGAATACCATTGCCTATGGAGGGGATGTGTACGGATTAAGAAAAATATGGCTGCATTCCCTCAATTACAACGACTTATTAAGCATGTTCGGGAAGTACACCTTAGCAAAGGCGGAAAAGTTATACCTGTCGCGGAAAGAAGCAAGTAAGTAGAAGAAAATACCGCAATGGTCGTAAGAAGAAAATATTATGATTACTTTATTTTGTAGGAAATTTGTTTCAAGGAAAAATCCTATTTCCGCATCACAGCAGAGCGCGATGGCTCAAAACGCACAGAGCGGGTCTGCGAATCCAATTTCACCAAGACCTGGACAACACCAGCAGTCGCAACAGCAAGGTAAACCTTAATGATTAGAGCGATATAATAATATAATTATTTTTTCACTACAAAATTTAAATGATTTCAGTTATTGTAGCAGCTCCACCTCCAGAGCCAATGTTTGTTACAGTGCCGCCAAGGCCTCAACGTGTTCTACATAGTGAAGCCTATATTAGGTAATATTTAGTTGTTAGATATACATATATCTTAATAATTCTCTCATACATTGTTTATATTTTACCTCCCTATTTTACTTGTCGTGTGTGTCGTATAACAGACACTTACGTGAGCTACTCTGAAGAGTTAAGGTCAGTTAAGATTTTAGATCTCATGGATTACTGGCATAGGAATATCCAGCATGCTGCTTCCCCAGGTCCACGACTCAATACAGAAGAGGTTGGCTTAGCTATAAAAAAAAGTTTAAGAACAACAGAGCCACTGGCTCCTATGTCTAACCAAACCATCACCAAGTATGGGTGGAAGAAAACATGCCCTGCACCCTGGACTGCACTTTTAGCTTCATATGTCGAAAATGGCGATCATATCTCTTCGAAGAACTATAGAGGCAAATCTCTGCTTAATGTCGCATATAAAATATTCAATGTACTGTGTGAACGTCTTCAATTGTTTTAATTTTCGGCCCTCCAGATCGTCCATATGCCAAATTTTCACACAAAGGCTGCAAAGACCAAAGTCGAAATTCATTACCTACAGTTTTTTTAAAGGGAATTAATGCTTAAGCCCAGTATCCTGCTCGCGCTAAATTTTATCTCCTATACAAAAATGTCTACAGAGATAAAATTTAGCGAGGCAGTTTAGCAAAGCAGTATCCTGTTCCGCACGCTAAATTCTTACTTTCATATAGATGTCTTTAATGTCAGTCCGATATAACAATATTGTGTGTTATACGTACTACGTACAATTTTGTTATACTCGGCCAAGAAAATGTTTCCACTGATTTAGCTCGCGAAAGAATTGCCTGGTACATTAAATCGTCGATAAATTTTGACATTTTCGAAACAAAACAATTTTTTAATTGAATATTTCATGGAATACTTGATAATCGATGTAAGTGAGTAGGAGAAAAGTGAAAAAAATAACAAAAATCAAAATACATGTGGCAATAAAATATGGGTGTGTGTTCTCTCTATATCCTGTACAACGAATTTAGCGAGCATTTATCTGTGCTGTGGAGAGAAAAGCGCTCGCTAAAATTAAGCGCAAGCAGGATACTAGGCTTTACAATGATTAACGCAAAGCACACCAATCGATTTCAAAGCCACAGACAACATTTATCATCAGAATTACTGATAGCGGATTACGTAGCTTCGGTAAAACTGATCCTCCTGCGTCGCGTGACGCGGCAAAACACAGAGACCCTAAATGAAGAGCGACAGCTTACCTTCAGCTATAAATATAGGAAATATTTGTATAATATTTCTTTGAATTATTTCTTGTGGTTCGATTATGTGTCTTTATGTTTCCCTTGATTTGTAGCAGATTATTAACCACGGTTGCTTCGTGTTCCTGCAACCATGTAAATCTTCTCCAAGATCTGTATCAATTAAAGCTGGCTAATGATGATGCTTCGGAAATATGTGTTGGAATGGAATGGGATAGGATTTTGCGATCCCTAGAGCTCCATTAGAACATTTGGTATTATTTTCGTTTCATTTTATAGAGCTCTAGCGGGCTTACCTCTATCTAAGATATTCGGCCCTAGCGAGGTATCCGTCGGAACGGAAAATTCTCCGATTTCGGAGGATTTTTGCTTCGAGGTATACTTCGGAACAGCTTTTCGGAACTTCTTTCCGACAAATATGCAACGCACACTGGCGTTTTGCGTTTCAGTGCGATCAAGTGCGTTTTTACTGATATTTTTGACAGTTTCATAAAAATTTTCTTCCGATGTGTTCCGACAGGAATTTGTTTACGATTTGCAGTGAAGTGTTGATAAATGAAAATAATAAAGAAAAAAACATTTTAGCAAAGTAATTGGTTGTACATATTTGTTGCTTACATTTGTGTTTCCAGAGCAAAAACAGACGAAAAAACAAGAATTAAATAGAAAAACCCCGATGTACCATGAAACAACATCATGTCAAATAATGCGTCGCCGCATTTTAATTATTCTTTCCGAAGACGGATACCTCGAATGTAATTTGAGTCTCCGACGGAGTATGAGTTGCGGAGAAAATTCCGTTCCGACGGATACCTCGCTAGGGCCGATTATGTGCAGGGCGTCGAGCGCTAATGACTTAAAATAACAACGAAACAAATTTCTCAAAAATTATAGATATTTTTATTTTTTTTCATTACACTTTTCGTCTTCTCTTACAGATACATTGAAGGCCTTCAGACTAACAGCCCCCATATTGGACCATGGGAGAAGACTCTAAAAGCCACACAACAGACTATTCCCAAAGTCGATTCATCCCGTTTACCGGCACATTGGCTGGGAAAGCATGCTAAAGAGCATCCGGATGAAATAGCAAACTCCCTTTGGCATTTACGGAATTTTATGGTTAAAGATGTCCTCGAAATTAAACGCAACTATTTTTAAAATATTATTTTTTTGTTGGTATTCCATTTGTCGAAAGTTATTGTTTTTTTTACAATTTTGATTTGATGGCGTTTGAAAGTAATTGTACTACATCTGTAGCACATCCCCAAGTTAATGTAACACCACTACCACCATGTCCGTAATTATGAATTAAAATTTTATGATTACCTAAAAAATAATTGAATGTTCAATTTGTTTACAGTATTAATATCAATATATTTACCAATTGTTTCCAGCTCTAAGAGAACTTCTTTTCTTCCAGGACGTAAGCCAACCCAATGAAATAGATGCTCTGGATTTTGTAGAGCAGGTAACATTATTCTGCAACCGTTTGTAATTATTTATTATCATCATTATTGCTTATCATCAGGGCAGACATTCAAATTGTAATCATTCTCCTGACGTGTCCCACATAAAACCGCATTGTCCATACTGGAAAGAAGTATAAATTTTTTTTAATTGGCGGTAATTAAGATGATATTTTTATACCCTCCACAGGAAGGTATATTCACTTTGTCATTACGTTTGTAAAGGTTCACGATATGTAGCACGCCTCATATATATGTGGCTCTGACGTCAACAGAGAGTGCACAAAGAGAGCTTGTACAAATGTACACGGCATGTACCCATTGGGACCATTCGCTGACGTCAAAATGACGTCAGTGCTACATATATATGAGGCGTGCTACATATCGTGTACTAGCACATTAACGCTAAGAAGGATTCACCGGAGACCCTATAAAGTATATATATTCTGAATCAGGATCACATTCTGAATCGATTTAGCCATGTCCGTCTGTCTGTCTGTTGAAAGCACGATAGCGTCCAAACGAATTGAACTAGGCGAATGAAATTTTGTGAGACGACTTCTTTTCTTGACGTCGCCAGGTTGGTATTGAAAATGAGCTATGTCGGTCAAGTAGTTCTGGTACCTCCCATACAAAACCACTATTAGACACATGCGTGTAGCTGTTCTTTTGGAACAAAACATATTGAGAAGATGATTTCGCTTCTCGATTTTAAGTCTGAATCTACTCAAGAAGCATTGACCCAAGTGCGATTTATGTGTTTTATACAAACCAGCTTGCAGCAGCCATACATTTTTTTAATACAAAAGTGGAGTTGACAAGAAAAAATGTTCTTGTTCGATTGGCTTTCAGAATCCCTTTTTCGTTAAACGTCATCCTCATTAAAGAGTCAACGAGAATGCCGCGATCGTTTGTTAACCAGTGCCTGTGAAATATACTAAGGATTTCCTGGCCTAATGCCATTTCTAGCATACAAGAAGAAACAGGACTTAAGTAAGGAAATGAGTTAGCTTCAATATTCTCCTAATTTTGCAAATATTCAAGAAATTAAAAGTCAGTTAAAAATCCATTTATTATATTTAGTATACCCTGTATTAGAAAATTCAGACCCACATTGAAATCAATTTCTATCCAAATGTACCCCAAAACTCTGACGATATCCATCAAATAATTCTAAAAATAGCAAGGAAAATCAAATTAGAAAAGAGATTGAAAAGCTTGGGCTTACCAAAGTTGTATTCAATAATTGGTGGTCGCTTATACAGTTGACGCCATGCACTTTCTGACTGGGGAAAAATAATAAAATGTCATCCCAAAGATGAAAGAAGGAGTTGTGTAGCTCGAAATAACTTAACTATATGTATGTATGTTGTTCTCTGCAACAATACTTCAATGAAAAACTCGACAACATTTTCTAACAGAAATTATTCAAGGATTTAAGCGATAAATGCTGTTACTCCTCGCTTTCAGAAAGCCACTAAGGCCACGAAAACAAAAACAAACAAAAAAATAACCATGGATTTGTAGGCGTAAATACTAAAAATAACCTGAACCTTTATTGCAAAAATAGGAAAAAGTTGTTAACTACATTAGAAATAAGATAGAAATTAGGTATGGTATTACAGTGCAATATGGCTATGTAAAAATTGTTCGTGTATTTGTCAAATCGGTTGAAAAAAAAACTATTTTAATAATATTTATCCTAACTTCAGGCAACAAAAGAATGTAAATTCTGATAAATGTAATATGCTAGAAAATATAAGAAACTATTTAGTTACACCTTACTACAGTTTGCCACGAGCTGAGTCCGAATCCGAATTTTGTGGACTTGGTTTCGGTTTCAGCGCATGGAAAACTATAGGTCGACTAAAATATACCACATTACATGGTGCTCTGTGCAAATATAAGAAGGTTGTGAAGCATCATTTTGACCATTTGCCTTGACTGTTGCAAATTTGGTCACCTAAATGGTGTATTATGTGCGACTGGTAAATATGATCTCAAATTTAAAATACTCACGGTTATGGAATTAGCCGTTGTTTGAGATGATTGCATCCAGTTTTGACTCACATTTGTAATTATTTTCTCACCGATCTTGAATGCGCAATACGCCTTCAAGAATAGGTATGGCATGCTATTTATGTTAAAAGTACTTGTATTCGTCCTTTTGTCCATTATTTTTGAGATTGTTTGGTTTTTTCTTTAGTTTTCGTTTGTTTAGGCTTGTTTTCTTGAATCTGTTTTGGTTATTAGTTTTTGTTTGACAACAAAAGTGAAGGCCAGACAAGTTTTTTTTTATTAAGGGAAGTGCTTTCTTTATGTGACACTACTGTCGTATAGTTTTATTATTGCTTATTTTCGCAAAGAATTGCAAACAGATTTATTTTAAATCGTTGATTCCTGTAGCAAATTGACACCAAAACGAGGGAATCTAAAAAAAAAAACCAAATAGCAAATGTGTACAGCGTACATACTAATTTCCTGACTGGCTTAGTTATGGAGCAGCGAAGACTCCACAAAAATTGGACAACAACGCAAAGTATATCTACACGTATGAAAGCATTTTGGGCAGAAAGTGCTGCCATAAACGCAACAATTTTAAGATGATGCTGCCTACCAAACAAATTCCTTTTCTTAATCAAACTAATATTCTTTATGATTTTTTGAATGAGATGATTTCAGAAAAATTTTGTATGAAAAGAAGGAAAAAGTGACTAAAATAGTAATTTTTAGCAATTTTCCAAAAATCATAAAAAATATTAGCGAAGAGATTTTTAATAAAAAATGTTTGCACTTTTGCAGTATTAGAATTGTTTGAAGAAACTTTTTGCATCAAAACATTTTTTTTGAGACCGAGGAAAAAAGTAAAAAAAGTATAGACTTTTACAAATGTTCTAAATTTTTAATGGGTTAAGGAAAGTTTTCATTCAAACGGAATTTAAATGACCTTTCCATTGACCTGTGGACCTGGGCCTCGCAACCAACACGCCCCTCCCGTTAGCACGATCTTTGGCTAACTGCCTCCAGTTGTGCATTCGAAGTTGGTTGAGGCCCCCTTCCACTTGTGCGCGTCACCTGGCGAGGTCTTCCTCTACTGCGTTGTCCCCCCGGGTTGGAATGGAAGACTCTTCGGGCCGGAGTGTTGGTGTCCATTCGCTCTACATGTCTTAGCCATCTTAGTCGACTGATACGTACTTTTCTGACCTGGTCGATGTCGCTGTACAGCTCGTAGAGTTCGCTGTTAAATCTCCTCCTCCAAAGCCCGTCAACGCAAACGGGACCGAAAATCACTCGAAGAATTTTGCGTTCGAAGCGACCAAGGAGATCTTCATCCGCCTTTGATAACGTCCGTGATTCTGCGACATAAAGCAGGACTGGGATGATGAGGGTCTTATATAGAGTCCCCTTGGTGTTTCTCGACAAGGGCTTACTACTCAATTGCCTTCTTAGGCCAAAGTAACAGCGGACAAGTGTAATTCTTTACTTGATTTCTGATGATTTCCAGAATTAATAGCGGAGCCGAGGTAGACCAAATCCCAAACTACCTCAAAGTTATAGCTGTCTATAGTGACGTTCTGTCCGATTCGCCTATGTTGTGTGTCCCTTCTTGTTGACAGCATATATTTAGTTTTGCCCTCATTCACCACTAAACCCATTTTTGTCGCTTCTGTGCTAATACTTGCAAACGCACCAGTGACAACCCGCTATGTTCTGCCAAAGTTGCACAGACTTGGAAAATTGTGCCCCTGGTGTTGGCAAAATGAACTGCTAGATTGAAAAAAATAACGAACTGTCAAAACAAAAGTGAAAGTGCAGTCAAATATTTCCAATTTGGTGTAAATGGCAATTCAAACTTATATGTAATTAATATACATTGTATTTAATTTAAATTATAGTGTGATGACAAAGCGACGAAAGCGAGCCTCGGATATTGCCAAGCCTGTCAAAATAGGGCGCCCTTTGGAGCCAGGCCTGAAGGGTGGCTGTTTGCGAGCGTCTGGTGGTCGGCTTGTCAGCCGGGCAGTCGGCCGAGTTTAACCCGAAACGGCTACGAGCTTCCCATCAATGGTCTCGCAAACCATTATGGTGGTCAGAGGATGGATGCGCTATGCGCTATGCACCAATAGGGGCATAAGTGGACTTTCGGTTACTCGACAACGGCATCGACTTATACCCTATTCACACCAAGCGGAAAACTGGGTTTTCGCGAAAACAGTCGAAAACTTCCTCGAAAACAGAAGTTTTCCCATACATATTACAGTTTTCAAAACGAGTTGTTTGAGGTCGTTTTCCATGAAAACGCCACGAAAACGAATACAATCGTTGGGTTGTTGAAGCAGACACACCTTTTGCAACATTCAGCGAGCTCAGCAAAACTGCTGACAGGATGTGAGAGACTGAGTGAGAGTGACAGTTTTTTTGTTATCTTTGGATTGCACCATAAAGAGCAGGTACCACCTGCCACAACTAAATGGTATTTTCAGATGTTTTGATTTTGAATGTTGCTTATGTTAGTTATTTTATGCATTTAACCATAAGTTAACGATTATCAAGTAGCTTTAATAATTTTGTTTGTATTACTATGTCAATACGAGCGAAGTTTGTATGTATGTATGTAATA
The DNA here is from genome assembly GCA_949372485.1 of Cheilosia soror. NCBI lineage: Eukaryota > Metazoa > Arthropoda > Insecta > Diptera > Syrphidae > Cheilosia > Cheilosia soror. Next base: position 37,682,863 of record OX443563.1, read on the forward strand.
GAGACATTAGCACAGGCCTCGGCCTTTATTGAATTGATTCTGGGCCTCAGGGTATCGTAGAATAGCGCCAATGCAAATGGACAAACTAAACCCGTAAATAAGCTGATTGAATAATTAGGTTAGGTTAGGTTAAAAAGGAGTATGAGATGTCTCATACAGCACTAGGCACCATAAGGGCCCATCGCGATCCCTAGGGGGAACTAATTGCAGTGACCTACAAAGGAAAAATACCTAAACACTTGCCCTTAAGAAAGCCCCAATTTCCCTGCAAAAACCAAGTAGTCCCTTGAAGTTGGTATTGTCTATCTCCCCTAAATTTTGGAAGAAGTACCTGCCCAAAAATTTCCTTCTACTGCGACATATTGCCTCACATTCGCACAGTATATGTGTTATGTCCTATTCGGCTTGCAGGTCATCGCAGAATCTGCAAGTGTCCGAGTCTGCTAGCCCTAGTCTTTTGGCATGTTTTCTAAGAAGACAGTGCCCTGATAATATGCCGATCAGTGTCCTGAGCTGTTCCCTGCCTAGTTTGAGGATTTCCCTAGATCTTTTACGGTCGTATTGCGGCCAAAGTGCCTTAGATACTGCGTGACCGGTGAGTCCCTCCCACCTCCGGTCGGCTTCCTAATATCGCTTTTTATGATGCAAGGAGGTGGTTTAATATCCACATCTCCTCCGTCTTGCGATTCCCCGCCTATCTTCGCAAGCTCATCCGCTTGCTCATTTCCAGCTATACCGCAGTGTCCTGGTACCCAGCACAGTCTCACTCGGTTCTGACTGCATAATGCCTTAAGCATTGTGCGACAGGTCCTGACTAATTCAGAATTGATGTTCGTAGATTCCAGTGCCTTGAGTGCAGCTTGGCTATCGATGTAGATGGCTATATCCTTTCCAGATATAGATCTCATCCGCATTAGCTCTGCCGCTTTCAGAACAGCTAGAACTTCTGATTGGAAGACACTGCTTGTATCCGGTAGTCGTATAGACACTTTTAGATCTGGATCTACGGAATAGATTCCAGCACCCGTACCTTCCGCTGTTTTTGAGCCGTCCGTATAGACCGCTATTTCGCAATGCTTAATTACTTTATCCCTTTGCCATGCATATCTTTCCGGGTATGACACTTCGTACGGAGTGTCGAAGTCGACCAAAGGGTGTATTTCATCAGTTTGCACCTGTACACCCGGAAGTAACTCCGCTAGTATTGTACAGTGTCCAAAACTGCCCTCTCTAAAGTAGCCCAAGGTTGTGAGCCGTAGCGCACTACTCCCCGCAAGTTGCTTTATGAGCAAATCAAGTGGCGTAAGGTGTAGAAAGGTGTCCAGCGCTGCCGTGGGGGTGCTGCGAAATGCACCCGTTATTGCTACGTTGGACGCTCTCTGCACCGACGCTAGTTTGCCGACTGTTGTTTTCTTCTTCGTCGCCGTCCACCATACTAGTGCGCCATATGTGAGTATGGGTCTAACCACCACTGTATATAGCCAGTGCACCATAGCAGGTTTTAGGCCCCAAGTCCTGCCTACTATTTTTTTAGAGCGTTATACGCCTTTTTAATTCTTTCCACTACATTTGCATTCCGGTTCAGTTTCCTGTCCAGAATGACTCCAAGATACTTTGCCTTGTCAGACAGAGGCAATTCCACTCCTTCCAGTTTAGGGAGGTTAAAGTGTGGTATCTTGTGCTTTCTGTTGAAGAGTACCAGTTCCGTTTTGGAGGGGTTGACGTTAAGTCCACAGCCCTTTGCCCATAAATTGACTTTTCTTAATGCACTGTCCATAAGAGTGTTTAAAAACTTTCCCTGAATGATAATAAATAGGTCATCATCATATGCTGTGGCACTTATTCCCCTGGAGCTCAGTTTCTTCAAAATGTCATCCGTAACAAGCACCCAAAGGAGAGGTGAAAGGACTCCCTCCTGTGGTGTTCCCCTGGTCACCGACATTCTAATGGAACTTTGTCCCAGGGAGCAGTTTATTTTCCTACTTGCAAGCATGTTGCAGACCCAAAAAACTATGCTGTGTTCAATGTTCATATTAGACATGGCACGCTTTATAGCCTTGCCCTCTACATTCGGCCCTATCATGGTATCCGTTCCGAAAGAAAAATGCTCCGATTTTGTACGAATCGGAGAATTTTGCTTCATGGTAATCGTTCCGATAAGCTGTTCGGAACATTTCTCTGACAATACGTAACGCACACCGGCAGTCTACGTTTCAGTGCGATGGGTTGCGTTTTTTGCACCTGGTTTTGACAGCCACACGTCAATTTTTCTCCGATTGTCTCCGACATCTGTTCATCGCGTAAATATTTTAGTGAATAAAATGCGTTGATGCATGATCGGAAAACGGATACTTTGAACGCAAATTTAGTATCCGACTGGATTTGCGTTGCGGAGAAAAGTACTCTCCGAACGGATACCATGATAGGGCCGATTATTAAAAGCACCCTCAATATCCAGAAAAGCTGCTAGAGCAAACTCGCCCAAGTGTAAGCTTCTTTCTATCTTCCCTACTACATTATGTAGTGCTGTTTCTACTGACTTTCCCTTCATGTATGCATGTTGCGATTCGCTTAAGAATCCATTATTACATTTGCTCCTGATATGAGCTTCTAATAGCCGCTCTAGGGTTTTTAGCATAAAAGATGACAGACTGATTGGTCTGAAATCCTTGGCTGCTGTATGTCCTTGCCTGCCAGCTTTGGGAATGAAAACCACCTTCACTTCCCGCCATGCTGCTGGTATGTACCCTAATTTCAGACTCTGTCTTAAAATCTCCGTAATTTTTTGTATCGCCCTCTCAGGTGCTTTTTGCAGCATGATCGGCAAAATTCCATCTGGGCCAGAGAATTTATACGGTTTGAAGGACTGTAAAGCCCACCGCACTTTTTTCCTATTTATAAGATCAACTATCTCCTCCCTCGTGAGAGGGTCGCAGTTGATATCAGTACGACCTTGCAGCTCAGAATCCTCTGGGTTACTAACCGGGAAAATGAGATTCCACCAGGGTTACCATAACCTCCTGACTGCTTTCGGCCCAGTTACCGTCTTTCTTTTTGAGGTAGCTAGGTACATTTGCCTCTTTTGAGAATACTTTGCGTAGTCTCGAAGCCTTATCTGTATCCGAAATTGATTCGCAGAAAAGTTTCCACGAAACTCGTTTGGATTTCCTGATTAAGTATTTGAATTGCCATTTGCTTTCGGCATACTCATTCCATGTGGTGTCATCCCTGACCAACTTTGCCCTATTGCAGAGTTTCCTTACTTCTTTCTGTTTCTGTTTCCCTATTCCACCATTTCGGCTGTACCCTTTTTGGTGTCTTGTTTTCCGGGCACGCCTTTTCAAAAGCCGTTATCAGTGTTTTGTTTATCAGCTCAACCGCCCTATCCAAGCTGGGTGTCAAGATGCTGATTTACCACTACCGCATATTTAGCCCAATCTGCTTTTTTAGGATTCCTGTGAAAACTACATGCCCTACTATGGAAACTGACTTTGAAGCGTATCCATCGATGATCTGACATGGACGCTTCTCCCACAACCCTCCAATTCCCAACTGCCAACTTATCTGTGTTGGAGACAAGGGTAATATCTAGTACCTCCTCCCTATTTCTAACTACAAAAGTAGGTGAATTCCCTCTATTACATAGTATGAGGTTGGACGATATAATAAAATCATAAAGACACTCACCTCTTGCATTTATGTCACTGCTGCCCCATTGGGAGTGATGGGCATTCGCATCACAGCCCATTACGTGCATCCAGTTTGTCTGACCAGCCAGCTTCTTCAAATTCTCCGGGATCACTACCTCAGAGTCATATGGGAGGTAGGCTGATGTAAGACATAGCGGTTTACCGTCTTCCCTTTCGCAGATTACTGCAGTCAAGTCTCCTGAACTGTAATTATTCAAAAGAAAAGCCCTTATATGGTTTTTAATTAAGGTACAAGTCCTGATTTTACCTTTTCCCTTGTAGAACAACGTATAATTCCTGTTCTTGAGACCTTGGATCACGTTGTTCTTGTTGATCCAAGGCTCTTGTATCAGTATTGCTGCGACGTCCTGCTTGATGATGTACTCCAACAAACAGGCCGTCGCTGCCCTACTATGATGCAGGTTTATCTGCAGCGCTTCCATCATCTTTGACAGGCGGCTCCTCCTCGTCCTTTCCCTTAGTCGTTTTGACCATAATCCTTCCCATACTGTATCTTACCATACCGTTGGATTTCTCCAGGTATGGAAGACTTTCCTTATTTAAGGACAGTAGGAAGTGCTGGCCATATTGTCGCCGTGGTCCCGTCTTTAGGACTCTCCATGTGTCGGCTTTGAGTTCCCGATTTTGCACATGGAGAAGCCCTAGGAGCTTCTCTGGGTAAGTGTAAGGGCACGAAACCCAAACCCATGCCGTCGGCGGAGTGTACTGCGCTAACTCCGCCACCGTCATGCACTTGAGTTTTATGCCTTCCCATGAGTCGCTGCTCTCCAGGATGAACCCTCTTAAGAACTCCACCGAAGAGGTGTTTCCACAAGCAACAACCTTGCGCCCTCCTTCCCAACCAGCACCGTCAAATAGAAGTTCCGCGTTTCCTGTGTCGGACAACTCCTTCCTCAGGGCGTCTTGGAACTTTTCTTCGACGTATTTCCACTGGTCGATTGTCAGACGACCGCAAGGTTCCCGCTCGTTTACTACAGCAACGAGAAGCTCATCTTTCGGGTCGCTTTGCCCTCGACGAATTGCCGATGAAGTCCCAGCCTTCATCTTCTTCGCGTCATTGGGCTCCGCGACGTCGTCCGACCTGCCTCTCTTGCTGCTGAAACCCGTCTCAGCAGAGTTCTTTTCCTTTACAATAGCTGCGTAAGACGTAGAGGGCGCCGGTCCGGCTTCCTCCCTCGTCTACACAGTAGCCCTCTTTTTTATCTTCTTTTGACTGAGCGGTGGAGCGGCCAGAGTAGCCTTTGCTCTTTCAAAAGAAGATTTTTCCCATTTGCTGAGGGTGCTGGGATCGCAACCCTCATATTTGGCCACCTTGCGCCTTGCGCCGCGTATTGCAGCCTTTGCCTTCTGGTGCTGATTGTGTTTCGCACCCTTGCTGTTTAAGTCGGAGGGAGCACCGGTCACAGCGGACGAGCCAGCTGTTCCCGCTTTTCCCCCCTCTTGAGCGTTACCCTGACTAACATTGACGTCGGATCTAGCTTCATTGGTAGCGGAAGTTCCAGCTACCTCAGCCTTTTCCTCAGCCAATTTCTTTTCCTGTCTTGCGATTTTGGATAAAGCCTCACTGACAGCGAATGTTCCAGCTGTCTCAACTTTTTCCTCTACCGCGTTACCCTTTGATTCACCTGTGAGAGTCCCAGCCTGCTCACAAGTGAGAAGGCTAACGTTAGTGAGAGTGTCGTCAGACTCCCCACTATCGCTAGCCAACAACCTCCCTTCCTCCAGTTCTAACGCCAGGAGGGAGACGGTTGAAGAAGAAGATAACTCTCCTTCACTCAGCTCTGAAACCCCTTAGCGTGAATTGCTTTTTGTTTTTTTAAATTAGTTTTTTTTTGTTTTGTCCATTTTTTTTTGTTACTTTAAATTAGTCCCCACGAGTAGAGCCGGAAATATCAAGGTCAGCCCAGGCAGCGCCGCTATACCTGGGTAAGGCTAAATATAACAGACCCGCGCCAAGGCGTCTGAGGGAGCTCCGGCCGATTGCAACCAGAAGCACGGTTTACTATACGCTCTCTCCACCTCTGGTATCAGGTACGATTTTAGGGTTTTCTCCCACCTCAAACTAATGGATCACGACATACGATTAAAGCGTAAGCATAAATCCTTGGCTGACACCAACCAGACAAGCTGATTGGCCATTTTCAGACGGGCGCCCGCGGGAAGGAACAAGTTGAGGAAAAAAAAAATGACTAGATGACTAGCGCCATGCCAAACTCCATATGAAAAAAACTGACATTTCACCATTTGCGCTAGAGCTCTAGCGCATATTGCGAAATATCCTTTTCTGGGAAATTTTCCAATCTAGCACCAAATGAACTGCTAGATTGAAAAGAAATAACGAACTGTCAAAACAAAAGTGAAAGTGCAAAAGTCAAATGTTTCCAATTTGGTGTAAAATGTGAAATGAAGCTTCTATGTAATTAATATACATTGTATCAGGGATCGGCTTTAAAATCGATAAATAGATGGTGAGTATCGATTTGGAATTCTTGGGTTTTCTCCAGGATCTGCCGTAGTGTGAATATTTGGTCGGTTGTGGACTTACCAGGCCTAAAACCGCAAACCAAAAGTGAGTATAACAATTTTGCAGATAAAAGTAAAAGTGAGCTAGCTATAGACATATAATATAATTTTTGGAAATACATCAAAAATTTCGAATTTAGTTTGGCTCATCAAAATAGGTTCAAGGGCAACGATTTACAACGATTATGTAACGACATCAATTTTTTTGCTTTTTTAAATTGAAAGTAACCGCCGTTTTTTTTTCTAAAACTGGTCGCGGAAAGGAATTGAACGACTTTGAAAAACGCCAAATAATGGGATAACTATTTCAAATTTTGTTTAAAGTAGGGCCAAATCACAAATAATTATTATAGGACTTGTGAGCTGCAGTTTGTTACATCGAAAATGAACGCAAATGTATACAAAAATGTAATAGAAAAGTCTAATGCCAATTTTTTGAATATTCCATGGACAACGGTTCCATTCATACCTACTGCCAGGGTTGTTAAACAGTGGATAAAGGACCCAAATGTGAAATTTTGTGGTTGCCATACTTCCCCGGACATAAATATTATTGAAAACGTTTGGGGACTATTGTCCAAAAAAGTAGGTACCTATATGAGAACAGGAGACAAAATATGATGATCCTAAATAAATAAATATGCGGCGCAACAGGCGGTAGACACCCAAGGCCTAGCTTCTAGCAACCATTCGTTTGTGTGAGTTTCTATTTTTTGGGACGAATGGAAGGGACCTACAATTTTATGCCGAGTCCGAACGGCTGATTTGGGAAGCTTTTTGAGGACAGTCGTACTCTCGGATGTTTGTCAGATGTTCGCGAGAGGTGGCGAAGTAGAAAGAACTTTAAGATGTAATTTGTGTTTTTCCGGGGATCGAACCTGGGATCCCTCGCACAGTAGTCCAGTACATACTAACCACTGCGCTACTGCGCCCACCATTTGATGATCCTGCAAGCCTAAAAAACCCGGGTACTACATACTTAATTATATGTACTTAAATATGTAGCTAAATGTTAAAAATAACCAAAGCTGTGAAATAATACTTAATATAATTTTTTTTTTATTTTTAAATCTATTCAGTTGATCTAAAATAAATGGTAATTTTTCGATATGTTTTTGGAAAAATAATCATAAAAATATAAGTACGTGTGTTAGAGACCGCGAACTGTCGTGTTTTAATAACAATTATTGATTATTCTATAAGAAAATTAAAATCGGTAAGTTGGTTAAAGAGATATCGTTATTTTACTTTTTAAATAATGTTGAACCTATTCAGTTGAGCGGGAGTGTATATTCTGAATCATCTTCACATAATCGATTTAGACATGCCCGTCTTTCTGGCTGTCTGTCTGTCTGTCTCTCTGTTGAAAATGCAATAGCGTCCATACGAATCGAAGCAGGAAAATGAAATATTTTTTTATTGAAAATGCGCTACGCTATGTCGAACGTTGGTCAAGTAGTTCTGTTACCTCCCATACAAAACAACAAAAAAAAACGCATTGAAAGTCTACCTCCTGGGTGATGTGGAAGAGACTTATCGTCGGCCTCATAAGAATACCTCGTAACTCACAAATTTTAAATTGTTCAGGAGGAACGGAAATGTCCTACGGAGCTTGTATTGTATGTTACTTAATGTATTTTTTCATTCATATTTTTTAAAAAATAATAATTTTCATCTGAAAATACCGTTTTCAAAATAAAAACATTAATTTTGGATTTATTGGAGTTACGAAGTATTCCCACTAGCTGTGCTTGGAGTTACGAAGTTTTCTACAAATCCTTTGTAAATAAATCAAAAACTAGTCTATAACACACGACTGTTTATTGTTTGCTATATTAAGGTAATATAACATACATAACTAATAATGTCTTATTTATTATGGTGAGTTATGTTATCATAAAAATCATGAAAATCCTTTGGAAATGGTTTTTTTTAAATCTTGCAAGTCGTCGTATTTCCCTCCACTTGAGTCTGCATCCATTTGAATATATAGATGGATTATAAGTCGGGAGAGCTTTCATGGGGCTCTGACACTACGGCCTCTTTAAAAAGGAGCTTATTGTGTCTTTACTGGTGAGGTCCTAGAGCCATCTTTTCGCTCCGGAGACAGTCAGGTAGACGATGATCTTCTCTGGGGTATGTTAGCAAGGTTTGCTGAAGTGACGATTTTCTCTCCAATGATAGTCTTTCTGTGGCGAAAGAAGCCCGAAATTGCATGAGTATGTGAAGAGACGATTCGTCACTTCCTAGACATATTCTACATGTAGGGTTCGGTCAACTCCAATTCGGTGAAGACGTTCTTTCATGAGTCCATGGCCTAATTATACTTGTGATTATCCTCAGGTTATTTTTGTACATATTAATGAAGTGGAGGAGAATTTTGGGAAGAATAGTCTGGTGCAGTTTCGGATTTGGTTTAGGCCAAGCATTGATGTGATTCCTGAAATGTTTTTTACTGACACCACAGAATGGTCCAGGTCCGATAAATGGCATTGCGCCGACTTTAGCCAGTAGGTCAGCTGTTCAGAGAAGACTCGTCATTAGAGGAACCCCAAAATGCGGCTTTCTATATCCAATGCTATAAAATTTGCTGATTGATAAGATGCTGATGTCTTCACCATCACAATAGCGCGATGCCGGTGGATCGTTTCCTGCAAAGCACTGTGTGGGCTGGAAACTAGTGAGGAATGACTAGGTTCTTTTAAGCAAGTTCGTAGATGGCCATATATGTTTCCAGGACCAGCTTCGATTTTATGACATATAAGTTGAGGGCTTTGAGAGCTGCTTGCCTGTCTGAGAAGATAAATATAGTTTTACCACATATATTAGAACTTAAATTTATTCTAGTGGAATGGTTAATGGCAACGACTTCAGACTGGAATATGGACGAGCTTTTGCCAAGGCTGACTGAATAGTTCGCCTGACTCTATCTTAGAACTGTCTGTAGTCTGTGTACCAGACTAGGCCAAGTAGAGGTCAATGTTGTTCGAATAGAGCAGACGATAAATACTCAGTCTTGCCTTCATTAGAATGTGTATTTGAAGTGGTTATATTATAGGCCTAGGATAATATTCAGTGCAGTGGTCGGGGTGGAGCGTAGACACCCGGTCAAGCAGTTCCTATATACGTTAGACCCGTTCTAGCTTTTTAACTGTAATGACTTCGTTAGTCTTTGTCCCCCAGACCACGGTCGCATAGGTGATTGCTGGTCTAACCACAAGCGAGTATTAACAATATATCATCCGGGGTCTAAGAAGACCCCAATTGTTAACGCAGACTCGACGGCAGCTCCAAAGGGATCTGATGGCCCTCCTAGCAAACGGTTTTAATTACCATTTTAAAAGCTAATGATATTTATTAATGATAACAAATCGACCTTGAGTAGTGGAGTTAGGAGTTTTGCTAATCATGCACAAGCGTTACGAGGTTTGCTGAGTAGTCTTTTTGTCAGAGTTACGAGGTCTGCCAGAGAACAGAATTGCAGCGGAGTTACGAGCTACACAAAAACTTAATTTAAGCTAATTTAGAGTTTTCAGGGAGATGCGAGGTTTTCTAGACTAATGCGCTACAAAAAATCCCATAAGATGGCATTAGAAAGTAAATTTCCCCCAAAGGTGGAGTTACGAGGTATTCTTATGAGGCCGACGTTATGCATGTGTGCAAATGCTAAGAAGGGAGCTTTCTGTAAATCTTGCACAGGGCGCTACATAGTTTGGCTGGGGCCGTCCCTGCTGCCCACCGTCGCCCTTGTCTAAAGTAGTGAGAGTACCAGCCACCTCACTAAAGGATGTGCTAGTGTAGTGAGTGTGCAATCCGCATCCTCACTGTCACTAGCCACTAGCCAGCAGCACCTTCTCTAATTCTTTTTCCAAGCCAGAGATGAATGACTGAGGTTCCGACTCGTTAGACGTCATCACCTAGTTCCATCGCCGGCTGGCTAGAATCGGCTTCCATGTTAGTTATTGGGATTTCAAATCCTCTTTTGTCTTTCTGTTTTTTACGTTAGTTTTTTCCATGTAGTTCCCACGAGTAGAGTCAGAAATAACAAGGTACCCCAGGCCGCGCGGCTATCCCTGCGTAAGGTTAATTACAACAGACCCGCGCCAAGGCGTCTGAGCTGAGGGAGCTCGTAGATAGCCGGTCTTACCCCCGGCCGATTGCAGCCAGAAGCACGGTTTGCTACACGCTCACTCCACTCTGCCATCAGGTACGATTTTAGGACTCCCACCTCAACTAATGGATCACGACATACGTTTAAAGCGTAAGCATAAATCCTTGGCTGACACTAACCAGACAAGCTAGTTAGCCAGTTAGTTGAGGATTTTGCCCAAGCCCTCGTCTTGCTAAGGTCTTGCTCTACTGCGTTGTACTTCCGGATCAGACTCGAATATTCTACGGCCGAAGCATTTATGTCCATTCGATTACATGTCCTAGCCATCTTAGGCGACTGATGCAAAATTTGTTGACCAGGGTCGATGTCGATACGAATGAATAATTTTATGAATTATCATTTCCTCGAAGCGACCGATGTTATCTTCTATTGCTGTAGATAAGAGTCCAAGCTTGAGCGCTATAAAGCAAGGCTGGAAGGATCAAGGTGTTGATAGGGTTCTACTACTGAACTTCCATTTGTTTTTACCTAAGAACCCATATTTTGTTCAATTTCCTGAATTTAATTCCTGATATTTATGCTATAAGGTGCTAGGTGAGGTGATTTGCGAGTACGTACAATAAATTGTTTGCTAAATGCGAGTTTACAGTGTTTACATTTATTTATTGAAGGCCTAGTTTTTCTTTAATAATAAATTGTGGCAAACGCCTTCCTTTCCAAAATCTGGGAATAGGAGTTTCATTAGCTTGTTGCAATTTAGACATAACATACTGCTCTGCAGAGAATTTTTCGGCTTCTTTAATTTGCATAATGAGCTCAGCCTGGAACGCCTTTTCTTTTCGCATTTCCCTCCGTTGGCGCACCTATTAATAATCATAATTTATTAACTGAAATTTGTTTTGTTGTAAAGCATTTATTAGATCACATACCTTTGCCCATTCAAATTTCATTTTTTGTCGAAGCTTCTTCAATTTATGTTTCTTCATTTTACGACGTCTTATGACGATTAGCCTTGCCGCCTGTATCTCATTTTCAATTTTCGGAGGATGCGGAACGATTATTTTTTCATTCTTTATAATTTCGCGGATTTCGTTCAGAAGGGAATCTTTTGGATTCTCAATGGATATATTATTTAAGGGTAGATCTTGAATTATCTTATTCCTTGAAGGGTACAATGGAAACTGCACTGTTGCGCCAATTAAAGGAAGCTGGTTCATCTGTTTTGTAATCCCAGTTCCGGTTGCACTGGCATGGTGGAAGTCTCGGCACCAATTTGAGAAATCTGTGAAGAATTCACAACATTTATGGTTGAAATAAAAGAGCATGCTCCAGATAGTAAACAAGCATTGCATAACTTCGGTAAATTTAAGGCAAATTGAATAAGGAAAAGATGAATCATAAATGCATATATGTAACCCCAAAATAGAGCACAATTCATTACCATTTATTGTTTTATTTACTTCACTTTTAAGTAACTACTTTAAAATCAAAATATTAAAACACTTACATGTAGAAATCCTGCTTCTTATCCGTAACATTTTCACAAGTTGACAATTAGCTCAGTTCAGTTTGGTTCAGTTTCGGAATTATTCTGAACACTACTGTCATGTCATTTTTGATCTGTTCGTTTATAATTTATGTTAATTTCGATTGGCAATCTGAGATTTTTTTAGATTTCGTGTGGCCAATCGAACAAAAAAAATTATACTGAGCTGTTCTTTGTTTGTGTTGGTGGTGTACCTGCCAAAAGTTGTTTACCTTTTTTGTTGTGAAGATCTTTTTTTTCGTAAAGTGGTTGCAAATTGCAAGTTTTACATACATTTTCAAATAACTAACAGAAATCTCATAATAAATTTTTTGAATATACATAATATGTTCACCACGTCTTCCACAAAATTGCAACCGCGATGCTTTTTCTCCCTTACAAATAACAAATACTGCAACTGCATAAATTGCTCGTATGACGAAGACGAGCCAGTCCGAAGAGGACGACGACGACGATGAAGATGTGCCACATGATGAAGATGAAATTTACACCTCTATTATTTGTTCCATATTTATCAAATGTTGGTTTAAATTATTTATTTTAGTATGGTTTTTCAGTAGCTCTAACTTTTTCGACCGACTTCAAAAAACGTAAACAAACTAACGCCAGCTACCACATGTCAAATCATGCGTGTATTGGTAAATCTCGAGCGATTCTGAGAAAAAATCTAGATTCTCAAAAGTGCTCTCGACTCTGAAAAAGATTGCTTTTTTTTTTACCAAACGAACGAAAAAAGTGATATCGGGCAAGAAAAAGTGCTTTTTTCTGGCGAATCGAAATTAACATTAAATTTAGGTACCTAGTAAGTCCTTTTTCGTGTAAACGGTTGCCGCCAAATATAATCGCATTGAGTTAATATTTAGATACGCCATTCATACCATGTTCTCACCAACATGTCTATACCGAAGTGATTAATAAATCACGAAAGGCGTTTCGACCGAACTTTACCAGCCGTATTTATTACATTTCCTTAAAATGCCTCTGAGAGCTTGTTTAGTTAAACACCGCGTAAGAATTTACGCAACCTCCACGCTACTTTGCTGAAATTGTTATTTGTAAAAATGTTTCCACTGTTGATTTACTAAACAGGGTTGGTGTCCAGATAAGGGTAAATATATGAGAAACTATTACTAAAAATACAGAAAACTAGTACTTTCTTCTACTGAAACCGATATCAGCTGTTTTCTGACAGCCTTTATGTGTAAATAAAAATATTTTAATGCAAATTTCGCATAGATAATCCTTAAAGCCTTAAAACTACGTTGCTTAAATTCGAAAAATGTTTATAAATAACAGCCTCTACGACACGTTTATAAATACGGCTGTACGTGGTTTAATCGGACATTTCTCTCAATTCCTGAATTTCCTTTCCAGGAGAAAGAACTACAGCCGTATTTATAAACATGGCGTAGAGTCTGCTTAACTTTACGCACCCTCTAAAATGCCCTTACGCAGGAAAACGTTATTTATAAACATTTTTCGAATTTAAGCAACGCAGTTTTAAGCCCGCGTAACTTAAACACAAAAATTTGCGTTTAGAGGCTGCGTAGAGCTTGCGTAAATAGTTTTTTCTTTAGAAATGTCATTTTCGGGGTGGAATCGTGAATCGAGTGATCACAAAAATAGTTGTAGTCTGAAATATCGAGTTATATTTTCTATTTGAAAAGAATAAAAATGCTTAAATGCAAATCGTGTAGAATTATTGCAGCAATTTGTTTCATTCGTGTTGTTATGATGTGATGTTATTAGTTTTGTTTTGATACGCATATCCTTAATAAACTTTCATTTCAGTTCTAATTATTGGTGTTCCTCGTCTGTGATACAACATTTTAAAAAGCAATCTAGTTTTGTGTGTGTGTGCCATGTAATAATTTTTACAAAATACCAAATAAATGGTCGTCCGGTATATTGATACCTATTTGTTTTGTTTTTTATTATCTTCATAAGGCCATCAGGATCAGCAACATAGAGCTCAGTTGCTTTCAGGCACGGATTTTTTGTGTAAAAGTTTGCATTAGGTGCCTATATATTTGATTTCTTCATTTCAAATAATTTTGTTTACACAAAACATATTTTTGTTACACAAAAAATTTGTCAGAAAACAGCTGTTGTCGGTTTCAGTGGAAGAAAGTACTAGTTTTCTGTATTTTTTGTAATAGTTTCTCATATATTTCCCCTTATCTGGACACCAACCCTGTTTAGTAAAGCAACAGTGGAAAAATGTTTAACAATTTTAGCAAAGTAGCGTAGAGGCTGCGTAAATTCTTACGCGATGTTTAACTAAACAAGCTCTCAAAGGCATTTTGAGGAAATCTAATAAATACGGCTGCTAGTCTTTTTCGGACCAAATTTCCCTTTTTAGGTTCCGTACCTAAAGTAAAAAAAAAATGGAGCATTATTAATTTCGCAATGATGTCTGCTCAGTTTCCGTCTGTCTGTCCGAGCCCACTAAGCTCATTTTGTCGAGGTCGAACTCAAAAACTAATTGAGGTAGAAGGCCGAAATTTGCACACAACATCCGTTATAAATAACCTCTTGTAAAGCAAAGTACCTATTATAAATAATTTCCTTCAAGAATTCATCGACACAAAAAATATTCTATTTTCGTTGCTCCTTTTTGCTTGTTTGCTATTCTTAGATCTCAATTGATTCACTTCAGGTATTCTTCGTCGATGTACTCATTGCTAAAACTCATCCTTAAGTATTTACTTTTCCGTAACACAAAAACACAACAGGAAAAAAAAACAAAACTAAATGTCAAAATTAAGAGAAAATGTTCCGACCCATTAATGCGGGCGCTCAAAATTTTGATGGATAGGTATATGAAGTTCAAAGCAGTCTAAATAACGAAATTTAGAATTCCAAACTTTTTGCCGCGAACGAAACATCCTTGGTGCGAAAAATTACGTAAAACTTTTCCTGTTCAACTTCTCAGTCAATTCCAGAATATTTTATACTGAATTCCTATAAAACACTATAGCTAAATATTTCAGTTTCGTGTTCGTGTTCATTATGACGTCAGATTTTGCGATAAAGTTGTCAATATGTGGTATCGCCGATTTTCTGCTTTGTCATATATGCCTCGATTGACATTTTTTTCCTTGTTGTTGTGGTATTTCGTGCGAATCAGTGCACGGATAGCATGCGTTTGTTTTGAAAATAGAGAAATAAAATCATATTTAATTTGTCTTTCGATGGTAGGTGGAAATTTTGAAAGACGTGTAACTGCTTTTTTTATTTATGACTGAGATAAAATTCATTGCGGAAATACCATTAACAACAATCTGCGCACAATTATGAGCAGACAGTGGTGATAAATAAAAGGGTAGTAAAATCATACAATTTTCATTTTTCATCTGTTTTATTTAACATCTATATCGGTGAAGAAAAATAAAGTAGCTGTCAAAATAATGAAATAATTTCAATTTAAATAAAATCTTTCTGGAATGAGAACCTTCAAACGCAAACAAACAATTATTATTAATTTCAGAATATTTACTTTTTCTTTTGCTTAGGTACTTTTTTCTTTTCCTAACATCTTGTATGCAGTATGCTCAAAATGCTATATGTCATTCTATCAAAAATTGCTCATGGAGACGCAGTGTAAAAGAGATGGGCTTCGTAAATAGGTAGGTACTCTATTGTTAACAACAAAATGCTATCAGCCTTATTTTACTGAATGCTTTTTTTGCTTTGTGTAATGTAGCCGCACCCTAAGAGCGCGTCTTTTAAACTATACTGACTTTTAAGTGAACCGTTTCGTCTATTGGTAGCCCTGATTTCATAAATACAAATGGCGAATGGTGTAATTGTTAATTCGGCTTTTCATTTATCATTATTTTGAACAAATAACGGCTAATTATATCTTAAATTGCTATTAAAAAGTCAAAATATATAACTTACAACCTGATAGTAATATAAATTATTTTTATTTTGATTGTAATAAGGTTTAAAATATGGAAGTTGAAGGGAGCACTGCGGCAAGCGTACAGGACGCGTCGTTCTTGAAAAAAGGTGATTTTTTTTTAATATGAAAATTCCTCTTATTTCCGTATATTTAGAAAAAATGTATGAATTTGTGGCTTAAATTTCTATGCTGTGCAAATTTCTTATTCACCTTCAAAAACTCTCATGCAAATGAAATGAAGTAAATATTTTTTTTTTAATATCTAATGAGCGCCAACTTGCTTATTTTGTAGATGCCATCGTAGGCGAGAAATTTAACAACGCCGTTGAAACCACCACAGCCACTGCTGAAAATAGTGAAACTATCAAAAAATCTGAAGCTGATTGCAGTTCAACCGTCGATAGCAGCAGTTTAGAACCAATACCCGATGAAAAGGATGATTTGCTAGAGCAAATTGAGGAAGTTTGCAATGATAAGAACTCGGACTTGAAAAACTGCGAAGAAATTTGTAAAACATCTGAACATGAGTTTTTAAAAAAAATTGAAGAAATGGAAAAAAATGAAAACGTGGTACAGAACGTGACAGCTGAAAAGGCAAACAATGTCGCAAAAGAGTTAAAAGCTAAAAATATACTTGAATGTGAGGCAACAGCAATTGATACTCTTGTTGTTGGAGATAAAATTATCGAACTAAAGGACGGCCCAAGCAACACAATTAATCAATCAACATCGGCTACATCTAGTGAAGATGTTAAAGAATCTTCGGAAATAGTTGTTCCAAAGACAGATGAAAAAAACGACAGCGCTCCTCTCGAAACTACGAGCAAAGATGCTACGGTCTCTAGTTCGACAACTAAAATTGAAAATAAACTAACAACAACAACTGTTTCAACTCCCGGTGAGAAAAACATAGTTCAGCCAACAATGCAACCAGTCGAATCTACGGGGATAATCAGCTTAATCGACGACGATGACAAAACTGTTGAAGCAATGGAGTCCACAAGCATTGTTCTAGATGATGATGTCGAAGAGAAAATGGATGTTGATAGCGATGTGATCGAGATTAATAGTGAAGAAATGGAGGTCGATGTAAAAGAATCAATGGATAGCAATTCTGAAACCTCGGCAAAGGCCGATAATGAAGCGAAATCGAAGGTGGTCAAAACTGCTGAAAATAACGACGCGGTAGAACATAATAATGTGGACACAAAAGAATCAAGTGTTCCGGCAACTGAAAATAAAGATCAATCCGATCAAAATTGTTCCATAGATTTGAAATCTTCCAACAGTGATAGCGATGTTGAAGAGATTCGAGATGTAAAGCCCGAACCAGTAATCGTTCTCAATCATACTGATGAAAAGAAATCAGATGACACGCCAATTATCGAGACAACGAAGCCAGAAAACAAACCTCTACTTGACATTAAGTTAAAAGAAAATATTGTTTCTAGTAGTTTGACGAATACCCCTGTTTCGTCATCGAATGTGTTTAATAGCACGCCCATACAGAAACAGTTTGAAATATCATCGGAAAATGTTAGTAAGATATCGGATGCTGCTGAACTAAGTCATACTGAGAAAGAAGAAGAGGCCACGTCGACAAAGCCTCTGACGAAGAGTTTCGAGGATTCAACAACTGAAAGTGGCACATGTGCGAGTAAGTACATTTTTTTTTTATATAAAAGACATGCCCCTATTATGGAACACAACTCAACTTAGTTGAGTTGAGTTGTCTTCAATTCAAACCAACTTTCACATAACCCAAACTAACTAACAACTTATAGACAACCATCGCCATACTTGTTGTGTTTGAACAGACAACTTTTCTATCAATGTTGTGTATAACAATACGGACAATACCGAATTTTGAATGACATAAAACCAAGAGACAACTCAACTGTAGCTGTGGTTGTCTTACATAATAGGGGCATTAAGTTTAGGTATGTGAATTGTTAAAATTACACTTGCTAAGTAATTGTTTTGGAATCTATACACGGTGGTGTACAACAACTTTGTAAATTCTCTTTATTGTGACATGTTTTGTGATCTATTAAAAAAACATCCACATTTTTTGACTTCATAGTCGACATATCGGCCAAAGGTATTCAGAAACGGAAGCACTTATACGAATGCATTTGAACTTTTACGAACTTGTTATTTTATCCATACGTTTGTTATAAAAGCTGTTAAAAAATAATTAAAATGCGACGACGCATTGATATGACATGATGTTGTTTCGTGCTACATCGGAGTTTTCCTATTTGGTGCTTGTTTTTTCGTTTGCTTTTGACTTGGAAATACAAATTTAAGCAACAAAGCGCGAAAAAACAATATTCCATTCTTCTACCATACGTTTCGTTGGCCATTTTATTACTCAGGGTAGTCCTTATTTGTGATATGAATGTGAAACTGTCTGTATTCATACTTGCTTATTATGATGATCTAATTCAAGGACCTCTATTTTGGCTCGATCTATATAACAAACAGAGAAACGTCAGTAAATGTTGGTTTATTCTATTTTCAGTTACACTAGTCTGATAGACTAATTTAAAAAAAATTCGTGTCGTTGATAACAGTAAGGTCTACTGTCCACGTAGCTGCGCTTCATACGCACGCTTTCGTCATTTGCATCTTGGTGTACGCTTGCTTGCAGCTTCCTTGCAGCTGGCATATAAGCAAACGAAGCTATGTCCACGGAGCGGCAAAATAGGCTTGTCGTCATTTGCAGCTTGCATTGCCGCTCCATGGACAGTGGTTCGTTTGTTTATATGAAAGCTGCACGCAAGCTGCAAGCGAGCGTACAACAAGATGCAAATGACGAAAGCGTGCGTATGAAGTGTAAGAGGTTGACGCTATGTTTAAGGGACATACATTTTGATTTTGCTATGTTCAGTTTTTGTTTGTTCGCTTTCAACCACTCGTTGACACTGTTGAGGTCTTCTTGTAATAATTTCACACATTCGTCTGCGTTCTTTCCAATCGGTCGATTGTCTCAAAGGCTCTTTTAAAATCAAGAAAAACAGCAAACACGAACTTTTTTTCTGCTATCTCCTCTTTCCAGCTTATTAATACATTATTTAGCGCTGACTCGCAAGAATGTTTTTTCGAAATCCTGATTGGTTCTCAATGAATAGATTGTTAACTTCAAAGTAATCTTCTAGTTGTGAGTGAACTATTTTTTTAACAACTTTTTCATAAACAGGAAGAGCGTTGATTGGTCGAAAGTTCTCACATTTGTCAGTTCCTTTTACTTTTTCGATCGGAGTGACAATTGATTCTTTCCATGTATCAGGAAATCGTCCTGTCAGCATTGAGTAGGTAATGACTTTTACGAACATTGGACCAATTGTGTTAATTGCATCCATCAGCATTTTCGCATTTAAAAAATTAAAGTCTCTTTTATTGTTCAGGGACTTTAAAATACCTTTTATTTCGGTTATTACGATCTGCTTAAATTTGAACTGTGCATTTGTAAAATTATTTCGTAGGATGAACTGGGCATGCGGTATAGACTCGTTTATTTCAGAAACACTCGCGACAAAGTATTCATTAAATTTTTCAGCTATCTCTTCATTCTTCGTTATGCTAACATTGTTAAAGTAGACCTCCTTTATATTCTGTCTTTTTTCATTCAGGACATGAGACTTAATGGCTCTCCACATTGCTTTCTGGTCAGTTGCATTCGCAATTTTTTGTTTGATATTCGAATTTTTTGATTTAACTATTTCAGCTTTGTATATGTTTCTGCGTTCTCGGTATCTGTTCCAGGTTTTATTGTTGTTGTTCTGCACAAACTCTTGGTAACTCCGAATTTTTCGCGTTTTAACCTCATCATCTCATCATCACTAGGGTGAGGTCATACATTTTGCAATCCATTTTCACTCCTTATATCTGTTGAAAATGTTGTGCCCGGAAACTTTTACTACCTGGGAACATTTACATATTTTCCCAACAGTAAGTCATAAAATTAAAGGATAAATTAAAAACTACGGCTGGAATTTCCCAAGATCAAATAATGAACGTCACTAGGATGAGGCCACATGGAAAATCTTCGAAAGAAAGCAAAAAATTAATAAAATGTTTACATTTTATGGTCTTAAAACATTTGTTTATTATGTTTTCTGCATTAATAATGAGTATGCCCGCCATTTTTCGATATGAAATCTATAAGACGGTTTGGAGTAGAATCATAGAGCTTTTTTTTTTTGAATAATTAAGAGAAATTTGGGCCCAGACATCACGAATAGCTTCGATTAAAGTGTCTTTGTCTTCGAATTGTCTGCCGCCTGCATACACTTTACGAGATAATTATGTCCAAACATTTTTGATTATGTTTAAGTCCGGTGAATAGGCTGCCATGGCAAAAGTTTTACGGCTTATGATTGAATCCAACTTCTAACAACCCTGGTAGTGTGGATAGGGGCATTGTCTTGTTGGAATATCCAAGGCAGGGGTCCGAAAATGTTTTTCACTTTTGGAAATGACCGTTCCAACAAGCATTTGTAGTTGTTTGCGTTCATTGTTGTGAACAAAAACTCCAACTCGATTGTGCCATAGTAGATAGGTAATAGCTCCTCACACCATTATACCTAATGTACGGCTGTGATGTCTTGCCAAAATAAGCTCCTTCTTTCTTAGATAATGGAAATAAAAGCTGTAACCATCGGGGCCGTCAAGGTTAAACTTTTTTCATCCGAAAAGACAACGCGTTTCCATTCATTGCTCCAAGAGACATGTTCTCTTGCAAAATTCATTGGATGCTCCTTGTGTACTTGCCTCAAAACAGGTTTCTTTTTAAGTTTTCTTCTCTGTATATTACCACTTTTTCGTATTATCCTTCGGACCGTTGATATGCTGGCTGATACTCCACTGTTGGCCCTTATTTTAGTTGCTGGTAGGGTAAAATTTGAGACAAGCCGTAGAATTAACCGCTTTTCCCGCAAGGGTGTTGCTTCTGCCGTGCGCCCTTTTTGATTTTTCCCTTGCAATTTCTCGGCATGAGAGTCCTAACTCCTTGAAAGCATCTATTTTTCTTTTTCTGTCGCTGTAAAAGACTTTCCGGAACCCATTTCTTTTTTACCTACCGAAAAAAAAACAGTTCTTTTCAACGCTTTTTTAAATATTCCTAACAAAACTTTGAAAAAAATTGCTGATGTGCACTCCTGAAACGAAATATTCGCAATGGCCTCATCCAAGTGGCTCATCTTCTTATATGCTTTTCAGTTAGTTCGTTGTTTGATCTTGGGAAATTCAAGCCGTAGTTTTTTCTTTACCCTTTAATTTGATGACTTACTGTTTGGGAAAATATGTACCTGTGCATATGTAGTTAACGTTTCGGAGTAAAACATTTTCAACAGGTATAAAGAGTGAAAATCGATTGCAAAATGTATGGCCTCATCCTAGTGATCGCCAGTGTATGTCGTGTCTTCGAGTATGCAAAATTAATTTCGGCTAAAACGGTTGAGCCTTTTGTTATTGTTGTTGGGTTAAAGATATTTTTCATAAAACATGTTTTTTGATAAATACATAATAAAGAAATGCACAAACAATATAAAATCTACTATTCCAATAGATTTATTTATTGTAGTCTCATTTTCCTTTCTTTCACAAATAAACTTGTTATGTCTTGATTCTTTTTAGCAAGCGAAACCGATCAGCCCTCTTCCGATGGCACGATGAAAAAGTATATCGACGCTATAAAAAAGTACAATGGTATGCCAGATACAACAACGGATGAAGAAACAAATACGCCTGCGAAACTTCAAAAAACAAATGACAACTTTGAAATGAAGATATGCCATCTGTCTAAAATGGATTTCAAAAAAGACAGCACATACGAAGTTAATATTTCCTGTGAGAACAATGATGTTCGGTATCTATCAGTTGAACGCGTGGGCCTTTCGAACAACAAAAACACCAGCCAGGTGGATAAAGCTTCAGCATCGGAGAGCTCTGTTCAAAGCTCATCCAATGGCAGCATTACAAGCTTACCAGCATACACATTGCCGCAAACAGTAGAAACGCCAACATCTGCGTCAACATCGTCTTCGACAAATTGCCATAGCTTAACAACATCGCTAAACAAACATACAATTGTGGGCATTGAAGAATTATGCAATTTTATGATAAATCAGTTTACAAAAATCAAGCACGCGGTCAATCCCGAAAGTGCAAAAACAGCGACAATTTCTGAAGCGAATTCAACGCCAACCCATCCAAATAAAAGAAACAAAAAGAATAGTCCCTCGGCGGAAACACCCTCGACATCAGTGTCGAAAAACAAAAGTGGACGTAAAAGATCCCTCCATGAAGATGATGTCGAAGGCACTCCAAAAGCTAAACAAGCCAAACGAGATATTAGTAAAGAAACTCCGAAAGGCGAAGAGGCACCTGACAACGACGATTCAAAAAGCGGCCCTTGTGTACTCGCGAAATGGGTAGATAAAAAGTTCTATGCAGGAAAGATAACCGCTGAAAAACCCGGAAATAAATACGTTGTCCTCTTCGAAGATGGCGCCTCTAAGACTCTGCCAAAAGAGTCAATCGTTTTCGGTGAAGGTGATACCCTGCCACTGCAGGATCAGCAGGTATACGCATTAGTAGAGGAAGATTACGAAAACGGAATTGTGTTATCTATTGAAAAGTCCAGCGACAAAGTCGTGTACACCGTGAAGACAGAAAACACAACTGTGAAAGTCACCGCTTCCGATATTTACTTGGAAGTCGATCAGGCAAAAGAAATACAAAAACTTCAGAATATGAAAGTTGGCGATGGCGCTGTTGACGAAGAGGAATCTTTTGGTACTAGACCGTCTCGAAATAAGCGGCCTCCAGCATCACCCAGCACCCCAGAAGCAGGATATTCTGGCGCGGTCGGCAAAAGGGGAGGAAAGAGACAAAAAAGGTATTCTTAAAAAAAGCACACACCCACACTCACACCATACTACTTTTATAAGTACATATAACATAGGATAAACAAAAATATATATATATATATAAATATATTATATATACAGTAAAACATTAAACTATATCATCCTTAAATTAAGTTTGAGAAAAAGAAAAAAAAAACTTAAAATTTTAACACGCTAAGTATATTTGAATAGCCAATACTTAGGTCGTTTTATCCATGTTCTAATGTAGATTTTATGCTTAAAAGCGAGCATAAAGAAAACATTCCTCATTAAATAACAAAGGAAACTTCTTTTTTTTTTTTTTTAATTGTATGCCTCATTTAGATTTTCTTTTCATTAGGGTAAATTAAATTCTATATTTTTTTTTTATTATTTGATATTTCAATGTGATCTGAATAAGTAAACATAGCTAATAGATAGCATTTTGCAATTTTTTTTCTTCGTGTCATCATTTAATTTGTATGAGTATTGTGCTTGAACATGCGTCGTCGGTGGATTGTAAGATTTTCACAAGTTCGAACGGTCTTATAACGAAACCGATTTTTGTCAACATAAATGTTTCAACAAATAGTACATCAGAGCTTCGAATTGCGTGTCTTGTACTTGTAACTGTGCGAAAATGTTCCACTTAAAAAAAATATATATATATAGAATATAAAAGAAATTCGTTTAATTTTAATTTGCCTTTCATGAAAACAAAAATGTGTTGAGAAGTTTTTGCACAGTTACAGTGGTTGGGCATTTGTCTTGGGGATAGCTAAATTACTTGACGGAATATACATTGTCATCTGCGACTATCCGTAGATACATATTTACAAATTGTACATTTTTTTGCTCCAATTCAGCAAATGTGGTAATTGTTGGCAATGGAATGCCAATTATTGTTTTTGTGGAGTTGCGCACACGAGACGAACATCTATCTCAGTAAAGTAAAGTAAAATATTATCTTCAGCACGTAGTTGTTGTAACGATTCTTTTTTACTTTGCTGAGATAGATGTTCAATAAAACATCCCTTATGTTTGCTTCAGAATGACTATGAATTTCGTCTCAAAAGAACACTTAAAGCATTTGTGCAACATCTTTGATCAAACCCAAAAATTATGCAATCCAGATCTTGTGAAATTATTGTGAAACGTTTTTGAATTAACAATTTAAAAATTCCCAGTGTGGGTGTTTATTTGGGACTAATTCAATTCGGTCTAGGGTGTAGGATGCTAAATGCAATTTTACCAATTCAATACATAATCCATATGTAAATAAATCCCCAACAATATCTGAGAATATCAATTAATACATTCGTTTTTTTGTCTCTTAAATTCACACCCAGCTGAAAGAGAAAGTTTCTTTTCCCTTATAAGTTGACTGCCGAGTCAATGCAAGATTATTCGGGGCATTAGTCAAACTCAAGAGCACTCATCGATTTACACCAAATAATTTTGTGAAAGACACAAAGGCAATACAGAATTTTCTCAACTTTCTACAAAAACTGAATGCTTTTTCTGTGTCCTTATTTATCTGAGGTCAAGGAGCTGAAACTTGAAACGTTTGATATGTAATAGATAATAAACTATGTAGTTCTATGTTCTTCGAAAGTGGAGATGATTAAGTAAAAACTTCAAATCCATCTTGTTTTCTAGTAGTTTACAAATTGTAACCAATCCGCTCAAGCATAGAAAGAACTAATTTATTTATTTGCAGTTGTTTCAGTTGAAAAATAGCACAACAATCGATTTAACGTAAAACAAAAATCAAAAGAATGAATCATACGTTAGCCTAGGCGCATTTGCTCTGAAGAGCGAACAATTTTGAATGAATTTCGATTAAGAAAATTAGCATGAAATTAACAGACATAAATTATCGATAAACAAATTATTGCTTTATTCGGGGTAGCGACATAAGTCCGCGCGAAATATCTCCGCCGAATTAAGAACGACATATCTCCGCGCGAAGTTATGTCGTTTTCAAGCGACATATCTCCGCATATCTAAAGACGCATATCTGACAGTTTTTGGTATAGACTTATTCAGAAATTAAACAAAAAAAAAAGTACTAACCTTTTGCATATGTTTAATAATATAAATGATTAACAGTTGGAGATATGACGTTTTAAAGCGAACGACATATCCGCGAGGAGATATGTCGTTCTTAGTTCGGCGGAGATATGACGTTTTCAAAACGACATAACTCCGCCAGAAAAAGCGACACAATTCCGCTTGAAAAGTGTACCGGGCGGAAATATGTCGCTATGCCCTTTATTCATCCTCACAAATTACATAAATGCGGTAGTAGTGTAGTCGTGTATGTATGGCACTGTTATTAAAATTCAAATATGTATGTGAATGTTTTAATTGAACAATAATAAAATTTTTGTCGCCCTACACATGGTTATTGATTTAAACAAAAGCACTTTTTTGTTTATAATTTTTTAATTTTTACAAATTATTTCCATTAAAATTGTAATAATTTAGAATGTAAATTAGGGTTGGGTACGAAAACCCCAAAATTAAAATCCCCAAACTGAAATCCCCAAGTCAATATCCCCAAACCCAAAATACCCAAATAGATTTCGAGTGTATTCACAATGCATTAACAGTAAAATAGGTATGGGGGGCCATGCTGCCCCCCTGCAACCCCCCTGCATGGGGTCACTGTTGGGTTCGGAGTAGGCGCAAGGTTAGGTATTCGAAAATGTCTTTAAATATTTTAAATTATCATTTTGGGGGTTTTTTTATTTGGGGATAGTCAATTCGGGTACATATTTTTCAAAATGTGGGGATTTTGGGGTTTGGGGATTTTGAACTTGGGTATTATGTAGGTATCCCTGTAAATTATGTTTAGGGAAATAAATTTATAATTATTGCAATTTTTGCACATCGATCTAAATAAAAATCACAAAGGACAAGTTAAATCTTGTAACACACGCAATTTTATGTGCATGCAATTTTCAGCTTTGATTTTTGTTGTTTTAATTTCGATTTTGTTAGTAGTAAATACAGTTTCAAACTAAATAAGCATTTCAAAAATATGTGCTTTAATTTTTGTCAGTTTTTTTTCTCTGGCATTTATTATTTTGTTTTGCAAACTTTAAGCATATTTGTTACTGAACGCAAAAATACTTTATGTTGGTCTATACAGAATTGGACACTCATTGTTAAACAAACTAAAGCCCAGATCGTATTATTTGTGCCAAGTCGCAAGGAAACAACCTTACTGTTCGGGAAACTTTACAGTCAACGGTAAGAAAGATGGTAGTCTTCCGGGATAGACTAAGTTCCATGACTGCTAACCTTTATCTTGTCCATATTTCGTTTTTTGCCGAGCGAAGAATTCTTGTCTTGTAATTTTACTTGCAAGCGATAATCGCCGACTGTTTACCATTTGGAAGCCGATTAAGAACTTTGCTATGAAAAATCGAAATAGCGGTCAATACCATTTTTTCACAATTCTTAGCCTTCCTCCATGCTTGGGTTTGCACGACCGAGTACATTTTTTTATTTTTTTTCCCAGGACGTTAAAATATTTTTTTTTTTGTGTTTCATTATATTAGTTTTTATATTTTCCTAAGTTTTTGTTTTAATTTTTTGACCCAACTCAGCTCTGGTGTACTCGCATTAAAATAGATTATTTTGTAAAAATAAAATTACATACATATTAACAAATAAAATAGATACATAAGGAAACATTAACAGCAAACGATAAATTTCTTATATTCAGTAAATGTTTTTTTTTTGTCTTCTTTCCTCCTTTTTTCTATTATACAAATTATATACATATATATGACTAAGAACATGGCATACAATTGGATTATATATTTTATAATATTAGTGCTGTCTAATTTACCAATCAATGTTGTAACTTAAAAAGAAACCATTATAGTAGAAATAAGTACTTTCGAAATATCAATATTTAAGGTAAATTAAAAGAAAATAAAGCAAAAGAATACAAACATTTATTTCTTATCGTTTTATGAAAAAAAATAAAAAAAAAAATAAAAATAAAAAAAATGTAATACGATAAAATTTAAATAAAATATATTACACGACCTCACAAAAGGAGACACCTCTCATGCATCCTAGTAGTCCATTTTACCCTTATTTCTATTTTTTTAACATAGAAAAGATACTATGAATTAATTTTTAGATATAAATATGGTGTATCAGAAACAAGAAATATATAATTAAATAATTTATACATATATATATATTTTCTGTAAAAAATATGTATATGTATATTATATATATATATATTATATATAATATAATTAAATTTTAATAATAAAACTTGTACTCTGGATGGTAATTCTTTTCATTTCATTTTGTATTGAATGACTTCCCCCTTCACAGACTAAGTCTTCTTGGATTTCCTCTTCTGCTTTTCTATCTATTCGCGTAAAAACGTAAAAAAAAAAAAAACAATAAAATAATTCGCGTGTTTTTCTTTTTATTATATAATTTGTTTCCTTTTTATTTAACGAAGTAGTAATAGACGGCGGAATACGTTCGGTATACGTAATTTTTAGTACATTTCGGTGCTTCCGTCTGACGGTCTTCCGTAGTGTCTTGAGTTTAATTGTGATCTAACTACATTTTGTGGATTTAAGCATTTCGTTGACTTTATTAAGTTTGTGTTTCGTAAGCAAGAAAAGAAAGTGAGTAATAAAATAAGAAAAGATAAAATAATGATGGAAAATTCGATTACTATTTCGTTGGATGAAAAGGACTTCAACACGTAATTATTTCTTCAAACATACTCAATTACATTATATATGATTTTGAAAATTGGTTTGTTATACAAGCATATCTTCAAAACTTGCAGGTTGCCGTTCTATTCTGCTCCAACAAAACATCCATCGGAGAACAGTGACAGCTCAGACAGTTTGGAGTCCACTCCACCTGCGTCACCTAAAGAGACAGCTGGTTTGGAATTGGTTGAGGGTGTACAACCAGAATTGCAGAACTCACCTAATGACTCGGAGCTTTCGCGTATGTTCTCATTTTTAGTGCGATTGGTTTTTTTTTTATAAATTTTATATTTAAAGGAATGATATTTACGTCTGATTATAACAAAACTCAACCGAACTGTGATGTGGACGAGCTATTGGGTCCATTACCAAAATCAAATACACTCTTTCGAAATAAGCATTTTCTTCTTACTTGTACAGTAGGCTTAAGGCCACATCGATATCATCAGGTAAGAATGTGCTAATTTTCTAAGTATGTTGTTTTATTCACTCGCACATGAAAGAATACTAGGAGAACATCAGTGTGTAATTTTCTATTTATTATATTAATTGCTTCGGTTAATGGCGGCACATTTACTTTGCGTTATAATAACATAACGTAAAGGCTGCAGTTATAGCTATCAGTAAAATGCATCCGTAAAAACACGAAACAGAACAAAACTGAAACATTTAACCATAGCATATCATAGGAATTCAGTGGGGTACTTCGTGAAACTGGTTGAGAAGTTGAACAGAAAAAGTTTTTCGTACAGAAAAATAAAGAAGTTTTTTTTTTAGAAAATTTAAAGATCAATTGCTTATTTTTTTTTAACGAA
Source organism: Cheilosia soror (assembly GCA_949372485.1). NCBI lineage: Eukaryota > Metazoa > Arthropoda > Insecta > Diptera > Syrphidae > Cheilosia > Cheilosia soror. Next base: position 37,711,131 of record OX443563.1, read on the forward strand.
TTAGTTTTATAATTCAAAAGCAACTATTTAAGACCAGGATTGAGTTCAACGATTAATTTTAAGTGCTCCAAAAAAGTGAAACAATTTTTTTACGGATGCATTTTACTGATAGCTATAACTGCAGCCTAAGACAATCCAAAAGTTTAATTAAACCTTACTCCTACAAGGAAATCCTCAACCTAAATAAGGATAATATCAAAAGGATGGTGGGATTTCTCACCGGCCATTGGGGTTTCTGATATCATCTTAACAAAATGAACTTGTGCCCGGAGATAGAATGTAGGTTGTGTCTTGAGGATGTAGAATCCTCCGAACACATTCTCTGTGATTGCCCGGCACTTCATTGGTTAAGAAAACGTATATTCAACAAGGAGATACTTTTACCAGCAGTGCTCAGGAACTCCGCTACTAAGGACATAGTGGCCTTCACTAGGGAAGTCACACGTCTCTTAGAATAACCTTATCCCTTTCGATACAATAGATCTTTTAGGTCGCAGTGTCCGCCAAATGGGCAGGGAATTTAATAAAAAAAAAAATGAGTCGTATAAGCAAACGGCCCTAAATGAAATGGAAACTCAACATAAAACGCATTTTCTGTAGGTACCACTTTTTTTAGTTGTATGTTTTGTATGTTTCATAGTTGTAAATTTTTATCTGGGATTATGTACATCTTTTCTAAATAATCTCGGTTAATATATGTAGTTATAAAATTACTCTACCTTAAACGTACATAATAGTAATAGTCACAGTCAATTCAGGAATCACATGGCAGGACCACATATCCTATATCGCAAGATCGGCGTCCGCTAAGTTGAGCTACCTATTTAGAGCAAAGAGGTACTTTAGCCCCAAGCAACTTCTCCTTCTCTACAAAGAACACGGGTTAGACCACGCCTGGAATATTGTTCCCATATATGGAGCTCGACCCCAAAAAATGTACTTAACATACTTGACATCATACAGAGACCAGCAGTTCGACTTATTAGAGACCCTACACTCACATCGAATCTACCACCGTTGGTGCACAGAAGCCAAGTCGCTGACCTCTGCTTATTCTATTGGTACTTCCCTGGTAGATGTTCCGAGGAACACAAAGACATTATCGCTCGAAATGCGACTTTTGGACAGACAGCTAATGCTCATGACCATACAGTACCGCGAGGACATCAATTTTCCAAAACTCCTTCTGTTACAGGACAAGCAAATTTTGGAACTCGCTTCCTGTAGATATATTTCCAGAAGACTACAATTTAAGTACAGAACAAACATACATCTGGGAGCATCTCGGGGCGCTGATGAAGCGTTATAGGTTTTACCTTTTCCGGGAAAAGTATTTTTAAAAAAAAGTTAGTTTTTTTACATGAAGGTTTTCATGTTTTTTTTTTAATATGGCTAAAATTTTTTCGTTTTTTTTTTATACTGAGTGGGGCCTCCTCTATGGTAATACTTATAAGGGCTAACTGATGAGAAAGTCTCTCGGATAGCTTCTTTAAGCTGATAGACATGTAAATAAATCTTACGTGCAAGAATCCCCACAAATTTTCGATTGGGTTAAGGTGTGGACTTCATGCCGGCACCATTGTGTAACCTTATTTTGCGCACCTTGAGTTGTGTACTGCCGCGTTATCCTGTTGGAACACGAAAATTGTTGGACGAAACTCTTTGGACATGCTCACTACATTGAGATCTAGCACATCGTACAAATGTACAAAGAAGCGTTAAAATTTCTTTGTATAGGCGATTTGTTATGTTTCAGCAGAGCAATCTGCCGATCAAATTATAACCGAACCTCCTCCACCGGAAATGCACTATTTCTATTACCTTTACAACAAATTTCAGTAAGCTCCACTAACAAAGAATGAGAAAGCTTTTGTAAGCTAACGGTTTATTGCATGGAATGTAGACAAATGCTTTGAACGTGCCTTGGGACACTTGTTGATATCCGAGTGTTTTAAACAGAATTTCGGCTTTTTGGTGGACACCGCTCATAATCCACTATTGTTTGTACATATTTTTAAATCAACAATTCTGTGCTTTGTTAGTTTTTATTGTTTGTGACAAAAAAATGCATACAAAAAATCGTCTGCGGAAATTCACATTTCATACATACTTCCTTCCATACTACATACTATATAAAATGCAACATCCGTTTTTTCGTAACTCGTGAACCATTCGCCCAATTTTAATATTTTTTTTTTTATTATAGATGTGTGGCCAAATTAGGTCGCAGGGTGTAAAGGGGGGTCTCACGAACCGTTAGCTGTATGAACTTAAAAGTTTATATGTTGATAGATAAGTCAAAATGATTACATGCCTCATTTTTCGCTTTCCAAAATTCGTCAAAGGGGGTCTCAGGAACCGTTAGCTGTATGAACTTGAAAGTTTATATGTTGATAGATAAAACAAAATGATTACATGCCTCATTTTTCCATTTTTCGTTTTCCAAAATTCGTCCCATAAGGGTTAGAAAAAAAGGGGGTATCTTCGGAACTATTCTTTCATTGCCGGAGTTGACATCCGACAGCCATGCTTTTCACATGGGCAGCTATATGTTGCATGTTCGCGTGTGAGCTGGAGTCGTAATTTGTTTAGACTTGCGCCCACTAACAAAAACATCATGATCATCTTCAACATGTATAGTTTACAAAAAGGCATTGCGATAAAATATTTTGTAAGCTTAAAAAGAGGAAAAAATATAAACAAACGTACATTATCATTATCATAACTAAAAAAAAATTAATTTTATTTAAAAGAAAAGGAAGAAAGCGGACATGGCTAGTATTTTATTGTTAAATGTCGATTTTGATCGAGACTCGCAATACTAAAATCAAAAATCGATCGATCGGTAATCGACGACCTTTGAGTTCCTCGGCCATAATGATTCTAACTAAGCAAGATTTTAAGAAATTATTGTTTACACAATTAAACTCGACCTTACGGCAATGAACTCAGGGATATGTCTTAGGTCAGGGGTTCCCAATCTTTTTCATACTGCGATGCCCTGGAGAGGTTGAAATATTTTTGCGAATCTGATCTTACTGTAGATTCATTAAAGGGTTTTTTTAAGGACTGGTAGACTGGTTTTTTAAGGACTGGTAGACGTAGAAATATCATCGTCCCATATTTATGGCAATTTTGCTTTTTTGCATACCCGCAATCATCTAAAAATGCGCCTCCTCGCTAAAGATAATTTTTCCCGATGCATAATTCGCCAAGTTGGAATCTGCGAAAGGCCGATTTCTTATGCACGTCGAATTGACTGCCTCGAGTTCTCCTGTACACTCTAATGGACCACGGCAATGCTCCTGACGAATCTCGCTGGCAACGACCCATCTTATACCAATTGAAAACCCTTATTTAATTTTTAGTGCCAGGCAATACGAGTGACAGCCACGAAACAATTCTGACTGGAAATGCGTTAAACATAAACGTGCTTAATCTTCGACTATTGGATTTCGCTTCGACCTTGCTCTTTGTATTCGTAAAGGGAAACGTAATGCTTTTCTTTTTTTCGGAGTCTTACATCAGTGAAAAACATAAAACTTGCGACGCCCTTAGAATAGCGCCACGACGCCCCAGGGCACGCAGTTAGGGAACTCCTGTCTTAGGTTCTAAAATGTACAAAAATTTTTTGTAGTCCACAGCCACCCCACTACACAACGAGATTGAGACATTCATTTCATATACATACATATTTTCTATATTCCTGGCACATCAGTCAGTTAAGCGGATTACATATAAATTTTACCTCTTTATATAGAAGCTCATATTGTTTACATTATATGTACATATTTTGCTTACTGATAAATATTATATTTATTTTATTATTGTGTAGGAGAAAGTGGACAATATTGAAAATAATAGATTCAAGCAGTTTTCTGCTGCTCCCTATATCAAACATCATCTTCAAAGGCAATTGGAAGCGGGTGGAGCTAAATTGTATAACTACTTTGAGGACGTTCCCAAAAGTAAATATAGACAGTGCAAATTAATAGCACCACGGCCATGCCTTACAGCTAAATATGTTCAATGCTTATCGTCCGATATCCAAGTACATTATGATCATTTAAGATTTATTTGTTTTGTAACTTACTGCAATTTCTTTTGTTTTAGGCCATCTCTCACGATTGGGTTATAGATAGCTGTCGACAGAATAAATTATCGGATTTCAGTAAATACCATTTGCCAGCTGGTTGGTCACTTCTGGCCGAAACATTTGTTCAATGGAAGGTTGGCAAAAACAATCAAATACGGATGAGTGCGCAGCCTTTTACGAAAACTTACGTTCTGATTGCCGGCGAGCATAGCGATTTTGTTGAACTCTGGGGTAGAGTTTGTAAAGCAGCTGGAGCCAAGATACGTTTAATAAAATCGCTGGATGATATTACACCCACTACGACTGGCTACATGGTTGCGGAATCCGATTGCTCGCATGCAATAAAAGCGAAGGCACAATATTATGGAATTCCTGTAGTGTCAACAGTATGGGTAGTTCAATCGCTAATCTTGGGATCAATTTGTCCGCCAAATAGTCATCCGAGGCTATCGCAATTGTTTGAAGATGACGAAATATGAATTAAATTGAAACGTGATCAAAATTGATAAAGAATTTACAAAAAATAGAATTGAATGAAACTATGAAAGTTATTATTAATTTCAAAATTATAACCAGAAAAAAATTTCAAGTGAATTTGTTGTTTTATTATCCACCCGTCGTCTGTGGAGATGGTTCTGCTTTCTGAATTTACAATGACTTACTCTAACATGGAGAAATTATAAATGTCCGTTATATGTGAATTAGATTCATTACAGGCCTGTAGGTTTAGAACAGGCTTCTATTTGGATTTGAAATTTTTTAAAGAAAGATAATCACCCCTATTCTCGTAAACGCCTAATATTTTATTTCGATTTTAAGTCAGTGTTTGTAACTTTTTTGAGAAACGATTTGAAATTACAGTGAACACATAGAATAAAAAGCAAAATCGTTAACAAAAGTTCGAAAACAATCTAAATATCGTTTTTACACAAGAGTTGTACCTATGTGACAAACGCCAACGGGAATAAGGGTGAATACTTTCACCTTCGTGATGGAAACTGGGAGGAAGTATTCGGAAAGAATTACCGTTGGGTAGCAGACTGGAGCATGGGCTGGAATACATTTGACCAGTCTATAAATGCTAGATCGGTCCGAGAATTCAATCGGTTAAAGTACTGGGCGCAACAATAAAGGGATTGGAAAATATCGTGGCGACACCTTTTAAGTAAGTAAGCCCTTCCGTGTGATAGAAAGAACAAAGATGTCTGAGGCAAGACACATCTTCAGCATCTACTTCGTTTTCAAATCCATGCAACGCTATAAAGACTGCCTTAGGAAAAAAAAAACAATAAGGACAAAATATTGAATGCCACAAGTACTCCATTAGCACAGTAAAATTATATCAAACATCCCAAACCATCGTCGGTTCATAAATGGATTCTTTCAAAGAATTTCTGGGTGCCCACTTTCCGAGTTCAGGGACTGTGCGCCAATGATTAACCGGTCATATTGTTACCAACCAACGCACGCATACTTGAAAAATCCCAGGCCCATGGTATAGCATCTAAGAATAAGAAGTACAGGAAAGAGTGTATATCACATATACAGTGTACATGAGTGAGGCCGCAAGTTATGAAAAAAAAAGCAGAAATTGAAACTCATCTGTCATTTTGATGGGGAAATTTGGCGTGTTTGAAATTTGAAATCGGTAAAATAGTGAAATTACGTTTTTAACTTAATAAAACAGTGAAACAACAGTGAATACTGTGAATAAATACAATTCTTTACCGAAAGAAATTTAAAACAACATGCGGCACTGTGTTAAATTGTGCAAAAACCAGCAAAATAAGGAGAGTAACAATCTTTTATTTCACATGTAAGTTTTATCTCATATTCCACATAAAATAATGTTTGTTAAGTGTTTTTTAGGTAGATATATTATCGTAGAACACTTTGAAATTGATATTTCATGGCATTTTGTTGCAAAAAAGGAAATTTGGTTGAAAACAAAAATATACTTCATTCATGTGATAGCATTTGATTTAACTGAAACTCATCTGTCAAAATCGGAAACTCTCGTTCAGGGACGAACTATTTTTATGCTGGTGAGGACAAGGCGCTTAAATCGGTTGAGCGGCCTAGTGCAGTCTTCTTGTTATAAATAGAAAATATATTTAAAGTTATTTCTTCTGTTGTCGTATTATTGTGACGGTTGCTATCTTCGTCAAAAAGTGTTTATGTCGTGTCGGTTGATATCGTGGTCAAGATGTATAGCAGACAAATGTCTTATAACAAAGAAACAGCTAAGAATCCAATCAAAACTAATGGACAACAAAAAAATATAATTTAAAAAAACAGGGGTCTCATCGCGTAAGGCTAAAACGATCGAACGACGTCGTCTCGACGATGCTGCTACTTCGTGAAAAAAACGATGATCGTCGAAACGATTGAACGATCATCGTTTCTTGATGCTTCACGTAAACAATTTAACTGTCAAATACCGTCGTCGAAATGATTCGATTGAACGATGGTTCTTTGGCAATCGTTTCATCGTTTTTGGTATATATTGTTTCCGTTTAGGGTCTTAAAAAGTAAAACAAATGTTAAAATAATATTACTTCAATGAAATCTTTTATAATTTCGATAAATAGTACACTCCATTATGCATTATGTGAAAATATAGAAAAAATATTTATTTCCTTCATTTTAACTAAACGAAATAGGTACACTAGAAAGTTCACATCACACCCTTCTTATGTTTTCTTTGGAGGAGGGAATCATACAATTGCATTTATTACATTTGCTTTGAAGAATGCATTCACCAATTTTGTCTTATATTACAACCCTTAAACAATACAAATTTTCCTCCACAGAAAAATGTTTACCTTTTTACCTACACATTTCCACATAAAAGACAACAACCAACACAAATTATATACCCCTTATTACTAGTTTTCAGTTATCACAGTTTGTTTACAGCCCTTCTCAGACTGTTCAAGACGAAAACAATAAACGATTTTATTTAGTATACGTTTAAAATTTGTAAATTCCTGTAAATGATACGTTTTATTTATTAAGGCTTAATAATAGCTGTGTGTGGGCGCAGTAGCGCAGTGGTTAGTGTGCTGGACTACTATGCGAGGGATCCCAGGCTCAATCCCCGGAAAAACACAAATACATCTTAAGGTTTTTTCTACTGTGCCACCTCTCGCGAAAGTCTGACAAACATCCGAGAGTATAACTGTCATGAAAAAGCTTCTCAATTTAGGCGTTCGGACTCGGCATAAAATTGTAGGTCCCTTCCATTCGTCCCAAAAATAGAAACTCTCACAAACGAATGGTTGCAAGAAGCTAGGCCTAGGGATGTCAACCTGCCTGTTGCGCCGCCTATTTATTATTTTATTTTTTAATAGCTGTGTTTCTTTGAAGGTGGCTAAGTACCTACTTCTGAGAAGATAAAAACCATAACCTAGTACTTACTTCTTACTACCTACCAGCTCAGCTACATATTTTCCTACTTTTTCACTTTCAAAGAAACAGGTAAGAGTTACAATTGGCGCCCCAGCATTTTGGCCTAACTCTACGCTGACCCCTTAGGGTGGCCCTGTATCAATGCATTAGTGTTAGTGTAACTCACACTATTTTGAAAAAAGCCTCACTTTTTCTTCGATATGCCCCTTCCTGTACTTCTTATTCTTAGTATAGCATGGAAAATCATTGCCGCCATTGATTTTGGCATTTCACACGTCTTCACAGACAGGGAAATCAATTAATTTGTTTGAACAAATTCCAAATGTTCCATTGAATGTAGAGGAAGAATGGCAGTTGTTTTTAACAGCAGTCATTTACCTCTGCAGGACATTTTACGGAGTGAAGCGGCTCGGTGTGGCGGTTGGTGGTGAGAAAAGAACCGCGTGGTTTAAAACCCCCGGAGTTCTCAGGGAGAAGAAGAAGCCTTTCAAGGTGTGGATTCACTTGGGAGACTCTCCATCTCGAAACCGGTACATTGAGGCGCGAAGAACTTGCAAATTGGCTGTTAAAGCAGCCAAAGAACAATCTTGCAATAGGAGTTCGGCGAGAAATTAGACCGTGACCACAGATCTGCAAGCAAGGTGTTCTGGCAGACCATCAGCCGTCTTAGGCTGCAGTTATAGCTATCAGTAAAATGCATCCGTAAAAAAATTTTTTCACTTTTTTGGAGCACTTAAACTTAATCGTTGAACTCAATCTTGGTTTTAAATAGTTGCTTTTGAATAATAAAACTAATTCGTCAAAAAAAATTAAGCAATTGATCTTTAAATTTTCTAAAAACAGAATTTCTTTATTTTTCCGTACGAAAAACTTATTCTGTTCAACTTCTCAACCAGTTTCACGAAGTATTCCACTGAATTCCTATGATATGCTATGGTTGAATGTTTCAGTTTTGTTCTGTTGCGCGTTTTTACGGATGGACTTTTCTGATAGCTATAACTGCAGCCTTAGAGGAAGGAAGTGGAACATTATTGAAGGAGTCAAATCCAAAGATGGTACACTTCTTTCTAATGAGGAGGACATCTTGCGCAGATGGAGCGAACACTTTTCCGAATTGCTCAATCCAATCCAGGGCATTGAGGAAGATTGTGGACACATCCATCGCCTTAAGCAGGGCGGAAAATAGTTCCACGGTAGAGGAAGTGACTTTTGCGATTAAATCGCTAAAAGCTGGCAAATCTGCCGGAGTGGATGAAATCCGGCCAGAAATGCTCAAGGCCATAGGTGAAGAGGGAGTCAAATGGCTCTCTCGTGTCATTAAAGTGGCCTGGGATGCTTGGAATGCGGCGAAACTCCCAGCGATTGGCAGATTGGAGAGATTGTGCTCCTTTTCAAGAAAGGGGATAAAAGGGATTGCTCCAATTACACGGGTATATCCCTTCTAAGTCTCCCCGGAAAAGTATTTGCCAAGGTACTGGAAACGCGTTGCAGAGCTATGGTCGAGTCATGATTAGGAGATGAGCAGTGCAGTTTTCGTCCCGGCATAAGCACAACCGACCAGTTATTCACTCTAAGAATGGTACTTGAGAAGGCTTGGGAGTATGCTCCTGTTTACGCATGCTTCTTAGATTTGGAGAAAGCATACGACCGAGTCCCTCAAGATAAACTCTAGAGTGTATTACAGGAGTATGGATTTGACGGTTGTCTCTTGAGATCCATTCAACCTCTTTACACAAACTGTAAAAGCTGTGTTCGGGTAAACGGCATTAAATGAACAAATCTAAAGTGATGGTCGTCTCCAGAACGCCTGTGCAATGTACTCTGCATGTTAATGGAGTCCCATTGAAACAGGTGGAGAAGTTTAATTATCTCGGGGTCTTATTCACGAGTGACGGAACAATGCAGAGTTTTCCTATAGGATTGGTCAGGCTGGATCAATTTTGAGACAGCTTGGTCATTCTGTTATCAGGATGACTGAACTTGGTGTCAAAGCTAAGTTGTCGAGTCTTTAATTCAGTGTTTGTTCCATTTCTTACCTATGGTCATGAGGTTTGGGTAATGACCGAAAGAATAAGATCGCGGATACAAGCTTCCGAAATGAGATTTCTTCATTGTATTGCTGGTGTGACCCGTAGAGATAGCATTAGAAATACCAGAATACGTAAGGAACTCAATGTCGAGCAGCTACTCCTCCGGACGGAGCAGTCCATGCTTCGGTGGTTTAGTCATGTTAAACGGATGTCCCCAACTAGGATCCCACGACGTGCTATGGAATCCGTACCATCGGGCAGGCGTCCTCTAGGTAGACCTACGATGAGATGGTTAGATCAAGTCCATAATTTCTCCTCTACCAGTATGGGGATTGCCCCTGATGATTTGGAGTCGATGGCGGAGGATCGAGAGCTATGGAGGGTGCAATTAAGCAACCTACACCCGCGACCCACCCAATAACAAAAAATTAAATGAAAACGGTTGAAATTCAAATTGTTCCGTCATTGTTAACCACTAGCCCTCTTGGTTCGGAGCGGAATAATTTGGAAATTTACACCATTTTTGAAGTGGCATTTGAATGTTAGTGGTGGAACCAACGCGAACACGTCTGCTAGCAGTCCATATATAATATGTCAATGGTCAGTTCATACAAATTTTTCCCAGAAAATGAAGCCAACCTAAACTAGCGCTCTTGCTTCGGAGCGAAAAATAAGTGAAACAAAATGACGAACCATCTTGGATTTTTCCATAGAATGCTAGAGGCACCTATTGGGCGTGACAGAATTTATTAGGTAAAGCCCAGTATCCTGCTCGCGCTAAATTTTATCTTCCATACAAAAATGTCTACAGAGATAAAATTTAGCGAGGCAGTTTAGCAAAGCAGTATCCTATCAGCGGTATTAATAAAAAAGCCCTATTCGCTCTTTAATCCATCTGATAGCTAGCAGACGAATAGTGGACTTGTTCGTTTGATAACTTTTATTATTTATAAATACATCTTATATCCATATTAGCTATCCACTCTTTATCATTAAACGCACGACAGCACTGCGTCCAAACTGTACTAAACATGGTTGTAAATCTGTCATATTCCATCAGCTGACACTATCATGCTCAGAGCATGTTATGTGCTTCCGCTTGCGATTTTTAGATTCTCTCTGTAATTCTCTTTCAGCTTTTAAATTTCTCGCGTCCAATCGAACTTTTTGTTGGTATACGTGGATTTGAAATTATGTGGATATGTTAGCTCTGTGTGTGAGTAAGTTAACCACTCTCTATACGCCGAATTTGGTGAATTAAGTTATCCGCTCTTTAAACATGTCAGTGAAAGCTAATATATGTTTATTAATAAGAATTACGAGTAATCAGATGTAATAAGGCTAATTCAGCGCTATTCGGTATTTATTAATACGGGGGTATAGATGGTACACACTCAATGTCAGTCCGGTATAACAATATCGAGTGTTATACGTACTACGTACAATTTTGTTATACTCGGCCAAGAAAATGTCTCCACTGATTTAGCTCGCGAAAGAATTGCCTGGTACCATCATTGAGTTTATATACATAGAGGAACCACGAGAGCTTGGAACAACCTCAGTAGATGGCACCACGTACACTACATCGAGATCGAAAATGTGTGTGGAACATGGTGGAACCCATTGACAATAACACAAAAGGACTGTGGGAAAGCATACAAAGAGCATGTGCATAATGAATATCCAATATCTCTATGTTATGTAATGCACCATTAACCTTGTGCGGCGGGTGAGGGGTAAAAAAAAGTAAAAAAAAAAAAGGGAATTGTATTTGCATTGTGTTTACTTGTCGATGTTTGGTGGTTCTTATTTGATTACAAGTGCTGTGGGTTAAGCATTTATTTTATCTCAATTAGTAGATCCATAAAAAAATTGTCAGTGGAAAAAATAATGATGAAAAAGATTTATATTTAAAATTTTTTTATAAATCTCCGGTAATGTATTTAATTGAGATTGGATTTTTTACCCTCTATATCAACAATTCGAAGGTGGCACTGGCATTCAAATATAAAGTTTTTACCAGGAATATCTGAAGGCATTCTTGATTTGTTAAAAAAAAGCACTTCCCTCTCAACAATAGACAACAAATGTGTGCTGTTGAAATGGATTGGAATATAATAATACATATAATGGCTTTATAGATCATGGCAATTTTTGTCGGAAAAATGTCATCGCTACACATGCACTTCTTGTTATGTGGAGAGGGTTAAATTGCAATTGGAAACAAATTACATATATATGTAGTCAATTTTATAGGAAACGTAAATGGAGTGCTCTTAAGCAATATTATTAAGGACTGCATAGGCATAGCTAAGGTAACATCTTTATGCTTTGAAGTTAATGCAGTAAGCACCGACCAAGGAAGCAACGACAGAAGTGCGTACAGAATTTTAGGAGGGACAATTAAACAGCCTTATTTTAATCTGAGAAACAAATTTTCGAAAAATTATTTAATTCTGCACTGTAAAATATTTGTACAAGCTTACAAAAGAACACTTGCGACCAAATGCTCAGAAGCTTTATGTAAAATTGGTATGTAACACAAATATTTGGTTGCAAGGCAGCAATGGCAATTTTCGCGGTTGTTGCCAATAACTTCTTTACAGAAGCTGAAAAAAATGTGGCAATCAGCACAACAACTTTTAACTTCTCACACCCCAGTGAGAGGCAAGGCCGCAAGGGGAAGGGAACTCACTTAAAACAAGAATTACTAAGATACCTACCTAGTTCACCAAAAAAAAGTTAAAGAAAAAAGTTACTCGAAATTTCCTAGAAAATCCATTTATTAATTTTTCCGTGCTTAAAACATTCTCTGTTCAACTTCTCAGTCAACTCCAAAACATGACCCACTGAATTCCTACGAATTACTGGGGTTAAGTGTTTCAGTTTTGTTCTGTTTATTGTTTTTACAGATCCATTTTCCTGCTAGGTATATCTGATGTACTACAACGATTGATTGATGAAAAGAAAATTTTGAAAGAATGGACCTGCAGCGCTCGTTGATGGTGATGGCATCACCAAGGTCATTTTCAAAAAAGTGCGGATTAATGCCGACGCCGCACCGGCCGGCCCAAAATCGCATTGATTGATGCATTGCCGCCTTGTGAACCACGTTCCATATTTGTCAATTTGGCTTAAAAAATGTGCCTCGTCGCAAAAGATGAATTGTCAGCCAAAATTAGGACTACTCGGATTTGTGTCACTGTCAGAAGCCATTTCAACGATGTTATATTCCATACATAATGGCATACCTACATTTATGTGCCTATTTAAATTAAAAAAGAATAATTTCCTTAATATACATTACACACTGCTTGTTTTATTCCATTTCAATATCGACGCATCATGATTGAAAAACCCTTTACATACCTATCTAAATCGAATTATGTAATCATTTATCTTCGATCGCGTGCCTCAGAAAATATTTTTCCAGTGACATATCCTTATCCAAACTGGTTTTTTACGTTACGTCCAGCCGGCTCTGCTGCTCGTGCTCACAAACAAGCTATATCTATATACATATAATTTGTGCTCATGTTTATGATATGAATTTTATGAGTATACAGCAGAGTGGAAGTGTGGTTGCGTTAAGTCACATTCCAAATTATCCACAATCCAGAATCCACATGGTTGGATATGAAAATATCCATGGTACCATTGAGTTTATATACATAGAGGAACCACCTCAACGAAATGAAAATAGTTGGTAAACTCCTCGCCAGATAGCGTCTCTATTTGCCCCTGAAGCTGTGCTACTTACCCCTAAGGATATGCCTATTTTCATATCCAACCATGTGGATTCTGGATTGTGGATAATTTGGATTGTGACTTATAACGCAACCACACTTCCACTCTGCTGTATACTCATAAAATTCATATCATAAACATGAGCGCAAATTATATGTATATAGATATAGCTTGTTTGTGAGCACGAGCAGCAGAGGCGGCTGGACGTACCGTAAAAAACCAGTTTGGATAAGGATATGTCATTGGAAAAATATTTTCTGAGGCACGCGATCGAAGATAAATGATTACATAATTCGATGTAGATAGGTATTTAAAGGGTTTTTCAATCATGATGCGTCGATATTGAAATGGAATAAAACAAGCAGTGTGTAATGTATATTAAGGAAATTATTCTTTTTTAATTTAAATAGGCACATAAATGTAGGTATGCCATTATGTATGGAATATAACATCGTTGAAATGGCTTCTGACAGTGACACAAATCCGAGTAGTCCTAATTTTGGCTGACAATTCATCTTTAGCGACGAGGCACATTTTTTGAGCCAAATTGACAAATATGGGACGCGGTTCACAAGGCGGCAATGCATCAATCAATGCGATTTTGGGCCGGCCGGTGCGGCGTCGGCATTAAGCCGCACTACTTTTTTGAAAATTACCTTGGTGATGCCATCACCATCAACCAGCGCTGCAGGTCCATTCTTTCAAAATTTTGTTTTCATCAATCAATCGTTGTAATACATCAGATATACCTACCAGGAAAATGGATCTGTAAAAACAATAAACAGAACAAAACTGAAACATTTAACCCCAGTAATTCGTAGGAATTCAGTGGGTCATGTTTTGGAGTTGACTGAGAAGTTGAACAGAGAAGGTTTTAAGCACGGAAAAATTAATAAATGGATTTTCTACAAAATTTCGAGATCCATTATTCCTTAACTTTTTTTTGGTGAACTAGGTATCTTAGTAATTCTTGTTTTAAGTGAGTTCCCTTCTCTCACTGGGGTGTGAGAAGTTGAAAGTTGCTGTGCTGATTGCCACATTTTTTTCAGCTTCTGTAAAGAAGTTATTGGCAACAACGGAGAAAATTGCCATTGCTGCTTTGCAACCAAATATTTCTGTTACCAATTTTACATAAAGCTTCTGAGCATTTGGTCGCAAGTGTTCTTTTGTAAGCTTGTACAAATGTTTTACAGTGCAGAATTAAATAATTTTTCGAGTATTTTCCAAGAAACTCGATCCGGAGTCAGAATGCCAGCCTCTAAAGATCTGTCTCCTACGCTCTTAATAAAGTGTGGTACATCATGTAGTAAGAAAATTTGTTTCTCAGATTAAAATAAGGCTGTTTAATTGTCCCTCCTAAAATTCTGTACGCACTTCTGTCGTTGCTTCCTTGGTCGGTGCTTACTGCATTAACTTCAAAGCATAAAGATGTTACCTTAGCTATGCCTATGCAGTCCTTAATAATATTGCTTAAGAGCACTCCATTTACGTTTCCTATAAAAATGACTACATATATATGTAATTTGTTTCCAATTGCAATTTAACCCTCTCAACATAACAAGAAGTGCATGTGTAGCGATGACATTTTTCCGACAAAAAAGCCATTATAATTATGTATTATTATATTCCAATCAATGTCAACAGCACACATTTGTTGTCTATTGTTGAGAGGGAAGTGCTTTTTTTTAACAAATCAAGAATGCCTTCAGATATTCCTGGTAAAAACTTTATATTTGAATGCCAGTGCCACCTTCGAATTGTTGATATAGAGGGTAAAAAAATCCAATCTCAATTAAATACATTACCGGAGATTTATAAAAAAATTTTAAATATGTATAAATCTTTTTCATCATTATTTTTTCCACTGACAATTTTTTTATGGATCTACTAATTGAGATAAAATAAATGCTTAACCCACAGCACTTGTAATCAAATAAGAACCACCAAACATCGACAAGTAAACACAATGCAAATACAATTCCCTTTTTTTACTTTGAGAAAACCCCTCACCCGCCGCACAAGGTTAATGGTGCATTACATAACATAGAGATATTGGATATTCATTATGCACATGCTCTTTGTATGCTTTCCCACTAGAAGTCCTTTTGTGTTGTTGTCAATGGGTTCCACCATGTTCCACACACATTTTCGATCTCGATGTAGTGTACGTGGTGCCATCTACTGAGGTTGTTCCAAGCTCTCGTGGTTCCTCTATGTATATAAACTCAATGCTGGTACATTAAATCGGCGATAAATTTTGACATTTTCGAAACAAAACAATTTTTTAATTGAATATTTCTTTGAATACTTGATAATCGATATAAGCATTGAGTTTATATACATAGAGGAACCACGAGAGCTTGGAACAACCTCAGTAGATGGCACCACGTACACTACATTGAGATCGAAAATGTGTGTGGAACATGGTGGAACCCATTGACAACAACACAAAAGGACTTGCAGTGCGAAAGCATACAAAGAGCATGTGCATAATGAATATCCAATATCTCTATGTTATGTAATGCACCATTAACCTTGTGCGGCGGGTGAGGGGTTTTATCAAAGTAAAGAAAGGGAATTGTATTTGCATTGTGTTTACTTGTCGATGTTTGGTGGTTCTTATTTGATTTGTAACGGCAGCGTATAAACGCATTCCGCCGTTGCTATAATTTTGCCATCCAAATGACGTATCAGTTCTGTGATATGAAGAAGTTATGTGTTGAATGTTTTTAGTTCTGCCCGTAATTTATTGTCCCCAAATCGAGTGTTTTTATGGTCGTCACTGTTCCGTGTAGCGTTCGTCTGTCATCTGATATAGCTAAGACTTGAACCGTGGAGAATTCAGAAGCGACTATAATATTACGAATGCATAAGAACAAAACAAAAAGATAAATATATGGTTCCTCCCAATAGCGGCTACATCGGATGATGGATGTTGGAGCTTTTGGATAGGTACATAGGGTGATGTTGCGGAATTTTTTTTTTGGTAGCAGCAACAGCGAACACCACATTTGAAAAAGGTTCGTTGACGTGGCAACAAGCCACAGTGGTGCAGTGCAGTTTTTTTTTATTATAAAGTCCTGTGCAAGGCAGTGGCAAATTTGCTAAGTTTTTTTTTTGTATTATCGTTATGGTGAGTGATTTAGATTTTTTTTCGGTTTATTTTCGTAGAAAGACCCTTACGCATTTTTTTTTTGTACAGTGCATTTGGGCGGCCACAGACTGTCACCAAATTTTGAAGTCGTGGTCGCCAAACTTTTAATAAAGAAAAGTCTTCAACTAAACATAAATAAGACACAACGCACAGACATGCAGTTGCACCCCATTAGTTGCGAAAATCCATTTGGAAACTTTTTAACTCCCTGCTCCCCGAACGATCCAGCGAAGCCCAATGCTATATACCTGCTATATACATTGTCGCTAATATTTAATGTTCCAGCACGGGATATGATAAGAATATAGTATGTACATGCACAACACTATAGCCACCTAAAAACCAAAAAAAAAAAAAAAAAAGAATTTTTAATTCCAAATCGGCTCAAAGAGTTATAAATTGCGCGCGCCTAAGAATATGCCACAAGAGGCCGGCATGCAATTTCATTTCGTCATTTAACTTTTCTTGTTATATATTTTTCTGGCGTGACATTTTGTTCCTTTTTTTTATTCCTTTTGTGTTATCTATATATATGTGTATTATTACTTATTGCTTTTGAATTATTTATATTTATTAATGTGATATGCTTAGTTTTCGTTTCTGTCGGGTCCTTACTTCGCGTTATTTATACTTTTGTTACATAATTAGTTATTTGTTACGTATACCTAAACTGAGCTCTGTATAGGTAGGAATCGCGAGCTAGATCGCAGGTGGATTTTTTTTGTTGTTCTATGCCACCAAATAAGAATATGAAAACCAGGCATAATGCTAGTTTTTTTTTAGTGTAGGTAGTTGTAAAATAGAATTTGCTCTTTCAGAATTAGATTAAGATTTCATAATTTAAAATAAATTGTAAGTCACGCCTTATGAAGAAAGTGGTTTGTTTTATTCGAACACATAAGCGTTGGATGGCGTGTTAGTCAGCATATTTCAGGGGGTGCAAAGGGTGTACTAATGTTCATCCGTCGGTGAAATGGATTGACCTGCCGACAACGTCCATTTTGGGGAAATCCAAATATATGGCCACCGGATTTCCAGGTGGGGAGGGAAATGGCCAGCGCTGAATTCCAGCAACAGCGCCCCCTCGATGTGGTGAAATTCCGTCCGCTTTGGTGAAGGTAAGATATATGTACCTTGTCTTGGCATGATCTGTGTTTTTGTGGTAGGTTAGGTCGAGTTGTGGGGACAAGAACCACCCCATTCCGGCGAGCAGAGCCGTGCTACGCAAGCATGCCACGCTCCTCGCACTCGGCACTCTTTCCCTTTCTTTTCCAATCCCATCCTAAAGTCCCGTCCACATCCTTGCTTCCTGTCATTTTTCTACTCCTAGCTCCCTCTATTCATCCCATATAGGCCTATTACAAATGGCGCCCAACGTTCGTTTGTCCTAGTTCTCTGTCCTTAATGTCGTATTCGTCCACAATTGTTCTTACTGTCAACATCGAAAACTCGTAAGTCTTCAGTTGGAAAGTTCCTAAACATACCATACTCGAATTGCGACGAGAACGTTCGATGTTGACAGTGACAACAATTGGCACTTTGTCAGTCCTAGTTTTCTTCTTCTATCCACCTTTTCAATGTATAATCAATTTTACTTTCCTATCTTAACATTTCAACTTTCATCTTCACTTGTATTGTCTTAATCTTACCAGATGTAGTGGCCGTGTTTTATGAGTGTCGTCATAACATGTTGCATGAGTCTGTCCCCTAAGTGGTGTTTAGTTTAGTTTAGTTTTAGTTTGCAGTGTTGCGCTTTAGTTAAGTTTAGTTTTAAGCTTCTACTTTATGTTTGTGGCTCTAAACGTTCCAAGTCTTCCAGCAAAGCCCATGGAGGCAGACTGGAATTGCGGGAATGGGAGGAAAAGCAAGTTTGTGTGTCCTTGTCATTTTTAGTTAACCCATTTCGCCACATCGAGGTATTCAAAACAAAACATCGTCCGTCCGCAGTCCATAGTTTTCCAGGAGATTGTTAGCGGGTCAAACCATCGTTTGACAAACCAACAAAAAAATAATAATATGAAAGAAAAACCCGGATGCAGTCACCCAGAGCACCCCTGCACCAATGATAATTTAAGAAAACACATCGTTTAGTTTATTTATTATTTATTTACGTATATATATTTTCTTATTGTCCATACACAAACACAAAACATTCACAAAACTATATATTTGTATTATCACACACATAAACATACATAAGCACTGATCACTAATCACGAGCACAACATATAATTCTATAAAATGTCAACACACATAACCGTAACATCACCTTGTTGCTCCCCTACAGGTTCCGATAGTCTGTTGCTTGAAGACCGTGTTGCGTGGAACCAATCTGCCACTTATTTATCGAGCAATAACACTTCAGATAATGAATCTTGGTCCAGTAACGAAATGGAGTTAGTTAATGAATTTCCCAATATTCCTTCTGATGTGAAAGCATATGTCAACCTCGCTGTGGCCAATGCATTCACATCATACGCTGCATCTCTTAGGGAAAACATATCAAAAGATATCAAAGATGCAGCGAAAGAAAGTTTTCGCGAGTTCATGAGGGAAATAGAGTTGATTAGCGAAACAGCTCACGCAAAGAATTCTCCACCACAGGCATCGTCACGCTCGACTGAGAGCTCAACGAAAACCCCTCCACCTGCCAACATTCCCACACAACCACCTGTAGAGATGTGCAAAAGTAGCGGACATTCAGTAATCCACTTAGATAGTCCCGCATGCGCAGAGATCTTGGCAAACACTTTTGAGGAGACTTCAGGCGATTTGACAAACCAGCCCCAGCTGATTAATGTTGCTGGTCATAGGCAAGCTTACAAAAGTAAGAACCAAGGTAGACGTCACTTGGTAGAAGTCCAAGAAAGTTTGTTGGTTGTCTTTCAATCGGCATTTCTGACATCATTCCGTGCAAAGACAACGCGACAAGTAGGAACTGATTCCCTCGGCAACTACTTGCACAAATTCCGCTTTGCATATAAGTCGAAGCGAAGCACTCTGTTCGACATAAATGGAACAGTAGGGATCCCTAAATGGATGAACGAGATGAAAGTTCGTTCCTTCCACTGAATGCTAGACCTATGATATTTCTGTTTACGTTAAAATTTGTTTGATTAAAGCCGCAGACGATAGCGAATGATAATTGTTATACTATCCATTAGCATAGTTTCAATTAAGTTCGTTGTTTGTCTCGTAGGTTATCATAATAATACGTGACTACGTATACATTATTTTTGCATTATCTATTTAGTTACTAGTTTAAGTATATTTAGTTATATTTATATCTTAGTATAGTTTATCTTATGTATTATGTAGTTACCCGTATTTATTTATTATATTATGCCTTGTCGGCGCACAATTTAAAATATCTTCTGATGTGATAATTATGTTTTCTGTCTGCTATCTATTTATTGAGTACCTACTCCGTTTCATTTACCGAATGTTATTTATATTGTTACATGTATTCATTTACTTTATAGTTGCTTAGTTAATTTAGTTATATTCAAATTATTTTAGTCATCTATTTATTTCGATTATTTATTCGCTTGTTTTCAAATCTGTTTATTTATTCAGTCGTTACATGTATGTAATTACTTATTTTGGTACTGGTGTGTTAGGTAGTTTGTTATTTATTATCATCTGTTATTTATTTATTGCATTATGCTATATATTGTGAGCGTATCATCCATTCATCCACTGGAGTGCTACAATTATCGCTATGTACCTGTAACCAAACCATTAGATAATTCTTTAGTTGTATATTATAGTTTAGTTATTTATTTATTTATACATAGATTATTTATTTATTTATTTATATAAGTGTTCGTTATGTATTTATTTATCTAATTGTTATTTATTTATTTATTTACCTATTTATTTCACTTAAAAATATGTAGGTACCTATTAATGATAATGTACACCTGTTGATTTGATATTCCACTAAAACCTGATTGTAGTTTTGATTGATCGCCGCTGCGACCGCATAGTTGATGTCCGTGGTGCCTTGTTGTTTACAGACTGATTGCCAGAAATACCGCAGGCGCCGATTCCGGCGATAAAGAATCTGTAAACCCATGAACATTTAGTGTCTGCTGTAGTTTTAGATTACTTACCTCATTCTTTTGATTCCGATGTTGGAATTATAAATTCAAGCAACGTACTAGGTTGCAAAACAAAAATCTGAATATTTCCCAATGTTATTTGTACAACTGTCATTTCTATGCTAGTAATATTCACAATCATATTCGGAGAAAGCTCCAGTCACAATTTATACTTCGATTTAGATCCGTTTGAATGAACATAAATGCTAAAGAGTAGGGGTTTGTTCCAAAAGTCTTCCCATAACAATAAACATATTTTATTTAACCGTACCTGAAAGTCGCCCGGCTAGCTCAGTCGGTAGAGCATGAGACTCTTAATCTCAGGGTTCTAGGGTTCTTCCCCACGTTTTTTGAAGAAAAATCCTCAGCCTATTAAAATGTCGATTAAATATAAAAGCAAAATATTGGCTTATTAAGACCTGGATAATGAACGCTGCCGATTCCTCCGTCCATGTCGTCAGTGGACATCCGCCAAGTTCGGAGTTTTGTAACGGCAGCGTATAAACGCATTCCGCCGTTGCTATAATTTTGCCATCCAAATGACGTATCAGTTCTGTGATATGAAGAAGTTATGTGTTGAATGTTTTTAGTTCTGCCCGTAATTTATTGTCCCCAAATCGAGTGTTTTTATGGTCGTCACTGTTCCGTGTAGCGTTCGTCTGTCATCTGATATAGCTAAGACTTGAACCGTGGAGAATTCAGAAGCGACTATAATATTACGAATGCATAAGAACAAAACAAAAAGATAAATATATGGTTCCTCCCAATAGCGGCTACATCGGATGATGGATGTTGGAGCTTTTGGATAGGTACATAGGGTGATGTTGCGGAATTTTTTTTTTGGTAGCAGCAACAGCGAACACCACATTTGAAAAAGGTTCGTTGACGTGGCAACAAGCCACAGTGGTGCAGTGCAGTTTTTTTTTATTATAAAGTCCTGTGCAAGGCAGTGGCAAATTTGCTAAGTTTTTTTTTTGTATTATCGTTATGGTGAGTGATTTAGATTTTTTTTCGGTTTATTTTCGTAGAAAGACCCTTACGCATTTTTTTTTTGTACAGTGCATTTGGGCGGCCACAGACTGTCACCAAATTTTGAAGTCGTGGTCGCCAAACTTTTAATAAAGAAAAGTCTTCAACTAAACATAAATAAGACACAACGCACAGACATGCAGTTGCACCCCATTAGTTGCGAAAATCCATTTGGAAACTTTTTAACTCCCTGCTCCCCGAACGATCCAGCGAAGCCCAATGCTATATACCTGCTATATACATTGTCGCTAATATTTAATGTTCCAGCACGGGATATGATAAGAATATAGTATGTACATGCACAACACTATAGCCACCTAAAAACCAAAAAAAAAAAAAAAAAAAATTTTTAATTCCAAATCGGCTCAAAGAGTTATAAATTGCGCGCGCCTAAGAATATGCCACAAGAGGCCGGCATGCAATTTCATTTCGTCATTTAACTTTTCTTGTTATATATTTTTCTGGCGTGACATTTTGTTCCTTTTTTTTTATTCCTTTTGTGTTATCTATATATATGTGTATTATTACTTATTGCTTTTGAATTATTTATATTTATTAATGTGATATGCTTAGTTTTCGTTTCTGTCGGGTCCTTACTTCGCGTTATTTATACTTTTGTTACATAATTAGTTATTTGTTACGTATACCTAAACTGAGCTCTGTATAGGTAGGAATCGCGAGCTAGATCGCAGGTGGATTTTTTTTGTTGTTCTATGCCACCAAATAAGAATATGAAAACCAGGCATAATGCTAGTTTTTTTTTAGTGTAGGTAGTTGTAAAATAGAATTTGCTCTTTCAGAATTAGATTAAGATTTCATAATTTAAAATAAATTGTAAGTCACGCCTTATGAAGAAAGTGGTTTGTTTTATTCGAACACATAAGCGTTGGATGGCGTGTTAGTCAGCATATTTCAGGGGGTGCAAAGGGTGTACTAATGTTCATCCGTCGGTGAAATGGATTGACCTGCCGACAACGTCCATTTTGGGGAAATCCAAATATATGGCCACCGGATTTCCAGGTGGGGAGGGAAATGGCCAGCGCTGAATTCCAGCAACAGCGCCCCCTCGATGTGGTGAAATTCCGTCCGCTTTGGTGAAGGTAAGATATATGTACCTTGTCTTGGCATGATCTGTGTTTTTGTGGTAGGTTAGGTCGAGTTGTGGGGACAAGAACCACCCCATTCCGGCGAGCAGAGCCGTGCTACGCAAGCATGCCACGCTCCTCGCACTCGGCACTCTTTCCCTTTCTTTTCCAATCCCATCCTAAAGTCCCGTCCACATCCTTGCTTCCTGTCATTTTTCTACTCCTAGCTCCCTCTATTCATCCCATATAGGCCTATTACAGATTACAAGTGCTGTGGGTTAAGCATTTATTTTATCTCAATTAGTATCTAGATCCATAAAAAAATTGCCAGTGGAAAAAATAATGATGAAAAAGATTTAAATTTAAAATTTTTTTAAAAATCTCCGGTAATGTATTTAATTGAGATTGGATTTTTTTACCCTCTGTATCAACAATTCGAAGGTGGCACTGGCATTCAAAAATAAAGTTTTTACCAGGAATATCTCAAGGCATTCTTGATTTGTTTTAAAAAAAACAGCACTTCCCTCTCAACAATAGACAACAAATGTGTGCTGTTGAAATGGATTGGAATATAATAATACATATAATGGCTTTATAGATCATGGCAATTTTTGTCGGAAAAATGTCATCCCTACACATGCACTTCTTGTTATGTAAATTGCAATTGGAAACAAATTACATATACATATATGTAGTCATTTTTATAGGAAACGTAAATGGAGTGCTCTTAAGCAATATTATTAAGGACTGCATAGGCATAGCTAAGGTAACATCTTTATGCTTTGAAGTTAATGCAGTAAGCACCGATCAAGGAAGCAACAACAGAAGTGCGTACAGAATTTTATGAGGGACAATTAAACAGCCTTAATTTAATCTGGGAAACAAATTTTCTTACTCCATGATGTACCACACTTTATTAAGAGCTCAAGAGACAGATCTTTAGATGCTGACATTCTGACTCCGGATCGAGTTTCTTGGAAAATACTCGAAAAATTATTTAATTCTGCACTGTAAAACTTTTGTACAAGCTTACAAAAGAACACTTGCGACCAAATGCTCAGAAGCTTTATGTAAAATTGGTAACAGAAATATTTGGTTGCAAAGCAGCAATGGCAATTTTCTCCGTTGTTGCCAATAACTTCTTTACAGAAGCTGAAAAAAATGTGGCAATCAGCACAGCAACTTTCAACTTCTCACACCCCAGTGAGAGAAGGGAACTCACTTAAAACAAGAATTACTAAGATACCTAGTTCACCAAAAAAAAGTTAAGGAATAATGGATCTCGAAATTTTGTAGAAAATCCATTTATTAATTTTTCCGTGCTTAAAACCTTCTCTGTTCAACTTCTCAGTCAACTCCAAAACATGACCCACTGAATTCCTACGAATTACTGGGGTTAAATGTTTCAGTTTTGTTCTGTTTATTGTTTTTACAGATCCATTTTCCTGGTAGGTATATCTGATGTATTACAACGATTGATTGATGAAAACAAAATTTTGAAAGAATGGACCTGCAGCGCTGGTTGATGGTGATGGCATCACCAAGGTAATTTTCAAAAAAGTAGTGCGGCTTAATGCCGACGCCGCACCGGCCGGCCCAAAATCGCATTGATTGATGCATTGCCGCCTTGTGAACCGCGTCCCATATTTGTCAATTTGGCTCAAAAAATGTGCCTCGTCGCTAAAGATGAATTGTCAGCCAAAATTAGGACTACTCGGATTTGTGTCACTGTCAGAAGCCATTTCAACGATGTTATATTCCATACATAATGGCATACCTACATGTATGTGCCTATTTAAATTAAAAAAGAATAATTTCGTTAATACACATTACACACTGCTTGTTTTATTCCATTTCAATATCGACGCATCATGATTGAAAAACCCTTTACATACCTATCTAAATCGAATTATGTAATCATTTATCTTCGATCGCGTGCCTCAGAAAATATTTTTCCAGTGACATATCCTTATCCAAACTGGTTTTTTACGGTACGTCCAGCCGGCTCTGCTGCTCGTGCTCACAAACAAGCTATATCTATATACATATAATTTGTGCTCATGTTTATGATATGAATTATGAGTATACAGCTGAGTGAAAGTGTGGTTGCGTTAAGTCACATTCCAAATTATCCACAATCCAGAATCCACATGGTTGGATATGAAAATAGGCATATCCTTAGGGGTAAGTAGCACAGCTTCAGGGGCAAATAGAGACGCTATCTGGCGAGGAGTTTACCAACTATTTTCATTTCGTTGAGGTGGTTCCTCTATGTATATAAACTCAATGATATAAGTGAGTAGGAAAAAAGTGAAAAAATAACAAAAATCAAAATACATGTGGCAATAAAATGTGGGTGTGTGTCCTATCTATATCCTGTACAACGAATTTAGCGAGCGTTTATCTGTGCTGTGGAGAGAATTGCTCTCGCTAAATTTTAGCGCGAGCAGGATACTGGGCTTAAGGGGGTCATCGCAACTCACCCGGTCGCATTTCACCCGACCCTAGACAGGAACCTAAAAGCCACCTATGTTTCAATTCAGCACATAAACGCTTACCTTCAAACCACTCACCTTTATTGTTCGAGTTGCAGTGGATCGTTGCCCCTGACAACACGGCATTTAGTGTTTGAAAGGGTGTGGCTATTTTTTTTTGGGAGACGCTATTGGTAAATGGGGTACAAAATCGTTCATTTAGGAACACATACACATGCATATGCAAAAGTGAATAGGTATGATACATATATGGAGATTGAAAAAATTATAATAAAGATTTTTATAAAAGGGGAAAACCCGTGGCTGTGAAACGTCAAATGTAATGTCGATGAGTTTGAAGCACAAGTGTTGCCACTTATACATAATTGCAAAAATTCGGTAGATTGAATGGAAAATCAGAGAGAATTAAAAAAAAAGTAAAACAGTTCACATCCAAATTTAATAATT
Source organism: Cheilosia soror (assembly GCA_949372485.1). Classification (NCBI taxonomy): domain Eukaryota; kingdom Metazoa; phylum Arthropoda; class Insecta; order Diptera; family Syrphidae; genus Cheilosia; species Cheilosia soror. Next base: position 37,736,728 of record OX443563.1, read on the forward strand.
GTTCAATAACTTCTAAACGGAAACTTAAATATATTTTTCCTTTTATTTATAATAAAGACATCAAACATTTTAAATAGATAAAAAATGTTTTCTAAGTTCTCCCATTTAGCCTTAGTACTTTTTTTTTCAATTTGCACACCACGATAATTCATCTACTCATTTAGAAATAAATTATTGAAAATGACAGCTAGTTTCTTTTGAAGACAATTATGTATTAATATTGGATATGTTCGTTCAGAAATCAATTGGAAATTTTTGACGAGGATGTTACATAAACGACTAAAAAAGTTAACTGGAGCTGGAAGCAAAAAAAGTGAATACTAAACAACTTATAATAGGAAAACAAACACGACTTATTTTTGGTTAAAATAAGTTAGTTATAATTAACGCATTAATTTTTATTTTATTAGGTATATATAGATGCATACCTAGCTACGTATTTATATGTATTTAAAAATGGTAGCGACCGTTTTTCTTTGTACTAATTTTAGTCCTTAAGGTCGAATGGAAAAGTATAAAAATATATGCCTCAGTATATTGCAGTAATTGATATCACTTTTGTTTTAGGTATATGAAAAAAGCAATATCAGTTGAAGTAGGTAATCTTTTATTTCAGAAGCTATCAGTATTAGGAAATAACATATCGCAAAAACATTTTGTATTAATGTTTAAATACTCCATATTATTAAAATTGGACTTCGATATTCTTCATACAACTGAGTTCAGTGTTTTAATGGCACCAATGTTTGTGATAAGCGCCACATATCTGCCAATAAAATCCACTTATTAAACAAATTATACAACAGAAACGTCGTTTAATATTATCAGCTTAATAAAAAGTTAAATACACGTATGTTGGTACATTGTTTCCTCGAAACTATATTTTTGTCGTTTAGATCATTCTAATTTGACACACAGCAAAAAAAAACTTTAAACACTAGATATAATTGAAAATTTATCTGTGCAAAGTAATACAAAAACTTCTAAAAACTATATTCTTATTATTTTATAATCCGAAATGGATTTTTTTAGAATAGCTATCAATCTCGAAATGAATACAAAGGTATCTTAAATCGTAGTAATTGTTTTGTAAATAGTAGTGAAAATGGACTCAAATTTTATGCTATGGCCACACTGATTTTTCGAATTAATTTGACACAACAGCTGATATTTTTGGTGATTTCGTAAATTGTGTTTCGTTTTTTGCTTTTAATAAGCATTTGAAAGCCTTTGGGAGGAATTTGATGGGCGAATTTAAATGCAATTTGGGTGTTAATTAACTTAGAATTATTTATTTGGCATACAAATTGTCAGCGGCCTTGTTTTCAGGGAAAACAAGTTACGGAATTCGAATTCTTTAGTGACAGAACAGTTGCGTGTGCGCTGTCATCTTCTGACTTAAGCCAAACGCAAAAGCGTCATCTACATATTAATCACATGCAACTTTTCAAAATAAGTCCAAGATGAGATGAGTTCCTGTACCACAACCAAATAAATTTAGCAAAAAGGAAACCATTGTCAAACGCATATTTTTTTATCGTTCCACAAAAAGAAACAAAACACAAAACTGTTTGATGCAACCTTATATTGTAATACTATTGACAAATCAGATTGTTGGATTCCAGCGCAGAGTTTCCTTCGCACATTTTTCTAAAGTGTTCAAAAAGGTGTCTGCGAGGTAAAAAATAGTCCCATACAAATTTATATTAAAACGAAACGACATTGGAAAGAGAAAAAAGTAGGTAGGTACCTACATAATAATCCATGCAGAAAAACTTGTGGACGTTCGCTATGTGTCTGAAGAAAGAACATTTGGGGCTGAATTTAAATACAAAGATACAAATCATGTCAAAGGATAGTATGAAATTTATAGAAATAGATATAATTATTTTGAATGATTGATAACAGGCTGGGTAGAAATAATTTTTTGAAGAAATTATTATGTTTATTACAAAAAGTTTCCAAAAGTGCCTAAATTTCAGAAATGTGTGCTCGAAAAGGTGTCGCAAAGGTAACCCTGATCCATTTTTCTTTTCACTACACCCACCCACATCGTGTGGGTTTGTGTTGGAATGAGTTTATATGCTTTTGCAGCGATGCCAGATGTGCGGATTTTTTCCCATTTTGTGATTATTTCAATCAAAATATGGGGAAATATACAATTGAAATGGGAAAACGAGGCTCTACGTTTTGGTTTATTTATAGTGTGTATTTAAATTAAAATCTTCTTCATTAAAAAACAAAAATATGCAATTCAACGGCGACTCTTTTTATGAACCTGAAAAACATCAGCCTGAGGGAAAAACGTATTTTTTAATAATTATTAACTATTATTAGCGTTTGCTCCCTGCCCATGCAAAAAAAGAACGCTATGGTAACAGGTATAGTCCCTAGAAATGTATATCAAAAAGTCAAATGTTGATTTGATGGAATTGTCCCCATACCCCTAAGTATAATTATATAGGTACAGTGAAAGTGGAACTTCCATAAGTGCAACTCTCAAAATGACAGAAAATAAATTCGAGTTATAGAAACTTCTAGTTAAAGAAATGTAAACGAAATGTGGCTATTCTATATAGGCTTAGAAAAATAATTTCATACGAATTTAATTCTATATAGATTTTGTTAGCCCGGATAATTATCGGGGCTTATTCCTTAGCCTCGATAAAGACTCTGCAACCAAACTATCATTGTCTTTAAAGTTATCGAAAAGTTATATCGATTTTGTCATAAAATGACAACTGACAAAACAAAATTCATTAAAAAAAATAGAAGCATTTTACCAAAAATATGCCTATAAAATACCGAATTTGTATTTTTCCATGTTTATTAACTTTCTCGTATACGTAATAAGAGAAAGATATTGTTTTCGTACAAAATTTTGAACTCGAGATTTTGATCAATTCTGATATTACGATGATAGGGGAACTCAAAAAAGTGGGTCTCGCAATTCTGTTCGTCCGTATGTCTGTCTGTCCCACCCCTGGGGAAACGCTGGACGGATTTGCTTCAAACTTCGTATTTATAGTTTGTGGCCTTCTTGCTAGGGACGTTTTTTTTATGCTAGCCCTAAATATAACGCTGCAGCGTTCCCGATGCCCAAAATAATAAAGTCGCCAAAAAGTAGCCAAAAGTTTAAAAAGGAACTTCATACAAATAAAACTTAATACTCGATGTATTTTCAACAAAACCTGGGAAAAGACTGTCAAAGTGGCATTTGTGGCCTGTGGGGATAAATTCTTTCTCAGAGATAAACTTACGAAAAAGTTAGAAAACGCTTTCTTAAAAAAAATACATGCATTTTGTTTTTCCGTAAATTTAAGTAGGTATGTGATGTTTGTCAATTCATACATCTCAGTGGTAGACAAAATTTTAAAACGTCTGATACACAAACAGGCGAATAATTTGCTACTTTATCATGCAAAATTGCGTGGCTTGGTAATGTAAAGCCAGTATAAATCGTGTAAAATGTTTTTAATACCCGGACGGAAACTTCATTCACAGGAGGGACCAAAAAGTCAAAAACTTGGAAAAATTAAAACGTATCTGGAAAACAAAAAAAATGTATTTACCTACCCAAGAATTATTTTCCAAAGTAGGTACATACATATTGATACATATTTAAATTGGAAATAGTAAATACATACATATACCAAATATTATATGCTGTCTGCATATCAATTACTTTCCTATTTTTTTAAATCTAATTTTTTATTCAATTTGTTCCTTTCAATCTAGTGACAACACTTATATGTATATCAAGCTTCTCGCCATTATATTTGACGTTTCCCAGCCACGGGGTTTCTCCCCTTTGGTTTGATTAAAATCTCTATTATAAATTCCACATCTACCTACTCACTTCCATAATTTAAACACATCCACGTGTGTACCTGTACGTATTTATAAATTAATATCAATATAAACAATTTTGTCAACCATTTACAAATAGTGTTACCCAAAAATAAATAAATAAATAGCGCATATAGCTAATTAAGCTTTTTATTTTTTAATTTGGCATATTCCGTAAGAAAATTGCTGGATACACTGCCAACATATATCTATTAAAATCATTCATGCTATATGATACTATTTTTCCTACTAACGCATTTCCCACCCCACCCTTATCCATACTACCGACAGCTACGATTACCCCTACTTTCGATAGTACCTACCTCCTACAACAACAAAACATTCCAAGTTCAACAAGGGCATCCATTTATAATAACTTAAACCGCCCCCCTCCAACAGTATATTTGTCATTTTAGTAATCGCAACACTAACCCACAACAATAAACACGCTCGACTACGACACGTTCCACTAAGGGTGAGTGATGCGAATATTCGCTATCGTTGCAAAGTTAAGATGTAGGCGGCGTTACTTGTCTCCGGATGACTTGCCACCGGATGAGTTGCACCCGACCCGGCTTAAGACATTTAAAATTCAAATTGTTGCGTCACTGTTTAAGGTAGATGGCATTGGAAAACGGGAGCCAATGCAACAACCATCTTTGATTTCTCGATAGAATGCTAGAGACACCTATTGAGCGTTAGTGAAATTGCCAAGTAAAGCGGTTGAAATTCAAATTGTTGCGTCATTGTTAACAATAGATGCCACTTCAAAAAAGTGTAAATTTCCAAATTATTCCGCTCCCAACCAAGAGGGCTAGTGGTTATGTTGGAACCAACGCGAAGACATCTGCTAGCAGTCCATATGACCATATATAATATGTCATTGTTCCTCGTCATCTGTGGATTTCGATTCTTCGTCGATATAATTATCCATATGAAGTTCGTATGTTTTCACCGACAAATGAAAACAATTCGCACAGCCGATGTACTGTCAAATAACGCACTAATACATTTACAAGATCTGTTTTCATGTTCCATTTGCCACGAAAAATCTGAGATCTAAAATATGTACAATGTACAAAAAAAAAAACCCTTCTGAAACCGTTCAGATGGTACAAAAAAATGTCTGTTGAATCTTCTCGATTTCAAGTCAGAATCCACTCAAGAAGCACTAACAAGTATAGTGTAATAATACATATTTTACTTTTTATCTAAAATCCGCCGTAAAAACAAAAATTTTAAAATATCATGCAGATCGGTCTAATTTTATAAAAATTAATAAAATGCAATTCAAAATGAAGGAGGATTTTAAATGTCGGAGAAATTTACATTAGCGCACTTTTCTCAAAAACTAAGTAACTGGTAGCCTTATAATTATGAGAAAACAAAGACAGTTACGATTGATTTGATCTACCAAAAAATTAAAATGATCTCTGTGATCTGAAATGATCTGCACGAATGGATTGGTTCTGAGTCCAGTTGATGTAATTTTTGAGGTAAGTAAATTAACTATTTTCGGTAGTAAGAAATTTTAGTTATTTGCAGTAGAATGTACAATACGTTTATTTATTTTTAAACTGTAATAAGCCATAGATATTCCTAAGCAACAGCTCTGTATATTTTTTAAAAATTATTTTCCAAAAGTCAACTTAAAGGAGATGTCAAATCATCCTTCATCAGTTAAAAACAAAGCCTCAGATTTAAATCTACTCACAAAGTGCATAGACCCACTGGGCTTCCCATGAAAGGCCTTTTCAGGTGAGCCAAGTAGATTTTTAGGTTAGTTAAGGGTACACGGGAGACCCCTCTTATTTTTTTCTACTTAATATTGAGCTGTCTCGCCCGATACGACTTTAATGAGTCCATGTCCATTAACAATCAGTGGGCGCAGTAACGCAGTGGTTAGTGTGCTGGACTACTGTGCGAGGGATCCTAGGTTCGATCCCCGGAAAAACACAAATTCCATCTTAAGGTTTTTTCTACTGCGCCACCTCTCGCTAACGTCTGACAAACATCTGAGAGTATGATATGAAAAAGCTTCTCTATTCAGCCGTTCGGACTCGGAAAAAAAATTGTAGGTCCCAAAAATAGAAACTCACACAAACGAATGATAGCGAGAAGCTAGGCCAATGGTGTCTACCCGCCTGTTGTGCCACCTATTCATTTATTTTATGAACAATCAGAATCTCTTAGGTATTCTGTAATATGTGTCATAAAATATATTTTTTTAATTAAGATATTAAAGCGTTCTTGTTGTCGGATCTTTGTAATTGATGTCAAATAAACAAGACATAAATTTAATTTTTATTTTTTTTTTTTTTGAAAATTTAATTTTTCTATTTGTTGTTACATATTGACAATTGGAGACTTCGCTTCGGTAGTTGAAACAATCTACAAGAATAATGAAGAAGCACAAGAAAGACATGAAACTCAGCGTCAAGATTCAAAAAGTTCCCAAATTATGGAGTTATTCAAGAATATGGTCCTTTAACTCGCTAAAGTCATAACGAGCTGATGAAGAAACTATACCTACGGAAGAAAATTAGAACTCTAAGGGCCGCTTGCACCAAATCATTGGATATCTAAATAAACTTCTGAATAGCTAACCATAGATAAACCAATAAATAGTTACTTCCCGTCTTTGTGTTGCACCATTGCAAAATTGTGCGTGGATAAGTAACCTTCGATTATTTTAAATTTGACAGTACTATCAGTACTAAAAACGCAAAAAATGCTTTGAACTTTCGAATAAATGGCAAATAAAAGCCCCAGACGCAGGCGTAGGTAAATAAGCCACTGCAGTAGATGAATTTAATGTTAGCTATTCCTAAAAGCGCTCTAGGGCTCCAAATTTTAGAAATCTAGGTGCCAGCCACGCTGTAGAAATTTTGTTACCATTCCTGTTGTTTTGCTGTTGTTTCTGAAAATGTAATGTTCTTTGGTTTGAGTTCAGCTATTGCATGCGAGTAATTATACGACATGCTGTCGATTAGATTCATGCACTCCGATCATATTGCCGCATGTTATTCGCTGACTACCAGTCGCATAGAATAGTAGAGCACACAACAATCACAAACATCTCTCACGAAATGGTTTTCTCTATAGAATATTCCTCAATTATAAAAGTAGCTACATTATGTATTTATAAAATCCACAGTTTCTTCATCGTCGTCGTCGTAAATTTAATTACTATTCTTTATTTCTTGATTTTATTTTTTACACTACCAAGTTATACCTACTTGACATTTTGTTTTATTATTTGACGTTTGTGCACGACTATCCAGCCTTTTGAGACTGGATAAATATTTTATGAATTTATCCACAGATAGATAAAGAAGTGTACACGTGCAACACAATTTTTACCTAATCAGCGGAATAGAGCTAAACAGTGAATAAAAGAATAAATACTGCTGTCAAATGAGTTTGGTGCAAGTGGCCCTAAGTAATTTCAAGATGTACAACAAATGGGACCTCCACATCCTATGTTGCTGATAAATATGGTAATTTATGTAAGAACCTTGAATATTTACGTCTCTGTAATTATTCAATCAGCTTATTTACGGGTTTAGTTTGTCCATTTGTATTGGCGCTATTCTACGATACCCGGAGGCCCAGAGCTTAGCTTCAATGAGGGCCGAGGCCTGTGCTCATGTCTCTATTACATACATACATACATACATATTAAAGTGTTCTGGTTGTCAGCAGCATCAGATTTCAAACTACACATAAATTGCAGGGACACACAGAATTTCCCATGAAAGTCAGATACATTCAGTCTACTATTTAATGTTGAACATTCCACTCATCTTATATATCGTCGTGTATGTGAGAACACCGCACAACTGACATTTTTTCGAAAATCCACTTTTTGTTATCTGCGTCATCTACTACTCAAAATACACATTTTAAGTCATTATTTGTGGTGGTGACATCTATATTTAAGTGTAAAAATTGGTTTGAAATACCGCACAAATGCAACCTCAGCATTTTTTGTTTAAGAAATTTAGCACATCTGCACATTTCCCGTGCATATGAGATGTGATTTGGCTAAGGTATTTTTGCTTTATGATTTCTGTTAGAATTAGTTTGTGTTTGACTAATATTTTGGATTCATTGGTAAGCTATTTATCAATATTTTTGATAGTTCTATTGTTTTTATTTGTATTTTAAAGCTCTTAAATAACGTAAATGATTAATTAAAATTTAAATTGCAGATGTGTGCTTTTACCAGTTCCCCTAAAGTACTTGTGTGGCGTTTCCTTAACAAATCGTACCATATAAAATCAGACATTATCTCCAAAAATGTGTAAAAACATAAATTGCATCACACAACACTGTCTTTTCAAATACAACCTAGATATTATTTTTTTAGATGAATTTAATGAACATATTTCCAACCTAAAAATATTATTGATGTGTTTTTCGCATTAGTTTTAACTTGAAATTCTTTCGCTGAAAACAGTTTTTTGCGTCTCCTGAACAATTTATAAAATGTTAGTTGTGCGGTGTTCTCATATACACGACGATATGATAGGTTAGTGTAATGCGTTTTAGGTTTTATTTGCAAAGCAAGGTAGCACTAGCAAGAGCAGGTAATTATTTTTTTTAAATCTATGTCGATGTAGACACCACCTTTAGCTCTAGTACATTCAGTAGTTTTTTTCCTGTGGTTGGCAGCATTCATTTCTTAAAAATTTCAATTCTTGACGTCCAAGTTCCACGTATGAAAGAAAATGGGGAAAATTCCCAATTATTGTGTTTATAAAATTACAACGGGCTAAAAATAAATAATATAAACAAACTCATAAGGACAGCAATAAGGATTTAAAGTTCTATTGGGCTATTTAAAAAAATACCCATATAATTGCCATCAATAAAAAGAGCTGCGCCCTAAATTTTCGGCATACGTGTCAAGCAAAGGCGAAAAACAATGGATTTCTCCTTCATTAGGCACGGTGATGAAGACTTTGGTTTAAAAGAGGATTTATTTGGAAATTGTCTACCTAAAAGTTCACATGAAGTCATGGTATGTAAACTGATGGATTTAAAAAAAACTAATCTTTGAATTTAAACTTCTATTGCTCAAGGAGCATGACACACCCGCACATAACATGTATTTTGACTCACCGTGATGAATATAGGTTTAATTTGTACATGCACTATTACATATTGCATAGTCGGCAATGATCAGATACAATATAAAAAACAATAATTGCAAAGCATAGTTTATAATTTGCATTTACGATATTATATACGTTATGCATAACAACTTTAATGCAAATTTAATTACATATCTATTATAAGAAGTAGGAATAAGTAGGTACATAAATACGAACGATGATGAAATTTGATTTCATCAATATGAAGACTATTGCATAGGTACTGTAGGTTTCCTGTATATGTATGAACTCCTGAGATATTTCGCTCCCACTTTTCCATATCGTTATTTATGTACCTACTTAACTTGCCAAATTCCAGATCATATGCATATAGGAACAGAAACTAAGTATTACCCTCGGCCCCTTTGGGTCAAGTCTCAAGTGGATTCAGTGTATCTCTAATCCATATCTTGCCTTGTAAAGATACCTGAGAGAAACTGCACTTCACTTTATGTGTCATTCACCTATCGTTTGCAATTATACCTAGGTACTCGCCATTTGTGATTTTGATTTTGTGGTAATATTATAGCCATCTACTTTGTCTAAAAATTGCCACGACTATTCCCTAACTCAGGAGTTCCCTAACTGTACGTCGTGGCGCTATTCTAAGGGCGTCGCAAGTTTTATTTTTTCACTGATGTAAGACTCCGAAAAAAGGAAAAGCATTACGTTTCTCTTTACGAATACAAAGAGCAAGGTCGAAGCGAAGATTAAGCACGTTTGTGTTTAATGCATTTCTAGGCAGACTTGCTTCGTGGCGAGATTCGTCGGGAGAATTGCCGTGGTCCATTAGAGTGTACAGGAGAACTCGAGGCAGTCAATTCGACGTGCATAAGAAATCGGTCTTTCGCTGATTCCAACTTGGCGAATTATGCATTGGGACTTGGGCTTACGCCAGTACAAGATCCAACTAATGGCTCAAAGTTAATAAACATAGACGAAGCCGTTTGTTCGCTGACATGGCATCGGAGCGTTTGGAAGAGGACCTCAATTTTGGCCGAAAAATTCTTTTTAGCGATGAGGCGCATTTTTAGATGAATGCGGGCATACAAATAAGTGAAAAAGACTGGGAACCCTTGCTAACTGTTTTGCATTGGGTACTTAACCTTTCGGTAACTCTTCTAGGGGTCTAGAACACAAATTACATCTTAAGGTTTATTCCACTGTGACACCTCTCGAGTATACAACTGTCCGATGAAGCTTTTAAATAATTCATCCCACCGAACTCGACATACAATTATAGGTCTATTCCATTCCTAATAAAATATAAACCTAACAAACGAATGCTGTTTACATACATACTTACATATTTTTATTTTTTTTATATATAGGACGAAAATTGGTCATCGAGTACGGATGACATTATGGATTCCATATTTTCTATGAACTTTCTTAACAATTTAAATGACCATGAAGGCGGGTTCGGAACTTACCAGGATTTTCCCGAACACATTAAAATGGAAGCCGAAGATTATGAAATAACTGCGCCTTCACTGCCAGAGCCGTTGTTATCACCAGAAAGCAACGTTATCTCCAGCAATTCATCTGATAGTGGTCTTTCGTCGGATAACCTAGACATGTTAGTTTTATCTTTGTTTACTTATGTGCGCGTTGTGTGATATTTAATACTTTTTATTTTCCCAGTGAGATGAGTCCACCATATGAGCCGTTAAGTCCAATTTCTCCCGGTTCATCGATGAGCGAAAGAGAGGGTAAAAGGTCCCCAGTTGAAATAAAATCTTCAGAAACCATTCAACCAGCAACGAAAAGGATATGCAACACTGACCAAAAACCAAAAGTTATTGTTCAAAAAGTACCACAAGTAATGACCTTAACAAACATGTCCCAAACAACTGCAACCACTATGCAGCCACAAAAGAAACAATTTCAACATTATCGTCAACCCTCGCAACAACAAGCCACTATAAATAATAATCTTCGTGGAAATGAAATAAAAATTGTAAAACTGTCACCTCAGATGTTTACTGCTTCGAATAATAAGCCTGTAACAATACAAGTAAAAAATTCAAACAGTGGCGCCAGAATTCAAGCGAAGCCTGGGACTCTATTCTTAAACAAAGCTAAATTAACGGAAAGTATGTATAAATTAATATTTCTTTGGCAACTACTACAAATCTTATTTCATTTTTAGTGAAGAAAATTGTTCGTGTACAGAACTCAAATCCAAGATCCATTCTTATACCAGTTTCACTTCAGGAAGTTAAAGATTTAAAAACATTTAAAATCGTTAACACTACAGCGGTTCGTTCAACACCAGCTAAGATCAGTGAATCGGTTGAGCCCAATAATCAGTTTCAGTTGAAACACATTGGACACATTGGAAAACCTAATATTTTCCAAGCAGTTGACATCAAAAAAGAAGGTAAGATAAGTAATGCATGTTACTATCAAGTTTTGCTCAATTTATATGTCTACACATTGTAAACTGTTGACGCAGTGGCTCAGTGTGTGAGGGAATTCGATCCCTGTAAAACACAAATAACATCTAAGTTCGCGCCACCTCTCACGAACGTCTGACAAATATCCGAGAGTAAGCTTCTCAATTCAGTATAGGCGGTTACTGGACAGAACCAATGTCTTTCAATCAGAAGAGATAATGCAAATGGGATTAATATCTAGAAGGGACATTTCCATCTACATCAAGAGGGGGAACAATATCAAACCACACCTGTGGTTTTAAGGACCATTCACATGGGAGCGAACGAACGAATTGATGAAATGCGAATAAACCACTTTTTATGCATTTATAAACAGAAAATTCCAAATTTTATTATTCCAAGATATCCTCCTCTTGGAATAAGGTTAAGTTCGAACGAATTTTTTATTCGCTACTTTGTGGAACGCGATTTAAATGATGTGGATTGTGAATAGACTGACAATTCGCGCCAGGGTGTTTTCGTTCGCGGCAACAAATCTGGATTTCGAAATTTCGTTATTGAGACTATTTTTAAACTTGGTTTCTTAGTATATTTTGATGGAACAATTAATTATCCTAGTCTTGGAATAGTAAAATGTGAAATTTTCTGTTCATAAATGCATCAAAAATGGTTTGTTCGCAATTTAGTAATTCGTTCGCTCGCTCTCATGTGAATAGTCCTTTAGACTGTGGCTATTATCCCTTCGATTATTCTCGACGTGACAAGCCAAAATTATGTTTTAATTTTTCTATAACGTTTTCAGAATGCCATCCTCCGCTGAACTAATTTCCATATTTCCATAAACGGAATTGTTGCTTGCTATTTATTTTAATTGCGTATCATTGCCATTATTACAAAGAAACTCTTAACCAATCTTAATTTCTATTTTTTTTTTTAATGGGAATTTGCTGGAAGGAACAATCATCGAAAGACATTGCAGAGCAATTACGCGGGGGATGCATCTGCAATAGTGAGGGACTTTAACCCGATCTAAAAAAAACTAGTAGTTCGACTAATCGGCAATATATTTTTGATTCCTTTTAAAAAAAATGGAGGATAAATCCGACGTTTGCCGGATTTCTATACTTTTTTAACTGAAATTAGTTGTGTTTTTACGAAACCTTGCCAGCCAGTAGTTGCCAGTTGAGGCACATTTCACGTGCTAATTAAAACAACAACCTACTGGGAACTGCTGGCAACAACTCTTGATTTTCTCCCCATGCCGGAGAGCTGCTGGCTGGCAGCTGGCTAAATTCATGCCCCTATTATGTAAGACAACTACAACTACAGTTGAGTTGTCTCTTGGTTTTATGTCATTCAAAATTCGGTATTGTCCGTATTGTTATGCACAACCTTGATAGATGTTTGTCAAAACACAACAAATATGGCGGTGGTTGTCTATAAGTTGTTAGTTCGTTTGGGTTGTGTGAAAGTTGGGTTGAATTGAAGACAACTCAACTCAAAAAAACATGCCTATTGTCAGTAATTATTTCTATGTTAACATGGTTCTACTTCTATGCTTTCGGGCAACTTTTTTAACTTCTTCCTCAACCATTTCAATGTTATGATCTATTTCTATTTAAAAATAAATATTATTCGTCTCCTTAAAACTTGTATCACCCATAATCTCACGAAGTACTTTCCTTTTAGTTTTAGACACAGACGACGCCTTCATTGATAATTCTTCAGATTCGGAAAGCATTATAATTGAAGACGGCTACGACAATGAGGAGGAGGAGTATGTGCACGACCCAGAAGCGCCCTACCCGAAACTCATGCTCACTTCAGAGGAAAAGCGCCTGCTGAGTAAAGAAGGGATAAACCTACCAACACATTACCCGCTAACAAAGCACGAAGAGCGGGAACTAAAAAGAATACGTAGGAAGATTCGTAATAAAATATCAGCTCAAGATTCTCGAAAGCGTAAAAAAGAATACGTTGACGGCTTGGAGGAACGCGTTAAGCAGTGTACTGAGGAAAATCAAACTCTTATGAAGAGAATAAAGCAGCTGCAAAATCAAAATCAAAACCTTGTGTCACAAATGAAAAAGCTGCAAACACTTTTGACAAAAGGAACAAACAAAACAACGCAGCCTACAACCTGCTTAATGGTTTTGCTTCTTAGCCTGGCATTAGTTGCAGCGCCTAATTTGAAATTGGGGCAAAATCCAAAAGAAGGTGATCTCGAAGAAGCCGTTCAAGAAACGATCTTACAAAACCGTAGAAATCTGTTGTTTAACAACAAAGATCAGAGCACTGATGTTTTTGACGAGGAAGTCAACATGAGCGACATCATTTCAGCTATTGAATTCAACAACGAACGCGAGGGCAACACTTGTGCAACAACTTCATTAGGAGAGCCAAAGTGCAAACAAATGAAGCTGACCCACACAGATTTTGTAGATGAAGTGGACGACGATAATTGGTATTTGTCAAAGAAGGATCAGATTAAAACAAAAACAGAAAGTGCATTGGAATTTCTTCAAGAAAATATGGAACACATACAGACGAGCGGATTTAATATAGAAAAGGGAACTCAAGACCCATCTGTGGGGGAACAAGGCGAACACACATGGCTAGATAAAGATATTCTTGAAATGGTCTCACCAACTGTCAATGGCCTGTACGAACTGAATATGGACAAAATTACAGCGGGTACTTATGCGAGCTCACCAGAAACAACAGTGGTAGATATGGCGCCTAAGACAATGTACGAACATCAAATTGCAATCAAACAAAACTCGTCAGAAATGAGGCGAATTAAGGAGTATTAGCGGTACTTCAGACACAACTGAAAACTATTTCCTTTCCATTAATATTAAATATAATGATATAATATAACTTGTTTTGTTTTCATTTAAAATTTTATTTTTAAATACATTTATGCATATACATATATTGAAATTGTTTTTGTATTCTCTAGTTTTCTGTGTCTATTCGTTTAGTAAAATATAGTATATGTATTATCATTAGTTATTCAGTTATATTCAAATGTAATATTAAGTAGTTATTCACGAACAGATTTTTTTATATTATATGTGCATGAATTTAAAACCGCTATGATAAGAGAAATTCAATAAAAGTAAATTGGCTAAAAGTAAAATATACTATATGTATTTAATTCATAACTACACTAAAACTATAATCTGTATATTTGTTTACTTTAATGTGTTGTAAATAAAATATATGCACACAATTTAAAACATACGACGGTCTTTAAAATTTGTGTGTGTGCTGGGCGGCTGGACCCAAAACAAGTGCGTTTTGTATTTTTCTCTATGTCCTTGAAAGGTTTGCGGTAATTCATGGACCCATTATGGTGCTCAGCCCATTCATACTCTGTTCAACCTACGTTAAATTAAAGAATTTTTTTCAATTCAGTGCTTAAGCACAGGGACCAGTCTCAACCAGAGGTAAGAGAGACTGAGATACCCATCTTCGACCGATTTACAGTAATTTGCCTACAAGCTAAATTTTACGCTCCCAAAAAGTTTAGGTGCGTTAGTATTGTTGCATAGAAATTCGTATTGACAAATGTCAAAAATCCTCTCCACCAATACATTCGCACCTAATCTTTTTACCTTTCACTGTGGGCAAAGTTTTTGGCAGCGTTCAAATATTTTAGCCGTTAGATTTAAAAATAGTCGTTACGCTTACATTTTAGGTGAATAGTAATTTATTTTAAAAATTATTGTATTATTTATTCTAAATAATCAACAAAAACAAACAATGCTAAAGGGTTGTGGAGAAACAAAAGCATTTAGAGCAAACTTTTATTAGAAATACTTAAAAATAACTAATCGAAAAGATTAAAAAAACTAATCATATTAGTCGTAAACGTTTTAAATATGTCGAACATCAAAATTCTGAGTTGTAAATAGGATGAAAAGATTAATATTTGATAAAATGTGTAACATAATTCAAAATCAGAAAATTATTGATAGTTTATTTGTTTGTTTTTTCCATTTTCAAATGTTTATAAAATTGCAGCTGGTGACATAAACAAATTTTTCAAAAAAAAAAAAATATATTTTCAGGTTTTGGGACTACTAATTCAATAATTTACTGTTTTTTTTTATAATTGTGGGAGGAAAATACTAATGAAAATGTACTGATATAATTTACTTATTCACCACACTTCGTGTTGAAATTTGCCACAAAAACGAAGTATTTTTTAACTCTTGCCGCAACAACCACGGCTAACAGCTGGGCTCATAACTTGTCAAATTGTAAAATATCACTTTTAATTGGCTATTTGGATTGTGTTTTGTGTATATGCAGATACTTATTTATTGTTTCTTCTTTTCGCTTTTGGATGTGATAAACAAAAAGGAATTAAGGGTAAGTAGATTTAAATTATTAATGGAAAATTTTAATAATAGGTATGATCAATCTCTGTTACAGGAAAATGGAAAACGGAGAGCCTCCAGCAAAAAAAAAGGAATTTGGCGAAGCATTGTGCGGTTGGATGTCAAAATTTCTTAAGGGTTTTTAAGGCACCAGATGACGATGTTAGGTAAATCTATAATTCTGATCTTTTTCCTTGCTTTTTAATTTATTTTCAATTTCGTGTTTTACCTAAAAAAATGGAAAAAAATTCAAGTGAAGTGGCATTTGGCTGCAATTCCTCTATTCGGGCGCGAAAATTTGCAAATCATTCGCAAGATTTTTTGGACGTTTTTGAATCCATTGATATCGTAGCCATCCTTTGATGGAATTTGTTACTTTATGGCTTGATAGAAAGAAGACGAACCATATTTTGGGATATATACTATATTTATTTTGAAATGTCACCAGGAAGCACTAAAATCTTAATTTTCCCCAGCGAAAAAAAATCACTCTGAAGGTTTCACATTTGTAAATATGTAATTATTTAGCAAGCTTATTCCAGCCGTTCGGAATCGGCATAAAACTGTAGGTCCCTTGCATTTGGCTGTGTTTAGAATTAGTTATAGTATATTAATATTATGATCTATTTTATCGATAAGTTTAGTTTATCTCTTTATATTTATCTATACTAAGTATTTATACATTTATACAATTGCTATGAAGTCAAATGCATTAATCTTTTTTTATTTCAAGACTGGTGCAATAGGCCTACTGGGGAAACCGAACACCATAAAAAAATCGGTTAACGCGTCAACATGCATACCTCATAGGTGACGTGGAAATGCATAAATAATCGCTTTTATTCCTATATAGATAGATATACAGCTAGGTTCCAGAAATCAAGTGAAATCGAAATTGCAAATCGAGTGAATTCGTTTTCAGTGTTCTACATTTCAATCGATTCGGAAACTCAGAAATTTTTTCGAAATCACAAAGTAGATAATAAATAAATTTTACATTTTCAGCAGCAATCGACAAAAAACAAGGATGATTCGCATTCACGAAGTCCATCACATTGTCTTGATCAACACGATCGTCAATATCTCCTCTCACCACATCATCATCTTCATAAAATGACAAGAAAAGTCAACCACGAAACCATAAAACATGAATTAAATCAATTGTTAGTTTTTATTACTTAATAAATGTAAATCATATTTTGCTTTTTGTATAAGATGTACAAAATTTGGGTTTCATTTGGAATTTGCGATACGGAACTATCTATATAAACTTCTATTTGATTGACCTTTTTTACAGTGGTTGACGGTAAAAAAAACGACAACAAAACAAAAACAATTTTAAGCGTCGTATTTATATTGGCTCTGATTATCCTTGTCCTGCTCCGTTTCATCCGTCCACATAATTTTACGACCTTCATCCTCCTCTAAGACAGCATTTTCTTCCAAGAGCTTTACAACATCAATCATTCGTGATTGGTAGAAGGACTCTCCTTTTTCTTCAATGGTCACATTCAGGCGGTCGAAATCGTTTGAAATTCTTTGCGTGATGCGTCACAAATTTTCGTCTATGCCTTGATAGAGTCCGGATCACCGTTTTGCAGTTTCACCACAGAGCTATATGCACGCTTCTTGAACTCCTTATCTTCATCGAACCTACAAGTAAAAACATGTTATAGTGTGGCAGTGGGAAAAATGTTCACATATCTAACCTCTGCTTTAATTCCTTGTAAAATGCCTGCAAATCGTGGATTGGTGAACTTTCTGCGAGAAAATTGGGAAAACTGTCTTTTATATGAGAGATGAGCTGAGCATTCCAAACAGCATTTCCAATCAAATACGTAATTGTGGCGCAGAACATTGTGGCCGAGCAACTCTAAATGACGGCAAACCGATTCGCCAATGATTGTGGAGTGCAAATGTCCAACGTGCATCTGCTTGGCGATGTTAGGTATACATTTCCGTATACATTGTGGTGGCTGTAATCCGTTTTGGAGTAAATCGCCAATGGCTGCGACTGCATATTTTCTGAAACAAAAGAAATGTAATTTTCATCAACGCATGCAACGACATACTTACTATTTACCCTATTTACTGCTTGTTCTGCAATTTCGAGAGGAAATCCATCAGAAACTTGTGACGTTCCGCGATCTCAGGCAGTGTGCGATTCATAACTTTCGAATTTATCCTCTCGTACAGATGCTCATCTCTGAAGCCAGACTTAATGTCTTCGAGGATAATTTTATCTTCATCCCTTGTTCACGGATGGACGGGTTCCAGTTTTATTTCTTTCTTGTGCGAGAGTTGTACCTCACTCTCTCTGTACCTGCTGATTCTTCAATCAGTTTACCATCACTTTCTTTCCTCTTCTTTGGTAACTTTTTTCTGCTTGCGTCTGATTCAGAGTTAGACCCCTCGTCAATAATATTCCGAAGAGCTATAGTAACTGGTCGAGTAGTAGGATGTGTTGAGGCGAATCGCATGGGCGCGAAGAGTTGCATCATCGCATGTCTCAAAGTGTTCATCTTCCGGTGTCGGCTCTATGACAGCTGCATTTGGAGGATATAAATATGTATCTCTTGCAGTTTGGCAAGTATCAGAACTTACCTTTTCTCTTTCTCGCTACTGCAGTCGCTGATCAACGCAGACTCGGTCGAAAACAACTGCGTGAACCAGTCGATAAGAAAAGTGTTCCCCTTCAGCAGAGGAAAGATCTTGAATTTTATTTGTTCGATAATGTCCGCGTCTTCCGACAATTCGCTGATGCAATTGAAGATCTTCCGGATCTGCGCTGGTTGCTTGCTAAAGCCGCTTTTGGTGGTAGGAGAAATGTTAGGAATACATGCGCCAATCCCGGATTATCGGGTATAAAGAGCTTTTCCAGTTTCTGAAAGAATAATGAAATCTGAAGCGCTCTCATTAAACCAGACAGATTTACTTACGTTGTACAAATCTGCCACTTTGTCCTTCTTTGGATCGAATGCCCTCAGAATGTGGTTGAATTTCTTGCAGTCCTCGGGTCTCTTGCCGAATCACCCAACTGTCCTCACCGCTGCTGATGGATATTAATACCTCAACTTTTTAGCACTGACCTACATAAATGTGTTGGTTTTAGTTCAGCTATTGTTGATATCACATTGTCGGTTGTCCCCAAGTACGCTTGTGCTGCTGTTTGTCCTAAAATGTGCTTTCTGTAGCAATTTATTGTCTATTCTCCTCTCTAGGAAGCGATTGAAAACCTGTATTAAGAAAAAACGTCAAACGTATACAAGATTTGCCTTTTAATGTACTATTTTGAAACTGCTAAAGTTATGGATTGTATTATATTACATACCTTGCAGGTTTATCAAGTAAACTGACAGAGGTGATACATCATTGCCTTTAATGGACGATATGACATCAAATTCGAGGATTTCTTGTTGTAGTACCGACAGATAAAATGCAAAATTGATCAAACTGAAATTAATTCTTTTTGTTCACAGTCTCACAGATTGCCTTGGTTATTATATATTTCGTATTTTTTTAGGTGTAATCGCTGGTAGTGGCGCTGACGTGGTTTATGGTGATAATCCCAATGATTCTTTCTGCGATACGACTCTGAGCGTAGCCCAAAATTGAAAGGGCACGTTGTAATGAGATTTTATCATTTATGGTTTATTCTCTGTAAATCTGTAAGGTTAACTTTCACATTTTTCACATTTTATACACAAACTCACTGAATCCATTAGAATACGCAATTTCTTCGCCATCGACCACGCACAAAGTTCCTTTGAATGTGTTTGCTTGGATATATTCCAAAAACGATAAGCCAACCCTGTAAGAGATTGGCTATTACCAAGAGAATGTATTTATTTATTAATTTTAGCAATTAAAATATGATAAAACTTACTTTTTTTCACTTTTCCACAGCAAATCACATTTTGTGTCTCAATTTGTTTTCCGAGTTTTGACAATTATGACAATCGGCTGCTGTCAAACCGAATTCACCACATTTTTTTTGTTAATTTTTTTTTGTTCAATTTTACATGGATAGGAATTGACGTACACGGATAGGAAAACAAAATGGCGGATTCCTGGCAAAAATTGAGGCGACCAGCGGCAAGAGGATTGCGAGTTGGGTATCTCAGTCTCCCTTACCTCTGGTCTCAACCATTAAAAGAACATCACTGACTTCACAAACCAGTAAGAATAGACCGTCGACTCCTCCCACATAACGGACTTTGCCTACAAGCTGCCGGCGAGACCAGGATTTTTCATGTATTGGTGCTGTACAAAATCAAAGGGGCGCACGCATACTTGAAAAATCCTGGTCTCATGGTGGAATATAAAGTGTCAGAGGCTGTGTTCTGCAGGTTTCTTCTCTTCAGTTACACTTCGTTCACATCACAGTTTAGTTTTAGGATATGTTGAATTGTTTTAACTGTTGATTATAATTAAAATATTGGCGATGAAAAGGAATATGACAACTAATTGCTAATAAGAGAACGGGAGCAAATCAATTTTAAAATAGCTTCGTTTTTGTCCTTACTGTCACGGTTAGGCTATGAAAAGAAATAAATAAATGAAAATTAAATGGAAATGTTATAAAAAAGACATTAGGTTCATTCGCGTACGCAAAAGATCGCAACCGCACAAAATATATACACGTTCTCATCAAAAATGAGAGGAAAAGAAAAAAACCAGCAAAATAATGAGTAACGAACATTTTCCCTCCTGACTCGAAACAGCTCAAGTAATTTCTACCGGCAAGTACTGATAAAATTATCAAAAGTAGAATGTTGACAGAAAGGCGAAATATTTTCCAACGGTTGCTCGGTTATGAGTTATACAGATATTAATAGAATACAAAATTATATCAATTTAATTAAAATTGTGAATTTTCGGTGCAGATTGAAATAGTTTTGTTTTGTTCAAATTGGTGTTTAGCTGGAAATGGCTCGAATTAGCTCGAAAAGTATACACGTTTGGGTACATTTTCCGCTCTCTGAGAGAATTGCGCTCAAATTTTCGAAATTGACAGGTTTCCACCGCCGTGCTCGGAAAAGTACGCGAATAGACCTAATATGACATGTTGATAAAAACTAAAATCCAATTTTAATAAGTAGTAAAAAACTAATGAAAAAAGTTCACAAACATTTTTTTTATTAATTTGAGTTAAAATATAATACAATGTATATATTCTACACACTATTTAAACAAAAAAAATGAAAATTAAAAGTTTCGAATGTCAATTTTACGACTGAAGCGTAGCCAACTTTTGTTATCATTCTTCGACGTTCTTTTTTTCGACAACTCTTGATAGGGATGCTCACGGGGATAAAAAAACGCAGCTTACATTCGTTTAAAAAAAACTAGGTCTAACGGCCGTATTATTCACTCGGTTTAAATACGAGGTTAAACCGGTTTTAAACCATGCAATTTAACCGAACAAAACCATCAGTTTTTAAACCCAAAAAATTTAAACCTGCTTATGTCATAGACAGTTTAGGCAAAGGTGTGTTGTTATTTTATTCAAATGTGCAGTGTGATTTGTGAAGAATTTAAATAGGTTATGAAGGCGCAGTAGCGCAGTGGTTAGTGTGTTGGACTACTGCGCGAGGGATCCCAGGTTCGATCCCCGGAAAAACACAAATTACATCTTAAGGTTTTTTCTACTGCGCCACCTCTCGCGAACGTCTGACAAACATCCGAGAGTATAACTGTCCTAAAAAAAGCTTCTTAATTCAGCCGTTCGGACTCGGCATAAAATTGTAGGTCCCTCCCATTCGTTCCAAAAATAGAAACTCACACAAAACGAATGGTTGCGAGAAGCTAGGCCTAGGGTGTCTACCCGCCCGTTGCGCCACCTATTTATTTATTTATTTATGAAGGGTTTCAATTTTATTGATTTTGTATGAATTTCAAATTTTGGGGACAAATAAATCTGATTTAAACATTGTAAAAATCTACTTAAACCCGTCGTTGGAGTGCGGTTTAATATCGAAGTGGTTTATCTGGCAATAGGTTTAAAAAATTGTGTTTAAAGGGTTTAACTTGAGTGAATAATATGGGATTACAAAATATTTATGGTTTATATTGTTTCTTACCATCTGAGTCAACTAAATCAAAATATTTATTGAAGCTTACGCTTTTTTTTCCTGTTTCAAAATTCACAAATGTGCCACCATATTATGAGTAAAATATAATACACAATACGTTAATTAAATATGATAATTGAACATCAGTGCTAACTGACGTTTCACAAAATTTATAAGCAATAAACAGTACAAAAAGTTTTTTTTACTTTCGATTAGGAACTCGAAATCTAATTTTGCGATTTTTCTATTTAAATTTACGTTTCGACAATTGTTTTTGTGCATATATGGTGCCAAATTATAAAATTACTAACTGAGAAAAAATGTATGAGCAATTTGATAGGTAAAGTAATAAAAATATTATTATGAATTTCGCATATGCCTTAGTGAAAGCGTGGTATTAAACATGAAATTCGTAACTCATTTTGAACAGCCCCCACGATAGTCTACCACATCAAGCAGCTGCTGTGGTAAGAAAAAAAAATTAATGTAAACAAAACAAAATTAGCAAAATGAGCGTCAGAAATCAAGAAGCCATGAAAAAAAATATTTTGAAGCCGCAAAATACGAGGAATATGTAAGATTTTTGTAAAACTGCATTAGATATTTACTTTTCTACATCTTTTTTTATAAATTTATTTACAGATTATTGGATGTAGGCGAAGAACCTTCAGCGAAACGCTCGAGGACTACATCTACATCTAGCAGAAAAATAAAATGTGTATTGGGTTGCAAAACCTTCCGGAGCATATTTCGGGTGCCGAAAGATGATATAAGGTATGTTGCTTTTATTTATTTCAATTTGCCTATTTGGTATGTGGAAGATTAGATATAGGCACACTTAAATAATTATAAGCCATTTACATAAACTTCAAGCTCTGAGATCGTGTCATTACGCGGTACAAGGAAGTATAATGTAATGCTGTTTACCATTAATGTATTATATAATATCTAGTTTGCATTATTACAATTTCGCAATAAGAACTCCAATCCAATTGTAAATAGGAAATACCAACTTTCTTGTTCCGCGTAGTGAGATGAACTCAGAGACGCCTTGTTCCTAGTGGTAGGTGACCTGCATTCCAGTGATAGGAAAGTTTCGTTTTGGTCATTTATTAACCACAACACGCAAGGACAAGGACAACAGTAAAGAAATATATGTACATTTAGCGGTTGCTTAGTAGGTATTAAGTGTGTAGGAAAAAATGATTTGCTTTGGAACAATCAAGGATTATATCGCCCTTATTAAACCAATAGCATTTTATGTTTTAACATCCGGATAGGGATTTTTGCTCATTGTAAATCAAGCAATTCACGTCTATTTTGAAATTCGATTCTAATCGACATTCTCATTTTGGAGGGTATAATGCTGAAGTGGAACTTTCAATCTTTCGTAAGTGGCAATCCCTTCTCTATACGAGTAGATGAATCATTCGATTTTATTCAGTAGATATCCCTTTTTTTGTTTTCAATCGGTTTATTTGATTTTGCATTTTCGGCTTTGTTTCGGAAAATTTTGAAGTTTGAATACATGGTTTGAATTTTGACAGTTTTTTTTACACAAATGGCATTAGACATTAGACATTAGACATAATTATCTTCATTTTAGTAAACTATTAAAGTGATATAGTTTGTAAGAACTACACAACACATTTACACATTGACTTATTAAAACAATACATTTTTCTTATAGACAGCGGATATACACAAGATTTTTTAGTATTTAAAAAATCAAATACATGTTATGTTTTCATATCGAGGAATAAATGAGAACATAGTATTTAGCAGTTATTTGGGTAAGAATAAACCTTAAGCTGAATGTAATGAAGCATATTACGCTTTACATAGGTACAGCTTAGGATCACCGAGATTTGGTAAGATATAATGGCCTATCTAAACAGAATCAGAACAGGAGAAGTTTGCGAAAACTGTCTGAACAGAAAAACACAGCTTCGTGAGACAATTATAGCAGACCCATCAAAATGTTTGAATTTATATTTTTCGCAAAATTCTTATTTTTTCACATCTGTTTGAATTTAGACAGATAAATGTAACTAGATTTCTCTTTTTAATTATTTTGTCTGACACAAGCATTGAATAACTGATATGGATGGGATAACGTTTTATAAATAAATACTTATACACTCCATAACAATTTTATACAGCATTTCTTCTCATGGAACCTGGACTTTTCTGTTCTCTTCTGTTCATTTCTGTATACTCAGAGTCACTAAACAGACCTATAATTATACTTTAGACATATAAGAACACATTTTTAGTTAGTAATGTAATAGAATTTTAAATAAGTATAGGCTAGATTAATTCGAATGATGATAAAGAAGGTGGTAGTGTAATATCTAGCATATAATAATAAAAAATAAAATAATATCGATAAAAATAGTTTAGTACCATAATTTAGGATAAGTATAGGCTATATTAACCCAAATAGGGATGAGGAAGGTGATAAGCTTAAGATAGTTCAGTCATTAAGTAAAACACAAATGTATAATATCAGGCAGATTTTACTTTACTGTGCAATGCACAAAAATCTCTTTTTTTAGTCCGATTAACTCTAAAGCGCTAATTGTTTTTTGGAATGACCATTAAAGTAAAATGTTGGCATAATATCTAACATAATAATTTAAAATAAAATCGTATTATTTTTTACTAAAGTAGGGACTGTTGGAGAGTTAATCTGGGACTCGAAGCTTTGGAAAAATGTCAGAGAGTATGTGATCATCACTTCTCCGAAGCAATGTTCACAGCCTCAAAGACACGGCTTCTTAAATGGGCAGTTCCAGATTCCAGCACACCAAAGAACGCCGGAGGGTTCACAGAGTCGGAAGCGTTAGAAACAGAATCTCCTCTTGTTCAATTGGTGGAAGAAGAAAATATCGCTGCAGGTTTTGTAGACTCGAACGTTTACGAACCAGGTAACGCGGATTCTCCTCGTTCACACTTGAGCGAAGGAGAAATTTGTGATGACGAAAGTTTGGTAAATTTAATAATTTGCGAAACTTCTGACTCTGCGACCCAAACGTGTTCTTCCCTGTGGAATAATACCCAAGAAACGGTTAGTATTACGCAGCAATTAGTAAAAGCCAACAAAACGTTAGACAAAGTAGAAGCTGCACATTTAATGGCGTTAAGAGCAAAGGACGCAGAGATTCAGCTTTTAAAAAACAAACTGCTTAGCCTTCAGAAAGAGCTGGACAGTGCTAAATCGGAAAAGACGCTATTGCCAGAACCCCTCAAGGTAATTGTTGATAACTGCTTGCATAACTCAACCCGTAGTGCCCAAGGGCTTAGACACAGTAATGCAACGAAAGTTCTGGCACTTTTGATGCATTTTATGTCGCCGTCAGGGTATAGGGAGTTAAGGGGAATGTTCAATCTTCCATGCGTGTCTACTTTGAAGGTCTTTATATCTTCATGGCCGAATTCACCCGGCAACATTGCGCATAATGTAAAGAGTCTAGAGCTTAAGATAAGTCAGCTACCTGACATGTACAAGTATTGCTCCATTTCTGCTGACGAAATGTCTCTCAAGGCGCATATGGACTACAGTACACGTACTGATGCAATTATTGGAATTGAAGACTACGGTGATGATGAACACCGATCACCGCACCCTGCAACCAGTGTACTCGTGCTAATGGCTCAAGGCATTGCGAAGAGATGGAAACATCCCATTGGGTATTATTTCGTTCATAGCAGTAGCAAGCCTGCAATGCTGAAAAAATTAATTGTGGAAGCAATCACCGCCCTACAAAAAAGCAAGTTGATTCCGGTGCATTTTGTTTGCGACCAAGGTGCCAACTTCAAGGGCTTTGCTCGTGATCTTGGTATTACTGCAGCCATGCCCTATTTCTTGGTCAACAATGCTAAAATCTACTTCTTTTACGATGCTCCACATTTAATTAAAAGCACCCGCAACTGCCTGTTAAAAAATACCATAATTTTTGAAAAGAAGACGGCTTCTTGGAACGACATTGTACAGTTCTATAATATTGATTCCAAGAACGAACTTAAAGCCGCTCCAAAATTAACCAGTGCGCATATAATGCCAAACAACTTTCAAAGAATGAAAGTAAAATATGCGACGCAGGTCTTGAGCCACTCAGTGTATGCGGGGCTTTCAACCATTGCCCAAGCTCGTCCCGATTTACCAACGCTTAAAAACACTGCTGAGTTTGTTCATTTTTTTGACAGACTATTTAACATTTTCAACACCTCATCTCAGAGGCAGCCCCAGGAATGTAAGCAAGCGTTTACTCAAAATGAAAGGCAGGAAGAATTTTTGGGAAAGGCAAGGCAATTTTTACTTTCAATGAAGATAATAGCTCCTGATGGCAAGAACGTTACTTGCAAATTTTCCTTTATCAAAGGATGGTTGCTCAATATTTCATCCCTTTTTTCGCTGTGGCAACATCTCCAGCAATGTCAGTTTGAGTACATCTTAACTCGACATTTAAATCAGGATTGCTTAGAGCATTTCTTCGGCGCAATTAGAAGTTCAGGGGGCAATATTAGACGTCCAACGGGGATGCAATTTTCCAGTGCCTTTCAAAAACTTTGGGGCATTCAGTATCTCAAAGCCGTGAGAACTGGCAATTGCGAATTAATTCAGGAGGACCAAAATCAAGTTTTTGAAAACTTTTCAAACAATGATTTGGTTACGAACACTGAATGGTTGCAAGAGGAAGTTGCGACACCGAATAATATATTCGCTATAACCCTCACAAATGACATAAATGGAGCAGATTTCTTACAGGAAAACAGCCTAACTTATGTCTGTGGTTGGCTTTACCGCAAATCTTTTGAAAGTCATAGCTGCACGTTATCAACCCCTATATTGTCCTCCAGTTCCACACCGTCAACAAGCCGACTTCTTACTACCATTAAGCAATATGACAATATTGCAAACTCTTCGATCCACCTCCAGCGTTCGTGGAATACATTAAATGTTTGGATCGACATTTTTGTGTACTTTTCCCAATGCATTGTCATATAAAAGGCCTTGCGGAACACCTTTTCCAAAAATTGAAGATTTATTCCCCATATGAATGTTGCGAACAATTAAAACCATTCTTCATTTTGACTTACTTCTTGCGAGTAAGAATTCATTT
The DNA here is from genome assembly GCA_949372485.1 of Cheilosia soror. NCBI lineage: Eukaryota > Metazoa > Arthropoda > Insecta > Diptera > Syrphidae > Cheilosia > Cheilosia soror. The sequence continues at coordinate 37,763,723 of OX443563.1, forward strand.
CGCTCTTAAGTTTCTGAACAGGGATATAAGCGATCCGTCTTTTAAAAACAAATATCTCTGCGTCGCTCATTTGTAATTTATTACTATGTATGTAAATATATTTTTATTGTGATATTTTTATTTTACACTTTTTCTAACGTTTTGTGCAATATTTATCTTTTATATTATATACAAATTTTAAATGAAATATTACTAACTTTTATTTTTTTTTAAGTCTGGTGCAATATGCCTACTGGGGAAACCAAACACCAAACAAAAAAAATCGGTTAACGCGCCAAAATGCATACCTCATAGGTGGTGTGGAAATGCAGCTCACGTTTTTATTTTTAGATTTATTGTCATCAATAGGCTTTTACATATTTTCGAGTAGAAAATGATTTATATCATTTCAGAGATCCTGAAATAACCCAAGAAGATATCCATTTGAAGACTTATGTGGTTGCAAAAAAACGATACAACCGTGGTCGACAACCTGCCGGAAAGCAACTGAAACATGAAGACACATTTTCGAACAAAAAGGACAAAATACGACGACAGAGAACTGCAATACCTAATTAAATAATTTTGTAATATGAATGTATACATTTTAAGTCTTTTTTTTTAAATATCGCTTGCATCAGGCTTATACTTAAGAAAGAATAAATTGTATGAATATTGTCAATATTTGAGTAATAAATTGTATTTTTATTTATATAATGTATATAATGCACAATATAGAATATATTGAAAATACTCAATACTTCAAGAATCGTAGTTATAAAGCCCCATTGACGATCGTTTCAGTTTCAGTTGAGATATCAGTTAAGCTTTCAGTTAAACAGTGCTTTTAGACATCAGTTTGGTTTTCAGTTGAGCTTTCAGTTTACTCATGAGCAACCGAAGGTTTGAAGATATATCCACTAAAACTGATAACTAAACTGACAACTTATAGGAATTCCATCAGTTTCAGTTAAACGCTTCAATTTCAATTCAATTCAGACATCAGTTTAACTGATAGCTCAAATGAAACTGAAATGATTGTCTAAATGGGGCTTTATAACTCCGATTCTTGAAGCCTTCGTTGCTTGATTTCCATAATGCTGTTGAACATGTCAGTATGTCACCATCACAACTGCTGGATGCCTTACTGCGTCCGAATTTAATTTTCTTCATTAGACCCGTGCCCGTTGACGAGGAAGACGATGAGGAAGGCGGTGGTCGCGAATCGCTTCCCTGTAGCCAGTGCATTGTTCGCAGCGGTATTTAATCTTATCACGGAAGTACCCACGCGTGATGCAAGAGTTCTGGAAATAAAGACAAAAAGGTTTCACATCTGAGGAGTGCAACCAAATCGGGATAACCTACCAAAATGAACGAGTTTGACGTCTCAGTGTAAGCCGATATCATAACCGGTACTGCAATGTCGATCATTGCTTCCTTTTGCTCGCTCAATGTTTCATAGCTCAAGCACTTCGTTGTCGACACAGTCATACCCTCAAAGTCTTCCGTAAAGAAGTCCAATAATAATTTCTTGATCTTCTCTGCTAACCGCTCTAGTCCTTTATTGGCATCAGCTCATCTTCAGCTGGGAAGGCGTATTTATAATGCTCCCTATCGCTTGTTGAATTTACGAATACGCCACTGTTAATAGTTACTGCACTGGTTGGCTGGGACTGTTGCGGTGGCTGCTGCTGAATGCTATCCTTTAGAGGTGGCTTCGTCCTTTCGTTTGGATTTCCTTAAGAAAAACGATGCCTTCATGATGTTGGCTGTGCTTACTACTGGTACTTTTGTTTGTTAATTGCTGATATTGTTGTTGCTATTGCTGTGGTTAGTTATGTTTTGGTCGGGCCCTGACTCCGACATTTGTTCTGGAAGACTAACGCAACTGCAAAAAAGATGGATATTGTTACATAAAAAGTTTAAGTGAGTAATTTTATTTTTGAAACGAAAAGTGTGAAGGGATTAACACTGATGCTCTTATAAAGCATGCAATTGGAAATTATTTTAACAAATTGAATTATACCTCGAGCACTGACGGAATTGTATCGAGCAAGAGTTTCACTTTCTTTTCTCCTATTTATTAGAGATTTGAAAGCAAAGCTCATAGCTACATAAGGTGACTATCGCATCCCAATGTCTAAACAGACTAAGTACGCTTCGGGTGGAGGACCAATAATTAGACCATACCTTAGCTTCTGTCTCATTAACTTACCCATTAACTATCACATCTGGACAAACGGAAATTGTCTTTATCAACGACTGACACGTCTCCCGTATGCTGTCCAGCACGCACATCATGAACTCATGGATGTCCTCTGAATGTCATGATCCAAGTTCTTAAACGAATCCAATTTGACTTGCATTTGCAGAACGATCTTGCGATTCGACTCCTTCAAACGTTGTTTCTCCTCAATGGATGTTGTCATCTGCTGCTTAAGCGGTTGCAATTACTGCTGCGGCATAGTAATTTCCTTGGCATTCGCATCAATTTGGTTATTGAACTCCACCTGACGTTCCTTGAGCTGTGGCAAGGATTGAACACCTTCCTGAAGTTTGATTGTTGCATCCTTTAGCCTGCAAAATAGACCAACAATCAGACAATTCCTAAAAAATATAAGCTGTAGCTTTAACTCACTTATTACGCTCCTCTATCTATTTGTTAAGCGAATCGCGGCCCCGCTCATAGTCAGTCTGATTCTTCTCAAAGATACTTCGTTCGTTTTCCAACTCCGCTGATACGGTAGTCTTCTTCTTGTTCTCGTAACAAATTCGTACCTTCAGCTTTGCCAAGTCGCCTTGAATCTCTTGCAATCTCTTTGATTGCTTCAGTTCAGCCTTTAGCAGTTTCTCTGTTCGATTTATGTTCTCCGGGAAGCAATAGATTTCGTCTAAGAGTTCTGTGGTGAGGATCGACGCCTAGAAAATTATTCAGACATTCCATTGTGACTCTGAGGATCTTCCTCGATTTTCTTAATATAATCTGAACGTCTCTTGTAATTCGATTTTATTGGACGTTCGAGGACCTTTTTCAAGTTGCCACTGTGTTTGGATTTGATGCGACGCACTTCTTGTTAGATCTTTCCCACGAATTCCGGTACCCTTTCTACGGCTTCTTCCAAATCAACATCCACCTGTATGACCAATTCTACGCAAAGTTTACGCATCTTTTCAGCCATCTCGCCAGTACTCTCCTGTTGCGGAAGCCATTAAAGTGAAGTAGCGAAGTTACTTTGTAATTCTTCGGGACAGAGCAAACCCTAAAACCACTGAAAAACTGCACTGTAGACAATTATTATTTATATTAATTAATAATCTACGAATTTTTTGACATTAATATCGACGCCTACTTACTTGCACAAATAAAAATGATAAAAACACACGATGTGCACACGATAATACAAAATATTATGACAAAAATGTTTTCTTCATATTTCACCATACCGCCATGACAGCATTTTAAGTAAATTTAAATCCACCACGCCGCCATTAATTTTGACATTTCACACGTATTCACAGACAGGGGAATTAAAACGTCATTTTTCAGGGGGGAATCGGGTAGGTGTACGGGAAGTCGGCGGTCTATTCTTACTGGTTTGTGACTGACTTGACTATCACCCCTATCGTGGAATCCGTCGGAATTGAGTTTCACTTCACCTATTCGATTCCCTTTCACCTTCTACTGCTATTGTGGAATCCGCCGGAAAAGTTTCCTTATCGACACGTTTTTGGGAAAGGCAGTTTCACTGTCAAACGGCTGTCCTTCATTAATTTGTCAATACAAATCTCTAGCTGCATTCGTCGGAGGTATATGAAAAGTTTGTTTCAAAAGTGATTTAAATAAAAAATAGTGTTTATTATTGTGTGATAAATGTATACGATAGCACTATTTTTGGAAGCATAAGAGGAAGAACGAAATGAGCGGTGTTCTCAGCAGGCCCGGCCCCAGCCAAACTAGCGCCCTGTGCAAGATTTAAAGAAAGCGCCATTTTTTCATATTTGCACACATGCATAAGTCTTTTCCACATCACCCAGGCATTCGATTTTCAATGCGTTTTTTTATTGAGGTATCTAATATTGGCTTTGTATGGGAGTGGGAGGTAACCAAACTACTTTACCGACATTGGCCATTTTTAACACCAACCTGACGACCGTAAGAAGAAGTCGTCTCACAAAATTACATTCGCCTATGTCGATTCGTTTGGACGCCATCGTGTTTTCAACAGAAAGAGAGACGGACATGGCTGAATTTATTCGGAATTTGATCCTGATCGAATCCGGTGACTCCTTCCTGACGTTAAAAATGTAATGACAAAGTCAATATACCTTCCTGTGGAAGGTTTACAAAATGTATTAACTCATAAATGAACTTTACATAATAGTATTTAACTTAGTTCAACCTCACACAACAGCAGATAAATGTTCAGTTTCAAGCATATTTGTAAGTTAGAAAAGGTAAGTACTTGTGTAAATGCAAACGCATAAGTTGGTTCATTTTAGGTATTTCAAGCTTAGAGCAAACAAACTAATTTCAAGCAATATTTGGTCTTCTTTTTATTTTTTTCTATTGCCACTTTTAATTTAAAAATTTATACTGATAGAAAAGAAAATACACGAAACATTTAAAAACAGTAAAACAAAATTCGTATCCAGCTAAAAAAAACCCAGCTGGCTGGATTTTAAAAAATTTTCCAGCTAAACGCACTTTAATCCAGTCAGATCTGACCAGGGTTGTCAGGTTTTAAAATCCAGAATCGCCAAACGTAAAATATAAAACGCCAAAAAATCGCCAAATTTCAAAATTTTTCACTCTCCAAATTCAAAAACCATAAAAATCAAATGGATTCATGCAACTTGTAATTTTTACGTAAAAAAAACTTAATGCAAATTCCCCAAGCTCCTGAAACTCTGGCTGTCCTATTGTCATTTTGTACACCTTGTTCCAAAACTTCAAAACGTCTTCTTCGGGTACACTTTCTAGATAAATGTAGATAAAATTCATTTGACCAATTGACAGAAATTAATTTTTCCCACTGAGCCTCAGTAAGTTATAAGCTTTTGGGTGGGATCAAGCTCACAAACAGACTTTTAAAACAGGGTCGCAGTTGGCTTAAGCAAACGCCTGGCAAAAAATATCCCAAAGAAACAAACGCTGTGTTGCAATCAGACAATCTTTTTCGCATTTCTCTTAGTAAAACAAGAATAAAATCGTTTACTTGCTCCTTAACTTCATTCACATGCCCTGTGCTACCACTGTTTTCGCGATTCCTTCAAAATCCGACCCTAAATCAATATCTTTCCAAGTTTTAAAGTTGTCTTCATTCTTTCATTATAATTTTAATAATCACCCCTATCGTGGAATCCGCCGGGGGGAATCATTCACGGAAACAAATATTTTGGTATCGTCAAATCCGCAAAGTGAACAGTTCCCCGTGTGGGTAATGTGAATGAGTTTCACTGTATCGTTGAAAACGTTCAAATCGAATTTTTCCCGAACAAAATGACATTTCTTGCCCGCATCAAATTCATTGCGGATATCATCGGTTTTCTTGCTTGCTGCATGTATGAGCATTTTAATATAAAACATTTATTGATTGAACTTCATTAAAATCAAAAAATAAACATTCTAAAAACACATTTCGTCTGGAAGTTCCGTGAAATCACTCATTGCTCATTTCAGCCTGTCTCATATTCTTCTCTGAGAACATCGCTCATTTCGTTCTTCCTCTTATTTTTACAAGAATAGAGTTATCGTATACATTATTACATAATAAACACTGGTTTTTATTTAAATCACTTTTGAAACAAACTTTTCATAACCTCCGACGAATGCAGCTACACGGATTTGTGTTCACAAATGAAAGGCAGCCGTTTGACAGTGAAACTACCTTTCCCAAAAACGTGTCGATAAGGAAACTTTTCCGGCGGATTCCACGATAGCAGGAGAAAGTGAAAGGGAATCGAATAGGTGAAGTGAAACTCAATTCCGACGGATTCCACGATAGGGGTGAATGTAAGGTTTGAGTAAAAATCATAAAAAAAGAAAAAATATGAGGATTTTGGTTAAAAAAATTTAAATCGCCAAAGGCTAAAAATATCGCCTTTTTGGGGTGCGTCAAACCGATTTTCGTGTCGCCAAATGAAATTTCAAATCGCCTGTTTGGCGATAAATCGCTACATATGACAACCCTGAATCTGACTGGAAAGCAGTTAAAATGGCAACGCTGCTGAGAGTCTGAAGTGAAAGAGAAGAGAATACTATATTTTCATATACACAAACACAATACACAAAGCTACTTGTTCTCTTTGTAAGAGAAATTTGTTACTCTTTTTCGTAGATGAGAAATCCCATCCCCATATGTGCAGAATCAAAAACCTGCACGTTCAACACAAACAATTGCGTAGAATGAATTTTTTTGTCTGACATATTTTCCTATGAACATATTGCGAGTGACTGTGCAAGAAATAAAACCTGCACATACGGGGTGAAACTTTTTTTGTTTTGAAATTTTTGAACTAGGGTTTTTTGTAAAATGTAAGTGGATGTGCAAGAAATATACTTACACGAACAGGGTGGAATATTTTGAGATAAGGTACCTAGGTAAGAAGTGAACTTGCATAGGTTCAGTGGGATTTTTTATTTTGCGACATTTTGAGTTAGATTCTCCCTGAAGTTGCAACACTGCAAGTAATGTGAGTTAATGTGCAAGAAATAATTCAGCACAGGTGTGGTGGATATTGTTATTTTGGAATTTTTTGAACAAGCTTTTTGTTTAAAATGCAAATGGCAGTATTAGTTCGCTCAAGATAAAATTAGTTTTTCTAAGGCATACTGTCCACTTAGCTACGCTTCATTTCGTAGTCGCACATGCGACTTTGCCGCTCCGTGGACAGAGCTTCGTGTGTTTATATGCAATCTGCAAGGAAGCTGCAAGCAAGCGTACAACAAGCTGCAAATGAAGAAAGCGTGCGTATGAAGCGCAGCTACGTGGACAGTAGGCCTTACTCCTAGCAATGCGCCCCCAGAACTTGGCGCCCTGTGCATTTGCACATCTTGCACATATGGTTGGACCGGCCCTGGTTCTCAGAGAAGAATATGAGACAGGTTAAGAAGAGCAGTGAATATTTCATAGAACTTCCGGATGAAATTTTTTTTAGAATGATTATTTTTTGATTTTAATAAAGTTCAATATTGCACAGATTTATTACAAATGTTCGGCTTAATAAAGCAGCTGTTTTGTATGTATGTATAGGTATGTAAACCTATGAAATCCGCAATGAATTTGATGCGGGCAAGAAATGTCATTTTGTTCGGGAAAAATTCGATTTGAACGTTTTCAACGATACAGTGAAACTCATTCACATTACCCACACGGGGAACTGTACACCTTGCGGATTCGACGATACCAAAACATTTTTTTCCGTGAATTATTCCCCCCGGCGGATTCCACGATAGGGGTGTATAGGTCTGTTCCTTTACTTTAAAATCTTACGAATTTTTACTCAATGTTCAAAAAATTCGTAAAAGAGAGCGGCTTCGAGAGAGCAAGATATTACCCCTCTGCACTGAGAAGGGGTAAGGGGGTTGTTGTTTTTACTCAACAAATATCTTTGAGTAATGCTGGGTTTCCACTTGTCGATTTGAAATTGACAATCGACGTATTTTTATGCCAATTAAAAAATTGACAAGTGGAAATAGCGAAAAATTGCTTGTCAATGAATTGACAAACAGTGTTTGCCAATAACTGACAAAGGATTTGATTGACAAGTGGAAATAGCTGAATTGTCAAACAAAATGTCACTTTGTCTATATCTAATTGACAGTGAAAATTTGGCATCGAGTTCAGAACTTGGCCAATCAACTGACAAACGATTTTTTGTCAATAATTGACAAAAGTGGAAATGAACTGATGGTGGTGTTGTTGAATGACATAAACGCGAGAGCTGTCCCACTTTGTCAATCAAACCACATGTGGAAACCCACCTTTAGGCTACGGACAGAGTGAACGCGAGAAGCTAAGCGAAAGCTAAAGCTAAAGATTCTAAGCTATACTCAAAGCGAATGGTGTCCATAATGAACGCGAACATTACCGCTCCGTAGCCTAAGGCTAATGTTCGCGTTCATTGTGGACCATTCGCTTTGCGTATAGCTTAGAATCTTTAGCTTTCGCTTAGCTTCTCGCGTTCACTCTGTCCGTAGCCTAAGAATTGAAACAACTGTCAGTCACCTAAAAATTGACAGATGTTTTGAAATTTTATTTGAAACGTGTGTAACGACCATTTGCATTTGTCTTTTGATTTCCTACGATATGAGAAGCAAATTGGTATGAAAATGGTATCAGAAGGCGGGAAAATAATAGCTTTTGTTCTCTTCTCGAATGCATGTATTTCAGCCAGTAAAAACTCTTCCACATACTTGGCTTCATACTCACACGCAATTTATGAAAAAAAATGCATCTTTCATTTTTCGTAGTAGTTACTACAAAAGCGTTCCCTAACGTTTGCGTAGGTTTTTTTCTTTGAGAGAGACTTCATCCCCACCACTGCCATTTTGACGGTCTTTTCCATTTTTACTATAATACAAAAGTAAAGGAACAGACCTATAGAAATTGCAAAGATTTTAGGGACCCATATGCTCTCTTATCAATCTCTATATATATAAAACAAATTGGAAAAAACTGTTTCCCTCTGTCGCCCGTAATTTTCAACCAATTTTGTTCATTTTTTTTAAATGTTGATTGAGCTCAAACTTACAGATAATCTTAGGTATTGATCGTGCAGTACTCCTGTGAATATTGGTCAAAATTGGACAAAGGGGCATGGCACCGCCTATACAAAAACTAAACATTAAAAATCGTATAGCTTGAAAGCCACCGAATCGATTGAGCTCAAACTTACAGATAATCTTAGGTGGCCGTAGAGTGCTCCTGTGAAGATTGGTCAAAGTTGAACAAAGGGGCGTGGCACCTCCAATACAAACAAAATTAAAACACTGTCGCCCGTAAATAAATAAAATAAAATAAAAAAAAAGCAAAAAAAGGCCAGGCAAAGCTGGCGGGGGTTCAGCTAGTATATGTATATATCTTTGGTAAGATCATTACCTGAATTGAATATATGCTGATGTTATTTGGAGCCCTGCGTTTAAGACTCAATCTGATCCCATCGAAAGGATTCAAAGGCGTTTCACTCAACTAATTTCTTCCAAAATGCGATGGAACTTCTGCCCAATGTTTTTCGCTAGGTGCCAATTACTTGAAAGTCCTTAAATTCGAGGCGTGCTATTCATGATGTAATGTTTGTAAGAGATATACTTACCTCTGCTATTAGATGCCCACTACCTCTTCTTTTAATGGTACCTATCTATGTACCTGCTAGATCTCTAAGAACTAGAGATTTCCTTTTCCAATACGCGCACAAATCTAAATACGGGAGTAATGAACCTCTGTCTAGATCTAGAGCAATCATATCCTTCAATGAAGCCTGTTTTGATGTATGTTTATCTAGGGATAAATTGAAGGTAATGCTACTTATTTTATATGAATGTAGTATAATGAAATATCTGTTAGCTGTAAGCAGGCCTGGGCACTTAAGCACTGGCATTGAATTTGCACTACCATTCAAAATTTCTATGCTACTGAAAGTTCGTTTGCACTAGCACTGAAAATGTAAATGTAAATGTAAATGCAAACATAAGCACTAGCCCTTTTGGTTCAGTGCGGCGAAAGTAGGAAAGTTATTGCAACCTCTGCGCGCATTTGCTATTTTTTTTTACATAGAACACAGTGCCATCCATTGTAGAAACATTGCAACTGCGCAAAAATAACGACTTATTCAAATTATTTCAAACGATCTATAACAGATGGCAGTATGACACACTCAGCATACAAACTCCTACACAAACCAAATCGCACGAATTGCTCGATGACATTTGAGTGTTTTCGTTTCTCTCCGCCGTGAACCAAAGGAGCTAGTGCTTATTTTTGCTTCAACGAAAAATTGGCTGCTAGCAGTCCATGTATAGTATGTCAATGGCTAGTGCAAACGAACTTTCATTAGAACTGGATTTTATATCAACTAGTGCACTATTCTCAGGTATGGCTGAAAATGGCTTGTAGATTAATGTCCCTATTTTAGAACACAAATAAATAAAAAAATTACGACGACAAAGTGTTGCATAAATAACAATAAAATTTGCTGGAGAAAATTACTCAATAACCAAGAAATCTGTTTTATTGGCAATCTATCTCAGTAAAGTAAAGTAAAGTAGAATCTTCAGCACGCAATTACAACAACTACATAGAATCTAGAAAGTGTCAAGCAGTGTGTAGTTGTTGTAATTGCGTGTAAACTTTACTTCGCTGAGATAGAAAGACATATTTCAATCTAAACAGCAGCTATTTCAAGCAGTGTGCAGAGCCGTACAAAAGTATGGAGCGCAATTTTGGGGTCATACGTTGACAAGTAAGAACAAAATGTCCACCAAATATGACACTTTACTAGAAAGTAATAAAAGAAAACAAGAAAATAGACATTGTTAATTTTACCACTTTATTTAACAAAATAAATGAAAGTATACTGTACAAATAGTGAAACCTAAATATTGACTTGGTCACTTACATAAAACATATGTATATAATAGTAATAATAATAATAATAATAATAATAAAAAAATAATGTTAATCATCTATATTGAGAACTTATATTGTTCTTTTTACTTCTCCATTAATTTCTTTCCTTTGCGTTAGTTTAATAATAAAAAATTAATATTTATACAAATGGAAGAATTTTAATGGATACCAAATTAAAGAGATTCACACGTTTTACGTACCTACATTTGAATGTATGTATGGTATGTATATATATTTTTAATTTGTGTATAAAAAGAACAATTTCTTCTAAGGAGTATTAATTTTGCTTTGTTTTATTTCTGCGTCTTTTTTTATGTGGCTTATTAAAATCTATCACTATTTCATGTTCAATAAAATGTTTATATGTATTTGTCTTTAATTTAATCGTAAGCTTAGGGAGATATGAATATAAAAGGCGACTAAAATGTTATCTAGCGATTTTTTTATTTATTTTTCCATTTTATATCTAAATAATGTTTTTTTGAGAATATTGACGGGCATTTGTTACTATAGGTAGGATTTTATTTTTGCATCAAGATCATCATACTTTTTAATAATGCTTTTTTCTTTTCTTATAAAATGTAAATGCGCGCAAAACGAAAATAAGAGAAAAAAAAATATTGTTATAAAATAGCTTCATTTGATGAAAACAATTTGTTAATTCAATAAAAACAGCTCGGAAGTGATTATAAAATGCAAAGATTAATTTTACAAATGAGCAAAATCCACCGAATATTTTGGAGCGGTTTAAAATCTCGACACACAATTTTAGAAACTGAAAAATATAAAGAGCGATTGAACTAATTTTTTATGTATGAATAGGCATAATCATCGCCACATTACTAACCAACATTTTGCTGCTGTGAGCTTGAATAAATTTGACTTAAAAATTATTATTATGTATTAGTAAATTGACTCGTTTTGGTTCTGCGCATGTTTTATCCATTATATAGAGCTAGGTATATAACATTATTATCAGAAACTGCATACGATTGTGCTAAGAGAAAAGTAGGGTCCACAAGGTGAAATGGTATGAGTGGCGCACATAAAACCGGACCGAACAGTTTAAACAAGTTTAGTTCCTATGATTTTAGGAAATAGGTATGCCGTATGTGTCATGGTGCTTTTCAGCTAGTAGGTCACCAATTTCAGCATTTTGCCTCATCTGTTTTTCAGAATACAGAGCCTTGATATGATTCCAACTACGTCCTGAGTTGCTTCCTGCTTAGTTCAAGAATTCCTCTACATCTTTTCCAATTACATTATTGCCAAAACGTTTAGTCGGCTCTCACACTGAGGCAACATTCAATAAGCAACTAGCAATAGGAAACACGCAAAATTATCGCTCACAATTATTTTACTTTGAATTAAATTAGAGGTCTCACATCAAAGCAACTAAATATCGCTCGAACGAAAAATGTTGCTGATTGTTTATTGGCAGTTGCTATAGTAACTATAGTTGCTTATTGCTTGTTGCCTCAATCTGAGAGCCGCCTCTAATTTAATTTAAAGTAAAATAATTGTGAGCGATAATTTTGCGTGTTTCTTCTTTCTTATTGCCAGTTGCTTATTGAATGTTGCCTCAGTGTGAGAGCCGACTAAGGAGTACAATTTGAACGTTAGAACTTGTCGTAAGGTCTAAAGATTAAATATTTGATATTATCGTAGACAATTCCAAGGAGGTAATGTCAAATGTAGACGAAAATACATTTAAGTTCAATCAAATGCTTCAAATGACCAACTAATCCAGTTATGTGTGTGAGATTGCGAGAGAGAGTGGATATTAAATCACCTCGTGCATCATTAAAGTGCACTACTAGAAACAAAATAATAAAGGAAGACGACCGGAGACCTTAACGGACACATAAAGGCACTTTGGGATAAACTCGATCATAAACTAGGCAGGGAACAACTCAGGATACTTGTCGAAATCTTTTCAGGGCACTTTGTTCTTTAAAATCATGCCAAGAGCAACTCAGACAGACTTGGACACCGACAGATTCTGAAATGACATGCAATCCGTGGAGGATTATACTGTGCGGGTGCGAGGCAATCACCCCTATTCCCGTTGGCGTTTCTCGTAAACGACTCGTATTTCACTTCGTTTTTTAGTCCATTTTTGTAACATTTTTTAAACAAATGAATTGAAATAATGGTGAACACATAGAAAAAAAAACAAAACTGTCAAGTTAAAAAAAAATCTGCACATCGTTTTACAACGACACGAAACACGAGTCGTATACGACAAACGCCAACGGGAATAGGGGTGAATATCTCAAAGCCGAAGGAAGTTTCTGGGAAGCTACTTCTTCCAAGGTTTAAAGGAGATGGACCATACTAACTACAAGGGGCTATGGACTTGGTTTCTGCTGGAAAATTTAATAAAAAAAAATGTTAATATTGAAAACGTGTGTTTCCGTTAATAGGTGTTTTTCTTTTTTAGTTCAGAGCAGAGCTCTTTCTCTTTTAGCCCAGCCACATCAGAGCTCAGAATTTGTGTTTCTTTTTCCATTCAAAGAATGATAGGAACGCACTCTATGAGCTCAGAATAAATTGATTGAGCAGTCTGAGTAAAAAGCTGACGCACTTACAGTCACATTTGACTGTAAAATAAACTAGTTTAAAATAGGGCAAATAAAATAGTTGAAATGGCTGACGAGACTTGTCGTTCTGGCACAGAAGGTAAACCAAATTAATAAATAGCCATATGACAGCTATGTGCTAAACGCTTAAGTGTATTTCATAAACAAATCAGAACGATTTGAGCTCAGCTCTGAAATAAAAGAGATAAACGCCTAATGTAAGTCGGCTCTCACATTGAGGCAACAATCAATAAGCAACTGGCAATAGGAAACACGCAATATTATCGCTCACAGGTATTTTACATAGAATTAAATTAGAGGTCTCACATCAAAGCAACTCAATATCGCTCGAACGAAAAATGTTGCTGGTTGCTATAATAATTATCGCTAGCGATACAACGCGCATGTTGAAAAGCAACATAATATTAGGTTCGTTCGGGTACTTTTTTGCAAACGTAAAATTATTAAAAATTTGCTAAGAAACTGTGCAAATGCGACCACGTATTGAGTAAATTGAAAAAAATGAGAGAGAAATTCATTTCCCCTCTTTTCATTTTTTCGTAATTTTCTACTCGCCGAATTTCGACTTACTGAAAAATGAAAACTGTCATCTAAGTGACATCTCATTTATTTTCGTCTTCAACGATGTCGGAGGAAGAAGTTGTAATTGAATGTTCCTAGAACATTATCAGCGCATTCAAAAAAGTAGGTTTAATAGGTATTTTAGCTTATAAAAAATTCAAATCCAACTTATTCTGTAAATTTTGCCGTTAACGTTCATTTTACGAATGTCGAAATGACATTTCGTAAGAAAACCGTTCGTACCTGAACCTCTAGAAATTGAGAGATTTCTCTCTCGATTTTTGAGATTTGACATTTTTCATTTTTCTATACTGAAAGTACACGAACGAACCTATTAGGTTCGTTCGGGTACTTTTTTTGCAAACGTAAAATTATTAAAAATTTGCTAAGAAACTGTGCAAATGCGACCACGTACTGAGTAAATTGGAAAAAATGAGAGAGAAATCCATTTCCCCTCTTTTCATTTTTTCGTAATTTTCTACTCGCCGAATTTCGACTTACTGAAAAATGAAAACTGTCATCTAAGTGACATCTCAAAAGTTTGACAAACAAAACTCCATTTATTTTCGTCTTCAACGATGTCGGAGGAAGAAGTTGTAATTGAATGTTCCTAGAACATTAAAAAAAGTAGGTTTAATAGGTATTTTAGCTTTTAAAAAATTCAAATCCAACTTATTCTGTAAATTTTGCCGTTAACGTTCATTTTTCGAATGTCGAAATGACATTTCGTAAACTTTTCGTAAGAAAACCGTTCAAGTACTTCTCTAGAAATTGAGAGACTTCTCTCTCGATTTTTGAGATTTGACATTTTTCATTTTTCTATACTGAAAGTACACGAACGAACCTATTGATTCCTAGTAGCAATATTTGTCATTATTGACACATTTGCGCATACTACGTTTCGGGGCTCATTTGATTGAGTTTTGAAATTGGGTTGGATATGCTCTGAGTTCCTTAGCGCAAGTATTTCCACCATGATTTATTAAATTAGTAAATGCAGGGTGCACCCACTATTTCCTTTTCTTTTGTCTTTTTTTTTCTTAAATTGAACCACATTAGAAAAATCGAATCATCGGAGTCGTCGGATGACATATTAGTTAGAAATTTCAGACAATACTGTTGCTTCGATGTAAGAATAGGCTACAATAAAGTTGCGTGTTGCTTATTGACAGTTGCTTAGTTGCTTATTGCTTGTTGCCTCAATCTGAGAGCCGCCTAAGGTTTTCAGGAATTTTATGTAACGAAAGTGATTTCTATTTAAAAAAAAATGTTGGCGCAACATGTGTGGCTACGCCTAGCTTCTTACAACCGTTCATTTGGGACGAATTATTATTTTTCCAAAATTTTTACTGTAAATACACACAAACAAAACTTTTCTTGGTCGCTGACACATGTATCTTACAATAAAAATCGTGTGTTCCTATTCTCAAAGTGGACAAGTCAAAAAGTGTAAATTCAACACAATGTCGGATAATATGGATACCTTTAAGATAATCGCAACGCACGCTATTTGATTTAGAGGCATAAATCTGCAGTGCGCATGCGTAAAATGGAACTAAATTGTGAGCTCGTTGCTTTGCAATTTCTAATGACTTCTCAAATTATTTTTCATCCAGTAAGACAACATTTTTAAAAGTAATTAGTTTCAGCAATTACGAAATTATTATTTTGTGGCATATTTAAGTGATATTTATGGATTTGCTTGGGAGTATGTAGTTGTATATAAACATTTTAGTATGCATTTGCTTTGTTTTGCCTTTTCTGCTTTTGATTTCAATTACAAAAAAAAAAACAATGTCTTTTATTAGTAAATTAATGAATAATACATATAATTTATTTTATATGTATTTATATAATATATAATGTATATTTGTTATACATGTGTATAATATTATGATTTTATGTTTTCTTTTCTTTTTTTTAATTTAAAATTTTATTTTTGTAATGAATCAGTGCCTAAAATTATTTAATTATATATATTTGAATATATTTATATATATATTTAGAGATAAATTATAACATAGAACTTAGAACTTACACCATGATTGGTTCGTCGTCCAAACTTTCCTGTTTCTTTTTCTTTCGAGCCGTTTTTATATTACCGCCCTCTATAATACTTGCTACTTTATTGCTACTGGTATAATGTTTTGATAACGACGGCGATGCAGAGAGAGCCGTTCCTGCTACTACATTCGGTGATGATGATGATGATGTTGATGACGATGGAATAGCCGAAATCAATTGAAATCCGTCAGCTATAGAAGTGCACTCAGATGTGTTTGGGAGTATGTGTGTTACTGTCGCATCGTAACCGCTTGACATACTACGCACAGCCATTGGTTTACCCGATTGACTTATTGATGTGTAATTCATTCCACTCGGCCCCGCAGCTGAGTGAGTCATGGAATAACTGAGATTCTGTTGACTTCCTGAACGTCGTGCTCCACTGCCTGTGAAACTATTGTTATTGGATGACGCTTTGGGAGTGGATGAGTAGTTTTTCACTGACGAGTAGCCCGATGATGCCACTTCATGATCTAACGAAACGTGATGTCGTGGGCTTGGAATATAATCGATATTTTGATCTCGCAGATTATATGTTAATACTAATGAATCGCTTGCGGAATCCGCGTCAAAATGCTGTTGTTGTTGTGACTGCTTTTCGTCGAATACTTTTCGACTAACTGTACTTTCTCCACCCAAGCTTCCGAATGATGAATCAATGCTGTCTTTGAATTCTTTACATTCAGCTAATGAATGATTGTCCTTGTCTTTACCCGTACTCAGATCATCCAAACTTCCACCTTCTCCATCCAGATCGGTTGACAGCAAGTCATCATCAGATGTAGTTCTCACTAGATTTGGAAGTGCTGATGTCAGCAATGCTTTCTCTTTGCGAATCTCTTGAATGTGGCCCTCTAATATCATTTCTTCTGTTTCAGTCTCGATTTGCGATGACCGTTGGGTCAACTCTTCGGGGGCAAACACTTTCGAGCTACGTAAAGTACTTAGCCTAGTTGTGGCGGTGTGTGCTGCAGTGTCCAAAGTATCTATATCAGCTAAAGTACTTTTGACATTTAACATCTTTTGCGTAATCAGTGTTTCTATGCATTTCGTTTGTCTACCAATATCATTGAGACTATCTTGGGCAGGTACTAAACGATTTATTCGCAAGACACATGGAGCGAAGACAATCGACAAGGAACTCGCTGACATCCGGTTGTGTTTTTCTCTTTGTGCTACCAGAGCCAAATGGAAAATTAAGCGCTCTAACAGGAAATGATGTGCCGGCGGAAGTTTTTTGATCAACGATAGTAGTGTCTGAACTCGTACATTTGTATCAGGCAAATCGGATGCACGAAGGAAATCATCGTATCGATCGAATGATAGTAATGGCTCTGGCATTTCGCGCAAAAACGATTTAAGAACGTTTGCTAATACATGTACATTATACGATTCGTAATCAATTTCTGAACCAATCGGTGTCTCCGACATCTTTTGTTTGAGTTCCCGAATCTTGGAATTGACACCACTTTTGCGATATATACCCTCGGTATAGAGGGCCAACATTTCAATTTTCGTAATAAGTTGTTCGATTTGTATGGGGATTTTAGCCCCTTCAGCTAAACATAAATTCGTTAATGGCACACCAAAGAGTTTTGAGTCGGTTATACTAGATTGTGACGATATACATCCGCCATGTGAGGAAGCTGTCTTGTTGCACGACGATGACTTCTGATAGCATTTCTTGTGGCATGTCAAGCGACAATTTTGACAAACCTGAAAAAAATATATAATTTTATTTTTGTATTCAAAGCAAAAGAGAACCCTAAGAACAGTTAATTCGTTTCTATTCCGCAGGAATAGGGAGTGGACTGGGTGCCAATATCGTTGTCGTTGCGTTACCTCTACCCTGATGCCCCCGAAAAGCTATTTAATTGCGAACGATAAATGCACTCAGAATACCTAAGCTCGTACAATATATTAGGAGAGAAAGAGAAACGCGAAACAGCGTTTCAAACGGAGGGAGTTGCTGGCCGTCTTTTCAGAAGATCTAAATCTGGGCCTCTCTCTTCCGGAACTCTGCAGTGTCTTCCAAGCCGAGATCATAGCTATTCGTCAAGCTACAGCGTGGTTATTTGTCGATTAATTCGGTATCACAAAGGGATATCGTTATTTACATTGATAGACAAATCCCCTAATATCCAGGGGGAAATCAGGATAGAAGGTTGCCGCGTATCTTTTAACGAGATAGCTGGATAGTACAACTTCACTCTC
This sequence comes from Cheilosia soror, assembly GCA_949372485.1. Classification (NCBI taxonomy): domain Eukaryota; kingdom Metazoa; phylum Arthropoda; class Insecta; order Diptera; family Syrphidae; genus Cheilosia; species Cheilosia soror. The sequence continues at coordinate 37,781,772 of OX443563.1, forward strand.
TGCTGGGTTGCTGGTCACTGAAACATGCAGCAGACTAATCAGAAAGGCTGTGTTTCTCTGGCGGATACGTGCATGCTAATGTGCCATTTTCCTACGCTAAACAAATAATTCCTGCGGATGCAGCAGGCAGAGCAAGTCACAGGTGGCAACATACTAGCCATCACTGGATACAAAAAGATCCAAGAAGCTCCTGCGACTTAAAAGATCTAGTACCTCGAAAGACGTTAATGTCATCTCCGCACACTGCATATTAGGCAGACATGCGCAAAGGCTTGGTCTGCAATACAATAATATCAGTGATGTAGGTAATATCAGCGCCGCTAACATCCTTAGCTGTTTAAACGCCACCAGTGGTATTCACAATGGACCGACTAACGGCCTAAGTGCTATTCTCACCAAGAGCCACTTCAAACAAACAAACAATGTAAACGAACTTTAAGACAAGTGACGGTGTAGGAGCTGGGCTTTTCGCGATTTAATTTTTTCCAAACCAGTCTTTCATACTCCCAAATAACTATAGTCTTTTTCAAGCTATCTGTGAAACCGCGGGATTGCTGAAATTAAGATCACTATCGAAATCAGACAACTTGATCAGAGAATACGGCAACCATAATAGAATTCGAATCTAAATTGGTCAATTTAGTAAATCTCTAAATAGGATCTCGAATAAGTTTAACACTATCCTAGGTTTCTGTCATAAAGACATAGGTACCAGACAAATGACTGCGGAAGGTAAGCTCCACACAGAAATTCAATTTCTTCAAAATGGTTCCATAAGTAGCTGGCATAGCTTGAATAACCTGAAAATGGACCTACTTTTAGCCTACGTGAATTGCTCCGAATGTATAGGATAATTACCATCTAACATATAATCAAAGAAGTGAAATTCAAAAATTCATTTCTTTTCAATGAGAAGGACATGTTACGTAAATGGAGCGAGCACAATCCAGAAGAGGTTACTGATGCTGGCGGAAAAGGCGAAAAATAATCCCACTTTCAAGAAAGTCAATTGGCAAATTGGGCTACGTAACGGATACACCACAATATAATATAAGGTAGCTATTCCTCTGAACAGAGATTCCGTTCCACGCTTTTGCAGTTTAGCCACGTTAAACGCATTTTCCCAACTCAGATTCTAATGGAATCCGTGACATAAGGCAGGCACTGGATAGGACAAGGAAATGTTTGGATCAAATTCGAGATCTCTGTGCTAGCTCTACCCAATGTATGTAGGGACCACTTAAACATCCCCTCGTAACGGAAGACATTGAATTTGATGACGATAAAATAGAAAATCGAGTACTGTTGTAATTTCTTAAGTCTAATATGAAATACTTACCAAACCTCGTTCAATTGGCCACAAAAGAAAAAGCTGGCATATTTCACAAGCTGTTGGTATATTAATTATAGTTAATTGGAAAGTATGTCCTAAGAAAAAAGAAGAAAAAAATATATTTTAACAAACTGAATAAAATGTTTGCAATTTTTTATAGTACCATTATAACTAGTGTGCTCTTCCACTTTTCTTTTCTTTTCCTTTTTCCTTTTTGCCTTTGGTTTTTCTGTTTCTCTAGAATTCATAAACTCATTCATGAAGCCACGAAACGCATTCACACCCATTGTTAGGGGAAAATCGTTCTGTTTCCCACAACACGTTTCCATGACCTGGCCAAAATTATCAATTAAATCTCTATACTTAATATTTAACGAGTCGGAGTTTTGTTTATGTGCCACACTGTACTGCGTCACTAGATTGTCCTTGAAAGCCCGCAATGCTTGTTTGAATACTCTGTCAACTTCAGATGATTTCTCTCCTTCGTTCTCATCCATTTTATAGATTTTTTGTGTGATAAAATCTTGCATCAAGTTTAATTCTTTAGCGTCGCTTATAATTCTATCCGTAGAATCTGTATACTCTCTCGCTGAATACTTTGAGTTTGGAGTCATCGTTTTATCATTGCCCTTACGCATACGCTTTGATCGTTTGGCTTCGCATATCAATGTCTTGACACCACCATTTTGAATGCATTTCGTATGCACTAGCACTTTGCAGTCCAAACAACGGTAACCTTCATTGACAAATGCGTCACTTTCTTGACAACTCGCGCATTTCTCTGCTTTACCAATGCGTGCTGCTTTGCGGAATCTATGTCCAGCTATATTGATTTGCGTCGAAGATTGATACATATCATTGCCTCGGTTCACCTCAAGCAGTGGTATTTTATTTGTGCTAGGATCTGAATTACGTCGACGGAGTCTCTCGGAAGGCTCGTCATATGATTTGGTGAACCGCGGTGTTATCACTTCAGCTGAACTTAAATCATCGCTCAAATTTGATTTAACTCGACGATTTTTTGGTTGTTTATTTAAGCGACTAGCCAGTGTATACTGTGCTTGATCTTCTGATATTGAGCCCAAGAGTGCTGCAGCTTTGCCTTTGGGTACCGATGTTGTGGCAACATTGGCCGATGATAGTGCTTGGCTTGCTTTACTGTCTTCAACTTTCGTCTGTGAATAGGAACTTGCTTGATGAGGACTTGTATTTAATGGATAATTGGAGTGATTATCAGGCATTACGTTAACGTTCTCATAATGCTTAGCATAATTGGAATTAATTTCAGATTCGACTGGGCTAATAGATTGTTGCGGATTTTGTGAATCGTTGGAGTGATACCTTCCATGATGTTGCTGTCCCGCGATTATATCACTAACATTCTGTGAACTTCCCTCAGTTGCATTTATTTGTGTTGTTATACCGTATTCTTTGTTCGTTGGGATATTGCTTTGTTGATTGTCTCTATGCAAACGATTATAGGCGACAACATCTTCGTATTCAATGTTGTAGAAGCCTATTGAGCCAGAATCGGTTCGACGAATTGGAGTTTTACTAATATCGTCCCTGGAAGAAAAAGAAAATAAAAATTTGATTGTATTGCAATGTTTTTCATTCTGTTAAGTTCTTTTAATGCCACGTTAATAAAATGTTTGTTGCATTATGAGCTTTATATTGAACGATTGTAATGTTAAGTAATAATAGTAAAAAAGTGAAGTGCAAGGTGCAATTCACAAGAGGAACATGCGTAGTGTATATAAAAATTGTTGTCAGAAGAGTCGGATAATGGTTTATGGGGTATAGTTTGGAAACAGGGTGGTTGGGTGTGTATGAATCGGGTAGGCGCTGATTGGCATCAACTTGGCGGTGCCCAGCTGTTGCAACTTTTTCATACACATCAATAGTGCTTATTTTACCTCCGCGTGGTAACCACCGGGTACTGGTCTCGCCCATCCAGGCTTGGCTTGCTAAACTTATAAGCGCGAGTGTTGAACACGAAGAAAATAGCAACACTATAATGCTCTGTCGGAACTGACTGTCTGCTCGAGTCTCAGAAGAGAGGACGTGCGGCGGAAGAATTCACGCGATTGAATCAACGGTGACGTCAACAGTTGGCATGGCAGATACTTTAATGAGCTACTTCGACATATTTGGAGCTGAGGTCATTAAGGATTTTCAATACTAGTCAGGGTGTTGAAATAGAGATGGTGGCGGAAGAGCCCTTAATGGGTCAACGGCAGCACTCAAATCCCCGAAGCGGGTTACTGACTCCGGAATATCCGGCCCCTTTCGTCCAAGGGGTCACAGAAAGGGCCTGGCCCTCCAGGTTGGGGGTTGTGCGTGGGGTTAACTACCCAACCACGGAATACACCACCAGTTACGAAGCAACCAAAAGCCTCGGATATGGATGGATTTACTGTTGACGACCCTGCAAAACGAAAAAAGGACAATGACTTTCGGATCTGCACGTGGAATGTTCGAACCCTGAACAGACCGCGTGCAGCCGAACAATTAGCGGAGGCCCTAGACTGCTACAAGGCAGATATCACCGCCATCCAGGAAGTGCGGTGGGATGGGCCCGGCAAAAGAAGGATGAAAAACTGTGACATCTACTACGGTGATTGCTACAGAGAACAGAAGCAGCGTCTATTCGGATGCGGATTCGTTGTAAGCGGCAGACTTAGGCAAGAAGTCTTGAGCTTTCGACACGTTAGTGAGCGCCTTACAACTATCCGCATCAAGGCTAAATTCGCAACATCAGCCTGATATGCGCTCACGCCCCCACAGAAGATAAGGACGATGCTACCAAAGAATGTTTCTATGAGCTCCTCGACAAAACATATGAGCAATGTCCTAAGTACGACGTTAAAATCGTCTTAGGTGATTTTAACGCCAAAATAGGAAAGGAGGACATCTTTGGTAGCACTATCGGAAAGCACAGCCTACACGACACCACGTCTGGAAACGGACTTAGGCTAATTGACTTTGCTGCGGGACGTAATGCTACAACCATTGAAAATGAATGAATGAATGAACGTAATGCTACTATAGCAAGCACACGGTTTCCACACCTCAACATTCACAAAGGAACATGGCGGTCACCAGACCATCAAACGGTCAATCAATTTGACCATGTTGCGATCGACGCAAGGCACTCCTCCAGTATTCTAGATGTCCGAACTTTCCGAGCGGACAACATAGACTCGGATCACTACCTTGTTGTAGCCAAGGTACGTATGCGGATATCCCAGACACCACAACAACGAGGAAATACTGTGAGAAGATTCAACGTTGAACGGCTACAAACGCAACAAACCGCCAGAACTTTTGCCGATCGCGTCTCCCTCAACCTCTCGAGAAGTCCTGTGCAGCCAGCATCAAGTGCTGAAGACCAGTGGCATCGATGCCAAGAAGCCATCAGAAAAGCCGCGACTGATGTGCTAGGTTTCACCCGACCACCACCGCGAAACCCCTGGTTTGATGAAGAGTGCCGGCAAGCACATGCAGCAAAGTAACTGGCCTACAAAGCGGCGCTGCAGAGAAGGACGAGAGCAGCTCGTGAGCTCTACGAGCAAAAAAGGAGGGAAGAACACCGGCTTCTCCGGAGGAAAAAGAAAGAGCATGAGAAGCGCGCGATCGAGGAAATAGAGAGGTGTTACTCCAGGAACAATGTTCGGAAGTTTTACCAAAAGGTAAAAAGAACGTGTCACGGGAACAAGGCCCGAACAGAGACCTGTAGAGACGAACAAGGAAACCTTGTAGTAGAGTCACAGTCGGTGCTGAGGACATGGAAAAACCATTTCTGCAGACTGCTAAACGGCGAAGACGACACAAATTGCGCTGTCAGGCAGAATGAACCATTCAACCTGGGCGATGAAAGCCAAGACTTCCGTCCACCTGACCAAAATGAGGTAAGGATAGCAATATCCAAGCTGAAGTCCAACAAAGCTGCAGGACCGGACGGTTTATTGGCCGAGCTTTTTAAGGCAGCAGGGGATGACTTGGTAGAGAGCATACACCAACTCGTTTCTAAAATTTGGTCAGAGGAAAGTATGCCTGAAGAATGGAGCCTCAGCATTGTTTGCCCGATCCATAAGAAAGGAGACCCTCTAAACTGCGCCAACTATAGAGGCATCAGTCTCCTTAACATCGCTTACAAAATCCTGTCTTCCGTACTGTGTGAACGCCTGAAACCATTTGTCAACGACCTGATTGGACCCTATCAGTGCGGTTTTAGGCCCGGTAAGTCCACAACCGACCAAATATTCACACTACGGCAGATCCTGGAGAAAACCCAAGAAGTCCAAATCGATACTCATCACCTATTTATCGATTTTAAAGCCGCATATGACAGCATTTATAGGGACGAGCTATACAGAGCCATGTCTAGTTTTGGCATCCCTGCCAAACTTGTCAGATTGTGCAGAATGACGATGGAGAACGCTCGCTGCTCCGTAAAGGTCGGAAACAGTCTCACCGAGACCTTTGATGTCAAAAAAGGATTTAGACAAGGTGATGCGCTGTCATGTGACTTTTTCAACATCATTCTTGAGAAAATTGTGCGAAACTCGCAAGCCAACACCAGGGGCACAATTTTCCAGAAGTCCGTGCAACTACTTGCATACGCTGACGACATCGACATCATTGGCAGAACACAGCGAGCTGTCACTGGTGCGTTTGCAAGTATCAGTACAGAGGCGGCAAAAATGGGTTTAGTGGTGAATGAGGGCAAAACGAAATATATGCTGTCAACAAGAAGGGACACACAACATCGACGAATCGGACAGAACCTCACGATAGACAGCTATAACTTTGAGGTAGTTCGGGACTTTGTCTACCTCGGCTCCGCTATTAATTCTGAAAATGACATCACATCAGAAATCAAACGAAGAATTACACTTGCCAACCGCTGTTACTTTGGCCTAAGAAGGCAATTGATTAGTAAGGCCTTGTCGAGAAACACCAAGGAGACTCTATATAAGACCCTCATCATCCCAGTCCTGCTTTATGGCGCAGAATCATGGACGTTGTCAAAAGCGGATGAAGATCTCCTTGGGCTTTGGAGGAGGAGATTTAACAGCGAACTCTACGAGCTGTACAGCTGTCGGGGGAAATGCAAATGAGTCGAGAATCATTGTTACTTTTTGCTCCCACATTCCGGTGAATAATGCAAAAATTTGCTAATTTATTGGTTGGTTTTGATAGAACCAACTCACTAACCTATGTGGGGTTCTATTAGTACTTATATTCTGCAATTATCCAAATGAAGCATTTTATTTGGAAAAATTGCTTAGGCAGAAAAAAATCTTCGTTTACACTAAATAACTATTAACTCTACAAAAATGCCTTCCGGGCAAGAAGCTTTATTATTTTGCATTCTGCAATTTAACTCCGAGACTTCAGTATCAGCAAGAAATGAAGCAATATTAGGGTTGCTGGAGTTTAGCCATTAATGATAAATTAATCTGAATTTAAATGGACTGTTTGCATGGGCGAAACGCCGCCATTTATGCTTTGGATCAGAGGCCACTTAAATTCTCAATAATTTATCTACATACGTTTGAACTTACCATTTGAACTTTTCTGTGCTCTTCTCAATAAATCGGCCACTTCCATCACTGCTGGGATATAGTTGTTTGCCTTTCTCGGAGCTTTCAGCTGTCGTTGGTCTAAAATGTAACTTAATGTCAAAATTTGCCTGATGCAAAGCGTAATCATTTCCCAATGGCATCGATCTATTGTTATTGCCTGATAAAATCATCAGATTTCTCAATTGATTGCCAGCTTTTTGTAAGACTTCATTATTTTGTGATTCAAGAAGTGTCGCTTCCAAGTTGTGCTGTAGTACTGGTATCGCTATTTCGTCGTAGTTGCTGTCTAAACTGTGATGAGGTCTTTGAAAAGAACGTTTCACATCTTCCGATTTGTAGATTTCACTAAAAGATCTTAAAATAAAATAAAATGTTTTTGTGTTACAAATGAACCAAGCTGTTGGTTATAGCTTACCTGTCGGTGCTAGGCAAACTTTGGGTACAACGTAGTCGACTTCTGTCCTTTTGTAAGCGCTGTAATCATACAATTTTAGTCGAGTTTTTTTCAAAAGAATGTAATATACCAACCATTTTGTGACTTCTATAATGCAATCTGGCCAACGTACCACGAGCATGTGCTTGAACTATTATAATGCCAAATCTGAGTTTGTGATACCAAGTTTTCTGTTTAAACATCTTCCAATAAGATTGGATAACTATTGCCGCATTCCAGCGATGACGATTGCGAGTTAGTTTGTCTTGTGCCAAAGTCATTCTCCAATAAGACTGTATCGTAATGGCTGCACTCTTGTAGAGTATAAATTTTTTCCGCTGAAGAATACCACGAAACCATCTTTGAATCAAAACGATGCTATCGATGATTTTTGTGTGCAATTTAATATCTAATCGCATTTTTTGTGATTCTCTCATATAAATCTTCGTTGCACCTGGAATTAAAAAGTTCGATATGGAAATAATAACCCACATTTGACTCAGCTATTATATTAAAAATTTATTTTGGGAGGACTCCAACCAGAGGGACAACGCAGTAGAGGAAGACCTTGACTTTGGGGAGCTCAAACAACTTGGTGTGCGCAATTGGATGTAGTTAGCCTCCACTGCGTATATAGAAGCCCTACTTCAATACGCCCCCTTAGTCGTGACGAACTCTATCAAAGGGCACGGAGTGCCCCAGCCAAGTTCTCTAGTAAAGGCACTAACCCTTTTTACAGGAACAAACTCAGGCTGTTTTCGACCTTCCTCTAACTTCGGAAACAATTGAGCCAGAAACTTCAAACTTGTAACATTTACCAAGCTCATCAAAAAGGTACACCTCACCAAATTTAATCTCTATAGCTTTAGTGGTTCTCAACATACAAGACATCAAAAGTCGCAAAAACCGTAACATCAAAATTATCAAGCACTTCCGGCCATCTTAGAATCGTGAAATTTGGCAGAATACTAATAGAATAATAGAAAAGTCCAAAACTTGAGATTTTCCATCTAGGAGGCGTGGTATCCGCCCACTTTTGAAAATGGGTGATTATTTATTTGGGCCACTTTCCATTGCCGTATAATGTTGAAATTTGTTAGAGCGGTAGTACTTACTGTGTATAGAAAGAAAAAAATAAAAAAAAATTATATTCTCCATTCAGGAGGCGTGATTTCCGCCTACTTTTGAAAATCGGTTATCATTTATTTGGGTCACTTCCTATTGCCGCAGAATATTGAAATTTGGTAGAGCGATAGGACTTGCAGTGTACGAAAGGAGAAATAATATCAAAAATTTAAAATTGTCCATTTAACTCGTCAATTCCCAAGCGAAGGTTAATTGAAAAAATAAACTTTTTTTTAGCAATTTTTTATATATCTATAAACATCATTTTGATGTTTTCAGAAGAAAAAAATATTTTACGCCCCTTAGTTTTTCTGAAAATGGGCGGTCACCTACAGTTGACACTGGGCGTTATTTGTAAAATTTAACTTGTCTGAAAAATAAAGTGAAAACGACTAGAAAACACGAAGTTATGGTAATAAATTCAGTTAATTAAGTTTATTTATAATAAAAAATAAACTTTTTAAGTTTGGACAACAAAAAAAACAACAATCTCCTTTTTACAAGTTATGATTTTAATTTAATTGTTGTGAAATTTGTACCATTATTCGATGTGCTGCGAGCCTATATTGCATTTGGCAGACTTTTTTCTGGTCTGATCTGATATTACTCTGGACAATCAACCTGTGTTTTTTTGTGTTTCTTATTGACCACTACTTGAGTGAAGCTCCAGTATAACAGCAATACCTACACCAAATTTTGCCTGGAGTTTTAGAACTGATAGAGTTCGCAGTTTACAAGGTAGCTATAGCGAGTAGCTGCTGACCAAAGCTTATAACCAAATGGGTTGTGTGTGGGATATGTTTGAAGCAAAATGTTCCGTGAAATTATGAGTTAGCATTTCAAAGTACATATCTGCGAACTTTACCAAATTTCGACGGAATCACCTTTCCCACCAGAAGAAAATGGAGAACTGTTGTGATACCACTTGGTTATTGTGAATTCTTTTCTCTTTCTTTTCTTTCGAGCAGGTTCAATGAATTCAGGTGTCTTTTCCACGGGATCCTCCTCGTGATTTTAATTAGGTTTGTTGGTCGCCCTGACATGAATTTCGATTTCCGAATGTAACATACGGCTGGGAAGGTGTATAAGGCTAGCGCTACCTTCTTTATCATTCCCACTTTCTTCTTCAGTTACCTCACCATCCTCAGGATGAAACAAGGAAACAGAATAATGTGACCTGGGTTCTCTCCTGTTTCTAATTATTGCGCTATTTCGTCCACAGTCAATATAAAACACTATAGAAAAAGCTGTCATGCAAAAGCAGCAAGTAAAAATACTTGATTTTCTCGATATCAATATGTCTACTTCGAACAAATAAGGCCCAGTGTCACCTGGGGGTGACACTACATGTCTGCAATGCAATTTTAGGCACGTAACTACATGATTTATTTTTAAAAAACATTGATAATATAAGTGTGACATTCGAACAATTATTTCCAATAATAAAAAGTACATTACTTACGACTTCGACAATTTAATCACGAAAAAGTCACAGCAAAACACACCCACATAGAAAAATAAAAAAACCACTCAAAACAATCGAATTAATTTGACAGATGATTTGACGTCATTGCTGTCAAAAACAGAAATACAGATATTTTTATGTTTAGAGATAACATTACTATTGTTATTACTTTAGTAATATGTCTTTTTATAAATAAATTAAAATCCTGAACTTTTGTCACCTATAGGTGACACCGGGAACTGACGAGTTAAGAGGCGTGGAATCTTCCCACTTAAAATATGAATAGAAGTTAATCTACCTGCTGAATATAATTTTAATGAATAGTTTATAAGAAAGAAAGCCAAAGTGATGGCAGTAAGTGTCTATTGACATATTAAAAAGCGACGACGTTTCAACGTTGTTTGCGAAAACTAATATAAAAAAAAAATAAAATACTGTATACACGGTCCTATCTTCCGTACTGTCTAAAAGCCTAAAAATTGTATCTATTTCTCGGCCCCAGCATTTTTTTATTAAACCGTTTCTAGTTACGGCCCTGCTAAACCCGTCAGGTTGTACAGAATGTCGATTGAGAACGCTCGCTTTTCGCGGGTCTGCAAATATTGGGACAGAAATGGAAAAAATGGATTTAGTCGTAAATGAAGACAAAACCAAGTGTTGCTGTCCACAAGAAACACACATACACAATAACGACGCGACGTGTCGAATGGAACGTCGCAATAGATGGTTATAACTGTGATGTCCCTTTATCTACCTCTCCACCGGTATAAATTCTAAAAAATCTAGCGAAGGATAACGCCCTTTTAATCGCTGTTCAATTAAGTTGTAAAACATTGTCAGCGGTGGCCATACTGATATGGTTAGAGATATTGCTTGTGACCAGAGGGGCGTAGATTCGAGCCCCGTTAGGACATTAATATTCTGCCACCGACAAAAAAGAGAAAGAAACAAAAGTTTAAACCAACGCACCATTTGAGAACTCGTGTGGCATTGGCAGATCGTAATAAAATTGATTGGGCAGAAATAACCTATTTTCGTCTAAGTCCAACGCATCGAGGACCACTTTAAAACAAACACATTATCACCTACACTCTTAATTATAAACATAAAACAATATGGTATACAAAAGCGTATCTGAAATATATACATACCCAGCTGGTAATGTTGCTTATTCAAGTCCATAGTACTAAGGAAATCCTTAACATCTTTTTGTGAACTAACTAGACCCTTTGGTAACAGTATTCTATAAAGTTGTATAAACTCTTCATATGTCAATCGCACATTGTAACCGGCCCTTCTTATACGAACAGTTTCCAACATTCCAGTATACCGCAACTTAAAATATATAAAATTAATGTTGAAAACCTCAGTAAAGAAACAAATCAGTGATTCCTGCTTACTTGTCTTACAACCGTTGTCTCGTCAAATTTGTTTGGTATTTTTTGTGCATTCGATTTGATACACCGTATGAAAAACGGATTAGCCTTCAAAATAACAAGATAAGATTTTAATTTATAAATTTGCACACGTAACAACAATAAAATAGCATTTACCTGATTCAGAGTATCCATTAGTGCAGTTAGTGAATTTTGAAATTGGGCCGTCACTGTTAAAGGTTGTTTGCGAGTCTTTATTCCTGTTTGATTGAATAAATTTGTACCAGCCGTCATCATTTTAACGGTTTGAAGATTTTTTAGTCCTTTTTTTGGTCTCTCTCGCGGACGGAAGGATTTATTTTTCCTGTACAGAATAAAAGAATGAATATTGTTTATTAAGCCCATCGACTTTTTGTGTGAATTTAAAAAGAAATGCAAGAATTATTAGCATTGTATCAGTAAACACATAACAAACACAATTCGAATTTTTATTTTTGAAAAGAAAGAGAACAAAAAACGTAGAAAACATCTTACTGAACAATTTGCGATGCTTTAGCCATAACTTCCTGACTGGAGCGCTCAAATCTTGAATAATTTTTCGAAAACATTTTATTAGAAGTGTTTTCATTGTCGCCAGCTTGACTGCTCTCGTATACAAGTTTACCATCAGGGAAATTTTTATTATTAAATGCAATACTTGACCATGATCTTCTGGTGTTACGGCACGCATTAGTCGGCAGTTGATTGGGTGCGTTAGGTATCTCATTTTTAAGGTTACTTTTCTTACTACACAAAAACAGAATTAAAAAAAAAATAAATAACAAAAAAAAAAAAAAACTATGCAAAAACATAATAGAATAAAATTAACTTGAAGTAAGAAGAAAAAAATATACTTGCAAACAACAACAGTAACAACACCATGCAATGGAAAAATGAGCAACAGCAATAAAATTAGTTTTGGACACTCAAAACTGCTAATTGTTTGACTTACGCAATTCTATTTATTGTTAGATTTACAGATGAAACTGTCACTAGATGGCTATATCAAAAATGTATAATGAGTACACAAAAAAAAAAAATAATTTCCAATTGATATGTTGTACTATTTTTTTTGTTAATTTTGAAATGTGCACATTGTAGTAGTGTTAATATAATGAGAAAATAATACATAATTTATGTTCGCATAGTTATATAAAATAGATTTAACTTTTATTCCTTCAATATCTTTTAAGAATTTAGTTGAGGTTAAATGGAATAGGATGAACCGAAAATCGCTGTATCGTGGATGTAGCGCATCAGCAATTTCATCGAGCTAACACTTCGAGCGACACTTCTAAGCTTTAATTTCTTTACCTGGCAACTTTTATGAGTTTTATTGTTTCTGCATTACAGTGTGAACGTGTGAACAGTCGAATAAGGCTGAAGGCGAAGCATCCTTATATATAAAAGAGAGTATGGGGCTTTTAATTGAATGCTATTCTATACTCTATATATATGGACATCCCTTTTCTTGCTCAACTGCTCGTTACGATGAAAAATAGAAAAAATATGATTATAAAAATCTCTTCAATTCCTTAAACAGCATTTTATAATAGCCAACGAGTTTAGCGCCAAACATATTTTCTGGGGACCTACACGCAAATCGCGGAACGGTAAAATGCTTTACTAAGTGTGTATGCGTAAAAACTACAATTCTCATTCGACGGGCAAACGATATAGAGTCCGATACCAATGAAGCAGTCGCCAGAATCATAAATTAGCTAGTCTGCCAGCTGACTACAAGCATAGAAACTGTCTTGACAGAAGTTCAACAGAAGCGCTTAAGGAAAGCATGTAAGTTGAAACCAGAATCATAAATTAGCTAGTCTGCCATCTGACCACAAGCACAGAAACTGTCTTGACAGAAGTTCAACAGAAGCACTTAAGGAAAGCAAGTAAGTTGAAATCAACAGCCTATTAGTGGAAGAGATCGCACCCGTCGAAAATAGAGAGTTGATCCTACTAACGATTTTATGCTGTATGGACGTACGTATGTATGTATAACGTCACTCGTAAGTCAGGTGGCGATTTGCGGCGACGTTGCAGAGATGATCCACCTTAGAATGGTTAGAAAGGAGGACACGCATGTGCAGCGGTTCTTATGATGCGACAAGGATGATCAAGGATGGCACTCTAGCCATGAGTGCTTAAATCTTTGGGATTAATTGCGCTCCACACTTCATAAGCAAATGAAAACAGAGCAGTTTGAAGTACGAACTGCGTAAGCCATTAAGATATATCACTATATGGACGACTTTATCGGTATCATAAACAACGAAAAAGACGTCATTCTCTTGGGTTCATTTCTTGCAGTACGATCGTCTAGAAATACTCCTACAAGAAGTATGGCGCTGTGACATCGATTGGGACGATGAACTACCCGATGATCTTTACGGCAAATGGCTACAATGGAAATCTACAATACCGCTGATAAGATCGATAGAAATATTTCGCTGATATAGCCGTCTTCTGAAACATGCAAAGTAAATTCAAATCCATATGTTTATTTATTCTGGGGAACATTTCTATACTGCAGTGTGCTACCTGCGTATACAAAGCGGATATCAAGAAAATGACACTAATTTTAGGGCAACGGAAAGGCTCTCACCTTCGGCTCACTCGATTCATGCTACGAAGAGGCTATCACACCAAACTACGGCTCATGACAATTTAGATCTTCGACAACGTTGGCGCCAAACCCAGTTATTTGCTGATCAATGTTGACACTGGTGGTTAAAAGAATACAAACCTATTCTGGCACGACGAGGCAAGCGGTTTGTTAAACAGCCTCGATTAGTTTCAGGGGACGTTGTAGTAGTTGTGTTCACCGCGAAACAGCTGGCCCGAGGGTATCATCGAGAGTGACAGCGGGAGATGGTTCAGCTCGAAAATCAGTTGTGAGAATGCAGACTTTAATGCTGGAGCGATCCGCGGGCAATATCGCACACCTACGCGTCGGTATAGTTTAAAGAAGTAGGCTCGATGTACCGTAACTTGCTTACAATTGTAATTATTATTTTAGAATTTTTCCGGAACGATACCGTATTCACAGAAGCCCATGAATACAAACACAGCATTTCGAAGTTGACCGTAAAATAAAAGCCTGTAATACGCATGTTAATCAACATTTTCAAAAAGCCGGTCTTTTAGAAACGGGATTTTCGATTGCAGGCAAACGTACCCTACAAGAATTTTTCTAATAACATTCATTCATTTTCAAATGGTCCGCTTGTCCATTTGCTTAAGTGGACCCTCCATTGCTCTCGATCCTCCGCCATCGACTCCAAATCATCAAGGGCAATCCCCATACGGTTAGAGGAGAGATTTTTGACTTTATCTAACCATCTCATAATAGGTTTACCTAGAGGACGCCTGCCAGATGGTACGGATTCCATAACACGTCGTGGGATCCTGGTTGGGGACATGCGTTTAAGACTGAACCCACCCCAAATAAAGCAGAAACAAACAAAGCAAAAACGACAGTTGCTAACCCACACCAGATAAGGCAAAACATAAACGTTTTTTTTTTTTTTTGACTTGCCTAATTTGGCTTGGGTTATTGACACCATACCAATTGCACCTAAGATGGCTTCAGACTGGGACGAAAATATGACTATTGTGGCAGCAAAATAATTTGTGAGTGATTTGCTAAGTGAAAAATGTTAAACAATATTGGGTCCATCCTGTAAACCAAAGAAGGATAAATATAAATTTAATCATTAAATTTATAAAGGAACTTCGCCAGCATGAAGAAAAATTTAAAAACTACATTGAATTGATGAAATGCGAACAAACCACTTTTGATGCATTTATAAACAGAAAATTGCACATTTTATTATTCCAAAAGGAAAATTATTATTTCATTAAAATTTATTAAGAAAACAAATCTATTAAGAGTTTAAATAACGAATTTTCGAATTCCAAACTTTTTGCCGCGAACGAAAACACCCTGGCGCGAATTGTCAGTCTATTCGCAATCCACATCATTTAAATCGCGTTCCGCAAAGTAGTGAATACAAAATTCTTTTGAACTTAACCTTATTCCAAGAGGAGGATATTTTGGAATAATAAAATGTGCAATTTTATGTTTATAAAATTCGTTCGTTCGCTCCCATGTGAATGGTCCTTTAGTTACATACACCTATCATCATCATCATCATCATCATCATTTTCAATGGTCCGCTTGTCCATTAAGTGGGTCGCGGGTGTAGGTTGCTCAAGTGAACCCTCCATAGCTCTCGATCCTCCGCCATTGACTCCAAATCATCAATGGCACTCCCCATACGTAGAGAAGAGATTTTGGACTTGATATTCTGGTATTTCTAATGCCATCTCTACGTGTCACACCAGCAATACAACGGAGAAATCTCATTTCGGCAGCTTGTGTCCGCGATCCTATTCTTTCGGTCATTACCCAAACCTCATGACCAGAGACCGGATTATATGCAACATAAAAAGCCTAAAATATGCATGCAAATATGCATGAAAATTGCTGAAAATATGCATAAAAATTGCCAAAATATGCAAAATGAAGTGGTAAAAAAATTTTATTTTTGCTTTAGTTTACATAGGTTTTTATTTCAAATTCAGCATAAAATAGTTGAATAACATTCTTGTTATAATTAAGAATAATTTAACATAATTGCTACTTTTGAAAACATAAACACTCGTTCAGTGGTAAGTTTATGTCACTTCAAATATTTTTTTAAGTTGAAAGGGACAGTTCTACATCCACTGAGGTAACTGGGCAGTATTTGATTTGGGTGCTACTATGTTAGCAATTTTTGTTGTTGCCAAAGTTCACCAGTCCCATTAATAAATCTATTAATCCATTCTACCAACCGCTTGAAAGCCTGGGATGTTATTCAAACCTTTCTTTAGTTAAGTTTACGTGTGAATTCTGCTGTCAATTTTGAGTTCATTTGACAGATTTTATTTACCTACTGACTGAATAGATTCAGTTAATACTAAACATTGAGTTTCGAGAGAAAAATGAGTGCATATTCATAATACAGTAATGTTTTTTTGTTAATGCTCGAATCGGCTAAAATTGGCGAAAATATGCATCATCATTAGATTTTAGTTAGAATATGCCATTACCGGTCATACTGGGCAAAATATGCGAATGCATATGCAATTGCATATAATCCGGTCTCTACTCATGACCAAATAGGTAAGAGTTGGAGCAAACACCGAATTAAAGACTGACAACTTAGCTTTGACACCAAGTTCAGTCCTCCTGATAACAGAATGACCAAGCTGTCTCAAAATTTATCCAGCTTGACCAACCCTACAGAAAAACTTAGCATGGTTCCTTCCATCACTCGTGAATAAGACCCCGAGATACTTAAACTTCTCCACCTGTTTCAATGGGACTCCACTAACATACAGAGTGCATTGAACAGGCGTTTTGAAGGCGACCATCACTTCAGATTTGTTCACGTTTACTTTCATCTCAGCTTCAACACAAACGGCTACAAACCGATCGAATGCGCGTTAAAGTTCAGTCTGAGAGAACTCAAGGATGTCATCAGCGAAGAGCAAATGACTTATCCCGATTCCCGAGATCTCCCAATTCGAAACGTTCCAATTTTAAAATAAAAACATAAACGAAATTACGCGTACAGAAGGCAAATGTCGTCTTCTACTAGGTAGCTAATATAGCAACAATTTCAGCTGCAATTACAACGTCTTCTTCAACGGAAAACATCGAAGCAGTTGGCAAGGAACATCAAGTCGGCACCGTAGTCGAGAATTGGGCACTCCAAGAAGCTCTCTACAGTGAATTCTCACGAAAGACTGGAAACTTCATGCTTACAAAGTTCAATTGACTCAAGAACATTAAGACTACTGACCATGCAGCGTGAAGAGAGTTCGTTGAATGAATTTTGGAACAACAACATGTGGATGCTGATTTTTCGAACAAAATCATGTTCAGTGATGAAGTTCATTTTCATCTTAATGGCTTCGTTAATCGTCAAAATTGTCGCATTTCGGGTTCAGAAAACCCACGAGTTGAGAAACAAATGTATCCACAATGCGTGAATGTTTGGTGCGACTTTTTGGGCTGGAGGCATTATCAGACCATTCTTCTTCGAAAATGCGGCTGGTTAGGCAGTAACAATTAATGGTGCTCGTTATCGTGACATGATAACCCAGTTTTTAGTGCCTAAATTACAAGATATGGATGTGACCAACATGTGGTTTCAACAAGACGGTGCCACATGCCATACAGCCAAAGAAACAATTCTAATCGTGTAATTGGCCAATCGGGATTGGCCATCCAGATCTTGCGATTTAACGCCATTGGACTTTTTTCTTTGGGGTTTTTTGAAGTCAAAGGTCTATGCAAACAAGCCCACGACCACCAACGACTTAAAGGTGGAAATCAATGAAATTCAGCCGCATTTATGCGAAACGAAACGAATGGCGTGGCGGCCATTCATCCGAAGAAGTAGACAACAGACAAGTCCTTTTAATTGACTTTAGAAAATAGATTGCAATATTTTAGGCGCACATTGAAAGTCGAAATCAGCTGTTAAATGTCAATTTTGTGAGTTTATTATTTCTGAAATTCAAATTGAACAAAGTAAAATACATATTTGCAATTAAAAGAAACAATGGAAAGTAATGTTGATTTGTTTTTTTTTTTTGTGATTTGGAAGAGGAGGATGAGAGTTTGATCAATGTTATACGAATAAGAAAAAGTTTTCGCGATCACTCCGGTTCATTAGAACTCCCAAATACAAAGTAAACCTCAAGTCATTCTTTTGGTTTCAGGTTTTCAGTTATTTTAGGCTTACTAAGGAAGCATTCATGTATGCTTTGGTCGAAACAAAGGATTATTTGAAACAGCCTCATCGTTTTTTGGCAATTCCACCTATCCTTAAGCTTGCCACTGCTCTTCGTTTCATAGCAGAAGGAGGTCAAGTTACCAGAAGTGCATTGGTAATGACTTCAATTTAGGAATTTTGTATTGAGAAACATTCTTATTTCACATTCTATATTCACAATTGTGCTGGTTTGCTGAATTTTAAGATTTAAACGCAAACACTCTATTTCTCTAGTTTCTAGTTTCTAAACTTGCATTTTTTGTCCATTTTTCATTAAATATGACGATTTTTTTGGTTCAACAAATGCAACACAATTGATTAAAAGCAGTCTTCTGATTTTGACATTCAGGACAACTGCAACACAACTCAGTTGTCTAATATAATACAGACACACAACTGAAAAGACAACCATTTTATTAGTTGTCTTCTCATAGACAGATGGTTGTTCTTTGACAGAAAACTAAGACAACTTTTTTCTTAAAAGCCAACCCCACACTTTTTCCATGATGCTCAGGTCAGGTGAATAAGGGGGCCATGCAAATAGGTTTACATTTTGGTTCTGAATCTAGGCTTTTGTTGTCCGTGCGGTATGTATCGGTGCATTGTCTTGTTGGAAAGTCCATCGCTGACCACCAAATATCTCCGAAAACTGCGGAAAAGGCCTTTCCAGTATCGATTTGTAAGTGATTGCCGTCATTTTGTAACTTTGGAAATCCAGCTCCACAGTTCCATAATGGCTTATTGCCCCCCATACCATTACACCACCTCCTTTGCTGCGCCGCCTTTGAAGATGTATTCCTTCTTTTCTTAAAGCATAGAAATAACAACTGTATCCATCAGTTCCGTCCAAATAAAAATTGTTTTCGTCAGAAAAGACGACGGTATGCCACTCTCGATTCCACCTGTTTCACTTGTTGCAAACTCAAGGCGCTGGATTTTACGTGACGCATTCAATTGTGGTTTCCTCTTCATTTTTTCATGGCCAATATGGCTGGACTTCTGTATCACGCGATGAACACTCGATCTGGTAGCTGTAACTCCAGTTTCTGTCTTAATTTTACTTACGGAGAGCTTTGAACTTGAAGCATCTCCCAGTATCGACCGCCTTTCCTGACTTGCTGTTGCTTTGCTCACTCTTTCTTTGCGCTTTTTCCATACTTCTCCAGGTCCTTAATAAAGCTGCGTACAACAGTGGCGCCTCGTCCATTCTTGCTGGCTATAAAACGGATGGATTTTTCCTGTTTGCGGTAAGCTCGAATTTGTTGCTCATGATTCAGGAATAAAACAACAATGTCCATATTTTGCTACATGGAACCTTATAAAATATCAATTTGAGGATAGAACCTAGTTTTTTTTGTGCGATTTAGACTGCAGAGTCCAGAGCTTGAAATAAGATAAATGTGCATGGGTTCGTTCAAAAGTCCGAATCCATTGATACCCATATCTCATTTTAGTATGTACTACGTAAAAAAAACAGAGTGAACTGACTTTGACTGAATAAAATGAAAAAAAGAAAACAATAAACTATGCAAAGTTTCCTCATTATACAAAACCCAAACCACATGGTCGTTCTTTAATAATTTCAACAAAATGCAATGTTTCTTTTTGTATTTAAGCCTAAAACAAATGCTACTAAATGTGAATAACTACTATGCAATGGTGGGTTGCTTCTTGTTTTGATAAGTTATTCTTTGGAATATGGGTACAATTTCTGAAAAATAAAACAAAAACAAATATGCACATACCTTAATATAATGTCGTTCTGCTGGCGGTAACGATTCTTTCCACTGTACTTATTTAAAGCATAATCAGTCCTTTCTTTTCTATGTTTACTGCCTGCATTTCGGAATGCAAAGTAACTACGGAAGAATGCTCTGATGATGGCCCAGCGAAATACCGCAACTGGATCGGCCCCAACAAGTTCCCGTACAAATGCCATACTGGAATTCTTTAATACACTCACTATGTCCTGCCGCATGAGATCCAAGTTTTTCTCCCTCATTTCAGTAACCTTAAAAAGTATGCACAAGTTATCGATCGTTTATTGTTTTGCAAACAAAATAAAAACGATTACCTGATATTTAACGTTTCCTGCATAGTGCTTAATTATAAAAGCGTTCTCCTTGCGTTGTGGTTTTTCATAGAATTTATTTTCCTTATGAACACTATTGAATTTTTGCAATAGCGTCTCATTGGTTGCTCCAGGAAAACTAACATTTGAATCATAAAATAAAATGCAAGTGAAAAATACATTTTGGTACATACTTGCATAGATCATCTAAAATGCATAAAAGTCCTGTTGGTTTCGACTCAAACAAATGTAGGCATCCTGAGTTGTCCATAAATTCTATATCACTCCATTTAATGTCTTCACGCTTGTATTCATTTTGCTCGTATTTAAACACGTGCTGCGCAATAAATTTAAACTTATAATTAGTTTATACAGTGTTTTAGAAAATAATTATTCACCAAATTAAAATAATACTGCAAATGTTCATTTGCATAGTTAATACACAGCTGCTCGAAACTATTCTGTGGACCAAAGTCTTCAAAACCAAAGATGTCAAGAACTCCGATTGAATGACCAGTGTGAGGGGTCTGATCTTTATTAAGTAAAGCATGATTGACCTATTAAGAGAAAGAATTTTCAGTTTTATCTTGGTTTTTCTATTAAATAGTTTTTTTTTTTGAAAGCTGTATGTTTTGCTTAGGTGTTTATTTTTCAATCAGAGATTGTTTACAGTAGATAAAACCACAGACTACATATCAAATTCCAATGAAATCAAAGAGAGTTTTACTAATATTCGCTTCGGTCTTTGCAAAAGTGTTATATAATGTACAAAGTTAAGCCAAGCTGAACACAACCATACAACATCTAATGACTGGCATGCTGTCAACACGACGGACAATCGACCATTCGGAATATAGCAACGTGGCCAACTGTTACCCTCCACCTGAATTAAATAATAAAAAGCGAATTAACCTTTATTTTGTCTGGCCCTTTTTTTTCGAATATAATCAAAAAATACAAAGCTGATCAAAAGTATTTGTGTGTGGTATTTTTGTATATCCTCCACAGGAAGGTATATTCACTTTGTCATTACATTTGTAACGCCAAGAAGGATTCACCGGAGACCCTATAAATACATATATACATATATTCTGAATCAGGATCACATTCTGAATCGATTTAGCCTTGTCCGTCTGTCTGTCTGAAAGCACGATAGCGTCCAAACGAACTGGCCTAGGCGACTGAAATTTTGTGAGAGGTCTTATTTTTACGGTGGTCAGGTGTTCAAAATGGTCCATGTCGGTCAAGCAGTTCTATTACCGCCCATACAAAGCCAATATTCGGCATATGTATCTTTCTGTCTGTTGAAAACACCTTAGCGTCCAAACGAATCGACTTAGGTGAATGAGATTTAGTGAAAAAACTTCTTTTTACTGTTGTCAGGTTGCTATTAAAAATTGTCTATGTCGGTTAATTAGTTCTGGTACCTCCCATACAAAACCAATCTTAGACACATGCGTGCACCTGTACAGCATCGACCAGGCCGATGATAACACTTTTACTTGTTTTGTTATAAACTCAAACTGACTTTAAGTGAAAAAATGGTAATAAAATACAGACTTGGTGGTTCGAAATGAGCTGTATTTAATCAAGTTTTTTATCTTTTCACTGAAAGGAAGAGAGACGTCTGTAGATCATAAATTGTGTTATTTTTTATTGTTCATAACTACTTTTTGATAGTCACAAAACTACAGTAGAATCTCGAAAAGATGAACGTCTATACGATTTACTTGCAACAAAAATGTAAGTACTTTCGGGCTTCTTAAAAGAAGAACGCGTTGTTGTGCAGATTATTCCGCTATAAGGCCCCAATTAGGCCTTAGGCGTCGGTTATAGCTATCCGTAAAATGCACCCGTAAAAGCACGAAACAGAACTAAACTGGAGGTTTTTACGAATGCATTTTACTGATAGATATAACCGACGTTTAAGGGAATTAAAGCTGGATCGCCGTATTAAAAACATAGCAAAAATATAAAACTTGCTATACCTATCCACGATTGTGTAAATAACAAAAAAAAGTAAAGAAATAACTTCCCGAGGATTTTTTTTTAAAAGAAAAGTCCAACTTTACTTATAATTTTTTTTTTGTGATCTAATGTTAAAGAAATGAATTATTTGTTTGTTGTTTATCAAATGTTTTCATTTATCTATAACTATTCCTTCTTCATCAACCGAGGTTGAGTTAAAAAAAAAAAACATGCTATCCTGCAGGTTGTGCGTTAATTTTTGTAAAAGAACTGCATTATCAATGCATTTGTTTGATATCAATTGTGCTCATAAATATTAAACGTAATAGGTTTGTTCCTTTACTCTTGTAGTAAAAATTAAAAAGGTGAGAATAAATTCTCTCTCAAAGAGAAGAACTTACGAAAACGTTAGGGAACGCTTTAGTAGTAAACTACATATTAAAAAAAAAATGAGAGATGAATTTTATTTTACATAAATTGCATGTGAATATGAAATATGAATCCAAGTATGTGGAAGAGTTTGTACTGACTGAACCACAAACATTCGAGAAGAGAAAAAGCTACATTATTCTCCTGCCTTCTGATAACATTTTTATACCAATTTGTTTCTTATATCGCAGACCAAATAGGACAACACATTTCAAGCAGTGTTACCAGATTATTTTTTCCAAAAATGCTAAAGCCGGTGAGGAAAACTGCAAAAACTGCTAAACAAAACCGTGAAAAATTATAAGGAAACTGCGATCGATTTCTACACGAAAAATAATTGAATTTGTTACTTTTTAGTGTAATTTTAGTGAATTATTTGCATTTACAAAAAAATTCATATTTGTGTACGTCAAACTTCCATAACTCGAACTTCTTTAAGTCGAATTTTTCTTTTACTCAAAGTTTTATTGAACATTTTTGGCCTTCATAACTCGAAATTTCTATATTTCGAATTTACTTTCTTTCATTTTGAGAGCTGGTTTTATGGAAGTTCCACTACATTTGTTATTAACGATAAATATTAATGCATTAACATAAATAATTAAATGGATAACACATTGCTGCATTTTGAAAAGCTTCATTCATGTCTTTATGTTAGGTGGGAAAGAAATTGATTCGAGAATTGGCGTTAAATAGCGTTTAAGTTAAATTGTGAGTTTTACCAACTTTTTAAATAATGAAAATGTATGAAATGGTGCTAAATGTTAAATAAAAGTGCTTTTTCAAAATGTTTTATGAACATTTTTAAAAACTGCTTAAAACTGCTGATATTTACAAAAATGCCAAAAAATCTGCTGCATGTGAAATTTACGATCAAATCCTGCTAAAAACGCAGGAAACTGCTAAATCTGGTAATGCTGATTTCAAGTCATCTGCCAATTTTTACTGACAGTTTTTTCAATTGTTACTCAAAGAAATTTGTTGAGTAAAAAGTAGTAAGATTCTCAGTGGAGGGGTAATGCTAATGTGTATTTTGTAATGCCTTACTCTCTCGCTCTCTTTTACGCATTTTTCAAGAAAAGGAACGACATTAAGTAAAAATGCGTAAGATTTAAAAATAAAGGAACATTCCCAATAAGTTAATAAATCTGCTGTCAAAGTTTGTGCATTCCCTGCATGGGCTTTTCTGTAGTTGCTAACCTGGTGAGAACTGTTTTGTTGGCAGAATTTTTCCATCTGTTCTTCAGCGTTCTTTAAGTCGGCTCTCACATTGAGGCAACATTCAATAAGCAACACGAAATATCGCTCACAATTATTTTACTTTGAATTAAATTAGAGATCTCACATCAAACTAAATATCGCTCGAACGAAAAATGTTGCTGATTGCTTATTGGCAGTTGCTAGTTGCTTATTGCTTGTTACCTCAATATGAGAGAAATTGTTAAACTTAGACTGTGCAAATGCAGTATGCAACGATTTTCCTACATCATCTTCAGGAAAACAGTGATTGACACTGTATATAGAATGACGGTGATAAACGCACAACTAAACGTACCGTTCAAAAGGTATGCCGCTAACTCTTCTACTTAACAGTGGAATTGGGAAACATATTCAGGTTTCCGAAATAGCAGCAATTATTGTTATCTTTGTTAAACCACCAATCGCAATAATTGCATGCAACATCGCAGGACAAAGGAACCGGTGAAATACAACTCACAAAAGCGTAAAACATCAAATCAAAACTGGGACGCAATATATTAAATTGGGATGTGTATCCAGCACCATCATCTATGTATTTGGTTTGAACTTACTTGTAAAACAATCCAATCGAATAACGCACCATATAGACACTTAGCCAATGCATCCCTGGCAGCAATAGCTTCCGGTAGCTTGTATTGCATTATTAACGTTTCTCCACTGGCCTTCACCCGTTTCGACGTTAACGCCGCCAACAAGGTATCTTGTTTAACTTTTAACAATTCCGAAATAATGGCTACAACATCCAAATTTCGTACTTGTACACTTTCATCGTGATGGTATGTTGATTTTTTTGGAAAAAACTCCACGTTACCCAGTAATAATACCGCCGACAATACATTGAAAAGTCGACGTTGTTTTTCAGAAGAAAACCCAACCATTTCCATACTTTGCTTGAGACGAGAAAACTCATATTTTTCATTGCAGTTTTCTAATGTTAGATTTTTAGAGTTTAAGTAATTGTATTTATCCGCTGGAAGAAGATATAGTGATTCACGTTCTGCTTCTGTGGCACCGGAAAGCAAGTAGTAGAAGACATGGTAGTTTCTCTCGTACGGCCCCTTTAAAATAAAAATAAATTATATCTATTCTCATTCCGCACAAACAAAAATTTATTAAGCATACCTGTGAGACTATTCTGCTTTTTTCTAATAAATACTTTTGGACTATCGCTCCTTGAACCATCCCATTCTCTCTGTAATTAACCTAAAAGAGAATAATAATTCATTCATCGAATTCTTGTATATAATTTAATTTCAATGTGCAGTTCCGTACTTGAATAAATTTTCCAAATCTACTGGAATTATTATTGTGGGCAGTTTTGGCATTGCCAAAAGCTTCCAGAACTGGTCCGGCACTTAAAATAGTTTGTTCCACACCAGATCCATGTGATCCCTTTTGAGACAGAGCTGTAAGGTGGTGCAGAAGAAAATTTGTGCTCTCTGTTTTTCCTGATCCACTTTCGCCACTTATTACAATGCACTACGAAAAGGAATTTTTTTTTAGTATAAAGGGATACATTCATTGAGTGGTTTAGTTAGCAGTACTCACTTGATTTCTATTCTCTTTAAGCATTGAATAGTATGCATTGTCAGCGATTGCAAATATGTGTGGCGGAAGAATTGGGCCTATTCTTTGATTTTGATACAGTCTTACATATTTTGGATTATAAATAGGATAGAATTTGAACGGATTAACGGCGATGAGTATACTGCCAACATAGGTATAAATGTATCCAGCTTCGAAACGTTGTCTCAAGTTTTCCAACAAAGTTGATTCATTTAAGTCTGAAAAATATATAGATAGATAGATAGATAAATAATAGTGCACTTTTATTTTTGTCGAAAAATGTTTTACAATAGTATTATAATAAGTACATATATAGCATAGCTTTGTCGTCTGCCATAGATTCACAATTTAGTACTAAAATTTAATAAAAAGTATTGTTTATTCATTTATCTAACTGAACATAAAATTAAAATGTGTAATAACGTAAGATTAAAAGTTCTTAATCTTAGTAATTCTTGTTATGTAATTATAAGCTATCCTACTGTAAGTAGCAATACATCTCCAGTCGGATTGCTGTATGCCTCTGCCCCATTCCGCAAGATTTGTTTCCAATAGTGGCAAACACAAGTTATACTTTGCTGCCAAGTTTTCACAGTCGGCATAGAAGTGTGACTTTGTCCGTACAGCTTTAAATGCTAATATTTTTACAAGCCGTCTATCATCCTTACCAGTCAAAACTTTCACCATATACTCCATATTTAGCTTTAGTGTAAATGCAAAAAGTTGTGAATATTCATTCTCAAGGCGGAATAGCTTTTTCAGATAAGAATCTCAACAATTTTTCTACGCCTTCAAAAGATCTACTTCCCCAAGCTTGAGACCCGTAGCATGTCGCGGATCGCATCACTGCTTCAAATATCTTAAATTTCGCATCAATTGGAACTTTTGTATTGAATAGAAGGTGTTCAACGTTAAAGGAAAGACTCTTTGCCGACTGAGTGTCTCTAAACCTTAAGCGAAATCATATATCACATGCTCAATTGGCAGAACGATCAGCAAACTATAAGAAATACCTTTACAACCATACGTCAAGTTTAGGTATACCTTTTTGTCTCATTCAATTAAGTTGTATGATGATGGGAAAAATTGCCGCTTTGTCAAAAACACAAACCTTACACCGACGTCTTGGTCAAAATGTCACGATGAGCAATTATAATCTCATGGTAGTGAAGGGCTTCCGTCTGCCTAGGTTCTGCTGTCTACGATCCTGTCTACATTGACGATAGGAAAGGTTTATTCAATACATCCCTAGATAGACGATGATATTCGCCGACGAATCTTTGATACATTCCTCCTCATCAATGACGTACGCAAGCGCCGGACTACCTCAAACATATCGGCGGGCGAGCATACGTAATTAGGGCAATAAGCAATATACATACATCATAAAAAAAAATAAATAAACTGTTGGTGCAATAGGTCATAGGAACCCAAGGCCTAGCTTTTTCAGTACAGTTATACTCTCGAATGTTTAGCCGTGTTTTATTATGCCCACGATCTGAACCAGATCACAAATTAACACTAATTCGGAACAACAACACGTGATCCAACTTTCTATCATTTTTCATGATCCAGATAAATAGTATGATAGTATACATTTAGGCGAATAATTTTCTTCGTGTATGTTGGTAGTTCTATAAACAAAATACAAATAAAGTGGCTTACAAAATTTGGACAACCCAATAACCAATCAAACCACTCCATTTCTCGCATAAAATTTGTAAGCCACTGTCAAATGTCAAAAAAATTATGGAAGTAAACAATGGAAAACGGCCGAAAATTGTATTTTGTATTTTAAAACATTGTGTGCATACTGCATACATATATTTTCAGACCAAAGAGAAACTAGACAAACAAAGAAACTTTCGCCTTTCTCTGTACATATTCGGAAGTTCTCCCTTCGCGTTCTTTTCGATTTAAACCAAAACTAATTTGTTCTTATTCTTACGTTTAAACCAAAGAGAACGCGCACTTGTGAAAGGGATAACTTCGCGAAATACGCCACAGAAAAAGGCAAATTTAATTTTCAAATAAAAACTGTAAATAAATAATATATATTTAAACAACAATTATTACAATCACCCTTATTCCCGTTGGCGTTTGTCGTATACGACTCATGTGTCGTGTCGTTGTAAAAACGATATTCAGATTTTTTTCGAACTTTTTTTTACGATTTTGCTTCATTTTCTATGTGTTCACTGTAATTTCAAAAAGTTTTTCTTAAAAAAGTTACAAACACTGACTTAAAACCGAAATGAAATATTAGGCGTTTACGACAAACGCCAACGGTTGAGGTTTTTTTTTAACACATTTCGGTTTTGTTTACATTAGAAACGTCAAATTTTGAAGGAATTAACGTCAAGTTCTTTCAGTAATGCCACACGTCAAGAGAAAAATTACTATTGATCCTGGGGTGTTTTATTATGCTGATCTGATCCAGTTCAGATCACGGGCATAATAAAACACGGCTTTTGTCAGACGATCGCGAGAGGTGGCGCAGTGGAAAAAACATAAGCTTGTATAAGAAAATTATTATTTTTCTATGAATTATTGTTTGAGAGAAGTACATTAACAACAACTCGTATACACTTTAGTAGGAATGATAGCTCTTTCGAACTACACCACTAATTCATCATCAGACTCCTTTTAAGTGAATGTGAAAAGTTTGAATACTGACAGTCAATTCTCTGTATATAATGATATAATCCACTTGGGAAGACATTTCTGTTTTCCCCTGTCAGGAAGTAGTGAACCTGCTGTTGTCGATCTCTCGCCTCTATTTTTCATCCGATTGATTTCAAACTCGGTTTGTGTACTCTCTATGAAAAATAAAGAAAACTAATTTCCCCGATTTTGGAAATTTTACATGGGGTATAAGTTATTTCCGCTGACCCCGTTAAATGGGGCCTTTTTCAAAACTCACGACCCGTTCGTCGTATCAATTTGAAACTTTGTAATTCGTGCCAACCTCTGTCGCCGTTGAATATTCTTATTGCTTCATCTAACTCCAGCCTACGTACTCCAAGGATATTCAAGCGGAATTCTGTAAGAATGGGGTCATACTCACTTTTGACGCTCACTGTATAAATAATATAAAAGAGGGAACTAACTGACTGTAAAGGAATTTCTGTGTATCAAATCCTGAGGGCTACGCGAGCAAAGCCGCGGGCAAAAGCTAGTTCTTTTATATTAGTCTTCGCATTAGAGTTGTTTAATTGTTCTATTTTGTATGATTTGGTCGCATATCGACGAACGCATAATAATTCGTATGTTAATTCAAATGTTCTTCTGTTATGTCGCTCTCTTACAAGTACTTTCTAAAATTCTCTCCTCTATTTTCTTTGCGGTCATTCGCTACGGTCGATGATCGATTTTGTCTTTGAATCTCGCCTCCTTGTAATTAACCAGCGACCAAGTAACACCAATATTAATTTTCGTATGTATTCTAAGCTAATAAATTTGTTAATTTAAATTGAATCTCGTTCGACTCTTATTTGTGATAAGTTATCAATCCATTCGAACCTTTAATTTGTCCAAAATCAAACCTTAAGATGTAATTTGTGTTCTTTGGGGGATCGAATCTGGCACAGTATAATCCAGCACACTAACCACTGTGCCACTGCGCCCACAATACACATAATTAATCATAATAATAAAGCACCTTGAGCAATACCCCTGTTAAAACAAAAAAAAAAGTTGTTTGTACATACCTGGCAATTGGCACAAATCGGGATACTCTCTACTTTCTGGTTGCAAAAGGAAAGGTATAAAATCTCGAAAGATTTGTGAGTCAAGTCCGTAGCTATCTAACCAGGTGATGTCACTTTGTGATTCTCTTAAGTAAAATCTAAAACAGAAAGCAAGATTCTATTTTACAGTCTTCTTAAAATAGTCAACACTTACCTATGAAAATCTCTATCCGAATGCATCGGCCATAATAACATCACAGACACGGGTTTTTCTTCAGGAGCCAATCGTCTTTCTTTGCACTCGCCAGCAACTTCAGCCAGTTCATAGTTACTTCCCAGCAGACCCAAGCGTTCAACGATGCAAGATACAATTTCTTCCGCTGTCGTTTGCTTAGAAGCCTCGACACTGAGAGCTTCATAGTGAAGTGAGAGTGCGCCCACATAAACCTATAAAATAAATAAAAAAAATTATTAAAAAAAGAAAAAACAGAAACAATATTTCATAATCTTTAGCAGAAAATTTATTGTATCTTATTATCCCCTTACAAAAAAGAAAGATATATCGCCTTATGATGTGCGGTATCCTTCTCCTTTCCAACTGGTGAAAAACGCAAGATGGGTGTTTAACCAAAAAATTATATCAAGAACTTTACATCGATACCTTCCACCTAGAGTTACAACGTTTTTTTAATTATAGCAATTTAATAAAAGAAAACGAATTTATTAATTTTTCCGGACGAAAAACCTTTTCTGTTCAACTTCTCAACCAGTTTCACGAAGTATTCCACTGAATTCCTACGATATGCTATGGTTAAATGTTTCAGTTTTGTTCTGTTGCGTATTTTTACGGATGGACTTTTCTGATGGCTATAACCGACGTCTAAGATAACTCATTTAGGCTAATAGTATGTATTTTTATTTTTTTAGTCCGCTTATTTCATTTTAAAAGTTTAAAAAATAGGCAGATCATTTTCAGCTGCAGTTTTAAACTATATATTCTAGATACAATGTCTGGAAAGCCGCGGACGTAATTGAAGATAGTATCAAAACATAGCGAATATCATAGTGATGTCACCTCATATCGTTTGGTTATTCTTGCTGGCAAAACTGTCTAAGTCTAATCTATTCGAAAACAAAATAAAATTACTAAAACTTCTCTACCCAACCATATGGTTTAAGTGATAATGATAACTAAATTTCAGGGCGAACGAATAACTGACAAAATAGAAAAAGCCTTAGGACATAAACAAATGTGCTTTACCGTCTGGAGTGCCGTAACACACTTGATGCGGACGATAATGCCTTACTTGCTGTCAGAAATACCGTGTAGGAAGTAACCGAAGTTAAGATTTAGGCCCAATGCACACGGAGCAAGTGGAAACAAACTGATAAGCGATGCGAATTGGCAACTAGCTTGCTTTGAGTCATACCCTGTGCAATCAAATGGGAAGAAGCACACGACGCTACTGGTTGAAAACTCGTTTGCGAATCACAAAAACCAATTTGTTATCAGTAGTCTGTTGATTTGCATGTCGGGTTGCCTATTGATTTCAGTTTGTAGTTTATCGAAAATGAGCGAACAACAGACCAACCTGTTGCTGGTGGGAGAGATTGAAAAACATGACGACACTGAACGAACTAGAGATTTTGATTGGTTATGACTGATGAGTTTCCTCGTGTGTGGAGTCGAGTCACCGCTGAGTCCGTAACTGCTCTTTAGTTTCACCAAGATTGCGCGCATTGCCACATAGCCTACCAAACAATCGCTAAGTTCGATTATCGCATTATCAGCTGCCTCGAAGCTGCGATTTGACCCCGTTCGACTTTTTTTAAGATCGATGTTATTTGGACAATTCCGAAACGATTCAAGACCTTAATGCGTGTATGGTGTATTTTACAAATTAACTGACAATTCAGTTGAAGGAGAAAGACTTGTGTGAAACACGGTGGGACTAATGCCAGCATCGTAAGCCATCGATCTGTATCACATCATTATTGTAAGGGTGTTTTTTTTAGATTTCTTATTACGATCAACAACATTTTATCAAAGACTATAAATGACCCGGTGACTTGGTAGGTACCACCCAAAAATTGATTTGTTTGTAACTCTTCATGGGCGATTATAAATCCCAATCAACATTCCAACTCTAGTTCCTGGAGATCGGCAATATTGGCCGCACATGTACAGTTTAAGATTCGTTTGGTGATTATATAAAACTCGTTCGTAATTCAAATGAATTCACGCCCCTTTGTTCAATTTGGAAAAATCTTTACAGCAACGCTCCCGGGCCAATACCTTAGAATGTCTGAAAGCTTGAGCTCAATATTTTCTGTGGTTGTCGAGATATACGATTTTTAAGTTTTTTTTTTATGGGAGGTGCCACGCCCCTTTGTCCAAATTTGAACGAACTTCTCAAAAACTGGTTTTAGACAGTAGCAAACACTTTGAGATTAATCAGTTCAGTGGGTTTCGAGATAAGACTCTGAGCCAATAAAAAAAATTTTTCTTTAAATTTTACCTTGCAAATTGAAGCCAAAAAACCCTAGGGTTTGGTCCGACTTATAGTCAATGTGAACCAAGAAGAGCTCTCACCGCAAAAACTATTGTCAATTCGTCAAAAGAGTTTAACTTAGTTTGCATTGCCTAATGGATTGTTTTTCGCTAAAATAATGATTTTCTTGATTGGAGGATGCAGTTGGACCATGAATTGAAGCCAATCGATCATTTGGTTAATGGGCGTTGAGAAAGTTGGATGAGGAAGCAATTTTTAATACAATAGTTTGGTAAAGCCGAAGAGTTAAATTTGTTCTAGAAAATTCATATAGTCATTTATTTGCACATGTCATACGACGACCGCCAATAACGTTTCACTATCTAAAGAACAATTTTGGTAGTTTCGCACATAGGCCTTAAGAATCGTGCTATATGTATATGTATAAAGTGACCAACTGTACAGTTTTTCGCTGTATACTACAGTTTTTCAGTCAGTCGATACAGCGCGAAATTGTCAGAAAATCATATACAGTGAAAACATGAGAATACAGCATTTATACAGTTTTTTCACATGAAAGTATATTGGGTAGGTATCTACCGAATTTACTTGCCTTTTGTAAAACGTAATTAGAAAACGGAGCAAATTTTAAATAATAAAATCGCCGAAAATGCATACCTGCGTTGTGTATACGAATAAATTCGTTTCCTTAACTCCTGATTGTTCTGAAATATATTTTCTTAGTGAACTGGAGGTCGACTGTTTTCATATAACTATCTTTTTCTTTGACTTTATATTTTGTGTACCAATTTTTAGACAAGGCCCGCACCGAAGTGGTGTGTCAGTGGCGTTGTGTCCAAGTGGTAGGTGTAGAGGCTGACGACGACGTGGATTTTGGCACTAAAACTGCGTATTTTTGTTTACCCGGAAAAGTCCAAGAATTCAACATATGACAACATTTTTTAAGAACTGATAAATCGATGTTTGCCTCTTCAGTGTGCGTTAAATCTCTCATACCACTTCGCCGCCATTTCATCGGCACACCACTCGTACGCCACCTGCCACTTAGTCACCACGCCACTGCCACACCACTTCGGTGCGCGCCTTGTCTTAGGAATGTTAGAAATGTTATTTGAATAGTTAAAAAACGTTATATTCTTTGGTTTACTTTAACAAACTAAACAATGAATGTTTGATTGAGTGGCAACACTTTCACACGATCGCCAAAAGACAACCAGGCCTAGTTGCCAAAAATTCCACCAATCGAATGCGCTTCATTAGAGATAGCCATAAGAAATCAGAAAGTCCTATGCGATATTTCCATTTTATCGCATATGTTGCATGTGTTTACTTTTAAAAAATAATATTAGCACAAAGAACGTTGATCATTATAAAATGTTTTAGTTTGAAGAAACTGTAACAATCTCTATATTATAAACTAGGTACGTGTACAATTTATAGCGCCCTATGTCTATAAGATAAATATTATTCTATTTAATATTTTGGCGGCTGAGTTTTGAAAGATATTTCTTGTTTATACAAACAAATGAAGCTGTAACCATACGACCTGACCATATTGAAATTGATTGTATGAAATTGCGCAGCCTGAAAATATTGAACTATACTGGCGTAAACTAAAGGTGGGTGAACCACGAAATATGCGTGGGATTAAAATGAAAATAATTACAATAATTGTTGAAAAATAGATTCATGCTTGTGATATCAGATTTATAGACGATATTTACACGGTTTTTTGAAACGAAAAATGTTATATCTATACATAGTTTTAAAGAGGGCTCCTTGGCAATATTAATGCTTTTATGCTGGTTGTCCACTTAGTGCCCAAGTCATCAATTTTGAATTCAACAAATTAATATCTAATCCCAATCCTATATGCAACTAACGCATTTGATTTGGTTGAAGATCCTTGAACAATGCGTTGCTCAACAAGAGGACGGCGTACGGGTAGTGTTTGAGATCGTGTTGTTCGTTGAACATGGTTGCGCACTGCGTATAGGGTACTAATTTTGAAATAATGTGTTTCATTATCTATTAAATAAGTTGCACGATTCCCACACCTCAATATACACCAGAAAGCTTGATAGTCTCCAGATTATACAACCGTCAGCCATACTAATCACATTGCTATTGACTCTGACATGTTTCCAGTGTCTTGTATGTCCGAATGTTATGAGCTGCCAACATAAACTTAACACAGATACGAATATTCAATATGCAACAACACCAAAAGGAGGCTATAAACAACTTTTGCCGACCCCGTATCCCTTAAAGTTAACATATCAGCAAGCACATCACTGAATTAAGTGCAGAAGATCATTTGCAACTCTGCAAAATTGCCATCAGAGGTGCAGCCACCAATGTGCTGGGTTTCTCTATATAACGCAGCCTATCAATCGATGCTTCAGACCAAAATCAGGCTGTTACGAGGGCTGCCCGCGAGATCTACGGCCAAAAAAGAAGGAAAATTGAATAAAGATGAAAAAATATCTTCATTAATTTAATAACTACAAAGTTAGAAACGCTAAAAATCAAAACCATAAAGAAATGCAGCATGGCTGAAGCGAACAAATTTTTTAAAGACCAAAACCCATTCCCCCTACCCCTCTTAACCTATACAGAAATTGCAGAAAGCAGCCCAACCCAGAAATTACAAATAACTCCCTCAGTTAATGCCGCTACTCAATACGATTCCAATAATACGTTCATACCCAGCAAACATTTTTCTTCAGTAAAAGTGAAGAATCACTTTACATTCAGTAAAAATGAAGAACATGCCTCCATTTAACATTCATTTATGTGAACCAAATCTGGTTTCAGATTAAAACGAATATTGACATTCGATTTTCATTCACATAAGTGAACAAAAATGATTATGAGCAAGCTATCTACAAAAAAAATATCTCGCACTACATTTTCAGAATTCAAATTTAAAACGACATTCAAATTTCCTTCACTTAAATGAATAAAAGTGACGGTGCACAAGATCGTAAAGAAAAAGATCGAGGGTTATTTTTATGCAAGAGAAAATTTGTTTTTGCGCAAATGGATAGTGATAACAGGAACTGGAAATGAAACAAAGAAAATATAAAAATTAGATGCGTCAGTTCGATTAATTGTTTGCAAAGAACGGTGGTCCCCGCTCGCGAAAATAAAAGGATTGAAAAGGATGAAAAAGATAGAAACACCAGCAATAAAAACATCTGCTAGCGAAAGCATTTTTTTGGAGGGGTACTCAGACCAAAAAATCTGCACGGGCTCTAACAACCGTAGTTGCCCTACGAAGTAAGTTAAAAAACAAAAATGATAAGCTCATATGTATTAACTAAATTTATTTTTTTAAGATGCATTTTACGCCAATTACATCTACAACCATCCGGAGGATTTTTTCGAGCAAACAGCGATGAAGCACTTTCAATACGCCAACGAGCGGCTCAAGCCAAAAAAAAAAACATAAAACGTTTATAAACGAAGAAGTTAAAATGTGTTGTATGGTAATAAAACAAGTACATATTGTAATAAATATTTATTTTGAGACTAGCATTATATTCATTTTAGTGAATTTTTCTCCAATCATTTATGAATCATTTAAAAGATTCATAAATGAAGGCCCATTTCTCAGGAAAAAGGATTCAAATTGAATCATAAATGAATTCATATCTGAATGTCTTCTTCATTTAACTGAATCATTTATGATTCATTAAATGAATCAATGAAACCATCATCTACACACACTAAAAATTCCAATCTACGAATCTCCTCACCCACATCTTCAAAATTCAAACTAATGGATGATGATGATGTCATCTAACACCCATAATAATACCCAAATATCCGACCCTGCCGCACGGGGAGCTGACTCAGCTTCTGGGCGGCAGGGTCAAAACACCTCTAAACCAAATTATTCAATCCCCGGCTTTTTCCAATATAACCAAGCTTATATATTGGTCATAAGTCGACCACAATGAATACCCCAAAACTAAAGATCCTACAATGGAATCTCAATAGTTATTTTAATAACCTCCACGAGATTCAATTACTTATACAAGACCACAAACCATCAAAAATTATATCTCTGCAAGAAACCCACCTTCTATCTTAAGAGCAATTCAATCTCTTTACACAATCTGTAAAAGCTGTGATCGGGTAAACGGCGTTAAATCAATACCTTTCACCGTGGGCGTTGGATTTCGCCAGGGGCACGTCTTGTCTCCTCTCCTTTTCATTACTTATATGGATTGTATGTTACAGCGCAGTCTTGGCGAAGAAAATTTCGAATTGGGAGATATGAGGATAAGTCATTTGCTCTTCGCTGATGACTTGGTCATCCTTGGGTCCTTTCAGACTGAACTCTAACTGAACTCAGGAGGACTGAACTTCACTAACGTCACTTTTATCACGTCAAGCATAAAATGGAAATGCCAACTAGTTGCTCAGTTGAGGAATTCTTTACCCCTACCCATCCATAAACGTAAACTAAGAAAAATAATGTGATCAATCTAAGCCAATTAATACTCAGTCATATCACGTCACTAATGTCACTACGTCAGCCAGCTGTCAAACTAAAGCTACGATTACACGGCAATTTTTTCGAGTCATTGGCCGCGTTCCATTGACCGCTAGATGAATAGCGGCATGCCAAATTCCATATAAAAAAACTGACATTTCAACATTTGCGCTAGAGCTCTAGCACATTTTGTGAAATATCCTTTTCTGAGAAATTTTTCAATCTAGCACAAAATGAACTGCTAGATTGAAAAAAATGTGCACGACTGGGTCGCACGTAACTTTCTCGTTACGCGGCAAGTAGGCGTTGAATTTCGAATTATATTGCCACTGAAGTTTTGGCCTTTGCAAAAATATACCGTGTGTGAATAACGATCGGGATTTGGGTAGTCATTTATGAGAAATATAAAACGGCAATATTGGAGTTTTCTGAGAAAAACTAAGTACGTGATCATGTTTAGAATGCTTATGTTGTCTTAAATATGTATTTTGATCAAAATCGTTAGAGCGGTTTTTTGTAAAATTATGCAGACAAATGTTACAACTTTGGATTCGAAAAGCATTGTTATTAAACTGTTTAGCTGAAAACTGAGTACGACGTATTCTTCAGGATATAAACATTACCTAGTAGTTACATTTTTAAGCAAATAGAAAATGGATACATTCATGGTTCAAAAAACACTGTTTTTCAACTGTTTATCTCAAAACTGAGCAAATGGTATTACTATGGATTTAAGCATTACCTGAAAGTAACATTTTTATCATAATCGAATATGGCGTTTTTGAGATATCAACGTTTTTTTTTAAAGTACTATTATTAGGGATTTGGGTGGATATCAAAGGACGCAGTCTTTTTAGGGAAAAACTGAGTTTGCTATCAAGTTAAGAATGACAATAGTACCTTAAAAATATTTTTTTTAAATCGTTTTTACCGTTTTCGAGAAAAAGCCAATTTTCAAAACTGCCGTTGCTGAACTTTTTAGCGAAAAACTGGGTATGCAGTCATGTTAAGTATCCTTACATTAACTTAACTATTAATTTTGGTTCAAATCGTTAGAGCCGTTTTCGAAAAAATCTAAATTTCGTCATATTTCGTAAAATTTGTATATGGGAGGTACCGTTGATATTAGGGCTAGCATAAAAAAAAACGTCCCTAGCCCAAAGACCCTAAATACGAAGTTTGAAGCAAATCCGTCCAAGCGTTTAGATTCCCCAGGGGTGGGACAGACAGACATACGGACGGACAGAATTGCGAGACCCACTTTTTTGAGTTCCCCTATCATCGTAAAATCAGAATTGATCAAAATCTCGAGTTCGAAATTTTGTACGAAAACAATAATGTATCTTTCTCTTACTACGTATACGAGAAAGTTAAAAATAACGAACTGTCAAATCAAAAGTGAAAGTGGGGAAGTCAAATATTTCCAATTTGGTGTAAAATAGGAATTCAAGCTTTTATGTAATTAATATATTGTTTTTGTGTTTGTTTATTTAAATTATAGTGTATTAATAAATATGCGGCATGATGGCCCAAAATACATTTTTGACTCTCATGAAAATGAAATAATACGAATTCAAATTGGTTTTAATGCCACTTTGCCGCTGCGGCTAGATCTCTAGCGCGAGCGTTCCTCCATTAGGGATATTATGTGCTAGACGCGGCCATTTAAATGGCGCTCTGACGTAAAAATCGCGTCACAAAGCAGATGATAGTCATTTCGTGTGATCGCCATTTTTCCAATGACGAATCGTAGCTTAAATGTCGCTCTACTGCGACTGTTTACTATTTAACTAAAGGAAAAATTTAAACTATTGCTTTATCGTAATTGTTTTCACAGTGTTAACTAATCTTCCAGTTAACTAAACGGTTAATAATAAATAATGGTTAATGTTTTCTCTTCTTTATCTATTTTACCATTTGTAAAAAAATGTGTAATATTTTGTATTATGTATATTGTAGGCCCCTCATATAGCTGACCTCCCCGTGGTGGGGGGCGGGCAACATGTCTAGGTTCACACACCAAAAGATGACAAGACAAATAAAGCGAGCATCGGATATTGCCATCAAGCCTGTCAAATTAGGGCGCCCTTTGGAGCCAGGCCTGAAGGGTGGCAGTCTGCGAGCGTCTGGTGGTCGACTTGTCACGCTCGGCAACCGACCGGGTTTAACCCGAAACGGCTACGAGCTTCCCATCAATGGTCTCGCAAACCATTATGGAGCTTGTTGGGGAGGCTGTCAAATATCGACTTGATGGAACTGTGGGCCTTGCGGACGGGTGGAAACTCTTCATGTCGGGAGTAGCACCTTCAATGTCTGCTGAGGCGGGAGTGGGGATACTCACAAGTCCCAGGCTGGCAAGCAGAGTATTGGAGTGGATACCATTAGGAGGGAGAGTTGCGATCTTAAAGCTGAACCTTGAAAGATCAACTCTAGCTCTAGTGCAGGTGTATGCACCGAATCTGGAGTTGGGGTACGCAGCTTTCTTAGATGAAGTTGGTGCAGCCCTTGAAAAGGTTGGAGATATGGATTCTTATATCCTGCTGGATGATTTCAATGCTCACGTGGGTGTGGATTCCTTGACATGGGGCAGCGCGATTGGAAAACACGGTGACCCCGATCAGAACGCGAACGGAGGGAAGTTGTTGGACTTTTGTTGTTAATGGAATGTCCATTATGAACGCTTCCTTTCCACACAAAGATATCCATAAATACACATGGTACCGTCGAAGTCTTCAGCAGAAATCGCTGATAGATTTCTTTGTGCTGCCGTCGTGTATTAAAAGGATGGTTTGTGATGTTCGTGTGTTGAGAGGGGCTGAACTGTCAACTGATCACCACCTGGTGTTGTGCAAATTGTAGCTTAATGGTCAAACCTATTCTGCCAAAGCGTAAACCAAGAATGATTACGGTGGGAGGGGCTAGAGAATTTGCTCGGCAGGTATCTGAAAGTTTTAAACAAATTCCAAATGTTCCATTGAATGTAGAGGACAAATGGCAGTAGTTTTCAACAGCAGTCATTGCCTCTGCAGGACATGTTTGGGGAGTGAAGCGGCTCTGTGTGGTGGCTGGCGGTGAGAAAAGAACAGCGTGGTTTAAAACTCCCGGAGTTCAAGAAGCCATCAGAGAGAACAAGGCTTTCAATGTGTGGATTCACTTGGGGGACTCAACTTCTCGAAACCAAGAACAATCTTGGAAGGAGTTCGGCGAGAAATTAGACCGTGATCACAGATCTGCAAGCAAGGTGTTCTGGCAGACCATTCGTCGTCTTAGAGGAAGGAAGTGGAACATTATTGAAGGAGTCAAATCCAAAGATGGTACACTTCTTTCTAATGAGGGGGGATATCTTGCGCAGATGGAGTGAACACTTTTCTGAATTGCCGAATCTAATCCAGGGCATTGAGGATGACACATCCATCGCCTTAAGCAGGGCGGAAAATAGTCCCACGGTAGAGGAAGTCACTTTTGCGATCACATCGCTAAAAACTGGCAAATCTGCCGGAGTGGATGAAATTCGACCAGAAATGCTCAAGGCTTTAGGTGAAAAGGGAGATAGATGGATCTCTTGTGTCATTAAAGTGGCCAGGGAATGCGGCAAAACTCCCAGTGATTGGGAAATTGGGGTGATTGTGCCCCTTTTTTAAGAAAGGGGATAAAAGGGATTGCTTCAATTACAGGAGTATACCACTTTTGAGTCTCCCCGAAAAAGTGCTTGCCAAGGTGCTGGAAACGCGTTGCAGAGCTATGGTCGAGGCACGATTAGGAGATGAGCAGAGGGGCTTTCGTCCCGGCAGAAGCACAACCGACCAGTTATTCACTCTCAGAATGGTACTTGAGACCGCTTGGGAGTATGCTACACCTGTTTATGCATGTTTCGTAGATTTGGAGAAAGCATACGACCGAGTCTCTCCAGGTAAACTCTGGATCTGGAGTGTATAACAGGAGTATGGAATTGACGGTTCTCTTTTGAGAGCCAATTAATCTCTCTACACAAACTGTAAAAGCTGTGTTCGGGTAAACGGCGTTAAATCGTGGGCGTTGGACTTCGCCAGGGGTGCGTCTTGTCTCCTTTCCTTATCATTACTTATATGGGTCCTCTCAGACTGAGCTTCAGCGCGTACTCGATCGGTTTGTAGCCGTTTGTGCTGAAGCTGAGATAAAGGTTAACGTGAACAAATCTGAAGTAATTGTCGTCTCCAGAACGCCTGTGCAATGTACTCTGCATGTTAGTGGAGTCCCATTGAAACAGGTGGAGAAGTTCAAGTATCTCGGGGTCTTATTTACGAGTGATGGAAGGAGCAATACTGAGTTTTTCTGTGGGATTGGTCAGTCTGGATCAATTTTGAGACAGCTTGGTCATTCTGTTATTAGGAGGACTGAACTTGGTGTCAAAGCTAAGTTGTCAGTCTTTAATTCGGTGTTTGTTCCAACTCTTACCTATGGTCATGAGGTTTGGGAATAACCAAAAGAATAAGATCGCGGATACAAGCTGCCGAAATGAGATTTCTCTGTGGTATTGCTGGTGTGACCCGTAGAGATCACATTAGAAAAACCAGAATACGTGAGGAATCCAATGTCGATCAGCTACTTCTCCGGACGGAGCGGCTCATGCTTCGGTGGTTCGGTCATGTTAAACGCATGTTCCCGACTAGGATCCCACGACGTGCTATTGAATTCGTACCATCGAGCAATCGTCCTCTAGGTAGACCCAGGATGAGATGGTTAGATCAAATTCATAATCTCTCCTCTACCCCTATGGGGATTGCCCTTGATGATTTGGAGTCGACGGCGGAGGATCGAGAGCTATGGAGGATCTACTTAAGTAACCTACACCCGCGACCCACTTAATGGATAAGCGGGCCATTGAAAATGTATGTATGTATGTATATTGTGATATTAAAGAAATATTTGTTTGCACCAAATTTATGTGTTATTTCACTTGAAAAGAAAAAATGTTTTACTCGGTTAAAAGTACAAATATTGGTTCGAAATCTACTGAAGTTTTATGACGACCCTACATAAGGCCGATCTCGGATATGTCGGTTCGGTACCTGTTTTCAGTATGTACATACATATTTATATTATACCGATGTCGCTGTCATTTTCCCTTTTGTCAGTATATTTTCGAAGTAGAACTAAAAGTAGAAACAGAACAAAAATTACTGACACATTATATTCGTTATGCCGTCCATTTACCGTCCCACATCCGCCTACACCGAGTAAATCAGGAGGAACTCTTTGAAATACACTACGTATCAACATTGTACATGTTTGGTATACAATCTGTCATTCATTATTTCACATCCTGCAACCTGACATAGAATTTCTTTTTTTGCATTCTTACACGTGCATAGGCAATCACAGATAGAAAAGCTGAAAGAGGATTTTTATTTCAAATTACATATTATATTCTGGGTAGGATATTATAAAATCGGGTAGGAAGCTGGCTGTCTATTATTTATGTAGTTACCAGCTTTTGGTCTTGATATGTTTGAAAGCATGGTTTAGTATTTTTCCCGTTTTATTTCACATTTTATACCATTTTTCATTTTATATTTTGAATGGAATTTTCTCCAAAAATGAACGTAAAATTACATAATTAATTAAAATGCCAAAATAGACCTCAAAATTCTGAATAAAAGTTT
This sequence comes from Cheilosia soror, assembly GCA_949372485.1. Lineage (NCBI taxonomy): Eukaryota > Metazoa > Arthropoda > Insecta > Diptera > Syrphidae > Cheilosia > Cheilosia soror. The sequence goes on from OX443563.1 coordinate 37,823,609, forward strand.
TACGGCAGAATGCAGTCGTTTTACTTAAACGTAAAATTGTTCATCGACATTCAAATAAAATTTGTACAATTTGATAAGAAAGGGAGCATACCTAACTGTCTTTAATTTTGAAAAAGGTTGGCTCTAAAAAGAAAGCCGTTCTATTCCGATACACTTAATTTATAGTACCTATGTTGTTGCCAAAAGAACTGTTTCTAAATACTGATAACGTCATAAAATTAACGCAATTGGTACAACCTTGCAATAGGCCCATAACCTTAGTATATTTTCTAGCAGAGCTTGAACATTTTTGACATTTACCCTAGACATTAACAGCTTATTAATTACCTTAGTGTCTTATGAAATTGATTTCTTAAAGACACCAAAAGGTAGGAATAATTTAATTTTCATATCCTTTTAAGAAACTTTTTTTTATTTATAATTATGTATGTACCTCAGTAAGTAATTATTTCAGACGACCCAAAAAAGAAGCATACGACTGTAAATGAAGAACATTTGAACTTATTTTTGATCAGAATATAGGAACTTTCGATCAGTAGTGGGTAAGGTATTGGTAGTATGTTAGTGGGCGAAGTTCAACCCCCAAAAAATCCGAACTACACGTTTTCTTTCGATGTCCGTCTGCGAACGTCCAAATATTTAAGAGTACATAATATGTCTATCCTGAGAAAACTTCTTAATTTATTATTTTGGATGTCCCTATGCCCAAAGTCCTATATGGTCAGTTAAACTAACTACATTTTTACTTATTTTATCAGTAGGGCTAGGATATATTCTATCATAGTTTATTTATTCATATCGCAATGTAGTTTTAAGATTAAGACGTCATGGGGTCTGGCTATCTGATACTTTAAAAAGAGTGTTGTATTAATGTCGTTTTCGGTTGGTCGTCCAGAACCGTCCGAAAACAATCCGAACGCTTCTGAAAGCGTTCGATTGGCACTCAACTGACAGTTCTTCTACTGAAAAGAAGAGAAATTTGCTTCTGGATTTGAATTCAGAATCGCGGAGAGTTCTTCCGGACGGTTCTGGAAGACCAACCGAAAACGACATAAGTTAAAGCCAAAAGTTTGTCTAATATTATACATACATACGTAAATACGCAGTTTAAAATATATGTACAATGTACATTGAGCATGTATGTAATCGTACATTTGTAAACATGAACAATATCATGAAAAATGTCATTTTGGGGTTTTTATAGTTTGCCTTATCTAGAAACAGTAATGCTGGAAAAACCTTTATAAGATTGCATCTAAATGGTAGTTATTCAGATAATGTACAATTCTACACAACATATTGCAAAATATGTAATAATAAAAAACTAAATGAATCAATTACCTGCAGAATGTATCTTGAACAATCACTGTTGACTTCTGTTGATTGCATTTTTCACACAATTGTACCTCTCACAGAATTAAACATTAAATGTCATTTGTCGAGCTTTCATAATTTATAATTTGTTTTCAGTTAAATTTATTATGCACTTCTTCCGCTTTGTACCGCTACTACCGGTATAGTCACCACAATAATTCAGGAACAACTACAAAACAAATTAACAAAACACAGTTGTAGGTATACTAAGTGGGTGGTGATATTTGTTTATTCCATTATGTATTCTCATTCCATAATTATGTCGGTATAAGCTTGTATATAAATAATTCAATAATTTTGTTTTCGGTTTTTTTTTAAAGGTTTAAAATGTTTTTATAGCTACGTCTCTAATAAAACAACGGACATTTTGCATGGTTAAAGGGGAAGGGGTTTCACTTGTTTTTTTTTTTCTTTAATCACTGAAGTTATGGTTTATTTTCACCCTCTATCGCATATAAACTGGAAATCATTTCTTGAAATGAGTCACGTTAAAAATTACAAGTAAAAAGTGAACGAAAATACTGTATGCGTAGTCTATGCTATGAATGTTTTCAGCACATTCGCAGCAACAGAGTAGTGCAAGCAGAGCTCAACCCAAGGAATTTTTATTTTAAGAACTTTTTCCGTGTGACATATAAGGGACAAAAAACAAAAAAAAAAAAAAAAAGCCAATGGATATTTATCACATTTTTTTCCCATTCGTGGTTATTCCTTGTGCTCTGTACTCTTGTTGCAATAAATGATGCGTGGTGTATGCGTATATTTATAAACTTTTTTCTTCTTCTTCCCAAAAACGATGATCAATTGACATTGAGGAGAATGACTGCGACGATGATGCTGGTGGTACAGATGACGATGGATATTTAATTTTATAATTACATTCGGAAATAGTTTAATAGTTTTTTGTATGGACAAAATGTCACAAATGAGGTCACATGTTGGTCGATCTTTTCAAGCGGTTTCATCCAACTCAATTTATATATTATATACGTCTATTGTATATTCGAGATTTCATGTAAGGCTTTCCCAATAAACAAAGTTTTAAAAATAACTATGCAATTTCTCACTCGCGAAAACAATAAAAAAATTATGTTAGAACAAGAAAAAAATCTGAAATTGAAATTAAAGAAAATATATATTCATATCTCAGATTTCTTTTCACACACTCGCTCGTTTTGTTCGGCCGTTTATTTGTTCACTCCTTTTCTTGGTGATTCTCTCGACGAAGAACCGACATGAAGCGAAAAAAAACTATGACACGACGCTTTCATTCATGTTTTTTATCAATTAAGCGAATTCAATAACTATATATACAATAATTTACTTGCTCCAAATTAAGTTGATTTAATTAAATAAATGTTGAAATAGTAATTATAATACACTCATTTATCATTTAGAAGCAACAGATAAAACACTTCGCAAAAGTCTTGAAAGAAGTCAGGTCATGGCGGCCATGTTTCTTATCTTTTAGTACAATTAATATTTCTTAGTTTAGTACACAACAGCGTTCCCACTTTCACTACGATCGTAATATTTCACTGCGATTTTGCCTTAGTTGAACAAAATCATTACGTCACTACGAAAAATTTGGAAACACTACGATTTTCCGTTCAACTTCGTATCCATATATTTCTTGTATAAAATTCCTTCACAATGTAATAATATTGAATTTTCAAATGTTTTCCCTTGTTAAAGTTGTTTCAACGCATTCACAACAGGGCGATTAATTGAACATATTCACTTTTCAGCGCAATAATGATGGTTCCAAGGGGTCGATTTCCGTTCTGTGACTGTGAAGTGATAAATTTGTAATTTAATTTAATTTGCAATTTTTGATGTTTTCAAGGTAGAATACTTTTCATTACGATTAAATACATATTTCGGGTTTCTGAATCCCTTTGTCCGCGCCTATTTTTCGTTTCCATCGTGAGTCATAGAGCCTTGTCTTTGTTATGTTTTTCGCACTTCTTCACAAATGAAACGGCTGTGATAAAAAAAATTATCAGATGAAAAAAATCTGACATTTGTTTTCATTTTTTATGGACCGAAAATCGAATTCAGCGCGAACTTGTGAAACTCTTTTCACTTCACAGTATAATATAATAGAACGAGAATCGACCCCCAGTTGAGTATATTGCGTCATATAGTCGTACTTGGCTTAAAACTAAAACATTATGGAGATTGCAATTATTTTTTATATTTCACTACGATTTAGCTCCAAACACTACGATTTCCTCATCTCGGCACTCCGCTTTCGTAAATTTGAAGTGGGAACGCTGGTACACAATCAAAATTGCGAGAATGCGAGAAAACCAGTACCTAGCAAGTAACGAATGAGATAGATACACCGATCATTTACACGCACCGTGAATACGTTCATGCTAACGTTCAGTTAAGCGTGAAACATAAGTTGCAGTTCCACAAAAACCTGCTCAGCAGCAGCTCGGAACACCGTAATGTATAAAAGAATATTTGCTTTTTAATAATTTGCCAAATTAATGATATAAAAAGTGAAATCAACTTTAGGCTCTTTAAATGTAAATAAATTTCAATCAAAAATTAAATCAAAAAAAAAAAAATCTTTTGTAAAAATAAAATAAATTTCAAGAGTGAACTAATATAGGCAGGTAAGCCGCGTTTTTTTTGTCCCCGTCGCGGCTATAGGATACTTAACATAAACAAATCCCTTATTAAATACAACAAAGACTTAACCCTGAGAAATGTGTAGCCAAAACAAAATTGTCTATTTTATCGACAATACCTAATATTTTATTGAGTTAACTGGATTTTTCATTTGAATTAAAATGTTTTAATTTTTTTAATTAACATTTTACTGTCAATGGCAATTTATTTAACTATCAGATTGATACGTTGCCAACTCATGTTTTTATTCTTCGACGCTGTTTTTCTCGGCAGTCCTTGATAGAGACTCTGACGGGAACGAAAAAAACACAGCTACAATTGGCTTTACCAATCATAATTTTTAACATTCGACTTAAACATTTTAACCATCACAATAGTTTCCCCTTCATATTTAAAAAAAAAAATTGGTTTTGAAATTACGCCCTAAATAGAACGAAGTGGCTATTCGCACGTTCATTTTGACAGATTTTGTACTGAACTGACGTTTACCGATTTTCGGGACACGACTACGTAATCAACGTAACGTAATCCTATTTTCATTAAAAACTCTTTATAAATAGAAAAGTTGGATCCAAAACGTACGGCATAATGTCCGAAAATGATTATACTGGAGTTTAGAGTCCTTGCCGCGAGCGTAGCGAGCCACATACCCCAACTTGACACAATATAAACTTTGACATTTCGTTACGTAGTCGTGTCCCGAACAACGTGCGAATAGCAACAGCCTAAATAGAATGACAAAACACCGCAGTGACGAAGAGATTTTATACTCACGCCCACTTCCAATTCCCAACCTCTGTTTGCTTCCATTTTAATTATGATGGGTTATCCCGCGATGAATCGTGATCGGCGATATGGCAGCTATTCGACGTCATACTTTCTCACAGTATTTTTTTTATTGACTTGATTGGATATCCGTGTTTTTTTTTGGCTGCAACAAGGTGATAATAATCACTAATCATCCTCTATCCTATATGGTGTTTAAATTAAACGACAGTTGGCGTTTTTTTTTGTTAGTCGGTTTACATATGGCATGTTTTAAGGCGTTTTATGTCGTAGCCGTAACAGTTCCAAAAACGCCATGTAAAAGCCAATTTTTGTCGATTACAAATTAACAAACGACACTTAAAGAACTGGACTCCAAAAACGCCAACAACAACTCTAGTTGAATATAAACGCCACGTAGAAAAAAGTTGAATGATCCGTTCGGAAAGTTCGGACATTTACTACTAGAGTCTTTTTTTTGACACAAACGAACTGAAATGATGGTGAACCCACAGAAAGGCAAATAAAGTTGTTGTTAACAAAAGATAAACAAAAAATCTGAACATCGTCTTACAACGACACAAACCGTTAGTCGAATACGATAAACGCTAACGGGAATGGGGGTGATTATGTAGGCAATTCCTGGGCACGAGCAAAGCCGGGCTCTTTCACAGCTAGTTTGTTATATAGAGTAAACAAATCGAGTTAGAAGTCGATCGGATGAAAAATAACAATTTTCCTTTCCCAATTCGCTTCTTAGTTCTCACTTACGCCACAAAAAGAAATTTATTTCAAAATTTCAGCTTCAGCTGGGCGTTAATCATCAGTCAATCAGGCCAAACTGATATGAGATAGGCCGCACATGCCTTCCATAAAAATCGTGTCGGTCGAGACAGGTCGATTTTAAGTGAGTAGTAAAAAGAAGGGATTTTCAGTGTAATCTTGTAATCTATGGGAAGGCGTTTAAATCACTATACATAATGAAATGTAGAATCACCTATATTTTTTTTAATTCAATACAAATCTCTGTTACCCACAGAGAAAGAAATAAAATCGGAACACCATTTATACAACATCACGTTAATTGAATCTACGACAAACACCAACGGGAATAAGAGAAAATACATACCAACAACACATAACCTAGATCATATTTCCAAACTGTTCATTTATATCAATAAAACAATAGTTTAAAAATTTTATATTTTATTTGCCCGTAACACGACGTCATACACAAACATGTATGTACAAACTTAAAAAAACCCGAAAAGATAAATGCAATTTAACAGGTTTTTTAAGACGTTTTTTTTTTAAATTTAACAGGTAACGTAAAACTATTTTTTCAGCAAATTCACTGTACTGACTACACGCAGAGACATGATTTAATCTGTGATTATAATGCAATTCTTAAGATCAAAGCATTTAGCTGGTGTACCGCAGTACAAGAAATTTGCTTATTTTACATATATAATATGTATATAATATAAATGAAGTAACATAAGAAAAGAAACGGAATTGTTTTTTTTTGTTTATAAAAAAAATAAAAAAAAAAATATAACGAAACAAGAGGTACAGTTTATGTCTAAAAGCAGTGATGCGCTGGATAAATAGAAAATTCCCTTACATCATACCGCCCATTCCCCCCATTCCTCCCATACCGCCCATACCTCCCATGCCACCCATACCAGGCATACCACCCGCAGATTCTTCTTTAGGCGATTCAGTAACAACAGCTTCAGCAGTTGACAGGAGGGAAGCTACGCCAGCTGCATCAGTCAAGGCGGTTCTCACTACTTTGGTGGGATCAATGATACCCTTTTCGATCAGATTTCCATATTCACCCTTCAACGCATCGTAGCCGTAATCGCCATCTTTTACCTCAACCTTGGCTACGACCATGGCACCATCAACGCCCGCATTTTTGGCAATGGTCATGCATGGCATACGGAGAGCACGACGAACAATGTCAATGCCCATGTTCTGAAAAAAAGAGATGTATTCATTATGGGGATATTCAGTGAACTATAACTTTTGTTTGCTTACCTGATCTTCATTTGCGCCTTTAAGGCCGTCCAATTTAGGAATGCAACGGATCAAGGCAGTGCCACCTCCAGGAACAATACCTTCTTCAACAGCAGCGCGAGTGGCATTCAAGGCATCATGTACTCGGTCCTTCTTCTCATTTACTTCAACTTCACTTGAACCACCAACACGCAGAAGTGCAACGCCAGATGCGAGACGGGCCAAACGCTCTTGCAATTTCTCCTTTTCGTACTCAGATGTTGTATCCTCAATTTGATCTCTAATTTGAGTCACACGGCTGTCAATGTCTTCTTTTTTGCCCTTGCCCTTTAGCAGAAGAGTGTCGTCCTTTGTAATAACAACTTCTCCTACTTTTCCCAAGTCGCCAATTTGAACATCTTCTAATTTCACCAAGTTGGCATCATCACCAAAGACAATACCGCCAGACGAAATAGCCATATCGGTCAGAGTGGATTTTCGGTTGTCACCAAAACCTGGCGCCTTAACAGCTGCCACTTGAAGACCAATCTTCAAACGGTTAACGACCAAAGTACTTAAGGCCTCGCCGTCAATATCTTCCGCAATGATAACGAGGGGCTTTCTTTGCGCATTGGCCAGCTCAAGAGCTGGTATAATGGACTGTACGGAGGAGATTTTCTTTTCGGAGAATAAGACCAAAGCATCTTGGAATTCAACTTTAGCACCCTTCGAAGAGTTTATGAAGTATGGTGAAATATAACCTCTGTCGAATTTCATGCCCTCGATGACTTCCAACTCATCGTGCAATGTTTTTCCATCCTTTACTGTAATTACGCCATCACGTCCCACTTTTTTCATTGCTTCACTGATAAGTTCGCCAATGGCTACATCACCATTAGCAGAAATGGTGGCTACCTGAGCAATTTCTTCGGGCGTGCTCACAGGACGGGACATGGCTTTCAGATTATCTTTAACACAATCGACAGCAATCATTACACCTCGGCGAATTTCAACTGGATTGGCTCCCTTTGAAATTTTCTCAAAGCCTTCCTTAGCAATGGCGCGGGCCAGCACAGTAGCGGTAGTTGTGCCGTCACCAGCTTCCTCATTGGTGTTGTTGGCAACGTCCTGCACCAATTTGGCTCCAATGTTTTGGAATTTATCTTTTAATTCAATGGATTTGGCTACAGTGACACCATCTTTTGTGATCTTTGGCGAGCCCCACGATTGTTCAATTATGACGTTGCGTCCCTTAGGGCCCATTGTCACGGCGACAGCATCGGCTAAAACATCAACACCTTGAAGCATAAGTGCACGAACTTCTGCACCGAATCGGACGTCCTTAGACATTTGACGTACGGCATACTGACGGGCAATAGATAGGCGAGAAAGTGTTGCTGGCAGGCGATACATCTGTAGAGTAGAGAATAATGGAAAAATGTAAACTTTTGATCAGAAAACCAAATTAATTGGTTTGCGGACTTTAGCTGATAGGTTCGTCACTCCTCGCTTTTTTCTACTGCTGACTCTGGCAGTGTAATATCGTCGAAAGCCAAGCCTAACCAATTTCAAATTGACAAGAATAGGTACCTACAAAGACTAACTAGAGGCTGCAATAAGATACACATTTCTTTTATTAGCATGAGAACACTATTGATAGGTACTACATATCCGAAACACTTAAGAACTTTCCGATATCTCACTAGGTATACAATCTTTACAGGCTTCTGAGGATATGGGGAGCAGTCGACTTGCAGTAAGCTTACCAGAGTTAGTTGAACAATGAAGTAAGGCGACAATCGACCAACTTCTTACTTGAGACAATTGTGGGAAACTCACAAGCCTATACCAGGGGCGCAATTTTTCAGAAGTCTGACTATTTCTTGGACAGATAAATACAGATATAACTGTAGCAACACTCTAATTGACCTCATTTGTAAAAGAAAATCGAAAACAAATCAAAATGATTGTGGAATTTATGTATTCTTTCGGATTTTTTTTGCAGTCGCAGTCAAGGAACAAAAAATTCACAGTTCAAGTTAAAACACTACTTCTGTTGCTTTTCGTCTAAAGGACAATGTAAATACTAATGAAAACTATTGTTTAGCTTATTACTTTCTTGCAAAATTTCACTACAATTAGAATTGCACAATAAACTCTTTTTTCCAGTGTTATATAACTTAATTTATAACGTCTACATTAAATACATTACATGCCTATTCCAAACTAAGTTTCTTCATACATATTTCCCATTTATATTGTCATAAAAATGAAAATTGGAAAGCAGATTAGAGAAACTGCCCTTTAAACCTATCTTCCTATCACAATAATTTTTGACTACAAGCATCCAAAAATCAAGTGCAGTCAATTACGGCAACAGCACATGTTTTCAGTATGTACTCGGCGAATTTCATAACTTCGGTTGCTTTTAATTAATCCATACACTGCCCAACCCCATGTTTTGCATTTGTATAGTAAATTCTACCTTTTTAGTTCAAATACTTGTTTGATTAAAGTTTTTTTTTATACTAAAACTATCCAATGGGAACGAACACTTATGAGGTATTTCTTATCAGAGTGACAGATTCCAGAATGATCTGCCTGAAAATATTGAGGTTATATATATTTTGTTCGTGATTCTTCTTTTGCGAATGAAATAAAAATGGTATTAAGGTTGTTAAGTAATCGAAAACTTACATTGGATATATTTATTCACAGATTTCTTTCAATAAAATTCCACTAGAAAAATATGACTGCAACAATGTCAATCAATGAAAATCCGTACAACGACCGGTCTTTATACGCGGAAAACGTGATTCGAAATGATTTTTTTTTAATAAAAATTCCAACATATTCTGTGGTGTGAGATGAGAACTGAGAAGTCAATTTATTTTTGATAGGTGGTGCGACTGCGTTAAACCACCATATCTTGAGGATGGAACCACAATGAAGATTTCTTTGGGATCGTCCACCAACGGGTAGGTAAGTGCTAAATATTTACTTTGATAGCGCATACGTATTTCTAAAATGCGTTTTTTATATGGTGAGAACTTTATGTTTTCAAATCTGAATAAAAGAAAAACTATGTTTTAGTACATATTAGTAAACATGCAAGTCCGAAAATCACGACTGAACCACTAAAGTTATCCACCTTATGGCTTATATTCACACCATATCTAATTATGCGAAGTGGCTATTCGCACGTTCATTTTGACAGATTTTGTACTGAACTGACGTTTACCGATTTTCGGGACACGACTACGTAATCAGCGTAACGTAATCCTATTTTCATTAAAATCTCTTTATAAATAGAAAAGTTGGATCCAAAACGTACGGCATAATGTCCGAAAATGATTATACCGGACTTTAGAGTCCTTGCCGCGAGCGTAGCGAGCCACATACCCCAACTTGACGCAATATAAACTTTGACATTTCGTTACGTAGTCGTGTCCGGAACAACGTGCGAATGGTGCTCCGTATTGTTTTTCTTTATGTTACATTACCCATACACTCACAGAAAAAAATTGTAAAGGCTTTACTATCCGGGCTGCATTCCAGGTTTGACTATTTTAACTACAGCGTTGACAAGCTATGACAGTTCGAAGTAGGGGAAGTTAACTAAATTAACGAAAGGCAAAAGTGTGGTTCATTTCACTCGTACTACAACATGTCATTAGTAACAATAGCTGTCTCAGATTCCAAAAAGTAACTAAATAAACAATCGCTGATAATTTACCTGGAATGCAGCCCCGAATTGTAAATCCATCTATTAACAATTTAAATAGCAAATTTGGTTAATTGCAATTTTTTTAGTTTTAGTATTTTAGTTTTTTTTTTTAATCGGTGTTTTTATGTTTTTTTATCGTGCTGGGGAGCCACGAGAGTATTTCCTGCATTGTGACATCAGAATCGAAGCTTTCCAGACAAAAGAAGTCGGGATTACACACACAGAAAAAATTGTAATATTTACAATTTTCTGCAATTTTTAATTGTAACTATACCTAGTCATTACAATTTAATAGTAAATTTCGCATCATCCAATTTTGGATCACACACAAGGAACATTCATAAATGGCTGTTGCTATTCGCACGTTGTTCGGGACACGACTACGTAACGAAATGTCAAAGTTTATATTGCGTCAAGTTGGGGTATGTGGCTCGCTACGCTCCCGGCAAAAACTCCAAACTCCAGTATAATCATTTTCGGACACTATGCCGTACGTTTAGGATCAACTTTTATCTTTATAAAAGAGTTTTTAATGAAAATAGGATGACGTTACGTTGATTACGTAGTCGTGTCCCGAAAATCGGTAAACGTCAGTTCAGTACAAAATCTGTCAAAATGAACGTGCGAATAGCCACTTCGTTCATAAATTAGAGCTGAAATTAAAAGTTTGTAAACGCATATCGCGTATCAAAACGAACAATGGAACTTGTCGATTTAAATTAATTTTCGAAATAAAATGAACAATTGCGTTTATTTGCAAAATTTTCAAATGACATTTGACATCTCTACAATTAAACTTTCCTTTCCATTGTTTTTAACTTTCTCGTATACGTAGTAAAGGACCATTCACATTGGAGCGAACGAACGAATTGATGAAATGCGAACAAACCACCTTTTATGCATTTATAAACAGAAAATTGCACATTTTACTACTCCAAGATGAGGATAATTAATTATTTCATCAAAATTAATTAAATTAAATGTGTCTTTTTTTTTGTTGTTCCTTTCAATTAAGTCGCAGAATTACTTATTTTATGTGAATAAAATGTTTAAAAAAAACAAGTAGTTTCGTTATTAGTTATTCTATTTTGGTTTTCTTGTGTTTTTTCGTCCACTGTTTGTCGATTAAGGAAGCGAATGCAAAAGTGCATTCGCGAGCGGAAGAAGAGTGTTTTTGATACGGATATTGCAGTTAAATCAATTCAGTGGTTAATATAGTTTAATTATTGTCTTTCATCATAGCTTTAGATGGCTTCGGAAGACCAACCATGCTGCAGACTTTAAATCCTACCAAAGAAAGTGCGTGTCTAAGCATAAATGCAACAGCATTTATAACGCCAGTTTGCCTACACTTTTCATGTTGAATAATATTTATTAAGCTATTTTTCACAAAATGCAGTCTATAAAGTCCTATTTTTCTATTAATTGGGTCTTATCGTTTAAAGATAAAGATTTTTTTTCTTAGAAAAGTTATGGAGCTGTTTCTAATGATTCTTTTTGTTTTTCATCCCTCTTACAAATGGACTATTTTTGTTCAATTAATAACAATAATAATTTAACAAAATCGCGAATTTGTACTTTCGCGCCAATAGTACATCCATTATCTCCGCAGCTACTACGTCATAATCTGTTGACAGATGAATTCCGATGAACAGCAAGAATGAACGACATGCGCAATGCGATATCTTGTCTTGTTGTATCATGGTTTACTTTGTTCAATTTGAATTTGAAATAATAAACTCACAAAATTGATGTTTAAAGCTACGATTACACGGCCATTTTTTCGAGTCATTTTACTGACGCTCTGACGTAAAAATCGCGTCACACAGCGGTCATTTAAATGGCGTTCCGTGTGATCGCCATTTTTGGGATACCATTTTCAACGTCATTTAAATGACTAGGAAACTGGCGGAGCAAATGACATGAATTTTGTACCATTTAAATGGCGGAAAAAAATGGGCGTGTGATCGCTCTTCAATGACGCCTAGGACAAATGACTAAACTTTTTGGCTGTTGCGCCATTTAAATGTCAGCCTCCAAAAAATGGCAAGGCTCGAAATTCATGCTATGCCATTTTTCTATGCAAATGGCAAATGACAAAGCATTTAATACGATATCTGTGCTGATATCATTTGGATTTTTGACTCGTGGCGAAACGTGTAGATTAGATTAGATTTGATATTAAGTCGGGAGAGCCTTTATTGGGCTCTGGCACTGCGGCCTCTCTAAAGGGCCATATTGTGCCTTCCCTGGTAGGTTCCTAGAGCAATCTTTTTACTCCGGAGACAGTCAGGAAGAAAAGTATGTATCTTCTCTGGGGGTATTCCAGCAAGATTTGCTGAGTTAACGAGTTCTTCGCCAAGGACATTCTTTCTAAAGCAAAAGAGAGCCGGACATTCCGTGAAAATGTGAAGAGAGGTTTCGTCGCTCACCAGACATAGTCTACATGTGGGGAATATGGACGAGTATTTGCCTAGGCTGCCTGAAAAGTTCGCTTGAGGCGATTCTCCATAAATGCCAGATCCAGTCTCTGTATCCATCTTGGACCCGTCTGTATACCAGACTCTTACCTTGGATGATGATAGAGAGGTTTTTTGGAAGCCGTATTATATTATTATATTAGGGAAAAGTGACCTCCGGTGGTAGAAATGGGGGGTCGATGATTTACGAATGGAATAGAGGATGGATACTCAGTCTTACTTCCATTTGAATGTGTACTTGAATAGGTAATAGGCGAATAGGCCTAGGATGACATTTAGTGCAGTGGTCGGGGTAGGTTTACTCTTCGGGTCAAGGCGGAGGGCGACCGTAACAGTCTGCCCCCTGTCTATTGCCTGTATTGCAAAATCCAATATTTTCGCGACGGCTCAACCGCTTCTTTTGCCAAATACTCCGCTTTCGTCGCGTTGGCTCGTAATCAAGATCGTCTTCTTCCAGCACACACGCTTCTAAATACACCGTCTCCGCAATTTCCACCATCATCCCAAAAGTTATTTTTGACATTTTTTATTTATGATAATAATTTTTTTTTCCTATTTAATTTAATTAAAAAATTCGCACGTATGCGTCGTGGGCCGTGGCCGAGAGAAAAACTCTAAATGACAGTAGCTATATTTTTCTCATAGGTCATTGCCATCTGATCACAAAACAGATAACTGACGCGAAATCGAAATAATAATGCCATTTGCCATTTTAATGAGGCAAGTCAGTACCGTGTGATCGCCATTTTTCGCTCGCCTTTTAAATGGCATCCCAACGAAAAATTCTAAATGACTCGCAGTGTCCGTCATTTGATTTTGGGACAAAACTGACGATGATAGTCATGTCGTGTGATCGCCATTTTTTCAATGACGAATCGAAGCTTCAATGTCGCTCTAATGCGACAGTTTTTCCTGACGTCACAGAGCCAGTTAAATGACTCGAAAAAATGGCCGTGTAATCGTAGCTTAACAGCTGATTTCGATTTTCAATATGCGCCTAAGGCCCGAAACACACATGCGATTTCAATCGCGCGTCTGTTAAGTCGCAAAAAATGAAACACACGCATTTCAATGTGAATGCGTGCACATAAAATCCAAAATTATGTGCGCGCATTCACATTGAAATGCGTGTGTTTCATTTTTTGCGACTAAACAGTCGCGCGATTGAAATCGCATGTGTGTTTCGGGCCTAAAAGATGGCAATTTATTTTCTAAAGACAACTACCTACTAAAAAGTGTTGTCTTGTATAATACAAGACAAGACCTCAGCTTGAAACAAATTTTAAGTATTATTCGTATACAACTTTTCGAGTTAAATTATAGCTACGTCTATTATAAAACGTCTAACCGTAAATATTTTGAAGGGGGAACACTGAAAGATCTTTGCAGTTTATGTTGAGCACTATGTTGAACATCCATAGGAATAGCGCGCTTTATTTTGAAGTGAAACTGTGAAACTTTTTTAGCGAGGGGTAAGTCCTCAAAAATGAAACGCAAATCAAAGTCAAACGCAAATACGCAAGTCAAATACTACGTTTACATGAGCGAGTTCAAACTGAATCGAAACTTGAGTACTGTTTTCGCTCTCACCGAGTTGAAAAACTTAATTCAATTCAAATAGAATAGAGTAAGGCCTGAAACACACATGCGACTTCAATCGCGCGACTGTTTAGTCGCAAAAAATGAAGCACACACATTTCAATATGAATGCGCGCACATAAAATCCAAAATTATGTGCGCGCGTTCACATTGAAATGTGTGTGTTTCATTTTTTGCGACTAAACAGTCGCGCGATTGAAATCGCATGTGTGTTTTGGGCCTTATAGGTACACGGAATACGTGGCGTTGTTTTTTGGTTACATTTGAAATTGTTTGGAACAATTACTATACTACCTCCATTAACTTTTTTTTACTCCACATAAATCTAAATCCACCAACCGTAAAAAATCAATTCAATTCGAATTTCGCTGAAATTTTTATGTACATACGTGTTGGTCCCTGGATAATGTAAATTCACAATTGGGCCGGTCGTGGCGCTACAGTCGGGTTCCATGAATTTTGTTTGCTCTTCCTAAACAGCTGGACCGATTTTGATCAAATTTTGTGTGTGTGTGTTTGAGTGGCTAACTGGATGGTGTAGATTCACTATTGGACTCGGTAGGTGGCGCTACAATCGGGTTTCATGAATTTTGTTTGCTCATCATAAGCGGCTTGACCGATTTTGCTGAAATTGTGTGTGTGTGTTTAAGTGGGTTCCCCAGATGGTGCAATTTCACAATTCCTCCTAAGCCCTGGGCCGATTGTGATGGCATTTTGTGTGTGTCTTTGAGTGTGACGCTGAATTCACAATTGAAGCCGGACCCGGATCGTTACTTTAAAGCAATTTATAAGTTTCAGTAGGGTTATGTAGGCGAAGCACATACTATTTTTTCTTTGTCAATTTTAAGAAGTAGGCAAATACATAGTAATAAAATAAAAAAAAAACATTTACTTATATTTAATTAAAGCAAGTAACGTCCCAAAAGTAGAAGGTATTTATTTGTAATGGAGATTTGCAAGAAAACGCACACTCCAATTCGTTAAGAGGTGCCTTTCCACTTTTGCGGGCTGGTCTCGTTGGAGTTGGTTTGGTGTCCATTGAATGTGCATAATATACAATACATCTACCTACGTTGTCGGCATAATTATTTACACAAAAGTAAAGTTAATTCTACTCATAATTTGAACTTACTTCATGTAAATTTTGACAAAAATCATAAAAAATATTAGCGAAGAGAATTTTGAAAAAATATTGTATTGACTGTATGTATACCTATATCGCCTACTATAATATGTTGAGCGTTGCCAATAGCCAAAATCAAATGTTTGTGAAATATTTAGAAAAATCGTATAAAATGTGTTTAATACTCTTCTTAATATTAGTTATTACAAATTAAATTATATGTTTTAAAAAATTACAGAAATTGTTTTCATTATTGGAAATTCGCAATCAAATTTCTCACATAGTCCCATTTTTCCCGATTCTTCTGCATTAAAATACATAGATGTATCCTCTTCGGAATTATCATAAGATGTTGTTGGACTGTTAATTAAAAAATATTGTAATTTTATGCAATAATAATTTTTTTTAAATTCTTACGTTAGAAGTATGTGCAGAAGTTCACCTAATATCGTTATTTTTTTCGTGAAATTCAAGAAACTTGTTTCACAAATTGCTAACAAAAGACAGTCTTGGCCATTATATCCGTACCTGTTTGCAAAAGTAAAATATTTTAGTAAAATAAGACAAGACGTAATCTATATATATAAAAATTGGGTATAAAAATGTTTGTCGTCGATTCACGCCTTAACGCATTTACTGATTTTGAACAAACTTTCACACATCTTTGGGATTGGTCTATACATGATTTCTGTGAGTTTGGTCAAAATTGGACCAAGGGGCGTGGCACCGCCCGTAAAAAAAAACATTCAAAATCGTATATCTCGAAAATCACCAAATCGATTGAGCTCAAACTTATAGATAATCTTAGTTATTGGCAATGAAGTGGTCCTGTGAATTTTGGTCAAAATTGGACAAAAGGGCGTGGCACCTCCCATACAAAAAAAAAAAAAAAAAAACATTCACAATCGTATAATACCTCCTATACAAAAAACAACTTCTATGGGTTGAAACTCGATAACGTTTCTCGAGAACCGCTGGCGCTGGGCCGACTTTCATGATTCTTTATTTGTTTTGTTCGTTTTGCTGTATTTCAGGTTTAGGCAGAAAGAAAATTCCACCAAATCAATTCATTCTTATATCTCGCATTTTAGGAAAGAACATTATTTTCTAAGACCTAAGCAATACAATTCCTGTGCACGGGCAAAGCCGGGCGGGTACTGCTAGTAATCTATACTCTATAGAATGACCGGCAATATCAGACAAGGATGGGATAGTAAGTAAAAATAAGAGGAAATGTTAACACTTGGTTTTATATTTAAAAATAGCGGAATTCATTGCCGTCATTTGTTTATATTTTTATATGTATTAAGTATTTAAAATTTATCACTGAACACCTACTTACATTATGCAGTCAAGATAAATTTGACAGCTTTTATTTTAAACATTTCTATCATAAAAAAATACGCAGAGCTTGGTCATTCTGTTATTAGGACGACTGAACTTGGCGTCAAAGCTATGTTGTGCGACTTTAATTCGGTGATTGTTCCAACTCTTACCTATGGTCATTAGGTTTGGGTTTGGGTAATGACCGAAAGAATATGATATCGCGGATACAAGCTGCCGAAATGAGACTTTGTCGGAAACGAAACGAGCCAACTTAACGGCTGGGGTAGATACATTTAGGTCAAACATGTTTTCCTGAGTTTGTGCCGGCAAAGTACCTACCATTTTGTCAAAGATGTATGATATCATATAAATTATGATCCACAACAACATAATAAGAAATTGCTATTACAAGGTTGTAAGAGTTTGAATTTAAAAATTGTTGGAAAATCTTTGTTGGAAAAGATTGGTTTCGTTTGGTAATAATCGTCTTTAGACAAATATATTATTTAAATTAGTTACTTGTCAAGGATACTCTCAATTGTTGCATAAACACTCCAACGGTTGATATTATGTTGCAGCTCCTGTGATGTATGCAGATATCGTTGATATTCAGGAATGAAAGGATTTTTTCTAAACGTTGTTGCATTCCAAGGTAAGAAAAACATTGCTTTTAGCACATATCCCACAGTAAGTGACTCATATTCAAGATCAGCAGGAATTCCAATACCAGCAATGAACTAAATTAAGGACTTGAGTAGGACAAATAAATATATACACTTCTTAATCAAACTCACCTGGTGTCTTGTTGGCGCTTGTCGGGGAAATAACAAATAACGCTTATTTATTCCATGAGCTTCAATTGGATTTCCCAATAGCGGGAGTAATAACAATAAGTGTACCAACACCATTTCTGAATGCCTTAAAGTCTTAAACTAAAGTCGATTGTACGTATAATCATTTCTTTAGAGCAGAATATAATAATATTTCGCCAACAGGTGATAATTAGTTACTAGAATAATGTACTTCGTCGGATGCGTATGGAACTATGTACCTACATATTTTGCTTTGTTAAAACAATTGAACGAATGTAGCAGTTTACATAGCTACGATGCTCAATTAACGTTCACTATAGCCTCTAAGAGAGACGTGATAATTTAATTGGGTGCGAAAACATAGAAATAGCTGCATTGCTACGTGAGGTGCTCAGTGCTCACATCGATGAAAAAAAGTGGCAATACATTTTAAAAACGGAATCTGAGAACGCGCTTCATAGCTAAATACAGGGTGTCCCAGTTAAGAAGGATAATCCTTTAAGGGAAGATTCCTGAAGTTATGCCGAACAAAAAATTGTAAAGTGGGGAGGGGGTCTATTTTTATCGTATTTCCCATTATAGCCCATCAAAGTAGGTGTAACGACATGTATTTTTATTGGACAAATAAAGAAACCAACAAGTAAAAGTGTTATCATCGGCCTGGCCGATGCTTTGATACCCTCCACTGCATAAAAGTCATGCAAAATGTTTGCCATGCGTGTTAGTATGTGTCTAATATTAGTTTTGTATGGTAGGTAGCAAAACTACTTTACCGACATAGACAATTTTAATACCAACCTGACGACGGTTAAAAAAAGTCCTCTCACAAAATTTCATTCACCTAAGCCGAGTCGTTTGGACGCTATCGTGCTTTAACAGACAGAGAGAGACGTGTGTCCAATAGTGGTTTTGTATGGGAGGTAACAGAACTACTTGACCGACATGGACCATTTAATACTTAAGACCTCTCATAAAATTTCAGTTGCCTAAGTCGATTCGTTCGGACGCTATCGTGATTTCAACAGACAGAGAGAGACACATGGGTCTAATATTGGTTTTGTATGGGAGGTACCAGAACTACTTGACCGACATAGCTCATTTTCAATACCAACCTGACGACGTTAAAAAGAAGTCGTCTCACAAAATTTCATTCGCCTAGGTCAATTCCTTTGGACGCTATCGTACTTTCAACAGACAGACAGACAGACAGACGGACATGGCTAAATCGATTCAGAATGTGATCCTGATTCAGAATATATATACTTTATAGGGTCTCCGGTGAATCCTTCTTGGCGTTACAAACGTAATGGCAAAGTGAATATACCTTCCTGTGGAGGGTATAAAAATGTAAATAAAAGACATGACGTTCACAACGTTATAAAAATGGTTTTATTCGAATTCTCAATTAGAAGTGATTGTACACTCAAAAGTACACTAGTGACATTTATGTACTTAGTGTTTTTATGTTATAATGTAAAATGAATTTGTATATAATGTAATTGTTTATAATGTATAGGTAATTTGTGTAATTTTGACTTAATATGTGTTGTCATTTGGTGTATTTGTTTCGTCTTCTGTCATCGATGATGAGCTGCTGTATGGATGGGGTGGGCTGTGGGCATTGTTTATTTGGTGATGTTCATTAACATTGACTCTGCAACGGTAGGTGACCTCTTATTTGGAGGTGTTACCACTTAAAACGCTATAACTTCTAATTATATGTACAAAAATTGTTTTGGGCATTTTGAAAAGACAATTAAGTAGCGCATAAAAGTTTAAAGCATTTCGATTACAAAAAAGTGATGGCTCTTTAAAGGAAAATTTTGAAAATTAGTTTTTAGATTTTTATACCCGGTACCACACTGTGGCGAGGGTATATTTACTTTGACATTCCATTTGTAACGCACATAAGGAAGCGTTGTAGGTATGACAAACTATATATATTATTGATCAGCATCACTTTCTTAGTCGATCTAGCGATGTCCGTCTGTCTGTCCGTCTGTCCGTCCGCACGATTACGGCCGTAATTTAAGAGCTATCGACTTGAAATTTGGTACGCAAGCTTTTATCCACCAAACTGAGGCTAAGTTCGAAGATGAGCAAGATCGGATGAAAACTACTACTACCTCCCATACAAAAATATCGGATTTATATAGCTTTTTGATGTTAAAAATTAAATTTAAATAGCTACAATAAAGATAGCAAGTTTAAACTTTGCACATATTGTTTTAATAATATTTAAAATTTTTTGACAAAAAATGAGCTTGGTCGAATTAAAACTACCCATACCTCCCATACAAATATATAATTTTTTTAATACTTAAATATTTTTTTTTATTTTTACAATAATATAGTACCGGGTATTTGAGCTTCGGCATAGTCGAAGATAATTGTCTTACTGGTTTTACTTTAAATGACTTTTTCTCAAAATTTTGACTTTATAAATTTTCATTTTTTTTAAGAAATGTTTATCCTTGAGAAATTTACAAAAAATTATGTTAAGCAACTATTTTACGTACGATCAAATGAAGTTGTAGTAAAGGCGTTTTTTGTCAGACAGAAAAGGTAAACAAAAACTTGATTTTTCTCAAAAATAAGGTTTTTCATTCATAGCACTCCAGAATAAAACATTCATGGGTGTTAGGGTCAGGAGATCTGTGTGGCCAAGGATTGGGGCCAAATCGGCCAGTCAACCGTTCATCAAAAGTGTGGTTAAGGAATGGATTTACCCCGTTGCTACTGTCACAAGGTTCTCCATCTTGTTGTAAGAACATCGTCCTTTTCTGAACAAGAAGAACAACTCCGGCAATCGTTCTCTAAGAAATTCCAGGTAGTAACTGTTTATGGAAGAACGTGCGGGCCTACTAAAGTACGCTAAACCTCCTATGAAATAAGCACACATTTTGAAGAAGTTGCTCACAATAATTAAATTCTTATACCTTTGAAAGGATGTTGTGCACATTAAATGGGGATTGTGGTCTGACCAATGGTTCAAATTGTGGAGATTTGTAACTTTGTAACGTTGTTTGTGAATTGTGCGTCCACAGAAGTTCTTGATAAAGTGCCCGCCTTCTGACTGTTTCCGCAATAGCCACTGAAAAAAATCCACCCTTCTTTGCGCAGCTTCTGGTAGTAAATCCTGTGCCGGTGCTAAATGGAAAGTCAGTAATCTATTACTCTGTAGAGTTATGTGAATTCGAACTGAAGGCTGAACGAAATCCCACCCTCAAATTCTGCCGCGCCCGCTGCGTCTGAACGTCGCGTCGTTCCCTTTTATTTGGAGGAGCTGACCTGGCATCAACAAGGCGCTAATACGCATTAGCGAATACCCGCACTTACATTGTGTTCTATGATTTGGGTATCGCGGTTGGTACTTCTATCTTGCTAACAAAGCGTTTCCATGGCAGAACCCGTTTACAAACACTATTTCCGCGTATTCACGTTTTGAATACATTTTGTGAAGATCAACTTGTCAATGTTAAGCTTTTATTTCCTATTCGACAATTAACTGTTAATTATGCTCATAGGCACGTTAGTTTATTATACTCACTCAATTTTGTAGAACCATTTTTGTCTGACAAAAATTGGCTTTTACTCTAGTAAAAAAGTTGCTTAACATAATTTTTAGGAATAATTTTGCCTTTCCCTTAAGGATTATACTGCTTAACTTTTGCCGAGTCTGTCCCAATATTTGCAAACAATCCCGTGAAAGCTCAATGAGCTCTGCACAATAGGACCAATTAATTAGGCAATTTCAATAATTTCCATTAATTTGAATTTTATTCAAACAAAAATTTTCAGTAAATCGTCGCTTACATCTAAGACGTTAGAAAAAATATCCACTAATGACCTTGTACAATCTTTAAATATCGAACCACACGGTGCGCCAGATTTGCCCAGCACCTCCGCTTGGAAATATTCGTTGTCCGAATGGGATGATATCTCATCCACTGATGCTGACGGCCTTTAATAAAAAAAAACAAAAAAGCAAACAATTTAAATAGACCACTAATATTTGTAACTCATATAATAAAACTTACGTTAAAATAATGTGCACCAATTCAGCAAAAAGGCCATTCTGATAGTGAAATGGTATCCCAGCTGTTTCACAAATGCTTTTTAATAAACACGACCGTCCAACAAGGCCTTTTCTATAAAAATATAAAAATAAGTTGAAGAAGCGGATTAGCTTGCAAGAAACGGGTCGAAAATAAACCCATCATTGGCCTTAGAATCTATAAGACCTCCGCTAAGCACGCTTGCTAGGAAGATTAACATTGAATCCTGGAGTGGAATAAACCTATACGCTGAACCAATCTTAATTCCTTCAGGCACACAAATGAATTATGGCCAGAGGGGGGCAAATAGAGATTTGTGATTGGACTGAGCCGCAAAGATATTCGCATACTCACTGGGGTCATTACTGGACACTGTGCGATAGGCGAACCCAAACATGCGGAACGGCTGGGCGCATAATGCATCATAATGATTTCAGCAGAAGCTTTAGGGACGTTGAGGAAATAGAATCTGTTCGCCACATACTTTGCGAATGCCCAGCCCTTACAGAGGATTCTTAACAGCTACTTCTTTGATGAACTAGAGGACCTGGAGAATCTGGATTCTAAGGATTTCCTGGAAATTTATTTTGCATGTTGGTTGATAAGAATACATTTTTGCACACAATTCTCCTGCACCTTTGAGGGAGGTTTTTTATAATACACTAATTGTTAGTCCTATTAATTTGAAACTTTGTATCTTCATAGTTAAGTACAAATTATTAAATGCCTATTTCGCCGTTTTTCAAAATTCATCCTATAAAGGTTGAAAAAGGGGAACTTAAACTATTTTGTTTTGACCCTACTACATTCAGCTTGTCTTATGTATATGTTGGTTAATTCAAAAAAATGCTTTAAATTGATAAGCAAACATCTTTCTGTTCCGTCCTGAGGGTGAGATAAGTATAATAAATTAAGAACAGTTTTTCCAGCTCTATTTTCAACACTTAGGTAGGAAGAATTTTGAAATACGCTTTTAGTCATTTTTATAGTCTACTAGCTGTACCCGCCAGGCTTTGCCCGTGCACCTGCATGTTTCGTTCAAAACAAAATTATTCAGAACAAAAACGTAAATAATGGACATGGACTTAATTTTGGAGCAATTACTATCATCTTCGTCATCTCCTTCTTCTTCCTCGTCATCGTGGATTTCGATTCTTCGTCGATATGATTACGCACATTATGTTCGTAAGTTTTCATCGACAAACGAAAAAAATTTGCACAGCTGATGTACTGTCTAATAACGCACTAATACATTTACAAAAGCAGATCAATCTGCTATCGTGTTCCATTCGCCACGAAAAATCTGAGATCTGAAATAAAAATCTGATGTTCCCAATGGAAAACGACATTAGATAATATAATGTAATGTTTTTTTTGTAAAATGCGAGAAATGAGAATAAATCGATTTGCTAGAACTTTCCTTCTGCCTAAACATGAAATACAGCAATACGAACAAAATAAAAAGAGATTTTTAAAAATCGGTCCAGCGGTTATCGAGATATAACGTCATCGAGTTTCACCCCATAGAAGATGTTTTTTGTATAGGAGGTATAAGATTTTGAATGTTTTTTTTTTTTGCATGGGCGGTACCACGCCTCTTTGTCAGATGTCAATCGATTCGGTGGTTTTCGAAATATACGATTTTGAATGTTTTTTTTATGACCCCCTTTATCCGATCTTGATTTTTTTTGGCCTATCAATTGATCACCGTAAATTACCGAAATTAAAAAAAAAAAAAAATAACTAATTGCGTATTTTTTTGGGAAGTGAGTAAAGAAATGTAAAAGTAAAAATGAGCTAGCTATAGATTCTCAAAAAACCTTAAATTGGTTGAATACTACGGGCGACAGAGGGATACATACGCTTTTTGCCACTTTTTTTTAGGTAGGTAAGTATACAATATACAAAGTTGGAGTAACCAACGTTTGGTGAGTTATTAAAAAAAAGATAATGTCATATTCCAAAACCATTTCTTACTATGTATAATATTATCATCAGAGCTGAATAATCAGAGCACTTGACGTCAATTACAAATCTGGCAAGTGAAAAAACTGTTTGTCATTGATTAATTAACAGCGATTGTCATATCTGAGTTGTCAAACAAAATGACACTAGGTCTGTTCCTTTACTTTTGTAGTAAAAATGGAAAATACTGTCAAAATGGCAGTGGTGGGGACAAAGTCTCTCTCAAGGAGAAAAACATACGAAAAAGTTAGGGAACGTTTTTGTAGTAACTATGAAAAATGACAGATGCATTTTTCAATAAATTGCATGTGAGTATGAGTTTTTACTGACTGAACTACATTAATTCGAGAAGAGAAAAATAGCTACATTATTTTCCCGCCTTCTGATACCATTTTCATACCAATTTGTTTCTCATATCGCAGGAAATCAAAAGACAAAATGCAAATAGTCGTTACAGGCGGTTCAAATAAAATTTCAAATCTATGTCAATTTGCAGGCCACTGACAGTTGTTTCAATTCTTATTCAAAGAAATTTGTTGAGTAAAAACTAGTAAGATTCTCAATGGAGGAGTAAAATATTGCTCTCTTTTACGAATTTTTCAAGTTAGGGAACGAGATTGAGTAAAAATGCGTAAAATGTCGTAAAAATTAGCAAAAATTCGTAAGATTTAAAAGTTAAGGAACAGACTTACTTTGTCTTTAATTGACAGTGAAAATTAATTAATCATTATTCAGTTGTTTGTCAATGAATAGACACATTTTGATACAAAGTACGCCAATCTTTTCGACTGTCCCAGTCTTAACAGTTTTATTAATTTAATACGGAATTTGCTGCTGAAAATGTTCGGCTTTTCTTCGTCTTCTGCCTTCAGCTCCAACTTTCCATCAACAAATCAGTCAAGAGGCGAGAACAATTTCATACAAAATTTCAAAGTCCTAAGTTTAGAGTAAGTGGTTCCAGTTATACCCTTTTACACATTTTTAATTTTTCATTTACAAGACGTTACGAATAGAGGTTGATGGAGACATTTCAATTAAAAAACACAATCCGATGTAAAAATGTTTTGAGATAAGGCAGCCACATTCATTAAAAAGTTAATGTGAAAATGCAAAACTGGAACTTTGACAATAACGAATGCTGCGCATTATTAAAATTGGTAAGCCACTTTAAGTATCAGTTCAAAATTACCATTTTGTTTTCGTTTGTCTAACGAAATTGAACTGAAGTTTTCGAAGCTTAAGTATTCCCGGTATTGTGGTATTTTCTTTCCTACATCGCACTCATCTGGTACAATTCCATAAAGTCTCCGCCTCTTTCTAATTAATTACCTCAATTAAAAATTTCTATTATATAACAAACAAATTCTACTTTAAATAATATATATATACATTAAAAATAAAATGTCAAGTTTGAACGAATGTCAAAGCTCACCTATCAGCTGCAACCTCCAGGGCCTTATAAACGGCCCACCGGTACTTTGACAGACTTTTTTGTTCACTTTCTCGAATTTCGGATAAATAATCAAAGTCGGTATCAATTTCATTAAACTCATTCGCATCACTATTGAAAGATTCTGGATCGCTCCCATCAAATCCGGTATCAATTTGCACAGCTTCAGCGCTATATTTTTCATTTTTTCGATTCTCTTCTGGAATACTTCTGCCGGCTATATTTAATCGGGACGGTACGTATAATTGTGTAGCATTTGAAGGTAAAAAGTACTCGTACTTCAATACCCAGCCGTTTGTTAGAGATTCGAAATTAAGATCACCCTCAGGAATACCAATACCGAAAATAAGCTAAAAGAAAAAGGGCTTTAAGAAGGATTTCTGCAGATGGCTTACCTACACCAAAATCGTACCTGGTGACGAGTGGGCGAAGTTGGTGGATATACTAAAAGCGGTGGAACTATTCGTTTAATCCTGCTATGCGCTGTCATATCTGTTTGACTAAATGATGTATATTGCATGCAAATTAGCACAAACACTGAAATACATTTCTTAGCCGCCATGTTGTGTCCTCGTTGTTGTTAGTTTTTGGACGCGTTGAATATGCGGAACACTTTATTATGATGGATCTGCTAACAAACCCGAGAGAATACTAAAATAACACTAAAAACCGGCAAGTTGAAAGATGTGGTTTACATCTACATATATTATATAGACTAAAGAGGCAGAGAATAGGTACTAACTATAGTTGCACTTTCTTCGTGGAGAGGAGATGGAGATACCACCAGATACATATCTAATCGCAGCTCAGACGGTTGCTACTGTGTTTCATGGGGTATTAATTAACACTAGCATGGCTATCTATACAATTCGTGCTATCGTTGGTTACGTTGTAACCAGTTAAAACTGTATGATTCAGTTTATATTGCACTACATGGTTGATATATTTAATACCAAATTCCGGATTAATCATGATCTTAACTAAGAATTTTTGAAGTAGGCCAATTACCTATCGATGCGCTAAGCTTATTTAATTTATTAGGCCAATTTTTATTCACATAGGTTTTTTTTTTTGTAATGGGAATTCGCTGGAAGGAAAAATCATCGAAAGACATTGCAGAGCTATTACGCGAGGGATGCTTCTGCAATAATGAGGGACTTTAACTCGATCTAAAAAAAACTCCCAAGGGGACTGACTTTCGTCTTGCTTGCACCTAGTCGTTCGACTAATCGGCAATTTATTTTTCATTCATTTTAAAAAATTTAGAGGATAAATCCGACTTTTGCCGAATTTCTATACTTTTTTTAGTTGAAAGTATTACCTACTTTCTTGGTCTTAGCTAAGATCAAGAGGTTTTACCCGCCTAAATCTCCAGATTACATTGTCAGTATTTAAAAGTTCTGTTATTTCTATGTTAACATGGTTAAAAGTCTACTTTTATGCCTTCGGGCAACTCTTTTAACTTCTTCCTCAACCATTTCAATGTTAAGATCTCTATGTAGATGAGCGTTGCGAATGTACCAAGGTGTATTGACTATGTTCCTTAGTACCTACTTTATTTTGGAAAACCTGAATTTTTTGCAAATTTGTTTGGCATGTACATGCTCACAACTGGATCCCGTAGGTCCATACTGGTTTTAGAACTTGCTTGTATAGCAATAACTTATTGTAATTTGACAGAGATAAATATGTCCCAATAAGCCAATACATTTTGCTGTATCGCATGTTCAACTCTCTCTCTTTCTTTACATGCGCTTTCCGTGCGCAGTTTAGCATCCAGAGTCATGCCTAGATATTTGGCTGTATTTGAGTATTCCACTACATTGTTGTTAATGTATACTGGAATATATGATACGTTTTTATACGTAAAATTAATATGGACTGACTTAAGGTCATTTAATCTAATCTGCCATTTGTTTGTCCAATCAGAGATATTGTCTATTGCCCTTTGAAGCTTTTTTGTTGCTACTTCGACAGTTGATCCCACAGCAAGGACAGCTGTGTCATCTGCAAAAGTAGCTATAGTGGTTTCCCCACTTTCAGGCAAATCGCTAGTAGTGAATAGAAGGTATAAAATTGGATCTAGCACGCTGCCTTGTGGTACACCAGCTTTAATTTCTCTTAATGTTGAGTACTCTGTCTCTTGTTTAATTCTGAAGAATCGATCTGATACCTATATTATATGACTCCAGAATTGTCGAATATTGTTTTGGCAGTTGCCTTTGTAGTTTGTGGATCAAACCTTTGTGCCAGACTTTATCGAAAGCTTGTGCTATATCAAGAAATATTGTAGAGCACACTTTTTTCTCTTCGAATGCTTATTCGATTTTATCTGTGATTCTATGCACCTGATCGATTGTAGAGTGCTTATTTCTATATCCAAATTGGTGATTTGGGACTAGAGATTTTTCGTCAATTTTTGCAGGCGTTTAACCAGCATTTTTTCGAATAACTTTGACAACATTGGTAGTATAGATATTGGGCGATATGAGGTTACCTCGTTAGGCGGCTTGCCTGGTTTTGGTATCATTATTACCTCAGCGACTTTCCACATGCTTGGGACATATCTCAACTTAAATGCAGCATTTATAATCTGCGCTAGTTTTTTCAGACATTTTCGTGGAAATTGTTTCAAAATTTCTCCTGTAATCAAATCATACCCTGCGGCTTTTTATGTTTATGCCTTCCTTAATTTCTTTGGCAAGTTCTTTACCGACCGTATAGGTCTATCTTCTTCGCACCTTATTTCGAGTCCTTGATAACCTTTATCTTCATAAGATTTAAATACGTCTTCAAGATACTCTGCAAAAGTGTGTGCCTTTTCTTGGTTGCTTTTCGCCCAGTTACCTTCTCTAGTTTTTACTGGGGGAATATGAGCTATTGGCCTGTTCATCCTATTTGTTGCCTTCCAGAGCGAGTAGTCAGTACTAGCATCATTTGTAAGGCTGGTAAGGTAAGTTTTTAAAGATTCGTTTTTGAATTCTCTAAAAGACTTTCTAAGCTTGTTATTTAAGTTGTTCAGTGTACTCTTGTCGCGTGGCGCCCTTGTCTGTTGCCAGCGTTTTCTAGATTTCCTCTTTTCCGTAATAATTGCACATATTTCGCGAGGATAAGAGTTTTGCTTGATCTTATTTGTTGTTTTGGGAGTTGCAGCCCACGCAGCTTTTTGTATATTCAATGTTAATATTTGGATTGCTTTTTCTAGTTGATCTTCTGTTTGAATAGCTGTTGACAGTTGAATACTTTCTTCCAACTTCTGTCTGAAATAGTTCCAGTCAGTCAGCCTATTAACTAGTTTTGGGCTATGTTCTTAGAAAATGAATAGACATGTATAAGGTGACCAGATCCATGCCCACCAAAAAGAGGACACCTTCAAAAATCTCAAATGAAATATTGAAATATGTTTTTTTTAGAACATACCTAGTATGTAGTAAAATTCTGGGCAGGATATATTTCTAAAATTTGTTTACAAAAATTTTAATACTACAATTTACAAAAAAAATGCTTTTACAATTTCGACTTTGAGTCTAGTCCGTTCTTCAGTCCATTGGCTTGTTATCGAAGAAAATATTCGGCCAGGGGTCATGACGTTAACTAGAACGACTAAAATCTAGAATGGTCAAAATCTTGAAAATGGGTTTGATAAATCTCGAATGCAAAAATCGCGAATGGGTCAAAATCTAAAAAGTACGAAAATCTCGAAAACAAGGCTAAAATTAATATTATGTAACTTTTTTTATTAAAAAAAAATAAAATCTAATCTTCTAACGATTTTTCTATAATAGGCGTATTTTTTTGGGAAGTGAGTATAACAAAACCAAAAGTGAGTATAACAATTTTGCATGTAAAACCAAAAGTGAGTATACAAGTTTTGCATGTAAAAGTAAAAGTGAGCTAGCTATAGATTCTCAAAAAAATACGTCCAATATTAGTTATCTTCCAGTGATGTGGAACATTATCTTAGTTTGTAACAAGCATTAATTAAAAGCTTTAGTCTTACTAATCCAATGAATGGTAGTTCCTTCAGGATTTGGGCAGTTATTAGATCATAACCTGGCGATTTTCTATTAGACAGCTTGTGAATACATGTGCTGATCTCTTTTATGGAAACAAAATTGATTACGTCTTCATCTATTCTATGAGATAATTCAACTTGTTCGTTTGTCACATTAGGTGGAAAAGGTTTAAAAACATTTCTCAAATGTTCCGAAAAAAGTTTGACCTTTTCTTTTCGGTTGCCGATCCATTTCCCAGCAGCTGTTCTTAACGGAGGATCTTGCGCTTGTGGTCTCTTTTTACTACCAACTGCCTTCCAAAGGGAGTAGGTAGTCTGTGACTTTGTCTGCCGTTAAGTTGCAAAGATTTCTAGTTTGGGATCTATTTTTAAATTCACCGATCCTTTTTTTAAGCCTGTTATTTAGTCTATTTATAATATAGCTTTATCGCCGGGATATCTTGTCATTTGCCATTTTCTGAGAGCTCTTACCTTTTTTTTTTCTTTTGTGAAACTTCAGAATTTTTTAATTTGTTACTTCTGTTTTTTGACAGTTCAGTTCTGAAATCAAGTGACGAAAATAATTAATAATTCAATGATGGTGTTTAATTTTAGCTGATAATAAATTCGTTGTTTGAGTAATGTTGTTTTTTTTAAGAACTTTCAAACGAATTCAAGCACTTTATTCCTATTGGTGATTCGGAATCGCAGAATGAAATTACGCGCGAAATGCAAATCAAAGGGTTGAACTGACATATTGTGTGTCATCTGTCACAAATATCCCAGGGATATTTTACAAACTGCAGGTAGGCCAACTTTAGGATTTCAACTTCGGAGTTGCCGTTCAACTCTCGATTTAGAATCAACTTCGAAGTTGGCCAACTTTGGAGTTTTCGGCAAGTTGAACAAAAGTAAATAAAACGGTCCTAAGTGTGATTGTCCAAGCGTAAATAAACTCATTTTTCAATATAAAATAATGTACAAAAAATACCTTCAGGAGTACATAGCTAGCTTAGCTTAGCTTACCTATGTTATGTATAGATAAGACATATACTATACAATACATACTATTTTCATGAAGCCCTTATTTATTTTAATTTGGTTAACTTTCTTATGTTCCACTCGTTGACTGTATGTAAATATACATAATGGTGTCGGAGCTAAGCCACGCGGTGTTTTGACAATAGAACGTGATTAAAGTTTTATAAGACCTGGGACCTATAACACAACGCTACGTGCTACGATAATAACGCTGGCAAATTGAAATACAGCCGTGTCTGGATATAGTGAACCAATTTTTGCAAGGCCCGTTCACAGTATCCAGGTTGTTCACTATATCAAGGTTGACATTTTGTGATTATCTGGCAGTGCAAAGGCGCTTTTGGGAAGAGGGGTTTATCTCCTAAAAGGGTCTATACGGCAATGGTAAGACCACTTCTCTCATATGCATCGGTTGTGTGGTGGAACAGGCTTTCGCGGAAACGTGTTATGGCCTCTTTCGCCAAACTCCAAAGAACGGTTTGCCTCCGGGCTCCGCTCTAGATGCTTTGATGAACCTCCCCCACCTTGATATTTTTATCATGGGGTGTACGCTGAAAACCATCTCTCGGTTTTGTGCGAGAATTATCATTTGACCCCTGTCTTATGGATATGCCGTCTGACGCAATGACACCCGAAATCCTACTGCGACAAAACTACCACGTCAACTTTCCTCAAGCAATAGAATGGCTTCGGCCAGACTCGGAGCCAGGAAGGAATGCCATCGTGTATTCACGGATGGCTCTAAAACCGGACAGGGGTCTGGTTCTGGAGTCTTCGTGGAAAGCGAGAACATTAGACTACACTACCCCTTGGGTAACCATGCGACTGTCTTCCAGGCGGAGATTTTCGCTATCCTTATGGCTATGCGCTATATTGTGACAAACAGGTTAGAGGGCTAGAAGCATATGCGTTTGCAGTGATAGCCAAGCTGCATTAAAAGCGCTGCTCAACCCTCTTACCTCGTCCAAGTTAGTGCTCGAACTCAAGCTTTCTCTGAACTTGGTCGGTAGGCTAAACACAGTCAAAGTCTGCAGTCGATTCTCCTGAGAGACAGACCAAACGACTGCGTCCGGACATCTGCAAGAGGTCCTCGTCTTTCCTTCTGTCTCTCAGGAGAATCGACTGCAGACTTCTTGTGGACGTCCTTTCGGGCCACCAAGCTTTTGCCAAACACTTAAATGTGTTGGGCTTGAGCAACACCACCATCTGTCCTGCTTGTGGAGAGGATGACGATACAGCGGAGCACTTCCTCTGTAGTTGTCCTGCCTTTGCTCGCATCAGGTGGCGGATCTTTGGGGCTGACGTGGTGAGTGCCGAACATCTAAGCTCTTCATCACTGAAGCTCCTTCTCATCTTTCTTCGAAAGACGGGAAAACTAAGTAC
The DNA here is from genome assembly GCA_949372485.1 of Cheilosia soror. Classification (NCBI taxonomy): domain Eukaryota; kingdom Metazoa; phylum Arthropoda; class Insecta; order Diptera; family Syrphidae; genus Cheilosia; species Cheilosia soror. Next base: position 37,855,350 of record OX443563.1, read on the forward strand.
AGCAATGTAAGGTGTCTGTTTGGCAGTACAATGGACCAGTAGTTGTGTCTGAGTGCTCCATCGGATAGTAACAACCTCCGACAAAGAAGAAGAAGATACATATTTGTGTATGTTAATGCAAGAGTTCATTAGTGCATTATGTATGTATATTTACTGAAAGAATTCGTGAATTATGTTTGCGTTCTTGCGTTCAGAAATTTACTTATTTATTAGCATTCAGAAACTTTTTAATACACAGAAAATATCACGCTTTTGCCCACAAACGGTTTGCACTCTCGACAAATAACAAAACAAACGCTTTCACTAACGTCAAGTAACCACCGCCATTATAGCAATCAACAGAAAAAGTACAATATACGGGAATACCAGGTTTCATTTGTAATTTTTATGTATGTGTGTTTTTTTTTGTTGTTTCTGCTTAAAGTTGCTTTCAAAATGTAAAAAATGTAAATTTTGAAAATGTTAAAGTGTTAAAATTATACAAGCATTTTTTACTATGGGTCTATCTTGCTTCGTTTAGGCGGGAGGGGTAATTTAAAAATAATAATACTTAAAATGAAAAAAAAATGTTGAAAAACAATAGCAACACTCACAATAAGGGACTTTGGGATTTTTGGAAGCCTTTTAGAGATTGCTAATTAAGAACGTATTCAAGACGACATTTTAAAAAAACATTAGTGTTTACTTACTTACGACGCTCACTGTAGGTATGTTATTCTTGTCCGGATTGTATCGTGAATTCCCCCCCCCCCCCTCACAAAAAAAATTTCAAGCAAAAAACTGTAGGTAACCTTCTTTGGAAGAAAAATTGAAAAATTTTATTAAACATAAATGTCAATCAAATTGCCGTATCGAAGCAGGGCTGCAATGTAAACACAGGGATACCGTGAGATTTTTTTTAAAGTTTGAAAATTTTTACTTTTAATGTAATTAAAAAATTAAGTTTAAAAAACTGATGACTTGGTCATCCTTGGGTCCTCTCAGACTGAACTTCAGCGCGCACTCGATCGGTTTGTAGCCGTTTGTGTTGAAGCTGAGATGAAGGTAAATGTGAACAAATCTGAAGTGATGGTCGTCTCCAGAACGCCTGTTCAATGCACTCTGCATGTTAGTGGAGTCCCATTGAAACAGGTGGAGAAGTTTAAGTATCTCGGGGTCTTATTCACGAGTGATGGAAGGAGCAATGCCGAGTTTTCCTGTAGGATTGGTCAGGCTGGATCGATTTTGAGACAGCTTGGTCATTCTGTTATCAGGAGGACTGAACTTGGTGTCAAAGCTAAGTTGTCAGTCTTTAATTCGGTGTTTGTTCCAACTCTTACCTATGGTCATGAGGTTTGGGTAATGACCGAAAGAATAAGATCGCGGATACAAGCTGCCGAAATGAGATTTCTCCGTGGTATTGCTGGTGTGACTCGTAGAGATCGCATTAGAAATACCAGAATACGTGAGGAACTCAATGTCGAGCAGCTACTTCTCCGGACGGAGCGGTCCATGCTTCGGTGGTTTGGTCATGTTAAACGTATGTCCCCGACCAGGATCCCACGACGCGCTATGGAATCCGTACCATCGGGCAGGCGTCCCCTAGGTAGACCCAGGATGAGATGGTTAGATCAAATTCATAATCTCTCCTCTACCCGTATGGGGATTGCCCTTGATGATTTGGAGTCGATGGCGGAGGATCGAGAGCTATGGAGAGTCCACTTAGGTAACCTACACCCGCGACCCACTTAATGGATAAGCGGGCCATTGAAAATGTATGTATGTAAGTTTAAAAAAAAAACTGTAATCTGTAGGTACTAGAAGGTAATTTTAAAAACTGTAAGCTTGTCTAAAAAAACTGTAATTTACAGTTAAAACTGTGAATATGACAACATTGGACTCCAAACAAACTAACACGAATAGAAAATTAAAATAAAGTTCACAACTTAGCATTTTATGCCCCATTTATCTGTTATATTTTTTGTATGCACATTTATTGGAATAATAAAGAATGTTCGTGTACAATATTTTTTGTATGTATTCATTTTTAAATGTATGCTACTTTAAGATTATTATAATGCGATAGATATTTTACCTAACAATCCTTCTGGACAAGCGTCTTTATATTTATGGCATTTTTCTTCACGGCCAAGTTCTTCAGCTTCATACATTGATGATGGTACATATTCCTCAGCTGAGGAAGTAGGCCTGAAATGTACATATTTGATATGTGAATTGATTAAATAAATCATAATCAAAGTAATTTATTCTAGAAATTTATCACCGATTATACAGTAGTGCCAGCTTATAACGAACTCAAAGGAATCGATCAAATTGGTTCATTATAAGTTATAACTGAAGTTTGTTATAAGTGAAATGCTAAAATATACACAATAGGGAAAATTGTACAGTTCATTTGAAAACAATTCGAAGTTTCCAAGTCTATTGCAAATTGCTTGGGGGGTGTTTCGTTTTAAGTAAATATCATATTTGTAATAGGGCAGATTTAAATGACAATAGAAGAAGAAAATATTTACGTTTCATCACAAACAAAAAAAAAAAAATGTTTTGCACTCAAACTTAACGGCTGAACTGAATCTTGTTCTTAAAATGTAGCTTTTAGATTATAAAGTTCATAAAAAAGATAAGCAGTTGATCTTTACATTTTGTATGTATAGACAAATACTTTTTCCCATCAACTTCTCAGTGAATTCCATCAATTAAAATGCTTACCTACATAAAATATTTAAGTACCTATGCACTTCACCGATGGCTATTACCAGCGCCTAACGAACACAGAACTATAGTACGTATAGAACTTTTTACAAATGGTGGAATACAATAGTGATCAATTTATTACTGATTCGCCGGCCGGCCGCCGTAAAATTAATCCCAAACGAATAAAATCACAGCTTTTAGGAAAAGTAAACCGACTACAAACATGAACTTCAATAACGATGAGATTGACAGACATTACTGCAAATAAACGTAATCAGGCAATAATATACCTAATAGAGCCAAACATAAAAGAAGGACAAAGAACAGATCGGCAAGTATTCAAGAAAATTGGTCCGATGAATAAATAGAAAAATATTTCAGTGGTCCTGCTCTTTATTTCGTTCCGAAAGTCAATCCTATACCCATTCGAAATAGCTTTTCGTTTAACGTTTGAATTCCAGCTCTGTAATGCTTTCGATTTTCCGTATAGCAAAGTTTTTGACATAATGGAGATTTCGTTCCGCTTTCGAAATAGAGAGTACCAAATATGTACATTCGATTTCGAAAAAAATCGGAACGAAATACAGAGTAGGGCCCTGGGTGGAAACATTTTATCGTTATAATAATACAAACGGAAAATTCTGCCTCCGATGACGGTTTTTTGTGGTTGAAGACATTCTGTTCATCGCTAGTACGATTTGAGAGGAGAGCTTTTCTCAATTACTTCCTAACTTCAAAATTCTGTAAGAACAACATTTTCACAACTATTCAAACTCCATCATCCCTGAAGGAAGGACCACCTTTGATTTGTTCATGTTGGTATTCCGTAAAAGAAGAAAGATAGAGATAGCCCTACTAATCGTTGGTCAATTAGTTTGCTCCAGAATCTTAGCTAGGATTTCCAGGTCGCTTATAGACTTTTAAAGTGGGTTGAAGAAAATAATATTATTAGAGTGCATACACCAATGCTTCTTTTATAAACTGTAGTAGTCCAAATAATCTTCTGCAGTAAATTACGGGTTACCGTTTAATACTTCATTGGCTATTGTCTCTTAAGATACTGACGAAAAATAGCCTTTATTGGAGAAAACGGTATATGAACCAGATATCTAACTCGTGTTTAGCTGGCACCGAGAAGACTTACGCGCTGGCAAGGAGACTGTTTCGCAGCAGTCAACTTGATTACAGAATCCAGTGTAAGGGTCATTAGCTATGGAAACGCAATTATATTGGATTGTATATAACCTCAAAGTCTGAGTACATATACATATATATTCCCAACAAGACCGTACGTTTGGATGCTACTAAATAGGACTGGAAATTTCATACAATTAATGTTGCTCCAAGGCATGTCGTAAGGCCATGCTGTATTCCTGTAGCCAGTGATAATAACCTGATATCTGTGGCTTATTATTAAACGTACCATGAGAGTACCTACGATCCATTTTCACTTTATGTCCCCTAACGCATCTCTTTATACAAATATAAAAGGGTTAGTGCAGAATAAAGATGGTGTGCTGGTAGACACCGCGAATAGAGGGATAAGCGGCTTATCCACGACGGGTGCACCGGCAATGTTAAGGACATTCTCCGCATTTTTGCACCGCCATTGCAAAGGCGGACATGATCGAAACCGAAGCGCAGTTTACCGAGTTTTGTAGGCTTAAAGGTGCTAGTACACGATATGTAGCACGCCTCATATAAATGTGGCTCTGACGTCAACAGAGAGTGCACAAAGAGAGCATGTACACGGCATGTACCCATTGGGACCATTCGCTGACGTCAAAATGACTGCAGTGCTACATATATATGAGGCGTGCGCGTGCTACATATCGTGTACTAGCACCTTAAGAAAGAGGTGAGGGTTGATATGCTGGGTTTTGAGGTAGATTAAGTTTATGTTAGGATTATGTTAGGGGCCGGACTCGCTAATATGAATGAGAGTTCCAAAATTTAGCTTACGCTAATGTACATATAGATTGCTCACCGTTTTGATTATAGGTTATATAGGTTAAGTATAGCTTAGGATTTAGGTGGCCTTAAATAGTTTTTAAATGAAATACAAAAATAATAAAGAATTAATTTTTTTTTAACCATTTTTAGTCGATAAATACATTCAAGTCCTAAACTTAAGCGCTGCGCATAGGTTTAAGCTGGACTCTATCGGGTAACAGCAATACACTACACTAACTTTTCTTTACCTCTACAAGAAAAAAAAGGTCTTTGCTTGGTAGTATACAATAGACCGGAAGTAAAATCTGATTTTGATCTTCAGGATGATGGTTATCGATTTTTTTTGCTAAATAATTATGCAGATAAGGACGCACATTCTATTGCTAGCAAAGCTGAGATCTGAGTTAATACATTATGACAAGTAGGATAACTACACCAGTAAACAATTGGACATGTCAAATGACTTTTATTGTAATGGTGTCTGGTTCTGGTGTGATTTTAAAAGTAACTTGCTAATGCATACCAAATAAATTGCTTAACTTTTTTTTATACATACATAAACAAAATGTGCATTATGCTCCCTAAAACTCCATTGGAGGCATATAGCCTCGATTCGGCAACTTCACAAATCGTTCGTAATAGACACTGAGTTCCGTTCATTCCAAAAAGTTCAAAGTACCCGGAAACGCACTGATAAAAATTCGACCTATTGTACAAAGAACGCTTCTTTCGGCGGCCATCAATTCGCGTTACATTATTTCCAATATCACTAAACATTCCACTTAGGTTCCACTAAAGAAATAAGAAATATTAACAAACAGATATTATTTCCAGTAAATATGATTTACTTTTTTTATTAGATCGTAGTGAGTATCATTTGGCGGTAATCCATAGTTTGTCTCTAAGTTAAATGCAACGTACAGATTCCTGTTGGGTATTTCTATTGGAATTGCAACAGCTGCTAGGTACTAAGTACATCATTAGTTAGTATTATCTTGCGGTACGACTATTATCAAGCACCTACTTACACCAAATGAATTTCCATTAGTGAAGGCAAGTGTCCGTTTAGTACGCGCACATTGCATACAAGGAAAAATATAGAAGAAAAAAACCCAAAACAAGGAAATCGATGTAAATAAAAGTTTGCAGGAAGAAAGATCCATTCTTTTCTCTGGCTTATAGAAGACTGAGTCGCTAATAATTTGGTATTTGGAGGGAACCCACGTTCTAGAACTACTCATTCATATAGTTAAGAAAATACTTCTTGTTAAATATACCAAAGTCGTTAATGAATAACATGCAACACGTTAGTATGCAATGAGTAGATTTTCAAGTTAAACAAAACTAGAGTAAAAAACCTCGCAACTAAATGTGAAATTCCACAAATTCTGAAGCAGAGTGGAGAATAGATGTATAGCATAAAATAAGTGGTACATTTTTTTTGTTTCTATGTCATTTTGGACGTGAACTTATATGATACTCAAGACAGGAAACAAGGAGTAGAACATTATAGAGTATATATAATATGCCTTATAAAATGCCTCAAAAAATGCCCCAAACAACGCGCTAAGTAACCCACCAAAAACGACTTAAAATCGCCCCAAAAATTGAGCCGTTCCAATAACTACCTGATGGACCAGCACTATCAACCACAAACGACGTTAAATATTTTGGGGCCAACTTTAACGAGCGATTTAGATTTAACCCACACCTGAACACTGTTCTCAGGAAGGCTGCATTCGCGTTTCATCGAGTCTACCCGCTGATGAAGAAGCAGAACGGACTGAGTAAAAAAACCAAACTGCTGCTCTACAAACATCAATAAGGACCTGCACAGGACTACACTACGATCCAATCCGAAAGAAAAACGTCAGAAGTTCAAGACTGTACGAAGAAGCCAGCGTCACCCCCCTGGAAAAGTACATAGTCACACTTTTCCAGAGAATATTCGGCAATGCATCCAGCCATCCAAACCCAACACATCTCAGAGCATCGCTACCTCCATGTATTGGCTCTACTAAACGAGGACCTATTCCCAAGAGACACCGACAGGGCAACTATACCATTCTACGATTTGACCGAGACAACCCACCATCGAGGATAATACCAAGATGAACAAACCTCTCTACCACCACAAGGACATCGACACCCGGATTTGAACACCCTGAGGTCAACCCTGACAACGATGCATACTATACGAGTATGAATCTGAGAAAATAATCACAATTTATGTAAATCTAATAAAAAAATCAATGTAAACCGTTGGGCCCCTGTTGTTGAGCCAACATACAAAATATTAATTATTCTTTTAGCCGTAAGCCCTGGCAGCTAGTGTATATGTATTATATGTATTAATATTAATAATAATAATAATAATAATTATTCATCAGCACTTGTAAACTAGCCTTAAGTCAAATTGTATATATAAAAGTTCAATAAAAAATTAATGTAACGTAATGTAAGCCGTTCCAATGATTAAGTATAATAGGTTACTTCTTGGTGGCGGGGCAAGAGAGGGCTAAAGGTGGTTATTTCTAAAACTTCTAAGCCGATTTTAGAAATTCTTTCAGCATTGAAATGGTGACACTTATCGGAGAAGTATAGGTTACCTAAGGGTATTATTACACGCGAGGGGGGGCGCGAGCATAGTCCATGCTACTATATAAAATGGAGTAAATTTCGATGACTTTTTCCAACATTTTGTCCTCCAAGTGGTCAATCGTCTCGGAATTATCGGCGTAGACTAGCGACTTCACATGTTCCCACAGGAAATAGTCAAGCGTTTTAAATCGCACGATCTTGGAGGCCAATTCACGGGTCGGTTACCAAACGTTTCCTTCAATAAATCAATTGTGGCACGAGCTGTGTGACATGTTGCAACGTCTTGTTGAAACCACAGCTCCTGCACATCATGGTTGTTCAATTGATGAACGAAAAAGTCAGTAATCATGGCTCTATAGCGGTCACCATTCACTGTAAGGTTCTGGCCATCATCGTTTTTAAAATGCCAAAACAAACTAAAAATAAATCACTTGGCAGCTGATAAAATGGCCGCCAGTTAAAAAAGTTTTACCAACTTAAAGTTCTATAGCTCTAAAAAAACACCCTTTATTAAGTACTACTTGTTTTTTGCTGGGAAATTGGGGTTGGGGTTTTTTCAAGGGCAAGTGTTTAGGCATTTTCCATTGTAGGTCACTGCAATTGCTTCCTTGTAGGGATCGCGATGGCCCTGATATGGTGCCTAGTGCCGTATGAGACTCTGAGTGGAATTAAAATCGATTTCAACAATTCTCGAATGCTGATTTTTCATTTTCCACTTGTCCATTAATTGGGTCGCGGGTGTAGGTTGCTCAAGTGGACCCTCCATAGCTCTCGATCCTCCGCCATCGACTCTAAATCATCAAGGGCAATCCCCATACGGGTATAGGAGAGATTATGGACTTGATCTAACCATCTCATCCTTGGTCTACCTAGAGGACGCCTACCCGATGGTACGGATTCCATAGCACGTCGTGGAATCCTGGTCGGGGACATGCGTTTAACATGACCAAACCACCGAAGCATGGATCGCTCCGTCCGGAGAAGTAGCTGCTCGACATTGAGTTCCTCACGTATTCTGGTATTTCTAATGCGATCTCTACGAGTCACACCAGCAATACCACGGAGAAATCTCATTTCGGCAGCTTGTATCCGCGATCTTATTCTTTCGGTCATTACCCAAACCTCATGACCATAGGTAAGAGTTGGAACAAACACCGAATTAAAGACTGACAACTTAGCTTTGACACCAAGTTCAGTCCTCCTGATAACAGAATGACCAAGCTGTCTCAAAATTGACCCAGCCTGACCAATCCTACAGGAAAACTCGGCATTGCTCCTTCCATCACTCGTGAATAAGACCCCGAGATACTTAAACTTCTCCACCTGTTTCAATGGGACTCCACTAACATGCAGAGTGCATTGAACAGGCGTTCTGGAGACGACTATCACTTCAGATTTGTTCACGTTTACCCTCATCTCAGCTTCAACACAAACGGTTACGAACCGATCGAGTGTGCGCTGAAGTTCAGTCTGAGAGGATCCAAGGATGACCAAGTCATCTGCGAAAAGCAAATGACTTATCCTCAGATCTCCCAATTCGAAACGTTCCTCGCCAAGACTGCGCTGTAACATCCAGTCCATATAAGTAATGAAAAGGAGAGGAGACAAGACGCACCCCTGACGAAGTCCAACGCCCACGGTGAAAGGTATTGATTTAACGCCGTTTACCCGAACACAGCTTTTACAGTTTGTGTAAAGAGATTGAATGGCTCTCAAGAGAGAACCATCAATTCCATACTCCTGTAATACACTCCAGAGTTTCCCTCGAGGGACTCGGTCGTATGCTTTCTCCAAATCTACGAAACAAGCGTAAACAGGTGTAGCATACTCCCATGCCTTCTCAAGTACCATTCTGAGAGTGAATAACTGGTCGGTTGTGCTTCTGCCGGGACGAAAGCCGCACTGCTCATCTCCTAATCGTGCCTCGACCACAGCTCTGCAACGCGTTTCCTGCACCTTGGCAAAGACTTTTCCGGGGAGACTTAAAAGTGATATACCCCTGTAATTGGAGCAATCCCTTTTATCCCCTTTCTTGAAAAGGGGCAAAATCACCCCAATCTGCCAATCGCTGGGTGTTTCGCCGCATTCCCAGGCCACTTTAATGACACGAGAGAGCCATTTGACTCCCTCTTCACCTAAGGCCTTTAGCATTTCTGGCCGGATTTCATCCACTCCGGCAGATTTGCCAGCTTTTAGCGATTTGATCGCAAAAGTGACTTCCTCTACCGTGGGACTATTTTCCGCCCTGCTTAAGGCGATGGATGTGTCATCCTCAATGCCCTGGATTGGATTGAGCAATTCGGAAAAGTGCTCGCTCCATCTGCGCAAGATGTCCTCCTCATTAGAAAGAAGTGTACCATCTTTGGATTTGACTCCTTCGATAATGTTCCACTTCCTTCCTCTAAGACGGCGGATGGTCTGCCAGAACACCTTGCTTGCAGATCTGTGATCACGGTCCAATTTTTCGCCGAACTCCTTCCAAGACTGTTCTTTGGCTGCTTTTACAGCCAATTTGCAAGTTCTTCGCGCCTCAATGTACCGGTTTCGAGAAGGAGAGTCCCCCAGGTTAATCCACACCTTGAAAGCCTTCTTCTTCTCTCTGATAGCTTCTTGAACTCCGGGCGTTTTAAAGCATGCAGTTCTTTTCTCACCACCAGCCGCCACACCGAGCCGCTTCACTCCGCAAACATGTCCTGCAGAGGCAATAACTGCTGTTGAAAACAACTGCCATTCTTCCTCTACATTCAATGGAACATTTGGAATTTGTTCAAACCTTTCAGATACCTGCCGTGCAAATTCCTCCCGTATCTCATCGTTCTGTAGCCCCTCCCACCGTATGCGCGTAACAAGTCCAACAACTTCTCTCCGTTCGCGTTCTGATCGGGGTCACCGTGTTTCCCAATCGCACTGCCCCATGTCGAGAAATCCGCACCCACGTGAGCATTGAAATCACCCATCAGGATATAAGAATCCATATCTGCAACCTTTTCAAGGGCTACATCAACTTCATCTAAGAAAGCTGCGTACCCCGACTCCAGATTCGGTGCATACACCTGCACTAGAGCCAGAGTTGATCTTTCAAGCTTAAGCTTTAAGATCGCAACTCTCCCTCCTAATGGTATCCACTCCAATACTCTGCCTGACAGCCTGGGGCTTGTGAGTATCCCCACTCCCGCCTGAGCAGACATTGAAGGTGCTACTCCTGACATGAAGAGTTTCCACCCATCCGCAAGGTCCACAGTTCCAGAACCCCTTTGCTTTGTTAAGGAAACACCAACTATATCTAGTCGATATTTGACAGCCTCCCCAACAAGCTCCAGGTCTTTTCCCGCGAGCGAAGAGATGTTCCACGTGTCTATCCTAAGTCGATGCCGTTGTCGAGTAACCGAAAGTCCACTTATGCCCCTATTGGTGCATAGCGCATCCACCCTCTGACCCCCATAATGGTTTGCGAGACCATTGCTAGGAAGCTCGTAGCCGTTTCGGGTTAAACCCGGCCGACTGCCGAGCGTGACAAGCCGACCACCAGACGCTCGCAAACTGCCACCCTTCAGGCCTGGCTCCAAAGGGCGCCCTATGTTGACAGGCTTGGCAATATCCGAGGCTCGCTTTTTTCGTTTTGTCATCATTGGGTGTGTGCTTCGTTAGCCATGTCTAGGTGAACCTAGACATGTTGCCCGCCCCCCACCACGGGGATGTCAGCTACATGAGGGGGGCCTGATGCTGATTTTTTTCACTTCAAATTTTCTTCAGCGAATTGGTGATCACTGTCAATATTAACAATAGATATTTTGTGTGAACAACCGGTTCAATTGGATTGGATACATTGTGAGATTCGAATTGCTGATTGACAACTTATAAATTCAAACGCATTTTTCACGTCGTTCCCGTACAATTATGCCTTCAAAGCGATAAGCAATTATTGGCCGATCTACACCTCAAGAAGGAAAGAGCATTACGAGCCTTAGAATCAGACGAGCAACGAGAACTGAAAAACATTTCAAAACTTATTTGATTAGCAGTGGATCAGCTCAGAGGTTAGTATGTATACTGTATTGTGTGGTCTCAGCTTCAACCGTACCTAAAGACTGCGCAAAATCTCACGAAAATCTGACCAATGGAACAGTATGAGTAACTCGTCCGTTTTCACAATGCAATGTAAACTTCAGTTCAATTGAACTCAGTTTAACTAAATTTAATGAATAGAATTTAAGCTTGTACACGACTTTTCCAAAATCGTTCCTTGTCTTTTCTTTCAAATAACACGCAAAATTTTGTTATTTTGACAATCGGTAGCATTGAGATTGAATGTCAATGTATCAAGTGATCTTAGGCTTAAACGGCAGAATGATGTCAGAAGGAACTCTGTTCAAGGTTTAAACGAAACTGTGAAACCGAATTATTTGTTGAGCTGAAGTTTAAACTAAAAGCGCAGTTTAAGCCTCCATTGTGAAACTGGGGGTAAGTGCTCCATAAGAGCAAACCAATTTTTTTCTGTAATTCGGTTGCATTTTAGGTACTGATAGCTATAACGCCTTACGTATTGCTATAACTGGGGCCTAACATCAGTATAATAACAAGAGTATAATTTAGAATTGAATTTTAGGTCCTTTTCATTCGTTAAAAAATATAAAACTCACACACAAACGGGTGATTGTGAGAAGCTAGGCCTAGGCTACTAACTTGTTACAAATATTTATTTATTTATCTTTTTGCTCTTAAGTCGCCATTGTCAATATTGTCGTTCTATTATAGGCTGACAAAAGGCGAAAAAAAAAAGATTTTGTGGGTGCAAGTCGTGAGCTGAGACTAAGAAACCATGTCCAAGTCCAATGCTTTAAAATGCAGATGAGAAAAGTGTGCACAATTCCTTAACCAAAACAATTTTTGTTTTTGTCTTTAAAGTCGCGATATCAAAAAACCAATTAGCTTCAGTAAAAGGAGAATCTTTGCACATATGTAGGGCAGCGAAAGAAAAAGAAAAGTTTAACTTGGTTTGATCTTCTAATTTGTATAGGAGCTCTAATTGAGTAGAATTGTCATATTTTACTGCTGTTGGAATTCTGTTAGTTCTGATGGATCACCATTTCATTGTTGTCACCCAAAGTGTAAGGTTTTTATTCATATGAAATTAAATTTAATACATAATATTGAACCGCAATGTCATTTTTTTATTTTGGAGTGCTGTTAGTACTTTGTTTAAGTGTTCCGCTTTTAAACGGCGCGGTTTTCTTTCCCTCGAATAGTGCCTATGGTGTGAGTTTTATATTCGTATTAGTCTAATGTCGGATTGCACAGAAGCATAAAATATTTATTTTATATAGATATTTGCAGCGATTGCTGTTCCATTGGATCTTGGACCTCATAGAAATGTGTTTGTTTCATACAATTTTGAAGCGAATTACAATTTGCCTCAAAATTGGCAGATGCCGGCGGTAAGTTTATATATTACAATGTATGTATCACTGGAGTATATCTTCCTATCAGAAATAATCGGTATTATAGTTGATGATATAGTGGTGATGACTAAAATATTCGTAAAAGCGACAAATTATTATATTTAGATAATAAACACACAGATACCTCCTGAAGCTTTTTCCCTTTTCCAATAATTAGATCATACACACATACTCTTGATATTTAGATTTATGTAACCAAACTCCGCGTCAAAATCCTCAAAAACGTCAAATTTGAATATTTTCTCACGCCAGTATTTGGAAGCAATAATTTATATATTATAATTTATAAAGGGCCCGCCATCTAACGTTTTTTTTTCTACTAGTGCTTATTTCGCGAATGGTAACACTTAGCTCATGTCTGATTTGACAGATAATTAGTTTTATCCTTCCGCTGAACGAATATGGTTGTGTATACGCTTGAACAACGCTGGGAAATATTGCGACATTACTTTGAAAATCATGGTAATGTTGCAGAATGTGTGCGAAAATTGCGTACGGATTTTGGAAGAAGAGAAGCACCGTCAGCTCCGTATGTTCGTTATCTTGTGAAAAAAGTGAAAGAAACTGGCATCCTCATCGATAAACCAAAGCGTGAAAAGCGAAAATGTGCTTAAAAATTGGACCGATCGTGTAGGCTACTGCCAGCCGAGGCAGCCATTTGAATGAAATTATTTTCCATTATTAACCGGAAGGATTATACTTTCAAATAAAAAAATAAATTTGAGAAAATATTCAGTAGTTTTTTTTCTGGCATTTAAAAAAAAAAAAAAAAAAGTTATTTGGCGGACCCTTTATAATATTATAAGCTTTGGGTAACCAAATCCCGGCGAAGGGAACCGTGTAAATGGGTTTGCCTATAGGAGTAACACAATTAAAGCCAAATGTCCAAAAATGTTGGACTGGTATCCGTATGTCATGCATATAATATAAAGTGACCCATTATGGTGAAAATAATAAACTAACGTATACCTATGAGCAATAGTTAACAGTCAGTTTTCGCATATGAAACAAAAAGCTTAACATTGATAAGTTGATCTCCACAAAATGTATTTAAAACGTGATTACGCGGAAATAGTGATTGCAAACGGGTTCTGCCTGCCATGGAAACGCTCCGCTGGCAAGGTAGGAGTACCAACGCCGATAACGGAATCGTCGAACACCATGTAGGTGGGTATTCTCTGATGCATATCAGCGCCTTGCTGATGCCGAATCAGCTCCTCCAAATAAAAGGGAACGACGCGACGTTCAGACGCAACGGGCGCGGCAAAGGAGGTTTAGCGTAAATGTTTTAAAACACTTTAGTAGGTCCTGTACGTTCTTCCACAAATAGTTAATTCCCATTACTACATACCTGGAATTTCTTAGAGAACGATTGCCGGAGCTCCTTGAAGATGAGAAGAGCAATGTTCTCTCAACAAGATGGGGCACCTTTTCACAGTAGCTGCGGGGTAACTCCATACCTACCTCAAAAGGTACTTAAGGCCTTGTAAATATAATGAAGCTAAGTCAGAGGGTGTAAAGTACTTACTACATCGATTTAAGAAACCTAGACATTTCGCAATTTTTTTGGCAATTTCATATACGTGGAGTTTGTGGTTGACACACATATACCGTACCGAGTATGGAAAGTCGTTCGGTTTCGTCGGTGCAAGTCCCATTCATAGATAATGGGTGAGGGTTCAGGTTTCGCTTTAATGATAGAAGGCAGCATTGTGCGCTCTATTGCGCTATCAAGCGCAACAATCTTCGTTTCACCAGGGTGATAGAGAAATTGGTTACACTGCTGCCACGAAAACCGTATTGTCGGTCATTGAGAAGTTTTCGTGATTCAAGATATTTCATAAGCTGACGATTTATGAACGTTTCCATGACCTTGGAAAGAATGGACGTAAGTGCAATGGGTCGGTAGTTGGTGGGTGAAGAAGAGTCGCCTTTTTAGGAACGGGCTGAACAAATGCAATTTTCCATCTACTCGAAAAGAGTCCAGAAGAGTAGGACACATGAAAAAGCTTACGCAGTAGTTTTGCCAGCGTTGAACAACGCCTCTTCAGAATTATGGGGTATATACCATCTGGACCAGCGAATTTGTGTATGTTAAGATATTTTATTACTCTTGCTACTGTGCGAGTGCACATGTCCCATGAAGTATTCGACGCTCTCGAGCACAGGTGGAGACATGATGGAATCTGGAATGTTAGAGCTTGCGGCAAATTGCCAAAGAGCTGAAGGAATTGACGACGTGGTGAAGTTCTTAATATTTTTCACGAAAGACCAAAATTCTTTACTACCACTGGGACAGTGAAGTATTTTTTGTCGCAGCTTTTGGTCATGTGAAAATTTTGCACGTGCGCCGTATCACAAAGTTGCAGACATTTGGGACTCGTCGAAACTTTTTTCGGTTTTTTTCGAAAACTCAACTCTCTCAACCTGATAGCCTCTTTGCAGCTCGAGTCGCACGCGCACCAAGCATGCTCCTTAGGTCTAATACTCTTTTTTTCTGTTTGGAATAAAATATCTCATACCCAGGAGAATGTTGTTTGTTATCATTTCAGCGGCGGCATCCACGTCACTATCGAAGAAGCATAGTGACCAGTTAAAGCTCCTAAAAAAAATTAAGGCCGTCCCAATTGGCGTTCTCATAATGCCATACCGTTTTTTTGTGAGCTTGTTCTTTAACTGTGTGGTTAGTGCGTATGAGAATTTAGCTGAAATGACACAATGGTCCGACGAACCTAAAGGCGACGTTATGTCAATAGAGTGTTTATCTGGATGAGAGGTGAGGAACAAGTCCAATGTGTTAGCGACATGACCTGCATCCGGAATCCGTGTAGGCTCGTTTACAAGCTGAGTTAAGCTGTTAATCTCAGAGAAAATCCTAACATACCTTCCTTTAGGTGTTGTCTGTCCAGAATGGCGATGCCAATCGGAATTCTTCAAATTTTCCTAAGAATATGGAATACAACAATTGTGTGTCTAGTGCACAAACCAGAGAGAATAGACCACCAGCTTCGGCTAAAAATGAGAGTTTCATAGAGCCAGTTTCAAAAAGTTAATGCGTGGTTAAGTATGCGTGCAATGTTAAAGTAAACGGAGGGTGAATTTGGTCACGCATACACTGGCACATAGTAACATTTACAGTTATTCGGTGGTAACTTTGACAAAATTCAAATAATTCAAATAAATTGGCTGTTATTGGGACGTGTTAAGCAAATTGTGTGTTCGGTGTGGGGAAATTATTACCAACTTATATTTCATTAAAAAGCATACAAATATAAATGGGTAGTTACTGTCATAATGGAACTCCTTTGACATTATTTTGAAAAAAAAAATTAGTTTAAGCTGCAAAGCTAAAATGGATGATAAAAAAATCATCAAACATGATTTTTTAGTTTTGCTGATATTTGGACCTATATTTATAAGAAAACTTATTTAATCTTCTTTGATTGTTTGTTTTATTAAATTGTACGTACTGAGTTTTGCAATCAATAATTAAAAAAAATAGGAATGAGGACATTTGTTTTGTCCGGCTTAATATGTTTATTGTTTTATTTACATCTACAAGAAAAATGTGATGAATTTATTTTAACCAACAAATAAATTGGTCATCGGAATTTAAGAAAAAATACGTTTTGGGCACATATAAGACCAAATCGTAAGTGTGCATTGTCATATCATATATCGGCTTATAACACAAGGAATCTGCATCAGGTGTAAATAAGAATTTATTAACATATAATTATTCTCTCTGGTTTGTGGTCTAGTGATGACAATGAAATATGTAATATGTTTGCTGACTTCTTTCAGACTACTTACTCAATGCCTGATTGACTCCGAGTTATTAAGGTTGTATTATAAAACCAAACTGTGATATTCCGAGCATAAGACTGACTGAAAATGAAATCGTGCAATATATAAAGACTTTAGTTCATAACTGTGTTCCTGGTCCTGATGGTGTTCCGAGTTTATTTGTCAAATCGTCTGTCAATTTCATCTGTAAACCGTTAACATATTTATTCAACTTGTCGCTGTCAAGTGGAGTATTTCCGATAATGTGGAAATCGTCATTTATCAGTCCTCTACATAAAAATGGTAACAAACATCATATTGAAAATTATAGAGGAATTGCAAAACTGTCTTGTATACCTAAACTCTTTGAGAAAATTATTTGCAAGTACGTGCAATTTCACTGCTCTAAAATTTTTGCTGATGAGCAGCATGGATTTTGTCCCAAAAAATCAACTGTAACTAATTTATTAGAATTTACTTCCCATGTCAATGAAAGCATGGTGAATGGGTTACAAACAGATGTTTTTTATGTTGATTTTAGCAAAGCATTCGACCAAGTTAATCATGTTATCCTGTTAAAAAAAAACTTGAATTGTATGGATTCCCGCAATGGATCTTGAAATGGATTTGCTCATATCTATCTGATCGTACGCAAAATGTGTATCATTTGCTTACGGTAGATCAAAATTCGATCAAATTTGATCCACCTGTGGGTCGCTAAGTGCCAAAACAGCTGGTTTGAATTAAGAGACATGGATATATGCAGCAAAGAGATTCCTTTTCAAGCCTCGAATGTTGCAAAAATCAACACGGAACTCACATCTCATAACAACACACACAAATTAAAAACACACCTCCAACGCAACTAAGCAGAGTTGCAACGTGTATAAGTTAATAGCAACGACCTACGCCAGTATTTACAAACAACCGGATGGAGTCAATAGCAACGACCTACGCCAGTACATGTTCAAGTATTTAAATTGCACTTCTTGCATAAAAGGTAATTGCACTTTGGCATTAAATAATAAAAGTGCAATTACATCAATAATTGAATCAGCAACATAATATTGGTTTCCGTTCTGCCGGAAATGCTAAGTAAACAAAAATGTATTTAGTTAAGTCTTATTAAGTCGAATTGTATTTGGATATCAGGGAAATAAACAGATTGGAATTAACAGCCGACACGATCGGACAACCATATTTTTTATTTGGCGCCCAACGTGGGGCTATCAGAAAGTAATACTCCCAAAGTCCTTATAAAGGATAATAGAGTAACAGAAATCCCCATAGTAAGGATACTTTATTTTCGTCGATAGCCAAACCGTACTGGTGGAGGAGCACGGATCCACACATCAAAACAACTCATCTTTAAATTCCTCATAGCAGGAAAAATCCCTTCACATCCTCATAGTGGGACGCAGTAGCAACAACATCAAACAACACACATCTTTAAATTCCTCATCGTGGGAAAAATCCACACAGAAGCAGTAAAATCATGAGAAAATTATTAATACTGTGAGTTTAACATAAAAATAGTTAAGTTAAATAGTGAACCAAGTGATTCATTTAGGTATATTAATCTTGCACATTTCCCAAACACTATTCTATAAATAATTTAAAAATATCTAGTGTAAATTTAAGCAGTTAAGTTCTGAATTATTAGTGTGGTTACTGTAGTAAAATTTTCGAGTTAATATTCTTCTGTGGTTAACAATTTAATTAGTCATGGCGGAGAATATTTCGCAAATTATTTCTTCAGCTGTAGAAGTTGCAGTTGAAACTGCGTGTGGTGCGGTAATGAGAAAAATGAATGAATTAATGACAGAAAATAAGACGGTCAAGGAAAGTGTAAATGCAAAAATCGAGGAACTAACAGTGAAACTGAACTCAATGCAACTATCTTCCTGCACAGTTGTAGCTTACGAACCTATTTCTGTAAGCACCTCCGACGTAGAATGTCTGATTTCGCTCGACTTAATAAAATCTTTACCAGAATTCTCGGGTGAACAGGCAAAATATATTTCTTGGAGACAAGCGGCTAATACGGCCATAGAATTATTTAAATCATATGTGGGAACAGAAAAATATTATCAGGCAGTAGCCATTATCCGTAATAAAATTACAGGATCGGCTGATTTAGTGTTATCTTCTTTTAATACAGTTTTAAATTTCGATGCCATAATTGCACGTCTCGATCATACGTATTCCGATAAACGTCCATTACATGTTCTTGAAAACCAACTCTCCATCCTATGTCAAGGTCGTATGAGTATTTCAGACTTTTATGATCAAATTGAAAAAAGCTTAACGCTGATAATTAGCAAAATAACAATGGAATACTCAGGGAACCAAGAAGTAAAAGACTCATTGGCAGCGAAATATCGGTCCGATGCCTTACGTGTTTTTATATCTGGTCTAAATAAGCCTTGGTGTAACATTTTATTTTCTGCCGGATGTCAAGATTTACCATCTGCTCTTGCTAAAGCCCAAGAGTTGGAAGCAAACCAGCATCGTTACGACTTTGCCAGAGCTTTCGATGCCCAGCAAGGACGAGATAGAATTTCCTACAGCGGCAACCCTCAGTATAGGAGAAGGACGAACGACACTCTCAAAATTTCCTACCAAAATCATGAACAGCAAAAGGTAAAACCTATGGATGTAGATCCATCAGTTTCCAGACTACGCAGTAGTGAAAATAAACCATATCAGCAGCAATTGAAGTTTACTCCAAAAGAAATTACTTACAGTCGCCCCGCACCTTCCTACCCAAATCCAAATAATATGCAAAATATAAATATAAAGAGACCAAGAGAATCTGACCGGCAAAACACAGCTAAATTTCAGCGTATAAACCATATCCAGCCACAAGCTGAGAAACTAGATGATTGCGATAGTTTGTATAGAAACGAATTTGAATCAGAAGGTTATAGTGAAGATGAAGAAGTAGGTTTTAATGACGTCGATGAGATTAATTTTTTAGGATAACTTCGGCATTGCCGTTTATCAAGAAAAGACTTAACAACACAACCTTGTTGAAAATCTTAATTGATACCGGAAGTGCCAAGAACTACATCAAAAATTTGCCTCACTTAAGAAATATTAAACCAAACAACAAGCATTTTATAGCAAAAACTCTGAATGGTGCAAATCAAATTACACATAAATGTGAGACGTTCGTTTTGGGGGCTTGGACAGAATTTTTTATATTACCACATTTAGAAACATTTGATGCCATTATAGGTTACGACTTTCTCTCAAAAATTAAAGCCAAAATAGATACCGATAACGCGATCCTGATATACGAGGGGGGTATCGAGCCCTTGGAATTTCTACACTGCGAACAAACAAATAATATAGAAATAGACATAGAATCTGTCCCTAATAATATCGAAAGCGAATTCCAGAAAATGATAAAGGCACACGCAGGTGTTTTTGCACAGTCAGACCAAAAACTGCCATTTAATACAAATATTAAAGCATCCATAAGAACTATTGATGCAGAACCAATTTATTCTAGGCCAAGACCTTATAATATGGCTGCAGTGTCATTTGTCAATGCAGAAGTACAACGACTGTTAGACGACGGTATTATTCAACCTTCAAGGTCACCGTATAATACTCCTATAGTGGTGGTAACTAAGAAAGGAACTGATGAGAACGGTAGTCAAAGATTTAGACTAGTTTTCGATTATCGGAAGCTTAACGAACGTACCATAGCGGATAGATATCCGATTCCGGAAATCTCAGTGATATTGTCGAATTTAGGCCAAGCTAATTTTTACACTACAATTGATTTAAAAGCGGGTTTTCACCAAATCCTTCTCGAGGAGAAAGACCGAGAAAAAACAGCATTCTCAATTAACAACGGGAAATATGAGTTTTGTAGGTTGCCATTTGGGGTAAAAAATGGTCCAAGCATATTCCAACGCGCTATAGACGATGTATTAAGATCAGAAATTGGGAAGAGTTGTCACGTCTACATTGATGACGTAATAATATTCTCAAAAACCGAAAGTGAACACCTGGAGGCCATTGACAGAATATTTTCCAAGCTTTACAACGCTAATATGCGTATTTCAATAGAGAAATCTAAATTTTTTAAACGACAGGTTGAGTTTTTAGGATTTTTAGTGTCCGGTGAGGGTATCAAAACGTGTCCCGACAAGGTAAAAGATATAATAAACTTCGAAACGCCAAAGTCTCTAAGAGGTTTGAGGTCGTTTCTCGGCCTTTCCGGCTATTATCGCCGGTTTATTAAAGACTACGCGTCCCTAGCGAAACCCTTGACTAAATACCTTAGGGGAGAAAATGGTAACATTAAAGCAAACCAGTCAAAAAAGATAACAATCGAACTCGACGCTGAAGCAATAGGTGCTTTCAATAGAATCAAGAACATATTAGCATCAGAGGATGTCCTGCTATTATACCCAGATTTTCGAAAACCGTTTGAGCTTACAACAGATGCTTCATCGCATGCAATTGGCGCTGTGTTGTCTCAGCAAGGGAGACCAATCACAATGATTTCTCGTACATTGAGTAAAACGGAGGAAAATTATGCGACCAACGAAAGAGAAATGCTGGCTATTGTCTGGGCATTACAAACATTAAGAAACTACCTTTATGGTGCCCCAAACATTAATATTTATACTGACCATCAACCTCTAACCTTCGCGATATCAGAAAAAAATCCAAATACTAAACTAAAAAGATGGAGAGCCTTTATCGAGGAATATTCTCCTACGTTCTATTATAAGCCCGGTAAAGAAAACAAGGTTGCTGACGCATTATCGCGACAGCACATTAATATAATTACTGACTCAGAAGGAACTGTTCACAGCGAAGAATCTTTAACAAAAATAATCCCATCAGTAGAAAACCCAATAAATTGCTTCAAGAACCAAATCTTTATTCTTCCAGGAGTAGAGAGCAGTAAAAAAACAAAATTACTTTTCCAAAAGCAAGTTAGACATACAGTAACATTTGCATCAATACCAGAGCTAATAAAATTACTGAAAAACGCTCTTAATACTGAAATAAACAATGGAATTTATTGCAATCTCGAAACATTAGGACACATACAGAATGAGTTAATGAATTCATTTCCAAACGTTAAAATGAAATATACCAACAAACTTGTACAAGACGTGTTTAACAAAAACGACCAAGACGACATATTAGTAACCGAACACAACAGAGCCCACAGAGGACCAAATGAGAACTACAAACAAATAATTTCCGACTATTATTTTCCCAATTTAAAAAAACTTTGCAAAGAATATGCATCGAAATGTAAGATTTGCAAAGAAAATAAATATCATCGTAGGCCAAAACAACATCCAATCGGTGCGACGCCAATTCCCACTAATGTAGGAGAAATCCTTCATTTAGATATTTACAATACAGGACAAAAATATTTTATTACATGTATCGACAAATTCTCCAAATTTGCTATCATAAAACAGATCGCTTCTAGAAACTCTACTGATATAAGAAAACCCTTAATAGAAATCATTTCGCAATTTAGAAATCCGAAAGTAATAGTCACAGATAATGAAGGTGCTTTTACATCCATTTCAACGCAGGCACTATTAGAAAACGAGTTCAATATTTCAACACACTCAGTACCAGCACTTCATAGTCAAAGTAACGGCCAAGTTGAACGATTTCACTCAACCCTTGCTGAAATTGCTCGCTGTACAAAAGAAACAACGACAGACGTTGCTGAACTGATGCTTCTTTCAACTCACAAATACAATAACACTATCCATTCAGTCACCGGTTATAAACCGGTAGATATTTTTCACAATATTTCTGAACAAATGAAAAACCAAATTATTTTAAAACTCAAAACAAAACAGGCCAAAGATCTGAAGTATCACAACAATAAGACTACACCTAAAGAATTCAAACCAGGCGATAGAGTTTATTTAAAAGCAAATAGAAGAATAGGAAATAAGTTCTCCAAAATTTACAATGAAAAAACAGTTCAGGCAGACTTAGGAACCGCGGTAGTAATTGACGGAAGACAGGCACACAAAAATAATTTGAGATAAATTTTCTTATTTGCAGATTAACTATTTTTCGTTTAGTACATACGAAAATCATGGACTATTCAAATGCAGAATTTATCCCAATACCTACGGGCGAGGTAGCAATTTTCGAACATTCCTTTTATTTAAAACATTCGACCAATTTTTCTGAGCTCGATGCCATCATTACCGACAATACCAAAATTATAAACTCTCTTAAAGATGAAAGAGATAGGGAGATACTGCAACAGGATGTTAAAGAAATAGAGCGCTTACTTCGAGCCCTAAAATCTCCTACGAAAATTCGTAGATCTATTGATTTCATTGGATCCGCAATAAAATTTGTTGCAGGAGTACCAGATCATCAAGATTTCGAAATTCTTAGATTACAAGAAAATTAATTAGTCAGAGGAAATAATAGGCAAATAGAAATCAATAAAGAAATAGAAGATAAATTAGATGAAATCACTGACAGAATTAATAACATAAAAAATACCGACCATAACCAAATTACAGTAGATCATCAAATATTAACAATGTTGGTGACGAGAAGAAACATAATAATTATTGATAACTTAAAAAATAATTTGTATGCTCTTGCATTATCAAAACATAATATTGTTAATCCTTTAATGTTAAATATAGAAGAAATAGAATTCATTAATTTTAAAGAAAACACTGCAACATCCATACGTGAACTGTTACTTATTGCTGATGTAAAAATGTATTACTACAATGAAACACTTGTATACCTAATTAAGATCCCTATAGTTAAGGAAACTTGTAAACTTTATGAAATAGCTCCAGTAATACATAATAATAAGATACTAGACTTAAAAAACAATTTAACTGCGAACTGCAACGAAAATCATTTTCCACTACACAATTGTAAAAAAGCAATTTCCTACACATACTGTAAAATTAATAATGAAGATACTTGCCTTTTCCAACTCCTGAACAACCACACAGCCAACTGCCCAACAACATCAGCCGACCACTTGGATAAAATTCAATTGTTTGATGACGGGTTAATTATAGACGTGACGAGGTCTTACTTATAGAGCAAAAAGGTCAGCGCATTTGTGTAAACGGAACATTTCTAGTGACCTTCCAGGACCGAATTGTGATCAATGGAAAACAATTTGACGCAACTCATCCGAGTGAAGTCATACACCTACCAGCACCCAGAAAGACAATATTGAACGAGACTGAATTCCAACAGAAAGTGTCTTTACCCTATCTACATAAACTTCATATCCGCAACAATGAACGAATTGAAGAATTCAAAGTTACACTGGAAAACAGCAAATGGACCTGGTATGGAGTTAGTGGAACGCTGCTCATGATCATTTTGGTGATATTATACATCAAAATAAAGCCTAAAAACATTTCAATAACGACCACGCAACCCCAAGCAGAAACACCACTTGATACGGAAGCAATTCGAATGCAAGTTTATAAAATATTGAACAGAGACGTTCAAACTTAACGCAGGGAGGAGTTAATAGCAACGACCTACGCCAGTATTTACAAACAACCGGATGGAGTCAATAGCAACGACCTACGCCAGTACATGTTCAAGTATTTAAATTGCACTTCTTGCATAAAAGGTAATTGCACTTTGGCATTAAATAATAAAAGTGCAATTACATCAATAATTGAATCAGCAACATAATATGTATTGGTTTCCGTTCTGCCGGAAATGCTAAGTAAACAAAAATGTATTTAGTTAAGTCTTATTAAGTCGAATTGTATTTGGATATCAGGGAAATAAACAGATTGGAATTAACAGCCGACACGATCGGACAACCATATTTTTTATTTTATATCCGACACCAGACTTCGAAAACACTCCGGCCGTCAGGTGATATGCCCATGCAACAGAGCGAGTCAGTTATCCGGCAAGATATACACTTGCAACCCGCTATTCATTAGATGTTGGCTCGTGAATCGTGATCACTGCTTAGCCAAAATTAAAACACATCAGCTTGATTTGATTGTTATTTATTTAGTATGCTATTTGTTTTTTTTTTTTGTTATTATTATTATTAGGTGTTGTGTGGAATGACAAATTAATTGTATTGGGAGTTGTTATTGTTTTTGTGTTTTATGTTTTTTTTTTTTTTTTGTGTTCTATGTAATTTGTATGCACTTCTGTGGCGACGCACGGTTTCGCGTGCGCGCGCGTTGGGTGGCTACACAGTACTCATGAAAGAAAAAAAGGATTATATTGCCTAACTGGGACACCCTGTATAAAGATTACTCGAGTGGTCCTTTTTTGTACTAATAGATGACAGCCATTAACAAACAAAAAGCATCAGAGCAACCAACAGCTGCATTTTCGCCGACGACTCCGCCACATATAGCAACTCAATATCCCCAGCCATAGCAGCACGAAGAATTGAATTCCACGTCAGGAAACTTTTCGAATACTACCAATAATGGGGCATACGAATCAACACTGCCAAATCAGAACTAATCTGCATCAGAAGACCCATTAGAGGAAGAAGTAGAGGACAGTCAGCCACCAATTGTCGTAACGTAACACTGCGACTACCCGATGGATCAGCGCTATCAACCACAAACGACATTAAATATCTTGGAGTCAACTTTAACGAGGGATTTAAATTCAACCCACACCTGAACACTGTTCTCAGGAAGGCTGCATTCGCGTTTCATCGAGTCTACCCGCTGATGAAGAAGCAGAACGGACTCAATAAGAAAACCAAACTGCTGCTCTACAAACAACTTATAAGGCAGGTAGTAACTTACGGTTTCCCCATTTGGTACACCGTTTCTAAGACGTACATAAAAAAGCTGGCCATTTTTTCAGAGAAAACTCTTAAGGATCTACACAGGACTCCACTACGATCCAATCCGAAAGAAAAACGTCAGAAGTTTAAGACTCTACGAAGAAGCCAGCATAACCCCCCTGAAAAATTACATGGTCACTCTTTTCCAGAGAATACTTGGGAATGCATCCAGCCATCCAAACCCTCTAGTCCGAAGGATTGCCGAAACCCACCACATTTCAGAGAATCGCTACCTCCATGTATTGGCGCTACTTTATACCCTTCTACGATTTGACCGAGACAACCTACCATCGAGGATAATACCAAGACGAACAACCCTCTCTACCACCAAAAGGACATTGACACCCGGATTTTAACATCCTGAGGTCAACCCTGACAACGATGCATACTATGAGTATGAATCTGAGAAAACAATCACAATTTATGCAAATCTAATAAAAAAATCAATGTAAACCGTTGGGCCCCTATTGTTGAGCCACACAAAATATTAACTATTCATAACCATTTTTGTAAACTAGCCTTAAGTCAAATTGTATATATTATAAAAGTTCAATAAAAATTAATATAATTTAAAAACAGTCTTAACAACAAAAATTTTTTTTAAACACCCTTGACTCGAAAAGCAGTAATTTAAAGATATCATTGATAGTTTACAAATAATATTTTCTAAAGAGGAGTTCAAGGGATTGTTGCTGATACCAAAATAAATTATTATTATTCTCTTTTTTAATTTTAGCTCAAATAATATTATTAAATTTTATTTTAATTTAAAAAATCTCTCATCACTAACGGTTATTTATATTTGCTCAGTATTTAGATATTGCGAACACTGGGCGAATGAAAGACCATGGTACTGAAAAGCAGTCGGAATCTTTTACAGCCGACAATATCACGGATACAAGCACGAACTTCGAATCCCTTAGGGAAACTACACTCGCACCGGATGATACTGAAGAAAGCGAAAAGTCGAAAAGCCGTGAAAGAAGATCGCTATTGTCAAGAAGGCTATTCTATAATATGCTTAAACAAAAACTACAAATGTATGTCAGTGCACTGTCTAATTTAATTGACCTTAAGATGGTTCTAGTTTCACAACAATGTATATTTCAATCTAAACAGGCATGGCTATAGTGGAGAAAGCTGTTTACTTCGGTTGATTTGCGAAACTAACGCCTCTGGAATCGGCGATGTCAATGGTTTTTTTGGATCTATTTTTCACGTTATTTTCGCGTAAGTAGAATTTTATATCCTTGGTTCATACGTAGACGTAGCTAGTTAAATATTAGTGAAATGGTCATTTTGATTGTATAAAAGAAAGTTATAATTAAATCAATGATGAAACATAATATATTACTCCCAAAGGATTAGCCAAAGCTAATTAATAGAAATGGAATGAGGGAAAGTCAGGAATTGATATTCGTATTTGTAAATGTAGGAGGGTTTCAACGATCCTAATATATTTTGCAATGCATTCTGTATATGAATGGCTATGCTATTGGTATTGCCGGCTCCCTGAAATAACTCTAAACAAGTAGTGTTATCATCGGCCTGGCCGATGCTTTGATACCCTCCTCTGGATACAAGTCATGCAAAATGTTTGCCATATGCGAGTTAATTGCCGGTGTACCTGCATTGGTCTAAGGCTACTATTACACATGTCAAAAATCGGGTCATTTTTCACATTCCAAAGTTGTCAATATGTGTGACCGCCAGTCGCCGCGACGTGTCATGCATCGTGCCAAGCCATGTGAGACGATTGACTCGACTTGTATAGGTTACGAGTTTACGACTGATTTGGGTCACTGTGTGATCGCATTGCCAATGCTGGTGAGACTGAATGATCGACTCATTGATTGTCGGAGATTGACAACGTCCCACACTTGACAATGCACGATTCTTGGCTTAGTCATATATGCCCCGATTGACATATTTTTCCATTGTTGTTGTTGTTTTTTTTATTTCGTGCGTATCCAAAATAACACCCGAATGAACGCAGGATTGGCATTATATGATCGGGTGTCAATTGGGGTTGACGCGCTCATGAATGACATTTACATGACGATCTAATAACCAAATTTTGTGACTTGAGAAAGTGAAAAATTTACTCTATTTTTGACAAGTATACATACTAATAGTAGATTAATATTGGTTTTGTACGGGAGGTACCAGAACTACTTGACCGACATAGCCCATTTTCAATACCAATCTGACGACCGACTGTAAAAATAAGTCCTCTTACAAAATTGTATTCGCCTAGGTCGCCTTGGACGCTATTATGTTTTCAACAGACAGGCAGTCGGACATCGCTAAATCGATACTTCATGGGACTCCTTTTTGATGTTACAAGTGCATTTCAAGAATATACCTTCCTGTGGAAATGTGGAGGGTATAAAAAAGTCCACAATATTGCAGCCCAAAAGAGACAGAAATAGAAGCGGGAATGGTGGACCACATTTAACCGAATTCAAAATCTGGAAAACAAAATCTCTTGAAAACACAAAAAATGTCGACAAAAAACCTCAAAAGAAAAGTCTTTTGGTGTATTTTAAGAGAAAAGTATTCAAAAAAAAAAAATATTTTTTTTTCCACAGAATGGCCAATTCATGAGAATCACGGAGAAGGAACATTTTCTTGATTCTCACAGATTTAAGTACCTAAAGCCAGAACATGACTTGTAAGGTGTTGTATTTACTGATACTGACTGTGCATACCTTGTCTAGTTTGTTGTATTACAATGACAAATTCTAACATAATATTAAAACCTTCTTGCTCTCATAATTGCTTGACATTTTCGCAGCTGTCACTCTGATTTCACTATTTTACAATGGCCGCGTTCCTTTGACCGCTAGTCATCTAGCACATAATATCCCTGATGGAGGAACGCTGGCGCTAGAGATCTAGCGGTAGCGGCAAAGTGACATTAAAACCAATTTGAATTCATATTATTTCATTTTCATGAGAGTCAAAAATGTATTTTGGGCCATAATGCCGCATATTTATTTATTTAAATTAACAAATACAATGTATAGAAGCTTTATTTCACATTTTACACCAAATTGGAAATATTTGACTTCTGCACTTTCACTTTTGTTTTGACAGTTCGTTATTTTTTTTCAATCTAGCAGTTCATTTTGTGCTAGATTGAAAAATTTCCCAGAAAAGGATATTTCACAAAATGTGCTAGAGCTCTAGCGCAAATGCTGAAATGTCATTTTTTTTATATGGAGTTTGGCATGCCGCTAGTCATCTAGCGGTCAGTGGAACGCGGCCAATGTCAAAAATCGTGTCAATTTTCGAAATGCAGTCATAAATATGACGTCTGATTTTTTATACATACTACTGAGTCTGACAAGATTGACAAGATTTTGGACATGTGTAATTATGTAATAGTAGTCTAACAGCAAAAACCTATAAAAGCGAAATAAAGAGGTGACGATATTTATGCTGCTTTAAAAAACAAACATTCCTTAAAAAATGACAAGTAGATACATATATGTTTTTTCTATACATATAAAATACATAGCAGTAATAGCGACCCAAAAATTCCACAACACCCCATGCATTAGAAGTGTGGTTCGGGCTTAAGTCGATTTCTCGAAAATTTTCGATCAGAAAATTTTTTTTGAGGTTTTCGTCTTTTTTTGTTTTTGAGATTTTTTTTTTCGAGAACTTTTTTTTTAACATTTTGTCTATTCGAGTTTTTTTTTTGGTCAGTGAAAAATTGCGTTTGTCTTTAGCCAAGCCTGTAGTTGGAAGTACGCCCGCGACGGCGATAAACCAAGCTCGTAAGCACATAACCG
The DNA here is from genome assembly GCA_949372485.1 of Cheilosia soror. Taxonomy (NCBI): domain Eukaryota; kingdom Metazoa; phylum Arthropoda; class Insecta; order Diptera; family Syrphidae; genus Cheilosia; species Cheilosia soror. Next base: position 37,884,488 of record OX443563.1, read on the forward strand.
CTAAGCCCTCAGCAGCCGGGGCTAAAAGCAAAGAGTTCTTATGCCATGCCACAAGCCACCGCCAAGACATCCCTATGGCAAGCCGGACCCTTACCGCGATGTGCGGGAAAGAAATACCACGGTATATGGTGTGAGACAGAATTTAAAATATTTGTTTTGCTTACAAAAGCAAACAAAAAAAAAATAAAAAAAATGCCTATGAAAGAAATGTCAAATATAGATTCGGTGTGGTCATGATTCGAGGTACTGGCTCTGATTCAATCAATGCAAGTCTCAAACGTTCAGTCTGGCCTGGTCGATGCTTTGATCCTCCACTGCATATAATAAGTCATGCAAATGTTTGCCATGTAAGTTAGTATGTTATGTAAACGCATGGCTCCAATAATGGATTTGCATGGAATGTACCAGAACTACTTGACCGACATAGCCCATTTTCTATACCCACCTGACAACGATTTCATTCGCCTAGCTCGATTCTTTTGGACGCTATCGTGTCCAAACGGAAATGGCCAAATCGATTACGAATTTGATCCTGATTCAGAATATATATAGTCATGTGAGAAATAATAGAGACACATTGCTGTATTTCGTGAGAATAAAAAGAACAAGAATACTTTCATTAAGTTTGGAGTACCTAGTGTTTTTAATTTTAAATAGGCTTATGTTATGTTATGATAGCGGTATTTACTTTATCGACATCCCAAAAAAATAATTTCATGTGCCGTTTCTAACCAATTTATGGCAATTGAAACAGAGTTGTATTTTCAAGAATTTGTATGCAAGTGTCCCTATTATTTTTCACTTGACTGTATATACTTTATGGGGTCTCCGGTGACTCTCCTTCTTGGCGTTACAAAAAGTAATGGCAAAGTGAATATACCTACCTGTGGAGGGTATCAAAACTATACTTGGCTCAGATATCAGACGGTTTTTTTTAAAGAGATAACATCAAATCCAAGCGGGTAGGGGCTTACAGCTGCTCTTCATTGCTGTTATAAAAGTAATTAAGAGTTTTGAATTATGATTGCACCATTGGACTATCAGCATTGGTATATTTATATTTACACCAAGAAAATGCCATTGGTATTTTTTTAGGCTGCTATAAGGCACCTCCAATACTTACTTAGGTGGAGTGGACCTCGGAGTGGGACCTCGGTCCCTCTTAGCAGATATTTGGGTAACCGCCTGAGGTCCCCTTCCCACTTGTACAATTGTGCATTCCACCTAAGGTCTTCCTCTACTGCGATGTGGTTGTCGAAATCGGGTTGCGAAATCGAGACTCTTCAGGCTAGAGCTTTGGTGTCCATTTGCTCTACATGTCCCAGCCATCTTAGAAGGCTGATGCGTACTTTTATGACCAGGTCGATGTCGCTGTACAGCTCGTAGAGTTCGCTGTTAAATGATGAGGGTCTTATATAAAGTCTCCTTAGTGTTGAGAAGGCCTTACTAGTCAGTTGCCTTCTTAGGCCAAAGAAATAGCGATTGGCTCATGTAACTCTTCGTTTGATTTCTGCTGTGGTGCCATTATCAGAGTTTATAGTGGGGCTGAGGTATACAAAGTGCCAAACCACCTCAAAGTTATGGCTGTCTATTAGGACATTCTCTCCGATTCGTCGATGTTGTGTGTTCCTTCTTGTTGACAGCACGTATTTTGTTTCGAGCACGAGCTCAATGCATTATGCCAATTATGTCAATGTTGACAGCGTATGCAAGTAGTTGCACAGACTTTTAGAAAATTGTGTCCCTGGCTTGCGAGTTTCCCACTCAAGTATGATGTTTAAAAAGTCACACATGATAGCACCTTGTCTAAATCCTTTTTTGACATCAAGGCAGGGATGCCAAAACTAGACATGGCTCTGTATAGCAATTTAATAATACAAAAATGTTCACCCCTATCTATGATGCATTTCTTTCGAATTTGAATTGGATCTCTCCTTTGCCTGATTCTCAAACACACCATTTTTCTAAAATGACAGCTAAAGTAGTTACATAAAAGTGTTGAACAAGTGAAATTACATAATTTGAAGCGAACAAATGCGGAATAACACCAAAAACTTGAGATGCCTATTCAAATTCAAATTCGAAAGAAATTCGTCACAGGGGATGTTTTCTCAATATTCGTTTACTTGCATAGGAATGAATTTGTTATTTTATTTGTTTCAGGCCAAGCTCTTCAAAAGATGAAGGAATACCGGAAATTTATTACAAAGCCGAGTTTGATGGTCAACAAGCAGAGTGCGGACGTTACAGCAAAAAGTGCCCAGTGAACATTCTGGACCTTATATCAACGCCAATGCATGAAATATTGAATTCGTTACAAAAGAAATAAAAGTAAATTTTAGTATGTACATATTTCTTGTTGTTTTATTTATCATTATTATAGATAATTCCGTGAAAAAGTCAACACACTGGAAATTCTTTCTATGAGAGATTGCTGACACTCACTAAACATATGGGAACATGAAGCACCTGATCGTCCTTGCATTTCTGCATGAAGGTATTCGTTGTTCGAATGGTGATGAATGGCGTCGATAGATGAGGATGGCCTGGAAAATGGACTATCTTAATTTAGAGTGTTTAACATTTTAATTTACGATATTACGTCAGAATGATATGTAGTATCTCAGCTAGTATGCCACTTGCATGATGAAATGGCACACTGGCTGCTTCGCATATACTTTTAAGGACACACGCTCGGCCAACAAGTCCCATCCTAAAAATACAAGTAAATAAAATCAGTGTGCTATATATGTTTGAATGAATGAAGCGGAATATAAAATAGGACCATGCACCCATGCACTTGAATAGAGACAAGATTTATTGTTTCTCTTTTGCGGTTCAATAAAACAACATAATATTTGTATAAACACACATTTTTTTAATGTTTTGATTTAAATTTTGTATAATTTTTTACCGGACTCGTATACTTTCCGTGACAACTATCCCCAAACAGGCTCAATTAGATTGAGATCAGGGGAATAAGGTGGGCACGCCAGTATAGGCACGTTTTAGCACGCGTGCGGTATGAATGGGGGTGCTACATTATCGTAGTAAGGAAAAGCCTTTTGCAGTACGCCTTTGTAGTTATTCGCGTTCATTCTTGATGACAGAAACTGCAATTAACATTGATTATAATAAGAGATCGCACAACATACCTACCATTACACCCCTTTCACGGCTATGGTGACGACTGACGAGACAGATAGTGTTTTTCTTTGCGTACCTATGTCATGAAATTAGTAATCGAACCATCTGGGCCATCTAAATCAAATCGGTTTTCGTCCGAAAAAACTATTTGATGCCATAGCTATTCCATGTCATGCAATTTCGAGCAAAAACCATGCGAGTCTCCTTACGAGTAGTGGTAAGAGCCGGTTTTTTTTTTTTTGAATTTTAATCTTTTTAGATATCTAGCTCTCCGAATTACTTATATTACCGTGTCAACTGTAGCAATAATTCCCAAATTTGATCCGATCTGCGAGGCAGAACAGTGAGAATTTGATGCTTCTCCAACAATACGTTTATTTTCAGTAGATTTAGTAGCTGTTTTGATCCTCCCTTCATGATATCCAAACCACTGACTTGCTTATTAATTTTTTTTGGCAATAACGCTATAGGTGAGAAATACACTTGCCAATTATTTTGCCTTTCTCTTCTACAGTTACAACTTTTTCTCACACCATTTCACTGAAAACGATTAATATATACGCGAAATAAAAATAAAAATACATTCCGCTTCAATAAATTGATCCACAGCAAAGCAATTGCCTCTATCCGCTGCAAAAAAAGTTCATTTTTTTTTGCATGGCCAAAGAAAACCCAACATAACACCGAACTGTAAAATTGTGTGAATTTATTTTCGCTCCTAAAAGTTGCCTATTACTATGTACTAAATAACAGAATAAAGGAAATACCGATATCTAGGAATGAGAAAGAGAAACACAACTAATGATTAAAAAATCTTGCCCCTTTTCATGTGCATATGGGAGTGTAATAACCCCATGCTCAGCTGAATAGAAAAGGCATCAACAATAATGTTAGTGGACCAAAAGCCCCCAATATTCGGCTAGTACAAGCCAAAACTATGAACGATTAAGAACTTCAAATTAAGGCTGTATATATATATACAGTAGGTAAACGAGTATTTTTTGAGGCGCTCTTAAAAGACTAAAATAAGTAAGTATAGGTACCTGCTAAAAATATTATTTCCAACAAATATTCTGTATAACAAAATTGAATCTAATATTAAAAAGCAATCTCACAATATTAATAAAAAATCTCAGGTTCGATCCCCGGAAAAATAGAAATTATACCTAATCCAGTACCTATAGGTGCAATATAATTTTTGGCACAGCAGACCAGATTATGAGAATTGTGCTCAAGCTTGCGAATGGACGTCTTAAGCTACTATTACACATGTCAAAAATCGTGTCAATTTTTGACATGAGAGAGAGCTAGATAACAAAGACGGGCGAATTACACAGCGTGGAACAGTGACACGATTGATACAATTGTGGGGGCGTGGATGTGGTAAGTGTTAAGCTACTACAATTACAAATGCAAACAAATTTACACTTTTTGACACGCTGACGTCAGAATTTTTATGTGTAGACAAAATCTGACGTCATATTGACGTCAGCATGTCAAAAATAGACACGATTTTATCGGCATGACTTACCTTCATTTCTATTTGAATTGCAACTACTGTATACAAAATTGTAGTTTTTCGCTTCTTACAAAAAAAGAAACTGACAGTAGGTATTTGACAGACTCGAAAGTTATTGTAAGAAACAAAATATGTAGGTTCACATTTTTATAAACAAGAAATCACAATATGTAATAGGTATGTATATACTAAAATAACATTTGAATTTATTCGTACTTATCTGCTAGTTGTTCCATTGCTTTATATATGGTCCACCGGTATGTTGACAAATCGTTCCGAGTTCTTTTTAACTTATTTCGTATTTGGCCTTCATTCAACTCATCAGTATATTCGGATTCGAATTCATTCAAACTTCTTCGCCTGTGAACTGTTTGTGGCTTCAAATAGTTTTTGTGGAGTTCGGTCGCATTTATTGGTAAAAAATATTCAGCTTTAAGCACATATCCCGATGTAATTGATTCATAATGTAGGTCCTCTACCGGTATTCCAATACCGCAAATAAACTGAATATACACAAATCCATAAACAGTCATTATACATATCTACTCTCAGTTTAGGCTTCTGTCAAATGTAGGGATACCAACCTGTAATCGTGTTGGTGCGGTGGGTGGAAAAATTAGTGATCTGCTTTTCCTTGTATCCGTATGAGCGATAGACTGTTCTATGCTTGCAACGATTTCATAAGAAATCACTAAGTAAATTAATATACCTTCACTGGAATACATTCTTCACTGGCAATAGTAAAAATTATACTGCCTCTTAAAGATGAAATTGTTAACAAATTTCCTCACGGTTCTATTTATTTTTCAGTTTACTTCTTCTGTGTACATTTTTCATTATCGCTCAACCATCCATAAACACCCAGAATATGGAAGTAACTAAAGTACCTATACTCCATTTAAGCCCAGTTGAGTTTTGAACATTGTGCATTCCTAATTAATTATTCAGTTGAATACGTTCTGCCAGAGTTTTAACAGTTTGGAAACTTACTACGAGCTTACTTAAGCTATTTTTAAAAATGGTATCAAGTATATTGCCAATCTTAATAGTTAGTGTTTTTGTTGGCATAAAGCTTTGTTGTGGATTTATTTATACAGGAAATTCAGCCTTTGGAGTAAGTTGAATTTAGTAATTCTATCAAACCTTTCACGCATAGCTATATTTTTAAAACAAACGGAATAATGTGATTTTTTTAAATACATTTTTCAATTTCTGTCAAATTGGTTAAATAAAGTTTATGCGGGTTGTGATGTAAGTTCATTTTTGACAATTGTGGAAAGTGGTCAGTAGCAATAATTTATTGTGGAGTTTTAATAAAATCGCTCATATACATAGGTAAATTGCAGTCCTAAATGACTTGAAACTTTTTTGCGAGGTACCTACTAATCGTTTTTAGTGTCCAGGCTAACTTTTACGAACTTTGTCAAAGTTAAGTTAAAGGTTAAAAATAATTATTGGTAAGGCCCAAATCGATCGATAAAAATAATATGAAAACAAAATGTAAGTATGTAGGTATGTAGTGTGTTAGGGAATCTTTAAAAAATCGAATATTAAAAGAAATTTGTTCTTGCATGATAAAAAAAATAAATAGTTGGTGCAACAGGAATGTAGCCACCCTAGGCATAGCCTATTACAGCAATTCGTTTGTGTAAGTTTATTTGTTTATTTTTGAGACGAATGGAATTTTTTATGCCGAGTCCGAACGACTGAATTCAGAAGTTTTTTAAAGACACTTAATACTCTCGAATGTTTCTTCGGATCGAACCTGGGACCCCTCGCACTCGCACAGTAGTCCAGCACACTAACCACTGAGGCACTGCGCCCTGCGTTCTTGCACGCTATATATTATTTATAAATAATGCAGTAGAACAGCTTGATTTCCCCTCATACATAAAATAGAAAAATGAAATAAAACCCCAATATAAAAAGTTGTTGTTGTTTGTAGGTACCTACATAATGTTTCTTCGACGTGGCCAGACTTAGTGCGCCCTAGTGCGCACTGAGAAGTGTCAGTAAATTTTCGTGGCCAAAAAAACCCAAGGAAACCCCCAGAAATTGAGTTTTATGTCGAACACGTAATGTAACCCTGTGACCTGTCACTGGAAAAATTTTGTATTATATAGATTTAACACCAGCAATAACATTAAATTTGTTTAATTAGTGATTGTAATGTTGAAAAACACATTTCTTTTAACATTTACTAGTGCTGCACAAGTCAATAATTCACAAATATATGATTTCACCTATAAATGACAGCTACGATTGACAGCCAAATCCAGCACTGAACTCTTGCCCTGACTGCATACCTATAGCCTAGGGTCAGCTCAGTGCTCAACTAGTGCGCCCCAGTGCTCACCTCGAACACAGGTTTTCCTTGTCAGTGCGAACTCAGTGCTATATCAAACGCGACAGGGCTAACCCAGTGCGCAAGAGTGCGCCGTAGGGTCCACATCAAACAAACCTTCTACAGGGTTTTTTTAACTCATGAAATAAACGTTGCTTTCGGGTAACTGACGTTTCGGTTAAATGGCATTCTTTTCTTTTATACCTACTAAAAATGCTTTATTGTGAAAATATTTGTTATTGAAAAAATTTACATTTTCAACTATGTAATTATTTTTTTTTATAAAAACTCCGTTTTTGGAGTATCTTGCCCAGCGCTTTAGAAACCCAAGGTATGGATGGCAATAACTGCAATCGACTTTTCTCAGAAATGAATGGCTTCACATATAGTTCCTAGAAATTAATGTATTCACTAATTTTGTGCTGCCCATTCTAGAGTATGGGCTAATGAAGCTTGATAACTAGCTGCACCGCTCTACTAAGAAACCAGCTACACTAAGTTCCTGCAATTTAAATCATACCAAATACATAAATGTTTTAAATGTAAAAAAAACCTTACTAGGCAGGTAACACCAACCAATTTTTTTTAAACATTTAACCTTCTTAACTTATAATAACTTTGGCTTATAAACTACTCATTAAAATCAAATTCAGCAGGTAGATAACCTTCTATTCACATTTTAAGTGCGGGAAGATTCCACGCCCTTTAAGTGGACAATTTTTAATTTTTGATAGTTCTCCTTTCGTACAATGCAGGTCCTACCCCTCTACCATTTCAATTTCAACATTCTACGGCAATGGGAAGTGGCCCAATTAAATAATAACCGATTTTCAAAAGTGGGCGGATACCATGTCTCCTGAATGGAAAATTTCAAGTTTTTGATTTTTTCCAGTATATGCACCATAGGATGTAGCATTCTTCCAAATTTCACGATTCTATGATGGCGGGAAGTGCTTCATAATTATAATGATCGTCATCTAAGTGAGTGAGTCAGTCAGTTACGATTTTTGCGATTTTTGAAATCCTGTATGTTGAGAACAACTAGGGAAAAATCCTATGTCAACGAATCAAAAATAAGCACATGCCAGTCACCCTCGACATACGAATATGCCAACTTTGAAACAAAATGTGCATGCCATGTACTCGGCATACTTGTTTCCCACATGCCACAATAGGTATATATTACGTGACATTTTCTACAATATGTCGAGTAATTATCGTGACGTCAAAGTGGCATGCGTATGTCGTGTTTGGCATTGCGTGTACTCGTAGCTTAATGCTATAGAGATGAAATTTGGTGAGGTAGACCTATTTAATGAGCTCGGTAAATATTTTAAGTTTGAAGTTTTTGGCTTAATTGGTTCCGAAGTTAGAGGGGGTCGAAAACAGCCTGCATTTGTTCCTGTAAAAAGGGTTAGTGGGCTTTACTAGAGAACTTAGCTGGGGCACTACCGTGCCCTTTAATCTTAAAATCCAAACAACTTATTTATTTTTTCTTTCTTTTTTCTGCTTTGCGAGACATATTTTTGTATCACGTCTCGAATTACGTTCACTATTTTCAAAACTCACTTTTGAAACTCACTGTACCTCCCTAGAATACATATTATACAATTTGACGCGTTCGTACTATTTGTATACACAATTTTGTATTTGGAATCACATCTTATATGAATGAGGTAGCTATTAGGTCTCAAATTAGATATTTAAAAAAAACTAACGGAATCTAATAGTGAAATAAGTACCACTTAGACATTAAATGATTATGCAAATAACAGTAGAGATGTATTTCCAAAAGGTGTTAATGTCATTTCAAGTGGAACATACACAATAATCACGCCTATCTACATAAATATAGGAGTATACAGATCACAGACGAAGGTCTACAATCTATTTGTCATCTATTTCCATACTTTTTGTAAAGTTGAAAAATTATTAAATGAATCATTAAGAGGAGGTCTATGCCGATTTCCATAGGGCTTTTACTGTTTTGCTCTCAGATCTCATATTTTGTATGCCCTAATCCCTAATGGAACATGAAATGAGATTACTTTTTTTTGGTGTGTTATTTGACAGTCAGCTATTTTTAAATTGAAATTTGTGTTTACAAATTACAAATCACTTGTTTTGGTATTAGAAAACGAATTTGACAGACAGCTGATTTCTAACAGCAGAAAACCTGCACTGACTGAAAAAGTGCATTTTCTTGCCCAATGGAAATCGGCATATCTACAGATGAATAAATACATAAAACTGCGTTTATCCTGGCAAGCTGAGTCATCTACGCACACACGCCACCGCAGGTACGAAATTTTGAGGATCTGCCCTATAGGTGTGTAGAGGCGTTCATTTGGGTAATTTTTTGAAAACAAAATAACTTAAGATTGACATATTATTTAGTTAAAAACTGCAAATTTGTAAAAAGTGCAAATTAAAAAAGGTTTTTATGTACTACAGTGAGCGTCAAAAGTGATTGAACACTAATGATTTTTTCATTTGTCTTTGAAGTTTGGAAACAATTTTTTTAAAACCCAGGTATATAAAGTATTTAAAGTTTCCTAACATATACTCAAAATCGCCTATGCAAAGTCAATCTTGAATGTTGCCTTTTTTATAATTTCTGAAAACCCGTAAATTGTAGATATCAATGTAAAACTTTACTACAGCTAAACCGAGTGCCTTCTAGTATTCCATTAAGTTTCTTATTGTTTATTTAATACCAAGTTATCTAGACAATTTAGCGAAAAGGATGTTTGTTAAACTGTTGTAATTGACAATTCTGGTTTACTCATATCCTTCAATAGTATCTACAAAATAAATGGATAAAATACGCTCTTTTAAATAGTTGTTGGCTTATGAAATACCTACACAGCAAAACGACTAAGTACCAAATCCGACTTTTACATTTCCACTAAAAACCGAACGAACATGAGTGCATTGAACAGACACGTTGTGATTTGTGAATACAACCATCAGTTCGAATTTGTTCGGATTTTATGCATCCCACCTTACAAAAAAAAAAATACAGACGGCTACAAGCCTATTGAGTGCGCGCTAAAGTTTAGTGTCGGACGATCAGAGGATGACTTAGTCATCAGCGAAGAGCAAATGTGTAGTAAGAATCGTGTAAAAAAGAGGAGAGGAAACAAAACGTACCTAAGATGAAGATCAAGTCCGAAGCCAAACTCCATTATTGTGAAGGTATTGAAATAAAGCCATTTACCCGACCACAAATTGAACAGGTTGTGTAAAAAATCGACTTTACTCTCAAGAAATATCTGTCAATTCTATACTCGTCTAGTACACTTCTGTACAAGTGCCAGCATAATCTTATGTCGTTTTCGGTTGGTCGTCTAGAACCGCCCGGAAACGTTCGATTGGCACTCACTTGACAGTTCTTCTACTGAAAAGAAGAGAAATTTGCTTCTGGATTTGAATTCAGAATCGCGGAATGTTCTTCCGGACGGTTCTGGGCGACCAACCGAAAACGACATTAAAAATCACATGTATTAGGCAATCCCTTTTGTCCTCCTACTGAAAAATGGGACAATCACTCCGACAATTTGACATTAAAAGCCCTGCTTAAAGTGAGGAAGTCGTCATCCTCAACCCTGTTCTGGATTGAACAATAATTCAGAGAAGTGAACGCTGCCATACTTCTTGAGATGTCATTCTCGCCGGAAAGAAGATGATGCACCTTCAGAATACCTAAATATTTCATACCTTAAGAGGTATATATTTCTGTACTTATTTTATATAAGATATTTGTTAGTGCAGATCAGCTCTGGCACAACAAGCAATACCCGGCACCAAACCAAAACAACACTGAGGCAATGACCTCACTGAAAACAGTAGATTTAATGCATTGTCGTCTTTTTAATATAATTAACTTATCTTCCGATGTCAGCACTTCCTGTTGACTTTATTATTATTCATTTATATTAATACATAATTTGCTTTTGTCAGCAATTCCTGTTGATTTGATTATTGTTTCTAATATTGCTAGGCTAATCTAATTTTAGGTATAAATGGAACTTCAATAAAATTAATTGGTCACTTGTTAAACCGCCATTCAAAGACTTTTTATTTCTCCCAGTGAGTCTGCTTGGAGGGCTACTTAACCAAAGATATTCTAGTTCATGCACTTTTAATATCAAGATAATTCATGGTACAAGAACCGTGAAATATCAAACTAAATACAGCAAAAGCACTGTAACATTCAATATTATTATTCATTATTAATTTATTAATATTATGGTAGTACACGAGGGTTTCAAGACTTAAATCAAAATTACAGATTTTGAGACAAAATATTTTGAAACCAGTGGTAAGAGGATTGGGATTTAGAGGCACACCTTGAATCTAAAATTATTAGGGTTTAATTGGCGATCTTATTCTCACTCATTTATTGGCATTAGGTTTTTTCAATAATCATTTTGACACAATAACATTCATTTTATTTAATAACATTCTTTAGCAACAGCCTATGGCCTAAAATTTCACATTATAGACAGAATTTTGCTGATTTGCATTATAGACAAATCAGAACAGATTCCTGGCTTTAAAAAATCTTGCACCCACTCTAAATCCTACAGTGACCACAAGCAGAGGGGTTGCAGGGGGGCAGCATGCCTCCCCATATGTATCTCACTGTTTATCCGATTTTTGTAAAAAAATAAAATGTGATAAGTCAGTAAGAACAATGTTTATATACAAAATATTAGCCCGTGGCCTTGGAAGTAAGTGCGATGTCAGTAGAAAAGAGCAAAAATTCAGTGGTTCAAATTTAGCTCTTTTTAATTATCTTATATGTTCGGTCGTTATGCTCCGATTTTGATGAAACTTTTTTATAAGTTAGCTGCACATTTAGGGAATATAAACAAATTAATTTGACAAAAATTAGACACTCCGTTCTTGAAATTTGGGTACTATTTCATATGGTATTTTTGAAACTTTGGGGGTGTGCCACTCCCAAACGGTGAGAGACCTCCAAATAGTTTTTTTCAGATTGGTTTTTAGGGCACTGAAATCGGACTGTGCAAAAAAAAAAAACAGATATTTTCGAATGGGCAGTAAAGTAAAATCTTGCCGTACTTTTTTGTAAGTGTTTCAATTATTTTATTAAACGAAGAGAGATAGACCCCCTCCTATAGTAAAAATGCTTGTATTTAACTCCTCCACAAAATACCGTTATACATTTTTGGCGCCTAAGTTATCGTACTCTCCCCAAAAGTTATTTCTAATTTATTTCATTTACTCATTTTTTTGTTTGATTTTTTTTTTTCATTAAATTTAGATTTTTGTAGCCATTGCTGTCCCGTTGAACATTCCTCACCGAAATGTATTCGTTTCGTACAACTTTGAGGCTAATTATAATTTGCCAGGTGATGCTCAAACAATCATTCCCGGTCCATATCAAAGGGTATGCATGCACTATTACTTCATTTCTTACTTAAATGATTTATCGATTTTGGTTACAGTTTACCCCCATCGATGAGATGATTTTTGGAGAAGAAAAAGTAAATAATCTTGAAGCTGAAGTACAAGAAATGGAAGAAGTCGGTAGAAAGCATAGTTCCGCAAACAATAACAAAACAACAAACGAAAAGCAAAAAAAATCAAAAGCATTAATTACTAGAAGAGCTATTTACCAGATATTTAGAGAAAAGCTAAAAGTGTAAGTTAGAACGAAATTGAACTTCTATTATAGGCAGTCGCTATTCGGGTGAGCAGAGCACTCGATTCGACTCACCAGTTCGACTTAAGTGTTCCACTATTCGAACGAATACCCAAATACACAAACCAAGCAAAATGCGGTATCATTTTCATTATCGACTGCAAAGTTTCGCCACCACCAACTTTTCAACCAACTCTCACTGAAGTGTAAATGAAGACAAGCTCAACCCAGAGTTGCCACTATTTTTTAAAATAAATTTCCTTGCCTTTCCCCTGATTTTCCCTGACCAAAATGTATACGTTTTTCAAAAAAAAATTTTTTAAAAGAAAAAGGATACATATTCACCCCTATCGCGAATAATATTTCCCCGGAATGTTTCCCATTCAGCAATTTGATTTCCATTGCTGACAAGGGAAAAAATTCCATCGGAATTTATTCGCGATACCTCTAATTAGAATCTATCTATGAGGGGAGATTCCTGAAGTATCGCCGAACAAAAAATGTATGGCAGGGGGGTCTATTGTCACCCTATTTCCAGTTATAGTCCATCAAAATAGGTGACCTCTTATTTGGAGGTGTTACCATACTTAACACGCTATAACTTCTAAACTATTATAGGTACAAACATTGTTTTGTTTATTTTGAAAAGACAATTTAGTAGCACATACCAGTCTTAGGCACTTCGGGTACACTTCTGTTGAGCTACAAAAAAGTTATGGCGTCATAACAATTTTTCAAGTTTAATTTTTGTTCTCAAAATTGTATCCTTGAGAAATTTTCCAAAAACTATTTTAAGGAACTTTTTTACGTACGATCAACACAAGTTGTAGTAGAATTCATTTTTTGTCAGACAAAACTGGTCAAAAAGAGATTCGATATTTCTCTAAACTGAACTTTTTCTTTTATAGCACTCCAGAAGAGAAAATCCATGGGTGTTAGGTCAGGAGATCTGGTTGGCCAAGGGTTGGGGCCAAATCGACCAGTCCACCGTTCGTTAAAAGGTAGACTAATTTCATAGGGCTTATATTGAAGCCCATTTATTTCACAAACAATGTATTGTAGACTGCCAGTGCGGGCGCGGGCCCTCAAAATGACGCGCGAGCTCGCAGCGTGTCCGCCTGTTTGTGTGAATCACCCAATTTAGGTGTGAGTACTTAACACGCAAAACGCAAACGCGGACCCGCTGCGGGCACGCGCGGCAAAAAACGCAAGCGTGCACCGGCACTTAATGAAAAAAATTCCGAATGACGTAAAACAGCTGTGCAAGGTATATTAGTGAGAGTCTGTGCAAATCTCGAAAATTATCGAGATCTGCAAAAAGTGATCCGAATCAAAAAAAGATTGATTTTTTTGTCCCAATGGAACACGAAAAGTGATTCGGATCAAAAAAAAGATTGATCTTATGTCCCAATGGAAAACCACATAAGATATTCATAGAGATCTCGAAATGCATACGTTTCCAGATGAAACAAAAACTTGCGCACATAAGCATATAAACAAGCGGTTCTTAAAATTCTCGACGACCTATTGCGGCGTTTACGACGAACTAAACCTTTTGACTTACCCCAATAATAAGAAATAAAATTGCTGAACTGGCAGAAACTATCGCTGGAAGGTTGCCTGTTTGTTTTGTCTGACGTCTGTAAGAGTCCGCCCTTGTTCTCATAGATGCTTTTAGAAGATTTCCACCTGTTCCACCATTGACATACTATACATGTATGTATGTCAATATGTTTCACAAACAAATTATATTGAAATATTCATACTTAATTATTGTACTGTTTCCGTTAAATTATTTTACATTAAATTTACCTTAATAAAGTGATTAATTACATTTTTTTATTACTTTTTAATAAGTAATGATTTATAAAACTTCACGGTACTGTTTCATTATTTGCAGTTCTGGTTTTAAAGGGGAAGCTTGTTTATTAAAACTGATTTGTGAGGTCAATGCATCGCTTCTGGGTAAAAACAATGGGGTTTTCGGAAGTATTCTACACATCTTACTGACGTAAGTAGACATTATAATACTAATCAGTTATTTAGGCCGTGTGTCAGTTCCGCTAAATAATTATACTCGGCTAATTTTCTGACATGCATACATACATCACATGTGAGTGTTGAAAAGCTCACCAAACTCCAATCTTAAAACAGTAATTTCTAAATTTGTACGCTTAATTCAAATTCACTGTTCTATTTCCTCCTAAACACTAGCGATAGCGAATCCCAAGCAAAACACTATACCTACTACTCCGGGAGCCAGATGGAGATGGAGTAGGTATAGTGTTTTGAAAGCTGGAAAATTTGTTTTTCATTTTCACCACGATAGTGCCAGAAAATTTGCCGAGGATTATTATACCTATAGTGTAATTGGCAGACGGCCTTATCTTATATGAAGTTTGACAACATTTTGACAGTTTCGAATTCGATTTTATACAAAACACTATACAGACTACGAAGGATCGATCTGCCTAGTAGTGATTCGCACACAATTGTTTCCGTCATTCGACATCAGTCAATTCGACAAAATGACGAAAACCATTTTGTCGAATTTCAGAATTAATCACACAACACTGAATTTGTATTTGATAATGTCCTATATATTTTCACCCGTAATTGTTAGCTTTTATTAAAACCATGTGTTATTTTTATTTATGGTAATCAATATTCATAATACATTCTCTTTTATTTCAGGCCAAGTACTTCATGCTTTGAAAATCTTCCAACTAAACTGTACAAGGCAGAAGAGAACGGTGTAAAGGGCAATTGCTTACAGTATAGAAATAATTGCCCACATGACATTTTGGATATCTTTTCTGTTCCAGTTGAAGATTTACTCAGAAAAATATGATCCAGTATGAATGAATAAAACAATTTTTATACACAACAACAAATAGTTAAATCAGCTTTACACCAAGACAAGACTAAGACCTACGATTAGCATTGATGTTTCATATTCCGCTACTATAGTGGACGCACAACAAGCCTCCTAAAACTAAAGCCATTCTCGATTCTCCGCTCCAACTGGCATTGGCCACGTTCAGTATGTCACAAACCAGTAAGAATAGACCGTCGACTCCTCCCACATAACGGACTTTGCCTACAAGCTCCCGGCGGGCCCAGGATTTTTCATGTATTGGTGCTATACAAAATCAAAGGAGCGCCATTAACGCACGCATACATGAAAAATCCTGGGCCCATGGTATAGCATAGAAATTGCCGCCATTAATTTTGACATTTACACGTATTCACAGACACGGTAATTTTTTCCGGAAGGAATCGGGTAGGTGCACGGGAAGTCGGCGGTCTAGTTCTTATACTGGTTTGTGCAGTATGCTTTTGGGGCTACATTCTACATACGACAAACTGAATAAAATTGGAGGCAACGCTATTCAGAAAATATGCAGAGCTTGCTTCTTGTACATTCATTTAATTAGGTACTAAAATTACATGGAAAAGTCCAATTTGAATGATGATTTTTATTTGGAGGTTATTTCATCCATGAAACCCAAACTCATTAAATCGAGATTGGGAAAAGTTATCTCGATTCCAAAAGGATAGCTTTTTGTGGCAAAGAAAAGTGTTCTAGAGCAAAAAAAAAAAAACTATTAATTTCCTTCAATCGAATACCACAATGAGAAAAATAAAGGCCTGAATACCTGAACGCATTGACATCAAACATCAGACATCATATGACATTTGACATTTCGTTATATTTGCGGAATATCATCTCCAAGTTATAACAACAAATAATCCCAAAGAACGCTTTGAAGGCATTTTTTCTAGTGATTCGCTTATTTTATATATATATTTCAAAATAAATATATTTTGATCTTGCTAAACCTATAGTAAATATGCTAAAGTCCGAAGACATCATAAGCCGTCTAATAAGTACTGAAGAAGGATTTAAAACATCTTTGGATGAAATGTTTAAAAATGATGGTAAATATTTTCCGGAATACGTGAAGAAAGGCGTAATTACAGTGGAAGACGAAGAGGAATACCACATCAAGTACCTAACTATTACATATTATGTCCAAACTGTTTTTTCTATAAATACGTTTGTTTGCCTTTTAGAAATCAAATATTCTGCAACGTACCCGGTTGCAAACGTTTTTTCCAATCCGTTTTTGCATATCAGAGTCACTACAACAGCCTGCACCGGTATATTTGTAATCAATGCAAAAAGAGTCTTCCCACACCTCATCTACTAGATCTGCATCTATCAGAAAACCATGACTCGTATTTTTTGGTTGTGTCCAAAAGCAGACCCATGTATTTATGCTTTATTGAGGAGTGTCAACACAGATGCAACACAGCGGAAGAAAGGAAAGATCACTGTATCAGCTCGCATAAATTTCCTCCGAATTTTCGTTTTGAAAATCTCTATTTGCTGGACAAAAAGACACCTGTGGTAACAGAGGAAATGACTGATGAACCAATGGATGAAAAAAAGGTTCCTTTTTCGAATAAAAAATGTAATTTTTCATTTGGTCACGCGAAAAGTAAAACGTTTAACAAGAAGAGCTACGCCAAGCTTCTCTGTAAATCTGACGTGGAATATAAGAACTCTTTGGAGGACTCTAAAACTGTTTCTGATTTGCTTAGTAGTTTGCCAGAGTAATAATTGATAATTCGATTCATACCTACTCATTTTTATCCCTGTTAAAAGATATTGCCAAAGAATTAAGTGCCCAGTACAAAATGCATTGTAATATACATACCATATTTGAATGAAATCATTGTTTTGAATAAAAAATTAATCTTTTGAATAAACAATTATAATATGTATCGAATTTATATTCTGGGTGATCACAGAATCCGTCGTATTCGGAATTTTGCTACGAACCCCGAAAGAACTATCACAGAAATTTTAAAAGTGTCTACTACAACATATTCTGTGATAGTTCTATCGGGGTTCGTAGCAAAATACCGAATACGAGGGATTCTGTGATCACCCAGATTATTGTAAGTAGTAGCTAAACATTTGCAGTAATCGTCCATAATATGGCCTAACTGTAAGCAAATCCTTTTTACATAGCTTTTGTAATACAACTTGATTGAATCTTCTGCGTTATATATCGTCGACAGACTTAGAGCGTACGAATTACGTGTATCTGCCTAAAAATGTGTCTAGAGCAATTATAGGCGATTGTTCTGTTTGATTTTCGCAATCGAGGTTTTGTTTTCGAAAATTTTAGTCAGCCTTTAAAACGGAAGTTCGGTTTTTCTTGTCATCTCGTGATCGTGATTGGTGGCGGGAATTCGAAGTCTTATGTGGCCATAATTGACTTTTTAACGTTCTTTTGTTTTGTATTGCACTACATATATCCACATCGTTAGCTCAGAGTTTACGGTAGTATTTTCTCCTTC
Organism: Cheilosia soror; assembly: GCA_949372485.1. Lineage (NCBI taxonomy): Eukaryota > Metazoa > Arthropoda > Insecta > Diptera > Syrphidae > Cheilosia > Cheilosia soror. Next base: position 37,902,545 of record OX443563.1, read on the forward strand.
ATTCGCTCTCCTCACATACAGGACCAGGGGGTCTAGCAAGTAACTTGATACAATCGAGTTCAGTCGATACAATCGAGCTCCGGCAGCACCTAATTTGTCTCAATCGATTATTCTCGATTGAGACAAATTAGGTGCTGTCAGTCGATACAATCGGGCTCTGGCAGCACCTCAATCGAGAATAACGATTGAGAATAATCGATTGAAACAAATTAGGTGCTGCCAGAGCTCGATTGTATCGACTGAACTCGATTGTATCAAGTTACGTGCTAGACCCCCAGGTTAGGTTAGGCTAAGTAACTGGGTTGAAGAAGAGGAGGTTTCTCCTTTTCATCAGACTCAAGTCTATTTAGACCAATTGTGATGTGCCCATTTTGCCCCTCGGAAATCGTGAATGTTGAAACAGATTTAAACAATTTTTCTTAGTATGATTATGCTTAAATAATTAATAAATAAATGGCCAACAGGCCTGTGTAGTCACCATAGGCCTAACTTCTTACAACCATTCGTTCATTTGTGAATTTTTATTATTTTAAAGGAATGGAAGGGACCTACAATTTTATGCCGAGTCCGAACGGCTGCATTGAGATGCCTTTTCATGAGATATTATACTCTCGATGTTTGTCAGACGTTCGCGAGAGGTGCCGCAGTGGAAAAAACTTTAAGATGTAAAGGGTCCGCCAAATAACTTTTTTTTTTGAAAATGCTATAAAAAATGATGTTGCTAATCAAAACATTTTCAAAAAATTAAAAAAACGAAGAAATTACGTTATAAATATTATAAATTCTTTATTCTACTTCACAATAACAATAATTATATTAATAGAAAATATATTTTGTTTTCTTTTGGTAATTCATTATTCTCACAACATTTTGAGCAAACTTTGCGCATAAATATTAACAAAAACTATTTCTTTTTTTACGTTCTCTTAAAATTTATTGCTTTGGCATTTTATTGCGTTTATGCAAGATTCGCATCAATTGCTTGGACATAAAGTATGGTTTCTCCTCAGATCCATCATTTCGTTCACAGTCTTCCACTGAAATAAAAAGAACAAAAAACCTTGTTTACTCTGCGTCATAGATACCTAACTTTGGTTTGAACTTACGGAAGCATAAGAATAGGGTGTCAACTGCCATGGAATAGACCCCAAAAAATACACTCGTTATCAAGAAAGTAGCTATCACCACAATTGTTATTGGTACAGCTATGTAATTCAAGCGGTGGGCATCTGGGTTTGTTGCAAAATAATAATAAGTACCAACTCCAGCAGCACCCGTTAGCAACAGTTTTGAGAGGAAGAACAAAAAGTCGGTAACTTTGTCCACAGCAATCACCCGGAGGAAATTCCTCATTAAAAGATTAAACGAGTCCTTGGCACTTGTGCAGAAGTTCTTGCCATGAATTGCACACATAATGTAAGCGTTTCGGTTAATAAAACGTAAGAAGTTTTCCAAACACCAGAAGAAACATTTCATGCAGCATAGAATTGCTCTCGTGACACTGTTATCGAATTTCTTAAGCTTTTGATCGATATACTCCAAGATAATTCTTATAATGCGACATATCGTCAGTATGAGGGCACCCAGGACCAGTGTTCCCAGATGATAACGAACTGTTCGGCCAAATGCTCTGGTCAGAACGAAGTACGGAACGTCCGATTTGTGGAATGTCCAGTACCAGGTTGCAAAGGTTGCGGCAAGCACCATGTCCCCCAAGGCTGATATAAAGAATGACAACCATAAGAATCCAACAATGTTGTATGCCTGTAATTGAATATAAGTTGACAATTTTAAATTATTCTGTGTGTAAGATTTCAGTATAATACAGCCAACATGAACTGGTTCAAAATGGGTATAATCCTGGCAACTATGGTGTTTATGTTTTAACTTCAATCACACTTAATTCGCAATTGCAGGCGATATGTAGTGCAAAAAACTGACCTGGAAGTATGAGACGATGGTTGGGTTTCCAATCCCTTCAAAGTAGCATCCTGTATCAACACATGGTACTTTTTCCTTGAAAAAGGTGGCTAACGTCTTATCAGCATGTTCTATGAAACAATTGTTTTGAAATAGTGTAGGATCACACTGCGCGCCAAGAGTGTAGTTTATCCCAATGCCTTCACATTTGCATACTTCTGCAGTGGGCTTTGGTTTTATAACTTTAAAAGACGGTTCTCCAACTGATGCTAAATACAAGCCGATTCCGACTGCCACAGTAATGGTGCACATATACAAAATCCATGGAAATATCGGGAAAAATACTGTGGACACTACACACGAGACTGCCCTGTGAATATAAAATATTATAATAGATATAAAGTTTGAACTTGATTTTAACTAACTTGCTTCCTTCCTTTACGAGAGCGATTGCTATTCGAATTCTACTCCGAAGAACAATTACCAAAAGAAATATAACCACTAATGCAATACTCAAAGCAATCGATGCGTAGAGCCAAGTTGTATGCTTCTGGAAAATATTTTTAACAGATGAAGATAGATTCAGTGAATGGTATGGAACTGTTGGAGTAGCTTTCCAGTAATTATATTGCGTGACACTATAGTAGACACCTGAAATATATGAATAAAATTTGTTTTAGCGTATAGTTGTAACGATGAGCATAAACTTACCGAATCCAAGCCCGAGTAGTACTCCTAGTATAGAAAGCCAGACAATTGGAGTTGCGACCCACCTCATTAGCGAAATGAATATTAGTGATACGATCATTGTAACTATCAGAGCCAAGAAGATGGCCTTCCATGAGCTAATGATGTCTTCCACAATTTTCTCGCCAACCTATGAGAAAATTTGGATTTTGTTCAAATTAGGAATTATTAACCAAAAAATTATTTGCTGTTATAAAAAGTTTCTTAAGTAAAAAATCAGCACGAAACATTAAAAAAATATTCAAACAACATAGTACAAGGTGTAGTGGGTTCCCGGCATCAAAAACGACGAAATTGGGAAATTTTAAAATCAATATTGTTTTATTCTATAGGGACCAAACCGTGTTGGTTTGGGAAATATTTGGGCTCTGGTTCTGGAGGAATAATAGAAGTGGGTAGAATCAAATAAAAACTGTCCTGTTTTTATATCTATTGCCAAACGATGGCAGGACTGACCCAGTACGCGTGATCCTATCCTCTGATGATACCTGGAGACAGATCAACGATTGAAAGTTGAAAGTTCACATTGCAGTATGGAGGAGCAAGAACAGTCCTAAGACAAACTAAGGTAAGAAAAGTGTGGCTTGCTACGCTTACAAGCGTAGTTCGGATACAGCACTGAATACTAGGTCTCTTTCATTTGCTCTAAAATAAGACTAATTCAAAGAAATGACTATGAGAAGTAAGGCTGTGAGAAAATATTATCGAACAATTTTTTCGATAACATCAAAAAATTCAATAAATGGATGAAGGAAGGTGAGAAAGCGAGGTTATTTTCCCGGTGACGATTGGTTTTTGGAATAAGAATTCTCCGCTACGCTCGTCCAGCCTTAGCCTTAAGTTTGTTTCCTACAAATTCCAGACAACAAGTTTACCAAATTTCCTTTCTCGTACCGAATTGCTGACCTTCATAAATCTGCTGGTAAAAACAAAAACAAAAGTAGTACATACGAAAATTGTATTGAAAACAAAAATTGTAACGCTTCAGCCAATTCTTAAATATTAAAGGGTGAAACTCCAATCTTAGGCCTAGTTCACACAATTCCTATTCGATTCTATTTGTTCCGCATTCAGTTTTATTGGCGATGGCGAGGGGTGCATCTTATGAGCGCCCCCAGTCAGCGAACAGAAAGCGCGATTTTTTTAAATCTCGAAACCGAGAAAATAAATTTCACGAATATCGCATGTGAACAACTTAGTACAATACTCACTATCACTACTACTGTTCCATTCATTAACATCACGTAACGGGTTTTTCAATAAGAGCGCTACAAAAGTTTTTTTTAAATAAAACAAAAACGGTTTTGGATATAAATGAAATTCTTTATTCCTGTGAAAGTACGTTCGATGCCACTATGTATGGAACTCGATTTCTTTTGCATGGCCACCACGGGCACGCTTGCAGAAGTCCAGACGCTGAACCCAATTTTCGACGGTTTTCAAGCATAAATCGGCCGATACTGCTGCAATTTCACGTTCGATATTCGTACGAAGTTCATCAATCGTCGCTGGCTTGTTAGCATAGACCATAGACTTGACGTTGGAAATAGTCAGCCAGAAATGAGCCTCATCATAAATTGGACGTAGCGCTCTTAACGTTGAGGCCACTGACTCCGAATTTCGGTAGTAAATTTTAATAATTTCGACTCGTTGTTGGCTCGTATATCTTTCCATCATGAAATGGCAAACCTTACTGAAGAGAAATATCAAAAGAGCGGCAAGAAATTCGGCGTCATTTGCTGTCCCTGTCGCTCTACTTTTGTAGCATCCCTATTGAAAAACCCTGTATATGTATGCGGTACCTGAGAAAAATACCTCCACCGCCTGAACGTAGCCTTACATCGCGTCGACTCCTCTAACTATGAGAAAAGTGTAACTAGTGAATGTAGTTGGTATTAAAACCTACGAGAACGGAACTTTATAACCCGTAGAGCCCTTGTGGACCAGTGGCTATTTGTAATCTAATAACATTTTAATTTTTCTTATAGAAAATGTTTGCCTCTCTTCCGAATTCTTCTATCCACCTGACGAGGACGAAAATCTGTTACAGTTTAAAAATGATCGTTGAAATAGAAATACAAAAAAAATCCTATTCAAAAGCCGGGCAGAAGGGAGAAGAAGGGTCGTAGTATAGATTACGACCTCACAATTTACACGAATGTTTCAAAAATGGTTATATATGAATGGATGCATCAGGTTTGTACTCGGAAGCACGACAAAGACAGAAATCTTTTAGATTACCAGAAGCGTGTAGTGTATTACAAGCTGAAAATCTGGATCCGGGCATTAGAGGATGAAGCTGTAAGAAGTAAGAAACAAAGAAGAATACAGTCACTCGCATTCCTACGTCGGATGTAGCTCCTAGCTTCATTGACAGTGAAATAGTCCTGAAATCGATTAATCATTACTGAATTCCCGGACATTGCAATATTGAAGGTAACATTCCTTGACATTGACAAGAAGCGGACACATCCATTTTGCAAAATTGTATGGCATACGCATAATCGAAGCCATAATAGGTAGGTAGGTAGATGGCGCAACAGGCGGGTGACACCCAAGGCCTAGCTTCTCGCAACCATTCGTTTTGTGTGAGTTTCTATTTTTGAGTCTATAGTTGCTTATTGCTTGTTGCCTCAATCTGAGAGCCGCCTAAGATGTAATTTGTGTTTTTCCGGGGATCGAATCTGGGACCCCTCGCACAGTAGTCCAGCACACTAACCACTGCGCTACTGCGCCCACAATCGAAGCCATAATAGAGGAGCCCAATCCATCCAATAGACAACAAAAAGCTTTTTGGCACAAAATCTAGATGATTTATCTTCATCATTACTGGTGTATCTAATCTCGGGACACTGTGCCATGCCTAACAACTTGGTTTTATTTAACGACTTTTGCCGCGGTGGTGACCAGGCGGTGGAGTCAATCCAACATCTGCTTTGGTGCCCGCTCTGATGCAAGATCGACCCGACGAATACGTTCCCTAATTTTTAGGTTATTGACAAGCACCGCAGAGTTAACATTCTTTCAGATTCAGATATCGAATGTTCTGCACTTTATTAAGAGTTATATTTATATAGCGACTATAAAGGCTTCAATGTGCGTTTCCAAGAACACTGAAGAGATTCTATATAAGCTGAGTTTGCGGGTCTTATAAAACTTCTAACAGCTTCCAATGTGGGCTCACTCTAGCTACAGAAAGATTCAGCTCTATTCGGATATAACAAATATTTTAATAGGCTGTGCTTCCCATTTGCGATCAATAGCTTTCTGAATTGATCAGTTGGTACAAGTGGTTGGGAACCTCTAAATGGATTGTGTATTTTAACGATCACGAAATGACTATTTCAAATACACAGCCTAAAGAGATAGCCGCTGTGGGAAAAAACCTACTTAAAAGGATACTTCCTGTGAAGATTTGTGACAATTTCATTATTCCGTTTTATTCTTTTTAAGATAATTTTTTCAAAGTTTGCGCATACTTGTACAAACAATACACTCAGCAAAACTAATTTTGTAATTTACCAACAAAACCTAATGTCTTAAATAAAAAAAGGATATTATATTTTAATTCTTTTTAATTTTAAAAATAATTTTATTTAATGTGAAATTAAGACACATAATAATAATAATAATAATAACTGCAGCTTATGCTCCTTTTGTCCATTAAATTTGGAATAAATTTCTTACCCCATTGAGATCAGCACCCAGCATTTTTTCGGTTAGAGTAGTAATTTCCGGCGGAAGTTTTATATCATGCACTAACCGATTAATGCCTTCAGCATCCGATGGTACACAACGTTTCGACACTAATAAATTTAAAATAATAATTTATAATGCTGGAGACGAATTTCATAGTTGATGCATTTTTGGTTTTATTCATGACTGGACTTAGGACTAAGCTGTTAAGCGGGACGAGGGACACACCACACAAGACAACAACACAACCCGGGACATGACACAAACATGTTTGTTAATTATGTGTATATATTAATCCAATTAAAAAATATATTTATTTAAAATCACCTGTTGTGCTTCCACGCCGTTGTAGAAATGTGCCACAATGTTTCCAACCAGTCGAGATAAATATGTATTCGTCTTTATCATCTTTTCCTTAATAATGGACTCGCCCAATTTTTGACGCGTACTACACTCCAGGATGGGTTCATCGGCTTCCTTTAGTTGTTGATTAGTCAACGCGATACTTGTCTTTTTTATCGATGCATCACTACTTTGTGTATGATCATTTGTGGGAAATGATACAAAGCTTGAAGACTCTGGTGTAATTTGAAAGGGATGCCTTGATACATCCCGTTTCTTGAGTGAGCGCAGAAATGATGGAATATATTCACACCGATCAGGTGCAAATGTCCACACACAGCGATTCAAAACTATTGTTTTAATATTTTATTCATAAGATTAGAGAAATTTAGTGATGAGTGTTTAAAATAAGTGAAAAGAAAGACATGAGTTTTAAGAAATATTTTTTTGTGGAGTAAATCGACAAGTTTGCGAAAGGAGCTATTTATTTACGGAAGAACTACCTGGCTTCTTGCCCGTATTTTTTGAGCTAAGTTAATCAGCAATGCTAAAGCTACTATTGCACGATTTTTGACATGTTAATGTCATGGTTAATTGCAAATTGACGCTTAAATTGGTTCAAAGTCCCAAGAAATTTGTTGTGGTAAAATTTCCAAAAGAGGCGTATGGGTCCCGGACTGTAAGTAAGAGACCTATAAGTAAGTGCATATACGCAGACTATGTAGCATTGCACTAGGCAGCAGATTTTTAACAACTTTTAGAAAAAAAAACATGTCACTGGTCAATGTACGTAAACAAGGGGAGCATGGGTACCTACCACATTTAAATTCACCAGTTGTAAAAGGGCTCAAAACTTTTGCGGTACCTTTCACTACAAGAAACCAAGATTTTACTTTGACAAGAAAATTTAAAGTCTGTATATCGGTCAGGCAGAACTGGCTTACTCCGAGTACTGCCATAAAAGCTAAACATATTCTCACAGTTGGCTTAAAGACGGAGTATGGAACGGGAGCAGTAATCTTATCAGAATAACTATTATCAGCCATTCGTACCAACCGGAAAATCAACGCATCGCTTTCCAGGCAGAGATCTATATGCAGTGAAGAAAGTGGCTCAAACTCTGCTGGCGAGGGAACTGCGAGCAATGGAAAATATTTTCTGTGTGTACAGCCAAGGAGCACTTAAAGTGTTTAACTCCAATCTGGTAAACACCAAATTCGTAAGTCAGTGCCTCTCGGCATTGAGAGCAATAAACCATCACAATAATGCTGCGCTTGGTTCCTGCTTCCTGGACATGTTAGTGTGGAGGAGAACAAGGAAGAGGATAAACTAGCCAGGTGCGGCTCTGAAATGGATTAGCCGAAAAGTACTACATACGAGCTTTTAACGCAACTAAGAGCGTCATTGAGAATGTCACATTAAACTTGGCTAAAGAACGATGGAACAACACTTCCCGTTGTACCATAACTCGTAGCTTGTGGCCCGCAATTGACACTAAAAGGTCAAAAATTCTAACATCTTTTGATAGAAACCAAATCCGCCATAAGGGCTCTACAAAATTTATAAGAAGCTACAATAGCCGCCAAGCTAGACTTTATAATATCCGAAGAGGTGTTTGAACGTTTTGTTTGCCTTTTTTTGCTTGGGCTACCTTACCATTTCATCTTTTCGATTTGGACATCTGTTACTCGTAATCCGGGATAAAATTCAGTGGTCAATTATGTTTACATCGTTTTCCTATATATATTAAAGATTGCATTTTTAAGCAAGGTTTTTTTATATGTTCTTCTCTAATAACGTTATATCATTTATGTATTCAGCATTTATAATTATGACTAATATTCGGCCTCATTAATTATGTTTGGTATATACGAATTAAGACTTCTTGACATTTTTATCTAAATTTTGGAAAATAATCCTAAATCAAAGCTAACTAAAATTCGCATTGTCGACTAACTCCAAAACCACAAAAAGTATCTAAACTAAACACAAACCATAACTACATAAAGCATGCAGAACAAAACTCACTAGCACAATTCTACATAAAAAGTAATAAAAAAAAAAACCTAAAACAATTAGTAATGTGAATACATACTTACATTCTGTACTTTTGACATACCAACGAGCACATCTATTCTCATTGATAGCTATTTCAGCCTCCTCTTTTGTAGTTATCCGATTTTTATCCTGATCCGATTGACAAATAAGCCTAGCTTTAAGCTCTGCCAGAGTCAACGAATTTTTCATGGTATCCCAAACAAAAGTCTGTGTGGGACAACTCTCCACACAAACTTGTGGGGTTGGACAGCCGGTAATTGGCACAAATGGATCGATACATTTTTCCAAGTTGAAGAAAAATAAATACTTTTTATCTATCACTGGGCCGTCGACACCGCACTTTCGATTAAATGAATCGGTAGGTACCAGCAACTTATTCAAGTCACCATTACGAATTGCTGGAATAATAATATAGAAATATGTTTAAACAATTTTGTCTTAATAAAATAAAAATCTATGATAACTTACCATAGCTTCCGATGTAGCCCCAAGCTGCCAGAAAAACTATGAAAATTAATAAACAGAACACATCTGTGCAGGATCGTTTCGACAGTGGTCCTTTAAATGATCGATCATATTTCAAACGCTCGCCTGAAAGACAGATAGACAATGTTGAACTCGGGAATGTTTTAAATACTATTTTTATTATTATAATTGAACAACAGAAGACGTTATTTACCATACTGTAGCAATTGTATTTGCTCGGAGTATTCGCTAATTTCGACAGATGACTTATCATCCGTAGAATCATCACAACAACATCCTCCCATAGTTTACCTTAATTGCAAATCATTTTGCACAAAAAAAAAAAAAAGCTAAACCAACGCGTAAACAGAGTGCATCCCTTGGACACAGTTGACTGACTAAGTTCTAGCTACTATAAAAATGTCAGCTGAAGAGTGCACACTAACCTAATCTAATAAAGAATTTATAGCTCCCTCAAGCTTACTGTCTTAAAAAAAGACGATACACGTACACATATATCGATAAAAATATAAATTTGTAGTTGTGTAGTACTTCGCCACGACGCGACCCTGTAGATAACGATTAATGTATTAATGCTCGACCACAGTTTCGAATTCGAACTTCCAAATTTCTGTATGTCTCTAAAGGGGTATTATTCTTCTTAAGACGTGTGGACATGTGTATTTATTTAATTAAAAAATGATGCAATGCACAGATTAGTACATATCGGACGGAATGGTATTTATCTCTACAGTCAGTGTGACGTATTTTTAATTTCTTATTAACGAACTTGAACTTTTTTGTGTCAAATCCTACACGAAGGCAAGCACGCACTAAACATTAGTGACCCGAAGATCCAACAAGAAAACACGCTTTAAAATAGTAAAATTACGTATGCACAAATATAGGTGACAACATTTTGTAGACACAATACAGTCACGGTAAATAAAAATGATTCACTTTCAATTCATGATAAAGGTCTACATAAATACCGATACGTTATTTGTTTATGTAAGTACTTCTACCTTTGTGTAGCTGCTATCAGATGATTGTAGTTTTATTTGCTGATTAATTGCTTGCATTCAAATTTCGAATACAATTTTTGAAGGTTATTTTTTATTCACCTGGCCTTGATAAGAAAACCTAAGATAATGAGCTCTTGCCAATAATTTTGGTAATCGCAGTAGGGACTCATCCCAAGTGCCGTTGGGACAGATGGTTTCTTCTTACTAAATAAGTCTACTATAGGTACGTAAGTTCCTCAGGATCACTTTAAATATTGGTGTTGCAATTGTAACTACAATTCCAATCTGTATGCCTAAACTTTGAACTCTATCAGGTGCTTCCGTACAGTTTTCTAGGAGACTGGCTCCTACAATATAAAATTGAGGCATCTTACCTCGGCGACAGTCCCCATCCCCACCTTTCCCCAACACTCGTTTGTTTGGGGTAGCGACATAAGTCCGCGCGAATTTATGTCGTTCTTTGATCGGCGGTGATATGTCGTTTTAAAAACGTCATATCTCCGCGCGGAGATTTTGTGGTTTTTTTGTCGTATTTAAAACGACATAACTCTGCCAGAAAAAAAGCGACATAATTCCGCTCGAAAAGTGTACCGGGCGGAGATATGTCGGCGGCGATATGTAGCTATGCCGTTTGTTTGCACTGATGTAACACCATTTTTGCCTTTTGGATCTTCTCTTTAACATGGTAAAACCAAGTCAGTCCGGTATCCAGATGTATATTCTAGATATAGATAAAGATCTATAAAGGTTGTCCCATAATTCACACAAAATTTAAATTTTGCGCCATTTAATAGTACAGTGATGCCAACAGGAAAAAGATAACAATGTGACAACTAACAGTTGGGGGTTAGTAAAAATGGAGTGCTACTACACGAAAGTACAACGCATTTTCATTGTTGAGCAATATTTAAAAAAATAATTAGGTAAGGTTTGTCCGCAATTTTCGAACAAAATCATCTTTAGTGATGAAGCTCATTTTCATCTTGATGGCTTAGTTAATCGTCAAAATTGTCGCATTTGGGGTTCAGAAAACCCACGGGTAATTGTTTTGGAGTCATTATCGGACCATTCTTCTTCGAAAATGCGATTGGTCAGGCAGTAACAATAATAATCCAGTTTTTAGTGCCTAAATTACAAGATTTCGGTTTCACAGACATATGGTTTCAACAGACGGTCCCACATGCCATACAGCCAAAGAAGATTGGACACGACCCTTTACAAAGGTATTTATTTAAGAGGATTTTTAGGCTTCCGCAATCTAAACCTAAAACTACTCGCTAATTTAAGATTGGTCGGGTTAGCCGAATTCAATAATGTACCTATATATGTATGGACCTGAACTTGTGAGTGGAGGAGTATTCTTTACGATTGCATATCTGCTGTTGACAACAATCTTTTTAAGCTCTGTTTGGACAAAGCAAAAGAGTCATCTAGCAAATTAGTATATAGGCAGCTTAATCTTTTCATCTCTATATATAAAACAAAGTGGAAAAAACTGTTTCCCTCTGTCGCCCATAATTTTCAACCAATTTAGTTGATTTTTTTTTAAATGTCGGTAATTACGATGATCGGCCGATAGGCTAAACAAATTCAAAATCGGACAAAGGGGCGTGGCACCTCCAATACAAAAAAAAAACTAATTAAAAAAGCAAAAAAGGCCTGGCGAAGCTGGCGGGGGTTCAGCTAGTAAAACATAATAACCACTTTTTTAACAATAAGCTAACAGTTTAGAAGATGAGTTAGATTTTTAAAATTCGAACAGATCTGAATCCCAGATGTTCACTGTGTAACCTTGACCGACCAAGACGAGAATGATTTTCACTTCCTAGCATTGTGGCCTATTATTCAGGAAATTCGTAGACAGTCATCATCATCATTTTCAATGGTCCGCTTGTCCATTAAGTGGGTCGCGAGTGTAGGTTGCTCAAGTGGACCCTCCATAGCTCTCGATTCTCCGCCATCGACTCTTAAATCACCAAGGGCAATCCCCATACGGGTATAGGAGAGATTATGGACTTGATCTAACCATCTCATCCTTGGTCTACCTAGAGGACGCCTGCCTGATGGTACGGATTCCATAGCACGTCGTGGAATCCTGGTCGGGGACATGCGACCAAACCATGGATCGCTCCGTCCGGAGAAGTAGCTGCTCGGCATTGAGTTCCTCACGTATTCTGGTATTTCTGATGCGATCTCTACGGGTCACACCAGTAATACTACGGAGAAATCTCATTTCGGCAGCTTGTATCCGCGATCTTATTTTTTCGGTCATTAGCATTACCCAAACCCCATGACCATAGGTAAGAGTTGGAACAAACACCGAATTAAAGACTGACAACTTAGCTTTGACACCAAGTTCAGTTCTCCTAATAACAGAATGGCCAAGCTGTCTCAAAATTGACCCAGCCTGACCAATCCTATAGGAAAACTCGGCATTGCTCCTTCCATCACTCGTAAATAAGACCCCGAGATACTTCGTAGACTGTACTTTGACATAAAGTTTTTTAATCTTTGAAGAATGTGCTTAAATTCTCAATGGATGTAGGGGGTGGAGATCGCTTACCCGATTTGTCGCTCATGCTATGAATTATCAAAATTCTTGTGCAATACACAGGAGATAAACTGTAGGAAAAAAATATTCATTCTGTATTCCTGTAGTCTCGTAGATCCAAAACATAATACAGTCACATATAGAAATCAACTAGAGTGGTTCAACTATTGTGGGTTTAAGTTGATGATAACTTTATTTTCAAATAATTTAATTTTAAATTATTTAAATTTGAAGTTAAACAAGTAAAAGTGTTATCATCGGCCTGGCCGATGCTTTGATACCCTCCACTGTACGTACTGTACAGGTACACGCATGGGTCTAATAGTGGTTTTGTTTGGGAGGTACCAGAACTACTTGACCGACATAGCTAATTTTCAATACGAACTTGACAACGGTAAAAACAAGTCCCCTCATAAAATTTCATTCACCTAAGTCGATTCGTTTGGACGCTATAGTGCTTTTAACAGACAGACGGACAGACAGACAGACGGACATGGCTAAACCGATTCAGAATGTGATCCTGATTTAGAATATATATACTTTATAGGGTCTCCGGTGAATCCTTCTTGGCGTTACAAACGTAATGACAAAGTGAATATACCTTCCTGTGGAGGGTATAAAAATGGTTATAAGTAAATCTTTAGGGTTGGTATTTTATTTTTTTGATGGGACTGTAAAATATAGAAACCGAGACATCATTATTTTCAAAGCCATTATTTGCTCGTTTTAAGTCATTAGTGCGAAAATCTGGTTTTTATGTGTAGTGCCATATATAAAATAACGTCATCCTCATTGTCAGTTTTGTTTTGCTCTACTGATTCCATTTTTACCTACCTATTTCTTCCGTTCCGATTTTGTTGATAGTCACAAAATAAAACCTGTATTGATAGACAAGTATGTATAGGTAATTATGAGTACCCACCTGCCGGCAACAATAAACAAATGAAATGCTGAATTTGTATACTCACAGGGTGTTTCGGTAGCTGATTCAATGGTTTATGATATAAAAAAATATATATAATTAAAACTAGTACGTATACGCATTGGCAATAAGATTACGTCATTAAAAAAAATTTAATATGACTCTGTTTCATTTAATAGAGTGCGTGGCAAAATAGTCACTTTGGGGATTAATTTAATCAACTTCATCTGGAAAACTGTATTATGTATTTACAGGTAACAGGTCAGGTGTTTATGAGGCACCAAAATAATTAAAAGTAGGTAGGTACTAAAAAATTATATGCACACTTTCCCGAAATAAATGCGATTTTCACAAAAATTATAAAAAATGTTGTGCTTGAAATTTGAAAACCAATATCTCGAAAATGAAAGCACGGAGAGTGCTAATTTGTGATAAACATTAATCAATTGTCTGTCAAATGACCTCAGTCTTGTTGCTCTAGGTTTGATTTACTAGAAGTTATAAATGAATAATTGTTGGTACCTATACGTTTTTGGAGGACCTTTTTTAAACATCCTGTATCTTTGTGGGTGTTGAAGATAAATGCCCGCAGCCCGCCCCTCCTATTCGATGTTTTTCACAACATAATCTAATAAATCTGCTCCCAATATTGGTATTCTAAGCCGAACCAATCCGTATACTCGTTGTATTGATGCATTTGGTAGTGATCTTATAAATTCTGAACAAATTGACTTATTAAGTTAACATTCGAGCAACATTATATTTTTTTTCGAAACGATATGGCTCGTAACTCGTATAACTATGCCGGAATACGATAGCAGGCACTGTGGTCAAATTATTAACAACTTCTGTATTTATGGACCAAAATGATTCATATTCACAATACATAATCATTTCAATGCCAAAAAATAAAATCAGAATATCTAGACTGGACCCGATAAATGGAACAATTGTTAAAACCGAATTAATTGCAGCGTCAATTCAGAGCAACTGATATTTTATTTATTTAAATAAGAGAAATTCGTCACCAAATCGACTTTCTACTACTGCCTGATGAAAACTACCAATTTTTTTTTTTTTTTTTTTTTTTATAAACTTACTAGATTACCCAGTGAATTTCGTACCACCTAAAGCTGATTAGTTTGTATCTTGCAGGTAATTTAAATGAATTCATGTCCTTTGTTAAATTTTGACCAAACTTCACCAGGAACACCCCCGGGCTAATACGTAAGAATGTCAGAAAACTTGAGCTTAATCGGTTTGGTTTTTTGCGAGATATACGATTTTTAAGGTTTTTATTTTGTATGGGAGGTGCCACGCCCCTTATTCCAAACTTCAAAGAAACTCCTTTGGGTCAATAGCAAACATTTGAATTCAATCGAGTACAATCGATCCAATACAAATTGGATTTAGATTTTTTCAAATTTCCGACTTTTAATTTGAGGCTTTCCGGATTTTCTTTTTTGTTAAAAAAAAAAAAGACGAACAAAACAAAATAAAAATCATCTAAAACGGTCTAGCAGTTCCAGTTTTTGCGAGAGTAACACACACGAATTGACTATTATCTTGTATCTATACAGTGGGAGCTCGGAAAAGTTGATCGAAATGTCGCAGAGCTTGTCAACTTTTCTGGACTTATCTGTAGAAAATTAGTATTTTGTTCCATTGTGCCATTCTTTTGCCAAAATTTATTTAATTACCTACCGGACAGCAAATATAATCAAATGTGCGACCGGACAATACACGTAAAAAAAAGTCAGTAATAATCTAAATTAACTGTAACTGGTTGACCAAAAGTCAACTTTTTAAGGTAACGTATGTGAGCTAAAATTTGGTCAACTTTTCTGCATAGTAAACTTTTCCGAACTTCTACTATAAAAATAGTGGCAAAATGTATAGTAATTCATCAATTGAGAACGGCTGGACGAATTTGGCTCACTTTTTTTTTCAGTTGTTCGTAATTGCCAGAAGGTTCTTCTGAAAGAAAATTTTGGAAAAACCCTCTGGAAAAGTCGGGAAATTGGAAAAATAGAAAATTGAGAACGGCTGGACCGATTTGGCTACAATTTTTTTTCAGTTCTTCGTAATGGCCGTGGGCGCAGTAGCGCAGTGGTTAGTGTGTTGGACTACTGTGCGAGGGATCCCAGGTTCGATCCCCGGAAAAACCCAAATTACATCTTAAAGTTTTTTTCTACTGCGCCACCTCTCGCGAACGTCTGACAAACATCCGAGAGTATGACTGTCATGAAAAAGCTTCTCAATTGAGCCGTTCGGACTCGGCATAAAATTGTAGGTCCCTTCCATTCGTCCCAAAAATAGAAACTCACACAAAACGAATGGTTGCGAGAAGCTAGGCCTTGGGTGTCACCCGCCTGTTGCGCCACCTATTTATTTTTTTTTTTTCTTCGTAATGGCCAGTAGAAGGTTTATACGAAAGAAAATTTTGGAAAAACCTCCCAGAAAAGTTGGGAAATTGGAAAAATCTAAAATTTATTTTTTTGTATGGAATTTTGTGTTCCGGAAATGGCTTGTCGAATGGAAAAATAGAAAATTCTTAGTGGAAAACTTGGAAAATTGCGGAAAAACGTGAAAAATTTTGAATTTTTTTGACGAAATTTTGCATTTTATCGCATAATTTGATGATTTTGTACGACGTAAAGGTGGAAAATCCTCAAATCTTCGTCTTTGTGGCGGCATGTCAAGGGGTAGAAATTGACTACGAACATGAGAGTCGCATTGCAGAACGATCCATCTGCTCCTGAATTCTCGGGACAACTGCTGGAGCTTGGCAATGGCCAAATTCCCGTTAATGTTTTGACTGGATTGATATCGTTCCCGGAAAATGTTTGCGAGTTCACATCGTCGAAGAGGAACTCATCACCAAAGTGTTCCCCGGCATTGCACAAAATTATAAAAATCTCGATTGGATTAGGTAGTGAACGGGCACGAATTCCGATTTTTCCAACTGATCTTCCATTCCATTTCAAGCGGATTCAGCTCCCCGTTCGATTGGCTTTTGCGATGACAATCAATAAATCCCAAGGCCAATCGTTGAAAGTCTGTGGTATTACATACTTGAATTTCCCTGTTTTTCGCACGGTCAGCTTCAGCTTGTTCGTTTTTGCGCCGGAAAACAAATCGAAAAACACTGTATATTACATCGATCTCTATACTGATTTCGATTCCATTCAAATAAATCAAATTTGAACTACATATCTGTGTTTTATTATCACTCTGGATCTGGAGTTTATCTGAAGGCGTTAAATTGGGGCGAAACGAAGTTCGCCGGGTCCGCTAGTAGTATATAGATTTTGTGTGCGATGAAAACATAAACATAAACAGGAACATGATTATCTTGACTGTACTCACAATAATATTCATCCTCAACTACAATAATACAAATGAGGCACTTTATTGTGTCTTTCTGCATGCCATGCTTCGTTTTCGTAGTAGCAATATTTGTGATTACTCATTACATTAGTGACACGTCGCTGGACGTTTGCGCATGTACTACGAGTATGTACATTTTATTAATTTTTGAAAAATATGTTTGACAATCCAGTTTCTAATACAAATTTCGTAAAAATAGTGGCAGAATATCCCTGATAGCTAAAAATTTCTGGCAATATTGATGCTTCAATGTAAAAATTTGTTAAAATGAAGTTGCGCATTAACAATATTGCTATTTGCTAAATTGCTTATTAATCAATTTAGAAAGTCAAACTACCTAACCTAGACCACCTGCCGGAAGAGTTTCGCCAAAATAATAATAATAACCTTGTGAGACGTCAGGAAGTAGAAAAAGTTTTAAGTTGACTTGACATTGACATGTCTGGACTCAAATGGAACAATTTTGAGTTTTGTTTGTTTGCATAGAAGTCACAATTTGTTTTTAGAAAGAAAATTTGTGTAAAATTATTGGATTCTGTTACCAAAAGCTGTGAAATACATTGAAATATACAGTGAGCGTCAAAAGTGAGTTAACACTAATGATGTTTTCATTTGTTTTTTGAGTTTAAAAACAGTTTTTTTTAAATATATATAAAGTATTTTATCCTGTCAAAATTAAATACATTTTGTTATTTTTATTTCAAACTTTTTACAGAATGCTGCTGAATTTTTTCAATATCATAAAGAAAATTTAAAAGAACGTTGGTGTTTACTCACTTTTGACGCTGACTGTATATATAAAAAAATAGTTTTTTCTACGTCCGTCAGGGCGACCCGAAATGAGTGCTCCAGAGACATGTAGACACAAATATGTACAGTACATAGATGTCAACTTAGTACTTACTAAGTCGAGAAATTCAATATCAGTAACCCATCCATAAATGGCCGCGTTCCATTGACCGCTAGATGACTAGCGGCATGCCAAACTCCATATAAAAAAAAATGACATTTCAGCATTTGCGCTAGAGCTCTAGCACATTTTGTGAAATATCCTTTTCTGGGAAATTTTTCAATCTAGCACAAAATGAACTGCTAGATTGAATAAAAATAACGAACTGTCAAAACAAAAGTGAAAGTGGAGAAGTCAAATATTTCCAATTTGGTGTAAAATGTGAAATGAAGCTTCTACGTAATTAATATACATTGTATTTGTTTATTTGAATTATAATGTATTAAAAAATATGCGGCATGATGCCCCAAAATACATTTTTGACTCTCATGAAGATGAAATAATACGCATTCAAATTGGTTTTAATGTCACTTTGCCGCTGCCGCTAGATCTCTAGCGCCAGCGTTCCTCCATCAGGGATATTATGTGCTAGATGACTAGCGGTCAAAGGAACGCGGCCAATGTCAACAAAAAGAACTGTAAACGTGACCACTCTAGCCTATAGGCCTACTAAACTAGAATCTTGAACGTGCTCATTAACTCCGCAACTATCTACTGTCGCTTTAAAGCCACAGGTCTAAAAACATGTTTATACCATCCACAGTGAAGGTATATACAATAATTACATATTCATTTTGTTATTAAATTTGTAACGCCAAGAGAGTGTCACCACACCAGCGACAAACTCATAAAGTATGTATGTACATATATTCTGAATCGGGATCAAATTCTGAATCAATTTAGCCAAGTCTGTCTGTTGAAAACACGATAGCGTTTAGCGTCCAAACGAATTAAGTTGTTAGGATGGAATTTTGTGAGAGGACTTCTTTTACCATCGTCAGGTTGGTATTTAAAATGGGCTGTATCGGTTAAGTAGTTTTGATACCTCACATACAAAGCCAATATTATACCCATGTGTTGTGAACGTAAAGTCACATGGCTAGCATTTAGCATGACTTGTATGCATTGGAGGGTATCAAAGCATCGGCCAGGCCATGATAACACTTTTACATGTTTTTTTATGATACAATGCTCAAAGAGTTGCGATTGGGATATAAACAGGTACAGCCTATACGTATAAATGCGGTGCACAATGAAAATCTGGACAAAGTCTTGGAGTGAGAAAAAGAAAACTCGGTTGTATTTAATGTATCGATCATAAAAATCATTAAATTGAACAACCAACTCATCCCAAGGCAGCCATATATATTCTTAGAGCCACAGTCACTGGTGAATAAAGTGGCAAGTCAACATTGCAAGATCAACCATTAACCCCGTTAACTAAGTTACCTATTTCAAAACCAGAAAGATAAATCCTTCTTCTCTTTAAAACACAAGGTAGGCCAGTGGCCTATTTCACCGACTTACAAATTGTTGTTTACAGGCATTTCTTAACAAATTTGTGCAAAAATCTATTTTTTCTGTTTCACAAAAATTTTGTATTACAAAATTGTTTTTGTTGGTTACAAAGAGAAATTTGTCAAAATTTAATTATTTCCGTTTCACCAAAAGTTTTTTTTCTTTGTTGCTTACAAGTACAAATACATATGTTAGTTAGGTTAGGTTAGGTAAGGTGGCTGTCCCAAAGGGGACACACTTAGACCATAGTTTAGGTCCATTGTGATACCACAGAAGGGGGGGGGGGGGGAGGCGGCCAGAACGGGCGTTACCCTGGGAATTCTTTTGCTACTTGCGAATTTGGGTTTCCTACCTGGTTAAGAGGTTTTTGGTAGTGACTGAGGCAGTCGGAGCTTTTGAAATTTTTCATCACCTGGTTACGGCTTGGTCTTCGGGTCAAGGTGGAGAGCAGCCATAACGGTCTGCCCCCTGCCTATTGCCTCTGACGGGGTCCTCTAACTATCGAGGTGGGATTGGTTGGTGTGATCAGCTCCTCCATTTGGCGGTTGGTCTTCAGAAACAGACAGAGGGTGACCGAAACAGTCTAACCCCCTGCTAGTATCCTCTGACAGTTCGTTACTAAGGAGGGTGACTGGTGCAGATAAATACATATGTTAAAATTCATATTTTTTTTTTCAAGTTTGTGTTTTCCCAAATCAAGAAATTTTACAAATTTGTTCAATTATCTACAGAAAATTTCTTACAATAGAAAGATCGTGTTTCGATGTAGTAACAAATTGTAATTTTTCGAAGGAATCGCTTTTCAAACCTAAAAATGTCTTTACGTCGAAGGCAACGTGGCACCGATAGTGATATTAGTTTGTGCTAAATAGACGAAGACTAACTTATGACCACGAATTAACTATGAAATTTCAGATTCTTTCGTTTTCAATGAAAAGTTTCGGTTAAAACGTGCTAAGGCAGAGGAAATAAACGACATGAGAGCAAACGAACGAATTGATGAAATGCGAACTTTTAATGTATTTATAACAGAAAATTGAACATTTAACTATTCCAAGAGAAGGATAATTAATTATCCCATCAAAATGTACCTATTAAGAAAACAAGTTAAAAAATAGTTTAAACAACGAAATTTCGAATTCCAAACTTTTTCAGCTAGGTTCCAGAAATCGAGTGAAATCGAAATTGCAAATCGAGTGAATTCGTTTTCAGTGTTCTGCATTTCGAGCGATTCGGAAACTCAGAAATTTTTTCGAAATCACAATTTCACTTTGTCAAATACAGTGAAATGTAGAACACAAAAACTCATTTCCGATTTCATTTCGAGTAAAAGTGAAATGTGGAACCTACGAGTTTGCCTGCTAGTGAAAACACCATCGGCGCGAATTGTCAAAGTTTATTCGCAAAATGGCAATCCACATTTTTAAACCGCTAGAGAAATTTCTGGTAGAAACTGAAGGCTGAAATTCGAGAACTGCCATGAAAAGTGTTCATGTGAACGAACTGTCAAAATTCGCGAATATTTGTTCGTTCTTAGGTAGTTGGTCGCTCACATGTGAATAGTCCTTAAGACAAATTGGACGTCGGATTGCAAATCAGTCTGAAAATAAACTTTTCACTGACACTGATATGAACATACATCAATTTCTAACAGGTTAGAAAATCTGCCGAATAAAACATTTTACTTATCGCGAATAAAACCGATAAAAATGTCGAGCTATGGAGGGTCCACTTGAGCAACCTACACCCGCGACCCACTTAATGGACAGGCGGATCATTGAAAATGAATGAATGAATAAATGTTATCTGTTAGAAGAATTACAAAATTATGAAAAACAGTTGTTGTTTACAACTCTGAGAAAGAAACGGTTTTTTTTTTCTATTTTGCCCGATCCGTAAGAAAGGAGACCCTCTAAACTGCGCCAACTATAGAGGCATCAGTCTCCTTAACATCGCTTACAAAATCCTGTCTTCCGTACTGTGTGAACGCCTGAAACCATTTGTCAACGAACTGATTGGACCCTATCATTGCGGTTTTAGGCCCGGTAAGTCCACAACCGACCAAATATTCACACTACGGCAGAGATACTCATGACCTATTTATCGATTTTAAAGCCGCATATGACAGCATTTATACGTGCTATATACAGAGCCATGTCTAGTTTCGGCATCCCTGCCAAACTTGTCAGGTTGTGCAGAATGACGATGGAGAACGCTCGCTGCTCCGTAAAGGTTGGAAACAATCTCACCGAGACCTTTGATGTCAAAAAAGGATTTAGACAAGGTGATGCGCTGTCATGTGACTTTTTCAACATCATTCTTGAGAAAATTGTGCGAAACTCGCAAGCCAACACCAGGGCTCTCTATATAAGACCCTCATCATCCCAGTCCTGCTTTATGGCGCAGAATCATGGACGTTGTCAAAAGCAGATGAAGATCTCCTTGGGCGCTTCGAACGCAAAATTCTTCGAGTGATTTTCGGTCCCGTTTGCTTTGACCGGCATTGGAGGAGGAGATTTAACAGCGAGCTCTACGAGCTGTACAGCGACATCGACCTGATCAGAAAAGTACGCATCAGTCGACTAAGATGACTAGGACATGTAGAGCGAATGAACACCAACGCTCCGGCCCGAAGAGTCTTCGATTCCACCCCGGAGGGACAACGCAGTAGAGGAAAACCTCGCCTTAGGTGGCGCCCACAAGTGGAAGGGGACCTCAACCAACTTGGAGTGCGCAACTGGAGGCAGTTAGCCAAAGATCGTGCTAACTGGGGAGGTGTGTTGGTTGAGGCCCAGATCCACCCCGGACTGTAGCGCCATCTAAGTAAATAATAAATACAAATTCCCTATATATTTTTTTTTTTTACAAATTTTTTGGAATTAAGTTTGCAGTTTGTGAAACAGAAAATCAGTTAACAATTTTGAGAATGTAATAAACAAAAACAAATTTGTAATTATAATTATTGTACTCGAGTATTGTGCCCGTATATGGAGCTTAGTCTTCAATTCATTCAGTAAACCTACTTGGCAGCTGACACAATACGGAACCGATCCGTTCGACAAATACGAGTTATTTTTCACTAGCCTCAAATCTACACCCGATAATGAAATTATTTTTCGGAATGCGATATATGAGCAGACAACTTATGCACAACTGATACACTTGATAACCGCGGG
Organism: Cheilosia soror; assembly: GCA_949372485.1. Taxonomy (NCBI): domain Eukaryota; kingdom Metazoa; phylum Arthropoda; class Insecta; order Diptera; family Syrphidae; genus Cheilosia; species Cheilosia soror. Next base: position 37,925,145 of record OX443563.1, read on the forward strand.
GACATAATTTTTTGAAAACTCCGCAACGTCAACGTGTAACAATTTAAGTGCAGTTGTAAAACTCTCAGCTGTTGAAGCCGTTAAAGGCTGGCCTTTTCGAGAGAAATTCCCTCTGCTGTTTTTAAAATATCACTGACTCATAATTATTAAATTATATTTTATTAATTAAGGCATTATTTGAACTGATGTGTACATTTGTTTACCTGAACATGGAACTGGATAAATTTTACTAAATTTACAGCACAGATTTATTAAACGGCACAACATTCTCTTGTCCCGGCACTAACTACAAAACAAAAGTGCAAGTGCAAGAATCGATTGACAATTCTTCCGTGGACAGCGAAATTAGGTTACATGCAATCTGAATTTTCCTGTGAAACTGAAAACATGAGGATAAACAATTTCAATCTCTGTTTGTTTATGTGTAGATTTTTTTTTGCTGTAATTGACCGTAAAAGGATATCTTTTGGTTTCGCATGATATGTACTCTAATTTAGTCATAATGTAAATTATAGTCCCATGACAATCAACGTTTTTACTTTGCAAATTAAAGAGAAACTTTTAGAGTCGAGAGTCGAGACACGTAAGCATTAATGGCTGAAATATTTTTTTTTTGTATTGTTTGTATAACTTGGTTACCAAAATTGTTTTATCAATGGAAATGGAAACTTGTCTACAACAAGAGCAATAGCGCTTGTTCCGTATATGGGTTTAATGTTGACTTGACATTAAATGTGGACATAATGTGTGAATACCTAAGTACATATATTATACATAACGTACTCATAAAAGAATAGGTATGTTGGCACGCAGCAAATACTAGAAGTAGAACACAGTTTTTGTTTCCTTTGAAATGTGTTATATGTGCAATTTTAAAGTAACTAGTGGTGGGGGAAAACAGTGGGACCACGATTGTGACGAATTGGAAAGTAGTTGACAATATTCTTCGTAACCTTATTATCTTGAATATTCGTAATCCATCCCAAAGACTCAATGCACTTTATAGGAGTCACAGTCAATTCAGGAATCACATGGCCGGACCACATATCGCAAGATCGGCGTCCGCTTAACCGTCACTTAACCTACTTGACAGCATACAGAGACGAGCAGTTCGACTTATTGGAGACCCTACACTCACACCGAATCTACAACCGTTGGTGCACAGAAGACAAGTCGCTGACCTATGCTTGTTCTATAGGTACTTCCATGGTAAATGTTCCGAGGAACTCAAAGACATTATCCCTCGAAATGCAACTTTTGGGCGCCCCACAAGGCAGGCTGCTAATGCTCTCATGACCATACACAACCGCGAGGACATTAATTTTCCAAAACTCCTTCTGTTACAGGACAAGCAAACTTTGGAACTCGCTTCCTGGGGATTTATTTCCAGAAAACTACAATTTGCAGCAATTTAAGTACTAAGCATCTCGGGCGCTGATGAAGAGTTATAGGTTCGCCTTTTCCGGGAGAAGTATTTAAAAAAGAAAAAAAAAGAGATTAAATGATTTCTTTCAAACTTCCTCAAATTGATTCGCAGTTTATTTTTTAATTTAAATGTTAGCTCCAATATAAACGATAGGTACCTATACCTAGATAGATAGGTATATGGAGGGTCCACTTGAGCAACCTACACCCGCGACCCACTTAATGGACAAGTGGACCATTGAAAATGATGATGGTGATGATACCTTTCATATGGCTATAACTTAGGCGCCAAAAATTGATAACGGTATTTTGTAGAGCAGTTAAATACAAACATTTTTTCTCCCAATTTTTGTCCTTAAATTTCAAGTTTAAAATTGTTTTTTTACAAAAACTATTAACAGAAATAACTTTATTTAAAAATAATATTGAAGAACAGATTCCTGGCTTTCGAAAATGCCGAAATCCTTTACTGTAAGTGTTGCCATTGTTCTTTAATATTTTATTTTTTTAATTATAAGTATTTTTTTTTTAAATAACCCCTCCCGCCTAAACGAAGCGAGATAGAACCCCCTCCCCTAGTAAAAAATGCTTGTATTGTACTGCACGTATCTGTCAAAATTTAGTTCGGCACAATTTTTGGGGACGCTCTTCATTATGATTTATGGCTTATTCGGGAAAAATTTGGAAAAACATTTTTTATTTGTAAAATGGCCTCTCACTAAACACGATTATTAACTATTTAGAGAAATAGGACGTCTAAAGGAAAGTCATTTTCGAGGTTTCTATTTAATTTCCACTTTCCATGACATTCTTTATTTTAAGACTGTAAAATCTTTCAAAGTCAAAGTTTGTATGGGAACATTTTTATTTTTCATCCACTTCAAACTCGGTTTGTGTACTCCGAAAAAAAATTCTCCGATTTTGTAAATTTTGCTTGGGACCGAGTTGTTGGCGATCGCCCCTTTTCAGGGGGTCTTTTTCATAACTCACCAACCGTCCGTCGTATCAATTTAAAACTTTGTAATGCGTCCTAATCTTTGTCCCGTTAAATATGATTATCAAATTATATCATCCAGCTTGGGGGAACGGACTCCAAAAATATTCAAACGGAATTCTGTAAGAAAGGAGCATACTGCTAGAATGTGGTACACATCTTTGCGGTTACATATGTTGCACAGTATAGGAAATTTATGCGGTGTGGGATATAATTAAGGCTTCCCGATGGTATACTCATCATACGATATGATGTTTTGTGCCGTAGATAGTGGTTCAGTCTGCTATAGTAAAATCTGTGTTAAGATGCCAGCGTTTCACTAGCATATTTGTAATAACATTTTTGAACTGTTTTCTCCAAAAGATATTTAGGCCTATTCGGCAAAATCTTTTATTCTGTTATGAATTTTCTGTTATGAATCATAAAAGATTTCGACCATAAAAGATGTTTTATAAATCGTATTCGGGGTTTCGAACTTTTATGAAATTCTGTTATGGAACTTTGAAAATTGAAAATCTGTTACGAAGCTGTCAAAACAAACCGCAGAGTTTTTTTTATATGAAATGAGTAATGCTGGGTTTCCACTTGTCGATTTGAAATTGACAATTGACGTATTTTTATGCCAATTAAGCAATTGGCAAGTGGAAATAGCGAAAAATTGCATGTCAATGAAATGACTAACAGCGTTTGCCAATAACTGACAAAGAAACCACTGGACAAGTGGAAATAGCTGAATTGTCAAACAAAATGTTACTTTGTCTATAATTGACAGAAAAAATTTAATTGGCATCGAGTTCATAAGTTGGTCAATCAACTGACAAACGATTTTTTGCCAATAATTGGCATAAGTGGAAATGAACTGACGTTGGTGTCGTTCAATGACATAAACGCGAGGGCTGTCAAACTTTGTCAATCAACTGAAATGTGGAAACCCACCTTAAGTTCTGAATTATTAAAAACAAAATAATTGTGTAATAAATACTGGAACATCTTTTTAGGAAAAAGACAACAATAAACCACGACCGAGCTAAAGCAAATATATTGCTCCTTCGTGGAGCTAAATCCAATAAGAAAACACTGCTTAAATCAGTAACCAGCTGAATGAATCTGGATGTACTGGGCGATAAATGCGATAAGTAAACCAAAAATGGACTACTTTGTGATGATTGTTAGGGATGCGATCCGGTCGGTACGGGTACCTATAGCCAGCCTGTAGAAGAATAGTTGGTTCAGTGCGCGAATTAGAACCCTTTCCTGTTCCCTTTTATTTTATGGAAAAAAATAAACCATGTACGTTATAAAAATATAATATGACTTTATTTTTCAGAATCCAACTTAAGACTAACTTACTGTCTAGCTTTTTCTTAAAAATGAAAGCTTTTCGCTTAACTAAAAAGTAAACAAACTTTCCGTTTGGTGTTCAAGTGCAAAACACCTGCACTTGTTTTTGTTGATGCACTTGCGAGTGCAAAGCAACTGCACAGCTTCGCGATGAGTTTAAGTGCAAAACATCTGGGCTGGATTTTGGTTAATGCCGTTGTTTCGGCCAAGTGCAAAACACCTGCATTTGTTTTCGTTGGTGCACTTGCGAGTGCAACGCAGCTGCACAGCTTTACAATGTGTTTAGGTGCAAAACATCTGTGCTGGATTTTAGCTAATGCCGTTGCTTCGCCTAAGTGCAAAACATCTGCACTTGTTTACTAGTTTTAGTACAAGCAATTATGATTGTACGTAACTCGTCCCACCGAAAAAAGATGAACAAAAGAAATGAAGTTCATCAAGGTATAAAAACTAAATAACATATGAAGATATAGTATATAGAGATATAATATATAGATATACAGAATATTTTAGTAGGTTTTACAAATAACTATAAGATATCAATTAACATTTATTCATAATTTCTTTCTTTTTCTTGTACATAATCCAAACATTTTTTTTTTTTTAATATTTTTATTATTATTACTTTTTTTCAAAATAACTTAGGGTATTCGTTTTCCGCAAACATTATAGTATTGGGTTGTAAAATAAGGTGTAAAATAAGTTTATTAACGCTTTTAGTGTGCAAATCAAATTATTATTTCTTCATTTATCATTTGGCTTACTTCTTTTTTTTAATTTTTTGTTTATGCACTTTCCGTGTATGAGTATCTACAGTAACCTTATCATTGGTTTTAACTATATGACTATTAAACCTAGGTGCTAATTTATCGCGTCTATCATCTGCCTCGTAAATTTTTTCACCCGGGCTATAATTAGGCGGATCCTTACGCGATTCATTCAATCTCTCTATATAGTTTTGTTTTTTAGCTAGGGATCGATTGTAAATAATATTTGCAAGATTTTCATAATTTTCTTTATGAGTTCTAAGATAGTCTTGCTTGGTTATATGCTGGGGATTACAAGGAAACGGCTGATTTTTGTTAACATGTCCTGTCAAAAGTTCGAAAGGAGTTAATTTTGTTGTCGAGTGTATTGAATTATTATACGTTAAAACTGCCTCGTCTACAATCTCTTCAATGGGCATATCCTTTGTCTGTGATTTGATAATGCGAACAAGTTCTGTTATCGTTGAATGGAATCGCTCAACAGGTGAATTTCCATTAGAGGTTTTAGCACATATCGTGTGTTGAGTTATATTATATTGCTCTAGAAACTCTCTAAATAAGGTGGATACGAACTCACTACCATTATCACAAACAATCTTTTTTGGCAGGCCATGATGAGAAAAATAATGTCGTAAACATTTTATTAAATTAATGCTAGTTCTTGCAGTTAGCATGTAAACACAACCAAATTTGCTAAATTTGTCTAATAAGGTAAGGAAATTTGCTTTGTTTATAGAATAGATGTCGATATGTACAATTTCCAGAGGCTTTGATGGGGTTTCCGTTAATTCAAATTTGATTTGTTCCCTGTTACGGTCGTATTTAAGTCTATGACAGGTATCACATTTGTTAATAACTGCTGATATAATATGCTTCATATTTGGGAAATAAATAGTTCTTTTTAGATGTTCTAAGGTTTCTGTGATACCCCTATGGTGACAATTTATATGATATTCCCTTACATGTTCTTCTTGCTCATCCCTCTCAATGATGTCCTTTAAGAGAACATTTGATCTTACTAATCTAATATGTGATTGGTTAAAGTAATTTGAATATACAGCCTGTATCGTTGGAAAAGTACTATCATCAGCCAGGATAGCAGTTAGTCTTTTTGAATTTAAATAGTTTTTGAAAATTGATATTATAACTGCTTCATTACCGGGGTCCTTATGTTCGATAACATATCTTTTCTTTCTTTTAAAAAGAATCGTTAACCTCGCTGAGATTTCTGATTTAGATGAATTTTGTTTTATTATAACCTGATTTGAAAATTCATTGATTGGTCGTTCCGATATAGGAATACCATCGTCCAAATTCTCTTTTCCTGAGTGAATGGTCGATATATTCTCGGATGCACTTATATTGTTTTGCATAGATACACTATTTAAACTTTTTGTGTTACATTTGGGTAGGTTTGTTTCATTTATGTGAATCTCAATTCGAGAAAGTGCATCGGCATTAGTATTAGATCTTCCTTTTTTATGAACTATTTCATAGTCAAATTCTTCTAATTTTAATCTCCAACGAATAAGTTTGGAATTGGGTTCTTTGAGAGAAAAGAGCCACGTAAGAGGTTTGTGATCGGTGATAATTTTAAATTTTCTACCGTAGATATAAGGACGAAAATATTTTGTCGCCCAAACAATTCCTAATAACTCCTTTTCTATCGTGCTGTAGTTTTGCTCTGTTTTGGATAAAGTCCGACTTGCATAACAAATCGGCTTATCTGAGCCAAGGGGACCTTGCGAGAGAATTGCACCTAAAGCAACATTACTTGCATCAGAAGTGACATTGAAAGGTATGCTAAAATCTGGGTACTGAAGGATGGGGTCATTGCACAAGATAGTTTTACAGTGGTCAAAACAGCTTATATAGGAGGCATCAAGCTTTATAGTTTTCCCTTTTCGCAAACACTCCGTCAATGGTTTCGTCAAATTCGAGAAATCTTTAATGAATTTTCTGTAATATCCCAGCAGCCCAAGAAAAGATTTTATTTGCTTTGGTGTTCTGGGAATAGGAAAATTTTTGACTGCAATTATTTTATCAGGATTTGGCTTTATGCCTTCTGATGTTATAATGTGGCCTAAAAATGAGACTTCCTTACGGAGGAATTCAGACTTATTGACCTGTATTTTTAAGTTGTGTTCCCTTAATTTTTGAAAAACTGCTTCTAAATTTACTAGATGTTCTTGCAACGAGGTAGAGAATACAATGATATCATCCATATAAACGAGACATATTTTTCCTTGAAGGTCTTTTAAAACGTTATCCATTACTCGTTGGAAAGTGGATGGGGCGTTTTTGAGCCCAAAAGGCATTCGGACAAACTCGTAGTGTCCGTTTTCTACAGAGAACGCGGTTTTAGGGATATCCTGAGCCTTAATCTCGATCTGGTGGAAACCAGAAGCAAGGTCGATAGTGCTGAAGTATAAGGACCTACCGAGCTTGTCCAGGATTTCTGTAATATTCGGAATGGGATAACGATCGTCTATAGTTTTATGATTCAACTTCCTGTAATCAATTACCAATCTCCACTTAGCCTTCCCACTTGCGTCTTTTTTCTTTGGAACAATCCAAATTGGAGCTGACCAAGGAGAAAAACTGGGTCGAATGATACCTTGATTCAGAAGCTCGTTTATTTGCCTCTGTACTTCTTCCTTGTGTATGTATGGATATCTGTAGGATTTGCAATATATTGGAATGTCATCTTTAGTATTAATTTCATGTTTAACATTGTTAGTAAATGTTAATTGTCCTCCTTCTTGGAAGAAAATGTCCTGATAATTGTGACACATATTCAATAATAGCGATTGTTCTTCTCTGTTAAGATGCCCCATTCTCAGAATCTCCTTAAAATTAACTTTCGTGCCCTTAACATCTCCTATGGAATAGTTATGAACCTCCCCATAAATTTCAGTTGATTCTGCCTTTAATGGCTGCTCAATTATAAAAGTCTGTGGAACACCGGATTTATTTATGACCTCAATGTATGAATACCAAGATTGAGCATTATAAAACCCTTCTGGAATTAACAAATCTGGTTTTATATATGTAGGTTTTATATGAATGCTACCATTCTCCACGTCAACCGGTAAGTGGCATATTGTTTTACTAAAACCTGGCACTTCGTACAGTCTGGACATAAGATTTGGCTTGAAATTCAATGGAATGTGGTCATTGCCACATTTTAATCGAGAGTTTTTAATATCTATAATGATGCCAAGTTGTTTAATAATATCAGTTCCTATTAGACCATCAAAGTAGTTATGAAATCGGAAAATTAAAAATGGTAAATTTTGTCTTGATTTCAACTCCGGAAGTCCTCGCAAAATAGTTTTTTGATCTACAATTCGAGTAGTAAAAATGGTTTTTATTTCTACTGGCTGTATTTTAATATGCTGTAAATACTTAGCGCTGTTTGGATTTATGAAGGATCTGTTACTGCCTGTGTCAATCAAAAATTTTAATTTAGTACTTCCTAAGCTATAGACATCAATATAAGGTAAAACACTAGAATTTAAATTATTAATGTCTAAATAGCCTATTGATTCTCCGAGGCTGGTAAACGAAAATCCGTATCGTCAATCTCCTGCTGTTCATAAGCGTTTGAACTATCCAAGTGTTGGTAGTAATCCTGATAAGAAAAATCTGTCTGGAGTTCGGGCTCCTTTTGTTGATATTCATTACAGTTGTTGTAATATCCTGCTTCTATATTATAAAATTGCTGCTGTCTTTTTGGAAATGAACTATTTTTTGAATGTGTGTTACTACTTCCGCTAGCAACATCCATTGGTTCAGCCTGTGGTAAAAATGGTGCAGGTCCCGAATTTAAGTTGGATCTATTGTTGTATGTAAAATTGTTATGATTTTGTGTACCTGGGATATTGTTAATAGGATATTGAGGAAGATGTGGCCTAGGAGGTAAATAAACATTTTGAGGGTGATATGGTCTAGGAGGTGTGTAAACATTTCTAGGAACATATTGGTTGGAGTATTGTGGATTAAAATTTCCTGTGTGGACAGCATTTCCTTGGGGATATCTTATACTTTGAAACCTAGTTTGAGATATTTTTTGGACATTGAGAGGGTTTCTGTAATAAAATCTATTTTGTTCCTCAAGGCAAAAGTTTAGAGCCTCTGTTAGTTTTGAAGGCCTCATTGCCCTAATTGTTGAACCTATTGGTTCCCTCAAGCCGGACAGAAATGTGTTCAAACACATTTCCTCGTACAGCGATTTCTTGGCTTCGATGACTATTTTATTTGTTTCGTGTACCCTAATATGGTTCATAATAGTAGAAAGGATGTGAATAATTTTTGCGTAAAAGGTTTCGATATTATTCTGGTCCTGCTTTAACTGGTGAAGGTCTCGAATGAGACTTGTTTCGTTTCTTTTGTCAGCATAATGAATAATTAAATTGTTTTTTATTTCTTCCCAATTCGTGGAAGTGCCATACATGTTTAATATTTCATTTGCTGGACCGATGATTTTGTTTCGAATCGCTCGTAAAATTATTTGGCCATAACTTGTTGTTATTATTGGTTTTATATGGCATAGAATTTCTTCTACGTTACTCAAAAAATCAAAAAGTAAATGAGGATTGCCATCAAAATTTGGCATATCTTTAACTACATCGGGGATCCGAAGCGAATTGAAAATACCCATTGCAATATCTGGATTCATGGTAAATAAATTTAAATGTACTTCGTTCGCGGTTAAAAATGAAGAAGTAATAATTGATTCAAGCAAATTATGTCTTTTTAAGGATTCAAAATTAATTTGTAACTGATTTCTTTTATGGAAACTGGTAGTATAAAGAGAACTAAATTTACGTGATCTCTCTTTTTTTATATGTGGAGACATTAGTGTGAATACGAAAACCCAATAAGAAATATTTTTAGAAAAACGGACTTACCTTTACACCATTTTTGAATTAAATTTTAGTTTTAAATATTTGGTTTGCATTTAAATTTGCAAAAATACACAATTTTATTTTTAATTTTGTGTTTTATTTACGTTAACTACTAAACAAATTAATAATAATAAACACTACTTATTCACTGCTTCTAAATAAAATATTGTTTCCGCTTTCTTAAAGATGAGCTGTCGGCTTCTTCTGTTGATTGCGCCAGTTACTTAATCTTTCGGACGTTGATAGTATTTCAGTTGATTTTTAACTTTTTTTTTTTTCGTTAGTTAATGTTCACTTTGTTTGTTTACTTTCTTTCTGAAGGCTACTTAAATGTGCACTTTAGTTTTTAGTTACTTAAATGTTCGCTTTAAGTTTTTTAGTTACTTTAATTTCACTTATTCAGTTTTTCAGTTTTTTACTTGAGTTTTCACTTTTTTTTTGTTAACTGAGAATTTTATTATTGTTAGAAAGCTACTAAACTTCACTTAAAAACTGAGTTTATTTTTTCTTTTTGAAGCTACTTTATTTTTCACTTTGAACTTTAGAAAATTGGTATTCTTGTTGCTGTTTAAAAGCTACTAATTTTCACTTAAAAACGTCGTTGTATTTATTTTTTAAAAATTGAAAGCTACTAATGTTCACTTAGAATAAGAAAATAAAATACAACTTTTATTCTTGCACCGACTGCGCCAATTAGAACCCTTTCCTGTTCCCTTTTATTTTATGGAAAAAAATAAACCATGTACGTTATAAAAATATAATATGACTTTATTTTTCAGAATCCAACTTAAGACTAACTTACTGTCTAGCTTTTTCTTAAAAATGAAAGCTTTTCGCTTAACTAAAAAGTAAACAAACTTTCCGTTTGGTGTTCAAGTGCAAAACACCTGCACTTGTTTTTGTTGATGCACTTGCGAGTGCAAAGCAACTGCACAGCTTCGCGATGAGTTTAAGTGCAAAACATCTGGGCTGGATTTTGGTTAATGCCGTTGTTTCGGCCAAGTGCAAAACACCTGCATTTGTTTTCGTTGGTGCACTTGCGAGTGCAACGCAGCTGCACAGCTTTACAATGTGTTTAGGTGCAAAACATCTGTGCTGGATTTTAGCTAATGCCGTTGCTTCGCCTAAGTGCAAAACATCTGCACTTGTTTACTAGTTTTAGTACAAGCAATTATGATTGTACGTAACTCGCGCAGTCTGGCTTGGTCTGGCTCTTGCTAGAGCTGATGCTGGACATTTGCAGAAGAAATGAGAGAGAGTTTCTTTCTCATTTGTATTTCCGCTACTGCGGCAATGAGGGTTGTATTTTGTATGGGATACTTAGTTTGGCCGCATGGTATCCAATTGGCCAATGCCCCGTGGTTATTGCTGTGATTTTAGCGATATCTGGGCGGGTTCTGTTTAGTAGGTTCTTTGTTTGCTTCCTATTGATGCCTGATATGAACCGTATATCCGTAAAAATGTCATTAAAAACTTTAAATAAATATCCAACTTTACATCGTTATTACATTATTAGAAATGCACTTGACCTGAATTTGAAATGAAATGTCTGTATTCATGTCTTGCGTAAATTGTTCCAATTTGTTCATTAGATCTCTAGCATTCACCGTTTCCAATCTAAAGAGCTGAATAAAACGCACATCAGGAAGATCAAATGGATCACTATTTAATTTTAGTTCCAGCAAAAGTGAGTGGTTGGGTGTGTATGAATCGGGTAGGCGCTGATCGGCATCAACCTGGCGGTGCCCAGCTGTTGTAACTTTTCGTACACATCAATTGTGCTTATTTTACCTCCTAGTGGTAACCACCGGGTACTGGTCTGCCCATCCGGGTGTGACTTGCTGAACTTATAAGCGCGAGTGTTGAACACGAAGAAAATAGCAACACTATAATGCTCTGTCGGAAAGACTGACTGATCGAGCTTCAGAAGTCTTACATGAGCCCCTCCGAAAGAGGACGTACAGCGGATGAATTCATTAGCCTGAATCAACGGTGTCGTCAACAGTCAAGATGACAGTTACCTTACTTGAGCTACTTCGACATATTTGGAGCTGAGGTCAGTGAGGATTTTTCAGGACTAGTCAGGGTGCTGAAACAGAGATGGTGGCGGATGAACCCTTTATGGGCCAACGGCAGCTCTCACATCCCCGAAGTGGGTTACTGACACCGGAGGAATCCGGCCCCTTTCGTCCAAGGGGTCCAACAAAGGGCCTGGCCCTCCAGGTTGGGGGTTGTACGCCGGGGTAACTGCCCGACTGCGGAAAACAACAATAGTTCCGAAACTACAACAAGCCTCGGATACGGATGATTTTACTGTTGACGAACCTGGCAAACGAATTAAGGACAACGAATTTCGGATCTGCACGTGGAATGTTAGGTCCCTTAACAGACCGCGTGCAGCCGAACAGCTAGCGGAGGCCCTGGACTGCTATAAAGCAGACCTAACCGCCATCCAAGAAGTGCGATGGGATGGACCCGGCAAAAAGAGGATGAAGAACTGCGACATATACTATGGCGACTGCTATCGGCAACAAAAACAGCGCTTATTCGGATGTGGATTCGTCGTTGGAGGCAGACTTAGGCAAGAAGTCTTAAGTTTCCACTGCGTGAACGAGCGCCTCACGACAATTCGCATCAAGGCTAAATTCGCCAACATTAGCCTAATATGTGCCCATGCCCCCACGGAGGAGAAAGACGACGACACCAAAGAGAGGTTCTACGAGCTCATACGAGCAGTGCCCTAACTATGACATTAAAATTGTCCTAGGTGATTTTAATGCAAAGATAGGAAGAGAGGGCATCTTTGGTAGTACTGTCGGAAGGTACAGCCTACACGACACCACCTCCGATAACGGATTTAGGCTGATCGACTTCGCGGCGGGGCGAAATGTTGTCATAGCAAGTACGCGGTTCCCGCATCTCGATATTCATAAAGGCACTTGGAGATCTCCCGATCAATCAACCGTCAACCAGATTGACCACATTGCGATCGACGCAAGGCACTCCTCCAGTATTATGGATGTCCGAACGTTCCGAGGGGCCAACATTGACTCGGACCACTACCTTGTTGTAGCCAAGGAACGCCTTCGGATATCCCGAACACCGCCAAGACAAATAAATACTGTGAGGAAGTTTGACGTCGGACGGCTAAAATCGCAAGAGATCACCATATCCTTCTCCGATCGAGTCTCTCTCAATCTCTCAAGAGGTTCTATGCAGCCAGCAGCAAGCATTGAAGACCAGTGGCAACATTGCCAAAAAGCCATCAGAGACGCCGCCTCTGATGTGCTTGGTTTCACTCGACCACCACAACGAAACCCCTGGTTCGACGACGAGTGCCGGCAAGCACATGCAGCGAAACAAGAGGCATACAAAGCGGCGCTGCAAAGAAGAACTAGAGCTGCTCGTGAGCTCTACGCGCAGAAAAGAAGAGACGAACACCGGCTTCTCAGGAGAAAAAAGAAAGAGCACGAGAAGCGCGCGATCGAGGAAATAGAGAGATGCTACAGCAGGAATGAGGTTCGGAAGTTTTACCAAAGGGTAAAAAGAACCTGCCAAGGCTACAGAGCCCGAACCGAAGCCTGCAAGGACGAACAAGGGAACATCGTAGTAGAATCGCAGTCGATGCTGATGATATGGAAGAACTACTTCTGCAGACTGTTTAACGGCGATGACGAACTAAATCCCGCTGTCAGGCAGAATGAACCATTCAACCTGGACGATGAAGACCAACAATTCCGTCCACCCGACCTGGACGAAGTGAAGATAGCGATATCTAAGCTTAAGTCCAACAAAGCCGCTGGGGCAGATGGCCTAACCGCCCAGCTATTCAAAGCAGCAGGCGATGACTTGGTTAGGAGCATGCACCAACTCATCTGTAAAATATGGTCGGAGGAAAGTATGCCCGATGAATGGAACCTTAGCATTGTTTGCCCGATCCTCAAGAAAGGAGATCCTCTGAACTGCGCCAACTACAGAGGTATTAGTCTTCTTAACATCGCCTACAAGATCTTATCTGCCGTGTTGTGTGAACGCCTGAAGCCTTTCGTCAACAACCTGATTGGTCCCTATCAGTGTGGCTTCAGGCCAGGAAAGTCTACCATCGACCAAATATTCACACTGCGGCAGATCTTGGAGAAAACCCAGGAAGTTCAAATCGATACCCACCATCTTTTCATCGATTTTAAGGCCGCCTACGACAGCATTTATAGAGACGAGCTATACAGAGCAATGTCTAGTTTTGGCATCCCTGCCAAACTCGTTCGTTTATGTAGGATGACAATGGAGAATGCACGCTGCTCCATCAAGGTCGGTAAAGAACTCACCGAGACCTTCGATGTCAAAAAAGGATTTAGACAGGGCGATGCGCTGTCATGTGACTTCTTCAACATCGTTCTTGAAAGAATAGTGCAAAACTCAAACGCTAACACCAGAGGCACTATCTTTCAAAAGTCCGTCCATCTACTCGCCTACGCCGACGACATCGACATAATCGGGAGAACGCAGCGTGATGTCACTGGCGCTTTCGTGGGCATTGAGACGGAGGCGGCGAAGATGGGTTTGGCGGTCAATGAGGGCAAGACAAAGTATATGCTGTCATCAAGAAAAGACACCCAACACCGACGTCTTGGACAGAATGTCACTATAGACAGATATAACCGGAGTCGGACAGAATCCCGAAAAACGTAATCCCGAAAGCCCAAAACCCCGAAAATCCAAAATCCCGAAAACCTAAAATCCCGAAAAACTAAAATCCCGAAAATCTAAAATCCCGAAAACCTAAAATCCCGAAAGGCCAATATCCCGAAAATCCAATATCCCGAAAATCCAAAATCCCGAAAAGCCAAAATCCCGAAAGTAAAACTAAAAATTTGATTTTTTGTTGAAATGGTAGCTGTAGCCGTCAATAAGCAATTTCTCACGCTGCTTGTTGGTTTTCACGATGGAAACGTTCATTTCTACTTAAGGCTTCAAAAACAAAATGTCACTGATAATATAAAGTTTTTAATTATAAAGGCATACTCACTTTGTATTACGATGTTCACTGGCTAACAAAAATCTAGTCGGTCAGCTATCACACCGTACGAGATGAGCACAACAAATGCATATTGCGAAGGAAGGGTACGAATTGACGACAAAAATAATGTCGCCTGTAACAAATGTCGATTTTGCCATTCACTGTCGATTATTAAAATCTCGACAAAATGTTTATCGACTTTTAAGAATATCGAAAGTTTAAAACCTCGACACTTAAAATGTCGACTGTCGGTAAAGAACGTAAAATAAACTTTGCATATACCCAAACTTGCACCCACTCCAAATCCTACAGTGACCACAAGGAGGGGGGTTGCAGGGGGGCACCATGCCCCCCCATACGTATCTCACTTTGGTCTTATTTTGACATTTTAAAATCGACATTTTAAAAAATCAACTTATTCTCAGTCGATATTTTTATTAGTCGAGATTTTTCTTAATCGATATTTTTTTTTTCGGTATTTTGTTGATCGACTTTTTACACTCGATATTTTTAATATCTACGAATCGGACCCAACCCTATTGCGAATTGCAAAACATTGCAACGGAACAAATTGCAAAACTTTATTACAGTAAATGGAATGCACAAACACTTGTCGATTTTACATTCAAAATAAAGTAAAGAATCGCGAAAACGAAATCCCGAAAAATTATATAAAATGAAAAATTTGCGAATGTAAAATCGACAAGTGTTTGTGCATTCCATTTACTGTAATAAAGTTTTGCAATTTGTTCCGTTGCAATGTTTTGCAATTCGCAATAGGGTTGGGTCCGATTCGTAGATATTAAAAATATCGAGTGTAAAAAGTCGATCAACAAAATACCGAAAAAAAAAATATCGATTAAGAAAAATCTCGACTAATAAAAATATCGACTGAGAATAAGTTGATTTTTTAAAATGTCGATTTTAAAATGTCAAAATAAGACCAAAGTGAGATACGTATGGGGGGGCATGGTGCCCCCCTGCAACCCCCCTGCTTGTGGTCACTGTAGGATTTGGAGTGGGTGCAAGTTTGGGTATATGCAAAGTTTATTTTACGTTCTTTACCGACAGTCGACATTTTAAGTGTCGAGGTTTTAAACTTTCGATATTCTTAAAAGTCGATAAACATTTTGTCGAGATTTTAATAATCGACAGTGAATGGCAAAATCGACATTTGTTACAGGCGACATTATTTTTGTCGTCAATTCGTACCCTTCCTTCGCAATATGCATTTGCTGTGCTCATCTCGTACGGTGTGATAGCTGACCGACTAGATTTTTGTTAGCCAGTGAACATCGTAATACAAAGTGAGTATGCCTTTATAATTAAAAACTTTATATTATCAGTGACATTTTGTTTTTGAAGCCTTAAGTAGAAATGAACGTTTCCATCGTGAAAACCAACAAGCAGCGTGAGAAATTGCTTATTGACGGCTACAGCTACCATTTCAACAAAAAATCAAATTTTTAGTTTTACTTTCGGGATTTTGGCTTTTCGGGATTTTGGATTTTCGGGATATTGGATTTTCGGGATATTGGCCTTTCCGGATTTTAGGTTTTCGGGATTTTAGATTTTCGGGATTTTAGTTTTTCGGGATTTTAGGTTTTCGGGATTTTGGATTTTCGGGGTTTTGGGCTTTCGGGATGAAAAATTTGCGCAAATTTGCGCAATTTCGGGATTTTAGGTTTTCGGGATTTTGGGTTTTCGGGATTTTGGGTTTTCGGGATTTTGGATTTTCAGGATTTTGGATTTTCGGGATTTCGGTTTTCGGAACTCTTGCCAATCGTTGTTTCTTTGGGCTAAGAAAGCAATTGAGTAGCAAAGCCCTCTCTCGAACAACTAAAGTGACCCTTTATAAGACCTTAATCATCCCAGTCCTACTTTATGGTGCAGAGGCATGGACTCTATCAAAAGCGGATGAGCTTACTCTTGGTTACTTCGAGAGGAAAATTCTTCGAGTAATTTTCGGTCCCGTCTGCATAGACGGTGAATGGAGGAGGAGATACAACGACGAACTGTACGGGCTGTACAGCCACATTGACTTAGCCAGAAGAGTGAAGGTCCAACGACTGCGGTGGCTGGGTCATGTAGAGCGAATGGACGTGAATGCTCCGGCCTGGAAGATCTTCGAATCCACACCGGAGGGACGGCGCAGTAGAGGAAGACCGCGACTCAGGTGGCGCACGCAAGTGGAAAGGGACCTTAACCAACTTAGCGTGCGAAACTGGAGACAGCTGGCCAAAGATCGTGCTGGCTGGAGACGCTTGTTGGTTGAGGCCCAGGTCCACCCCGGACTGTAGCGCCACTTTAAGTAAGTAATGCCCAATGCTTGCAGCTTTCATATAAACAAACGAACCACTGTCCACGAAGCGGCAATGCAAGCTGCAAATAACGACAAGCGTATTTTGCCGCTCCGTGGACAGAGCTTCGTTTGCAAGCGTACACCAAGATCCAAATGACGAAAGCGTGCGTATGAAGTGCAACTACGTGGACAGTAGGCCTTGGGCCTTTAAAAAAATGCATTTTAGAGACTATTGACATATAACCTATTTAAATACGGATTGCCAAATAAGATTGGTATGAAAAACTTCAAATATGTAAATTCGTAAATGTTATTCCAAGCGGACTGGATTTCATCATTTTTAAATTTTTATCCGGAATTTTCTGCCATCTTTTGTGTCAACCAACCCGTAAAAATATGTAATGGCATTTAGGTAGAGTGAGTACTGTGACAATTCTATCAGATCAAGATTTGGGCTTTGATATAGATGCTTAGAAACCGCGCCTGTTATGATTATACGATAGTGTGCTTGTGGTCTACGGAGATCATGAAATTAATTATATAATTTAAGCACTCTCATTTTTAAGAACGCGGCCATTAAAGACCGCATTGTAGGTTTTACGTAAAACTTTTCTTTTGAGCTCTGATTGAACTCGAACAAAGCAGCCGATAATCTAACTCAGTTCTTATAGGTAGTTATTAAACCCAATACACAACTTAATTAAATTTGTCAGTCTGCATCCAATGGTGCATTATAACATCTGAAGACAACATTAAGGATATTAAGTAGTACCTGCAGAATTTGTTGTCCCTTCAAGTGGTACTTACTTGCTTCTGCGAACAGTACCAAATTTGTTTGCGCGGGAGCAAACACTGAAGTCATATCCACATATTCAAAATAATGTTCGTCCCTATGCAATTTTTTTGAGGTTAGTCGTCGTTGAAAACGCATATTTTTATTTTTAAACGAGGGAGAGTTTAATTTAAAAACTACAGCAAATAAAGGAAAAGTATAATTTGGCTTTTCCCCATTTCAAGTGTGTTTTTCCCCATTTCCCCATTTGATTAAAATATCCCCAAAATCAAAATGGGGAAAAATCCCCACACCTGGCATCGCTGGTTGAGAGTAGCAATCATTTTTGGGGCACTTTGATTGAAATTAATTCTATTGCGAAAAACTTATTCTTCATCAAAAATCTGATTTTCTTGTATTGTGATTAGATTATGTTTCTATATAGGTACTTCAAAAAATTAAATGTTTTTGAAAATAACACATTTCCAAAATGTCATACAAACAAAGACGGCTTAGTTGTTAGACTAACAGCCCTATTATGGCCATCAAATATCAATTATTTGATACTTGATAAGATCTATCAATTCATTGATGATTTGGTATTATAAGTGTCAAATGATAAATTTTACCCCATTGTGAATACTTATCAAAATTTCATTGAGAATCGGTTCTGTTTTGACTTTTGACGTTTCTGATTTGTAGTCGCTTTTTGGTTTTATGGCTGACTACTAGTTTTGGTTGAATAATGCTGTTGTTTTTTAAACAAAGGTCCCCTTTTTCGCAAATCAAAAGAACGACTAACACTGTTGATAATCAATGCCAATGTTAAACTTATTCCCATCGCTGAGTTGATAGTTTCCTTATTGAGCAAATAATTTCAAAATCGCTGCCACTCGTAGTTAAAGTACATTTGGGATGTCTACCAAAGACATTTCGCTCTAAAGTCGTTATTTTACCGTAAAAACGAGGATATAAATTTTTTACGAATTTGATATACGTATAAACTAAAAATTTGTGGTTGATAGAAAATTTTATGAATATCATGTTGATATTTGATAGCTATAATAGGGCTGTAATAAATATAATTAACTTACCGTATATACTTTCGTTGTCATCGTTTCTAACCATTTTACATAGCGGATAGCCTACAAAGATAAAAAGATATTGAAATAAATAATAAGATATAATTTAGGCGGCTTTTAAATTGAGGCTATAAGCAACAAAACAATTAGCAATAACTGGCCGCGTTCCATTGACCGCTAGTTGACTAGCGGCATGCCAAACTCCATATAAAAAAAACTGGCATTTCAGCATTTGCGCTAGAGCTCTAGCACATTTTGTGAAATATCCTTTTCTGGGAAATGTTTCAATCTAGCGCAAAATGAACTGCTAGAATTGCTCCACAACTTTATGACACGACTACACGAGTAATAGATTAACAATAATTCCACTAATATTTCACTTTCATTTGTATTTATTTATACTCATTGCGCACGAGTGTAGTAAAGTGTCTAAGCTCAAGATTTTGTTTGTTCAAGTGTTTTTTGCAGATAAGCATTAAAGAATTTAATTTAAATCAAAGGAAGCTAGGTATGATGATTGCCATTCTCATGCATGGGGATGGGGAGATATGTACCTTCAAAGGCAATCTAAAAGCACAAAGCATCTATATTGACTGCAAGGCTTATACTCATGGATCGTGATATGATAATATACAGATAAAAAAACGCTCGCATGCGGTTATAAGAGCACAATAAACTAATTTTGTATTAAGATTTGTTTTGAGATCGACATTTTATTATCATCATGCCCGAAAACGCCTCTTTCAGCATTGCAATGGTGGCACTTACCGGAAGAATATATGTTACACAAGGGTAGTGATAAACGCGAGCGGAGGCGCGAGCATAGTCCATACATAAAACAAAATGCAACCTCTGTCTGTTTTTTTGTTTTGTTACTCCATAATTGAAGAACCATTCATACAAATTTCTTGATTTTTGAAGCTATATTGTACTTCTTACCGGTGTTCGAAAAGTAGACACTAAGGTCTAAGGTCGTAAGGCTCTACGCCAAAACATTTCCGTAACAAACAACAAAAGAAGGAAAGAGACATCGGAAAATCCATTCAATATCCTTGCTTGTAGAAATTATATAAGAAATACACTTCCAGAAAACTAAATTTTTTTTGCTGTAATATAAGAAATATTAGGCTCATTAGTCAAATGAATCGGCCCTAGCGAGGTATCCGTCGGAACGGAAAATTCTCCGATTTCATACGAATCGGAGGATTTTTGCTTCGAGGTATACTTCGGAAGACCTTTTCGGAACTTTTTTCCGACAAATATGCAACGCACACTGGCGTTTTGCGTTTCAGTGCGATCAAGTGCGTTTTAACTGATATTTTTGACAGCTTCATACGAATTTTCTTCCGATATGCTCCGTCAGGAATTGGTTGCGGAATTTGTTTACGATTTGCAGTGAAGTGTTGATAAATGAAAGCAATAAAGAAAAAAAACTTTTAACAAAGTAATTGGTTGTATTTGTTGCCTAAATTTGTGTTTCCAGAGCAAAAACAAACGAAAAAACAAGCACTAAATAGAAAAACCCCGATGTACCACGAAACAACATCATGTCAAATCAATGCGTCGCCGCATTTTAATTATTCTTTCCGAAGGCGGATACCTCGAATGTAATTTGAGTCTCCGACGGAATATGCGTTGCGGAGAATTCTCCGTTCCGACGGATACCTCGCTAGGGCCGAATATCTTTAAATTCTGTTGAGAAATAAAATGCTTTACTGAACGTGATTAGGTTTTTTCATTTCCAAAGACCACGATGAGCTCACTATTGCAATTCTACGAACTACATTATGTGTGGATTGATGACATACCACCTACATATTAACAACTCGGTTTAAATACTGATTTAAAAATCGTTGAAATTTAACCTAAAAATATAAATTACTATTAGAAGCAAAAAGCTGGAATGGGCACGAGTACGATAACTTTGTCGGTTTTTTGTGGAGGAAGAAATTTAGATTGATTAATGTCTTCTATAGTCTTTGTCCAACCTTAGCGCGAATGAAGTGTTACAAAAGTTGTAGTGTCAATCCATCAACCGTCACACTCTTCCATGGGTCTCAATGTAAACTAGAGATTCGTGAGGCGCTTAACAATAATTTTCTCTTTTTTCATCAAAATTGAACACTATATTTGAGGTAAATAAATTCAATCCAAAACCCTTCAGTATTTTTTAAATATTTTTGTATTGTATTTTTGATAAAAAATAACATTTAATAATAGCATATCACCTTGATGTCAACATCAACATTGGCGGAGAAAGAAAGATAATGATGATTTGTGCTCTCAAATCATGCAATTTTTATTAGATTTAAAAAAAGTGTACCCAGGTTTTGTCAATGGTGCAAAAACTGAAGGATTACACCTAAAAGACATCGACCCTCCCACCGTTCACAGTGAGCATCTAGAGGACGTTTTACCAGGAAAAAAAACTAAACACCTCTACATCAACGACGAACTCAAAAAACTTGATTGTAACAACAGTTCAGATGGTGACTTCATTGACGAGACTTACCTACCTTTCTAAATTAATACATTTGAACTAGTTTTTAACTAACTACACTGACTAACTCATAGGACATGGAATGCAATGCAAATCTACCTCCTCGTGGTGCATTTGGATAACGCTAAATCCTAAATGACTTGATGTACTGTGGACTGTGCAGTCATTTTTGGGTACATGTCATAACGCCCAGGGCGTCAATTTCACGTAAATAGCGGAAAAAAGTTGTTTTAGTAATTTTCAATTTTCTCAAAAACTAGAAGCCATAAATTAATCTGTTTTCAGTGTTCGATTAAGAATTGATTTGGGCAACAAAAACTGCAAAATGTATGTAATTTCTCAATACGTTAATTCCTTTTTGTTTTCCCATTCCTCATCAGGAGCAGATCACGTAAAATAAAAACGATCCAACGACATCGTTTCGACAGTAGCAGTCTCTGTTTATTACCACAGATATGATAGAGACAGGATGCGTGAAAACGATATCGTCCAATTGTTTTTATTTTTCGTGATCTGACCCCAGGACATTTTATTACATATACGATATACATTACGCGAAACTTCAAACAATCACTTTTTATAACACTGTTAATCGTCAAGTTCATCGACATTCATTGGACGATAATGCAATATGAAATGAGTTGGGTGAGTCTTTGTTTCGAAAATTGTAATGCGCATTGTCTTTTTAAACCAAGGACACAATTTGTCTGTCCCTCCCTTTGTATCTACTGTACTCATATAACAAAAACGTAAATTGCTAGAGGGTGACTTTATCAATTTTTTTTTTAAATCTCTTGGGGAGATATATTTTCGATAAAAATTACACACGAAGCTTTATCGTCTATCGGCTTAGATTAAGTGGTTGAAATTTGCAGCTTTAACTTTTACCAAACTGAATTCTTAGCAGTTTGTGTAATTGCAATAACAAATTTGTTTGGATATGGATGTAATGTACACTATTCAGAATTCAAGGACTTTTTTGGAAATTTATCGGGTAAACATTATTGAAGATTCCAATCATAAAATGTTGTCGACAGGTTGTCGAAAGGCAAATGAAGTGGGAGTTCTTAATCGTTTACATACTTAGTGGATATACAGATTATAATAAAGGGTGTCCCAGTTAAGAAGTATAATCCTTTAAGCAAGGGGTGATTCCTGAAGTTCCGCCGAACAAAAATATGGCAGGGGGGTATATTCTCACCCAATTTACAGTTATAGCCCTTCAAAGAATGTGACCTCTAATTTGGAGGTGTTAACACTTAAAACGCTATAACTTCTAAACTGTTATAAATACAAAAATTGGTTTGTACATTTTGAAAAGAGAATTTAGTAGCGCATACCAGTCTTAAGCACTTCGGGGACACCAGTTCAGCTACAAAAAAGTTATGGCTCCTTAAACTCAAAAGTTTGGAAATTCGTTGTTACATTTTTTAACTTAAAATGCTTTTTTCCCAAAATGTTTACTTAATAATTTTTTATTTTTTTTTTTATCAAATTTTTATTCTTAAGAAATTTCCTAAAAATTATTTTAAGCTACTTTTTTACGTCCGATCAACAGAAGTTGTAGTAGAAGCCATTTTTTGTCAGGCAAAAATGGTAAAAAAAGACTCGATTTTTCTCAAAAATAAGTTTTTTTTTCCATTGCACCCCAGAATAAAAGATCCATGGGTGTTATAGTCAGGAGATCTGGGTGGCGAAGGATTGGGGCCAACTCGACCAGTCCACTATTCGTTAAAAGTGTGGTTGAGGTATAGAGTTACCCCGCTGCTACTGTGACAAGGTGCTCCATCTTGTTCAAAGAACATCGCCCTTCTCTGAACAAGAGAAACATCTTTGGAGCTCCGGCAAGCTTTCTCTAAGAAATTCCAGGTAGTAATGGCAATTAACTGTTCGTGGAAGAACGTGCGGGCCTACTAAAGTGTTTTCAAACATTTACGCTAAACCTCCTTTGAAATAAGCACACATTTTTAAGAAGTTGTTTACAATAATTAAATTTTTACCTTTGAAAGGATGTGGGGTCTGACCAATACAATGGTGCAAATTGTGGACATTTGTAACTTTGTAGCTTTGTTTGTGAATTGTGCTACGTCAGTCCACAGAATGTTCTTGAGGAAGTGCCCGTCTTATGCCAGTTTGCGCAATAGCCACTGAAAAAATGCCACCCTTCTTTGCGCAGCTCCTGGAAGTAAATGTACTTCTGTACCGGTGCTAAATGGAGAGGGTGTAATCAATTACTCTGTAGAGTTCTGGGAATCATACTTCTGGGAAGTTCCAACTGCAACGATAGTTTGCGGACCTGACTAAAAGCTTAACTTTCACAGCACGCAACATCCAACCCTCAATTTCTGCCGCGCCCGCTGCGTCTGAACGTCGGTCGCGTCGTTCCCTTTTATTTGGAGGAGCTAAACCGGCATCAACAAGGGGCTGATACGCATCTTTTACTACAACTTCCGTTTATCGTACGTAAAAAAGTTGCTTAACATAGTTTTTAGGAAATTTCTTAAGGATAAATATTTCATAAAAAAAAATTAAAATTTATAAAGTAAAAATTTTGAGAAAAAAGCATTTTAAGTAAAAAAATTTAACAACAAATTTTCAAAATTTTGAGTTTAAGGAGTGTAACTTTTTTGAAGCTGCACAGATGTACCCGAAGTGCTTACATAAGACTTGTATGCGCTACTAAATTCTCTTTTCAAAATGTACAAAACAATTTTGGTATTTATAACAGTTTAGAAGTTATAGCGTTTTAAGTGGTAAGACCTCCAAATTAGAGATCACCCACTTTGATGGGCTATAACTGTAAATTGGGCGAAAATATAACTTCAGGAATCACCCCTAAAGAACCATACTTCTTAACTGGAACACCCTCTCTTAAGGTTTATTTGATATTGCAAATTGGGTAGATTCAATTACCCAAGGTTCTTGGTACACATCAGAAGGTATCGCTCTACTGGGTTTCGTGTGAATATCACGCCTTGTATACCCAAGCATCAATAGAAAGGATAATGAGCTTCATCAAATCTTCAGGATAGTTTTTTTTTTAAAATACTTCTCCCGGGAAAGGCGAACCTATAACGCTTCATCAGTTCTGCACTTAAATTGCTGCAAATTGTAGTCTTCTGGAAATATATCTACAGGAAGCGATTTCCAAAGTTTGTCCTGTAACAAAAGTAGTTTTGGAAAATTCATGTCCTTGCGGTTGTCAAGTGTAGTGTATGGTCCATGACCATGAGCATTAGCTGCCTGGGGGCCAACTATGTGTAATTCGATTCTACTTTCGATTCTATTCGAAAGTTGGTTCCGATTCTACTTTCAAACGGAACTATGTATGAAATTAGAATCGAATGTAAGTAATGCCAACTTTTTCCCAAACAATTTCCGACTTTCGAACGAGTCTCGCATTGTGTTTGGCATACATTTGAATAAAACGAAATAATCATTTGTTGTGATTCGTGAATAGGTGCTAAATCAACATGGACAGTGTCGCAATTTGATTTTTTACCGAAGAAAATGGGGATTGCAATGATCAAATTGAGCCAAGGCGAATTCGGGATAAATCCTTTAGATAAGTCGGGATGCACTGTCATGTATTGAACAAGAATCTCAAATTGAGATGTCTTTGTGTTTGCACATTTAGATCATTCCCTATGCATAAAGTATATTTTAATACTCTTAATAATATTTAATAAGTTATGAACAAATTTCTTACTCAAATTTTTTGAGATTTCTGCCATCTACACAGCCTGGGGGCCAACTATGTAATTCGATTCTACAATCAAAATGTTCGAATTCGGAAGATTCGTACTCTGTAATTCGAACATTTTGATTTTAGAATCGAATTACATAGTTGGCCCCCTGTCTTGTGGGGCGCCCAACAAAAGTAAGTAAGTTTGTATGTAACAGCACAGTAAATGATTGCAACATTTATAAGCAGGATTATAATAGGTAAGGGGCAACTGCTTTCGCCGATTGGCATCACAATGGGTCAGTATTTACCTGAGTGTGGCACTTTTTTTTTATTTTTACAATAATAGGGAAGAAAAAAATGTTTGACATTGTCAAAAGGGGGGAAAAAGATTATGTACATAATATGTTTACTACTCTGAAGGGTTACCAAATCGTGATAAGACGACAATTTCGTCTGGTGCAATTTCGATTTGTTTACTTTAAAAAAATAACGAATATTCAGCTGGTTTAACGGCAAGTAAGTCTACAGTCCGCCGACTCATAAACACTTAAACAGTGCGCAGCATCTGTAGCGATAGCGACGGACGTGAAAAAACTTATCATTGAATGGCTTACGCAAAAATCAAGGCCTGCAGTTTGCAAAAAAGCAGTAGGTACTCATTGGTCTTTCTTGCAATGCAAAATCATTGGTTTTTCTCTTTTATCTAAATAACGATAAAAAAAATAGTTTCAGTTTTGAAAAGAATGTGCTTCTTATCTAGTCAGCCGATTTAAAGCATAACAGCAAAATGATGATTTCCATTCATTTTAAATTTAAATATCGGCATTTAGGACACCTAAACTTAAAACAGATGACAAACTGGTACATACCATACTAAAACAGCACAACCTTTTATCGATATTATTCTCCATACTAGCAATTGTACATAGATACATTATGTACAGATACAGATGGCAATTAAATATAATTCAATTCATTTGTTTGTTCATGCCATTTACGAAAAAAAGAGAAAACGTTCAGTTTTATACCTAACTAAACTTGTTCTACCAAAATACAAGAGTGTGTTATAGAAAATTGCTTTATATACTGTCATTTAGGTGAAGGCTTTCAAGTTCCATAATGGTAACACTTTGAGACATAAAAGGACTTGGTGCAATATCACACGAAGTATAATTTTTTTTTTGTATTTTGTTTAATTGTAATTCATAGCAGAGCTTGGTATTACCCATATTGCAGTATTCTTCGTCATCGTTAAATAATGAAGGTAGGAACATTAAGCTGACATTTCTCATCTTATTCCGAATTACAAGTTGGGGTTGTAGGTAGCACGTAACAGGGCTAGTTAAGCTAGTGTATTTGTATTTGTTCATGTAATTTATTGACTGGAATGTTACACAATGAGTACCTATAATGAGTAATATTTTTATTAGATGCAACAAAATAATTTTCAGTGAGAATTCCGCCCAAAACTTAAGGAACGACTAAAGGTGACAAGGCGACTTGTTAAAGAATGGATTGCCAGTGAAATTATTAAAATATTGCACTGTCCGCCACATTCGCCTGATTTTAATATTATTGAAAATGCTGCCCCGTGAAATTTATTGAGGCAACAATCAGTTTCAACACAACCAGGAGCTGATTGCAGCGATTGAGGCTTCTTGAGGGAATATATCCTTGAATTACCTTACCAGATGGCTCTTTGAAGAATAGAATTTTTGAGATTGTATCCCATGGTACTGCCTCACACATTATTAAAATAGGTAACAGAAACTTGTTTAAAATTAATAAAAAATAAATAAAAATATCGCAAACAGATTTGGTGTTTTTTTTTTTTTTTTTTCGCCTTTTTTACGGGTGCGTCTATTCAAGTGAACCAAAAAAATCCATACCCACGTTTTTGCATGGTACATTAGGAAAAAATGGAAACACCACTTTTCACCGACAAAAAATTTCGAATCGACAAAATGTCGGAAAAAAATATCTAGAATTTCGGAAGATCACCGAAAAAAAATCTCGAAAGCACAAAATGTCAAAAACAAAAAAATTTCTGAAAAATGTCGAAAATTTACGACATTTTGAAAAAAGAACTTTATTTTGGTAAAATCGCTTTCAAATCCCTCAAAATATTATTTAGCGCCCTTAAAAGGACGGAAATTCACTAAGTTTGGGACACGTACCAATTGCCGACAAAAAAAAATGTCGACTACTAATAATGTTGATTTTGTCACTCGCTAAAATCTCCACAAAATTTTTATCGACTTTAAAGAATATCGGAAGTTAAAAAACTCCGACACTTAAAATGTCGACTGTATTTGTGGACTGTCGGTCTTTCTTCTTGCAACTTCAATTTAACTTCACCTAGAAAATTAAGCAAACAACATAATTTTGCATATACCCAACCTTGCACCCACTCCAAATCCTACAGTGACCACAAGCAGGGGGTTGCAGCGGGGCAGCATGCCCCCCATACGGGATACGTACCAATTGCCGACAAAAAAAATGTCGACTACTAATAATGTCGATTTTGCCACTCGCTAAAATCTCGCCAAAATTTGTATCGACTTTTAAGAATGTCGAAAGTTTAAAACCTCGACACTTAAGATGTCGACTTTTTTTGTCGACTGTCGGTCTTTCTTCTTGTAACTTCAATTTAACGGGTTTGGGTCGATTAATCGCTTTTAAAAATACCGATTCCAAAAAATCGATCAACGAAATACCGAAAAAAAAATATCGATGAAGAAAAATCTCGACTGATAAAAATATCGACTGAGAATATGTTGATTTTTTAAAATGTCGATTTTAAAATGTCGAAATAAGACTAAAGTGAGATACGTATGGGGGGGCATGCTGCCCCCCTGCTGGTGGTCACTGTAGGATTTGGAGTGGGTGCAAGTTTGGGTATATGCAAATTTTATTTTACGTTTTATAAGTTTTGACGTTTCACCAATACGTGAGTGTAGTCACCCAGAAGGAGTTTTCTTGTTCCATTGGATCTCGGAATGAGTGAATCCCCGAGTGAAAGCAATGGAAAACGACATTAGTTTCCCTTAATACCCTATTCACACCAAGCCGAAAACTGGGTTTTCGCGAAAACAGCCGAAAACTTCCTCGAAAACAGAAGTTTTCCCATACATATTGCAGTTTTTAAAACGAGTTGTTTGAGGTCGTTTTCCATGAAAACGCCACGAAAACGAGTACGATCGTTGGGTTGTTGAAGCAGACACACCTTTTGCAACATTCAGCGAGCTCAGCAAAACTGCTGACAGGATGTGAGAGACTGAGTGAGAGTGAGAGTGAGAGTTTTTTTATTATCTTTGCTGTTTGCTTCTTGCTTGCACCATAAAGAGCAAATTACCTGCCACAACTAAATGGTATTTTCAGATGTTTTGATTTTGAATGTTGCTTATGTTAATTATTTGATGCATTTAACCATAAGTTAACGATTATCAAGTAGCTTAAATAATTTTGTTTATATATTATGTCAATACAGGCACGTAGCCAGGGGGGGGGCTTGAGGGGCTGAAGCCCCCCCCCGAAAGTCCTAAACAAAAGACAAAAACTAAAATTTTCTAACTGATAGCTCAACTTTTTTTTTAAATACTTCTCCCGGGAAAGGAGAACCTATAACGCTTCAGTAGCGCCCCGAGATGCTTGCAGATGTCTGTTAGTTCTGCACTTTAATTGCTTCAAATTGTAGTCTTCTGGAAATATATTTCCAGTACCTCTTTGCTCTAAATAGCTAGCTCAACTTAGCGGACGCCGATCGTGCGATATAGGGTATGTGATCCTGATAGGCCATCCATTTGGATCTGAGGAACTGTTGAAGCATTTTTTCCTAGAAAATGTTGTGAACTGTGTCTTGTTTGCAACTGAAACTGAAATGACCGTAATGGGGCTTAATATAAATCAAATCTATAAAAATAAGGAGACTATCCCGGTAGGTATACAGTATTCAAACGCTAGGTATGTACACTGTGCAAACTATAGCTTTAACCTTGCTCTGCCATGTCAACTCCTGCAATTCGCAATTGCCTTAGTATAGTTAGTGAAATAGCTACTTTCTTCCGCAACCTTTCAAATGCATAGGTATTATGTAACTTTCAAAACTGTCATTAAAAAACACGCATCAGAGAGCCGAAAAACTCGACTTCTACGCCTTTGTAAAACAAAATTCATTGACAGTGTTAGTTCCCTTGTAGAGCTCTTCAAATGCATCTCAATAAGTATTGAAAAAATAACGAGCAGAACGTGGGTGAAGTCTTCGAAAGTATCAACACTTTTGGCAGCGCCAGCGGTCCAAAAAAGTCATTGGCTAGTATAGTAAGCCTCATTGTATACGCAAAACTATTCAGTTTAGCGCTGCCCTTATCAGTTTCCCTACAGAACAAATCCCTAGATTCCGTTTCTGCAATCGACCGCACAAAAGAAGTTCTGAATTCTCTTAAGGACATCGGAGAAAATGCCGAAGATTTTTTCAGAGAGGCTTTTCAATTTGCATCCTAACTTGCCGAGGACTTATTTGAAGAACTTCATTGAAACAAAAAACGCGTTCCAATCCAGAAACCTCTCCTTCTGAAGCCTATTTTAGAGTCGATACTGATTTCTTGCATAGATTCTTAATAAAAAATCTTAGGGGCATATTCATGGTCAACGAAGGCGTTGTATCATCGTTTCAAGCTGTTCTCCCATAGGTCTTGCTGCAGTTGAGCGAGTGAACGAAATGGAAAAGCTAAGACGTTACTTTGATAATGCAATTTGTCAGCTGTGAAAGCTGAGTACATTCTTTGGTTCGAAAAAAAAATCGTCGAGTGACCCTTCTACCGAAGTTTTGAAATTGCTTAATATATGTGACAAGAATTACTTTAGACTATAAATTTCTTGCTTATGGTTTTAGCAACGCTTCCAGTGACCACAGCTAGTGTTGAAAGAACCCTTTCAGCTATGAAAAAGATTAAAACTATGTCCCGAAGCGTTATGGAGAATTCAAGGTTAAGTTCACTTGCTATGATATCTGTTCATTCGGATATTATTGTGGATCCAGATAAGTTGATTGATCTCATATCAAAAAAAATCAAGACGTCTTCTGCTTTGAAAAAATGTGACTAATAGGAATTGGAATAGTTTTCTGTTTCGTAAGACTTGGAAGCTAGCCCCCCCCGAACCAAAATCCTGGCTACGGCCCTTTGTCAATACGAGCGAAATTTAGTAACTAAAATAAAAGTCTAGTCGCCACAAACATTTCATAGCTAGTTTCACAGCTAATTGAAACGTCAAACGAAAACGAGTTGGTGTTCGGTGTGTATGCATCTACGAGTTTTCTAAACTTTTTTGACGAAAACTCGGTTTTCGGCTTGGTGTGAATAGGGTATAACGTAGAAATTGCACTGTTTGTGATAAGTTCCATGGAACCCAAGGTATATACAAATACATGGTATGACATTGCGCATGTTTGTTTGCATCTCTCTTCAAAGTGACGTCACCAGACGACAAAACATAAGGAACAGATAATAATTTATTTATTAATTTGTATACTAGCTGTATGGGCGGTGCCACGCCCCTTTGTCCAATTTTGATCAAACTTCACAGAAATCATGTATAGACCAATACTAAAGATGTGTGAAAGTTTTGTCAAAATCGGAAAATGCGTTAAGGCGTGAATCGACGACAAACCTTTTAAGGCTCAATTTTTATGTATATAGACTATTTTATTACACTGAAAACAGCACACAAAACATTATTTGTTATAAAAAATAAAACTTGCGCACACAAAACTACCCGTATTTCAATATATTTTCACAGAAACGTCAAAATTGTTGTCGTCAAGTGACGTACATGCGCAGAACAAACGAACAATTAATCGCGGAATATCATACCTTGTAGTTCTATATACCTTTCATGGAACCTATGGACGGTTAAGTGTAGCTCAGGAGAATGGATGAGATTTTATTAAGTCCACTTCCCCTCTAGTACAATTTCTCCTATGTTCACTTCTTTCTTAGGGAATCGTCTTAAGCCGGAACAACACTTCTAACGCGGTGTTCTGTGTCGTCATCACTGCTCAGTATTTCATATTGTGTAGAAAAATCTTTGTCTTGTGTATTGTGTCGCAGTGTAGTGTGTTGTGTGTGTCCAAAGCCCTTATGGCCGGATTCCGCCATACACACTTCTCAAGTCTGGGCCAGTGTTGTTAGGAGGTGCCATGAAATAAAGTTTTATGCAAAAAGGTCCAAAACGTAATTTTGGACTTTATTGCACTTCTGAAATTGCAATAAAGTCCAAGTCTTTCTTTTAAATAGCTGAGTTCAATAATGTCCAATGGATTTATTGCACTTTCAAAAATGAAATAAAGTCCAAAACTCGTTTTGGATTTTATTGCAATTTCAAAAGTGTAATAAAGTCCAAAAAAGTCCAAAATTACGTTTTGGACCTTCTTGCATAAGACTTTATTTGGCACCTTGTTAGGACTCTCTCTTCATTTTTCCCACTTTTTTCTCTCTTTTTTCCCTTTTCAGCGAACTCAAATTCCCACCAAAATCCCACGATACATTAGAATGAAAAAAAAAAACTGTTTAATTCATTTTTATTATGTTAATAGAAAATCACAATGGCTGCGTGGCATTGATCGCTAGATGACTAGCAGCATGCCACACTCCATATACAAAAACTGACATTTCAGCATTTGCACTCGATCTCTAGGAAATATCCTTTTCTGTGAAATGTTGCAATCTAGCGCAAAATTAATTGAATAAATGAATAAATAGTTGGCGCAATAAGTCCGTATCACCCTAGGTCTAGCTTCTTACATAATACATTAATGGACAAAATACTTTTTTGATGCTTATGAAGATGAAGTAATAACAAGTCAAAGTGTTATCATCGGCCTGGCCGATGCTTTGATACCCTCCACTATATTATGTACTGTACTTACAGGTACACGCATGTATCTAATATTGGTTTTGACCGACATGGACCATTTTTAGTACCAACCTGACGACCATAAAAATAAGACCTCTCACAAAATTTCAGTCGCACAAGTCAATTCGTTTGGACGCTATCGTGCTTTCAACAGACAGACGGACAGACAGACAGACGGACATGGCTAAATCGATTCAGAATGTGATCCTGATTCAGAATATATGTATATACTTTATATAGTCTCCGGTGAATCGTTCTTGGCGTTACAAACGTAATGACAAAGTGAATATACCTTCCTGTGGAGGGTATACAAATTCAAACTGGTTCTACTATTCCAATTGTGGGCGCAGTAGCGCAGTGGTTAGTGTGCTGGACTACTGTGCGAGGGATCCCAGGTTCGATCCCCGGAAAAACACAAATTACATCTTAAAGTTTTTTCTACTGCGCCACCTCTCGCTATCGTCTGACAAACATCCGAGAGTATGACTGTCATGAAAATGCTTCTCAATTCAGCCGTTCGGACTCGGCATAAAATTGTAGGTCCCTTCCATTCGTCCCAAAAATAGAAACTCACACAAAACGAATGGTTGCGAGAAGCTAGGCCTGGGTGTCACCCGCCTGTTGCGCCACCTATTTATTTATTTATTTTATTTTTTTTTTCTACTATTCCAATCCCAATGTCACTTTGTCGCTGGCGTTAGAGGTCTAGGTCTAGGTAATTAATTACATGCACTGCCACTGCGCCGTCAGATTGTTTTTGTACTAGAATTTTTTGTAAGAGGCTATTTATTTTATTTGTGCTTATAATTATTGTGAATTGGAATAGTTTTGATGAAATTTCACAAAAATTTGATTTCAACACTTGTTTCGTCAGTTTCCTGAAATTCCCACGATTTTGGTGCTTTTTCCCTTTATCCCACGTAAGGCTTTTCGGACATCGAAAATCCCACAAAAATGTATAAATCCCACGATATAATAACACTGGTCTGGGCCTGACTTTAGGTACTTAAATTTGTGAGAATCAAGAAAATGTTCCTTCTACGTGATTCTCATGAATTCGCGAACCTTATACATATATCACAGACATTTTTTTTTTAATATTTTTCTCTTAAAATACCAAAAATTTTTGAAAATACCGAAAGACAATTCTCCCTTCAATTTTTTTTTTTTAACATTTAACCTTCTTAAACTAAGATAAGAACTTGGGGTACATTTAGATCTCATTACTTTTCGTGGCTGACTATAGTTACGCACCTAATTTTTGCTGTTCTATATAAGAGAACTTGTCTCTTTTTCTACATTTATGTTTTTGGTGTGATTTTTTTCGACATTTTGTTTTCGAGATCTTGAATTCGATATTTTGAGATTCGGTTAAAACCGGCCAACCCTAACTCTTGTGCGTCTAAACAAGTGAACCGCACTGTATTTCATTACTAATAGTAAATATGTAATAATGTAAATTGCATATAGCCATGTAAGAATGTATATTATTTATGGAATCATTTCAATTCGAACGGTTTATTTAGTCCCGTTGAATTATTTCTTTATAATTCTCGAAAAATACTCTTAGTCACTTCCTTATGAATTTCGCCTGAATACGAACATGTCAATGTACGCTACAAACATAATCAACAAAGCAAATCACCAGTCAATCCAAATGCACTGTGGCTAGCTCAAGAAAATTTACTTCAATTAAGGCACATTAAACAAAATTAAAATTCTATATTTATCGCTTTGAAATTGCATAAGAAAACACACTTACGGCCGTTTGAGAATCAATCGAGTCGAATCCGAATGAGTGTTTCCACTGTTTGCGTAAATTTACACTTCTTTGCACTGGCAGCACCAAGTAACGACTACCTATAATGCTTTCTTGTCTGGTTTTTGGGGCTCTTTGTTTACAACCACCTTACAATCATATGGTACACAAACACAACACCACGCAGGTGCCTTGCACTGAACCACAAATTCTTGGTTGTTATCAACACAACACTTCTTCGCACAATCAGCAATTCAAAGAAGAATAATTGTAACGAACTTCACTTTATTGCACTGGAAAAAAATCTCCAAAATTATAACCGATAATCACAGATGAAAATTTATTTATTACAATTATGTGAACTATACCTATTCCATGTAGGTAGACAGTGTATGTTTCACTTCAACGGGTTTCTCTTGACTTGACTTATTCACTTTTAAAGATTTTGCCACTGCCCCGCCAGCAGTGTTGTATCAAACAAGTAGCAGTTGCTTCAACTTCAACTATGTATTTACTTCGCTTTCAATTGAAACCTGTATGCTAGGTATGTACTATATATATACCGCGCCGTGTGTAAATGGTATGTACCTATATAGCACGCTGTCGGGGTATACTCAAAGCGTTGCGTTGCGGTACACGTACAACTAAAATCCAATTCGAGAAACGTTGTGTACGTTAATGAATGTACATTATTTCGAAATCGACAGCCCTCCAGTCCAGTATTGTCTCGGTCGAGTTAGATATGGAACTGAGAAAAAGATTCGAGAAAAAATTGTATCTAAAAGTCTTTTTGTCACAGCGAAAGATACAAAACTCGCGATGTTTGCGTTTTGTTATCGAAATCGAAATAATGTACAATTCTGAGCGTTTTGTTGCTCCTCGAGCAAGAAAAAAACTGGCGGGGAGATGAAGACGACTGCTTGTGCTTGGGTGGGTCTGGTCTGGACTGGGTGCAGTCGAACGTGGAAAATACGTATAGTAACAATGCAGGAGCATTGACAAAACAAATGGTACCTAACCTAACCGACCTACCAAACAAAAACACAAAGAACACAAAGAGCGGGTAGGTATATAATTACCTCAACCTTTATTGGAGCAAAGTCAGCGCGTTTAATTACAACATTACTGTTTGTGTTCTCGGTTATACGGTTATATTTATAAATTTACAATTTGAGTGGAATTCTATTTTCTCCATTTCAATATTTCACCACCGCGATATTATGTAAAATCGAAGAAGAAATGTCACAAAGATAGCTCTCACTGAGACTGAGATGACACATCAAGGGAGGCACGACGACTTTTCTTCTTCCGAGAGTAGGTAGGTATGTATAGAGAGAGATTCGACTTTTGTCGATTTATCTTTGCCGGTTTCGGTTTATCATCGCGTCTATGTTCTTGTGGGACGAGGCTTTTGTTCATTTCTGGCGAGAGGCGAAAGTTTAGATAGTTTTTAATTACTGGATGCTAGTACATTTTATGGTGTAGGTAGTTTTTTTTTATTGATGTTTACACGCACTGGGGATGCGATTACGATTCTACTTTTGTTGTGGCAAATAAAAACATTATTTATGACTTCTGTTTTAACAGGGTGTTCCCACAATGATTGGGAAGTGGAAATAATTAGTACACATGTGACATGTCTATGTGGGTGGGTATGCGTGTTTAATTTGTAACTCGGTCCTTACGATTATTCTTGTGTTCGTTACCTGTGTACCATTGTTCTTGCATGACTGTTTTTTATTAAGATAAGGGTTGAATTCGAGATTCAGTAATAGCCCAACGTGAGTTGAGTAAGAGAAGATAGTTAGGTAAGGTGTAGGTGCTACATGTTTTGAAAAATGTGCATGTTTCTTATTCGGATACAACTACTGTTTGTGCGAGATAATAAGAAACCTGCATACCTATACAGATTGTTGCTCGTACGATTTAAGTAAACATCGGTAGTAACGTTTTCTTAATGGTGACATAAATGTATAGCAGGTTAATTAAAATAGGCTAGCGTAAGGCATTTGGTGTTTTTTTTTTGTTGGCTCTAGGAAATTAAGCCCCAGGAAATAATGCCCCAAGAGTGGGGCTTTATTTCATTATGAAATACAACCCCAATATCAAAATGAAATATAGACTAGGGAACTAGGTCGAACTACCACAGCTGTTCTCCTGCGATGGTTAATATAAGAAAAGAGTTTGATAACGGATGTGTAACGCTTTTTTGTCTGCTTGATTTCTCAAATGCATTTGACAAGGTTAACCATAAAATTTTCTGCTGGAAATTGCGACATCTCTTTGATTTTGGTAACAGTAACAGTGCAGTGAAACTTTGAAAATTTTTTTTCTAATAGATTTTAGAAAGTTGTAACTTTCGATTCTTCTTTCGCTCTTCTGGCAGTGAAGCAAGGTGTTCCACAAGGTTCAATACTTGGTCCCATTATCTTTTGTATGTTTATAAATGACCTGCCATTTGTCTGTAAACATACTTCGGTCCATCTCTATGCGGATGATGTTCAGCTTTACTTGACCAGGCCATTAGATAATACAGCTGAACTTGTAAGCAACCTAAATAAGGACTCTCCAGTATTTATTTGTGGTCTGTATCTAATCGATCACTTTTAAATTACTTTTAAATCCAGACAAGTCTCAAGTTATATCCATATCTAAAAAAAAAAACTACCCATCCAAACTCTGATGTCGTGCTTTGTTTTTAAATTAAAGATTGTTCATACTGTTACTAGCCTGGGATTTGTTATCGACTCAAACTTATGTAAACTATGTAATAAGAAGGATTTATTGATGCCTTAGGAAACTGGCTAAGTGCAGATTTTACTCCTATCGCCACTAGACGGAAACTTGTAATGAGTCACTGACTTACCAAGGAATTGTTGTTGTCATTTTCGAAAAACCCACCATAACCATTTTGCTTATGAAGGAATTGTCGTTGTAATTTTCCTCAAAGTAGCATACACCCCGCCATGACCAAGGAGGAAATAGGCCAAATTCGAGCTTACCGTAAACAAGAAAATTCCATCCGTTTTATGGCCAGCAAAATCGGAAGATACACCACTGTTGTACACAGCTTTATTAAGGACCCGGAAAAGTATGAAAAAAAAACGCAAAGGAAGAGCCAGCAAAGCAACAACATGTCAGAAAAGGCTTGCGATACTGAGAGCTACTTCAAATTCAAGTAAGTAAAATTAAGGCAGACACTATATACTTACAGCTAGAGCTAGCCATATTCGCCATGAACAAATGAAGAGGAAACCACAATTGAATGCGGAACGTAAAATCCAGCGGCTTGATTTTGCAACAAGTCACATCAGGTGGAATCAAGAATGGCATACCTTCGTCTTTTTTCATGAAAAAAATAATTATTTGGACAGACCTGACGGATACAGCTGTTATTTCCATGATATATCTTCAATATCTTCAAAGGTGGTAGAGCAAAGGAGGCGGTGTAATGGTAGGGGGAATAATCGGCCCTAGCGAGGTATCCGTCGGAACGGAAAATTCTCCGATTTCATACGAATCGGAGGATTTTTGCTTCGAGGTATACTTCGGAAGACCTTTTCGGAACTTTTTTCCGACAAATATGCAACGCACACTGGCGTTTTGCGTTTCAGTGCGATCAAGTGCGTTTTAACTGATATTTTTGACAGCTTCATACGAATTTTTTTCCGATATGCTCCGACAGGAATTGCGGAATTTGTTTACGATTTGCAGTGAAGTGTTGATAAATGAAAGCAATAAAGAAAAAAAACTTTTAACAAAGTAATTGGTTGTATTTGTTGCTTAAATTTGTGTTTCCAGAGCAAAAACAAACGAAAAAACAAGCACTAAATAGGAAAACCCCAATGTACCACGAACAACATCATGTCAAATCAATGCGTCGCCGCATTTTAATTATTCTTTCCGAAGGCGGATACCTCGAATAATGTAATTTGAGTCTCCGACGGAATATGCGTTGCGGAGAATTCTCCGTTCCGACGGATACCTCGCTAGGGCCGAATAACCTATTACAGAACTGTGGAGCTGGATTCCCAAAGCTCCAAAATGACGGCAATCACTTACAAATCGACACCGGAAAGAGCTTTCCGCAGTTTTCGGAGATATTTTGTGGACAGCGATGGACTTTCCAACATGACAATGCACCGATACATACCAAACGGACAACAAAAAACCCTGGATTCAAAACCAAAATGTATACTTGCATGACCGCTATATTTACCCGACCTAAACATCATGGAAAAGTCTACGAAGGAAGAAGGCAATATGTAAACGGAAGAAATTATTGAAGTTATAAAACGAACCTGGTCCGAAATTGCTGGATTATTTGACAGCACTCTATCTCTACACAGCAGGCAACTTGAAGTGAGGTCCATTACCCATTACTAAAAACTATTGCTACACCCGCACTTTGAATAAAACCAACTTTTATTTATACAACAAGGGAAGATTACTCTACTGTTCGTAATCAAGTGAGAAAAGAAAAACAGGGTAAATTTGTTGACCTTTTTGGAAAAAGCGTCCTAAACTTTGCATCATTATTGTGCAATTGGTTTTTCCCAGATTAGCGAAGGGTTTGAAAAATATCGGAAAATTAATACAAAAACCTGCCTGTTTGTAATCAAGTGAGACAGATTGTATTCTAGGAAGAAGTAATCTCCGACGACGTAGTCTATGCGCCTTAAAGTTAAGCCTGTTATTGATCATTACAGCTACGTATTGGATCACTGGTTTGCATGATGCTATGAAATAGTGAAATATGAAATATGAAATGAAATAGTTAATCTTACATCACTGCGGCACAAGCGGTCGTATTGTGTTGTCCTTCACTTAGAGCTTGCTTATAATGTGGCGGTTTGTTAGAAAGTCTGATGTCTCTTTGGGTGAGCTGCAGCTACTAGGACTCTTTGATGTGTTTTGAATTAACAATTGCAGTCGCAATATAACATCTTAATGTTTTTTCTAATGCGCCATCCCTCGCAAACATATGACAAACATCCGAGAGCATAACTGTCGTGGAAGATTTTCTTAATTCAGCCGTTCGGTCACAGAATAAAATTGTAGGTTGGTCTTGAGAAGCTAGGCCTAGGGTGATTTTGACTTCTACTTAGGCCCCAGTTAATCGAAGACGATTAGGTAACCTTTTTTGTACTACTTTAACTGAATGATTTTCCCCCAATCTTTAGACCAGAATGTATCTTATGAAACCATTCTACCAAATCATTTTACTTAAATGCTTGCGTAAAATGTATCAGTTTTGTTTTGTTTCGTGTTTTTACTTATGCACTTTCCTAATAGATATAACTAGTGACGTAGTTGTTGGAGTTGTTTTGTGATATTGTGTGATGGTATTCAGTTTTTTACTTGCTTGTTTCCTTCGTTTTCCCTCTCAAAATATAGTTTTTTTTTTTTACAGTGTGGTCCACAAATAGTCTTGGCATCATAAATTGATATGCGGATCACTTTCTGGCTATAGTTCGTCTGGTTTATCATTGCCTTCGTATCTACTGTGTCTTAGAGTAGAGCATACACGAAATGGACTCTGATTGATTGTGTTGGCGAGTATTTAGAGTAGAGGAATTGAAGGCAAGAAGAAGGTCACAATAAAATTGTTCTGATTTTTGTTGTGGATCTGTTTAGATTCTTTCGAATACAGAGCACCATTTCATGCATTTCCGCCTGCAATACAATACAAGGCTTCCTATATTAATGCTGATATACTGGGATATTTTATTGTGAGGACCACGTACTTCAGCTCCAAGTCCTTCGTTTATCTTAGATTCGTCTGTTTATGTACCATGCATGAGAATCTTTAATAAATGTTCGTTTATTATGTTCCCAGTTTAGACGGTCTGGAATGGTTTGCGGTCTGGGAATGTTACCTTGAAACTATTCGATCCTGTTTGTGTTGGCGGACGTTAGAGGAGATGATTTAACGACAAACGACCAGTGTATCGATGAAGCTAAGAGTTTGTATTGAACTTTACATATGGCTAGGAAATGTAGAGCAAATGGAAATAAACGTTCTGGCACGCGGAGTCTACCTTTCAACGCAATATAGGAATAAACCTCCCCGCAGAAGTAGAAAAGAACGTAGGTACTATGTTTGAGTGACCCTAAGCTGAAGGCCAACTTAAGAAAACAAAGTTCTAATTCAAATTACTGATTAGACACTGCATTTTCTTAATTTTTTATTTATTTATTTTTTTTTGCATTAACTTATCTACAGTTTTTGAATTGAAACAAATGTACATACTCTTGCATATACAAATATGTAAAAAAAAAAAGACGAATACTTGCCCAAATTTTAGTTCTGTATATTTCTTTAACTTTATAACCCTTTATATTGGTTGTTACCACTTTAGAAAAATGAAAAATCTTGTTCGAAGATAATGAAACGAAATGTTAGGATTTTATCAAGTCTAGTAGTTGTGGTGTAAAGTACGTGATAATGCAATCAGCGCCGGCTCGCCTAAAGCATTTCATCGTCTCGAGCAGAATCGTTTCTAAACTGAAAGCTCCGTTGTTTGCACCATGATACAACATCGAGTATTCGCCAGATACCTAAAAAAATAATTAAGATGATTAATTTAGCAAACAAAAAAACTCGTAATAGTTAATTAGGAATATTGATTCCAAGAATTAGCAACAGTGTGTAGGTATGACATGAAATATTATATGTGGGTATGTACATGTAGAGGTATGTTGTATACAGGATGAGTCACTTTAATAAAAGGAAGTAGATATGTAGACTAGAAGTAGGTGGTTACCAATTTGTTATACTTATAAGTTTAAAAACATATTATTAAATAGAATTAAAAGCTAAAAGAGTCATAGTCAGTCTTCAACTAACAATTCTTGAGCTTAGTATGACATTTTGTATTTAGAGACAATTTTGAACATAATTCACTGCAGCTATGCACCTTACACAGCACATTTTGGAGCTTAAATTTGTTGACCACATTTTCGAGTACATATTCGAAGTCGTAATCACAAATAACGCGGTCAGATTTGGGTTTTTAACTAGACTTGCGAAGCGACTTGACAAACGCCCACAAGAAACAATCTAATGACGTTAAATCACATGATGTTTCATTGCGTTTGAGATATCCGAGGCTCACCCTGCAGTTTGTCACCTATGTGAAGTTGGCCCGCACTTTTCCAAAAAAGGTTTAGACTTTTACAGTTCGATAGGCAATCGTTTGTAGTTGTTTGTAGTGAATTTTTTTTCGTTTGTAGTTCCGCCGTTAGAGAGATATAGCCATTTGAAAAATGTATGGGAAAAGTTTGATTGTGTGTCATTCGATGTAGTTTCGTTCAAAAAGGTTTGTAGTGAAAAGCTTTTCGTTTGTAGTTCAACCGTTCGAAAGTTATGACCATTAGAAAAAATTAGAAATTTTTGAAAAAAAATTGAAATGTTTATATTTCGATAGGCAATCGTTTGTAGTTGTTTGTAGTGAAAAGCTTTTCTTTCTGAAAATTCGTATTTAAGAGATATTAAGCCATTTGTGTTTGTACCTATAACTTCGAATTTCCAACACGGAAAAATTAATTGAGCATACTTGTTCATAAAGCACATCCCCCTCTTTCTAATGAAATCAAAAACGCATTTTTCAGCAATTGGATAATGATTTATTATCGATTTAAGCAATTAAATAATGATTTATTCTCAATTTAAGCGAAAGGTTCGCGCAACCCGATTTAAGGGGGTGAATATTTTTATTACTGGACAACTACAAACGACAAAAATAATAGTTTTGGTAGAAGGCATATATGTTCTATGTAATAAAATCAAAATTATAAAATTTGTTGCAGCGGTAAGCAAATTATATGCAGTTTAAGCAGACAACATCAAATCGCCGTTATTTCCAAAACCATACCAAATAAAATTATGAAATCTTCTTTTTTCAAAAGTGCACCACCCTACCAATCTAACAAAATACTAATTGTGCCCATCGCCCAAACGGTTAATGATTTATTTGAGATTTAAGCGAAATTTTAGCAAAAAAGTGCGGATATCCATTTAAGCGGTTGAATTTCTCAAAAACTGTGTAACTACAAACGACCAAATTTCACACATCTATTATGTACATCCGTCACAATCGATGTAATGTACTTTAAACATCACCCGCACTACTGGGCAGCTTTTATGGGCGTTTGTGAAGTTGGCCCGCACTTTTGAAAAAAAGGTTTAGATGTTTACATTTCGATAGGCAATCGTTTGTAGTTGTTTGTAGTGAAAAGCTTTTCGTTTGTAGTTCAACCGTTAGAAAGTTATGACCATTTGAAAAAATTTGATTAAATTAGCCGTTATCTCCAAAACCATACTAAAAAAATTATGAAATCTTCTTTTTTCAAAAGTGCTCAACCCTACCAATCTAATAAAATACTAATTGTGTCCATCGCCCAAACGGTTATTGATTTATTTGAGATTTAAGCAAAATTTAAGCTAACAATTCTCGAGCTCATATCTCAAAAACTGTTCAACTACAAACGATGAAATTATACATTTCTATTCTCTACAATACTCTCTACCAATGATATCAAATAGAAGCTAGCCCGCACTACTGGGCAACTTTTATTAGCAATTTAAGCGCCCAGATTATTATCCCCATATTTCCAATTCGAAACAACTTCCATCAGATAAATCTATTTTTTTTAATGCATCTATCTGTCTCTTTTTTAACTAAACTATCTAAAATAATTTCCCACCAACAGGTTACGCCCTAATCCCAAATTATGTAAAATTAAATTGAGTTCTTAGACCCATTTAAGCAGTTGAATTTCTCAAAAACCGTGTAACTACAAACGATCAAATTTCACATATCTATTTTGTACATCTATTTTAATCGATGGCATATACATTAAACATAGCCCGCACTCTTGGGCAACTTTTATTTGCAATTTAAGGGAAGCTTGAAATGTGTATAAACACCCATATTTAAGCGGTCATATATTTCCACTGTAAGGGAGCTGTGGCGGCTGGAATATGCTTTTATCTAATGTAATTACCTATCTCATATCAGCAATGTCAACAAAAAACCTTTCTAAGCAACAATAAATGTTATTTTCGCATTTTAATTTTTGATAAATTCCGGTCGGAGACCAATTTAAGCACCCCCATATTTCAAAAACGGTGGAACTACAAACGATGAAATTACAGACATATAACATGTACATCACTCTTAATCGATGATATTAATTAGAAGATAGCCCGCGCTACTGGGAAACTTTTATTCGCAATTTAAGCGCCCAGATTGTTATCCCCATATCTCTAATACGAAACTACTTCAATCAGATAAATCTATTTTTTTCTAATGCATCTACCTATCTCTATTAAACTAAGTCAGTTAAAATAATTTCCCATCAACAAATAACGTTCTAATCGCAAATTATGTATAATTAAATTGAGTTCTTAGACACATTTAAGCAGCTGAATATCTCAAAAACCGTGTAACTACAAACGATCAAATTACACATATCTATTTTGTACATCTATCTTAATCGATGACATGTACTTTAAACATCACCCGCACTACTGGACAACTTTTATTCGCAATTTAAGGGAAGCTTGAAATGTGTATAAACACTCATATTTAAGAGGTACGATATTTCTAATGCCAAATGATCATAAATGGAAAAATCGTCTGTTTTCTATTGCACCTACCCCTCTCTCTTTAATAAAATCATCAAAAATTATTTCCCGCTAACAGGTAATATTCTTTCCCAATTTAGGCAACTAAAGCGAAGCCTCATTTTGTCAATAGTATGTTTCGGTAACGATGAAATTACACGTGTCTACCATATGCACCCTTCTTAATGCATGTTGTTAAAGAGAAGCTAACCCGCACAATTAGACAACTTTTATTAGCAATTTAAGGGAAGCCTAAATGTATTCAATCACGCCCATACCTATTTAAGTGGTCTGATGTTTTCATTACTAAGGATGTACCTATAAAAGCTGAAATATATCTATTTGTAATGAAAATAAATCTCTCTCTCCCTCTCTCTAACGAAGTCAAGAGTACCTACCTAACTATATTTTCAACAAAGAGATCATGTTTTTTTCGCAAATTATTTTAACGTATAAATTGAGTTCGGGGACCCATTTAAGCGGTCGAATATCTCAAAAACTGCAACTGCTGACAATGAAAATGTAGGGACATATCATATTAGGACGTTTGACACAATCCCCGGTATGTTTTCACTCCACTAAGGTAATGTTTGTTGATCAACCACAACTTTTGAATATTTTTTAATTCCATTAATCAAAAAAATTCGACCACTTTTTTCATTCTATGTAGGTAGGTATAACACACCCAATATTTGAAATTTATATCCATCGCTTGTGGAAAATATACATAAACAATTCAAAATAACAGTCGCATGACAATCAAGAGTCACACAAATAGCACCGACAGGTAGGTTAGGCAATGACGACACAAATGACAAAAATTTATTTGCAGTAAGTACCTACCTATATAAGTAGCGTCTTATTGAGATGGAAAAGTATGTACTCGTACTAGAGAGGAAATATGAATCTGTTTAATTATTATAGTATCTATAGGTGTACATACCTATATCATCAATTTTCAAATCTCAACTCAACTCCTCTTCCTTCCAATCTACCTAACACATTTGAGACTCAAGTTATAAGAAGAACCGAAAAATTAAATACCTATAAACCTTGCTGATTGTGGCAGCAAAAATGCATTTTGATAGTGGTCATCTTTTCCAATTTATTCAAAAAGCTAAAATTTATTGCATCACTCAGTTGTGCCAATTGGTACCTAAACTTTGACAATTGATCGTGAGATACCTACCTCCGGCAATGTCCAAACATAGGTAAATCGAAACTATGTATGTAATTAGAACTTTCAAACAATCTCTGTACTTATCTATAATTCCAACGAAAAAAGACAAGACGTATCTACCTACTTATATACATATATAATACCTAAATACCCCTTCCATAATATATGCACATAGGTATATTCAAATTGAATCGGGGTATCCTACGTAATCGCAGCCAGCGCCAATCAAACTTCTTATTCTTATTAAATCATTTCCGATTGTTATATCTACATACCTATACTTATACTCCTACTTCCCTCCCCCTTCATACCATACAAATGAAGTGTAACATATCGTAACGGTGCAGTACGGTCGATGCACAAATCACAGGTATAGGTTTTCGCAGGACACTCCTTTAATTTCAGGGTTTGTCGCACAATTGGAGCGTCATCTTTTTTGCTAATGATTCTCTGTATATTCGTTTCATTCGTTCTTCTTCAAGAACGATACGCGCATTCGATCACTTTCACAGGTAAACATCACACCGACACGATCCGTATTACAGGTCAATAATGTACGTAGCCTACATTTCTTTGCTTGGTCATACTCATAC
Source organism: Cheilosia soror (assembly GCA_949372485.1). Taxonomy (NCBI): domain Eukaryota; kingdom Metazoa; phylum Arthropoda; class Insecta; order Diptera; family Syrphidae; genus Cheilosia; species Cheilosia soror. The sequence goes on from OX443563.1 coordinate 37,970,021, forward strand.
GCATACCTCACAGGTTCGGTGTAAGGATGGCGGAACAAAAGCAACCGTTTGATGATAATGCGCATCTTTGAAATTAAATTTGCCTTCCATTTCTTTGCAAAGAGCGTCAGATTTAGCAATAAAACTAGTTTTTTTTTAATACAAAGAAGACGGGAGTGTACCTATCTATTGTAAAAAGTTTTTTTTTCTGTTTGCCTAACATTGGTTGCGTGAACATATTCAAACATCGCATCGGTTTAAATTGCAAATAACATGTGCATCAGAGTAGTGGTAGCTAGATTCTATTTGATTATTATACATTCAAGGATGTAGGTAGGTAGGTTCATAGGTAGTACAAATATGATAAATAATTGGATTAGGTACATGGTTTTAAGTCTTTAATTTTAGAAATATCGGGCCAATTAAATGGGTTTTGGATATATGTATAGTAGGTAGGTATATATTAATTTTTATATATCCTTAGTAATGAAAACATCAGACCACTTAAATAGGTATGGGCGTGATTGAATACATTTAGGCTTCCCTTAAATTGCTAATAAAAGTTGTCTAATTGTGCGGGTTAGCTTCTCTTTAACAACATGCATTAAGAAGGGTGCATATGGTAGACACGTGTAATTTCATCGTTACCGAAACATACTATTGACAAAATGAGGCTTCGCTTTAGTTGCCTAAATTGGGAAAGAATATTACCTGTTAGCGGGAAATAATTTTTGATGATTTTATTAAAGAGAGAGGGGTAGGTGCAATAGAAAACAGACGATTTTTCCATTTATGATCATTTGGCATTAGAAATATCGTACCTCTTAAATATGAGTGTTTATACACATTTCAAGCTTCCCTTAAATTGCGAATAAAAGTTGCCCAAGAGTGCGGGCTATGTTTAATGTATATGCCATCGATTAAAATAGATGTACAAAATAGATATGTGAAATTTGATCGTTTGTAGTTACACGGTTTTTGAGAAATTCAACTGCTTAAATGGGTCTAAGAACTCAATTTAATTTTACATAATTTGGGATTAGGGCGTAACCTGTTGGTGGGAAATTATTTTAGATAGTTTAGTTAAAAAAGAGACAGATAGATGCATTAAAAAAAATAGATTTATCTGATGGAAGTTGTTTCGAATTGGAAATATGGGGATAATAATCTGGGCGCTTAAATTGCTAATAAAAGTTGCCCAGTAGTGCGGGCTAGCTTCTATTTGATATCATTGGTAGAGAGTATTGTAGAGAATAGAAATGTATAATTTCATCGTTTGTAGTTGAACAGTTTTTGAGATATGAGCTCGAGAATTGTTAGCTTAAATTTTGCTTAAATCTCAAATAAATCAATAACCGTTTGGGCGATGGACACAATTAGTATTTTATTAGATTGGTAGGGTTGAGCACTTTTGAAAAAAGAAGATTTCATAATTTTTTTAGTATGGTTTTGGAGATAACGGCTAATTTAATCAAATTTTTTCAAATGGTCATAACTTTCTAACGGTTGAACTACAAACGAAAAGCTTTTCACTACAAACAACTACAAACGATTGCCTATCGAAATGTAAACATCTAAACCTTTTTTTCAAAAGTGCGGGCCAACTTCACAAACGCCCATAAAAGCTGCCCAGTAGTGCGGGTGATGTTTAAAGTACATTACATCGATTGTGACGGATGTACATAATAGATGTGTGAAATTTGGTCGTTTGTAGTTACACAGTTTTTGAGAAATTCAACCGCTTAAATGGATATCCGCACTTTTTTGCTAAAATTTCGCTTAAATCTCAAATAAATCATTAACCGTTTGGGCGATGGGCACAATTAGTATTTTGTTAGATTGGTAGGGTGGTGCACTTTTGAAAAAAGAAGATTTCATAATTTTATTTGGTATGGTTTTGGAAATAACGGCGATTTGATGTTGTCTGCTTAAACTGCATATAATTTGCTTACCGCTGCAACAAATTTTATAATTTTGATTTTATTACATAGAACATATATGCCTTCTACCAAAACTATTATTTTTGTCGTTTGTAGTTGTCCAGTAATAAAAATATTCACCCCCTTAAATCGGGTTGCGCGAACCTTTCGCTTAAATTGAGAATAAATCATTATTTAATTGCTTAAATCGATAATAAATCATTATCCAATTGCTGAAAAATGCGTTTTTGATTTCATTAGAAAGAGGGGGATGTGCTTTATGAACAAGTATGCTCAATTAATTTTTCCGTGTTGGAAATTCGAAGTTATAGGTACAAACACAAATGGCTTAATATCTCTTAAATACGAATTTTCAGAAAGAAAAGCTTTTCACTACAAACAACTACAAACGATTGCCTATCGAAATATAAACATTTCAATTTTTTTTCAAAAATTTCTAATTTTTTCTAATGGTCATAACTTTCGAACGGTTGAACTACAAACGAAAAGCTTTTCACTACAAACCTTTTTGAACGAAACTACATCGAATGACACACAATCAAACTTTTCCCATACATTTTTCAAATGGCTATATCTCTCTAACGGCGGAACTACAAACGAAAAAAAATTCACTACAAACAACTACAAACGATTGCCTATCGAACTGTAAAAGTCTAAACCTTTTTTGGAAAAGTGCGGGCCAACTTCACATAGGTCAGTTTGTCGGCTAAAAAAAAAATAAATAAATAAATAGGTGGCGCAACAGGCGGGTAGACACCCTAGGCCTAGCTTCTCGCAACCATTCGTGTGTGTGAGTTTCTATTTTTGGGACGAATGGTAGGAACCTACAATTTTATGCCGAGGCCGAACGGCTGAATTGAAAGCTTTTTCAGGACAGACATACTCTCTGTTGTTTGTCAGACGTTCGCGAGACGTGGCGCAGTAGAAAAAACCTTAAGATGTAATTTGTGGTTACATTTGTGTAGGTAGTCCAGCACAACAACAAGGTCGCATGTGAAAAACAAGCATTCGAGATACAGCGAAAACAATAGATCTGTTATCTTACGTATTTTTACGAAATTTTACGCATTTTTACTCAATGTCGTTCCTCAACTCAAAAAATTCGTAAAAGAGAGCAGCTTCGAGAAAGCAAGATACCCCTCCACTGAGAATCTTACTAGTTTTCACTCAACAAATTTCTTTGAGTAATGTCGTTTTCCATTGGGACCATCAGATTTTTATTTCGGATCTCAGATTTTTCGTGGCGAATGGAACACGATAGACAGATTAATCTGGTTTTGTAAATGTATTAGTGCATTATTAGACAGTACATCAGCTGTGCACATTTTTTTCGTTTGTCGATGAAAACATACGAATTTAATGTGGGTAATCATATCGACGAAGAATCGAAATCCACAGACCGCACAGATGACGAGGAAGAAGACGAAGATGATGTAATTGCTCCAAAATTAAGTCCATGTCCATTATTTACGTTTTTGTTCTGAATAATTGCTTTTCACGAGGCTTTTCGTAATTTTGTTTTGAATACAAAGTCTGAATGGCGTAAAACAGAACTGTCAGTCGCCTGAAAATTGACAGATGATTCGAAATTTGATTTGAAACGCGTTTTTTGTCTTTTGATTTCCTGCGATATGAGATATAGTCCGGGAGCCAGCGACACTAATTTTTGTAAGATTTGTGTACGAATGATTTAATTTTTTTCGTGGAATATTTACGCTTGCCAACCATAATATCTATGCCTGCAGGCTCACCACTGGGACAACGATTTACAATACATTTTTAAAGTCGTTTAATGTATTATCATCGGCCTGGTCGATGCTTTGATACCCTCCACTGCATAAAAGTCATGCAAAATGTTTGCCATGCAAGTGTGTCTAATATTAGTTTTGTATGGGAAGTAGCAGAACTACTTTACCGACATAGCCCATTTTCAATACCAACCTGACGACGGTAAAAAGAAGTCATCTTACCAAATTGCATTCGCCTAGGTCAATTCGTTTGGACGCTATCGTGATTTCAACAGGCGGAGAGACAGACAGACAGACGGACATGGCTAAATCGAATGTGATCCTGATTCAGAATATATATACTTTACTTGACAAAGTGAATATACCTTCCTGTGGAGGGTATAAAAAATGTTAATTTACATTGTGCTGAGGAAAGTAAACGATGCCTGCCACATGTACCTACAGTGGGACAAAGTACTCCTGCCGCTGTCCTAAAGTTGCAACAAAAAACGAACAATTTGTCTAAGTTCTGTAGAGCTGAAATTAGTTTTATTCACTATATTATCACTTGAAATAATGGAAAAACTTTGCCTGCCAGTTGTGTGCCGGGACAAAGCTGTCGGCAGGACCAAAAGTAGTCGCAAACCCCCATAGTGTATTATAGCCCAATTAAGTTCTGTTTTTTGATGAAAACTTCGGGGAACCAAAATGTTTTGATTAAATTCGATAGATTCTTAGACATAGATAACGGGAAAAATAGGCACAGCTTTCAAAAATGATGTATCGCCATAAAAAGGGCACCAAATGGAAAAAAAAAATATTTTTTAAGTTTTTTCTTTATAGCTCAAGCAATAATTGCATTATGAGAGATTGTATAATGCGATTATAATATTTTGCACAAATATAGATCACAGAAGAATAAAAAATAATAAAATAAAAACAAGCAAAATCGACCTGGCCGATGCTTTGATACTCTCCACTAAAGGCATGGGTCTAATATTGTATGGCAGGCACCAGAACTACTACCATTTTTAATACCAACCTGACGACCCTAAAAAGAAGTCCTCTCACAAAATTTAATTCGCCTAAGTTGATCCGTTTGGGCGCTATCGTGTATTCAACAGATAGACAAACAGACAGACGGACATGAATATGTAAGTATACATACTTTATGGGCAAAGTGAATATACCTTCCTATGGAGGGTATAAAAAGCGAGTACAAAAGGGGCCTGTTAATGATTTTTGGCCTTTCAACGCACGCAAGCGGCAAAGCGCCATTGTGAATTGACCTTTAGCCCTGTCGAGTTCGCACTGACAATAAAAACCTGTGTTCGAGGTGAGCACTGGGGCGCCCTAGTTGAGCACTGAGCTGACCGAGCTGACCCTAGGTATTCAGTCAGGGCAAGAGCTCAAGTCATTTGACTGCTTCAGGTGATTGCATTACTTAAGACTACAAAAAATACTGGGACTTCCGATATTGAAATAACTTAAGTGAAGTCTAACGATTCCAAAATTTGTATTTTTAATCAATTTACTACAATACTCAAAAGATTGCTATTTTTTACAGCTTTAGCAGGAAATTAGTTTGACCCTCTACTAGAAAAAGAAAATATTATAAACAAAACTGTTTATTTCGTTTATAAATTGTATAAAGCATAGAGTAGTTTCAGACAAAATTAAAATATCAAAAGCCTGTACATAACATTTGAGCACATATTTTTTTGTTCAAAAGTCTAAAGAAATCACTAGTAGCATTACAACAAAAATAATATTCGTCTTTAGAAATTTAGAATTTTAATGTATAATAGTTTTCAAAAGTTGCATTGCTGAATTAAATGAAAAACTACATTTATAGTTTTTATAGTACACACGATTGTCAGATCTTACAATATTGTCAGATCTGTCAATGCTCTGACAATGACTGACAATGAGCTTACAATAGCCAAGTACCTTACAATACAAAATTGCGCGTTCAAACGGTTGTAAGAATTTGTCTCAAAGTCTTACAATTTCATTGTCAGATGCATGTCTTACAATGGTCTTACAATGACTTTTCTGACAACGTTGTAAGGTTGAAAATTGTGTGTTCGCACGGTCGGCAGATATTTAAATTTGAAAAATTGGTCGATCTGTTGTCAGACATTCAAAGTCTTGTGGGTTGTTTTTCTAATAAGGATAATGGATCAAAATATTGCACTCGCGACTATTTTAACTGCCTACGTGTTGGAAGACAGCGAGTTAAACTGTCTGTCAATAAACAAATTGTGGCCCTTATTGTGATTGTCGATCAACGATCGTCACGACAATTGTCGATTGCGTCGATTGATTTTACGCACAACATTTTTTCACTTCCAAGAGAAAGCATCGATCAGACATTTGTAATCGACTACAAGCGACTGTCAGATCGACCTTGCAAACGGCAGAATCGCCGATGAAAGAACAAATTCCCAGTTTTTCGTGAGCAAAGATGAACTCGTGTGTATCTTTGAGTCACTTCAAAAAATTAAAAATCGGCGGGAGTTGACGGTGTCCCAAACGTCGTATTAAGACACCTGCCTCTAGAAGCGATTAAAATCTTCGCCACGGAAAATGGCGGTGGTACATCCTATCCCCAAAAGGGATAAAGATAGGACCAGCGTACAGATCAGGTCGAGGTCATCAACATCCTTTTGCAGCGCGACTTCGATCAAATTACAATCGGAAACAATCCTGTTCAGAACTCCATTGGCTAGGGCCTCTAGGGATACCAGAAAAAACTGGCGAAAATTAGCCATTATTGGACAAAATGGACAACCATTGGCGGTGCGAAGCGTGGTCAGATATCTTGGCATCTGGCTCGACCAGTATCTGTATTTTGACAAACATATAGATGCTCGTCTTGCTTCGGCCAAGGGGGCTTATGCTCTGACAAGGAGACTGTTTCGCAGCAGTCAACTTGATTCCAGAGTAAAGGTCATATGCTACGTGGCCCTAATAAGGCCGATCTTCGCTTATGGCTATCCCATTTTGTTCAATATAGCGCCTTCCTATATGGAAAAGATTCGGGTGTTTGAGAGACAGTGTCTCAGGACCTGCCTAGGGTTGTTTAGAACTCCCGAGTCTGAGTACATAAAATATTATCCCAACAAGACCCTATACGTTGGGGCTCGATTGAAAAGGATTGACAATTTCCTAATCAAGGTGATTCGAAGGCACGTTGCAAGGGCGATGGCCAACACTAATAATCTGGGGGTCTAGCACGTAACTTGATACAATCGAGTTCAGTCGATACAATCGAGCTCTGGCAGTACCTAATTTGTCTCAATCGAGGATAATCAATAGAGAATAATCGATTGAGACAAATTAGGTGCTGCCAGAGCTCCATTGTATCGACTGAACTCGATTGTATCAAGTTACGTGCTAGACCCCCTGATCTCGGGTGGTTATTACCCGAATTTAATGTATGCAGACATGTAAGGGTTAATCCAAGATAAAGATGGTGTGCCGCTATTGTACCACAGCCACCGCGGTGCAAGGGATAAGCGGCTCATCCAAAACCGCAATTGCGGATAGGGACACGGTCGATACGTTGAAGCAGTTCACCGAATTTTGGTGGCTTGAGGAAGAGTGAGGGCACACACGCTCTCCCGGGTCGGTGCGTTACCTATGTTACCTCCTTAGTTTTAAGCTCTTTGGGAGGGGCCGGGCTCGTCTACACGAATGAGTTGCTACCGAGACTTGACCGACGCTTATGGCCACCGTGTTGGCGACTGCCAGGCGCCCATCGACGCAATCGGGATGGTGACCAATCGAGAGATTGCTCATCACCCAGATTATAGGTAATTTAGGTTAAGTAGCTTAGGTAGTTTTAAGTAGTTTTAGGTAGTTTGAAGAAAAATAAAATAATAAAGCATCCAAGTTTTAGCCAGTTTTCTTGGAAATTAAAAAATAGTGCAATATATATAAAATAGATAGATTTAAGGCCGAAAGGCAATAGTAGTTATAAGGATTTAGGTAAGTTTAGAGTGCTCGTCTAGAGCCAGTAAGCTAGATTAAGATACATGCTAGTTTTAAATTAGATTTAGTCATTTTTATCTAGTAAGTAAGTTAAATAATCAATTAATAAAAATGAATTTAAAAGTCAAAAAAGTCACTGTCACATCGACAAATATCGATCGCAATCGATAATCATAGTTCTCGATCGATCGACAGTTGTCGATCAACGATTATTTATCGACACTCACAATAGGGGCCGTGTAAGCTATTGTCAGTTTCCATAAACAACGACATCTGACAATTGCCAATGGGTCTTACAATGTCCTAATTGTCTGACAATAATAAAAATTGTGTGTTCAGACTTATTCCGACGATCGTCAGCAACCTGACAATTTTATTGTCAGAAGGATGTCTTACAATGGGCTGACAATGAAGAAGATAGGGAAAAAAATTGGACAAAGAGTCGTGGCACCTCCCATAAAAAAAACATACAAAATCTTGTATCTCAAAAACAACCGAACCAATTTACATCAAATTTTTAGACCATCTGAAGTATTCGTCCGGAAGTTTTTTTTTTGTGAAGTTTTGTCAAAATTGGACAAAGAGGCGTGGCACCTCCCACACAAAAAAAACATTGCAAGCGCTTTTTCCCGATATTTCGAAAAGTAATTGTTCGATTAAGCTGAAACTTACACAATATCGGCTAGGAGGTGAAAAGTGCACGTGGATTTAAAGTTTTCTAGTTTTTCGATAGATGGCGCTGAACACCCAATTCTTAAAATTACACTATATCTTGACATTTGTGGCAGCTTTTGCTTTGCAAATTGGTAAATAGAGGTTTATTGCCTTTAGAAACCATTAGAAAAAACTATGGGCGGGATCAAGAAAAGGGGCGTGTCACTCAAAATAAAAATGCTAACGTTATTGTTCGACACTCGTGGGAGCTGGACAAACTGGGGTACGGACAAAGCTGGGTAGCTACAGCTAGTAATAATAAAAAATAAATGCATTAAGCTATAAATATGTTTTTCGTTTTATTTCCTAAAAGCAATTTATGTTTAACGATTTCAATTAGTTTTTTTTACAAAAATTTACATTAATGCCCCTATTGTGTAACTACTGTTGAGTTGGTCTCTTGGTTTTATGCAATTCAAAATTCGGTATTGTCCGTATTGTCATACACAACCTGGATAGAAAAATTGTCTGTCAAAACACAACAAAGAAAGTTGAGTTGAATTGAAGTCAACTCAACTCAACTAAGTTGAGTTGGCTTACACAATAGGGGCATAAACCTTATCTGAACAATTATAAACCAACAAAGTACTAAAACACATTTTTTCCGAAACTTCAGGTGGTTTGAGGGAGCCAAAGGTTCATAAAAATCGCAACTTTTTTTATATATTCTGAAGCCTAAGATCCCAATTCAACTTTTGGCAGGTATTAGATTAAACACTTAAAAAGGTTTTTTTTTCGTCATACTAAAGTGACACCCCTTGTACGTATATACCCTAAGTAAACCCATGCTACTCCAACAATGAACGGCATATATACTCTATCAGCGGTATTAATAAAAAAGCCCTATTCGCTCTTTAATCCATCTCATAACTATCATACGGATAGTGGACTTGTTCGTTTGATAACTTTTATTATTTATAAATACATCTTATATCCATATTAGCTATCCACTCTTTATCACTAAACGCACGGCAGCACTGCGTCCAAACTGTACTAAACATGGTTGTAAATCTGTCATATTCCATCAGCTGAACTATCATGCTCAGAGCATGTTATGTCGCAGCGTTGCCACTTTGCTGCAATTGCAATAGATCTACTGCATTTTTTTTTTAATTTAAATCTACTGCAGTTTTGTACAAGCTTAAATGAGGAAGCCAAATCCAAAATAGTAGATAAAATACAAACAGAAATACAAGCCAATTTGGGAAACTGAGTTTTCCTGGCTTAAATTGTCGAATGAAACTGTTTCAGCAAAATATGTCTTTGAACAACAACAGGTCAAATTTAGACGTCGATTGTGAACAAATACCCTCGAGATTGCCTATTTTAAACTTGTTTCCTTTTTATGATGATGACATAGAAAAACTTAATAGCCAATGAGGATGAACAATATTTCATGATCATTAACATTAATGCATTTTTCTGTTCTGTTTAAATACTCGTCTTTATTAATTTTGTATTGTTTATGTTATGTTTTGTAATTTACTTTGGTTTTGTTTGAAAAAAGAAATCTACTGCAAAAAAATTCAACCTACTGCATTTTTTTAGAGAATCTACTGCGAAAAAATAGTCCAACAGTGGCAACGCTAGTTATGTGCTTGCGCTTGTGATTTTTAGATTCTCTCTGAAATTCTCTTTCAGCTTTTAAATATCTCGCGTCCAATCGAACTTATTGTTGGTATACGTGTATTTGAAATTATGTGGATAGAAGTTGGACAAGGTTAGCTCTGTGTGAGTAGGTTAACCACTCTCTATATGGTGAGTTAAGTTATCCGCTCGTTAAACATGTCAGTGAAAGCTAATATATGTTTATGAATAAGAATTACGAGTTGTCAGATGTGATAAAGCTAATTCGCCGCTATTCGGTATTTATTAATACGGGGGTATCACTTTAAAAATTATCACATCGAACACAAAATGGTAAAAAGCCCTATGAAAATCGACATGTCAGAAATTCTTGCCTAACTTTCCAGTCACCACAGCTGACCACACTCACGAAACTTGCTTAGATTTGCAGTCAAATGGATCAATCAGAGGCTGTTGACTAGCTAGGCAAAAGCGTATTGAACGCCCCCCTTGAATGCTCTAAACTGTTTGACGTAATGACGATTAACGAAGAGCTGATTGGTTTCCATAATTTCTGCAAGCAGCTATTGAGGGCGTTCATAAAACGTGTCGTAAACTTACTATTTTACGAAGCCCAGTATCCTGCTCGCGCTAAATTTTATCTGCCATACAAAAATGTCTACAGAGATAAAATTTAGCGAGGCAGTTTAGCAAAGCAGTATTCTGTTCCACACGCTAAATTTTTCCTTTCATATAGATGGTACACACTTAATGTCAGTCCGATATAACAATATTGTGTGTTATACGTACTACGTACAATTTTGTTATACTCGGCCAAGAAAATGTCTCCACTGATTTAGCTCGCGAAAGAATTGCCTGGTACATAAAATCGGCGATAAATTTTGACATTTTCGAAATAAAACAATTTCTTAATTGAATATTTCACGGAATAATTGATAATCGATGTAAGTGAGTAGGAAAAAAGTGAAAAAATAACAAAAATCAAAATACATGTGGCAATAAAATATGGGTGTGTGTCCTCTCTATATCCTGTACAACGAATTTAGCGAGCATTTATCTGTGCTGTGGAGAGAAAAGCGCTCGCTAAAATTAAGCGCAAGCAGGATACTAGGCTTAAGTAAAAAAAAAAATGGAGAAACATATTCCGTTGGCAAAACCGTTCACAAAGGGCATAACCTTCAACTTCGATATTCTAAAATACATTTTATATCTAAAAATAGTTATTGTTATGTTTGCAATGTTTGCAATTTAATTAATTTCTACCACTCACGTTACGTGGGACAACAAATCCAAAGGATTGGATTTGGTTCGAATTTCCTTCCTTAACTTTACCAGCTCTTTTTTTCTAGTTTTCTTGTTCGTCACTGCTTTCAAAAATCATCTCAACGTTATTTATTTTTGATTCGTTTTATTAGGTTAGGTTAGGTAAGGTGGCTGTCTCAAAGGGGACACACTTAGACCATAATTTTGGTCCATTGTGATGTGATGCCACAAGAGGGGGGTGGGGAAGTGGCCTAAACAATTCGTCATTTTATTAAATAATTCACCAAGTCAGAAACAAAACAACAGACGAAATATAAATTCTTTGACTGAACGACTGAAATGTCAAACTACATGCGTAGTTTCTGGAATGTAGATATGTGAAACGACAAATGTCGCCAGTTGTTTGCGACAGATTATGTATCGTGATTTTAAAAGAGCTTCGCAAAATTATTTCAACCTGTATAGAAAGTCGAGGTATAAAAAAGATTAGAACCCCTGCTGTAGACAATTGAGAATTTAAAGCAAATTTGTATCCAATATGACAATAAGTTCACTTTTAGGTCAGCTATATGCAGAGTACATTTTGATAACGTACAAAGATAATGCAATCAACTGTATTGGTTTGTTAATTGGATTATCTGTGTACATTTTAAATAATGTAGGTACAAAGATAATGCAACCAACTTTATTAATTTGTTGACTGCATTATCTGTTTACAAAATACTTTACTCGTGTGAACATTATTAATAAATAATAAATTAATAAATCAGCAGTCAATTCTCACCTGATAAACGTATAGCGGCATATTTGGGAATGCATCTTTTGTTTGCTTTAAAATGTCTAGATATGGAAGTCCTGGTTTCACCATAAGCATATCAGCACCCTCTTCCACATCTCGTTCCTAACAAAAATTGAATATATACAATAAAGAAATATGTGCATAGAAAGCATCAGTACATACAACAGCTCTCATAGCAAGTCCTTTTGACCCCGATGGTAACTGGTAACACCGTCGATCGCCAAAAGCCGGTGCACTTTTAGCTGCATCTCTAAACGGTCCATAGAAGTTAGAACTAAATTTAGCCGAGTACGATAATAAAGATACAGATTCACCCAGTCCATTTGATAATAATGCATTTTTTATAGCTTTAATGCGGTTGTCCATCATGTCCGAAGGCGCTACGATGTGTGCTCCAGCCTTCGCATATGTCAACGCAACTTCAGCTATTCTCCTTATACTTGTTTCATTGTCTATGTGATCTTCGATAAGAATGCCACAATGTCCATGATCAGTATAAGGGCATAAACACACGTCACAGGCGATGAGTAAATTTGGAAACCACTTACGTAGTTTCGGAAGTGCAAGGACAACAGGATTTGTTTTATGGTCCGCAAAAGTTGCCGTACCATCCTGGCAAATATTAATTTAACAATTAATTTCATTTATTCATTCATTTTATATGATAAGTCATTTTATTACCTTTACATCAGAATTCACCACGCCAAACAGTAAAACAGATGCAAGTCCCTTTTCCACTAATGGTTCCAAGTGTTGTTTTAGCTTGTTAATTCCCATTCGAGCTACGCCGGGCATACTAGGTATTTGTTCTAATGTGTCATCGCCTGGTCTATAAAGTGTTAAATGATTTATAAATATTGTATGTTCTGTTCATATACCAATCTAAAAACAAATAAGCTTACATAACAAAAACAGGATACATGAAATTATATGCATTGAGTTCGCAATTTGGTTCTTGAAGGACCCTCAAGGTGGGGTGAAAAATTCCAGAGTGAAGTTTCTTTTCCATAGTTTTCAATTTGCGCAGGTACTTCAAGTTAAAAGAACACCAACAGACCTAATAAATCATATCACGGTCACGGATCATGAAGTCGAAGTTTGGTGCCTGCCTGAAAAGAATGACAGTGCTGAAATCAGCTGACAGCAATGAAGCTCAGCAAAGCCACAGGGCACAGATAAGTAACTGAAATGAGATACATAACTTTCCAGTGGAATGATTGCTTCGAGCAGTAATGTAATACAAACTTACGCATACATACATACTATTTTTTTTTTTGATTATTTAATGCTGTTTGTCAATTGCGTTAATTAATTATAATTATCGACGGCTAATTTTATCAAATAGGTAAGGTAGGTAGACCTACATACAAATCAATGCAAGTATTTATTAAAGATATTAAAGTTCACCAATCTCCAAATTTAAAATAGAGATTTCTGTAATTTCACGCTTTTAATCCATTGAAATAATCAATCTTATACATTCTAATGAAACTCCCTCTAAAAGAGAAAACGTTCATTTCGTTTAGATCTGCTAGAACGCTTAGGGGAGAATAAAGTACTGAATTTTAATTTATCACCCCTATCGCGAATAATATTTCCCCGGGAATGTTTCCCATTCAGCAATTTGATTTACATTGCTGACAAGGGAAAAAATTCCATCGGAATTTATTCGCGATAGGTACCTATTTGAATCGTGGAAGTAGAGAAATCTTTGTTGTTTCAGGATTGGAGCTAGGTGAACTTTTCTTTTTAACACTCACACAAAATTAGCCAAAGATGAATAAAATAATACACATACACAAGGCATGATACAACAAGACAAGATATCGCATTGCGCTTGTCGTTCATTCTTGCGGTTCGTCGGTATTCATCTGTCAACCAATTATGACGTAGTCTGTGCACATTATACAAAGACTATTGGCGCAAAAGTACAAATTTGCGATTTTGTTAATTTATTATTGTTATTGTTACATTCGGCTGGGATTCGAAAAGATAAAACACTATAGGGGTATTCACGATTCGGCTGATACACCGTAGTAAAATTGTGAAATTGTATTTTTTTTTTTATTACATCGTGAGCACACTTTTTCTAATCTCTATAGCAACACTGGAGCAAATAACAACAAACATTTGAAATCGAACTGACATTTCCCAATTTATACATTTTACACTGTTGTATATTTTGTTTGTTACTATAGGTCTGGGGTATAGTAAAAGAAAGTGTAAAAGTGTAGCGAGTATATATTGTTGTTATAGTGTAAGAAAACTTCACACTTCTACACTTTCACAATGATACTAGACCTGGGGCCTGTTTCTCCGCTACTACATCAGCTACAATGTAGCAAATTGACAGTTGTACTACATCAATTCTGTTTCACAGAGTCGTATCTATTGTACTACATCAATGTAGGCACGGAGAATCGACTGGAAGTATTGGAAGAATGTATGATTGGCCGCGTTCCATTGACCGCTAGATGACTAGCGGTATGCCAAACTCCATATAAAAAAAACTGACATTTCAGCATATGCGCTAGAGCTCTAGCACATTTTGTGAAATATCCTTTTCTGGGAAATTTTTCAATCTAGCACAAAATGAACTGCTAGATTGAAAAAAATAACGAACTGTCAAAACAAAAGTGAAAATGCAGAAGTCAAATATTTCCAATTTGGTGTGAAATGGGAATTCAAGCTTTCTTTGTTTATTTAAATTATAATATATTAATAAATATGCGTCATGATGTCACAAAATACATATTTGACTCTCATGAAGATGAACTAATACGAATTCAAATTGGTTTTAATGTCACTTTGCCGCTGCCGCTAGATCTCTAGCGCAGCGTTCCTTCATCAGGGATATTATGTGCTAGATGACTAGCGGTCAATGGAACGCGGCCATTCTGTTTCACAGCTTTTTATACTAAAGGGTCCGCCATCTAACGTTTTTTTTTTCAACTAATGCTTATTTCGCGAATGGTAACACTTAGCTCATGTCTGATTTGACAGATAATTAGTTTTATCTTTCCGCTGAAGTTGAACGAATATGGTTGTGTATACGCTTGAACAACGCTGGGAAATATTGCGACATTACTTTGAAAATCGTGGTAATGTTGCAGAATGTGTGCGAAAATTGGGTACGGATTTTGGAAGAAGAGAAGCACCGTCAGCTCCGTATGTTCGTTATCTTGTGAAAAAAGTGAAAGAAACTGGCATCCTCATCGATAAACCAAAGCGTGAAAAGCCAAAAACAGTGCGTACACCCGAGAAAATTGCTGCTGTGGCAGAAAGTGTGCGTGAGGCATAATTGGGCCATTTTTCTTCGAAAATGAGCAAGGTGTGGCCGTTACAGTCAATGGCGATCGTTATCGGGCCATGTTGAACGAATTTTTCAACATTTGGTTTCAACAGGACGGCGCTACGTGCCACACAGCCGAAGCTACACTCGATGTTTTGCGCCCTGTTTTTGAAGATCGCATTATCAGCCGCAGAGCTGATGTCGTTTGCCCACCGCGGAGCTGCAATTTGACACCGTTGGACCGTAACACACCGTTGGGGTGCCGTAAAAGATAAGTGTTACGCCGACATGCCAGAGACAATTGACTCTTTAAAGGACAATATTCGTGAAGCCATTGGTAAAATACAGCTGCACACAATCTATCGATTTCAAATAAAAAAAAAAAAATAAAATTTGAGAAAATATTCAGTAGTTATTTTTTATAGCATTTTCAAAAAAAAAAGTTATTTGGCGGACCCTTTCCATTGGCCGCGTTCCATTGACCGCTAGATGACTAGCGGCATGCCAAACTCCATATAAAAAAAACTGACATTTCAGCATTTGCGCTAGAGCTCTAGCACATTTTGTGAAATATCCTTTTCTGGGAAATTTTTCAATAGAGCACAAAATGAACTGCTAGATTGAAAAAAAAAATAACGAACTGTCAAAACAAAAGTGAAAGTGCAGAAGTCAAATATTTCCAATTTGGTGTAAAATGTGAAATGAAGCTTCTATGTAATTAATATACATTGTATTTGTTTATTTAAATTATAGTGTATTAATAAATATATGCGGCATGATTGCCCAAAATACATTTCTGACTCTCATGAAGATGAAATAATACGAATTCAAATTGATTCTAATGTCACTCTCTAGCGCCAGCGTTCCTCCATCAGGGATATTATGTGCTAGATGACTAGCGGTCACTGGAACGCGGCCATTGTTGTAGTACAACAAACGATAAATTTTTGCTACATTCATACAGCAAAATATTTTGATGTAGCAAAGGTACTGGCCGTATTCACAAATCTAGTCAAGGTAAGTCGACTTGAATTGTCTGGATTCAAATTTACGTGAATGCGAAAACTAACTTAAATTGTCGGTATGTCACTTCTTGACAGCAGGCTGTGTTTTTTTTTGTTTATTATAGACGTCAGAATTTGTAAAATAAATTACATATTGGATTCTGGGAGCGAAAGTTGTGAAATACAACTACATATTCAATTTTAGCAATAAAAATCAAAGAAAATAGAAGAAGAAGATTAATTCTTTGCCTACAATGAAATCCTCAAGAAAATTGCGCTTTCGAGGTTCGTATATAAATATGATTTCGCCAAGAATACTAAATTTTAT
Organism: Cheilosia soror; assembly: GCA_949372485.1. NCBI lineage: Eukaryota > Metazoa > Arthropoda > Insecta > Diptera > Syrphidae > Cheilosia > Cheilosia soror. Next base: position 37,986,650 of record OX443563.1, read on the forward strand.
TTTCCACAGAAATGATGATATCAGTGAAATCTGTGATATGAAAGACGTACCTTTCCAAAGGAATTGCATGGTCTGGGCAATGTTTCTTTACATTCAATTATATCCGGAGACTCCAGAGGCGCAGTCGCCGTGTGGGATTGAAAGAACCAGATGCAAAGTACTACTAGAGGATTTCTCTGTCTGCAGACATAATCTCTTTACAGGATGACTGGAGTACAATGTTCCTAGCAAAAGTTAACAACACAGTCGATTGTGAAAAACTATTAAGGCTATACTTTTCATTTTGATATCCCTAGACTTGGATAAGTATTAGCTAAAAGATAAGATATATCTTGAGATATTCACTAAACGATAGGACCTTTGTATTAACTTTTTAACTAAATTTTCCCGAATTAAAATAAAACTTTTAAAATTTTGCGTCAACGCGAACCGAAATGTCAAACACAAATGTTGCTAGAAATAGACGTCAACTTACTAGTAAGTCGAGAAATTCTTGACTAGATTGGTCGGTGTTGCGAAGAAAGACGTCAACTGAAAAAACTGATCACGTGACCAGTTTTGCCCAATGAAAACTTAGCAACATGAATTTTGAGAGCTGTCACACTTACCAAACTAGATTTGTGAATACGGCCACTGTAGCGTGGATTGAAAAGCACTACTTATTGATCGCAGCGCCATCTAATGAAATGTGGATGAACGTGTACTGAACGAAACTTATCGAATGGTGAATGGTCTAAAACAAAACTAGTATATTCTCGATTGTTCCGGTTGGAGTATGGAATATTCGAGAAGCTTTAGTTGGGAGTATAAATAGGGTTGCGAAATGGGATGAGGCAGCAGTTTGTTTTTAAACCGTGTGAAGTAAAGTTCGAAAGAGTATAGGTAGTGATAATAAGTGGAAAAGTTGTTTTAAGTGATATCTTTGTATATACAGAATGTAGGAATGTATATACAAAGGTGATATTGGTCTTATAAATAAAAGTGATTTGTTCAAGTTAAGTAAACAGAATAGTGGTTTATCTTTTCGAATCCCAGCCGAATGTAACAGTACAAACGTGTTGTAATTTAGATTACGAGTGGATATAAGCGAAAATATACGAAAGTAAGTTATTTATTTTGTTTTAACAAAGCAAATTATTGATATTATATGTTTATTTTTATATTTTTTAGACAATGTATAATGTCCGGGCGCAGTAGCGCAGTGGTTAGTGTGTTGGATTACTGTACGAGGGAATCACAGGTTCGATCCCCGAAAAAACACAAATTACATCTAAATGTTTTTTCTACTGCCTCTAGCGAACGTCTGACAAACATTCGAGAGTGTAACTGTCTTGAGAAAGCTTCTCAATTCAGCCGTTCGGACTCTGCATAAAGTTGTCATTCGACCCAAAAATAAAACTCACATAAGCGAATGGCTATGAGAAGCTAAGCCATAGCCAAGGTGTCTACACGCCTGTTGCGCCAACTATTTATTATTATAATGGTTGTAATTTATTGGGTGTGAAATAAATGCACCACTATGTAAGAGTTCGACCAAAAATTCAATACAAAAAATGTTTGGCATTTTAAAAACCTCTCAATAAAATATGGATCGTCCATATTATTAAAATTTATTCTTTCAAGGAATATTTAGGTCTTTTTTGCAAAATCCTCCATTTTATACCTACTATCCCCTTTCAGCCTTATTTATAAACTTTATACACTCTATAATAGGTCTAAACGCAAAAATATATATTAGATTTTTGCGTTTAGAGTTATTATAGAGAGTGTATAAAGTTTATAAATAAAGTTGTTTTATGTATAAAATGTCAAATCAACTACATCAACTACATCAATTAGCTACATCATACAACACTTCCAGTGTGATGTGTGAAACAGAAAAATGTAACTGATGTAGTGTAGAATCGATGTTGTATGATGTAATTGATGTAGTTGATGTAGTAGCGGAGAAACAGGCCCCTGATACATCGAATCGTGAATACCCCTAATGTAATTCTCTTAAACAATAATTCATAGACTGAAATTCGACATAATTTCCCAACAGAAATTTGTCAGGGTCAATCCCAAACAAGCGAGAATCGTTGTTAGGTACTCCTCGCTTCCCCACTCAGTAAACACTATTCTGTTTACTAAACTTTAATAAATCACTTTTATTTACAAGACAATAATCACTTAAAAACACTTTTCCACTTATTAGAATCTTTCCACTTATGTCGTTTTCGGTTTGTCGTCCATAACCGTCCGGAAGAATTCTCTTCGATTGTGAATTCAAATCCAGAAGCAATTTTCTGTCAACTGTCAGTTGAGTGCCAATCGAACGCTTTCAGGGGCGTTCGGATTGCTTCCGGACGGTTCTGAACGACCAACCGAAAACAACATTATTTTATATCACTACCGATACTATTTCGAACTTCACTTTACATGGTTTAAAAATAAACTGCCGTCTCGTCCGATTTCGCAACCATATTTATACTCTCAACCAAAGCTTCTCGAACATTCCAACCGAATATTTTCGGCTCCAACCAGAACAATCGAGAATGTTCTAGTTTTGTTTTAGACCATTCACCATTCGATGAGTTTCGTTCAGTAAGTCCATAGTTTCGTTAATTAAGTTTCATCTACTTTCCATCAGATGGCGCTGGGGTCAATAAGTAGTACTATTCAATCCACACTACAATATCCCTCTCTTACTTGTTCGTCCCGAATAAATGCGTCACCATTTTTCCCAACTTTGAGAAAAACAGTGAGTTAAGAGGCCTCTACCCATATTGTAGAACATAAAGTGGAACTCAAAGCGCCATCTATTTTTGATTTGCGAAGCTCTTATCATGGTGTGAAACCACTTCTCGTCATTCATTTCACTTTTAAAATCAATTCAGGAGGCGGAACTTAGGTGGGATATTATATAATACTTGGATATGAAAACTGGTTTTGTGTCATTTATTGATCGTGTGTGGGGGATGTTTTATTTTTCTTGCTGTGAATTGCATCCAAATGAATGTTGGAGTGAGAGGAAAATGTAGATAAGCATAAGACAAAGAATCCATTCTCCATTGATTACATTATAATGACTTTGAATGTGCAAGGGAAAATTAAATCAAGGATGGGGTAGGTATTCTGCGCATATATATAGATGGTGTGTGTGGTAGGGTATTTTCAGCATGGCAAGGTTGATGATGATGAAGGATAACAACGTGAAGGGAAGGAATGTGAAAATGCAGATGGGATACTTTGCAATAGGATTTTGTATTTCTGTGATCCATTGGGTTTTTTTGTAAGGGTTGTTTTAAGATTTTAATGGTATAAGAGGGGAGCAGGTGAGGTAGTAAATGTACTATTGTGTTAGGTAATTGCGGGTAGAAAAATAAAATCGCTCCCACAAGTCAACAAATTCCCAATACACATAAATCTTTTTATTGGATCCTGCATATTATCGAGTGAATGTGCACAGGTATATGTATAAATTTGCATTCAGTAATATTCTCTTTAGCAGAACCCACAATTCCTTCCCAACTAAGCCCCATACTTGAATACCCCTTGCATCATCCCCTCTCACAATCCTGGTGTAGCTTTTGCCACTTATCTTAGTGATTGCATAATAGTTCCTTGTAAATGGCAACAGCGCAATGCTACTGGTGCATACTACAATTTGCTTTCAATTATACCTCTTTCAGCCTAACCCACCATTTCACCGTCTCCGTTTCGTCTCTTTTCCTACCAACACAAACCAAACCATTATCTGCTTTACACCTGATCACGGTATGACCGGCAAGCACTTTTCAAGATATAAATTTGCTATACATGAAATATATAGAATTTCTAAAAATCTGAGTACATTCATCGTTTAAATTAATTTTTAATTTTTGTTATGAAGTTTAAGCAATTTTGTTTAAACAAATAAATTCATTTTCAATAAGAATTTATTAAATATAGCATATATTGAAAAGTGCTTCTGTCGACCCCTCTCTCATTTTCATTTTTATTCAAGAAGCAAAAATTAACTTTGAATCCCCATGAAGCAAAAATCACTTTGAATAAAGAATCCCCACCTGCTTACACACATATCAACACACGCATCCTTGATTCCATTTCGATCACACTTCACGCCAAACCTGTTTCATTTATAACACACCTCTCAATGCAGTTGACAAACTACACATTTATCCCTTATAGCTTGGGTGTCATTCTGATTGGCTAATCAAATCAGACGACAGAACTACCGCCATCTAAATGAGAAACTTGGAACTTTTTTCTGAGAATGTGCAACAACTATGACACATGCTGTGTATTTTTCTTGAAAAATATATAAAATTTAAACTCAGTATTTTGCAACAAAATAAATGTAAATACATAATTTTTTTTTTGCATCCGATAGCTGGTATGATACTTTGTTGTTTTGAGTAAAAATTGCATCAAGTATAAATCAATATATACAGGAAAAACGTTGTTCATTAATTCAGAAAATTGTTTGTTTTAAAACACCTGTTTTTTAAAACCAGGATGAAATTTTAAGATTTATTTTAAGCTGATTTGTGTTTTGCATATTACCTTTAGGATGGACAAGTTATCTTAGACTGTTTCGAACTCTATCATATCATGCGTTGGCAAACAAAAAGTCGGTTTTAGGCCAATTTTCCCAAACACAGCTGGGAATCCTTTCAATAAAAGAAAAGCGAGATGTCGCTTTAAAAAAATGCTTCAAAGCTTTCAAAGGACATATTCTGTTCTTTCCAATGCATCCAATATCATTTCTATCGCTTCAGTATTGACTTCTCTAGGAAGGAAACCAAATGCCATTTTTCGCACTTTTGTTGGATTTCTGGGTAGAGGCCTCTTAAATTGTGAAATAGAAAAAAAGTGAATTAATTTGTGAAGTAGATAAAGAAACAAAATTAAATAAAGTGATGTGAAGTGTGTAGTAAAGTGAAAAAAAAATTAATTGCTTCGCACATTGGCATTACTACAACCTTTGTATATACATTCCTGTCATTTTCATCACTTGACCAATTCTGTCCTGCTTTATAAAATAGTTGAGTTTTTATAAATAGTATTAAAACTTGGGCATTTCTACCATCCAATTGTTTTTCAACGTCTATTTATAGCTTATAGTTAGGGTAATTTTTTAGTTTTTTAGGGGTGTCAAAAATAGTTTTCGGGATTTTCTGATACGGTTCATTTTCTTCATTCTGGAAATGACGGTAATCAGGCTCAAGAAATTGAAGGGGAGAGTTGCATTCAGGTAAACGAGGAAGAGAGCAATTCCTTAAATATGTGTTAGGAGGTAAGGCTTCGCGATGGAGTGTCAAATCAGTATCATTTCCATTATTTTCTAATAAATCTGGTGGGTTTACTAAAACTTGATCCTTAAGGTATCTTTTTCGTTTTATGGGATATTTTGGTTTAAAGTTAGACTTCAGATTTTCACAGGTTTGGTCAATGTCCCTACACGATTTTGGATTTGGCCCTTTTTTCAAATTTCACCCCACATTTTTAACAATGTCCTTTTCGTAAAAAAGTTCTTCACAGAAAAATGTGTTTGAAGGTAAACGACCGAATATTTCACTATTTCCGGAATGTTTAACCCAAATAGATCTTTGGCAGTCAGTAGGGAGCTGAAAAAACGATAATCTACTCACACCTCCTACATTTTTATAATTAAAACAGTTTTTGAATGCACAAAACATTTTTAATAATATATGTGTAGAAATTCACACAAATTAAGCAAAAACGGAACGACAAACCGAACGACGAACAATATATCGAATGAAAGAAGGAAGAAAAATCTCAACGAATGCTTTTTTATAAGGAATAAAATTATCAAAGACACAAAAGCTCTGTCATTTAATTCTCGATTTGGTATGAGTAGCGACACCTATTAGGATACTGGTACTACTGGATTGGCGCTACTATAGGAATGTATATACAAAGCTACAACTCAGCATACTGAAGTGTGGATTGAAAAGTACTACTTATTGACCCCAGCGCCATCCGATGAAAAGTAGATGAACTTATTCAACGAAGCTTCGCAACTTCAAAACTCAACGAATGGTGAATAGAACCTTCTCGATTGTTCCGGTTGGAGTATAGAATATTCTAGAAGCTTTAGTTGGGAGTATAAAGAAGGTTGCGGAATCGGACAAGAGTATAGAATATTCGAAAAGCTTTAGTTGGGAGTATAAAAAGGATTGCGAAATCGGACAAAAGGCAGTTGATTTTTAAACCGTCTAAAGTAAACTTCGAAATAGTAGCTATCGGTAGTGTTATAAAATAAGTGGAAAAGTTATTTTAATGTCTTGTAAATAAAAGTGATTTATTAAAGTTTAGTAAACCGAATAGTGTTTTATCTTTTCGAATCCCAGCCGAATGTAACATTATGTATACCTACATATTAAAATAATTCCACTCAGAAATCTCTTGTTCTGATAAGTATGTTATGTCATCGTTAAATTCAATTAGTTTGCGAGTTTGCTTTTCGCAGTCAGGCAATCCAAAAGAACGCTGGGAAGAACGACCAAAGAGAAGCGAAGACAATTATTTAACTGATCATACAGTTTTTTTTTTTTTTTTTTCAAAGAAATCACCCTCACGGAATAAAACGGTAAACGAATTTTCCAAAATCTAACCCAAAATCTATACACGAAAACAGTAAACATTTTTCGAGGACATGGAGTTTAATAAATATTGTAAAAAATACGTACATCATAATTGAGTGAACTTAATCGTAATAAATAATATAACACTTTGTTTACAAATATAAAACAATCTTTTGTTACACAACCATAAAAATAACATTCACTGCACACTATAGTATCAACATTATATTAAAAATCTAAAATAAAAAAAAACAAACTTTGATAACGATTTGGCAAACAAGTGGAAATAAAAATAAAATTACAACATTATGGCTTTACTTGGAATGTGATCGTATTCACAATTTTTTTTGTAAATATGTTGTTAAATTGAATGGCTATTATCCTTTCTGAATTTACATATGCGGTTATAGTAATGAAAATTAATCGGTGCGTCTGCTATTTTCGAAATCAAATATAAAAATACATATTGTCGTTGTATGCACTTTGCATTGTAAAAGCATTTAATTCGATCACAGCCGACACGTATGCAGGTTATCTGTATTTTGGGCATCTACACATGGATGGACGTCTACTTCGGATTGTATATTGGATACGGGTTCATAATTGGCACTTTGACTATTATAGGACGTTGAGCAATGTGGATTTCCTTGAAATTCCACTTCATTTTCTCCTCCATTTCTTAAGCTGGATGATGTCACTATTCAAAAATATGTTTGTATTGAAATGTATTTTCTAATTTAAAATTTGTTATAATAGGTATGTACCTGCTAGTCGATTTGCTTCTGAACAGATTGCATTTGTAGTTCTCGCTCGTATATTTTCCATATTAATTTTCATTGATATGTGTCCGAATAGAAAATAGCCCAGTCCCATTCCAAGGATTATGGCCAAAAACACGTACACATTATAGACCATTACCGATAACATAAGCATGTAACTCAGTACATTATCAAACAAAAATACCACAGCCTGCGCAAGCATACTTAAAAACCGATTTGAAGTAGACACATTTCCTTGAGACGTTCTTCTCTCTGAAATCAGTAAATTTGTTGTTTCATTGGCGGAAGACGAAGAAGATCGCAATCGCTCTCGTGCTGTTCGAGCTTTGGAGCTAGTCTGGAAAACCTATCAAAAGACAAAGACATTTATTTTAACTATATCAAATAACAGTAAAATGCAAAAAAAAAAAAATATTAAAAAAACAATGTTTTATATGTTCATGTTAAGAAATTTGCAAAAATAAAAGGTCTTTTGTAGTAAAAAATGGAAAAGACTGTCAAAATGGCAGTGGAGGGGATGAATTCGCTCTCTCAAAGAGAAAAACTTACGAAACTTGCTCTCTCGAAGCCGCTCTCTTAACAAATTTTTCAAGTTAAGGAATGGCATTGAGTAAAAATGCGTAAGAATTAGTAAAAATTCGTAAGATTTAAAACTAAAGGAACAGACTTAATAAAGCTTACGCTGAGACTGTCACTCTTTCAACGTTCCCTCTTTCGCCCTAAGAAACTGGGATTAAATGAAAAATAAGTATCTACCAGATGGCGCAGTTTGATCTATCCATGTTTCTTCCCTACTCACAACGCCATTACCAAAAGCTAAAGGCCCAAGCAGCCAGAACTTATTTTCATCGGTATGTAATTTATTTACATGTTAAAAATGGCATTTAATATTAATTTTGTCCGCCTTTTGGTTTTTTAAATACATCTAATATTCGTGGCATTGATTTCGCAAGCTTTGCCGATCGAATTAAACCCATAAATTCTCGATTTGGTCATTTTAAACGCATGTCCCCGACTAGGATCCCACGACGTGCTATGGAATCCGTACCATCGGGCAGGCGTCCTCTAGGTTGACCCAGGTTAAGATGGTTAGATCAAGTTCATAATCTCTCCTCTACCCGTATGGGGATTGCCCTTGATGATTTGGAGTCGATGGCGGAGGATCGAGAGCTATGGAGGGTCCACTTGAGCAAACTACACCCGCGACCCACTTAATGGATAAGCGGGCCATTGAAAATGAATGAATGAATGAATGAAATTCTCGATAGTGTTAAGGTCCTGTGATTGCGGAGGATGATGAAGATATTTTGGCGTTCAGTACGGCAGATATTCATTGACAAGATACGAGGCATGCGTAGGATCATTGTCAATAAATGAAATGAAATTGAAAAAAAATTATACCCATATGGACTAAGAGTCGACAAGTTTACTTTGGCTAGAACATTAGCTCTAGCTCTAGTGGTATAAATTGGAAACTTTGACTTTTTGAAATGGCATCTCTAGTTGACGCAACAATTCGAATTTCAACCCTTTTACTTTGCAAATTCACTCACGCATAATCGGAAGGATCGTTAGTTACGTCGGCGTCATTTTCTGGGCAGAGATTATATGGAACTGACATTTTACTGCAAGTGAATATAATAGTAGGTATATGCCAATGGTTAAAATGTAGACATGAATTATCACCCCAGAAGCTGACATATGTACTCTTATTTCTTTTTACTAGAATAGAATGTTTACTAAATGTTTTTGAAATTTGTTTTCATCATCAAATTAAGCTTTTCCAAATAAATAAGTTCTATTTTTTTCACTTCAGCTTAGCCGTGTTGAGATTTTCCTTTATTCTAAAAAAACCAAATTACATCCATAGGTACATCATATTGCTCGTTTTAAATAAATTTCCGTTCGGAATCTCTTACATCGTTACCCAGCACAGAGTGTCATTTCATTTGACCGGTGGTATAATATGACCAATGCCTTGGTTAGGTATACTGTTAGGCATATATATGCTAAAAAATAAATTAAAAAAGCTTAATGCACTCATGCAAGATAAACTATTGTGAGTAGGTAGTGTACCTTACCTACTATGTAACATGGGTTTACCCGGATTCTTTTAAATAACCTTAAATTTACATGACGTGTATTATTACTTATGCATACATAAACCATTTTAATTGCACTCGCATATGTGTATATTACCTTTACAGCTTCATATATCAGTGATAGCACTATCAAAATTAGACACAATATTATTAGCGCCGGAGTACCAGTGATATCCAGTCCAGGAAACAGAAACACTCCTACGTCTGTGCCCCAGTGGAACGACATGATGTGATGATACATTCTATATAATTATCTGAAGCACAAAATTAAATTAAACAATTGTTTTGTTTATTGTTTACACAAATTGGCAAAAGTAATTGCGAAACCACCTTTCACTTTTATCTCTAATGTAAAGTTTTGATGCTATATAGGTGCAGAGAAATGCATTTGGGTGAGTATACCTATTTTTAAACTTGTTCCGAAAATTATGTAATAACGATTTTGAGACCGATTTAACATAAGCATACGTTGTATTTTATGCAATTTTTGGACCACAAAGTATGAAACGTTGTGACCAACAAACCAAGGTAAACTGGACTCGGCTTTTCAGAAATTGATTAGAGTTAATCAACAGGTTGTTTTCCTAAGCTGGCGAGCTTTTAAGCTTACATTATAAACGACGGGGTTCATTAGCTTAAGGCGAGTTTTTTTTTATTAAATTGTTACTGAATAAATTTGGTATGTATTTGCTGAGTACCAGATTACGGTCCAATATTCAATCACAAAACACGACAGTGGAGGTGGTTTCCTTCGGTGTATAACCAATGCTAAACTGACCAACTGTTCTAGTCATCAATTAATCACATAAAACAATTATCACATATTTAATCGCAAATGTCTTAGGCTTTATTTATCTTAACATTTATTTACGACAAAGGAAAATTATTTAATGAAGGAAAGTATCAATTCATGATAAGGCTATCAGAATTTTTTTATGTAAATTTGACAAGCAGCTGATAGCCACATCCAAGGAAGAAGCACGAAAGATACGTTCGATTTGTTCACTATAAGGTTCGTTCGAAATAAATAGAGAACACAGCCCGATTTGGAGGTTGTACCCAGGCCTTAAATTGCTCAAGAATGAGTTTTACTATACACAAAAAATGTTACCAACATTATTAACTACATATCCTGTTCCGAAGCCGCAAACATGATCAATTTGTTTATTTTGCGAGAATTAAAAATTGTGTAAACTGGTCGTGAGGGTGAGCTTTGTGTGTGCATACACTGTAAAATATTCGTACTTGCGGAATTATGCCCCAAGTGGCGAGATTTTTAATGAGAGCCACGCCCACGGCCCTGTCGAATGTCGATTAAAAAATTATCTATGGAGGGGACAAATTGATTTGAATAGGAACTTATTTATTCGTAGTAGGTAATTTAATGCTTTTCTTTTAATGCGAAAACTATTTTGAAACTGATTTTTTATTTGTGCATTCGAGAACATTAATTGGAAGCAGTCACTAAAATTAGTGTTTACCTATATATACAAATAATTACCTGCCTAGGTGCTAGGTTCCAAATTTCACTTTCACTCGAAATGAAATCGGAAATGAAATCGGAAATGAATTTCACTGTATTCGATTTCGATTTTAAAATGTTTGAAATGAAACAAAGTGAAATTGTGATTTCGAAAAAATTTCGGAGTGTCCGAATCGCTCAAAATGTAGAACACTGAAAACGAATTCACTCGATTTCTGGAACCTAGATGTAAAACCCGGTTTTGTATTGGGCACAGTGGGATGGCTCAGGGGTTAGTTTGCTGGGCTACTTTGCGAGATATCACAGGTTCTGACAAACATGCGAGAGTATAACTATCCTGAAAAAGCTTCTAAATTTAGCCGTTTAGATCAGCGATCGACAATTGTCGATTGCGTCGATTGATTTTAGCTATTCGTACGCACAAATTTTTTTCACTTCCAAGAAAAAGCATCGACCAGACATTTGTAATCGACTACAAGTAGGCTTGCCACCTTTTAGAAAATCTCGTGGTCTACAAGCCACTGTTAAATCAACAGCAATTTTCGATCAACGATCAACTATCGACACTCACAATAGGGACCTTAGGCTAGTAAGTGTTGATTCTCCCTCAAATTCGACTCAAGTCTCTATTTCTGTTTCACAATATCGAATTGGATTCAATTCCGAGTGGCATTTTGTGATAAAGTGGTATAAACTGTTGTATGTCTCGGCTTCTGGTTTTAATCAACGTTCTCCTAGTACCTACCTGGTCGGTGCTTCAAGCAGTTTACCAGCGATGTCATGAATCAGAGGTTTAAAAATATACAATAGTAGTATAAAATAGTAGGTCCAAAGATATACAGACTACAATATATTCTTTATACATATTTTAAGTAGGTCCGTTCAGTTCCGTTCGTCCCAAAAATAAAAACGAATGTGTGTGGCTTTTTGCCAGGGGAAAAACAAGCATTTGAGCGCCGTTTTGAGACCACAACTCACGAGACCTGTGTACTATACTATTGGGTAGGGAATATAGGATGCTGCTATAACCATAGAAATTTGCGATCCCACAATACACGCCGCAACAGTTCTTGATCTTATATGCAATATCACCACGTCGCCCGCATGCACAACAACTGTGACGCCTTTGCAACCAAGGCTTGACTGGATTTTGTTAAGAGCATACCACAATCAATAAGAGAGGCGAGGTCAGAGGTCCTTGATGTGTACCTCAGTTTTCAGATTTGTCTAACCGATTGCTGTCACTGGTTTGGCCTATCCGGTAAGGTTATTTTTCTACATCTAACGAGACACGATAAGGTATCGTGTAAAGGTAAAGATGTAAGTATCCATATCTTTTCCAAAAGACTGACATTGCGTCCAATTCTTTGCCCGAGTCTATTTTCAGGTTCAACCAGTCTGGGACAGTCTTACGTTTATAACAGTTCCCTGAGTTACAGAATACTATCCAGCCAATTTTGAAACAGTACTTATTTGTAGGTCACGGTATTTTTCGCATGTACTTACTTACCAAGGACAACTTATAATTATTCCATGAATGATGATGAATGTCTTGTAGTATTTGTAATTGGATGCCGTACTACTAAACTTCCTTTATTTACTTGCTTATACAGCATGACAGATCTGAGTTTTCCCTTTACTGTTTGATGTTTAATTTTTCTCGTTCCTTTTTTATGTGTGCTTTTGGTGCTTTCCATTTTAAGGTCATATTGTATAGTCATCCTTATTCAAAATTAGAACGGATAATACCTACGGGATAATTTTCTTTTCGTTTATGTATGTGTTTTTCGAATACCTTTGCCGTAAGACATTCGTGGCTTGAATTGCTTTGGAATTAGTATTCCAATCATTTGAGTGTCGAAATGGGAAAGAAGGGGATCATTGACAATACCATTCGCAATAATATGTATAGCCCCGTCGATAGCCTACACGACACACTAGAACTAGATATTGACAATATTGAAACCTGTGCATTAGGATTAGACCATTCCCTTCCTTCATCTGCACAACCTAAAACCTAAATAAACCTAATCTGATAACTACATTTTAGCTTGCTAGCACACGAAATCAAAAGATTCACCTTATTTTATAGAAATGCGTAGCGTATCGTTTGTTTCGTTGTTTGATTGATTACCTAATTAATTGATATGTATTTTAATCAACATTTTTTGCGAAGGCACAAGGCTTGCAGATTAGAAAGAGTTCTTCACTCAAATCGAAAACAACGATTTATTTTGTATGATCACTGATCAGATGTAGGTGATTGCAAAACATAATTCAAAAAAATAATTGTGAACAGCACGTCTTAACTCTTAAATATGGTTACAATGGCGTTAATAAATTTTGCAAAGACCTTAACAGCAGCCAACAAATGGAATTTGCAAAACCTAAAAATTTGTACCTATTACAAATTATTTAGTTAAAAGAAACAAAAACAACTTTGGACTTTAGACTTGTTTTCAATGTCAAGTCATCATCTTTCTTTTTTTATTGTTATTTTTTCATCTAAAACTACATAGCACAAACAACAATTGGCACACTAGTTAATTAAGTAACTATTTCTCCTTTCTCGTTGACAACGATTTTCCGGATCAGCTCACCTTTTTCTGCCAGAACTTGGTTAACACTTTTCCCCTTGGAGTTGGCAAACCATCCAAGGTTATCCACTATCAAGTGAGTAGTGGAGCACCCATCGCACTGTAAAATCACAACACCATTGTTGTAGGCAGCTTCAGAAACAGTTTTTATATTTCTTGTGTTGCAGATTTTGCAACGATAGATGATTTCAAGCTTTCTGTCCAAATGCTGGTATTGTTTGGTAAGTCCAAGTTGGGTGGTATTTTTTAGCAATGAACTGCTGAGGATATCTTTCGGAAGTAAAATGTTATTGTTGTTACTTGAAGTAGCTGCATTAAGGCGACTAGTATGGTTCCCATCAACTGGTAGTGTAGATAGTGTGTTTTGCCTTAAAGCAGCGAGTGTCCGAACGCTAAATAACTGTCGAAGTGTATTCATTTTTTGCAGCACATGCTCTGTCAAATAGTTTTTTTTCACAGTTTATACAAATTTCTTAAATATAGGTTAATTGTTATCACACTACTAATTTTGCTTCTTGTTATTTTTAATTCTTCCCCACCCCCTGTTGTTTTGTGGTCGAAACTATTATTTTTGTCAAAATCAAAATTACGCAGGGTGTGTTCGCTTAAGCTTTAAATTCTGTTAAATGTCAAATACTTTTTAGTTATGTTTCCAGTGACAATTACGAATACGAAAGTGTACATTCAGTAGAGAAAATATTTTTTAAATTGCCTAGATACCTACTTTTTCGGAAATTTCACGCTTTCATGTGATTGAATTCCAAACACTAGCAAATTTTAAGCAGTATAATACGGAAACCAATTAGCAAACAAGATAATTTATTAGATTGCTTTCAGAATTTCAGTTTTAGAGTAAAATAATATGTAAAAAAACCATTAGGTTTTTCTTTATAAAAGCATTGCAATACTGATATCATAGGATTTCGTAAAATGTCACTCAAAAGAAGAAAAATACTATTCTTTCTTAGAGAAAAACAAATCCACCAAAAAATATACGCGAACCAAAATCACATATAAACATCAAAAATGCAGGAGAAAATAAAGATTCGGCACATTATTGGTATAATATATTTGGCAAAAAAATGGATATTGTGATGCCAAAATGTCATTTATGATCATCAACGATAGTTTGGTCGCAGAGTTTTTGTAAGGGGCTAAGGAGTAAACCGCGATGGTTATCCGGGTTAACGAAATCTATAAAGAATTGCCTCTATTATGTTTTAGTTTTCACTTTTTTAGTTAGCGGATTAAAAAACATGTGTTTTTTTAGCGGCTTGCTCAATACAAACAAATGACATCAAAGTTCGATTAGATTAGCGACAAATCGTTGAATTTATTTGTCAATTTAGTTGTTTGAATTAATCCTTGGTTAAAATTGTATAATTTTTTGTGTACGCTTATTTTCGGTGTTCTTTGGATTTAAATATTTTTTTCTTATTTCACTTAATATGAGTGTTTTTACATAAACGTGTCACAGCCGCAGCAATGCATTACATTTTTTTCCAAACTGCGTGCAGCGTACATCTGTCAGTTGAAAATGTGTCGACAAAGCGGATACGAAGCAATACACTCTATTTTGCGTTTGAACAAAAAAAATGCCAGAACAAGCCACAAACCAACCAAAATCGGCTGATTATCGGTTTCTCGGGTTAACTAATCATGGATTCTCTGGCTAAAATTTGACTGAACAAAAAGATTCTATGATTATCGGCTGGAATATCCGTTGATTAGAGTTAACCAAAAATGAACAAACCGGCCCTAAATAGCAGAAATCTTAAATCTCAGATCGAAATCGAAGGTTCTCAATCGAAAACGTCATAAAAATATTGGATTTTTAATCTAGTGTTAGCGGATCCTTATTTGTCACAAAAGTGAGTGTCACTTCAAAGTAAACTTGGCTTCACTGATTTTAGGACAGTATTTTAACAACTGCCATTTTTATTTGTTATCGTAGGGTGGGCTTATTGTTTTCTGAATATATTTATACAATATTTATACTAAATATAACTTAAAATCATAATTATGTTGCTATTAAACGAAAATATAGTGCTGGTAGTTAGCTTTTACAAATAAATAATACCAACTCTTTTTGTTGAATAGTGAAAAAAGGTGTTTAAAATGTTGAGAATGAACAAGTACTGCTTCAGTTGCGTACCCATAAACTATGAACGAATAAATTGTATTTAAGTGGAAATTATATTTACTAATATATAGGCAGTGCAATGAAGGTTCTATTATTGCTATTTAAAATATTTGTAGTAGTGATTTTATTTATACAAGCACATGCTGTGTGTCCGGAACGATGTAGATGTACAAAGAACGAAAATTCAGATAATTTAAAGGTAAAATGTGGGGGAACTATTACAGCAAAGGTTACAAGCTTGAAAGAGTTGGACTTCGAGGAGGACACCGAAAATATAGTGCAATTGTAAGATAAATATAGGCATTTGCATTATATGGTAAATGAAAAATGTTTTCTCTATATCTTTTTAGGGACCTGAGTAAAAACCAGATTGCGCATATTATGAAGGATGACTTTGCTAACTATACTAACCTAAGGCGTTTGGATTTATCAAACAATTCTTTGAAACAAGTTGATGAGACCATGTTTGGAGATATGCCAAATCTGGAAAAATTGAAGCTATCAAGTAATGTGATTGTTCACATATTTCAAGGATCGTTCGAAAGGCTGAAAATGCTTAAGTCCCTGTAAGTCTTAAAGATGCGTAGTATTGCATTATCATACATTACATACCAGTGTGTATTTTGTTTACATTTATTCAGCAGTAATTTTTTTCCTATGTACAATGTACATTATAAGCATTATTGAACACTATATACAAATTTATACAATGAGCCATCTTTGTTTATTAATCTGGAACTAATCCCCAGACAATAATGCCACTTCCTTCCCGCTTTATTATGCCCCTTATGAACCAAATTATGAATTTTGGCCTTTGTATATTGTCGTTATATAGATATCCGTAAAAACACGAAACCGAACAAAACTGACACATTTAACCATAGCATATCATAGGAGTTCAGTGGAAAAAGGTGTGGAATTGACTGAGAAGTTGAACAGGAAAAGTTGAACGTACGGAAAAATTAATAAATTCAGAAAATTTAGACATCAATTGCTTAATTTTTTAAAGAACTAACTTTTTAATTCGAAATCAACATTTTAAGACCAAGATTAAGTTCAACCATTAAGTTTAAGTGCTCCAAAAAAGCAAAACATTTTGTTTTTCGGTTGCATTTTACTGATAGCTATAACTGGGGCCTTAGATAGGAGAGCCGTCCCCAATTTTGCTAAATCCAATATAAATGTTCCCTTGCAAATTTGAGTGTGTGTCGATTCCTTTGTTGAAAAATAAATGTCTTTTTACTGCTCGATACAATGATAAACCACCACTACTGTTCATAGACTCGTATTAGTTGGGACCTCGACTTTTTGTCGTTTTTAATACATCTGGAACCCTTAAAACTTGTCCTAATTAACTTAAACCTAACTGAGAGGTAGAACAGGATTAGTTTAATCCTATTAACTCCTGGTGACTTGAAGGACTTAAATGTTCTTATTGTCTATTAAAATCGCCTTAGGAACAAATTTCTGTTTCCATTTTTAATTCCTCTTTCCGAAGTCTTGATATATTAGTACTTATTCCATTGTCCGTGCTAGGTGAAGCTGTGCTTCGGTTTTCTAAGAAACATTAATATTCCTTCTTTTTTTTTAGCGCTTTATACACCCTGGTTTATAGGTTCTTTTACTCTGACCCGGAAGGACAACGCAGGAGAGGAAGACCTCGTCTTAAGTGAAGGCAACAGCAACCGGCTTGAAGTGCGCAACTGGAGGCAGTTAGCTAAACTGGCATTTCTAACAATTTTGAGTTTACTTAAATGGGACCTCGTCTTCTATTCATCCCTTTTAAAATGGTACTCATCAAGGAACCCCGCTCTCTGCGATGCTTTTTAAGGTCAAGGTACCCAAAGGGAAAAAACAGAACCTTATTAGCTATTACTTTCACTACGATGTTTGTCTGTCTGTCTGTCCAAACCCACAAAGACCATTTTGTTCCTAGGTCTATCTAAAAAAAACTATGATGTAGAAGGCGTAGTATAGTATACGTATACCAGATTTTTTAAATACATACTTCTCCCGGGAAAGACGAACCTATAACGCTTCATCGGCGCCCCGAGATGCTCGCAGATGTATGTTTGATCTGCACTTAAATTGCTGCGAATTTTAGTCTTCCAAAGTTTGCTTGTCCTGTAACAGAAGGAGTTTTGGAAAATTGATGTCCTTGCGGGGTACTGTCTGGTCATGAGCATTAGCTGCCAGTCTTGTGGGGCGCCCAAAAGTCGCATTTTGAGGGATAATGTCTTTGAGTTTCTCGGAACATCTACCATGGAAGTACCTATAGAACAAGCAAAGGTCAGCGACTTGTCCAACTTTTGTAGATTCGATGTGAGTGTAGGGTCTCCAATAAGTCGAACTGCTCGTCTCTGTATGCTGTCAAGTAGGTTAAGTGAATGTATAGGGGCCGAGCTCCATATATGGGAACAATATTCTAGGCCTGGTCTAACCTGTGCCTTGTAGAGAAGGAGAAGTTGCTTGGGGCTAAAGTACCTCTTTGCTCTAAATAGGTACCTTAACTTAGCGGACGCCGGACTTGCGATACAGGATATGTGGTCCTGCAATGTGATTCCTGAATTGACTGTGACTCCTAGAAGGTGCATTGAGTCCTTGGGATGGATTGGATGGTCATCCATATGGATCTGAGGAACTGTTGATGCATTTTTTCTAGAAAATGTTGTGAGCTGTGTCTTGTTTGCATTAAATACAACCAAGTTGTCTTTTTCCCACTTCAAGATTTTGTCCAGATCATCATTAAGAGAACAATTTTTTTTTTAAATTGTCTGTGACCGTTTCGTATAAATGTGGCTGAATTTCATCAATACACCTCCCAATTTCCTATTCCAAGGCGTTGCGTTGGTGGTCGTGGGATTGTTTGCATAGACATCTGACTTCAAAAAACCCCAAAGAAAAAATCCAATGGCGTTAAATCGCAAGATCTGGATGGCAAATTCTGATTAGTCTAAGAGCTGGTGAACGTTTGTACAACGTCATTTTAGCAAAGCTAATTTATAATTTTTGTGCTAAACATTAGCTAAAAATCACAAAAACCAACGTCTGGCAGGTTTCTGATGGTGCGTATGGTGGGCGGGGCCCTAAAAGTGTCAAAATGTGACTTTTTCTTTTCACGTCATTTTAGCAAAGCTGAATTGAGGTCATTTTCACACAATATATTTGTTTTATTGAGACGATGCACAGTGGAGTATTTGCATGAAAAACCTGGCCAAAATTATTTTTCGCTACCTTTGTTACTTTTTCAACTTAAACATAATATTTATTCAATAAAATACAGTTTCTAATTGATTTGTATTAATTTTGGCATATATTTTTGAAAAAAGACCGCTTTTTTCTACATTTTTCTACATTTTTTTTATTGTTCAAAAACTAATCGCTAGATTTTTATAATTCTCGAGCCTCTGGAAGAAGCATTTCTTATTTTCGGATGCGTCTTTATAAGAGAAGTGATTAGAGGATCAGAGCTGAGCAACAATCGATTTAGGACGTCTTGGTTACAATCTGTCCTTGGGATCTCTCCTATCATAATTAAGACGATATAATCTAAAAGTTTTATATATTATGAATATTTTTGTTGAATGTAGTTTTATTTTATTTCGCTCACCTAAAGTGTTTGTTCCTGGCTTCTGCTGCCTCTTCCCGTAGCTGACCAATTGAAAGAAGGGCATTTTCTATAATTATAGACCCGTGCATCAAGATGTTATGCATGGTCGGAGTCATGTGATGCCGTGGATATAACTCGACACAAAGTCTGGCTGTATCCGTTGCATAAACACCAAACTTTTCGCAGTCAATTTTGTAGCCACTTTAAATTGCTTCTAAAATGATTTTGTATCGAAAAATCAAGTTAAAATCAATCCCTGTGACTTCAGCGGCAATTTCAGGGTTAATAAAAAATCTTCGACTTGCATTCCCGTCATTTGTATTGCCGAAACCTGCTCGTGGTAGATCCACAATGAGAACAAGCTTGTTTCTACATTCCCGTTGAATTTGAATTTTTCTTATTTTACGTACTTCTTTCTCATGTTGGGATCTAATTTGCCATTTTTTTACTGGAAGTTTGTAAGCTACATGCAGAAGACTCTCAAAAAGTCTGATTCTTGCATGTAGTACTGATAAACCAAATTTCATGGAGTTTTCATTGATTTCGTTTGTCGGTGTAGTTAATGTAGTTTCAGTTATTGCATTGCATATTTTTCCATCGACCATGGTAAAAGAACTGTATGCTTCACTTTAATGGTCGAACTTATTGCAGTCTCATTAAGTGAATCAATTTTTGACTGGATATAGTTGATTTCGCTTTTAGTTATGTCCGCGCTCATAACTGGAAGTGTGAAAGTCCCTTCAAGCCACTCTTTGTTTCTCTCTACAAACAAATACTTTCTCCTGCTAGAGGCTAACCATCTTTGCTTCAAATCGAAAACAATTTTAGATACATTTGATTTATAAGTTCGAAGGTTTTCTTTTGAACAAGGCATATCTTACAAAAATTGTTTTAAATAATTTAATTTTTGGTTCATATCGGCTTCTCCACTTTCTTCCATAATATTAAATAAATATTTTTTTTAGTCAGAAATCTCGAACCAGCTTAAGCTTGAAAGATCAACTCTGGCTCTGGTGCAGGTGTATGCACCGAATCTGGAGTCAGGGTACGCAGCTTTCTTAGATGAAGTTGATGCAGCCCTTGAAAAGGTTGCAGATATGGATTCTTATATCCTGATGGGTGAATTGTGCGGATTTCTCGACATGGGGCAGCGCGATTGGGAAACACGGTGACCCCGATCAGAACGCGAACGGAGAGAAGTTGTTGGACTTTTGTTGTTCAAATGGAATGTCCATTATGAACACTTTCTTTCCACACAAAGATATCCATAAATACACATGGTACCGTCGAAGTCTGCAGCAGAAATCGCTGATAGATTTCCTTGTGGTACCGTCGTGTATTAAAAGGATGGTTTGTGATGTTCGTGTGTTGAGAGGGGCTGAACTGTCAACTGATCACCACCTGGTGTTGTGCAAATTGTATCTCAACGATCAAATACCTATCCTGCCAAAGCGTAAACCAAGAATGGTTACGCGCATACGGTGGGAGGGGCTACAGAACGATGAGATACGGGAGGAATTTTCACGGCAGGTATCTGAGAGGTTTGAACAAATTCCAAATGTTCCATTGAATGTAGAGGAAGAATGGCAGTAGTTTTCAACAGCAGTTATTGCCTCTGCAGGACATGTTTGCGGAGTGAAGCGGCTCGGTGTGGCGGCTGGTGGTGAGAAAAGAACTGCGTGGTTTAAAACGCCCGGAGTTCAAGAAGCCATCAGAGAGAAGAAGAAGGCTTTCAAGGTGTGGATTCACTTGGGGGACTCTCCTTCTCGAAACCGGTACATTGAGGCGCGAAGAACTTGCAAATTGGCTGTTAAAGCAGCCAAAGAACATTCTTGGAAGGAGTTCGGCGAAAAATTGGACCGCGATCACAGATCTGCAAGCAAGGTGTTCTGGCAGACCATCCGCCGTCTTAGAGGAAGGAAGTGGAACATTATCGAAGGAGTCAAATCCAAAGATGGTACACTTCTTTCTAATGAGGAGGACATCTTGCGCAGATGGAGCGAACACTTTTCCGAATTGCTCAATCCAATCCAGGGCATTGAGGATGACACATCCATCGCCTTAAGCAGGGCGGAAAATAGTCCCACGGTAGAGGAAGTCACTTTTGCGATCAAATCGCTAAAAGCTGGCAAATCTGCCGGAGTGGATGAAATCCGGCCAGGAATGCTACAGGCCTTAGGTGAAGAGGGAGTCAAATGGCTCTCTCGTGTCATTAAAGTGGCCTGGGAATGCGGCGAAACACCCAGCGATTGGCAGATTGGGGTGATTGTGCCCCTTTTCAAGAAAGGGGATAAAAGGGATTGCTCCAATTACAGGGGTATATCACTTTTAAGTCTCCCCGGAAAAGTATTTGCCAAGGTGCTGGAAACGCGTTGCAGAGCTGTGGTCGAGGCACGATTAGGAGATGAGCAGTGCGGCTTTCGTCCCGGCAGAAGCACAACCGACCAGTTATTCACTCTCAGAATGGTACTTGAGAAGGCTTGGGAGTATGCTACACCTGTTTACGCTTGCTTCGTAGATTTGGAGAAAGCATATGACCGAGTCCCTCGAGGGAAACTCTGGAGTGTATTACAGCAGAATGGAATTGATGGTTCTCTCTTGAGAGCCATTCAATCTCTTTACACAAACTGTAAAAGCTGTGTTCGGGTAAACGGCGTTAAATCAATACCTTTCACCGTGGGCGTTGGACTACGCCAGGGGTGCGTCTTGTCGCCTCTCCTTTTCATTACTTATATGGACTGGATGTTACAGCGCAGTCTTGGCGAAGAACGTTTCGAATTGGGAGATCTGAGGATAAGTCATTTGCTCTTCGCTGATGACTTGGTCATCCTTGGGTCCTCTCAGACTGAACTTCAGCGCGCACTCGATCGGTTTGTAGCCGTTTGTGTTGAAGCTGAGATGAAAGTAAATGTGAACAAATCTGAAGTGATGGTCGTCTCCAGAACGCCTGTTCAATGCACTCTGCATGTTAGTGGAGTCCCATTGAAACAGGTGGAGAAGTTTAAGTATCTCGGGGTCTTATTCACGAGTGATGGAAGGAGCAATGCCGAGTTTTCCTGTAGGATTGGTCAGGCTGGATCGATTTTGAGACAGCTTGGTCATTCTGTTATCAGGAGGATTGAACTTGGTGTCAAAGCTAAGTTGTCAGTCTTTAATTCGGTGTTTGTTCCAACTCTTACCTATGGTCATGAGGTTTGGGTAATGACCGAAAGAATAAGATCGCGAATACAAGCTGCCGAAATGAGATTTTTCCGCTGTATTGCTGGTGTGACCCGTAGAGATCGCATCAGAAATACCATTCCACGACGTGCTATGGAATCCGTACCATCGGGCAGGCGTCCCCTAGGTAGACCCAGGATGAGATGGTTAGATCAAATTCATAATCTCTCCTCTACCCGTATGGGGATTGCCCTTGATGATTTAGAGCCGATGGCGGAGGATCGAGAGCTATGGAGGGTCCACTTGAGCAACCTACACCCGCGACCCACTTAATGGACAAGCGGACCATTGAAAATGAATGAATCTCGAACCAGATAATCCTAAAAAATACTATGTATTATAGAATTGAACTTAAAAATGCTTACTTTTACACAAAAAAAAAACATTCACGATACGAACACAATAAAAAGGCATAAGTTGACCGCCTCCCAGCCCCAACCCCTAACACACCATTTTTGCTGCACTTAAAATATATCCAATTGTATGTTTTTATTCCGAAAACAATAAAAAATTAAAACAGTACAGTAACATTGCAATAACTAATCATTAAAATTACTGTGTGGCGTATGAGTGTTGTTTTCCCACACGAAATCGAAAAGCTAAAACGTTCATAAAATATCGGGTAGCAGCTAGTAGCAGCCAAATCTTTTTGCATTACAATGACAAATATTCAATCTAACTTATTAAGTGCAAACAATTACAAAATAACACGGTATACTATACTAAAACAATTAAAACTTAAATTTTTTTTTAAAAATACGACATCTTTTTGCTGTATTGCTTTTGAACCCGTATTGAAACAAAAACAACTACACACGATTTCCAAAAATGCATTTAATATGTCAATACATACCCACATGACATACTATACATGGACTGCTAGTGAAATGTCAGTTTCATACAAACCTGCTAGGAAAAATGAAGCAAACATAAGCACTAGCCGTTTGGTTCAGTGCGGCAGAAGTAGGAAAGAGATTTCAACTTTTGCGCGCCTTTGCTATTTTTTTTTACATAGAACACAGTGCCATCCATTGTAGAAACATTGCAACTGCGCAAAAATAACGACTTATTCAAATTATTTCAAACGATCTATGACAGATGGCAGTATGGCACTCAGCACACAAACCTCGACACAAACCAAATCGCACGAATTGCTCGATGACATTTGAGTGTTTTCGTTTCTCTCCGCCGTGAACCAAAAGAGCTAGTGCTTATTTTTGCTTCAACGAAAAATTGACTGCTAGCAGTCCATGTATAGTATGTTAATGCCCACAGTAGAACTCTCCATTAAAAAAATTAAGATTGATATCACAACAACTTGAAATCACTTACAGAAGAACACTAACGAAATTGCATGCATGCAAAGAAAAAATGCAGAATATCCAAGCAGTTGACTTTGAACTCAGTTTATCACAACACACGATGAAGAAGAAAAAAAAAAATCTGCAGCGCGTTGACCCATGTATATTTAGGTTCCGCTATAGTAAACTTTGACTTATTGATTTTACTTTTTAGTAGATTGAATTTTGAACAGCTTCTAGGTGCAAGTACTCTTATGTGCGTCGTCAGGTTGGTATTGAAAATGGTATCGATCCAGTAGCTCTGGTACCTCCCATACAAAACCACCAACTCAAGTGTTGTGTACATACTAACTCACATGTCTAACATTTTACATTACTTCTAACATTTAAACCAAGTATAGCTTCATGAGCAGGAAAATCCCTCCTACTCAAAAGTGTAATAGTATTAGTGTAGGTCATAAAGCGGCCAGGAAAATCTCCTGATCTAATCCCAATAGAAAATCAATGTCCAATTGTGCATCAACGAATTAATCGTACGAAATGCTCTAATTTAGAATTTATTCCGGAACAAACTCCAAATATCTGGGAATCGAGAAAGTTATGAGGTTTTTCTTTTTTATCTAGATCACTTTTTATGTTCTCATGTTCTACCTAACAAAAGCGTGTACATATTTATTTACAGTGATATATCGATGAATCCACTAGCCTGTAACTGCGATCTGATATGGTTGGTGGCTTGGTCTAATGCTATGAGTGTTAAATTGATGCAACCGCCAAAGTGTGAAACACCGATAGACTTTAAAGGTTTGCCGTTGAAGAAGCTAAGAGTCGGTTCCGATTTGCATTGCGAATCTCCCCTTCAGCCTCTTTTAGAACTGAAGCCGGGTGCAGATCAGGTATGTTTACCAAGTAGCGAAATTAATGAATATTTATAAAGTTTTATCTCTTTGATCCAGCTCGTCTTTGAAGGGGACGAAATAGTTCTCCGATGCCGTGCGCCAAGAGTGGCCGTTGGTGCGCCAAGAGATTCAGAAGATCTTCCCGCGCGAGCACACGTATTCTGGGGTTGGTCCGATAAAATAGTCGAGCCCAACTCCACGGACGATATTGTCTACAAAGATCCCTCCAAATATTTCCCTTCCATACAAATCGATGCAAAACATCTCTCTGACAGTGGGCTATTGGATTCGATTTTAAGAATACCATCGGTAACCCGCAACCATACTGGACTGTGGGACTGCCGCCTGCGATCACAGCAAGCGAACCTATCACGCACTATAGCCGTGATGGTGATTTCGGAGAAAACAAAATACTGCCCAGCCTTAGAGGTGCACAACAACAAGGGGAAGTATTTTTGGCCACGTACTATTCGCGGAAAATCAGTGCGGCAGCCATGTTCGGGAGAAGCACCACCTGAGGTCTATGCGACATACCTCTGCAACGATAATGGTGAATGGGTTGAACTAAACACATCTCTGTGTCCGTTTATTAGCGAAACCACAAGGATTTTTGAACAATTTGCCAAAGTTAACCTTTCAATAGCGAAAGGTAGCGTCTTAGAAAGTGCCAAACGACTACGAAATTACACCCAGTTTGATCATAACCTGCGTAAACTTCGGGACCCCATCGATATCGTATTCATCACGAAAACTCTCAGGAATTACTTAGCGTTTGTGCGTCAGGAGAAGGACTTAGGTTCCATGCTGTTGGATATTGTTTCGCAGCTTCTTATTCTGCCGGAAAGTGTGTTGCATGCGGCACATTCAATGGACAGCTGTGGGGTAAAGCTCATCAATGCCGTGGAAATCGCTGCTCAGTACACTCCATATATTCAACATTCAGCTCTTGTGCCGAATACAGATATTCATCAAACTACACATAAACCGCATCTATCAATAGACTTTTTTAATATTCGGTCCGACTCGTTTACGGGCATGTCTTGCACTTGGATTCGTTCGGAAATAGATCCTACCAAGCGAACTTTCCAATGTAATGCAGTCAACCAGACGCTTGACATCTTTGGTCAACAAATTGACGCATCTATTCAAATACCACCGAACTTTTTGCATCCCAACTTTGCACATCAGTTCATGTCTCAAAAGCTTATGGTAGCTGTTTACGAAAATGGTAACTTCTTACCTCATCAGAACAACCAGTCCAACATGCTGGTCACTTCGGTTGTAATCGGTGCTAAGATTGTTTCCGAAACCGATAATATACGTAATGTAAGCGAACCGATCTCTTTAATGCTACGAGTACGAGCGCATCACAATAAAATAAGTGCCCCGGTACCAGCTTGGTGGGATGCGGAAACGAATTCGTGGATAAGTGAGGTGTGTCAGAACTCGTACTATTACCGTGGCCTACTTGTGTTCACTTGCAACAAACTCGGCTACTACAGTCTGCTACAGAATCGAAGGTTTTTGAATGACTTCGTTGACGAAAATGCTGGTGCCCGGTTTCGTCTTTCACCTTTGGGATTTTATATCGGATGTTCAGTGCTGTTCGTTTGTGTTTGGGTAAACATAGTTACGTACATTACATTTGGAAATTCTATTCAAATGGCACGGCGCCATCGACACTCGCTAGTTAACACCTGGCTTGCTATTTCTGCGTTGAGCTTTACATTTGCCGTGGGTATTTATCAGACGGAAGACTATAGAATTTGTCAAATCATCGGCATCAGCATCCACTACCTGAGCTTGTGTGTTATTCTGTGGGTGTGCGTAAGTGTCAGCAACATGTACAAACGTTTGTCGAAGCGGAATCGAATTCCAATGGATGATTTGCCCAAGGAGAACGTTGGAAGCAAGCCAATTTTGGGAATATACTTGGTTGGCTGGGGAATCGGAATGATCATTTGCGGCATAAGTGGAGCGGTCAACATGCGAGAGTACGCCTCGTACTCGCACTGCTTCCTTGAAAATGGCCCATCGCTAAGTGCAATTTTTGTACCATCTGTAATATTGCTGCTTTTTCTTGCGATTCTGTTCATCTGTGTACGGTGCCACATCCGGACGTGTGTTGATCACAACGGACATTTCTCTGAAAATACACAGGGAACAGAGAACGTAGATCTTGAGCTCTTGGAATCAACAAATAATGCTCACCATTATAACCAATCGGATAGATATCGAAGTTTAACCCTGAGCAACCCATCTACGAGTATGCTTGAGGACGTGGAGCATACGAATTTGGCTCAACTGAGAGCACACTTTGTCTTCCTTTTCCTGTATATTGTATGTTGGGTTAGTGCGGCGTCTAGTGTAGCGACACCCTTCAAAGACACACTCGCCTACGAAGAAGAGGCATTTAGTATAATCTTCGCTATCACATCATCTATTTTGGGCATATTCTTATTGATCTTCTATTCGATTTCGCGCAGCGATGTTCGGTATCAGTGGAGCCAACTGAGCTGTCGAAATTTTTGCTGCTGTCGAACACGGAACATAAGCGACAACACGAAGGAAGTGAACACCACGGTCACGTACCATCAAGCCTGTGAAACCATACACTCTGCGTCTCGCTCGAACAGCCAATGTTCAAAAAACCGCCCACCAAGTGCTCGAAGCAATCATCTTAAGGGGGAAATGAATTCCGGGGTGACACGAATTGACAGTCCCAGTAAACTCATGACTCCATCTGGGTCAAACAGTATGGTACCGCATAATCGCCAGCAATATGTTCACAATCCAGTGATTCTTACTCAGGAGATACCTAGTGCAGACATATTTTATAACCCAAACCAAATCAATGTGGCGCGAAAATTCTTCAAAAAACAAAAACGCCTTGCTAAACGCAATAACTTTGAGCTGCAGCGACAAATGGAGCGGTGCGACTACGGGGACGGCATGAGTGACATCTCATCGACAGTCGGAATAGGCCCCTATCATCCAAATCGGCAGAGAAATATGTCGATTTTTAGCACAGGGAGTAAGGTAAACAACACTAACATTCACGTTAGAGGCGACGTTTGCAATTTTTCCAAGGAAGCACGTCATCAAAGCATAAACCCGAATATTTTGTCGGACAGTTGCAACGAAAGCGACATGATCGTCGATGCCGAACGTTTAGTTTTGGGTGCAGAAGGTATGAGAATGCTTTCTAACCGAAATAAAATGAACAACAACGAAATGATTGCGAACATCTATACGAACGTTCCGGAAACGGCACAGCCGCAGCATGAAATTGTCACGATGCGCGCTGATGACAAATTCAGAAAGTCGTTGAATGTTGAGAAGTTTCTGGAACAAGATGAAATAGACATGGAGCGCAACGATTTAAATGCACAAAATGAGCGGACTAGCACTCCGCTTTATGTGAATGGAAACATCAGAAATATCGTGACGAATCAGAGAGCGGAATCCAGTGGTGTTAGCAGTGTCAATACCAGCTGCAGTCCTGGAAACACTATGCTAGATTCAAAAATTAATGACCAATCTAACCTTACTCCCATAGATGCAATGAACACAATCGGATTACCCTCAGTGCAAGCAGCAGTTCCTCCAGTAGAAAGCAGCATTGACACCCTTAATACAAGCAGCGAGGAAAATACTCTGGACTTGGATAGGAATGAAACATATGTTTCAGAGTCTCTACAAATAAGTGACCGGGTATATCAAACTGGAGAAGATGCTCCAATCAGAATAGCCTGTCAAAAGAAGTCCAAATCTATGCTCAGCCTTAACGTAGAAGCCGGACAGTTTACAAGAGGTAGTGGAAGAAAACGTTTCGTCAATTACATCGAAAGTCAAGTGCGATCGATCTCATGTAGTAACCTGTCACAGACGGGTGATGAATTTTTGAGCGTGATTTCCAATTCAGTGCCTGTTCGGCAAATCGCAGATAATAGGCCAGGATTGAGTAGCCCCATACTGTTTTCACCCAGCCTTTGTGAGATCAACGATCTACCTTCGCCCAAGGATCGTAGGAAACCTATTGTTCTCGCCGATGACGAGTCAATCTCGCTGGAGGATGCATTTAGCGAAGCTGCGGCCTATAGCCGTGGGAGCAATGTCAATTCTGATTCCCTTAATATGTTTGCTCAAAGTATTCGTCGGACATTCGCATCAAGTCCAGCCTGCGAAAGCGATCTTAACTACCAAAACTCTGAGCTCAGCATACGAAGCCATGGCTTGTACGCCCCTCAGCCAGACAACGACTTAAATTTAACTTTAACCGGTGATATATACTACCCTTACCAATCATCAGAGGTAAGTGAAATGGACGAAGCCGACAACGATTTCGATGATGAGAATGATTTCGATGACTTTAACAACTGCTCGAATGACTGCCTACTGCCATCAGAAGCTGCTGAACAAGATCGCAATGGAAGTCATGCCTCCTTAGATGAACTATATGAGCGAATAACGAGGCGATCGATTTCTCACACATCCGATATGGAGGGCAACCCCGAGTGTAGCTCTTTCATCAACAATCACCCGTGCAACGAGAGCGACGTGGGTGAAGAGAACGCTAGTACTAAACCAAGCGATAACTACCTAAGGGATACGACTGTTGAAACACTGGAAGACGACAGTAGTCAGGGTAGCATCATCTCCTACATTGATCCCAACGGGCGAATATCCTCTCATTCCTTGGTCACGCAGAAGTAATGCTCTATTGTTTTATTTTAAAACAAATTTTATTTTTTACAATAACTGATTATTTGTACAATTTAGTGTAAGCAGCTATTTATTTATGAATTTAGTATTTTTAATTAGTCAAGAATTCTCTGCATTCATGTTTAATTCATTTTATGTTGCACTGACACATTGGTGTATGTATATTTATATATATACAGCACATTTTCTTCATATTTTCAATACCTACATAATATTATAAGTTTCGTTCTCTTAACATAGACTGATAAAATTTTCTTAGAAAAATAAAATAACGAGGATTCTCTTGCCTGATTGTCTCAGTTTTTATTTTACATAATGCATAGGTACACACAAAATATGAATGTAAATAACTGTAAGTGTTTTTTTATTGTATATTCTGTAAACATTTTTATTTTTAATTTAATAAAGCAGAATTACAGAGTTTGTATGCCTTTCAGTTATGTCTTGGTTTGGATTTGGATTGTCATATCTACGACATTTGTGGGTTACCATAGATCTGGGGTGGAATCGCCTGAGGTAATCGCTGATGATACACATATCGTTTGTGTATGCCATTTGTGGCTCAGACGGTTTGTGTATTTTTTTGACAATAATTTCCAAATTTTTACACAAATGTTTGTGTATACACATATCGTCTGATATTAGCTTTAGTTTCGCAAACCCATAAAATACTGTTACATTCAGGCTGGTGGGATTCGAAAAATTGAACACTATTCTGCTAAAAAATATATTTAAAACCTTGCGATTTCGGTTTACAAAAAGTTTATTCAAAATTAACCTAAAAATGTAACTGTTACATTTTATGTATTAGGTACCTATATAAATGAATGAAAATGCATTTTTCTAATGTTTTCCATTGGGAACTCACTTATTCTGAAATGCAATGGAATTGAACAAGAAAAATGCTTGGTGAAATGTCAAAAATGAATCTTTGGCTGCTGCCAACTGTCTAGTACCTATAAAATATATATATAAGAAACACTTTTGTAAGTGCTCCTTGAGTGGATTCCTTCTTGAAATCGAGAAGCGAAATTCTCTCCTCAGGATCAACAGAAGAGTATATTCTGCGGCAATGGAACAGTTTCAGAAGTGATTTTCTTGATTCCGGACGCTCCTGGACGCTTTTCTTTGCCCAATGGAAAGCGACATTAAGTAATGTGACATTTTACTTAAAATAGAAATTGACATTGACATCTTGAATTCAACGGTGAGTTTTGACTTGAATTTACTAGTTTTGCTTGTTATTCTAGTCATCTGTATATACAGCGCTTTGTATTTTGAACGCGTTACTTCTATTTGCCTGAACATCAATAATGACAGCTCTAGAAATGTCAAAGTCGGAATGAAGAATCAAAATAACTTTTTAACAAAAATATAAACAAAGTAAAAGTATAGATAACAAAGAAGATAAGTGTTATGCAAATATTGTTTAAGGTAAGTCGATATTTGTTTGGTATTTAATATACCATACAAATGACTTTATTGTAAAATTTCAGTAAATTTAATGGACTCCCATTTGGATACGGAAAGCTACTGGAATAGGTCAGCAAGCAAGGCATTCAGTTTTGATGACGATGACGACGAACAAGAGGGTTATGGTGGATTTCGTAGACCGAATACGGAAGCCAATATCTTAGGTGATGACAATGTCTCCGAAGCAAGCTTTGATAACACCGCTAACATTCTAAATTTAACAATTCGCTCCGTAATATCCGCTGCTGACTTGGAGCTAATCCTAAACGAACAGACGCTAGAAAGCAACATCATACCTAAGGTAAGCTCATCGGAAGGGTTAATTTACGTCTTAGGAGTAGGACATCAATGATCAATCGAAATAAACGCTTCGAACTTAATTTGACAACCTTCATCACTATAAGCTGAACTAATAGGCCGCGTTCAATACGCTTTTGCCTAGCTAGTCAACAGCCTCTGATTGGTCGATTTGACTGCAAATCTAGGCAAATTTCGTGAGGTCGGTCAGCTGTGGTGACTGGAAAGTTAGGCAAGAATTTCTGTCTGAGTTCTTAGTGGGTTTGAGAAATGTCATAAACAGCTGATTGAAATCGAAGAATTTTTCACTCCATTGTTGAACTTTGCTGAGATTTGTATGTGGTTTTATTATTATAGTTGGAAAAATAAAAATAAAAATGAAATTTCAAGTTACAATTGACGGTGTTTTGTATGACATCGATGATACCCAGGAAACTTACGGCAAATTGACTACGAATTATAAAATAAACACGTACACAAGTGTGATATTAATTAAATAAAATGTGTCTTTTAGATGGGGTTTTTACCCGACAATTTGTAAAGCTGCTTTTAGAAAAGAATCAATAGAATCATTCATTTTGCACTTCAATAATGTTATATTTTTCTTTAGTAGGTAGTCAATGTGTTGATCAGTTGATGTCAAAACAGCAAGTGAATGCTCAATTCTTAACACATGTAAGGCATTTGACATTTAGCTTAGGTACTAGGCAATTTTCCGTTCAATGATAAACTGTCACCTAAATATTTAGGTACCTAAGCACATTGAACGCGGCCAATACATATTTTTACGGTTCTGCATTTAAGTGAGACATCTGCGTTAAAATATCAATGGTTTTATGCAATTCAGTATAAGCACGTACAAATTTCTCTATGCATCCAAAAGGAATTATGAGATTTTCCATGCTGGAATTTATTATTTTACTAAAATCTATTAGATTTAATCATTGAATTTCAATGTATGTAGACATGGCGAAAGAGCGTTTGGAGCGTTGTACAATCTTCCATTTGCTGATACCACGAATTTAAATACTATGACAAACTTATTGTGTAAGGCATAAAAAGTCACAGCTCTCCAATCTCCGCCTTTCTCTTATAAAGACTACAGTGCAGTGTGTGATTTTTGCCTTGCGCTGATGGTGCTCATTGTATCTAGAACATTTCCAACTGCCCCGAAAATTGCGGATCCTAGGAAAAAATAACTCCTTTTTTTTGTTGGATGCGAAGCGTATGGAAGTAGGTAATTTAGAACTACGCTAAAATCTGGCATAGGTACTTCTTGTTGTCAAGCGGTGTGAGTTCCCTTCTGAATGACTCAAGTCACTTTCCGCCTTTTTGCCTAGTCGGTGTAGAATTAATGCCGGTTCCGTTCTCACGACTCGGCTACTTGAAGTCAATCAACTTGGGAATCGATAGATAGGAAAGAGAATCACCACATGCCAGGGTAGGGGACTTATATTTAAAATCGGAGGTCCACAAGGTACCTGAAGTTCAGAGCGCCTGTATTACTCGCCAAATTGCAGTTTTTTCGAGATTGTCCTCTTGAACACCTCGTTTGTATACCGAATTTTCTTTCATCCGTTCCTCTGACCGGCAGACTGCGCAGAAAATAGCAGAAGGTAATTGAACTCATTTTGCCCAATTGTTATTAAATACATTTGTACATTTCAACATTTTTCTGTTGTAATTGCTGTTTTTATTTCTAGGGTATCGCACCAGACGAAGAACTAAAGCTCTTGCGACGTAAACTCCAGTATATGGTACACGTGCCTTCGCTCAAAGTAACTGCTAGTAAACTTTTACATGGAAAGTTATGCCCATTGGAAGTTTATAAGTCACTAAATGACAAAGAAGAGCTTTTAGACGAGGTGTTACGCAATGGCGACGGCGCCTCTGTTGTCGGTGTTATCCTCTTTCTTCACAAAACATTAAACAAAAAACAATTCTATCGAATTCTACGTAATCGTTCAAAAGCTTGCGATCACTACATCAATTACTTGATTCAAACGAAAAACAAGGAAGCAATTGAAATACTTACCATATTGGGCAGACACCAAGAATCGGCGATATTGCAGTTCAAAGCAGCAGTTAACGGGCATTCTGACATTCAAATTAAGAAGCAACGATTGAAGCAATTTCTTGGTTCATATCTAGCTGATCCTGGCATGGTACCAATATTCAATCAAATATTTACGAATTCTTTAAATCTCATCCAGCTAATTGAAAGCGCTAAAGATAAGTTTGACAGTAATATAAACGTAGACTCCTCCGCATTAGAAGTGTTATACTCATGTTGTGCTAAACACAAATGGAAGGATCCTGATATGATTAATCCACTAAGTCCGTATAAAATAGCGGCTGATCATCAAATATCGCCAGCGCAGTTCGAGTGGACAGCTCTAAATGAGCGCGCAAAATCACAATCGTATATTGATTTGGGTGGCATCTTTGAGAAGTCCTCATGGCATTCAATAACAAAGCAAAAACAATTTCACATTAGCTTTTCTTTGGAGACAGCAGTCCAACGATTAGCTGATTTACATGCTCCGCCGCCAGTGTTGCATCTTTTCCTCTCAAAGATGAACAATCCAAGTCAGAGGTTGATATATTCTAAAAAAGTCAAGTGTGCAAAAGGAACCATTGACGCACTTGTGGCCTTAAAAGACGTCCAGGAGTTGGAGAGCTTTAAAGATACCCTTGCGGATGGTAGCGAGGAAAGATTTTATTGTGAGCAAGCCATGAAAAATATGACTAAAAAGTGGTCCACGGATAACCTTAAAATCATTCGATAGTAGGTACTTTAATCTTTGTTTTTTGATTATGAATTATGACAAGTGCGTGGATTTGCTTTTTCATTAAGGACCGCTTGACAATCGCTGTTTCTTGGGCTAAGAAAGCAACTGAGTATAACAAAGCCCTCTTGTAAGTATATGGTTTTTATTTTTACACAAATAATAATTATAATAAAGCATCTACAAAGTCGTTTATGTGTCTGAAATGTTGTTTTATTCTAACAGTAATTAAATTAGCCATTATGGTGGGTCGGCTTCCGAGTTATTGAGTGTTTAGCTATGGAAGTGTTGCCTGCCATTTTCGTTGTTAAGGAGGTTGAACTAGGCCAGTATGTCCCTTGACATACGGCACCAAGCCTGCATAAACTATCTTGCCGCAGATCAGTTTGGGTATCAGATTCGGCAACGAACTTTTCACCGAAAAAAAATGTCGAAAAAAAAATATCGAGAATTTTGGAAGATCACTGAAAATAAGTTCATCGAAAAAAGAAAATCTGGAAAGCAAAATACTATGTCGAAAAACAAAAAATTCTGAAAAATTTCGAAAACTTCGAAAGATTTTGCAACAAAAATCATTTTGGTGAAATTGATTTTCAATACCTACTCTAAAAAAATATTTTGTAGCCCTTAAATCTGTGAGAATCAAGAAAATTATCCTTCTCCGTGATTCTCATGAAAAAGTCAAGTAACTCATCGACCAAAAAGTCAAAAAGAGATCAGCTAGTTAAAGAGATATCTGCTGTACCAACAGCATCAGAAGTCCAGCAACCGACACCTGTCCGACACCGGCAATACACCAAACGACGACAACAAGTACACCAGCAAGCAATCTAACATCACCAAGACTCAAGCACAAACCCCAGCTCCAGCAGTGGCAAAGAAGAAGAAAAACGGAATGCCACCAATTATCTGCTTTACTGGTAACATTGCGGAAATCAGCAGATATGCCAAAGGGTTAAAAATTGACTTTACCCTCAAGAATGTGAACACAACGAAGACGGTCATAAGTGTTGCTAATCGGGAAGGTTTTGATGCCATCAAGAACTTCCTCAAGACAAGGAAAATACAGCACCACTCCTTTACTCCACGAGAAGACCGACGGACATTAATGATGCTGAAAGGAATCCACTTCGCGTACAGCACTTATGAAATCGAGGAGGAACTTAGAGCCGAAGGGGTACCTGTTATAAAGGCTTCGCTTTCCAAGTCATCGTAGGCAAAAGGCAAGGCGTTTAACTGCTTCGTTGTAGAAATAAACAAAGCGTTGACGTCACCGGAGTCTGCAGGAAGACACTCCTCCTAAATCAACGGGTTCACTAGGAACGCCTCAAGAATAACGACATTGTTCAGTGCAAGAATTGTCATTAAGACACGTCACAACTTATTGCGGCATGGTAATGCTTGCAGGTAATGCAAGCGGAGGAAGTCATCGGACACAGAAGTCTATTGTGCTAACTGCAAATTCACAGATCATCCCGCAAGTTGCAAGGGATGTCCGCAGCGCAGTACAAACTCAAGCTGGTAGAAAAAGAGAAACAGGTCACCCTGAAAAAAGCGCAAAAGGAATTCGCAGCAAAATCTGCTTGCACACTGACAAAACCAGCTGTCAATTTTGCTTCAATAGCCAGGATGGGCTTAAGACAAGTTCAGCCGCAGCCGGAACCAACCCAAAACCGGAAATGTGAACCTCGGCGAAGAAGTCCATCGAGTCTTTGGTGTCAATCTATTCGCCATCATGAAGAAGGCTCGTAATGCCGTTCCTCCCAATTACTCCAGCATAAGTGAAGAGAATAAATCCGCGGCATTGGCCACTTTTATATTCCAACTGTGCACTCCTAAGATTCGTTATATAGCCTCAACAAAAGAACGGCTTTCCACCTTTTCACGAAGTCCAACAACCCAGATATTGCACTTATTAGTGAAACGATGCTGACCAGCCGCAACAAGATGGATCTTAAAGATTAACATTTACAACAAATGCAACGCTAACAATCCGGATATCCAAATCCAACACGATCTGCAAATTTTGAGCGGACTCTTAACCCAACACACATTCGGGATGATCGGCGGAGACTTCAATGCAAGGCACCAAATGTAGGGCAATACAGTAGATAGGCGTATGACAACCACCCCCTCGTTGTTATATCCCAACCAAGGCCGACCTTCCCCAGAACCTCACCTTTCCTGGACTTCTTCATGGTGACCTCTAACCTGGTAAAACATCCTCACAAAGATCCAGAACTACGAGTGCAAGACTCTTACCAGCGACTCTGACCATGAAGCAGTGCAGCTGATTTTTAGCCTTCATCAATCGATCTTTACGAACGAGCAACCAGGAGGTGACTAAATAATCTTCAAGGAATTGGATATAGAGCTATTTCACAGAGAAGTCGAAAATAACTTCACCCTACCCCCAGCGACAAGGAATCTCTCCAATGATGAGATAGACACAGCCGTTGAAGACCTTCAGAGTGCAGTTAACCGTGCACTCGATATGCAAAAGAGGCCTAAGACGTCGAACGACAGATATAGCCATCTTCCAGTCTATTACCACCACAGACAACGTCTAAGGAAACGACTCCAAAGAATACACTACCGGGAATGGAACACGGTCATCACTGTGGACCGTTCTGAGTGAACTAAACTGTACCAACTTCATGTTCAAGAATTCAGTATAGCAATACAACGACGTTCAGATGCAAAAGAGACTCCAAGACATTAAGCCCGGCCCCGATACATACCTTTAAACAAATTAACCGAATTATCGGAAAAGGTCCAAAAATGACAGATACAATAGACACCAATCCTGGAACCGCCACCACCCCTGATGAGGAGGCAGAAGCGTTAGCGATATTCTTCGAAGGCAACTTCAACCCGTCGCCTCCTAATGATCCTGCATTCCTCTCAGAAGTCCATGCAACAGTCAGAAGCATCGAAGAATCGACGACCGCAACTATACGGCATTCAGAAATCCAGCCGACAACCCCCGTGGATGATGACACCATGTGAACACCAGAGGAAATCGCTGAAATAATTCAAGCAGTCACTCTAAGAAGTCAACTGGAACCGACAAAATATCCAACTTCGTCCTGAAAAAGTTGCCGCAGTCAATTATGATCTTGCTAGCTATAGTGATGAACAACTGCATCAACAACTGCTCCTTTCCTAGGAAATTTAAGAGCGCTAAAATAATAGCCATACCGAAGAAAGGCGACCGCAACAACATCAATGTATATAGGCCGATATCGCTTCTTTGTAGTGTGATCAAAATACTCGAGGAACTCATCCTGCGGAGAGTGAAATATGTTTGTATAACCAACTCAACATCAAACCGGACATTTAATTTGGATTTCGGGAAAAACATTCTACGTTGCACCCGTTAATGAAGTTCTACCATGATGTCACGAAGGCTCTCAACAACCACCAAGTCACAGTCGCATGCTTTCTAGATGTGGAGAAGGCATTCGATTATGTGTGGATTCAAGGACTTATTCACAAACTTAAACAGCAAAGCTTATCTGTACCCCTTATTAAAATAATCTCTAGCTTTCTTCACTCAAGGTCATTTTGTGTACAAATAGAAGACAGCCTGTAACACTGAGAAACGTCAGAAGTTCAAGACTCTACGAAGAAGCCAGCATCACCCCCCTGAAAAAGTACTAACTGCTAGGTTCCACATTTCACTTTCACTCGAAATGAAATCGGAAATGAATTTTTGTGCTCTAAATTTCCCTGTATTCGATTTCGATTTCAAAATTTTTTGAATTGGGACAAAGTGAAATTGTGATTTCGAAAAATTTTCGGAGTTT
This sequence comes from Cheilosia soror, assembly GCA_949372485.1. Lineage (NCBI taxonomy): Eukaryota > Metazoa > Arthropoda > Insecta > Diptera > Syrphidae > Cheilosia > Cheilosia soror. Next base: position 38,024,469 of record OX443563.1, read on the forward strand.
CCGAATCGCTCGAAATGCAGAATACTGAAAACGAATTCACTCGATTTGCAATTTCGATTTCTGGAACCTAGCTGTAAGTCACACATTTCCACAGAATACTCGGGAATGCATCCAGCCATCCAAACCATCTAATCCGAAGGATTGCGGAAACCCAACACCAAGGGCAACAATACCCTTCTACGATTTGACCGCGACAACCCACCATCGAGGATAATACCAAGTGGAACAACACTCTCTACCACCACAAGGACATCGACACACGAATTTGAACACCCTGAGGTCAAACCTGACAACGACGCATACTACACGAGTATGAATCGGAGAATACAATCACAACTTATAAATTTAATTATTTAAAAAAAATCAATGTAAACCGTTGGGCCCCTGTTGTTGAGCCAACACACAAAATATTAATTATTTATTAGCACTTTGTAAACAGCCTTAAGTCAAATTGTATATATAAAAGTTCAATAAAAATAATGTAATGTTGCGGCAATGTATTTGACTGACAGGCTGATAGAATACACAGCAGCCTATGGAAGGTGACCCATAAGCAACGTACGTGGCGGATGCGACGGATAGAAAAGTAGAAAGTAAACCTACTTTATCCATCGCATCCGGATTCCGGAAATATATGGAATGTTAGACTTTCATTGGTAGAAATAATAAAACAGTGAGGGAAACTATCAAATGCTGCAGATAACCGTTAAATCAATCTAATTTTGTGAATATTTCCGAATTTAATAAATGCCAAATTGTTTTAAATGGCTCTTATTGTGTAGTGTCGATTTCCATTGGGCTTTTACCGTTTTGCAATCAGATCTCAGATTTTTTCTGCCCCAATGGAACATGAAATGATATTACTTGTTTTTCTGCATTTGTGTTGGTGTGTTATTTGACAGTCAGCTATTTTTTTTATTGCAATTTAGAAATGTCTCTTGTTTTGGAATTGGTGAAAGTATGTGCGAATTTCGCTCGCGAATCGAGATTCGCAAAAGTGATCAAAATCTTAAAAAAAGTGCTTTTCGTTTTTTGGAAAACGAATTTGACAGACAGCTGATTTCCAGAGCAGAAAAAATGGTCTGAATCTGAAAAAATGTACTTTTTCTTGACCAATGGAAATCGACATAAAGACAACTACAGTTGAGTTGTCTCTTGGTTTTAATTCAAAATTCGGTATATATAATGTCATACACAACCTTGTTCCTTGATAGAAAAGTTGTCTGTCAAAACACAGCAAAGATGGCGGTGGTTGTCTATAAATTGTTACCTAGTTATGTCGTTTTCTATTGGGCAGAAAGAAGCGACCGGGAGCGTCCGGATTCCGGAATCAATAAAAACACTTCTGAAACAGTTCCATTGGCGCAAAAAAATACTCTTTTGTTGATTCTGAGGGGGGAATTTCGCTTCTTGAATTCTTGTCAGAAATCAGAATCCACTCAAGAAGCACTTACACAAGTGCAATTTATGTATATCATACAAGCCATCTGTCAGCAGCCAAACAATAATTTTTTACGTTTCACCAATACGTGAGTGAAGTCGTCCAGAAGCAGTTTTCTTGTTCCATTGGATTTCAAAATGACCGAATCCTCGAGCGAAACCAATGGAAAAAAAAAACGACATTAGTTCGGTTGTGTGAAAGTTTAGTTGAATTGAAGACGACTTAACTAAGCTAAGTTGTGTTCTATAATAGGGGCAAACGATTCCAATTGCGGACTGCGGCGACGGATTCTATGGGACGGTTCGTTCCGTCGAATAGGTCAATATGTACGTCGACGCAACGGATGCGACGGATTCCATGGGTTGGGCCTTTTATTAAGCGTTTTTCTTTTTTAGTTCAAAGTGTCAAAAAATTATACGAGGATAAATATTTAACCCAATTGACGGTCTGGTCCTTATTGTGATTGTGCGATCAGTGATCGTCACGACAATTGTCGATTGCGTCGATTGAGAAAGCATCGACCAGACATTTGTAATCGACTGCAAGCGACTGTCAATCAATCGCAATCGACAATCACAGTCGTCGATCGATCGACAGTTGTTGTCGCTCAACGATTAACTATCGACACTCACAATAAGGGCCTCTGGCCTGTGTCAATTAGTGTGGTGAATAAAAGCAATTTTCAGCTTGCCGTTCAACTCTCGATTTAAAATCAACTGCGAAGTTGGCCAACTTTGGAGTTTTCGGCAAGTTGAACAGTGGTGAATAAAACATACCTAAAATCACGAAAATCGGATAAATGGTTCTTGAATAGGAGAGCATTTTATATAAGGCGTTTTTGAGAATCTATAGCTAGCTCACTTTTACTTTTACATGCAAAACTTTTATACTCACTTTTGGTTTTGTTATACTCACTTTTGGTTTTGTTATACTCACTTTTGGTTTTACATGCAAAATTGTTACACATACTCACTTTTGGTTTTCTTATACTCACTTACCAAAAAAATACGCCAATAGTTGTATGGATTGTAGGTCACAAAGTATGATTTTATACTTGCAAATTTCGTATGGGCAAAATTGAACACACTAAAAATGATTATTAGTACCTACCTATACTGCGTAGTATCTTTGTCTTACTACGTACGTATAATGAGAATTGTATCCCACTCCTTCATTAGGGCCCAACAATTTAAATGTCACTGGCATATTAGCAATCTTATGAATTACTTTCATCTTAAAACCATTAATAATTAAATAAAAATGAATCTTTTAGTGTAATCGCTTTTATTTCTTTCATTTATACTATTGTTCAACTGATTATTTTAAATAAATGTCTATGACACAGTTAAAACATGATTTCTTATAGTACATATTAATAGTATTTACCATGTATTATAATTGTAATGAATAATATTTTTACTCTGGTTTTGGTTCTCTCAAAATATTTTTGTTATTTCTTTTTTTTTTTTTTGTAAATATACATACACAATAATAATTTACCAATACAATGTTATATGCTTTAAATGTTTAACAATGTAAACAAATACATTTGTATGAACTATACATGCATATACATACATATTTGTGTGTAAACTGCAAAATGACCACAATTAGAATGTTTTTCTGCTATAACAAAATTGTACTAACACAAACTTGACCAAAGGTTACGGCTACTATTGTCAAATAAAAATTATATTTATTTTGGACTTGCACATGAACTTGCGGATAGGTTTACTCGCGTACTGCCTTTAAAGTTGTTTGAAAGTGTTTCCTATAGTATCAGTTTTAATCGCACTTAAAAGAACTAGGGTGAAAAGTACTAGCGGACCTTATATGACCGATAATAAATATCATTCTATCAAAATGACCGTGTCAGCGTTTATGCGAGTTTATGTAAAAGTTATATCGTTATACGCTGTATCTGCAATCGGCCTTAATTTCCCTGGGTTTGCGAAATAAAATCGCTTTCGTGTGCTGCAGCAAATAACGATCGAGTGAGCTTGAAAACTGCAAAGTGATGCATGCTCTTTATCGATTTTGAGTAAAGCTTGTCCAAATAGTTTTTGAAATCCAAAGCTGTGTTTACAAGTTGCAGGATTTTTAAAATTATGCAAGCTATACCTAGGTGCCTACAAAGTGCTCACACAGCTGTTGTGGTATGCGTCTTTTCCAAAAAAGAACTTTTCTGAAAGTGGCCTTTAATAATGTTAGGATACAATATTAGAATCACATTACTTTCTTGTGATAGTAGCGAAAATAATCCTTCAGAGAGAAGAAACACAATATGCCAAAAATATGACAAGAATACAAACCCATCATTGTATTGAGTTTAAAATGAATTCACAGAATAACTCAAACTTGTTACTTTTTCGGAGGTGGACAGAAACGGTTTGTCAATTTAGCTGTTTTTCCGTTTTGAAAACTATTTGGGTTAGGAACTCGACCTGAGCACCGAGTAAGGTAATACGGATGTAATATAACCAAGAGTCCTAAATTTACTTGACAATATTTTAATTGTAATAACAATTTTCTATTACTTATAATAATTAATGAAATAAAAAATTAGTGCCTTTTCATTTCATTTAAACGGTTATTTTAGTGTAGGACGATTTTTCCCACACAATTTCCTAATAACAGAAAAAATATTTTACTTTGCTTGGTTTTTATAGAAAAGAATATACCAAGCGGAAAATAGTAGTTGAAGCAGATTCAGTTTATAAAATCTGGAAAGGCCGTCATGTTTGTCTATCACCATTAAAAATATATTGACTTAGTTTGTTGCTGCCTACATTATAAGAAAGACTGAAAATTAGATAATTTTTTTTTTGCAAACAATAGGAAGACATATCTTAAATAGAAAGTTGTAGTTTTTTTCGCACGTTTGTTTTTAAATTTATTTACATTTAAACCGATAGGTATATTTATTGTTCTTTTTTTTGTATTTATAATAATTCATAATTTAAGTAAACAGAACCTCCAAGTGTGTATAGTTATTTTTCATATGGTAAAAGATAACAACATTTTAGGTACTGAAAACACAAAACTAAAAAAAAATATATGAGGTAATAAATTTCATATACATTTATATAAATATATTTTTTTCGTTTAATTATATTACATACGGCCCGCCGTTTTTATCTTTTAATATATCGTTTTTGTTCGTTTTATTGTTAAAGCATTGAATTTCTTTTGGATAGGGTATTAGGGTTACACAGTAGCAACACTAATGCCTTTGAGCAATGTTTTACTTATTTTTTTTTTAATTAAGGCGAGACATTTAGGTGGCCGGAACACGGACATTATTTCGGTTTTATACAATTTGTATTTCTATTTATTGTGAAGTGCGAGTTTCTATTGCAAAGGATAAAGCTCTTTTGGGATTATGGTAGATATGTAATTATATATAGACTTGAAAAGGGGGTTTCGATTAACGATTTTGTGCAGATTATATTTCTAAACGTATAGTTGTTACACGAACGAAATATATTGATATGTAACAGTAGGTATAATAAAGAAAAGGATAGCATAAATTAGCTCATTGTAAATATATCTAAATTCGTAGGGTGTCTAAGTCGCGTGGTTTCAAAATGGAAGCTTATTGTTCATCTGTTTAAGAAATATACGTTCCTAAGTCTTTGCAGGACGAGTTTTCACTGCATATGCGACCTTTAATTATAAATCGATGATGTAATTTTTGGGAGAATGGACAAAACAAAAAAGTTTGAGGTGCTAAAATTCTGGCATCAAGGGGTTTAAATATTTGACCCAATAATTGAAACCAATTTGAAATAGTGACCAATAGAATCTGAGGGCCGCCGCCGAAGTATCATTGATTTTTTTTTAGTGTTGTTTCAGTAAATTGATGACAGACAGATTACACAAGTGTGTTGCTATTCGGACGTTGTGCGGTACACGGCTACGTAACGAAATGTCAAAGTTTATATTGCGTCAAGTTGGGGTATGTGGCTCGCTACGCTCGCGGCAAAGACTATAAACTTCAGTATAACCATTTTCGGACATTATGCCGTACATTTAGGATCCAACTTTTATCTTTATAAAGAGCTTTTAATGAAGATAGGATTACGTTACGTTGACGACTACGTATTGCTCCGAACATCGGTAAACGTCAGTTCAGTACAAAATCTGTCAAAATGAACCTCCGAATAGACACTCCGATTACACAATCTGCATAGAAACAATTTGTTAGTCAATTTGCGAATGGTGCGACCTTCGATTCTTTCCAAAATTGTTCCCCAAGAAATCCTACTTTCTTACTAACCTGGATAAAAATAACCTAAGAATTCTAACAGGTATAATTACTGGCCATATGCTTTTGAAAAAACATCTTCACCGTATTGAAGTCTCAACAGACCCAACATATAGACTATATGTCCGGAGAGCGACGAAACCTCTCTTCACATTCTCCCGGAATGTCCGGCTCTCTTTCGCCTTAGAAAGAATGCCCCTGTCGAAGAAATCGTTATCTTAGCAATACCCCCAGAGAAGATACTTGTCTTCCTGACTGTCTCCGGAGTAAAAATATTGCTCTTGGACCCTATCAGGGAAGGCACAATAGGCCCCTTTAGAGAGGCTGCAGAGCCACAGCCCAATGAAGGTTCTCCCGACTTAATATGTAATCTAATTCAAAAACTAGATGATTGATTCCATCAAGGTGTCTCGGCTTTTGAATTGATCAAAATCGCTATACAAATAAAGGAGGAACCACTCATTAGGTCTGTTCCTTTACTTTGTAGTAAAAATGGAAAAGACTGTCAAAAGGGCAGTGGTGGGGATGAAGTCTCTCTTAAAGAGAAAAACTTACGAAAACGTTAGGGAACGCTTTTGTAGTAACTATGAAAAATTACAGATGCATTTTGTTTTTCCATAAATTGCAGGTGCATCAGTGTATGAATCCAGCTATGTTAAAGAGTGAAAGAGAAGAGAAAACAAGCTACATTATTTTCCCGCCTTCTGATAGTATTTTCATACCAATATTTGTTTCGTTACAGTCGTTAGTCGTTACACACATTTCAAATCAAATTTAAAACATAACCTATTATTTTTAACAGAATAATATTGTATAAAGTGAGCGTTAAAAGTGAGTAAACACCAATGCTGATTTCATTTGGCTTTTAGAAACAGTTTTTATTACCTATTTTTAAATATCTATAAAGTATTTTATGCTGTCGAATTGATATATGTTTTTTTATTCTTATTTCGTTATCAAACTTTTTACAGGTTGTTGGTTTTTTACACATGTTCCAAGACGTTAAAGAAAACTAAGAGCATCGGTGTTTACCCACTTTTGACGCTCACTATAAATATTTTTTTTGTTTTACTTTTTGTGGGTTAAAAGTAGAGTTTTACTATAGTGTCCCTATAATGTTAATCTCATTGGGCCTCCGCACACGAGATTAATTCTGCCGGCATAAAAGCGATTTTGTGGGCGAGGGGACTGAAGTGAGGGGAAAAAACGGAATAAAACGTTCTGCAGAGTTTGAGCGGTTGAAGGCATAAAACTAATACATACACAACTTTCAAAATATTTCAATTGTGAAAATAATACTACACAATGAAGAGGGGTTCATTATATATAATTTTTCTGCTGGCATAAATCATCCCGTGTGCGCTCGCAGTACCTATAGTATAAAAACGGGTTTCTGCCGGCAAAAATCATCTCGTGTGCGGAGGCCCATTTTCATCAAAATAAATAAGTAGGTACATATTCCTATTATACAGTAAAAACTAATTTCATGATTGAAAGTTAAAAAGGAAAGTAAAACAATTCATAAATAGGTTGTTTATATTTAAACGATTTGAGGAATTTTTAGCCCGGATTTTCTTTGAGTACATCTGTCAGCCACTCACCTTTAATGTCATCCAATTTATTTCTCTATAATAACAACCAGTTCTGTTCTCCGTAAGGGTTTCTATCACAAACCACATAGAACTAGACCGCCAACTTCCGTGCACTTACCCGATTCGCCCGGAATTAATTCCCCTGTCTGTGAATACATGTGAAATGTCAAAATCAATGGCGGCAATTATAATTCCATGATATACCATGGGCCTAGGATTATTCAAGTATGCTTGCGTTAATGGCGCCATACATGAAAATACATGAAAAATCCCATGTCCCACAGGCAGCTTGTAGCCAAAATCCGTTATGTGGGAGGAGTCGACGGTCTGTTCTATGTGGCTTGTAGTTTCTATGTCAGTGTCAGACAGACAAGACAGTTTCAGTATGAAACAAAGGTGTATATTATAGGTACATATATGAATATGGGGCTCTTAATTTTACCGCTGAAATATTTTCTATACTAATATGGTAGGCATTTTGTAAAGCAGCCAGTTTTTCACTCGACTAGCTACACAAACACAACACCCAAATTCAGAGAAAATTTTAAAATTGTCATTGAGGATGGACAGAAACAATGGACATTTGACAACAAAGTTTTCACTATTGTTTTCGTAAAAATATTCAACAGTTTTTTTCTATCCCCCTACCAAACAATCTCGTTTTCTAAAGACTTTCTCTCTGCAACTGATTTGCCATTAAATTGCATTCCTCTTCATTTCCTTTTATTATAAAAAACTAATTTATAGCTCCAAAATTTAAATAGACCAACATAATAAAGCAACGGTTGATAGAAGAACGATACCTTATCAGAAAGAGGAATTAAGTGACGTCAAAAAGGTATGCAAACTCATGCCCTGGGGCGTCGCAAATTTTTCACTGCTGTAAGACTCCGAACAAAGGAAAAGCATTACGAATACCAAGAACAAGGTCGAAGCGAAATCGCAATTTCCCGCATTACCAGTCAGACCTGCTTCGTGACTGGCAGTGGCACCAGCGATGCCAGATTACAAGATATATCTTTTTTTTCAAGATTTTGAAGCTTCAAAATATGTGCAAGACTTTTTACCTTAAATTCATCAAATTTCAAGATTTTTTATATTCAAATATAATTTCTATGTCTAACAATTTAAAATAGCATTTTCTATGAAAGAAAGTGGTTTTCTATTCTTTATTATTAGGCGTATTTTTTTGAGAATCTATAGCTAGCTCACTTTTACTTTTACATGCAAAACTTTTATACTCACTTTTGGTTTTACATACAAAATTGCTATACTCACTTTTGGTTTTGGTATACTCACTTCCCAAAAAAATACGCCAATTGTCAGTGAAAAAAAACTCATGCACGACTTCTGTTATGCACTGGAAACTATTTCCATTTTTTCATTTCCATTTGTGGCATATGATAAATTGGCTCAAGGAAGTTACGAATAAGAATGATCCTAAATAGCTATGTGGCTTATTGTATCATCTAATTGCAGACTTAAAGGTATACACAAATATTGATACCTTAGCCGGCTCTCATACTGAGGCAATAATCAATAAGCAACTGGCATGGCAATAGGAAGCACGCAATATTATCGCTCACAATTATTTTACTTTCAATGAAATTAGAGGTCTTACATGAAAGGAACTCAATATCGGTCGAATGAAAAACTTTGCTGATTGCAGCATGTTGTAATTTGTAAAGCAAAATATATATTCTTTCATAGTAGCAATATTTGTCATTAGTGACACGTCCCTAGACATTTGCGCATATATGTAAGTACATACTACGTTTTATTAATTATTGAAAAATATGTATATGGGAGTGGGAGGTACCAAAACTACTCGACCGATATAGTTCATTTTCAATACCAACGACACGACGACGGTAAGAAAAGTCATCTCACAAAATTTCTTACTTTAACTATTTTTAAGGATATTCAATTTGATGTTTCCTATTATGTATTTGGAAAACTGCCATAACAAAGTCTTATGTCAACGGGACTTTATGTCAATAAAACTTTAAAAACTTAACATGTAAACAGTTCTTCCGAAACTTGTAAACGGAGTGCCTTTTGACACTTGTACTTACCTAAACATTTTTTTTTTCCGTTTTAGTTAGTTTTTTCTATATTTTGGAAAAATCTTGAAAAAAAGATATTTTATTTTGGAAAACAAGATTTTCAACATTTTCATCTGGGAACACTGAGTGGCACTCGTATATTTGCTTGGCACTCAAAATTAAAAATTAAATAACGCTTTTTCAATTGGTACGGGTCGTTGCCAGCCAGATTCGTCGGGAGCATTGCCGCGGTCCATTAGAGTGTATAGGAGAACCCGGCGCAGTCAATTCCTCGCCGTGCACAAGAAATCGGCCTTTCGCAGATTCCAACTTGGCGAATTTTGCATCGAGACTTGTGCTTACGCCTGTAAAAAATCTAACTTATGTCGTTTTCCATTGGGACCATCAGATTTTTATTTCAGATCTCAGATTTTTCGTGGCGAATGGAACACGATAGGCAGATTGATCTGCTTTTGTAAATGTATTAGTGCATTTTTAGACAGTACATCAGCTGTGCACATTTTTTTCGTTTGTCGATGAAAACATACGAATTTAATGTGGGAAATCATATCGACGAAGAATCGAAATCCACAGACCACAGATGACGAGGAAGAAAACGAAGACGATAGTAATTGCTCTAAAATTAAGTCCATGCCCATTATTTACGTTTTTGTTCTGAATAATTGCTTTTCACGAGGCTTTTCGTAACTTTGTTTTGAACACAAATTCCGAATGACGTAAAACAGCTGTGCAAGGTATATTGGTATTAGTGAGAGTGTGTGCAAATCTCGAAAATTATCGAGATCTGCAAAAAGTGATCCGAATCAAAAAAAAGATTGATTTTTTGTCCCAATGGAACACGAAAAGTGATCCGGATCAAAAAAAAGATTGATCTTATGTCCCAATGGAAAACCACATTAGACCCGAAACACACATGCGATTTCAATCGCGCGTCTGTTTAGTCGCAAAAAATAAAGCACACACATTTCAATATGAATGCGCGCACATAAAATCCAAAATGCTTTCAATCGCGCGACTGTTTAGCCGCAAAAAATGAAACACACGCATTTTAATGTGAATGCGCGCACATAATTTTGGATTTTGTGTGCGCGCATTCATATTAAAATTTGTGTGTTTGCGACTAAATAGTCGCACGATTGAAATCGCATGTGTGTTTCGGGCCTAATCCAGGAGCTCAAAGTTAATGACCATAAATATAGCCGTTTGTTCGCTGACTTGGCTTAGACGCGTTTGAAGGAGGCCCTCAATTTTGACTGAAAAATCATCTTTAACGACGAGGCACGACTGATATGAACAAGCAAAATTACCATATATATGGGACGACGATATTTCAACGTCGGCGTCGACCCGTCCTTATTGAAAAACAATTTAGTAAGTCTTCAGAAAAAAATCAAATTCTATTCACTTCTGTGCTTTTAGAAGGGCATCACAAACATATTTCAAGCTCTCTAGGTAGTCGCAGTAAGAAAAAGATTGGGAACGCTTATTCTTTACTTAATTGCAAGTAGATAGGCATACCCTTATTTTCATTTTCTATTTTGAGTCCGTACCTAGTTGCAATAAGCAAAAATATTGTTTGGAAATGAAATGTACCAAAATGCTATCGACAACACTCCACGACTGATATGAACAAACGAAAATGACATTCAAACTGAGATGCCCAACAAATTCAACCTGAAACATAATAGGCACTCTATATTTTAAAAAATAAGTCAGCTCAAAAGCATACCAAAATCGAAAGTAAAAGATAGCTTGTTCCTTTCGAATTTGAAATTGATATTTAAGTCTCTTTCGATATGATTTAGCAAGTAAATTAAATATAGAAACTTTATGGTAGGTACAATGTACAGATGCAACTGCATTTAATGCTTTTATGGGGCTTGTACTAGTTGATTTAAAATGATTTAGATGTGTAGGCATTAAGAAATCATAAGAATACGTTTCTATCTATAATTTGTTAGGTATGCATAGTATAATCTGCCTCGTTTCTCTTAAATTAAACTATCTATGTAGGTAGTATTAGATTTAGTGTTACTCTGATGTTGTCATGTCATTTGTAATTACACGTTTGAAAAATACTTGAATATGTTTAAAACTATTTTACCAATTTATGATATACATACACAATGCATGTTATTTTGGTGTTTGTTAGGTCCGATTGCTACTATAGTATTATAACAGAAATAACAAATATATGTACCACTATTATCACTGATGAAGCAACCGGTCCTTAGTATATTTTTGTTATATATGTTGTTCTTTTCTTTTAAATGTCGTTTTAATTAAATTTTTTCTTTCTTTTTGATTCGATTTATTTGTGTTTATATATATTTTATGTATTTACCAAACAGCTTGTATTAAAATTTGTAAGCACAAAATAATTTTCGTCAAAATATTCTTATTCATATTTGTATTTATATATATGCATATTTTATTTACCTTCAGTTTCGCAGTGATTTGTTTAATTCTCAAATTTAATTTAACGATTCGTTTGAAAATTAAAGCGCAAAACAAACTCTGCAGTACCAATATGTATAATAAACCAATTTCTGATCCTATTTACAAATACGCCAAAATATTCTCAAATATTTGCCGAGCAATGTACAACAATATGAGGTTAGTTTTAGCATTTGAGACTACATACACAAATTGCTCTACATTAGAAATATATGTTTAGGTATAAAATTAATCTTTAACAAGTATCAACAGAAATTTAGTTAAATCAAGTAATACATTTTTGTTAAATAACAGAACTTTTAATTCTAGGCAACCATATCATTTTCTTGTTACTCCATTTTTAATTTTAATATGTATATAATATATTATTTAAATTGTTCGTTTAATATAAAGAGTCGATTGTTAAATTGTATTTCCATATAGGACCTACAACCTAAATACATTCATTTACATAATATACCATCTGAAGCAAAAAATAACAGCATATATTCTAGTTTTTGTTTTCTGTGCGTGTTTTTCAGTATTACAGAGCAAAATATGTTTTTTTTTGTCAGGAATAAAATATTCAACAGTTCACAGCTAACAAAGAAAAATTATATTAAAGGTATCTCTTATTTTGCTTTTATTTGTAGAAAGTTAAACAAGTGAAACAAACAAAATCGTTGGTTCTACATAAGATTTTAATTGTAAATTTAAAATTGTTAGATATATTTGTTGTTTGTTTAAACAAAAACAAAAAACAAAAGGTGACTAACAAAATTACGCATACACCTTAATTTGTAGTCACAATCCAGGCATTTGATATACATAAATAGTAGTTGATGAGATTATTTTTCTTTCTTGTAACAAATTTTATTTATTCTTTATATTTATTAATTAATCTAATTATTTGTGTATGTTTGTGTGTTATTTTACAATTGATACCATTTTTTGTCTTTATATTTAAGCATTAATTGATGAGCTGTACCAGTGAAATCCTGCGCTTGATTCGCCATGCGTTCGGCGCGCTCTTCCAGCATGTTGAGCTTTTCGCCACGTTCCATTGCTAATTGATGTGCTCGACTGATTTCGGATGACGCTGTGGAAGCTCTCTGGCCGAGCTGTTCTAAACTTGGACCGGGTATGTGTTTTGCCACCGAACGATTTGCCTTTCCGCTTTGTTCACCGACTGTTATAAATAGAAAATTGTATAATTTTATTAAGCAGATGTAAATACATATTTGCTTTGAAAAGCGTTACATAGTTCTTCTCTATCCAAACTTCGATTTCCAACACCAAATAGTCCTTTGAAAAAGCTCTCCTTTGGTTGTTCAGGCATTTCGTGGGGTACAAAGAGTTCACCCATCATTTCAGTTGTAAATTGACTGCAAAAATAAATTAAAATATCAAATAAAAGGGTTGATGTTAATCAGTCAAAATAATGCAGTTCAGACGCTTTTTTATTTCCGGCAAGAGTCGTATATCGCAAAGCTGAAAGTAAGTATCAGAGACTGGAGTTGAACTGCTTATGAAACCTGACTCGCAAGCGCAACGGATTGGGTAGAATTCGAATAGGGTGGACACTTGTTGGCATATCAATATACATATTAACCTGATGATACACAGTTCTACAGTAGTTCTACAAATAAATTGTTTTTTTTTTCACCGTTGCTTGCCTAAAACGAGAGGGTACTGAACTCGTCCAATCGGACCTGACTTATAACTTCGAGTGTTGAGCAAGAAGAAATAAGTTACAATGCATAACTCTATCGGCAGTGACTGATTGTGACCAAATATGAGCATGAGCTCCCGTTGACAGTTGCGCAAACATTTGGTGTACCTATTATGCAACTGTCGATCTTCCAACCGGGGTCGTAAACAAAATAATAAATATAAAGTAGTCACAGTTGAATGTAATTATTTTATTTCTCATTTCTTTGCAAAACAATATTTGGTCCTCCGAGGCGGATCATAAGTCCAATTATTAGGGCTTCCATTTATCAAATCGGCAGACACATTTAGAGGCGAAACAAAGAATGAACAAATTTAGGCGGACAAGTGGCACAACATGTCTAGCGACAAAACAGATTTGGGCAAAGCTAGATCTTAAACGTTCTAAGAATTTGATCTCTCTTGACAGAAGGCATATCAGCGCTACAATAAGTGTCATTGGGGGCACTGCCTTATAGGCAGACATGCAACAAGGTTTGGCGTATTCTCAAACAATGTTTGTAGAAGTTGTTTGGACGAAGAGAAGAAGGAGACCATTCATCACATTTTCTGCACTTGTCCGGCTCTTTTCCGAAAACGGAAACTCCATTTGGGAGCCTTCTATTACGATCATCTATTAGATCTATTAGAGAGATAGGATAAATAAGTGCAGCAAATTTGCCGTTAATCTTTCTGCACAGCTTTAAAACGGCCCTACGGTCCCAGAAAATTTGGGACTTAGTTCATATGAACTAACTCCCACGATTTTTAGGAACTAAGACCCAACTAAGAATGAACAAAGTCCCAATATGAGAATGAATTAAAGCCCAATAGTGGGACTTAGTTCATGTTCTTTATGAACTAAGTCCCAAATGAACTTACTCCCAAATTATTTAAAATAAAACGAAAATTCACGATTTGAAATGAACCAAGTCCCAAAAATGTTTAATCCAGCATAGGTAGGTATATACTTTTGTTACAAGATACAAAATAAGGGTAAATTAGATACATATGTATAATACAATATTATTATTGTAGTAAACGTGAATTATATCAATGATCTTTGTGCGGCACAAAGGACATATATATCCATTGTTCGAACCTTTGGCGATGCTGTCTGCTTGCAACTTCAAATGACATTCGCTGCAAATCATCATATGCTTGCATGGAAGAAGGACGATGTTTGGCTTCATATCAATGCAAACAATGCACAAAGAGTTGTCGCTATTCATACGGTGAACCTCTGTAGATACAGTTTCAACTTCATCTTTATCTTGATTATCATCCGTAAACTCCTCAAAAATATCCTCGTCTGGCTCTCGTAACAAATCTCATTTTTCTTGAATATCATTCGCAAAAAATTGTCAGCCGTGATCCTGCCGTTAACATTAAAGCCAGCTCAATTTTTGAAACAACTTTTATTTTCTCAAATTTTCTAAAGCTAAAAATAAAAGTTTTTTCAAAAATTGAGCTGGCTTTGAGCTTTAGAAAATTTGAGAAAATAAAAGTTAAAAATTCGCGCGAATTTCTTAAATTTTCTAAAGATAAAATAAAAGTTGTTTCCAAAATTGAGCTGGCTTTGAGCCAGCCGATCAGCCCGACAATTACAACGCAACTACTCATTAATAACTGCTGGTACATAATGCAAACCTATGTATGTACTGTACAAACTCTACAAACCGTATTTGTATGTCTGATTTACATTTGAACCCGTTACCATTCCTAATTTGTTAAGAACATTTTTTTCACAAAATGAACTAACTCCCATTTTCAACAGAACTATTTTTACTCGAAACAAGTTAAATGAACTAACTCCCACTTTCTCATTGGGACTTAATTCATTGGGAATTTGTTCATAATGAACTACGCACTATCCCCCAAACATATGAACTAAATCCCACTGAATATTTGGTGAGACTTAGTTCATTTGACTAGTGGGAGTTAGTTCCAGTTGGGACTTAGTTCGTAGGGCCCTTTAAAACGATTGCACTGTAGTTATTTGAAACGGATAATACCGACAAAATCTGCGATCGCATTGCTATTACGAAAGATAAGAATAATTTCACTAAATTTTTTTGTTAGGTTGTTAAGTACTCTTTGTTGGAACCGGTCAACGAGCGCTACATAAGCACAGTTGGCTTTTTATAACTGGAATGAACAAAGATTAATATTTGTCCACTCCATGGAGTGATTTGACTGGCAACTTTGGGAATACAGAAAGTGAAAGAGACTCACTTTAAAATTACATCGAGCACGATGAAGCTATTTGAGCAAATTGCGTGATTATTTTTATCGAATACTAGGGAAACGATATCTGATAGCACTTGATCGTTATGTACATTCGGGTAGGTTGGGTTGATCCTTTCATGTTAGTCACGGAGGTTAGTGGACCAGAAACACTTATTTTATTGCACAAATGCATTTAGACCGAATGAATCATCACTTCTAGTTGTCGAGTTAGTAGTTGATGCTTTCTTTCGTCGCTTCGACTGCAGATAAAATTTTGTCAATGTTTGCATAGGCAACGCTAGTTTATATTTATAACTCTCTTTTTTTACAAAAACGACATGAAATATGTTTAATTATTGTTATTTCGTAATCAAACTTTATACAGATTGTTGGTAAACCTGTCCTGACCTGTTTCCAGACCCTAAAGAAGACTCAAAAAAGCATCGGTGTTTACTTACTTTTGACGCTTACTGTATATTGGAGCCTTAATATTGGGGCTAATATAACAGTTTGAAGCGACGAAAGATCACTTCTATTATGAAGAGCGTCAAAATTAAGCTATATGATGACTTCTAGATCTTGATTAGTTGATATGGAAATGATGAAGAAGACAACGAGGAGCCAAGGACTTCTCCAGGGGCCGAATAGCCACATCCGTGACCGAGCTATACGTTCACGGAATCAACCGATTTCACACTCGAAGCAAAAATAAATTCCGGCACGTATTGCTCATTTGCGGATGAGACGATTCGGCCCCAGGCCGGCCGGGCTAAAAAAGCCCTAAAACGACTACCCTTAAAGGAAATTAGGATAGAGATGACGTTAGATTTCCATGCACATTCGTTTTAAATGGTACTGATAAGGAAAGAAGGAGTAATTCAAGACATTTTACATTCGTGTTTTACAATTGCTTAAGAAAGAATCTCTGGCCGAAATGATACAATTTTTACAAAGGATCAAAAGTTTTAAGTATAGCCTTGGGTCATTTTATTTAAAAAATCATACTGAGTATGTTTGTGCTCGCTCGAAAATAAATTAATCGGCGGATTGACTTGAAATTTTGACATAACATGGAATTTGAATACGCACGTGTTTTTATAAACCTAGGTACGCCTATTTCTTGAAAGACAGCGCCATATGTTGGACCTGGATGTAAAAACGTAAGGGCGTATCAACTCCCGTCAGGGGCGTGACGTGAATAATTTTAAATTGAAAGTCGAAGTCGAACAATATGTCGAAGGGACATTTTGTTCACGTAGCTGCGCTTCATACGCACGCTTTCTTTCATCATTTGCAGCTTCTGGTACGCATATAAATAAGCAAAACTGTGTCCACGGAGCGGCAAAACCGCATTTGCGATTACGAAATTGCTACTTTGCATAAAGTCCTTGTAAATCGAAACTAAATCAACGACATTTCGCTGCGTTTTTGGCGACTTCATGCCTATATACATTATACATATGTGGTCATTACAACCATTCCGACGAAGTTTGTTGTTGATACACATAAATAGTATGGAAATTATTTTGGTTTCGTCGATACAAGTGCCATTCATAGGTAAAATGGGTTAAGTTTTTGCTTTAATGATAGAAGGCAGTGCTTTTTTTTAGTTCAATAAGAATTATTTTTAAATAAAGTGAAGTACATTATTATATTGTTAAAAGTCGTGTTCTCATTACACTAAAGCAGCATTGTGTTTTGCATGCTTTAAAGTCCACTCTATTGGTTGTACCCCATTTTATAATGTTGTCAAGCAAGGTACGAATTTAATGGGTTTCGCATACGTTGCCGTTCCAGTTCCACGGCTGAAGAGCAGGGACGTAAATCAGGAACGAATATGGAAACTGAGGGTAGTTTCATCAGCAAAGGAGTGTATTGAATTAGATGTGATAGACAAGAGATCATTAACTTAAAAGGTAGTTAATAATTCATTGAAGAAGAGGCGCGTCGATCTCATAGGAACGCATTTTCAACAAATTCTGTCGTTTTTAGAACCGGCCGGATGGATGGCCAATTCTGATCGCAAAACGGCCGATTACACGATTAGGAAATGACTCATGCAGTACCTAATTGAATTGTTTCTCTGGCTGTATGGCATGTGGCACCGACCGTCTTGTTGAAACCACATGTTGGTCATGTCTTGTAATTTAGGCACTAAAAACTGGGTTATTATGTCACGATAACGAACACCATTCATTTTTACTGCCTGACCAGCCGTATTTTCGGAGAAGAATTGTCTGATAATGTCTCCAGCCCAAAATCCGCACCAAACATTCACGCGTTGTGCGTCCCTTTATTTTCCAACAACAATTTGGGTTTTCTGAACCCCAAATGCAGCAATTTTGACGACTAAGCAATCAAGATGAAAATGAGCTTCATTACTGAAGATGATTTTGTTCGAAAAATCTGCATCCAATTGTTGTTGTTTTTAAAATATTTCTCAAAAATGAAAATGCGTTGTTCTTTCGTATAGCGCTCCATTTTTACTAACCCCTAACTGTCAGCTGTCACATTGTTATCTTTTTTTCCGTTGGCAACATTTTGCGTGAATTATGATTTATGGGACACCCTTTATAATATCTGTGTAACCAAAAAGCGTTTGTTTCGTTATTTTTCACTTTGGCCACCTTGCGACAAATTTTTCCAGTTTTCCAGTAAATTTGTCAGTTCAGTTGTTTAATTAACGTATCGCTGTTTTTTTGTACGTTTATATTCAGTATTTTTTTAAATTATGTATTTTTTTTTTTAATTTAACTGAATATGAGTGATTTCAGCACAAACGTGTCACATGATGCAGCAATACATGGATTTCTTTTCCACACTGTCGTGCATTGTAGGTATTCATCTGTCAGTTGAAAATGCGTCAACAAGGCGGATACGAAGCATCACACCCTATTGCGAAGCGAATACTTATTAAATTTAAATTTATTTTACACTGATTTTGCCAATAGTTTCAACAGACAAAATTTCAGAATATCATTGGTTAAATACAGCTAACCGACCAAAATCGGCTGGCTATCGATTTATCGGGCAACCACCCAATCCATGGATTCGATTATACAAACCGATTCTACATTTACCTGCTGGAATAACCGTCCTAAATCTTTAAATTAAAATATTCTTTCGATGAAAACACTTTTCAACTGCATTATTCAAGAATAAGAAATATGTATAAATGTTATGAATCTCTTACCAAAAATCTGAGCACAGTGTGAATTTTTGAAGCTCGGTGGGTGAAGCGAGATACAATCCATGTCCTTTGTTGCTAAAACAAAATGCTTTCGAGATCCTGTTGTTGGGAATAATCAAATAATTAGTACACTAAATAAGTTAAATTATAATGCAAACACACGTATATGTATATTTTTTAGACAAAACTATTTAAATTCACTCTTGTTGCACTGTGTATTATATAAATACATAATCCTTGCTGTGTTACTGTTTTTTTTTTTTCTTTTCATTATGTCAATTATTCTCTGTTTCTATTAAACTGCTTAATGATATTATCAATATTATATTTCCGAGCACTTGCATATACAAAAAGATGTAGCAAAAGTCATCTAACATGCAAATAGTTTAGGTATCATGCAAATAGGTAACGAGTCATGCAAATATTATTACAAGTTACTTATCGTTAAGAAAGCTATAAATATTAGAGTAGATATAATCAGGAAAAAAAATGTGCAAGCTAAATCAAAGGCTATATAAAATCAAAAAGCTAAAAGGTTGGTAATTTGATTTTGTTTAGTAGGTGTGAAATGTATTGAAACGGTGTAAAACTTTATTTTTTTTTAATTGTTTAAGTTTAAATAAAAATTTAAATATACTTGTAAATCCTAGTTGAATGTACAATTCCCAAACCCCACCGAGATGACACACAAGAAATTCATATATACAGCTCTTTAACGATATTTACAATAATTATTTTTTTTTGTTGTACTCCTTATATACCAATTTTATTTACAGATATCTACGTATTATGTTCTCCTATTCACATGTAGATGATATCTAATGAAAATATGTACAGTAATGATTTATGATATCAATTTGAGACATTTTGAATCAAGGCGAACGATATTGTTCATATTAATATGTAGTAATGAAATAATCAACAAAACTAATAATACACGATCAATTAATAAATTACTGTACTATGCTATATATAGGTAATGTATAATGCTTTGTTTTTTTTTTTGTTTTATTTATGAATCAACACAAACTTACTGGTTAGTATCCTCGTGAACAATTAGTTGTTGGCCCCAAATTGAAAGCATTGGATCTACAATTCCTTGCTTACATTTTGTCTGAAAGCTAATGGTATAATTACATAAAACAATTTATAAAACATTTGGGATCATTCGTCAAATAATACCGGATTTTAATTGAGTTTTTTTTTTTTTGTTTTTTTTGTAGCCAATTTTATAAACTTTTAGAAAATACATTATCAATTGTTATGGCTCTAAAGTATCTAGGCTTGCATTTTGGGATACATACTAGCGTTTGCTAAAACAACCTAACTATAGGTATATGTTTATGTATTACGATAAAAATGAAAGCAATTTTTATTTAGAATGTAGCTGAAGTCGTTCACCTAATAATTATGTTCAATTCAGATGTTTTGTTTTAGTCTTGAAAATGTGTAAAAGCGTTAGGTAACATAGTAGTACTTATTGTTGTTGTGGTAGATAATGCTTGTAATAGAACAAATAAAACTATTTAATAAAAACGATTGTGCAATTTACAAGAACGCTAATTTGAGGTGGAATTTACAGCCATGATTTTTTTTTACCGCAAAATGGTTGTTTGAAATGCATATAATGTGAAGAAGAGAATTGCAATCAAAGCGAATGTGTTTGTAGTATGATAGATGTCGATTTGACTGGTGACAACGGAAATGTATGCAAGAATGCTATAAATACCTAATTATTAAATTTTACTTAATTGCATATTATAGTACCTATCTGTGGCGTGGCGTAAATAATTTTAAATGGTAAGTTGAAGTAAAAAAAATATCAAAATGTCGAAGGGATGATGTAGTAGGTATACAAAACCGTCAGTTAAAACCATAAAATCAAAAACTTCTGGAAGAAGTTCAATTAATGAAGATATTTTTTCATTTTGATTCAATAGTGCAAAATTTTAAAGTCAAAAGTGACTGTTAACCATAAACCTAAACGTGTTTTCTTGAGTATTCATATTGACAACTGCGATTGTCCATATTACAACAAAGTTCATTAATTTAAATATTTTGTAATACTGCACTTATGTGGTACCTAGTCATATTGACAACCCCGATTTTCAATTCAACGAACGCACTCTTCATATTGACAACTGCAATTGTTAATCTTACAAATTTTTTCATAATGTTTGGTACTAAGAATTGACAACAGCCCGTTCTTCATATTGACTATCCGGTTGTTAAATGTATTTGATATTTTCAAAAAATGTTCATCATATCGACAATTTTGTTCGTGAATTTGACAATTTCCAGTTAACAACTACCGATTGTCAATATGACAACCAATATTTTTTTCAGTGTACTGAACTTTCGCAAATATTGATTTTTATTTAAAAAATTCATACCTGTTTGTAAAAAAATTCAAATTACGACAACGTTTACGTTTTCTTTAGACATGCTCTAAAACGTATTAAACATTTTAAAATTATTATCAACTTGTCGCGAAACAGATATTTACCTACTAAAAATGGTTACATAGTGCAACGACTTAAAACCTTTCCCAACTGTTGTAATAAGTGTGACTTATATAATTTAGGCTAGCCGCACATTGGATACGAATTTGCATCGTACGTAAACGTATGAAGATGGTCGTACGAATGGAGTGCGCATAATAAATATGATTGTCCCGTGTTCCATACCCTCTTTTGTGTCCATAAACCAACCTAATTTTTTATATTCACTTTTAATGTGTCAACGCACGAATATGTTTAAAAATTCCAACAAGTCTGGATTGTATTCGGACGTCGGAACTATACGTACTCGCCCCTAGTGTGCGCGCTTCCATAGTACTTTGAAGGTAGGGATCAGCGTTGCCGCATAAAATATTTTTTCCGTGCCACCACTGACGCAAAATGGTGCCATTTTGACCTATTGAGTGCCTCCACAGCACAAGTAGATAAAAGCGATATGGAGTGTTCTTCGAAACATTTGTAAATTTGGTGACAGCAAACCCTCAAAAATTGTAACACCAAATTTCACGTGATTTCTAACTTTTGACTTATTAAAAAATATTGCAAATATCCGCCTATGAATATAAATTCTGTATGTAAATGCAAATGGTGCCTGGTGAACTTATAAGAAATGTTTTTTTCCTATTTAGAATATTTAATCTTATTGTACCAAAATCAAAGTGCCACATGAAATGTTTTCGTGCCACAGTGCCATTTTAATAAAAATGTGCCATAAGTGCACGATCGTGCCACATCGGCAACGCTGGTCGGGATTGTTCGTCCGCGATCATACGTGTTCGCACGAGAGAAATTCGTACGAAATCGTATCCAATGTGCGGCTAGCCTAAGAATGCAAAGCCACTAAGCCACTAAGTGCTTCAAACAATTTAAAAATTTTGATTTTGTTCGCCTCTCAAACCACTGTGCGGAGCCGCGCCGTCAAGTTGCTATCATATAATCAAAGCTTTCCATGATCACAAATTTAAGAATCCGATTGGAAAAGTGTGTTACATTAAGAGGGACGAACTGCACATAAAATCCGCATGCACTAACTCAATTTTTAACTTTCTCGTATACGTATTAAGAGAAAGATATTGAGTCATATGAATAAAAATGAGCATGTAGTTTATACTCGATAATTTGGAGCAAATACTCCATGTGATATGAATAAAAACCAGGAGCAGATACTCCGCTAGAGTAGGTACTCTTATTCACAATTTGTTGTGAGTATATTCTCACTTTTGATATGAATAAAACATTGTTTATGCTCTTCTAGGTGAGAATCTACTCAATAAATTTGGAGTCTGATAGGAAGTAGACTTCAGTTTGAACAATGGCTGAGTTTATCCTTAATTTGTCTTCCAAAAAATATTACAAACCTAGAAAAGAAGAACATGTGGTCGGCCTTTAAATGATTGTATCGATTTACTTAAGAAAATGTCAAGTTGATATCCAATCACTTTTTGGGTGTAGAATCTGAAGAAAGAAGGGGTGGTTTTATATTGTAGTTCTGATAAAAGGATTTGTTTTCGAGATATTTGGGTGACCCGGGCTTTTCAAACAGGAGTAGGAAAAGATATTGGAGTTCAACAAACTTCTGTGGAAGTTGCGAAAGAAATGGGGCTCACAAAATTTACTTTTCCATGTGCATTGGGTGTGATCGATGGTGACAAATATGTTGATCGAACGCATTAATGTTCAAGTCATAAGTTAAATTCAATTGGGTTTACAAGCGTAGACGCATCATGGCCAGTATCTGTTCACGATTCACGGATTTGTAGCGTCTCAGAATTTATAACATTGAAAGGAATGATTTTCAGATGTTGAATGCATTACTTTTAGGGTATGAAGGATATGGAATAGAACCGTGGATAATGGTGCCTTTTAGAAGTCCTAATACACCGCAAGCGAGCGGCTTATAACAATTTATTCACAAAGGAGCGTGTAACTATTAAAAGACGTTTTGGTCAACTTAAACAACGATCTCCGATGATTCAATATAAAGATCGGATATCCATAGAAAAAGTTCCAAAAATTATCATAAACATGGCCATATTTCCAATACTATTATTATTATTCGTTACAGATTCAGAAAAGTTTGAAAATAAAATGACTAGAGTATCTACTCCTATGTACAGGAGCACGTACTCTACAAACTAAAATCTTTTTTAATCATATAAATTGGAGAACAAACTCAAACTCATGCTCATTCTCAGGAGTACGTACTCGGAGTTTAAACTCGATTATTATTTATATCACCCATTGTTTTCGTTCAAAATTTCGAACTCGAGATTTTGATCAATTCTGATATTACGATGATAGGGGAATTCAAAAAAGTGGGTTTCGCAATTCTGTGCGTACGTATGTCTGTCTGTAAACCCCTGGGGAATCTAAACGCTGGGACGGATTTGTTTTAAACTTCGTACATATTTAGAGTTTGTGGGCTTCCCGCTAGGAGGCGTTTTTTTGTTTGATTCTTGCCCTAATATTAACAGTACTTCTCAAATAAAAATTTAATATTACATAATTTAGATTTTTTCAAAAACGGCTCTAACGATTTAAACCAAAATTGATAGTTGAGGTAATGTAGGCATGCCTAACATGTCTGCATACCCAGTTTTTCGCTAGAAAATCCTGCAACGACACTTTTGAAAATTGGCTTCTTTTTCGAAAATGGTAAAAACTATTTTAACAAAAACTTATTTTTAAGATACTATCGTCATTTTTAACTTGATAGCAAACTCAGTTTTTCTCTAAAAAGACTGCGTCCTTTTGAATAGTAGTTTAAGAAACTGCTCATATCTCAAAAACGCCATTTTCGATTATGATAAAATCGTAACTGGCAGGTAATGCTTAAATCCATAGTAATACCTTTTGCTTAGTTTTGAGCTAAACAGTTGCAAAACAGTGTTTTTTAAACCAAGAATGCGTCCTTCGATTTCCACCCCAATCGCTAAAAATGGTACTTTAAAAACTGCTCATATCTCGAAAACGCCATTTTCGATTTGGTTAAAAATGTAACTGCTAGGTAATGTTTATATTTTGAAGAATAAACAGTTTAGTAACAGTGCTTTTCATATCCAAAGTTAGGTATAACATTGGTTAGCATAATTTTACAAAAAACCTCTCTAACGATTTTGATCAATATACATATTTAAGACAACGTAAGCGTACTTAGTTTTTCTCAGAAAACTCGAATATAGCCGTTTTATGAATATTTCTCAAAAATGACTACCCAAATCCCGTCCCGACCATTGACACCACTTTTTTTAAATAATCAAAAATGGGAATTCGAAATTCATCGCCTACTTGCCTGCTTTAAGTGTCAGTAGTTGTTCGGGGTGAAATTTGAAAGTAAGTAGGTAATAAAGTTTTGTAGTTAATACGCATGTTTATGTAGTAGTTATGTATTACTTTTTATTTAATTAAAAAGGGTTAAGTTACTCAACCTGAGTACATCTTAAGTGGGTATGATTTTAAACGTAAAATTTGATGAAATGACTCTGAGAATATGCGAGATTCGCAATAAACGAGAAAGTTACGTGCGACCCAGTCGTGCACATTTCTTATAAATAAAATATAAGAATAAAGTTTTAGTTTTTTTTTACTATTACTTCAAAAATTTCCGCTGGACATTCCCTTTAAAATGTATTTCTGTAAACCATTTGAGTAGCGTTTTGGACCAATGAAATGTCAATTCACACGCTGGAATGCCAGCAGATCCTTGACATTTAAGATTGGCTATACAGTATACTCTTTAGTGTCTTGCATACCTTCTCACTTAAGCAATATGTCCTCTCGGTCTGGTTTGCGTATACTATGGGCATACATATATTGTTACAATGAGTTGTTAATCATTATTAGGATTAAATGGGAAAACGAGTTTTACAAAACTACAAAGAGGAACGTTCAAAGGTGACATTTTTATTGTACGAGTACCACAAGGATTTAAAACCAACATCAAGTTACTTTTCAAATTCATTCTCTACTCGTATAGTAATTGCAATCGTTAACAAAAATATACATAACAAAAAAAAAAAAATAAGTAAAAAAAACTTTAACGCGTTGTATGTCTACATTTTAGTTAATTGTAAAAGGATGTGTTTCCATGTGTCATATGCTTCGAATATACGTAATGTAGATAATAAGAATAATGAGTTTAATCATATTTAAGCTGACAAAACAGTCCTCATAGCATCAGTACGAATTGGCCGAAATGATTCATTAATGAAAAGGAAGTTAATCTATGCAAATTACAGACTAAAATTTATCATATCACCACCACCATAATCATGAGCATCGTTCCATCTAAAGAGATTAAATACTGGCTTAGATACCTGTATGCATATTATATAATTTGCATTAGTCAAAACAGTTAATGGAGGGCAAAGTAAAGTAAATAGTGCAAACTAACATTAAAAGAACAAACGAAAAAAATTGAAATCAACTGAAATAACTTATTATTGGAGCATAGAACTTAGTTTCCGCAAAAAGAATTTGTCAGATGAATATTGGTCTAAAATGTTCATACATACACAACTTGGAAAGGAGTGACCATTTTGATAGCGTTTTTGTTTTTATTTTAATTTTTGCTAGTTATTTTCGTTTTTTTTTTATTTATTTGTGTGGTTACTACATCAAATAGTTGTGGTGCGGTAAACATTTAATTGCATACTGTTGGTAGCTTGTTTATATTAAGACATTTTTATTGATTTGTTTAAACATTTAGTTATTTTTACTAGGAATTGCAGTGTTTCTATTTCATTCACTTGCATTGTTGAGCCACGATAGAGAGCAAGTGGTATTTGTATGCATACAATAGGTTTGTGTTATTTGTATGCAATATAATTACCTTAGATCGATTAAGGGAAGAAAATCAATATCCAATAACGGCCTTAGGCTAGGAAGACTATATGCCATTAGATGGCCATTTGACACGTATGTTACAAGGCATACACTATCTGAAAATATAATTACAAATATATGAATTTTGGATAAGAAACTTGTGTATTTGAATATACCTCGCATGCTGACAATCTCGGCCTTGACTACAAAATCAGTTTCCGTGATTTGATGCCGATAGACGCAGTATTGACTGGGAAGCGCTACTACTCGAGCTTGTTTCTCACTGGCAATCACAATGAATTGCCTGTCCGAACAACTATCGTTGGCAGGGTTTGTTGCAACTGTCATGCTGCTGCTTGTGCTGACACTAGTACTACCACCGACTCCACTTGTTGTAGATGTTGCCGTCGCTCCGCTTAACGTAGGACTCATTCGGTTCGTGTTCTTTGTCGGCGTACCTAAAAATTTAAATTAATAGAAAGTCAAATAGAGTGAGAAGTGCAAACAGTATTTTAATGACATTATATGTATACAGTTGAATTATTACTCTACAATCAGTGCTAGCAAGCTAAGTACACACGATCTAAGTACACACGATTTTCTTTTTCAGATCTTACAATACAACTAGCGTAGCCCGTGCACACTTCGTAGTGCAAAATAGTTAAATAGAAAAACTGTTTTTATTGTAATGCTCTGTGGTTCTTAAACGACATTTTTTGTTTTTTTTTTCAGAAATCGTATTGCCTAGACAATATTATTGACTTTCATTATTTATATCAATGTTACAAATTTTAAAAACTTTGGCTTCCAATTCCAAGACTATCGAAAAGCTGTACCCGACCGCCTTTGCGCGTGCACAGGAATTGTATTGCTTAGGTCTTAGGTTAATAAATCGACTTGGAGGAATTTTCTTTCTACCTAAAACTGAAACACAGCAATACGAACAAAACAAAAAAAAAGAAAGAATAACGAAAATCGGCCCAGCGGTTATGGAGATATAAAGTCATCGAGTTTCACTCCATAGAGGCATAGAAGATGTTTTTTTGTATAGGAGGTATGTATAAAATTTTTAATATTTTTTTTGTATGTGAAGTGCCGCTCCCCTTTGACCAATCTTCACAGGAGCACGCCAGGGACAATAACTCTTCCGTAAGTTTGAGCTCAATCGATTTGGTGGTTTTCGAGATATACGATTTTGAATGTTTTTTTTGTATGGGCGGTGCCACGCCCCTTTGTCCAATTTTGACTAAACTTCACAGGACTACTTCAGGGACAATAACTAAGATCTTCTGTAAGTTAGATCAATCGATTTGGTGGTTTTCTAGATATACGATTTTGAATGTTTTTTTTTGTATGGGCGGTGCCATGCCCCTTTGTCCAGTTTTGTCCGAACTTCACAGGACCACTCCAGAGCCAATAACTAAGATCGTCTGTAAGTTTGAGCTCAATCGATTTAGTGGTTTTCGAGATATACGATTTTGAATGTTTTTTTGTATGGGCGGTGCCACGCCCCTTTCTCCAATTTTGACCAAACTTCACAGAAATCGTATATGAACCAATTCCAAAGATGTGTGAAAATTTGGTTAAAATCGGTAAATGCATTTAGGCGTGAATCGACGACAAACATTTTAGGGCTCAATTTTTTATATATATAGATATTCTGCCCAAAGTCTTGCAATTTCTTTGTCAGATGGAAGTGTGACAATACTCTGACAATGACTTTTCTAACAACGTTGTCAGGTTGAAAATTGTGCGGTTGTCAGATATTTGAATATGAAAATATCTGACAACCATCTGTTGTCAATCTTGTCAGACAGTCAGACAAATTAAACGTTTTGTTCTTTGGTTTTTGCAGTACGGATAATGGAAGAAAACATTGCACTTGCGACTATTTTAACAGCCTACGTGTTGGAAGACTGCGAGGATGATAAACTGATTCAAAAGCGACGTAGTGCTTAGACGTTTAGACATTTGCCTTTACATTCGTAAAGTGTCATGTGAATCGCGTCGGCGACCTCTTACCAAAGAGATTCTTTGGGTGGTTTATATTCAGCGCAGCCAACAGCCCCATACACGAACACGACAATTTCATAGTCAGATGAAAGGCTGACAATGACTTTCCTCACAATATTAGGTCTGTTAATTTACTTTTAAATTTTACGAATTATTTTTACTCAATGCCGTTCCTTAACTCGAAAAATTCGTAAGAGAGAGCGGATTCCAGAGAGCAAGATATTACCATCCACTGAGAATCTTACTGGTTTTTACTCAAAACATTTCTTAAGTAAGAATTGGAACAACTCTCAGTCGCCTGAAAATTGACAGATGATTTAAAATTTAATTTGAAACGCGTGTAACGACTATTGCATTTGATTTCCTGCGATATGAGAAACAAATTGGTATGAAAATGGTATCAGAATGCGGGAAAATAGTGTAGCTTTATTTCTCTTCTTGAATGCATGTATGCATGTAGTTAATCTTCTTTCTTCTATATAAATAAAAATGAAATGATGTTCGTTGGTAAGGGCATCACGAGAGAACGGCTGGACCGATTTGGCTGATTTTTTTTTTTAAATGTTCGTAATTCTCCTAGCCAGGTTTTTACGGACAAAAAATTTGTCCACGCCCCCTTCTACGCCCACTTTTTTCAATATATCTAAAATTTCCGATTCGCTCGCGGAATGAAATTGCACTTGCCCTCGCTTCGTCAGGAATTGCAGCTACATTGTTGGAAGGCGGTCGAACTGCTCATTCAGCACTCAAGTTGCCGTTGAATATGCAAATCCATGAAATTCCAACGTGCAACCTTTCGAAGAACTGTGCGATGGCCAAAGTTCTGCAGCAAAGCAAATTGATAGTTTGGGACGAATGTACGATGGCGCATAAAAAGTCTTTGGAGGCATTAGACAAAACGATGCAAGACCTACGAAGCAATCAAAACCGGTTTGGTGGTGCGATGATTCTATTAGCAGGCGATTTTCGCCAAACATTGCCAGTGATTCCACGGTCAACGCCAGCGGACGAACTTAATGCATGTTTGAAGTCGTCAGTTTTGTGGAAACACGTCAAGAAACTCAAACTGAGTACGAACATGCGTCCAATCTGGACAATTATTTTCAAAGCAATTGCTGGACATTGGCAATGGCAAAATCCCCGTTGATATTACAACTGGCTACATTCAATTCCCCGTCGATTTTTGCAAGTTTACCGAATCAAAGACCGAACTTATACAAAAGGTATTCCCAAACATTGCACAAAATTACAAAAATCATGTTTGGTTGAGCGAACGTGCTATATTGGCTGCGAAAAACATTGATGTCGACGAATTGAATTTTAAGATTCAAAGTAAGCTGGCGAATTGATGACGTTCAAATCGGTGGACTCAGTTTGTGCCCAAAATGATGTCGTCAACTATCCAACCGAGTTTTTAAACTCGCTCGAATTACCCGGATTACCGCCTCACAATCTCCAACTAAAAGTCGGTTCGGTAATCATAATGTTACGAAATATCAACCAGCCACGTCTTTGTAATGGGACCAGGCTTGCAGTGAAAAAACTGATGAACAACGTTATCGAAGCAACGATACTAAAAGGAAAGTACGAAGGAGAAGACGTTTTGATACCACGAATTCCAATGATTCCGGCCGACATGCCATTCGACTTTAAACGCTTGCAGTTTCCGGTGCGGCTTGCATTTGCAATGACAATAAATAAATCGCAAGGACAGTCGTTGAGTGTATGCGGCATAAATCTTGAAAGTCCATGCTTTTCGCACGGTCAATTGTATGTCGCCTGTTCCCGTGTCGGAAAACCATCCGATTTGTTTGTTTACGCGCCAGACAACAAAACAAAAAATGTCGTGTATCATAAAGCATTGCAATAACAGAAATTGTGAGGTCACAGCAAACCAATCGAAAAAAAGTCTTTCTTTTGCTTTGGTTAGTTACTTGAATATCGACGACGACGATACAATCGAAATGTAAATAAGTTACCTGGAGATTCAATTTCAACTCTAAATAAAACATGACCAAAATCTATATAAAAATAAAAATTAAAATTCATAAAACTATCTCTGAAAAATATGTCTTTTCTTTTTTTTACTTTGTTTACACATTTTCAATAGCTTTTCACAAATTCACTAAACGATCACAAACAATTTTTTTGAAATTTGGACAGGACAACGTCTGTCGGGTCTGCTAGTTCAGCATAAAAACTCGTTCACATACATACTTGGATTCATACACCTGCAATTTATGGAAAAACAAAATGCATCTGCCATTTTTCATAGTTACTACAAAAGCGTTCCCTAATGCGAGAAACAGATTACCACAGCACTAGCAACAGCAACTTTGACAGCAGCAGCAACTTCAACAGCAAAAGTCGCATGAAACACATTGGAAACATCGACAGCAACTTTGTCAAGGGAGGAAAACAAAATTTGTTGTGAGTTGATTGCAACGCAGCATTACCAGATTACCTTTTATATCTTCCAAAATAAATGGTAAAAGCGAAAAAATGATATTAGGTACATGACGACCTGTAAAATGTTAAAACAAATCACCTACTTAGTACCAGCAGGTATGTACCAGTATAGATACTTGGTGGTAGCTAAAGTATAAAATTCGAAAAAACATATCTGATGTCATTTTCGACAGTGTTTTTCAGATGTTTGCTGCCCAATCAAACATCAAATCAAAATTTGTATGTACTTTTCTTTTAATAGCTTGTCAAACATTAATTTTAACACAACTCACGACGATTGAATTAGTCGCTTCCACATTGCAATATAGTAAAACTAGAATTCAAAATCACGTCCCAGCGACAGTAAATAATTTGACGCCTGCAGATCACAAAAAAGAATTGATTTCTTTTGCCAATCGAAAATGAAGGGCAATCTAAATCAAAAAAAAAATTAAAATTGTATTTTATAAATAATTTATATAAGAATAATTTGTAGACTGCTGAAACTTTTTTTGTCTATATCTGGTAATGATGCTGCACCTTCAGTATGTCAGCATTCGAAAGTTGAGAGAACTGAAAAAGTCACCGTGGTGTTGGTAGCCGTTGCACAGCAACATTGAATTTAGGACTTAGCTCTAACGTCGATGTCGATGTCGATGTTGCTGTGGTAATGTAACTTCAGACATTTAAAAGCAGGGGCTCTAAAAAGTGCGCTATGGCTGTAAAAGTTGCTGTTGCTGTTGCTGTGCCAATCTGTTTCTCGCATAACGTTTTCGTAAGTTTTTCTCTTTGAGAGAGAGACTTCATCCCCACCACTGCCATTTTGACAGTCTTTTCCATTATTACTACAAAAATTGTCAGACAAAATTGTAAGTTCAGACGGTTGTAACTTGTATGACATATATACATATTTTCACTGACAGATCTGACAATATTGTAATATCTGACAAACGTGTGTACTTAGCTTTAACATTACATGTGTAACTGTGAACTACAGAGACGTTTACCCTATTGCTAAATAGATATAGATTTTATTTCATTCTTATTTTAGCGTATAAACCATCGGAAGTTCTCAAATTTGTAGTTAAATTAAATACAAGACGTTAACCCATGTTTAACTTTTATTTTCTTTAAGTTAAAGTTAACATTGTTTTTCAAGTAACTTTTAAATTTAGCTTTTTAAACATTTACGAAAACAAAAGTTCAAATATCACGGTCGAATATGACAGTCACAGTATTTATAGAGACAAGTACCTAATATAGAGTCATCTCGTTTTGGCATACCTGCCAAATTAGTCAGGTTGTGCAGAATGGTGATGGGCAGCACTCGCTGCTGCTCCAATAAGGTTGAAAAAAATCTCACCGAGACCTTTGTCCATTATGTGGCTTCTTCAACATTATACTTGAAAAAATGCTACGACACTCACAAGTCAACATCAGGGGCCCAATTTTTCACAAGTCTGTATTTGCTTGCATTCTGATTCGAAAAGTGTGAATCACCAATCTAAAACGACTAGGACAGTTTCCAGATTAATGCATGCTTCGCAAGATTGTCTGCATATCCATTTCCTTTTACCATTTCACAAAAGACCATGTTAGCTCATTCTGTCCAACGATATAAGAATATTTTTTGCCTGATTGTCTGCTTAGTGATCCAGCACATCCAACAGAGTTATCACCTCGTAAACTGAAATTTCCTAGAATCAAATGTCATGCTAGACTATTATTGAGAAACTGCCTGCTTGTACTCTACCATCCATTAAGGAACCATCCATAAATATGGTGATTTTTATCTTCTGAATAGAAAAGATCTATTTTAATAAGAGTGCGGCGAAACCTTTCGGTAATGCGGCCTTTTAATTCGAACTTTCTGTTTGCCGTTGGCCTAGACGTACTTCGAGCATCTTAAGTGTTTTCATTTTTAAGGATGAGCTAGTCCTTCAGTTTGTGATCTTTTTGCGGATTGACCTTGATGATTTAGGCCCTAATTGGATTGTCGATCAGCGATCGTCACGACAGTTGTCAAATGCGTGAATTGATTTTAGCTATTCGTACGCAGAACATTTTTTCACTTTCAAGAGAAAGCATCGATCAGATATTTGTAATCGACAATCACAGTTCTCGATCGATCGACAGTTGTCAACGATTATCTATCGACACTCACAATAGGGTCCTTAGAGTCGATGGCGGCGAATCGTCAGCTATGGGGGGTCCACTTGAGCAACCTACACCCGCGACCCACTTAATGAATAAGCGGGCCATTATGAAAATTAATGAATAAAAGGGTCTATTTTTAAGGAGATGATTGAACTACTAACTATATTAGCTGAACCATACTACGCATTGGGCATTTGGGATTGCTAGGATCTGTAAAGCGAATGTATGTACATGGACAACTACGTTTAAGGCCCATGGTCTTTAAATATAACCCAGAAGTTCAATGTAGTAAATGAAAACGTTGCCTAAGGTTGTGCGCATTTGAAAAAAAATATCTATTTCAACTTGGAGTGCCCATTGGAGGCACCGAGCTTTGATGAAGCCCTATTTTACCAAAAAGTATATGTAGGTACAAAACATAATCAGGTAAATATACTTACGGTCCCGTTTCCCTTCTCGGTTTTCATCTCTCCAAGGCTCGAACGAATAAGGTATGAGTGCACCATTGCAATCCAGAAATGACATCGATAAAATTGACCCCTTTAGCCGAAAAATCGGTCCACCTAAAAATATTTATTTAGGAAAAAAAAACAACAACTTAAGAACGAACAACTTAAAAAAAGCAAAAAAAAATTACCTAATATTGACACGAGGACAGGTTGTGCTTTTCGTGTGTCAGGCTCAGGTAAAGTTATTGATACTGTCAGAACGGATCCCAAGCTTGTTCCAACCCACAAAGTGGGCAATAATACTGATGGATCTGTTGAAAAATTACAAATAAATATATATTTTCTTTTGGAGAATACATAATATAAAAGTGGGTATATTAAATAAAATAAATTTCTATTGCAATTAATGGAATCTGGACCCAACCCCAAATCATGATATAGGCTCGGTGAACGTAATCTTGACAACGTTACGGAGTTTGACAGAAAAGTCCATGTACAAATTCCGGAGGTAAAGAATTCCGGACGTAAATCAGTCTCCCATTCGGGTATTCGGTAGGATCTATCTTGGACGGAACAAAACAAAAAGGAAGGTGACAGACAACTACCAAGACAAGACATAGAGACTCACAGAAGCGAACTAACAATTAACTTCTGAACATTTCGGGGACTACGATCCGACAATGTTAATGTCGTCTCATCTGGTATATATGTATACCAACATCTGCATGAAAAAAGCCGGACATCCAAGTCCTAACCGATATACAAATAAATTTATCAACTTGGCTCAGTTTATCCTGGGCTTGCTTTGCCTATTTGTCAGCGAATATAAATGTAAAGCGTCTGAAAGAACAGAGGAGATTGAATCAAAATCTCAGCACTATATGGCTAAAGATCGTTCTTCAAGCTTGTATTAAGTTTGGGTGTTGCATATACCACCGCATAACCACCTGACAAGATTATTCCATCATTTAATCGATACAGTTTGCTGGATACAGATTCGCTATCGCGATTTTATCTTGAGGAATGCCAGTCACTACCATTGGATAAAAAAGAGCTAATTTTGTAAATCTCCAAAATGGGTGCACCCAAATTATAGAAGCTAGAAAGACAATATAAAGCAGAGTTCGCGCTCATTTTGGTCTGCAACAAGGACAATTATCAGTCACTTCAGTTGCTTTTCCTTCTTCACATTTACTAAAGGGAGACCGATCGTGCAAGAACTATCGAGGCATATCCCTGCCTCAAACATCATGCACCGAATTTCGGCAAGGAGACGAGCTATCATGCGACTTCTTCAATCTTGTACTAGAGCAGTTAGTGCGCAGGGCAGGTGTCAAGGCACGGAAGGCACTATCTTCAACAGGTCCGTTCAGCTGCTGGGGTATGCGAACGATATTGATATTATAGGTCGTTCCCAGCGTGCCGTGATAGAAGCGTTCACGGCGATTGAAGGACAGGCGAAACCCTTTGGCCTTGAAGTAAATGAGTATACGACTAAGTACATGATATCAGCAAACAAACATGCACCTGTCCACCGCCTTGGACAAAACGTCACTATTGATAGCAACAATTTCGAGGTAGTTAAGGAGTTCACTTACCTCGGAGTAAACATGAATTCCACGAATGACCCCCTAGTAGAGATCCGGCGAAGAATTACCCTAGGAAACCGTTGCTACTTCGGTTTGGCAAAGAATTGGCTTCAAAACTTCTTACTCGACGGACGAAGCCAGTTATGCTTTATGGCGCCGAGTTCTGGGCGATAAGCAAGAAGGAAGAGCTGATACTGGGCGCCTTCGAAAGAAAAATATTTCGGCGGGTTTTTGGTCCTGTGTGCGAGGAGGGCGAATGGAGGAGAAGATACAAACGCGAACTCTATGAGCTGTACCAAGTATTCTAAAAAGCCAAAAGACGTCGACTACATGGGCTCGGCCACATCGAGCGAATGGGCAATAATGCTAAGAGGTTTTCCCAGCCCTTAGGTTCGAGAAGACAAGGAAAACCGAACCTCCCGTTTCAAAGACCAAACCATTGCGGATGCCAGAGCGCCTAGTCTGGACAACTGGAAGCAGCATGCCCGGGATAGTAGAAGATGGATGGCTGCAGTGTCTCAGGCAGCGACTTTACACGGGTACCCGAACTTTCATCTCAACTATATAATATTTTTAAAATATCGTACTCCCTGAAGATCTTTCCTTCCTCCTGGAAGACCGTTCGCATTCAACCGATGCCAAAAAAGGAAGAAAATGCTGCAAAACTGCTGTCCAATAGGTTTTTTTTTTTATGTTATCGAAGATAATAGGAAAGGCAACAAAAATGCCGAAATAATCAAATATCTAGAGGAGCAATAGTTAATAAACAACAGGCGATATAGATTTTAAAATCGTCACGATGTTTTACTGGAGACCTTTAAGGGCTATTCACATGAGAGCGACCAACTACCTACAAAACGAACGAATATTCGCGAGTTTTGAAAGTCCGTTCACATGAACAGGGTAGTTGGTCGCGGTAGTTCGCGAATTTTAGCCATCAGTTTTTACCAATAAATTTGTAATTTGAGGTTATGGCCCAATGCACACGGAGCAACGGGAAAAAAACTAAAGCGGTTGAAAACTCGGGTTTCAGACCAGTTACGGACTCAGCGGTGACTTGACTCCACACACGAGGAAACTCATCACCAATCAAAATCTCTAGTTCGTTCAATGTAGTCATTTCCAACCTCCCCCACCAGCAACAGGTTGGTCTGTTGTTCGCTTTTCTTCGACAAACTAGAAACTGAAATCAATAGGCAACCCGACATGCAAATCAACAGACGACTGGTTACAAAACTGTTTTTTTGTGAATCGCAAACG
This sequence comes from Cheilosia soror, assembly GCA_949372485.1. Lineage (NCBI taxonomy): Eukaryota > Metazoa > Arthropoda > Insecta > Diptera > Syrphidae > Cheilosia > Cheilosia soror. Next base: position 38,060,659 of record OX443563.1, read on the forward strand.
AGTTTTCATCCAGTAGCATCGTGTTTACATTTGATTACATAGGTTATGAGTATGACTCAAAGTAAACTAATTGCCAACTCGCATCGTTGATCAGTTTGTTTCCAGTTGCCTAAGTTAAAACGAATGTTTTATTCGCTAGTTTATGGAACGCCGTTTAATGATGTGGATTGCAGCCAATTCGCTTCGAGGGTGTTTTCGTTCGCAGTACAAAACTTGGAATTCGAAATTTCGTTCTTTAAACTTGTTTTATTAATACATTTTGATGTGCTAATTAATTACCCTACTCTTGGAATAGTAAAATGTACAATTTTCTGTTCTGTTCGTATTTCATCAATTCGTTCGTTTGCTCTCAAGTGAATGGTCCTTTCGAGCTATATAACCCACTTATGGGCGTTGGCAATCGATGAACAGGGCAACAAACTGTTATTTCAATAACGATTAAGTTTTTCCTGAATGCGTGAATCACCTTAATGATCTTGGATGCTAAGCTTTAAACCCTTACTTCTTTTCGATTGTCAATAAGGCAGGATGCCATTCAGAACTTATAGGGATTCTTTTGTAATAAAGGATGTAATCAATAATCTGAGAAGGGATTTTGAAAAATACATTCATCTAATTGATTTCACCCTCACTAAATTCAATTCAAATAGATGTTAAATATGTGTTCAAATAATTATATTTACTTACCACTTTTTTTCGTATAGCTATCCGTAAAAGCTAAACACGTAATGGCTTCTGATGTAATATTCTCGAGACTTGACATTGACGATGATCTTGATCTCGAGAACGAACTATCCAACTTATCTACACGACCCGTAGTATTTGAATCCAAAAAGAGCGATTTTGTGTTGTTCAAGTTACGATTGAAAATTGAACAGAAAAAAAAATAGGAGAAAACAAAATTAAATTAGAAAAAAACGTTTCATGGAAAAAATAGCACAATAGAGAACAAAAGGCATAGCCAATATTAAATTAAATAAATGTACATTAATTATGTAATTTTTTTTTTAATAATTTCAAAAAAGTGTGTTATGTGTTTCATTTCAAACATATTAACAAATATAGCTTGTCATTTGAAAATATTTATATACAAAAGTAGCCAATTGCAACAAAGCCAGGTGGCCTGTTGATTATTTTTTTTAGCTTTAAAATAGATAATAGGTAGTTAATATTTATAATAGCAGAAAGAAATGCTTTTTGTGATATTCAGTCAAGAAATAAGGAGACATTCCGGAAAGATTTTAAAAACTTTATGCTTCAATATATAAATAGATCTATAACAATCATGCACAAAATGCAAATAATAAACTAAAATGTCAGAGTCACTATACATGCGATGATTATTATATATTGATTTGGGCAAAACAATTTCCACTTTGGCGCGCTATTTCAATTAAAGCTACATAGAATATCAGAATGGGAAATAGAATCTCGTTCGTTCCTGAAACAGAAATCTATTACAATTCTTCTCTTTTTTCATCAATACAGTGCCATGACATTAATTCTATTAAGACTAGACACTGATTTGAACACTGACATGCGCGAAGAAGAACTAAATCAAGAGTCCACCTAAAAAAAATATAATTCAAATGAAATGGTTCAACATGTAAAGCGGTAGTTTCCGTGCAGATTTTTATCTTGTAAAAAAAAAATTATAATAAAAATAGTTTTTATAAATCACACATAGTTTTGAACACACATAATATAAAGGAAACTAAATTATTAATAAAAAAATAATAATAATAACAATAAAAAACATCGGAAAATACGTTTAAGATGTAGGCATCAGTTGGTGTAGTGGTGGTTTACGTAAGTTCCTCAAACCTTGTACAATTTTTTTTAGAAAGCTTTTCTAATTGATATTTTTTGTTGTTTAAATTTTATATTTAAAATATTTACACAAGTTCAAACTTTGCTTTTGTTTATTATTTAATTGCTCGTTGTCAATTAAGCTATTGGTGGCTTAAATTGAGTCGTTTGTGCACATGCCAAGTAAGATATGATTATGTTCCTTTTGTTTTAAACAAATAAATAAAAAGATATAGATTTATTTTGTTTTAAACTTTCGAATATATGGTATTTATAAATGTCTGTGAGTTTAGATTGTTTATGTATTTTTTTTTTTAACTTGTTTACAAAAGAAGAAAACACAAACGAAGAAAAAAATCGAGTTTATTAATAAATCTAGAAAAGAAACAAAGGAACAAAAAATTGCGATAAATTTTCATTACAAGAAGGGAAAGTGTTTGTTTTTGCCTTAGATGAAAAAAAGGAAGACAAAAAAAAAGAAAGGAAAATAGTAGTATTGAAGAGAGTATACGAGTAAATTGCCGGAGAGGAATCAATCAAGGAGTTCAACAACACAGTTTGATTGTACTATAGTATAGCAAAACAAATGACATTAATATAAACCACTAAGTGTAACAGTTCCTTAAAAAATAATTTTGTTGTTTTCTACTTTATGCTTGACATCAGGCACAATTTGTTTGTTCTTACTAGCGTTTGTGTCTCTAGAAATATTGAAACAATTCCTTAGGAATAATAATTATGTGTGTTTTTTTTTTGTTGACAGAGGACAGAATATTGAAAGACAAACACAAATATAGTACAGAATAGAACCAAAACAACACTTGGTTTGGATAGTACCACATCACGAACACATTTCTTTTTGGGTGGGTTTGGGGAATGCTTCTCGGGGATATGGTGGTAGGTGAGACAATGTGATGCACATGGAATGGGTGATTTATACGTACAACTAACTAAAATGATTAATTAAATTGCTTATACTCAAGAATAGGATACTAACAAAACAAATTTTAGCAAAATTGTAAAAAAAATTTCAATGTTGTAAACTCATACTATTACAATAAGTCAGTTAGAAAATTTAAGTAAACATGAACACACGAGTATAGAAGGATATTGCAAAGGTGTCTGAACTATGACGCCGTGGTGAGACGAGGACAAGTATATCTTCACTGGTAGATTGTTTTAAGCACTCATGAAACATTCACTCAGTCAATCGCTCCAATGGAAAACAAAATATATCATACTTACTAAATAATAATGTTGTAATGGAAGTACATTTTGTTCTACTAGTTGAATACACATCTTAGTTTGGTACTGACAACTTTTTTTTCCCCATCGTTCAGTAAGTAAGTCAACTTTTGAAAATCTTGTGCTTTCTCTTTTTCTTTTCCGTTTCAAAGACTTTTCTTGGAACATACATTTTTCACTTTCATATCTCATCGAGGTATTCATTGAGAAACTCATCCAAATTCTTTTTCCGCAGCACAAAACACAACAAAAAAAACATCAACAGTAGGTACCTGTCAAAATTTAGCTAGCGAAAATGTGGCGAACATTAATGGGAGCTCAAATTTTGACAGATAGGGTCATTCATTTCGTGGTTTAAAGTTGGTAGCTCTGGCATTTGACACCTATCAAACTCAGCTGTCAAGAAATTTGAAGAGAGTGGAAGCGTTACTGATGTAAGACCTGTGCATGTTGCTGATGATCAGAATTTTCGATTGCAGACGGTTACAGTCAATTCAGAGCGATATGGTCGAATGATAACCGATTTTTTTTTGGCCAGCGATTAAAGATCATGACTTGAACGATATGTGCTTCCAACAAAACGGGGCAACAAGCCACACAACTTGACTAATTATGGCTTTATTGCGTGAGCAGTTTCCTGGTCGCGTAATTTCACCAAGATAAAGCGATTTGACACCGTTCGACTTTTTTCTGTGGGGCTACGCAATAATAAGCAACATCACTCAAGAGATACCGCCGATACCGCCCGAAATGTGTGAAAAAGTGGTTAAAATTTACCTCAAAAGAGGCCTCTTCCCGAGGCGGCCATTTAAATCATGTTTTTCACACTTAATGGCAAACTTTATAATGGAATGTATCGCTGTGTGTGCTTTATTTAGCTTTACTTTCGAAACTGAAAAATGAATGACCCTTTACATGCAACGCAGTCTGAAATTAACATTTGATTTTTTGTTTAAATTTGGAGTAGCTAAATTTTGAAGAGAATTTTGTATGACAGCTAAAATTTGCCACGAGCAGCGAATTTGAATTCAGTTTTTGTATATCGTCGCATATCTAAAGCCTAAACTCTGAGTACTTCATCCTAACCGTCGAGCAAAGTTTGGATGAAGTTGTAAATTTAATTAAATTGTAAGGAACAATTGAAATACAGTAATCGAAAGAATTCAGTCAGCCTAATGCCCAGTTGCACAGTGCAGAGCTCATAGTGTAACTTAAGTTTGAGTAGACGACGAACAGATAAGTGTCACTCATGCATATTTTGCGTTTCACAGTCGATTCACAATACTCACCTCAAATGGTACAAAAAAACTTGGCAGCACTTAGAAAAATTGTTGTTTTGCAATATTTAATAATTTATTTGATTTTCCAAATGGTTTGTTAATGACAAAAAACCCCTAACTTTAGCAAGAAAAATAATTATTTTGTTTAATTGAACTCGTAAAGCGAAAAAAAAAAACCAAATGAACTTGTCAAATCGTTGACAGCTGAATATCTTGCCACCTGACGCTATGAAACAGAAATCGAATTTTGAGTGGAATTTGAGGGAGAATGGATGCTTAAGTGGGCACTGTGCAACTGGGCATAACATAACAATAAAGTGGTCTTCAATCAAATATGGGTTCTATGCATTAATCAATTAAATATGTGGCGATAGTATGTAATGAATAGAGTCATTGCTGTAGCCCGAGCGGCGCAGGTTTGATCAACGTCGAGGGACAGCAAGTTTCTCCAGCCAAATGGGTTTCTGCTCGGTAGTACAATGGACTGGGATTAGTCTGAGTGCTCCAGGATTAGGAAACATTTTTTTTATAAGAAAAGAAAACATTAAAATAGACGGTAGCGTTATCTACACTCTACAGGATATGATGATTTCGGATAGCATTTAATAGAAGATGGACCTTATACAAGATGATACCTTTGAACTTGCCTTGAAGAAGCTGACATAGCGGTCAAAATGTCCGGCACTAGCTGGAAGAGTTATAAAGATCTTCGGATAACACTTTGTTAAGACCAAGGGAATCAAACAGGTCAACAGATGCTTGAAATCGAAAAAAAAGGAGTAACTCTGAAGAAATCCAGAGAGTCTCTCTCGGCAAGATAGAGAGACCGGAAGCGGTTATGGTGGTCTGATTCAATTATTTCTTAAATATAGTATTATCTCATACATAAAAATCAAAATTACGACTAATTCATTCACTCGCTGACTCATCACCCCCAGCCCAAAACATTTGCTCTAGAAAGCTGAAATTTTGCACAGAGGTTCCCTTTACAATGTATACAAGAATAAGGTAGGATATTTCGAAATTTATTCCTTAAAGAGTAAGAGGGGGGCCAAAGTTTATATTCGAACGTTTTTATTTTTCATCCTATCGACTTCAAACTCTGTTTGTGTACTCTAACTAAGAAATAAAGAAAATAATTTGTTCGCATTTTGGTAATTTGGATTGGAGCACGAGTTATTGCCGATAACCCATTTTAAGGGGGGCCTCACGAACCGTTCTTCATGGAGGGTATACAAATATGTACATGCGTATAAGCATATAAGGAAGAAATATGTTTTGTCCTGTAGATAGTAGCTCAGTCTGCTTTAGTACGGTCAGTGTTGAGATTCTATAATTTTTGAGTTGTTTTCTGTTAAACATATTATTTAGATATACTAACTGGTCCTTAGATTCTTTAGGTAGGTAGGTAGGTAGGTTTCCTGTGCGATATATAAATACTAGCGGAGCCCGTGCACACTTCGTAGTGCAAAATAGATAAAAAGATAAACTGTTTTTAATGTAATGCTCTGTGGTAAACAACATTTTTTTGTTTTTCCAGAAATCGTATTGCCTAGACAATATTATTAACTTTCAGGACAATGCATTATTCACGTCAATTTTACAAATTTTAAAAACTTTGGCTTCCAATTCCAAGACTGTCGAAAAAGCTGTACCCGCCCGGCTTTGCCCGTGCACAGTGTAATTGTGTTGTTTTGTAAAATGCGAAAAATGAGAATAAATCGACTTGCTGGAATTTTCTTTCTGCCTAAGCCTGAAATACAGCAATACGAACAAATCAAAATAAGGGTACTGAAAATCGGCCCAGCGGTTATCGAGATATACCGTCATCGAGTTTCAGCCCATAGAAGATATTTTTTGTATAGAAGGTAGGTATAAGATTTTTAATGTTTTTTTTTTTTGTGTTGGAGGTGCTACGCCCCTTTGTCCAATTTTGACCAAACTTCACAGGACCACTCCAGAGCTAATAACTAAGATTATTTGTAAGTTCGAGCTTAATCGATTTGGTAGTTTTCGAGATATATATACGATTTTGATTTTTTTTTGCCGGGGCGGTCCAATTTTTACTAAATTTCACAGGACCATACTGCAGGGCCAATAACTAAAATCATCTGTAAGTTTGAGCTCAATCGATTTGGTAGTTTTCGAGATATAAGATTTTAAATTTTTTTTTGTATGGGCGGTGCCACGCCCCTCTGTCCAATTTTGACCAAACTTCACAGAAACCTTATAGGGAGTAATACCAAAGACGCGTGAAAGTTTGGTTAAAAACGGTAAATGCGTTAAGGCGTGAATCGACGACAAACATTTTCGGGCTCAATTTTTATATAAATAGATAAAAGACAGGCTTTGAAGGAATCTCTGTACACCTAATCCTGAGGGCTACGCGAACAAAGCCGCGGGCTAAAGCTAGTTATATATACAATTGTATGTTAGCTTTTCAAATTACAAGTGAACTCAAAATGTTTCTCCCAGGCCAATACAAAGAAAAGAGAAAAACCTGCAAAAAAAATAAAATGGGAAGAATGCATCATAGCTTTATATATTTCTGTAGATTTAATATACATAGAAACGGACTCGCTTCATTTAAAATAATCGCTCCTACTTCTGTAACGAGAGCGAAGCTGTGGGTAAATGCTACAACGAAACATTATAAGTCTCCAATAACTCGTGTCCCAAGCGAAATTTCCAAAATCGGAGAATGAATGAGTCGAAAATGATTTTCTTTAATTTCTTATAAAGAGTACACAAAACGAGTTTGATTGGCTAAAAAATAAAAATTTCCCAATACAAACTTTGACACCTTTCTTTCCCCTCTTGGAGTTCGAGTTTCCCCAAATGGCTTCTTACTGCTCACTTATAGGTACGCTATAAAAGGAAATTTATTTCAAAATGTCAGATTACTTGGCCTTGATCACCAATCAGTCAGGACTGTTTTATATATAAGATGTGAAGAATGTTTATCAGCTAATTGGAAAGCTATGTTACCTGTAGATTCTACAATGAAGTACTTGAAACCTTCAGTGTCTGAGTTACAGAAACAGAAAAATACACTTGAGTCGTGAATCAAATGCAATTTGCAACAGTGATGCAATTTTGATTAATGAAAAGATATACATTACAATGTTTTCACAATAAGAAGCAAAATCACGAAAATACTGATCTAAAATTGAATTCTCCATACATACATACATAAAATGTTACGTATACGCCTCCGAATTTAACAAATAAAATATCGCTTGCATAAAGAACTACGTATTTTTTCGATGACATGTACTTCTTTCGGCCCAAGATGCTGCTGATAGATGCTTCCTATGCACTTAGATTGTTGTAAGATGTAATCATCTGGAAACATTTCTTGTTTGCTGGTGCTGAACCCAAAACAGTATTGGAAAAGTGATGTTTTCGTGGTTGTAAAGTGTAGATACTGACTACTGATAGGTTACATGCATTGGCTGTATGTCTTGTAGGTCGCTCTTATGTAACATTTCTAGGAAAAGTTTCGTTCAGGTCCTCCGAACATTTACTCTACCATGGCAATACGTATAGAATAGGCATACGTAGGTGGTCCCAATAGTACCCGACCTGACGGATAGATGACGATTTTTGTTTGAAAAGAATGAATATGGTAGAAAGTACCAACCTTATAAAGCTTAAATTTGAAGTTTGATGACCGCAGTTGTTCAGTTTGTGTTCGGCAGCCATAAATAGTGAACGGTCTCAATGAATATTTAATTATGAAAAGTAATACAATACTTTAATTTAAAAGGCCTCAGTTCATCCAATATGAAAGTGGAGCTATATTCTACTTTAGGGGAGTCTGCTCCTTCGTTTACAACAGTTAAATATTGGGTAGCAGAGTTTAAACGAGGACGTTTGAGTTGCCAAGATGAACCTCGCAGTGAGGTGACTACGCCAGAAATGTTAAAAAAAAATCCACAAAATGGTTTTGGATGACCGTCGACTGAAAGTGCGCGAGCTAGCAGACATAGCATCGTAGGCATTTCAAAAAGTGCTATACATAGCATGTTGACTGAAAATTTGGACATGAAAAAGCTGTGCGCAAGATGGGTGCCGCGATTGCTCACAATGGAACAAAAACATGAACGTCGTGAGGATCTTTCAGTTTAGCGAAGTTTCAGTGGAGTTAAGCCGAGTTTTTGCGTCGATTCATAGCCATGGATAAAACGGGGTCACTACTTCACACCCGAGATGAAGGAACATTCAAAATTGAAATTGGATTGAAAGAGCGGTATCGGCTCCAAGGAAGGCGAGGACAGATCTATTTTTTTGGGATTCGTCTAAGATCAACACTGTTAACAAACATAGTCGCCGATGAAACGCAAATCGAGAAAGATGGAAGAATTTTGTTTGCCGACCTATGCCACTCCAAGGGCTGAAGCAAATATGATGATGATGAATATGAAGCTATGTATTAGAAATTGGGTTGTCTTTTGAAGCTACGCTGTTAAGCTCATGTCAAGAAAACACTACACAGATGAATACGACATACACTATGAAAAGAGGGAATTATTTTTTCTTCTCAATGTAAAACAAATCACTGCCCAAGTAAGATAAACTTTTGTTTGTGAGTGCGAAAGATTCCGTCAATCTTTTTCACCCCTGAATAGCTAGAACCTAGGAAAAAATAAATGGCCACCGAAAACATAATCAAGGTTGCGAGAAAATCTAAGAGTTTCAGTTAAAAATAGATTGTCCTTCCAAAATCTTAACAAGATCGGGCAACTCTGCAAGCCGCTAGAACCTCCTTAAGTTTACTGCATTAACACTCCCGGGGAAAACAGATCAACCACTTTTGAAACTTATCGTCCTTGGATTCTTTGATGGGGGTACCTTAAAAGTAAAGATTATGCGTAGTTCTTGAAATTTACGATATTCAGCCAAACCTGCTAAAAAATGTGGTACAAAATACAATAAATAGTTTCCTTTTATTTACGTTTGAAAGCATAACTTTCCCACGGGAAAACCTGCACTTTACACACAATCCACTGCCTTCGGCAGTCAATGCACGTACAGATTGTCAGGCCGGCGAACAAAATTATTGTTATCAACTAAAATCACAGTCACATCACAGCCACTTGTTGATAGCCCGGACAATATTTATAACATCTTTGGTAATATTTATTACAGTGACTGCCGGGAAAGCATAGCCTACATCACACCACATCTGGAAACAGACTTAGGCTAATTGACATTACTATAGCTAGCACACGGTTCTCTAATGTTGATAAAGAAACAATGCCGTAGCCTGATCAAAAACAAAACTGTTGCCCAAATTGATCACCTTGCGATGTATGTAAGGCATTGCTACAGTATTCTGGATGTCCGAACTTTCCGAACTCCAAACTTATTGTTGTACCCCAGGTACGAATGCGTATATCTCCGACTCCAGAGGAGTTGTTGCTTCAATCGCAAAAAACCGTCCGAATTTTACCACTCGGCCAATTTACCAAGTGCCAAAGACCAATGGTATCTAGGCCAAGTGGCCATCAGAGAGGTAGAATCCACCCGCCCACGAAAAAGCCTTGGCTTCATGAAGAGTGCTGGAGTAGTAAAGTAACTCCACAGCTGCCTGACATAATTTCCGAAATTTCTGACATATTTTCTAACAAAAATCTGCAAATTTTTTTTTTTAAACTTGAAAATACATTTTCTTATGCATATTTGAAAAAAATTTGGCGTAATTTCTGGAAACCGCAGCCAGGAAAATCACTTCTGCAAGCGACCCAAATTCTGCTGTGACCATACCATTCGATGTGGACGATGAAACTCAAGTGCCACAAGGCTACTGGACCAGATGGCCTGCGGGCCGAACTTTTTAAGGCATCGGAAGACTTGTTGGAGAGCATTATTCATCTTTGAGATTTGGTATGACTGATACGTCAGTAGGTATTATTGCTTTTTATACAATGAACTCTCCTTATTTTTTAGTACCAGATATTACGGGAGGTGTTTTAACCCCAAAAACCCCTATCTGTTTCGCCCCTTTACAAATTTGTATTTACAAGTATTCTTTAATAAAACAGAAAACTGGACAATAGTCAAATATCTGTTTCATAAATAAATTAGCAAAATTTGTAGAATTTTCGAAAATAAACCGACAATTATCAAGTTTTCGTTTTATACAAAATTGTCGTGAGAATGAATATTCATGAATTTTACTGACAATTTTTTTATAGGACCGAAAAAAATATAAAATTTTCAATTTTATCGTATATAATTGACAATTTTGACGGGAGATTCAATTTCGGTCATTGAAAAGTACGATTTCAAAGCGTTTGGCGCTCGTTGGCTTGTTTGCATAAATTAAAAAAACCCCAAAGAAAAAAGTCCAATGGCGTTAAATCATAAGATAAGATAAGATGGTCAATTCTGATCGCAAAAATGGACCATTACACGATTAGGAAATGACTCATGCAGTAATTGAATTGTTTCTCTGATGGCTGTATGTCATGTGGCCATATCCATATCTTTAAATTTAGGCACTAAAAACTGGGTTATCATGTCACGATAACGAACACCATTAATTGTTACTGCCTGACCAGCCGCATTTTCGAAGAAGAATGGTCCGATAATGCATCCAGCCCAAAATCCGCATCAAACAGTCACGCGTTGTGGATTTGTTTCTCAACATATACTAGTGGGTTTTCTCAACCCCAAATGCGACAATAGGCATGTTTTTTTGAAACCTCGCCAGCTAGCCGTTCATTTGGACAGTTGCCAGCAAGATGAAGCCAGCCGAATGAATTTAGGCAATACGCCTAAAAGCATACCAGCATTTCGTATAAAAATATGAATTTGGTAGAAATATTTGATAAATTCTGACATTTATCTCTGAAATGTTGTGTGCATGAGATAAGAACGAATTGTATTACGCAGTTGTTATGAGATTTTTTTTGATGGAAATTTATAATTTAAATTTGGAAAACACTGATCTTTGTTGTACTAATGCACAAATCAATTATATATAATACGATATTTGGTAATGAAATAATAGCACAATAATTATTGTATGCCATGATTTGAGTCAATGAACAATTTAATTCCACCAACTGCTTTCTGAGCCACTTGTTGCTTTCAGCGCCACCTCTTTGTTCATTGTGAATTGAATTTAGCCAGCTGTCAGCCAGCAGCTCTCCGACTGGGGAGGAAATCAAGAGTTGTTGCCAGCAGGTTGTTGTTTTAATTAGCATGTGAAATGTAACTGGCAACCACTAGCTGGGGAGGTTTCATAAAAACACTACTAATTTTAACGATTATCGAAGCCATCAAGATGAAAATGAGCTTCATCACTGAAGATGATTTTGTTAGAAAATTGCGGACTGTAGCTGACAAACATGCAGTATTTTTAAAATATAGCTCAACAATGAAAATGCGTTGTAAAGGCTACATGAAATTTGGCCTCAATGAAAAATGGCCCCAGATTGAAAATGAAAAATTACCCCAAAAATTTACATGAAAGGCAACAACAACAGAAAATTGCGTAAAATTCTGCAACCCCCCTGCTTGGGTTTACTGTCAGATTTGGGGCCTTATTTAATTTTTTTTGGGGGCATATTTCCCAATTTGAAATTGGGGTAATTTTTCATTATGAAAAACAGCCCTAATTTTGGGGTGATTTTTCATCTTAGTTTGGGGCCATTTTTCATTTAGCCAAATTTCATGTGGCTCTTTCGTATAGCGCTTCATTTTTACTAACCCCAAACTGTCAGCTGTTACATTGTGGCGAAAAATTACAATTTTGCTTGAATTATGGGACACCCTTTATAAATAAGAATTATAATGCATTAAATGATTTCCATTTTAAGTCAATATTTCATGTCAGGAAAACAGTTGTTAAACAATTTGTCTACATCCACAGCATCCCACAAAAAGAACCATGACAAAATTGACAAATAAAACAATTTGTCAAAGTCTAACTCTGACAAAATAATCAATCCTGGCAATTACGTCAATTGTAATTTTTTTTAATGAAAACTTTAAAGACAATTGCGACAAATTTGTAGAATTGTCGTCACCTGCCAATATTTATAAGATGATTTTCTTAAAATGTGGCATTATCGAGATCCAACTTATATTTAAAGAAATCTTTTACACGTCGCACTGCCTCACTGTCTCAAATACACACAGAGCAATATTTTTTTGTTAACATAAAGAAGAAGAGAACGCACACATTTTGTCACACATTCACATCATTCTATAGGATAAGTTTAAATACTTACATACAAATCATTTAATTTTATTTATTACGTTCTACATAATATCCAACATCACGAGTATTCTCGTTATCATGCTAACTTATCGCGATCCATTAAAAAAAAAAAAAAAAACAGAATACTTTCAGAAAACAAAAAATAAAATTCAAATAGAATAGGAAAACTTGCAAATTCATTTTTTACCTTCGAGAAAATAAATTTCGAAGTGCATAAAATCGATTACTCCAGTGCTACATGAAGAGATAGTGCGGAAAGGATAATAAAATAGAAAATTGTCTGCTTTACGCTCACAAGTACGAGCAATTCAAATAGAACCTACATGATAAGCAAGAATGTTTCGTTCTCAATTCCATTCACTTCAAATAGTATTCTACCAGAAAGAATTACAGGAAAATCGAAAATCAAAAACAACTCAAAAATAAAAACTCAGCACCACATTTTTTTTTGTAGACATGTTGAAGACACACATTTATAGTCGGATCTTCGGTGAGTGAAAATTAAACGACAAAAATTATAAAGATGTAGCAGCAAATCCTCAAAACAGAACGGATTCAATATTTACAAACGAAAATAAAACAAAGGTTGCTATTTGTAGTAACTACGTGAGAATATAAAAACTATATTCGAATAATCTACATGTTTACCTATGAATTGAGCGCGGTCTAAAGTTGTAAAATTGATATTTTTTTGTTCCAATTGTTAAGTTGTTATATAAGGCATACAAAAAATTTTGGAATTAATTAATAATACTGATAAAACAAATGACGTTTGGTTGACCTGTCGATATGTAGTTGTTTTCTGACAAGTTCAGTAAAATATCGATAGGAAAACCATTTATGTGACAGCCCTTTAGCGGCTAAGTTGAGCCTGGTAAAGAGCCATCTTTTATGATGTGATGCGATCGAAATGAAATGACGTGCATCGAAAGCGTGAACATGATTCACACGTTCAATGCAGACGACTGATATGATAAAAGGAAGAAAGGGAAAGAGATAAATTGGAACTTAAAACGAAAAAAAGGAAAGAGTGCCAAGCCGAGATTGAGAATTGAAATGATGACTTTCATGGAAAAGAAAAACGAGAGGAATACTTAAGAAAGTCTTAAGAAGTAAATTTATAGAAATATAGATAGATAGAGAAAGAGAGAGAGAGATAGAGACAGAGTAGAGAATAGGCGGGACAGATAAAACTCAATTGGAAAAGTTAAAGAAAATTCAAATCGCTTTTTTCTTTTCTTTAAATAAACGGTATTTTTTTTTTTGATTTGCTTTTTTAAAAAAGATGTGGTACTACCAAAACTGCAATATTGTCGGGTCATAAGTAGATTGTGTGGCATGGATGCCATCTGCGGTCGACTAATTGACAACTCCTCCCCATACGATGCTGTGGATAAACATTTTTGCAATTTTTTCCCACCTTGTGATCTTGATCGTCGAACAAAGTCGGGCGCTAATGTTTGTTGCTGAGCTAACTGGTGTGGCTGTTGTTGTTGTTGTAGTTGTTGTTGTTGCAGTTGTTGTTGTTGTGTTAGTAATAATTGCGACTGGTGTATGGAAGCTGCACTAGACGAACCACCGAAAGTATTCAAAATATTTATATTTTGATTGCTACCCGTGCCACCGACAAGACCGGCCGAGGCGGAGGCAGGCAAATTAGACGTAGTTGGCAGTCCAATAAGTGATGTGCTTGGGCCAATTCCAATACAACTGCCCCCGCCGCCACTAATACCAGCACCACCACTAACGTTGCCACCACTAGCCATAATATTACCACCAATATTACCACCACTACTACCACTAATTGAACCCACACCAACACCAGTTCCACCACCCGTCATAACCATACGACGGTTACTGGAGCTACCACCCGTACCGATTGCTGTATTACTGCCGCTATAAACACCGCCGGATCCAGAGGTTGTTCCTCCACAAACACCATTCATCTGAGATAAGATTTTTAATATGTATATTTTTATTTTGTCTGAAACTGAGCCACGAATTTTTATTTATTTATTTATCAGAATGTGTAATCCTTTTGCAGGAAAACACGAAACACAAGCGAAATAATAAAGAAAATAAATAAAATCAAATGAATTTGTAAAAAAATAAATTTCAGAAAAAAAAAATATTTTTTTGTGTCAGCACCATAAGGCATTGCTTAATTGTTTAATCAAATTTTTTTAACAGATTTGTGTTATTTTGATCAAAGCAGTTTTGCGTACCTACAACAAGAAATTTTGTATGTGCGGTTCAAAGCTACGAACAATTATTCTAATCTACTAACAAGTTGTTTTTTTTTTGTCATTTAAAAAATGGTTGCAAATCGATTTCTTGGTTTCAAAAATTAGAGAAATCCGTATAAATTGGAACGAGCAAGAGCAATGTAACACCCCACCGAGGCAAGGCTTTGCCTTTGATCTTTGACATTAACTGAAGATCAAGTATACATTTGGAAAGGACTACAAGGCTCGTTTAAAATGATTGTACTTTCTGTGTAGGGCAAACCTCACCAGAGACCGATGAAATTGATATGACCCAAAAAATGACAAAGATCCTAGTGAGACACAGGGTGTTATGAACTCAGCTTAAATATTATCATGACTGTACACTGTATCCATAAAAGTGATTATTACATTATTTAGAAAAAAATATTGAGAAAAGACCGAAATGATAAGAATACTCGACACTCGACAGATCGACAAACATTGTAAACAACAACAAAATGCATTGCGGTTGTCAACCTCTCTGTTGTATTCAATAATTGGAGGCCTAGTGCTCGTAGCTCAGTCAGCGCAAGTTTGAGTCGAAACTTAATAGCGAAATGAAGTGCAGTTTCACAGTGGAATTAAATTTGTCAAACAGATCACTGAGGATCAACGAGTTGTGCAGTTCGAAATGGCTAAATTTCTAGCCGAAGTATTTGTTAACAAAGTTGTTGCTTTCTCAAACAAAACATCGAAGGTCATCATCACCTGAAGTTCTTCATAAAATTCGCTTAAACGGTTCCACAAACTTAGAGTATCATAACGAGTAAACAAAATTTACTTGGATATGTGGACGCTATCGACATCATCGGCAGCTTGAAAGAGAAAAAGGGACAAGTGCAATAAGTTGGTTCTGTAGTAAACAACGACAAGACTAAACAAGTAGGCTGTGTTCACGTTTTAAAACTAACCGTCATAGCAACTATGAGTTAGTCTACCTTGCAGTAAACATCAACTTCCGCAAAACACCTTAGGGGAGATCCACCGAAGAACTACCCTATAAGGCCAAGGACCTGAAATCATCCTTGAAAGTAAACTGTCAAACAATCGTATCGTAAACAGGTCCACAAGGTCCCTATCCCTATATGGATCTGCCGTCGAGTCTGCGGTAACAATTGGCGTCTTAGATCCCGGATAATATATTGGCTATACCAGCGATTACCTATGCTGCTGTGGTCTGGTGGACAAAGACTAACGAAGTTACTACAGTAAAAAAAAAAAAAACGTCCAACATATAGCTGAAAATTGTACGGACTGTCTACACCCCACGCCGACTACTGCACTGAATGCCGTCCTAGGTGTAACACCTATTCAAATATGCATACAAATGGAGGGAAGACAGAGTACATACACATCGCCTGTTCCAGTTGAAAAACATTAACCCCTTTTTCTAACGTTATGGATCCTAAAAGCCCATTCAGCATGTTTTTATCGTTATATGGCTTCCATAAAAACGTTATATCCCTCCCAGGGGGGACTGGGGAAATACAAATCCAATCCATCACGACTTGACCTAGTCTGGTACACAGACGGTTCAAAGATAGCGTCAGGGACTGGATCTGCCAATTATGGAGAATCGCCTCAAGCAAACTATTCAGGCAGACTTGACAAAAAATCGTCCATATTCTAGGCTGAAGTTAGCTGGCAACCAACTTCCTGCGCGTCCTGGAAGATCATCCAGGACCTCCTCCCTCCTGTCGCGACGGCGGATGGCATCAGGGCCACGTGAAGCTGATCGCATGTGCTGATCAACGGTCTGCTGATCTTTTTAAATTTGCAGTTTCGTCGTTGGGCGAGGTGTGGAAGGGGGCGCAGCTTGAGGTCGTAAGCAGGGAAGAAATTCCTAGCAGACCGAGAACTCGCTCCTGGATACCTGCCGAACCCTCTGACCCCGCGACTATACTTCGCATCATCAGGGCTAGCAACCCTCATCTTCCGACTGCCAACTGGAAGATTGCAAAGCTGGAGGAACCAAAAGGGGACAAAAGATCTGCGGTTATCGTGATCAACATTGAGTCCCTGGCTCCTCTGGCTGCAACGGAAGGGCAGATTAGCTATGGCTTCGGGGCCATCAATCTTAGGGTTTATAAGAAGGACGAGGAGGACCCTGCCAAAGAAGGAGGGCAATCCTCCGCTTCTGCCGACACTGTGCAGGTTAGTAATAAACCGACTAACACAGTAGTGAGGGGAGAGGCGGAGAGTTGTAATCCTGACAAAGAGGAAGGGCTGTTCCCAGCCTCTGCTGGCACTGCAACGGTCAGTAATAAACCGACCACTGCGGCTAAGGCAGTTACGGGGGACAGCAATCCTGTGTGGGCCCCTCGGCTTTCGTACAGAAATTCGACACTAGATCTGGACATGGACAGCCTAGCACTGTCGGACCTGGATCAAGTCAGCGAACCCGGCAGCCCATCCGTAACTAACGTTTCACTAGGGTCGGATACGGATGAGGCGAATACAACTGTGGTGGAGGTGTCTGGAGGTAAGTGTAGCACTGATGCTGCGGTTACTTCAGATTAACCTACACCACTCCAAAACGGCCTCGGCCGCCCTTCTTCTGCGGATATCAAAAAGCGCGGAAGACATTGTCCTGATCCAGGAACCCTGGGTCATTAATGATAAGGTGCATGGACTCAGGACTCCCAACTATAAACCCATCTACGTGAGGAATGCAGGTAGGCCAAGAGCTTGCATCCTCGCGAAGAGCACACTAAATATTTTTCTTCTCTCTAATTACAGTGATCGCGACATCGTGACTGCCTGTCTGGAAGTTGGACTGAAGAAAATTTGGTTGACTTCAGCATACATGGCGTTCGATCTTCCACTCCCTGTGGCTCTACTGGGGAAGACGATCTCGGATGGGGAGAGGCTCAAAGCTGCACTAATTCTGGGATGCGACGCTAATGCGCATCACACAGTCTGGGGCAGCGCTGACATCAATAAAAGAGGTGAGCTACTTTTCGATTACTTAATTAGTACTAAACTAGTCCTATGTAACATTGGTAGTGAACCCACATTTATCACAAGTAACAGACAGGAGGTCCTAGATATCACACTGGTCTCTGATAGCATTTACAATGCTGTCAAAGACTGGAAAGTATCCTATGAACACTCCTTCTCAGATCACAGATATATTCAATTTGGTATAACCTACCTCCCTCAAGTTCAAAGCGTATTTAGGAATTATAGGAAGACAGACTGGACCAAATATAGGAACAGTCTGGAATCCTCTGTAATCAACAGCAATCCTATTCCTCCCACTAACATTCATGAACTGGACGCGATGGTGGAGGAACTAACGAAGATCCTCAACCGCGCTATGTCGTTCTCCTGCCCAACAAGTAAGCCTAAAGGCAAGCCTAGACCACCCTGGTGGAGTCAGGAGATTATATCTCTTCGAAAAACATGTAGGCAGCTGTTTAATCAGGCAAAGCGAACTCGCGAAGCCACCGATTGGATCTCGTATAAGGAGGCCCTCAAATCTTATAAAACTATAATTAAGAAAGCCCAACGAAACTCCTGGAGACTCTTCTGTGGAAAAATAGAAGAGATCTCTGAGGCCTCTAGGCTCAGAAAGATTCTCGCAGCGACTCCTAGGATACCAAGTTATCTCAAGAGAGCTGATTCCTCGTGGACTACCTCTAGTTCAGAATCTCTAGATCTCCTACTAGATACCCACTTCCCAAATAGCTGCAATGCCGTTAGGAGTCCGACGGCGACGTCGGCTAGGCCTATACTAAGCAGCTCCTCACATCTTGTTACCAAGAACAAAATTCTCTGGGCTATAAGCGGCTTTAAGCCATTCAAGTCACCTGGACCGGATGGCATAATACCGGCCGAACTTCAACAGAATGTGGGGCTAATCCTTCCGTGGGTAACTGTAATATTCAAGAGTTGCCTAGATTTGTCTCATATTCCCAAGTCATGGACGGAAGTTAATGTGGTTTTCATACCCAAGGCTGGTAAAAGCTCGCATGTTAGTCCCAAAGATCTAAGACCCATAACTTTGTCATCATTTCTACTAAAAACCTTAGAGAAATTGATAGACTCCCATATACGCTGTAGTGTTAAAGCAAGTCTACTGTCAGCCTCACAACATGCATATAGTAAAGGGAAATCGGTTGAAACGGCCCTTCACTCTCTTGTATCTACAATTGAGAAATCTCTGGATTGTAAAGAATACACATTGGTGGCTTTCCTTGACATTGAGGGAGCGTTTAACAACGTCGAACCAAAGGCAATTATTGACGCACTGACGAGCCTTGGAATCGATAAGGCGATTGGCGAATGGGTGAATCAGTTGCTCACTAACAGGTTCATCAATTCAAAGCTGGGCGAAGCATCGGCTCGGAGGTTCGTCAGTAGGGGTACACCACAAGGTGGAGTGATCTCACCTCTTCTGTGGAACCTAGTGGTTAATGAACTACTAATAATACTGGAAGGGGAAGGGTGCAAGGTAACTGCCTATGCAGATGACGTTGCTATCGCTGTCTCAGGGAAACATCTCAATACGCTTAGGGATCTCATGCAGAACGCCCTCTCTAGGCTCTCTAAATGGACCAAAACATGTGGGCTTGGCGTCAATCCTCAAAAAACTGAATTGGTTCTATTTACAAGGAAGTATAAAATTCCTGTCTTTGTTCCCCCTAAACTAAATGGCACCTTGCTGGCGCTATCTAATACGGCTAAGTACCTAGGCCTCACTCTAGACAGCAAACTGAGCTGGAAACCCAATATACTGCAGAGGGTTCAGAAAGCCACCACAGCACTATACTGCTGCAAAAAAGCGATTGGCAGCAAATGGGGACTTCAGCCTCGAATTACATATTGGCTTTATGTATCCGTCATTAGACCTATACTCACGTATGGCGTCGTCGTCTGGTGGACTGCGCTTGAAAAGGCTATCCACTGTAAGCAACTTAGTCGTGTACAAAGAACGGCATGTGTGTGCATCAGTGGAGCGCTTAGAACCACTCCAACAGCTGCGATGGACATACTATTCCATCTGATGCCGCTAGACATCTATTGCAAACAAGTGGCAGCGGATGCAGCCATCCGCATGAAAGCTATCCGTCTGTGGACTAGTCGACAAACTGGTCACTCGTCTATTCTAGATAAAATAGAATACATCCCAAAAGATACTGATTATACCCTCCCCCAGTTCCAATTCAGTAGGAACTTTGTAACCAGCATACCCTCCAGGACTGACTGGGAGAGTGATGTTGTGTCTCACACGAGATCCGTCTGCTTCTATACAGATGGGTCCAAAACGGAGACAGGAGTAGGGGGGGGTGTTTTCTCCCAGGATTTAGATTGTACGATCTCATTCCGTCTTCCTAATCACTGTAGCGTGTTCCAGGCGGAAATCATGGCGATTAAAGAGGCCCTGTCGTGGCTACGGTATAATGTAATATCCGCTAGGGATATCGTGATTTTTACCGATAGTCAGGCCGCGATTAAATCCCTGGATTCGGTCATCTTCAAGTCCAAAACCGCCCTCAATTGTCGCTTGTCTCTTAACGAGATGGCGGAACAATTCAACATTCACCTTATATGGGTGCCGGGCCACAGGGACATTCCGGGGAACTGCAGGGCCGACGAACTCGCTAGGCATGGCACAACCTTGTCGATTCTACCGGAAAAGGAGAATCTCTATATGCCTCTCGCTACGTGTAAACTTTTTATTAAACAAAATGCGATAAGCGCCACTAATCGAAGGTGGTCAAATTGCGCCACGTGCTCCATCACGAAACAGATCTGGCCCATGCTGGATTTTAAGCGCTCCAACGATCTTATAAAACAAAAAAGATCCAACATTAGCACATTAATAGGTGTCATCACCGGACACTGCATTATTGGGAGACATGCTCTTAGGATGGGCCTCCCCTCCAATGATTTCTGTAGAAGCTGTATGGACGAGGAGGAGGAAGAGACAATTCTTCACCTTCTGTGCACGTGTCCAGCTCTTTCAGCTCGTAGAAAAGTATATCTCGGAGAATACTTCTTCTACAACCTTGGTGAACTTGCAAATACAAGCATAAGCTGCCTCCAACGCTTCATTCTCAGCTCCTCTTGGTTCAGCGGGTAGTTGTGAGATCATTGGATCCTGTGGTAACACAATGGGCCTACTCTGGCCTAAGTGAGGCTGCACTCATTGCGGCCTGCCACTCTAACCTAACCTAACCTAACCTAGGCTGAAGTTCTTGCCATTAATCATTGCGCAGTTCGAAGTTCCTAGTCATTCTTCACTCGAGTGCTGGCAACGAAACAGCTGACTCAGTGACTAAAGTCGGAGCGACAATACTTACCGGACCTGAACCCTTCTGTGGTCCTGTAAAAAACTACATCAAAGCCTGGCTTAAACCGAATGCAATGAAATCTAGGTTAAAACACTTGTGCAGAACTGCACTAGACAATTCTTCCCAAAATTCTTCCCCAGAAAATCCTACTCTCTCATTAATGAGGAAAAAAATAACCTGAAAATCCTGAGATTCATAATGAGTGACCATGGAAAACAAACCTTGCTTATATAGTCCCAAAGAAGATCTTTGTCTTCCTGATTGTCTGTGGAGTAAAAAGACGGCTCTCTAAGCTCACCAAGGAAGAGACAATATGTTTCTTTTAAAGAGGTCGCAGTGCCATAGCCCAATGAAAGCTCTCCTGACTTATAATCTAATCTACCCTAGAAGGCCGTCGCTACTTTGGCCATGGGTTTCAAAACTCAACACGAAAGATGAGAATTTTAGATAAATGTCTAGGATTATAACCTTATAAAGCCGAACTGATTCATCCGAATTTTTGTGGGCTGAAATTGAGGACGTAGTAGGTAAATTATACATCGCAGCTTCACAAAAGAAAAAATGTACACGACTGGGTCGCACATAGCTTTTGCTCCTTTATAAAGGATGATTTCTTTTGTTGTTTGTGTTTTCCGCCTGATTTTCTTGACATTTAACGCGGAATTCGTGACACGTGTCAAAGTAAAAAATGTTCAGTTAGCATTACCATTTCACCATGAATAGACTTACGCCCAAATAAGCTTTTGAATTATATTACCAAAAATCGTCCTCAGTAAAAAATGTGTTTAGAGTAGGTACTTCGTCGATTTTAAGGTCGTCGTAATCATTAATGGGGCTCGCTATCGTTCGATGATTTCGGACTTTTTGCCCAAAGTGGAAGAGCTGGGTTTGGTCGACATGTGGTTTCAACAAGACGGCGCGACATGCCACACAGCACGCAAATCCATGGACAGATTGCGAGGCGGATTTGGTGAGCAATTCATCTCACCTTTTGGACCTGTGGATTAGCCGCCTATAGATCGTCGATCACCAATTACTACAGGCATTATACATAATCCATTAGATTAAGACATAAATAAAAAAACCTGTTTCAAATATTTGGACCAGGTCTTATGAAACAAGTTCGTTATGTTTATAATTAGGTATTCTCCTTTGTCCATTAACGAGCACAACTTTGATTGTGTTAAACATATATCTAATACAAAAAATAAATCTGCTCAACATTTTGAAAGAACCTCCTTCAAACAAAATGGCCAAAGTTGGAACTCTGCTAAAGCTTAAGCGCTTAAGCTAAGATCCAATTAGAATGTCAAATATTTGACACAAACAAACTATACGAATTCGAGTCATGTGGCTTCTTGACTCGCCATTGTTGGAGATGTTTAGTAGGTACCTATTGATAGCGGAGGCCATATTTTTTTTTGTTTTTCAATGGGATTTTAAGATTCAAGTCCTCTTCCAGTATGTAATTCTAGTGGTGGTGTGAGTGTCCTTTAAACCATGCCCTGGTATGTAAGTTAAGATCCTTTGGTTGTTTCCTGCTTCTTATTTCACAATGTTACAGTCGGGACCTACAGTAAACTCGTATTAGACTATTTATTTAGACTTGTGAAATGGATATAAGGAGCTTCATGGGTACAACCATTTTTTTAAAATCGGCACTCTAGTCGTAGCAACCGTCTCCAACCGTTTATAGCTGCAATTACTATTTTGAGGTTAAGTTCGGGCGAATTGTCCATTCGCGGACTCGTGAACCGCGATTATATTCTGTGAATTTAAATTAAGTCAGACAGTTCTCGTCAATAATCACCCCTATCATGGAATCCGCCGTGGGGCTGGGGAATCATTCACGGAAAAGAATATTTTGGTATCGTCGCACCCGCAAAGTGAACAGTTCCCCGAGTGGGTACTGTGAATAAGTTTCACTGTATCGTTAAAAACGTTCAATTAGAATTTTTCCCGAACGGGAAACTGTTTACTTTGCGGATGACACGATACCAAAATATTCTTTTCCGTAAATGATTCCCCCCGGCGGATTCTATGATAGGGGTGAATGTTTCAATTCGCGGAAACATTTTTGTTCTGACCCGCCCGGGCGGCACCTTTATGAAGCGTCAAAATTTCACAATAAATAATAATAATAGCTTGGAAATATTTGATCCATTTCATATTTTTGTCGTATAAGACGTATAGGAAAACTTCTGTTTTCGATGAAGTTCTCGAGTGTTTTTGCGAGAACCGACTTTTCGGCTCGGTGTGAATAGGGTATTAGGTTAAAGGCACGCAGTGAGCGACTTATACAAATCGGTCATAGCGCGGCCACAACCATACGATTTTATATGTCAAAATTATTTAGTCTTAAAGTCTACAGCGCCACTTCTCGGGAAAGTCTGACAAATATCTGTTTCAGTCGTTTAGACTTAAACTCTGCATAAATTAATAATAATCAGGAGTAAAGGACAAATAGCATTGGAGCTCAACAGCTTCGGGATTCCTTCTGCTACCAAACGACGAGCAGTGCAAGCTTATAGGAATCGGTGGAATTGTCAAAGACGGAGCTGTTTCAAAAACTTCTTTATTTCGTCCAAAATATAACTAGACGCTTCCTTATTAAACCTGAAATACATCATTTATCTGAGTCCGAATAAAAGAAACTTCAGAAATATCTGTCCTTAACGTTTATTTTACGATAATGTCAAAATGACATTTCATACATTTTTTGTAAAAAAACCGGTTAGGTACTTCTCTTGACATTGAGAGATTTCTCACTCGATTTTTGAGATTTGACATTTTTCTATGCTGAATAACTTCACAAAATTGACGTTTAATAGCGCATTTCAGTTGATTTGTATAATAGGAAAAAATTCGTTTGGTTGCCTTTAAGTTGAGTTGTTACGAAAACAAGTCAATCTAAGTTGAGTTGTTATCCATAATAGGCTCATTAAACGACAGCACTTGTCACTTGGACAAACGGGGTCACTTACTGACAGGAGAAAACAGTTAAACGAAGAATTGACTGTTCAAAGAAATCATTTAAAGGAATCTGATAGATGAGTGATGATAATTAAGTGGTGTAGTTAAATCTCAACTGAACTGAACCTGAACTTTAGTTTAAAATTAAATCTGAAGTTCAACTCGTCCGGTTTCACAGTGTAATCTGAACTTCAGTTCAATTGAATGCAGTTTAACTAAATTTAATGCTTCTCTTTCTGAATCAACGATTGGGGTCCCTTGGAAACAATTTTAATTACAAGACTTAATACGAAAGTTGATTATGTACTTACAAATGGCAGCTTTCAAATTGAAGGTCATTGTGTCAACTAAACTAAAGTTTAAACGGCAGAATATTACAGAATGAACTGTCACTGTGAAACTGGGGGTACGTTTTTCTTGTCAAAAATCCAAACAATATTTTCACATTTGCGTTTTTCTGAATGGCACCTAATTATACAATTTTTTTTTTATTTTTTTAACCACTTACATTTCAAAATAGCCCTGGTAGACCGTTTCAGTCCTTGTTCTGTTCGCATTTGTTCTGAAATATTTTTTTTTGTTGCAATTCAAATTTACTATACCGACTTGGCAATATACAATTTATCTATATCACGTTCACATAAATTGTACTCTGGTTGTCATCTACACTCTACAGAATCTACATTATTGTAAATACTTCTGTATTCTAGAACATGGCCTATTTTGATCGAACGTATGACAGTTCCGACCGAAAAATGGTTCTAACTGAATTATTTTCAAGCATGTTGTTTTTTTTTTAATTTATTTTACAATACTTGCACATCGACTCTCCTTAAGTATAGTTTAAAAATTATAATATGAATGCAGTAGTGAATGGTAAAATTAAATGCAAATCAATTTAAGAGAAAAAATAAACTCATAAGATGATTTGAACTTTAAGCTAAACTATTCGTTCTAAAAAGTATATGTACTCTGATGGGTTTCAGCATACTAAAAAAAAAATTTTAATTTCAATTCTTACTTTATGATTGCTACAAATAAAATTGGTTATACTAAAATAGGTTTGCATTTGAGGCGGCTTTCGACTGCTTCTACATTTTTGCAAAATTTACAATCCAATGAAATTTACTGCAATAAAATGAATGCAAAACGTACAACTACCAGTCAAAAATACTCTATATGCTTTTTTTTTTGTAATAATTGAATATTTTCAAGATATTAATTAAATGTTCATTTTAAAGAAGAAAAAAAAATAAAAGTAAGTATATATTAATTAGTATATACAAGAATTTTTTGCAATTACCAAATAAATCTCCGAAAATTAATTTAAGGCAGCTATGGTTTTCTTCATCCGATTCGGACGAATCCTTAGATTCATTTTTGATTTTATTTTTGTTTGAATGTGAAAAAGAATAAAAAAAGGGCACGAATTAACAGTTGGAAGTAACCAGCGCAAAAGTGGCTTTTTTTGTGAGGCGATTGATGACAAATTGATGACCGATAATAAGAAGAAATAAATAAAACTATTTTAGTAAACCAATTTTATTGCCAATCATATTTTTGAAAGTAAATAATTAAATATAGTACATGTACATTGGTATAATATTATTTGAGCATTCATAAATGGGCATTCGAGGAATTTTAATCAATGCAATTGAATTGAAATATTGATAGATAGTTTGCTTTTTTATGGTCGATTGGGCTCCGGTCAATGTATATCGTTTGGTTTGAGGCTGTTGTGCAAGCATGCATGCTTTGCTAAACAATACAGAGATGAGTTTCTATAGTAATGCGGTTGATTCAGTAGTAATTAGCTAAGTGTACAGTGGGTAAACCTATTACTCGGTAGATAATTAATAAATCCCTAGGCAATTTATAGAATGCTTATATTCCGTTAGGGGAAATACGTATGTTGTGTGTGTTGTAATCTTACATTCAAAAAGGGATTTACGACATCGAAATTATGATATGACTACACCTGAGTTGTAAGAACATAAACAAAAAAAAAATTATGTATCCAAGGATTGTATCATTAAAATTAAGGCAGTTTCGCATTGACAAAATCGGTCAGCATGCTGAGTGCATGCATGCAAAGTGTGAGTGCCAGCTTTTTAACCGAACGCATACTCTAGTTTTCGTACCGATAAAAGGAGGGAGCCTCTTAACTTATAAAGGGTTTTCCACTAAGAGGTGTTATTTTGGTATTCAAAGAAAAATGTCATTTTTTGAGATAAATGATCGGATGTTTATTTCATAATAAAGAGGAAGGTATGCCGTTAAAAATGATAAACAACATCAGCCAAATGGCCACCACGAGCACGCTTACAGGACCATATCCTTTTCATTCAATTTTCCATAACCAAAGGGCGCAGTAGCGCAGTGGTTAGTGTGCTGGACTACTGTGCGAGGGATCCCAGGTTCGATCCCCGGAAAAACCAAAATTACATCTTAAAAGTTTTTTTCTACTGCGCCACCTCTCGCGAACGTCTGACAAACATCCGAGAGTATGACTGTCATGAAAAAGCTTCTCAATTCAGCCGTTCGGACTCGGCATAAAATTGTAGGTCCCTTCCATTCGTCCCAAAAATAGAAACTCACACACAACGAATGGTTGCGAGAAGCTAGGCCTTTGGTGTCACCCGCCTGTTGCGCCACCTATTTATTTATTTTTATTTAAATCGCAAAGTGGCTGCCCTATGCCCTCGATAGCCTCACGAATTTTATCTTTGAGGTCTTGAATCGACGCTGTTGGTGACGTTGTTGATGATCGGCCGGCTTGAGTTCTTGTGTTAACTGAACTTTAAAAGCCTTAAGACCCAAGTCTTTATGCAAAATACGGTGTAATGACGTTTGTGGAATGCCCAATTCCAAAGAACGACGAGGAATGGACAAACCTGAGTTTTCTTCAACACTTTGGGCTACAGCAGCAATATTCTCAGTTGTTCTTGAGCGACGTGCACGGGTTTTATTTTTCACATCACTATCTTGTCCCAACAGCTCGAATTTTTCCACCAATTTCTGTATTGCGGTCGGACAAGGTGCTTCAGCGAACTGTGACATTTTTTTACCATTTTTGTAGTGAATTTTAATAATTTCAATGCGTTGTTGAAACGTGTATCGTTCCATTTTTAGTAATGGCGTAGTTTCTACTTGTCAAATGTCAAAGAATAAAAGCTTCAAAAGTGGCATCTACCGAAATAGCGGGCCATTCACAATAACACCTCTCATTGGAAAATCCTTTATAGCCAATACTATACGAAATTTGTAGGCCTAATCAATTTTTATTCTATTATCTTTTTGATTTTTCAATGAATGCAAGTCCACAAAGATACGTATTATATTCGTATTAAAAAAACTTAACCAAAAATTTATAGAAAATTGTTCAAAATGCCCACCATTCGTATCTTAAGAAGTTGCCTGGTGGGGTGTTGTAAGCTCTCAAATCATTTTAAGAATCATACCTTGGGGAATAGTGGACTAATTTAATAGTGTATTATTTAATGCACTGGAAAAATTTAATCCAGTTTCACTTGCATTAGCAGTGAAAATTTCAATGCTACTGAAATTTCACTTCCATTAGCTCAGTGCTACTCAAATTTCAATTCCATTACCTACTTAAATTAATAAAAATCGTTGAAGAACTGCTTAAAATTGGTGATATTATTTTCTTCAATAAAAAAATGCGTACGTTTCTTTTTCGTTCTTCCTGCATGAAGCATGGCCGATACTTTGATACCCTCCACGCATACAAGTCATGCAAAATGTGAGGCATATGTGAGTAGATACGTCCACAACACATGGTTCTAATATTGGTTTTGTATGGGAGGTACCATAACTACTCTACCGATATACGACATTTTTAAAACCAACCTGACCAACGTAAAACAAGTCCTCTCACAAAAATGCCCAGGTCTGTTGCCTGTTGCACCGATAAAGCCAAAAGCTTGCTTGAAAATTTGAGCTCATTCGGTTTAGAGGGTTTTGGGGTATCCGTATGGTAGGTACCACGCCCATTGCCCAATTACAACTTCAAGGGCTTATTGGAGTACTCTATCTCGTAGTTTTCTATTAGTGAAAGCGTTTTTGAAATCGATTTAGTGATTCAAGAGCTTACCCCTTACAAAGAAACATTGCCTCTTTATATAGAGGTGAGATTTAAGGTTATGTATGGAACACGATAACGGACAATTGGCCGTCTCTGGGCCATGGCGCAAAGGGGAGCATATCTGTTATAATTATTTCGCATTTCTGGTTTCATTTCAGTAATTTAATTTCGAATGTTGTCCTTTAGGCGGCTCTCAGATTGGGGCAAAAAGCAATAAGCAACTAAGCAACTAGCAACTGTCAATAAGCAATACGCAACTTTATTTTAGCCTATTCTCACATCGAAGCAACAGTATTGCCTGAAATTTTTAACTAACATGTCATCCGACGACTCCGATGATTGGATTTTTCTAATGTGGTTCCATTTAAGAAAAAAAGACAAAAGAAAATGAAATATTGGGTTCACCCTGCATTTACTAATTTAATAAATCATGGTGGAAATATTTGCGCTAAGGAAATCAGAGCATATCCCACCCAATTTCAAAACTGTATCGAATGAGCCCCGAAACGTAGTAGGTATGCGCAAATGTGTCAATAAAGACAAATATTGCTACTAGGAAGCAATATTATGTTGCTTTTCAACATGCGCTATGTATCGCTAGCGATAATTATTGTAGCAACCAGCAACATTTTTCGTTCGAGCGATATTGAGTTGCTTTGATGTGAGACCTCTAATTTAAGGGTGGGTCTCCCTCAGCTACGAACTCTGTGCTCAAGTAAACGTGTTTACATGTATTAGTGCACAGAATTAAAAATAGCCGAGCACACCCTCCCTTACCAAGATCACAATTGTGACTGCAGAGCAGGCCCGGCCCCAGCCAAACTAGCGCCCTGTGCAAGATTTCCAGAAAGCGCCCTTTTTCATATTTGCACACATGCATAAGTCTTTTCCACATCACCCAGGAAGTAGACTTTCAATGCTTTTTTTATTGAGTTATCTAATATTGGCTTTGTATAGGAGTGGGAGGTAACCGAACTACTTTACCGACATTGACCATTTTTAATACCAACATGACGACCGTAAAAAAAGTCATCTCACAAAATTTAATTCGCCTATGTCGATTCGTTGACAGACGGACATGGCTGAATCGATTCGGAATTTGATACTGATCAAATCCATAGTGACTCCTTCCTGACGTTACAAATGTAATGCTAATGACAAAGTGAATAATACCTTCCTGTGGAAGGTATACAAATTGTATTAACTCATAAATTAACTTTACATATAGTTATCTCTCTGAGCCTTCTCATCATTTTCATCATTTGCATCTACTATCTTATGTCGGATATTTTTTGCTGATTTTGTATGTAATATTAGTAATTACATAGTTGAACCTCACACAGATAAATTTTCAGTTTCAAACATCTTTGTAAGTTAGAAAAGGCAAGTACTTGTGTAAATGCAAATGCATAAATTGGTTCATTTTATGTATTTCAAGCTCAGAGGAAAAAAAAAAAGTTCAAGCAATATTTGGTCTTCTTTTTTTTATTTCTATTGCCACATTTAATCTAAAAATTTATACTGATAGTAAAGAAATTCCACGAAACATTTAAAAATAGTCAAACAAAATTCGTATCCAGCTAAAAAACCAGCTGGCTGGATTTTAAAAAAATGTTCCAGTTAAACACATTTTAATCCAGTCAGATCTGACTGGAAAGCAGTCAAAATGGCAACGCTGCCGAGAGTCTAAACTCCGAACCTGAAGTGGAAGAAAAGAGAATACTAAATTTTCATATAATTCAAATTTCAAAACAAAGCTACATCGCTACATGCTCTCTTTGTAAGAGAAATTTGTTGCTCTTTTTCGTATATGAGAAATCCCATCCATATGTGCAGAATCAAAAACCTGCACGTTCTACACAAACAATTTCGTAGAATGAATTTTTTTGTTTGAAATATTTTCCTATGAAAATGTTGCGAGTGACTGTGCAAGAAATAAAACCTGCACATACGGGGTGGAACTTTTTTGTTTTGAGATTTTTGAACTAGTTTTTTTTTGTAAAATGTAAGTGGATGTGCAAAAAATATACTTACACGAACAGGGTGGAATATTTTTAGATAAGGTAGGTAAGAAATTAACTTGCATAGGTTTAGTGGGATTTTTTATTTTGCGATATTTTTAGTTAGACTCTCCCTGAAGTTGTAAAATTGCAAGTAATGTGAGTTAATGTGCAAGAAATAATTCAGCACAGGTGTGGTGGATGTTATTATTTTCGAATTTTCTGAACAAGCTTTTTGTTTAAAATGCAAATGGCAGTATGTATTAGTTCGCGCGAGGTAAAATTAATTTTTCTTAGGCCTACTGTCCACGTAGCTGCGCTTCATTTCGTAGTCGCACATGCGACGTTGCCGCTCCGTGAACAGAGCTTGTTTGTTTATATTATGCAAGCTGCAATGAAGCTACAAGCAAGCGTACAACAAGTTGCAAATGACGAAAGCGTACGTATGAAGCGCAGCTTCGTGGATAGTAGGCCTTACTCCTAGCAATGCGCCCCCAGAACTTGGCGCCCTGTGCATTTGCACATCTTGCACATATGGTTGGTCCGGCCCTGCTGCAGAGTGCAGACTCGCTCAGCTCAATTAATAAAAATAATACAAAATTGTCTGCACAACAAAATAAATCAAAACAACCAAAGGGAAGGGAAAGGGACAAGCTGTGCTTGCTGTTGCTATTGCTCCTGTTGCTGCAAACGTTGTTTATCTAATACACTGAAACCAAAAGTGTGTGTGATATAGAATTTCCTAACGCACACTTATGAATATCGCCTTCGTTTTTCATTCCTGACCTTAGCTTTTATTTTTTGGCATTTTATGCTGGCTGTTTATAAAAACCTGTTAGGGCTAGTTTGTTATTATTGCTTTGTTTTGTGGGTTTGGGTTCCTTTTTAGTATATCTACATATTATATATTTATATAGAATATAAATCCTATCCAAAAACAAACGGCTGCAGCCCTGCTCGCGCCATTTATGGATGTAGGTATGGATTATCTAATTTAATAAAAAGTTTGTCCTGACTGATTGGGGACGCCTAGCCCAAATGGTAAGAGCCAAACTCAAGTTTCATCAAAGTTTATATAGGAAAATTCATATTTTCCATTCGATTGATGGATGGATATATGTACATATGTATGTCCAATATGTACTACTCCCAAATACAGTGGCCGGCATAAGTATTTTGACAAAACTAAAGTTAATTTTGCTCAT
Source organism: Cheilosia soror (assembly GCA_949372485.1). Taxonomy (NCBI): domain Eukaryota; kingdom Metazoa; phylum Arthropoda; class Insecta; order Diptera; family Syrphidae; genus Cheilosia; species Cheilosia soror. The sequence goes on from OX443563.1 coordinate 38,092,075, forward strand.
AATTTAAAAGTTACTTCATAAAAAATATTAGCGAAGAGATTTTTGAAAAATTTGTTTTGCAGTCACTATTAGAATTGTTTGGAGAAGCTTTTTGCATCAAAAGATTTTTTTTTTTTGATACCGAGGAAAAAAAGTCAAGAAAGTAGACCTTCTAAATTCAAAACAAAAACAAAAATTCTAAATTCTAAAATTTTTAAATGGGTACTTAATGGGTTAAGGAAAGTTTTGTATCATTCAAACGGAATTTAAATTACCTTTCTATTGATGCCAAAATTTACATGAAGTAACTTTTAAATTATGAGCAGAATTAACTTTTGTTTTGTCAAAATACTTATGCCGGCCACTGTATTTGGAAGTAGTACATATAGGACATACATATGTACTTATATCCATCCATCAATCGAATGGAAAATATGAATTTTCCTATATAAACTTTGATGAAACTTGAGTTTGGCTCTTACCATTTGGGCATCTTACTTACCATTTTTGCATCAAAATATTTTTTTTTTGAAACCGAGGAAAAAAGTCAAAAAAGTAGACTTTTACAAAAGTTCCAAATTTTCAATGGGTAATTAATTTGAATTTGAATTTAATTTGAATTTGAATTTGAATTTGAATTTATTTATTTGATAAAGTATAATTTCACATTAAGGATAATCTTATTTGCTGTGATTGGCTTAATTAAAACAGTTTAAGTACAAGAGTAAGCAGTCATATAAAATGAGTCTCTAATTCAAGTTTACAAATTTAATGGAATGACAAGTTTAATTTAAATAGAGGTATACATTACATAAAAATTAAATAATATAAGTTTTCAATATTAGATGTTCTAAAATTGGATAAGTTAATCCATAATGCAATTATTATGTATTTCTACTGAGGTATTTAAGAAGATCAGTTTTAAATGTGTTTGCGTTTGTGATTCTCCTGAGGTGTATGGGTAATGAGTTCCACTGGCGGGTGACATGGACAAAAAAGGTACGCTCGGACTGTATACAGTTAAATCTCGGTTGTATTAAAATAGTTGTTCTTTGAGAATTAGGAAAATTAAGCCTGTTGAACAAGTAGTCTGGTTGATGTGATTGCATGATTCCAAAAAGTAGTATGAGTGATCTGAATGTAATTAAATCATCAAATCTCAACCCTGTTATTTGCCTGGAATAAGCAGATATATGGTCGAAATATCTTTTGTTGAAGACATATCGAGCCAAGTTATTATAAATTAAGTTTAATTTCCTTTTAGCGTTGTAATCGACACTACAAAACACTTCACAGCAGTACGTGAGGATAGGCAAAAGTAAGGATTTTACGAGCAACATTTTGGTAGTAGTTGGAATATATCTTTGAGTTCGCCAAAGTAATCGTAGACCATAATAGATTTTCCCAACAGTTGTTGCTATGTGATCAGTCCAGGTAAGTTTCTCATTGAAAACGACACCCAAATTTTTTGCAGTATGCACGTATTCAATTGATGATGTTCCCAGTTTTATTGGAGGAAAGCTGGAGGTGTCTAAGCGCTGCTTATATATACATAATGTTTTTGACTTCCCCGGATTTAATGACAGGCTGTGCTTAAGAGCCCACTGCTGAATAATTTGTAAATCCTCATTTATTTCCACTGTTGTTCTTGAAATGTTTGTTAACGAACAATTACGGTATAACTGGACATCATCGGCGAACATGTGGATTGAGCAGTGTCTGACTAGTCCAGGAAGTTCATTCACATATAAGGAGAACAGAAGTGGACCAAGGACCGAACCCTGTGGTACACCTGCAGTTTTCCTAAGGAATGAAGACAATCTGTTGCCCACTGCCACACATTGCTGACGGCCAGTCAAGTAGGAGTATAACAGTTTTACTGCAAGTGGAGACAGTCCAAAATTATTTAACAACTTTTTGCAGAGTTCTATGTGGTTTACAGTGTCAAACGCTTTTGAGAAGTCAAGCAGTGTCAAAAATGTGCAACAGCTGTTATCCATAGCTTTACGAATGTCATCGACAATAAGCAACAACGCAGTTTTGCAACTTCTTTTTGCGCGGAAACCGGACTGAGCGGGACTTAACAGATTGTTTGTAAAAAGGTACCCTTGAAGCTGCTTAAGTATGGCTTTTTCGAATACTTTCGACAAGAATGGCAATATGGATATAGGTCGGTATTCTGTATTTACACCATTTTTGGACTTAGGTATTGGGAGTATTTTGGCTTTTTTCCATAAAAGAGGGTACTCGCAAGTGGTAAGTATGTTATTAAATATGTAGTTAATGAATTTCAAAATACTCGGAAGAAGAAGTTTTACAAATTTAGGGTTGATATCATCCAATCCTGTAGCATTTGACTTGACAGATAAAATTGCTTCAACTACGTCTTCATCCGTCAAATTGTTGAATTTAAAATCTTGCTCATTATCATTATCTGCTCCTATTTGCCAAGGTAATCGAGTTTCGAAATTAGAATGTTCCGTTAATGGTACTCCAATAGAGACAAAGTGCGTATTAAGCATATCGCAATCTACATCGGCAGCTATTTCTATTTGTTGTTTTCCATTTCCTAGTTTACGTAACTTTTTCCAAATATCTTCCCCAGACTGGCTGCTAGGGGAGAGAAATTTTGTGTAGTATGCACGCTTCGCATTTTGGATACGCAAAACAACCGAATTACGTAAAGATCGGTAAATTTCATAAAGTTCCTGTAGCTTATAACGTTTCCAACGAAAATAAGCGCAATCTCGTTGTTGGATTAAATCCAGAATTTGATTGCTAAACCAAGGTGGAGAATTTGATTTTATAAATTTAGATTTTAATGGTACATGTTGATCGAAAAGTATTTTTATATTATGTTGGAAGAAATCTACTTGTTGTTCAACCGAAGGCATATAATAAATTTGCTCCCAATCGACATTAGCAACGTCTGTCTCTAAACGTTCGTAGTTGATGTTTTTGAAATCTCTAAAAGTAATTAGGTTCTGTTCTACACCCATTGGTATGTCGATGTCATATATCAAATATATCAAATCATGCCTTGAAAAACCTGGGGCTGATAACTGATTGTAGAATAGGGTTTTACCAATGTCTCCTACAAAGTAAACATCTAGAAGAGTTGCAACTTCTTTTGTAAAATGTGTTGGCGTCAACAAATTTACTGGTCTAAGATTAAGACTCCTGAAACTATCAACTAACTTAGCAGAAGTAACAGTATTAAGCAAATCACAGTTGAGGTCCCCACATATAATAACGTTCGAGACAGAACATGATATCTCCTCTAAAATACTTATTATCGGCGTAGCGTCAATGTTTTTGTTTGGCCTATAGATAACTCCGAGAAGTAATCGTTCAAGACCAAAGTGAAGTTCTAAAAACAAATATTCAGACGTACTATAAATATTTGATTTATATTCAGATCCACAATATATATCGCTACGGACGTAGACAGCTACACCTCCTCTTTCACGACCAATTCTATCACCCCGGTAAAGTCTATATCCCTCAACGTCATAGGCACTGTTCTTAATTTCGGAGAAGAACCATGTTTCGGAAACACAAATCACATCAACCTTGGAATTTATGAACAAGAGACGAAATTCATCCAATTTAGGTGCAAGGCTTTGAGCATTTATATGGCAAATCTTTAAACCTTTTCTCTGTAAACTTAAGATTCTTATCATTTGGTACAAATGACTACCCATTTCACCGCCAGAAAACCCATTACTACGAGGTGCACCAGATAGCATTGATTGCATAATTGGAAAGAATAAAAATAGTAATAAACAGAGAGTCACAAGCGCAAACAATAATCGAAAAACTTACAAAAGAAAACAGAACAGATAATTTGACTAATGAAAACATTGCATGGAAAAATAAATTAATAGAACAATAATCGGTTAAGGAAAGTTTTGTATCATTCAAACGGAATTTAAATGACCTTTCCATTGATGCCAAAATTTACATGAAGTAAGTTCAAATTATGAGCAGAATTAACTTTAGTTTTGTCAAAATACTTATGCCGGCCACTGTAGTGTTTGAAAAAAAAAAATAATAATAGTTTTTGGCTTTTTTGGCATTTTTTTTTAATTATCCCCCTCCACCCATTAGAAGAGAAAAATTACTTATTGTAATTATCTTCACCCTACAGAGATATGACCGAGGATATGACTATAATGAGATCAATTTTGTAGATATACGGCAGCATCATGCGGAAAAAAAAACAAGTAAAAGTGTTATCATCGGCCTGGCCGATGCTTTGATACCCTCCACTGTATGTACTGTATATGTACACGCATGTGTCTAATATTGGTTTTGCATGGGAGGTACCAGAACTACTTGACCGACATAGCCCATTTTCAATACCAACCTGACGACAGTAAAAAGAAGTCTTCTCACAAAATTTCATTCGCCTATGACAGACAGACGGACATGGCTAAATCGATTCAGAATGTGATCCTGATTCAGAATAATATATACTTTATAGGGTCTCCGGTGAATCCTTCTCGGCGTTACAAATGTAATGACAAAGTGATAATGTACCTTCCTGTGGAGGGTACCTTCCTTCGCACTGCGCGAACTCGCCAAGCGCCCTTGCAATCATATACGAACTGCGATCTTAACACAATACATCTGACTCACTTGACTGGTTATGCAAAACATTGACCAATCATTATGATTTATGAAAAGATGACCATTTCAATACCTATCACCAATAAAAGCGGATGGTGTGTATATATACTTATACTACATTCATTCATTCATTCATTCATTTTCAATGGTCCGCTTGTCCATTAAGTGGGTCGCGGGTGTAGGTTGCTCAAGTGGACCCTCCATAGCTCTCGATCCTCCGCCATCGACTCTAAATCATCAAGGGCAATCCCCATACGGTTATAGGAGAGATTATGGACTTGATCTAACCATCTCATCCTTGGTCTACCTAGAGGACGCCTACCCGACGGTACGGATTCCATAGCACGTCGTGGAATCCTGGTCGGGGACATGCGTTTAACATGACCAAACCACCGAAGCATGGATCGCTCCGTCCGGAGAAGTAGCTGCTCGACATTGAGTTCCTCACGTATTCTGGTATTTCTGATGCGATCTCGACGGGTCACACCAGCAATACTACGGAGAAATCTCATTTCGGCAGCTTGTATCCGCGATCTTATTCTTTCGGTCATTACCCAAACCTCATGACCATAGGTGAGAGTTGGAACAAACACCGAATTAAAGACTGACAACTTAGCTTTGACACCAAGTTCAGTCCTCCTAATAACAGAATGACCAAGCTGTCTCAAAATTGACCCAGCCTGACCAATCCTACAGGAAAACTCGGCATTGCTCCTTCCATCACTCGTGAATAAGACCCCGAGATACTTAAACTTCTCCACCTGTTTCAATGGGACTCCACTAACATGCAGAGTGCATTGAACAGGCGTTCTGGAGACGACCATCACTTCAGATTTGTTCACGTTTACCTTCATCTCAGCTTCAACACAAACGGCTACAAACCGATCGAGTGCGCGCTGAAGTTCAGTCTGAGAGGACCCAAGGATGACCAAGTCATCAGCGAAGAGCAAATGACTTATCCTCAGATCTCCCAATTCGAAACGTTCCTCGCCAAGACTGCGCTGTAACATCCAGTCCATATAAGTAATGAAAAGGAGAGGAGACAAGACGCACCCCTGACGAAGTCCACCGCCCACGGTGAAAGGTATTGATTTAACGCCGTTTACCCGAACACAGCTTTTACAGTTTGTGTAAAGAGATTGAATGGCTCTCAAGAGAGAACCATCAATTCCATACTCCTGTAATACACTCCAGAGTTTCCCTCGAGGGACTCGGTCATATGCTTTCTCCAAATCTACGAAGCAAGCGTAAACAGGTGTAGCATACTCCCAAGCCTTCTCAAGTACCATTCTGAGAGTGAATAACTGGTCGGTTGTGCTTCTGCCGGGACGAAAGCCGCACTGCTCATCTCCTAATCGTGCCTCGACCACAGCTCTGCAACGCGTTTCCAGCACCTTGGCAAAGACTTTTCCGGGGAGACTTAAAAGTGATATACCCCTGTAATTGGAGCAATCCCTTTTATCCCCTTTCTTGAAAAGGGGCACAATCACCCCAATCTGCCAATCGCTGGGAGTTTCGCCGCATTCCCAGGCCACTTTAATGACACGAGCGAGCCATTTGACTCCCTCTTCACCTAAGGCCTTTAGCATTTCTGGCCGGATTTCATCCACTCCTGCAGATTTGCCAGCTTTTAACGATTTGATCGCAAAAGTGACTTCCTCTACCGTGGGACTATTTTCCGCCCTGCTTAAGGCGATAGATGTGTCATCCTCGATGCCCTGGATTGGATTGAGCAATTCGGAAAAGTGCTCGCTCCATCTACTTATACTACACACAATAATTTTCAAAATATTAAAACACACAACCACTAATCTATTTTGAAAAGTTCGGCCTAAAATAGGGAACAGCAAAGCAACCAACCCCTTTCCTCATACAGTAGGTATTTTATTTACGATGACCCAAAATTGCATTTAGGTAGTTTGATTTGAACTCAACTCATAATAAAAAAAATCATCATTCACCTCCCATCTCCCACTCCCATACATATTCTCAAATCTTCTCAAGCCCTCAATCCATATCAATCATCATTCATCATCCCTTAAAAATATTCCGCTCAATATAATTTTTCATTTCGATTTGATTTCCCTATCATATTCATAATTTAATTATGTTACGTACGTGTACCGTTTTGTAGGTATAACGTCTACGATGATATTTATCCAATCTGCCTCTATGCCTCACATCACAATGCTCGATTGACTTAAAACAACAACAATAATATTATTAAGTAATTAGTATGTATCTATCAGAAAACCAAAAAAAGGATCCAAACTTGTTTTCTCCATATCCCAGTGGCAACGAATGCGGCAAAACAACAATCTGCAAATTACAGACTCTCGCGAGAGAGCAAAATTATAGAGAAAACGATTAGCGCTGTGTCGGATATTTTGTGAACTACATTGCATATGTGAGCGTGAGTTCTGAAACAAAAATGAAACTGCTGTTAAATTGTTAACTTTTCAAAATGCAATTTTAACTATTTTATGAACCAAATCTTTAATTTGTATTCAATGAACGGATACATAAATGTTTGAATGTTATTCTGTTTTGAAAAGCTGACAAAAATAAGTTCTGGTTGCTCTACAAACACTGTTTCCTTTTGGTCACCTTAATTTGCAGATTATAATAGTTAAACTCAAAAAATCAAAATTCGAAGACGGTCACTAACTAATTTAACCCATTAACTATAAAATAAAATCATAAAAAAAATAAAAAAGTTCCATTTAGATATTGCCCCACCGGGGCGAAAAAAAAAACACCCAAAAAATAACGTTTTTGGGACTTTATGGTACATAAAAGTCAAAAAATAAAAATTCTAAGACGGTCACTAACAGCGTCTATTTATTTACTGTCGAAAGCCGTTTACTGCAATCAATTATCTCTTAAGCCCTGCAAGCCCCATCGGGGCGAAAAATCATATACCCTCGAACACCCAGCCTTAATTCTATGTAAAATAACTGTGAGCGATAATATTGCGTGTTACTTATTGCTAGTTGCTTATTGAATGTTGCCTCAATGTGAGAGCCGACTTAGTATCAAAGTTGTGGTTGGTTGGTTGTAATGAACCTTTTCCTTCAATTCCCCGATAGAAAGAAATCGAGAGGTGTCTAATCGGGGGATCTGTGGGGCAGTCGATGTTACCAGCATTAGGCTGGGAAATTTTGTTCCCAAAATTTGTAATGTAGAAACAACATGTTTTGTAGGTATATATTTTATCCAATTTGGGCACAAAGATATTTTCCAACAAATCCCATTGCGACGTTAGTTCCTCCATAATAAATTGTTATTGACCACTTTCAACCACAGTCAATGTCAAAGGAGAACTGAAAAATATCATCCAAACCGAAATGGCTGTCAAATAATATGGACCTGTTTACACTACACATCTTGATATAGAAAGGCTCAACACTAAATCAGTCTTTTAGCTAAGATAACGTGCTACTGTTACTCTAAAAAATGAGAAGGAAAATTAATAAACACAGCGCAATAGATTCTGACAGTTTTAATTTCAATTAATTAGAACTGGATCGAAGCCGGATCTCCTATTAAAACATAAAACAACTTAATCGATACGATGATTATGAACTCTGAAATATTTTAGGAATAATATAGATAATTGGGGCCCGAAAAAATCTCAATCTCCAACACAATTTTGTGTCAAAAACGGCAGTCCGATATCTCATTTTGGCGATTTGCAGTGGGCCGAAAGTTCACCCGATTTGATCGCCCTAGATCTTTCTTAGCAATTGCTCTAAACTCATAAGCCAACATCAGAGGTACAACTTTTCAGATGTCTGTTCAATTGCTTGCATATGCTGACGATATTGGCATTATCAGAAGATCTCAGCGAGCTGTCATGTTCGCATTTGCAATTACTGAATCGGAGGCGGCGAAGATGGGTCTGGCTGTAAATAAGGACAAAACAAAGTAAATTGGAAGTATATGGTGTCAACGAGAAAGGAGTCTCAGCATCGACGACTCGGACAAAACGTCATGATAGAGAGATACAACTTCAAAGTAGTCATTGACATACTATACATGGAGTGCTAGTGAAATATCAGTATCATACAAACTAGACCTCTGGGTTCAGTGCGGCGAAAGTATGAAACCTCTGCGGGCCATTGCTATTCTGTACATAGAACACAGTGCAGAAACATTGTAACTGCGTGAAAAATAAACTTATTCAAATTATTTCGAAGGTTCTATAACAGATACTCAGCACAAACAAAATCGCACCAATTGCTCGATGACATTTGAGTGTTTTCGTTTTTCTCCGCCGTGAACCAAAAGAGCTAGTGCTTATGTTTGCTTCAGCGAAAGCAGCAGTGTTGAGGAGAAGATTTAACGACGAGTTTTATGGGCTATACAGCGACGGTTATCTGGCCAAAAAGCTGAAGATACAAGTATTTTTTGATATATTTTACCTTAAATTTCAAATACAGCAAGTAATGCTGAGATCGGATCAAGATATTTACAAGTGTGCTTCTTAAATGAATGACTTTTAAATAAACTCTTCGTTTTTACTTATTTCGAGTAAGACTTTTTTTTTTTTAATTTCACTTACTTCTCTGGCATTGCCCTGAATGTTTAGTGTAGTCGTAGAACTTAGGGATGGTGGTTATTACAAAATAACCGGTTTTAGCTTATTCCGGTTTTATTTGGCACAAGTTTAACCTGGTGGTTATAAAACCGCTTAAAATTACCGGTTTTCGGTTAAACTGGATTCAGGTTTTTTTTTAAGAAAAAAACATCTTTAAAAATAAAATAAATATATAAATAATATGTACTACATTTTTAATGAAAATTATATTTATGAAATGAAGACTAGAAAATTCAATTACGAAAAGATTTCAATAAAAGATCTGAAGTACATACCAACATTTTAAATTAATAGATACCTATGATAAATAAATAAATGAACGGTTTGTAGTTGGCCAATATTTTTGTTCCATCCTATTTATAAAAACCCGTTATAATATGTTGGTCTGTGAGTTGACTCCTTTCATCGGAAAAAACATCATTTAATGTTAAAACCAGACTTTCAGCAGCCACAGAACTTCCGACAAGAGATAACTTTTTTTGACAATAAATGCTAATCCCAAAAAAATGGCTCACTCAAACTGGGTAGCAAAGGTTGCTGAAGGTAAAGTCTCAGTTCATTCGGAAACGAATCTTCAATTTTCACCGGACTAGTCTTGGCTACCACCTGCTCATGTGTTGATCAAGCCTCAAAAAGGGTTCACTCTTTCAATTGTTTCAGCCTCTTCACTTTGAGTTGGTAACAGAGGTGAAAGCTTTTCAATTCCTATTTCAGTCAAGTGCAGGGGCGAAAATGACAGTGAATAATTAAAATGTAACCCGGTTTTTTACCCGGTTATTGGATTAAAAAAAAGACACAAAATAATAACCTGAAAAAACACGGTTAACTAAAGTAAAATAAGAGGTTTCGGTTAAAACCGGTCGGTTTTTCCTATCCCTATTAGAACTATAAACACATAGCAACTTACTAAAATCGGTCGCGTAGGAAAAAATAATTTTTTTCAAACTGCCCGTATTTATTAAAAAAAAGCACTAAGTCCTCAGTTATAGCTATCATTGAAAAATTCCTCTCAGTGGATGGATCTGTCAGTGGTTTGACAACAAACAAGTCTTGGTTTTGAGGTTAGAGTTAATAATTGAAAGCAAAACTGACAGCTGAGAATGGAAAGAGAATCGAACACATCAGTGAAACGATTGGGTTCCGAATTAGAGAAACAAAAATCAGCTGTTCATTGAAATCGATTTCAGTCAGTGAAATAATAAAAGTGGATTTAAAGAAAAGTTTTAATCAGAATTAACAGCTAGGTTCCAGAAATCGAAATTGCAAATCGAGTGAATTCGTTTTCAGTGTTCTGCATTTCGAGCGATTCGGAAACTCCGAAATTTTTTCGAAATCACAATTTCGCTTTGTCTTAATTCCGAAAATTTTGAAATTGGAATCGAATACAGTGAAATGTAGAACACAAAAATTCATTTCCGATTTTATTTCGAGTGAAAGTGAAATGTGGAACCTAGCAGTAAGTGTTTTTTTTGTGAAAAATCCATAATTGATTAGATTTATTTTGATACCAATTAAAGCCCATATTGTTTGATTGATCGTCTTGAAATCGGAAATCAAAATTTTCAATGATGGGGCCTTACATATTATTGTCCTTTGAAAAAGAAATGTGATCTCATTTTTAAATAACACAAAAAATTAAGCATTACATTTTCTTGTATGACACTACAAATGGCTATGTTTCTAATTGCTAGTTTCGAATACCCACTGCATACGACTAAAAGTGCTTTGTGACATAATAAGGTACATATATTGAAAAAAAAACTTCTAAAAAAACGTTGCATTGTGATACTGACAGACATTTGAAATGATCTTTTATGAATAGGTTAGGAAACGTGAAAATACAAAGCTTCTAGAACAGGTGCATCTAAATGTAAAAAAACGCATATTTTGACATTTAATGAAACTACAAACGTTGGTCGATGTACAATATTGCATATCTTGATATATGTTGAGGTTCTGTTTTTTGTTTTGCACTGATTATTCTAAAAGGTATATAAAAGCTTTGGTTTCATGTAAAAGGGGGGACGTTATTCACGGGTGTAGGCCAGTTTCGTTTGCCTCTTAACAAAACAACACAAATTTGTTAAAATGTATAAATAGTTTAAATTTCCATTAGCATACATTCTAAGTTTTTTTTTTTAATTGACTTACACAATTTCTTTTAAACTAAAAATTAAACATCAACAGAAAAACGCACAAATACTTACATGGAAAAACCAAAACAAACACAGAAATAATAATGTAAGTGAACATTTTACGTCTTCTTCGATATAAGAAAAAAATATTTTAAATATTAAATTTATTTTTTATTTTTTTTTGTATATCAAGTCAAACCATGACCAGAAGTTTTATTTGTTTCGTGTTGTAGAGTAAAGTGTTCTGTTTGCATTGTTCTGTTTGTTTTTCTTTTGACATTTTTCGAACAAGCTGCATTTATGTATTTGTAGGTATACCTATTTTTTATTTTGTTAGTAGTGCAAGTGCAACATGATGCTATCGCGAAATATAATCATTTACTTACCTATACAAGCTTGGATGTGATTCTGATTGGTTGCTTTTCATCTTAATAAATTCAAAACAAAATAATAATAAAAAAAATATAGGTACTCTCAGTTTTCACTCAGTTGAACCGGGTTTTCACTTTACCAAACTTATTTGATATTTGATTGACATTTTTTTTCTACAGTAAAAAAAACTCTATGAAAAAAATGTGTGCTATTAAAATATTTTTGTTACGCACTATTTTAAAAAAGAACGTATGCCAAAATTGAAAGAACTCTTTAATACTCTAAAAAAAAAGAAACAACAAACATAACGAATGGATTTCGTCAAAAATATGTTGCAAAAAATTGTATCTACTTGAAATGTATCTATATAATATTTTTTTTAATTCAACAATTTCATTTAAATGTTATAATTTTTATTTTCAACTTCTATTACATTGCACTACTTAAAAGAAACGCATCTGATCTATGTACTCATCTTTTAAATGATTTAAAAATTCTAGAAAAAAAACTCTACCTACTGATTGGAAAATAATTAAACGACTTTGCAAAATATTATTCTCAAAAACCATACAAAAATAGGAAAAATATAAGAAGCCGACTGCATAAAAAGAAATAAAAAAAAATAATGTATTTTCTTTTGTAAACAGTGAAGATAAATAAATATAAAAGAAATGAAAATATATATGAAAAATAAATATTAAACCAAAGTGGAAATATAAAGGCCAAAAATAATAATCATTGATTAGCTGATATTAATTTCTCGATGTTTTTCACAAAAGCTTTCCGTTTTGCTATTTAAGTTTGTACTTATATTAAATCCTTTTGTTTTATATACTTTTGGCAAGGATAACCGTTATGGGGCCCCTTACCTTATTACTTGCTTTTTAAGCGCGAAGTTGATACTTACTGAACCTGCGCATGAGATTCCCAGCGAAAGATGGCGATGGATCACCCTTACCACTGCGTGATCGTAGGTCACGCACTTGGTACTTAATATTTGGCACGGAAAGCAGCCGTTGATCGCGTTTGTCTTTTTTCTTGTATCGTGGCGGAGCCACCGGATGCTGATCGCCATCAGTGTCGAATAGGGGCAGATCGACAGGACGAGAGATATGGGCCCCCTCCATGTTGGATGCCAGGGACTTTGTAAAAATAGGCTCGTCCACAAAGTCAACACGTTTCGACGAGGACATCGGCACAGCTTGTGGCTGTGACATAGTGCGTTCCTTTTTGCCACGAACTATAACAATCCGATCGTGAATGCTGATTTTCGGTACACTTTGAGCAATATTTTGAATGGAATTCGATTGTGATGCCGAGAGGCTTGCCGGCTCCGATAGATCGGAATTACTGCCATACATCCGGTCTAAAGTATTTTCAATGCTACCTTCGAGAGCGATTTCTTTGTTATCCAGTTCATTCAAACTGGAGACGATATCCTTTTCGATTTGCTCCATGTAATCGGATTTGTCTTGCTCAGTGTCGGTCGGTGATGATCCGGACATTGAATCTGGCGATATCTCAACCGGTGATAGTGGTGTGCCCTCAGTGGGGGCACAGTAGAAGACCGACGCACTCTTGGAAGTGGATGGCGCATTCGGATCGTTATTGGAGGGTGTCGGAGCCGGTTTGGTAATTTTCATATTGACTTTTGATAATTGACGTTTCAAATTGAATGCTTTCCATGGAATCGATTTGCGGCGACCTTGTGCTTCGCTTGGGAATGCAGGTTGGTCCTCTGAGGTAGGACTGTTATTGTTAGTGGTGTTGCTTTGGGGATTTTCGAGTGCTTCACTAGCGGGCGATATTGGACGGGAGGGTGAGGTTGATTGTTCTCTAGCGATTGCTGATGGCGATGATGATGATGATTGTGCTGTTTGGGTAACTATTGTAGCAGTGATTGTCTCGTGAGGTAGGGAGGACGGCATCTGGGTCACTTTTTGCGGGCTACTTGACACGTCGTTTAACTAAAGCAAGTGTTGTTGGTAGTTTTTTTTTTTTTTTTGTGGTAGGTATAGCTTTGTATTATGTGATTGGTGCTACTAAAATAATTTATTCTACTTGATAACGCATTTGTTTGGTCAACGATTCCCAAATCAGTATACTATGGAGCACTAAAACGACTATTGCGCGAGGTGAATAGATTCAAATGGATTTGGGCTTCTTTAATACTAACGAAAACCCTCCCTAAGCTTTCTACGCGTGTCAGGTATATAAATCTATAATCGAGACAATTGTTCACGATTGGTGCAACTAGATACTGCAACAGTGGACAGAACATACAAAAAAAATTAAGCAAAAAGTGCAAAATAATATTTCGGCTGTGAATCTAAGGCACATTATAATCTAGAAACCTTGCACCACTTTAGAAAGTTAAGAGTGTGACATACAGTAATGTAAATATAACACACTTTCAACAAATTAGTGAACAAGCTAAGGACTACATATCTGGCAATATATCAAAATATACCGTATTGTGCAATCTTGGAATTTTACAACACTTAAATGCAGAACATTGGCATTGACCATTAAACTCTTGCGAGACATGTCATTTTATATTCAGGGCACACATTCTGTAAGCCAACTATCGCCTGGGGATATTGTTTCGACGATACAGTTGTGGCATCTAATACTAAAAAATGGGTGCGTTATTGCACATCCAAAAGTGCAATGACACCCATGGGCGTAAATTCACTTTCCAAAATGCAATAACGCTCACGACAAGTATGAATTAAGACCCACGGGCTTACAAAAGTGAAAACGTGTATGCAACCCCCCTGCTTGGGTTTACTGTCAGATTTGCGTTTTGCGTTAAAAAAAAAGTGTAATAAAGCCCGCAGGCGTTATTAAATTTCGGAAAGTGAATTTACGCCCATGGGCGTGGATGTGCAATATCGCCCATGAGCGTTATTTCCACGGGCGTTATTGCATATGCACCCCTAAAAAATAGCACCTTAGGCCGATTCTATATTTGCTTCGCGTAACTCAGTATTTGTCCGATATCTAAAGAGATAGGCACAATTTACATGGAGCAATTGGAAAAAAACTAAACCAGTTGACAACTCGGGTTTCAGAACAGCGGTGACATGACTCCATACACGAGGAAACTCATCACCAATCAAAATCTCTAGTTCGTTCAGTGTCGGCATGTTTTTCAACCTCCCCCGCCAGCAACAGGTTGATCTGTTCGCTCATCTTCGACAAACTAGAAACTGAAATCAATAGCCAACCCGACATGCAAAACAGACGAACTGGTTTCAAACTGTTTTTTATGAATCGCAAACTAGTTTTCAACCATTAGCGTCGTGTGCGTCATCCTATTCCATTCCACAGGTTGTGACTCAAAGCAAACTAGTTGCCAACTCGCATCGCTGATCAGTTTTTTCCAGTTGCTCCGTATGTATTTCTCCATACTGTGTTGCACTGTTTTTTATATATGTTGCCTAAAATTGGAAGAAATTACAATTGGGTTGATATAAACTGCTATAGTCAATTGAAAGTCAATCAGCTAGGTTCCAGAAATCGAGTGAAATCGAAATTCCAAATCGAGTGAATTCGTTTTCAATGTTCTGCATTTCGAGCTATTCTGAGACTCCGAAATTTTTTCGAAATCAGAATTTTACTTTGTGTCAATTCCGAAAATTTTGAAATCGAAATCGAATAAGTGAAATATAGAACACAAAAATGCATTTCCGATTTCATTTCGAGCGAAAGTGGAATGTGGAACCTAGCAGAATATCTGGCTTGAAGAAAACAGTAGTTGGCTTAGAGAAGACTGTACACAGTGTTGTTCCACGACCTCTCGTTTGCCAACACTGTGTCCATAATAACGGAGTCAATGTCGTTAATTGTGTCGTCAATTGGCTTGCCAATGTCAAAAACATTGAAAACGTTAGTGTTCAGCAGCAGAATCAGTCAAAATATGGCCCAATCTTCAGTGCCCTGATGAATTTTCTTAAAAACTCAAATCAAGTTCCAGCTTTGTATTGAGTTTGACTTTGAATAAATATTCTTCAATGTCTTTTGATTTGTATCCTTACACAATACAAAACTGAGAAGTGAATTTAATACATAAAATTATTGTCGAGTTTCTATTTAAAAGCCCGAATGGAACTGCCATTAAAGAATTGGATAACTTTCGAAATAAATCCGAGTTCTTTAAAATGCTATATCAAAAGATATAAAAAAAAAACAAATTTAGCAAAACTGGTAAGAAAATTATTGCAGACACCTGTTTCCTCTGATCAAATTGAAAACAAAACAAGTCTTAAGCTAATATCAGACGATATGTGTATACACAAACATTTGTGTAAAAATTTGGAAATTATTGTCAAAAAAAAGAACACAAACCGTCTGAGGCACAAATTTTATAACCACAAATGGCATACACAAACGATATGTGAATCATTTGTGTATTGAAAATACAAATCGAATTTGTGTACATACACAAATCGTCTAATGGGGTATAGACATGAATTTATGACAATTAGTGTACCATTTGTGTATGTCCTACAGTTTGTGTATTCTGAAAAATAGCGCATACACAAATTTCCTTCGCATACACAAATGGTTTTGACATTTCAATTAAATGAGGTATTTATCATATGGTTATAAAACTACAATTCAAGCTTTCATATTTAAGAACCTAGGTAGATATAATACACTTTAGCATCCGCACTTTCAACTATCTACCAAATAATTGATTTGAAAACTACCACCGTTAAAATTTTTGTGGGAAAGCATGCCTGGCCGTGGCCATGTCCATGGATCTACCCGGTGGCAGATGCTAGTGACGAATATGACCATGATATGGTGGTCATGGAGAATAAGTATAAAAATAGGGCCGACAAAGCGTGGTTCCTGGGTGTCTGAAAGCGGCCCAACGAAAAGCAATTTTTACCGGAACACTGCTGTGTTTTCCGTTGTATTTCTGCGCTGCTCTTGAAATGTTGAAATGCAATTGCAACTGAGGTTTTTATTTTTCGGCACTACTCCTAGCGCTATTTACAATAGAATTTCTGTGCGATCCTGCGCTGCACTTGAAATGCAACTGGAACTTACTTTTTGTTGAGTGGAACAGCACAGCTAAGACTAACGCAATTTACAATTGGATTTCTACGAATTTTGCGAAAGCGATTAAGGGTCAAACACAATTTTTTAAAATTTCTACTTTTCACTGATCCTGACATACACTTGACCTAGCCCATAGCAGTTTTTCAATGCTAATGGGAAAATTTATTTCGAATACCTATAAAACTAAAGGTCCACTTCGACACACAGTTGTCCAAGTTACAACTTTTTACTTATCTACCTAAAAAAAGTTGACAACTTCTACCTAACTTCCAATTGAATATAGTGTTCCATTGTCTTCTGAATTTGGGAAACGCTGAATTAGTATATAAATTAGCAGATTACAAATATGCATGTTTGCATTTCTAATTTTATTTTGCGGCTAGCGACACACCTACTATATAAACAATACATTCACGAGACATTTCGCGAGCAATTCTATAAAAAAAAAAACTATACTTTGCGCACACTATCGCTGCTGCTTTAATTCATTATATCAAACACTCATGTGCACACACGGGTAAAGCTAGTTACTTCACATTTAAGTTAAAATTATTTTGAATTAAACTAAAAAATAAACTAATGAAGCAAATAAAAGAAAATTAATTTAAAAACTGTTATAGCCAATAATTGAATGATTTTTAACTCTGATTCTGTTTTATTAAAAGTTATTTTTGAGCAAATATATTTAACGACTGGAACAGAATGCTTGCAAATAAAATTCTAAGTCAAATGCGTTCTCAAATATGATTGATTTTTCTTTCATTTTTATTTTGTTTTTGTTGTTTTAAGTACTGAATTAAGCAAGCGTTTAAGTTGTTTGTTTAAATTTTAACAATATACATACATATTTAAGAAAATTACCTATATTAATAATTTTTATTATTTTACACTTGAGCACACATGAAAAATCGCTGCATTTGAATTAAGTGGAATAATAATAAGAAAATAATGACCGTTTTCAAGAAATCATCTGTTGAATGGAAAATATTTTCTTCCGTAAAACTTTAATGATTTTGAAAGCAAAAATTCTGAATTACTATTAAATATTATTGCAGTTCTGGGTTAGAAAATAACTGGTATCCACTCTTCACTTATGTATAAAAATTTCGTTTACAAGTTTGAAAGCCCAGGTTTACAATGACATACATTTTATTGAACATATATCTCAACTATATGTTCAATAAATACAATAACTACTACTCCAAAGGTGCAAATTATCGTTCACACCATGGTGATGTGAATGCGCGGTATTATGCACTCATAATCATAATCCAGACTTACTTTAACGAAGTCACAATGACCAACATTATCTTATACAATGCTTCTGTACGTGTGTTGTAATCGAACTCCTCCTAAACGGCTGGACCGATTTTGATGAAATTTTGTGTGGGTAATTGGGTTGGTCCAAGGATGGTTTAGATTCACATTTGGTGAAAATTGGACAAAAGAGCGTGGCACCTCTCAAACGAAAAAGAGAAAACTATCGAACTGATTGAACTCAAATTTTAAGAAAATATATGTTATTGGCCCAAAGACGTTTTTGTGAAAGTTTGATCAAAATTGGACAAAAAGGGTTGGTACCTCCCGTATAAAAAAAATTTACATTTTAAATGCTATTTCTCGACACCCATGGGAGTAAAATTTGTTAAACTGTAGACATTGATGTGCATTGTCCAAACAAAAACGGCGCGAAGTGTGGGTGGGGTTGGGAAATGGGCCATGGCAACACACCACCATCTGAACATTGTCCGGTTGGAGCGGCGCGACGCCTTTCATAACAAAAAAATACATTTCGAACGCTATTCTTCGAAAGTCATGGGAAAAAATATGTCTCTAGACAATACAATTCGTGGGCACACGTCTGAGGAAATATCGGTCGAAGCACACGGAGTACAGAATCAGTCCGGACACATCGGTTAAATAAAACGGCTGCAAAACAATTGACGGACAATGAAAATGTACGAGCAGGAAAAGCAACGTGCCGGGTCATATAAAAAAAAGTTGTATTGTGTAATTAATGTTCTCTGTAATGCGTACACCGCTTTTGATTCTGAAAATTTCCCATGAAAGGTGACGTTAATGCCATGGTTTATATGTATATGCGGTCTTTGTATGTGTATGAGTTTATGAGTTATAGGGGCGTGCACTATAACACGAAAATCACCAAATCGATTGAGCTAAAATTTACATGATAATCTTAGGTATTGGCCCAGGAGTATTCCTGTGAAGATTGGTCAAAATCGGACAAAGAAGCGTGGCACCGCCGGCCGATACAAAAAAAAAATGTGCACGACTGGGTCGCACGAAACTTTCTCGTTTATTGCGATTGAATCTCAGAGTCGTTTCAGCAAAGGGGCAAGTAGGCGATGAATTTCGAATTATATTGCCACGCTTTGCAAATTCTATACCTGGTATGAATACAGATCTGGATTTGGGTTGTCATTTAGAAATATTTATAAAACGGCTATATTTGAGTTTTTTGAGAAAAACTAAGTACGTGATAATGTTTAGAATGCTTATGTTGTCTTAAATATGTAGGTATTTCGATTAAAATCGTTAGAGGGATTTTTTGTAAAATTATACTGACAACTGTTACAACTTTGGATTCGAAAAGCACTGTTACTAAACTGTTTAGCTGAAAACTAAGTATTCGTTCTTCAGGATATAAACATTACCTAGCAGTTACATTTTCATCAAAATCGAAAATGTCGTTTTCGAGATATGAGCAGTTTTTAAAGTACCATTATAAGCGATTGGGGTGGAAATCGAAGGACGCAGTCATTTCGAGAAAAACTAGGTTTGGTATCAAGTTACTAATGACGATAGTACATTAAAAACAGGTTTTTGTTAAAATCGTTTTTACTGTTTTCGAGAAAAGGCCTATTTTCAAAAGTGCCGTTGTTGGACTATTTAACGAAAAACGAACAGAATTACGAAACCCACTTTTTTGAGTTCCCCTATCATCGTTATATCAGAATTGAGCAAAATCTCGAGTTGGACATTTTTTACGAAAACGAAAAAACTATCAAATGCAACACAAAAAAATTACATTAAACGATTTTGACGTTTATAGTGTATGAATGTATTAGTGCTTCTGGTTTCGATTCTGAATTCAAATCCAGAAGCAAATTCTCTTCTTTTCAGGAGAAGAACTGTCAGTTGAGTGCCAAGTTGAAGCCAAGCCAATCGAACGTTTTTAGATGCGTTCTGATTGCTTCCGGACGGTTCTGCTTGCAGATTTTCGGCCTGGTTGCTCAGAGGGTTTGCAGAAGTGGGAATTGGAATAGTCTTATTAAGCTTTAATTTATTTTGTTGAGACAACTCGATCATGAAGTATGTCAGTTTCTTTGTATTGTAAAAGATAGCCGGATCAGGTGCCTAGTCATATCAGTGGACATTCATACAAAGACGATGTATATGAAATAATGAAACACAGAGTAATTGATTCACGCGACAGCTACGGCACAGGGTTTTGATTTCTTAAAGGCGAATCATAAAAAAAAACATAGTTTAAAAGAGGACGAAGCATAGGTATAGCCTTGGCTATACGGCTTAGACATTTACATAGTATTAATGTAAAGATATCTATGCATTTCTAAGCAAATCGTCGCTAAAAACCGTTTACTAAATATAAAAGACTACGTTTTAGTCATTCCAAGAAATCTGTCAATAATGCTAGTATTACTTTAATATTAAGTGGGATTTTTGGCGGACTTTTTGAAAGACTTTTAAGTAGCTACCCTATTCCTCTTGTGGCAGTGGCATAAATCCTATGGTAACCGGTCTGAAAGGTGTTCCTTCCTTACCGGCGTATTTACGAATGACACGAATATAAATCTTTTCAAAACCCCTTAGAAATATTTATTTTATTTGATCATTCGATTATTATTTAGGCCAATTCGATTTTGGTACGAGCTTAATGCTACAGTGCACAAAGGCAAAACCCCGTAATAGCATTCATCAAGACAAGAAAGAGAGACAATCTTAGAAACTCAACACACTTTGTCGAAGCTATAGAATTCTCAAAGAAAGTCAAAGAAATTTGAAATATACATTTTTTAAAGCTCATTTTGAGCTCCAAAATGTGTGTTTAAATTTAGTTTTTCTTCTGACATTAGGTTATTTTAGCCAACCACCAAGAAGCAACCCACAGTTTTATGACAAGTGCCCATTTGGCATGTATCACAAAGGTGTTTTATTTATGACACCTAAAATAACAGAACAAAAATTATTTTCGAACAGGCAACAGATTTCGATAGTCGCAGTCTCAAAGTTATTTATTGCCAAGAATTATGAAGAACCAATTTCCTCTGTCAGACGCCCAACGACTGAAGCCGTTTCATTTTGATATACCAATACCAAATCCATCGAATTTTGTGATTGAGAGAAGGTGACCTGTTACCATAGAATATTTTCTACCGTCGCAAAAGGTATACGGCAACACTTCAAAGGTCTTTCTAGAAGTCCACTAAAAAAATTAATATAAAGATATTGACATTGCCTCGAATGTTGCCCTATTTGAAAACACTTGAAAGAGAAAATATTTTTCCATCTAAGAAGATACAGAAAGATAAATGAGTCCAATCAGCGCGTTCAGACGCTTTATTTTAAATTTTTGGCAGCTGAAGAGAAGTCCTTATGATTTATGTTATGTACCGGTCAGAAAAATTATGGGTCGGCCATTACAGATGGCAACTGTATTACTGCCTGCGAATTTCTTTTAAAGAGAGGCATCTCCGTGCATCTTACTTTGCTAGTCGTAATAATGATGGCTAAAACAGTTAACTCAGTTGGTTAAAAAATTTTGAATTTAGCATCTCCTGGGTGGCGGTTTGTTTTAGAGTAGGGACGGAAGGTAACTGTAGCAGTCTACCCCCTGTATATTGGCTCTGACAGTTCATCACTGAGGAGAGAGAGACTGGTGCATGACAGAAATGGGTAGTTGAATCAATCCGTTCCTGCGCTTGACCAAAAGTCAGTGGAAGGCTTGTCTACTGGAAGAAAAGGATGAAGGGTAACCGTAGCAGTCTGCCCCCGTTTATTTCCTTTGGAAACCCTTGAGCTTGATTGAAGCAAACCATCATACTGCTTGGTACCTAAAAAAGAAGGGTTAGAGTTTGTCCTTCAAGGAGAGCAAAGACAAGTTTGACAGTAGCAGTCTACCCCGCGTCTATTGCCCCTGACGAGATGTTTAAAGTGTTTAAGGAGTTTAAAGCTCCTCCAGGTGGCGGTTAGTTTTCGGCGACCGCGAAGGAGTGATCGAATCAGTCCGAAACTCGCCCCAACAGAAATCGTTGTGGGGTACTCCCATTCTGGCGGGCATGCTTGCCTATCAGACAGTGTCCGGTTAATTATGCCACAACGGAGCTAATTTTTTTCCTGTTAATACAAATATGTTTTCTAGCTCTTCTGGCGTCTAATTTTGCCCAAATTTGTCTGGATGCTATACAGGTGCTAATATACTGTTCCATCAATTGTTTGTGATTTTTAATGTTTCCTCGAGAAGCAAAAAGTTTACTGATTGCAATGGAGCTTGTGGACCATCGCTGATGTCAGTTATGTGGAGGCCGCTGCCTGGTATGGCTAGTTTATCTGCTTTACAGTTGCCTGTGATGTCACTGTGACCTGGAACACAGCACAGGGTAACTGAACATGTATCCGCAATCTTTTCAAGAGATTCCCAGCTACTGAGCTAGGTTTATTGTACTGCCATAATGACATAATGACATAAATACTGTACGACGTACGTATAAAACTACATACATACATAACTCGATTATTTTGATGACCCAATAACAATAAATTTTGCATTGAAAAGCTGCTTAACGTCTTTGGTACCAAAAGATTTCCCAAAAAATATTATAAGAACTTTAATTTAGATGAAACAACACATTGAAACGTATAAAAAAAATATTAAAAGGGTCATCCTATTAAATTGAATATCCATAAATAATATGAAGCTTTATTGATTACAAGGGTAACCACTTATACAAAGATTGATTGTAACACATAATTCGCCGCACTAGTAATGGTGGTCGGTTAGCTGTCGAAGATGATGGCAAAGATTCAAAATTGAATTTTCTTGTAAATGTTTGCATATAAAACAACTCAACAGCTTTATTTGTTCACCTTAAAATTTGTTTTAAATGAAGATGAATATTTTATGGCAAATGTGTGAAATGTCATACAAGGAATATTTTTCAATATCTATTATTTTTTCTCTTCTATATTGCATATTCGAATTTTAAATATTGTTCCACTGGACAAAGGATTTTCGAGATCTAATGGCATTGTGATAAATCGTAGACAAACTGGAAAAGCTCGAAGCAATATGCAGGGTGGGTCATTTAGTGGTTTCTTTATAAATAATATTTTGAAATTGACAGCTGTTTACCGCTCGAAATCTTGACAGAAAGTCAGTATCATACCTCCGCGGAACGAAATGAGTTGCTTTACGCCTAAACAACGTTGGAAAATATTGAAAACTTATTTTCAAAGTGAGTGCGTTTTTTGAAAAGAAGTTTTGGCCGATATGATCACCTTTTCTGACGAAGAGCATTTTCATCTTGGCGGCTACGTTAACAAACAAAATTGCCGCATCTGGAGCTTGGAAAATTCGCACGTTATTATCGAGAAGCCACATAGAGTGACAGTTTGGTTCGGATTGTAGAGTTGTGGCATCATTGGACCATTTTTCTTTGGAAATGAGGCTGGGAACAACGGCTCGGTCAACGGTGGGCGTTACAGAGCCACGTTAACCGACTTCTTTTTTTACTGAAATTGAAGACATGGATTTAGACGACATGTGGTTCATGCAGGATGGCGCGCCACGCCACACAGCCCATGCCAAATTGATCTTTTGCGAATCAAATTCAAAAATCGTGTTATAAGCCGTCTTGGCGATGTCAATTGGCCTGCGATGGAGCTGCGATTTGACCTCTTTGGACTTTTTTTTGTGGAAAACCGTGAAGGACCGATGTTAGGTCAACAATCCGGAAACGATTCAAGCACTTAAGGCCAATATCATCCAAGAAATCCGTGAGCTACAGCACGAAAGCATCAACAAGGTCTTGAAAAATTGGAATGTTCCATAATTTCATAATTAATGGGAATGTTTGCTCTTACTAATATATCCATAATACATGAGAAAAAAATAATTTTGTTAATGTTATTGCATATTTAAAAAGAAACTTGTATTTGGCCCACCCTTTACAAGTCACATTGAATTGTTGACAAACACCCTTCGATATCGATCTTGAAAGAGATTCCAAAAGTTAGTTATTATTTAGTTTTTAATTTTGTTTGAAGGCAAACAAGACCCCTCATTTATTAGGCTTAATACAAGCTGTAACAATGTCTTAAAGCTATAGCACTTTCTAACTAGAACTTAAAGCTAAATATGCTTAAGGAAATCGATTTTTAGGGAGTCCGTGCTGCGGTTGAAGTCGAAAATAGCGAGGTTTAAGTTAACCTTTCTCAGCATACGAGAGATTGGTTCGTTAAAACCAAAGGAGGTGCGGTGGGTAGGAAGATAGAAAATACGGGGGCAACGTAGACTACGAGGGTTAGTGTTAAAGCAGATAGAGGTATAAAGAGACATGCAATCAACGAAGCCTGAGAGGAGTTTGTGAATGAAATGAATGTCTGCCAGCGTCTCTGCGTTCCTCAGGGGTATTTAGGTTAATAAGTTTAAGACGGTCGGTAAGATTAGGCGATCATTCCAGGACACGAAGAAATACAAAAATATCAATCCGCCATGAAAAGCGATCCGCCGCGCATTTGGGAATACGCCCCCTAGTCAGCCTAGGTAATAGGACCATCTTTTAACGAAGCCAAGTGATGAGTTAGCTTTGGTAATTATCTCATCAATATGCTAACGGAAATTAAGGCCCTTAGCCAAGGTCACGAATATATTGCACGAGAGATATATAGGGGTATCGTGAATAAATTCCAATAGAAATATTTCCCTTGTGAGCAATTTCATTTCAATTTCATTTCATTTTCAAATGGTCCGCTTGTCCATTAAGTGGGTCGCGGGTGTAGGTTGCTCAAGTGGACCCTCCATAGCTCTCGATCCTCCGCCATCGACTCTAAATCATCAAGGGCAATCCCCATACGGGTAGAGGAGAGATTATGAATTTGATCTAACCATCTCATCCTGGGTCTACCTAGGGGACGCCTGCCCGATGGTACGGATTCCATAGCACGTCGTGGAATCCTTGTCGGGGACATGCGTTTAACATGCCCAAACCACCGAAGCATGGATCGCTCCGTCCGGAGAAGTAGCTGCTCGACATTGAGTTCCTCACGTATTCTAGTATTTCTAATGCGATCTCTACGGGTCACACCAGCAATACAACAGAGAAATCTCATTTCGGCAGCTTGTATTCGCGATCTTATTCTTTCGGTCATTACCCAAACCTCATGACCATAGGTAAGAGTTGGAACAAACACCGAATTAAAGACTGACAGCTTAGCTTTGACACCAAGCTCAGTCCTCCTGATAACAGAATGACCAAGCTGTCTCAAAATCGATCCAGCCTGACCAATCCTACAGGAAAACTCGGCATTGCTCCTTCCATCACTCGTGAATAAGACTCCGAGATACTTAAACTTCTCCACCTGTTTCAATGGGACTCCACTAACATGCAGAGTGCATTGAACAGGCGTTCTAGAGACGAGCAATGTAAATCAAATTACTGAATATGAAACATTCCGGGGAAAATATTCTTCGCGATAGGGGTGATAGGTTGCCCGTGGAGAAGGTAAACTCGGGGAGGAGTCTTTTTGCTCTTACGTAAGAAGGTGATAGATTGACATTTGGAGACATTAAACTGTAAACAGTTTTTAAGACACCAAATATTGTGGAATGGGGCATTTTAACATATTGCTGCAATAAATTGCTACTGTTTAACAATACTTGTTGTTTCGCGGTACTGGCCCCTGGTCGAAAAACAATTTAGATCTTTCTGGAGGAGACTGGATACTGGAATCACGTTGGAAATTTTGCTTAGGACCCGAGTTATTGGCGATCAAATATATTTCTTATCTTACAAACAAAAAGATTGTATTATAAATAACGTGAATTTTGGCATTCACGGATTTTCAAAATATTAGTAAAGTTTTTCTCATTGACAAAAACCTCGACAAAACCCCTGTCGCATTCCACAACAAAAGAAAAATATTTTCGGTGTATTTTTGACGTCTTCGAAATATTATTTTGTCAATAGCTTCAAACAAGCAAAATTCGTTCCACCGCCGCGTGAAGAGTAAAGGTGGTAGTACACGATATGTAGCACGCCTCATATATATGTAGCACTGACGTCATTTTGACGTCAGCGAATGGTCCCAATAGGTACATGCCATGTACAAGCTCTCTTTGTGCACTCTCTGTTAACGTCAGAGCCACATAATATATGTGGCGTGCTACATATCGTGTACTAGCACCTTAAGCCATCTCCTTTTTAAATGGTATGAAAGTGACTGGTATTGTCGAGCAATTCAGCAAAATATTTTATATTTTTAAAATGATTACATCGACTTCAATAGGTAAAATCGCATTAGGTATATGGATTGATCGCATTAGACATTTGCACATACATCACTTACTAGTCATTGTTTTTCATTCAGTGTTTTCGAACCTTTCTTTTGTCAATTAGCAAAGTTGGTATTACAATAATATGATGCAGAATTCAGAAGCAACAAAAGGCAGGAACAAAATTGTCACTTTCCAGCTCTGTTTCGAATTTCATTTTCTCTTGACGATGAAAAAATTAAAAACCCCGGCAATCTAGAAAAACGATTCCGGACGTTCCCCGCAAAGGCGAAAAGAGAGTATCTACATGTCTAGGAAAACCCGGACGGATGGCATGGCTAAATCTAAGTTTAAACTGCTGAAGGACAAAATTAGTATCCAATCCTGTCTCACCCAAAAAAAAAAACAGCAAAAGGTTTGCGCTCTTGGATACCAGTATTTTTTTTAAGCATATAACGAAATTCAAATAAACTTATTAGTTGTTGTTATATAAATTGTTAATTAATTTTTTTTAAATAAAGTAGCGAATTTCATGTGTACACTGCGTTTTAAATGGGCTAAGATAAATCATAAAAGCATTTTCTGCACAAAATCTACTGCAAACAAATCTAAGAATTAGTTCAAGTATAGGCAAAAGTTTGCTCGCATTTTAATTATTAATTTAAGTACTACAATGGATTTGCTGATTCTAATGCATTTGTCGTGAGACCACATTGCTCTGAAAAGTGTTGTATTTCGTTTTCTCTTTTTTTTTTTATTATTAATGGCTAAGATAAAATCCAATATTATTCTTCTGGTTATGCTATGACTTTCGCTTAAAAATGCACTCACTTAAAAATGTAACTGCAAATTATGTAACTCAATGTGGACAATAGCTCAATTATGTTTACTTTTTTTTATGTCCAACAAAGTTAGTTAGGAAAACGGAAACAAAAAATATAATTAAAACAAAGTACTGAACTGAATTTAAACCCAACTTAAAGCTACATCGTAACGAAACCAATTAATAAACAATATAGATAAACAAAAAAAAAATGAAAGAAAAAATCTCAAAAACAAAATCTAACTCAAAATATCGAAACTATATTCTGATCATATGTAATGTGAA
Organism: Cheilosia soror; assembly: GCA_949372485.1. Classification (NCBI taxonomy): domain Eukaryota; kingdom Metazoa; phylum Arthropoda; class Insecta; order Diptera; family Syrphidae; genus Cheilosia; species Cheilosia soror. The sequence continues at coordinate 38,119,509 of OX443563.1, forward strand.
AGTAGGGGCTTACGGTTATAACACACTTACCTGGTCTATGCTAGGTGAACGGGCGTGTTCATCTTTGTTATTATCACCACGTTTTGGGCTCTTAGGCACCCGAGAATATGGGTCCTGGGCTCCATATAAATCGGGACTAGCAACACTAAGGAGACAGACTTTTTGAACGGTATCGACAACAGCTAAACCGTATTCATTGCCATAAGCCATTCTAGAAATACATTAATTTTTCCAATATAAGCTGTGAAAGCAATTTGATCCCATTTTGTTTTTTGTTTTGTTTTAGAAAATAATAATAATAATCTTACTATGTTGTTACTACTAATGGTTTAATTTTTATACTACATGGGGCGGGAGATTCTAGATATTCGATATGCAAACAATCTATGACCTCATAACATGAACGATATTTTTTTTTATGAGAAATGCTTATCTTTGTACTTACAGGCCATAGCTGGAATTTATACAAAGTGATGTTATTTGTCCAGGATGACTACCCTGCGTCCAGGGGGTTAAACAAATGAGTTGCGCCTGAAAACCTGGGGGTTTTCTTTGCGCTCCTGGTCTTACCCTCAGCATGCCATCGGTCTAAGCAATTTGTCTGGATTGTTAAATGTCTGGAATTTGTGAATTTAGTAATATTTACCTTTTTATCATTATCCACGGCATCTGCGGTCTTTGGGGCTTGGCGAGGAACAAATTCACAATCAGGACTACCGCCATCACCGTCATCGAAACTTTCGTATTTGATTGGTATTTCCAATACCAATATTTCTGAGGTACTTTCTAACTTTCTAAACTTAAATAGTATCACGTGGCCACTCGCCCCGGCAATGCACAACCTTCTTGATTCCGCACAAAGCGTTATAATTTGTATACCCAGTGGATCATCGTCCGCATTGTCTATTGATCGAGCTCTCGGCCGCTCGAAAATTTTTCCAGTTTTCAGTTTGTATAAAATCTGTAGAAGGAAATTTTAAAATGAGTATCAAATATATACGAAGTAATATGTAAGTAATAAACTTATTGTAGGTTATAATGAATATTTTTATGTGCGAATATTTTCCATTGTTAGAGTTCGTCACCTTTTAAGTGGGCATTCAAAATGATTATATTTGTACCGCGCATAGGCTTTGTGCCGTTCAGATTCGGCATAAATTATAAGTACCTTCCATTCGTCCCAGCAAATAAAAACTCACACAAACGAAAGGTTGTGAGAAGTTTGACCTAGAATGCGTACCTATATGGGCCTGTTACACCAACTCCCTTAACTTCTCAACGAATGAAAACGCATCACCACATCAGCATTAAGCGCAGACTGTCAGTTTCAACACTCTCATCGCATCACCAGAAGTGCCTCCACCGATTAACTAGGTATCACCAGTGCTGACTTCAAAGATTTTGAAAAAGTCGCAATAAAAGGGGGATTTACGTAGAAAAAGGGGAAATACTAATTTACCCACAAATGTCAGAAAAAAACGAGGGAGATCACTAAAGTTAAGTGGCTTACGCATATTTTAATCTCGTTCTATCTTATTGTTGCATTGAACATGGTTATAGCTAAATTGTTAATAAATGCCTAAACTTATGACAATAGGACATAAATAGCTAATAGCTGATACCACTGGCTGATAGAAAAAGGACGCATTCAGATCCCAATTAATTGTGAAGTAGTTTCGTAAAGCATTTATTATGTCACATTTCGTATTTCATACAAAAGGGTGTTTTTTTTCCAAAATTGGAAGAACTATCAACGAAATACAGAAAAGGGGCAAATATGGACAATTTCGGAAAAGTCGTCTCATTGGGGATAGAAAGAAAAAAAGGGGCAAAATGCAACTTTAGTCACATAAAGTCAGCCCTGGGTATCACTAGATCCACAATGAAACCTCTAGTTTGATGAGGAGTGCCGGTTCTCATATGCTGGCAAAAGAGCGCAGTCTATCAATCGATGCTACAAAGTACAAAAATGCAGACCAAAAACCAGAACTGCATTTTAAGGAAGGGGGGAAATATAGGCTTCTCAGAATGAAAAGGAAAAAGCACGAGAAGCGAGCTATTGCAAGCGCAATATTCGAAAATTCTACACAAAGGGTAAAAAGATCTTCCAAAGGGTACAATACTCAAACAAAACCTGCAGATATATATATAAGGTGGAGGATCCACCTGTTAAACGTCTCTCATAATCCGTACAATCTGACTACATGTTGGTCACATCCATATCTTGTAATTGAGGCACTAAAAACACCATTAACTGCCCGACCAGCTGCATTTTCGAAGAAGAATGGTCCGATAATGCCTCCAGCCCTAAAATCCGCACCAAACAGTAACGCGTTGTATGGATGCATTTGTTTCTCAACAATTACTCGTGGGTTTTCCAGACCCCGAATTCGATAATTTTGACGATTAACGAAGCCATCAAGATGAAAATGAGCTTTATTACTGAAGATGATTTTGTTCGAACACACCTTCATTATTTTTAAAATATTGCTCAACAATGAAAATGTTCTTTCGTTAGATGTCGAAAAAGGTTTAAGACAAGCTAAGCGCTTTTATTTATTTTTTATTTTTTTATTTTAATTTATTTATTTATTTTTTTTATCATTCTTTAAGCAATTTTATGAGTCTCACAAGCTAACATCAGAGGTTTAATTTACCAAAAGTCCGTTCAACTACTGACACAACTGTGTGATATTGACATTATAGGGAGAACAAGTCTTGAAACGGAAGCGGCAAAGATGGGTGTGACAGTTAATGACGACAAAACTACGAAAATGTTGTCATCAAGAAAGGACTCTCATCATCGACTACTCGGGCAAAACGTCACAATGGACAGAAATATAGCTTTGAAGTAGTTACAGACTTTGTAACAAGACTCTACAATTTCAAAATGAATATAGCGAAAGCTGAAATTCTATCACTCTAACTGCATATACGAAATCATCTAATGAGGTAATTTTATAAACCGATGTTTAAATTTTCTGCGAAGAGGAATTGTTGACGCCACACCTGTTACGACGAAGCGGACATTGGATCTTTCCTGAAACGTTTGACCTACCAGTGGGAGCAATTCAGCAAGACGCAGGGTGAGGTCGAAGACGCGTGTGGCGAGACTGCGTTGCCAATAGAGGCGGCTCAACGTGAAAAGGGTGATGAGTGGTGTGGTATTACCGCTGAAAGGCAATATAAATAAAACAAAACACTTTATTTTCTCAAGATAAGAATGTGAACTTTTATTGAATGTTAGGATCTAGCAATTTTGACATCAACCATCGTCACGATCTAAACCCGACTGCAAAGCAGATGGCGCGTTGTTGTTCGGTGTCAGATGGATGTTTCAAAGATGGTGGCACCAGTGTTACCACATTAAGATGGTAGTATCAGTGTTACCACATTCCTCCCCCACTTAGAAAAGTTAATCTCTGTACCGAGCGGGTGCTCGACGTTGTCTTGGAGGATTCCTTCGATGTTGGAAATCTCTGGTTTGGTCAGTTGCATGATCTGGTTCACGTTCGATTACAGCTTCTTGTGTTATTGATGAATTGCCGCTATCATTTTGTTCGTCTAATCTGGTGTATGGTTCAAATAATGTTATGGCTGGTTCACATGTCGTTGTAGCTGGTTTAAAAGATGTCGTAGCTGGTTTAAATGATGTCGTAGCTGGTTTAAATGATGTCGTGTCTGGTTTACACGGCTGATTGTAAGCTTCTGGATCTTCACGATGACGTAACTGGTCAGCATGTTTTCGTCGATGGATTCCGCACACATTTACAATATACGAATAAGGTCCCTGCTGCTTGATGATCTGTCCTCGTTCGTAACCCTTTGATAACGGGCGTTTGACCCAGACTTTCTCCCCCGTCTCGAAAAATTTATCTATTGTCCGCTTGTAGTTGAATTGTTGTTTTAGTTTTTCCTTGTCCATAGTTTTGTTTACGTCTGGTTTCATAAGGTCCCACCGTGTTCGTAAAGGTCTTCCGAACATTAGCATACTTGGAGAACGACCAGTCGAACGTTGTATGGTATTTCTGTAGTTAAACAAAAACATTTGTAGTCGCCCATAAAGATCTGCATTATGTCTGCTTGCTTTCATCCGTTCCTTAAAAGTCCTTACAGCTCGTTCTACCAATCCATTTGTTTTCGGATGGTAAGGCGTGGTCTTGACGTGCGTAATACCGTTATTTTCGCAAAACTGTTTAAACTCCGATGACACAAGTTGAGGGCCGTTGTCTGACACGATTATTTTTGGAATGCCAAACCTCGCGAAAATTTCCTCCAACTTGTTGATGACTGGTAATGTTTTGATGTCGACCATTGGTACTACCTCTAGCCAATGGGAATATGCGTCGATTACAAGTAACCACATTTTTCCTTCAAATGGACCTGCAAAGTCTATATGAATTCTTGCCCAGGTCTCTGATGGTGAATTCCAAGGATACAGTGGCACGTTGCTATCATTTGGTTTTGATTCCTGGCAAGCTTCACAGCGTTGAACGAAACTGACAATATCCGCATTAACATTTGGCCAATAAACGTGAAATTTAGCCGATGACTGCATCGCTGAAACTCCCGGATGTCCTTCGTGTAGCATGTCCAGTGCTGTCTTCTGAAGCGTTGTCGGAATGATAAGCCTTCCCTGCCAAAGAAGAAGATTGTCTTCATAGGAAAGTTCGTCGCGTTTCTCGTAGTAATGTCGAAGATGATTAGGCACGTTCTCTCGTCGCGGCCAAGAATTTGTTATGAACGAAATTAACTGCCGACAGACTAGATCAGTCTTCGTACATTTTTGTAGATGTTTCTTCGTTACCGGTAGTGTGTCTAAACGTAAGTGTAAAAGATGACCTCCATATAACAGACCTAATTCTTCACCATCCGATTTTTGTTCATCCGGAAGTGGAAGTCGAGATAAAGCGTCTGCTGGACTGTTATCTTTCCCTTTGATGTACTTAATTGTATAGTTGTAGGATCCCAAAAACATTGCCCAACGGACCAGTCGATTCGATATAATTTTTGGTGTTTCACGGTTATCGCCAAAAATGCGTTCAAGTGGTTTATGATCCGTATACAATGTGAAGTGTCTACCGTACAAATATTGATTAAATTTTGTTACGCCAAAAACAATGGCAAGTGCTTCTTTGTCGATTGTAGCGTACCTCTTTTCTGTAGTGTTAAATGTTCGTGACGCAAAAGCAATTGGTTTAACCTCACCGTTCTCGTACTTGTGGAATAATACTGCCCCCGCTCCAATGTCGCTAGCATCAGTTTGGAGAACTAGTAATAATTTGGGATCGTAATGTACTAATGTGTCTGTTGATGTCAATATTGTTTTTAATGTCATGAAAATGTCTTCGTCTTCTCGAGTCCACGACCAGTTTTGGTTTTTACGTAATTTAGTATATAATGGTGCGCATGTTATTTGCAAATTCTTAATGAATCTATTATAATACGTAATAGAGCCTAAGAAAGATCGTAACTCACCAATATTTGTTGGACTTGGCATCTTGTTTATCGCGTTCAAATGTTCCTCTGTTGGATGTAATCCGTGTTTGTCTATTATATGTCCGAGAAATTTAACACTTTCACTCATAAAAATGCATTTGTTTGGTTGCGTTCGCACACCAGCAATTGTTAAACGTTGTAGAACTTGTCGCAGGCGTTGTAAATGTGTTTCATTATCATCTGCGGTGATAAGAATATCATCTAAATAACAAACCACTCCCGGTATTCCCGATATTAACTCGTCCATTGTTTTCTGGAATAGCGAAGGTGCAAACGATACACCGAAAGGCAATCGCTTGTATTGATAGTATCCGTTGATAGTTGATATGACTAAATACTGTCGTGATTCCGGGTGTACAGGCATTTGTAGGTATGCATCTTTTAAGTCAATTCGTGAAAACTTTAAACCACCGGCTAACTTCGATGTGATATCCTCAAACCGTGGAAGAGGATAGTCGTCAATCTGAACGTGTGGGTTTATCGTCACCCTGAAGTCCCCGCACAATCGGATGTTTCCGTTTGACTTCACAGATACGACGACTGGCGATGCCCAAGTAATGGCTTCTCTCGATGTGTCGATTGGCTCAATTATGTCTTCCCGATATAAACGTTGTAATTCGGCCCGAACACTGTCTTGTAACGCGATTGGAACAGGTCTTGGTCGAAAAGCTTTCGGTTTCACATCACCTGATATATGTATTTTCACTTGTCTTCCATTCAAAGCACCAATTTTGTCACTAAATAAGTCTTTAAATTCCGACAAAAGTTTGTTTGTTTGATCACCGCACGAATTTGTATTTGTTGTTTTATTCACTGTGCAAATTCTAACACCCTCCGGCATAGGAACTTTAAATGCGAACGACCAATCAAGTCCGAACAATGGAATGTCACTTTTTTTTACGACATGAACCGGCAAATCTAATGTCTTTCTAAGAGCACTCACTTTTACGCTCGTCACGCCAAGAGTCTCGATTTCTACGTCTGTATACGCGATTAGATTTTTAGTAGGTGTAAGTTTCGGATTCCCGATTCGTTTCCATATGTCGCGACTGATTACCGAATGTGATGCACCAGGATCGTAGAGCATGTCAAATTTTACCCCGTTTAATAAAGTAGGAATCAACACTTTATTCACTGCACAAGATAAAGATCGAACATTAGATAAATTACTGTCACACCAAATATGTGTATTATCATTTGATTGCCGCACTGAATTTGTGTTTGATTTCCTTTTTTGTTTAACTTTCGCATTTCCCGATGCAATACACACTGTTGAAAAATGTCCCATACGACCGCACGCACGACAGCTTTTACCTTCAGCTGGACATTTCTCATTGTTGTTATGTTTTTGTTTACCGCACTTTACACAAGTCACTGTGGCATCCAATTCCTTTGCTGTAGACGTGGCAGCTGCAGTTTGTTTGTGAGACGTTGGATTTGACCTTGATTTTGCGCTGTGTTGTACACGGAATGTGTGTGTTCCTTCGTTATGTGCTAATGATTCCAACCGCTGTGTTTGAATAGATGCTTGTTGCATATTCATAGCTGATGTCATAACTGCGTTAAGGGTTGAATCGTTGGTTGGGTATAATCGTATTAATTCCTGTTGCCACACAGAGTTATTGATACCGATTACCAATTGATCGCGAATTCGTTCATTTAGGTTAGCGCCAAAATCACAATTTCCTGCAAGTGCACGTAGGGAATTGACGAATTGTGCGACGGTTTCGTCGTCTTTTCGTGTTCTGAAGCTAAAAGTACGTCGCTCAGCCAACACACAAGTTTGTTTACCGTAGTATGTATTTAATGCATCGCTGATGACGGTATATGTTTTCTCGTTCACTGCATCTGGGCGAAAATGGTCAACTAAGATCTTGAATGCATCTGCACCCACCTTAGATAATAAAAGCTTCCGTCTGACCGGTTCCTTGTCTGCTGCGTCTAGACCATAAATACCAAGTTCAGTCTCGAAACGCTGGATGTAATATTCCCAATCTTCCCGTTCTGGAAGAAATTTGTCGAAATTAAAATTTTGTGCAGTTGACGCCATTTTGTGAATTGTCACTGAAGAAAAACAAAGTGTACTTTTCTGTTTGCACTGCGTCTGTGTATATACAAAAAAAAAATCACTTTTCCTCGTCGCCAAATGTGGTATTACCGCTGAAAGGCAATATAAATAAAACAAAACACTTTATTTTCTCAAGATAAGAATGTGAACTTTTATTGAATGTTAGGATCTAGCAATTTTGACATCAACCATCGTCACGATCTAAACCCGACTGCAAAGCAGATGGCGCGTTGTTGTTCGGTGTCAGATGGATGTTTCAAAGATGGTGGCACCAGTGTTACCACATTAAGATGGTAGTATCAGTGTTACCACAAGTGGTACCGGATCGCATTCTCCAACTTCGCAAGAGCAGAGCTTAAGATAAAGGCTAACTCCAGCAACATTTTGTACTGTCAGGTATTATTATAAAAACCCTTAGGAAACAATAACACAAAAGAAAAAAAATATTTGCACATATCTGATACTTTCTTGTATGCCATACTGTACGCTCAGCACGCGCCGAACATATTATCAGTTGGCATACACATCAAATTACCACTGACCATCCGAAAGCGGTAGCCATTGTCTTTTTTTATATGATTTTGCTATCATCTCGAATGCTCATTGTATGGTATGATCCTATGTGCAGTGCATGTTCCGGTCACTTAATCATAGTGAATTAATTCTTATCACACGGGTTATTTATTCGTATAAAGGTGCGTTAAAATTGATTGCTCAGTGATTTGGTTTCTTAAAGTACAATAATTTGTATCTCCAAATTTAGCTTCGTGGTCTATTCCGTGAGTGATATTTGCTTTATTGCAACCACCGAAGAAAGTGCTTATATTTCTCGAGGACCCATATCCTCCTCTTAAGGAGATAAACCTATTTAAAATCAAAAATCCCCCAGATCCTGGGTAAGCTATTCTTCGTTATTTTTTTAAGTCCACTTTCCAAAACGAACATTATGTTCACAGGGAATTACCTGGGGCTAGAAATTTCCCGAAGGATAAATACCGGGAAGGCCGCTACCTGTGTTGGAGCTTTTTAGCCAACGATTTTCGTGGAGCGTGGTATTTTAAAACTCAAATCTGTCTTTGCAACCTGCCGAGACCGCAAAGAGTAGCAGAAGGCCGCTAAAATCATCCGTAGTTCCTGTTCATTATCATCAGAAGGATATCAGTGGTCTAAATAATTTAAAACAATTGAAAAAGTTCCTTTCCTCTTGCAACTATACAAAAAGAAAAGTGTAGTACATATCTACCTATAGTCGTATATACTTTACATATAAGTGAATTGACCGCGCCTTTTTACTTACGAGTCCGAATTTAAGTTAAAATCATTTAATTAATTTAATTTATATATGTACATATGATTGTACGTTTTGTTTTTCTCATACGTTTTTTTTTATGAATTTCCCTAATTTTACCGCAACGATTCATCGATAAAAAGTGAATTTTACTTACAAAAAAAAAATTTACCAAATCATAAGATCTATATACATATATGAATCTTACATATATACATAAAACCAACCGATATTTAGTAGTGCTTATAGGACAAAGTTATCCGTTAATTAATTACCGGTGTTAAGAGGATAGGAGTGTGTTTTTTTTTTCTTCATAATTTAGATCAAACAACACCTCGACGGCGGGCCCATCTTCGAGCTGAATTTTATTGGTAAGGCGATTTAATTGTTTTTTTTTTTTTTTTTGTGGTGCAAGAATATAAAAACCACAAAGCATATAAAAAAAAGACACGATCCTAACCTTTTAAATGTTTGTCCTTTAAATATATGCTCTCATTTACGCATATTATCAAACAATATATATATATATATATAGATAGATCTATGAATACTTTTAATGGTTCAATAATATAAGATCAGATTGTTTATCACAGTTTTGAAGTAAACCAATTTTTTTTATCTATTACTCTTTAATTTTCTTTTCTTATTGTGTTGCGTTTTTGGTATCCACACATATCATCCTAATTAGTATGGGGAAATTAACTATAAAATATATACCTACACTAAGTTTTGATTGATCTAACGTTTGATCCAATAATAAACATGTTCGTAATTATAAAATCTTCTTTTCGTATTAATTAATTTCTGAGATGATAGTTTAAATACGATAGCTTAGCCTACGTAAGCTTCTGGTTGGTTCAGTGACGTAAGTAAGGTGTAAACATTTCTGGGGAGATAAACGCTTGAATCTCAAGGACTTTGGGTCTACTCAGGAAGGGAGGGCTACCTAAGCTAATACACCTCAGCTTAGAGAATTAAAATTTTATTAGAACAGCATACATTTTCGCATTACACAAAGCACGTTTAATTTTTTTTGTAAACGGAGGGAAGTTATAGATTGGATCGGTCGGGCAAAGAACCACCCCACCCACTGAAGCAGCTGGATTTAATAACGTGCTGACCGCCTGCATCCGTTCATCTACCATTTTAGTTTTCGTTATTCTCATTTATTTTCATGTAGGTACAGAAATAGTACGTATACGCCCTGGTAACATTTTTTTTCTTTTTTTTTGTTTTGTTTCATTTCTTTTCTTTTGCATAGTATTTTTTTTCCTTCTTCTATCTCGATCAACCCCTCGAGGACAATTTCTGGTCCTGCGAGCCGACTTTATCTGACCAGTGCTCATTCATCAAAATTATGTACCTCCGAAATTACTCATCGGTTGCATTGTTTTGAGTATGGATGAGGTGTCAGGTGAGGACGAGGAGGTAAGTAGAGAAAGAGAAAGAGAGAGATGCCAAAATATAATACTATCAAAGATGGCAAAGTACAAAATCATCATACAGAACTTGGAACATGAATGCGGGAAATAAAACAAAGGGCAATCTAATTCGAAAACAAAAGAAACAAATTCATACTAATGAATACATAGATAATATTTACCAATGAAATTCTAGGAATCAGTCTTTATTCAGGAAGATTATAAACCTGCCTGGCATCACAAAGTTAAGGACCATTATTTTCCTCGAGTTCTTGAAGCCTGATAATAGTCCTTGAGATTCTGATAAACATTTTAAAATGTTCTGTCAATTTAATAAATTTTTACGATTTTTAGGGCCAGTTTCAAATGTTCCGGATAAAGTTTCGGATAGTTAGCCGACACATTACGCTTTCCACCAGATAAAAGTAGCTGATATATTTTTTCTGTTTCATCGTCAAAGTCTCTGATAAACTATCCGGTAGAAAAATTTATCAGGCACTAATTGTTTGACAGGAATGGAAATTATGTTTTTTATCGTTTATCACATTTTTAAGTGAATTGTGTTGTTCTAGTTTTTTTAATTTAGCATGGATAAATTCATTCATTCACTCATTTTCGATACCCCGCTTATCCCTTAAGTGGGTCGCGGGTGTATGTTGCGCAAGTCCAAGTGCACCGTCCATAGTCTCGATTCCACGCCATCGACTGTAAATCATAAAGGGCAATCCCCATACGTGTAGGGGAGATATGTATTATGGACCATCTCATCCTGGGTCTACCTAGAGGACGCCTGCCCGATTGTACGGATTCCATAGCACGTCGTAAGATCATGGTTGGGGACATGCGTTTTAAAATGACTAATCCACCGCTGCGTCCGGAGTAGCTGTTCGACATTGAGTCCCTCACGTATTCTGGTGCACGGGTCACACCAGCAATACAACTGAGGAATCTCATTTCGGCAGCTTGTATCCGGGATCTTATTCTTTCGGTCATTACCCAAATAGGTAAGAGTTGGAACAAACTCCGAATTAACGACTGACAACTTGACAATTTAGCTTTGACACCAAGTTCAGTCCTCTTATAATAAGAGAATAACCGAGCTGTTTCAAAATTGACCAACCTGATCAATCCTACAGATAAGCTTAGCATTGCTCTTGGTCCTTCCATCACTCGTGAGTATACATTAAACAGGCGTTCTGGAGACGACCATCACTTGAGATTTGTTTACGTTTACTTTCATCTCAGCTTCCACTACAAACGGATAGAGTGCGCATTGAAGTACCGTCTAAGAGGGCCAAAGGATGACCAAGTCATCAGCAAAGAGCAAACGACTTATCCTCTTATGTTCCAATTCGAAACGTTCTTCGCCAAGACTGCGCTATAACATCCAGTCCATATAAGTAATGAATAATAATAATGTTGGGCAGGGCAAAATCCTCATCTTTCAGTCCTTCTCGCGGGCGCCTACCTGAAAATGGCTAATCAGCTTGCCTGTTTAGTGTCAGCCAAGGGTCTCACTTAGATATTGACCGTGTGCTGTAACTCGTACGGAGCACGATCAATGTATAAGCGTGAACCATAAGTTTGAGGTGGGAGTAAACCCCAAATCCCAAATCCAAGGTGGAACAGCAAACGCCGACGGATGCATGGCTAAAAAGGGAGTTTTAAGCCGCTAGTTTGCGAATTTCGGATACCGGGCGACCTCCGATCTCAAGATAGCCTTCCTGTGGTTAGACGGGTAGACCACGGGCGACCTTTTAATCCCGCCTACTCGTGGGAATCATTGAGAATTTTAAAAACAATCAAACTTTAGAGAATGATGCCTCTATAAATGCATAGGCTATCCGGATAGGCTATCCGAGACTTTATCAGCTAGTCTTGAAACTGGCCCTTATTATTTTTAAGTTTGATTTAAATTACAATGTGCTCCAGTTGCGAATATTTTTAATTTTCTTTGTGTAAAGTCAACGTGCTTTTGGAGTTCCGGATGGCTTTAACAAAAAGTTCCATTGAATCGGGGCAAACACGGGACAAGACAATGGAGTTATTTAAAAATAGGAAAAGACCCGATGTCTAGTCTTCCGATGCAGAAACGCCCTTATTGCAGCCAATCACTTTTAGCAATGAAAATCCTTCACGGCAATGAAGGCTAATACAATGACCTACTAGTCGCAGAAGGAAGGAACACACTTCGAGTAACGAAAAGCGATACCATCATACTCACGCTTTCAGTCGACCATGTAAGGATTAAAAGCTTATAAAAAAAACCAACTCCTTTTCAGATGTTGAAAAGGCCAAACTCCACCTCATAAGCTCCTCTATTGATAAAGCCCAGTCAGAAAGTACAAAACGACCTCTCTAGATACTCCAAAACCTATGTAGAGGTTAGAACCTCTGACAAAGTGAAAAGGAACCAAATCCAAATCCAGCTCCCAAAAATGTGTGCAAAAAAACGACTGACAATTTAGTTTTTCAGAAGATTTACTCGTAAAAAGTAAAATACCTTACTGATGGCACGGAAGCCGTGGATGCCTCAAAAGACGAATCAAAGTCGCTAAAGAGATTGCCCTCTGTTCCTTTTCGACATTGCTGCGGTTTGCGACAAGTCGCATTTATACATACAAAACTGGAACTGGTGTCAGTAAGAGGGACTCAGTGTACCCACAGTAAACACCTTAAAAAATTATAATAATACTATTTACAAGAAAGAGAAATCTTAACATCCATGCAATCACGTTCACGTTAAACAACGTACAAATACTTTGCAGTCGTTCATTTCCGTCCAAAGGGAATTTACAGCTATGTTACAGAAATCAAGTGAAATCGAAATTGCAAATCGAGTGAATTCGTTTTCAGTGTTCTGCATTTAGAGCGATTCGGAAAATTTCGAAATTTTTTCGAAATAACAATTTCACTTTGTCTCAATTCCGAAAATTTTGAAATCGAAATCGAATGCAGTGAAATGTAAAATTCATTTCCGATTTCATTTCGAGTGAAATGTGGAGCCTAGCAGTTAGTCGGGAGTTAGGCGGCACTCCCCCGAGTAGATGGCCCATTATGAGGCTGGTAAACATGTTTGCCGAATCTGTAAGCATCGTAAAAAGACCATACCATCGAGATACCTATGTTTTGTTTAGGTTCAAGACACAATCGCGGCTGTAGCATCGTCAATTGAGGCAAATCCAAGTGTTTTGACTCGAAACTTATCGGCGTAAATTGGATTTAGCAGACGGTCACTAGACCAGACTTTTTTTTATAGGGTTCAATATCATCCTTAGCTTGAAAGATAAATGTCAAGCAAGAGGTGTACAAGACGAAACCAAGGAATTTGACTGAATTAAAGCAGTCCATTCCAAAAATAATTGAGGCGATCCCGACTTCAACCCTTCATGCCGCAATGAATAATTTTCTGATCAAAATGTGTCGCATATGCGTGGATGAGCATGGAGGTCATTTACGGTCTATCATCTTCCAAAAACAATTAGTTATATAAAATTAAATTGAATTTTCTATATAATAAGAAAAAAAAATTAAATTCATTGATAAGAAAAAAAAGTTATTTAAATTTCTTATTGTAGCACAATTTGTGCGCCACCTTGTCTATAAAAATGAAGTTTACCACTCACTGATCATCAACGCCCAGCCCAAACCGTTTGCTCTAGAAAGTTGAAATTTTGCTCTTTATGATGTATACAAGGAATAAGGAAGGATATTTCGAAATTCAACCCCTAAAGGGGTAAAAGGGGGTCAACTTTTGTATGGGAACATTTTTATTTTTCATCCGATTGACTTCAAACTCGGTTTGTGTACTCTCTATGACAAATAAAGATAATTGATTTTTCCGATTTTGAAAATTTTGCTTGGGGCCTGAGTTATTGGCGATGACCCTTTATAAGGGGGCCCTTTTCTTAACTCACGAAGAGTCGTATTAATTTAAAACTTTGTAATGCGTCCCAAGTTCTGTCGCCGTTGAATATTCTTTTCGCTTCATCTAACTCCAGCGCAAGTACTCCAAAGATATGCAGATATAATTCTGTAAGAATGGGGTCATACTGCTATAGAAAATGGTAGGTACACATTCTCACGATCTTTCTGGTTGCATACGTTGCGCAGTTTGTTGCATGATAAGAGTTCCCCCTTAGTCTAAAGGTGGTGCTCATCATATCGGTGCATTTGCAAGAAAAGAAATATGTTTTGTCCCGTAGACAGTGGCTCAGTCTGCTATATGACTAGAACCCCAACTTTAAGAACATGATGATAATTTTTATGAACCACATTTCCCTAATCAAAATATTTTATCAATCGGTATACACTATTCGCATGGAAAGATATAATTCCATGTAAAACATATTTACACACACAAAAATTAACAAACCTGTAGTGAGCCAGCTCCAGCATCCCAAAATTTTACAGTACCATCCTGATGGCCGGTTATCACTATTTCTGAGTAACTACAAGACGCCGGCGACCATTCTCCTCCTGATACAGGCCATTCACGATCCGAAAATCCCGTTCTTCTATTTGCGGTACTACGACCAACCTATAAACATATATAAAATGACTATCACTAAACTTTTCCCTCTTAACTGTACAAAACCATTTACTTACCGAATAGAAAGCCGGAACTAAGTCTGATGGACAGTCAGCTAAATAAGTGCAACATGTAACAGGTGATTCATGTAAGTCCATAGGATAAGGCGATTCGAAACATGGAAAACCGGGTGTTAGTAAATCTATTAAAACTAAGTCGTGTTGCAGCAGTACTGCTATGGCATATGGTTCTTGCATTTCTGAAACAATCAACCCAACATTCGTGATTAGTTTGCATAAAATTAAATTCTGCTTTCGCACACAATGGCTTTTATCGAGATCTTACCACTCGTCCAAGGACTTTCACAAAGGGTAACAAAATCTACAACGGGATGCTCCATTTCCAAAACTGTGGTCGATTTCCCCTGCATTACAGTTATACAGGGTGATTTGCCACCCTTCTCCATTGACAATCCGCCCGAAAATATCGTGTACGTTTCACTGAAATGAAATTAAAATCAATAGGGGTGGTTTTGGTAAGCGTGACCTACATTTAGTTTTTTTTTTATGCACAGGGTTTGCGTTGGGGGTAGAATATACATATATAGGTGTATGAAACAGATAATAAAGAGCACTATGCGGTGCTATATAAAATCTTCGATTTAGCGCTGGCATTGTAAGCATACATTTAATGTACATTTTATTAAAGTGATTTATAACATCGCGCAGTATTATGGTGTTTCATATAAACAGAATAGTATTGTTACGATATCAATGTTGAATAGAATATTCGGATAACCTCTTTTGCACATGACTTTTGGAAGGCTATAGTTTCCATTTTACGCAGAATCTTTTAAAGGGTACTACATCTGCGGGTCTTTTTTAAATATGTCCTCGATCGCGACTAAAAAATTGTATAAGCACCTCAGCCATCTGAGTATCTTCCCAAAGAAAACACACTCCCGATCGAACATGTTCTTTTGACTGAGTTATATTTTGGGAAGGCTGTTCGCTTTCCGATTCCATTTCTGAATGAATCAAACAGAACTTGAATTGACAAACAATATAGTTACAAAAGTTTCGCAATTCAAAGAAGGACACAAAAATATCTTCCCTCTTCACTGTTGAGGCGAAAATAGAATTCTTGGTTTCCTAGGTCTGGTTGTCTTTATTAGAGCTTTGGGTGGATCTCTGTGGTGTTGCTAGTTGTAGGGATCTTTGCACAATCAAAATCGAGTGTAGGAGTAGGTACAACTTCTAGTTGCTGAGGTGCTGCATATTTTCCTGTAACTGCTTTCTTGGTGAATTTTGAATAGCTCTGCTCCAATTGAAGGAACTATATATACAGCCACCAAATGGGATGCTTTTGGGATATCGTATCATTACTGAATTTTTATTTCCTGCTTGTTTGACAAATTAATTTATCTGAACGTGCACATCCCCTAAACGAACAGTATAGTACCTACTCCCCGGAACCCATTCATCCATTAGAAGATTTAGGGTACAAAGTTGGACAGACTGAGTGAAATGGTTGAAAAGTGCAAAATATTGGCCTGAATTCCATAAAACTTAAGTCTCTTACTTTTGGAGAGACATCTTCTGGGCGAACGAGGTCAAATTGTGTACGATTCTATCCCCACACTCAAAGCCGAGACCCTTGCAAAGGATAACCGAGGCGGGCCATTGAAAAAGATATGATGACGAGGAACTCCTTGCCAATATGTATTTATACTCAAAACCTAATTTGGGGCTCACAGTTCGGGGTTATTTGGCAAATTTAATTTTATTTTCAAGCGCTGGTAAATATGAGGCAACACAAAGCGAAGAGCTGGTATCGTCAGACCTCAAAGAGGAAAATTGTGGCACAACTTTTCAGTCTCGACAAAGCGAGGAATTGGTTAAACTATACACCCGACAAGTGAAGCGATGGTAAAATTTTAGGAATTCCGCAACTACTACTACTACTACTATTGAGTATACAGAGTATCAGAATCAGAAGGATATTCAAAAAATATTATTAAGAAATTGGGAGCCATTAAAAATAGCAGCAGATCTAGCAACTGACGTATTGCTTCACATACTAAAAACCACTGATAGTGAGAAGATTGCTTTCTACTAGAGAAATGCAGTGAAAATTGCACTTCCCTTTAGTCCGGTGGACGTAAGTCTTTGCTTGTATCATCCAGGTTAAAGGATTTGTTCTACCTAACAAATAGAATTTGGATCGTCTTAGCCGCTTAACCATCTGCAGAAGTGGTTTTTCAATATCCTCAACACCTGCTGTGCCTCTCTACAGGTGAATGTGCAGGCCTTGTTGTCCTGACATGTACTTTTTAATTGTTTTGTAATACTTCCTCTCTCTCTCTCCCGATTGTGCTCCTTCTCGTGCTTTTTCTTTCTTTTTCCTCCGGAGAAGCCGATGTTAGTCCCTTCCTTTTTGTTCGACAAGATCACGAACATCTCCCGTCGTGCTGTGTATCACAGCTTTGTAGGCGAACTATATTACCGTATATGCTTGCGGATATTCTTCATCAAACAAAGAGTTTTTTGAGACAAAGTAAACAGTAAGGTTATGTTGGCTATTTAGACGAACTTGGACTTGAAAAACAATTATCTTGGTAGGTACCTAGTATCAGAACACTTTATATTGATTCCGCCAGGCGACAGGTGAACAGTGCATTCTGTATTCAATCAGTCACTTTCTGCCCAGAGCAATCATTTCGTTTTGGTAGTCATCGAATACGGATTATACCGCCAAAACCGATTGTCGACCTCGTGCTTGTATATCGAGTCGTTATATTTAACATTCTATTTTTTTTGTATATACAGTGGATTCCGCTTATTTGGGACATATCGTGCTAGATTTTTTTGTCCCAATTAAGCGGATATCCCGATTATCCGGTGTCCCAATTAAGCGGAATCGACTGTATACCAAAACTGTTTGGGAGCCCCTACACCTATAACAGCCACTATGGTTTCTGTATCTGATAAAATGTGAAGAAAAAAAGGTTACCACTTTACGCTTTAATGAATTCAACTATCCGTTGTGTGAAGTTAAACGCTTGTAGATGAGGATGGGGCGGCAAACAGCAGAGAAGAGCTTATAAAAGGTACATGGTACGCAAGTACATAAATAAATCATAGGTATATTATACTGACTAAAGTTGTGGTACGGACTCACACGTGATGTGAGAAAAAAAACAAAACGAGGATATCGGTTCGTTAGATAGACAACTAACTAACTAATACCGAGCTGATAAAAGCCGATGGATGAAAATATACGGGGCCTTTTTGGCTTTTGACAGCGAGAGTATGCTAGTGAAGTGTTTCGGCTCGAACGCTATAAAAAGAATCTAAGAACTCGGACATACGTACAATCCAAACAAATACAAAGATTGCGAAAATAAGTGCTTCAATGTGAAGCGGGAACGCAACTTTTCACCGACAAATAAAATCTCGAATCGACAAAATGTTGAAAACAAATATCGAAATTTTTGGAAGATCACCGAAAATAAATTCTGAAAAATGTCGGAAATTTTCGAGATTTTGAAAAAAAAAAATTCATTTTGGTGAGACCAATTTCCAATACCCTAAAATATTATTTTGTCGCCCATAAAAGGACGGTTATTTACTTAGTTTAACTTAACGTTAACGTGTAACTCAGGAGAATCGATGAGATTTTATTAAGTCCTTCTTCAATCTCTCCTATGTTCGCTTCAATCTCTCCTATGTTTTCTTAGATTCCTTATGGAATCGCCTTAAGCCGGAAAAACACTTCTAACGTTTGGTGTGTTGCGGAGTGCTGTGTCGCTTTCACTGCTAAGTATTTCATATGTGTTCAAAAATGTAATTTGTCTCGTGCATTTTGTCGCTGTGTAGTGTGTTGTGTCCAAAGCACTTCTGGTCCGATTGCGCCATGCTACTGTAAAGTGTGGCAACACACCACACGCTACATGTCTGGTTCTGGCTTTAGCTTTAGGTACCTACTAAGTCTGTGAGATTCAAAAAATTGTCCCTTCTCCGTGATTCTCATGAATTCGCAAACCTTATTTATTGTAAGAAAAACATTTTTTTTGTTTTTTTTTTTTAATATTTTTCCCTTAAAATATCTACACAAAATTCTTGAAAATATTGAAATACAAAATCTTGAAAACACTTGAAAATGATTGGTGTCAAAATCACGTCGATTTTTAACACCAATCATTTTCAAGTATTTTCGAAATTTTTTTTTTCAACATTTTGTGTTTTTTTGGGCAATGTATAGCTCTTCCCTTAAATTTATAAAAGAAAAAAGTCTCAATTTATTTAATTCGAATTCTGCTAGGTCGCCTACAAATAAGGGTTCTCGAACTGAAGTGTAAAGCCATCTAAAATTCTACCTCTTAAGACACTCTGAACTTACCCCAGTCGCGTCGTTTTCAAGTCGACCTTATGTATAGGTTTGCATGCCTCAGGTTTGCCGTCCTTGTTTGTTTTTGCTGCGCATGCAGTGAAATCAGCGCCACATAAAATATGCAAAAAAAAAAATTTTAAAGTTAATTAATCTCTCGTTTCGATATAGGTACTGTGGACTATTTTTTTTTTGTTCAATAAGGAGGTTGATTGAAAGACAGGTATTACCGTGTGGAAATGAGTGTATCTGCGGTTTGGGACACGGCCTTAGCGGCCACGTACACAGTGAACCGTCAGTGTGAGATGATACAAAATGCTTTCCTTCATGATGCCAGGCGATCGATCTTAATGGTTCGGGAGATTGCCATCGTATTTCAGCGCTTTTATTTCTCAAATCCCATTGTACGATAAGACCACTTTCGAAAGCAATTAGTAGCTGTGGAGAGAGAGGGAAATACCTTTTTGAAAAAGCGCTCAACGCAAATTACCCGTTTTTTTTGTGTTTGTTCATTTTACTTTATTGGCATCCAATGGATTATCAGATAATCCTATCACAGCCCCGGGGTGAGTGGTTCGTATACTGAAAAGAAAAGAATAAAATTGAATTACAAATTTGTGTTGTGTGCGCAGCGGTTATTGTATCCTAAGAGTAATTTAATTGTTGATGCTTGGGAAATATTTTCGAGTGCAGCTGTACGATGAATGGTTTAGCACATAATATCCCTGATGGAGGAACGCTGCCGTTGGATATCCGGCGCTAACTGCAAAGTGACATTAGAACCATTAACTTCTACACTTTCACTTTTGCTAGATTTTTTATTAAGTATATTACTTTAGACATCATTTATTTTGAAAACCTTTGAAAAACTGGTGAAATGACAGCGTGATTTCCACTGCTCAACATGCCTACACTAAAGGTAGAGGAGTGGAAACAGCGCTGCATGACGACGTCAGCACTATAGAAAAATCACTAATAGATAAAGAATATACACTAGCTGCGTTTTTAGACATTGAAGGAGCGCCCAATAATGTCAAAACGTGTGCAGCAAAGAGGGCCCTGCAGAATTCCAACGTTGATCTATCTCTCACTAATGTGATCATGAGTCTGCTCAATGAACGGAATATCAATGCGAGATTAGGTGACATTGATCTACAAGTAACTGCCTCCAGAGGCACACCACAGGGAGGAGTCATTTCTCCCCTACTTTGGGTTCTCGTCATCAATGAAGTACTCATGAAACTCAAAAACAGTCGGGTAAAAGCCGTTGCTTATGCGGATGATGTAGTACTGCTTGCAACGGGAAAATTCCTACCAACTATAAATGAACTGTTAGGAAGCTCACTGAGGACACTTAACTTGTGGGCAAAACATTGTGGCCTTGGGGTGAAGAAGCATACCGCACTTTGAACCACCACCCATTGAGGGTATACGGTATACCCCTGCAGGTGGCAGAGAGCGCGAAGTATCTGGGAATAATTCTCGATAGACAACTTAATTGGAAACTAAATGTCAATGATCGAGTTAAAAAGGCAGCGAATGCATTTTATGCATGCAACCGTATCTTCGGCAGAAATTGGGGACCTAACCCGAAGATAATTCTGTGGATGTATACAGCAATCGTCCGCCCTATACTCACATATGGCAATATAGTTTGGTGGCAAGCCACAAACAAGGTAACCAATCTAAAGGCAATGACAAAAATACAGAGACTGGCATGTATAGAAACAACTAGTACCTACGTTGAAAACAACACCGACTGCTGGGTTGGAAACGCTTCTCAACCTGCTACCTATGGATCTGTACGTGCAAGAATCGGCTGCCAAAAGTGCGTTGAGGATAAGCCAGACAAAATGCTGGATCCTCAGTCTATGTGGACATGCGCGAATCCTCAAGGAACACGTAGGGAGTGACATCAACTCTGATTACATGTCACCCTACTTAGATTTTGATAAACCATTCTCTTGCCAGTTTCTGAGCAGGGAAGAATGGGACAGGAACAAACCCACGGAAACGACATCGATAGCCATCTACACTGATGGATCAAAGATGGAATGTGGAACTGGCGCCGGACTATTCTCAGAGGAACTCAACATACATAGTTCAATCAGGCTTCCAGACTACTGTAGTGTTACTGGCTGTCGCGGAAGTGGCAAGCATGGTGTCAATAATAGCAGTACCACGGAATCATATTACCATATTTATTGACAGCCAGGCGGCTATCAAGGCAATCTCTAATAATGAGATAAAATCCAAACTATAGTTCGCCGCTGTCGCGAAGAGCTCAAGGTTCTTGGCTCGCAGCATAGTACGAATCTCTGCTGGGTTCCTGGACACAGGGACATAACCGGCAATGAGAGGGCTGACGAACTGGCAAGGAAAGGTTCTGCAATGGACCTAGACCAGGCACTTCAGTCGATCAAACCACCAATCTGCAGTCTCAGAGAACGAGTGGAATACAAGATCCGAATGAAAGCCAACATCAGGTGGAAAACACTAACCACCTGTGACATATCACGGAAGATATGGCCAGAGTACAACAAAAGCAGGACCAACAAACTTCTGCGATACGATAGAGCATCGCTGTCTAAGATTGTTGGCGCCCTCACTGGTCACAACCTTCTAAGAAGCCACACAATGAAACTAAATCCCAAGAACGACGACATTTGTAGAGGCTGCGGTGATGAAGAGGCTCACGAGGACACCCCTCACTTTCTCTGTCACTGCCCGAGTCTCTGTCACTTGAGGAATAGAACACTCGGAAGTTGCTGCTTCCAGGATATCCAAGAACTCTCTAACGTCTCAATATCCAATCCTTACAGGTTTCTGAGGGCAGCGAGATGGTTGGACAAAGTCGAGTAACCACGGGAAGGATGTGTGGTAGAGCTCCAGCGCAAATGCTGAAATGTCAGTATTTTTTTTTTATATGAAGTTTTGGCATACCGCTGGTGATCTAGCGGTCAACGAATCTGAAATAGAAGTAGCTGTCGATTTTGGAAAACCTCCTTGTATTATTAAAAAGTCGCACAAAGATTTCACAAGGTGACAAGGTACTAACGGCCAGATTTTTAAAAAAATTTGCTTAATTTTTTTTTTGATGTGGTTCAAGTCCCTCACTATTGCAGAAGACTCCCTCCCTCCCCCTCGCGTTATATAAGACGAAATGAAATAAATATTATACGCAAGATGTCCATATAGGACTTTCGGCCTGCCCAGCTTCTCACAAATGTTCATTTGTATCTGTTTCATTTTTGGGATGGTCGGAAGGGATCTTTTATTTTATACCGAACCCCTTATGCATAGCACTCCGACACAATAGCAATTAAACCACTGAAGATAACTACAAGCGAATACTCGGTGTTCGATAGATATCGCGATACTTTCAAAGTGGGTTGAGTGACTTGCATCATTTGTAAAAATATACAAATCCCGTAGGAAACTTCTCTATAGCAACATAGAATAAAAATATGTAAATATTCAAACACATCATCAAGCGATTTAATTTATCTCCAAATCAAATGCCAGCTTAAATGGGGGGCTGATGTCTTTCTATTGCTGTTTCCATCAGGATCTCTTCTTATGGGGCGTCCCCTTTCCGTACAAGGGATGCGCCATAACAAATCGGAATGTTTGCTTTTTGCATTATTTTGCTATTTATTTCTGGGTGGCTCATCTCCCTTAAGAAGATTATTGATTTTCTTGCACACTCAGCACATTTGCCTCTTATCAATGAAGGATGCTCAGATTTTAATACAGATACTCCCATTGAGTATAAATTTGCATTTGAATTCATAAAATGATCGGTATTTCTGATTTGCATATTAATGGCGATGTCTCCGGGAGGTTTTTATTTCTTTTTTTTTTTTTTAATTCAAATGGCAGGCAATTGCGCGCACGACAATGAATGCATTGAATTGCTTGGCATTGTGCTTTTGTCATTTAGAGTGGATGGAAGCACTTTGCTCCTTGGTTTGCCTACGATATTCGTGATGAAAGTGAAACCTCAAAAGCGCTCTACTTAAGTTCATGCGTTGCCTCCTTCTTCACTTATATTGACTAAAAGGAGTAAACTTTCCGAAGAAAGTGTCAACGATTATATTTTCTAACCTAGAAGACGATTTTTTTTGCCAAGTATAATGTTAGTCTTGCCAGGAGATGGGGGATGTATTCTGAACGACTAATATGCAAAACAATTTTTTTTTGTTTTTATTTAATGGCGTGTCGCGAACTATGGCGAGACTATGACTGAGCAGCATTCTGAGTTGACCTTACGAAACTGGAGCACGTAAAAAGGCGACATCGTTTGGAGGGATACCTACCATCACACAGGATTCAGAAAATGATACTTTGCATGCGAATGTTATGGCGAATTAAGCTTTTCAAGGAGCAGTTATGGAGGTGCACGAGCATTCAGAAACAGTCACATCTAACGAGACTGGAACACATGAAAATAAATACCACGCAATTTTGTGGGTAAAATGTTTTCACGATTTAATTAGTTTATGTAAATTTAGGAATGTCATGTCTGGGAGTAAAATTCAAGTAGTTATAGAGATACAAACTGCTCATTATTCAATCATATAATTTGGAATATCTACAAGAGGTCCGTTCGACGAGGTTAGCCCTAGGGCGCACTCAGTGCTCATTGAGAAGTGTCAATGAATTTTCGTGGCTGCCAAAAAACCCAAGGAAACTCTAGAGATTTAGTTTCATATCGAACACGAAATGTAACCCTGAGACCTGTCACTGGAAAAAGTTAGGAATATACAGATTTAACACCAGCAATAACATTAAATTTGTTTAATTAATGATTGTATAATATTTACTAGTGCTGCACAAGTCAATAATTCACAAAAATATGATTTCACACAAATGACAGCTCCGATTGACAGCCAAATCCAGCACTGAACTATTGCCCTGACTGAATACCTAGGGTTAGCTCAGTGCTCAACTAGGACAACTCAGGGCTCACCTCGAACACAGGTTTTCATTGTCAGTGCGAACTTAGTGCTATATCGAACGCGACTAGTGAGCCATAGGGTCAACGTCAAAACAAACGCAAAATTAATCACCCTATCGGAAGATGTTCTAATTTTTGCAAATGGCGTCGTTCGTCAATCAGTTGACATTTGTGAACTTGAACTAGACAGCTACAGTACAAAAACACTTAAGCAATGGAGCGCTATACTCCGCAAGAGCGTGGAATAATTGTGTCGATATTTTTGACCAATAATCGGTCGGCGGTGTTAGCGCTGCGTGAATTTCTTAGCTTAGCCTTAGCTACTCGACTCGAACAGATTGAAACCACAGGAGAACATGCAGGGCGTGGCCGCCACGGGACTGGCCGTTCGGCTACGAATATCAGCTGCCGAAGTCGCTGATAACGAAGAAACATCAACCAGATGATGGGCCACGCAATTGGGCATCACCAGCGAATTTTAGTGAAAGACCTACACATGTTCCCGTAAAAAGCGCATCAGTTAGTGCCTGCTGACCGTCAGTCGCATGTTAATTACTGTCAAGCCATCCTCAATCTCAATAACGAAGAGGACGATTTTGTGTCGAAAATCATCATGAGCGACGAGGCGCATTTCCGCTTAAGCGGTTACGCCAATAAGCAAAATCTTCGTTTCTGGGGCAATGAAAATCCGCGTGTGATGCACGAAAAGCTATTACGTCTACGCAAAGCTACACGGGAGGAGTGATTGGGCGAACGCTACAGGGCCATGATAAACGACTTCTTACTGCCGGAATTGGATGAGTGGGGCTTGCTGATAGGGGCGTAGCGAGGGTTCGAGACGTGGGGTGGGACTTGCCGCCTGTATACAATTCATTAAAATCGGCCCAGCGGTTATCGATTTATAACGTCATCGAATTTCACCCCTTAAAAGATTTTTTTTGTATGGGAGGTGCCACGCCCCTTCGTCCAATTTCGACCAATCTTAACAGGAACACTCCTGGGCTAATACCTAAGACCACCTGTAAATTTAAGCTCAATCGAGTCGGTGGTCTTCGAGATATAAGATTTTAAATTTAAATTTTTAATTTTAAAAATAGTTTAAAGTTAAATTGAGTTGAAATTTTTTACATAATGTATTTTCAAGGGCGACAGGGTTTGCTGTGCGAAGTCAGTGAGTAAGAAAATGAAAGGGTTACTGGTGTATCTTAAGGACCATTCACGAGTTTTGACAGATCGCGAATTTCAGACATCAGTTTCTACCAGCAATTTCTTATTTGAGGTTAAGTTCGAGCGAATGTTATTTTATTTTCTTATTATTTTCTTATTTTTTAACATTTTGTTCCGAGTTAATTTTTGAAAATTGCTAGTTTTTGCCGATTTTTTTTTAAGTTGCTCAAGTTAATAAATGTAAATTCCTTGATTTGCCGACTCTTGAAAAGCGTGGCCGGGGGCGGGGGGTGCATGTAAAGGTCCAAATAAAAAGAAAAAAAGAAAATTCGGAAAACCCCAAATAAAAAGCCAGTAAATCGAAAAAGTTGAAATTTCCACTTTGTATAATATACACCGCCAATAATCGCAAAAGTCAAAAACCAAATATTAAGAAAATCGTTGTTATTGGCCCAAAGTTTGAAGTTTAATGAAAATTAGACTAAGGGGTGTGCCACATCCCATAAAAAAAACCCTAAGAACCTTATATCGCGAGAACCACCGAAACGATTAAGGCACCTCCCATGCAAAAAAAATACATTAAAGTTCGTATGTCTCGACCAAACCGACTGAGCTGAAATTTTGACAAAATCTATGTTATAGGCCCAAAGGCGTTTCTGTACAGTTCTATGGTTTTTAGTTCTTTAACATTTTAGTTAATTTGTTTTTGTAATTTTTGAAAGGCTGGATAGATTGTTTAGCCTGCCTAAGACCTGAGATGTTCCTTCAATATGAGATACAGTTGTTGTATTTTAATAGCTGATTTGGGGATTGCGGAGAAAAGATGCCACAAAGGTGTTTCCGAGCCTCTTTCTCGCTAGTTAATCAGCTTTTTCATTTTTTCCCAATGGGCGGGAACCAATCATTTTCTGGTTTGGTTCCTAACGCAATGTGTTTGAAGGGTGTTAAAACAGTGCGGTACAGATTTGAAGACATTACATGTAAGAAGTATGAGCTTCGGACTTTTAAAGCTGTCTGACTGTTCGTAATTATATGGATGTTAGCTAAATTAGGACCTAAATTGTAGATGAGCCTAAAATACACTGGGGCTTTTCCCAATAAGTATTCAGACATTCGGCGTGGCCCATGAATGCCAACTCCCACACCCGAGTCCATTTTGGAACCATCCGTATAGCACTTAAGACCGTTTTAGAAGTTAGGTGAGTTATTGCTAACTCATGCATTTCTGCTTGTGATGTTTTGTTGAAGCATATGTTAGATTAAAGTGGCGGCCAACAAAAGTCCGAAATAATAAGGACGTTGTAAGACTGAGTCTAGAAAAAGGTTTCGTCCTACTCGTTGAACCAGTTTGAGCTTTTAACGAAGCTTAGGAGACTTCGAATATCTAGGTCGGTTAGATGGAGTTTCCGTTTTTGGGAGAGTGACGGACAGGACAGAGAAAGTGGAGAATGGTCTCCTCCTCTACCTTGTCCAAAATTGTACAAAAATCATTTGGGAATACGCCAAGACTTGCATGATGCCTGGGCCTGCCTATAAGGCAGTTTCCCGTGATGATAACTATTGTGGCGCTGATATGCCTTCTGTCAAGAGAGATAAAATTCTTAGAACGTTTAAGATCTATTTCTCCACCTAGGGTTTGTTCTTGTTTGTCGGAACTTGGGCTCAGTGCTTACCGTGCGAGGGGTCACAGGCTCGATCCCCGAAAAAAAAAACAAATTTCTTCTTAAATTTTTTTTACTGTGCCACCTCTCGGGAACGTCTGATAAACATCCGAGAACATAATTGTCCTTAAAACGCTTCTCAATTCAGCCGTTCGGACTCAGCATAAATTAGGGCAGAAACAAAACAGAAACTCACACAAACTAATTGTTATGAGAAGCTAGGCTAACTATTTTTTTTATAAAGCTGTCGGAATACCTAAGGTACCATTGTTTGGTATGACATTTAGTGTAGTTCTAAGTTTGGCAAATTCATCAGCCTTGAAGCATATACCTTGTGTCTTAAGAAGGCGGCCTGTTACCGCGAAGAACCTGTCAAATTCAGAAGGTTTGTGTCTAACTTGCTGATCTGCGTATTCGCACTTTTTATACCCTCCACAGGAAGGTATATTCACTTTGCCATTACGTTTGTAACGCCAAGAAGGATTCACCGGAGACCCTATAAAGTATATATATTCTGAATCAGGATCACATTCTGAATCGATTAAGCCATGTCCGTCTGTCTGTCTGTCTGTTAAAAGCACGATAGCGTCCAAAGGAATTGACCTAGGCGAATGAAATTTTGTAAGACGACTTCTTTTTACCGTCGTCAGGTTGGTATTGAAAATGAGCTATGTCGGTCAAGTAGTTCTGGTACCTCCCATACAAAACCACTATTAGACCCATGTGTCTCTCTGTCTGTTGAAACCACGATAGCGTCCGAACGAATCGACTTAAGCAACTGAAATTTTATGAGAGGTCTTATATTTATGCCCTTCAAGTTTGTATTAAAAATGGTCCATGTCGGTAAAGTAGTTCTGCTACCTACCATACAAAACTAATATTAGAAACATACTAACTCGCATGGCAAACATTTTGCATGACTTTTATGCAGTGGAGGGTATCAAAGCATCGGCCAGCCCGATGATAAAACTTTTACTTGTTTGATATAATTGTTAGTCTAAATTACATTCGGAATCGAACGGATACGGAAATAAAGTGTCATCTGTTGGTTTCTTTTTGAATCATACGTTATTTCGAAACTAACATCCATATGAGTTCAGAAAATTGAAACTCAGTATTATATTCTCGCGGTACGAAATGGATTCGATTTACGGTAATTGGAAGCGTGCAAGGACCGCTCTATCCGGAGAAGTAGCTGTTCGACAATGAGTAGATACTCCACGCCCCACGTATTGTGGTATTCCTTATAGAATTTCTGCGAGTCGCACTAGCAATGCATCGAAGGATTCTTTTGTATCCACTTGGATTGCATTTTACTGCAAAATATACTAAGATTTGCAGCCCTTATCGCATTTCTAATAAGCTGCTCTATGAGAGAACGGGCCAGAAGATATTACCATTCGACGACGAAAAAAACAGTTTATCGGTAGGACTATCGTATCGAAAAGGCGATACTTCCCTAGTTGAAATTGCAATGGAAACCTCTGACCCAAAATGGCATAAGAGTTGGTCGGCCATGAAAAATACTACATCCGGGTCTGACAGCTGAGGATGAGAGAGAGCTAAGGTTACCCACACGATTGCTTGTAGTGTGCCAAGAAGAGACTAACTTTTTCTACAACGCTTCATGCGATAAGCGGTTTATGGATATAGAAAAATGTTCACAATATCTTGGAAATCATTTACCAAACAACATTGCAGTAACCACGATGAGAAAGAAAGAATAAGCCCTCATGAGAACAACATAAGGACGGAAAGTGTAATGCTTTCGTTTATCAACTTTACTTTCATGTACAAACAACCGCTCGCAGCTCTAGACTTTAAGCTATACCCTAAGTAGGATCCAGCGGAAGACATTTTAACCACTTCCGTCGCCAGCGGAAGTTGCAAGTTATGCGTGTATACAGAAGTGTACAACATTTCTGAAATACCATCAGCACCCCTTTAACCGGTGGACGTATTATTTCCGAAAAAAAAAAATCGACACGTAAGTACTTACATGCGATTTCGTTGGATCAACGTTAATGAAAGAGAAACCCCTTGTGGCTTGTCACGTCCATGAACTATCACCTATATGCGTATGTATATGCCTTTATCAATTACGTAGGCTGCCGTAGTCGCAGAGTCCTTTGTTGAACATCTATCGACTCTGAAAGCTGGAACTCAAATGAGTATTGATGAATAAAGGAGTTATTCGCCACCACGTTGACGTATGTTTTGGATAAGGTTCATAAAGCTTACACATAAAGTGAGGGAACGAGAGCTAAGGATTATAAATTCACTTTGTTCCTTTGAAATTCAATTTGGGTTTGGACAGATTAATACCTTTGATGGATTAAAGTCACACACAAATTGTCTGTTCGGGATCGAAAAAAAAAATTCATAATGGGAAACCGTATATTAAATTTGAAGTCCTTTTTTCGTACAGTTTGTTTATATGTGCAATATGATGGGAAACCGAAATAAATCCGTAGGAACATATGACGGATGAGGAAATATATCACAAGCTGTGCGAAAAATACTATCGCATCACTTAAAAAATTGAATTTGTTTTGCAATTTATTTTTGTAGGTACCTATATCAGACTTCTCTTGTTAGAAATAAAACCAAAAACAAGGAAGTCAAGTGGAGTTAATCAAATGGTTAAACATCTATTAGCCCATAAGGCACGGCGTTCATAGTGGAATGACAATAAAATAGGTCATAATTCATGCAAAGGTCTGAATTACTTATTTTTAAAATAAGTATCATTTTCCTATTTTTGATAAGGACTACTGAAGATCCTTCAATTACAAAATATTCGACACATAAAAGCTTACGATTTGTGGTATTTAAAAAAATCATTTATGTATTAGGTGGGCTAGGTTGGGTTGAAGTGGCTGCCAGCATACCCCCAGCACCTTTAGGCCAATAGTAGGTCTGTTGTGATACCATCTTGATCATATATTTCTCCACTATTATTTGCTAGACCCATTTTGAGGTTTTAATGATATGTTTTAACGATAATAAACTTCCATGACAGATTTTGTCTGCATTTATTTGTGTGGTTAGTGATTCTGTTTTGTTTAGTGATTCTGAGCTGCATAGAGGAGAACAGGAAAGCAGAGTATTTTGCGCTGTATAAGTAGAAATGCTGGTTAAAACTGTTGCACTTATGTCGTCTTATGAGCCTGTACTGAGTGTGTTAGCTGTAACCTTTCAAAATTACATTTTTTGATATTGCAATATTTATAATTCCAGATTTTTTTCATAATTGCAGATTTCTCAAAATATTTTCATGGCAACACTGGGTGGAGGACAGTTTCGTCCACATCCTTATCTCTGTAGCTTATACAAAAAATTATTTGAGGGAACACCAAGATTGGTTAAGTGGCTATGTATCAAGCAGAGTGTCCAGTGATGACGCCTATAATAGCGCTAATATGAGAAAGCTCAGCGTTTCAGATCCAGTTTCGGGCAAATCTCATTTGTCGCTAGACACGTAGTACCGCTTGTCTATCTATGATTTGTTTTCTCAAAAGCTGTAATCTAATGTTACATGTAGTCATTGGTATACCTAAGCTAGCCTTGCCAGGGAGGAAAGGTACAGTTGTTCCAAGTCTGGCGAGTCCATTGGCGCTACTATTCCCTAGAATATTTCTATGTCCCGCCCGGCACGCAAATCTTGGGAATATTGAACTGCTATGCGATGTCTAGGAGAGACGAACTGGCTTGGCTTTTTTAGAGTTACTAGAGAATATCAGATAAAAACACCTCCACCAACCCTTTCGTCAGTTTTTGATCCGTCGGTTTAGAATTTAACCTACTTGTCCTCAAGAAAAGACTCTCCCTCCCAGAAAGATCTGGGGGGATGGTAGACTTGAAGTTTTTGTCAACGTTTAATTTGGGAGAAGTGTATGTAGTGTAGTATCCAACTAGGGCACATTTGGACGTGAGCTACATTTGAAACATTGCTAATAAATAATAGATAATAAAACAGCATTTAAAAACATTTCAAAGCATTACCTAAAATCTAAACTTGGTAATACCGTGTTATTTAGTCGTCAACGACTTAAGGATATAATTTCTTTACTGCACCTCTGCGATACGGCTTTCAGACGATCGGCTGAACTAGCAGCAATATGTCAAAAAAAAAGTATTTAGACAAGGCGATGCGCTGTCATGTGACTTTTTCAACATCATACTTGAGAAAATTGTGCAAAACTCTCAATCCAACACCAGGGACACAATTTCCCATATGTCTGTGCAACTATTCTTGCATACTCTGACGACATAATTTGCAGAACGCAGCGAACTGTCAATGGTGCGTTTGCAAGTATTAGCACAGAAGCGGCAAAAATGGGTTTTGAGGTAAGTGAGGCCAAAACAAAATACATGCTGTCAACAAGAAGGGACACACAACATCGACGAATCGGACAGAACGTCTCGAAACTTTGAGGTAGTTCGGGACTTTGTCTACCTAGGCTCCGCTATTAACTCTGAAAATGACATCACATCAGAAATCAAGCGAAGAATTACACTTACCAAGTTGCCAACTGATTAGTAAGACCTTTTCGAGAAACATCATGATGGAGACTCTATATAATATAAGACCCTTATCATCCCAGTCCAGCTTTAAGGCGCAGAATCATGGACGTTATCAACGGCGGTTGAAGATCTCCTTGGTCGTTTCGACCGCAAAATTCTTCGAGTGATTTTCGGACCCGTTTGCGTTGACGGGCTTTGGAGAATAAGATTTAACAGCGAACTCTACGAGCTGTACAGCGACATCGACCTGGTCAGAAAAGTACGTTTCAGTCGACTAAGATGGTTAGGACATGTAGAGCGAATGGACACCAAAGATCCGGACCGAAAAGTGGTAAATAACTCGAAAAGGTAGGTAAGTCAGAATATAACAATTTTTACAGAAGAGTTCTGAGAAGATCTATTAATTGTATCGACAAGCATAGTTTTTGCGCCTTAAGCTTAGTACGCTACTCGAGCTAAATTTTAGCTCCCATACAAAATTCTCTACAAAATTTAGTTGAGCTAAATTTAAGCCAATCCATTTAGCCGAGCGGTACGCTGCTTCAGCTAAAAAATCAAACTTTCATTTCAGACTGTACTGGATATATCTGCCACAATTTAGCGCGCCCATTAATGGTTCGGCACATTTTTTCAAACTAAATTTTGACAGGTCTGTTGGTTTTTTTCCTGTTGTTATTTTGTGTTGCCGAAAAATAAATAAGGATGAGTTTTTTCAATGAATACCTCGATGAGAAATCATTTGAAAGTGAAAATTTTGAGATCATAGAATAGCAGACAAGGAAAAAGAAAGTGCAGAAAATAAAACGTTTTTCGTGTCGATGATTTTTTGAAGAAAATTATTTTCTACGAACATCTGTTTTCTGTGACACTTACACTTACACAACGCACTCCATGTCAAAATTTAGCTAGGGTTTTAGCTAATGTTTGGAGAGAAAAATTGGAGAGCCGCTAAAATGTAGTTTCGCTCGAGCAGCGTACTTAGCTTTAGGT
Source organism: Cheilosia soror (assembly GCA_949372485.1). Taxonomy (NCBI): domain Eukaryota; kingdom Metazoa; phylum Arthropoda; class Insecta; order Diptera; family Syrphidae; genus Cheilosia; species Cheilosia soror. Next base: position 38,152,010 of record OX443563.1, read on the forward strand.
GAAAAAAGCAAGCATTTAAATTTTTGTTAAGTATACAAATTTGGTGTTTAATTTCTTTCTTTATTCGTCACTATTCTAAGAGAAATATTTAAACAGATTTGGATTAATCGCATACTTCTAGCTTACAGATTACGAATATAATAAGAATAACACACCAGCTGTACTCTACCCGCCTGGGTTTGGGCGTGCTCAGGAATTGTATCACTAATATATGTTCTTGTCTATCAGGACAATGCGATTTAAAATTTTACAACTTTAGCTTCCATGAGTGTTGCAGTGTTTTTTTTTGCATGGGAAGTGCCAAGCTCCTTTGTCCGATCCCGCTGTTATTTTATTAAATGCTAGCAGGCAATAAAATTCTACTTACAAAATTTCAAGGCTATGGCATTTGGATGCTTAGCGCCATCTAGGAAAACTTTAAAATATTTGATTTAGGTGCCCTTTTCACTTCATAGCAAATAGGTAGGTAGCAGTGGCGTGGCGTGAATAATTTTAAATGGTAAGTCGAAGTTGAAAAATATCAAAATGTCGAAGGGAACATGTAGTAGGTAGTTATACAAAACCTTCAGTTAATTTTTTTAAACCATAAAATTGAAAACTCTAGGAAGAAATTAAATTAATAAAGATATTTTTTCATCTTGATTTAATAGTGCAAAACTTTCATATTTCGATTTGCTCAATAAATCAAAAAAAAACTAATTGGGTAAATGATTGATATCTTGTCTTACAACAATGCTTTGTTTGCATAAGAAAGCGGGCGTTGAACAGAGAGGACCAAACTCAAAAAATGGCAAGTGTGCAAATGAGAAAGGAGACAAATTTGTTCTATCCAGCGAGAGGTTTTATAACCTGACTTATTTCGGGTTATTTTAGCTTTGGTAATGCTCAGAGAGTAATACTAATGATACAGAAGGGTGTGTGTTTTCGCGTGTGCTTGAAAATAAAGTTCAATTCAGTTGGTGGGGTCGGGGTGTGTAGCTGACTGAAACTGAGACTTTTAAAATGTAACTCGGTAGGAATCGGGTTATATGGACACCACGCCTCTGGTAGGTAGGTACACTTCACATAAACTACTACTTTTCGAAGTGTCGAGAAAATGCAATGTTTTGGATTGTTGCCCAATTTCGACCATACGTAAGATTGTCGGAAAATTTGAGTTCAATCGGTTCATTGGTTTTCGAGACAGGTATACGATTTTGAATGTATTTTTTTTTTAACATGGGGTTCCAAGCCCCCTTGTCAAATTTTCACCAAACCTAGCTTTGCCGTAGCTTCTATTAGCAAGCGCATACATTTTTTTTTAAATTGATCAATTTTAATTGTCTGCCACAAAAAGGATTCAACACTTGTTGAACAGGAATGGTGATTCTCTGTCAATTCATATAAACCAACTGAAACGAAAATGTATTACTTTGCAATGAACATCAACAAAAAGAATCACATCCTTTTCATAACGTACTTACATTATTTTATAAAAGTTAATGCGCTCTCTATACACAACACATACAGAGATTACGAATTATGTAACTACAATGGCCATCGCCATAGTAGATTTATCTGAAATGGAAAGAATGCTTGATGCCTGAGTACGATGTGATGATTTGCACTCATTTAACGCAACAATAAATCGAGTTAAAAGCTGGGCAATTAAAATCTCTTTGTGAACTACAATATAACAATGCTCCATTATGTTCCCCTATTTGTGTAAGAGTGAGGCCGGATGAGTGGCTGTGGCTGTGGATGAGGCAAGGGGAAAAACTCCAATGACTCTGCTAAGCCATTCAAATTCGCATTCAGATTTATCGTATATATGTGTGCGTTATACTTATACCCTTAAAAATGCAATACACATGACACAAGGATGCGCACGCTGAACGGGATAAGGGGTACCTAACCTACTGTACTATAGTAGTATCTATTGCATCGGGGACTGCAAAAAAGAGGTCGACATTATTTGCAAAGTATTAACCCTGAAAAATAAAAATCAATTCCACATCCACTCGACCTTTGCAAAACAAATTTAGCTCACCGTAAAAAGGTACTATTAATAAATACCGTATTCAAAATCGATTTTAAAGCGTCTAAAAGTGTTTGCTGTCTTCTTAAGTTTCTAGGTATATTAAAATGGTTAAAACATTTTGTTTTTCTTCTTCTAATTTGTTCATCTGCTAGTTTTTGTCAGCTTTTTTTTTAAATATTCGTCTCAAAAACTTGAAATTTCGTCTAAAAATCTGAATAAATCGTCAGCATTATTTTTGCCTGAAAAAAAAAAAATATAATCTTGAATATTCCCTTTTACTCAAACTTATGATATTGGCGTAAAATTATGGTCGCCTGATATTAAAGGAGGTTATAAGGCACTAAGTAGCGGCTCTCTAACGCCAAAACTGTCGCTTAACTTTTTGTTGAATTATAGACGCTTTTTACAAACCTACAACTAGTACCGACTTTAGTGTAGACCTGCCTCAAATTTTTGTCAAACAGGTTCAAAAATTCACAGTTTGAGAAACCAAACTCAGTTTGGCGGATTCTATTTTAACATATTACCCAGAGGGACCTGGGGGGATGCTAGACTTGAAGTTTTTGTCAAAGTTTAACTTAGAAGTAGTGTAGTCTGTGTTTTCAGAAACGGTTTCGAAGTTGCTCAGGGGGCCAACTATGTAATTCGATTCTACTTTCGATTCTATTTGAAAGTTGGTTCCGATTATACTTTCAAACGGAACCACAAACCAATAAGAATAGACCGTCGACTCCTCCCACATAACGGACTTTGCCTACAAGCTGCCGGCGAGACCAGGATTTTTCATGTATTGGTGCTGTACAAAATCAAAGGGGCGCCATTAAAGCACGCATACTTGAAAAATCCTGGTCGCATGGTATTGCATAGAAAAACATTGCCGCCATTAATTTTGACATTTACACGTATTCACAGACAGGGAAATTCTTTCCGGGGGGAATCGGATAGGTGTACGGGAAGTCGGCGGTCTATTCTTACTGGTTTGTGAACGGAACTATGTATGAAATTAGAATCGAATGTATGTAATGCCAACTTTTTCCCAAACAATTTCCGACTTTCGAACGAGTCTCGCATTGTGTTTGACAGACATTTGAATAAAACGAAATAATCATATTTGCTGTGATTCGTTAGGTGCTAAATCAACATGGACAGTGTCGCAATTTGATTTTTTACCGAAGAAAATGAGGATTGCAATGATCAAATTGAGCCCAGGAGAATTCGAGATAAATCCTTTAGATAAGTCGGGATGCATTGTCATGTATTGAACAAGAATCTCAAATTGAGATGTCTTTGTGTTTGCACATTTAGATGATTCCCTTTGCATAAAGTATATTTTAATACTCTTAATCTATATAAAGGGTCCGCCATCTAACGTTTTTTTTTCAACTATGTAGTGCTTATTTCGCGAATGGTAACACTTAGCTCATGTCTGATTTGACAGATAATTAGTTTTATCCTTCCGCTGAACGTATATGGTTGTGTATACGCTTGAACAACGCTGGGAAATATTGCAACATTACTTTGAAAATCATGGTAATGTTGCAGAATGTGTGCGAAAATTGCGTACGGATTTTGGAAGAAGAGAAGCACCGTCAGCTCCGTATGTTCGTTATCTTGTGAAAAAAGTGAAAGAAACTGGCATCCTCATCGATAAACCAAAGCGTGAAAAGCCAAAAACAGTGCGTACACCCGAGAAAATTGCTGCTGTGGCAGAAAGTGTGCGTGAGGCATATTTGGGCCATTTTTCTTCGAAAATGAGCAAGGAGTGGCCGTTACAGTCAATGGCGATCGTTATCGGGCCACGTTGAATGAATTTTTGTTCACAAAAATTGAAGAGGAGGATATTGGCAACATTTGGTTTCAACAGGACGGCGCTACGTGCCACAAAGCCGAAGCTACACTCGATGTTTTGCGCCATGTTTTTGAAGATCGCATTATCAGCCGCAGAGCTGATGTCGTTTGGCCACCGCGGAGCTGCGATTTGACACTGTTGGACTATTATTTGTGGGGTGCCGTAAAAGATAAGTGTTACGCCGACATGCCAGAGACAATTGACGCTTTAAAGGACAATATTCGTGAAGCCATTGGTGAAATACAGCTGCACACAATCGATAATGTGCTTAAAAATTGGACCGATCGTGTAGGCTACTGCATGGCCAGCCGAGGCAGCCATTTGAATGAAATTATTTTCCATTATTAACCGGAAGGATTGTACTTTCAAATAAAAAAAGGAATTTGAGAAAATATTCAGTAGTTTTTTTTTATAGAATTTCCAAAAAAAAAAGTTATTTGGCGGACCCTTTAGAGATCGAATCCAAGGATTTGATGGCTGCTTGGCTGTCCGAAAATATGCAGATATCCTTGGCGGATATGACATTTTTCTTCAGTCAAGATAAGACGTCCTTAATCGCCATTATTTCCGCCTGGAACACGCTACAGTAATTTGGTAGACGGAAGGAGAGCTTAAGATTAAAAGCAGTGTTAAATCAATACCTTTCACCGTGGGCGCACAGTTGCCAGATTGGGCGCTTTGTCGTATTTTGGGCTATCTTTTTGCTTAAAAAACGATAGAAATTTCTTCCATGAGCGCCCAACACAATTTTGGGCTATATATCGTTTTACAAATTTTGTTTTAATTTTGTTTGTTTTACTCTTTCATAAAACTAAAAAAATAAATATTTTGGACAAACAAAATGGATCGAATGAAGAAATTTTGAAGGAGAATTCAGAAACATTTATAACTCATTTTCGAGTTGATCACAGAAAAACAAAGACTTGAAAATTCCAGTTTCCAAAAAAAAAATATAAAAATCATATATATATTTACCCTTACTGATTCTGTAACGCTCCATACTTTTCATATTTTTCTTATTTTAAATAAAAGTAGGCGGTGGGTATTTGAATACATTTTCGAAATTTTAGTTTTCTCATTATTTAAAATTGCCGCCTACTTTTCATATATTTAAATTTTCTTCATGGTTCAAACTCAAAAAAACTAATGCTCGGCAAGTGCTTTCAAAAGGAAATTGGCAATTTAAAACTTTGTATATTGATAAAGAAGTAAAATATTATTTATACTCATAAATCTTTGCCCAGGTAGCAGAAATGTATGAAGAAGACGTTGTTGAAATTCCCACGGAAATTATATCAACTGGAGACTTGATTAAGACAATTTTTGGCGATTTGCGGTAAATGTCAATGCAGGAACTTCCAAAATGAGTCATTGCCGCGCTGACAAATGCGCAGACATTATAATATAATCGATTTAATTGGTAATAAATCCTAAATCTATTTTAGCGCCGATTCTGTTGTCAGTGAAGACTAAAGATCCAAATGATGCACCAAATTTCCCTGTTGAGTTCCTCAATTAGCAAACTCCATCCAGCAAGCCACCTCATGCCCTGTAGCTTAAGCAAGGTGTCATCATCATTTTGCTGAGAAACTTTAACCCTAAAAAAGGATTTCAATGGAACTCGATTGATTGTGGAAGAGCCTGGACGAAATGTGATAAGAGCAAGAATTATTTCGACATGCAATCACAATGATTTAATTTCCGATAAATTCTAGCGTACGTAATAAAATAAGCAAGGCTCAAGACCAGTCATTTGATCACGTTGGCATGCATTTGAAGACCGAAGTATTTTCACACGGTCAACTGTATGTGGCTTTATCACGATCAAGAGTTGCAAGTCAAATGAAGATGTATATTTATTCTAATCCACAGCATGAAAGATTATTTATTAACCAGAGACAATTCACACGCAATGTAGTTTTCAAAAAAGTTTTTTAAACAAAATAATTTGTTTATCAATATTACTTTGCATACCCAGCGAAGCGGGTACAACCAACTAGTTACCAATATTTACTGAAATAGCCCTTATTTTTTTAAAAGGGCAATCAATTTTTTCTGAAGATTTTCCACTAAAATCCAACATATTTGGCGCAACATGTCATATAGGCACCTTAGGCCAAGCTTCTCACAACCATTTGTTTGTTTAAGTTTTTTTTATGGACGAATACAAGGGACTTTCAATTTTTAGGCCGAGTCCGAATTGCTGATTTAAAGAGCTTTTCAGGACAGTTTCAGTACATAGAGTTTCGGATGTTTGTCGAACGTTCGCGAGAGGTGCCGCAGTGGAAAAAACCTTAAGACGTAATTTGTGTTTTTCCGGGGATTGAACCCGTGACCTCTCGCACAGTAGTCGGATCCAAATAAATTAAACTTGGATTTGGCACTCCAAAGTACTTTTTTCCAAAATTTCAAATGTTTTTTTAAGTGGAGTCTTTCGAAATTCCGGCTCTTGCTTAGGTTTTTGTTGACATAATATGTGTTTTTTGTGGAATATGCATCCACGAAGATTTTGTTCTACGACACAACGCCCTGAGTTTTTGATGGAGTTTAGGTGCAACAATCTCCTTAATTTTAATGCACATTAAAGTAAAGGCAAATCTTTTTTTGGAGTAATTTTGCGTCCAATCTAATTTCTTTTGCGGTTCTCAAAACTTCCGCTCTTCTTGTATTTCTTGTATTTCCCCAAAAACAAGCTTCGTAGAAAAACAAATCTTTTGCTATCAATGCCATTGATTCGTTTCCATTTTGATAGCTAGGAAGTTCTGTAGTACACGATTTATTTTTACCCATTTTTGTACTGTGTAATCAATACACAAATTACATTGTTGCGAACAAAATTCCAAGGTTCCTGAAGCTCAAAATTAGCTAGTCTGCTGGAATTTTCATATTTTGCGCTTTTCTTTCCGCGTAGCATTTGCATTTTTATGGCGGAGCACCAAGTGTTCCGCGGAGCACACTTTGGGAAACTCGACTGTAGAAGAAAGAGCGTTTTCATTTGTGAATTTAATTAAGACCAAACAGCGAAAAACATTGTCAACGGAATCTCACGATATGCTTTGATGCGCATACCTGTTTTATAATAAAATACAAGAATCGAATTATTTTCAACGATTTTTGGGCTTCTTTTCGGGAAACGATATTGGGCTACATTTCTTTAAGTTTTGGGCGCTTAAAGCAAACAAAGTTCTGGCAACCCTGGGGCGTTGGACTTCGACAGGGGTGCGTCTTGTCTCCTCTCTTATTACTTATATGGACTGAATGTTACAACTTACAGCGCAGTCTTGGCGGAGGATGTTTCGAATTGGGAGATCTGAGAATAAGTCATTTGCTCTTCGCTGATGACTTGGTCATCCTTGGGTCCTCTCAGACTGAACTTTAACACGCACTCGACCGATTTGTAGCCGTTTGTGTTACGGTTCAACTTTTACACTAGCTGGATCTTAGCTTTTAAGCCAAGATCTTTCCGTAAAATCTTCCACAAAATGGATGGGCATAGCTATTATTATTTCGCACGACGGCGAATCGACTCATTCGGATTCTCTTCAACACTGCGCTCCACAACGGCAAAAAACTTCTTCCGTTCGCACTGTTTGTCCTCTTTGGGGATGCGTTTTATCCACAAGAGTATGCACGATGCGCAAAAGATCGTGTTGCGAATAACTTGCCCAGATCGACGATTATGGCGACCGTAAAATGGTTGTAGCGGACGATAAATTTGGCGAACCGTACCATGGTTTTCAAAACGAGTTTTAATAATTTGCACGCGTTGTTCTGACGTTAATCTATTCATCGTAAAATGGCAAAATCTACTAACCGAAATACAAATTAACTTTCAACTGTTAAATTGACAATCTGTTAGAAACAGTGTTGCCAGTTTAAAAACCAAACCTCTTAAAAAAAAAAAAACACTTTTTATAAATGTCCTGAGAAAACGTCTCAATTCAGCCTTAAAGAATCGTAATAAAATTGTAGTCTTTTCCATTAGTTCTTAAACTCATATAAACGAATAGCTGTGAAAAAATATTTCTATGGTGTCTATTCTATACCGACCTGTTGCGCCATCTATATATATATGTATTAATCTATTGTATTTATTTATCAATAACTCTGCTCGGGTGGTACTTTCGATTCACAAGTTTTGCCAAACTATGCACTACCTATTAACCTATACCTACTTACATAAAAAATAGAAGTACCTTATCAACATTTAAAAATGCGAGAAAAATTGATATTATTCACAACAAACTTTTCATCAATATGAAACAATTTTCACTACTACCGAAAATTATACAAAGGCAACCTCAACCTGCAACCTCGCCAAAGATTTATTCATAATTAATGGGAATACCTCGTGCGAACACAGCCGGAATTAATTGAAATTCCTGTTAAAATGGTATGCCGTAAAAAGGGCAACGATGTCCAGATTCTGCTATCTCGGCCATAGCCAAGAGTGCCACTTGGGAGCTACGAAACCATTTGGTACTCTGTTGTTACTATCCCTGATGGCTGGGTTTTAATTTACATTTTATTTGACTGAGCACAAAGCGATTTTCGAGTGCTGTCAAAACCTTTCGACAATAACTTGTCCTTAACTGAATACCGACTGTTCGATGAGGACACTCCACCCGGCAATATGGTTATGGGGTGTTGTTGTGTACACCTTTTTCCTGTCTGCAGGTGAACCGAAATAATGTAATCTGTGAACTACTGGAGTGGGACACTTGGTCTTATTGTATTTTTTAGTGCTCCGAAGGTTATGCTCGTATATAACCGTGCGAAGCTGAACATTTGACCCTTTCAAAGGGCATATTTGTGACCGTAGGTAGATGCTTCATAAAAACTAATTTCGGGCTCAGTGTGTTGAATAAATTTCGAAAACGGTTATTTATCTCGTTCGCATGTGTGGGATTATTGCGAGGGCTCTTTGCGCTTATACGTTATTCTAATTACTGTATAGGGGCTTCCGAAAAAAGTACCGGTCTTGTGGAAGACGGAAAGGAAAGCGTTCCTTAGTACTACAATATTCACCTATAACATGTGTGTATGCGACGTGACAGCAATACCATCATGCCGAGATGAGAATAGATTTTTTTTTCTTGTCCTTGAACACTTGTAACCAACCAAAAGTGGCTTTGGAACGCATCATATGCTGGGACACGTTTTATATATTTTTATGGGTTGGCCAATAAACATCAACAATTACGCGGCGAATAATATTGTATTGGCAAGGTGATGGGATTTAAAAAAAAAAGGAAAAAAAAAACTCAAAATAAAGGATACCTCGTAACTCTGGGTGGTAAATATTTAAGCATACATTCAAGCCTGTAGTGATAAAAGTTTATGACCTTTGGTAAGCAAGTGTAGCTTTTTCTAAAGGTCTTTTTGAAACAGTTTTTATTGGATGCGTGCATGGTGATTCTGGTGGGTGTTTAGTATTTTTAGCCAGTGAACGACTGTTGGGAATTTGCGATGGGGAACATTCCATATTATAATTTTACGAAGAATCTTTCTCTCGAAGCGACCGAGAATATCTTAATAAGCTTTAGCGCCATAAATCTGGACTTGGTTAATCAGGGTCTTACCTCCATAGTTGTTCGGGATAGGGAACTAGTAACCAATTGCTTTCTCATAACATAAAGAAATTGGCACGATCTATTCATCAGTCAATTTTTCTTGAAATTTTATTAGCAGGAATTTTAGCAGAGCTTATGTAGGTATACTTAAGTCCCCTAGCAGTCGATTGTGAGGTTTTGTCCAATTCGCCGATGTTGGGTGTCCCGCTTTTGGTGGACGCAATTTGCTTGAGTTTTTACCTCATTCACGGCAAAACCAATTTTTGCAGCTTTCGTTTTACAGCTTGCTGAGTAAATATTAAGTCGGTCGTGAATTTACCGGGCTTAAGACCGCACTGGTAAGGGTCAATCAGTTTACAGTTACTTGTTGATTGAAAAATCATTAGTCTCGGTGAAAATCGAGCAAACAGTGCGTCTAGATCAGATGTGGTGGTCGTCTACTGATGAGCCCCACCCCATCCGAGGCCGAATCAAATTTAAAAATTTGTGATGTCAATCAGTTCGTTAACAAATGGTTGTATATGTTATTCAGACTGATATAGTTGACGCAGTTCAGAGATGATCCAATTTATTGTGGATCGGGCATACAATGCTGAGGTTTTGCTCTTTAGGCACACTTTCACCGGAACAAATCTTGAAGGTGAATTGGTGTAAGTAGTCCTTCGCTGCTACATCAGCCTTAAGTATAGATATTCCCATATTCTTACTTTCTTTTCCATCGGAGGAACGGAAAAATTGGCTTTCATCGTCTAGATTGGATAGTTCGTTCATTCTGAAAGTAAAATTTCGGTAGTCTCGAAGGGTATGTAACAGTATACTGAAGTGAATCGGTCAAAGTCTCCACTCTATTCGCGGCCTTTGTTGTACTTTCGATTATATCTCATCTAAGGGCAAGTTGTACAATGTTATAGGATGAAAATGTAGTGGCTGGCATTCGTCCAAATCGACCAACTTATAAGCACAATAAAAGTTTCCCAAATACAACTTAAGTTAAGCAGTCCACATAAGTAGGGGCAGATGCACATGATCACATTGATACTGGCAAAAGCAGTTCAATTTTTCATTTAGATGTTAACAGGTTACTATACCACAACCCGTACTGCCGTGTTACATAGGAATAACAGAAGACTTCGAATGAGGTTGTGTGAGTGCACGCGATAGAAGAAAAAAGTCATCTTCTGAAGAAAAAAAATTGGTAAAGACTCATCCCCAGATAAGTAAGTTGGTTATACTTATATTGGCCCCCGATGAGAAATTACTGTATCCTTTGTGAACCCGACTGGAGTAGTGGGGAATGGATGCATTGCTGACTTTCACTTATAGCACAACAAGTGTTGGGTATTGAAATACGAAAGACGGCAGTTAGTAATAGTGTGGCAATCAGCATGGCAAAAAGGCATGGCAACAACTGGGAGGAGTAAAGGCGATGAAAGAAGGCCAGTAAGGATGTAAATAAACCGGCGAAGGTGCGAGTCACTAAAGAATTCACAAAAATTGTCCCACTGTAAGTACTGGTGCACACAAAAATGCTAGATCATGGCATGTTGTCGTCGCCTGCCGAATAGGTGATACTGATACCTGATACGGATACCTATTGTAGCGGGGTCTGGTCCAAGGGTTAGGCTAGGAAGACTTATGGACGCAAGTTTTGTCTTTGAGAGCGAGTATTTTAATTCGATTCAGATACCGTAAACACATGCCGTCCGGGTTGGATACCCAAGCCCCAAAACCAAAAACCCAAATAGATGTTGAGTGTATTCACAATGCAACCCCGCTGCTTGGGGTCACTGTTGGATGTGGACTAGGCGCAAGGCTAGGTATAGGCAAAGTTTTTTTTAAATATTTATAATAACAATTTTGGGCATTTTTGATTTGATGGATTTTGTATTAGGGAAAATCAATTTCAGGATTTTTCAAACAGAGTCTTTTATTAGAAAGACTATTGGGCTTGCTGTAGGCCACAAACCAGTAAGAACTAGACCGCCGACTTCCCGTGCACCTACCTAATTCTCCCCGGAAAAAATTACCCTGTCTGTGAATACGTGTAAATGTCAAAATTAATGGCGGCAATGATTTTCCATGCTATACCATGGTTTTAGGATTTTTCAAGTATGCGTGCGTTAATGGCGCTCCTTTGATTTTGTACAGCACCAATACATGAAAAATCCTGGGCCCGCCGGCAGCTTGTAGGCAAAGTCCGTTATATTGGAGGAGTCGACGGTCTATTCTTACTGGTTTGTGCTGTAGTTGCAGTAGCGCAGTGGTTAGTATGCTAGCCAGGTGCCCATCGACGAAATCGGGATGGTGACCAATCGTGAGATTGCTCATCACCCTGATTATAGGTAAATTATGTTAAGTAGCTTAGGTAGTTTTAAGTAGTTTTAGGTAGTTTTAAGAAAAACCAATAATAAAGAGTTCAAGTTTTGCAAGTTTCTTGGAAACTAAAAAACAATGCAATACATATGAAATAGATAGATTTAAGGCAATAGTTAAGGATATAGTTAAGTTTAGAGTCCTCGTTAAGAGCCAGTAAGCTAGATTAAGATACATGTTAGTTTTAATTTAGATTTAATAATTTTGGTCTAGTTTATAAGCTAAATAATGAATCAATAAAAATGAATTTAAAAGTAAAAAGTAAGTAAAAGTAGTATGCTGGACTACTATCATGCGAGGGGTCCCAGGTTCAATCCCCGGAAAACACAAATTACATTTTAAGTTTTTTGCTAGAAACCGATCGAGTGCGCGCTGAATCTAAGTCTGAGAGGACCCAAGGATGACCAAGTCATCAGCGAAGAGCAAATGACTTATTCTCAGATCTCCCAATTCGAAACGTTCTTCGCCAAGACTGCGCTGTAACACCCAGTCCATATAAGTAATGAAAATAGGAGGGGACAAGACGCACCCCTGGCGAAGTCCAACGCCCATGGTGAAAGGTATTGATTTAACGCCGTTTACCCGAACACAGCTTTTACAGTTTGTGTTGAAGCTGAGATGAAAGTAAATGTGAACAAATCTGAAGTCGTCTTCAGAACGCCTGTTCAATGCACTCTGCATGTTAGTGGAGTCCCATTGAAACAGGTGGAGAAGTTTAAGTATCTCGGGGTCTTATTCACGAGTGATGCCAGGAGCAATATGCCGAGTTTTCCTATAGGATTGGCCAGGCTGGGTCAATTTTGAGACAGCTTGGTTATTCTGTTATTAGGAGGACTGAACTTGGTGTCAAAGTTAAGTTGTCAGTCTTTAATTCGGTGTTTGTTCCAACTCTTACCTATGGTCATGAGGTTTGGGTAATGACCGAAAGAATAAGATCGCGGATACAAGCTGCCGAAATAAGATTTCTCCGTGGTATTGCTGGTGTGACTCGTAGAGATCGCATTAGAAATACCAGAATACGTGAGGAACTCAATGTCGAGCAGCTACTCATGCTTCGGTGGTTTGGTCATGTTAAACGCATGTCTCCAACTAGGATCCGACGACGTGCTATTGAATCCGTACCATCGGGCAGGCATCCTCTAGGTAGACATAGGATGAGATGGTTAGATCAAGTCCACAATCTTTCCTATACCCGTATGGGGATTGCCCTTGATGATTTGGAGTCGATGGCGGAGGATCGAGAGCTATGGAGGGTCCACTTGAGCAACCTACACCCGCGACTCACTTAATGGATAACCGGTATATTGAAAATGAATGAATGAATAAGTTTTTTTCTACTGCGCTACCTCTCGCGAACGTCTGACAAACATCCAAGAGTAAGAGTATCACTGAAAAAGTATCACTATAAAATTGTAGGTCCCTTCCATTCGACCCAAAAATAAAACTCACACAAACGAATGGTTGTGAGAAGCTGATAAGGAACAATCCAGACACTAATGGCTCTCTATGTGGTGCACAAGCACAACACGCATCGGCGTAAAGGGGCCAGGGGAAAAACGGCTTAAGTCCATTTTTACTCAAAACTAAGCTAATTATGCAGTCTTTTTCGCAAAATATGGTGGTACAGTAGAGAACAAATTCGTTGACCATGATAATAATAAGCATGACCATGAGGATTGAGGATACCAACATAATTTTTAACAAATCAAATTCCAAGGCATATACAACAGCTCTTTCATCGCAAAAAAAAGTTCCAAAGAGAAAAAAAAAACAGCAAAAACAGGCATCATTGTAGAGACTCTACAACAGTCGCATTCCCATTAAAAAGTCCAATTGAAAGACTTACATGTTACAACATTCCTTGAGAGACAAGAGTCCAAAGTTTTTCAAAAAAAATTAACGTTTCGACAAAAACCAAGAAATTTATTGATGCACCTATGGAGTGGGCGCAGTAGCACAGTGGTTAGTGTGCTGGACTACTGTGCGAGGGATCCCAGGTTCGATCCCCGGAAATACACAAATTACATCTTAAAGTTTTTTCTACTGCGCCACCTCTCGCGAACGTCTGACAAACATCCGAGAGTATGACTGTCATGAAAAAGCTTCTCAATTCAGCCGTTCGGACTCGGCATAAAATTGTAGGTCCCTTCCATTCGTCCCAAAAATAGAAACTCACACAAAACGAATGGTAGCGAGAAGCTAGGCCTTGGGTGTCACCCGTCTGTTGCGCCACCTATTAATTTTCGTTTTAATTTCTATTTTTATTAGTAAGTAAACTTATATTTTCGGTTTTTTTTTCGAAATCGATCTGAGTGTATTTAAGCCATTTTCCTCTGGACCGTTCATATGTAAAAGGCAGATTTATGGAAACAGCACTACAAGAGGTCACTAGAACCATCGAGAAGTCCTTAAACCTAAAACAATTTACTTTGGTAGTCTCTCTAGCTATAGAAAGATGCTTTTAATAACCTAAAAACTGAAACCACAACATCCTCACTTGTTAATGTCAACCATACACTGAACCGTGATTCAATGGTGCAAGGTACCCGCAAAGCACGAGCATTGAATAACTTTAGTTATTTTAGTTATTCAATGGCACAAGCTATAAAAAATATGCTAACACATTAAGGTACGCGAATCGTAGCGTACTTCTTGGCGCGAATGTCGACTTGCTATTATGAAAAGGACATCTTTGTAGTTGAAAATAAATTACCTAAAAGATGAGCAAATTATGAGGACAACTTCGACATATTTATTTAGTATGTATTTTCATTATTATTTCTTAAAACTACTATTAATATACTCACACTTCAATCGCTTTATTCCAGTTAATAATATATCCACTTAGTGCGAACGTCTCAATATGTACAACATGAATATTTCCCTTCTCGGTGCCAACATACAGCCACTTGCTTCCGACTGGCAAATGAATACATGTTATCCTGTAAAGAGACACATCCGACAGTTATACGCAATCACACAAATTGAAATGCATGAAATAAATCTACAGAATGTCAAGTTGGCACATGGCAAATTTTTGGTAATCAGGCAAGTCTTTCAGAATACATACCTTTCTCTTTGAAATTTTAAACTTTGTACTACTTGTGGACACTTTTGACGTATATTCCATAAATGTAGTGTATCGTCGGCTGTGGCAGTTACTATAGCACCCTCGTTCACCAGGAACTCAATGTGGATGACAGCACACGCCGAATCACCTTCATGTCGCACATGTGTATCCACACCAGGACGTCCAAGTCTGTTCAAATTAATGCAAATATCTAGAGTTAAGGAAAATTTCAGTTTTCGTTATGTCCCGCAGATCTTTTATAATATGTTGCAAGCATATCTATATGGATGTCCTAGAAATAATTTCATTGTACAAACAGGTGAAAATGTACGATATTAATTTTTGCTTGTGCAAATTACCTTAGTACATACGTAGCAGAGTTTTTCTTATTATCCTACTCCTCGCATAAAGAGAACATGCTCCCCAAACTGATTTTTTAATAGACATGAAAATTACATTACACTAACGAGCGAGAAACCTTATGTAGGTAGTAGGATCCTGTTTCGTATTAATTTCTTGATATTGCGGCAACGGAAATGGCGCAATTACCAGGATTCTTGGTTATTATTTTTTTGTTCATACTTGAGATTGCGAAGATGTAATACATGATAGAAAAGTATCTGTGTGTACATTGTACAAGGTGTGCCAAGAACCGTAGAGAAGTAGGAAAATCTCTCAGCATACATTTTTAGAAAATCTTCAACAAGTCGATTCCTTGAAAAGCTTATTAAAATTATTATAGGTTTTCACTGTAAAAAAAAAATGGGAAAAGTAGATTTACTTTGGTTGTTGTGAGTGTAGAAGAGAGAACGGATATTGTTGGCTGGCTTCCTTTCACGGTTCGCGCTAATTACGAGCACACAGACAAGGGAAATAAAAAGAAATAAGAAACATAATGCAATTATTTTCTTTGTTGATTAAAGAAAATATTTCTGAAATCACTCCCAGCGTCGTTAGGGTCTGCTCTTCGAAAAACCAAAGATAAATTAAAACGAATAATAATTATTGTCGTTGTTGGTTCGTGAGGTGTACAGCCGGAGGGATGCATAAAAGCAGAATAACGAAAACTGTTTTGGAGTGAAGATAGAAAAATACAGCTGGATCTGTTATGTTTTGTGGAACTTTAAAGCGCACTTAGGTATTTAAGGAGTGAGGAAAATGTTGCAGTTGCTTAAAGGATGGAGATAAAAGTTGGCTGGTGAAAAGTACACATATGACCTTTTTTTGGGTTGCTTAAATTTCATGGTGGTTAGTGTGCTGGACTAATGTGCGAGGGATCCCAGGTTCGATCCCCGGAAAAACCAAAATTACATCTTAAAATTTTTTTCTACTGCGCCACCTCTCGCGAACGTCTGACAAACATCCGAGAGTACGACTGTCATGAAAAAGCTTCTCAATTCAGACGTTTGGACTCGGCATAAAATTGTAGGTCCATTCGTCCCAAAAATAGAAACTTACACAAAACGAATGGTTGCGAGAAGCTAGGCCTTGGGTGTCCGCCTGTTGCGCCACCTATTTATTTATTTATTTTTTTTAAATTTCATCTTAGGAAGGTAAAAAAAATTACACACAAATGACTTTTTAAGGTTGCATACCCAAAGGAAAAAAACGGAACCTAATTGCTTTCGCTACGATGTCTGTCCGTCTGTCTGTGTGTTCGAACCCACTAAGACTAACTTTGTTCCTAGGTCTATCTAAAAACCCATTAGTTTTGTTTGTACTAGTTAAACGACAAATACGAATGTGGCGATACATCCACTAGTTTTGGAGTAATTAGTAATTTGGTGGAAAAATATATTTTCATTAAAAAAAAAAAACAAAAAAATTTATCACAAAAATACAATCTTATGCTTTAGCCCAGATAAAAACCACCAATCTGCGATTGCTTTAAATGTTATCGAAAGTGCTATCGATTGTGTCATAAATGGTAATTTGACAACCCAAAATTTATAGGGGAAACTGGGGCACAGAAAATTGCACATTTTACTATTGCTAGAGGAGGATAACTAATTATGCCACCAAAAAGTATTAAGAAAACAAGTTTATAAACAGTTTAAAATTTCGAATTCAAAACTTTTTGCCGCGAACGAATCGACCCTTGACGCGAATTGTCAAAGTTTATTCGCCATCCACATCACTTAAATCGCGTTCCACAAACTAGCGAATAAAACATTCGTTCGAGCTTAACCTCAAACTAGACGTTACGGGTAGAAACTGATGGCTGAAATTCGCGCGAACTGTTGCGACCTAGAAAAGTGTTCATGTGAACGGAGTGTCAAAACTTACGAATATTCGTTCGCTCGTGGGTAGTCGCTCTTATGTGAATGGTCCTTAAGAGTGTAAACAATTTATGGTGAGTTTTTCTTATTGTTTCAATTAGGCCTGTAAGTTGCATTGAAATAAAAGCTAAGCTACCACCACCCATCAACGCTCCGGGAAAATCGAGAACAACGAAATTCCTGAACAACTAACCCATTTTTTTTATAAAGTTTATTCAGTCATTTGTAAAATACTATTTTGTATAATTTGTGAATTTCAGTTTGCTTCTGTTTAGTCGTTTTTGTTTTTTTTTTTTAACAAATTAAGTTAGTTTATTTTATTAAAAAATTACAAAACTTGTAGTAGTTTATTAGCTACCAAAAGCAATTACAAATACTGCCGTTCAAAACTGCTCAGCATGTCAAAACAAGGTGCCCCATTCTCCCTTAAAAAAAAGAAAAACAAACATCAACGAACAAAATATGGACATGAAAGCTTGCAAGTCAAAATTTGGACTTAGGAAGAGACACTGGGACCAGAAACAGACTGGGACTGTTAAAATGCTACAGTGCGCGTAAGGAGTTGTGCATTGCCACTGACTCGCCGCTGGAACTTGAATCATCCTGAATCATCCGCTAAAAGTGCAAGCACATCCATAACGTCCTGCAAATCGCTCTTACGGCTGAAACTCGCTGTTGCTGCAGAGCTTGCCAACAATAAATAAAGCATCTGAAACTAAATGCATTTCTTCTCATTTGTGAACTATTTTAATATGCCTATAGCTAACTTGTTCTCGTCATTTATGATTTTACAAACTATTGACTGCCTGTGCCTGCAAATTTGTTTGGTGAAAACACAAATAAAACAGCTATAAAGTCAAATGTAGACTAGTGCTGCCAAGTCACAGTAAAGCTTTTTTTTTGTATTTTATCTAAGCCTATATAGGATTGAAAAAAAAAAACACGCCTTTTGTTTGATATCAACAAATACAAATTCTGTATCAAATAAAAATTAATAAAGCAATTGTTACAAATTTTCGAATTTTTACTTGGACATATAATTAGCACATAAGACGAAATTACCAATTTTACCTTCAACTCTTGGGAATAAAATTAATATTTAGTCGGAAATCCTTTGTTTGCTATAACAGCTTGCCATCGCCTTAGCATATTTTCAGCCAATTTTTTGCAGCGTTCAATTGTTGTTGAATACCAAGCACTTTTGATATTTTCACATAATTCGCCCAAGTTTTTAGGATTCTTACTTTCAATGGCGTTCAATGTCGTTCCACAGGTTTCTCAATCGGGTTGAGATCGGGAGTTTGAGCTCACCAATCGAGAAGTATGCTTGGGATCGTTGTCATGCATAAAGCGCCACGTTAGAGGCGAATTCTCATCAGCGTAAGGAATCATTATGATCTTCTATGATGCCCTTGATGGGCTCTGCAGTCGAGGATCTGCGTATCAATTGGTCTTCTCTAATGGTGGTTTTTTCTTGCACGGGGAGCTCTCGCTACGTTTTTTGCGGTTCCGAAGGTCTCAAAATAGCAAATTGCATTGTAAACAAGCTTTCTGGAACAGCCTATTAATTTTGCAATTTCTAAAACCGCTTTTCCTAGCGATTTCATCTCAATAATTAAAGTTTTCTTATCCATAGAACAATTTAACAAAATCGAAGATATGATTACACGACCAGTAAAAACAGAACACTTAACTTTTGGAATGTCTATTTTACATGGTTGGATACGAATGTTTGAATGCCTTCTGCATTTAGCATACAACTTATCCATTAAAAAATGACAATCTCGAGAAAGTGACAAAGAAGTCGTGGCAACAAATACGGCCCGAATTTGAAGGGAATTCTGAGAACGATGTGGATTAATTGTCGATAAACCGAAACCGGGAATTGGTAAAACGAATGATGGCAACTTGGCGAGGCGGTTTTTCCGAAACCCTGAACTCTCACCCGAAATAACAAAAATAGACGGAGAACTTATAAAAAAAAATGCACACAATATCTAATGATTGTAGTTGCCAGTGGATATGTGATTCATTTAGAAAAGTTCAGAGAATCTGCCATAACAAAGCGAGATGCTTCGTCAATAAATATCATGGCATAGAAATTATATCATCTGCACTGTTGCCGATTAGCCAACTTTCGGAGAAAGCGCAAGAAGCACACATAACAAAGATTTTAAGAATGTCCGCGAGAACTTCTCAAAAAAATCAAGCCGTAAAAAACGAATGAAGATATATTTAATTTCTTTTTACTGAGCTGATCCCATTATAACATCCAAGCAAAAATTGCATACAAAAAATGCAAGTCTTTCCCAAAGAAGCACTAAACTTGTTAAAACCCCCAAGTGTCCAGAAATCTAACGCTCTTCCTGAGTCTGATAAGTCTGATAATAATAATGATGGCAGTGATTATAGTGATTACATCTAAGGATGTAATACAAATTTTTTGTTTTGTTTTGTATATAATGGACAAATTTAATTTCTTAATTTTTAATTTAAAAGTCTCAATAAATACCTACCAATGAACAATCTAAATAATGGCTTTACTAATTTGTTTTTCTTCACGATAGAAGTGGGCGTTTTAGTGGTCGGGTTTAAAAATATTTTGTGACCGGTCTCCAGAAGCTATCCTGAAAAATTTCAGGTTTTTAGCTGTAACGGCTGATTTGATACTACATTTAAGGGCATTCTGCCCACTGATGTGGCGTCTGTCAGAAGTCTGCGGAATTTTTGCTGTCTCTTAGCATAAAATGCCAATTTATTGACGTTCTTAGGGGACATTTTCCTTTTTCTGAGCATCGAGCGTATATTTTACCGCATCCAAATTGGACCCAGTCTCTTCGATATTTTTGACAGTGTTGAAAATGACAACTCACGTCACATCCGAATAGCATATATCCTATCGTATCCTACTCCTATATCATATAAAAAAATAGTGTTGAAATAGCATTAAAAAAAAGTGTATTCTATTAATTCGTTGTACAGATAATATGAATAAATTCGCTTAAATACATATTTTCGTTGTTGCATATCCATAGTACTTTCGCATCTTGATCCGATGGTGTACACAAAAAATGTATATTCATAAATAACGTCATTTAATCTACCATAAGAAGTATAAAGACATAGGGTATTTCCAACAAGGATAACGAACTAATTGCGGTCGCAAGTTAATGCAGAATGTACAAAAGAAAGAAAAATATAAGAAATTTCTTTTAATTCCCTCAAGAAATTTACTAATTGAAAAATAAAAAAAAATTAACAAAAAAACTTTTTATTATGTTGTCAGAGAATAAGGAATTTCGAAGACGGCCATGGCTGGCAGCAGTATGACAGGTAATATTATCTTACTGAAAAGATAATACAACTGTGGAATTTCAAATTAGAGAACAGATGGACAGAGGGCAATTACATATTAATTAAGAAACCTGTCAGTGTAGACAAACAAGGATAATTCTGAGGTAATTAGATAAATAAAGACTGAAGCATAATATTCAATGAAATGGAACAAAGAATTCTTTGAGTTTTTTTTTTTTTAGAAATGAAGATAAATGTTTACAATACAGTTCAGTTGATATAGTTATAGTGTATATGCTGTACCTGTACAAGTATAAAATACGCAAGAGGTTTAGGAATACGTAAACTTATGTTTTCAACAGCATCTAATGTTTTTACAGCATATTTAAAACCCCAGTTTACAGATTGACCTGGAGCATGAATGCCTTCAAAAGAAGATAAAGATATGTATCTTTAATGCCCCTTCGAGAGTAGAATTCTTCGTTAAATATTCGGTTTTGTAATAAATCATATAGAATAGTTGTGAAGAGGCATGTAATTGAAGAGTGCAATAAAAGTAATCAACAAAAAGAATCACTTTAACTTTATTAACGTTCGTATGATTAATGATGAGATTGATGTTATCAGTCCTGTCCTTGTCCATCATCAATATCAATTCATCGTTCAGTGCCGGAATCTATCCAGAATCCTGGAAAAAGTCATTAATAATACAAATTCAGAAAGTTACTGAGGCAAAAACATGCCATGAGTACCGTCCAATAAATGATGCTGCCAGCCTACGAAAGTTTAAAGAAAAACTAGTTCAAGTGCAATTGAATGAATATCTATTAAATCAAAATTTATATTAAGAGTTTACCACTTTGACTTAAAAAAAAAATTCCTGTGAACAGGGGTGTTCTATCATTTTTAACTTTCTCATATACGTAGTAAGAGAAAGATATTGTTTTCGTACAAAATTTCGAACTCGAGATTTTGATCAATTCTGATATTACGATGATAGGGGAACTCAAAAAAAATGGGTCTCGCAATTCTGTCCGTCCGTATGTCTGTCTGTCCCACCCCTGGGGAATCTAAACGCTTGGACGGATTTGCTTCAAACTTCGTATTTAGAGTTTGTGGGTACTATTGTCATTCTTAACTTGATAGTAAACTCAGTTTTTCTCTAAAAAGACTGCGTCTTTTGAAATCCACACAAATCCCTAATAATAGTATGTACTTTAAAAAACTGCTCATATCTCAAAAACGCCATTTTCGATTATGATAAAAATGTTACTTTCAGGTTATGCTTAAATCCATAGTAATACCATTTGCTCAGTTTTGAGCTAAACAGTTGAAAAACTGTGTTTTTTTTAACCATGATTGCGTCCTTCGATTTCCACCCCAATCGCTAAAAACGGTACTTTAATAACTGCACATATCTCAAAAACGCCATTTTCAATTTGGTTAAAAATGTAACTGCTAGGTAATGTTTATATCCTGAAGAATACGTCGTACTCAGTTTTCAGATAAACAGTTTAATAGCAGTGCTTTTCGAATCCAAATTGTAACATTTGTCAGCATAATTTTACAAAAAAACCGCTCTAACGATTTTGATCAAAATACATATTTAAGACAACATAAGCATTCGAAACATGATTACGTACCAAGTTTTTCTCAGAAAACTCGAATATTGCCGTTTTATGTATATTTCTCAAAAATTACTACCCAAATCCCGACCATTGCGAACACTTTTTTTTTTAATAATAATCAAAAATGAGAATTCGAAATTCATCGCCTTTGCCTCCTTCAAATGTCAGTTGGGATGAAATTTGAAAGTAAGTAATAAAGTGTTGTAGTTAACTTACATAATGTCTATGTAGTATGTATTACGTGTTTAGTTAACAAGGGTTCAGTTACTAAACCTACGTAAGATGTACGTAAGTGGAAATATTTTAAACGTAAAATTTGTTAAAATGACTCTGAGATTCTGCGAGATTCGCAATAAACGAGAAAGTTTCGTGCGACCCAGTCGTGCATATTTTTTTATATAACTTTTATTTCAAACGAAAATGCATTTTACTAGTTGTGACAGCAACTTCTTTCGCGACGTAAAAGGAGATGACCCATTTTTGGGCCCAGTGGGGAACACTAATAAAAGCTGAGATTGAGCTCGTTACGGAAGTAAAATATTTCAAAAATCGTAAGTGGAGGTTTTGAGATATTTGAGCTTGAAGTTGGCAACTGCGAAAAAACTTCTTTTTCGAAAAAACAGTTCATATCTTCGGATGTATAGGTATAGTATGTAGTTAAATGATATTAGTACCAAATGAAAGGTACTTGCCTAACCTTTGAAATAATAGTAAACTTATATTTCTACGTTTAATACTTTTTGAGATATTACTTTTTGAGTCATTTTTTGCGCTACATTATGCACACCAATATTTAAAAAAAACCAGTGATGATATATACTTTTTTTTTGTCACCAATAAATATATTATTAAATATTTGACCATTTTTGTCTGACAGAAAATGGTTTTTGCTACAACTTCTGTTCAGGGCCGGCCTTAACGATTTCGGCGCCCCGGGCGAGTCATGTATTTGGCGACCTTTTATATTTCATTAAAATTTAAAGCAAGTAAAGGTGTTATCATTTGATACCCATCCACTGCATACAAGCCATGCAAAATGTTTTCCGTGTGAGTTAGTACCTATATGTAGGTACTCCCATGGATCTAGTATTGGTTTTGTCTGGGAGGTACTATTACTACTTGACCGCCATAGTCAATTTTCAATACCAACCTGAAGACCGACGGTAAAAGAAGTACTCTCACAAAATTTCATTCACCTTAGTCGATTTTTTTAGACGCTATGGTATTTTTAGCAGACAGACGGAAATGGCTAAATCGATTCAGAATGTGATTCTGATTCAGATTTATGGAGTCTCCGGTGACTCCTTTTTGGCATTACAAAAATGTAATGGCTGAGACAATATACCTTCCTATGGTGGGTATAAAAAACGTGGGTAATTTCAATTGTGTGCCATATTTATAAATGAAATAATATTCAGTTAGTCACAAAAAATTTAGTGAACAAACTAGAAAAACAAAAAAGGCTAAATTCTTATTTTTCTAGCAAATTCTCTGATAAGACTGTCAAAATTTAGGTTTTCTGCTATAGTTACCTATTGTTGTTTTGAACAATGTCGCATGAGTTTTTCTTATTTTTTTTTGTTTGATTTATCTTATATTAAACTAGAAATTCCAAGCGTCAGAAAAATCTTGCATCTGTTGAAATTGTTCCTGCATTGACATAAATACATTCATTGATTTATCAACAGCTTCTTCACCCGGTCTATGTTTCATTCACTCTACAGGAATTTCTCAACTTTTTAAACTAAACTAAATGGGCTCTTTGGTCGTTCCATTCGTTTCGTTTTCGCAGTACATACTTTAGGGAGGAGTACAACGATCGACGATACAAGCGATACACAATGCGACAGGTCGTGGTAGATAAATGCTGAGTACTCATATACTCACTCCTACAAGATAAGTTCATAAAATTGAATACGCTGAATTTTTTTTTTTTATTATTTGAAGAAACCATAAATGTGTTAAACGAACTCGATGTGTACCTACAAACTATTTAGCTTTTCAAAAACCGATTTAGCTTGAAGGGAAAGATTTTTGAGTGGGCACTTTTAAATTATATTTCCGCTAACAATAATAGCATATCTTTTACAATAATGATCCAGCTAAAAGGATCTTCGAATCCCAGCCTCCAGGTTAGAGAAGACAAGGAAGACCGAACCTCCGTTTCAAAGACCAAGCCATCGCGGATGCCAGAGCGCTGGTCTGGACAATTGGAAGTAGCATGCCCGACAATCTTTTACAACCATAAAATTATTCAAAACCAGCGTCGTCTGTGTCGTCAATATCGTCAATAGGATTATCAATGTCATTCAAAACAGCTGTTAGTGAAACGTTGAATATGCACTTATTAATAAATTAGAATTTAATGACGACAAAAAAACAACACATATGATGAACATGTCTTTGAATAGGTCAAATTAAATAATAAACATGCATCGTGTTGTAATATGTTATTGCAAAACAAATCTTTTAAGCACACCTGAAGCTCGCCTGAGAAAAAGATTCTTTGAAAAATGTTCCGTCCCGTTTTCGTTGACGGGCTTTGGAGAAGGAGATTCAACGAAGAACTATACGAGTTGTACAGCGACATCGACCTGGTTAAAAAATTGCGAGTAAGTCGTTTAAGATGGCTAGGACATGCAGAGCGGGTGGAAACTCCGGCCCTTAGAGTCTTCGAGTCTAACCCGGAGGGACAACGCAGTAGAGGAATACCTTGTCTTAAGTGGCGCGCGAAAGTCAAAGGCGACTTCAACCGACTAGAACTGCGCAACAGGAGGAAGTTAGCTAAGGAGTAAGGACCGGGCTAACTGGAGGGATAGGCATTCAAATTATTTAGTGAAGTTAAGCTGATGTGGGCGCAGTAGCGCAGTGGTTAGTGTGCTGGACTACTGTGCGAGGGATCCCACGTTCGATCCCCGGAAAAACACAAATTACATCTTAAAAGTTTTTTCTACTGCGCCACCTCTCGCGAACGTCTGACAAACATCCGAGAGTATGACTGTCATGAAAAAGCTTCTCAATTCAGCCGTTCGGACTCGGCATAAAATTGTGTTTCCCTTTCATCCCAAGAATAGAAACTCACACAAAACGAATGGTTGCGAGAAGCTAGGCCTTGGGTGTCAACCGCCTGTTGCGCCACCTATTTATTTATTTATTTTTAAGCTGACGAGCGAACACAACAGCGCCCTCCAGGTCCCGGTACCCCCGGGCGACCGCCCGTACGTAAAAAAGTTGCTTAACATTATTTTTAGGAAATTTCTCAAGTATAGGTACCAATTTCATAAAAAAAGTAAAAATTTATTGAGTCAACATTTTGAAAAAAAAAACATTTTCAGTAAAAAACTGTAACAACAAATTTTAAAAATTTTGAGTTTAAGGAGCCATTATTTTTTTCAAAATCTACAAAACAATTTTCGTGCCTATAATAGTTTAGACGTTATAGCGTTTGAAGTGGTAACACCTCCAAATTAGAGGTCACCTACTTTGATGGGCTATAGACCCCCCACCCTCCTGCCATACAATTGTTTCTTCGGCAAAACTTCAGGAATCTTTCCTTAAAGGATTTTACTACTTAACTGGTACACCCTGTATGTGTTAAGTCCTATACCAAAAAAGGTTTCATAAGAATCATTATTTTGTCCAAAACACTTTGCAAACTCAAACACTTTCAGTTGAAATGATTTAATTTCGACAGATAATCTGTTTCTTTTAGAAATTGATAGTTTTTCCCAGTCATAAAGTTGTCTAAAAAATATTTCTACCCTTGAATATTGCAAAGAGGTGAGCATGAGCTGAGCATGCACACACATGGTTAGTTCTTTCTGACAATGAATGTGAATTTCTGCACTGCTGACCACTACACATTTACCCATACCATCCTTGAATGGCGGTCTCGCTTACAATCGGTTTCACTGAATTTCAATCAGAGTTAAGCCTTTGAGAATAATTTACCGAAATGGAACTCAATTAATGGACGGACCACACAATTGCTTCGTAATCGTTTTCCTCGCACTCCTAGCACCCCCAATAGAGCCATCGTCATGGAATCAAAAGAGAAAAGAGAACGGGCACCATCACTGGTTGATGATTTCGAATGGCAAATGGAATTACTGCCATCTAATCCCATTCCAGAAATGGAGTATAGGTATGGTTTCAAACATAAAAAAAGTTTTTCAAGTGGCTAGTATAGGGGTCCGTCGGAGGGAGGTATTTAAAAAAGTTTTGGAAAGGATTTTCAAATAACGCCAACGCTGATGACATACAATAATGGTCTTCCCAGCCATATACACATACCTACACATGTGCACAAAGTGTACAGAAGGACTTTTGCAAATTAAGCCTATTATGCCCTGTTGCTTCGGCACAATTATCCATTCAGTTGTTGCCACTGATTCCAGTGCTTAATAAAATATTAAATGGGCGGAAGAACGAGTTGTTACAACTACGAATATGGAGTAGTAATGGGGGGAAGATACCTTTCACAGATGAAAATCTCATTGCCGTCGGGCCGTGTTTAATCCCTTTTATAACATACCTACACATGTACGGCATACGAGTGTATGTGTGTGTAATTTACATTATCCCTGGGGATGTATTAAGCTTTTTTTCTATTCAAACCTGGACGTGCGGTTAGATACGGATTTGTAAACATGAATAGATACCGCTTACATTGCACATTATATGTACATATTATGGACTTGGTCATATCTGTTGATCTCTCTCTCTATCCCTTTTACATTTAAATGGGGAAAGAAAATGCAAAAATAAATAGGTATAAACTAGCTGAGAGAATTTTGTTTTTAAATAAATTAAGGGGTGGCAACTTATGCAAGAAATAGTTCAGTTCATATTCTCGGTTGAACTTGTCATCTTTTCGGTTAAGGAAGTCCAAATAAATGGAGGAATGGAAAACCTGAAAATTGCTCTGCCAATTTCAATTTTGTTTGAGTCTATGGCTATGATGGCTATAAGCAGTAACTTATGTTGTTCTTCCTTTCCACCTTTAGTGAAAGAAAATGTAGGCGGTGGCCATGGTGTAGTGGTTAGAGTCATTGCTTGTGACCCGAGCGGCGTTGGTTCGAGCCCCGGCGGGGGACAGCAATACTCTGCCACCTTCCATAAGGAGAAACGAATAATATCAGAGTTTCTCCACCACTACACCAAAAAAGGGGTTTCTGCTTGGTAGTACAATGGACCGAGATTCGTCTGAGTGCTCCAGGATTTGGAATCCCCTTTTTTAATAAAAACAAAAAAAAAAAGAAAGAAAATGTATCGCTAACAACAAAGAAAAGGCGTGTATTCAACGTTTTTTTCCTTCAGAATTCTACTGTAGATTCTGCACAAACGGCCAATGGAGCTTAATCTATCCTAAGGGTCGAGGCATCGATGACAGATAAAAATTCCTACCAAAATCAATTCAGCACATCCTTCCTAAAGAGCTGGCTTTCTGATAGTTTTCCTAGCGTTCGAATTAGCGGGCGTGGCTCCGCTAATACAACAATATAATTTAAAAGACAATTGTCTGTTGGAAGCATTATACAAAATGTTGGCGGGATTTATGAAGCTGGCGTGGAACATTCTTTAGAACAAAAAGTACAACGTATTAATAGGCTAATTGTTTTTTTGTCTAAACAATTTTACTGCGCTATTTTGAAATCGGTTATTTTTTTTAAATGAAAGGAGAACAGTACTTAAATTTCTTAAATTTATAAAACCAAAGGAAAACATAAAAAATGAATATTTTATGAAAAAAAAAAAAAAGAACGAGTAGGTTACCTATCAGTGTTATCATCGGCCAGTTTTTATAACCTCCCCAGCATTCAAGTCTTGCAAAATGTTAAGGAATTATTATAATGATGTTGGGCGT
This sequence comes from Cheilosia soror, assembly GCA_949372485.1. Taxonomy (NCBI): domain Eukaryota; kingdom Metazoa; phylum Arthropoda; class Insecta; order Diptera; family Syrphidae; genus Cheilosia; species Cheilosia soror. Next base: position 38,179,962 of record OX443563.1, read on the forward strand.
GCAGGGAGGTACCGGAACAAAGAAGCCCTTTTACAAAATTTCATTCGCCTAGGTCGATTCCTTTGGTTGGAATCTGTTGTGTTTTTAAAAGACAGATAGACCGACGGGCGGATAGACGCACATGGCTAAATCGTTACAGAATTGCATCCTGATTCAGAATATTTATGGCTTATAAGGTATAGGGTGACTTCTTCTTGGTGTTAGAAATGTAAGTAAATACTTATACTTTCCAGTGGAGGGTGTTATAAAGGCGCATTTAATTGAATCAAAAGCTTAGTACGCAGTTCGAGCGAATCTAAATTTTAGCTGCTCTCCAATTTTTCTCTCCAAACATTAAATAAAATCCTAGCTAAATTTTGACATAGAGTGCGCTGTGAATATAAGTGTCACAGAAAACAGCTGTCCGTTGAAAATAACTTCCTTCAAAAATTCATCGACGCGAAAATGTGTTATATTTTCATTGCACTTTCTTTTTTGCTATTCCTTGATATCAAATTTATCACTTTGAAAGAAGGTAGATAGGTAGGAGGAAGGTATTCATTGAAAAACCTTATACTTATTTACTTTTCCGCAACACAAAAGAACCGAAGAAAAAAAAACATTATCTGTAAAAATTTAGCTGGAAATAATGTGCCGAACCATTAATGGGCGCGGTAAATTGTGACTTATACATTATACATGCAGTACAGTCTGAAATGAAAATTTAATTTTTTAGCTGAAGCAGCATACCGCTCGGATTCGCTTAAATTTAGCTCAGCTAAATTTTGGAGACAATTTTGTATGTGAGCTAAAATTTTGCACGAGCAGCGTACCAAGCTCAAGGCAGGAACTTTAGTCCATGTACATACATATAAACAGATTAAGACTAGTCTTTGTATAGTCGTGTTCAAAATCACTTGTCCAACGGTCGATTGAGTAAACTGTAGACTTTGTACAGAAAATCTACCATAATTGCCCAAGTGATTTGAACACGACTGTACCACATTCAGATAACAATCTGCTATACAAGTTCTTCATTTTCAAGTTTATTTTGTGAAGATCTGTTTTATTCATAGAGCTGTGGCAGCCTTAATTTTTAATAAGATGTTTAGGTTGTAATAGTGCGGACATTACGCCTGCATTCGATTCTTTAGCTTTTTTTTTTGATAATAGCTATTTTGATAAGAAGAATAAGAAGAAATACAAAAAGCACCCTGGACAATGCGGTGTAGGATCTGAAAATATGAACTCGTTGCATTGATTTCGCACAAGGCCTATTTCAGCCCAAAACTCAGAAATATAAGTATGTACCTATTTCGATCGTAGTCAGATATTCATGATTGATAATTTCAATACTTTTTTGTTCACCAGGAAAAAAACCTTAAGACAAAGTGGACGATTGAATTTACTTGATCGTCCGAATGGCACTTTGTGAAAAATTTTGTAATGAGTTCAAAAAAATGTCTCCGAAATCAAATCGTTTTTCCACATCTTCGAGAAATGCAGCAAATTTCAAAAAAAAATTTTTAACGAAGTATGAAGTAATGAATGCATTCAGAATTTTAAAACAAAGGAGTGCGTTGAGCTTATTTTTGTTTAATCCTTATATAATGTCTGATTTGAAAGATATAAAAATAAACTTTCAAAAATTAAAAATAGTACTGAAAATTGAGAAGTGGTACTTGCGTACTCGGGAAAGTCAAATTGTACTGAATTCAGTACAATAGTAAGCCTTTTTGCAACTATGATATCTACACAAGGAAAACCGTTATAAATGCAGTAAAATGTGATGACGACCATATGCAGAAAGTATATAGGATAAAACTGCGCAATAGAAGCGGGGAGAAACGCTCCAGCAGTTGCAAGCGGATATATAACGGTTGGCGCATTATCCAATCCATAGAGGACAGGCAACTGCAAATGAATGTACAAATGGCTGGAAAGAAACCTCTCCCTGAGGCACTGGCATTTGCCTTAACAATGAAAGCTGCTGACCCAGCATTCACTGCGTGAGAGAGTTAATAACCGTCGAATGCTCATGCCAAAGGGCAGACATCGTGGATCGAAACAGTGATTGCAGAGGACCGATCCGATGCTGAAGGGGTACCAAGAGTATAGTAGTAGTGGAATCCCACATCGGCTAGAAAAAGTATGTCATAAAGAGGGACATCATGGCTTCATAACACCAGCAGTTACTGTCGAAAAACAGCAATTAGAGCAACAGCAAAGGTGTATGGAGAAATACTATTAACAATAAATCATGTGGCCGATATATGTTACGAATGCATCATCGGAATCGACTTTATGAAGGCGCATGATGTAGTACCTGACATCGGCTTGCAAGTACTAAAGTACAGGAACGTCGAGATTCCCATGATTTATGGGGACGAGCATGTCACAGCTCTAAGGACAGTCATCAGTGAAGACGAGATATTACAACCTTCTTCAGAAACACTAATTTGGCCAAAGCCGGAAGGTGATCTTGGGAGCCACCGATTCTATTTAGTTGAGCGAGATCCAAAAAACCATACAACTTCGTTGGAAAGATGAATGTAGAACCTGAAAACAAGATGGTTTCCAAACGAGTCCTAAATGTTGAACATATAGAAGCATGAAACTGAAGCAACGGGAAGTGATGGGAAAGTGCTTACCAATTACTGCGGTCGTAAAATTATCCAATGAGGATCCTACCAAACTTCTTAAATCCATGGAAATGACGAAGATAAAAAAAAATGTATTTGGCACCGCGAGTTGAATCAAAAGCAGCAGGCCATGGCGGGGGACCTAATCGAGGGGTTGGGCGAACATATCTCGTACAAGACCGAATCGACACAGGAGATGCAAGACCTATTCGTCAGCCTTCCTGACGACTACCTTTGGCTAAGCAGACGGAGGTTGAAGATATGGTGTCGACGATGAAAAAGGAAGGGCTGATTGAAAGTTCGAAAAGTTCATGGGCGTCACCGGTTGTACTGGTCAAGAAGAAAGACGGCAGCACGAGATTCTGCCCTAAACAACTTCACTAAAACGGATATCTACCCTCTGCCAAGGATTGACGATACCCTAGGTCCAAATAAAGCCAAATGGTTTTCTACCATTGATTTAAAGAGTGACTACTGTCAAGTACAAATCCATCCCGAAGACCGCGAGAAAACAGCTTTCACAACAGGAAACGGGCTTTGGCAGTTCAAAACCTGTTTGGTGTACCTAGATGATGTCATCGTGGTAAAAAAAACGTTTGAAGATCATCGAAATTACTTGAAGGAAGTGTTCCAGAGACTGCGAAGTGCGCTATTAAAGATGAACCCGAAAAAAATTTCGTGCAAAATACGTAAATATTTCGGACGAGCAGTATGACTGACAAATAGCCTTAAAAAGCTCCCGTCTGAGCACTTTACCTAGGTACTTGAAAGCATACAGATGCCAGCAGTTCGACTAATAAGTGATACTACCTATCAAATCTATAGCCTCTGGCGCACAGAAGACTAGTCACGGGTCTATGGCTATTTTATAGGTAAATTCATTGCAGACGTTTCAAGGAAATTCATGAATGTATCTCTCGAAATGCCACCTACAAGACAGACAATCATTGTTTAGAGGAATTATGAAAATTCCCATAATTTAGCACAAATTACCCGCTGAATTTAGTAGGATAGAACAAGCACGAGTTGTCAATGTAATCTTATTAAATGTAAAGAAATTTAGAATTTTCCATATTTATATTTTTTTGTCTTTATTTTTGATTACTTTTTCTGCTTTTTGACGCAATACAAAATACAAACCCAGCTAGGTTTGGTTGGTTTGGTTGAAAGGGGCTGGGGTGGCCAACTAAGAAACGCCAACACACTTTAACCAGCATAGGGTTATTGTCATACCACAAACACCGGATCATGTGAGATCTCCCTATTAGTTGAACCATTTTGAGCTCTTTATAAAGCGTAAGAGGCTTGTGATGTCAGTGTTATTTGTCAGATCACCTATGTGCTAAGTCATTATAATGGAAGGCTCCCAAGTAAAGCCAGGAACAAAGAAGGTGAGGAATAATTTCCTCGTTATATAGCCGTTCGTATTCTGACGAGTTCATCGGCCTTACAATTCCCTGGAATGTTTCTATGCTGCGGCACCCGGACCCGACCCAAAAACGGCGAATGTTGAACTGTTCGGCCATTTCCGTAAGAGATGATCGGCAGTCAAGGGCTACTAAGAACTTATAGAGATCGAAAATATGCACATATCACGTTTTTTAGAATCAAGATAAGACTTATTTTATCGCCATAATTTCTACCTTCGATCACTCTGGACTTCTGGAGTAGTTTGGTAAACCGAAGATCTTAAGATTGAGACTTATGGAGACAACGCCCCCACAACCTCCATCATTGGCTATCGAGTCGTCAGTAAAAAAGTGAATTGATTAAACTTCTGAAAATGTATTCTCATTCCAGATTGTTCTGAAGGGGATGGTGATGAAAAAGTTTTTGTTAAAATTTAGGGAGAGAGATTTTGAAGTTCTTCAGAATGGGAGCGTGGCAATATAGTCTTTCCTTGACCCCTGTGTCTAAGACGAATGGCTGCACTTACTGCCATTTGCTTGCTAAATATGTCAAGGTGTAATAAATGAAACAGTATAATATATCCAGTACCGAAGGAGGATTCGTGAGTAGCTTAGTGTACCGCTTATGAACACCTGCTTGCAGAGTGCCTCGAATAATAGTTCATCTTGCGAACATCTCATCCAGCTTGGAGTTGATAATCGGATCATTAAGCAGTAAATTAATCAGTTCGCATCAATCAGCGAGCTGTCGAAATGTAGGTCTGATAGCGGCATCTGCTATCGCTGGATGTATTGATTTTGTTAAAAGCTCAAGCTAGGATAAAAATATAAAACCCAGCGGTATCCTTACATTGTTACAACAAATTAAAAATGTCCAGTCAATAGCATTACACCCAATCAATATTAGCCATTTCAGTTTAAAAATGGAGGACCATCGTTAAAAATACCGCTAGTTCCAATGCGCTTTTATTACTTTACATCTTGGTTCATTTGAATCTGGGTACACATTGATTTTAATGGCTGTATCTCATTATCATTCTAAATATAGCCCATAAACTCCGCTGTTGAAAGCCTTGTAAAAATATCACCGCAATACGCTCTGTGTTGTTGCTATAAAAATAATATACTGTCGTTAAATGAAAAACAAATCTATTAAAAATAATTGACTGTTATTATCAGCATTAATGTTAATGGACCAAGAGGACATTTTTGCAGACACATGATGCAAAATTCGTAAATGTAAATAAATAAATGTTTAAGAGCACTCGAAAATTATAATCAATCGAAAAGGATACTTAAGCCAAAAGACGACGGCAGTTCGGTAATTAATTTGTATCCTTAAAATAAAGGTGTAATATATTTAATTTTTTATTTATTTATTTTATGCTTGATTTCAAATTTTCCGGAACGTTTCAACACTAAAAATTCAGCCAAACAATTTGCAGAGACCTTAGACTCCAACAAAGCATAATATAGCTTAACATCCAGGAACTGGCGCGTATGAATTCAGTGATTTTTGAATAGCGAAAAATGTTCTGCAGTAGGTGGACGCATTATATATACTAATTGCATAATTTAAAAAAAAAAATTTGGCCAACTTTTGATAGTGCTACAACAAAGAACCACTTAACCATAGCGCGTGCAGACATTACTAGATTAACGGCAATGAGTAGGTACTCGGCATAAGAAACTCATGCAGCCAAACTTCTTGGAATTAGTTGTGTTGGTAAGTTGTGTGGGAAATTTGCCTTTTCTATAATAAAAAAAACCATTGCTTGAAAAAAGAATGAAAAAATGTGCACGACTGGGTCGGGTCGCACGTAACTTTCTCGTTTATTGCGAATCTCGCAGAATGTCACAGTCATTTTAGAAAAATTTTATTCATAAAACGGCAATATTAGAGTTTTCTGAGAAAAACTAAGTACGTGATCATGTTAAGAATGCTTATGTTGTCTTGAATATGTATTTTGATCAAAATCTTTAGAGCGGTTTTTTGTAAAATTATGCTGCCAAATGTTACAAATTTGGATTCGAAAAACACTGTTACTGAACTGTTTAGCTGAAAACTGAGTACGACGTATTCTTCAGGATATAAACATTACCTAGCAATTACATTTTCATCCAAATCGAAAATGGCGTTTTCGAGATATGAGCAGCTTTTAAAGTAAATACCATTTTTAGTGATTGGAGTGGAAATCGAAGCATTCATGGTTCATAAAACACTGTTTTTCAACTGTTTAGCTCAAAACTGAGCCAGTGGTATTACTATGGATTTAAGCATAACCTGAAAGTAACATTTTTATTATAATCAAAAATGGAATTTTTGAGATATGAACAGTTTTTTAAAGTACTTTTATTAGGGATTTGGGTGGAAATCAAAGGATGTAGCCTTTTTGTGGAAAAACTGAGTTTGCTATCAAGTTGAGAATGACAATAGTACCTTAAAAATAAGTTTTTTTTAAATCGTTTTCGAGAAAAAGCCAATTTTCAAAACTGGCGTTGCTGGACTTTTTAGCGAAAAACTGGGTATGCAGTCACGTGAAGCATGCTTACATTAACTCAACTATCAATTTTGGTTCAAATCGTTAAAGCCGTTTTCGAAAAAATCTAAATTTAGGCATATTTCGTCATATTTCGTAAAATTTTTATATGGGAGGTACCGTTAATATTAGGGCTAGAATAAAAAAAAAAAACGTCCCGAGCGGGAAGCCTACAAACTCTAAATACGAGTTTGAAGCAAATCCGTCCAAGCGTTTAGATTCCCCAGGGGTGGGACAGACAGACATACGGACGGACAGAATTGCGAGACCCACTTTTTTGAGGTCCCCTCTTATCGTAATATCAGAATTGATCAAAATCTCGAGTTCGAAATTTTGTACGAAAACAATATCTTTCTCTTAGATACTACGTATACGAGAAAGTTAAAAAAGGTTCTCTAGGTCTAGTGTAACAAATTTCAACCTTAAATATAAATTATTGAATTTATTATAAAGAATGGTTCATTATTTTATATTTGAACACAATACACAAGTGCAGGCAATTATAACTTCCTTTTCTGTTATTTTGTCTAATTTTGGAAAATTGAGATTTTTGAGCTACTTCTTCCCAATAATGCGCTAAATATAGGCTTCCTGGCCTTGTATATTTTGCTTCACAAGAAGCAACCGAATGGCATGAAATTGCGTGTATTCGGTGGTTAATTCATTGGACCTTCTCAGGGTATGTTGTTTTTAAATGTTTTTAAATGGGGATTCATGGAGATTCTTATGTTCCAACAAAAAAACCAATAGTGACTACAGTAGGCTAAGGAAAATTATTTTGAAATCACCAGACATGTCCAGTTTCATTCAAAAATTGAACGGAGAATGGACCACATCCATCGAAGAGACCTTATGAATACACCCTTTCTAGGTAATACCCTCAGTTAACCAGTCTACAGTATTCCATCACCTAGTCCAAGAAATACCAGAGGAGAAAATGAACACCCGCAATATAAACCGGACTATTTACAGCTTCCAAGTATATGTCCACTGGACCTGATATGAATCAGTTGTGATTCAAAAAGCTCTTGGCTAGAAGTGATTTTCACCTCATGCCTAAGTTTCGGCTCCATCAGCCTCATGGAAAAGGGTCAATGTAATTTTTATACCAAAGAGCGGCAAGGCTTCCTATGAGCCTCCAAAAGATTTTAGGCCGATCAGTCTCTCTCAGATCAGACTCATCGACAACTATATTTGAAAGAAATCTTAAGGTAAACTCACTATCTAATTCCGAACACGCTTATTGTAAGAGTCTCTCGGTAGAGACAGCTTTACACTCGCTAATAAGCAATATTGAAAAATCGCTCGCTGACAAGCAATGGTATCGATGGTATCCTTCTTAGTTATTGAAGGTGCCTTTAACAATGTCAAAACGGAGGCTATCTCCAATGTACTCCGCAGCCTACTCTTTTGGATTGAAAACATGCTAAACAGTAGAAAGATTCTGTCCGAGCTGGGGAGTTATCAAAATGAGGCGTGCAAAGTTATAGTATATGCAGATGAAATTGCCATTGCTATTTCTGGCAAATTTCCAAATACCATGAGAGATCTCATGGAATCAGCTCTTAAAAAACTACATAAAATGGACAGATACGGTTAGATTTGATCTGAACCCCGATAGAACTAATACTCTTCATAAAGACATACAATATAGCTCCACCTAAGCTTAGAGACCAAGAAATAAAATTCACAAAACTCGATAAATATCTAGGTATAATTCTAGACAATAAATTTAGCTTAATCATGTTCTGTTGTCCAGAGAAAAAAATGTAACATCAAATGCAAAGATCAGCAAGTATGTATGCATCACCGGGGCCCTTAGGTCCATCCCCACGGCCGCTTTTAACACAATACTGCATCTACTTCCCTTCGACATATACGGGAAACTAGTTACGGGTACAGCGTTGGTCATATGGGCATTCTACCCAATACAATTCAGAACAGAACGGACTATATAATTCCTTTTGAAGACTTCAACAGAAAAATGTCAAATCGATACGAATGGGACTATAAGCAATGGCAGCATGCCAACTTGCCTTGTACGAGATAGATGGGAAAGCTATCACTTTTTACATATGCAGTCAGGGAGCCATTAAAGCCTTGAATGCATCAACAACCAGATCGAAGTTGGTAAAACAATGCCGGGAATCTCTTGAGATTGCGGATTGATGTGCAGTTACCCTGTGCTGGGTTCCAGCTCATAGTGGCATTCCTGGCAACTGCAAGCCGGATGAACTAACCAGACACGACATCGGCCTTCACATAACTGACATTAGCGAAGGACCGCACGTTGAATTGCAATCAATGAAATGTTTGCTTCTCGAAAAGGCTTCTCTTCCGAACTTGAAACTTATTTAAATATAACTTTTTTTCTTTTCTATGACTTGTGTTTATTGACGAAGCTTGTTCGGCTCAATTAGGTAATGATCAAGTAAAATGGCCGTTTCTATAGATTGAGGCAAGTCCACAGCAGACTAAATTACACCCACAAAAGTAGTTTATCCTACATTAAAAGAGTAGTCAAAATATTTGACTTGGTATCACGTTCACGATCATTGGTCCATTTTCCAAAAATGAGTATGCATTCTATTCTCAGTAATTGTATAGAATTTAGTCGGGAGAGTATCATGGGTTCTGGCGCTGCGGCCTCTCATAAAGGAGTCTATACTGTGCCTTCCCTAGCGAGGATCTATTTTCACTCTGGAGGCAGTCTGGAAGGCAAGGATCTTTGCTGATGTAACGAGTTCAGCGCCAATGATATTCTTTCTGAGCCGAAAGAGTGCCTGACATTCCATAAGTATGTATAGAAAAGATTCATCACTCTCAAGACAGTGACTGCATATAGAGTCCGGCGAGACTCCAATGCGGTGAAATAGTTTTTTTTTTTAAGAGGCCATGGCTACTAATTATTTCTATCAAGATTTTCAGGTTATTTTTGTCCAGATTAATGAGGGAGGGGGAGAATTTGGTAAAGATATTGGTACAGTTCTGGCTAAGGTGTTTTAAGCCAGGCTTCATTGGCTTCGATTTGAGACAAGGCTCTTGATGTAGGTCCTTTACATTCGTCTCAAAAAATTAAAAATTAACACAAACGATTGGTTGTGAGAAGCTAGGCCTAAACGGACCTGTTGCGCCATCTATTGATTTTTTTTTATTTAGAGGACAGCATATTACTGAGCGAATTCATAAAATAGCGTAAGCCGTTGGAATTTCCTGGGAAAATACCTTTTTGTACATTTAGATGCCTTTAGAGGAAACAGACTACACGAACTATAAAGTGCTACGATTCTGCCCGGAAATCGCATGCTCTTCGGGATCAAAACTCATCGCCACTTCGAAATACATACCTAGATGATATTTATAGTCCCTCAGGCTTTGGCATACCTCAAACCCCGCATGTGAATTGAGAACTTCTCTTTCTGCAATCTTTGGATATTGAAGGTTAATAAATCTGAGTCAAAAATAATGCTATTCGCTGATACACTCGCATCGGGGGTAATGATTATAAAAATGTATTCAACTATTTTCTTGTTAATTTCTTAAAACTTAAAGCAATATTTTGAAAATAAGAAGTCAGTTCCAGCCAGAAGACGTAAAATTTTATTTTATTATTATTTTCTGAATTGCAAAATGATTTCAACTCGAATGATGCCTTGCCTTTGCAAGAATAGTTCGACTGATGAAAAACATTTTGAAGGGATATTGTTTGCCTCCTTTATACGAAACACGAAAAAGTTATTGTGCACACTTTAATTCGATAAAAAAAAACTATTTAATTTGCAAGCAGTGATTTTATTAGAATTAAAAGTTTAATGATCTTGCTGGGCTGCTGGCTGTCAAACGAATGCACAGAGCACAGATTTCTGGTGCAAAAAATGATAGGAAGTGCATGGAAATACGTAGCAGCTTGCGGCTAAAATTAACTTAATTGTACTAGATGTACTAGATGTACTACTCGTAGATGTACTAGACAAATTGTGTTAATATAATATTGTAGCAAACAGATACCGAAGTTGGATTTTGATACTCGATAATGAAGAACTCTAAATTGCTTCACTCCCGCCCGCTTTCTATATTTATATGCAAAGGCTTTAGTCCAATCTGGTTACATCATCTTATCACATTCGCCATATTAAGGGTAGTAAATCCTGAAAGGAACTGTATGCGGGATATGCAATTAATTTCGGAAACTGCTTTCATCTATCTATTTCCACATCAATTTCGGCCCCATTGAGTCATTAGGAGGAGGCCAGCTATACCGCATTTGGCACTAAGCCCTAAAGGAAACATTCGCTTCATTTACTATATGCAACCCAAAAGGAAACTCTCCACGTATTCTACATTCTATGTGTATGCTAAACGCAATAGATTAACAGGATAACAATTCATTTATGCTTGATCTGCGCAACCTCAGAGATTAAATTTGCCCCATTCCAGTGAACCAAAGCAGATTATATAATTCCCTGGAGCCAAGAACTCGGTGTCCTGTTGAAACTGTTGGGAAAATAAGCCATTGATGATGCATCGGGAATGTTAATACACATGAACAAACACTGATAAGCCATTGGACTGACATAAGCGACAGGGGAGTCACGTCTTTCTGTGGCGATGGCGATCTGTGTATCCACCTATCTATGAAAGTATCTTTCCTTCCCCTTTATCAGTTTTATGAAATATAGTTCACCAGAACTATGATATTGGAGACGTTTTTCATCTGAATATGCGAGCCAATCCAATGAGAGCTGTTTGGCCAGACTAAAATGTCGTTGGGGGATTACCCCTCCCACAACTTGTAAATGGGTTTTCAAAGAGATTTATTTTTTATGTTCGTCCTTTCAACTTGTATTGACATAATGGATGCGTTCAGCTGTGTATCAATTTTAATTACTGACTTAAATTAGTGGCCACATTCTGTACGATAAATCTATGCCCTTGGGTGAAACCCACAAGCATTAAGCTATAGAATAATTAAAAGTAAACAAGGTTTTTAATTATATTAAACAAAAATTTAGAATGTGTATTCAGTTTGGTGCCACTATAATCAAGCGCAATTATCGTTTGATGTTCATGGATAAATGCACATCAAAGCAAGCACAAGCACACCGAATTTGATTCCACTTCCCGTATGTTTGATGAATAAATTCTGTTCAATTTATTAACGAGTGTTGCCGCCGAGCGGCGCCATGGCCACAAATGACGAGTGCTATAATAATAACACGTAATTTTAAGGAGGGATGAAAAAATGCTACTCGAGGATCGACAGTTTGCCACGGCAATTAAATTAAATTGTGTTCTGAAACAATTTAAATTGGTATTCGATTTCGAATTTTTATGTTTATGCAGCTCACAGTTCGTTGCATCGAAAAAATGTTGAAGGGAGTTTTTCCTTTTTTTCCAATGTTTTATTTGCAATGAGAAATTCTCTCAATTGTTGTCAAAAAAAAAAAAAAAAACAAAAATGAAGCAAATGCAAACGAATTTCAGAATTGAGTTTCCATATAAAAACAGTGCTTTTGCATTTTTTCTTGTGTCCGAAATTACGGATACGAATAGTTCAATGCTTCACTTCAGACCTGAGTGATATACGTATTTTAAACAAGCAGCACTAGCACTCCGTAAAATGTTCGGTCCCGTTTGCGTTGATGGGCTTTGGAGAAGAAGATTCAACGACGAACTATACGAGCTGGACAGCGTCATCGACCTGGTAAAAAAAAACTGCGAGTAAGTCGTTTAAGATGGCTAGGACATGTAGAGCGGATGGAAACAAATGCTCTGGCCCGTAGAGTCTTCGAGTCTAACCCGGAGGGACAACGCAGTAGAGGAAGACCTCGCCTTAAGTGGCGCGCGCAAGTCGAAGGCGACCTCTACCAACTAGGTGCGCGCCCTCCAAATGAGTATTCCTTCGTGACAAACTGTTTCGACAATATCAGCAAGCTCCCCGAAAAAGTACTCTCCTAGAGTTTGCTTTTTGATTGAGGATAAAGCCAGGCAGTTCATAGTAGGTGGAAAAGTGTTTCCTTCTCCTTCTCATCCATGCAACTGCGACAAAAGTCATTTACGTTGACTCCAAGCCTTGTTGCATGTCTTCCTAGTACACATTGGCTTGTTAGCACTCCGATGAGAGTTGCGATGTGTGTTCTATTGACGTTTAACAGGATATTTGTCCTGCGCCGACTTATCCATGGACAGGTCTGTTTTGCATGGTTATAGGTGCCAAGATCCCGCCATCTCTCGTTAGTCTGTTGCAGTGCTGGTGTGGAGATTGGCACATGGGGCTCTCCATTACGAGTAGAGAGTTGCATTTCCTTGCCGTTTCTGGTATAATTAATATCTATGACCAGGGACCTAGCACCGCGTTAAGGTACACATACCCGAGATCTCATTTATAGATTTAGATTGACGACAGTGCATGACCAATTTGGATTTTAATATTGGTGATTCGAGTTCTTTAATCAGGCTGTTTGACTGTCGGTTCATTGTCTCAGACGCAATGCCGATTTTGCCACCATCTCTCTGCCGTATAGATAGATCAAAGGGCAGAATATGAAGCATGGTTTCCAGTGCTGCGGTTGGAGTTGTCCGCAGGGCACTAGTTACGCAGACACATGACACTCTTTGAATTCTATTAAGTAGAGAGAGGTAGCTGATTTTGTCTAGTGTTGGCCACCAGACGATTCCGAACATGAGTATCGGTCTGACTGCTACTGTATATAGGTACAACCAGTGCATTATTTTCGGACTGATGCCCCATCTAAGGCACAAGATCCTTTTGCCGGAGTAAAGTGCAGAAGCGGGCTTCTTAATACGTTCATGCAGGGTTAGTTCCTTAAGTATTTGGCGCTGTCAGAGAAGTTGAGGCGGACGCCCTTTAATTTAGGTGGATCGACTTGAGGAATTCGGTGCTTCTTTGTGAATAGTAGTAACTCTGTTTTACCCAGGTTTATATCCATATAGCATTTATTAGCCCATTTGACCAGCGTTGCGAGGGTCGATTCCATCAAGTCCCGTAATTTTGGGAGGTAAGGATGAGGAGGTTGAAATGATCTTCCACCAAATTAAAAAAACTAATATATTTCCACCGTATATGGTTAGTGTCTCGACACTGTCGCCGCTCCGAAGAATAGACTTTGACCAGTTTTATTTTCTGAAATGAATGTCGAAAAATGCCCTGAGATATCCTAGTAGATTTTAATACCATGCTTGCATAATTTCTTGCCATTCTTTCCGATGGGTTGAATGGCTCGTTAGGCTTGTCTTAAGCTACGATTACACGGCTATTTTTTTTTAAATGGCGCTGTGACGTCAGGAAAAATGTCGCAGTAGAGCTACATTTGAGCTACGATTCGTCATTGGAAAAATGGCGATCACACGAAATGACTATCATCGTCATTTGTGTCCCAAAATCAAATGACGGACACTGCGAGTCATTTAGAATTTTCCGTTGGGATGCCATTTAAATGACGCAACAGCCAAAAAGTTTAGTCATTTGTCCTAGGCGTCATTGAAGCGATCACACGGCCATTTTTTTCCGCCATTTAAATGGCACTAAATACATGTCTTTTGGTCTGACATTTCCCTAGTCATTCAAATGACGCCGAAAATGTTATCCCAAAAATGGCAATCACACAGAACGACATTTAAATGACTGCTTTGTGACGCGATTTTTACGTCAGAGTGCCATTTAAATGACTCGAAAAAATGGCCTTATCGTATCCTTAGTCTGGGGTGTTCTTATTATGAGTTTAGTTGAATTTATTACCGACTTAGGAGGGCTGCAAAAGGGTTCTGGTAATGAAAAGTTGATTTCAAACTTCTTCTTGCCACTTCATCGGTCTTTTCATAATGTTTGAATTTCTCATGCAAAGGAATCCAATATAATTTATTTAAATTCCTTAATATGAGTGCTTAAAAAGAATTGACGTAATTCAAGACTGAAGACAATCCAGAATATACTAAGGACGTGTAGCTTGACTATTCGTTAATTTATAGATATAAACAACTTTAATATCTACCTGAGTTGTTAATTAATAAACGCATTCTTAAATCGAAAGGAAGTCTCCTTAAAATATCTACACTTCAGTTTTTCCCAAAGATATTGTAACATTGCGTGAAAACCTAACCCTCACTTTTGAAGCCTGTTTTTAAGGTGCATTATTTTTGAAATAGAATCTGTAATCGCGCAGATCATGTCTAATTTGCAAAGCTAAGAGAGCAGAGCCATTAGCTTTGGTTGGTCAGCAAGGTTTATCTCTTTTGTTTGTACCAAATTTGCCAAGCTACATATTGACACTTTGTTGATATGTACGTAAATGGGTGCGAGTCCTATTATAGCTTCTTTTTTTTTTTTAAGTAGGCCGTACTTCTCCCTGGAAAGGCGAACCTATAAGGCTTCATCCGCGCACCGAGATGCTTGTAGATGTATGTTAGTTCTGCACTTACCTAAATTGCTGCAAATTGTAGTCTTCTGGAAATATATCCCCAGGAAGCGAGTTCCAAAGTTTGCTCGTTCTGTAACAGAAGGAGTTTTGAAAAGTTGATGTCCTCACGGTTATCAAGTGTCATGGGCATTAGCAGCCTGTCTTTTGGGGCGCCCAAAAGGCCGAGCTCCATATATGGGAACAATATTCCAGGCCTGGTCTAACCTGTGCTTTGTAGAGAAGGAGAAGTTGCTTGGGACTAAAGTAACTCTTTGCTCTAAATAGGTAGCTCAGCTTAGCGGACGCCGATCTTGCGATCTTGCCATGTGATTCCTGAATTGACTGTTTTTGTAAGCACGAGAGTCATTGGGATGGATTGGATGGACATCCATTTGGATCTGAAGAACTGTTGATGCATTTTTCCTAGAAAATGTTGTGAGCTGTGTCTTGTTTGCATTAAATACAACCAAGTTAAGTTGTCTTTTCCCCACTTCAAGATTTTGTCCAGATCATCTTTTAGAGAACTAATTTGTTCACATCTCTGACTGTGATGTAGCCGCATTCACACGCCCACTGGAGATGGAGGATATAAGAGTACTGTCATAACCAAAACCAAAGCTGTTATTTGTCGATCCAAGCAAATCGTTGTGGAGAATAAATAGAGTTGGAGAAAGAATAGATCCTTGAGGCACTCCTGCATTTGTAGCAAACGAATTAGATGATATATACATACACCATTTACAACAACTTGGATCGGTCTTCAAGGAGAAGACAATTTTTCATCCATCCGCAGAGTTGTTGTAGCAATCCATAAGACGCTTACTTGCCTAATGGGGATGGGGCTCTATGCCAGATTCCGTCAAATGCCTTTAATATCTCCAAGGCTACGGCTCTGGATTCGCCGTATTGTTGAATTGCTTGGGTCCATTAGCTTAACAGGTCTCCAGTAGAACGACGGCTCCGAAATCCGTATTGCCTGTCGCTTATTAATCGGTAGCCTTCTGTTGCTTTTTGAAGTGGTATTAAGGCAATCGTAAACAAGTTGAAATAGGTAATGATTGTCTCTAGGACGACGGAATTTGATGTCAAAGCTTAGTTATCACTTTTTAGTCTTTATGGTCATGATTCATGACTCATGAGATTTTGGTACGAATGAGAATTCTTCCTTGTAATCTGGGCGAGAGCGATAGTGTGAGGAACAATTTGATAGGACGATCACTTGAAGCGAAAATCTGCATCACAGCTTTGGCAGTGCTTTTCAATTTCGATTTGGTTAATTTTTGAAGAAGTCCCAAGATACCGAGAGCCCATAAGTTGCAGCATTAATGTAGTGGATTTTTCAAGGTCCATTGGTCCATTGGGTATAATAATAATAACAGTATAATAATCGCCTCAAGCGGTTTGGGGGATGGGGGCTCCAAAGTTGTAAAAAATCATAAAAAAAAAATTATAGTGTCACATCTGAATTTTTGCATGATGAATCTCTAGAACAAAATATGCAATGTGGTATAATTGGCAGAGCGAAAATGCGTGGCAGAGCCTCCCAAACATGCAAACAAATTTAAATTTTAAACTTATTTTATCATGCTTGAAATTTGGGTATATCATGGACAACCTCATAGTGAATCTATAACTGCAATGGCAGAGTGAAATTCCGGGCATAACATCTCGGCAGAGCCTGTCGAACTGAATTTTGCGTAGAGTTCGTTTTCAGGGGCAAGTGCAGAGATATGAATCAATATATCTCCAAAAGTATTTGCACGATTGTAATAAATGTACATGATTTTAAAAGCCTATTCAATGACCTTTAAAATTATGTATAAAGTTTTATCCTTGCGCTTACACTTTTGAAAATATTTAACTTTCAAAACGAATATTTTTAACCGACCTAACAACATTTGAAACGTATGTTCTTTTCACATATACAGTGGTGGTACACTAATTAGTAACAAATAATTTTTTCTGAGGATTTAATTACCGCTGATTTATTTATCAACAATTTCGATACGACCTTAATAAACATAAATAATAGCGTATTCATAATAATAAAAATGGGAATAAAATAAAGAAGAAATAGAAACAAATTCAAAACAGAACAGAAGTTACCTACGTTTTCGTGTGGAATTATAATTAGAAACAAAAAATGTAAATATAATTTAAATTCCAAAATAAATATAAAAAATTAAGTTTTTGAGTTCAACTGTTAAAAATTATAAAATTTGATTAAAAATCTGTGGGATATCCCCTATTTGCAATGACAGAAGCGTACCGGTTTGGTAAACTGGCTACCAACTTTTGACATCGCTCAACGGGGATATTTCTCCAAGCTTTGTTCAATGTTTCTTAACAATTCGTTGGATTTTTTTCGATGTTTTCGTTCCCAAACTTCCTTCAACCGACAAAATATAATGTTTTTCTTCCTGAAACCAACTATTCACAAGCCGTGAAGTGTGTTTAGGATCATTGTATTGTGTTGGAAAATACTAAAAGTAATCGACAAAAATTACTCTTGTGAATACCACGAGGAGGCAGATACAAAAATAATATACCACATAAGCAAAATCAGTTATGGATCCAACGTTTTTCAGAAAAGGATAATTAAAACCGTGGAAATTATTGGAAAATTCGTTGGATTGTAATATCAGACAGCCAAACTAGGAGAAACTGATTTGAACTCACTCAAGAGATACGGCTTTTAAAAGTATTGAAATATTTCTGTGCCGCATGTACAATATCCGAAATACGGACAAGGTTGACGACACAAGATTTGAATTGTTCAAGAATATGATATAAGGCTATACGGACAGAGTGAACGCGAAAAGCTAAGCGAAAGCTAAAGCTAAAGATTCTAAGCTATACGCAAAGCGAATGGTGTCCATAATGTACGCGAACATTACCGCTTCGGAAGTCCATCAAAATAAACAAAATCCTTGAATTGTGGAAACGGAAATGGTCAGAAGAAGAGGACTTTCCATTAAATAATTTATTTTTCAGCCATTCATTGTTGGAAAAGGACAGTCCGTTCAAGAGATTAAAAAATCACCTAATAAATATGACGAATTTTATCATCTTTACAAAGATTTACGAAGACATCGGAAGACATCCTCACAAAAATTGCTGAATACGTTAGAATGTCATTAAAAGTATTCGATTTTATACCCAATTTTAGCTTGAATTTCTTGCTAAAAAACTGAGCAGAAGGGTTTATTCGCTTTTAGCGCCAAGTTTCGCTTAGCATGTATCTTAGCATCGAATCTACTATGTCCAGTGCGATTAAAATGTATGGGCGCAGTTTATTAGCTTTGACCTCTCAAACCTTAGCTTTAGCTTTCGCTTAGCTTTTCGCATGCACTCTGTCCGTAGCCTAAGGTGAATGATGTGAATGAATCATTTGCTGTTAGAATTAAAAATTTCGATTTTACTCAAATTAAAACAAAACTGCATATGAATACAATTGTAATGTTTTCATATTTTAAGGTTAAGCTAAAGTAATCGAACATAACAAACATTTAAGAACAATCTCACACATTTTGCACTTTATGCGGATATTATAACAAAATTATTCCAAATTTCATTAAAAATTGTTTATTTTTAATTTCAATTACGTAATTTATTTGCCGTTAAAGCAATTGATTGCCATTGCAGTACAACACACATAAAAGAAAGAAAATATTAAAAAAAAAACACACACATAATATTGAAATATATTGGCCGTAAATAGGGAATAAACCCGCCTGTCTATAAATAAAATATGATTAATCGCGATAAACACCACGCAAATAGGATACCTGTTTGTTATTGTTGAATCATTATTATCCTCTGCCATTTGTTTATTTTACGAGCCTTGCGTTTGCATTGATATTGAGTGCAGAACCCAACACCTGGTTTTCATTTTGGAAAAGTGGTAAATCAATATTGTTCTTCCGTATCCGCGAATTTTATCGGTTCCGCTCCGAATGTGTTATTCATATACACGTTTCCGCTTCTCTCAAGCGATTATTAGGAAAATATCTTAATCGAGGTCTGCGTTTCCGAACATAAATTTGTGCGCCGTTATAGAAACCAGAATTCCGATTGCAAAGTTATTGGCAGGCAAAATTGTATTCCTATAAATAAAGGCCACTGACGTTTACTGATTAAATACACGCATAGTTTGAGTGAAGGAATTTCAATTTGGCCATAAGAGCTACATACGTATGTGCCTTTCTACATGTCGTGTACTACGGCCTTAAGGAAAATGTGTGCACCATTGCAAAGGAGCGACGTTTTCAAGAACTATACGATTCTTATCGTACCCCATACACCATAGTTATCGAGCATAAAAATCCCGGACTTTCCCGGACAAAATAGGATCTAAAAAAGAGTAAAAAAACTAGGGCAAAAATGCGCGTACTATTTCTTACAAAAATATTTGAACTTTCTCGATTTCATTGCGGTAGGATACATGTTTTAAGACCGTGTGACAATAGCGCTGGATAATTATTCTCGGCTGATTTTCTGACACATATGTGAGAAACTCAATGTCGAGCAGCTACTTCTCCGGACGGAGCGGTCCATGCTTTGGTGGTTTGGTCGTGTTAAACGCCTGTCCCCGACCAGGATCCCACGATGTGCTATGTAATCCGTATCTTTGGGCAGGCATCCTGTAGATACCCCCGGATTAGATGGTTAGATCAAGTTCATAATCTCTCCTCTGTCCGTATGGGGATTGCCCTTGATGATAGTTGGAGTCGATAGCGGAGGATCGAGAGCAATGGAGGGTCCACTTGAGCGGCCCATTGAAAATGAAAGAAATTAAAATGAAAGTTTTGAAAAAAGAAGTTCACTAAACTCAAATCTTAAAATATCTAGAGATATTTCCTTAGTTTTCGGGGAAGAGATAAAAAATCAATTTACATTTCTGGGATTTTGGAAATTTTGCTTGTGACCCGAGTTATTGGCCACAAAATATATTTCGTATTTTACAAACCAAACGGTGAAACCCTGTCGCATAAACAACACAAACAAGATTTTATATTTTCGGTGGATTTTTTACATCTTTGCAATATTATTTTAGGGTTTCAAACATCAGCAAAAGTCGTTCCACTGCCGGGTGAAGAGAAAGTCGTCTCTCCTTTTTGAATGGTATAAAATTGAGCAATTCAGTAAAATATTTAATATTTTTAAACTGATTACATCGACTTCAATAGGCTAGATCGCATTAGAATTTTTCATTCAGTGTTTTCGAACCTTTCTTTTGTCGATCATCAAAGTTGGTATTAGAATAATTATGTTGCAGAACTCAGAAGCAACAAGTTACGATTCAAAATCACTACCAAAAAGCGGGAATAAAATGGGTGCTTTCAAGCTATTTTAATTTCAAATCTATTTCTCTCGACGATGAAAAAATGTAAAACCCGGACAATATAGAAAAATCCCCGCATAGGCGAAAAAGAGTACATGTCCGGGAAGACCCGGATGGATGGCAACGCTACATTATGGGGGACTCAGGTAGTGGATGCGCTATGTATAAATCACATGCCGACCCTTTAAATGGACATTGAAAATTAATGAATACATTTAGTCGTCCATACTCCATACGCCATCGACCATATAACTCCATAAACAGTCAACATTTTCAGCAGAAAAAATGGCTGACAGATTTATTTTTGGTGTATTCAAATTATGATTTGTGATCTATGAGTGTTAAAACTTGAAAGGGGCTGAACAGCAAACTGTCCCGCCAATGCGTAAGCCGAGAATGGGTAGACGAATACGGCGAGAGCAGTTACGAAATTTTTTGTATACGGGGGGTTTATTCCCAAATCCGCGGCGGATCGCTTTTCATGGCGGATTGGTATTTTTATATTTCCAAAAGCGATTCGATCCATTCAAAAGCGATAGCTATTTGGAGGATATAAATAATAAATCCGCCAGCAATCCGTCACCTGAATAGCTATCGCTTTTGACAGCTTTTTTGGAAATACAAAAATACCAATCCGCCATGAAAAGCGATCCGCCGCGCCGCTCATTTGGGAATAAGCCCCCGGGAAATTCGTAAGACAGGTATATGTGGAGGAAAAAAATGATTATTTTCAACAACAGTTTGGTAAGTGGGACGAAAAGAGCTGTGCGAAGTTCTAGAAGCCATCAGAAGAGGTTCAGTTAATGTGACCCGGCTTTTCGCAACCAAACTTAGTAAAGCTGCCAAAGAACAATCTTGAAAGGAGTTCGGCAAAAAGATCAAAAAGCAAGCTGTTTTGAAAGAAGAAACTGAAATATTTCCGAAAAATGGAACTATAATGGCGAAAGTATAGCAGTAGTTAAGGAATACAAGTATGTACCTTGTAGTATTCTTAGACTCCTAACTAAATGATATGCTGGAAACAGGTTTATCCCCATTATTCATTAAAACTTTTAAGCTGCATGTGGACTACGTACTCAGAGTTTTGAATATACCGGATACCAGGCTGCCGAAAAAAGCGGTTCAACAAGCAATGCAATCCAGGGCAGGATGGTACAGAGGGTGTGATTGGCACTCGCTGATGGCTGTAGAGTGCATGGCTGAATCTGGATAATAGTTGAAGATTGGAAACCTCAACTTAATCCGATTATCAAACTCATGGATGAAAAGGCTCGGTTAATGTATTTACAGCTCCAGTTAGGTTGAACTGGGACTTCCAATACTAAGCCAGGGTGTTGGAAAAGAGTTGGTGGCGGAGGAGCCCTCAATATGGGTCAACGGCAGCGCTCATATCCCAAAATGGGTTACTGGCATCGGTTTTTCCGACCCGCTGTCCTAGGGTCAAAACAAGGGCCTGGTCCTCCAGGTTGGGGGTTGTGCCGTCGGGGTAACTTCCCGACCATGGAAAAAACCAGTAGTTATGAGAGAGACACAACCAGCCTCGGATAATTGAACTCCTCAAATGGCAACCAGACCCGGAACGTCAATGGACTACGATCTGAGAGTATGTACCTGGAATGTACGAACGCTCTACACCCCAGGTGCTACTCAAAAACTTGAGTCTGTCCTCACGCGGTACAAGGCAGATATAACCGCGATCCAGGAGATACGATGGATAGGATCAGGTATGATGAAAAGAAAAGATTGCGACATTTATTACAGCTGCGACAAAAGATTGCATGTATTAGGATGCGGATTCGTCGTGGGAAATCGGCTTAGGACAAAAGTCATTGACTTCATGCCGATAAGTGATCGCCTTTCTGTGATCCGCATCAAAGCTACTTTCCAAAACATAAGCCTAATAATGTGCACACGCCCCTACCGACGAGGCAGAAGATCCTATCAAGGAGGAGTTTTATGACCTCCTGGATGGAGCCTACGGAGCCTGTCCGGAGTATGATGTAAAAGTTGTACTCGGGGATTTCAATGCTAAAGTCGGAAAGGAAAACATCTTTGGCGGATTAGTTGGTAAGCACAGAATCCACGAAACGACAACAGACAACGGCTACCGACTAATCGATTTTGCAGCAGCTCGTAATACGGTGATAAGTAGCACTAGGTTTCCAAGGCTAAGGATCCACACAGCAACCTGGCGCTCTCCAGACGGTCGAACCGCCAACCAAATCGACCATGTGCTAATCGATGCGAGGCACGCATCCAACATCCTCGACGTGCACACATTCCGAGGGGCAAACGTCGACTCTGACCATTTTCTTGTCGCGGCTAAATTCAGAGCTCGACTGTCCAACGAGAAGAAGCTGCGAACCGCCCAGAAGAAGAAATTCGACGTTGGACGCCTTAGCACACTTGGAGTAGCCAGAGCCTACAGCGAGCGCCTGAGTATGAAACTCTCCTCTGTGCACTCACCTACCACAAAAGCCAACAATCAGTGGTGCCAGTATCGCGACATCATCAAAGAGGTAGCCGAAACCACCGTAGGGTACCAGCCACCCCAGAGAAAGAGCCCGTGGTATGATGATAAATGCGTGTACAGGAAAAAGGTGACAGAAGATGCACACAAGAAAGCGCTGCAGCGCAAAACAAGGGCAGCGAGAGAAGAGCATCGAGCCAGGAGAACGGAGGAAAAGAAGATCCTGCATAGAAAGAAGAGGGCTTACGCAGCTTCCGAAGAGTCGCGCGATCGTAATAACATCCGGAGGTTTTATAAAAAAGCTAAGCAACTGGCTGCTGGCTACAAAACCGGAACGCAGGCTCTTCGAGATACCGAAGGAAACCTAGTCACCGAAGCGCAGGGAATAGTAGAAGTGTTTAAGCAGCATTTCCAGCAGCTGCTTAATGGGCATCATGTAGAGAGAGTGATAGGGCAAGAAGAGAACCCCCGTCCAGTCAATGAGGAACTAGTCCCACCACCAAGTATAGAAGAAGTTGGCTTAGCTATAAAAAAGCTTAAGAACAACAAGGCCGCAGGCTCTGATGGTCTACCAGCGGAGCTCTTTAAATACGGTGGTGATGTTTTGGTAGGGAGCATGCACCGAATCATCAACCAAGTATGGGTGGAAGAAAACATGCCCGATGACTGGACTATCAGCTCCATATGCCTCATCTTCAAAAAAGGCGATCCTATGTCTTGCAAGAACTATCGAGGCATATCCCTGCTAAATGTCGCATATAAGATCCTATTCAACGTACTGTGTGAACGTCTAAAACCGTTCTGCAACAAACTAATCGGCACGTACCAGTGTGGCTTCCGGCCCGGCAGATCGACTATAGACCAAATTTTCACACTGAGGCAAATCTTGGAAAAGACCAACGAATTTCAAGTCGAAACTCACCACCTATTCATCGACTTCAAAGCCGCGTATGATAGCATACATCGTCAGGAGCTCTATATGGCGATGGCCGAATTCAGAATCCCGGCAAAACTGATTCAGCTGTGTCGCGCGACGCTGGAAAACACACGCTGCAAGGTGCAGTTTGGAAGCAGCTCTTCCGAACTATTTCAAACATGCACCGGATTTCGGCAAGGAGACGCTCTATCATGCGACTTCTTCAATCTCGTACTGGAGCAGATAGTGCGCAGGGCAGGTGTCAACACGGAAGGCACTATCTTCAACAGGTCCGTCCAGCTGCTTGGCTATGCGGACGATATTGACATCATCGGTCGCTCCCAGCGTGCCGTGATAGAAGCGTTCACGGCGATTGAAGAACAGGCGAAATCCGTTGGACTTGTAGTAAATGAGGACAAGACTAAGTATACATGCTATCAACAAACAAACAAGCATCTGTCCACCGCCTGGGACAAAACGTCACTATTGATAGCAATAATTTGAGGTAGTTAAGGAGTTCACCTACCTCGGAGTAAACGTAAACTCCACGAATGACACCCTAGTGGAGATCCGACGAAGAATTACCCTAGGAAACCGTTGCTACTTCGGTTTGGCAAAACAACTGGTTTCAAAACTCCTAACTCGAAGGACGAAATGTGTGCTCTACAAAACCCTTATCCTGCCAGTTCTGCTTTATGGCGCCGAGTGCTGGACGATAAGCAAGAAGGGAGAGCTGATACTGGGCTCCTTCGAAAGAAAAATACTTCGGCGGATTTTTGGTCCTGTGTGCGAGGAGGGCGAATGGAGGAGAAGATACAACCGCGAACTCTATGAGCTGTACCAAGATGTGGATGTAGTCCAAAAAGCCAAAACACGTCGACTACATTGGCTCGGCCACATCGAACGAATGGACAATAATGCTCCAGCCAAGAGGATCTTCGAATCCCAGCCCCCAGGTTCGAGAAGACAAGGAAGACCGAACCTCCGTTTCAAAGACCAAGCCATCGCGGATGCCAGAGCGCTTGGTCTGGACAATTGGAAGCAGCGTGCCCGGGATCGTAGAGGATGGAAGGCTGCAGTGTCTCAGGCAGAGACTCTTCACGGGTCGGGAGCCCGATAAGTAAGTAAGTAATGTATTTGGAGCAAATTTCGGGATCACAGTTGTTTAAGTCATAACCTGCAAAATAATAATTACTTCCACGATTTAATTACTTTCGAGCAATTGAACCTCATCAGTATGAACAAATGACTTAAGAGAGTCCCACAAGAACTAATGTAGTAGCGTCAAATTTGGCTTTCTCAATACGACAATACCCAATTCACTCAATCGAAAACTCAAAAAGGTAATGGTTTTTGGGGAGTATGGTGCACAGCGCCATCGTGCTTCAACCACATATTGTCTGGATTAATGCTGTCCATATTTTCGAAGAAATGATCACTGATCAATATTCAGTACCTTTAACTATTGCAGTGTACCTACGTTTGATTCTTAAAAAAAATACTTGAGCAGCAGGTTCGTTAGGCCTAGCGACCCTGTCCCATAATCATTCATTTGTGATGTCTTTTTTTTGGGACGAAAGGAAGGGACTTACAATTTTATGACACCCTTGATGTCATTAGTGACACCTCGCTAGACATTTGCGCATACTACATACGTTTTTGCTGCCTGGCCAGCCAGAGCAGACATTTTGCTGAGAACATGGCAGATATGGCTGAAGATGTCTCAGAGGACCCCGTAGTCGTAGTATCGATCAAACGACCGACGTGCTACGCAATTGGGCATCAATCTTCGGTCTTTATAAAGAAGTTTTGTGAATGACTGTAAGATGTTCCCTTACAAAATACATCAGCTATTAGATTTTGACCGCCGAATGCGTATAACCTTCGAAAATAATAATGAGCGACGAGTCCCATTTTCATCTCTGTGGGTAGGTTTTTTTTTTGAAGTCGCGAAGGTATGTCAACATGAATCAGACTCTTGGAGCCATAAAAAAATATCCGCCAAGAATGAAAGGATCTATTGCCGAAAGTTTTGGCACGAGTGATGAAAAATGCCATAAATCGGCTGGTAATTGGTCATCAATTCTAGCGGCGGCCACTTGCGATATATCACTTTCTCGACTTAAGAAAAATAAATTTAAGACATCAAATAAACATAATCCAAAAGCAGAACCAAAATTTTTCATTCATAAAAATAAATTGCAGTCAAAGAATATTGCAGTCAAATAATTTTCGCCACCTGGTAATAATAATCAGTTCTGTCATCCGCATTTAGCTAGTACCTATAATATTGTACTACCACGCGTATTGCGTTTTTTTTTTTCACAAAAAGTTAATATCAAATGTAATTGTCGTTTGTGTCAACTCATTTGTAAAGATTCGTTGGGCGTGAGAGCCGCAAAAAGGCTCAATATACCATGGAAATAATATACATGATTAGAAAAGCTTTTCTATGCATCCGTAAATCTGTCAAATTGTGACTTTGAAAAGATTCAGATACACGCGCTTATAAAAAAGTTTATATAAACGTCCATATTTTTATTAAAAAACCTTTCACAGTATTTTACGAACCCAAAACCGTCATATACGTAAATACGATAAATTCAGGATTCTTCTTTCTTAATATGTATCTGTCATAACACCACACAATACAAGAAATGAATTCTTTATATCGCCGGCGAATATCTTACCGAGACGATGACGATAGCAACTCAGCCTCCGGGAGAGAAGTAAACGAAGAAGATTCGAATCTTTTTATAATACGAATATCAACGCCAGTTCGCTCCTTTGGGCTTTGGTAAAGCAAGGTAAGGATATTTGACAAAAAAAGAAAACAAAACAATTTATTATTTGACATTTTGACAGAGAATAATGTTCTTTCATCCGCAAGAATTATGTTTTAAATTGGTCACATTCATTTCATATAGAAAAACTCCAAAGGGCTATCTACCTACATAAAGGAAGGATATTCATGTTTGCAGTATTGTTGAAAAAGAATAAAATATAATATATCTACACTTACCCAGGAAGCCTTAGTCTACACATGAATGCTTGTTTTGACATACATAAACGACAAATCTTGGGAATGGCGGTTTGGTGACATATGCTTTAATCGTTATTATAAATGACTATTAATTATTGGGGTAAGAAAGATTCTTTTAAAACTCTAAATGGAGTAGAATTTAAATCCTTGGTAGTTAGTTACCTGGTAACAATATGGTGGTAGAATCACAGAAGATACATTTTGCCTAAAGATTATAACTTCTACAACCAGATACAATGCGTATTCACAAACATCATTATTGGGGCGAATGTGTCATTCAAAAAAATAATATAAAATAAATGCTTAAGGCCTTAGGTGAAGAGGGAGTCAAATGGCCTGGGAATGCGGCGAAACTCCCAGCGATTGGCAGATTGGGGTGATTGTGCCTTCTTTTTTTTAAAGAAAGTGGATAAAAAGGGTTGCTCCAATTACAGGGGTATATCACTTTTAAATCTCCCCGGGAAAGTCTTTGCCAAGGTGCTGGAAACGCGTTGCCGAGCTGTGGTCGAGGCACGATTAGGAGATGAGCAGAGCGGTTTTCGTCCCGGCAGAAGCACAACCGACCAGTTATTTACTCTTAGGATGGTGCTCGAGAAGGCTTGGGAGTATGATACACCTGTTTACGCATGCTTCGTAGATTTGGAGAAACATACGACCGAGTCTTTCGAGGGAAACTCTGGAGTGTATTACAGAAGTATGGAGTTGACGGTTCTCTCTTGAGAGCCATTCAATCTCTTTACACAAACTGTAAAAGCTGTGTTCGGGTGAACGGCGTTAAATCAATACCTTTCACCGTGGGCGTTGGACTTCGTCAGGGGTGCGTCTTGTCCCCTCTCCTTTTCATTACTTATTGGATGTTACAGCGCAGTCTTGGCGAAGAACGTTTCGAATTGGGAGATCTGAGGATAAGTCATTTGCTCTTCGCTGATGACTTGGTCATCCTTGGGTCCTCTCAGACTGAACTTCAGTGCGCACTCGATCGGTTTGTAGCCGTTTGTGTTGAAGCTGAGATGAAGGTAAATGTGAACAAATCTGAAGTGATGGTCGTCTCCAGAACGCCTGCTCAATGCACTCTGCATGTTAGTGGAGTCCCATTGAAACAGATGGAGAAGTTTAAGTATCTCGGGGTCTTATTCACGAGTGATGGAAGGAGCAATGCCGAGTTTTCTGTAGGATTGGTCAGGCTGGATCGATTTTGAGACAGCTTGGTAATTCTATTATCAGGAGGGCTGAACTTGGTGTCAAAGCTAAGTTGTCAGTCTTTAATTCGGTGTTTGTTCCAACTCTTACCTATGGTCATGAGGTTTGGCGGATATAAGCATTACCTGAAAGTAACATTTTTATCATAATCGAAAATGGCGTTTTTGAGATATGAGCAGTTTTTTAAAGTACTATTATTAGGGATTTGGGTGCATATCAAAGGACGCGGTTTTTTAGGGAAAAACTGAGTTCGCTATCAAGTTAAGAATGACAATAGTACCTTAAAAATAAGTTTTTTTTTAATCGTTTTTACCGTTTTCGAGAAAAAGCCAATTTTCAAAACTGCCGCTGCTGGACTTTTTAGCGAAAAACTGGGTATGCAGTCATGTTAAACATGCTTACATTAACTCAACTATCGATTTGGGTTCCGTTTTCGGAAAAATCTAAATTTAGACATATTTCGTAAAATTGTTATATGGGAGGTACTGTTAATATTAGGGCTAGCATAAAAAAAAGCCCACAAACTCTAAATGCGAAGTTTGAAGCAAATCCGTCCAAGCGTTTAGATTCCCCAGGGGTGGGACAGACAGACATACGTACGGACAGAATTGCGAGACCCACTTCTTTGAGTTCCCCTATATCATCGTAATATCAGAATTGATCAAAATCTCGAGTTCGAAATTTTTTACGAAAACAATACCTATGTATAATTATCTTTCTCTTATGAGAAAGTATACGAGAAAGTTAAAAATAAAGAATTTTAAATTCTCCCTTCAGAAGGGCGTGGTATCCGCCCACTTTTAAAAATCGGTTATTATTTATTTCGGCCACTTCCGATGACCGTAGAATGGTGAAATTCGGTAAAGCGGTAGGACCTGCATTGTACGAAATGAGAAATATCAAAATTTTTCAGTTAAGGGGCGTGGAATCTGCCCACTTAAAATATGAATAGAAGTTAATCTACCTGTTGAATATATAATAGTTCATAAGAAAGCCAAAGTGATGGTAGTCAGTGTCTGTTGACATATTAAAAGCGAAGACATTTCAACTTTGTCGACTTGGTTTGATATGACACAAAAATTAACTAGAACTTCATTCGTATACATTGTGCATGGAAACACAAGCCTATTTTTTATGACAAAAATAAAACTATTCAGTTTTCCAATATCGATGCATATCTAATAACATTATTTTGCAAAAAAAGATAAAGTAGAGAAAAGCATTAACAGTTTTATCTGATCAAAAATACCCTGAGAAAAATATCCCCTTAAATAAATTAAACATCAAGAGAGCGTGCTATTTATTAGACTTCATTTTGACCAACATTTCCTGGGATGTAAATTACCACATCCGCGAAATTGCGGAATTTATTTTTATATTTTATCTGAAATAAGCCCCTAAATCCTGACTAGTAAAATGCACACCAACAATAATTGCTTAATAATAAAAATAAAACCCATAAAATGTGTTGAGGAGGTTAAGTGTTTCACTACACCAGTAATACACTCCGCCATCATAACGAAGTGAAAAGTCTTAAAGTTAAAATTCCACTTAACTTAACATAACCCACATTTTTATAGTGTTACTTAGCATGTATTATTTTTGAAAAGGATACATCCTCAGCGAGCCGGATTTGTCTCCAATCACCAACAATCTCTGTACTGGATCGAATGCTATCGCTGTAGGCGAATGTGGAAACCCATGACGAAATGTCTGTAAAGAAGAAAAAATAAAAATTGAATTAGCTATACACATTTGATATAAAACATTAAATATTATTTGAATAAACTAATCTGAAAAAGTAAACATATTCCAAAAATACAACACAAGGGTGAGCGTTTCAATAATCCCATGCGTAAGCACGCTTCTGTGACGTTGCCAGTGATTTATTACAGATAACGCACGTACATAGGTCCCTTATACACAGGTTTAGTAAATTTAATATCGTTCTACCGCACACCATCCCATTCCCCGGCGCTTGTTATGCAATTTTTCTTGCGGAATGTGAACGTGTATGCTAATTAATCATATCTCTGGGGTCCTTGGTGTAGGTAATTATAAGGAGAATGAGGTAGAAACTAAATAATGGATATCCAAGGATAACAATTTAAATAATTTGTTAACGTTAACGAAGAAGAAACAATGTTTCACTTTAAAAAAAAACTCCCCACAGGATCTTGGTTTTGGCAATAAACCTGTAATGATACTATGAGATGGGGTAATGGCCACGCCCGGGGCTGTTTAAATCGACACTAGCATGCAAATTAAACACTAAAAGTCGATTTAATTCATTTCATTTGAATGCCACACCTCGGAGCTTGTATATAGGTTGGGTATGGGTAAGTACTCTTTGTGAGTACATAAAGTACTACCTAACGTCAATAATCAGTGGTAGAAAAATACTGCTTTCAGGGTTTTTGGAGCATGTATGGTACCTACCTCTACCTACGTATAGAATATGATAGGCAATAATTATAGTGGCCATGGCGAACATAGACTTATTCAACTAAATATTAAATTTAGGGTAGATGCCATTTAAAGTGGTGTGTTTTTGGATATATGCAACCAATTGAGTTTGAATAAGAACAATAGGTATAGTCTTCCCGTCTGATTTTGGTATCATATCGGACCATTTTGGGGCAATTTTTTCTCAAGCGGGTTCTGCGTCTTCTTCTTTGTTCGGGGAGCATGGACAAATTGGTCACGTTTCGTGTCCAAATACATATAGGTATGCGAGCTATTTCCTAGTCCACAATGGTTTATTAGAAACATACTGCGTAATGTACGGAAATATAACTCCCTTGTTTTTCTTTTCACTCAGGGTTTTATATCAGAGATAAGTCTATGGGCGTCTTAATAATAATCATTTTAAAAATTCACCTAAAATATTTTGTTGGTTTTACTTTCTTACTTACTTAAGGAGGCGCTACAGTCTGTGGTAGCCTTTTTGGTACGACCACCATCAAAATAAATCGACACTCTTTTAACTTCTTAATTATAAATTGATTTTATTAATTATTAATATGGTTGGGAGGAGCTTGTTGCCCAGCACAAGGAATCTAACCGACCGCACAAGAAAGAATAGAAAACGATTTTGTTTTACCGACGAAGGTAACCGCGCGCGACGACTTGACTGACAAAACTCAATTGCCAAAAGTTGACGAATCAGGGTGCTGACATGATGGTTGCATTCAGCGCACAAAAATTAATGAGCGCACACGGCGAGCAATTTTCGCTTATTTCTAATTTGTTATATTATTTGAATCGGACAATTTTCGAATTTGATTCTTCCTCTACAAGTCCGGGGTGGACATGGGCTTCAAGCAGCAAGCGTCTCCAGCAAGCACGATCTTTAGCCGGCTGTCTCAAGTTTCGCACGCTATGTTGGTTAAGGTTCCATCCCAATTGGGTGCGCTAACTGAGTCGCGGTCTTCATCCACTTCGCTGTCCCTCGGGTGTGCATTCGAGGATTTTCGTTTCTAACCAAGTGTAACCTCATCCACCTTTGATAGAGTCCATGCCTCTGCATTATAGAGAAGGACTGGAACGATTAGGGTCTTATAAAAGGTCACTTTAGTTGTTCAAGAGAACACTTTGCAGTTGCTTTCTTAGCCCAAAGAAACATGGCTACTGATGTCATTGTCTGAGTTCGTAGCGTAGCCTAGGTAAACAAAGCCCCGAACCACCTCAAAGTTATATCTGTAAATGTTGTGACGTTCTGTCCGAGACGCTGCGCCGGTGCTGGGTGTTCTTTCATGTTGAGAGCATATAAGTTAATGCACCGCACATTAACCCCACCGCTTAATCAACATCAACACCACATCCGCACCCGAATCATCATTTTCATAATTTCACAATGCACCGAACATTAACCCCACAGCGCAACCAACACCACATCCGCACCCGAATCAACACTTTTGTTTAATCGACCTAGTTCATAAAGTAGAATTCAGCCAATACTACATCCGCACCCGAATCAGCATATCGACATAATGTTAAGTTAGCTTTTGTTTAATTAATTTATTATATTATTATATTATATATTAATATATTAATTACATTATGAACTTAATGACCTAGCTTAAGTTCATAATGTAATAGAAATTGTAAGGAATAAAAATAAAGTCAGTTGCATTCTAGCAGGTGAACAAATTGGTTCTTTTATTTATACATAGTCTTGCCCTCGTTGAACGTCAGACCCGCCATCTTTTCCGCTTTCGTCTCAATACTCACGAACGCGCTAGTGACATCACCCTGCGTTCTGCCGATTATGTCGATGTCGTTGGCGTAGGCGAGTAAATAGACGAACTTTTGAAAGATCGTCCCTCTGGTGTTGGCGTTTGATTTTTGCTCTATTCTTTCAAAAACTATGTTAAAGAACAAGCGCATCGCCTTGTCTAAATCCTTTTTTGGCATCGAACGTACCGACCTAGTCTCTCTCATACATTGTCATACTGCACAAATGGAAGAGTTTGGCAGGCCTGCCAATATAGCTCTTCCCTATAAAATATGTCAGAGGCGGCCTTAAAATCGAGGAAAATATTGTGGCTTGTGGGTATCGATTTGAATTTCATGGTTTTTCTCAGAGATAAGCCGCAGTGTGAATATTCGGTCAATGGTGAACTTTCTTGGCCTGAAGCCACACTGATAGGAACCAATCAGGTTGTTGACAAAAGGCTTCAGGCGTGCACACATCAGGGCAGATGAGATCTTGTAGGCGACGTTAAGAAGACTAATGCCTCTGTAGTAATATCGGGCAAATTTCGTTATTGTGAATTCGTAAGAATTATAGTCTGGGGAGCCAGGGACACTAATTTTTGTAAGAATTGTGTACGAATGATTTTATTTCTTTTTATGTAATTCTGCCTTATATATACCGTTGTTCCAGCGGTTCTGCCAAGTCTGCATAGAAATTGCTCCTCTTTGTATATTGATTTTTTGAGATGATTTGTGTTAGGGAATTGCACGTATATGAATGGGCTCTATGCCGTCTTTGCACCTTGTTTTAAGATCGTTTTAAATCTGTAGAACGTCCTTAACGCACTATAAGTGCCTAAGCTAGTGATAGCTTTTTTCTGTATTTATTGGAAGCCATTACGTCAACCATGACCGGAAAAGCAATCAGCGACTGCCTCTTAGTTCACCTTATGCTTGGCAGCTATGATTGAAGGATCGATGATTTCGTAGTCAAGGTGCGCCTTAACGTTGTCGATCATTACACCTATTAATAAGTATGGAACCGGTTGGTTTGAGCGAATGACTTTCTCTGCCATGCGTTCTTCCATGTATTCCGTTACTAACGACTTTTTATAAGACTTACGTCAGTTTTCCATTCTGCTAGATCAAGGACAGCAGTGTCCAGCCAGACTTTGATAATAACTGCGATTGCTTCTTTTTTTGTTCTCTCTGCCTCGCGGATATGCTTTAAAATAATGATGATAATATCATCCACAAAGCCAATAATCTTCACTCTCGGGAACATTGTCAGTCTCAGAACCCGGTCGTACATAATATTCCAAAGGAGATGGCCTGAAATAGGTTTCTATGTAACGCCTGCTAGCAAGTTGCAGTATTTTGTGCCCTTGTTGCTGCCGTGGCTTAACTTTCTGTTCCTGCAGAAGCAGCTAGAAAGAATGCTGCCCTCATTCGTTCTGTTGGAGAAGCTCATGATGCAGGACTAGCATGAGGAATTTAAAGCGCATTTGACAACATTGCAGTACTCTTCCGGATCGCCATATTGAATTCCCTTATTAGCTGCAGTACCTATATCGATAACCACTTAAAATGCATCTACGAGCTCTACGTAATCCAAAATAATGACCCAATAAGGCACTCATTTCCTTAGCATAAGTCTGTTGTTGATAGCTATTCCCGCGATTTCACACGTGTCGTGTCCATGAAGACAATATAGCAAGGGAAATTCTAGAGGTTTGTTTATTTGGTAAGAAGCACCAATCGTTGCAGCTACTAGTGGTTTGGAAAGGTTTACTTCTTTAGACAGCTCTGTATTATCTTTACCAGAGTGCTAAAAAGGTCTGGAAATACATAGTTGCTCTTTTCAGTAATCGTCTTGAATTTCATCGGTGTCTCATTGCCGTCAACAGTAACTACTTTTGTGGCTAGCTGATGCAAAGTGACGTGACGATGATCTTTCACTTTCGTCATGCATATCCTGTATTCACTTCTCCAGGAACTTAAGTCTGCTTCGTCCAGTAGCTTCTTGAGATTCGTGCTTTTCCTTTTTTTTAGATGACAACTTTTAACGGACAAAATCCTGTGGTCATCCTTGGGTCCTCTCAGACTGAACTTCAGCGCGCACTCGACCGGTTTGTAGCCGTTTGTGTTGAAGCTGAGATGAAGGTAAATGTGAACAAATCTGAAGTGATGGTCGTCTCCAGAACGCCTGTTCAATGCACTCTGCGTGTTAGTGGAGTCCCATTGAAACAGGTGGAGAAGTTTAAGTATCTCGGGGTCTTATTCACGAGTGATGGAAGGAGCAATGCCGAGTTTTCCTGTAGGATTGGTCAGGCTGGATCGATTTTGAGACAGCTTGGTCATTCTGTTATCAGGAGGACTGAACTTGGGGTCAAAGCTAAGTTGTCAGTCTTTAATTCGGTGTTTGTTCCAACTCTTACCTATGGTCATGAGGTTTGGATAATGAACGAAAGAATAAGATCGCGGATACAAGCTGCCGAAATGAGATTTCTCCGTGGTATTGATGGTGTGACTCGTAGAGATCGCATTAGAAATACCAGAATACGTGAGGAACTCTATGTCGAGCAGCTACTTCTCCGGACGGAGCGGTCCATGCTTCGGTGGTTTGGTCATGTTAAACGCATGTCCCCAACTAGGATCCCACGACGCGCTATGGAATTCGTACCATTGGGCAGGCGTCCTCTAGGTAGACCCAGGATGAGATGGTTAGATCAAATTCATAATCTCTCCTCTACCCGTATGGGGATTGCCCTTGATGATTTAGAGTCGATGGCGGAGGATCGAGAGCTATGGAGGGTCCACTTGAGCAACCTACATCCGCGACCCACTTAATGGATAAGCGGACCATTGAAAATGAATGAATGAATGAATCCGGTGACCTACTTTTTGCCTGGCTTACAGACAAATTGATCGCCAGATCCATCAGATGCAATGCTATGTCAAAAATCTAGCACTTCAAAGGTTGACCACATCCCTTAATTGAGGGTTACTGAATAAGCTTATAGTGGGGTGCATTGAAAAGCATATGCTATCTCGAAACTTTGCGATACTAGTTTGACACGCTTTCAGCTTTTTTCTTTTGAAACTCAAAAATAACGATCGCCCTTAATGTAATCTTGACCAACAATTTCGTTCTCTTGGCAGGGAGCTGCTTGCAAAAGTGACATCGATAGACCAACGCCTGTTTTCCCGAAGATAATGAATCAAAAAAAAAACTGATTATGTGTTCATTTGTGGTTTTGGGAGCTCCTGAAGTCGTTAATGGCACAATTTTAAGTTTATATTCGTGCGGGGTTACAAACCCTATTAAGTCCTGCCATAAATTACAGACGTGACGAGACGTTTCGTGTTCCATTATCATTACATTATACATTACCCAAACCGAGTTCTCTAATTTAATAAACTTCTTTTGGGTGAGAACGTTAACAACTTAGCATATTTTTAAAATATGTGGTTTTGTTTTTTTTTTTAAACTTAAATAAAACCTAGCGGCAGCAAATGATAAAG
Source organism: Cheilosia soror (assembly GCA_949372485.1). Taxonomy (NCBI): domain Eukaryota; kingdom Metazoa; phylum Arthropoda; class Insecta; order Diptera; family Syrphidae; genus Cheilosia; species Cheilosia soror. The sequence goes on from OX443563.1 coordinate 38,215,644, forward strand.
AATGTCTAGGCACACATTAACAAAATGTATAAATGCCTACCTACATAGGAATAGTGTACGCCAAAGTTGACTTTTTGAAAGTTCCTTAAACTACATGTTGGCTGGTTAGGAAACACTCTGCATTAATTAGAAGAACACAACACACACACAAATATATAAATAAAACTCTCTATAGAACTCTTTATTAAAATAGGACGAAACAATATTTACTTACCACGAGGCGCTCACATATGCACAGCAGGCGCTATGAACTATTTAAACATTATGTATACATATACGCTTATGGCGGCGAACCGCATTTCAAGGAGAAACTACTGGAACATTACAGCACAGTTTAAAAATAATAGCAAGGGTAAATATTTTAAAATTAACAAAGTTTTTCCCTAACCTCATCAGCACGACCAAGTTCCACCATTGCAGTTGTGTTAGTGGAATAGGCTCTTTTTTGCTCACACCTAATTAAATAAAGACAGTCAGCTTTCAAAAGTTGAGAGAGACCAACTGTGATCTAAGAACGCTACGATTTGGGGTGCGTATTTGTTTTACTTTTAGAAATAAACTTTGAAAAATAGTGACACCTCTAACTTTACTAAATATGTACCTACGTTGTTTGATGATAATTACTGGCATTTTTCGTTGCAATCAAATTTGCATACAAAATGCATTCAGAGAGCCAACTTTATGACAGTGCAACTTGCGGCAGCTTAGCTAGGGCTTTATTTTTAGTATCTAGCGAAATTTACGAAGTTTCCATTTTAATGATTCCAGTTGTCCAGACAAAACGCCTTGGCATCTGCGACTTCTTGGTTGAAGGTGTTTTTGGGATATTTTTGGGGCGTCTTTGATATTTTAAAGGTGTAACTTGGGCGTTTTTGAAGCGTTTTAGGGGTATTTTTGGGGATTCTTGAGGCATTTTTTGAGTATTTTTGAGCCACTTCGTAGCCGTGTTTTTGCATTTTTTCTCGATACTAAAGATGTAAAATGTCATCATTGCCAGCACACGATTCCCACACCTCAACATACCATACACAAGCGACCTAGCGGTCTCCGGATCAACAAACCGTCAAACAAATCGATCATATTGCGATCGACGCCAGACATGCCTCCAGTATCTTGGATGTCCGAACGTTCCGAGCGGCCAACATATAGACTCCGAACATTACTTGGTAGTAGCCAAAGTACTGATGCGGATATCCAATACTCCACAACCCCGAGAGGATACTGTAAGAAGATTTGACGTTGCAAGGCTACTATCGCAAGAGACCGCCAAAACCTTTGCCGACCGCGTCTCCCTATACCTCTCAGCAAGCCCATCCTCAGATTCACCAGCATCAAGATCAGTGGCAACACTGCCAGCGTGCCATCAGGAGTGCCGCTACCGAAGTGCCGGGTTTCATTAGGTGACAACAACGAAATCCCTGGTTAGATGAGGAATGCCGCCAGGCACATGCAGCCAAGAACGAGGCCTATAAATTAATGCTGCAGACAAGAACTAGAGCGGCTGAAAGAGCTGCCCGCGAGCTGTACGGGCAAAAAAGAAGGGAGGAACACCGACTTCTCAGAAGGAAAAAGAAAGAGCACTAGAAGCGTGCTCTCGAATCAATTGAGAGACGCTACTGCAGAGGCAAGGTTCGAAAGTTCTACCAAAGGGTAAAACGTTCCACCCAAGGATACAAGGCCCGCACAGAAGCCTGCAGAGATGAGCATGGAAATACAGTAGTAGATTCACAGTCGGTACTGAGGATTTGGAAAGAACACTTCTGCAGATTGTTAAACGGCGGAGACAGCCAACAACCCGCTGTAAGGTAGAATGATCTGTACAGCTTGGACGATGATAGCCAACATTTCCGTCCACCCGTGAGGATAGCGATATTCAAACTTAAATGCAACAAAGCTTCTGGGGCGGATGGCCTCCCGGCCGAGCTTTTCAAAGCAGCGGGAGATGGCTTGGTAAGGAGCATGCACCAACTTATCTGTAAAATTTGGTCGGATGAAAGCATGTCCGACGAATGGAACCTCAGCATCGTGTCCCCCAAACACAAGAAAGGAGATACTCTGAACTGCGCCAACTACAGAGGAATAAGTCTCCTGAATGTCGCGTATAAGATCTTGTCGTCTGTATTGTGTGAACGCCTAAAAACGCCCAGGAATTTCAGATCATTTATTTATTGACTTCAAAGTCGCCTATGATAGCGTATAAAGGGACGAATTATACAAAGCCATGTAAAGTTTTGGCATCCCCGCCAAACTCGTCTGTCTGTGCAGAATGACAGTAATGGAGAAATCTCCATCAAAGTCGGCAAGAACACCACCGAGCCATTTGATGTCAAAAGCGGTTTGAGACAAGGCGACGCGCTATCATGTACTTTCTTTAACATCGTTGTCGAAGCAATTGTACGAAACTCACAAGCCAACACCAGAGGTGCAATTTTTCAAAAGTCCGTGGTGTTATTCATACTGTCTCGCGACACAAGTGAGATACCTATGGGGGCATGTTGCCCCCTGCAACCCCAGAGGGGTTCCTGCAGGGATCCCGATATTAACATTATTGGGAGAACGCGGCGAGCTGTCATTGGCGCATTTGCAAGCATAGAAACGGAGGCGGCGAAGATGGGTCAGGCTGTTAATGAGGACAAAACAAAGTACATGCTGACAACGAGAAAGGACTCTCAACATCGGCGACTCGGACAAAACGTCACGAAGTACATAGTTAAAGACTTTGTCTACCTGGGCTCCACTATCACTTCGCAAAATGACATCGGCGCAGAGATCAAGCGAAAGATCACTCTTGCCAACCGCTGTTTCTTCGGGCTAAGAAGGCACCCTCTCTCATAGAACCAAGGAGATATTATATAAGACCTTAATCATCCCGGTCCTGCTGTATAGTACAGAAGAATGGACCCTGTCAAAAGCGAATGAAAACCTTCTGGGATGCTTTGAGAGAAAGATTCTTCGATTGATATTCGGTCCAGTTTGTGACGATGTAGTGTGGAGAAGAAGATTTAATGTAGAACTATACGGGCTATACAGCGACGCTGACCTGATCAAAAATATGAAAATACAACGGCTGAGATGGCTGGGACACGTGGAGCTTATGGACAACAACGCACCAGCCCGACGAGTCTTCGAATCTACCCCTGAGGGATAACGCAGCAGAGAAAGACCCCACATTAGGTGGCGCGCACAATTGGAGAACGATCTCAACCAACTTGGTGTGCGTAACTGGAGGCAGCTAGCGAGGGACCGAGCTGGTTGGACGAGGAGCTTTTTGGTTGAGGCCGTGGTCCACCCCGGACTGTAAGCGCCACCAAGAGTAAAGTAAGTAAAGATGTAAAATCTCGACCGTTGATGTGCACTGTCCTGATAGACATACTTAAGCAATACAATTCGGGTTGGTGATGCAATTTCCTTTTTCAAAATCCCCTGTACTGAAATCGCTTTCTCGAAAAGATCCTAAGAGAAAATCCCCAGGGACAAAAAATTTGGAGTAGGTGTAAGGTTGGGTATATGTAAAGTTTAGTTTAATGGTGGGAGATTTTGGAAAAAGAGGAGAAAAATATGAGATTATGTCCAATAAGGGATTTTGAAAAAGGGGATAACATAGACGTTAAATGTGGGTGGGAATAATTCCGGGTTCTTTATATCGGGAATCAGATTGGTTTCAGTTAATGCATAGATATCGAATGGAAGTGCATGAGATTGGCGCAGAACAGCTTGGGTTTTTGAACGCAGGCCCCTTACGTTCTGATAGTAAAAGGTTCGAGGAATGCTATGCTGGGGGGGTGGCTGTGTTCCAGGTATCGAGTTAGGGACGAAAAAAATTGTTGTGGTCAGCACGGCTCCTTTGAAGGTGCGAGATACGTTTAGAGCTGATATGAGAAGCAAAGGCAGCTAGGTCTTTGTCCACGGTAGCCGACGAAATGTTGAAGCCATCGTGATAACGGTTGTAGATTTCTCGTAGTTCGGCAGGATCAATAGGAAGGCCTTCTTTTTGAATATATATCTGAACGTTTGTTTTGGTTTTACCGTCAATGCAGACGGATTCGGGCTTATCAAATAAGTAGGCAAGGTAAAGTCGAACATTTTCAAATAGCCTGTGGTCTCTCAGCCGTGACATAATATATCGGCCATCAAGGTCGCTGGGGGAGGACATATGATTTACAAACTTGGAAGTAAGTTTAACTGCTGGGGGGAGCAGAGGATCAAAAATTGCGGGGGCTTTGGAGATTGGGGTAGGTGTGTCTGTATGGGGGGAAATAATGGGAAGAGCAGGATTGGAGGCAGCAGAGGTAGACGGGGCAGGATTGAGAACATGGGAGTGTATGAAGTTCGGGTAATTGGAAGTCGATGGAGAGTTAACTTGGGCTAGCGGATAATCAGAAGCGAGACTAGGATCTGGATTCAAGTTAAATGATACGCGATTACGTTGAGGCTTAGGTAACTTTGAAATTACCGTGGAGTGATGATGGGTACCTTGAGGAGGTGCTAAGATCATATGAGGAGAAGTGGTTGGTTGAGAAGAGTTTGTAACATGAGCAGCATAATTGGAGGCAGGAGGGGCGTTATGTGGGTTTGAAGTTACCGTGGGGTGATGAGGGATACCTTGAGGTGGTGCTCCGTTAAAATATGTGTGGGGAAAAGTGGTTGGTTGAGAAGAATTTGTTACTGACGGTGTAAAAGAGGTAAGTGGCTGAAAAGTGAGAGGGGAGAATAGAGGAAATGTTCCAACTTTAAAGCTCCAGTTTGGGTCAGGGTTGGGATTAGATTTAGAGCTATGATTCTTAGACTTACGTTTTCTTTTATTTGGCTTAATACTAGGCTTATTGTTATTTCTAAGCTTCACCTGTCCTGTATTGTTCAACTTGCTGATAGTCATCTTTCCCAAGCTGAAGACGTCGGTTGAGGGGCTCGAAAAAAGCCAGGAGTATTTGGAAGGTAAGTCGAGCTTGAATTGATTATTTTTGGTGTTGGTTGGAGAGATTATCTGGCAGTTACGGATAGAGATGCCAAATTTCTGCAGGAAAAAGTTGTTCATCCAAGAGACGTCTGCATGCTGAGGAGCGCTATTTATTATAAAGGAACTATACTCGCAGGCAGTTCTGTGTAATTTTTCGAGTCTTTTATTCCAATCGGCGAGTGTCCAAAGTGTACCGTATCGGTTTAAGGGCACCGAATCACTCTGTGGCATAGCGCGTGATTCAGTTGACGGTGAGGCCGGGGTGGGTGTGGACATTGCTGCAGATGTAGTGGTTGTTGTTGTGGTTGTAGTCGTCATTGATGTTGCTGTCGGAGTGGGTGTGGAAATTGCGATTATAGGGGCTGTTGGTGTTGTTGAAGTCGTCGTTGATGCTGGTTGAGGATTAAATGGGGTTGCGTGTTCTGCTGATTCCAGGATTTCGGTAAGTATTGACGTGTTGTAGACTGCGCTTGATTGTGGCTGAATGAGCTCTGGTATGAAATCAATTTTGCTTGATGCCAGTCTAAGGTTTTCATCAATATCGCCCATAACTAGTCGGAAAGCTGCAACATCATTGCTGACCTCATTGATTTTGTTTATAATGTCAAGCAGTAGTGGATCGACGAGTTGATGGGATGAGACATTTGGTGATGAAGGGCTTTGTAAATTGGTATCAAGGTAGGTTCGAAAGGAGTTGAAATGGCCATTAATCGTTGAAATATGTGGGTTTAGAGTTGCATTAATGACACTTTTCAAATCACTTTTTAAAGTCAAACACTTCGAGTTAAAATCAGCCGGTAACTTTTTGGTTATTTCACTGAGACTTGCGACTTGCTTTTCTATGTTTTTGAATTTCGTTTTGAAAAACGTGGTGGAGACATCTAGGCTATTAGATATTTCTTCCACGCTCTTGAACAATTCGTCATACTTTGCAAATTGTGACCCGATTTGTTTGTAAAACAATTTGCAGTCAGAGGAATTTATATTAAGGGAGTCACTAATGCATTTTATCGCGAGCATGACGTGGGAAAGTGATATGCCCTTGCATTCATCACAGAAGAAAAGGAAATTATTGCTATAGTCATTCAGGTATGTAATGGAGCGCTTACTTAGCCCTATGCAGAGAGCATGAAATGATTTTCCGCATAGTCCATTACAATTTACCCAATCAGCACTAAAGTCTTGCGATGTTGACACACAATCTGTATTACCGCACTGTTTTGACATAGTTCTTAAATTGGGTCAAATGTTTCGCGAACTAGGTGGAAGGCAATGTCCAATTATTAGGTTTAGGGGAAAAAGTTGCATGTATGCAAATAAATAAATTGAAATTAAATTTATTTAAAGTCGCGAAGCGGGAGCAAAACAAAAACACGTCCGAACGGTTGAAGGTACTACTTCTACTTCATACCGAACGGTATAAGTACCACAAAAAATTTTGAGAAAACTTTTGCGGTATTCTTCGTATCGCCATTGTTGTGAGCCAGGGTCGAGCCACAGGGGCAGCTTCGGCAAAGGTAAGGAGGGCGCGGCATGCTTGTGGTTGCTTGGCTAGAGCTCATCGGACGGGGGGTGTTCTTGCCTCCTCACCATTTACCACCTGCTCACCAACTATTATCCATGCCAAAAATAGAAAATAGAAAATAGAAAAAACAATAGAAGAAGAAATCTACTCTAAATGGACTTCAGACGGACTTAAAAAGATAGGAGAGATAAGAAGAGTGAAGAGAAGAAAAGAAAGTGTCCAAGGACCTGTGCCATTTGTATGTAAATAAGGTGTTCATAAAGTAAGCATTGAATTCTTCAAGGACAGCTGCGTTCTCTGACTACAGATATGGTACGTACACCTGAACTAGAGCTTGTTTTAAAGATCGAAAGTCTACCTCCTAATTATATCCACTTTAATACTCTGCATGCCAGTCTGGGACTTGTGAGCATATATTCGCATTTCGCACTCCCGCCTGAGCAGATACATATTAAAGCAGCTAATGTTAATATGAAGAGTATCCTCCACCTATCCGTAAGTTCAAGTATTTTAATCAAGCAGAGTTTTCATAAAAATTGTAATCAAATTTATTACTTTGTCGACTTGACGAATGTATCTATTATAAAATAATAATTACTCTTCTAGTCTTAAAACCCTTTTATCTTTTTGTGGAGACACCTACTACATATATCTGGTCGATTTGTATCTTCATCCACCCTATCAAGCTTGAGGTCCTTTCTTGGAGCGAAGACATGTTCAATGTACCTATTTGTGCATTGTACCCTCTTTATTTTTCCCGGGACCAGCTGTTGAGCCCATCAAGCCGGACTCAAAAAAGTCGCAAATTTGGCAGACTTGGTAATTGGCTAGGGCCCTGGCTATTTTAATTCCTCTTAGCATCTAGACGAACCTAGATATATTGAATCCTCGTTAGCTGCATTAGAGGTCTAACATCAAAATAGGTATATTCAAGAGGCGGGCTAACTCACCGACACACATAAAATGTGCTCTAGGAACAGCTTCTCAACATCATAGCCAAGGTCGAATAGTTATCTATTAAAATAAATCATTCAGCTTGGAATACTCTGACCTATACGCACGTCTGTCCCTGTAGCCAATCATACAAAAAAAACGTTTTGTTCTTTTTGACGTTTTTAGTTCTCGAAAAGAACTCAAGCTAGAACGTGATTATTGTTAAGTATATGCAATGCATAACTTTGTTTAATGGTTAATAATTAATTTCACGAAGTACCCCGACACTGTTATTCCATTGAGTATTTCCCATAGTTCAAACTTTGAAGTAATAAAATCCTACCCCAGTTAAGCGTACATTGTAAAGCCCGTTTTTTGTATAAGGATAAAGATTGCTATGCCAAGAAAAGACAGCAAACGTTGGAGAAAATATATTTAACGACACAAATGGGAGTCGTAAACAAATTTTAAACAAAATGTGATCCGAGCAACTTGCCACCACTGCATTGGAGTGAAGCACATTGAAACAGCGCAGCACACAAAAGCAGTCACGCATAAAAGCGTGGAAATATTTTTAAGAAATCCCATAGAATCCCTCAAAGAGTATTCAAAACCAAACAGACGTGAGGTTCTTTGATTAAAGGCCCATGATTAAATGAAAATCGACGTGGTCGAGTTCTTTATGATTGGCAAGGCTTCATTTGTGTAGCTACTAGCTAGTTCTTTCTGCGACCGGCCGGGCCGGCGATTTATTTTTATGTTTGAGGAGTGATGTTTTCGTACATGTACATTTGATAGGGGTTCCACTACCACGATTACCACTATTGCTGTTGATGTGATTTCAATATCGCGAGACCGCAAGAAAAAACTAGTCCATACAAATATCGAATTTTTGTACCCAATTTTTGCTGCACTCTTAAAGAGTTTAATTCAATTTCGTTGCACAAAAAATGGAGACTACAACGATCGAGTACTTTATTTCGTTAATCTTCTATATCAGGGGTTCCCTAACTGTGCGTCGCGACGCCCTGGAGGGGTCGTGGCGCTATCATAATGGCGTCGCGAAATCCAATAGTTACATTGCAGTCGAAGATTAAGCGCGTTTGAGTTTCCCGCATTTCCAGTCAGACTTACTTCCTGGCTGGCACTCATATATGTATTTGCCTGGCACTAAAAATTAAATAAAGGGTTTTCAATTGGAACGGGTGGTTGCGAGCCAGATTGGTCGGGTCGGGAGGATTACCGCGCTTCATGAGAGTGTACAGAAGAACCCGAGGCAGTCAATTCCTTGCAGTGCATATAAGAAATCGGCCTTTGGCAGATTTCAACTTGGAGAATTTTTCATCGGGACTTGGGCTTACGCCCCTACAATATCCAACTAATCCAGGAGCTCAATGTTAATGACCATAGACAAAGCCGTTTGTTTGCTGACTTGGCTTCGGAGAGTTTGGAAGAGGACCCCAATTTTGACCGAAAAATAATCTTTAGTGACAAGGCGCATTTTTAGATGAATGCGGGTGGGTATGTTAACACAAATAATTAACACAAATAAATATGGGACGAGAATATTTCAACGTCGTCGACCCATCCCTATTGAAAACCCCTTTAGTGAATCTTCAGCAAGATCAGCTTCTACTCACATATTTGGGCGCCGCAAAAATGTTTCAACCTCTATAGGCTATATAATATAAAACCTTCGGGGTGCAGCTCGATGACGTCTAACTCGATGATCGCTGGCGCTGGTCCGATTTTCAAGATTCTTTTTTTGTTTTGTTTGTACTGCTGTATTTCAGGTTTATAAAATAAAAAAATTGGACAAACAGCCGTGGTACCTCACATACAAGAAACATGGTTTATCTCGAAAACCACCAAAGAAATTAGACAAAGCGGCATGTCACCTCCCATATAAAAAAAAAAAAAATAAATCAAACAAAATCGTATACATATCTTGAAAACCACTTATAACCGATCGAGGCGATTTATTCTCATTTTTCGTATTTTACGAATAAACATTATTACCCTTAGGCAATATAATTCCTGTGCACTGGCAAAGCCGTGCGGGTACAGCTAGTTGGTATATAAAAAATAGAAATCAATTGTCCACTTATTAGTGCCCAACGCATCAACCAATTCTATTCAACAGTTTATTCAACTCTACAGTTGACGGAACAAATTTTGAAGTTCGTACACTAATGCACAAACTCACGTTGTTCATATTGAGCAACGTAATTCCAATTAAAATTGAAAATTTCTGTGTTGAAAGCGTTGCGGGCCCCGTACACCTAGTTGACCAACTCATTCAATTATTGAATGACCTCGTACATCTAGTTGATCAACATGTCTGATTTTGGCGAAAAAGAAGTTCATCGAGTTGGACAACCGCTCCGCGAAATAAGGCCACAAAAGTAAAAATGAAATAAGGCCCTGTAGAGACCCAATATTCAATAGCCGATTGCTCTATATTTCACTATCAATTGACTTTTATTTTTCGTATATTCATTTTATAAGTGTGACTTTTAGCCGCAATGAAATAATACCCCAACATTATTTTTGATCCTAATTTCATTTTTATTTAAACAATTAATTTTTTTTTTAATTTTTCTAAATTTACTTAAAGATGCTTGAGCATCATAAATCAACACCAATTGGAGTGAGTTTGGACTAATATCGGAATATCGTAGGACGAGGAAAATCCTATCCACACATCGTGGAAGAATGCTAATTTTGTATTTGCTTTCGTCACACAAAACATTCAAAACACAAAAGATATAAGCCTCGCGTTGAAAACCATCAGCGAATAACAGAATAGCTGAAGATCGGGTTAACTAGAGAGCGTGTTGGTTGAGGCCCAGGTCCACCCCGGACTGTAGAGCCATCTAAGTATGTAAGCAAGTAAGAGCTGGCTTTAAGCTTTAGAAAATTATTTTAAAAAACTGAGCTGATTGCTGAAGGACACAAAAACTATAGGTGTCCTTGGTGTAGACACATTTTACAGGACACAATGCAAGTAATTTGTATGATGGTTCGGTGGCATTATAATTTTTGAAAATATAGAATAAATCCAAAAAAAAAAGAAATTATTGTCATTTCATTTTATAAAAATTTAGATACCCCAATTTTGGGGCATTATTTCATTTCATTGGGGCCTAATTTCCATTTTAAAAATGGGGAACAATTTCATTATGAAAATGTATACCCTAATTTTGGGGCTTTATTTCATTTTTACTTTTGGGGTCTTATTTCCCGGGGCCTTATTTCGCGGAGCCCAAACGCGTTGATTGGATAAAGTCGAGAACTGATAAACCGATTTGGATGATCTTTTGTTTTATTTGTCTTGAATTAGGGCTAGTTCAGCAAAAAAGAAAATCCGGAAAATCTCAAACAAAAAGTCGAAAAATCTAAAAAATCCAAATTTTTATTTTTTATAGGATTATATGTAGATACAAAACCAATTCGAAAACCATTAAGATTGAGCTTAAATTTTGAGTAAAACTTTTCTATTGGCCCAGAAGAATTTTTGTGAAGTTTGGTCAAAACTGCACAAAGGGGTGTGGCACCTCGCATGGCAATGTCGTGTATCAGAAAGCATTGCAATGAACGATATGGTGATGTTCAAGCAAACAATCTGTTTTGACTGTTTTGACATTGCAATCGAAATATAAGTACAACATTTTGAGTTTCATTCCGATTTTAAATTTAATGTTAGAAAAAAATCTAATGGAGAGGACAACGTCTGTCGGGTCAGCTAGCAAGATATAAATATCTCATGTGCTGTTGCAGACGAAGGTTGACGGTACAACATTGAATGTAGTTACAAAAAAAAAAAAAAAAACTACCGAAGCTTTTTACATTATGCAATTATGCATAGCATATCCAAGGGATATGAAATTACTTTAGATTTAGAGAATGCTTCAATAAACCCTACGATACAAACGCTTTTAGAATTATTGCTACGCATATCATACAAACTTAACGACGACGTATGCTGGCAGGCAAGCGGAAAGGAAGACAAAAAATTGGTCCAAGACAGAAAAGTGTACATACCTACAAAGCCAGAAATGAGTTTAGACTATTAGTAGATTTTCCCAAGCAAAGAGTGGGTAATACGAAAGATAGAAACACTGCTCGTACATTTTTAAGGACCCATCAAAAACAGCAACCATAAAAGGAATAGAACATGAACTTGTACTATCAACCCTATCGGCAATTCCGAGGGAAAAATGTTTCCCCCGAATATTTTTTGTTCCCGGGAATTAAATCTACCCATCGTGAATTTCCATCGGAATTTTTTTTCCCCGGGAATCAGAAAAGTACTTTCGAAAATATGTTCGAATGTTTTGACAAGAGAGAGAGTAGAGTTTTTAAAAAATTAAAATAATATTTTTGATATATTTAGAAGTGCGCATTTTTTATTAGCGATGGAAGAGCATAAGGAACTGAAGAGGCAGACAACGAATCTTCGGACCTTAAACAGACCAGCACCAGATATCTTATAGGTGAAGAGCTAGTGGAGTCCTTTGATATATATATAGAAAGTCGTCAATTTAAAGCCCCATTTAGATGGTTATTTTAGTTTCAGTTTCAGTTGAGCTATCAATTAAACTTTCAGTTGAACAGGTCAGTTAGAGTGATTTTAGACATCAGTTTAGTATTCAGTTGAGCTTTCAATTTACTCGTGATTAGCCGAAGGTTAGAAGATTATTTCTACTAAGACTGACAACTGAACTAAAAACGTATGTGAATTTCAGTTTCACTTTCAGTTAGAAGCTTTAATTTTTGCATTTGGACATCAAATGGGGCTAAATGTGGATTTGTGATTAAGACTTAAGGTGCTAGTACACGGCATGTAGCAAGCCACATACGTTTGTAGCTCTGACGTCAACAGAGAGTGCACAAAGAGAGCTTGGACCATACACTGACGTCAGTGCTACATACCATACATACGTGGCTTGCTACATGCCGTGTACTAGCACCTTTACCCGTCTTTGCCGCAAACAAAAAAATCATTCGGAGTTTCCCCATTACTTAAGCTAAGCGCATGATTGCGCTTTTTGCTGAAGGCGGCTACCAGGTTGGAGAGGGAAACGACCACGAAGTTGGATTAGGCCAATCATCTATTTACAAAATGCTTTGCTTTTTGTCTTTGTATAAATTCATTTGCTATATCCGGATATTTTTCCATATGATTTAGAATAATCTGCGGCTGTTTTGTACTTGTTGTGTTTGACCTTAATTAAAACTGACAATATGCATTATTTTTTCTAAATATTTTGCAGAAAAACACTTACATTGCTGCTCTTTAGCTAAAGTTCCCTGACGAAATGCCAGCGGAATATTTCGGGGAAAATTACGATAATATTTCCATCGGAAATTTATTCCCGATAGCTATTTTTCCGACGGAATTTTTATTTTCCCTTTCGAAAATTATTTACGATACCTATTTTGTGAAAAAGGGAAACATTTCGGGGGAAATATTATTCCCGATATGGGTGTATATGTTCTGCTATAGTACGGCAAACTCTTTCCTCTGGATTAAAAATTGACGCACTCTAATTTTGATATTATTGCTTAAATTTGTAAGCAACATTGAGAAAAGTTCTCTCCTTTTTCCCCAACGAAATTAGAAGATAGAATGACACAATGCAATTTCGTCAAAGATTTCCTGTAACAAATATTGATAATTTGTATTGATTATACAATTCTAATTTATTCTTTACCATTCTCGGTCTTAATTTTTCTTCTAAATAGGTACGACGAAGTTCTCCTTCAAGTTCTTCTTTCTGAATTCTGACGCTTAGCTAGACAAATTATAAGTCGGGACGGGAGAGCTTTCATTGGGCTCTGGTATTGCTGTTTATTGTATTGTCTCTATTTTATAAAAAGGAATTTTCCAAATCCTGGAGCACTCAGACCAATCCCGGTCCATTGTACTACCAAGCAGAAACCCTTTTTGGTGTAGTGGTGGAGGAGCTCTGATGTTATTCGTTTCTCTTTATGGTCGGTGGCAGAGTATTGCTGTCCCCCGCCGGGGCTCGAACCAGCGCTGTTCGGGGTCACAAGCAATGACTCTAACCACTACACCGTGGACACCTTACCTTACCTAGAGCCATTCTTGTTTACTCCGGATGAAGTTAGGAAGACAAGGATCTTCTCTGGGGTATAGTCAGCAAGATTTCCTGAAGTAATGATTTTCTCGCCAAGGATGGTCATTCTGAGACAAAAAAAAAAAAAAACCGAACATCTCTCAAGACAGAGTCTGCATGTAGAGTCGAGTGAGACGCCAATTTGGTGAAGATGTTTTTCATAATTCTTTTTCATGATTCTCAGATTTGATTTCAGATTAATGAGAGACAAGGATTTTCTAAGGGGGAATTTTGGAAAGAATTGTCTGATGCAGTTCTGGCCAGGTACTTTAAGACAGATTTCATTAAATTCGATTTGAGATAAGGCCTTGGTGTAGTTCCTCAAATGTTTTTTACTATCGCCATAGAAGGGTTCAGGTCCGAAAAGTTGTATTTCTGAGACCTAACCTCATTTTAATCCGATGGGCACTTGACAGCTTGTCATGGGGCTCTAGACTCTAGAGTGTGTTCAGAGTTTTCAAATCAGATGTTGTCAGATCCGTCGCAATGCAATAGTCTATTTAATTTTGTAATAAGTAGATATACAAATAATCATCAATCAAGAAGACAGCCATCAGTCGAAAACGACTTTAAGAAGCTTCTTTATTTTCTTAATTTTTTAAATTGTACTTAAAAATTAAACAAATACGAATGGATTTAATTTTTTAAAAATTATTCTAAACTAAAAAATATTATTGACGATTCATTTAAGCTTTCATTTTAAATTCTTATGCAGAAAATATAGTTTTTTGCGTCTCATATAAAGGGTGCGCCATCTAACGTTTTTTTTTCAACTAGTGCTTATTTCGCGAATGGTAACACTTAGCTCAAATCTGATTTGACAGATAATTAGTTTTATCCTTCCGCTGAACGAATATGGTTGTGTATACGCTCGAACAACACTGGGAAATATTGCGACATTACTTTAAAAATCATGGTAATGTTGCAGAATGTGTGCGAAAATTGCGTACGGATTTTGGAAGAAGAGAAGCACCGTCAGCTCCGTATGTTCGTTACCTTGTGAAAAAAGTGAAAGAAACTGGCATCCTCATCGATAAACCAAAGCGTGAAAAGCCAAAAACAGTGCGTACACCCGAGAAAATTGCTGCTGTGGCAGAAAGTGTGCGTGAAGGCATAATTGGGCCATTTTTCTTCGAAAATGAGCAAGGAGTGGCCGTTACAGTCAATGGCGATCGTTATCGGGCCTTGTTGAACGAATTTTTGTTCACAAAAATTGAAGAGGAGGATATTGGCAACATTTGGTTTCAACAGGACGGCGCTACGTGCCACATAGCCGAAGCTACACTCGATGTTTTGCGCCCTGTTTTTGAAGATCGCATTATCAGCCGCAGAGCTGATGTCGGTTGGCCACCGCGGAGCTGCGATTTGACACCGTTGGACTATTATTTGTGGGGTGCCGTAAAAGATAAGTGTTACGCCGACATGCCAGAGACAACTGACGCTTTAAAGGACAATATTCGTGAAGCCATTGGTGAAATACAGCTGCACACAATCGATAATGTGCTTAAAAATTGGACCGATCGTGTAGGCTACTGCATGGCCAGCCGAGGCAGCCATTTGAATGAAATTATTTTCCATTATTAACCGGAAGGATTGTACTTTCAAATAAAAAAAGAAATTTGAGAAAATATTCAGTCGTTTTTTTTATAGCATTTTCAAAAAAAAAAAGTTATTTGGCAGACCCTTTATAACAAAGATTCCACACAAAAGTTATTTTATCTTTCTAGAGGTAGTTACCGGTACGGGTGGGTAGTCTGGGTACATACTACAAATTACAATGTCAAAACAGTCTGCAATTATTTAATGGCATCAAGGTGGTTGATGCTATTTGCTTATATTCTGAAATTCAATTTAGATAGTTGGCATTAACTGTAAACGAAAAAGTTTTATTAGAAGAAAATACAATTCCAAAAGTTTCCATGAAACAAACTTCCGGAAATTCGAAGCTGCAAGTGAGAAGTTCCAAAAAGTGTATATGTAGACGATATCTAATTTTAATTGAGGAAGCTTGTTATATTATCAAGTTGCATGACTTAAGTTACGGATGGAGGTATACTGTGCAGTTAATTAAGTACGAATATATTGAAGGAAACATTTAGAAGGGGTGGTGGTTGTGTGCTTCTGTTGTGAACACAAATAGCGAAATTTACCTACGAACATTAAAGACCAACAATTTCAAGCGACAGTAACTTCAATTCTTCTTTCCAGAGCAGTATACATGTAGACGGATAATTTACGTTTGAGTTCAACTCAGGCCGCTCACTAAGTTGTCGATGTTCGGTATTTACATACATCTTTTCCGATAGTCTCTTCATCTTTTATATTTTGAGAAGATGTGTCATTCTTTTCTCCATTTCACAGATGCTTCAATTAACCCTTAAACCCTACCCATACCTGGAGAAACACTATTGCTACCCTGGGGTCCAGAAAACCCCAATATAGTTTTGTAATTATTTGAAAAACCAAAAGACGATTTGATATAAATTATTTTTTATAAAGATCACACACGTTGTTGCATATTAAAAGTACCTTAAAATTTTGAATCGAGGCATTCTTGGAACACTGACCGGCTATGTTTGCCGCAAAGGCAGTTTTGGGACGTGATGAGGTCAAGTGCAAGTTTTTTGAGGAAATGGCGCCTTTTTTGGCACTCGTTTGATGCCTTTATTTCTCTAATATTCGTGTCCTTAGCAAAAGAAGGGCGCAGACTGGCGAAAGTCGATAAATCCTCATTTCGTCATAATTCATATGCTCAGAAGGTATTTTTAACTTTCTCGTATAGGTACGTAGTAAGAGAAAGATATTGTTTTCGTACAAAATTTCGAACTCGAGATTTTGATCAATTCTGATCTTACGATGATAGGGAAACTCAAAAAAGTGGGTCTCGCAATTCTGTCCGTACGTATGTCTGTCTGTCCCACCCCTGTGGAATCTAAACGCTTGGACGGACTTGCTTCAAACTTCGTATTTAGAGTTTGTGGGCTTTTTTTTATGGTAGCCTTAATATTAACAGTACCTCCCATATACAAATTTTACGAAATATTACGAAATATGTCTAAACTTAGGTTTTTTCGAAAACGGCTTTAACGATTTGAACCAAAATTGACAGTTGAGTTAATGTAAGCACGCTTAACATGACTGCATACCCAGTTTTTCGCTAAAAAGTCCAGCAACGGCAGTTTTAAAAATTGGCTTTTTCTCGAAAACGGTAAAAACGTACTGGTACTGGTTTTGATTTTTAACTTGATATCAAACTCAGTTTTTCCCTAAAAAGACTGCGTCCTTTGATATTCACCCAAATCCCTAATAATAGTACCTACTTTAAAAAAAACTGCTCATATCTCAAAAACGCCATTTTCGATTATGATAAAAATGTTACTTTCAGGTAATTCTTAAATCCATAGTAATACCATTTGCTCAGTTTTGAGCTAAACAGTTGAAAATGCGTCCTTCCATTTCCATCCTAATCGCTAAAAACGGTACTTTAAAAACTACACATATCTCGAAAACGCCATTTTCGATTTGGTTAAAAATGTAACTGCTAGGTAATGTTTATATCCTGAAGAATACGCCTTACTCAGTTTTCAGCTAAACAGTTTAGTAACAGTTCGAATCCAACAGTAAATCCAATGTAACAATCCAATCGGTAAATTAACACATACCAAAAGGTTGAGTTTGCTAAAATGAGGTACCTAAATATTTTGCCCTTTTGAGGTTATGGCATTCCAATGTAAACCAACGCAGAGCTGCCAGAAATATATTTTCGTGTTCAGTAGTCACCACGAACTAAGCTCACAAATTTACAGCCTCGCTAAAATGACTTGAGAAAAAACGTTGTTGGCTCTTACTCTATTACAGTATTCCTACCCTGGGGTCTAGAGGACCCCGAAATTGTTATAATTACGACTGCACCGCACGCACAATTAAAAATTACTAATAACGAGACGTGGGCGCAGTAGCGCAGTGGTTAGTGTGCTGGACTACTGTGCGAGGGATCCCAGGTTCGATTCCCGGAAAAACACAAATTACTGCGCCACCTCTCGCGAACGTCTTGACAAACATCCGAGAGTATGACTGTCATGAAAAAGCTTCTCAATTCAGCCGTTCGGACTCGGCATAAAATTGTAGGTCCCTTCCATTCATTCTGAAAATAGAAACTCACACAAAACGAATGGTTGCGAGAAGCTAGGCCTTAGGCCTTGGGTGTCACCCGCCTGTTGCGCCACCAATTTATTTATTTATTTAATAACGAGACGCCTACTGATACATTAGAGGATTAGCTTGAATAGCGCCATCGTGTAGTTTTTAGTTAAAAATATCTACAAAAGTTTTGTTTATGCATCGCGCTGGACCCTAGGGTAGGGTTTAAGGGTAAAGGTGTTTTTCAGGCGTAGGTCAAGCACATCACTGACCCATTTTAGCCACGATGTAGAGCGTCGGCCATTTGTTTTCGTCTGAAAACAAATAGTAATCGTCTGCAAAACATAAAAATCGTCTGAAAACATTTAGGTATATTAAAAAATTAAAGAACGCAACGCCGATTGTCAAAATTCATCTATTTTTTTTGTTTTTGTTTTATGGATTTATTCTTTTCTTCTATTCCATTGTCGGTTTTGTTTTCAGACGTTTTAAAAATTGTTTCAGACGTTTCCAATATCTGATTTTCTTATGATTTCTATTTATTTTCAGACGATTTCTATTAAATTTCAGACGTCTTTTCGATTTTTGCCGACGTTTCCAATTTTGTTCTGACATATACTATTTATTTGCAGACGGAAAAATTGTAGCCAAAAATTTATATTTTAGTAGAATCACGTTCTGACAGGAATACATATTGGAAAACTTCTATAAATTATAAAACTACGGAGTGAGTGTGAGGAAAGCAATATTCAAATAAGGACCAACAATCCTGCTTGGAGTGACAGTTTATTCACCGAACTTTTGTATGAAGCTGTCGATGACAGAACCCATGAAACCACAACAGATAACAGATCGTAATACGGTGATAAGTAGCACTAGGCTTCCAAGGCTAGGGATCCACACAGCAATATAGATGATCGAACCCCCAACCAAATAGACCGTGTGCTAATCGATGCTAGGCACGCATCGAACACGCAAGCGCTGACTATGACCATCTTCTTGTTGCGCAGCTAAATTCAGAACTTGAAGCTACAAATTTCTCAGAAGAAGAAATTTCTCAGAAGAAGAAATTTGACGTTAGCACACCCGGAGTAGACAGATTGCGAAACTTTCCACTCTGGAGATACTTTACAGACCTACTTATCACTATATATCGCACCATCATCAAAGAGATAACAACTGTATAGGGTTTAGCGTATCTGTTACCCCAGAGAAAGGGCCCATTGCATGATGTGTACATATATACCGAAGATGCACAAAGAAAAAAGCTACAGCAAAAAACAAGGGCAACGAAGCAAGAGTATCGAGTCAGGAGTAGGGAACAGCACGTTGGAAGTAGAGTACCTGCGGAGTGTCCCAGTTTAAGGTGAGTGGAGATTCTTACGATTGAAACAACATCCAGAGGTTTTAAGAGAAAGCCAAGCAACTAGCTGCTTGATTCAAGACCGGACAAAGCAAAAATTGTTGGCGTGTAGACACCCCAGGCCTAGCTTCTCCATTCGTTTGTGTGAGTTTAAATTTTTGGGACGAATGGAAGTGGCCTACAATTCTATGCTCAGTCCGAACGGTTGAATTGAGAGCTTTTTCAGGACATTTATATTCTCGGATGTTTGTCAGACGTTCGCGAGAGATGGCGCAGTTGAAAAAAACCTTAAGATGTAATATGTGTTTTTCCAGGGATCGAACCTGGGACCCCTCGCACCACTGCCACTGCGCTGACTACAGGCTCTTCAAAAACTGCAAAGGAAACCTCGCCACCGAGGCACGGTGGATAGTAGATGTGTTTACTCTTTGAGCAACATTTTTTGCAGCTTTCAAATGGACATCATATATAGACGTTTATAGGGCAAGAACATAACCCACATCCAGCTAATCAAGAACCAGTTTAAGAACAACAACGCCGCAGGCTTTGATGGTCTACCAGCGGAACTCTTCAAATACGGTAAAAACTGATAGAGCTGTGTTACGTGACGCTGGCCAACAATCGCTGCAAAGTCAGGTGTCAACACAAAAGGCATACTATCTTTGGGAAACCGCTGCTACTTTGGTGTCGGCAATACAAAAGCCTAAAATTGTTCTCCATTAACCTAATTGGCCCCTACCTGAAAAAGCCACTGCCGATCAAGCGACATAAACAAAAGTAAAAATACTAAAGTGACCCAAATCGATACCTACATGCACAATCTTTTCATCGATGTCAAAGCATCTATAAAGACGAGCTATGCAGACCCATGTCTGCATTACCTACTGCAAAGCTCGTCCATTTCTGTAGGATGTCAATGGAGTAAAAACCTGCTCAAGGTATAGGTAACGATTTAATCGAGACGAGCCGTTTAATGTGACTTACACAAGGCGACGGCCTACCATTCGACTTCTTTAAAATTATACTTAAAAAAAAAACTGTGCAAAACTCACAAAGCTAACACACAAGACACAATCTTTGCAAAGTTTGATTAATCATCCACCTTTGATGATATCGTTGTCCATTTCGAGATAAAAAATTGTTCGAAAGGTATTCAGTACCGTTTGGATTCACGGGTTTAGAAGGAGACGATTCAGTGACAAATTATGCAGAGTCCGCAGAGTCTTGTCTTCTCTTCTTACTTACTTACTTAAGGTGGCGCTACAGTCCGGGGTGGACCTGGGCCTCAACCAACAAGCGTCTCCAGCCAGCGCGATCTTTGGCCAGCCGTCTCCAGTTTCGCACGCTAAGTTGGTTAAGGTCCCCTTCCACTTGCGTGCGCCACCTGAGTCGCGGTCTTCCTCTACTGCGCCGTCCCTCGGGTGTGGATTCAGAGATCTTCCGGGCCGGAGCATTCACGTCCATTCGCTCTACATGACCCAGCCATCGCAGTCGTTGGACCTTCACTCTTCTGGCTAGGGCAATGTCGCTGTACAGCCCGTACAGTTCGTCGTTGTATCTCCTCCTCCATTCACCGTCTATGCAGACGGGACCGAAAATTACTCGAAGAATTTTCCTCTCGAAGCAACCAAGAGTAAGCTCATCCGCTTTTGATAGAGTCCATGCCTCTGCACCATAAAGTAGGACTGGGATGATTAAGGTCTTATAAAGGGTCACTTTAGTTGTTCGAGAGAGGGCTTTGCTACTCAATTGCTTTCTTAGCCCAAAGAAACAGCGATTGGCAAGAGTTATTCTTCGCTTAATCTCAGCGCTGGTGTCATTGTCTGAGTTAATAGCGGAGCCTAGGTAGACAAAGTCCTTTACCACCTCAAAGTTATATCTGTCTATAGTGACATTCTGTCCAAGACGTCGGTGTTGGGTGTCCTTTCTCGATGACAGCATATACTTTGTCTTGCCCTCATTGACCGCCAAACCCATCTTTGCCGCCTCCGTCTCAATGCTCACGAACGCGCCAGTGACATCACGCTGCGTTCTCCCGATTATGTCGATATCGTCGGCGTAGGCGAGTAGATGGACGGACTTTTGAAAGATAGTGCCTCTGGTGTTAGCGTTTGAGTTTTGCACTATTCTTTCAAGAACGATGTTAAAGAAGTCACATGACAGCGCATCGCCTTGTCTAAAACCTTTTTTGACATCGAAGGTCTCAGTGAGTTCTTTACCGACCTTGATGGAGCAGCGTGCATTCTCCATTGTCATCCTGCACAAACGGACGAGTTTGGCAGGGATGCCAAAACTAGACATTGCTCTGTATAGCTCGTCTCTATAAATGCTGTCATAGGCGGCCTTAAAATCGATGAAAAGGTGGTGGGTATCGATTTGAACTTCCTGGGTTTTCTCCAAGATCTGCCGCAGTGTGAATATTTGGTCGATGGTAGACTTTCCTGGCCTAAAGCCACACTGATAGGGACCAATCAGGTTGTTGACGAAAGGCTTCAGGCGTTCACACAACACGGCAGATAAGATCTTATAGGCGATGTTAAGAAGACTAATACCTCTGTAGTTGGCGCAGTTCAGAGGGTCTCCTTTCTTGAGGATCGGGCAAACAATGCTGAGGTTCCATTCATCGGGCATACTTTCCTCCGACCATATTTTACAGATGAGTTGGTGCATGCTCCTAACCAAGTCATCGCCTGCCGCTTTGAATAGCTCGGCGGTTAGGCCATCTGCCCCAGCGGCTTTGTTGGACTTAAGCTTAGATATGGCTATCTTCACTTCGTCCAGGTCGGGTGGACGGAATTGTTGGTCTTCATCGTCCAGGTTGAATGGTTCATTCTGCCTGACAGCGGGATTTAGTTCGTCATCGCCGTTAAACAGTCTGCAGAAGTAGTTCTTCCATATCCCCAGCATCGACTGCGATTCTACTACGATGTTCCCTTGTTCGTCCTTGCAGGCTTCGGTTCGGGCTCTGTAGCCTTGGCAGGTTCTTTTTACCCTTTGGTAAAACTTCCGAACCTCATTCCTGCTGTAGCATCTCTCTATTTCCTCGATCGCGCGCTTCTCGTGCTCTTTCTTTTTTCTCCTGAGAAGCCGGTGTTCGTCTCTTCTTTTCTGCGCGTAGAGCTCACGAGCAGCTCTAGTCCTTCTTTGCAGCGCCGCTTTGTATGCCTCTTGTTTCGCTGCATGTGCTTGCCGGCACTCGTCGTCGAACCAGGGGTTTCGTTGTGGTGGTCGAGTGAAACCAAGCACATCAGAGGCGGCGTCTCTGATGGCTTTTTGGCAATGTTGCCACTGGTCCTCAATGCTTGATGCTGGCTGCATAGAACCTCTTGAGAGATTGAGAGAGACTCGATCGGAGAAGGATCTGGTGATCTCTTGCGATTTTAGCCGTCCGACGTCAAACTTCCTCACAGTATTTACTTGTCTTGGCGGTGTTCGGGATATCCGAAGGCGTACCTTGGCTACAACAAGGTAGTGGTCCGAGTCAATGTTGGCCCCTCGGAACGTTCGGACATCCATAATACTGGAGGAGTGCCTTGCGTCGATCGCAATGTGGTCAATCTGGTTGACGGTTGATTGATCGGGAGATCTCCAAGTGCCTTTATGAATATCGAGATGCGGGAACCGCGTACTTGATATGACAACATTTCGCCCCGCCGCGAAGTCGATCAGCCTAAATCCGTTATCGGAGGTGGTGTCGTGTAGGCTGTACCTCCCGACAGTACTACCAAAGATGCCCTCTCTTCCTATCTTTGCATTAAAATCACCTAGGACAATTTTAATGTCATAGTTAGGGCACTGCTCGTATGTCTTGTCCAAGAGCTCGTAGAACCTCTCTTTGGTATCGTCGTCTTTCTCCTCCGTGGGGGCATGGGCGCATATTAGGCTAATGTTGGCGAATTTAGCCTTGACGCGGATTGTCGTGAGGCGCTCGTTCACACAGTTGAAACTTAAGACTTCTTGCCTAAGTCTGCCTCCAACGACGAATCCACATCCAAATAAGCGCTGTTTTTGTTGCCGATAGCAGTCGCCATAATAAATATCGCAGTCTTTCATCCTCTTCTTGCCCGGTCCATCCCATCGCACCTCTTGGATGGCGGTTAGGTCTGCTTTAAAGCAGTTCAGGGCCTCCGCTAGTTGTTCGGCTGCACGTGGTCTGTTAAGGGACCTAACATTCCACGTGCAGATCCGAAATTCGTTGTCCTTTATTCGTTTGCCAGGTTCGTCAACAGTAAGATCATCCGTATCCGAGGCTTGTGGTAGTTTCGGAACTAAGTAATTTTTTCCGCAGTCGGGCAGTTACCCCGACGTACAACCCCCAACCTGGAGGGCCAGGCCCTTTGTTAGACCCCTTGGACGAAAGGGGCCGGATTCCTCCGGTGTCAGTAACCCACTTCGGGGATGTGAGAGCTGCCGTTGGCCCATAAAGGGTTCATCCGCCACCATCTCTGTTTCAGCACCCTGACTAGTCCTGAAAAATCCTCACTGACCTCAGCTCCAAATATGTCGAAGTAGCTCAAGTAAGGTAACTGTCGTATTGACTGTTGACGACACCGTTGATTCAGTCTAATGAATTCATCCGCCGTACGTCCTCTTTCTGAGGAGCTCATGTAAGACTTCTGAGACTCGTTCAGTCAGTCTTTCCGACAGAGCATTATAGTGTTGCTATTTTCTTCGTGTTCAACACTCGCACTTATAAGTTCAGCAAGTCACACCCGGATGGGCAGACCAGTACCCGGTGGTTACCACTGGGAGGTAAAATAAGCACAATTGATGTGTACGAAAGGTTACAACAGCTGGGCACCGCCAGGTTGATGCCGATCAGCGCCTACCCGATTCATACACACCCAACCACCAGTCTTCTCTTCTAATCCAGAATAATTGGGGAATCAAACTGCCGAAGGAAACACCCAATCGTACAAACAAAAACACCAACGGAAAATTGTTACCATTATTTCTTTAGCGTCAAAACATATTTTCCTCTCCGAATAGATGAATCTTCACATTTCCATGTAATCTTCATTTATGATAGCCTTCCGTGTCACACATTCCAACTGTCTTCCAAATTGAATTTATGGCATCACATTTATAAAACATACCTCGGCTATAAATGTGTGGAACAGCGGACCCGAGTTGCATGGTATCTGAACCAAATTGCATGCAAATGAAACCATACCTGCAATCATTCAGGCCCCGCTGTAGGACAACATGAATGATGAGTAAGCAAGCACAAGGTTCTATGTCAGACTGACAGGTATCGTTTACTCCCTTGTCCCACTACCCCACCTTCTGGTTTGGGCATTCATGTGTGTGCCAGTTTTCCGCACCTGTAAATGTTTCCATGCATGAGGGAAAAACAAAACGGAGGCATGTCATCGTCGCAACTAATACCATGCATAACTATGAATGGAAAATTGTAGATGGCACTCGCACTTGAATTTTGATGATACCTGCAAATTAATAAATAGTCATGGATTTTGCCACAAGGGCTTTCATATGAGCTGGCTTGAGTTCAATCGGAAGTTTGTGTTTTTTTTTCGGTTGTTTGTTTGGTATTTGTTTTGAGTTAAACGATGCGATGGATGTTTGTAAAATGTTTTCAATTTCTATTGAAAGTGGCGTAGTAGAGTGAGTTGAGTCACCTTTGGTTGGCAATTTTTATGGGAAAATGATAATTTGTTTTTAAGGGGTTGTTTTTAAAGGTTGACATGATACAAGTTTAGTGGATGAAAAGGAGCTATGGTCTATATTTAAGCAGAATTAATTTTACAAAAGAACTATCATTAGATCACTAATGAATCAAGCTCTGATGTCGACTCAGTTGCGATCGGGATGAAGCTTGATTTCAGACACGTTTTCAGTCATTTATTCAAAGAATCTAGGTAAAGTTAGTGTTAGACA
This sequence comes from Cheilosia soror, assembly GCA_949372485.1. Taxonomy (NCBI): domain Eukaryota; kingdom Metazoa; phylum Arthropoda; class Insecta; order Diptera; family Syrphidae; genus Cheilosia; species Cheilosia soror. The sequence goes on from OX443563.1 coordinate 38,240,603, forward strand.
TTTTTGTCCTTGTGATACCACGTGACTCTGGAAATCCGATGAAATAATTGGAGCGTTTGACGTTAGATGTCTGTATTATTTAAATCATATAGATTTCTATGGCACAAAGGCCTGAGATAGAGTCTCCTTATCTTCATCGTCAATAGAGAATTGTAGAAAGGTACGAACCACCCATCAGAAGAAGAAATTTGACGTCCGTCCACACCTGGAGTTGTCGGAATCTATACAGATCGGCTGAGAATTGAAACTATACACTTTGCAGTCACCCGAAAACGAGTAAACCAAAGCCGCGCTGTGGATAGGGATGCCAGACGTCCCCCTTTAGGGGGTACAGTCCCCCTTTTTCATACAAAAACGCTGTTTGTCCCCCCTAATACAAACCACCGTCCGCCTCATTAAGTCAAAATTCAATAAAAGAAAATAACTTTAATAAAATGATTCTCATTCGTTTTTAGTAAATTGTTCTTTATTTTTGTTGTTTTTGTTTCATTTAATTTTTTTTTAGTTGAATGCTTATTAATTACTTTTTATTTTCTTTTGTTGCTCTTAAATAAAGTATGTACATAAATAATGTTGATGATTTTTCTGGTATTTAAAAATAAAAAAAAAAATGTTGCCCCTTTTGAACACTTGTTCCCCCTAGAAAACTCACGATGTCCCCCTTTTCGTAGCTTTTAATCTGGCAACCTTAGCTGTGGATTACCAGACATCCATTAGTCCGTGGTATAATATTTGAAGATTTTCCCATTAAGGTGGCGCTACAGTCCGGGTGGACTTGGGCCTCAACCAACAAGCGTCTCCAGCCAGCACGATCTTTGGCTAGCTGATGTCTCCAGTTTCGCACGCATGAAGGTCCCGTTCCACTTGCGTGCGCCACCTGAGTGGCGGTCCTCCTCTACTGCGCCGACCCTCGGATTCGAAGATCTTCCGGGTGGGAGCATTCACGTCCATTCGCCGTACATGACCCAGCCACGTTAGTCGTTGGACCTTCACTCTTCTCACTTCTGGCTAGGTCGATGTCGCTGTACAGCCCGTACAGTTCGTCGTTGTATCTTCTCCTCCATTCACCGTCTAAGCAGACAGAACGGCAACCAAGAGTAACCTCATTCGCTTTTGATAGAGTCCATGCCTCTGCATCATAAAGTAGAACTGGAATGATTAATGTCATATAAAGGGTCACTTCAGTTGTTTGAGAGAGGGCTTTGCTACTCAGTTACATTCTTAGCCCAAAGAAACAGCGATTGGCAAGAGTTATTCTTCGTTTAATCTCAGCGCTGGTGGCATTGTCTGAGTTCATATAGAGGAGCCTAGGTAGACAAAGTCCTTAACCACCTCAAAGTTATATCTGTCTATAGTGATATTCATTCCAAGACGTCGGTGTTGGGTGTCCTTTCTTGATAACAGCATATACTTTGGCTTGTCCTCATTTACCGCCAAACCCATCTTCGCCGCCTCCGTTTTAATACTCACGAATGCGCCAGTGACATCACGCTGCGTTCTCCCGATTATGTCGATGTCGCCGGCGTAGGTGAGTAGGTGGACGGACTTTTGAAAGATATTGCTTTTGTTGTTAGGGTTTGAGTTTTGCACTATTCTTTCAAGAATGATGTTGAATAAATCATATTTAAAGATACCTATCCAAATAAGGCGACAAAAGAAAACGCATGCGAAAACACTGCAGCACAAAACTGCAGCACAAAACTATATGGCAGCGGTTGAAGACTTTCGAGCCAAAAGAAGTTTGGAGAGTGACCCAGCTCAAAAAGAGTATCGCGACCGAAAGAACGTCTGGAGGTTTAATAAAAAAAATCAACTGGCGACTGATGGCTTTAAAACCAAAACGCAGTGAATATTAGAACTTGTTCGGGAATGTCTCTCAATATAAGCAGCCAACAACGGTCGGGCAAACGAAAAAGTAAGCAAATTCCAGAACGACATCTACATCTTCACAGAATTGGCGTCTCACCGAAGCCTCTTGAGTGTGACGAATCCTCTCTTCACATATTCGTAGAATTTCCAGGCTCTCTTTCGTCTCAGAAATAATATCCGTGCAAATCGTTACTTTAGAAACTCTTGCTAAAATATCACCAGAGAAGATCCATGTCTTCCTGACTGTCTCCGGAGTAAAATGATGGCTCTGGGACCTCAATAGGGAAGGTACAATAGGCTCCTTTTTAAGAGGCCGCAGTGTTAGATCCCCAAGAAGGCTCTGCCGACTTATAATTTAATCGTATCCACTCCACGGGTATTCTTTAACCGTTGGAATGATTATCATGTCATTTTCCAATTAACCGACGACGCGACGTTCGTCAAGCTCACTTGTCCCTGCCGTATTTCACTACGCACGTTCTTTAAAACCAAATCTCCGAAGTCTGAGGACCTGTAGATGTGTTTTAAGAAGCATTTTGAACATAGGGCGAGAGACAACTACTGCCCATTCAATAAAGAATCATAGTCCACCACCCAAAACCAAAGACGTTGGCTAATGTTGTACGTCTAAAGACTGGACTATCAGCTCCATATTCTCCAACTACAAGAGAGGCGATCTTATGTGTTTCTTGAACTAGTACCATAGGATACCCCTGTCATATAGAATTTAGTTTCTAATTAACCATAGACCAAATTTCCACACCCAGACCAATTCTAAAAACACCAACGGATATCAAGTCGAGATCCACAAATTTCTCATGGCCTAAGCTAAAAAAATTCATAAGAAAATTTAATAATGAGTTTTTGAAAACATATTTTACCAGCCTTACAAATGATGCTAGTAACGGCTACTCGCTCTGGAAGGCAGCAAAGAAAATCAACAGACCTGTATAGCTCAAATTCCACCAGTAAAAAGCAAAGAAGGTAACTGGGCAAGAAAGAGTCAAGAGAAAGCAAACACTTTTGCAGAATATCTTGAAGACGTCTTAAAACCTTATAAAGGTTATAAAGGGATCAAAGTAAGGTGTGAAGAAACAGCTAAAGAACTTGCCAAATAAATTAAAGAAGGCATAAATATAAAAAAGGCCCCAGGGTTTGATTTGATTACAGGAGAAATTTTGAAACAATTTCCACGAAAATGTCTGAAAAAACTAGCGCCCATTGTAAATGCTGCATTTAAGTTGAGATATGTTCCAAGCATGTGGAAAGTCTGATAATGATATAATGATAAAACCAGGCAAACCACCTACAGAGGTAACCTCATTACGCCCTCTGTTAATACAACCAAAATTATTCGAGACAATGCTGGTAAACGCATGCAAAAAATAATTGAAGAAAAATCGCTAGTCCCAATACACCAATTTGGATTTAGAAGTAAGCACTCTACAATCGATCAGGTGCATGGTATCAAAGATAAAATCGAAAAAAGCATTTGAAGAGAAAAATGTGTGCTCTACAATATTTCTTGATATAGCACAAGCTTTCGATAAAGTCTGACACGAAAGTCTGATCCACAAACTACAAAGGTAACTGCCAAAGCAATATTTGACAATTCTGGAGTCATAGGTATATATCGGATAGATTTTTCAGAATTAAACAAGAGACAGAGTACTCAACATTGAGAAAAACTAAAGCTGGTGTACCACGAGGCAGCGTGCTAGGTCCAGTTTAATACCTTCTATTCACTAGCGATTTGCCTGAAAGTGGGGAGACCAACAATAGCCGTTTTTTATTATCAGTGTGATCTGATCCGGATCAGATCATGAAAATAAAACAAACTGGATCATTGAAAGATTTTATATTTAAGTTGTGGCAACAGTTGTTTTTCACATATAAAATCCAGTACCAATTATGACAAACTTTGTATTGCCACCGCCATATTGCAGCCACACGGTACAATGTGACGTCACAACGCGATGATTTCTCCATTACACTTCCTCATATTTGAGTTTGACATTTCGCTGTTGTGTCGGGCTCGGGGGTGTTACCATATGAATACAAATCTGCATACATTTTGCACTCAATATTTTTTTGTGGAAAACTATGCTCAAATGTTATGTTCAAATACGCATTATAATTAACCGTATTGTACTGATAATATTTCCATTTATATTTCTGTGCTATATAGCGAAACAAAACATGTCGAAAGTCGGAGTAGTGATTTATTCGAATTTGAAAAAATGCTAATAGGTTTTATGTGTTGTTAATTTTGTTCCATATTTTGGTCTGGCAACATTATGTATATTTCGTGATCTCGATGAAGTAGGATCACATGTTGTTGTTGTTAGTGCATGTAAATCGATGATCTATATGGATCACAGTTGATAATAAAAAAGGGCTAATGTATTCAGGAGTTTAAGGCTGGTAAAACCTCTTGATCTATAAGAGTTAGCTAAGACCAAGAAAGTAGGTAATGTTTTCAATTAAAAAAGTATAAAAATCCGACAAATGGCGGATTTATCCTCTAAATTTTTTAAAATGAATGAAAAATAAATTGCCGATTAGTTGAACGACTAGGTGCAATCTAATTCGGGATGACGAAAGTCACTTCCATCGGGAGTTTTTTTTAGATCGAGTTTAAGTCCCTCACTATAGCAAAAGCATCCCTCGGGTAATAGCTTTGCAATGTCTTTCGATGACTTTTCCTTCCACTTATTATACCATTCATTGTCAAGAGCTGTATATTATGGCAATGTCAGAATTCCGGTTCTCGGTAAAACCTCACGAAAAACACCTTAGTGGAGATTCGGCAAATAAAAATCTTACGAAACCGCTGCTGCTTGGGAATTGAAAAACAAATGCACTCAAAATTTCTGACTTGAACTAAGGGTATAGCCTAAAAAGCTCGACCGCATCGAGAGAATGGATAATAATGGTTAGATCAAGCGGACCTTTGAATTTCAGCGCCTAAATTTCAGATAAAAAGAAAGACCCTTATTCGTTTCAAAGACCAAGAACACTGGAACCAACGTGCCAACGATCACTTAAGATGGAAGGTTTTTGAAGGTTGCGTTAAGTAAGAACTTAAGCCAGCAGTCCGCCTTCTTTTACTGAAGGTGGAAAGGTAAAGGTAAACTTGTTACTTTGAGTTATTGAGTCGTGACAGGCTGTATAATTACTTGCTATGTAGGCCTAAAATCAAACAGCCAAATTCTTACTTATTGATGTCGTTATAGACTGGATACCTTACCTAGCTGAAAATTGATCTTTACTCGCTTTGTATTCAGTAATTATTTAGATGTGTTTTGAAAAACAAATCGAGTCGAGAGTCCTTCGGAAATTTGTTGCATTAACAGATATCCGCATCGACTCATGTACAAGGCTAGTAAAGATGCAGTTAATGGCGAAGTTGTCAGCTTATAAGAGCATGTTTCATCATAAATCTGCTTGCAAATTGTCCTTTAATTTGTTCACAAAAATCAAGGCAGATTTTAGGTTTATTTTTTATTTCCAAATTGAGTACTACACAATTAATTACACCAAATAAATTCTCATAATATCGTAAAACAAATTTTTAAATTTAACAACTTCAGAGTTTTGACTGCACATATGTAACCTAACTTCGTCCAGATTTCAATTTTACCCAATGCCATATTGTATACTGTTTGAATTTTCAGTTTCAATCACCAATTGTAGGACTTTATTAGGAAAAATATAAATCACCAAAAATATCTAATAAAAAATCGAATAAAACGAAATTTTCTCTGAAAGCAAAACGTACTTTACGCTACTAGTAAAATGTTCTTACGACGCGATGTTACCGTTCAAAGTACGTATACTTTTTTTACTATTGTACTATAATTTGAAGTAATTCAATTCAATATTTCTTTCGTTATAAAATATTTTTTTATTACCAACGCAATGAACTACACCCTAAAGTCGCTATACGACCAGTCACCCAGTCCAGCGTTCGTAAATTTTTAATTCCCTCGACGGGTGACGTTCAAACATTTTAATGAATCGATTTTCACCCTTGAACTGAAGTTCGGAAATAGCAGATTTATGTAGTACTTCGTTTGCGTTTAATTAAGCATTTCGATATCGATGCCATATAATTACAATAAAACTTAAATATCGCAAAATTAAATTGTTATTTAATATTTAAGGTAATATTTTATTTCAAAGTCAAAAAAGAAAATATTTTTTAAATAAGATATATATCTTTAAAATCATCACAAGGATAACAACAAATATTTCTTTTTTTCGCATTACAGCAGTTTGTGCAACACTGAAGAAAATAAAGGGACAGAATACATTTGGTACACTTTGGTGCCGGAACACTTCATCCTTAAAAAGAAACACAAAAGGAGTGAACTTGTCTCAAACTGTAAGACTGTTCTTAAATACAGAAGAAGAAAATTTGATGTAGACTTTTGTAAAGGGTTTTCCAATGAGAGGTGTTATTGTGAATGGCCCGCTATTTCGGTAGCTGTCACTTTTGAAGCTTTTATTCTTTGACATTTGAAAAGTAGAAACTACGCCATTATTAAAAATGGAACGATACACGCTTCAACAACGCAGTGAAATTATTAAGATTCACTACAAAAATGGTGAAAATCTTGCAGTCACAGTTCGCAAAACTAAAGCATTTTTTGGTCGTCGTGAAGCACCTTGTCGGACCGCAATACAGAAATTGGTGTTGGGACAAGTAAGTGATGTGAAGAATAAAACCCGTGCACGTCGCTCAAGAACAACTGGGAATATTGCTGCTGTCTGTAGCCCAAAGTGTTGAAGAAAACCCAGGTTTGTCCATTCCTTGTCGTTCTTTGGAATTGGGCATTCCACAAATGTCATTACACCGTATTTTGCATAAAGTATTGGGTCTTAAGGCTTATAAAGTTCAGTTCACAAGAACTCAAGCCGGCCGATCATCAACAACATCGTGTCTTTGCATGAAAATGATCCGGAATTCCATCGAAAAATGAGGCTATCGAGGACATAGGGCAGCCACTTCGCGATTTGGTTATGGAAAATTTCATGAAAAGGATATGGTCCTGTAAGCGTGCTCGTGGTGGCCATTTGCCTGATGCTGTTTTATTAACGGCAGACTTTCCTCTTTATTATGAAATAAACATCCGATCATTTATCTCAAAAAATTGCATTTTTCTTTGAATACCAAAATAACACCTCTTATTGGAAAACCCTTTATAATACTAGCGGACCCGGCGAACTTCGTCTCGCCCCAATTTAACGCCTTCAGATAAACTCCAGAGTGATAATAAAACACATGTAGTTCAAATTTCAATGTGATTTATTTGGATGAAATCGAAATCAGTAGAGAGCGGTGTGATAAACAATGTTTTTCGATTTGTTTTCCGGCGCAAAAACGAAGACGGTTTGCAAACACGCGAATGGGAAACGTACAGCTGACCGTGCGAAAAACAGGGAAATTCAAGATTAATCCCACAGACTTCCAACGATTGGCCTTGGGATTTAATGATGGTCATCGAAAAGGCAATCGAACGGGGAGCTGAATCCGCTTGAAATGGAATGGAAGATCAGTTGGAATAATCGGAATTCGTGGGATAAGGGCTTCCTCTCCTTTGAATTTGTCCTTGATGATCGTCGCTTGAATCACATTGCTCATCAGTTTCTTGACGGACAACCTCGTACCGTTTGACAATTTCGGAAGATTCAGATTCCGCAACATGATAATGATCGATCCCACCTCCAGCTATAAATTATGCGGTTGAGTTCCTGGGCACATCAAGCGAGTTCAAAAATTCCGTCGGATAGTTGGTGGCTTTATCCTCGTCGGTCACGCTCTCAACGGATTTGTAGTTTTTACGAATGCAGTTCTTCAGCGATTTGACTTTGAATAATGAAATTCTAGCTATCAACGTCCTTATTCTTCGCTGCTAGTATTGCCCGTTCACTACCTAATCCAATCGAGATTTTTATAATTTTGTGCAATGCCGGGGAACACTTTGGTGATGAGTTCCTCCTTCGACGATGTGAACTCGCAAAAATTTGCCGGGAACGATATCAATCCAGTCAAAACATTAACGGGAATTTGGCCATTACCAAACGCCAGCAGTTGTCCCGAGAATTTAGAAGCAGATGGGTCGTTCTGCAGTGCGATTGCGACTCTCATGTTCGCGGTCAATTTCAACCCCTTGACATGCCGCATCAAATTGTGCGATAAAATCCAATATATCATCAAAAAAAATTAAAATTTTCCAAGTTTTCCTAGTTTTCCAATAAGAATTTTCTATTTTTCCGTTCGAAAAGCCATTTCGGAACAATAGCACACAAAAATCCATACAAAAAATAAATTTTCGATTTTTCCAATTTCCCGACTTGTCCGGAGGGGTTTCCCAAAATTTTCTTTCAGAAGAACCTTCTCCTGGCAATTGCGAACGACTAAAAAAAATTTCAACCAAGCAGTTCTAAATAGATGAATTACTATACATTTTTGTCACCATTTTTATATATATATAGATTTCAGCTTTACTCTTTATTGACATTTTTAAAAAACTATTGTTAAGTCTTTCTTCAATTCTCGGAATGCTTAAAAGTACAATATCTACAATTATGTAATACAAGCTGTACGTGCCTTGCTTTGCTCGTGACTACTAACTGTAGTCCTTAAATATTGTGTCTATCAGGACAATGTAGACCAATGTTCCCAATTTTACAGCTTTAGCTGCAATAAGTGTCGAGAACAAAGACGCCCCAAAAGCGGTTACAAAAGGTCCCAAAAACACACCCAACACGTACCAAAACGTCCTAAAAACGCAAAAAGAAGTAAAAAATAAATGCCCCAAAATACCCCCAAAAAATGCGCCAAAAACGATTAAGAAACGCCCCAAAAAAAGCCCAAAAAAAGAGAGAGCCCAATTAAGGGACACTGAAAGAACAAAAGTATGCAACACTGACTCTATTATGAAGTCCTATACCCACGAACAATGGGTAACAACAGAAGCAGGAATATATTAGGTTAGGTTAGGTTAGATTAGTGGATTGGCAAAACATGAGAAACCTTTTCCTGCCACACTTAGATCAATGTAGAGCTGGGGGTCTAGCACGTAACTTGATACAATCGAGCTCTGGCAGCACCTAATTTGTCTCAATCGAGTATAACCAATCGAGAATAATCGATTGAGACAAATTAGGTGCTGCCAGAGCTCGATTGTATCGACTGAACTCGATTGTATCAAGTTACGTGCTAGACCCCCCGTTTAGATTCGCTAGGGGTTTATGACCACCATACTCTGGAAACCTATGAAAAACCTACGGATTGGTAAACCATCCCGAGCTATTTTTTTTTTTTTAAATTCTGACTTGCCGGAGCATAAGGATGCACGTCGACCTAAAAGATATATTGTGCTTGACGTCAGATATATGTTTAGGTTAGTAGCGCTTCTACTTTCCTAATGTAGCTGATCACACATTCAGCAGAGGATTTCCTTAGTTCTTCGGTACTTATTACTTCCCTGAAAAATGATTTCCTTCTTATACCGTAAAGGGCCGGGCATTCACATATTATGTGTTCGGCTGTTTCGTCTTCTTCTAGACATAGTCTGCACTCCGGTGAGTCGACTAAATGCATTTTATATAGGTGATATCGCAGACCGTGGTGATCCGTTAGGTAGCCTACTAGGTTTTTGATATCATGCCTGCGAAGATTTAGTATCTTTCTGGCATCTGTTTTGAAGGGCTGAATAGCTCTTTTGGCCTGTCTTAGACCTGGGATGTTCTCCCAAAACGAAGTACATTTGTTTTGCTCCCAGCTTTTTATTGCCAGATTTATGGCTGATTTGGGAATCGAACAGAATGGTTCAGGGCCAATGAAAGGGGTTTCCGAGCCGTTTCTGGCTAGTTCATCGGCTTTTTCGTTTCCTTCAATTCCCTTATGTCCGGGGACCCACCATAGACTGGTTTTATTCCTGTAACTAAGTGTTTGGAGGGAATCGAAGCAGTGTAGTACTGATTTGGAGTCAATAATGTGTGAGCTAAGGGCTTTTATAGCTGCTTGACTATCCGTGAATATATGGATGTTGGCGCCTTTAATACCTGAATTGTATATAAGGTTTGCGCATTCTTTAATGGCATGGAGCTCTGCTTGAAATACGCTGGGGCTGAGTCCATTTTAGAACCATCCGTATACCACTTAAGGCCGTTTTGGCAGTTTGGGGGGTTATTGCTAACCCATGCTTCTCTGTTTGTGATCTCCGTGGAGAATCTTTTATTGAAGCATAGCGTCTTCGGTAAGCGGTCTGTAACCGCACAGATCATGTCAAGTTCTGGAATTTCGGAAAGTAGTTCAATTAGTTCTGGATGTTCGCCAATTTTAAACTCTTCCGCTTGAGTCAAACTTGCTGACTATTGCCACTTTTTTTATATAGATGTGGAGGGGTGTTAGTCCTATTAAGGCCTCTATAGCCGCGGTAGGACAGGTACGCATGGCTCCGGAAGTGCCTAGACAGGCAAGCCGTTGTACCTTATTTAGTTTGTTTATTGTTGTTTTTTGGGTGACTTTGTTCCACCATACTATTGAAGCGTATGTTATAATGGGCCTGACCATGATCGTGTAGATCCAGTGTGTGATCTTTGGAGAGATCCCCCAGGTTCTACCATACATGCTGCGGCAAGCCCAGAAAGCTTTGGTTGCTTTTTGGATTTTACTATTTATGTGGGAGTTCCAGCTTAGTTTTTTGTCGAGGATTACTCCGAGATATTTTACTTCGTTGGAATACTCAATGTCTGTGTCCTTAATTGAAATTCGATTTAGACTTAAATTTCTCCTTTTCGTGAAAGGGACGATGACAGCCTTGCTGGGGTTTATGGAAAGACTTTCTTTTCTGCACCAGTCAATGACTATCTTAAGGGCGTTTTGCATTCGCGTTGTAACCTCGTTTGGTTCTTTGCCCCTAATAATGATGACTAGGTCATCGGCGTATCCAATTATATTGAAGCCTGAATTACTTAGGTCTTGAAGTAGGTTATCAATAACCAGAGACCATAGTAGGGGTGAGAGTACTCCTCCCTGAGGGCAGCCTTTTACGGCTGTTACTGATACTGAGGTCAGTGCTGACGAAGCAGTTATTTTCCGACTTTCAAGCATCGCCTTGATCCAGTTGATGGTAGGTTGATCTATACCTCTGCGGGTCAAAGCATTTGATATGGAGTCATATCCAGTGTTGTCAAAAGCACCCTCAATGTCGAGGAAGGCGCATAGTGCAACTTCTTTGTTTTGGTATGCACTTTTTATTTGTGCTGTTAAACTTAGAAGTGCTCCTTCTGTAGACTTGCCTTTCTGGTAGGCGAATTGGCAGGGGTGCAGAGGTGTGCTTTCATTTAAGCATTCTCTGATGTGCACGTCTAGAATTCTTTCCATTGTTTTCAGGAAAAACGATGTCAAGCTTATTGGACGGTATGATTTAGGTAGTTCTATTGGTTTGCCTGGTTTGGGGATAAATACCACGTTTACCTCCCTCCAGGTCTGTGGTATATAGCCCCAATTGAAACTAAACCTAAATAAGGCAACCATAGTGGGTAGGAAAAATTCCAAGCCCTTTTGTATGAGGGCAGGAAAAATTCCGTCTGTCCCTGGTGCCTTGTATGGTTTAAATGAGTCGATCGCCCATTTAACCTTATCCGGCGAGAAAAGTCTGCCGGATAAACTGTTAGTCCTTTTTAGGTTTTTAGGGGGTGAGTCTACGGTTATGTGTTCGTGAAACTCACTTGTGATAGTGGATCCGGGGAAGTGAACCTGAAGTAGGGTAATCAACGTTTCCTCTCGGTCGCATGTGATTGTACCATCAGATTTGACTAGTAATCCCATGCAGTTTGTTTTATCTTTTGAGAGTGCCCTGTGAAGGCGTGCCACTGCAGGGAGCTCTTCGAGTTCCTCACAGTAGTTTCGCCAGGATGCTCTTTTAGATTTTCTCCACTCTATGTTGTATTTGGTAAGCAGTTACAGCTCCCGAGCTATTTACAAATTTAAGTAAGTCATTAATGGACCTATCTTCTAAATCCTCGAAAAAGTAGCTACTAAGGATTCTAATTCTTACGTGGCAGAGCGCTGGGCAGTGTCAAAGAAAGTGTGGGGTGTCTTTATGCACCTCCTTATCACCGCATCTTCTGCACAGGTCATCTGTACTGATTCCCATTTTTGTGTTTTGGTATATATCAGAATATTGTGTCCGGTGATAATACCCACAATCGAGGACAAGGATTTCTTGTTCAATTGCAAGATTCTCTGTTTTCTGTTTGTTAAAGATTTGCCACATTTTCCAGGTTATGCCACAGGAGTCCAGCTTGCTCCATCTTTTATTTGTTGTAATTAAGATTTTGTTCCGAATCCACGGTCTCAGATTACAGGGGGAATCATTGCTGTGGTGTCGGCATGATTTAGTTCAAAGGAGGACCCTTTTCTTGCTAGCTCATCAGCTTTTTCATTTCCAGACACACCTCAGTGCCTGGGAACCCATCAGCATAGTCTGTAGCTCTTCGCGACAGCGACTTACAAGCAGTTATTGTCATTACCAGTACGTTGACATTCCTCAGCTTGGAATACGTTTCTGTAGTCAGGAAGTCTGATTAAACTGGATAGTCCGAGACATTTTAAAAATAGAAACCTGCACCAACGCCATTTTTGATCCATCCGCCCAGATAGGTATCGATGATCCGATGGATGTTGGCTGAAATGGTTTTATGAAATCTAGCCGGGGAGTTTTGTAGTCCGTGCATACAGAGTGCGTTCAGAATTTGTATGCATGTCCCGTCAGGATGTGTTTCAGGCCTTAGGTCTGACTAAACCTAAGGGCGCTGTTTGCAGCAGATTCCTGTACGTAGAGGTCTAGGGGTTTAAGATTGAGTATAGCCTCTAGCCCTGCTGCCAATACAGGCCATTCTTTGAAATTTTTGTCATGGTTCTAAGGTTATTGGCCTTTTACAGCACTTGCCACTAGAATAAACTACCATATATTTTAATATTGTGGGCGCAGTAGTGCCAGTGGTTACTGTGCTGGACTACTGTGAGAGGGATCCTAGGTTCGATCCCCGGAAAAACACAAATTAAAATCTTAAGGTTTTTTCTACTGCGCCACCTCTCGCAAACGTCTGACAAACATTCGAGAGTATGACTGTTCTGAAAAAAACTTCTCAATTCAGCCTTTCAGACTCGGCATAAAATTGTATAAAATTGTCCCTTCCATTCGTCCCAAAATAAGAACTCACACAAACGAATGGTTACGAGAAGCTAGGCTTGGGTGTCTACCCGCCTGTTGCGCCACCTATTTATTTTTTATGTTAATATCGGTCCTACAACCGCCGGCAGTGTAAAGCCACATGACTATTTTAGGATTAGGACCCCATGTTCTTCTGAATATTATATTACAAGCATAGAATGCTATTTATTGCCTTTTTGGTTCTTTCTTTAATGCTAAGAATCTGAGATTCCAGTTTAATTTTCGATCTAGGATAACTCCCAGGTATTTGGCACTGTAGGAAATTATTAGCGGTATCCCTTCAATTGTTGGCAGGCTAAATTCCTGAATTGTTGTTTTGTTGGTAAAGCAAACAACTAATTCCGTTTTATATGGGTTTACTGCCAGTCTAATTTTTTTTTTGTTTTTCACTGATGGTGAATAGATACAGAATTCATGTCGTATCAAAAACTAATCGTATAATGTTTTCGATGTGCAAAAAGCTTTAAATTAATTATATGTAGAGATATATAATTTAATAAAGTGTCATTAACTTAAACTTAGTTTAACATCCCATGCGATGCGACTTCTGTTTTGTCTTTGAACAATAAATTGTTGCTCTAGTAACTTGTTGAAGTTATTATTGTATTATATATAAAACTAGCTGAACCCACGCCAGCTTCGCCAGGCCTTTGGTTTTTAAAAAGTTTTTTTTTTGTATTGCAGGTGCCACGCCCCTTTGTCCAACTTTGACCAATCTTCACAGGAGCACTCTAGGGCCACGGCCAATACCTATAAGATTATCTGTAAGTTTGAGCTCAATCGATTCGGTGTTTTTCGAGATATACGATTTTGAATGTTTTTTTTTGTATGGGAGGTGCCACGCCTCTCTGTCCGATTTTGAATTTGTTTAGCCTATCGCCCGATCATAGTAATTACCGACATTTTAAAAAAATCAACTAAATTGGTTGAAAATTATGTGCGACATAGGGAAACAGTATTTTCCACTCTGTTTTATATAATGTACATACAGCCTTATTTATAAACTTTATACACTCTCTATAATAACTCTAAACGCGGAAATCTAATATATATTTTTGCGTTTAGAGTTATTAGAGAGTGTATAAAATTTATAAATAAGGCTGATAGAGATTACAGTTTTTGTTTCATTAAAGCTTCGTGGAGAACAGTGCTTTATCTCCCTTGATTTACAGCATTTTTGAAAACAAAAAAGGACGAGTAGAGTACTGATTATATCCAACAATATTGTCATAGACAAGACAACCAACTATCATTACTGAAACAACTAGACCAAACTCTTTTAACAAAAAATGCAAACTAAAAAAAGGCATTAAAAAGAACAACATCTGAATAACAGGCACTTTCAGAGTTACATAATATCCTCGATAAGTCAAAGTGATTATAAGGAATTCGCTCGATATAGCTACCTCCTCCTCAACACTGAAACTGATACCCATTTCGCAATCGGGGAAGATAAATAGCTGATGTTTTTCAAATCATTTTTTTTTTTTTTTGTAAACTCAAACTTCCATTCTTTATGCGGGTCTCCTAGTCTTCCTTGCAGATACTTCGCTGAGTCATTTAAAAACGGTTGAGTCCTAACCTCACCTAATGGACTATTAAATTGTATGCCATTTATAACCGCTGCACTGTAGATGGGTCACCGGGAAATTGGTGTCCTCTCTTTCGTATTGTTAGGGGACCCATTAATTTTGAACAGTATTGCAAACATCTATTAGTGTGCAGATTGAATAAATTTAATCCGAAGGAATGATTATTTCAAGTCTTTTATAGTCAGCAGCAGTGATATTGAGTAGGTATTGACAAACAAATGTACACTAGACTGGAGGTTGGTATCTATTGCCGCCCACCTTTGTGATGATTGAGATTTCTAAAATTACTGGAAGTTGTCCCGCAGCTCCTCTACTCTCCAGTTAAAGCTATACAGATGGAAAATTATCAATCATTCATATAGCTGCTCTTGGTAAAACATCGCTCGTCTGTAAAGGCACTTTCTGTTTTACCGGTGGGCAAACCTGGAGACCCATCGCTTAGTAGTCCACACTAGCACACTAAGCGCTGCCGAAAGTACTACAATAGCAGTATTATACTGCGTTTTTTTTCATCCAGTACTGCGTAGCGTACTTCCAAAAAGCAAATTATACTGCTCAACCCGAAGCAAAAAATTAAACTAAGGATTCATTCATTCATTAATTAATTTTCAATGGCAATCCACATACGGGTAGAGGAGAGATTATGAACTTGATCTAACCATCTCATCCTGGGTCTACCTAGAGAACGCCTGCCCGATGGTACGGATTCCTTAGCACGTCGTGGGATGCTGGTCGGGGACATGCGTTTAACATGACCAAACCACCGAAGCATGGACCGCTCCGTCCGGTGAAGTAGCTGCTCCACATTGAGTTCCTCACGTATTCTGGTATTTCTACGGTAAAGATTCCGAAAAATAGGAACCGTCACAAGACTGATAGCAAATAAAAAAAAAATAAAATAAAAAAAAAAACGCTTTCATTCTTCAAGAGTACTGCCCGGTACTGCACAAAGGAATCGAATTTTCACGAAAATTCTGGAGTACAATTGTCCTGAAAAACCTTCCTTTTCCAACGAATCATTTGGAGGACTAAGTGAACAACGATTCAGCTTATTCTCACCAACCAAGATTGGTCTTGAAGATTGAGAACTATTTGTAACAGCTTTCGGACATTATGCTTGTTGCAGAGGCAAAAGTGGCCAACGGAGAACTTTTAAAGATACAGTGTTTTGAATGACTTTTGTTGTGTAGAAGGAGCCACGTCCTGTTATTTGACAACGACCTTAAATATGAAAAAAAATTTTTTTGTAGCAAGATCAGCATCTCTCTTTTTGTATGTCAACCAACAACCAGTGGTGCCAGTATCGCGACATCTTCAATTAGGTAGCCGAAACCACTGTAGGGTACCAGCCACCCCAGAGAAAGAGCCCGTGGTATGATGATGAATGCGTGTACAGGAAAAAGGTGACAGAAGATGCACACAAGAAAGCGCTGCAGCGCAAAACAATGGCAGCAAGAGAAGAATACCGAGCCAGGAGAAGGGAGGAAAAGAAGATCCTGCGTAGAAAGAAGAGGGCTTAAGCAGGAGGAGGTTTTATAAAAAAAGGCCAAGCAACTGGCTGCTGGCTACAAAACCGGAGCGCAGGCTCTTCGAGACAGCGAAGGAAACCTAGTCACCGAAGCGCAGGGAATAGTAGATGTGTTTAAGCAGCCTTTCCAGCAGTTGCTAATGGGCGTCATGTATAGAGAGAGTGATAGGGCAAGAAGAGAACACACGCCCAGTCAATGAAGAACTAGTTCGACCACCTAGTATAGAAAAAGTTGGCTTAGCTATAAAAAAGCTTAAAAACAACAAGGCCGCAGACTCTGATGGTTTACCAGCGGAGCTCTTTAAATACGGTGGTGACGTTTTGGGTAGGGAGCATGCACCGAATCACCAACCAAGTATGGGTGGAAGAAAACATGCCCGATGACTGGACTATCAGCTCCATATGCCCCATCTACAAAAACGGCGATCCTATGTCTTTGCAAGAACTATCGAGGCATATCCTGGCTAAATGTCGCATACAAGATCCTATCCAACGTACTGTGTGAACGTCTAAAACCGTTCTGCAACACACTAATCGGCACGTACCAGTGTGGCTTCCAGCCTGGCAGATCGACTATAGACCACGGAGTCAAATCCTGGAAAAGACCAACGAATTTCAAGTCGAAACTCACCACCTATTCATCTACTTCAAAGCCGCGTATGATAGCATATATCGTCAGGAGCTCTATATAGCGATGGCCGAATTCGGAATCCCGTCAAAACTGATTCAGCTGTGTCGAGTGACGCTGGAAAACTCGCGCTGCAACTTGCAGCTCCTCCGATCTATTTCAAACTTGCACCGCATTTCGGCAAGGAGAAGCGCTATCATGCAACTTCTTCAGTCTCGTACTGGAGCAGATAGTGCGTAGGGCAGATGTCAACACGGAAGGCACTATCTTCAACAGATCCGTCCAGCTGCTGGGCTATGCGGACGATATTGACATCATCGGTCGCTCCCAGCGTGCCGTGATAGAAGCGTTCACGGCGATTGAAGAACAGGCGAAATCCGTTGGGCTTGAAGTAAATGAGGACAAGACTAAGTACATGCTATCAACAAACAAACAAGCATCTGTTCACCGCCTAGGACAAAACGTCACTATTGATAGCAATAATTTCGAGGTAGTTAAGGAGTTCACCTACCTCGGAGTAAACGTAAACTCCACGAATGACACCCTAGTGGAGATCCGGCGAAGAATTACCCAAGGAAACCGTTGCTACTTCGGTTTGGCAAAACAACTGGGTTCAAAACTCCTAACTCGAAGGATGAAATGTGTGCTCTACAAAACTCTTATCCTGCCAGTTCTGCTTTACGGCGCCGAGTGCTGGGCGATAAGGAGGAAGGGAGAGCTGATACTGGGCTCCTTCGAAAGAAAAAGGATTTTTGGTCCTGTGTGCAAGGAGGGCGAATGGAGGAGTAGACACAACCGCTAACTCTATGAGCTGTACCAAGATGTGAATGTAGTACAAAAAGCCAAAACCCGTCGACTACATTGGCTCGGCCACATCGAGCGAATGGACAATAATGCTCCAGCCAAGAGGGTCTTCGAATCCCAGCCCCCAGGTTCGAGAAGACAAGGAAGACCGAACCTCCGTTTCAAAGACCAAGCCATCGCGGATGCCAGAGCGCTTGGTCTGGACAATTGGAAGCAGCGTGCCCGGGATCGTAGAGGATGGAAGGCTGCAGTGTCTCAGGCAGAGACTCTTCACGGGTCGGGAGCCCGATAAGTATGTAAGTAAGTTTTGTATGAGAGGTGCCACGCCCTCTATTCAATAGACATTTGTAGAGTGCTAGGAACACCCTCAGAATACCCACAGATATTCATCGGTTCATATCGTCTCGCTTAAAATAGCCATAAATGATGTTCCCCATGCGTTGCGACAGTATAAATATATAAGTGACACCTATACACTATTATTATTGCGTCGTACGGAACGGTATATAAAAATGGAAATAATAATCGATTTTTAATATCTTGTCTTATCAAAATAAATATTCCAAATAACAACTAATTCCTTTGTCAAGCTGTTAACTGTGGAACTCTGCCTTAAACGAACGCACACAGCACGCTTAACATTAAACTTAATGGCCCGTTAACAACCTGACAATTAGTGCATAAAATATCGTGTCAAAATGCTGCCAACAATCCGTGTAATGTCCTGCTGTTCTTGTACCTTACAAAAACGACATTAGCGTCGAAATGCGATAAACACACATTTCGTTGCGAATTTCCATTTTAAAAACACATATACACATCCAACTAACAAACACACATTCACACACACACAGAACCAACAGAGAGAATTATAATGCAATCATTTAACTGAGAACATCTTCTAGTCCCGCAGGCAGGCGAGAACATCATCAACATCATGGCACTGGGCTGGGCCGGGGTCTGTGGAGTGGGGATACCATCCGCAGCACAAACTCACTCGTCCGGCGACCACCTTCATCTTCATCTCATACTCGACACCAACGAACTAAGCGAATAAGCAATTATTTCAAGCCAACCACACACAAGCTGGAGGTCATTCTGGGAATAAAAGCAGCTAAAAGGTTTTCTTTGTAAAGGAAGCCTCTGCCACCCCGGCTCTCATTTTATGAAGAGGTCCCTTTTGTGGCACTCAACAAAATTTGTGCCAAATGGAATTATTTCAACTTAAAAAGGTGGCCGGGCCTTACCGCATCACCTGCAATAAGGTTGATGATGGTGACGCTGACGACTCAAAAGTGGAACAAAGAGGAGGGAATCGGATGTAGACAAATAAAGAGAGTGAGAGTGGCAGCGATAAAGAGGTGCCTGCAAACCAGTAAACATAAATATTTGTATACCTATGAAGGATATACGAGTAAACGATACGGGTGGTGAGTGAGGGGTAGCCTACCAACAATTTCCTCGGTCGAGGAGCTAAATTACCGTCGCTTTACTCTGCCTGTGTAGTGTGTTATGTGTATTTCTAAAGCGGCGAGATCATCGAAAGGTCCATTGTTCTATAGAAACACGACTTTGACGACTGCTGCTGCGGCGGTGTTCTATGAATTTTAACAAAACAATCCATACTTGTTCATCAGCTTTATCTGCGATGTGGTAATAAGCAGGAGCTCCAGATCCAGACAGCAACTACTGCACAAGTACTGTGGGCGTGGGCCGGGCTTCATATATAACAATCGGGGTATTCCTATTCCTACTCCTTTGCAATTTCAATGGCATCCTTGCGCATCGTTAGAGCGAACTTATTCTCCCATAGAGAGGCAGTCCTCATTGTTGAAGCGAGCGATGAATTAGTGTACGTACACCTTGCTGCGCACCGCACACACTCACAATCTAATTAGGTATTCACGGTGCACTTTGCGTGCACGATGCCAAGGGCATGTACGAGCTTTATGGTACCGAAAGTGTGCGGTGCGGTGATGACGGTTGAATGAAGGCTCTTCTGTCAGGCGAAATTGTCTGCCAGAAAGAATCTCGAAATCTTAATGACTTTTGCGTGGAGGGTATTTTCCTGAAATAAATTCACTAATAAAGGACACTTCTTGGGTAATTATGTTACCTGTACACGGGTGTTCCTTTGAGAAAGTCCAACGGTGACTTAAAGAAAATGCTATAGCCGCGTGTGTCTTATGATAGATTCAATGATTAACTACCAAATAAGACAGACGCTGGCTATGACACTCTCCTTGTGATTGATTGTATGTCCTGTGTCCTGTCCTGTCCGGTGATTCCACATTCCAATTATGGTTGTGGTGTGTATAAGGATGTCAGCTTCCTAATGACCTAGTTGGGGATGTAATTAGATTTTATTATAGATTACATCGTGATGAAGTGTTTATACGATTCCAAAACGAAGAGATGCTGTTTGGCACTGAACAAGCGGTCCCCATCAGAGGCTGTTCTGCTGATAGTTAATTACATTGGCCAATTTGGAGACATTTAGTGACTGATGAATTGTGGTAGTTTCTCTTGTTGTCATTTCCTTTTTGCTTGCCACCTTCTGTTGTTGACGTTTGCCGCAACTAGGCCTGTTCAATGTTTGGATTTGGATGACGATATTTATTTAAGAAATACGAAGACAAGAGCTTTGGTTGTGCACCTGGCATGGCCCAGCACATCTTTAAGGACGCATGTAATCGAAGAATTGGTTAAAAGTCTGGACAGGTACCTATAAGTAGGCCATTATAACATCATCCAGGAAGTGAGATAGGATACGGAAGGCCTAAGAAATTTGAAGAACTGTGTGATCTTCAATGCTGGCTGCTTCATGGAGCAAGGTCAGCGTCTAAATGTGGATTTGTGATTAGAGGAAGACTTAAGGCAAACATTATTGGATTTCGTAATAAAAGTCTCTAAGTGGTCAAAATCCGCACCAAGGCCAAATTCAAGCGTGGTATATGGTCCCCACGACCCCACGAAGAGAAGGATGGCGCAGCCAAAGAAGCATTCTACGATCTTCTCGACTAGACGTACGATAAGTGCCCAAAGTAAGATGTCAGTATTTTTTCGATTGTAACGTCAGGATCAGAAATTGGGGCACCTTTGGCTCCAGCATTGGCACTAAAACTAACTCAGGCTAATCGACGTTGTTGCTGGACGAAACGATTCCTATACACCTCAATATATACACAAGGGGGTTGATGGTTCTCCAGATGAAGTATATCATGACCAATCAAATGGCAATAGATGCCCGGCATGTCTCCCAGAGTCTTATAGATGTCCGAACATTTCGAGCGGCCGAAATAGACTTGGACCATTATCTAGCTAGGTAGGAGCCTAAAATGCGGATATTTACCACGCAACAACATCGAACGTATGCTGCTGAAAGATTTGAAGTCGTAAGGCTTCTTGCGATAGTCAAGAGGCCGCTAGAACTTCTGCTGACCATGTCTCCCTTTTGATTTCAGCAAGCACATCATAAGTATTAAGTGCAGAGGATCAGTGTGAACACTGTCAGCACCAATGGTGTCGGTACCATCAGAAGCACCGCCACCGATGTGATGAGTTTTTCTTTAAAAACAAAATCTCTATTCGAAAGTATACTGCCGATTAGAAGATCTTTCCGAGGATATAAGGCCCGAACAGAAGCCTGAAGATATGAACATGGAAATACGGTTGTAGATCCACAGTCGGTACTGATAAAAACTCTATAAAATGTCGAAGGCGATCAAAAATCAGCTGTCAAGCAAAACGAACCATTCAATTTGGACGATGATGGTCAAAGTTTCCTAACTCCGAACAATCCTAGGGGAGAATTCAAATTAAAGTCCAATAAGACTGCGTGAGCGGACGGCCTACCGGTTGAGTTTTGTGAAGCAACTGTAGGTGACTTGGTAAGAAGCATGCACCAACTCATTAGTAAAAGCCTTTGGCAAAAGCCAATAACACTATTGAGTGCAATACTGACACGGGCTAAGCCTAGATAGCAACCTTTTTTTTGGGAGACACACACAGAATTTCAAATATAGGAAAGCAACACGAACTCTAATGATACGCAGGAGCCCAGCGGGCAAATTCTGGCGATTTAGCCTCATGTGGATGTAAAGGGTGTCCCATAATTCACGCAAAATGTACTTTTGATAGAAAATACAGATTTTTAATTAGAAAGCGTAATTTTTTTATTAATTCATAGTGTATACTGTATACAGATTGGGGCTATGTATGGAATAGCACATCACATAAATGGCCGCTACGGCTTTGCTGGCAAGTACGTATTTTTTTATTGAAATATTCTATGACCGTTTCGCAAAAATGTGGCTGAATTTCATTAATACACCTCCCAATTTCCACTTTCAAGGCGCTGGTGGTCGTTGGCTTGTTTGTAAAATGAGACAATTTTGACGATTAACGAAGCCATCAAGATGAAAATGAACTTCATCACTTTGTTCGAAAATTGCGGACTTCAGCTGACAAGCCTTCATTATTTTATATTGCTCAACAATGAAAGTGCGTTGTTCTTTCGTATAGCGCTCCATTTTTACTAACCCCGAACTGTCAGCTGTCACTTGTTAACTTTTTTTCCGTTGGCATCACTGTAGGTACTATTAAATGGCGCAAAATTCAAATTTTGCGTGGATTATTATATGGGACGGCCTTTACATATATTGCTATTGTGAGACCAATGATCACATATGTGTCAATTGCATGAGCAATAAATAACAAATCTGATCGCACCACCCGTTTTACAATGGTCATGAAAACTTGTCCAACTGTAGCCATAGAGGTGGTGCTAGAACTGATCCCTTTACATCTACACCTTTTGCTTGAAAGATGTGGAAGTAAAGCGATTCTAAGAATGGCCAAAGAAGGAACAGGAAGATGAAGCAAATCGATTGCTCTTTCCTTAGAGAGGCTATCATCAGAAGATTTATTTTCAAAAGATCTTTGCTACCAAGGTCAGCAACAAAAAGAACTGGAGCAATGAATCTACAATCCACAAACTGAGCAATTACACAACAAAGTGGTATACAGATTGATCAAGGACTGAAGAGGGAACTGGAGCGCGAGTATTTGGACCTAGAACCAATCAATGGACAACAGCACCTGCATATTTCAGGATGAAATTTATTCCAAACATAGATGGGTATAAAGTATAAACATAGATGTGTCCAAATAAACCTCGACAGAACTAACACTAATTATGATAGTGGCAAGCTGCCATCATGTCACTTGACTTCTCCTATATCATCGAGTCTAAACTTGTATGGATATATGGCTCCAAAAAACACAATAAACTGAGTAGAAGAAACCAGGGCGCAGTGGCTCAGTGTTTAGTGTGCTGGACTATTGTGCAAGCGGTCTCAGGTTCGATCCCCGGAAAATACAAATTACATCTTAAGGTTTTTTCGACCGCGCCGAGAGAATAATTGTCCTGAAAAAGCTTCTCATTTCATCCGTTCGGACTCGGCATGAAGTTGTAGGTCTAGGTCCTTTCTATCCATACCAAAAATTAAAACTGCCACAAACGAATGGTTGTGCGAAGCTAGGCTTAGGGTGTCTACACGCTTGTTGCGCCAACTATTTATTTATTTAGAAGAAACCAGGTGACCCCCTGCTAGGTACCTGGCTAGGGATACTTAGCATGTACTTTCATAGGCCCTCAACCAAAAATTCAGGAAAGAAAACAGGGCAAGAACCTGTACCGGAAAAGATTCTGCATCGTCATGAACAAAAATAACCTCCATGTAGACTCAAGGAACACCTCAGGAAATTAGGAACATTTTAAGAAGGTCTCTGCAGATTCTGCGATATGTCCAGTGCAATTACAATCCCAGAACAAGTGCCCGCAATAGACTGAAATATTTGGGCAAGTATACCAACTGCTATTAGATGAAATACCGTCACTGGAGCTCGCAGCTCTCATAGTTAGATTCTTTAAAAAAAGATATAAGAGAGAGCACGAACGGACGTCCTCCGCCAAGGCAAGTCAGAGTACCATGCCACCAAAAAGAGTTCAGAAAGGAATTTTAATGCAAGCGAGATTTTTATGAGGGAACATATCTCTCCAAGGAGTACGTAAGTAGGGGTAGACCAAAAGGTCGCAGTTTAACACATCCCCTTCCCAAATAATAAAATCTGTTAAATTGCACCTTATATGATTATAAATGAATCTTGCCCATCGGCGTTCCTACTAGGACCACAATTGAGTAGCAAAGCCCCCTAACGATCTACACTAAGCAGGCCCATTATGCATAGAATTATGGACTCTGTCAAATGTGGTTGAAAACACTTGTTTTAAGCAAAAAATGCTTCATGTGATTAGCTGAAATGCATAGGACGGACGTAAAGGTGTCGATGCTTCACTGTCTCAACTCTGTCCACCAAAAATTATGAATTTTGTGAGGGTAAGAACAGCACAAAAATCGATAACAATTACAAATGCATTATTATCTTGAAATCCTGTGTTGCCGAAATTTCTCATCTCGCAAAAAAAGATATTCTCCGAAAATATGAAATAATTATTCCAGGTCCCAATACCAACTAAAAAAAAAAACAAAGTGCACTCTACACCGCACCTGCTTCTCGCATTCGCTGACAGAACACCTGTTCCTGACACTTTTTCACGAGTCTTTGCACTCAGGGCTATTGAACGTTTCACGATGAGTTTCATTCTATTATGCATACATCAAAAAGCACAGCAGGATACATTTCCCGGATATATCAGAAAGTCGTTTCAAAAAGCCATTTTGCCTCTCGCACAGCCGACCGACGCGACGACGACGGTTCCTACGACCTCCCACTCCCAGATTCCCAGAAAGTCCTCGTTCTGCAACTATTGTTGCTGTTTATTCTTTTGTCGGATATAGTCCGTGGAACGAATGCAAATGGCGTGTGTATGTACTACACCAGGGAAAACTTGGCGCACAGAGAAAACGTCGTTATGAAGCCTCGTATACATAGTGATTAGTTTTTCCATTTCTACGTTACGCTTCTCTGTTCTGCTTTGGATTTGTTTCGGCTAACTTCTTCCTTCTGCCGTTGCTGTTTTTGATGATGATGATGCTGCAGGAGCTCGGATGCTTTCAACTCTTGTTGACAATGGAAGTTCGCAAAATCAACCAGGGGGAAATAGTTTTTAACCCAAATTTGTATCGCAATTTTTAGCAGTTGAATGTGACGAGTATCTTGAATTAAGCTTCCTTTAAATAATTCCGGGTCAATGGGTGTGACCGAGTGGAAAGTGTTTTTTTTTTTTTTTTGTTTCAGTTAGCCAAATTGTTTCAGCTCGATGATTTGTGGATGAATGCGAAAATATTAAATTAGATGGTTGAATTTATTAGCATTGATGACGTTTTTGAAAACAAATCTAAAAGCAGTCAATATCGCAGTGGCATGTTTAACTTTTTGATGAATGAGCAGACATATCAATGGGGAAATTCTAAACTAACAGGAAACCTACAACTTTTCAGACATAGATATGCCTGAGGTAGGCACTACAATGTCAGATAGAATAAGCACTTTCAAGACATACAGGCAAAACTATCAATACGCTTGATAATCCAGAGGAAAATAATTTTGCAAAACTCCTTTGGTAGGACAAGGTGGGTTTACCTACCTACCCTTCCACTCAAAAGCGCTGTTCTCATTTAGCTCAATAGATACATTGTTTGCTTCGGCTAACTCGGACCAGTCTTTAATAATTGGAGAGTAGCTGCATCTTAGAGCTATAAGAAGAACTTTTTTTTGTAAGTTGTTAGTAGATCTCTGCATAGCTTAAGCTTTGCTGATGTAATCGGCATTTGCCTTTAGGTTCTTTGTAAAAATACAAATAAGGTAGACCTGATTCTACATGAATTGCGTAGCTATATGTGTAGATTGTGGAAGCCTAAAAATCCGTTTAAGAAAATATCTCTGTATGCTTTCGATCTCATCATGCCGTTGATAACCGTGAATCTCGTTCACATAGCAAAAACAACTATCAATGGCGGCATTGAAAACTCTGAATTTGAAAGCAGGATCCACGTCTTTTCTTGCAAAGAACTTAGATCACATGGTGTTAAACGCTGTTTTAGCTACAAAAATTCTTTGCTTGATGTGATGTCTTATGTTAAGAACTTGGACTCATTTACAACCTCCAGTACCATCCAGTGACCAAACATTATTAATTTGCAGCTTGGAGAGTATATGGATTGTCAGAAAGGATGACAAGATCATCCGCGTAAAGCAATACCTTAACATCAATGAGTTCAAACTTAATGCCTCCTGGGATGCTGTCACACACGTCATCTATAAAAAGAGAGAATATTAAAGGACTCAGACACTGTCTGAGCCACCCTCCTTACAAACGGACTGTCGGAGGATACCAAGGTGGGGTTAGACTGTTTCGGTCACCCTTCGTCGGCTTGTCTGAAGACTAATAGCCAACGGGAAGAGCTGACCAAGTCAGTCAATTTCACCTTCACACGTAGAACTTTCAGACCCCGTCGGGATGATTTGTCGGGGGTTAGACTGGTTCGGTCACCCTCCGTCGATTCCTCCCGAATCAGAGAGCAGATCTCATCTGATCTGCAGCAGCCATCCTCCTTACTAACGAACTGTCGGAGGATACCAGCGGGGGTTTAGACTGTTTCGGTCACCCTTCGTTGATCTCTCCTGCCGCAGCCTACCCTGATCTGTACCAGTCCTCCCTCTTACTAACGTATTGTCAGAGGGTACCAGCGGGGGGTTAGACGGTTTCGGTCACCCCTCTACTCTCCCCGAAGACTAACCGCCAACAGAAGAAGCTGGCTACACCAATCAACCCCATCTCGACAATTCGAGGTTGATAATTACGGTCACCCCTCGCCTTTTCACCGAAAAGACAAATCGCGACATCTACTGTCGTGTCGGTGCCATGCAGCAGGTTGGAGTTTCAATCAAGTTTTTCTGCTCAGTACCAGTGTCTGTCATGTGGACTGATTGTCAAAGGAAGATAAAAGGGAGGCAGACTGCTAAGGTTGCCCCCTTCCTTTTTCCAACAGACAATCCATCCACTGACTTTTGGTCGAGCACCTAAGCAGACTTGTTAAATCAGCCACCTCTGCTACGCACCAGTCTCCCTCCCTAGTGATGGCCGCGTCAGAGGCAATAGGCATGGGACAGACTGTTACGGTCGCCCTCCACCTTGACCCGAAGACTAAGCCGCAACCAGGTGTAGAAGCTTATAAAAGTTTACCTCTCAGGTAGGATACCCAAATTTCGCAAATTGCAACAGAATTCCTAAGGTAACGCCCGGCACAAAGAACTGTTTAGGCCACTTCCTCCTCCCCCCCCCCCTCGTAGTATCACAATGGACCAAAATTATGGTCTAAGTGTGTCCCTTTCGGGACAGCCACCTTACCTAACCCAACCTAAAGGACTCAGAACACATCCTTGTGGAACTCCAGATTCTGTAAGGAAAGTGGATGATTTTAATTTACCATTGCAAACCACTGCAGACGTATTTGCAAGAAGTTGCTCGTAGAGTCTAATCATTTTTGTCGATATACCTAACGCTACTATAGCTTATATAGCAATGAGCTTCTGTTCACGGTGTCAAAAGCAGCTTTAAGGTCCACAAAAAATACGTAGAGTTTCTTTTTTTTCTCTATAAACCGTTCTGCGATAGTCGTTAGTGTAATTTCGCCTCGAAAATGCTGACAAAATCCGGTAAGACGGTAAGTGTAATGAAATTGAAATTTACGGTGACTTAGAATAGACACGGGCCCCCATACCACAGCTCATCTAAGATCCGTCGGTTTATATGATCGTGTCGAAGCCCCTTCACTACTTCGCCCCTCTTTCAATAAGCTCTTGTGGGGAAATCCAGTAAAAGAGAGGTAAAAGATGCAATGGCACTTTATGGTCATTCGTTTAAGTTTCGTAAAGTTGTAGCCTTTAGACAGCTTGCCAGTTGCTTATTGAGGCAACATTCAATAAGCAACTGGCAATAGGAAACACGCAATATTTTCGCTCACAATTATTTTACTTGGAATTAAATTAGAGGCCTCAAAAATATTGCTGATTGCTTAAGGGTAGTTGCTAGTTGCTTATTGCTTGTTGCCTCAATCTGAGAGCTGCCTTACTCAACGCGGGCCACCAAACTAGTGATCCATAGTTGAGAATTGGACACACTATGGCTGTGTATACCCGCAAGGTCATCTTTGGTTGAAGTCGCCACTTCTTTCTAAAGATTTTTGTTTTGTTTGTCAAACTTTGGAACTAACTTCTTTATTACAAATTTCCAGAGGTATACAATTTACAATTTAAGTACCACAGTAAAACCTATCTGCAAGCCTTTCGGGCGCTTTGAAGCGTTGGAGATTCGCCTTAAAAAAAATGAACATCAAATTTGTTTCATATAATGTAAAGTTTCTCGTTTCCGACAGTTTCCTTAAACGGACATGTTTTCTTTAATAAACTTATGTTTTTCCAGTTTGATGGATTTAACGAACCTGTAGATTGAAACAGATTGCCCCATATTCTTCCTACCCTTACACACATTTTTAACACAATTATCATGACATCCTCTTTTCCATCTTCCTGGAAGGTTGCAAAGGTTATACCAATAGAAAAAAAGCCTGCTACCCGTTCATCACCACCTGAGTTTAGACCTATTTCTATTCTGCCGTTTTTATCCAAAGTCTTCGAGAAACTGCTTCATAAACAAATAAGTACTTTTGTCAAAAATAAAAAACTTATAAGTAGCCGACAGTCAGGTTTCAGGAAAAACCATAGCTGTGCCTCTGCTGTTCTGAAAGTAACCGATGATTTGAGAAGTGCTATGGATCACGACCTGATATCATTTCTTGGACTCCTAGACTTCTCATAGGCATTCGATACTGTAAATCACGGAAAACTTTTTTCAAAATTGAAACGGAATTTTCAGTTCAGCAACTCTGCAGCTAACTTAATTCTCTCGTATCTAAGTGGAAGAAGTCAAGCCGTATCGGTTGGAGAAAAAACTTCTAGACACTTAGAGATAAAATCGGGAGTACCGCAAGGCTCAATTCTTGGACCATTACTTTTTGTAATGTTCATTAATGATCTCCCACAAGTAGTCCGACACTCATCAACATCAATACATTTATATGCTGATGATGTCCAGAACGCCTGTTCAATGCACTCTGCATGTTAGTGGAGTCCCATTGAAACAGGTGGAGAAGTTTAAGTATCTCGGGGTCTTATTTCACGAGTGATGGAAGGAGCAATGCCGAGTTTTCCTGTAGGATTGGTCAGGCTGGATCAATTTTGAAACAGCTTGGTCATTCTGTTATTAGGAGGACTGAACTTGGTGTCAAAGCTAAGTTGTCAGTCTTTAATTCGGTGTTTGTTCCAACTCTCACCTATGGTCATGAGGTTTGGGTAATGACCGAAAGAATAAGATCGCGGATACAAGCTGCCGAAATGAGATTTCTCCGTAGTATTGCTGGTGTGACCCGTAGAGATCGCATCAGAAATACCAGAATACGGGAGGAACTCAATGTCGAGCAGCTACTTCTCCGGACGGAGCGATCCATGCTTCGGTGGTTTGGTCATGTTAAACGCATGTCCCCGACCAGGATTCCACGACGTGCTATGGAATCCATACCATCGGGTAGGCGTCCTCTAGGTAGACCAAGGATGAGATGGTTAGATCAAGTCCATAATCTCTCCTATACCCGTATGGGGATTGCCCTTGATGATTTAGAGTCGATGGCGGAGGATCGAGAGCTATGGAGGGTCCACTTGAGCAACCTACACCCGCGACCCACTTAATGGACAAGCGGACCATTGAAAATGAATGAATGAATGAATGAATGAAAATGATGTCCAGATACAGTTGAGCTGCAAGCTGGGAATGTTAGAAGATGGAATAGAGAAACTTAATAGCGATCTTAAGGAAATTTCACAATGGTCTGTCAGAAATCACCTACAACTAAATCCGGCAAAGTCAAAATGCTTGATAGTCTACAAAAACAAGCTTGACAGTAGCTATTTCCCAGCATTATATTTAGGTGACACTATATTAGAATATGTTGAAAAAGCGAAAAACCTAGGCATTTGGCTCAATTCTACGCTTACATGGGACCAACATATTCAAATAGTCATTGGCAAAATATACGGATGTTTACGGACCCTGTCATTAACAAAGCGCTTTGTTCCTCAGCATATAAGGCTTAGCTTAGCCAAAAGCTTAATATTGCCAATCGCTACCTATGGATGTCCGATATTCTGCTGTCATAACTCAGAAACACGAAGAAATCTTACAGTAGCCTTCAACAACATTACGCGGTATGTTTATAATCTTAAACGTTTTGATCATATTTCGGAATACACTAACAGGATACTGGGCTGTGGCCTGCACACATACTTCAAGTTTTGTGCCCTAAAAACACTTAACCACATTTTGATTTGCAAGGAACCTCATTATCTGTTCGAAAAACTTCAGTTCCCAACTTCAACTCGTTCTTTTGTCTTTATTCAACCAAAGTTTGCATGCAAGAACTCCGAGAACCAATATTTTGTTTACGTTGTCAGAGAATGGAACACTCTTCCCTTGGACATCAGAAAACTTCGCGGAACTAAGTCATTTGATAAAGTTTTATTTAGATATCTGACCTTAAATGCATTTTTGTATCTTTTCATTTTTTTATTATCTTTCTTTTCGTGTTTATATTCTTTTTATTTTTCTAAAACATGATTCATTGTTAACTTGCATAGTTTACTTTATTTTAATTTATAATTATAATTAGCAAAGCCAATAAATAAATCATTGTTTAATCTTAAATTATTTAACTTTTACTTATATAGACTTTAACTTCACTTAAAAATGTAAAAGATTCTATGTACAAATAAATGAAATGAAAATGAAAAATGAAAACGCCCTTGGACGGGACGGGAGCGAATACAAATATAAACTCTTTCATTTACCTACCATTGGGCGGACAAAAATTAAGTCGTAAGTCGTAACTAATTATATATCAACACCTCCGTCTTATTGTTCTTATTCACTGTGGTGCGTGTCAAAACACTCTCTGTGAACAAAAACGAATACATATACGAATTTGTATTAGTTTTATTCTGTTTTACTTTGTTACGTACATATTACAAACTTGTAAATTTTACTAACAACTTACATAAGTCTTACATAAGTAACTTACATGAATATTTACACTATATATGAATTTATACGGCAAGAAATACTTACGTAAGTTAAAAGTAAGTTTAACTTACGTAATAGAAGGGGGAGTCCACGATGACTTACTCGAGCGTCGTGAGGACCTATTGGACTTCGAAGATTATATATGGTAGAAAGAAAAAAAGGTTATACCATTAACTGAACGCCTTTTACAGGCATTTAAGAATGTAAAGAAAAAAGTCACATGGACATACTCGAGCGCGTCACATTTCGATATTGTGTATGCAAATATACCCCACGTGTTTCTGATAATGGAAATTTCTTAACCTACCGGTTGGAATGGCCGTACAAAAGGTTTAAAAATGAGGGAAAAAATAAATTTACTCGAGTGCGTCAGATATTCAAAGGGGGATATTAAGTGAGCCCGAACGAAGCTCCCATTCAAAAGACCAACGATTCAAATGTGATACTAACTTCTATTGGTTTTTCTCAAATGCCAAAAAATTGCCATTTAGAAATATTCGAACGCGTCAGATTTTCACACAGATACGGTTCAGTTTGATGTCCTAAACAATTTGCAATTGCATCGTTTGAGAGTTTAAAGTCACCTGGTCCGGATGGAATTTACCCGGCTATGCTGAAACAAGGTTTCAGTCAGCTGATGCCGACTTTGAAAAGCATTTTCACCGCAAGCTTGGCCTTGGCCTACATACCTTCTCCTTGGCGTATGGTTAAAGTCGTGGTCATACCAAAAATCGGTAAGACTGACTACACTCTCGCCAAAAGTTTCAGACCCATAAGTCTGTCTTCCTTCCTGCTGAAAAGCTTGGAGAGACTGGTTGAGCTGCGCGTGCGCAATGTTGCTTATCGATCGCATCCTCTTTCTGAGATGCAACATGCTTATCAGCGCGGAAAATCCTGCGAAACTGCGCTTCAGAACCTCGTTCAGAGTATATCCATTAATGAGTAGGGACACTCTCTTCACATATGCATTTCCTACTACCACAAAGCAAAATGCAGAAAAAATCGTACAATAAGTGGAAGCAGGTCGAAAGAATACTTTTTACCTGCATACAACGACTGCTTGAGAAAAAAAGGGTACACAACACATTTTGCCTGTACCACTACATGGGGCTTGCTGCGTACGACAAACGATTGTGGGTTTTTTCATAAAGCATTTTTAAAGGCGAGCTGAAGTGATGTCAGTATATTATGTTGAATTCGATTGGCAATCTGAGATTTTTTAAGATTTCTGTAGATTTCGTCTGGCCAATCGAACAAAAAGAAGTATACTGCGCTGTTCTTTGTTGGTGTTGGTGGTGTGGCTGCCAAAAGTTGTTTACCTTTTTTGTTGTGAAGATTTTTTTTTCATCATAATGTAAGTGTATTGGTAAATCTCGAGCGTCTCTGAGAAAAAATCTAGATTCGCAAAAGTGCTCTCGACTCTGAAAAAGATTGCTTTTTTTTGTACCAAACGAACGAAAAAAGTGATCTCGGGAAAGAATAAGTGCTTTTTTCTGGCGAATCGAAATTAACATTAGTATTTTCTCTCAACCATTCAGGTTGATCAGGTAACCAGCTTTGCTTTCGTAGAATTGGTAATAAAAAACAAATTTTGTAGTTTTTCCCATTGGTTATTGATTAAATGGTCTTTGTTATGGACATGAAAAAGAAATGTTTCATTCTCTATCACGAAATTCAACCCTTTTGCCTTGCTACGACTTCGTTAGTTACCATATTTTACGATTTTAAGTTTTATTGCCAGCACTTTTTAGGTAATATAATTCACAGCAGATGGTCATACTAATTACTTAGGTTGGTTGTAGAGGGGATTGTTTACATTTTTTTCGCACGTATTTTTAAAGGCGAGCTGGAGTTGGATTGTTATCAGTCGTTCATTACCATCAATTGACGAAGTAAAGGGTGTTCAGTGCGTGTGGCAAACAATTAAAAATAGTTAAAATTAAAAGTTGAAGTGCAAGTTTGCATAGTTTAAGAACTTTAAATAAAATAATGGGAAAACATTATGTTAAATGTTTGGCGTGTGGGCGAGAGCAGAAAGAAAATTTTGGAGTTAAATATTTCAAAATAACGGATAATAGTGAGGTAAGCAATATAAGTTATAGATCGGGGAAGAATGAATATAAATCTGTGTTGTATTTCTTAATTTTAATTAAGCGGAACAAATTGCTTTTTTGCATGAAATGAATTTATTTTTTGAAAATATGACTTTTCATGAAAATTCTAGAAATGTAACTAAAAAAATGCGTTTTATAAAAGGATGGCAACAGAATATAAATGCCTTAATTGGCATTTTTACAGAAATAAAAGAAGACGGTATTAAGTTTCTTTTAACAAGAAATCTTAATCAAGATTGCTTGGAAAACACTTTTGCTGTTTTACGTAACCGAGGGGGAAATAACAAGTTGCTGACTCCATTTCAATTCATCTGTTCATTTAAAAGATCTTTTCCGGCAAAGTATATGGAAGATATTACACGTGGAAACTGTGAGCCAACTGCTAACCTGGAACTTTCAGACATTGAAGTGCAGATGGAACCACAAAAACAAAATAAGGACAATTTGGTTTACGCTTTCAAAACTGAACCTGACTATAAAACTGTGGACTTTGGTATTGATAATGCATTCTACTATTTCGCAGGTTATATTTTAAAAAAATACCGCCTAAACCACAAGTGTGAGTTAAAATTGAGTCCGCAACTTAACGTTTCCTCCCTTTTTACAGATTTTAAAGAATATGAAGATGCGAAATTGACACGGCCCAATCAAGAATTTTTAGACTCGTTAGAGAATCTTGAACAAAAATTTATTTCTTGTTTTCCAAATATGTACTACCTAAATAATTTTGAGGGGAATATTTTTAACTTTTGAAAAATGAATTTCATTACAACTGTTGCAAAAATCAAAATAAGGAATTTCTTATCAAATTTTACGTCCGAGTACGGGTTTACTTTATTCTAAAACAGTTCAATAAAAATAACAAAAAATGTACCAACAAACAAAAATATTTAAGTGTAGCACACATGTGAATATATATTAGATATAAAATGTTCAATAAGAAATATTACAAATTGATTTTGCTTTTTTTTACGTCACACCCTGTACCACATTTTGAAATAGTTCTACTACTCTTCCATCCCTCTTTTACTAGAGCACTTTTAGTGCCGTCTATTTCTCGTGTATGTGTACTGCAAATTGTAAACTGATAAGAAACACGTGGAGAGTGTCCCTACTCATTAATGGATATACTCTGACCTCGTTGGTAGGATCGAAGGAGCTCTTGATCGGAAGGGGTACGCGTTGGGTATTTTCGTCGATATTGTGTGCAACGCAGCCAGACATCATGGTGTAGATGAAACATTGGTGTTGTGGATTAAAGCAATGCTAATGCACAGGACGTTGACAGCCGAAGCGGACTGTGGCAAATGCGTCATGATAGGGGTAATCAGAAGCTGCCCTCAAGGTGGTGTTTTGTCTCCCCTTTTATGGTGCATGGGCATGGTAGTAGCATTGTATATAGACACTATAGTACTATCACTTCGCATTTATGCACTAGCGCCACCAACCACCTCTGAGACCAACTACTCACATCGTATATGGTAGTTGTATTGGATTATTTGAAACGAAATTAAAAGATGCCTTCTTCTTTTCTTATTCGTCTCATTGACAACATGCAGATGAAAGAGAAAGAACAATTAGTATTTTTGTTGTCTTTTATTCTCCAGCGATTGCATTGTAAGGAGTGGAAGTGGAAAGAAATGAATGATCGGGTACTTTTCGCATATACGATATATACCTATACTCGTAGGTAGTTAGTAGTGGTGGTGTGTAGGTTAGGCGAAGTGTACTTTTAGCATTTATGAGAATAACAAATATGAAAAGAAGGAATATGAAATGTAAGAAAGGATCGATTTTTACTTTTCGCATATAGTGGTGGTGTGTGGGGAGAGTACTTTTAGCATGATGATGAGTGTGATGCTGATGATGACGATTGGAATTGATATTTAAGAGGATGGGAATGTGGAAAGAAGAAATATGAAATCATAGATCGAATTTTTAACAATACATATTTTGTATTTTTTGGATTTATGGGCAGCAGTGGTGTCATGATCGTGGCTTTTGGACTTAGGTGTCAAGGGTAGGTTATGATGATTTGAAAATTATTGGATGGGTGAGCTGAGCATGTGAGGTGCACTAGTGGGGAAGTTTGGTTGGATCTTAGCAAATAAAATCACGTACCTAGATCGATTCAAATTTTCAATTTTCTCATATTGTATGTAGTGTGAGAAAGATATTGTCTTAAGTCCAAATTTGTAGATTAAATACTTATGATATTACGATGATAGTAGGTAAGGTACAGAAACTGAAACTGAGTCTCGCAATTCTGTCTGCCTGTTTGTCTGCGTGGTGGTAGGTAGCTGTATTCTTAACGACAGGACGGATTCGTTTGTACCTCTAGTAGTTTGTTTCAAACTATACATAAGTAGGTATGCGATTTGTAGGCTGACAGTTTGAGTTAATTTGTTTATTTTAATTTTAAATCCAAAATTAACCTTTTGTACATATGTACCTATTTAGATACAATTATTTTAGAAGCAGCTAGGTATACGCAGGTCGCAGTGCTACGCTGAATGCTATTGCAGCAATCATCTCTATACATTTAAAATATGGATTATTGTAGTATGTAGGAAATTGATGAATAGGTATGTGTGTATTTAGAAACTTTCAGTTCAGATTAGATTCTTACTATGAAATTAAGTAAGCCATTGTTTGTTTTAAATAACTAAGTCGTCAACGCACAGCCCAAAACGGATAATCTAAGCCCGTTTTCTAACCATTGATCAACGATCACATCAAAGTGAGGGAAAATGAAAATCAAAAAGGAATAAAAATATGTAGGAGAATTTGTTAATGGTAACGATCGAATAGCTCACAATTATCTCCAGACCAGAAATGACAGCATCAGGCGGGTAACCCCAAATAACACAATCAAGACCATCACGGGACTGCTAGTAATCTATTTTTTATATTCCGTTTATAACTCGAGTTTGGCTACACCGAATTTGATGATTCTTTTTTTTCTATAAAGGTATATTCTTCTGTAGCAGGTTTGTATGTAAAAAAAAATTGGACAAAGGGGCGTGGCACCGTCCATTTAAAAATCGTGGTAGGTATATGAACTCACATTTTGATAAAATGATAAAATCTTTGTACGAAGGCTATTCTATGTGAAGTTTGGTCAAAATTGGACAAAGGGATGTTGCGCTATTCTTCGACAATCACGGGAGCCAAAATTTGTAAAATTTGTAACAATTGTAATAATTGTGCTGATAGACAAGAATACTATCTATGCAATACGATTCCTGGAAAACCCAAAAATGTGTACGATGGAGCATTACAATAAAAGCTCTTTATCACTTATTTAAATGAATTTGAAACTGATATTTTTATTTTTCTATTTTGCACTACGAAGTGCATGATAATCAAACTTAGAACTTCTTCTAAATACAGTAGTGCCTACACTGTTAGAAAAACATACTTTTATTTAAATAGTTCCGCATAAATCCCCTGAATATGTTCCTATGTACATATGTATCTACTCTTTAGATTTAATTCCCTATATTAGTTTTATCAAAATGATTATGTATTAGTGGTTATGGGAAAGGGACAATAATTGCACTACATTACATATAAAGATAACCGGCTTTGCACGTGCCTAGGAATTGTATCTATACTATTGCATAGATATATTTTTGTCCATCAGCACAATGCATATCAATGTTACAAATTTTACAAACTGTTGAGGAATAGCGTTTGAAATTTTTTGTTTGTAGGTATTGTCTAATTTTCCACACTTCACAGAAATACCTACCTTTGGGTTTGGTTCGGTGGTTTTCGAGTTTTATCTCATCATCATTAGCGGTGTACTTATACCTATTCCCATAAAAAATGGAAATTCAGGTTTTTTGCAATTTTTCGGCTTTTCATTTGGGGGTTTCCGATTTTTTTTTTGCCAAACCCTGATTAAAGACGAACAAAACAAAAAAAAAAGAATCATCCAAATCGGTCTAGCATCTAGCCTTTCTCGAGTTTTGCGAATTGCGAGACTAACGCACAACAATTATTGATTTTTATATAGAGAGAGATGTAGAATGTAGATACCTATAATAGTTGCTCGTTTTACCGACATAAAATGCTTCTACATTATAAACCTCATAAAGTAGACACATGCCTATAATATTTTAGAATCAATTAAAAAAATAATCACTTAAATCGATGCATATTTGACAAAAATATAGGCAAAATAGTGTGAGTCTAACATACATTATTTTATGCCCAATCCTCAAATCTTCTGCAACGACAGAAAGGAAACCAAATTCAGTTTTTATTCAATTTGTCTTTCCCAACTGATCACCCCTTGCATCGTGCACCCCTCTCCAAACACACAAATCCTCCACCACCAACATCCTATCCTACACAACCATGCTGTTGAATTATATTTGCTCTTGCTCATAATATTGCACTTGCACATGCACCTCCTTTCCTCTATTCTCCTCTCCTCTCCTCCAAACCAGTTGCAGTTCTCTACCCTACCCTGTTACATCACATCAGAAATAATTTTATACCTACTGATGATGATGGATGGAAATGGCGATATGAATGAAGAAAGAGAAGAGGCATACCAGTTTGACTTTGTTTTGTTTATTTTGGTTTTCTCTATACACATCATTTCCCCAATGCTCGGAGTTGGCTGGCAGTGTACAAACTAAATCAACTGAAGCGCCACCTGGATCGTCGAAGACGCGTAATTCAATGCGATGGGATGAGAGTACTATAGTGTGTATCAGCGTTGTTATATGATCTTAATTATCTTATTTTCTAAGATATTGAGGTGGTCTCCAGATGAGAAGATATTAACTCAATTTTAATGCATTTTTTAAGATTTGTAGAATTTTAATAAGATTTGTTAAGATATTGGCTTTGAAATGAAAAATTAATTGAAAAAAACGCACTTCGAATAAATTTGTCCATTGTTCATATTTGTGGAATTGAAGATACAAATTTTCTTAGATTGCTCATTACAAGTTCAATTAAATTTGCATAGTCTTAGCCCTCAAAATGTGTTGCCAAAAATTAGACGTTTTTTTCTTTTTTGTTCAGAACTGCGCTCTGAATGGAGCTCGAGCATTTTGAGCGCGCTTTGAACACATCGTGCTCAGATCGTTATGATTTGTTAATGAAACAAACTTGAGCACATAGCTGTCATATCGTTATTTATTAATTCTGTTTACCTTCTGTGCCATCAGAACAACAGGGCTCGTCCGCCATTTCAACTATTTAGTTTTTTTTCTGTGAAATGCGACTGTAAGCGCGTAATCAGTTTTTTACTCAGCCTGCTCAGGGGTCTAATCGCGTAAGGTTAGAACGATCGAACGACGTCGTCTCAACGACACTTCCACTTCGTGTAACAAGCCAAAAACGATGATCGTCGAAACGATTGGACGATCATCGCTTTTTATTGCTACATGTAAACAAATCATCCTGTCAAATGGTGTCGTCCAAACGATTCGATTGAACGATAGCTATTTTGCAATCGTTTCGTCGTTTTTGGTGTATTTTGTTTCTGTTTAGGTTTTTTTTAAAGCAAAAGAAATATTTAAGGAACAATTATCCAACAAAAAAACTTTTTAAAATTCACAAAATAGGACACTGCATAAGCACTTTTGTGGTGAAATGTGAAGAAATCAAAAAAAAATATCCATTCTCTTCATATTTGACGTCAGTTCAAACAAGAGTTGTGTTTTCCTTGGAGGGTGCTATCATTGAATTGCATTCACAGATCCTCTTCTTATCCTTTTTCTTCTTTTACAAACCTTATAAATATAATTTCTTGGACATGAGTGCTTATTTTTAAACGTATCCATATGTTTCCACATAAAAGGAAAAAAAAAACAAACAAAATAATATACCCATTTTATTAGTTTTCAGTTGTCACAGTTTGTTTACAGTCCTGCTCAAACTGTTTAAAATGAAAACGATGAACGATTCGATTGAACGACGAGACTGTGATGTTATATGAAGCAAACTAAAAACGAGGTCGTTTTATTCAATCGTCTCAACGACGATAGTCTGATAAATTACGCGATTAGAGCCCAGTAAATTTATTCTGAGCTCATAAAGCATGCTCTGATCATTCTCTGAACGAAAAAAGAAACACAAATTCAGAGCTCTGAGGTGTCTGAGCTAAAAAAGAAACACGAACAGTTCAGGGGTCTAATCGCGTAAGGCTAAAACGATCGAACGACGTCGTCTCGACGATACTTCTACTTCATATAACAAACAAACAACGATAATCGTCGAATCGATAGGACGATCATCGCTTTTTATTGCTTCACGTAAACAATTATACTGTCAAATGGCGTCGTCGAAACGATTCGATTGAACGATGGCTATTTTGCAATCGTTTCATCGTTTTTGGTGTATTTTGTTTATGTTTAGGTTTTTTAAAAGTAAAATAAATATTAAAGGAAACATTTTCCAATCAAAAGCATACATAATGTTCACAAAGGACACTGCATTAGCATTAGTGTGATGAAATGTGAAAATATAGGACAAAAATCCATTTTCTTCATACTTGTTAAAAGACAGTTCGAACCCTAGCTGTGTTCTCTTTTGAGGATGCAATCATAGAATTGCATTCACTAAATGCTTGGCTGTAAATGATGACAAAACAAAATATACTGTCAACGAGAAAGGAGTCTCAGCATCGAGATATTAGGTATATAAGACACTAATCATCCCGGTCCTGCTGTATGGTGCAGAAGCATGGACTCTGTCAAAATCGGAAGAATACCTCCTTGGATGTTTTAAGAGAAAGAATCTTCGGACGATATTCGGTCCAGTTTGTATCAAAAAGCTGAAGATACAACGGCTGATATGGCTGGGGCACGTGGAGCGTGTATGGACAGCAACGCATCAGCCCGACGAGTCTTTGAGTCCACCCCTGAGGGTGAGGGTCGACGTAGCAGAGGAAGACCCAACCTTAGGTGGAGCGCTTAATTGGACGGCGACCTCAACGAACTTGGTGAGCGTAACTGGATGCAGCTAGCTAGAGGCTTGTTGGTTGAGGCCGTTGTCCACCCCAGATTGTAAGCGCCCCCAAAAGCAAAGTTAGTAAATGCTTTAAGCAAAATGCATGCACAAATCCTCTTCTTCCTCTTCTTTTTCTTCCTTTACAAACCTTATCGATATAATTTCTCGTGCGCCTATGCTTATTTTCCAACGTATACATGCATTTTCACATAAACGAGAACAAAACAAACAAAATAATATACCAATTTTATTAGTTTTCAGTTGTCACAGTTTGTTTACAGTCCTGCTCAAACTGTTCAAAATGAAAACGATGAACGATTCGATTGATCGACGTGATTGTGATGTTATATGAAGCAAACTTAAAACGAGGTCGTTTTATACAATCGTCTCAACGATGATAGTCTGATAAATTACGCGATTAGAGCCCAGGCTATGCTCTGAACTAAAAAAGAAAAACCCCTATTAATGACATTGATTGTAATTTCAGTTTTTAAATTACATCGATTATCTGCAGTACAGTAGAACTTACAAATTTAATGGTTAGCGAGCTTTGCACAGCACCGGAATTGCAGCTCTCCTGAACTCAAAATATTAATGCTTCCCTTTGTCGATTTTGTTGACTTAACGGCGCGCGGTTTAACTATTCCTATCAAATTGTTTCAAATATCGAAATCGGGAAAAAATGTTGATAAAAATCGGTCTGTATTCAAAATAGGTTTACCTTTTACCTATTCATTCATTATGTATCTCGAAAACGGTTTTACGATTTTTATGAAATTTTTCATAGAAATGTAGGGTTCCAATCCAATTTAGTTTTCAAAACCCAGTAAATTTAATATAAATTTCAAAAACAGAGCATATCTAAAATACCTTCAAAAACGCTGCACAGGCACACCTAGTTTTTGACTAGAAAATAGGGTATATTTTCAAAATTTCTTTATGTTTATTTAAAACTGTCATTTAAGATGAATTAAGATATGAAATCGAAAGTTGTAAGATCTAGCAAAAATCTTTATAACAACACTGGTGTGTATATACAATGGTAGTAGTCTCTCTGCTGACGACTCTCAATCTTCCTGGAACCTATACACACAAGTCTTAGCGGACGATGCCGCCGTTCTGTTTGTCGGTTCAGACCAGAGTATATCCATTAATGAGTAGGGACACTCTCTCTACATATGCATTTCCTACTACCACAAAGCAAAATGCAGAAAAAATCTTACAATAAGTGGAAGCAGGTCGAAAGAATACTTTTTACCTGCATACAACGACTGCTTGAGAAAAAAAGGGTACACAACACATTTTGCCTGTACCACTACATGGGGCTTGCTGCGTACGACAAACGATTGTGGGTTTTTTCATAAAGCATTTTTAAAGGCGACCTGAAGTGATGTCAGTATATTAGTATTTTCTCTCAACCATGCAGGTTGAACAGGTAACCAGCTTTGCTTTCGTACAATTGGTAATAAAAAACAAATTTTGTAGTTTTTCCCATTGGTTATTGATTAAATGGTCTTTGTTATGGACATGAAAAAGAAATGTTTCATTCTCTATCACGAAATTCAACCCTTTTGCCTTGCTACGACTTCGTTAATTACCATATTTTACGATTTTAAGTTTTATTGCCAGCACTTTTTAGGTAATATAATTCACAGCAGATGGTCATACTAATTACTTAGGTTGGTTGTAGAGGGGATTGTTTACATTTTTTTCGCACGTATTTTTAAAGGCGAGCTGGAGTTGGATTGTTATCAGTCGTTCATTACCATCAATTGACGAAGTAAAGGGTGTTCAGTGCGTGTGGCAAACAATTAAAAATAGTTAAAATTAAAAGTTGAAGTGCAAGTTTGCATAGTTTAAGAACTTTAAATAAAATAATGGGAAAACATTATGTTAAATGTTTGGCGTGTGGGCGAGAGCAGAAAGAAAATTTTGGAGTTAAATATTTCAAAATAACGGATAATAGTGAGGTAAGCAATATAAGTTATAGATCGGGGAAGAATGAATATAAATCTGTGTTGTATTTCTTAATTTTAATTAAGCGGAACAAATTGCTTTTTTGCATGAAATGAATTTATTTTTTGAAAATATGACTTTTCATGAAAATTCTAGAAATGTAACTAAAAAAATGCGTTTTATAAAAGGATGGCAACAGAATATAAATGCCTTAATTGGCATTTTTACAGAAATAAAAGAAGACGGTATTAAGTTTCTTTTAACAAGAAATCTTAATCAAGATTGCTTGGAAAACACTTTTGCTGTTTTACGTAACCGAGGGGGAAATAACAAGTTGCTGACTCCATTTCAATTCATCTGTTCATTTAAAAGATCTTTTCCGGCAAAGTATATGGAAGATATTACACGTGGAAACTGTGAGCCAACTGCTAACCTGGAACTTTCAGACATTGAAGTGCAGATGGAACCACAAAAACAAAATAAGGACAATTTGGTTTACGCTTTCAAAACTGAACCTGACTATAAAACTGTGGACTTTGGTATTGATAATGCATTCTACTATTTCGCAGGTTATATTTTAAAAAAAATACCGCCTAAACCACAAGTGTGAGTTAAAATTGAGTCCGCAACTTAACGTTTCCTCCCTTTTTACAGATTTTAAAGAATATGAAGATGCGAAATTGACACGGCCCAATCAAGAATTTTTAGACTCGTTAGAGAATCTTGAACAAAAATTTATTTCTTGTTTTCCAAATATGTACTACCTAAATAATTTTGAGGGGAATATTTTTAACTTTTGAAAAATGAATTTCATTACAACTGTTGCAAAAATCAAAATAAGGAATTTCTTATCAAATTTTACGTCCGAGTACGGGTTTACTTTATTCTAAAACAGTTCAATAAAAATAACAAAAAATGTACCAACAAACAAAAATATTTAAGTGTAGCACACATGTGAATATATATTAGATATAAAATGTTCAATAAGAAATATTACAAATTGATTTTGCTTTTTTTTACGTCAC
Source organism: Cheilosia soror (assembly GCA_949372485.1). Taxonomy (NCBI): domain Eukaryota; kingdom Metazoa; phylum Arthropoda; class Insecta; order Diptera; family Syrphidae; genus Cheilosia; species Cheilosia soror. The sequence goes on from OX443563.1 coordinate 38,283,508, forward strand.
ACCCTGTACCACATTTTGAAATAGTTCTACTACTCTTCCATCCCTCTTTTACTAGAGCACTTTTAGTGCCGTCTATTTCTCGTGTATGTGTACTGCAAATTGTAAACTGATAAGAAACACGTGGAGAGTGTCCCTACTCATTAATGGATATACTCTGACCTCGTTGGTAGGATCGAAGGAGCTCTTGATCGGAAGGGGTACGCGTTGGGTATTTTCGTCGATATTGTGTGCAACGCAGCCAGACATCATGGTGTAGATGAAACATTGGTGTTGTGGATTAAAGCAATGCTAATGCACAGGACGTTGACAGCCGAAGCGGACTGTGGCAAATGCGTCATGATAGGGGTAATCAGAAGCTGCCCTCAAGGTGGTGTTTTGTCTCCCCTTTTATGGTGCATGGGCATGGTAGTAGCATTGTATATAGACACTATAGTACTATCACTTCGCATTTATGCACTAGCGCCACCAACCACCTCTGAGACCAACTACTCACATCGTATATGGTAGTTGTATTGGATTATTTGAAACGAAATTAAAAGATGCCTTCTTCTTTTCTTATTCGTCTCATTGACAACATGCAGATGAAAGAGAAAGAACAATTAGTATTTTTGTTGTCTTTTATTCTCCAGCGATTGCATTGTAAGGAGTGGAAGTGGAAAGAAATGAATGATCGGGTACTTTTCGCATATACGATATATACCTATACTCGTAGGTAGTTAGTAGTGGTGGTGTGTAGGTTAGGCGAAGTGTACTTTTAGCATTTATGAGAATAACAAATATGAAAAGAAGGAATATGAAATGTAAGAAAGGATCGATTTTTACTTTTCGCATATAGTGGTGGTGTGTGGGGAGAGTACTTTTAGCATGATGATGAGTGTGATGCTGATGATGACGATTGGAATTGATATTTAAGAGGATGGGAATGTGGAAAGAAGAAATATGAAATCATAGATCGAATTTTTAACAATACATATTTTGTATTTTTTGGATTTATGGGCAGCAGTGGTGTCATGATCGTGGCTTTTGGACTTAGGTGTCAAGGGTAGGTTATGATGATTTGAAAATTATTGGATGGGTGAGCTGAGCATGTGAGGTGCACTAGTGGGGAAGTTTGGTTGGATCTTAGCAAATAAAATCACGTACCTAGATCGATTCAAATTTTCAATTTTCTCATATTGTATGTAGTGTGAGAAAGATATTGTCTTAAGTCCAAATTTGTAGATTAAATACTTATGATATTACGATGATAGTAGGTAAGGTACAGAAACTGAAACTGAGTCTCGCAATTCTGTCTGCCTGTTTGTCTGCGTGGTGGTAGGTAGCTGTATTCTTAACGACAGGACGGATTCGTTTGTACCTCTAGTAGTTTGTTTCAAACTATACATAAGTAGGTATGCGATTTGTAGGCTGACAGTTTGAGTTAATTTGTTTATTTTAATTTTAAATCCAAAATTAACCTTTTGTACATATGTACCTATTTAGATACAATTATTTTAGAAGCAGCTAGGTATACGCAGGTCGCAGTGCTACGCTGAATGCTATTGCAGCAATCATCTCTATACATTTAAAATATGGATTATTGTAGTATGTAGGAAATTGATGAATAGGTATGTGTGTATTTAGAAACTTTCAGTTCAGATTAGATTCTTACTATGAAATTAAGTAAGCCATTGTTTGTTTTAAATAACTAAGTCGTCAACGCACAGCCCAAAACGGATAATCTAAGCCCGTTTTCTAACCATTGATCAACGATCACATCAAAGTGAGGGAAAATGAAAATCAAAAAGGAATAAAAATATGTAGGAGAATTTGTTAATGGTAACGATCGAATAGCTCACAATTATCTCCAGACCAGAAATGACAGCATCAGGCGGGTAACCCCAAATAACACAATCAAGACCATCACGGGACTGCTAGTAATCTATTTTTTATATTCCGTTTATAACTCGAGTTTGGCTACACCGAATTTGATGATTCTTTTTTTTCTATAAAGGTATATTCTTCTGTAGCAGGTTTGTATGTAAAAAAAAATTGGACAAAGGGGCGTGGCACCGTCCATTTAAAAATCGTGGTAGGTATATGAACTCACATTTTGATAAAATGATAAAATCTTTGTACGAAGGCTATTCTATGTGAAGTTTGGTCAAAATTGGACAAAGGGATGTTGCGCTATTCTTCGACAATCACGGGAGCCAAAATTTGTAAAATTTGTAACAATTGTAATAATTGTGCTGATAGACAAGAATACTATCTATGCAATACGATTCCTGGAAAACCCAAAAATGTGTACGATGGAGCATTACAATAAAAGCTCTTTATCACTTATTTAAATGAATTTGAAACTGATATTTTTATTTTTCTATTTTGCACTACGAAGTGCATGATAATCAAACTTAGAACTTCTTCTAAATACAGTAGTGCCTACACTGTTAGAAAAACATACTTTTATTTAAATAGTTCCGCATAAATCCCCTGAATATGTTCCTATGTACATATGTATCTACTCTTTAGATTTAATTCCCTATATTAGTTTTATCAAAATGATTATGTATTAGTGGTTATGGGAAAGGGACAATAATTGCACTACATTACATATAAAGATAACCGGCTTTGCACGTGCCTAGGAATTGTATCTATACTATTGCATAGATATATTTTTGTCCATCAGCACAATGCATATCAATGTTACAAATTTTACAAACTGTTGAGGAATAGCGTTTGAAATTTTTTGTTTGTAGGTATTGTCTAATTTTCCACACTTCACAGAAATACCTACCTTTGGGTTTGGTTCGGTGGTTTTCGAGTTTTATCTCATCATCATTAGCGGTGTACTTATACCTATTCCCATAAAAAATGGAAATTCAGGTTTTTTGCAATTTTTCGGCTTTTCATTTGGGGGTTTCCGATTTTTTTTTTGCCAAACCCTGATTAAAGACGAACAAAACAAAAAAAAAAGAATCATCCAAATCGGTCTAGCATCTAGCCTTTCTCGAGTTTTGCGAATTGCGAGACTAACGCACAACAATTATTGATTTTTATATAGAGAGAGATGTAGAATGTAGATACCTATAATAGTTGCTCGTTTTACCGACATAAAATGCTTCTACATTATAAACCTCATAAAGTAGACACATGCCTATAATATTTTAGAATCAATTAAAAAAATAATCACTTAAATCGATGCATATTTGACAAAAATATAGGCAAAATAGTGTGAGTCTAACATACATTATTTTATGCCCAATCCTCAAATCTTCTGCAACGACAGAAAGGAAACCAAATTCAGTTTTTATTCAATTTGTCTTTCCCAACTGATCACCCCTTGCATCGTGCACCCCTCTCCAAACACACAAATCCTCCACCACCAACATCCTATCCTACACAACCATGCTGTTGAATTATATTTGCTCTTGCTCATAATATTGCACTTGCACATGCACCTCCTTTCCTCTATTCTCCTCTCCTCTCCTCCAAACCAGTTGCAGTTCTCTACCCTACCCTGTTACATCACATCAGAAATAATTTTATACCTACTGATGATGATGGATGGAAATGGCGATATGAATGAAGAAAGAGAAGAGGCATACCAGTTTGACTTTGTTTTGTTTATTTTGGTTTTCTCTATACACATCATTTCCCCAATGCTCGGAGTTGGCTGGCAGTGTACAAACTAAATCAACTGAAGCGCCACCTGGATCGTCGAAGACGCGTAATTCAATGCGATGGGATGAGAGTACTATAGTGTGTATCAGCGTTGTTATATGATCTTAATTATCTTATTTTCTAAGATATTGAGGTGGTCTCCAGATGAGAAGATATTAACTCAATTTTAATGCATTTTTTAAGATTTGTAGAATTTTAATAAGATTTGTTAAGATATTGGCTTTGAAATGAAAAATTAATTGAAAAAAACGCACTTCGAATAAATTTGTCCATTGTTCATATTTGTGGAATTGAAGATACAAATTTTCTTAGATTGCTCATTACAAGTTCAATTAAATTTGCATAGTCTTAGCCCTCAAAATGTGTTGCCAAAAATTAGACGTTTTTTTCTTTTTTGTTCAGAACTGCGCTCTGAATGGAGCTCGAGCATTTTGAGCGCGCTTTGAACACATCGTGCTCAGATCGTTATGATTTGTTAATGAAACAAACTTGAGCACATAGCTGTCATATCGTTATTTATTAATTCTGTTTACCTTCTGTGCCATCAGAACAACAGGGCTCGTCCGCCATTTCAACTATTTAGTTTTTTTTCTGTGAAATGCGACTGTAAGCGCGTAATCAGTTTTTTACTCAGCCTGCTCAGGGGTCTAATCGCGTAAGGTTAGAACGATCGAACGACGTCGTCTCAACGACACTTCCACTTCGTGTAACAAGCCAAAAACGATGATCGTCGAAACGATTGGACGATCATCGCTTTTTATTGCTACATGTAAACAAATCATCCTGTCAAATGGTGTCGTCCAAACGATTCGATTGAACGATAGCTATTTTGCAATCGTTTCGTCGTTTTTGGTGTATTTTGTTTCTGTTTAGGTTTTTTTTAAAGCAAAAGAAATATTTAAGGAACAATTATCCAACAAAAAAACTTTTTAAAATTCACAAAATAGGACACTGCATAAGCACTTTTGTGGTGAAATGTGAAGAAATCAAAAAAAAATATCCATTCTCTTCATATTTGACGTCAGTTCAAACAAGAGTTGTGTTTTCCTTGGAGGGTGCTATCATTGAATTGCATTCACAGATCCTCTTCTTATCCTTTTTCTTCTTTTACAAACCTTATAAATATAATTTCTTGGACATGAGTGCTTATTTTTAAACGTATCCATATGTTTCCACATAAAAGGAAAAAAAAAACAAACAAAATAATATACCCATTTTATTAGTTTTCAGTTGTCACAGTTTGTTTACAGTCCTGCTCAAACTGTTTAAAATGAAAACGATGAACGATTCGATTGAACGACGAGACTGTGATGTTATATGAAGCAAACTAAAAACGAGGTCGTTTTATTCAATCGTCTCAACGACGATAGTCTGATAAATTACGCGATTAGAGCCCAGTAAATTTATTCTGAGCTCATAAAGCATGCTCTGATCATTCTCTGAACGAAAAAAGAAACACAAATTCAGAGCTCTGAGGTGTCTGAGCTAAAAAAGAAACACGAACAGTTCAGGGGTCTAATCGCGTAAGGCTAAAACGATCGAACGACGTCGTCTCGACGATACTTCTACTTCATATAACAAACAAACAACGATAATCGTCGAATCGATAGGACGATCATCGCTTTTTATTGCTTCACGTAAACAATTATACTGTCAAATGGCGTCGTCGAAACGATTCGATTGAACGATGGCTATTTTGCAATCGTTTCATCGTTTTTGGTGTATTTTGTTTATGTTTAGGTTTTTTAAAAGTAAAATAAATATTAAAGGAAACATTTTCCAATCAAAAGCATACATAATGTTCACAAAGGACACTGCATTAGCATTAGTGTGATGAAATGTGAAAATATAGGACAAAAATCCATTTTCTTCATACTTGTTAAAAGACAGTTCGAACCCTAGCTGTGTTCTCTTTTGAGGATGCAATCATAGAATTGCATTCACTAAATGCTTGGCTGTAAATGATGACAAAACAAAATATACTGTCAACGAGAAAGGAGTCTCAGCATCGAGATATTAGGTATATAAGACACTAATCATCCCGGTCCTGCTGTATGGTGCAGAAGCATGGACTCTGTCAAAATCGGAAGAATACCTCCTTGGATGTTTTAAGAGAAAGAATCTTCGGACGATATTCGGTCCAGTTTGTATCAAAAAGCTGAAGATACAACGGCTGATATGGCTGGGGCACGTGGAGCGTGTATGGACAGCAACGCATCAGCCCGACGAGTCTTTGAGTCCACCCCTGAGGGTGAGGGTCGACGTAGCAGAGGAAGACCCAACCTTAGGTGGAGCGCTTAATTGGACGGCGACCTCAACGAACTTGGTGAGCGTAACTGGATGCAGCTAGCTAGAGGCTTGTTGGTTGAGGCCGTTGTCCACCCCAGATTGTAAGCGCCCCCAAAAGCAAAGTTAGTAAATGCTTTAAGCAAAATGCATGCACAAATCCTCTTCTTCCTCTTCTTTTTCTTCCTTTACAAACCTTATCGATATAATTTCTCGTGCGCCTATGCTTATTTTCCAACGTATACATGCATTTTCACATAAACGAGAACAAAACAAACAAAATAATATACCAATTTTATTAGTTTTCAGTTGTCACAGTTTGTTTACAGTCCTGCTCAAACTGTTCAAAATGAAAACGATGAACGATTCGATTGATCGACGTGATTGTGATGTTATATGAAGCAAACTTAAAACGAGGTCGTTTTATACAATCGTCTCAACGATGATAGTCTGATAAATTACGCGATTAGAGCCCAGGCTATGCTCTGAACTAAAAAAGAAAAACCCCTATTAATGACATTGATTGTAATTTCAGTTTTTAAATTACATCGATTATCTGCAGTACAGTAGAACTTACAAATTTAATGGTTAGCGAGCTTTGCACAGCACCGGAATTGCAGCTCTCCTGAACTCAAAATATTAATGCTTCCCTTTGTCGATTTTGTTGACTTAACGGCGCGCGGTTTAACTATTCCTATCAAATTGTTTCAAATATCGAAATCGGGAAAAAATGTTGATAAAAATCGGTCTGTATTCAAAATAGGTTTACCTTTTACCTATTCATTCATTATGTATCTCGAAAACGGTTTTACGATTTTTATGAAATTTTTCATAGAAATGTAGGGTTCCAATCCAATTTAGTTTTCAAAACCCAGTAAATTTAATATAAATTTCAAAAACAGAGCATATCTAAAATACCTTCAAAAACGCTGCACAGGCACACCTAGTTTTTGACTAGAAAATAGGGTATATTTTCAAAATTTCTTTATGTTTATTTAAAACTGTCATTTAAGATGAATTAAGATATGAAATCGAAAGTTGTAAGATCTAGCAAAAATCTTTATAACAACACTGGTGTGTATATACAATGGTAGTAGTCTCTCTGCTGACGACTCTCAATCTTCCTGGAACCTATACACACAAGTCTTAGCGGACGATGCCGCCGTTCTGTTTGTCGGTTCAGACCAGAGTATATCCATTAATGAGTAGGGACACTCTCTCTACATATGCATTTCCTACTACCACAAAGCAAAATGCAGAAAAAATCTTACAATAAGTGGAAGCAGGTCGAAAGAATACTTTTTACCTGCATACAACGACTGCTTGAGAAAAAAAGGGTACACAACACATTTTGCCTGTACCACTACATGGGGCTTGCTGCGTACGACAAACGATTGTGGGTTTTTTCATAAAGCATTTTTAAAGGCGACCTGAAGTGATGTCAGTATATTAGTATTTTCTCTCAACCATGCAGGTTGAACAGGTAACCAGCTTTGCTTTCGTACAATTGGTAATAAAAAACAAATTTTGTAGTTTTTCCCATTGGTTATTGATTAAATGGTCTTTGTTATGGACATGAAAAAGAAATGTTTCATTCTCTATCACGAAATTCAACCCTTTTGCCTTGCTACGACTTCGTTAATTACCATATTTTACGATTTTAAGTTTTATTGCCAGCACTTTTTAGGTAATATAATTCACAGCAGATGGTCATACTAATTACTTAGGTTGGTTGTAGAGGGGATTGTTTACATTTTTTTCGCACGTATTTTTAAAGGCGACCTGGAGTTGGATTGTTATCAGTCGTTCATTACCATCAATTGACGAAGTAAAGGGTGTTCATGCAAGTTTGCATAGTTTAAGAACTTTAAATAAAATAATGGGAAAACATTATGTTAAATGTTTGGCGTGTGGGCGAGAGCAGAAAGAAAATTTTGGAGTTAAATATTTCAAAATACCGGATAATAGTGATAGGTAAGCAATATAAGTTATAGATCGGGGAAGAATGAATATAAATCTGTTCATTTAAAATATCTTTTTCGGCAAAGTATATGGAAGATATTACACGTGGAAACTGTGAGCCAACTGCTGACCTGGAACTTCCAGACATTGAAGTGCAGATGGAACCACAAAAACAAAATAAGGACAATTTGGTTTACGCTTTCAAAACTGAACCTGACTATAAAACTGTGGACTTTGGCATTGATAATGCATTCTACTACTTCGCAGGTTATATTTTAAAAAATACCGCCTAAACCACAAGTGTGAGTTAAAATTGAGTCCGCAACTTAACGTTTCCTCCCTTTTTACAGGTTTTAAAGAATATGAAGATGCGAAATTAACACGGCCCAATCAAGAATTTTTAGACTCGTTAACATTAGGATTACGATGAGGAATAATTTTATTTATTTTATCAGAAGTTTTATTCTTTTCTTCTTTTTTTTGAGCATTCTTTCATAGAAGTTTATCACCAGCAATTGAATTAGGAGCTACTTGACCTCCATTAGGAATTATTCCTTTTAATCCATTCCAAATTCCATTATTAAATACTACTATTTTACTAGCTTCAGGTATTACAGTTTTTTAGACTCTTGAACAAAAATTTATTTCTTGTTTTCCAAATATGTACTACCTAAATAATTTTGAGGGGAATATTTTTAACTTTTTGAAAAATGAATTTCATTACAACTGTTGCAAAAATCAAAATAAGGAATTTCTTATCAAATTTTACGTCCGAGTACGGGTTTACTTTATTCTAAAACAGTTCAATAAAAATAACAAAAAATGTACCAACAAACAAAAATATTTAAGTGTAGCACACATGTGAATATATATTAGATATAAAATGTTCAATAAGAAATATTACAAATTGATTTTGCTTTTTTTTACGTCACACCCTGTACCACATTTTGAAATAGTTCGACTACTCTTCCATCCCTCTTTTACTAGAGCACTTTTAGTGCCGTCTATTTCTCGTGTATGTGTACTGCAAATTGTAAACTGATAAGAAACACGTGGAGAGTGTCCCTACTCATTAATGGATATACTCTGGTTCAGACCTAAGGACTGTCTGCTCTCTAGCGCAGAGATCCTTGGACTTGATCGATGATTGGTGCACAAGAAATGGGCTTTCGTGGCACCATCCCGATCTCTGATGAAGTCAAATATCTGGGAGTAAGCCTCGATAGAAAACTTCTTTGGTCCAAGCATGTTGAATCGAAAACAGATAAAGCGCTGTCAACTTTCTGGCAGTGCAAAGGCGCTTTTGGCAAGACATGGGGCTTATCTCCCAAAAGGGTCCTTTGGATCTATACGGCAATGATAAGACCATTTCTCTCATATGCATCGGTTGTATGGTGGAACAGGCTTTCGCGGAAACGTGTTACTGGCTCTTTTGCCAAACTCCAAAGAACGGTTTGCCTTAGCTGCGCACAGGCCTTCCCTAGCACTCCCGACTCTGCTCTAGATGCTATGATGAACCTCGAAGAATTCCGACAAGTCAAGAATTTAATATTCTTTTGACAAGTGTAACGGTTTACGATTTGTTACAGAAATTAACTTTTACTTGTCGGACAAAGCATAAAGTTGCACAAATGCATTTAGACTTGTAGACTTGTCATAAGTCCGGTCGTACTGATCCATCTGCTGACCATTATTTGGAGGAATTCTCTTAATCTGATGGTTTAAACAAATATTTATAATAAACAATACTTAAGAACATTTTTATTTTCAATTAGGAACCTACCTAAAAGTGAAAAGTGAAATTTTTGATTTCACATAAAATATTAATTGATTTATTAAGTATCCATTTATAGCTTTACATAATTCAGAAAAAAAAATGTAAAATAAAACAAAGGCATTGCTTATATTGTTTCCGATGTAAATTTAACAAAATGTTGTTATTTTTGTGCACGGTTGTGTTCTTATTTATAGTTTTTATTTCTTATAATTTAGTTGATCCAAAACCTCTACCATTCCAACCTACTTTCTGGTTCCCCCCTCTTGCCGTTTAGCAATCTGATTAAAGTGTAAGCACTTATTTAAAAAATGGAAAGCCGAGAAAGCCATGCTGCACTGAAGATCTGCACTTGCTTTGTGCAGATACTCCACTGTATCAGATGGCATATCCATGAACACCCCCCAGACATTGTGCTTCAACTGAGATCTAGATAGTGGCCGCCTTTTAGCATTGGCTGAGTAAGATCGGTCACAAATAAATTGTGCCCATTAATTCACGCAAAATTTGAATTTTGCTCCATTTAGTAGTAGGTACCTACCTGCAGTGATGCCAACGGAAAAAAAAGTTAACAATGTGACAGCTGACAGTTCAGGGTAAGTAAAAATAGAGCGCTATACGAAAGAATCCAATGCATTTTCATTGTTCAGCAATATTTTAAAAATAGTAAAGGTTTGTGAGCTACAGTCCGCAATTTTCGAACAAAATCATCTTCAAAAATGAAGCCCATTTTTTTCTTGATGGTTTCGTTAATCGTCAAAATTGTCGCATTTGGGGTTAGAAAACCCACGAGTAATTGTTGAGAAAGAAATGCATTCACAACGCATGACTGTCTGGTGCGGATTTTGGGCTGGAGGCGCATTATCGAACCATTCTTCATCCTCATGCAGTAACAATTAATGGTGTTCGTTATCGTGACATAATAACTCAGATTTTAGTGCCTAATTTACAAGATATGGATGTGATCAACATGTGGTTTCAACAAGACGGTGCCACATACCATACAGCCAAAGAAACAATTGCATTACTGCATGAGTCATTTCCAAATCGTATAATCGGCCGTTTTTGCAATCTGAATTGGCCATCCATATCTTGCGATATAACGCCATTGGACTTTTTTCTTTGGGGGTTTTTGAAGTCAAAGGTCTATGCAAATAAGCCCACGCCTTGAAAGAGGAAATTGGGAGGTGTATTAATGAAATTCAGCCACATTTATGCGAAAAGGCCATAGAAAATTTCAATAAAAGATACGTACTTGCCAGCAAAGCCATAGCGGCCATTAATCCGATGTGTTATTCCATACATAACCCCAATCTATGTACCAATAAAAAATGTAAGCTTCCTAATTAAAAATCTGTATTTTCTATAAAAAATTACATTTTGCGTTAATTATGGGACACCCTTTAGAACCTGCACCATATTCCAAGTGTATCTAATAAAATTGCAACTACGAATAACTGCATTTCAATAATTTTCTATAAGATTACGCGAAGACATTTCATTGTGGTCGGTGGTCTGATGTGAATGATGGGACTTTAAAGCTCTTCGATTTTACAGAAGATGAAATTGTAAATTACAGATGACCCTACTTGCCTACTTGCGCTGAATATCGATTGGCAGTGAGAAACGGGTTCCATTTGCTGCCATATTTAATGCAGTCATCATGCCAGATTCGAAAGGCAGTCTTGACTTTGGGTGGTCCTTCTAGATATGTGATGAGATGCCACCCCATCTCCATCGTTTCACTTGAGATTTAGGCACTGACAGGTCACAGATCATCCCTTTTCGTAAGCAAACACTATTTCCCAAATTAAGCAATACTTATGCAATTCACTGCAAGTAAACTCAATTTCCCGATGAATTCCTTTCAATTCATTTAAAGCACAAGGTTCCGGCTCACAATGCACCTTTTGTTTCTATATATGTATAAGTAGTTTAATTCGAAATATCTTCAATTTAAAAGAAAGAATATCAATTAATCCTCTTCTATACACCGACGCCAGGGCATCACATTGTGTCCTTCAGTAATTTCGAAGCTCAATTGAATTAAGATTCTTTCAAAGTTTTCCATTTAGTTCCAAGTTTTATTGTTCGGATGACAATGGAGAAAATAAAGCAAATTACCGAACACACATTCCCAACCGCTAGCAACCAACCCCCGGGAAAAACTTTATCGGTCAACGGAAGTAATTTCGAAAAATTAAATAAAATAAAACAAAACACACAATCCGTAGGTAGCATTTGCTTTATAAGTAGGAAAAAAAATATATTTTCCAGTTATTCTCAAACTGGTCGCAAGTTTATCCAACGGAAGTTGGTACCCGGTAATAAGTCCCACTCGTTGGCAGGCGCAAAGTTTCATCATACAAAGTATACCTATACCAACAGAAAGGGACAACTTCTACCGCACTTTCAAGAACATTTTCTGTGGAAAATTGCTACAATTTCTTGTTCCAGTTCAGTGAGTCAAAACGAACACGAGACGCATACAAAGCTATAAACCGAACCGTAACGGGTGCTGGTGCACGTGCTTTCCGAGCGATATATCTTTAGTTGCACAAACAAAATCAACGAAAACCAATAATTTGATAGGGTTTTTCATGGTTCCTAGATGTATCTCAATTCCCAAGTGACTTTAACTTCAAAATCGAAACGGGGATATTTTTCTTTTTCTCATTTTCTCATTTAAGCTTGCTAGGCAATCAGCAATGTATTTATGTAGGATGTAAAATATTTTATAGATACATTTCGCTATAGGTTAACTCAACCTATTCACACTATAATAAATTTTGAGGTTTTCATTAACAAGCAGATGGTTTAAGTTGAGTCTTTGTTATTATATTTCTTATTTGCAAAGCTTACTACGCTATTTGAGCTAAATTTTAACTCCTGTACAAAATTTTCTCCAAAATTTAGCTGATCTTAATTTTATCAAATAAGCCCTTTAGCAGAGCGGTAGGTAGAAATTAAATTCAGCTAAAAATCAAATTTTATTTCAGACTGTACTTTAAGTATTTAGCACTAAAATTTAGTGCGCCCCATTAATGGTTCGGCAAACTTTCTGAATCGGAACTAATGTTGCTTTCGGTTGGTCGTCCAGAACCGTCCGGAAGAACTCTCCGCCATTCTGAATTCAAATCCAGAAGCAAATTTCTCTTCTTTTCGTTAGAAGAACTGTCAGTTGAGTGCCAATCGAACGCCGTCAGAAGCGTTCGGGTTGCTTCCGGACGGTTCTGGACGACCAACCGAAAACGACATAAAATAAAATACATTTTAGCGTTGTTGAATTTTTGAAGAAAGTTATTTCCTGTTTTTGTGACACTTGTCAACAGCCGCGCATACCGAAACGTATACGTTGGACCGTAAAACTTTGGCCCGTATTCACAGAAGCCCGTAAATGTAAACACAGTTATTCGAAGTTGACCGTAAAATAAATGCCTGTAATATGCAAGTCCGTAAATGAACATTTTTAAAAAGGTCGTACTTTGTACGGTCTCTTTTATTTTTCAGGGGACATTGTAAACAATGAAAAAATTAGAAATGTTTTTGGCGAAAAGTCGCAAACTTCGCACTCATTGCAAAACCTATAGTGACGACAGACAGAAGGGTTGCAGCATGCCCCCATTCAATTACGATCTTTGGTTTTACGGGCATTTGATTTACGGGCTTTTGAAATACGGGTTTTCGCAATACGGGCTTTTGGATTGCGGGCAAACGTACCCAACCCCAGGGCACTCCATGTCAACATTTAATTAGGTAGGATTTTAGCAAATGTTTGGAGAGCAACTAAAATTTAGTTTCGCTGCAGCTGCGTACTTAGTTTAATGCGAGAAACAGATAAGCACAGAAACAGCAGCACCTTTTATTCTGCACAACGAATAAACCTTCAAAGTACAAAAATCACTGCAAAATCCAAATGATATTGGAAAAAGCTTTTCTGCGTTTTCGAAACATGTTTGGTCGCCAAAGAAGATGACCATCACCATAGGTACTAGAAGCAGAAGGCCCATACTCCCAAGACATAACTACACCATTTGATTGAGACCATCAAAGTCACTTGGGGGTAAAAGTTCATAAAATGACTAAGGTTAGGTTAGCGTGGTGGGCTACAACAAGTGCAGCCTCACATTGAAATACCGCAGGATCTAATGATATCCACAACTACCCGTTGAACCAGCAGGAGCTGAGAATAAAGCCTTCGAGTTGGAGGCAAATTATGTTTGCGAGTTCGCTGAGTATTCTCCGAGATGCAGTTTTTTACGAGCTGAGAGGGCTGGGCACGCGGCATAATTCAAATTCAAATCTTTATTTAATATCTTTTACACAGTAAGATACTTACTAATGTGTTTATATGACACTAGATTGCTGGAGCGCTTAAGATCCACCATGGGGCAGATCTGTTTTGTGATGCAGCACGTGGTGCAGTTTGACCAACTTCGATTAGTGGCGATTATCGCAGTTTGTTTAATTAAAAGTTTGCACGAGAGGCATATAGAGATTCTCCATTTTGTAACTAGTTCGTCGGTCTTACAATTCCCTGGAATGTCCTTATAGACTGACACCCAAAAAAGTTGAATTTAAAATTGTTTCGTCATCTCGTTAAGAGATAAGTGGCAGTTGAGGGCGGTGTTGGAATTAAAGATGACCGACTCAAGGGATTTAATCGCGACTGACTATCGGTGAAAATTACGATATCCTTTGCGTATTATTACATTACACTGTATAGCCACGTCAGGGCCTCCTTGATTACCATGATTTTCGCCTGGAAATCACGCTACAGTGATTGAGAAGGCGGACAAGTTGGTAGAATTTAAATCTTAGACGAGTGACCAGTTTGCCGACTGGTCCATAGACAGATTGCTTTCATTCGAGTAGCTGCGTTTGCTGCCCCTTGCAGTTAATGTAGGTATAGCGGTAGCATGTGGAACAATATGCAAATAGCCGGTGTTGGAGTGGTGCCCTTAGGACCACGATGCAGACTCATGCGGATGTTTGAACACGACTAAGGTGAGTGTAGTGAATAGCTTTTTCAAGGGCGGTCCACCAAACAACAACCCCATATGTAAGTATAGGTCTAACAATGGATACATAGAGCCAATAGGTATGTAATTCGAGGCTGAAGTTCAAGTCCCCATTTTCTACCAATAGCTTTTTTGCAACAGTCTAAAGCCGTGGTGGCTTTCTGAACCCTCTGCAAAATATTGGGTTTCCAGCTCACTTTGCTGTCTAGAATGAGGCCATGTTAGAGAGCACCAACGTGGTGCCATTAAGTTTTGGGGGAAACAAAGTTGGGAATTTTGTACTTCCTTGTAACCAGCTAAGTTTTCTGGGAATTGACGCCAAGCCCGCATTTTTTGTTCAATTTAAAGAACCTAGAGATAGCATTCTGCATAGGATCGCGTGTTGAAATGTTTTACCTAAAATGTTTACACAATTTCATGGCTTACAGAATTTGTTTGGTATAACATTTTTTATAATAAAAAAGTAGAAACGAAAGATACAAAGTAAAATAATTCCTACACACATTGTACGCGATAAGTGCATTTTGTTCTAAGAAGAAGGCCAACTGCCCAAAGTCCTATATGGATCTCTTTTGCCAATTATAATTTTTTGCTTTCAATCTTTGAAATACAAATACATATTATACCTATAAGTCCCAAAGATACAGCGTCTGTTAGTCGTAGTCTTCATGAAAATACTGCAACTTCTTCTATTGCAATATCTTCGCGCTTCGTTCATGACGGCGCTCGCCCTGGTGTTCAAAAAATATTTCTAAAAACTTACCAATCTCTTTATATACAACATGATCATATATATATTTCGGCTTACCTGAAAAGAAAAAAAAATATAGAAAATATTAGGTTTGTCGTTTCAAAGAAATCGAAACCAAGGTAAATATAGTTGAGCACCTATTTACGTATAGGCCGTCTACTTTGATGGGCATAGTAAAGAAAACTAACCCAGAACGCATCCCTGCGTCACGCCAAAGGAAATAAACGAAGCATGCAGGAAGATAGGCGACACAAAAGGACCCGTAGCTGTTGCCATCCTGAAGCGGCTGTTCGAGAATGACTAGACTTTTTATTTTATGTATTGCAACGAAAAAAGGTACCTCAAGAAGGGGGTCTTTTCCTAACTATGAAAACTCCAACATCAAGTTTTGCTAAAAAAAAAGAAGCCATCAGAAGAATGATCCTTTTATCGGAAAATATCTTAAAACTTATCAAAAACCAAAGCCCGTCTGCTGGAGCCCTGGGCGTGGACTGTGGCATCTCCCGGTCAATACCTATTTTGTTTTGTTTCTTCTTTTTTGTCTCTATAAGGCCAGGATCAGCAACATAGAGCTCAGCTCTGTCAAAAAACAGCTGATGTCGGTTTCAGTAAAAGAAAGTAAAAGTACTAGTTTTTTGTATTTTTTGTAATAAAATAAATAAATATATAGGTGGCGCAACAGGCGGTAGACACAATAGGCCTAGCTTCTCGCAACCATTCGTTTTTGTGTGAGTTTCCATTTTTTGGGCGAATGGAAATCTGCGAAGATTTTGATATAAATGATGAAATGATGGTGAACATAATTTGCCCTTTCACGATGTATGGGGTGTACACCAAATCTACGTATTCTCGATCTTATTATAGATCTATAAATATAAACGCAACTTCAACTATAAGCTACGACGAACCGCAATTTACGATGGCATTTTCCCAACCAATCGCTAAGTCGCTCGTCGCTCATTGCGTGGCCGGAGCCTAAGGGTTGCGTTAGTTCTTACGCGATTTTTAACTAAACAACCTCTCAGATGCATTTTAAGGAAATCTAATAAATACGGCTGTAGGTAAGTGTTTAAAAACTATATTGTATACAACGGAGAAAGAAGAGTGCTTACGCAGCTTGCAAGCTCAAGGAAACTTAGTCACCGAAGTGCAGGGAATAGTAGATGTGTTTAAGCAGCATTTCTAGTAGCTGCTTAATGGGCATCAAATGCATTTGCGGAGGCAAATGCTGAAAAAGACCAAACGAATTTCAAGTCGAAAATCACCACCTATTCATCGACTTCAAAGCCGCGTATGATAGCATATATCATCGTCAGGAGCTCTATATAGCGATGGCTGAATTCGGAATCCCGGCAAAACTGATTCAGCTGTGTCGCGTAACGCTGGAAAACACGCTCTACAACGTGCAGTTTGGAAGCAGCTCCTCCGATCTATTTCAAACTTGCACCGGATTTCGGCAAGAAGACGCGCTATCATGCGACTTCTTCAATCTCGTACTGGAGCAGATAGTGCGTAGGGCAGGTGTCAACTCGGAAGGCACTATCTTCAACAGGTCCGTCCAGCTGCTTGGTTATGCGGACGATATTGACATCATCGGTCGCTCCCAGCGTGCCGTGATAGAAGCGTTCACGGCGATTGAAGAACATGCGAAATCCGTTGGGCTTGAAGTAAATGAGGACAAAACTAAGTACATGCTATCAACAAACAAACAAGCATCTGTCCACCGCCTAGGACAAAACCTCACTATTGATAGCAATAAGTTCAAGGTTGTTAAGGAGTTAAGGAGTTTACCTCGGAGTAAACATGAACTCCACGAATGACACCCTACCCTGGTGGAGATCCGACGAAGAATTACCCTAGGAAACTAGCTCGGTTTGGCCAAACAATTCCGTTCAAAACTCCTAACTCGAAGGACGAAATGTGTGCTCTACAAAACCCTTATCCTGCCAGTTCTGCTTTACGGCGCCGAGTGCTGGAGAAGGGAGAGCTGATACTGGGCTCCTTCGAAAGAAAAATACTTCGGCGGATTATTTTTGGTCCTGTACCAAGATGTGGATGTAGTCCAAAAAGCCAAAACACGTCGACTGCATTGGCTCGGCCACATCGAGCGAATGGACAATAATGCTCCAGCTAAGAGGATCCTCAAATCTCAGCCCCCCAGGTTCGAGAAGACAAGGAAGACCGAACTTCCGTTTCAAGGACCAAGCCATCGCAGATGCCAGAGCGCTTGGTCTCGACAACTGGAAGCAGCGTTCCCGGGATCGTAGAGGATGGAAGGCTGTAGTGTCTCAGACAGATACTCTACACGGGTCGGGACCCCGATAAGTAAGAAAGTTGTTTACAACGCATTTGAAAAATTGCAAAAGCAATCTGTAAATGCGTCTGGTTCACTGATGCTGCACTTGGTACAGCCACAAAGCATAGTCGCACTCTTCAATGCAATAATTTCGCCACTGATGCGTATAAAATAAGCCAAATGCCAACAAGCCTACATTACATATTTACGACAATATTTTCAACTGCTAAATAAAATGTACTGAATTCTACCGCACTATCAGTTGATCAGAAATGCATGTAATTTGTATCTACAGACAAACACTACATCCACTTCACATGTCTATACCAAGCTATACTCGTACAAGGAATTTCAATAAACCGAATATTTTCCATTAATTAACGAACCCAATGCACTGCAACATGCAAGCAGAAAGAATTACAAGAGCAAACAACGCATAAGTGCATTCAGATTGTAATTTTAATGAATTCGCTTTTCCGGAGCCGCCCCATACCCAACCCTCTACACAGCACATACTTTGCATTATTGAAATGAAGACTCATCTTCCTTCCAAGCGGATCTATACGAACAAAACAAATAGAGAGAAAAAAAAAAAACAGCTACGAAAACAAAGAGCTTTTTGCTGCAGTAGATACTCGATGATGTTACGAAATGTCTAGATACTTGCATTTAAAATGATCCCACCCCGGTAAAGCGATTACTCCTCCTCCACTTGGATGCAGCGCAACAGGAACTCGATAATATTTAATGATGCTGCCAGTCATCATTAGAATATAAACTTCTTTCTGAGCTTTTGCTTAAATGATGCGTGTTGCGTTCATTTTTCTCCTTCCACTTTAAGGATAATAGGAAATTAAATCCTGTAGTCCGTCTCTTCACCTACCGGTCCCCAAGAAGACTATTTCGAACGTGAGATGCCTGTGCGACATTACATTCGGTACCTAAATTGAAAAAATGTAGCAAATTGTAATTCACTTTAAGCTCTGCTATAAGTTACCGTTAAATGATAATAAAGTCGACTACTACCGATAGCCATTCGGCTATCCGATGTAAAAGGAAAAGAGGAAATGATGCGAACAGGATAGGTACACCGGAAGGGCCGGCACTAAATTTTTTTTTGCGACTTAACCAGCCGAAATTACTTTTTCGAAGAAGCACTTTTTCGACCCGTACGAGAACTCCCCAGAGTCCCTCAGTGAGATACTGAGACTGAGATGTGAAAAAAGGAGTGCGACTGGGTTGAAATGAGAAAAAAAATGATATATCGTTAAACGTTGCGTAATGATACCTGGACGTGTTTTTTTTTTCTTTCCTGTTCATCGAGGACAAATTTTTGGGCGTCTTAAAGCAAAATGACACCGAGGGGAATTCTGATTGATTATGAGATTAGAAGCTGGTTTCTTTTATCCTCTCGGTCTGTTTATGGCATTTATTTGTGGCGTTAGAACATAAAATCTCGGCTTGACATTTGTCACTAGTATTAGGGTGAAGTAGAGGAAGCCGAACATCCACGAATGGGGAAAGCGAATAAATCCCAGTTGTAGGCGGTGATTGGTTTGGTTTGCCAAAGTGATTTAGTTCGACACAAAGGTTTTTGTACATAAAAAGGGAGCATCTATAGGTCAAGCTATTTGGAAGACTGTAATAAGAAAAAAATTACATGTACCATATTGCATATGCATAGCAGAATCAACACAAATTTGGGATATTGGCAAACAAAAAGAGTCTTTACAAATGAAACGTTATTTTGCCCAACCGATTCCGCCAGTATTTCTAAACACTGACAGCCTTATTCATAACACTTAATTAAATCTTAATTAGGGTTAATTTTGGTTTAGTTGCAGAAAACGTTAATCATAAACTTTTTTCAAAGTTAATTTCCATTTAATCAAGTGTCAAAAAATTAAATGCCGAAATCGGCATTCATTCATTCATTCATTCATTTTCAATGGTCCGCTTGTCCATTAAGTGGTTCGCGATTGTAGGTTGCTCAAGTGGACCCTCCATAGCTCTCGATCCTCCGCCATCGACTCTAAATCATCAATGGCAATCCCCATACGGGTAGAGGAGAGATTATGAATTTGATCTAACCATCTCATCCTGGGTCTACCTAGGGGACGCCTGCCCGATGGTACGGATTCCATAGCACGTCGTGGAATCCTGGTCGGGGACATGCGTTTAACATGCCGAAACCAGCGAAGCATGGATCGCTCCGTCCGGAGAAGTAGCTACAAACGCAACAAACCGCCAGAACTTTTGCCGATCGCGTCTCCCTCAACCTCTCGATAAGTCCTGTGCAGCCAGCATCTAGTGCTGAAGACCAGTGGCATCGATGCCAAGAAGCCATCAGAAAAGCCGCGACTGATGTGCTAGGTTTCACCCGACCACCACCACGAAACCCTTGGTTTGATGAAGAGTGGGGGAAGCACATGCAGCAAAGCAACTGGCCTACAAAGCGGCGCTGCAGAGAAGGACGAGAGCAGCTCGTGAGCTCTACGAACAAAAAAGGAGGGAAGAACACCGGCTTCTCCGGAGGAAAAAGAAAGAGCATGAGAAGCGCGATCGAGGAAATAGAGAGGTGTTACTCCAGGAACAATGTTCGGAAGTTTTACCAAAAGGTAAAAAGAACGTGTCACGGGAACAAGGCCCGAACAGAGACTTGTAGAGACTAACAAGGAAACCTTGTAGTAGAGTCACAGTCGGTGCTGAGGATATGGAAAAACCATTTCTGCAGACTGCTAAACGGCGAAGACAACACAAATTCCGCTGTCAGGCAGAATGAACCATTCAACCTGGGCGATGAAAGCCAAGACTTCCGTCTACCTGACCAAAATGAGGTAAGGATAGCAATATCCAAGCTGAAGTCCAACAAAGCTGCAGGACCGGACGGTTTATCGGCCGAGCTTTTTAAGGCAGCGGGGGATGACTTGGTAGAGAGCATACACCAACTCGTCTCTAAAATATGGTCAGAGGAAAGTATGCCTGATGAATGGAGCCTCAGCATTGTTTGCCCGATCCATAAGAAAGGAGACCCTCTAAACTGCGCCAACTATAGAGGCATCAGTCTCCTTAACATCGCTTACAAAATTCTGTCTGCTGTACTGTGTGAACGCCTGAAACCATTTGTCAACGAACTGATTGGACCCTATCAGTGCGGTTTTAGGCCCGGTAAGTCCACAACCGACCATATATTCACACTGTGGCAGATCCTGGAGAAAACCCGAGAAGTCAAAATCGATACTCACCATCTATTTATCGATTTTAAAGCCGCATATGACAGCATTTGTAGAGACGAGCTATACAGAGCCATGTCTAGTTTTGGCATCCCTGCCAAATTTTTCAGATTGTGCAGAATGACGATGGAGAACGCTCGCTACTCTGTCAAGGTCGGAAACAATCTCACCGAGACCTTTGATGTCAAAAAAGGATTTAGACAAGGTGATGCGCTGTCATGTGACTTTTTCAACATCATTCTTGAGAAAATTGTTCGAAACTCGCAAGCCAACACCAGGGGCACAATTTTTCAAAAGCCTATGTGCAACTACTTGCATACGCTGACGACATCGACATCATTGGCAGAACACAGAGAGCTGTCACTGGTGCGTTTGCAAGTACCAGTACAGAGGCGGCAAAAATGGGTTTAGTGGTGAATGAGGGCAAAACAAAATATATGCTGTCAACAAGGAGGGACACACAACGTCGACGAATCGGACAGAACGTCACGATAGACAGCTATAACTTTGAGGTAGTTCGGGACTTTGTCTACCTCGGCTCCGCTATTAAATCTGAAAATGACATCACACCAGAAATCAAGCGAAGAATTACACTTGCCAACTTTGGCCTAAGAAGGCAATTGATTAGTAAGGCCTTGTCGAGAAACACTCTATATAATACCCTCATCATCCCAGTCCTGCTTTATGGAGCAGAATCATGGACGTTGTCAAATGCGGATGAAGATCTCCTTGGTCGCTTCGAACGCAAAATTCTTAGAGCGATTTTCGGTCCCGTTTGCGTTGACGGGCTTTGGAGGAGGATATTTAACAGCGAACTCTACGAGCTGTACAGCGACATCGACTTGGTCAGAAAAGTACGCATCAGTCGACTAAGATGGCTAGAACGCTAGGAACGCTCCGGCCCGACGTGAAGACGTTTCTTATTTCAGTGAAAGTGGTTGTACGGTGTTTGGGTGTTGTGTAAAAAGGTTTGAGTCTTAGTGGTGCCTAGCTGAATCTATTGTGTTTGTTTTCCTCCCCGGAGTATTCCTCGCAACAGCGTTACCGACGGCCAAAATGATAAAGTCGCCAAGAGTTTAAAAAGGGGCCTAATACAAATAAAACTTAATACTCGATGTAGTATTTAACAAAACATGTTTATTAGGTTTTTTCTTTACTTTTGTAGTATGAATGGAAAAGACTGTCAAAATGTCAGACCAAAGTCTTTCTCAGAGGGAGAAACTTACGAAAAAGTTAGGGAACGCTTTTGTAGTAGGTAATCTATGAAAAATGACAGATGCATTTTGTTTTTCCGTAAACTGCAGTTTGTGGTGTGACATTTTTGTTCGACAATTCATAAATTGCAACGGTAAAAATGTCTTTAAAATTTCTGATAAAGGCGGATAATTTACTAATTTGTTAGCAATGTTAGCTGATTCATCTACCGGCGAAGTGATTCGGAATTTATGGAACACCTTTTTGATGAAGTCAAACCACAAATGCGAATTGTAATTTCACGCATATGCCAAATAGGACGATAAATTTCTGTCAATTTGTCAAGTGGCTGACAGCTCTTCAATTCTTACTACCAGAAACTCGTTGAATAAAAAGTTTGTAAGATTCTCAGTGGAAGGGTAATATCTTGCTCTCTCGAAGCCGTTCCCTTTTATGAATTTTTCGAGTTAAGCAACGCCGTTAAAAATAATAGTAAAAATTCGTAAAATTTAAAAGTAAAGGAACAGAACTATTATGTATTCATTCATAACAAACAGTTAGTAGCAAAATAGTAACACCATAAAAATATAAATAAAGCAAAAAAAAAATAGTTGGTATAACACATACCTAAAGTAATACAATATTTACATATTTCCAATACTTTCTTTAAATCCTTTTAATAGGCCTTATACAAATATAAATAATTATATTGTGGACAAGCATTTACATTTAGCATTAACGGTTCATTTCCGTTACAGATGTACGTATTACGAAATATAAATATGAGCGGCCCCAAGAAATATTTTCAAAATCGGGCAAATCAATTCGGCACCGTAGTCAAGATCAAGATTTGGGCATTTTGAGAGGCTCTCTACAAGGAATTCTCACGAAAGATTTGAAACTTTATGCTTACAAAGTCCAATGGACTCGAGAACTGAAGACTACTGAGTCTGACCATGCAGCGCGATAAGAGTTCGTTGAATGGATTTTGGAACCACAAGTGGATGCTCATCTTCAGTGATGAAGCTCGTTATTATCTTGATGGCTTCTTTAATCGGAGGCATTATCGGACAATTCTTCTTCGAAAATGCGTCTGGCCAGCTTTTAGTGATGGCATCATTTATGCGAAACGGTCATAGAAAATTTCAATAAAAGAGTAGGTACGTTCTTGCCTACAAAGCAAGGAAACTGTTTTGTATAGAGGATGTATGATGCATACAGGTAGGGGAACATACATTACAGGCTCTAAATCATCAAGGGCAATCCACAGGGATATGCATTTAACATGACCAACGAAGCTTAGACCGGTCCGTCTGGAGAATTGGCTTCTTGACATTGAGTTCCTCACGTTGTGTGGCGTTCCTTATTCTTATACGATATTTGCGAGTCACACCAGCAATACAATTGAGGAATCTCATCTCGGCAGCCTGTATACAAAATATTATTCTTTCGGTCACATCATAACCCAAATCTCATTTTTGAGAGGTCTCTGTGTGCTAGAGGGCCATGTTTAATATATTTTCCATTTCTAAATTGCATGAATTGGGACTGGGATAGTAGGACGGAGCAACGCCACATAAACTGCACGGACACAACCGTCAATCTAAAGCCGGCTATCCCGGTCGTCTGATGTCGCGATTTGCACTGGCGCGCAGGATCACGCGATGTGATAGCCCTAAACTTTTTTCTATCAGATTATTTTAAGTCACGGTTTTTTGTAAAGAAGCCCACAGACTGTGGGTCTCCAAGCAGTCAGTGAGCACACCCGCCAAGAAGTAGATAACCTACAATTCGAGTTTCTAAAAAAAAATTCCTGGAAAATGTCACAATTCATCCCAAATTCTAATCATCAACGATAGCGGCCACTTAAGCCATAACCTTTTCAAAATATGATGAAAAACTAGCTGATACCATTTCGAAGATATTGAAGGTACGATAAAATGGAGTGAGATGTTGAGGGTGGCAATCAAGCAATTGTGTCATCGTTTAAACTTCGCTTGGCATTATTAATACAAAATAAATAAAGAGATCTGTTCATCAACGCGCATATAAGCCAATTATCCTTTGCCGTAGTAGTTCAAGGAAGCAAAATTATTATCCTTCTTTACAACGACTTAATTGACTGTCTTTTCCAAGCTATGAACAATGACTACCGAACTGACGGTTCTAATGCTATTATTGTATTTCTTTACCTCTGATACCTTATCATCGGGCTGGAACATTATTTTCATGGACACCATGGACCTCATTGTGTTCCGTTTGGTTTTAAATCGAAAAGTTGCTACACTTTTTATAGGAAATAATGGAGATGAATTTCTGTAAATTTATCACATACATGGGTCCCAAGGACCCAAAGTCATCCGTCAAGTCTAAGAACGGAAAAGAAACAAATGCCCTTGCATTACCCGAGAGAAAACCGTAAAGAATATACGTACACCGATTGCGATAGGAGCAGCAGCATTCAAGATATCCACCACAAGCATTAGAAACTATCGCTATACTAGAGACGAAGTATAGTGGAACTTGTAGTTCGTCGTGGTCCCTTTCCGCTCATCTACAATCGATAACAAGAAGTTTCACTGAAAAGTGGACACAAAAGGAAATAAAAGAACCCCGAAGGAAATAAATGACTGTTATCTTCGCAAAGAGGGAAACTTGCCAGACGTGAGGATATGCGAAAGCGTTAGGGATTTTCTGCAAGGAAAACGTTCCAATTTTTCATTCATCCACTTGGACGATTTTCAGAGCTCTCAAGTTGCCAGAGTTTGGAAGGTAATGCTGCAGCAAACTCCGGACTTGATTTCATTTGTCCAACCTAAAGCTCAGAGATTATTTTCCGGCTGATATTTCCAGGAATGATAAATATGGTACACCAAGTGGGTCATCCGGCAATTCGTCCATGGACACTGAATTTGTTGAAGTTATAGGTATATCAGGTATCATGGGACGGTCAGGCAATTAACTTGTTTGGCATGTATGACCAGTTTCCTGATTAGAAGCTAAGCGAGTGTACCGATGTAAAGTTATGTAAACCTTGCAACCCTTTTGGCATAAGCATTAGTTGGGGAATTTGTTACATATCTCCTTGGTCATTCTTAACGTAAAATCAATGTTGATGCGTCTTCGCATGAGCAACTTCAAATTATACTCGTAAAGGCAGAGCAGTAAATGGAAGTTTACCCTTTAAATAGGAGGTATAGTTTGACAATATTGCCTTATCAGTATCACTTATTGCCGCCGAATTTCCAGCTTTTAGCAGAAGGCAGTCCTTCGTTGTGAGTCGATGCTATATACATATTTAACTGGGCAATGACAAAGCTCCTTTGAAGGTATTCTCAAATAACAAAACAACGTGATGAGTTTGAGCGGATCCGAAACAGCAGATGGAGGGAAACGGGCGAGATTCAGCAAGAAAGTCAGCCAGGAAAGAGCGACATTTTTTGAAACAATCATTTTTACGCATGCCACGTCTCGGATGAAAAATAAAAGACTGTGTACCGTTGGTTACTTAGCTTCCAAAGCCATGAAAGGCCTGATGTTATTTTGTGAGCTTCGCATAGTTTTCTTATCAACTATCATATTTGAAGAAGTTACATGACAGGTAAGATTGTTTCCGACTTAAATGGAGCATCGAGAATGCGTATGCTCCAATTCTGATTAATCTGAATAATACTTTTAAAGCTTTAAATTTCGCCTAGAAGATTACAAGATCCTATCCAACGTACTGTGTGAACGCCTTAAACCGTTCTGCAGCACACTAATCGGCACGTTAGATTAGGTTAGGTTAGGTTGAATAGGGTGTGAGTTCATCGCATTGGACTAGGCACCAGATTGGACCCATCGCCATCCCTGGGGAACCTTAACGGTCAAATAACCTAAACCACTTCGCCCAAGCAATTAATTTCCCTACAGAACCTGAAAATTGTTTCGGTTTTGTTTGCGAGGCCAACCTCCTCCAAATTGTCGAATGTACCGAGGTATTTCCTCCTGTACCGAGCAATAGCTTAACATTCACAGAGGAGATGAGTTATATCCTCTGTGACATGTAAGTCTTCGCAATACCTGCATATGTCTGTATCTGTTGGACCTAATCTCATATAGCGTGCTTCCTTAGAAGACATTGCCCGGAGAGTATCCCTATTACCATTCGTAGCCTTGATCTGCTGAGCTTTAGTAATTCTACAGATTTTTTCTGATCTATCTTAGGCCACAGAGCCTTTGAGACCCTGTGCCCTACTATATTCAACCATCTCTGATCTGCCCCGTTTTTAATATTCTCGAGAATAATTCTCTTGACCACGGCTATTGGTGGTCTAATACCCTCAATTGTTTCATTAGGTGGAAGCTCTGCTCCGGTTTTGGCCAGAACATCAGCCCTTTCGTTACCCTCAATATCCCAGTGTCCGGGTACCCGACACAATCTGACCTGGTTCTGCGCACATAATGCTCTGAGCATTGTGCGGCAGTTCCTGACTATTTGATTTGATGATGAAGGACTCTAGCGCCTTTAGCGCAGCCTGACTATCAATGTAGATAGCGATATTCTTTTTGGACACACTGCATGTATCCGGAAGTCTTAATGACACGTGTAGGTCGATATCCCTGGAGTATATACCTGACCCTGTACCCTCCTTAGTTTTGGAACCATCCCTATAAATCGAAATTTCATTATCATTCGAAACCTCATTCTTTTTCCAGTCTTCCCTATCTGGGTATTGTATTTCGTACGGTGTGTCGAAGTCAATTTCCCCCAAATTTTCATCCGTTTTATCAGGGATGTTGGAGAAGGATTCCATTAGTATGAAGCTATGTCCTACCTGAAGAACCCTGCGTTAGTTTGTGGCTTTTCACCAAACAAGAGCCCCATAGGTAAGGATGGGTCTAACCACCATGATGTACAGCCAGTGCAAGTGCATCATTGATGGACTCAATCCCCACTTTTTTCCTGCTGTTCTCTTACAGATGAAGAGAGCATTATGAACCTTACTGACTCTTTCCTGAACATTAAGTTTCCAATTCAATTTTTTATCCAGGACTATGCCAAGATATCTTGCGCTTTCCGAAATGGAAAGCTACACCCCACCAATCCTGGGTAGTTTGAAGGGTGGTATCTTGTATTTTGTACTAAAAAGTACTAGTTCTGTCTTTTCCGGGTTGACACGAAGTCCACACCCTTCCGCCCATTTTCTGAGCTTGTTGAGGGCTGATTCCATGGTTTCACTCAAGTGTTCAAGAATTTACCCCGAACTAGAATCGCCACATCATTACGCTAAACCCTGCGTTGCTGAGTTCTTTAAGTTTGTCGTCTATGACAAGAACCCAGAGAAGGGGAGATATAACCCCTCCATGGGGAGTGCCTCTAGTAACCGATTTTCTTATTGAACTGTGTCCGAGAGTGGAATTGATATTTCTGGTGACAAGCATCGTGCAGAGTCAATTGGTGATGCTATGATCTACGTTTATGCTTTCCAGAGCGAAATGTGTGCTCTACAAAACCCTTATCCTGCCAGTTCTGCTTTATGGCGCCGAGTGCTGGGCGATAAGCAAGAAGGGAGAGCTGATACTGGGCTCCTTCGAAAGAAAAATACTTCGGCGGATTTTTTGTCCTGTGTGCGAAGAGGGCGAATGGAGGAGAAGATACAACCGCGAACTCTATGAGCTGTACCGAGATGTGGATGTAGTAGTAGCGAATGGACAATAATGCTCCAGCTAAGAGGATCTTTAAATCCCAGCCCCCAGGTTCGAGAAGACAAGGAAGGCCGAACCTCCGTTTCAAAGACCAAGACATCGCGGATGCCACAGCGCTTGGTCTCGACAACTGGAAGCAGACGGCCCGGAATCGTATAGGATTGAAGGTTGCAGTGTCTCAGGCAGAGACTCTTCACGGGTCGGGAGCCCGATAAGTAAGTAAGTAAGTAAGTAAGTAGATGATTAATAGTCAGGTCGACCTAAATACATCTATTTAATTTTTATTAAAGCTAGGATGGAAGTAAACGTGTATAAATCTGAAATGATGGTCGTTTCTGGAACGTCTAGAGTTCCCCTGAAAAAGGTGTAAAAGTTTAAGTATCTTGAGGGCTTATTTATATGGACGATAGAAGGAGCAATGCAGAGCGTGTGATTTGACCCCGAAAAACGTTTACTTGTATAAGGGTTTAATCAAGTCGCAGATGTAATCCAATAGACGACAATCGACGTCCTTGAAGCCAACATAAATAATGCCATTGTTAAAATTTTGCCGAATCTATGTGGCGTATGGTACCAAGCAGTAGGACAGAGTGCTTCAATTAAGCTATTCTGCTCAGCACCAGTCTCTGTCCAGTGAACTGATTGTCAAAAGGAAAGAAATGTGACGCAGACCCATCCACTGACTTTTGGTCAAGCAGCAAAGTGGGCTGGTTCAATCACCCTCACATCTACTACGAACCAATCTCTCTCCTTTGTGATGGTCTGTCAAAAGCAATAGGCAGGGGACAGACTGTTATGGTCACCCTCTACCCTGACCCGAAGACTATAAGCCGCAAGCAGGAGGTGCAAACTTATATAAGATTTGACTGTCCTAGTTACCACCAAAACCTCCTAACGAGGTAAGACAACCAAATTCGCAAGTAGCAATAGAGTTCCCACTGTAATGTCCGGCACATAGTTTTTTCTGTCCACTCCCCCCGCCCCCTCTTGTGGTATGACAATGGACCAAATAATAATATTATAATATGGTCTAAGTGTGTCCCCTTTGGGACATCCATCTTACCTAACCTAACCTAAACCTAACCTATGTGACATTCGTTATAGAAGTTAGACCACTCGTTAGAAGCCGCGAACGACATGAACGACGTCCAGTCCATATATAATGCCATACATGGGCCTTTAAAATAAAAAAAGAATTTCGTTAATACCTCATACCATACACATAGCTTATTTTATTCAATTTCGACATCGATCCGACTTATTGAAAAATCCTTAAAAAAACAACTCCATCGTCTATCTGTTTTCTTGTTCCTTCATTATGGAAGAACCATTTATCCGATTTTTGTGATTTTTGAAGTTTCGAATTCGAAAAGTTGTCAATGTAAGTGAGCCTTACGCCAAAACTTCATAATAAACTACAGAATAAGGAGAGAGACTTCTGTTACTCCCTCCGTCAAAACTTCTTCATAACAATCAACAGAAGGAGGAAAGAGACTTCGGAAATTCCATTCAATATCGTTCTTTGTTGAAATTGTAATTTTTTTTCGACTGACTATGATGTGCAATTGAAAGAAATGAAACAAACCTTGATTTGCAAATTAAATATTTCCAATTTCTAACGTATCATTGACATTTGCGGGCGGAGCTGCGGATCAAAAGCTAGTTAAATATAAAAGATTCTTTTAAGAAATCTTACCTTTATCTACAACATAACTCGTTCTTAAGATATAAACCAAGTCCAAATCGTCAACGCCATTATACCTATCCTACTCGGTAATTTTGTTTCCTTAAGTTGACAACACTATTTTAATTGGCGGCCATTTTGTCAGCTGTCAAGTGATTTATATTCAGTTTGGCTTTATTACAGTCAATGGTGACCGCTAAAGCGCCATGATTACTGACTTTTTCGTTCATCAATTGAACAGCCATGATCTGCAGGAGCTGTGGTTTCAACAAGACGGCCGGCGCAACATGTCACACAGCTCGTGCCACAATTGATTTATTGAAGGAACGTTTGGTAACCGCATAGTTTCACGTTGTGAATTAGCCTCCAAGATCGTGCGATTTAACGCTGCTTGATTTTTTTCTGTGGGGATATATGAAGTTGCTAGTCTACGATAATCCCGAAACGATTGACCACTTGGAGGACAACATTCGCCCCGTTATTGCCGATATACGACCACAAATGTTGGAAAAAGTCATCGAAAATTGGACCTCCAGAATAGACTGCCGTCTTTGTTTTATTCCATTTCAAAGTTCTATACCTCTAAAAAAAACACCCTTTACTAATCAATTTAATTTCCCCTTATTATTTTTAACTCAGAAAATATATCCAATTCCCTGTTTCCATACAATGTTTGGTAATTTAATAACTGAGAAAAAAGTTTGTTTCTAAATTCTTTAGGCGTTGCCAGTCTTACCCCCCTGATCTAATTTTAATTTCAACGACAAAATGTTAATCTTACCATCGGAGTTGTGCTTCCGAAAATTTGTTCACCTATCTACCGTTGCATAAGAGAGCAAATTAAATTTTGTCAAACAAATAAACAGAATTTGGGATGATGTGGTATGGTCGTGGTCATACAGTAATCTGGGGCGTGCTCCGCCCCTTATATCTCTGGTTATAATGAACATTTTGAAAAGTTCATGCTTACATAATGCCATTGTAGCGTTGACAGTTTGGGCTTGCTGGCTTTTTATTTGAAATGTCACTTTAAATATTTTCAACAGGATGCTGGGTGTTGAAAGTGTACTGCTGTGGGGAATATAATTGAATATACGCAGCGAATGCAGTTTAATAAATCAATACATTTTGAAAATGCCAAAATTGCCTATGTAATCCGTGGGTGTTATAAATGGCCTGGATAACAATTGAATGCAATATAGGTTTACGAAACAGGCTTTTACAACGGGACCCCGTCCGACTCCTGCAACTGAATTGGCACAGTAAATTATTTTTGCTGGTGAAGCGAGTTATTGACAGGACATCCGCAGTCCAAATTTAAAAATGCTGAGCTGAAGAAGTGTAAAATCGTTTTTTAAAGCTGTTGCACAAAACTCACAAGCCTGTCATCAGAGGTAAAGATCAAAGCTCCGACGTCCGGTCAATGAGCTTAAATTTTCGAATAATCTAGGTTCCTTGTCAAATTCGACAAACGAGATTACATGGATTAAAAAAATTGCAAATGCTTTTCCTTTTTGTTCCAACTCTTGCCTATGGTCATGCTTATGACTCATGAGGTTTGGGTAATGCTAATGACCCAAAGAATAAGATCGCGGATACAAGCTGCCGAAATGAGATTTCTCCGTTGTATTGCTTGCGTGACCCTTAAAGATCGCATTAGAAATACAAGAATACATGAGGGACTCAATGTCTAGCAGCTACTTCTCCGGACGGAGCGGTCCATGCTTCGATGTTTAACGCATGTCCCTGACCAGGATCCCACGATGTGCCATTGAGTCCGTACCATCAGGCAGGCGTTCTCTAGGTAGACCCATGGATAAGATGGTTAGATCAAGTTTATAATCTCGCCTCTAGCCGAGTGGGGTCTGCCATTGATGATAGTAAAACTGTCTTGAAAATGCTTTTCAGCTCAGCCGTTCGGACTTGGCGTAAAATTGTAGGTCCCTTCCATTCGTCCCAAAAATAAAAACTCACACAAAAGAATGGTTGTGAGAAGCTAGGCCTAAGGTGTCTACACGCCTGTTGCGCCAACTATTTATTTCTTTATATCCTCGGCTTCTTGATAGATGCACTCTTTGAGGGCTTCAAAAGTCTGAGGCTGTTGACATCGACTCTTTGACTTTAATAAACCCCACAAAAAGCAGTCTGGAACGGTTAAATCAGGCAATTTTGTCTGCCACTGCAAATCGCAAAATCGAGAAGTTAGGCGACCCGGAAAGAAAGTCTGAGGACTGACTTTTTGTTGTTGCTCGTTCAGTATGCGCCGTCGCTCCCTGCGTTTGGAACCACATGTGATATGTTCTCGAGTCATTGTGTATGGCTCTGTAGCGCTCGCCGTCTATTCTACAGAATTCGTTTGGCGGTTTTGAAAAAAAAGGCCGAATGACACCATGAAGAAACTTTGAAAGGGTGTAAAAGATCGCTGTGGGTTATGGTTACGGGGATTTTCGGTGCCCCAGAAGCGATAATTTTGCTTATTCACATTTTCACAGAGATAGAAATGGGGCTCGTCGCTCATACTGATTTTCGACGAAAATGTATCTTCTTCGTGGTCGAGGTTCATGACGCCTTAAACGTAGGTTACACATACACAGCTAATGCCCTGTTTGCACTTTGTTAGGGAACAAAGTGCCGGTACGGGCAAAACCGGGCGGGTACAGCAAGTTGGTATGTAGTAGATATGTATGTATATAAAAATAAAACCGTTTTCGTGTGAATATATATAGTGATTCGAGAGATGTTCGAATCACACCACCATTGTCGGGTCTCTTTTCGTATCTCTACCATGAATGTAATGACCGGTGATTGGCAGCAAATAGATGTGCTCAGCCCCACATCTCAGCTCAGCGCCACCCTCCTTAATAACGGACTGTCAGAGACTACCAGCGGGGGGTTAGCTTCGATCACTCCTTTGCTCTCCCCGAAGGCTAACCGCCAACAGAAGAAGCTGACAACAGACGGGGTTGGACTGCTACGGTCACCCCTCGCCTTTTCACCGAAGACAAATCGCGAAATCCACTGTCGATACCATGCAGCAGGTTGGAGTCTCAATCAAGCTTTTCTGCTCAGTCCAGTCTCTGTCACGTAGACTGATTGTCAAAGGAAAATAAACGGAAGGCAGACTGCTACGGTTGCCCCCATCCTTTCTCCAACAGACAATCCATTCAGTGACTTTGGTCAAGCAGCAAAGCAGACTGGTTGAATCAGCCACCTCTGCTACGCACCAGTCTCCCTCCCTAGTGGATGGCCGCGTCAGAGGCAATAGGCAAGGTCTAAGTCTAAGTTTGTCCCCTTTTGGGACAGCCACCTTACATAACCTAACCTAGTTTACAAATATCATCCTCTTTAAGAACCATTTTCCTTAAATAATACCCGAAATCATACATGTTCCTCGACCCATGCTTAGAACCCTTCTTCAAGTGGAGCAGGTCCGAGATTTTACTGCCATTTTAGCCTGATGTCTACATTGTTCCACGGTTGACCACCTTCTCAGGTGTTCTGCCATGATCCATTTGTGAATCAGATGTTCTACCATTCCTCTACCAATTAAAGAGAATGATTCTGGTCCCAGCAACTTTTCAGTTGACCCTTATTTTGCAAGGGAGTCCGCCTTTTCGTTGCCGTCGATCCCTATGTGTCCTCGTACCCAAGTCAGGGTTACCTGATTTTTAGATGAACACTTATTGAGCTTGAATACACACTCCAGTGCCAATGATGTTTGTCTGTTCCATGCATCTAATCATCGCCTGATGGTCCAGTCCAGTGCTAAGGATATTTCTTCCTTCCTCCTGACTCTCAAGCAAGTAGTCCAACGCATGCAGCAAAGCAATTATCTCAGCCTGGTATACTGAAGTGTAATGTGACGGCCTAGTTCCAGCTCTTCTGAACAGATACCGGCCCCTGCTCTGCCATCCATCATGGATGCATCCGTGAAAATCACTATTTCACCATTCCTCTTTTCTGGAAGTAATCCGTTCTCAATACGAGATTTGCAATCTGTTTCCTCCGCATTAATGAAGAGCCCTTGTTCCAGACACCACCGCTCAACCACTTTGAGGGCACTCCTCATGATATCCGTCGTGACGCGACGTCTAAAAATTTTTCTCCTGCCATTATGGCGGTGCCATGAAATAAAGTCTTATGCAAAAAGGTCCAAAACCAGTGGCGTAACTATAGCATCTGAGGCCCGTGGCAAATTCTTTGGATGGGGCCCTCCCAGTAAAAATCGACACGTTATAATTTAGTTTTAATAAACCCCTTAAGTAGTTACCAACACTATTAATAATATTGTGTGCATTTTAGTAAAATTTCTATCTTATTAAATTTTATTTTCAAGAATATATGTTTATACATTTGTAATGAAATAACAGTTTAATTTGAATGAGATAATTATTAATAAAACTCTTTTCTCCGAGCTTTCTGACCCGCAAAACTAGGTATCTATAACATCATCGAAATTTAAAGATCGGGCCATAAAATGTTCAATAGGCAGAATAGCCAAGTTACGTAGCCTGCCTTGTCCCATAGAGTTTCTTAAATAGGTTTTTATTAATTTTAGTTTTTTAAAATGATCGTTCAGCACAGGAATTGTAATAAATAACATTAATACAGAAAGTACTGAGTGAAGACAAGACAAAGTATATGCTGTCATCAAGAAAGGACACCCAACACCAACGTCTTGGACAGAGTGTCACTATAGACAGATATAACTTTGAGGTGCTTAAGGACTTTGTCTACCTAGGCTCTGTTATGAACTCAGACAGTGACACCAATGCTGAGATTAAACAAAGCTGTTTCTTTGGGCTATGAAAGCAATTGAGTAGCAAAGCCCTTTCTCGAACAACTAAAGTGACCCTTTCTAAGACATTAATCATCCCAATCCTACTCTGTGGTGCAGAGGCATGGACTCTATCAAAAGCGGATGAGATTACTCTTGGTTGCTTCGAGAGGAAAATTCTTTGAGTAATTTTCGGTCCCGTCTGCATAGACGGTGAATGGCGGAAGAGATACAACGACGAACTGTACAGCGACATCGACCTAGCCAGGAGAGTGAAGGTCCAACGACTGCGTTGGCTGGGTCATGTAGAGCGAATGGACGTGAATGCTCCGGCCCGGAAGATCTTCGAATCCACACCCGAGGGACGGCGCAGTAGAGATAGACCGCGAATCAGGTGGCGCACGCAAGTGGAAGGGGACCTTAACCAACTTAGCGTGCGAAATTGGAGGCAGCTGGCCAAAGATCGTGCTGGCTGGAGACGCTTCTTGGTTGAGGCCCAGGTCTACCCCGGACTGTAGCGCCACCTTAAGTAAGTAAGTATGTACATACTTCAGGAAAGCTGCACGACATTAAATGATTCTTTATTCTCTAATACACGAAGACTTCTCTATTTCGTCTCTGAAAGTGGGGCAAAAACTGAGAATTTCCCTGGAAAATTATTCAGATATGTCTTTTTGTATATATCAACAAATTCAAATTTACAAATTTACAGCTTTTTTTATAAAGATCAGTGTCATTTAACATTTGCAAAGTGAAAGGTTGCAAAACACTGAAATTGGAAAAAATTTTATTCATTGGAAGGAAACGCGATTTCAGTTGATTAATAATTATGTCCAATACTCGATAAAATATGTTCACTTTGAACAAACTTTCTCGCAAAGTTCGTCAGAATGGCGTTTTACCTTCCTCTGACCAGTTTTAGAAAATTTGGTTGATGCATCATTTTTCTGCTACACTATTTGCTTTCATTTTTAAATTTACAAATTCTTGTCTATACCTTTCCAATTTGCCTAGACACATTTTCAAACCCTTTAAGGTTAATGCATTTGAAAGATCGGTGGCTTTAGACTGAAGTGCTTTAGAGCTTATATTTTTTTTTTGAACACTTAGGTACAAAATTTTAATAAAAATGTTAGGTTATTTCTGAGCTCGGGGCTTCTTTGGCCGGGGCCCTCTCGGGTCGGGGGCCCTTGGCATTTTGCCAGCCCTGCCACCCTATAGTTACGCCACTGTCCAAAACGTAATTTTGGACTTTATTGCACTTCTGAAATTGCAATAAAGTCCAAAACGAAGTGGAATTAAAATCCACAATGCATAAACAGTATAGAATAAGTGTGGGGGCATGCTGCCGATGACATAGCCATAATGGGTGCCATGAAATATTGGACTTTATTGCACTTTCAAAAATGAAATAAAGTCCAAAACTCGTTTTGGATTTTATTGCAATTTCAAATCAATGAAATAAAGTCCAAAACTCGTTTTGGATTTTATTGCAATTTCAAAAGTGCAATAAAGTCCAATATTTCTTGGCACCCATTATGGTTATGTCATCGGCATATCAAACTGTGTGAATGCCAGTTGCGACTTGCGAGTCGCTTCAAGTTTGTCCAGAAGAGAGTTCACAGTGTAGGTGAAAGAACACCTTCTTGTGGGCAACCGCTGCTTTTCGTGTGAAAGTGCATTACTTGAAAACGGCTGGACCGATTTGCCAAATTTTTGTTTATTTAATTGTTAAAGAAGAAAAAAAAATTTATCAAAACTCCTGGCTATAAGCGACCTACACTACCATTCCAATTTTAATAAGTTTATAACGACAATGTCGGCTTAGTGGCTCAGTTGTTAGTGTATCGGACTACAAAGCAAGAAGTCTGGTTAAATAGCACCCAAGTCCGATTGACATTTTTGTAACAATACTAAATTTACATCAGTTACAATGAAAATGTAACTTTCGTATCAATGTGGATTATACTTTCGCAACAATGAGAATTTTATCCTCAATGCGTCAAAAGAAGTATAACCTACAGGCTAAAGGCTTTGGCTACCAGGCAAAGATGACATCGGCCCCAGGGTCAGGCGAAAAATTGCTCTTGTAGATCGCAGATTTTTCAGAGCCCTCTTTTATAGAACCAAGAGGCATTTTTTTCCACAAACTTTACATATAATATTTATACCCGCAGACCAAAGTGCAATCTCTCGCTTTTATTGAGGTACAAACTCGCATTTATGAACCAAATGAAAAAAATTGCGAGCTATTGAATAGTCTATAATAAGGAAGTTTTCGAAACTGTAACAAGTCCAATAGCATTAGCAACCTGATCTCGTACAAAGAAAAAATTAATTTCCCAACAGTTAATGGGTTTGGAACTTTTTAATACTCCTTCTCCTTCCTCGACTTAACAGTTTCCTTGAATATGATTACATTTTTTTTAATTAATGACCCTCGAAGTTGTCTCTGCAAAGGCGTAAACTTAGATTCATACTTATCACATTTCGTCACTTTGAAACTTGCGTTTAAACTATCCATCCGCACTATTAATGGCATACTGATGGAAAACGAGAAGAACTTTTGCTGCGTGAAGCTCCTTAATAAAATCAATTGAGTTGATTGAATTTCCATGCATAAATTAAGAAGTTTCCACGGCGGGAATTAACAACTCCTTAAGCCTCGATGTTTTTTTTCTCTTCAAGTTAAAGTCCTCTGAGCCTTCTTCTTCAATCGTTCGTTAGCCACCGCTCGTACTAAATCGATCAGAATGTTTCCTAATCGTCGTTGTTGACGATGTCGCCATTTCTACGGTAGCCTTTGGCATCGTTTTTGCCGTTATCATCAGGGAGTAACTTAATTACACACGCCAACCTTGGATCACAAAAACAAAACGAATTTGATTTGGGTTGTTTCTTTGAAATTTAATTAGTTTCTTGTCAAGGATTTTTTTTTGTACGAAGGCAAAAATGGAAATAAAATGCAATTGGACTTTCCACAATTTTTTATTTCATGTATTGCTTTTGAAATTTTTCACTTGGCACTTGGTTCACTAGAAAACAGTTCATTTTCTTTATTAAAGATTTTCCCTTTTTAAAAGGCATGGTCGACGAAATGAGAATAATTTAATCGGGAATAGAGTTTCCCGATGTGATTCCAGGTACCTTGTCAGACGTCGGAAAGAGGATATTAATAATGAAAAAAAAAAAAAATAATAATCATTGACGGGAGAGAACTGCAGGTAGATAGAAGGAGCAAAAAAAAAGGTAAAGTAAAGGAAATCTAAAGTCAATTCTGTGTCCTAATGAAGCCTTTTAAAAATGTCGAATCAATATCGATTCTCATTAGATGCCATCTGTTGCTAGAAGAGGCGATAGTCGGTCTCAATTATTATATTTAAAAGTGATATCGAAGATGGAAGTTAAAAAAAAAAAAAAATATGCGGTGCAACAGGCGGTAGACACCCAAGGCCAGGCTTCTCGCAACCATTCGTTTGTGTGAGTTTCTATTTTTGGCACGAATGGAAGCGACCTACAATTTTATGCCGAGTCCGAACGGATGAATTGAGAAGCCTTTTCAAGACAGTCGGTACTCGCGGATGTTTGTCAGACGTTCGCGAGAGGTGGTGCAGTAGAAAAAACTTTTAAGATGTACTCGTTGGAAACCCACTAGCCTTCGGAAAGCATATCCTTTCTAGTTTTGAGGGATATTCTTTATTCACGGATCCCCAGAATGTTATTCTAATAGGACATAAAAGCCTTCTTTATTGGTAGATTAGGAACACTGTACACAGGGCACAGCATCAGAAAGGCTTTGGGCCCATGAAAGCCTGGGCTCTCATCACGTAACTTTTCAAACACTATGTCTTCATGAGATATAGCACAATCATAAAAAGGTTGGGTGTAGGAATAATTTGGAGTCAATCTGGTTAGAGCTTAGAGCTATTGTAAGTACTGCTTGACTGTCTGATGAGTAGGTATATGTGGATGATAACACATTTTACTACCGATTTTAAACAAAGGATGCGAAAAGAATTCGCCGACGAATTCGAAAAAAGAGGCGGAGAAATGACGAGAAATCAACAAGTTGATGTTATTCCCATTTCCCATTCTTGAGCACCTTCAAGGGAACTACAAGAATAATAAGAATAAGCTGGCCGGGGACGGACAAACGGAACCGGTCATTATGTATCCAAGGCAATTTTACCAGAAATTACCATAAGCGACTGTCTTCTTAGAAAGCATGCAATAAAAAAACTAGGACTTTCAGACACAGATGTGTGTAGATTTTGTATTTATAGGGGTCGAGGAAGACAATACACCATCAATATGTGTGGTACAAACTAGGGGAAACTACTTCTTTAACAAAATAGAAGACATAGGGCTTATCCACCCAGTAAACATATTTAAATTGGCCGGAACCAACCAAAAATGTCACCTACCATAACAAAAAAGTTGTAGATGGTGTATCATCTAATTCGTTTGCTATAAATGCCCCAAGGATCTATTCTTTCTCCAACTCTATTTCTTCTCCACATAACGATTTGCTTGGATCGACAAATAATAATATATACAGCTTTGTAGATAACAGCACTCTTAATATATCTTTCATCTCGAACAGTGGGCCTGTGAATACGGCTACATCACACAGTCAGAGATGTGAACAAATTAGTTCTCTAAATGATGAACTGTGGACAAAATCTTGAAGTGGGGAAAAGACAACTTGGTTGTATTTAATGCAAACAAGACACAGCTCACAACATTTTCTAGGAAAAATTAATCAACAGTTCCTCAGATACAAATGGATGACCATCCAATCCATCCCAAGGATTCAATGCACCTTCTAAAGGTACAGCAAAAATCGATCGAAGCAGCAAAAAGAGCCACAAGAGTGGTCCGCCATGGGTACTTGTAATATAACAAGAAACGAATGCCGTCCTTCAATGAAGCCATAACCGAAAGACTCACGCAGTGCGGGGTGGACCTGGGTATCAACCAACACGCCTCTCGAGTTACCACGAACTTTCGCTAACCGCCTGTAGTTGCACACTCCAAGTTGGTTGCGGTCCTCTTCCACTTGTTTGCGCCACCTAAGGTGAGGTCTTCCTCTACTGCGTTGTCCATCCGTGTTGGAATCGAAGACTTTACGGGCTGGAGCGTTGGTGTACATTCGTTCTAAATGTCTTAGTCGACTGATACGTCCTTTTTTGACTAGGTCGATGTCGCTGTACAGCTCGTAGAATTCGCTGTTAAATCTCCTCTTCCAAAACCCGTCAACGCAAACGGGATCGAAAATCACTCGAAGAATTTAGCATTCGAAGCAATCAA
Source organism: Cheilosia soror (assembly GCA_949372485.1). NCBI lineage: Eukaryota > Metazoa > Arthropoda > Insecta > Diptera > Syrphidae > Cheilosia > Cheilosia soror. The sequence goes on from OX443563.1 coordinate 38,323,147, forward strand.
GGAGATCCTCATCCGCCTTTGACAACGTTCATAATTCTGCGCCATAAAGCAGGACTGGGATGATGATCTTCATCTATATAGAGACTCCTTGGTGTTTTTCGACAAGACCTTACTAGTCAATTGGCTTCTTAGGCCAAAGAAACATCGGTTGGCAAGTGTATAATTCTTCGCTTGATTTCTGATGTGATGTAATTTTCAGAGTTAATAGCGCCGAGGTAGAAAAAGTCCCGAACTACCTCAAAGTTACATCTGTCTATCGTGACATTCTGTCTGATTCGTCGATTCGTAGGTATACATACCTCTGTAATTCCTACGAACTTTCTAGTAAAATAATGAACTTCATCAAATCTTTAGGATGCAGCAGCACAGTAAGTAATTAATTACAGCATTTACAGCTAGAGTTGGGTCAGTATTGAGTTGAGCGTGACTCGGGGACACGGGATAGGTACTCCACAGCACTCATAACTAACCTAACCTAAGTATAAGGTCAGATATTTATATCAGTTACTAGCTGAGCCCGCAAATTCGTTCGCTTTGTGAAATATAAGTTGCTTAGTTTATTTACCTATAATAATCATAGTAACTAAACCTATCACAATATCAGGCAAGTTTCAGCCATTTGCGCACGTCCTCAGACAAACATTGCATGCTTCTCCTTTCAGTCTTTTTCTAAGAGACAGTAACAAAGGGGAAACACCAAAATGGAGAAAACTATTATAGTTTCAATACATGGGGTAACACACTGAATACAAATTCGCCCCACCACACTTCCAGTTGTCTCATATTATCTCGCCAGCCATCTGCACATTTCTTCTCTGGTGATTATAGACGTGTTTTTCTGAAACCTCGCCAGTCCATCAGTTCATTTGGACAATTGCCCAGCAAGCTGAAGTCAGCCAAACTTTTATATCGCCAAATTGGTATACATGATTTTCTTTGTGCATGAACACACGATCATGGGCATCACTTTCATTGCTATGAACGATTTGGCTACACACAAAAACAAGGCGCCATTCCATGAAATAAAATTTGGCAAATATAGGAATAGTGAACTTTGCTCTATTCGCATGTGTCTTCCCATGAACGTCTTATCCAGCGAGACAGGAAGTAAGTGAGTAGAAAAAAAGGTAGATGGCACAGAAAATGCAACGAAAATCCACTTTAAATATTTTGTATTTTTATACACAATCCCGCTGTTAGGCAGAACGTTCCATTCAATATATACGATGATAGACAAGAATTCCGTCCACCTGACCAAAGCGAAATACGGGTAGCAATATCCAAGCTAAAGAACAACAAAGCTGCAGGGCCTGATGGTCTACCTGCCGAGCTTTTTAGAGCAGCTGGAGATGCACGAGCATGCACCAACTCATCTCCAAAATTTGGTCAGATGAAGGTATGCCTGATGAATGGAATCTCAGCATCGTTTGCCCGGTCCACAAGAAAGTAGACCCCTTCAACTGCGCCAACTACAGAGGTATCAGTCTCCTAAACATCGCATACAAGATCCTGTCTGCCATATTGTGTGAACGCCTTAAACCCTTTATAAATAACCTGATTGGCCCCTATCAGAGCGGTTTTAGGCCAGGAAAGTCCACCGTCGATCAAATTTTCACACTTAGGCAGATCCTGGAAAAAACCCAAGAAGTTCAAATCGATACCCACCATCTTTTCATCGATTTCAAAGCCGCGTACGACAGCATCTATAGAGACGAGCTATAAAGAACCATGTCTAGCTTTGGCATCCCTGCAAAACTCGTTCGATTGTGTAGGATGACAATGGAGAAAGCTCGCTGCTGCATCAAGGTCGGTAACGACCCCACCAAAACCTTTGATGTCAAAAGAGGATTTAGACAAGGTGACGCGCTGTCGTGCGACTTTTTCAACATCATACTTGAAAGAATCGTCCGGAACTCACAGGCCAACACGCAAGGCACGATCTTTCAAAAGTCCGTCCAATTACTTGCATACGCCGATGATATTGACATAATTGGTAGAACACAGCGGGCTGTACTGGTACGTTTGCTAGTATAGAAGCGGAAGCTTCTAAAATGGGTCTAGCGGTCAACGAGGGCAAAACCAAGTATATGCTGTCAACAAGAACGGACACCCAACATCGTAGAATCGGACAAAACATCACAATCGACAGCTATAACTTTGAGGTAGTGAGGGACTTTATCTACCTCGGTTCTGCTATAAATTCTAACAACAACATCTCAGAAGAAATTAAACGAAGAATAACTCTTGCCAACCGCTGTTTCTTTGGGCTAAGAAGGCAACTGAGTAGCAGAGCCCTATCCCGAACAACTAAGAAGATTCTGTATAAGACCTTGATCATCCCAGTCCTGCTTTATGGCGCTGAAGCTTGGACTCTATCTGAAGCGGATGAAGATATCCTCGGCCGCTTCGAGATAAAGAGAAGGAGAAGGAGATTCAACCACGAACTATACGAGCTGTACAGCGACATCGACCTGGTCAAAAAACTGCGAGTAAGTCGTCTAAGATGGCTAGGACATGTGGAGCGGATGGAAACAAATGCTCCGTCTCGTAGAGTCTTCGAGTCTAACCCGGAGGGACAACGCAGTAGAGGAAGACCTCGCCTTAAGTGGCGCGCGCAAGTCGAAGGCGACCTCAATCGACTAGGAGTGCGCAACTGGAGGCAGCTAGCTAAGGATCGGGCTAACTGGAGAGGCTTGTTAGCTGAGGCCTCGGTTCACCCCGAACTGTAGAGCCGCCTAAGTAAGTAAGTTATACACAATCTCTTCAAATTCAAGCATTTAACTTTTACAAAGTCTTTACAATCACTAAATTGTAATTCTTCAATGTTTTCAATTTGTATTTCGCATTTTGTTTTAAGCTTTTTACCAATAAAATAGATAAAACCTATCCCACGTTCATAGTAATGGAAGTCATGCCCAAGGCAGTGTGTCCATGCATTTTATGCGTACAAGTGTCAGTGAAATTTCGCCGATGGACATTTTATTGATAATTTTTATACAAACTAAAAGTACGGGAATTTCTTTAGAAAAAATTCCCAAATGTTCAAACATTTCAAATTGTGAAGTCCTGTCGTCAAAAATTTGCTAAAAAGATCCACCTCACTCGTTTATCTTGATTGACAATTAACGGAATGCCTACCGGTTCTGTTGAACTCTCACGTATCTGTCCCAATTAGTGACAAATCACTTTCGTTAAAAAAAAAATAAATCAATCCAAACGGAACAGATATGATGATGTCAAGTCTATTTTTAAACTGTCACATAACACCACAGCGCAGCGCCGCGCCATCAGGACTTTAACCTCACATTCCCATTGTGGAGCTATGCTAACCAATGCACCGCATGGCATACGTTACGTACCCCCAACCGACCGCAAATCCTTTACGCATTTAAATGTATTTTGTGTTGGGTGACATCAAAGTAATGTCAGCAATACAATGTTTCCCATGGAAAGCCCCTATTGCTGCCTCCAATCCAACTACATGTGACAGCTCCTGCTAGAACTATCAAGAGAGTGCATTGAACAGGAAAACTCTACTGTAACTGTACAGTGTACATGTTTTATATACTTTACGACAGCGCAATGTTTCTAGTGCAAATGTAGCCGGAATACAAAAAACGAGCATGAGAAAAAAAAAATCAACTTCACACACAGCCATACTCTACTCTGATGGTGCTGAAATCAAACGATATACGAGTAGCAGCCTGAATACCGACAAACCTTTTTATATCTATGGCCTACTTATTCCACATGACTGCCAGCCAACTGACTTTCATTTTCTTATTTTATCTTCTGTTTTTTTTTTTTGCAACATTATCTGCACTCATGTAGTTTCCCCCATTTGGGGGTGGGTTGGGTATGGCATAGTTTCATGATGGGGTTTGGTCACCTTTTCATAGTATCAAGGCTTGTATTATGTATAGGTCGTATACTAATCAGAGTCACATTTCCTGGAATCAGGAATATCAGCCAATGCCAGTCGAGTCGATGGCTTAGCATTTAGCACAGTGCAGTGCAAATGAAGTCCTAGTGCGGTTTAATAATAATTTATCGGAATTTCTTGAAAAGATTTCAAGCGGTATGTCCTTCTAGCTCGTTATGAGGAAATTTGAATGATTTCGTCACGTATCTTGCATTTTATTGGAAAGAAGCGCCAAAGGAAAGGACTAAAAACTGATAAATTTGCATTGGCTTCATGAATGATTGCACAAGAAAAGGATACATGTCTCAATATAAATTGGGTTTCAGAATATTGGCAATTCGTATATCGATTTGCTATGAGTGCTACTGTGCAATGTTACTGTCAGCATTTTCATGAGGAACGTGTCTGAAACAGATTGCAATACATTATCCAAAAGCTTTTGTGCAGAAATTACTAGGTTAGGTTGTAAAGTTGATCGCGCACGAAATAAACTGCATTGATTACGACCAATTTGTCTCTACGCCCAATGACGACGTTAAACAGGGACAAATCCTAGCAAATTGTTGATGTTTTGATGAACTTACCTTTGACACGTATCTGCATCTTTCTAAAGTAAATTGCGCTGAATTTAAATATCAAAGACAGGGTGGTATAAAGAAAACATTGAATGGGCCAAAATAAGGAGTAGCAGCATTTCCGTTGTTGAGATTATTGACGAGTTTTTCTTATAGTTGGAATAAGAACTATTTCTAACAATACGTCACAATATTTATACACCCACCACACATCACGGCTTACCCCATTTCGGAGTAAATGCATCTGAATGACCTTCAATAGGTAAGCTTAGGTTAGTGGGTTGGCAAGACAGGAAAAACCTGTACCAGTGTACATACCACAATTAGATCAATGTAGATCCGTGGTGATGTCTTTAGGGGTTTATAACTCCCACCATCCCGAGGTATTTCAGGTCATTTATAGATCTTTCGGAAAGTTATTCTATATCCTCGAAAATGTAACTACCAAGGATTCTATTACTTATGTGGCAGAGCGCTGCCTGCACATCCTCGTCATCCGTGTTGATTCCCATTTTCTTGGTATGGTATTTCAGCGTATTGTGGCGGTTGATAGTGGACATTCTTGCCATCTTAAAAAAAAAAAAAAAATAAATAAATAGGTGGCGCAACAGGCGGGTGACACCCAAGGCCTAGCTTCTCGCAACCATTCGTTTTGTGTGAGTTTCTATTTTTGGGACAAATGGAAGGGACCTACAATTTTATGCCGAGTCCGAACAACTGAATTGAGAAGCTTTTTCATGACAGTCATACTCTCGGATGTTTGTCAGACGTTCGCGAGTAGAAAAAACTTCAAGATGTAATTTGTGTTTTTCCGGGGATCGAACCTGGGATCCCTCGCACAGTAGTCCAGCACACTAACCACTGCGCTACTGCGCCCAGTGTCATCTTATCAGCTTTTTATATATCCAGATATGTACATCTCTCTGACGCTCCAGGAACCCGTATGTCATCTCGATAGCGACTTACAAGCTTCGATATTCGATTTTAATTCAATGGCGGAGGTAGCTTTTATTGCCGCTTGATTGTCAATAAAAAAAAGTAATATCTGCTTGAAGTATTGTCATCATTGCAACCTGTATTAGAAGCTGTTGTCATTGACAGTGTTTTGGCTTATTGGAAAACGATGCTGTAGTGAGGAAGTCTAATTGAACTTGATAGTCCGAGACTTTATGATCTGGAAAAAAGGGGGTTTCACTAAATTCTTTAAATCGTTGAAACCTAATTTTATTATAGGCTGCGATTTTAATGCGAAACATACATTTTGGGGTTCTAGATGCATCTCGCAAAAAGGTAAAATGTTCCATGGGGCAGGTATGGGTACAGTTCTGATTTTCACTCGACGGGCCAACCGATATTTCGAAAATACCTAACCTGATCGACTTTTTCGTTGCGAAAGATATATCTACCACCACATCAAAATTGAAGAGAGCTTTGATATGTCCTCTGATCATTCGCCAGTTATTTTGATATTGAGCGGAAAACTAGTCTATAACCCATAGTCAGCGAGATTGACTAGTAGAACAACTACTAACTGGAACGGTTTTAGGAACGAAATCGAAGCGAATGTTGAACTGAGCGTTCCACTTATGACACCATACGAACTTGAGGTTGAAATTGACCGCTTCGTTGAGATTGTACAGCTCGCCACCTGGAATAATACGCCCAAACCAAAGAAAAAGCCGGACAAATACGGTTTACGAATTGGTCAACCAAAAAAGGAAAGCGCGTAATAAATGGCAACAAAATCGTTCTCCGCAACATAAAGCATATTTCAACTTTTTGTGCAACTTGTTTAAGACGACTATTAAGGATTTCAAGAATCGTTTGATAGGCTCTTACTGCGAAAAAAGATTCCAATTATTCGCTTTAAAAAGCTGTAAAAGGCACCAAAAGGGCGTTAGGCAATAACGCCCACGTCGATTTGGAAATATGTAATGCCCAAAAAAAAACTCGTGCAATTTGTTGTTTCAACAATTTTTCGTCGTATTGGGTGTTATTTCCTTTTAGGTTTCGTTTTTTTGACAAGCAGTAAAGCCCAAAATAGTAAGTGGAAAATGCACAGACAGTGGAGTAAGTATGGGGGGCATGCCGCACCCCTTCAACTTAAATCAAAATGAATGTGCAAGGGAAGATAAAGATAAAGTGGATGTTTTTGCAGCCCATCTGAAAGAAACGTTTGAACCGTACGATGGGCAAGTGGTTAACGATAACAACGATGGGACTGAACTACATTCAACACTCGCAAGTGCAACGCTAAGAGAACTAAAACATGAGATCGAGGATCTTAAACCTAAGAAAGCTCCGGGCTATGATTTGATCACGGAAGAAGTTTTAAAAGCTTTTCCCAAAAAAACACTAACTCAGCTTCTCCAAATTTTTTTAATGCTGCGCTCAGATGGAAGTCATAATGGTTCTAAAACCAGGAAAACCGCCAAATGAGATAAAATCATACAGACCAATTTCGCTTTTTCCAATCATATCCAAAATTTTCGCTAAAGCGTCTACAACCGGTTATAGAAGATAATATTATAATCTTAAACATTACCATCAGTTTGGGTTCAAAAGTAAGCGTTCGACGATTGACCAGGTTCATAGAATTACTGACGTAATCGAGAAAGCACTTGAGGAACGAAAAATATGTACTTCGTGTGGCACGAAGGCTTAAAACTAAAATTACGACAAGTTCTCCCAGTACGTCTATATGATATTCTGAAATCATATCTCGGCAATAGACTTTTCCGTGTAAGACATGGAAACGAATACTCGGATCTAAAAGAAATTTGGGCTGGTGTACCTACCGCAAGGAAGAGTTCTTGGGCCGCTTCTCTACCTGTTATATACTCGTGATATACCAAACGAAAATGACACTATTTTTGTTACGTCTGTAGATGACACTGCTATTCTAGCATTAGGTAAAACAGTCGACTGCAAAACTGCAAGCCGCATTAAATAAAGTAAATGAATGGACGATGGTCTGGCGAATCGCTCTCAATGAAACTAAATCTGTTCACTTGAACTTCACATTTAAAAAAAAGAATGACTTGCCAATTTTTCTAAACTCGGCCAAAATACCTTTTGCGAAAGAAGCCAAATACCTAGGAATGGAATTCGCATGTGAAAATGAAACGCAAAGAGCTCGAACTCAAATATAGATAAATGTACTGGTTACTTGTGGAAAACATTCCCAGCTGAGTACCGAGAACAAACTGCTTTTATACAAGCAATGGCTAAAGCTACGGTTACGGTATACAACTTTTGGGTTGCACCAAGGAAACAAATGCCAATATTATACAATCTTTTCAAAATAAAGTGCTTCGAGAAATTGTAAAAGTACCGTAGTATATTAGAAACGGCGATATCCACAGGGACCTCGGAATACCTACAATCGAAGCTGAAACTAGAAGATTTGCGAGAAAGCATAGAAACCGACTAATCGGACACACCAACAATGCAGTCCTACAAATTTTGGATGAGAGCAATTTATTGCGCCGAGTACAAAGAACAAACCCTTTCGACTTGGCGATATAGGGAATAAACGCGTCTAAATTACGGAACATGCAGGATCTTTCATTGGAGAGTAACCTGTCAAAAGTTTGTGCATAAGCAGTCAGGCTGTGTTTCCATCAGCTTCATATAGGTATAGCTTAACAAAACGGCACTGTTTACAGCCGATTCCTGTATGAAAATATTTAGGGACTCTAGTCTTGCTCTTGGTTTTCACTGACCCCGTGGTATCAGTGCAAGCCATTCTTTGAATCTTAATCGTTGACATACTTGAATTTTAATAGCCGGCTCTAGGTTTGTGGGTATTCCTCTTGGAACGACAGTATGTGTTCCGGTGTCGGATAACGAATCTTGCACCATGCCTCCCCGTAATTAACCAAGGGCCTTCGACTAGAGACAATTTACTCGTAGGCAGCATTATATATGTGCATAGCTAGTAGGTTTAATAAGTGACAGACAGTATGAATTTCGCAGCAATTGTTTTACCGGGGACCTTTTGAGCTATACGCAACTCACTTATGGACAAATAACAAAATGGCGAGTCTAGACCATTATTGCATTTGACATATCGAAGACTTTTTAATTTTGACGGGGTTTGTCTACCTAAGCTCCACTATCACCTCGCAGAATGACATCAGCGCAGAGACCCAACAAATAATCACTCTTGTCAATCGCTGTGCGAACGGGCTAAGAAGGCAAAGCAAGCAAAGCCCTCTCGTGCAGAACCAAGGAAATATTGTACAAGACCGTAATCATCCCAGTCCTGTTGTATGATGCAGAAGCATGGACCTTATCGAAAGCTGATGAAAACCTCTTGCAACGCTTTGAGAAAAAGATTCTGCTAGTGATTTTCGATCCAGTTTGTTGCATTGGAGTGTTGAGTAGAATTAAGAACTTTACGGGCTATACAACTACTTTTATCTGGCGGCTGATAGCTATGGACAACAATGCACCATGACGTCAAGTGTTTGAGCCCGCCCCTTAGGGACAACGAAGCTGAGGAAGACCACATCGCAAGAAAGCAACCTCAACTGACTATAGGTGTTCCTAAATGGAAGCAGCTAACTAGGTACCGCGCTGCATAAAGGGGCTTGTTGGTTGAGTCCTTGGTCTACCCAGACCATCTTTATCGCATATTTTGCACATTCTTCGTTACCACTAAAACTACTCCTTTTCTATTTCGCATAAACTTCTTCCAGATGTTCGCATTTTATTCTTCTGTCAACATTCGTCTGGGATTCTTAGATGAACTCGCCGTAGAATGAAATCTTCTTTCGGGGATTTCGAAGAAACGAAGCCTTGTTGGCTAGGAATTTACAGCTGATGCCAATATGCGAGGCAAATTTCTTTGCCAAAAGGCCTAATTTTCTACTTACGAAATGTAGATATTCATTCATATTCTTACAAATCTTGTTTTGAAACATTATAAGAAGGTATGGCAAACCCAAATAAAATATAATTCTTGATATACGATGTGCGATATCAAAGCGATAATAATATCTTAAAACTTTTCCGACAACTGTACTCCACACAAATAATTTTTTTCTTAGAGTTCTTATGAAATTTTTAATGTTTTTTTGCAATCCTAAACGAAATCAAGGGAATATTTCTTGGAAAAGATATACTTTATTGGCCATCTGTTATATTACAGAAAGTCTTCTTAGAAATATTGGGATAGATATTCAATACATCTTCATTAACTGGCCAACATGTTGAGTAAATAATTGTGTTTAAGAATATTAAACCCTAGAATCGAAGTTCTTTAGGTCAATACGAAACAATTTTACGAGTCTGTTATCAGTTTCTGGAATTGAAAGCTATCCCAAACATATTGTAGGAAGGTATATTGTATTTTCTACCGAAGCAATTTCAAAAGATTGATATCTGTCAGAAGTGATTCTGCCGAGAGGCAAAGAAGGTTGGTAATAGATATATCGCCGATTAATCAAAAATATGTACAAAAGCAGAGGGAACTTGTCTACTTCTCTGTTCAATCACTCAAGCGTAGAAGAGGGTGTTTCTTAAAATGAAGAATTCATTTTAGATGCAAATGTGATAAGATCCATATTACAGGATAAAAGGACCGGATATTTCTACGGAACTACAGAATGTATGTTGTTCAGCAAAAAAAAAGTGTTTATATGTTTCCCTTTGAAAAGGATGTAAGGAAAAAGGTGACTGTGTTATGTTTTCCATATTTTCATATTTTGTAAGCAGATTACTAGTTAATGGAGCCACCTTTTTTTCAGGAGATTTGCGGCAACGTCGTCTAAGAAACAAGTTATTGCCTACTGTGGCTTATATCTTGTATGTACGTACACTTCGTAACAAGAATACAAAACACACTGTTTTTAGAAATGGGTAAATATTTCATGAAATGAATCTACAGGGTGTTTTTTTTAGAGCTATACATATTCAATATGGAATAAAGCAATTGAGGATAATGTTAAAGCCTATGATATTAGCTTTTTTATAGATAATTTTATGCCATTACGTTTCAAAAATGATTTCGGGCATATACGCGCCACGGTTATGTCGAATGAAGCGCAATCGTGAAGTCCAATTTCCGACAACTTTATCGAGCAACTGGGCTCGTATATCAGAAATAACACGGCGAATGTTGACTCCAAAATCGTCCAACGTCTTTGGTTACCCAGCATAGACTAGTGACTTCACATTTCACATACCCTCGTACATTATATATGTAGCTGCAGGCTGCAGGCATGCTAGTCGGTTCTTCAGAATGGGGGGATCCCGCCACAAAAATGTCGAACAGTGTTACCATGTAATCTTGGCTGACTTTAGTTAGTATTTGAGTGTAATATAAAAAACAAAAAAGTCCCGAATCTTTCCTGTCAACTCACATAAAATACATCAACCTTAAATCCCCCTGAAATGCTTTTAATCATCCCTTAGTTTTTATAGAATGAAGGAGAGAAAACTAGGTGGAGATGTTTTCTCTGAGTGAACCCACACCTATGCAGGTAGTGACTATTCACTATACCTAACCATCCCAATATATTCTCCTTTTAGGACGATCCTCCTTTTTTAAAGCAAAAATTGTAAACTCTCCAAACCTCCTTTCTAGCCGTAAAACCTCCTTTTACACTCCAATCATGTTCCTTTCCTATCGAAATTAGACATTATAAATATTTTCAACGAAAAATGAATTCAAATTTTGTACATATGAAAGTGTTATAAAGACAAGTTTCAGTGTTTCATTCAAGTTAAAAAAACTCATCAAAAAAATGTGCCTATTAATAATTTAATAGTTTTTATTAGCTTGCTCCCCGAGCTGGCTAATTTTTTGATACTTAAAAACTCGTTTTCCACCACAATAGTGTCAGAAAATTATCTAAGGATAGTTATTTAGCGCAATTTACCTACTGTCTTAAGAAGCAATATGAATAGGTATGTCGCGCCTGGAATTATATTCGTACATCAAATCGCAGCCAGATACATATGCTTCGTCCATTGTCATCGACAACAAAATAGAATTGGCTAGCGAGTAGCGACAAAGAAAGAGTCGACAAAGATGGATTTGAGAAAATGGACCCAGAATGGACAATGTATTCTTTCTTTTTTGAAAATTCAAGTTAAATATATTTTATCATCATTAAATATATTGATCCTTATTTCGCACTCCTTTTGGAGAAAAGAAAAACTCCTTTATGTCAAAATTTGGAAGGAAAACTCTCCTTTTTGACGAAATTGAAATGGGATGGTTAACTATACCTAATGTTGCACCATCATACGACGCGTAAATTGATCACGTGGTGTCAAATCTTGCACAAGCTGAATCTTATAAGCTTTTAAGCCAAGATCTTTCTGTAAAATCTTCCACAAAGTGGATGGGCAGGGCATAGCTCTAATTCCTGTGCACGAAGGCGAATAGACTCATTCGGATTCTTCTCATTTCTCAACATCGCGCTCCACAACGGCAATAATTTCTTCTGTTCGCACTGTTTGTCGTCTTTGGGCCTTTGGGGGATGCGTATTATCCACTAGTGTACATAGGATGGGCCGAAAAAAGTATTTTTTTTATTTTCAAGTCGTAATACCGCGGAAAAGTTGCTAATTGTGGAGACTAAATAGAGGTAAAAACCAGTAAGATAATTATCTTCGACAATGCCGAAGCTCAAATACCCGGTACTATATTATTGTAAAAATAAAAAAAATATTTAAGTATTAAAAAATTATATATTTGTATGGGAGGTATGGGTAGTTTTAATTCGACCAAGCTCATTTTTTGTCAAAAAATTTTAAATATTATTAAAATAATATGTGCAAAGTTTAAACTTGCTATCTTTATTGTAGCTATTTAAATTTAATTTTTAACATCAAAAAGCTATATAAATCCGATATTTTTGTATGGGAGGTAGTAGTAGTTTTCATCCGATCTTGCTCATCTTCGAACTTAGCCTCAGTTTGGTGGATAAAAGCTTACGTACCAAATTTCAAGTCGATAGCTCTTAAATTACGGCCGTAATCGTGCGGACGGACAGACGGACAGACAGACGGACATCGCTAGATCGACTAAGAAAGTGATGCTGATCAATAATATATATAGTTTGTCATACCTACAACGCCTCCTTATGTGCGTTACAAATGGAATGTAAAAGTGAATATACCCTCGCCACAGTGTGGTACCGGGTATAAAAATAAATAAAATCGGTTTATATCTTACGGTCGCGCATGTCGTCTAAATTTTTTCGAAATTTCGAAAAATTCGCATTGTTAAGATAATTTGTTATTTTTCTTAACCTGTGAAGATTTATATGTAATAGCTCAAATTCTTATGTATTATAACCACAGGAACCCATATGTTTAAATATCATTTAAGTCCATCAGCATCTGCATTCATTCAAATTTATTGAAAGTTACAAAAAAAAAAAAATAAATCACAGTTCGAGGAAAAAAATACTGACAACTTACATGTTTTTATTTTTGGTTCTCTTTATTGAATATTTTATATGTATATATATATACAATATTTAGGCAATGTTTAAAAGAAATTATTTTATACTATTAGCAATATTCATTCAATTGCATTTTTTTTTATTGAAAAGACTAAATTTGTGTGGGAAGAGTTTCAAGTCCAAGAAACTCATATTAAACAATTGATGAATATCTCCGTCATTCATTCGTAGCTGAAGGTATATTAAAATGTGATTTATGGGCGAAAATAGGCATGGTTGACCTTGAAAGCAGAGTTGTTCTGATAAAACCATCCCTAGACTCAGCTTCGCAAACTTTTCCTGAGGTTTCTGCTGTATCTCAATAAGGGACTGAGCCACTATGAATGTGTGATTTAATATCATCGTCACTTATATCTTTTAATAATGGTGGAGAAGATAAACGTGTTTTCTATCGTCTTGTGCAATGGCTAACATTAAATGTTCTGGATGAGCGAAAAAACCATTTCGTTCTATCACAGGGTCGCCAATATTACGTAAAATATCAGACAAGTATCTTGAAGATTGTATTGATTGGTACACAAGTTTTAGTCCCTTTGTAAAGTTTTTACTTGTTCTCATACTAGACCACATTGGCATGTATGACATCAAAACAAATACAAATATTTCTTGAAGTTGAGGTGAGAGAATGTCTTCACTTATGAACAATGTGAGAGTTCTATTTGCTGCTGTCCTGTCAACCACCTCGAGTGTGAAAAGGGACCAGGATCACGTACAGCCAAATCCTCTTTACGATTTCCCGACTATATTGCCATGGAAATATCGAGTAGATAATTAGATATTGCTGGTCCTCACTTAGTACATTTCTGTCTACTGTCGGGATCTGAAAGTCAATACTCTTGAAGCCAACCACTGGACATTTTTCGCAGCCACTCAGCTTTTCACCGATTGGTCTTCTCAAAGATTTTGGACCCGTTGATTTATTGTCTGGGGTGTATGTATTGAAACAGATGTCGAAAGGGTAGTTCATTAAAATGAAGAAGGCAAACTGCCCATTGTAAATGTTTCCCCAAATGCATTTCTATTAGGCGAATCATACCATTCTTTCAACCTGTATTAACAGCAGTACCGTCACATCCTATGACAACTAATTTTTCAAGAGATATACCACGACCGGACAAATAAGAAATAATAGAAGTGAGAATGTTTTCAGAGCTTCCAGAAGTTGGAGTAACATGTCCGATGTAGACTGAACCAGGTTATTAAATTAGCGAGTAATGTTCTTCCTTTTTAACTCTACGGAACCTTTTGAAATGAGCTAGATCTACCACCAAAGTGTCGTCCTTTCTCCCATCCAAATAAAGAATTTGTAGTGACAATTCGTCAGATTTGCTTTTTGTCTATAAAATGGGAGACGTCAGAATGGGTAATTAGTTCAACGTCGAGCAAAACACATGTAATTGCAGCTGTTAGATTTAACAGCTGTTGCGCGAGCGGAAGACCTTAACCGATTTGAACCAATCTTTTTTTTTAAATCATCATCGGTTCGAGTAAGAGTCGAAGAGAGCTATTACATTTAAACCTTGACAAGTTAAGTAAGATAACAAATTATCTGAAAATTGCAAATTTTTCGAAATTTTGCAAAAATTTAGAGGACATCCGCGACCGGAAGATATCAATCGATTTTATTTATTTTTTTTTACCTCTTTTTAGTCTCCACACTTAGCAACTTTTCCGCGGAATTACGACTTGAAAACAAAAAAAAAATTGTTTTCGGCCCACCATAGTCTGTACATAGGTGGTGCGTGGTGGTGGTGCATCATAAAGTTGGAGAACAGAAGAGGGTATTTCAAAAAGTTTCAGAAAAGATAAATCAATCGTAGAGGATAATAAAATACAGCTAAAATTGTGTTCCTCAGGATAAATTTGTTAATACATATTACGATAACAAATTTGTCATAATCTAACAACACTCAGAGAAAAATCCTGTGTAATATTGCCTTAACCGCATTAGGTAAAGTTTTTTTGGAAATAAGGGCAGAATTGCCTAAAAATGCTTAGTACTTCTAGCCAAGAGATAACATGTTTTTTTTCTTAACTTTGCCATTGCCAGGTAAATTAAGTAATTTTGCCTTATTTCTTATATAACTTTTCTTAAAAATGTCGGTAGCGGTTTATCTTTACCTTAGGCCTTAAGGAGTTTTGCCTTAAATTTAGGAAAACACCCCTTTAATTGTCTTAAACTGTATAAATTTGCTTTAGGCCTAATGTAATTTTGCCTTACGCCTGGGGTTATTTTCGGAAGTGTAATAATTAGTTGAATTCGCGTCCAAAAATAAGTCACTCTATTTCCAATTTCCGTAAAGCAAAAGTAATTATTGCGTGCTTAAATTTTTTGATAAAAAAGCCACAATTTTTGTTAAGTATACAAAATTCAAACTGCGTGCTGGCTTGCAGATTACAATAATAAGGTGAGTTTTAGGAATAGTGTCAATAATTGCTATTATGAAATATGACTGCTGATAAGAAATAACTTTTTTGTTCTAGAAAAAACCAAAATATTCCCAAAGATGAACACTAATGTTCTAGAAAAAAGGAAACTCAACACAAATGTTGACGAGGAATGTAATAATGAAGGTATGTTTTTCTTTAATAAAATCGAGGACAAAGAAATTTATGTTTGAAACAAATTATTTTTTTATTATAGAATCTTCGGATGAAACTGGTGACTGAAAACAGTGGATGAAAACTATAAGAATACTAGCGAATGTAATGCCCTGCTGTATTCACAACACTTGGTTTTTTAGGATTCGTATTGCCTACATAATATTCTTATCTATCAGGATAATGCGCATCAATGTTAAAAATTTGCGAAACTGTAGCTCCCATGACTGTCGAAGAATAACGCCTCCTCACCCCTTTATCTATTTTTGACCAATCTTCACAGGAACACAATATTTCGGTGGTTTTCGATATATAAGATTTTTAATGTTTTTATTTGTATGGGCGGTGCCACGCCCCTTTGTCCAATGTTGACCAATCTTCACGGGAATACTCCTGGGCCGATACCTAAGATTGTATGTAAATTTGAACTCAATCGATTCAGTGGTTTTCGAGGAATAAGATTTTGAATGCATTTTTTGTATGGGAGCTGCCACGCCCCTATAACTCATGAACCAATACACCTACAAAGACCGTATGCACTTATAAACCATGGTATCAACGTCACCTTTCATGGGAAATTTCCAGAATCAAAATCGGTTCACGCATTACAGAGAACATTATCGACAAACACCATTGACCATGATTTTTATATATAGATGCACAAATATGGTCAACAAAAACGATGATGCAAGCCGTAAAAAAAATTGTGAAAATGTCCGGCCTTATATATATCTACACAAATAAAATATAATCTAATAAAATAAATAATTTGACATTCAATTATCATAGGTAATGGCAGTCAATAATTCACCACACTTATTGGCTAGCAATTAAACACCTTAGAATAATCAAAATTTGCTTTAGCAATCTTGCAAAAATTAGGCAATTTCTAAGGCAAAAACATTTTATTATTACTTTGGTGGGTAAGGCAATTTAACGCATTTATTGGCTAAAAATATTGGCCAAAATCACCATAGTCTTAGGAAATATTGCCTTAGGAAAACATGGATAATTCAAGCTATATCTAAGGCAATTCTACACTGATTATGTGACGGTGTATTTACCTAAGCAATTTAACCGAAATTGCCTTAAAACTAAGTAAACTTAAAAAGGCCTTAGGGCTTATGCAAATTAGCACTCGATTTAGGTAAATTTTACACATGTTTTTCGTTGAGTAAATATACCTAATAAACCCTATGCCCTAGAAAGCTTAAATTTTGCACAGAGGTCCCCTTTAAAATGTATACCAGCAATAAGGAAGGATATTTCGAAATTCAACCCTCAATGGGGTTCCCAAGGTTTGTATGGGAACATTTTAATTTTTCATCCGATTGACTTCAAACTAGCTTTGCGTAGATACTCTATATAAGAAATAATAAAGAAAATCAATTCCTCTGATTGTGGAAATTTTGCTTTGGGCCCGAGTTATTGGCAATGATCGCAATGAGGCCTATTTCATAACTCACGAGCCGTACGGTACGTCGGTCGTATCAATTTGAAACGTTGTCTACTAACTGCTCCTCGGGTATTTTAATAGGAAGGTTTCCTTTACGATATTTAAATATAAAAGAGGAAATCAACTGATTATGAAGGAATCTCTGTGTACAAAATCCTGAGGGCTGCGCGAGCGAAGCCACTGGGAGAAACTAGTTACATATACTAATAAAAAAGTTGTCACTGTATATGATTGACAATTACGTCACGTGCCAATATTTTATGAAATGTAAACTGCGAGCTTAAGTGTCGATCCAAGGATAAACTCAGTATTGACAAAAGAATTAACACAACATTTCACTTAAATAGTTGGTTAAGTTAGGCCACCGCCTTCCGTGGCTTAAGTATTAATCCAGAGAATACGTAATTGCCATTAGTGCAATAAGATAATATTTATCTTAAAATACTCTACGAAAACCTAAATAAGCAACAATTTATTATGACTGGCAATGCTGTTCAAGAGAAATGTGTAATAATATCTTCGTCATTGGAGGAAAAACTCCCTAAGGCCCTAGTACGAATCAGACAAACCAGTCTACATTCGATAACGCAACAGCGACAGTTCCAGAAGAACTTATTACTGAAGATAAACTAAACTGGGCAATTGACACTTTCTCTCCGTTCAAATCCCCGGGAGGCGACGGGATTTTCCCAATCATGCTCCAGAAAGCTAAGACCATTATTAAGCCGGTCTTAAAAAGACTTTTTATTCGCAGTGTAGAATGTGGCTACATTCCTAAAGCCTGGCGAGAAGTCAAGGTCGTCTTCATTCCGAAGGCGGGGAAATCTAGTCACACTACCGCAAAAGATTTCAGGCCGATAAGCCTAACATCCTTTATGTTGAAAACCTTTGAAAAACTAATGAACGTCTTTATACGCAGTCGACTGGATGACAGCGCGATTTCCAAATCTCAGCACGCTTACATCAAGGGCAGAGGGGTGGAAACCGCGTTGCATGAGGTCGTTAGCACTATAGAGAGGTCATTAATAGTCAAAGAATATACGCTAGCTGCGTTCCTAGACATTGAAGGAGCCTTTAATAATGTTAAAACGTGCGCAGTAAAAAGGGCACTACAGAATCTAAACGTTCACCAATCTATCACTAATGTGATTTTTAATTTACTTAGTGAAAGAAACATCAACGCGAAACTAGGTGACACGGTTCTTAGAGTAACCGCTTCGAGAGCCACTCCACAAGGAGGGGTCATCACCCCCTTACTCTGGGTACTTGTCATGAATGAGATACTAATGAAATTCAATAACATGGGTACCACGGTAGTTGCATATGCAGACGATGTAGTCTTGCTTGCAAAAGGTAAATTCTTACCGACCATAAGCGAGCTACTAGGAAACTCACTACGAGTACTCAATACGTGGACAAAACAATGCGGCCTTGGGGTTAACCCCCAGAAAACTGAGCTTGTCCTGTTCACAAACAAGAGAATAAAACCACTATTCGAGCCACCAACTCTCGAGGGAATACCTCTAAAGGTGACAGATAGGGCGAAATATTTAGGAATGATTTTAGACATAAAACTTAATTGGAAGCCGAATGTCAATGAAAGAGTGAAAAAAGCAGCTAATGCTTTTTACGCATGTAACCGCATCTTTGGCAGGAGTTGGGGACCAAACCCCAAAACAATCCTATGGATGTACACGGCAATATACTCACATATGGCAGCGTAGTCTGGTGGCAAGCCGCGGGCAAGGCGACCAATCTCAAGTCTATGACAAAAATACAAAGACTAGCATGTATAGGGACAACCAGTGCGATGAGAACCACGCCTACGGCTGGACTGGAGGCAATTCTCAATCTGACTCCTCTAGACCTGTACATGGAGGAATCTGCTACCAAAAGTGCCTTAAGGATTAGCCAAACGGGTACTTGGAACGTGAGCAACTTTGGTCACGCACAGATTCTAGGGAAATACATTGGGAATGTTGTCACTTCTGACTATATGATCCCACATCTAAACTTTGATAGACCATTCTCCTGCTCGTTCCCGAGTAGAGATGAATGGAACACAGATGAACCCACAAAGAGGAAATCGATATCCATCTACACAGATGGATCGAAGATGGACTGTGGAACCGGTGCCGGCATCTTCTCCGAGGAATTAAATATACACTGTTCAATCAGGCTTCCTGACAACAGCAGTGTCTTCCAAGCAGAGATTCTGGCAATCGCGGAAGCGGCCCGTAAGGTGTCATTGTTGGCAATACCAAAAAATGATATTACCATTTTCATTGACAGCCAGGCGGCTATTAAAGCAGTTTCTGCTATTGAAATAAAATCAAAGTTAGTTCAACGCTGCCGCGAAGAGCTTAAGGTTCTTTGCTCGCAGCACACCACGGTCCTATGCTGGGTCCCTGGGCACAGTGACAAAGCCGGCAATGAGAGGGCCGACGAACTAGCGAGAAAAGGGTCTGCAATGGATCATGATCAAGCACTACAGTCGATCAAGCCACCACTCTGCAGCCTTAGAGAGCGAGTGGACAACAAGATTCGCATGAAAACAAATAACAGGTGGAAGGGACTAACTACCTGCGAGGTATCACGGAAGCTTTGGCCAAAATATGACAGCGGCCGGACCATCAAACTCTTACAGTTTGACAGGTCATCGCTGTCTAAATTGGTAGCGGCTCTAACGGGTCATAACTTTCTAAGGAACCATACAATGAAACTAAATCTCAAGGATGACGATATATGTAGAGGATGTGGAGACGAAGAGGTTCATGAGGATACACCTCACTTCCTCTGTCACTGCCCGAGCCTCTGTCACTTGAGGAGCAGAACACTTGGAAGTCATTTCTTCCATGACCTACAAGAACTTTCTGATGTCTCACTTTCTGATCTTTACAGGTTTCTGAGGATATCAGGATGGCTGGACAGCGTCGAGTAATCGCTAGAAGAAGGGACACGAGGCTAACCATCCCAACATCACTGGTTAACCCCCCTCAAAAAAGGGCATCACAATGGGTCCACAAGGACCTAAGTGTGGCACACCAGGTTATACCTGCTCTGTCAACCCGTTAACCTAACCTAACCTAACCTAAGGCCCTAGTTATAGCTATCATTGAAATGCATCATTGATACAAATCAGTGGAATGGTGGTTTCAGTCGATTATAGCAATCATTGAAAAATTCCTGTCAGTGAAAGAATCTGTCAGTGACTTTTCAACAAACGAGTCTAGGTTTTGAGGTTAGAGTTGATCATTGAAAGCAAAACTGACAGCTGAGAATAGAAAGAGAATCGAACACATCAGTGGAACGATTGGGTTCCAAATTGGAGAAACGAGAATCAGCTGCTCATTGAAATCGATTTCTATCAGTGAAATAATAAAATTGAATTTAAAGAAGAGTTTTAGTCAGAATTAAGTAATTTCTTTCGTAAAAAAATTCCCCAATTGATTACCTTTATTTTGATACAAACTAAAGCCAATACTGTTTGATTAATCGTCTTAAAATCGGAAAACAAAATTTTCAATGACGCATTTCAATGATAGCTATAACTAGGGCCTAACATGGAACAAAATCGACATGATGCGCTTCCACCCACACTCGTACCTTTAGATGGCACACACATTCGCAAACAGTCACCATCAGGTTTATTTATTCATGTTAAATTGTTCATAATCATAATGACACTTAATTAGTGACACTTAAACTAAACCAAGTTTAAATATCGATTGTGAAAACGAAAAATACTTAACCGAAGTTTATGTTTAATTCAATACTTTGCTAAGTCCAGGCTTAAGCTGCCACTGTGAAATTGGGTATAAATCTAACTTCTCACAACTATTCGTGTGTGCGCTTTATTTTTTGTAACGAGGTAATAAAGGGCTACATTTTATGTAAAGTGTCAAATAGAGTGTCAGTGTCGCGTCGTAGGTGATTGCTTTGTGAAGATACTACCTTACTTGGTTTATTGAGAAAAATTTTCAGTAAATCAGACCAAATTCGCCGAGTTGGAGCCTGCGAAAGGCCGATTTCTTATGCACGTCGAATTGATTGCCTCTAGTTTTCCTGTACAGTCTCCGGACCACGGCAATGCTCCCGAAGAATCTGGCTGGCAATGACCCATACCAATTGGAACACCCTTATTTAATTTTAAATGGCAGGTAATACGAGTGACAGCCACGAAGCAAGCCTGACTGGAAATACGGAAAACACAAACGCGCTTAATATTCGACTTTTGGATTTCGCTTCGACCTCGGTCTTAGTATTCGTAAAGAGAAACGTAATGCTTTTCCTTTATTCGGGGTCTTACAGCAGTGAAAAAATAAAACTTGCGACGCCCTTTAAATAGCGCCACGACGAGTTAGGGAACTCCTGCTCTATACTATAAAATTTTTTCAGGACCAGGTCTCAGGGTTACATTTCGCGTTCGACATGAAACTAAATTTCTGAGGTTTCCTTGGGCTTTTTGATTGTGCCTAGCAGAGTATAGTTGTTGTTGTTGTACACTAAAGGTTCTGTCTGTTTTACAGAATTAATTATGAGTTTTAATAAAATAAAATTAATTCCGATGATTATTTATTTAATTTTAGGATTTTTTTTTATTTAGCAGGAATTATAGCAGAACCCAAAAGCCAAAAAATTGTTAGCACTTTTTCTAGCAGGATTTGGTTTGAAAATAAATCTGCTAAATGCTAGATACTAGAAGATTTAAGAAAATAATTATGGGCACTCTGACTGTCAACAATCTGTAGAAACAGTGTTACTATCAGGTTAAAAACCAAACCTCTTAAAAAATCTCTTCAATTCGAATGTACATGAGTAGGTAGTTGCTAAAAGCCAGAGTTGGGAAAAAATTATTACTTTTGGCAATTGATTACAAGCCAAATTACAATTACAAGTAATTAGTAATTGATGTTGTAACAATTAAAATTACATGTAATTGTAATTGGAAAAAATGCAATTACAATTACGGTTAATTGTTAATTGAGAAATCACAATTAACAATTACATGAAATTGCAGAAAAGTAATTGAAATCTGGAAGTAATTGAAGAAAACACAGTGTTAATTACTTTTTGAGTAATTGATTACTTAAATAGTAATTCATTGCATGGATTTTTGTAATGTCAAATAATAAAAATACAAATAAGCAAAAAAAAAAATAACGTGAATTATTAAAATAAATGATTCGCCTTCAACATAACTAACATTTGAAAGTTAGTATCGTTGAGGTTTTGTCTTCGAGGAGTGAATACAATTCCCGCAAATGAGAATAGTCTCTCTACTGGTGCTGAGGATGTCAAAGGAATATTTGATCTTTCAAATACTCTTGACACGAGTGGATATTTGTTCAATGTTTTCTTCAGTCTTCAGTTACAAAAATACAAATAGGATAGGATAAATTATGCTAGTTTATGGAATATATACACTTAGTATAGAACAGAGATGACTGTCTTACAACTAGAAATAAGAAGATAAACTAGCCATCGTATATATGCAGTGTACGGAAAAAATTGTTCAGTTTAATTCATCTAACTCGTCTCGTTTGAATTCATTTTAAAATCAATCTCTATGACTGGAGGAAAAATATGGATATAAAATGAATAATCATGAGAAAGTAATGCATTTTGAAGACTGTGCTAAAACGAAAGACATGTGTATCCATGCAACGACGTAAAACCCTTTTTCTGTGATATTATAATGACATAAAGGAATATATTCAATTACATATACGCGTAATCATTACAAAAAAAAATAATCATTACACCTTTTTTTAGAATTACTTGTATTTCGATTACTTTTGAGTAATTGAAATACGAGTTTTTAATGCTTTTCAATTACAAATAATTAGTAATTGGATTTTGCCAATTACAATTACAAGTAATTGTAATTGAGAAAATTTCAATTACAATTACATGTAATTGTAATTTAATTATTTTGTAATCATTATTTCCCAACTCTGCTACCAGCTAACTACCTACTAATATTTACAAAATATTTCCCTACTTCCTTAGGAAACATTGATTGGCTTGGCAGTACTTTTTTGTTACCAAAACCTTGGGGGTCCATAATGGCAGTACACATTAAGAAATTTTTAAAACTTTTACTCAGCTCCAACGCATTAACTGTACAACTTAGTAACTTTTTCATTATACACATTTCGACCCAGCTCTCCACCAGCGGCCGTTTAAACCCAATTACCCAACACCACAGCAGGCATAGAAAAAAAAAGTTCTTCCTTTTAATTAGGAAATTTCGCAAATATCGAAACAAAAAATTTCCCGCAGCGCACTTAAATGCATTTATCACCGTATACAGTTACAGTCTCGTTTCTGGGCAACACGAAAAAAAAAAAACAACGAGGAATTCATTTTTCCCCATCACAAATTTTAATTAAATCAATTTATTTTGAAGTTATTCCCTATTTTACATTGTTTGCCCTGTGCTAGTCCCTCGTGACCATGTTGCTCATGAAAACACATAAACCAAGGACCTCCGACCCTCAATCTATTGAAACATATTACGAGCAATTTGAAGCATGTTGAAATATATCCTGGAAATATGAAGTACGTATACATATTCCGTTGAAAGTGGATGGGCGTATGTACATCTACACAAAAGTAAGTATCCGTTCCGTATATTTTTGTATCTATCTATATCAGTATCCGTAGGAATTTTTTTTTCCTGTTTGTTGCAAGTGTTTCGTATTTTCCTGCAAATTATACGAAAATTGGATTCAATTCTTTGTGAACGAGAATTTTATTTTCTCGTTTTATTTTTTGCTCTCCTTTAAACCTCGAGGACCGAGGTAGTCAATTAGGATATGAAGAAAAACATGAAACGAAAGACTGTGTGGATGATTGCAATAAAGTAAAAGAAAAGCGGAAAAGATAAAAAAAAAATATCCTTGCTTCTAGCGTGTTGCGATAATTTCTTTGGCGGAAATAAGTTATCAACTGAACTGTGAAATACCAAGTGGGGTGTCAATAGCTGCTATCCGATTCAATTCCATTCGAGATCTGCTATATTGACGATATCGCTTTCTTTTTACATTCATGCCGGAAGGTCAATTGTGATGATAACTGACAGGTGGATCTGTTTCCGTTATCATTGTGTCGTTTTTGTAACAAACTATCTTCTTGTTGGCAGACAATATGCTAGGTATGTCTGTTTCTCTATATCCGTTGGGGTGGTTCTTGATTGTTTCAAAGGCGAATGTATTTTCGTATATCAATTTCCAAGTGATGAATGGAAACCTGTACCTAGTACAAATCTGTCAACATCAAAAATAAAATATGAGCCTTAAGGAGATTAAAAATTGATTTGCTGTCTCTTTGGTTGGATATCCGTTTTAACTGTATGGCTTTTTGACGTTGGTATGATTGCACGTGCGTTTACGTTTCTGAAAGGTACTTTGAAGTTCGTTTTTAGGGGGGGTAGCAGAAGAATATATGACTATTAATAATACCTATAGGTATGTCGCTATTTTAAGACTTGAAACAAGTGGCATGAGTATGATGTGAAGAAAGCTTTCCGCTCGCACCCGCAATTTTCGCTGTATTATCTGTCTGTACCAATGTGAAGATTTTTTAGAGTTTTAACTGTTCTAATTAGTTACTTTTTTAAAGAAGAATTTTGTTTTCTAATCTAAGAATCAAATGACGTATTTGTACTATAGTGGAGCATGACAGATGAGCATTGGTGACAGCTTTTTTTAACGCATTCACTGCCACGGCATTCAAATATGAATAACATAAGGTTCGTTCGTGTACTTTCAGCACAGAAAAATGAAAAATGTCAAATCTCAAAAATCGAGAGAGAAATCTCTCAATTTCCAGAGAAGTACCTGACCGGTTTTCTTACGAAAAGTTTAAGAAATGGCATTTTGACATTATCGTAAAATTAAACATAAACGGCCGAACGCGCTTGTATTTTACTATTAAAAAGCATAATTATTGATCTTTAGCTGATTTGATTGTTAAACTTAATTAAATAAATTAAATAAAATGTGTAATAATAATTTAGAAGCAGTTTTATTAAACGAACTGTTAAGTGAAAGTGAAGACGAATACCAAATGCTATTCGAGTCTAGTGATGAAGAAGACATTCTGAGTGCTGCAGTAAACATGTGCGGCAGAAACCCACGGGCTTGCATTCAAAATTATTTATCTGAGGCGGTACCATCGTCCATCATATAGCGACGAAGAATTCAAGAAACACTTTCGAATCAACGGGTCATTATATGAAAAATTATGCAACATGTTTGAGTGTTCTGATGACTACCAAAAACTGCGAGCAGATAAGAGATGTGCAGGAAACAAACATATTGCTGTATTCCTTTGGTTCGCCGGTCACGAAGCATGTAGTGTAAGGGTCTAAGGGACCTGGCCGAACGCTTCAATCTGTCACAATCAACAGTGAGCGTACTCTTAAATAGAGCAATTGTTTTTATTAGCAGTTTAAGTCCAGGCGTTTTCCAATGGCCTTATGAGGAAGAAAAGAAAAGAAAAGAAGCAGCGACCTTTTCCAAAACAAATCTGGATTTCCGAAAGTTATAGGTAAATCAAACGAATAATTTCGCTTAAACATTGGTTGATGTTGTCATGTTTTTTAATCTAGGAGCAATTGATTGCACCCACATCACTATCGATTCACCAAGTTCTGCCAAAGATGACTATTTTGATCGCAAAGGAAATATAAGCATTATCTTGCAGGCTATATGCAATGAAAAAAATTTTTTCTAGACATTTTTGTGGGTTTTCCTGGATCTTCGCACGACAGCTGGGTCTTTCGGAATTCATTCATTCATTCATCTACCAAAAGCTGCGTGGAGCTTGTGAAGGTAATTCTTCTTAATTATTATTTAACATTCTTTAACTACTTTTTTTCTTTACAGATTATTTAATATTGGGTGACTCAGTGCATGGAGAACCTACTCACTCCATACAGGGATAATGGACATCTCACAAGAGCTCAAAAATCATATAATATGAAGCTAAGTTCCTGTCGAGTTAGGATAGAACACTCTTTTGAAATTTTGAAGCAACGTTTTCGTCAGCTGTATTACTGTAAGCTTGTGTCTTGCATAATCTTGCTGATGAAAGTGACTTTCCTTTTTTTGAGAGAATCTGCAATTGAAGCGGACGTGGATTCAACAATTGGATATGAAGACAACATCGCTGGCAAAATCTTCGTAATCAAATCTGCACACAATTGCAACTTCAATAAAGCAGCAAACGTTTTCTTAAATCCTGTTTAAATTAGAAGAAAAATACATCTTTATCTGCCTATAATAAAGTATTAGTGTTAAAAACTTGTTTTATATTATTTATTTTTATTAAAATGGATGGCTTCACTCCAAATTACGCATAGCATTTAGGTACTAAATGATCAGTCTTTTTTCTAGATAAGTTTTTTGTGAATACTAAAAATAACGAGTCACTTTTTTATCTCTAAAAACTTCTCTAGTAGCTGAATCTTCTTCAGATCTCTTTCAGATTTTTCTTCCATTAACCGCAAGGCCTTGGCATGGAATTGTTCTTTTTCTTGTCTTATTTTCCGCAACTCCTGTAAGATGAGCGACTGATTTGATTTTCCTTTGGGGTTTCTGTTGTTGATGTTTCCAATTCATTGTTATTAATTTCGACTGCTTAAAAATATAGGGTATTAAATTGCAATGTTTTCTTTAGTATTTGAATATTACCTGTAGCGCTACTAGCCCCAGTATCTTCAACAAGTTGTTCCTGGGGGCTCAGACCAGCTTGGGTTAGAAGATCCTGTCTCGTGCAGCTTCTGTCGTTCACAAGAATGAACTCAGGAAACATGCCCCTCTTCTTTTGCAAAATAGTTCCCATTTCACTGCAATAATAAAATAATTAATTCAATTTTCACTAAATAAAGCATTCAATAACCAAACCTTTTAAATGCACACGTTTTTCTGTCTCTCCCAGTTAGCGAATTATGACCATTTTAGACGAGAAATCGCAATCTTTGGGATCTTCCCAAAAGTCTTCCATACCTTCAATAGTTCAATTTCATTTGGAACAAAGTCTTGTTCTTCGCATTCATTTTCATTTGCATCCGAAGTACCTTCTTTGGACATTAACACTTGTTGAGCAATGTTCTCTTTAAATGCAGCATCTACAAAATAAGTTGGAATTTAATTTTTTATAAGCTATTAAAGCTATTAAACTTACCATTTTGTATGCGCTGATATGTTCTAGGAGAACATTCAATCAAAACTTCTTCCTCCGCCATTATTGAAAACGAAAATAAATACATAGTTTTATTTGTCAAACTTTTGAGCTGTCACTTAGTTGTCAGTTTTCATTTTTCATTTTTTAGTAAGCCGAAATTCGGCGAGTAGAAAATTACGAAAAAATGAAAGGAGGGGAAATGGATTTCTCTCTCATTTTTTTTCAATTTACTCAGTACGTGGTCGCATTCGCACAGTTTCTTAGCAGGGTATGCAGTATCATAAACTTTACAAAAAAAGTGGAGAACCTCCTAGCCTAAACCCTCTTTCTAATGTATGGTACAATATGTAGATCTTAATCAGGTCGACGTGCCGCTTTTATCGGCTAGGAAAAACAACGAGGATAGGATAGTCAGTTCTCCGTGGGCGTTGGACTTCGCCAGGGGTGCGTCTTGTCCCCTCTCCTTTTCATTACTTATATGGACTGGACGGTACAGCGCAGTCTTGGCGAAGAACGTTTCGAATTGGGAGATCTTAGGATAAGTCATTTGCTCTTCGCTGATGACTTGGTCATCCTCTCAGTCCTCTCAGACTGAACTTCAGCGCGCACTCGATCGGTTTGTAGCCGTTTGTGTTGAAGCTGAGATGAAGGTAAATGTGAACAAATCTGAAGTGATGGTCGTCTCCAGAACGCCTGTTTAATGCACTCTGCATGTAAGTGGAGTCCCATTGAAACAGGTGGAGAAGTTTAAGTATCTCGGGGTCTTATTCACGAGTAATGGAAGGAGCAATGCCGAGTTTTCCTGTAGGATTGGTCAGGCTGGGTCAATTTTAAGACATCTTGGTCATTTTGTTATCAGGAGGACTGAACTTGGTGGCAAAGCTAAGTTGTCAGTCTTTAATTCGGTGTTTGTTCCAACTCTTACCTGTGGTCATGAGGTTTGAGTAATGACCGAAAGAATAAGATCGCGGGTACAAGCTGCAGAAATGAGATTACTCCGTTGTATTGCTGGTGTGACCCGTAGAGATCGCATTAGAAATACCAGAATACGTGAGGAACTCAATGTCGAGCAGCTACTTCTCCGGACGGAGCGATCCATGCCTCGGTGGTTTGGTCATATTAAACGTATGTCCCTGACCAGGATCCCACGACGTGCTATGGAATCCGTACCATCAGGCAGGCGTCCCCTAGGTAGACCCAAGATGAGATGGTTAGATCAAATTCATAATCTCTCCTCTACCCGTATGGAGATTGCCCTTGATGATTTGGAGTCGATGGCGGAGGATCGAGAGCTATGGAGGGTCCATTTGAGCAACCTACATCCGCGACCCACTTAATGGATAAGCGGGATATTGAAAACGAATGAATGAGTAAACATGGCTCTTTCATATCTGTGGCAATAGACAGAAACGATATCGTTCGGTCATTTTCATTTTACGTTATTTGGCCTCTGATCTTCTTTCTTCTTCTTTGTTCATGAAAGCAGTCAGGCGGATAAAATAAATTGTCTTCCTGAAGTTGAAATATCAAATTAAAGTAAAGTTTCATAGAACAAAAATTCTCTTTTGTTTGTTCTGGAAAACAGAAAGTTTCCCTTTTTTCCTTTTGGCTCATTTCGAGTACAAAAATTCCCTCAAAAAGGAAAATTTCCACAATCTGTCAGCACTGGGCACTTTTCCATAAGATGCGGAATTTGTGGAAAACGTTCACTTGCCTTTAAGGTCTTGACCAAGACTTCGAGTACTTTCAAAGCACGATAGAAACATATTATTTTGGAATGTTGAACTCAAGAAGATTTGTTATTCCTTTCTGGGCTCCCCGCTTTGGGCATGTCTGCGTCTTAATTAAGGGGATTAGAAGACGAATGCAAAACCTCTTTTTTCACAAACAAATCGACGTTTTTGGACTGGCATTTGAGTCAATGTAATCAAGGATTTGGAGTTCTATTAAAAATATACAATATATGCACTACATCGCGATTGTCTTCGATATTGAATGAACCAGCAGGTATGTGATTTTAAAAGCTAAATGTGTACCTACCTAGGTCGCTGTACTATAAAGATGTTAAGAGCGAGTCAATAAAAATAGCTGTTGCTGGGTTAAGCCCTCATTTGGCGCAGTTGCTAAAGTGTCGTAACCTATAAAATAGGCCGATTTCCAATCGCTATTCGTCATCTCTATTCTCTAGTACCAAAAGTAAGCATTCCCATGTCTGAAAATGTTTAACGTGGCCATGTCAAAATGACTCCCCTCCGGGCTGTTTGTTTTGCGTTAAAAAATTACAAAACAGTATTTTTGTTTGTCTGTCGAAGGTCTATAACACATTTTTTTTATGTCCTTCGCATTCCATTAAAACCGTCAAATATTGTTTAACCAACCCCAGCTATTGTGATTGTACTGTGCTGCGATTCTCTTCCAAACCCCAAACACACACATTTACCTCTCAAGCACCCTTTAAACCGAGAGTAGGCAGTGGGTACCTCTCCAGCAAAACTGTCGTTATATTACGTACGACTCCGATGAGAGTTTTTATTGCCCCCTTTATAACGACGTTTACGAACGATCCCGCACTGTCTTGCGCATATATTCACGTTCAATTTGACTTTTGCACATAGGAATCGGACTTGGTTGGACGTGAGTAGGTACCTATACCAGCCCAGCCCAGAGCACAAAAAAAGCATTTTCTTTTGTTTATGTGCAAGGAGACTGTTTTTTTTTTTTGTTTCCTTTTTATATTTCGCTGACAGCTTTAACGCAGAAAGGCTTTTATTGTTATTTTTTGTTGTCTTGCCTTCCGAGTGGCAGAGTAAATAAAAAGGATGCTTCAGCCTTATTTTTTATGAAATGCTTTTATTGTGTCGAATATTATTTCATTTCTAGTCCTCGAAAGCCATTCTGCTAAATAAAAGCCAAGCAAGTTTTCACTTCTCAGGACACAATGTGTAAGACCCATCGCACTACCATGAGACGAGTTAAATTGAAAAGTTACAGAGCTATATTTGAAGTGAAAACTTATTCATTTGTCTAGGGACACGTTGGAGTGCGGTTTCGCCGTTTATGCGGTGAAACCCATCAAAAGTTTATCAATTAAACCTGAAATAATATATAATTAGGATGCTCGCTAAGACGTTGAAACTTGCCCGGGATATAGGTATACTAAAATAAAATGTATAACGAAACAAATCCTTCTTCTTCCTTCGGAAAATCGAATTCAAAGATGTCAAGGCAATGGAAAGGTCACAAGGGAAAGCAATTAATCTTCTTAGCATTTTATTGATGCGATACACGTTTGTCTTTTGTCCGCACCATTAAGCGATACCTACCCCCGCCCGAGGAGGGGAAACGGCAGGGAGTTCGCATGTGTGATGAGTTGATTGAGGAGTTGACTCTGCGAAAACATACACTCAAAAAACGTGACGGTTAAAAACAACCGAAATGTAGTTAAAAATAACCGAGTGATGCTGTTAATATAGCTCCTACAGTATTACTCGTTTAAAATTAACCAAGACAATTCGTTTATTGTAAATTGGTTAAAAATAACCGAGTTGCCCACTTCCCCACCCAGATCTACTCGGTTATAAGTAACCTAGTACTACTTGGTTAAATTTAGCAAACATACTCGGTTGAATTTAGCGAACCTACTTGGTTGAATTTAACCAACCTACTCGGTTGAATTTCGCCAAACTACTCAGTTGAATTTAACCAACCTACTCGGTTAAATTGTGTTCGTAAGCCAACCTACTCGGTGTTCGAAGCCAACCTACTCGGTTAAATTCAGCAAACATACTCGGTTGAATTTAGCCAACCTACTCGGTTAAATTCAGCAAACATACTCGGTTGAATTTAACCAACCTACTTGGTTGAATTTTGCCAACCTACTCGGTTAAATTCAGCAAACATACTCGGTTGAATTTAGCCAACCTACTCGGTTAAATTCAGCAAATATACTCGTTTGAATTTAACCAACCTACTTGGTTGAATTTTGCCAACCTACTCGGTTAAATTCAGCAAACATACTCGGTTGAATTTAGCCAACCTACTCGGTTAAATTCAGCAAACATACTCGGTTGAATTTAGCCAACCTACTCGGTTAAATTCAGCAAACATACTCGGTTGAATTTAACCAACCTACTTGGTTGAATTTTGCCAACCTACTCGGTTGAATTTAGCCGACCTACTCGGTTAAATTCAGCAAACATACTCGGTTGAATTTAGCCAACCTACTCGGTTAAATTCAGCAAATATACTCGGTTGAATTTAACCAACCTACTTGGTTGAATTTTGCCAACCTACTCGGTTGAATTCAGCAAACATACTCGGTTGAATTTAGCCAACCTACTCGGTTAAATTCAGCAAACATACTCGGTTGAATTTAGCCAACCTACTCGGTTAAATTCAGCAAACATACTCGGTTGAATTTAGCCAACCTACTCGGTTAAATTCAGCAAACATACTCGGTTGAATTTAGCCAACCTACTCGGTTAAATTCAGCAAACATACTCGGTTGAATTTAGCCAACCTACTCGGTTAAATTCAGCAAATATACTCGGTTGAATTTAACCAACCTACTTGGTTGAATTCAGCAAACATACTCGGTTAAATTCAGCAAACATACTCGGTTGAATTTAGCCAACCTACTCGGTTGAATTTATCCAACCTACTCGGTTGAATTTAGCCAACCTACTCGGTTGAATTTATCCAACCTACTCGGTTGAATTTATCCAACTTACTTGGTTAAACTTAGCCAAGGAAACCTTTTTTCCAGCCGTCGACAGCATCCTTTTGAAACGTCCATGCACCTGAAAACTTAATAATTTTTAAGAGAGAAACAATCTAAACTATGCAATTAAACACTTTGAAGTAAAACGTTTCGTACATATTTATTTTTTAAGAATTAATTACAAGATTTGGTATTAAAAACGTGATAAAAATATAACCAATCGTTCTTAATTTATAATGTGTTATCGCACAATTTACATCTTTTAAAATGTAATATTAACATATAAATATTTTTCTATATTTTTATCGTATTATATAATATTTATCTAACATAATCATTGTGAAATGATTTGTACGTTTGGTACATATTTATTTTTTAAGAATAATTTACAAAATTTGGTATTGAAACCGTGATAAAAATATAA
The DNA here is from genome assembly GCA_949372485.1 of Cheilosia soror. Taxonomy (NCBI): domain Eukaryota; kingdom Metazoa; phylum Arthropoda; class Insecta; order Diptera; family Syrphidae; genus Cheilosia; species Cheilosia soror. The sequence goes on from OX443563.1 coordinate 38,355,522, forward strand.
CCAATCGGTGATTATTAGTCCATAATATATATATATTTATTCCGTTCTTAATGTGTTATCGCACAATTTACAATTTACATCTTTAAAAATGTAATATTAACATATGAATATTTTTCTACTGCATCATTGTGAAATTTTATTTTTTTAAGAAAGTTTATGTTTATTACTTTATAATGGGCTTCGTAAGACTACGTACTGCCTTCCATTTGGTAAAATATTTATCGTGTTTGGAATTGGTGAAATAAATGATTCAAGAAACAGGCAAATCCGTTTTTCTATTGATGGAGCTTCTACCTGATATGCATAATAATGTTCATCAAAACATAAAGTGTCCACTAAAGTTCCAGCTAAGATTAGGCGATCGGACTCATACAAATATAATTTGTCCAATACGAAAAAATCATAAAGATAGCAATCTGAACTTAAACTTTTTACTAAGACTGATCCTTTTTTATAATGTATAGAAGACATCGTCGCCCAATTCACTCTAGTCAAAGTCTTTTCAGGGTCCAGTGGTAGCTGGGAATGCAAAAAATTAAGTTCGGGTGACAAGGGAGATTTTATGGGGCCTACGTCAAGTATGTTCGAAAGTTTCCCCCTTAGGAAGATTTCATTTAGTTGAAGTTGATGCTTAATTGCTAAAGTTAAAGTGACATTTCTTCGATTACATGACGATCTAGCTGACATTTTAGAATGTCTGTGCTTAGCTTCGAACCTCATTGACCACAGTGATGATAATGGACCGTATTTTTTTAAAGCGGTGTGATAGTGAAGCAGGTTATGAAACTTTGGTTTAAGAGAGTCTTTGGTTATTTTAATATATTGTTCATTAAGTTCGGCAACTAACACTTGCAATAAATCTTCTGTTCCAACTGAAATTCTCACGCTAAGAAGTATGTCAAGAATTTTTCTTAATGTTATGTATATATTCCAAATAGCATTGTCTCTTGGTACAAAATCGCCTACAAGTAATCCAAGAAATCGTAAAAGAGTAAGCGTTTCTCCAGAAGATAAGCGCATATTCCCCCTCTTCAAATGTTCTTTTTCGATACTGCAAGGTTTATTTTTACTATCAGGCCCATATGCAAATGCTAATAATTTGTCATTAAAAAGAGATAAGGAAAAAAGTTTATTAGTTTCAGTGTACTCCAAAAGTATGAAATTTAAAATGTATTTTGCAACACCCTCTAGCACATCGTGCATAATATCAGCACCAACCTGCTGAAACAAGTCGAAGTTCTTAATGTCCAGAAAAACACATTTTTCCTTAATACCGGTTAAAGAAACATCATTTAAAGCAAGATCAGCTTCATAGCTATCAATTGCCCGAAGAAGTGATGTATCCTCATACAGTTGCTCTTTTAATATTCGCTTTGAAACTTTGCACACTCTGCAGGAAAAATTTGCAGAGAAACTCTCTACGAACCCAATCATAGAATGTAATCCTAAATTGTCGCCAAGGATTAGAGCAAGCTCAAAAAATAAAGTTCCCTTGAAAGTTGGAATATCTATTTGTATACCTTCTTCGCTTAAGAAATTAAATTCATCAATAACTGGTTTAAATATAACATTATTGCCGAAAGATACTCTATCAGATGAATGAAATAGCAAAACAAGAAATATGTTCGAAAGAACTGATGATCGCCAAGGCGGAAGACACGGAATTGAGACGTAAACTGCCCCTAATTTATGAATACCAGAATGACTTCCAAGAACGTTTCCAATCTCGTAATCATCGAAATACATAAATAAAGGTAAAACTATTCGATTCGAATGATGCGTTACTCTGTGTTTCCAATAAGTGCCTTGAATAAAATTTTCCATATCATCTTTGTATTGAAGACTGTCCATGTATTCCAAAGTTTCGGAGAGTACGTTTTTTAACGAAAAAAAAGATTGCATTACATGTCTAAGAGGAATAAAATGTTCTTTGCATTCCACAGGTTCCATACGTATTAACCCATTTCTTTTTATATTGTCGAATCTCTGGCCAATTAAAATTCCTTGGGGTTCAATATACGATCCTCGTTTAGTAAAATAAGTAATCCTTTTTCGTTCTGTTTGTAAACATTTTAAGGGGGAAATGATTAAAGGCACGAGTGCTTCGACTAATGATCTTGAAACATCATTGGATAGGGAGCTTTCAAGACTAACTTCATCAACGCAGTTTTCAATAGCTGAACTCAATGAACCTAAAAAATCGCTTAAGCCATCAACTATTTTTTGTACTACATTTCTAGGCAAAAGTACATTCGCATAAAGAGATGCAATCAAAATCGATAATGATTCATTAACCGGTGGTGCTTCTGTTATTTCAGACTTTTTGACTTGTTCTAAACTCTTATGTGAAGGAAATACAATTTCATTTGGTTCAATTTCATTAACATAAGAGCTTGAAGGTTGATTTAGACTTTCAGAAGCGTGTTCTTTATTAATGTGTCTTCTGAATGAATTGAAAATAGAAAATGATCGTCTACAATTTCCTTCCGAGCATTTGTAGTGTATAAACTCGTGGCCGTGATGATCAAATTCAAAGTGCTGTCTTAGACATTTTGGATCCTTAAAGTCGGATCTGCATAAAAAACAAACAACCATTTTAAAATATCTAAATGCTTTGCGCCCAAATGGAAAAAAATGTAAATTAACACTCTTCAATCCCTAATTCCCCTAGCAAACTATTAGATGCAGTGGATTCTTTGTCAAAGTCAGTTATTATTTTATAAAATGCTCTTTGAATAAACACCCATGCAGATTTAGATTCCACAGGATATTTTGCGTTCAACATAAATATAATTTTAAAACAAATATCGACCGCCTCTAAGATAGTCGGTAGTATATATTTTGTATCGTTAACTACAACAAAATAACTACTTATTTTATCTAAAGACGCACCATTTATGAGGATGAACGGTTGAAGAGTCAGTCCGAATTCCGAAAGTTTTTTACGCCTTATAGAGATCGCTTCATTGATCTCCGCATCGCTGGAAACATGAGTGATGAATCCGTCGCGGGCTTCCGATTTTGATGGCCGCCAAACCTTCTTGTTGGTCCCCTTTAGGCGTATAGTTGATGTTGCCAAAAGCGATGGAATCAGCAGAAACGCACCTAGGTTACTTATATCTTCAGACACTGAAATTTAAGAAAAACAAGTTGAATTTTACTACTACATTAGGGTTGTCAGAAATAATTTGAAGAAAGTAGTTATCGTGCATGAAAATCCCGGACACAATGATACTAGACCTGATACACCGAATCTTGAATACCCTTATTATAATAAAATAATAAAATAATAGGGGTATTCAAGATTCGGTGTATCATACACCGAATCGTGAATCTAAATGTGTATTTTTTTGTAATTGAGTGGAAGAACAGTACAAGTACAAGGACTTCTTGTCTAAATATTTCCTGTCAGTATAGAATTTTGTGAGTTATTCATTCATGAACATATTATTAGGGAACAGGGATACTTCAAATCCCTCATACATTATTAGACAGGAAAATAAATAGTTTTTCCGTGAAACAGTTTTTTCTGTTTTTCTCAAAAGTGATATGTTGTACATGTACTATTCTTCTACTCATCAATTCAATTATTGTCGGGTGATTTTCTGGCACATATGAAAGTGTTGGAAAAAGAAGTTCAATAAACTCAAATCTTAAAATATAGATATTTCCTTAGTTAGATACTCCCTATTTTGAAACTTCCAATTGGGGAAAGGGGGAAGAGATAAAGAAAATCAATTTCAATTTCTGGGATTTTGGAAATTTGGCTTGGGACCCGAGTATTGGCGAATGGCGACACAATATACTTTTTATTTTACAAACAAAAAGATTGTGTTATAAATTACGTGAATTTTGGCATTCACGAATTTTCAAAATATTGGAAAAAGTTTTTCTCGGTGAAAGAAACACTGCCGCATTAAAAGCGGTAGAAGGTGAAGAGAAAGCCATCTCCTTTTTAAATGGTATTAATGTGACTGGTATTCTATATTCATTATCGAGCATTTCAGAAAAGAACCTATTTTATATTTTTAAAGTAAGATTGCATTCGATTTTGAGTACTGTGTCACTAAACTAGTAATTTTTTTATTCAGAGTTTTCGAACCTTTATTTTGTCGATTATACTAAAGTTGGTATTACTATTGTACATATATAAATATTACAATAATATGTTGAAATGAAAAAAAATTAAAAACCCGGACATACAACATCCACATGCGAGAGTTCTAGCACGGGTACGCTAGTTTACGAAAATTAAGAAAAAATGAAAGTAAGCACTCACAATTCTCCAGCGATAGAAGGTTTTGCAAGTAGATATCCTTCGCATTTGCTTTTTTTGTAGCAGTTCTGTATATGTTTGTTTTTAAAGATGGAAAGTTTTGCATCAATCCTGTAGAATGATCGCTGTGTAGGGTGTTGAAATCCTTTTCCAGCTGTTAAAAATTAAATTGAAAATATATTTGGTGAAATTATACAACAAATTTTTACGAATAATAAGTAAATAGTTTGGAGGAAGTCCCAAATTGTTCTGGCACTGCCATTTCTACAACATTAACAACAGAATCAGAATGCATTTTGTATTTAGTGTGTAAGTTGAATCGAATATTATTACCAGTTTATACCCGAGCACGTTTTTTAGAGCCGGAAATTCGTCAAAATAGTTTGATATTGTCATCTCCTTCAAAAGTTCAAGGCGAGCACGAGTGGTTTTTCCCCATTTCTCCTCTGTAGTGTTCCAGGGATTGCTGGAATTCCTTAGCCACTTCAGATCTTCATCTGACGATTCTCCGTCTTCTACTATTTGGATAGTAGTAGATAGTAGACGATTTTGTGATGGAGTGGGAGATGATCTTCGACTCGAGCAAGGTGACGATGACAAAGAACGTTTCCGTTTAGATATTATACCCGTTTCACGGTATTTTCGCTTCAAATTGTTGATATGGTCTGGCAACTTTCCAGCCAATCGGTTAACGATCCCACGACCCGAATCCACGATTTTATTGTGAAAATACACAGACCTGTGTTCAGAAGGGAACAAATGAGCTATTTCATTTGTCCACATGCCATAAATTTTGGCCGTGATGTTTCGCTCGGGGCTGTTTTTTAGTATATGTGTGCATATAATCCGCACCAATCGAAGCCGTGCGACATTTTCAAGTGGCTTGGTCTTGTCTATTGCTAAGATACCTCTTCCCTCTAGGGAATTTTCGAGAAGTTTTTGAAGGTTCTAGAAAGACAATATAGTACTACGAATTAGGAAAATCTGTTCCTAGACACTGTTTTTTTTTTTTTTTTTTTTTTTTAATTGTGGTAACCATTTAACAAATTGTTTAGGTACATTGTAGTTACATGAGGACTACAAAAACTTCATAGCACATTATGATCTTCAGTAATGAACTAACGCTATGTTAACCTTTGCTGCCCACCTTCCAAAACGGAATCAATATGGCCGCGGTTCCGGTGCAAGTGAATTCTACCCTCGCGAACTATTTATGTATGTAGTGAAAACGAAATATTTATGGACACTAAGTAGTACCTACTAAGTTATCGCGTTTTGAATGCCCCTATTGGAGAACACAACTCAACTTAGTTGAGTTGAGTTGTCTTCAATTCAACTCAACTTTCACACAACCCAAACTAACTAACAACTTATAGACAACTGACAGACAACTTTTCTATCAAGGTTGTTTATGACAATACGGACAATACCGAATTTTGAATTACATAAAACCAGGAGACAACTCAACTGTTTCGTTGTCTTACACAATAGGGGCAGGCAGAAGTGTCGTGCTTTGGGAAATTTCACTCGCTTTCATTCGCTTACATAATTCGAACGAATAAATTTTATACAAATGAACCACAACAAAGGAAATGCGTATTTTTGAATGAGCTTTGCGTATTCGCGTCAGTAAAATTGGGTTATTTGCTTGCACCGGAGCCACAGGCGTAGGCTAATCTCAGATTTTATTTGTTATTTATTACAGTATGTTTTTCAACTTGTATACTTACAACTTCTTCTGTTCCATATAGAGATTTCTCGGAAGTAGTAGGTGTAACAATGGCATCTATCAATAAATTTGAACTTGTGGATTCAAATTTATCACTAACTTCAAAAGAAGGTAGCATGTCGTTCAGCAAAAAACTTACATTTGTGCTTTGGTCTTGGGAACTGGTAAAATTTGTTTCTTGAATTTCATAGACCTGTATATGAACAACAGTAATTGCTACCATCAGTAGATGTAAATATTAATGATTCTGTAATAACAACTAACCGAAGTGTTAGCAGCATTTGGATGCATTGCCTTTCGCCATTCCTCAAAATTTCGCATAAAAAGTACACGATGTCCTATGATTGGGAACATCTCCCTTATCTCGGCATGGCCTAGTAGCGCCAAAGATATTGACGTTATGGCATTTTCTGTCATATTGAAAACAATTCTAGTTTAGTTCTTATTTAACATTTTTGTATCTTTTATCAGAGTTATAAAAGAAAGAATCAAACGATTTGAACAAGTAGATTTTAGTGAAGTTTCATGAAAACTGAATTTGGTTTTTGCGTACCGTGTAACCAAAATAATATAAAGGGTATTCACTTAATCTGATAAATGTATGCAGCTCGTAAATGTATAAATTTCTGCGGTGCTTTAAGTGAACACCGCTCGGAAATGTCATTGCTTAAATAGCGTAAATTGACTGTAAATCTGGAATCAAACAAACAATTCATACGACTGTCTGTCAAAGTTTGACATTTGTGATTTGCACAACTTTCCGCGGTTGATTTCCCAGCCTAAATCGTCGCGGAAAATTATGAGGTCTGCGTAAACTATTAAACTATTCTCCATACAAAATCTGACAGTTGATTTACGAGGTGGTAAATTTATGCAGTTTATGAGGCTTTTACGCGTTAAAGTGAATACCCTTATAGTAATAGAATGATAAAAGATACTCCTTCGTATATATAAATGAATATATTATAAACATACCCTTGAAAACGTCAATATAATTTTCCAAGCCCCACTCTCGCAATAAATTGCAGACGTCGTCGTCCATAGCTTTATGTCTATAAAACAGACAATAATTCTTAACTATTTCAGAAAGCACGAACAAATCTTGCATTAAAGGGTTATTCTCCAGGGGTCAGATCACGTAATATGAAAAGGATCGAAGGACATCATTTCGACAATAGCAGTCTCTGTTTATTGCGACTGATATGCATAAAAACTATATCGTTCAGTCGTTTTTATTTTACGTGATCTGACCCCAGGAGAAGAAGAAAAAGTCAAATACCAGTAATTGCGCAGTTAAAATCCGATGCGTAATCAAACACGAATAATTTGTAACGGAATGAAAAAAAACACAAATTGCATATTGCAACTACCACAAAAATATTAGTATCTACGTAATATTATTGAATTATATGTAATAAATTATAGTTACCTTGGGTAAACGATGAAATCCTTGAACTGTAGGGTAAACGATGGAATAAAATACCACTGTAGGGTACAAGATGAAATCCTTGAATTACCACTGTAGGGTAAACGATGGAATAAAATACCACTGTATGGTACAAGATGAAATCCTTGAATTACCACTGTAGGGTAAACGACTTTGAATTAATACTGAAAGTATAATTTTTGTAAAGTTGATTCGCATTAAAATCAGTCAACTTGGCTTTGTTAAATTTAAAGTGTAATAATAACCGAGTGTAATTCTACTCGGTAAGAAACAACCGAGATCTCGGTTAAAATCAGTCAACTTGGCTTTGTTAAATTTAAATGAGTGAACTGTAAAAAATAACCGAGTGTAATTCTACTCGGTAAGAAACAACCGAGATCTCGGTTAAAATCAGTCAACTTGGCTTTGTTAAATTTAAATGAGTGAACTGTAAAAAATAACCGAGTGTAATTCTACTCGGTAAGAAACAACCGAGATCTCGGTTAAAATCAGCCACGGCTGGGTTGAAAGAAAAACGAGTTCAAACACGAATAATTTGTCACGTAATAAAAAAAAAACACAAATTGCATATTGCAACTACCAGAAAAATATTAGTATCTACGTAATATTATTGAATTATATGCAATAAATTATAGTAACCTTGGGTAAACGATGAAATCCTTGAACTGTAGGGTAAACGATGGAATAAAATACCACTGTAGGGTACAAGATGAAATCCTTGAATTACCAGTGTAGGGTAAACGACTTTGAATTAATACTGAAAGTATAATTTTTGAAAAGTTGATTCGCATTAAAATCAGTCAACTTGGCTTTGTTAAATTTAAAGTGTAATAATAACCGAGTGTAATTCTACTCGGTAAGAAACAACCGAGATCTCGGTTAAAATCAGTCAACTTGGCTTTGTTAAATTTAAATGAGTGAACTGTAAAAAATAACCGAGTGTAATTCTACTCGGTAAGAAACAACCGAGATCTCGGTTAAAATCAGCCACGGCTGGGTTGAAAGAAAAACGAGTTCAAACACGAATAATTTGTCACGTAATAAAAAAAAAACACAAATTGCATATTGCAACTACCAGAAAAATATTAGTATCTACGTAATATTATTGAATTATATGCAATAAATTATAGTTACCTTGGGTAAACGATGAAATCCTTGAACTGTAGGGTAAACGATGGAATAAATTACCACTTTACCAGATGAAATCTTTGAATTACCACTGTAGGGCAAACGATTGAAATCCTTTAATTACCTATGTAGGTATAGTTTTTATAAAGTTGATTCGCTTTCGATTCACTTTTAACACAGCAAAAACTTTTATTGCAAAAAAATTAAAAACACTAGACACAACCGAAGGGTAAAGCACAACCGAAGAATACAACCACCAGAAACAAACTGACTGTACTAGGTATTCTGTTCTGTATTCAGTGCGCATCGTACAGAAGAACGAGTAAAATCCAGTGTTGCCGCTAGGTTAAAATAAGAGTCACTAACCGAGTATCCAAAATATTATACATTAATAATTCTAACATATAATATTATTATCATAATCGATTTATAAATTTACACATTAGTGGAAGATTTTGAAACACATTTTTGTTCTGATAAGTATACATAATTGTAGGGATGTGACTGATATATTAGTATTCATTACGATATTACTAATATTAGCTAAAATTAGTAATATCCGCAAAGGTGTTGAACAAAAATATTATTTAACTGATATCAAATCGTCAGTAAATGTCACGCACTTCCATCCGTATTGGCTATTTCGGAGATCAAACAAAAAATCGCCTCAATTGAAGATTTCTTGGACGTTTTTTAATCCATTGACATCGTAGCCATCCTTTGATGGAATTTGTTACTTTATGGCTTGATAAAAAGAAGACGAACCATATTTTGGGATATAGCCCCAAAATATTAAAAATTTGAGTGATTTTTTTCACTTGGAAAAATTAAGATTTTAGGGCTTTCTGGTGACATTTCGAAATAAATATAGTATATATCCCAAAATATGGTACGTCTTCTTTTTATCAAGCCATAAAGTAACAAATTCCATCAAAGGATGGCTACGATGTCAATGGATTAAAAAACGTCCAAGAAATCTTCAATTCAAACGAATTTTTGTATACCCTCCACAGGAAGGTATATTCACTTTATCATTACATTTGTAACGCCAAGAAGGATTCACCGGAGCCCTTTAAAGTATATATATTCTGAATCAGGATCACATTCTGAATCAATTTAGCCATGTCCGTCTGTCTGTCTGTCCGTCTGTCTGTCTGTTGAAAACACGATAGCGTCCAAACGAATCGACTTAGGCGAATGAAATTTTGTGAGAGGACTTATTTTTACCGTCGTAAGATTGGTATTGAAAATGGGCTATGTCGGTCAAGTAGTTCTGGTACTTCCCATACAAAACCACTATTTGACCCATCTGTCTGTTGAAAACACGATAGCGTACAAACGAATCGACTTAGGCGAATGAAATTTTGTGAGAGGTATTATTTTTATCGTCGTCAGGTTGGTATTGAAAATTGTCTATTTCGGTAAAGTAGTTCTGGTACCTCCCATACAAAACCTGTATATTAGACACATGCGTGTAGGTGTACAGTACATAGATACTAACTGGTATAACAAACATTTTGCATGACTTTTCTGCAGTGGAGGGTATCAAAGCATCGGCCAGGCCGATGACAACACTTTTACTTGTTTTTTATTTGAAAGGTGTAAGTCAATCGCTCTGGCAGAATCTAATTTTTAGTTAAAAAATTTAGTTTTTAAAAATTATTTTAATTGAAAAAAAGTATCACTAGTACAAGATAATTAAGCCAACTACCAGAATTTCTACAATAAATGATTGTTAGTCTATGCGCGATATTTCCGCTAGATATACCTAATGACAATGTCACCAACACGGTAACCCTGGTCAAATCAAGCAGCAGCAGCATACATACTGCATCAAGATACTGCGTAGTGGATACTACAGTGCTGTCGAACGTTTGCAATACTTTTGCTCGGTGCGTAATGCCATATTGCCCACTGGAATGAACGCAAAAATATTGAAGTGGTTTTGTTTCTTCATGCGGTTTTCATTTTGAGTAATATGATGTGGTACTCGATTGGGCAGGCAAGCACACTTTTTCTTGATCTAGATCACTTTTTATTGGCACAAAAAAGCCATATTTTTGGAATCTAGATTACTTTTCCGAAACTCGATTTATTTTCAGAGTTGCTCGACATTTACCAATGCAAATGCATTTGAGTTTAACAGCTCGCAGAGTATGTTTACGTTTTAGTGAACTTTACCAACGTCATCGCAACATTTTACGTCGGCTTGATTTTAGTATCTAAATATAATTGATTTTTATATCAAAAATCAGTGGAAATTAAAAGAAAATGAGAAAAAAAAAACTTGTAAATCAGTTGAAAATATTAAAACAGCGTTTATCTCATACTATCGTTATTTTCTTACAAACGAAAAACAAATCAATTTTGGATTGTGTAAAAAGCAGGCAATGCATAAAGGAAGATTATTCATATGATGTGCGTGTTGAAATGTGAGAACCAATACAAAGACCTTGTTCAGTGTTAAGTCTGAAAAAGGAAAAAGATATGGAGAAAGTGAATAAATATATTGCAATTGCATACCTACTTGGTGATATGTTAAAACGTACATCGGTTCGGGCAATACTTTAGCAGTAAATTATTCGCCATGCTTTTTTTTGTATTGTTGCATCATTCCAGATTACGTTTCAGTTTCCAGGCGAATGATTATAGCCCTCTATAATTATTTCCACAAAAATATAAAAAACAATATTCCAAAAAAAAGATTTCACAGCACTCTTACAAATTTCAAACGACAGCACTGATGCAGTGCATTGCAACGAGTTGGTTAAATTCAACCAAGTATTCAGTAAGAAATAAACGAGTTTCTTTCAACTCAAGCAAATGCGCAGACAGTTAATGACGAGACTGTACGACTGTACCTTATATGTATGTAGTTACAAAATGTTCTGAAAACTTGTAAGAGATGTGTTCATCTGTTTGGTATTGTGTTTTTTCTCTGGGGCAAAATGCTGCCATGGTGTGTGGTGTCGGCTGTCGGTGTGTGCTATAGGTACTTATTGGTTTTTATATTTTTCGTCTCATCTGTGCGATGAGTAACGAAAAAATATAATGCAGGCACGATACGAAAATGACGCACCACGGGTAGATAAACGAATGTTTTTTTTACATGGTAGAATTCAAACGAGTTACTCGGTTAAAATCAATGAATAAGCTCGATAGCATATTTTGATAATTAACCGAGTGATTTGGTTAAAATCAACCGAGCTATTCGTTCGTAGATAAACGAATGTTTTTTTTTACTTGGTAGAAATCAAACGAGTTACTCGGTTAAAATCAATGAATAAGCTCAGTAGCATATTTTGATAATTAACCGAGTGATTTGGTTAAAATCAACCGAGCTATTCGTTCGTAGATAAACGAATGTTTTTTTTTACTTGGTAGAAATCAAACGAGTTACTCGGTTAAAATCAATGAATAAGCTCGATAGCATATTTTGATAATTAACCGAGTGATTTGGTTAAAATCAACCGAGCTATTCGTTCGTAGATAAACGAATGTTTTTTTTTACTTGGTAGAAATCAAACGAGTTACTCGGTTAAAATCAATGAATAAGCTCAGTAGCATATTTTGATAATTAACCGAGTGATTTGGTTAAAATCAACCGAGCTATTCGTTCGTAGATAAACGAATGTTTTTTTTTACTTGGTAGAAATCAAACGAGTTACTCGGTTAAAATCAATGAATAAGCTCGATAGCATATTTTGATAATTAACCGAGTGATTTGGTTAAAATCAACCGAGCTATTCGTTCGTAGATAAACGAATGTTTTTTTTTTACTTGGTAGAAATCAAACGAGTTACTCGGTTAAAATCAATGAATAAGCTCAGTAGCATATTTTGATAATTAACCGAGTGATTTGGTTAAAATCAACCGAGCTATTCGTTCGTAGATAAACGAATGTTTTTTTTTTTACTTGTTAGAAATCAAACGAGTTACTCGGTTAAAATCAATGAATAAGCTCGATAGCATATTTTGATAATTAACCGAGTGATTTGGTTAAAATCAACCGAGCTATTCGTTCGTAGATAAACGAATGTTTTTATTTTACTTGGTAGAAATCAAACGAGTTACTCGGTTAAAATCAATGAATAAGCTCAGTAACCTATTTTGATAATTAACCGTGTGATTTGGTTAAAATCAACCGAGCTATTCGTTCGTAGATAAACGAATGTTTTTTTTTACTTGGTAGAAATCAAACGAGTTACTCGGTTAAAATCAATGAATAAGCTCGATAGCATATTTTGATAATTAACCGAGTGATTTGGTTAAAATCAACCGAGCTATTCGTTCGTAGATAAACGAATGTTTTTTTTTTACTTGGTAGAAATCAAACGAGTTACTCGGTTAAAATCAATGAATAAGCTCGATAGCATATTTTGATAATTAACCGAGTGATTTGGTTAAAATCAACCGAGCTATTCGTTCGTAGATAAACGAATGTTTTTATTTTACTTGGTAGAAATCAAACGAGTTACTCGGTTAAAATCAATGAATAAGCTCAGTAGCATATTTTGATAATTAACCGAGTGATTTGGTTAAAATCAACCGAGCTATTCGTTCGTAGATAAACGAATGTTTTTATTTTACTTGGTAGAAATCAAACGAGTTACTCGGTTAAAATCAATGAATAAGCTCAGTAACCTATTTTGATAATTAACCGTGTGATTTGGTTAAAATCAACCGAGCTATTCGTTCGTAGATAAACGAATGTTTTTTTTTACTTGGTAGAAATCAAACGAGTTACTCGGTTAAAATCAATGAATAAGCTCGATAGCATATTTTGATAATTAACCGAGTGATTTGGTTAAAATCAACCGAGCTATTCGTTCGTAGATAAACGAATGTTTTTATTTTACTTGGTAGAAATCAAACGAGTTACTCGGTTAAAATCAATGAATAAGCTCAGTAATATATTTTGATAAAATTAACCGAGTGATTTGATTAAAAACAACCGAGCTATTGGTTGTATTTAGCCAACACTCATCGTTTGTTTATAACAGAGTGAATGTGAGTTTTCAGCAAACATAGATTCGTTTGAATTTTCATGAGTAAAACGGTTAAAAATAACCAATCAGTGTGTTAAAAACACGAAATAAGTTGGTTGATTTTAACCTAGATACTCATTACAATTTAACAAACATGAAAACTAAGTAGTTCGGTTAATTTTAACCGAACTATTTAGTAATGACAACCGTTTAGTGTGCTATTTTTAACCGTATTCATTTAACAGTATTAACTTGGTTGTTTTTAGCAACGAGTACTCATTTATTTTTAACCGAGATTTGGTTAATTTTAACCGATTTATTTTTAGCAGAGCAAAAATCGCACTCGGTTAAGGACAATGTTTTTGCGTGTATAATCTTATCGATGATGTGCCAATTTGCATTGACATTGATAAATCTCTCAAAATATTAAGATGAATCTGATTGAGCTCGTTAAAACCGACACAGATGTAGAGGCGGATAGTTTAAATGAAAGCACAACACACACAGGCACATACACACAGGGACGTGGAAGGCGTTTCATTTGCGTTGCGTGTAGAATGTGTCCCCGGTGTTGTTCAAATGCGACCTAATTAATGTGTCAATGTTGTACAACCCCGGTTCCGATTTACATTACAAATTAGGAATTTCTAATTTGGCTTGAAAGACATCATCGCCATTGCCGTTGCCGTTGCCGATTGCCGTTTGCACCCTCGTTTCGGGGAGTGTTCCTCTGATTGAATTACTTAGGGAGGCGCAGACGTTAATAATGTTACACGTTTATGTAATGTGCGTTACGTCTAATGTGTAATGAGCAGGCGAATGCCTAGAATTACTCAGGATTAAGGTGGGCTGTTTTTAAATAATTATCCTTGTTTATATAAAAGCAAAAAAAAAAAGTGTTTAGATCGAGCCATCATCGTGAGGGGGAATTTTTGCCAAAAAGTTCAGAACTTTGTAAGCAAAGTGAATAACGTGTCTTCAAGATAAGGAATTTAAAAGGAACCTAATTAACGTGCATGGAGGGGTGACAAGCTATGGGGGACTTGACAGGCAATGGTGAAATGTTGGCTGGGAAGAATTTCCCAATTAAATTAATAATGGAAAATAATACCTACGACTTTTTCTGGATCAACACTCTTAGTGGAAGAACGAGATCAGAGTAAAACGATTAGTACCTACAAAATCTTGTGGTTAATCATAATCACTATAATAGGAGCATTTCCATAGTGTTGTAAATGTGGCTACAGTTACTGTGGCTTGGTATGTTCTGTATAGAGGGTTTGGCTAGGGACTATTTTTGCCTATTTTTGTGTAGTGTGTCACTCAGAGGAAAAAGAAGAGTACCTAATAGTAATGCAAAACACGTCATGTCGGGGACTTGCATTTAACATGACCAAACCACCGAAGCATGGATCGCTCCGTCTGGAGAAGTAGCTGCTCGACATTGAGTTCCTCACGTATTCTAGTATTTCTAATGCGATCTCTACGGGTCACACCAGCAATACAACGGAGAAATCTCATTTCGGCAGCTTGTATCCGCGATCTTATTCTTTCGGTCATTACCCAAACCTCATGACTATAGGTAAGAGTTGGAACAAACACCGAATTAAAGACTGACAACTTAGCTTTGACACCAAGTTCAGTCCTCCTGATAATAGAATGACCAAGCTGTCTCAAAATCGATCCAGCCTGACCAATCCTACAGGAAAACTCGGCATTGCTCCTTCCATCACTCGTGAATAAGACCCCGAGATACTTAAACTTCTCCACCTGTTTTAATGGGACTCCACTAACATGCAGAGTGCATTGAACAGACGTTCTGGAGACGACCATCACTTCAGATTTGTTCACATTTACCCTCATCTCAGCTTCAACACAAACGGCTACAAAACGATCGAGTGCGCGTTGAAGTTCAGTCTGAGAGGACCCAAGGATGACCAAGTCATCAGCGAAGAGCAGATGACTTATGCTCATATCTCCCAATTCGAAACGTTCTTCGCCAAGACTGCGCTGTAACATCCAGTCCATATAAGTAATGAAAAGGAGAACAAGACGCACCCCTGGCGAAGTCCAACGCCCACGGTTAAAGGTATTGATTTAACGCCGTTTACACGAACACAGCTTTTACGAAGCAAGCGTAAACAGGTATAGCATACTCCCAAGCCTTCTCAAGTACCATTCTGAGAGTGAATAACTGGTCGGTTGTGCTTCTGCCAGAACGAAAGCCGCACTGCTCATCTCCTAATCGTGCCTCGACCACAGCTCTGCAACGCGTTTCCAGCACCTTGGCAAAGACTTTTCCGGGGAGACTTAAAAGTGATATACCCCTGTAATTGGAGCAATCCCTTTTATCCCCTTTCTTGAAAAAGGGCACAATCACCCCAATTTGCCAATCACTTGAAGTTTCGCTGCATTCCCAGGCCACTTTAATGACACGAGAGAGCCATTTGACTCCCTCTTAACCTTGAGCATTTCTGGCCGAATTTCATCCACTCCGGCAGATTTGCCAGCTTTTAGCGATTTGATCGCAAAAGTGACTTCCTCTACCGTGGGACTATTTTCCGCCCTGCTTAGGGCGATGGATGTGTCATCCTCAATGCCCTGGATTGGATTGAGCAAATCGGAAAAGTGCTCGCTCCATCTGCGCAAGATGTCCTCCTCATTAGAAAGAAGTGTACCATCTTTGGATTTGACTCCTTTGATAATGTTCCACTTCTTTCCTCTAAGACGGCGGATGGTCTGCCAGAAAACCTTGCTTGCAGATCTGTGATCACGGTCTAATTTCTCGCCGAAATCCTTTCAAAATTGTTCTTTGGCTGCTTTAACAGCCAATTTGCATCAAGTTCTTCGCTCCTCTATTTACCGGTTTCGAGAAGGTGAGTCTCCCAAGTGAATCCACACCTTGAAAGCCTTTTTGCTCTCTCTGATGGCTTCTAGAACCCCGGGCGTTTTAAACCACGCAGTTCTTTTCTCACCACCAGCCGCCACACCGAGCCGCTTCACTCCGCAAACATGTCCTGCAGAGGCAATGACTGCTGTTGAAAACAACTGCCATTTTTCCTCTACATTCAATGGACTTCTTTTTTTCTTTCTAAGATTTCTAAAATTTCTTTGTAAAGATCTGCTCCTGAAATTATGATTTATTTAACGAACTCTCCATTCTCCTGATACACTAAAAGGAATTCTTTATGCCTTATTTGGCACTATCAGAAAAAATACAAATTCATTCCTTTCCCTTTTGAACTTATTTTGATCTGTCAAAGGGTCCATGATTTATGGCAAACATTTTGTAGAGGTGACAAATATAAGTAAAATTAAACTTTAGGTAGATACAATATCCACCATCCAAGCAATAATTAAACTAAGGATTCTTATTAATGAAATCGTTTTTCATTCCCAAATGGCTTTGATGCTATTATCAGCTATCAAAATGAAATGTCTTAAGTTAATACATTTGCAATTAGATTGTGAACACAAGAAAGTCTCCAGGAGGCTGTAATCTATTGATAAATATTTTAAGCTTCATGAACAAAAAGCCGAATACAATCCAGCTACAGTGCATTGTGTTCGGGTAAAAGATACAATAAATTTCAATCCACCTGACACCATCGGTTTCTAATAAATCATAGAAGGAAAGAGATAGAGGCCAGCATGACTTGTAAGCCAGGAGACCTATTTATTTCAAACAAAACGCACAAAAGCCATTCCCTATACACTCGCAAAAATTAGCTCCATAGGGAGGCTTTTTTCACAGGTGTTGCTACTAAAATAAAGTCGAGTAATTTTGGGGTAGAAAAAAAAACCCAACCTTGACTATTCAAACTTTCTTATGGGGAAAGAATAATTTTTTGCTGCAGGGTTTTACAATTTACGCGCCCGTTTTTAGTAATTTCAGAATATTATCTTCATCAATGGCTTACGGCAAATAAATCATATGTATATGTCCTACCCAGAGGTCTTAATTTCACCCTTAGTTTGAATGAAGAAAGGAATATTATGCGTATGAACATTATATGTATTCGAAGCAGCCCAAGGCCACGGAGAAGTTAATTGTGATTGGTCGCAACAGTGCAGACTGTATATGGAGTATAGGTAGGTAACTCAAAAGTGATTTATGAACCCGTAAATCATTGACTTATACACACGCACAGACACATTTTTTATAAAAATCTGAAATATAGCTACAGACATTATATAACTTCCTCTAAGCTTTCCCAATTTTAAACAGGTCGATCTGGAAGCTACACCCGGCTACGATAATTAAGATTGGGACCACTCACCTAAGGGACAGTTTGAACAAGGATATCTACTATTGGGAGCTAAACGACGGTTTACTGTAGAGGTAAGTTTTGGATTTTTTTTAATTAATCAGTAGAGAGTAACTGAAATGTGGTTGATGAAGGGTTTAGTAATGTTCGCGTCAAATTAATTGTATTCCTTGAGCTGGGTATCCAAAGATGTAAGCAACTGCCTGAGTTGTTTTTTATTTGTCCATAAAATAAGAGAAGGGTTGAACATGACTGTATATAGAGATCTTGTAATATGTAAAGATTAAAATCTGGAAGATAAATGGGTTCAGAACCTATAGACGTAGACCACTGCACAGTTATCAGCTGTGTGCCTATGATATTACCTTAAGAAGAAGAAACTTTTTGTTATAAAGGAAGGGGGCCAACTGAACTTTGTATATTTGTTTACTTTTCTGGTATATCGAAAGAGTAAAGGAAGGATACGGTAAATTTATGGGTTTGGGGCCCCTATTGAGAACAATGATTAATACGGGATCTGGAAAACAGGGGAAGGTATATACCTATCTTATAAAAAAGTGTGTACCTCAGTTACATTGCCGCAACTTTAAATGGTGGCAACTTCGAATTCCTTTGGAATTGCAAAATTAAGTCGACGACAGGGGAACAGAAAGGATAAGTTTAAATTTTCTTTTGACTATCAGGTCGAAGCAGTAGAAAATCTATATTAAAATTGAAACGCGAAGACAAAGATGTAGAAATAAACAGTACCTACTTTACATACACGATTCGACAAGATGTCAACACAAAAAAGACTAAATTTGAAAGGGGGCAAGCTAGAAGTAACAACGTTTCTTGCTTAAATTCGAGAGGGAGCAGCGCTGCCCAATTTCTATTTTGAAATTTGGTCGATTTGTTTGAGAGAAGAGCACCCTTGTTCCCAAACACTTTGGTTTGGAATTATAACCTATTTCGACACCCCTTAAACATCATCAACATCTTAGGTGATTTGTTTGAACAGTTGAATTTTGACAGGTCCTGTATGTACCTATTCCTCTTTAGATGGACAATTCTAGAAAATCAAAAATAGGGCAGACCCAAGGTGGTCACATACAGAACGCCACTGGGCCTTAAAGGCCTTGTGGGCTGAACTAGATCGGAAAAAAAGATCTGTAGAATTTTTAAAACTCAGAAAAGCTACGATACTCTTTGGGCACTGCCTTCTTAGGAAACACGCTAAGAGATTAGGTTTAACAAATCAGACACGTGCAGGTATTGCGTTGTCCTATACACATGTAGCAGAGGATATAACAAATTATATTTTGTGTGAAAGATATTGCTGAAAATAGAAGGAAGAACTGTGGAAGGTAATATTTTGACAAGTTGAAGTACAATCTAGGTACCTCTCGAAATAAAACTCAAACCATTTTTAGGTTCTGTAGAGAAATGAGGTGTTTGGACTCGGTTTAGGTTTTGAAAAGGAGAGTTCTGTAGGGATGGCGATACGACCCATATGGTAGCTGGTCTACTGTCATAAACTCACTCCCTAACCTAACCTAGACATGTCAGAAAGTGAAACTGCGCTTGGATTGGATGTCAATTGTCGACTAATACTTGTGTTAACTGGTGGGCGCAATGGCTTAGTGGTTAGTGTGCGGGATTACTGTGCGATAGGTCCCAGGTTCGATCCCCGGAAAAACACAAATTACATCTTAAGTTTTTTTTCCACTACGCCACCTCTCACGAACGTCTGGCAAACATCCGAGAGTATATCTGTCCTTAAAAAGCTTCTCAATTCAGCCGTTCGGACTCGGCATAAAATTGTAGGTCCCTTCCATTCGTCCCAAAAAAAAAAAAAACAAACTCACACAAAGCGAATGTTTGCGAGAAGATAGGCCTTGGGTGTCTACACGCCTGTGACGCCAACTATTTATTTATTTATTTATTTATTTAATAGCCCGGTTATCAACTCTAGTCTGAGTGGGGCATCTGACAGAAGATCTGTCAGTAGAGGAAGCCCATAAGATGGCGTCCTATCTCCCCTTCTCTGGAACTTAGTAGTCAATCAGCTCCTTACATGCCTGGAAGCGGAGGGTTACAAGGTGATTGCATATTCGGATGATGTTGCTATTGCCGTGTCAGGAAAGTATCCAAACACCTTAGGACCTCCTACAACACGCTCTCCACACGCTAGTAAAATGGGCGAACGAATGTGGGCTGGGCGTTAACCCCTTACAAGACTGAACTTGTTGTCTTCTCTAGGAAATATAAAATTCCGCACATTGACTCTCCATCTATATAAATGGCATAAGCCTGACATTCTCCAATGAAGCTAAATACAGTCGTGTCTGGATATAGTGAACTATTTTTTGCAAGGCCTGTTCACTGTATCCAGGTAAGGTAGTTCACTATAGCAAGGTTGACATTTTTTTTAATTGTTTTATTTGGTCAAAGAAAAATACATAGAAATATACTTAGGTGTTTATGTATGTTTATTGCAAAATTCGGGAATAAATGCTTGCTTCTTGAGTTCAGAAATTGACTTTTTGACCGCTTTTTCGCGTAGACTTCGTAACGCTAGTATAATCAATTGCCAGCATAATCAGTTGTGTTGACCTCAGTCCATGCGATAGCTTTATCGAAACTTTCAATAGCTTCAGTATTTTTTACAGGGGTCTAATCGCGTAAGGCTAAAACGATCGAACGATGTCGTCTCGACGATACTTCTACTTCGTGTAACAACTAAAAAGCGATGATCGTCAAAACGATTGGACGACCATCGCTTTTTACTGCTTCATGTAAACAAATCAACTGTCAAATAGCGTCGTCGAAACGATTCGATTGAACGATAGCTATTTTGCAATCGTTTCATCGCTTTTGGTGTATTTTGTTTCTGTTTAGGTTTTTTAAAAGCAAACTAAATATTTAAGGAATAATTTTCCAATATAAAGCCTTTTTAATTTTAACAAATAGGACACTGCATTAGTATTTTTATGTATCTATTCCCTTCATATTTGTTAAACGGCATGACAGTTTACATCGGGTGTTCACTATATCCATACACGACTGTACTTGGGTCTTATTCTAGACAGAAAGCTTAGCTGGATGGCCAACATAAAAGAAAGAGTTAAAAAAGCAACCATAGCTGTCTTCTCTTGCAAAAAACTAATATAGGAAAAACAAATGGGGCCTACAACCTCGAATATGTCCATACCTACTGGCTGGACATATCGGTCATAAAGCTGGTGGACTGTTAGATAAAGCGACAAATCGCGATAAACTAGTCCAAAGAATCGCATGCGTGTGTATCAGTGGAGCTGTTCGCTTCGCACCACTCCTTCTGTTGCACTTGACATCCTGTTTCACCTGACACCATCGATATTTTTAGCTTCTGCAGCCGTTCGTCTGAATGCAACTTCACAGTGGACCAGCAAAACAACTGGCCATGTTGCTATCTTAAATAAATTTAAGACTTTCCCGAAAAACATCGACTTACCATACTACAACTACAGTTAAAAAAAAAACTTCCAAGTCTCCATCCCCAATGGATCATTCTGGGAGGAGGGGACTTTCTTGCATGATGAGGCGGTTCAATTCTTCAGAGATGGATCGAAAACGTCGGATGGTGTAGGTGGTGGTGTTTTTTCTGATAGACTAAATCTCTAGTTTCTTCTTCTTTTCCCTAGATCACTGTAGCGTTTTTCAGGTGGGAATAATTGCAATAAAGGAAGTCTTATCCTGGCTAAAATAAAACGTAATATCCGCATCTTCTCGGATAGTCCGACTGCAATTAAGCGATTGGAATCAGTCTCTATTAGCTCTACTATACAGCGCCCTAGACTCTCTCTCAAAGTGATAGCTGAGCAGTTCAACATACACCTCTGCTGTGTGCCGGGGCATAGTGATATTCCAGGTAACTGTAAGGCTGATGAACTTACCAATCTCGGAACTACACTGCCTATATCGTACCAAGCAAAGTTACCTTAGGTATGCCGATCGCTACGTGTAAACTCATAATAAAACTGGATGCCATCCAAAAATACAAATCTTAGGTGCGACAAAACAGATCAGGACAAAGCTGGATCTTAAAGGTTCTAAGAATTTGATATCTCTTGACAGAAGGCATATCAGCGCCTCAATAGGTGTCTTTACGGGACACTGCCTTATAGGCAGGCATGCAACAAGGCTTGCCGTTTTCTCAAACGATTTTTGTAGAAGCTGTGTTTGGACGAGGAGGAGGAAGATGCCATTCCATTCATCACTTCCTCTGCATTTGTTATGCACTTCTAACTCGTTTTGGGGGTCTTCTATTACAATGTTCTAAACGATGTAACAAACCTAGACATTCGTAGTCTCCTGTGCTTCATCAGAGGCTCAAACTGGTTTAACGAGCAGGTGTCGGCCTTTTGCGGGCAGCCACCTAACCTAACCTAATCTATCATAGGGTCTCCGTCAGACCTAAACCAAGACCAATCATGGCTAATACTATCCACTCGGACAGAACTTGCTTCACATCAGTGAAGCAATAGCCATTTCAGTCAAAATGTTGCCACCACTCTTACTTTCTTCATAACAAAAGTCTATGTAAACGCTGTTGGACTAGTGACTAGGTAGCCCATTTGAATAATACCCAAAATTCTAATTCTTCCTGTCTCTCAATATAATCGGACAATATCGAGTGCAAATCACTTCAAGCAGACCCCTATAGCCCACTACCTACACCAAAAGCAATTACTTTCGGTTGTTTATGTTATACCTTTCCATATAGAATATACCTACGGTTAAACGGAACCGTTCGTGCCACCAGCACTCTCTTATTTAATTAATGGCAATACGAATAGCTGTACTGTGTTTTTAATTTTCCAGTAATAACAGCACACAAAACCAAGCTCTGCAAACAGTTTACTCTATTCTATACTTGCTGGTACGAACAATAAACTAAGGCAAATGTTTGCTTAGTAATGCTTTTGTTGAAGCGAGTGGTTTGTATCACCGTCGGGAGGGTCTTCTGACGGCCAGGGGCATGTGTACTGTGTAGTTGTTTTTGGCGCTAAGCATGTGTGCACTGTTTACCAACGGTATCTGCAATTTGAGTGTTCATCACTGAATTGAAATGCACATGCACATTGCACACACATCAGCTTTGTGCATACAAACTTCGGGCGTTTATCCCTTTGGCAATTTGGCCACTAACGACTGACCACCAATACCAATTAGGACTTTGTGCTCCCCGCAAATGGCAGATGCTTCATATCGCTGGACAGACGAATACTTCATTATACAAGGCAGAGAAAACTCATTTGGTCAATGTGGCCATTAATTGATCGCTTGCAGAATGCACACCGGATGTGTGAACTTTTGTCATCCACCTTTCATCTAAGCCTCGCTATCATCAATGGGAATTGTCTGCGGCTGGGCTATCAATCTACTGTTACACGGTCACACAAAAAGCATATCCAACTGGCTTGACATAAACGCCACCCGCCCGTTGTAGCTTGCACAGCGAAGGCTGTTTTCCTATACATTCACTTCCTGCCGCAGGAATACCTAAATGGGTATTCCATCACCGAGCTCGTCCTTGCGCTCAGTTTATTATAAATGCAATTATGCGGCAAACACACTTATATACGTTCTACCCACCCCGGTACCGACATCCAGTCACCGGAACAATGGCAGGGGGTTAAACTTTTGAATTTGATTTGGTCACGTATTTTTGATTGTCTTGAAAGCTCCACAACACTGTTTTAGCTGAAGATTGTCTTATACATGAGGGTACACTGTACAGATGTAGATATTACGTGTGTATTGTACCCTCTCTGGTTGCTGCAGGGGGATTAGCTCCTCTGGATTAAATGTCACGTAATTTATAGAATTTGGCATTTATTGTAGATTGATTTTAGAGACGCATAATGGCTGCCAATAGAGTACAGCATTCGTCTAACATCTAACTTGATGAGCGACGGCTTGTTTCGTTTTATTTAGTAATTCCATTGAAGGCGAAAACTTTTGATAAAATATATGTACCTACCTAGGTAGAGCTGTAAAGTTCTCGGAATTCGGATCGGGACCTAAGTTTGAAAGCCAAATTGTTTCTTTAATCGGATTCGATTATGAAAGTTTTTTGAATAATATTGAAACGCTTCAATTTAAGGACTGTGTATTTTACTCTTTTCCATTTCTCACAAAAAGAATTAAATTTCTCCAAAAGTGAAATGTTTTTTTTAGGTTAGGTGTGGCAATTACCGGATACATTCGGCACAGTTCACTTAGACACAATTAAGTCCATTGTTCAACGAAAAGCAGAGCAAAAAACTTTGACATGTTCTAAGAAAAACATTTTTCAGTTGGGAAACCATTCCATTTTTTTTTTTAAGAAATACTCCACTGGAGCACTCAGACGCAACTGGTCCATTGTACTACAGGGTGGTGCACAAATTGTGCTACAATAAGAAATTCAAATAACTTTAATCAATTATTTCACTTATTTAAATAAGATTTATTAAAATGAATGCTTGGGATACCGAAAAGAGAATTTGGATAGTGCAGCGGTACCATGCTGTGCAGTCCTTCATTTCCGTCCAAAGGGAATTTAGGCGGGAATTTGGCGGCACTTTCCCGAGTAGATGGACCATTATGAGGCTGGTAAACATGTTTGCCGAATCTGGAAGCATCGCACGAAGACCATACCATATGTTTGGGTTCAAGAAACAATCGCGGCTGTAGCATCGTCAATTCAGGCAAATCCAAGCGTTTCGACTCGAAACTTATTGGAATTAGACAACGTATAATTCATGATGACTTAAACTTGTTTCCGTACAAAGTCAAAATTACAAGCAAGTTTCACCCTCTGGATTTTCCTATTCGCCTGGAATTTTGCCAAAAAATGTTTGCAAATTAATATCCAGAAACTCCACATTCCGCTGACCCCCATGGTCACCTGACCTGACTGTACCAGACTTTCTTTTATAGGGTTGTGTCAGGCAAGAAGTGTACAAAACGAAACCAAGGAATTTGACTGAATTGAAGCAGTCCATTCCAACAATAATTGAGGCGATCCGGACTTTAACCATTCAGGCCGCATTGAATAATTTTAAATTTTCTGATCAGGAGGTGTCGATTATGCGTGGATGAGCATGGAGGTTATTTACGGTCTATCATCTTCAAAAAACAATTAAAATTAAATTGCATTGAATAAAAAAAAATAAATAAAAGTCATTGATTAAAAAAAAAAGTTATTTGAACTTCTTATTGTAGCACAGTTGGTGCGCCACCCTGTAGTAACCTGCAAAAAAAAAAAATAAAAAATAAGTCCATTACTTACACTTACACAGAAAAAAAGTTATTACGTTTTGTTTTTGTAGCAAGATTCGTGCGCCACCCTATACTAGGTTCCGGTATTACCATTTAACTGGAATTTCTTCCAGTTTGCGAGAAGACACTTGAGCGATGAGGAGCTTACACTCTTACAGTATCAGCACTCACCAGATCAGCGCAAAAGATATGCCACCTGGTCCGAGGCCTGAACAAAAACAAAGGAAATGTTCGGAAATATCGTCGCCCATTCCACAAGCATCGCAGAATCTAAGCAAATTGCCCGTAGGAACGCCAATAAGTTGTCTACAGTGTTTTCATGAAGGGGTTTCCAAATCCTGGAGCACTCAGACGAATCTCGGTCCATTGTACTACCAAGCAGAAACCCCTTTTTTTGGTGTAGTAGTGGAGAAACTCTGATATTATTCGTTTCTCTTTATGGTAGGTGGCAGAGTATTGCTGTCCCCCGCCGGGGTTCGAACCAACGCCGCTCGGGTCACAAGCAATGACTCTAACCACTACACCATGGCCACCGCCTCTCGAACTCGTTAATCGCCCTTGCAAATCAGATACGAACTGCGATCTTAACTCAATACCTACGTCTGATTCACTTGACGAGCTGCAATGTGAAGACCTGCAATAACACCTTTCAGCAGAAGGGATTTACCTGATGCTCAATGAAGCTATACCTGGTTTACATGTTAACACTTCTTACAGACTTTCGGGAGGTGCCGTGACATAAGGCCAAGTGTCTTAAGGCCAAATCTCGAAATTTATGGCTTTATATCGTTTTGTGAAAGTGACATAAGGCCAAATTCTAACATTTGACATTATGACACTTTTATAAAGCGTCATAAGAAGGCCAAGTCGGGAAACTGACATGAAGCCAAATTTTCGTTGCATGTTAGTTTTAGGAATTTTTTCATCATGACGCGGTCGGCGCATTTGTCGCGGGCGGTTCCACCTAGTAACAAAATAAATTAGATTTTGCGCTGCTGGTCCCCAAAATCTGTCGTGGGCCCCCGGACTATAATTCTTGGGTAATTTGTGTCATTCGTGGAGTTGATGTTTACTCCGAGGTAGATTGTACATAAATCCCTTTAGGGCCGTTTTATTCACTATTGCTCAACTTGCCGAAAACTCCAAAGTTGGCCAACTTTGAAGTTGATACTAAACCGAGAGTTGAACGGCAAGTTGAAAATTGTTTTTTTCACTACATTAATTTGCAACTCCGAAGTTCAAATCCTAAATTTGGCCTACCTGCAGTTTGTAAAATATCCCTGGGATATTTGTGACAGATGACACACAATACGTCAGTTCAACCTTTGATTTTCATTTCGCGCGTAATTGCAATCTGTGATTCGGTAAAAATTTTCAACGGAATTGTTGACATTCAAAAAAGTGGTAGCAAAATAGCTCGTATTAGCTCGTGTAGCCCGAATCAATAGGAATAAAGTGCCTGAGTTCGTTTGAAGTTCTCAGAAAAAACAACATCACTCAATCCTATATTTATAATTCAATCGATTCGAACTAATTCGCGATGTACAATAATTTCTCTTATCACACGGCAACGAATTTATTATCAGCTTAACCACCATCATTATCGTCCGCTTCGAGAGACGAAAACGAAAGATGAAATCAAGGTCATAGTAGAATCTTGTATTGCCGCCTCTCACGTACCAAATTATCTATCTCTTCATCATCTTCGCTGCTCGAATCAGACGATGGTCAACTCTCCCAGAAATAGTTTGCACGACACATTATGTATTTCAATTTCAAAAATTAATTATTATTTATTTTCGTCAATTGATTTCAGAACTGAACTGTCAAAAACAGAAATAAAAAATAAAAAATTTCTAAAGTCTCACATAAAACCCCAAGTTTGCTTTATAACTTCTATACTTTTTCGGGGAGTTGAGCGAATCCAAAGTTAATCAACTCTTGGTTTTCTCAACTTCGGAATATCCAAAGTTGAGTGAGTCAACTTCGAGTGAAAAAAAAAACATTTGCGTAAGTTGAGAATAAAAATCCCCAAGTTGTGTTCAACTTGAAGTGAATAAAATGACCCCTACTATATCAAAGGGTGAACCAATGGTTTTGGTACGTTGCGTTGAAAGCACATTTATTTTAAAATACCTCTCTCGAGAAAGGCGAACCTATAACTCTTTGACTGAACCTCAAGATGCTTGCAGATAGGTTTTATTTCTGTAGCTAAAATGTTGTTAGTTACAATCCTCTTAGGACATGACTCCATGAAGCGAATTCTTTGGAGTTTCCTTGTCCTGTAGCCAAAGGGGTCTTGGAAAAAATATATCCCCGTACTGTTGTCAAGTGACACTTTGCGCCGCTAGAATAGAAAACCCCGTAGGGGTTGCTCCCAAACCAAGCATGCTATAGACTTCATTTAAAAAACAAATTAAAATTCATTTAATTTGTGTAATTAAATCAGAAAGAAGATTTAAAATTAAAGTGTTAAGTATTAACACAAAATTATTAACCAAAAACGTGGGGTCCACATTTTGCGCCACTTGAATCACTTGAATGAAAATAACTTTTTAGGGAATTCTCACTGAGAATAATTTGCAACGAAAAAATCAAAAAGGAACATATTTCATTTTTCCATATTAAAACATGTCGCCTTAACAAAAAATTCAATCCAAAATCTGGTAGAATCAAACTAAAACATGTTCTATATTGAAATAATAGTTATTTTAAATATATTTGTCTTTGGTTTAAGCTCGTTTATGTTTTTACTATTAATAAAACGTAAACGAGCTAATTTGAAAAATAATTCTATTCAAACTAATTGAAAATGAAATATTCCAATAGATTTGTATTTAATCAAACTTAAACGTGTTTGAATTAAACATAATCGATTAGTTTAAGTCAAGCATGTACTGTACAAGTACATACACGTATCATTTTGAATTAAAGAATATTGTAAATATATTCGTATTTTGTTTAATCTTTTTCATGTTTGATATCTATATATGTATATAAAAATTGAGCCCTAAAATGTTTGTCGCCGATTCACGCTTTAACGCATTTACCGTTCTTAACCAAACTTTCGCACATCTTTGGTATTGGTCCATACATGAATCCTGTGAAGTTTGGTCAAAAATGGACAAAGGGGCGTGGCACCCCCCATACAAAAAAAACATTCAAAATCGTATATATCGAAAACCACCAAATCGATTGAGCTCAAACTTACAGAAGATCTTAGTTATTGTCCCTGAAGTGGTCCTTTGAAGTTTGGTCAAAATTGGACAAAGGGGCGTGGTACCGCCCATACAAAAAACATTCAAAATCGTATATCTCGAAAACCACCAAATCGATTAAGCTCAAACTTACAGATGGTCTTAGTTATTGGCCCTGGAGTGGTCCTGTGAAGTTCGGTCAAAACTGGACAACGGGCGTGGCACCGCCCATACAAAAAAAAACATTCAAAATCTTATACATATCTCGAAAACCACCAAATTGATTGAGCTCGAACTTACAGATAATCTTAATTATTGGCCCTAGAGTGCTCCTGTGAAGATTGGTCAAATTTGGTCAAAGGGGAGCGGCACTTCACATACAAAAAAAAATATTCAAAATCTTATACCTCCTATACAAAAAACATCTTCTATGGAGTGAAACTCGATGACGTTATATCTCCATAACCGCTGCTGGTCCGATTTTCATTATTCTTTTTTTTGTTTTGTTCGTATTGCTGTGTTTCAAGTTTAGGCAGAAAGAAAATTCCACCAAGTCGATTTATTACCATTTCTCGCATTTTACGAAAGAACATTATTACCTAAGACCTAAGCAATACAATTCCTGTGCACGGGCAAAGCCGGGCGGGTACAGCTTTTCGATAGTCTTGGAATTGGAAGCCAAAGTTTTTAAAATTTGTAACGTCGATATAAATGATGAAAGTCAATAATATTGTCTAGGCAATACAATTTCTGAAAAAAAAATGTTGTGTAAGAACTATAGAGCATTACAATAAAAACAGTTCTTCTATTTAACTATTTTGCACTACGAAGTGTGGACGGGCTACGCTAGTTATCAATAAAATCACAACCGAGTTTTTTGTGAACAGAGTTCTAGTAAAATCGATTGAAAATTAAAAACTTGAATAGATTTCTATTTAAATTGACTATAAACGCTTAAAGGAAATATATTTTATGCATTACAAAATATGTGCAGTGAGGTAGTGTCACGTGATTACGTTACGATATATGCAGATTTGCAAGTTCTTCTGGAGAAGTGGAGTTTATTTTCACTCTTTCCTGTATTTGTCGGTAAGTTAAATCTTCTATTATATTTTTAATAGAATTTTTGTTTTTCTTAATTTTACAGCATGGTACGAGTTCAGACTAAAATCGCCATCGGGTTAGATATGTCGGCAATTCTTCAGAACGCGACAATGGGACTTTAGGTCGGACAACTTTATGCGGGTATGTATTTAATGATCTAAATGTAAAAGTTCAAACGATGTATGATGAGCTCGGCTTTTTCCTTTTCCAATTTATTTTATTTGTTTACGTTGGAATAACAATTTTGCAGATTCCATATGAACACTGAAAATTTAGATGATCTGGAGTATTATGAAGGCAAGCCTACTGGGTGGAAGATTATATGTGATGAAGGAGTCTGTATCATCAATGCCAAGAGCAAGGACGCAGATAAAATAGTAAGCAAACTAATGTGTTTATATGCGGGTGTTTTGTTTTGATTAAAGTTGACCATCTTTCAGTTTGTAATGTCCTTGACCGATTTTGCAAAATTGCTATTTTGGATCGTTGATATATACTGGATGTGTTCGAAGCTGAAACTCAATTCGCTGCTGAGTTCATCAATGGACTTAGTTCCTGGGAAATTGTAAACCTTAAAGTTTTGTTTTCTCTTTGCCCATCAAGGATCGGTAATCATTTCATTTTTTCTTTAAAATTGCCATACAAATAATTTTCATAATTTTGTTAATTTCAAATAATGCTTTTAATAAAAACTGGTTATGCTTTTAAATAAAAAAAAAGTTTTATTCAAATAGGTTTCTATTTAGCAAAATTAACTCGAAAGTATTTATTTCAAACAACAAAATTTTTGATTGAAATAGTTCCTATTTAATAAAATTAAATCGAACATTTTCAATTCGAAAAGAAAACAGTTTTATTTAAATAAGTTTCCATTTAGAAAAAATAAAATTAACATCTTCATTTCAAACAGCAAACATTTTGATTTAAATAGGTTCCTATTCCCAGAAATTAAATTGAACATCTTTATTTCGACTACAAAATACTTCGATTCAATCGAAATCCATGTGAAATCATGTTTCATAAAATTAAATACATTCGTGTTTAAAATAAAGAGAAACCATTTTGGCGCCAAATCATAGGTGTTTATATTTGATTTTAACACGTATGAGTTTAATTTTTTTCTCTGTGATGATTTTTTTAACACAAACATTAGGTACTTAAATTTAAGGTCATTGGAGTATTTAAGATTTAAAAAAGTGTTTGAATATTGTGTTGAGCCAACTTTCTGCTTCAAAACTTCACACATCCGGTTTGAAATAAATACACACAAATTTGGGAAATAATTTAGCGAAATCGAGCTCCATATACTTGAATATTGTTTTCTTGATCCATACATTTGACTTGTCAACCATCTCTAAACATTTTCGATGATATTAAAATATGGTAAGCAGGGTAGGAAGCGTAAGAGCTCCACATTTTGGCTCTCCTTTGTTTTACCAACCCGGGCTGTGTGTTTTGGCGCATTATCATGTCGATAAATCTACGGTAGAGCGTAGAGGTCTAAAAAAGTTTTTAAACTATGATAAGGTCTCTTCAACTTGCGTTTAAAGCAAAACGACTCTGCTATGCATCTAGCTGATCCAAATGATGAGTTTCTTTGGGGTGGTCATGGAAATAGTAGCTGTAGCCATCGCCAGGGCCTACCAAATTAGTTTTCTTTCGTCTCTGAGAAGACCACGCGATTCCACTTCGAAGTCCAGGCCACATGTGCCCTTAAGGCCCTCAGTGCATAATGGAAGTATTGTCCTATGTCGCAAAAAAATATGGTCTTTTGACGCTTTTGCAAAGTGACATAAGGCCATATTATGTCACGGCACCGAATAGTGCACGATATTGATATAGCATATAGGTAATGTGCATGAGTTGCTGCCTGTCTTGTATAGGGCGCAAATAAATGTAAAAAAGGTAGGATACCTATGAACCTACATATACTAACCATATTTATTTTTCTTAGCCATTTAATAAAAATGTCATTGTCCTCGTATCCCAAAATAGCATTCAATGACCAATTATAATAAAACAGATGCTAAATTGCATGCAGATTACAGCTCCAATAGAAAGTTGTAAGACCACGTTCCTTCTTAGATTTGCATGGAAACAATATATTTCGTGGATTTCAGCCATGTATGAGTGTATACACAATGATTTGCATTTTTTTTTTGATAATCTGTATAATACATACTTAGAATCGTGCATGCTGTTTGGCTACCGAAAAAAAAAACGTTTTGAATCCATAACTTACTTTGTTTCCCTGACTTGCTGTTAACACATAACGACGAGGGTATCTAGTGAGACAGCCCAATAACGTACAAAACAAATCAAGTCGCATGTGTATTAAGTTTACACGAATCAAATCTGAATAAAACGAGGAACAGAAAATAGAAAAATATATGAGGCATGCTACCTTCTGCCAACGAGCTGTTTTGTTTGACTAGCTCAAGTTCCTTTTTTTTGCCTTATGTTGTATTTTTTTATATTTAAATCAGTATAGTAATGAAATGATGTATGTAAATGATGACAGCCTATCTATTAAACTTGCAGACACAGCTACTCCGTAGACCGAATGAGATTAGACAATTTAAATACTAGGACTATAAGTACGCAATATGTTCGCACATTCATCTGACTTTTTTTTTAACATTCTGACTCGCCATGGACGATATAGAGGGAGCACTTCGACCTTTAAGATCTTTTGTGCTTGAAGCGTCAGAAATTGGTTAGGAGAGTAGCGTTTCTACTTTCTTAATGTAGCTGATAGTACATTCAGCAGAGGTTGTCCTTAGTACATTGGTACTAATAATTTCCTTGAAAAATGACTTCCTTCTGATACCACAGAGGGCCGGGCATTCACACATGATATGCTCAGCTGTTTCGTCTTCCTCAAGACAAAGTCGGCACTCCGGTGAGGCGACTAATTGCATATTCTTTAGGTGATATCGTAAACCATGGTGGCCTGTAAGGTATCATGCCTGCGTAGATTTAGGATCTTTTTGGCATCCTTTTTGAAGAGTTCTATCGCTTTTTTGGCTTGTCTAAGTCCAGGGATGTCCTCCCAATGTGAAATGCATTTATTGCGTTCCCAGCTTTTTATGGCCGCGTTTATAGCTGATTTAGAGATTGAACAAAACGGTTCTGGTCCTATAAAAGGGGATACCGAACCCTTTCTGGCTCAGCATCAGCATTTTCATTTCCTACAATACCCTCATGGCCAGGAACCCAACATAACCTGATTTTATTTCTGGTACTGAGTGTCTGGAGGGTGTTGAAGCAGTGAAGCACTGATATGAAGTCAGTAATATATAAGCTAAGGGCTTTTATAGCCGATTGACTATCCGTGAATATGTGGATGATAGCGCCCTTGATACCTGAGTTTAAGATGGTGTTTGCGCATTCTTTGATGGCATGGAGCTCTGCCTGAAAAACAGTAGGGGTTTTCCCCATAGGTATTGAGACATTTCGGTTTGGCCCATGAAAACCAGCTCCCACCCCAGATTCCATTTTGGAACCATCCGTATACCACTTTAGACCACTTTGGCAGTTTGGTGGGCAGTTACTTGCCCATGCTTTTCTACTTGGGATCTCCGTGGAGAACCGTTTGTCGAAACATAAGGTTTTTGGTATGCGGTCAATGACCGCGCAGATCATTTCAAGTTCAGGAATTTCCGAAAGAAGTGCCATTAGTTGCGGGTGGTACTTGTGACTTGACTCTTTCGCTTGTAACAAACTTACCGAACTGCGAATTGCCACTTTGTTGATATATATGTGGAGAGGTGTTAGTCCTATAATGGCTTCTATAGCAGCCGTAGGACAGGTGCGCATGGCTCCTAATATACCCAGACATGCTAGGCGTTGTACCTTCTTGAGCTTTGAGATGGCGGTTATCTGTTTCACTTTGTTCCACCATTCTAAAGAAGCATATGTTATGATGGGCCTTATCATCACTGTATAGATCCAGTAAGTGATGATACAAATTGGAATGCAGTCATTTGTACTTAAGTTTTATCATTAGAGCTTACCTGAAATGAAAAATAAAGAAATGTCATTCATTAATAAAGAGTTAAGCAATTTTTATTTAATATTGTAGATACAAACATAAATATTTATATAGAAAAATCATGTAAAGATGGAATACCTACTTGTGGTAAACAAGAACAATAATGTTCACACTAAAAATATTCTAGACAAATAAACTCTCTCACAATTGAAAAATTAGGGGACACTCAGAAATTAACACCAAAGACAAAATGTCCGTCCAATATTACTAGTTGTGCGTTTACAAAAAAAATATGCAAATCTGTCATTTGAGATGGCTAGGAGTGGGATATGCAGAGCGAATGAACACCTGTGCTAAAGCCAATCCAGAGGCAAAACGCAGAAGACGAAGACCTCGCCTTAGGTGGCGTGCACAAGTGGAAGGGGACCTCAACCAACTTGGATTGCGCAACTGGAGGAGGTTAGCCAAAGATCGTGCTAACTGGAGGGGTGTGTTGGTTGAGGTCCTGGTCCATTCTGGACTGTAGCGCCACTTAAGTAATAGTACTTGCTTCATTATTCGGTGCGTGCTCCCTACAGAAATATCACCATCAAACCATCAGAGCCTGTGGCCTTGTTGTTCTTAAGCTTGTATAAATCTTCTTTCTACACACGATCTTCTTTTCCTCCCTTCTCCTGGCTCGATACTCTTCTCTCGCGGGCCTTGTTTTGCGCTGCAATGTTTTCTTCTGTGCATCTTCTGTCATCTTTTCTCTGTAAAGGGTGGGCCATCCAGTGGTTTCTCGATTCACTAACATCAACTCGCCATGGATCTCATCTCAACAGCTCAACATTTCACGTACTAGCCTGAAGAGAATTCTGCACAAAGATCTCGGATTATTCGCATGGGCGTAGCGAGGGTTCGAGCCGTGGGGGGGTGACTTTCATTGAAATGCCGACTTATTTCAGGAACTTGCCGACTGTATCGGGCCAGCGGTTATCGAGTTATAATGTCATCGAGTTTCACCCCACAGAAGATCCCTGGCCAATACCTAAAATTGCCTCAAAATTTGAGACCAATCAGTTCAGTGGTTTTCGAGATATAGGATTTTGAATGTCCAATTTTGATCAATCTTAACACGAACACTCTTGGGCCAATACCTAATACTACCTGTAAATTGGAGCTCAATCGATTTGGTGGTCTTCGAGATATCTAAATGTGGGGCTACAGCGCCACCTGTTGAGAATTTTCCGACTTTTTTTTTCCTAAACCTTCGCGTAGCAATTACGAACAAACCCGCAGAAGGAAGTATCCAATTTGGTCAAGTCGTTTTCAAGTTTTACGCATCCGAACACAAACCACGATCCATTTTCATTAAAGACGATATGAGATATTTATTTATAATGAATAATTTATAACAATGAAATAAATAAATTAATGTTAATATTGCAGCAATTTATCCAAGCGATGCCGACAGTCTTTTTTTAAATCGAATAGAAACTCGCTAAATTTTAAGGATTTCAGTCGGCAAATTCACCGATGCCGACAATCTTTTTTAAAATGGAATCGAAACTCGCTAAATTGTAATGTGTTCAGTCGGCAAATTCAGCGATGCCGACAGTCTTTTTTAAAATCGAATCGAAACTCGCTAAATTTTAAGGATTTCAGTCGGCAAATTCAGCGATGCCGACAATCTTTTTTAAAATGGAATCGAAACTCGCTAAATTTTAATGTGTTCAGTCGGCAAATTCACCGATGCCGACAGTCTTTTTTTTAAATCGAATAGAAACTCATCCTTGGGTCCTCTCAGACTGAACTTCAGCGCGCACTCGATCGGTTTGTAGCCGTTTGTGTTGAAGCTGAGATGAAAGTAAATGTGAACAAATCTGAAGTGATGGTCGTCTCCCGAACGCCTGTTCAATGCACTCTGCATGTTAGTGGAGTCCCATTGAAACAGGTGGAGAAGTTTAAGTATCTCGGGGTCTTATTCACGAGTGATGGAAGGAGCAATGCCGAGTTTTCCTGTAGGATTGGTCAAGCTGGATCGATTTTGAGACAGCTTGGTCATTCTGTTATCAGGAGGACTGAACTTGGTGTCAAAGCTAAGTTGTCAGTCTTTAATTCGGTGTTTGTTCCAACTCTTACCTATGGTCATGAGGTTTGGGTAATGACCGAAAGAATAAGATCGCGAATACAAGCTGCCGAAATGAGATTTCTCCGTTGTATTGCTGGTGTGACCCGTAGAGATCGCATCAGAAATACCAGAATACGTGAGGAACTCAATGTCGAGCAGCTACTTCTCCGGACGGAGCGATCCATGCTTCGGTGGTTTGGTCATGTTAAACGCATGTCCCCGACCAGGATTCCACGACGTGCTATGGAATCCGTACCATCGGGCAGGCGTCCCCTAGGTAGACCCAGGATGAGATGGTTAGATCAAATTCATAATCTCTCCTCTACCCGTATGGGGATTGCCCTTGATGATTTAGAGTCGATGGCGGAGGATCGAGAGCTATGGAGGGTCCACTTGAGCAACCTACACCCGCGACCCACTTAATGGACAAGCGGACCATTGAAAATGAATGAAAAAAGGATGAATAGAAACTCGCTAAATTTTAATATTTTCGGTCGGCAAATTCAGCGATGCCGACAATCTTTTTTAAAATCGAATCGAAACTCGCTAAATTTTAAGGATTTCAGTCGGCAAATTCACCGATGCTGACCGTCATTTTTAAAATCGAAACTCGGAAAAGGTACATACAGTCAAAAAAATATAAATTCGCATTTCCGAAAGGTGGAACCTTTGAAACTGCCGTCTTGTATACATTTACGAGTTTGAAAACATATACCTAATGAAAATCCAAACTCACTTCGTATTTTTTAACATTTTGTTCCGAGTCAAATTTTAAAAATGTTTTAATTTTTTTTTTTGAAATTTTTAGAATTTTTTTTTTTAGCTGCTCAAGTTAAAATGTTACTTCCTTGATTTGCCGACTCTTAAAAACGGTGGGGGTGTGTCACACCCCCACCCCCCCACACACTCCCCCTCGCTACGCCTCTGATTATTCGCTTATAAGATCAAATTACTCAGCAATTGAAGGCGCTCCACCATCCGCTTCATTATCGTTTCGCAGTTATAGCATTCTTCATCATAAAAAAAAATTTCATTTCCTCAAGAAAAAAATATTATATTTATGTTTTTTAGGCCATTTTTTCAAGCCATAAAAACAAAAATGTTTGTTCAGTGTTCATAATGGAAACCCGCCCCAAAATGGGTCAAGTAGTTCTGGTACCTTCTCCCATACAAAATTATTATTATTATTTTATGTCGAACTTAATGAAATCAAATTTTATGATATCGAAAGCAAAATCTGTGGCAGAACTTGAAAATGCCAACTGGCTTACAGATTTTGGTAGACTGAATGCTTATTTAAATGACTTAAACAGAGTCGCGCGTCTTTAAAGCAAAAATCAACTTATCACTACGACTTTTCAACTTTGGCATTTCAGCACGTTGTCCAAACATAACTCTAAAAATGGGGAAAAAACTATGCAGGCTTACTAAGACAAAATCGAAAAATCGATTTCAGTTTTTTCGGACAAATAATCAAAATGTTTGCTTCATTATCAGTCGATATAGCTATGCTGCAAGCAAATTTTTAAATGGAGTGCATAGATTTGCAGTTTAAAGGTGCTAGTACACGGCATGTAGCAAGCCACATACGTAGATACGTAGCTCTGACGTCAACAGAGAGTGCACAAAGAGAGCTTATACAACACGGCATGTACCCATTGGGACAATTCGCTGCCGTAAATATGACGCCTGTGCTACATACGTATGTGGCTTGCCCTTGCTATATGCCATGTACTAGCACCTTTACAATCAACTTGAAGAGAAATTTGATCACGTCTTTTTGTTGGAGTTTTTTATATACCTGCCCCAGAGGCAACTCCGAACTGCACAGTCATGTAGTCTTTGCTCGTCAGCTATGGTAATCTAATTGTGGCCCAGGTTGGAAACCCTTGTTCTACAATTCTACAGCATAAAAGCATTCTCCAATTGCTATTTATGTTTTCCTTGGATCACCCTCGTTACTTTTAATTTCTCACACATACGATGTTGAGTTGTGGTTGGGTAGGTAGATATAATACAAAGTATGTGAATGTGTTTTTTGGACAAAGTTACATTTGATAGGTATTCCAAATATGACAGCTTTGTGACCCAATGTCTCTTTGAAGAATATGTCTGTGCTTGACTCCTCATTTAGGTTTTTGTCAACACCAAAAATACCTACATCAAAGAATGTTGATATCCCAAAATTCAAGGAAGAAAGTATGAGATGGGCTAATTAAGCATTACCTTCCAGGAAATAATATAATGAACGAAGCTTGTTAAAAATATTTGCTTGAGTTATTTCAATACAAATATTCATAATTTATTACCTCACTGTATAGACAAATAAATTAAAAGCGTTAACGAAAGGATAATTTGCCCTTTTAGCATTAAATAGAGGGGAATATTTTGTTTTCGTTATAAGCATCATAAAAAATAGGAAAGACTAGGCTTAAATATTCTTTTAATTTTTTTTAAATTCATTAAACATATTTAAATTTATCACTTATATTACGTTTGAACCGCACTGTACAAAACTTTGGCTCGCATTCCTTTCTGTCGAGTAAATAGGTAAATTATAAGAATTATAGGTAAATTAAAAAAAAAATTTAGTTTTAGGCGAAAGCAAACACACCAAACCTATTTCATTGTCATTTTCGTGCAAAAGAAAACAACATCTTAACAATTTATTAAGGTGCTAAAAGAAGAAAACATTCCTGGAGCAATAATCGATTGCACTTCATAAAAGCTGTCTATCTTCAATATGGGGGTGTTGCTCATGGTTATACTTTGTGCGGAAAGACTTCATAATTGAATCAAAACAAATTTAATAGCGACCAACGAAATGGAAGACAATTTTTATGTGAATAAAAATAAATAAAGGCGCGAAAATAACTGCTATGTCAAAAAAAAAAATTTTTCTCAAACTATGAAACGACACAGTATCCAATTTCAACTACACAGCTTCTTAAACTTTTACGGAGAGAAAGACTAAAGAAAAAACCAAATGAGTTACATGAAGCAAATTTTCGCTTTCGCATAATTTCTTTCGTTTTTTTTAAAAGACGAAATCAGTTTTCATTTCGTTTTTTACAGAATCAAACCCGATACTTAACATTTCCATTAGACAGGTAACGGGTTTTTCAACAGGGACGCTACAAAAGTAGAGTGGCAGGGACAGCAAACGACGCCGAATTTTTTGCCGCTCTTTTGACATTTCTCTTCAGTAAGGTTTGTCATTTCATGATGGAAAGATATACGAGTAGGGTTACCAGATGTCAGGATTTAGCCTGACGCGTCAGGCTTTTAAGGTCTCTGTCAGGCTCAGGCCAGGCCACACGCTTTGTCAGGCTTTTTAATTTTTTGTTGATTTACTATTTACATCAATTCAATTTTAAGGAAAAATTGTTTAAATTGTTGCTGAATGCATCAAAATATGGATGCAACTAGATCATTTGGAATGGTTTCATTTATATTCGTTCTGTAAAAGAGACAATACTATTAACGAAATGACAGGAGTCACATATGCGGCAATTCAATCCCCAAATTACTATATACACAACCTACTACTACTATTTGATCTGAGGCGTTGTTGGTAACCTTACGTAAGTCACAAAACAATCGTCAGTATTTCTCAAATGCTTTAACCTTTTTTTGTGGATGAAAATGTTAAAGGATATGGATTCTTTTGATTCTGTATTTAAAAGATTAGCATTTGTAAAAGAATACAATATAACACTAAATGATTCCTATTTGTTTCACCAATGTACCAAATTTGAAAAAAATTGTCAGTCAACAAGATAGTATTTTTTTTAATCATTGGATATGCAATATTTAAGCTTAATATTTTGAAAATTGAAAAACCAATCCTACGGAAATAAAAAAATTGTAAGGCCGCGCTAAATAAATTATCTTCGGCTAATTTTCTGACACTTATAAAGAGTTCACAAATTCAAATCTTAAAACAGAGATTTATCGAATGTCACGGTATTAATAGTTTATTGAAACTCAGTGTTTTATTTCCTCTTGGATATTCCAGCAAGAATCAAGCAAAAGAAAATGTCAAAAATTTGCATATAGGATATTTTTTTGTCTTACTCCCGGAGCAGGATAAACTGTTGACAACTAAAAATTCGTTTTCCACCGCTAAAGAAAATTATTCGAAAATCATATTATTTATCCCAGTTAACACACGGCCTTAAGATCAAATAACTTATAATTTATTTATTTATTTATGAGTAGGTATAAGTAAGGCATGTGATTAAAATTTAACGGTACTGCGTTGTCATATTTCAGTATTGTCAGGCAGCGCAAATGCTTCCGGATTTTTTCTCGTATACCTACAGTCCTTATACATATTTTGAAGAAAATTGACTTATTAAATCAAATATATGCAACTGTAAAATATAAAAAATGCCTTAGTCAAAAAAATTCAGTGTCAGGCTTTTTGCTCCATAATCAGGCTTTTCTCTCCTACTTGTCCGGCTTTTTGATTTTTTGTGATGGTAACCCTATATACGAGCCAACACAGAGTCGAAATTATTAAAATTTACTACCGAAATTCGGAGTCAGTGGCCTCAACGTTAAGAGCGCTACGTCCAATTTATGGTCGTCATAATCGTCCCAGCAGCACAAACCAGTAAGAATAGACCGCCGACTTCCCGTACACCTACCCGATTCCCCCCGGAAAAAATGTCCCTGTCTGTGAATACGTGTAAATGTCAAAATTAATGGCGGCAATGATTTTCCATGCTATACCATGCGACCAGGATTTTTCAAGTAAGCGTGCGTTAATGGCGCCCCTTTGATATTGTACAGCACCAATACATGAAAAATTCTGGTCTCGCCGGCAGCTTGTAGGCAAAGTCCGTTATGTGGGAGGAGTCGACGGTCTATTCTTACTGGTTTGTGCCCAGCAGATCAACAATTGAGCGTCTAGTGGAAAAATTATATAGGCACAGTAGAAAATGTTCCCGTGCCAGTGAGACAAAGAAGTGCCCGTAGTGTCGAGAATATTGCTGCCGAAAAGATCTTGGCCTACATCCTTACAAGATTAAATTGACGCAAGAACTGAAGCCGCTTGACCACCAGAAGCGTCGTATGTTCGTGAATTGGGCTGAGCAACAACTTGAAAATGATTTGGATTTTCATCGAAAAATCATCTTCAGCGATGAGGCTCATTTTTGGCTGAATGGCTTTTGTCAATAAACAAAATATGCGGTATTGGTCAGGCAGCAATCCACACGTATTCCATGAGTCATCATTGCATCCCGAAAAAATTACGGTTTGGTGTGGTTTATGGGCCGGCGGCCGGCGTCATTGGGCCGTACTTCTTCCGTGATGATCAAGACCGGCACGTTACTGTGAATGGGAATCGCTACCTTTCAATGATAACCGAATATTTTTGGCCCCAATTGGATGATATGGACTTGGAGGACATGTGGTTCCAACAGGACGGCGCCACAAGCCACACAGCGAATGTCACAATCAATTTATTGGAAACCAAGTTTGGAGAACGTGTCCAGTCGCTTGGCCGCCTCGGTCGTGCGATTTGACGCCGTTAGACTATTTCCTGTGGGGCTACGTCAAGTCTATGGTCTATGCCAACAAGCCAGCGACGATTGATGAACTTCGTACGAATATCGAACGTGAAATTGCAGCAGTATCGGCCGATTTATGCTTGAAAACCGTCGAAAATTGGGTTCAGCGTCTGGACTTCTGCAAGCGTGCCCGTGGTGGCCATGCAAAAGAAATCGAGTTCCGTACATAATGGCATCGAACGTACTTTCACAGGAATAAAGAATTTCATTGATATCCAAAACCGTTTATGTTTTATTTAAAAAAAAACTCTTATTGAAAAACCCTGTACTATATTTTTTTTAGATAGGTATTAAAAAAAAAAAAAGCAGTAGCCCATACCGACAATCGATTTTTAATTTTCAGCTAATTTTTATTTATGGGCGTTTGGTACTCGCTGTAATAAAGTTTAAAATGAGACGTTTCTTAAGACCTAAATAAACAGGGTTTTTAAATGGCACATTTTACATCTTCAGCGAAATAAATCTGCAAAAATTTGAGGATTCTCACTTATGAAACTTTGTTTTTTTTTTTTTTTTTTTTTTTTTTTTTATAATTCACTAGTGCTCAAGGGGTTTTTGTTCCCTTAAAATGCTAATGCACAGCACGAGTGGAAGGGTTAATAGGGAGGATAGAGAAGAGGTACTGGTGCACATTGGTTTTAAACAATTGTGGGTTGTAATGAGAGGGGAAAACCGTGTGAGGCAATGCATTCCACATGCGTGTTGTTCGACCTACAAAAGAATCTCTATATTTTACAGTACGTCCGAAGGTAGGCTTAAGGGTAAACTGATGTGCATTCGATGTGTGACGGGTGTTGCGAGTGAATTGTTGAAGGGGCGGAATGCAGTTAGCTATTTCATCTGAGCATCTGTGGTGAAAATATCGATAAAATAAAGAAAGGCAAGAAACATTTCTGCGATGTTCGAGCGGGTCAATAGACTCCGCTATATTTCTATCACCTATAAGTTTTATCGCGCGCTTTTGGATTCTGTCTAGTAGGTGCAATGAAGTTTTTGGTGCACCTGACCAGATATGAGCGTTGTACTCAAGCTTAGGCCGAATAAAGGCCTTGTATATTGAAGCTAAGTCGGAGGGTGTAAAGTATTTCTTACACCGATTTAAGAAACATAGACATTTCGCAGCGTTTTTGGCGACTTCGTATATGTGGTCATTCCAAAGGAGTTTGTCGGTAACACACATACCAAGTATGGAAAGTCGTTCGGTTTCGTCGATGCAAGTCCCATTCATGGATAATGGGTGAGGGTTCAGGTTTCGCTTTAATGATAGAAGTCAGCATTGTGTTTTGGAAGCATTAAATTCCACTCTATTGATTGTACCCCATTTTATAATGCTGTCAAGATCGGAATTTAATGTGTTTAGCATACGTTGCCGTTCCAGTTCCACGGCCGAAGAGCAGGGACGTGATTCAGGGAACGAATATGAAAAACTGAGGGTGCTATCATCAGCGAAAGAATGTATTGGATTAGAAGTAACAGACAAGAGATCATTGATGAATACGAGAAAGAGTGTCGGAGACAAAACAGAGCCTTGGGGAACACCAGCATTTATATGGTGAATCGCAGACTTGGAACCGTCCAAAACAACTTGAATCGAAAGGTAGTTTCTAATCCATTAAAGAAGAGACGCGTCGATCCCATAGGCACGCATTTTCGACAAAAGAGCTTGGTGCCAAACTCTGTCAAATGCTTTCGAAATATCAAGCGCAACAATCTTCGTTTCACCAGAGTGGTGGAGAGATTGGTTCCACTTTTCGGTGAGATAAGTCATCAAATCACCAGTGGACCTGCTACCACGAAAACCGTATTGCCGGTCATTGAGAAGTTTTCGTGATTCAAGATATTTCATAAGCTGACGGTTTATCAGCGTTTCCATGACCTTGGAAAGAATGGACGTAAGTGCAATGGGTCGGTAGTTGGTGGGTGAAGAAGAATCGCCTTTTTTAGGAACGGGCTGGACAAATACAATTTTCCATCTACTCGGAAAGAGTCCAGAAGAGTAGGACAAGTGGAAAAGCTTACGCAGTGGTTTTGCCAGCGTTGAAGAACACCTCTTCAGAATTATGGGGGATATACCATCTGGACCAGCGGATTTGTGAATGTTAAGATCTTTTAATACCCTTGCTACTGTGCGAGTGCGAAAATGTATTTGTCCCATGAAGTATTCGACGCTCTCGAGCACAGGTGGAGACATGGTGCAATCTGGAATGTTAGAGCTTGCGGCGAATTGCGCAGCCAGCAGATTTGCTTTGTCCAAAGAGCTGACAGCTGGAATGTCATTGTAAACGAGTGTAGGAATTGACGACGCGCTGGAGTTCTTAATATTTTTCACGAAAGACCAAAACTGTTTACTACCACTGGGACAGTGAAGTATTTTTTGTCGTAAGTTTTGGTCATGAGAAAATTTTGCACGTCCTATCACGGAGTTGCAGTCATTTCGGACTCGTCGAAACTTTTTTCGGTTTTCCTCGGTTGGGTTTGCTTTATAAGCCCGAAAACTCAACTCTCT
Organism: Cheilosia soror; assembly: GCA_949372485.1. NCBI lineage: Eukaryota > Metazoa > Arthropoda > Insecta > Diptera > Syrphidae > Cheilosia > Cheilosia soror. The sequence goes on from OX443563.1 coordinate 38,399,141, forward strand.
CAACCTGATAGCCTCTTTGCAGCTCGAGTCGCACCAAGCATTCTCTTAGGCATAATACTCTTTCTTCTGTTGGGAATAAAGGATCTCATGCCCAGGAGAATGGTGTTTGTTATCATTTCAGCGGCGGCATCCACGTCACTATCGAGGAAGCATAGTGACCAGTTAAAGCTCCCAAAAAAGAGGTTAAGGCCGTCCCAATTGGCTTTCTCATAATGCCATACTGTTTTTTTGGGAGCTTGTTCTTTAACTGTGTGGCTAGTGTATGAGAATTTAGCTGAAATGACACAATGGTCCGACGAACCTAGAGGCGACGTTACGCCAATAGAGTATTTATCTGGATGAGAGGTGAGTAACAAGTCCAAAGTGTTAGCGGCATGATCTGCAGCATCCGGAATCCGTGTAGGCTCGTTTACAAGCTGAGTTAAGCTGTTAATCTCAGCGAAAATCCTAACATACCTTCCTTCTGGTGTTGTCTGTCCAGAATGGCGAAGCCAATCGGAATTGTGTATATTGAAATCGCCCGCAATGACAATTTCAGTATGAGGATACTGGGAAACAATTCCTAGGATGGAGTTAGACAGCTCATCAAACTCGTTAAAAGTAGATGAACAGTCAATGCTTGGACTTCTATAAATAAAACAATAGTGTATTATTTGCTTACGTATATTGAATTTTAACCATATGTAATTAAATTCCGCATTGGAGCAATGGTTATATTGTGGTGGAAATTCGTAAGCAATATCATCACGGACGTAAATGGCGAGCCCGCGATGTATAAAGAATAATGGCACTAAGCGATATCCTGGTAAATCAAAATTCGAGGGAATCGAACTTTTATCCACCTGTGTCTCGCTAAGTGCCAAAACAGCTGGTCTGAATTGAAAGACATGGACATATGCAGCAAAGAGATTCCTTTTCAAGCCTCGAATGTTGCAAAAATCAACACGGAACTCACCTCTCATAACAACACACAAAAATTAAAAACACAACTCCAACGCAACTAAGCAGAGTTGCAACGTGCATATCCGTCACCAGACTTCCAAAACACTCCGTCACAGGTGTTATGCCCATGCAACAGAGCGAGTCAGTTATCCGGCAATATATACACTTACAACCCGATATTCATTGGATGTTGGTTTGTGATCGCTGCTTAGCCGAAATTATAACACAGCAGCGATCGAAAAAGCGCAACAGGCGAAAGGAGAAAACAGGGGAGAAAGAAAAACTAAAAACAGGAAGAACAAAGGTCATATTGTTTTTTTTTTTTTTTTTTTTGTGTTATTATATATTATGGAATATGTATGCACTTTTGTGGCGACGGTGCGGTATGTTTTAATTTCGCGTGCGCGCGCGTTGGGTGGCTACACAGTACCTGATTTCCCATTGGATTCCTCCGAGAATCCCTATTCCCTTAAAGACATTGTGTTCTTATCCGTAAAACGAACAACAACGACAACGTCAATATCTTTAACAGAACCATTATTTTAATAAACGACCGCTTGCGTCTGCGGATTCGAGTCGAGTGACTCAATCAATAGCACAATAAATATACCTACGAGTACAAGCGATAAGTTGGTATGAGTGCAAATACGAATAGAGGGGATGAGTAGGGTTGCCTTACAACCTTGAATACATGCTCATAAAAAGTATCGTTTATTTTCCTCCTTTTACTTTGTGGTTGCCACTGTGGTCGAGGCCGTGGTTGTGTTAAAGTTGTGAGGTGACTATCGATGATATGATTGTCCTCCCCAAAAATTTCATAGTCGCTTTAAAAGAAAAAAGAAAACTGGGGCCAGATCACGTAAAATAACAAGTAAAAGTGTTATCATCGGCCTGGCCGATGCTTTGATACCCTCCACTGAATAAAAGTCCTGCAAAATGTTTGCCACGCGAGTTAGTATGTGTCTAACATTAGTTTTGTATGGGAGGTAGCAGAACTACTTTACCGACATAGACAATTTTCAATATCAACCTGACGACGGTTAAAAAAAGTTCTTTCATAAAATTTCATTCACCTAAGTCGATTCGTTTGGACGCTAAGGTGTTTTCAACAGACAGAGAGGTACATGAGTCGAATATTGGCTTTGTATGGGAGGTAGCAGAACTACTTGACCGATATGGATCATTTTTAATACCAACCTGACAACCGTAAAAATAAGACCTGTCACTCAATTTCAGTCGCCTAGGTCGATTCGTTTGGACGCTATCGTGATTTCAACAGGCGGAGAGACACATGGGTCTACTAATGGTTTTGTATGGGAGGTACCAGAACTACTTGACGACATAGCCCATTTTCAATACCAACCTGACGACGGTAAAAAGAAGTCCTCTCACCAAATTTCAATCGCCCAGGTTAATTCGTTTGGACGCTATCGTGCTTTCAACAGACAGACAGACAGACAGACAGACAGACAGACAGACAGACAGACAGACAGACAGACAGACAGACAGACAGACAGACAGACAGACGGACATGGCTAAATCGATTCAGAATGTGATCCTGATTCAGAATATATATACTTTATAGGGTCTCGGGTGAATCCTTCTTGGCGTTACAAACGTAATGGCAAAGTGAATATACCTTCCTGTGGAGGGTATAAAAACGATCGAACGACGTAGTTTTCACTAAAGCTGTTTCTATTATATCCGTGACAATAGACAGAGACTGCTAGTATCGAAACGACGTCGTTCGATCGTTTTCATTTTACGTGATCTGGGCCCTGCCTTTATAACTAAATCACTTCACAGCCTAATGTAGGTTTGAGATTAAGCGGCCATCTGCTCGAAAATATGCCGTGAAGCTTTTACGTAAATTGTCCATTCATTTACATTCTGACATTCTTTAATTAAAAATGATAAATTATTATAGCACCCAGGCTTTAGTTCTTTGAAAAATGTTGCTGTACGAAGTATATGCCCGGCCATTTTTGGCATTATGACAATAGCGATTTTTCACTTTCAAAATTAATTTTTCTGATTTAATTTAATTTCATTTCAGAATTGGTTTAGTCTATTCATTTTTAATTTTTTTTCTTGCTTAGACACATCCTCATATATAATAAATTTGTTTGTATGTGACATTAACGCCTTATGGTATAAGACCGATACTCACCTATGGGATAATTGCCTGGTGGACAGCCTTGGAAAAAGTCATAAATGGCGACTAGCTAAGCAAGGTCCAGCGCACAGCTTGCATGTGTATAAGACGTATGCACCACGCACAAATCCCTCTGGACCACTGGATATCCCTTGATAGCAAGCAAATAATGACAGCGAGTGCAGCCATTCGCCTTAAACCTATCTCACAGTGGTGAAGGAAAGACTGCGGCCACGCCTCTAATCTAAAGAACTTCGAGATCTCAACCGAAAATACCGACTACACCACCCCATCTCTAAATTTTGACAAGAATTTTCTCGTCACGATCCCCTCCAGAGCAATCTGGAAGAATACTTTTTCAGAAGATGAATCAATTTACTCCTATCCTCAAAAACCAAAGACGAAGGTGGTGGAGGCGTTTTCTCCGAAAGTTTTAATCTTAAGCTCTAAAATAAGTATTATCTTGACTCAAGAGAAACGTGATATCCGTTAAAAATGTGTGCATATTTTCGGAGAGCCAATCAGCCATCAAGATCAAACCCTTGGATTCGATCTCTATAACTTCTTTAGTAGCCCTCGACTCCAGATCGTCTCTTACGCAGATGGCCGAACAGTTCAACATTCACCTTTTTTGGGCGCCGCCCGGGGCATTGAGACATTCCAGGGAATTGTAAGGTCGATGAACTCGCTAGAATAGGAACAACTTAACCCATCCTGCAAATCTCTAATTGCAAACAAAGATTGAAGCTGGATGCTATCGCGAGTGCAAATCTTAGATGGGCAAGTGGCACCATTTGTCTAGCGACAAACAAATTTGGCCTAAGCTAGATTTGAAACGCTCTAAGATTATAAAAAAAAAAAAACATTTTTTCTAATATTCTAAGATTATCTTTATTTTCTTGTTAATAGATTCGGCCCGTAGTTTTTGCTTGTCCCTAACCATTTCCTCAATATGGTTTGAACTGACGACATAATTACTCCCCTACCTTTCACTAATACTACGACGACAATATTAGTACATTGTACAAAATAAAACTTTTTTCTACTTTAGGCGCACTATACATATTGTTAAGGACAATCAGTTTCCAAGTTAATCTGAAGACACCTTGACAGATTCGATCACAGAGTAATTGAATGACTTGATTAATGGCCATTGGTTTCCCTTTTTTCTCTCTCACCTCTAACCTTATACAAACGCGGAACGACATGTCAACACACTCGTTGATCAATTCATCATCTGCATGTGTCCCATGTCGTGTCAATTGATAATTGATATTGGGATGACGGATGAGATAGTCAGTAACACTGCAGTATTGCCTTGCTATTATAGCAAAAATACAAAAATCAAACTGTATAAATCACATTTGAAATTTTTTTTTTAAATGACCTTGAGACTCCCCATTGCCATTCAAGGCTCTTGAATTAAATAGATTCTTACTACAAAAATATAAAGATACAATCTTGTTATGTTTATTTTGAGACAGCCCAGCTAACGAGTTCTCTGAAAAGTTGTGCGAACTTCGGTAAGCAATTATTTCCACAGCACCCTCCTTAGCATTCGAAAACAAAAAAAAAAAATTAAAACAAACCACAAGTTTCACTCATGCCTTCGATGAGGTTGTTTGCTCTATTTACTTTACCACAAACGGGGAATAAATTATTACGTACAAATAGGAGACAATTTGCATTTCAGAACCTTATAATTGGCCAAGGATCGACCCCGGAATGAGTTAACCACCAACTAATAGGGATATTTTCAACTTGCAAATAGGTATGTCAACCGCAAGCAAATATTTGTGTTGGAGTTGTAAGCCTTGTTAATAATTTAGTAAAGGTGCTACCTGATATCAACTTTGAAATCATATTAACACCCTGACAAATATTGCGGCTTTTCTCGTGTTAAAAAGGATATTTCGCGATGCTTAGGTACTTTAAAACTTTGTTTTTATAATATTATCTATTTTTATGATAGTAATTTGTGTTTATGTTGCTATTAGAAAAAATATGGAGCGGACGATATGATACCTTTCATAGACCAGAAATATATATAAAAAAAAAATACAAGCAGAATATTATACGATATCATCCATTAAAGCCGCAACGCTTACAGAAAGATGAGAATCAGGACATTTACAACTAAAACGGTCATTAAACCTTGCAGTCTCCGATGATCCTGTGCATCTGCAGTCTACGTATAACAGCATTAGTTATGACACCGCTCTTAACATACAAAGTAAGCATTTGGGAAGAGTTACTGCCAAACAGCTATGATGAAAATACTCCGCCGAGCACTACTGCCTCTGCAGGAAACATTTGTCAGAGGGTTGTTACAAATATCTGTAATCCAATTCAGATCAGAATTCTGCCCAAACGATCCGCAGTCAGTCGTAAAAACAACTGAAATGTGTAAACGCAACTTCATTCTAACCAAAGAACGTTTGCTCAATATCAAAAATCCAGCTGTAAGGCGAAAGAACTAAGGTTAGGAGCGTCCATCCTGGAGAAATACCTATAAGATGAAAGAGTAGAAGAAACTTAAATATATAGCCAAAGCAACTAAGCTACCCACGGACTGCAAGATCTTAAAATTAGAGCTTGACTCTGTTTTTAAAACAGAGGTTAAAAAGGCACAGCGTAGATGTTGGCTTAACTTCTACCAGAGCATTAAGATTACCTCTCCAGCTGCTAGGCTGCGAAAAAATACTTTCAAAAACACCTTCCATGACCATACCTAGTGTTCTAGTCCAGATGGATTAGAATAGGCTCATTGAGCCTGAACCTGAAGTATGCGCGGTTGACAGTTTTTCTACCTCCCTAGATGACATTCAGTATTGTAAGAAGGTACCAGTCCAATATTCTTAAAAGGCTGCAAGACCTTGGGTAGGTACTACATTTCTAGTGACTAATTTGAGATAAATGTGCTCTTTCTACATACTCGTAAGGCGTATAAAACCACACACTCAATTCCAAAGATTTAAGATCGATCGGACATATTGCATGCATATTGTAGAACTATAGATCTTTTCATAAAAATCTCGTAACAAGAAGCCTATCAAAAAGGTATAAAGAGGAGTCATCTCTCCTCTAATCTGTAATCTTGTTTTTAACAAACTTATTATGGAGATTGCATCGGCTGAAAAGTTCTTGTGTACGCAGACAACTTGTCTATTTCTATTTCAGTGAAGTAGCCGAAGACGTAATACAATTTGCATCAAACAAATTGGTCAATTGGGCCGTCAGTTTTCGACTTAGCGTTCACCCAACCATGACTAAGCTTCTCCGTTTCACAAGGATATGCGAAATTCCTTAGCCAAACCGAGCGAATCTACTCTTACTCGTATAGTCTCTCAAATATTCCTAACGACTTGGGCTTAAAATTGTAAAATTGTAAAGCTGCACTGAAGAGATAACGTTGAAGAACTTCTCAAGAAGGCGGTGGTCATCGGAAATAAGACGAGCAACTAAATATTATGCATGCACTGGACCTGCGGTGTATGACCGATTGTCCGATTCTCTTGTTTGGAATAATTGTTCGGGAGACCGTTGTGGCAAGTCATTCCAATCTGAAATACATGGAAAACGCTCAACGAGCAGCATGGCTTAAGGCCGTTGTACAATGTACATGGAATGTAGAAATCCACATACTAAGTAGCACTGACGTCATTTTTACGTCAGCATAATATGGTCCGAATGGCAAAAACACAGAGGGAAAGAAGCTTTTAACACGAGTTTCAGCGTCTATAATCCTCTATGGGTCCCAAATCATACCAAAAGAAAACGAAGATGAACGCACAGAATCATACCCGAAATCGACGGTTGGATCAACAAAAAACGGAGAGTTAAATTTCTATTTGACACAAATGGATGCTGTTAGCGAGATGCAATGGATCTACCTTAGGCAAGCAGCCAACCTTCAAAAGATCGCTAATAAAAGTGTCAAAGTAGAAGAGAGGGAAACATCGATGGCACTATGGCAAGCCAGGTGGGATAACTGGCAAAAGGCAAATGGAAACAAACTGATCCCTACCATCGAGGTTTGGACAAAAAGAACAAAAGGGGACTGCAACTACCACCTTACGCAGTTCTTATCGGTGCAGGGCGGCTATCGGAAATACCTTCGCGGATTTGGTCACGATACCTCGCCTTTCTGTTCCTAATGCCCAGACGAAGAAGAAGATACGGAGCACGTAATGTTCCATTGTTGGCGCTTTGCAGGGGGAAGAGCGAACTTACAAAAACCCCAAAGTCTAATAAGCCATATGTTAAGGTCAGAAGATGACAGGCTGGAGGTATGTTCCTTTATAACGAGTGTACACAAAGAATTAAGGAGGCTTGAATGACTTAGAAGAGCCGAAATGGCGGACCCAGTTAGCATGAGTTGCTAATCAGCCCCCCGAAGATGGGGAGCAATCAGCAATGGATTAATGCGAAACCCAAAGTTGTCCTATCTCCTAAAACAATTTCTGCAAGAGCTACAAAGATTACGAAATGCAGGAGACAATAGTGCACTTCTTATTTACTTGCCCTGCTCTCGGCCAGAATGGACAACATTTCCAAAAGTAATTGGTTCCTGAAGCGGACAGTTTAATCTCTAATTCACCTATGCTTCCCAGTGGCAGTACAATGGACTTATTTTGGTCTAAGTGCACCCCTTGAATTATCCAAATCCCACTGTTGTGAGACTATGACTCTAGAACTACTAGACTATGTCCACTAAAAACATTTTTAGCGTATAGTTGTCGAATTTGCAATTCAAACTACCTAAAGCAGACAGCCAGATGTCAGATTCAGAAAAATTAAAAAAACAAAAATATATCTCCTACAATAGATTTACGTAGGTATCTGTTGCTGGCAGCAACAATCAATATAGACTTGTTAACGTTCTGTCGCCAAACATAAAAAATTGTCTGTTCCTATATAATTCTGTTTCAGTTGCAAATGTATGGGATTCTGTTTCTGTTCTTTGTCACTTGGTGCCTTAAGATAACTAACGCAACTAGTTACTCACAACGAACCTTAAATCGAAAGCGATGCGCCCTGTCTTGCGACTACGTTAAACAGGGTATGAGCACCATCGCGGTCTGCCTAATTATATTTAAAAAAAAATCCTTTTATTGGGAACATACGCAGGTGACGTGGAGACATGGAGAACAAACATAAATCACTATTAACTGTGTAATTAATATATTTCTTCAATGAAGCCAACTACCCCTAAGGATGCATTACCTACATTAAAATATTCTCGTTCACCACAAGCTCATAATGTAAGATAACAAAATTGACAGAAAAGTTCGTGGTCGCGTTGTCTTTTTAACGATATACCAGATGTTAACTAAAGTCGTTTCCTTTCCAAAATAATTACTTGAACAAAAGGACACCTGTTATAGCTTTTACGCGTTCAAAATTCATGCAAGTTTATGAAGTGAAGGGTGGTTAACAGATAAGTGACAGAAATGGGGTTCCGGCGGTATAGTTAATAAAAAAACTTAAAACACAATTCGTATAACTACTTGTATAACAATCGACTACTTGGAAACACGTCAAGTGAATGTGATGAAGCACTATGTAGACGATTGGAAGGAAATACACTGAAAAGTTGAATTCATGTAAAGGGTGCTTTTTTTTTAGAGGTATGCAACTTTGGAATGGAATAAAACAAAGATGATTTTTTTTAAATTGACATGAAATTTACTTTATTCGAAAGATAATCTTCTGGCATTATAATTTATAATTTCTGGCATATGACCGCGACGGCTGGCTCGGACGTAGTCTAATCTGGAGGTCCAATTTTTGATGACTTTTTCCAACATTTGTGGCCGTATATTGGCAATAATGCGGCGAATTTTATCCTCCAAGTGGTCAATCGTTTCGGGCTTATCGGCGTAGACTACCGACTTCATATATCCCCACAGAAAATAGTCAAGCGGCGTTAAATCGCACGATCTTGGAAGCCAATTCACTGGTCCGCAACGTGAAACTATGCGGTTACCAAACGTTTTCTTCAATAAATCAATTGTGGCACGAGCTGTGTGACACGTTGCGCCGCGCCGTCTTGTTGAAACCACAGCCCTGCTCGTCATGGTTGTTCAACTGATGAACGAAAAAGTCAGTAATCAATGGTTCTATGGCGGTCACTATTGATTGCAACTTTCTGGCCAGCATCGTTTTTTGAAATTTATTCTGAGTAAAAGCAATATTGCTACGCTTTATTCATATGACCCAATAAACGATAAAGTTTCATGCGACCCAGTCGGGCACTTTTTTTTTAACGCGCGGGTCCGCAGTGGGCATTCATTTGAGTGGAAGGATTTAAAGACATTTTACTAACTTACTATATTAGATCCAAAGAAACCGGATTGTTTGTCAAACTGCTTTTTTAGAGTTCAAAACATTTGCAAAAATCATCTGTCAACTGGAACAATACCATAAAAAACAAACGAGGGAGTGACAGTGTCACTAGATCCTAAACATTTCAACAAAAAAAGGACCAAGAGAAAAAGTAAAATTTTATTAAAAATGTTAAACTTATTGTAGAGTTGCATTACACAAGGGAAGATTCGGCATTTTCCTAGCGACTAAAGTTTTAAATTGGTTCAGACTTTGGAGGCAGTATACAACAATGAAGCTGAGACAAGACTCAAAACTAAATACCACAAGTTTTGATACACCTGCGAAGGATGCTTGTTTTGAATGTATCGGATTGAAGTCCGTTATTAAGTGCTTGAATGAAAGCGAAAAAGTAGAGTGCGTTGCAAAATATTTGATACATAAAATTAAAGGCAAAGCTTTTAATGAAATGTTCGTAAAACCATCCATAGAAACCTTAAAGTTTTCATTCCACTGAAAGTCCCTGATTAAACTGCATACTATTCCTTAATTCATTAACTGGGCATTATCTGCGACGCTCAACTAAACTGCCCTCACATCGACAATGCTAAGTAGAGCAGACATTTTATTTAATGTTGATCGAAGGAGTTTTCTAACCCCTAAGTCACGAAATTCCTTTTATATGACGTTTGCAAGACCACTTCTCGAATATGTCAGCTGGGTCTGAACACCTGTCTATCAAGTGCATATCCTGAGAATCAATCGAAGTTGTCCAGCGTAGGTTCATTCGCTTTGCCTTGGGTTGGGACGACCCACACAATTGCCCTCACTTCCGAGAATCGCTTAAAGCTACTTAATTTACAATTTCTTAGCACGCTCTCACATTGAGGCAATAAGCAACAAAGCAACTAGCAATTGACAATAAGCTATATGCAACATTATTGCCAGAAATTTCTAGTCATCAGGGATATTTTTCCACTAATTCTACGAACTTTATAGTATAAACTGGATCGTCCAACATATTTTTCAAAAATTAGTAAAACGAAGTATGCGCAAACGTCTAGCGACGTGTTACTAATGAGAAATATTGCTACTACGAACCAATAGTTGTTGCTGTAATTGGGCTAGAGTTAGGAAATTGAGGGACTTTGGAAGTGAAATATGACAAGGAACCGGAACTGGACAGGAAGAATAGATGTTAACGGAAATTGACAAAGGCAGGAATGTCGAGTGTGAATAGCTTGGCATGCTTGCTCAGCACGGCTCAGCTTGCCGGAATGGTGTGGTACTTGCTCCCCATCGCTCGACCTAACCCACTACAACACATAAAACATACCTAAAAACACAAAGGTACCTACTTACTTCACCTTCACCACCTTCGGACGGACCTTCACCAAACTGAAGGGCGCTGCAGATGTTGTTGAGCGCTGGCCATTCCCATCCCTCCTGCAAACTCTTAGCCTATGTTTAAGTTTCCCCTAAGTTGGGGATGCTGTCGTCAGATCATGTTATCGCCGAAAGGAGTTTAGCTTTCCCCTTACAATCCTTAAAAATCATTATTTAGAACGTCATTTCACTTTTCAGTGATCACTACCATAGAGACAAACTCTACCAACTGGCGTGGCTCAACGAGCATAGGTACTAGGTAAATTTATTCCTATCATTAAATTTCATCCCTCAGTTACTTAATAATTAAAAATCAACGATTTAATTGAAATTTAAATTCGTTTGAACCAAAAAAAAAAACTAAAAATATATGAACACAAAAAGAAAACAAAACTTAAGATTTGTTTGTTCCCACAAACAACAACAATCTATGGGGGCAGATTCTCATCCCCGTAAAAAGACCGCGAATCCCGAGTACCTATGTAGGTGGTGAAATATGTGTCTCCAAGAGGACACGCAAACGCAATCACGAATAGGGGTCAAACGGCACTTAACACACAAATATATTCAAGGAAATGAGAGAAGTAAAAAATCGTAACGCACAAAAAAAAAACTCTAACCAAAAATCTTAAATCTAACTTACGTCTAATTAGCACTGCGAACAGGATTATCTAGATTCTTTTATATTCGATACAATATAAAGCGTGGATTACTGCACGCACTACTAATTATGATGTAAATATATAGTTCATTAATTAATCTATATATATAAAAATAAGTTTCTACGCAATACGATTACTGGAAAAACAAAAAAATATGTACCACGGAGCATTACAATAAAAACTGTTTATCAATGATTTAAATGAATTTGAAACTGATTTTTTTATTTTTCTATTTTGCACTACGAAGTGTGCAGGGGTTCGCTAGTTACTTATATAGTATGTAAATATATGCTATTGGAATTCTTTCTATTTTTTTTGTTACGCCGATGTATGGCGATATGTATGTGGGCGCAGGTGGGGGGTCTCGCACTAAGCCACGAACTTTTCTTCCTCGTTATCGTCTCCAATGACCTTAACACCTTAACGACAGTACTGCCCGGGAATCTATGATCGATATCCGGCTACAGGTACCTTTTCGGTTTTACGTGACGGTGGGTCGGTCGAAGGTCAATGCGGTCGACGGATCACGTTGGGGCTCCTTGGTAAAATATCTGGCGGCCACGACTTTCGATCTTGTCTATGACTGCCACACAACCAAATACCCCCTTTCTCTATTGAAACCACTTCATCGTTATACCCTTCTTATGGATTTCTTCTTTCTTGACAGCCACTCACTTTTAATTATTATTTTTTAACTTTCTCGTATACGTAGTAAGAGAAAGATATTGTTCATTCATTCATTTTCGATGGTCCGCTTGTCCATTAAGTGGGTCACGGGTGTAGGTTGCTCAAGTGGGCCCTCCATAGCTCTCGATCCTCCGCCATCGACTCTAAATCATCAAGGGCAATCCCCATACGGGTAGAGGAGAGATTATGAATTTGATCTAACCATCTCATCCTGGGTCTACCTAGGGGACGCCTGCCCGATGGTACGGATTCCATAGCACGTCGTGGGATCCTGGTCGGGGACATACGTTTAATATGACCAAACCACCGAAGCATGGACCGCTCCGTCCGGAGAAGTAGCTGCTCGACATTGAGTTCCTCACGTATTCTAGTATTTCTCTGCGAATCTCATTTCGGCAGCTTGTATTCGCGATCTTATTCTTTCGGTCATTACCCAAACTTCATGACCATAGGTAAGAGTTGGAACAAACACCGAATTAAAGACTGACAACTTAGCTTTGACACCAAGTTCAGCCCTCCTGATAACAGAATGACCAAGCTGTCTCAAAATCGATCCAGCCTGACCAATCCTACAGGAAAACTCGGCATTGCTCCTTCCATCACTCGTGAATAAGACCCCGAGATACTTAAACTTCTCCACCTGTTTCAATGGGACTCCACTAACATGCAGAGTGCATTGAACAGGCGTTCTGGAGACGACCATCACTTCAGATTTATCCACGTTAACCTTCACCTCAGCTTCAACACAAACGGCTACAAAACGATCGAGTGCGCGTTGAAGTTCAGTCTGAGAGGACCCAAGGATGACCAAGTCATCAGTGAAGAGCAGATGACTTATGCTCATATCTCCCAATTCGAAACGTTCTTCGCCAAGACTGCGCTGTAACATCCAGTCCATATAAGTAATGAAAAGGAGAGGAGACAAGACGCACCCCTGACGAAGTCCAACGCCCACGGTAAAAGGTATTGATTTAACGCCGTTCACCCGAACACAGCTTTTACAGTTTGTGTAAAGAGATTGAATGGCTCTCAAGAGAGAACCATATTCCTGTAATACACTCCAGAGTTTCCCTCGAGGGATATTGTTTTCGTAAAAAATTTCGAACTCGAGATTTTGATCAATTCTGATCTTACGATGATAGGGGAACTCAAAAAAGTGGGTCTCGCAATTCTGTCCGTCCGTATGTCTGTCTGTCCCACCCCTGGGGAATCTAAACGCTTGGACGGATTTGCTTCAAACTTTGTATTTAGAGTTTGTGGGCTTCCCGCTAGGGAAGTTTTTTTTAATGCTAGCCCTAATATAAACGGTACCTCCCATATAAAAATTTTACGAAATATGTATAAATTTAGATTTTTTCGAAAACGGCTCTAACGATTTGAACCAAAATTGATAGTTGTTCTGGGCTGGATATTATCAGTATACACTTTTTCTCAAAACTTGATAAAATGGAGGGAAATTGAAACGCGTCTTTTTTGGCTTGGGTTGTAAAACGTTATAATTTTATTTACATATATATCCAAACTCTCAAAACTTCTTACATTATATGTTGTATTGACCATTATTTAAATTTAACAGAAATGACATTTGACAGATTACCAAAACTAACAAAGTGTGGAATTCAAAATTACATGGCATTGCCATATGTACGTTAATTTTACTATTTTTTATAGGTTGAACAGAATTGAACATAAATGACATAATTATATTTATTTGTATATCGCCAACAATAGTTGAGTTAAAGTAATGCTTAACATGACTGCATACCCAGTTTTTCGCTAAAAAGTCCAGCAACGGCAGTTTTGAAAATTGGCTTGTTCTCGAAAACGGTAAAAACGATTTTATTTATTTTTATTATTTATGCCTTATTTTTAAGGTACTATTGTCATTCTTAACTTGATAGCAAAATCAGTTATTCCCTAAAAAGACTGCGTCCTTTGATATCCACCCAAATCCCTAATAAAAGTACTTTAAAAAACTGCTCATATCTCAAAAACGCCATTTTCGATTATGATAAAAATGTTTCTTTCAGGTAATGCTTAAATCCATAGTAATACCACTGGCTCAGTTTTGAGCTAAACAGTTGAAAAATAGTGTTGTTTGAACCATGAATGCGTCCTTCCCATTCGCTAAAAACGATACTTTAAAAACTGCTCATATCTCGAAAACGCCATTTTCGATTTGGATGAAAATGTAACTGCTAGGTAATGTTTATATCCTGAGGAATATGTCGTACTCAGTTTTCAGCTAAACAGTTTAATAACAGTGCTTTTCGAATTTAAAGTTGTAACATTTGTCAGCATAATTTTACAAAAAACCGCTCTAACGATTTTGATCAAAATACATATTTAAGACAACATAAGCATTCTAAACATGATCACCTACTTAGTTTTTCTCAGAAAACTCGAATATTGCCGTTATATGAATATTTCTCAAAAATGACTACCCAAATCCCGATCTTTATTCACATACGGTATATTTTTGCAAAGCCCAAAACTTCAGTGACAATATAATTCGAAATTCAAGTGTCAGTTCGGGGTGAAATTTAAAAGTAAATTTTGAAGTTAATACGTATGTTTATGTAGTATGTATTACGTTGTTAATTAACAAGTGCTCAGTTGTCTGAGTACATATTGAGTGCGTATGATTTTAAACGTAAACTTTGCTGAATGACTATTAGATTCTGCGAGATTCGCAATAAACGAGAAAGTTACGTGCGACCCAGTCGTGCACATTTTTCTTCTTTTTTCAACAGGAAAGTGCACAAAGTCTTAACAAATCGTTGTTGGTGGTTGTTATTGAACCAACAAAAGTATACACTTTCCTCATATTTACTAAATATTTCATCTTCTGTTGTTAGTAGTAAAATGTGTCATATTTTATTTTATTTATTGTGGTATAGATTGGGGCAGACCTTCGGGAAAGTGTTTTCTCCCACGTACAACTTTACAATGAGCGTCAAAAGTGAGTGAACACCAATGCGGTTTTTATTTGGCTTTGGAGTTTGGATACAATTTTGTTTAAATATTTTAAGTATTTTTTGCTGTCGACATGAAATATGTTTAATTATTGTTATTTCGTAATAAAACAGAATGTGGGTTTTTTAGACCTGTTGTCAGACACTAAAGAAAACTTAAAGAAGCATCGGCGTTTACTCACTTTTGACGCTCACTGTACGTACGCAGAATCGCGCGTGGGTTCAAGATCTAATCAATACCTTCTTCTTCCGGATAATAACAAGACTTTAAAGGTTCTTTATCCCGAAGCTTTAATGTACTCTTAAAAATTTTACGCAAGAAAAGCTGTCTTTACCTTGGGTAATCCTTTTAAGATTATTATTTCTTGGCATATGAACACCTGTAATAGGTATCTCTCTGCTGAAAACTGAAAAACAATAAACGCATGCAAAATCTATAGAACGAAAAGTTGCACCCAGCACATTAGGTAAGCTGTAAGCCACGCATTTTTGCATGACTTCAGAAAGAGAGATCCGTTTTTTCACAGTCCAGGCTAATGATGTGTAAGAGTGAGACTCTATATAACACCCTCGTCATTCCAGTCATACTCCATGGCGCAAAAGCATGGACGTTAGCAAAGGCGGATGAAGATCTTTTCGATCGTTTCTTCCAGTGATTTTCGGTCCCATTTGCGATGACGGGCCTTAACACCGAACTCTTAAAGCTACGACAACGCAGTAGAGAAAAACATCGCCTTAGGTAGCCCACACAAGTAGAAGGGGTCCTCAACCAACTTAGAATGCGCAACTGGTAAAGGTAGTTAGGGAAAGATCAGGCTAACTGGAGAGGTGTATTGGTTAAGGTCCACCCCGGACTGTAGCGCCACCTAAGTAAGTAAGTATCTTCTATATTAGTGGTTCCCAAACTTTTCCATACTGCGACTTCCTATACAGGTTATAATAATTTCGCGACGCCCTTCTAAAAGCACACAACGGAACAAAGCACAGATATGTGAATATAAGGTAAGCTTACTGAAGATTCACTAAAGGCGATTTCAATGAGGATTGGTCGACATTGAAATGGAATAAAATAAGCTGTGTGCAAGGTATTAACGAATCCCATGTAGGTGTGCCATTATTGAATGGAATGTACATAACACCTGGCCCAAATGTCCGCCCCAGGGCGTCGCGACGCACAGTTAGGGAACTCCTGTTCTATACAATACATTATAATAAAATCCTAGATTTTTGTGTTTTTTCCACTATCACGTTAGAACTACTTACCCTATTGGTATGGATCTTTTTGGAAAAGGTAGGCTTTAACAATGGGCCCATAAAAAAAAACATTCAAAATCTTATGTCTCAAATACCCCCGAACCAATTTAGCTCAAATTTACAGACAATCTTAGGTATTGGCCCGGGAGCGTTTCCGTGAAGATTGGTCAAAATTGGGCAAAGGGGCGTGGCACCGCCCATAAAAAAAAACATTCAAAATCGTATATCTCGAAAACCGCCGAATCGATTGAGTTGAAACTTACAGACGATCCTACGAAAGAACATTATTATCTAGTACGGCTCGTATATAATAAACTTTGCTTATCCTAAAATTATCTTTGGTGCTCGTTTTGCTTTGCAGTCGCCAATTGCCTGTGTAAACAGATGCTGCACATATGATTGCGTACATCGTACGAGTATATATGCCATTGGCACTCAAATAATAAAATACTGGCATTCGTTTGGGGGAAAAATCACTAACCACCGGATTACGTACGACATCAAATCAAACCATAAACCAGCACGAGCACAACTCGTAAGAAAATATTGTCTTCAGGCGAAGTAAAAAAAAACACAAACACACAGACAAATTGCCAACATAAGCGCCCAACTCTTCTCGCAAATTACTTAAATAAATTCCTTTGAGAGGATATAAAAATTCGGCACATACTGATGGATGAACGCCCAAGTAATTATACAGCAAGCAAGCACCAGGCGGATGGATGGTTAAACTTTTTAATAAAATTCCTTCCAAATTTTTCTCCTAAATATAATTTTCAGGGGAGAGAAATTCTTCCTTAAGCGTGTATACTTCTTGTGAAGCCTTAAACGCGAGTACCTACGCCTGGAAAACATTATCATCGTGACTTGATTTTATTTTGCTCGTCATGCTTCTTTTTGCAATATCCTATTACTATACTGTTCATCATTCCTTACTGTACTTAAACTTCTACAAAAACCTTCTTTCGGGTCTAAGGAATTAAATTCATAGTTGGCTGGCGGTGAGGTCCATAACGCAGTACCTACCTACTACTAAAAAAAATAACAAACTCCCGAGCGAATTTTAAACGCTCGGCCTTCTCTAACAGCCTGCCTAAGGACTTTTATTAGCATTTACGAACGGGCTTCTCTCTAATTATGGTTCGTGGTTGGCGTCATTTTACAAAGTGCGACGCGACGGCGGGCGGGCGGCTTTTGGCCGGTTATACGGTTATACTGTTAAACTCATTGCCGTTGTCGTCTCGTGTCGTAGTCCTTTCGCTGTGTAATTATCCTTTACAATGGGAATTGCATTATGCGGGTATAAATTCGTTAACACAGTATACGTGATGGTGTTTTCGGTCTTTCTGTAAGCGTTATATCGTTGTTGCTTTCGGTATGGGTTCTTGTCCTTCGTTGGGTCCTTTCAACGGGCGAACCGTAAAACATTGCACTCCGAGATGTCGGAGGTGTATAACCAAATATAAACAAATGCAAATTAAATTTTAGACAAACTGTTCCTATTTTGTGTTTATTCTCGAGAAGACTGCTTGCACGGGTGGGTGTACATGTACATTCAATTAAAACAGTTTCATTAGATTTTTCATTATTCAATTGAGAGGGTGTTGCCAGAGACGTTAACTTAATTAAATTATTTTTTAAACAGTTGAGCGTGGAGTGTTGTTGATATTATATGAAAGTCAAAACATCTATATACCAATTTAAGGGAGAAATTAAAATGAGTTGGTATTAGTATTAATGCATTAAAAATTAAAATACTTAAGAATACAATTTAAAATAATAATGAAAAACTGTTTGCTTATGAAAGTTGATTTACCCACTCGTAATCCAATGGAAAAAGAAAATGTCAATTTAATCTTGACGTACAAAATGTCACTGGTGGATTTATAATTCCACCCGTAGGTAAGGGGAGAACAAGCATTTTGCATGTGTGTGGTGTGTCATCTGGAATATATCTGTCCGGTCGTCCGGCGGCGTTGTTTGACTTCTGGTAAATTTTTTTTTTCTTGACAGCTGGCAAACTCATGGAGAAGATGTTGATAAGCCTTGAACAATTTCTTAGAACAGGCGATCTATTTGCTAAGCAACACGGACTTAAAAAATAAGCAGCGGAGAAGGTAAAATGAATCAAACAATCGTGTTCGTGTATGTGAGTTTTTTTAATGTCACGAATACAAATTACCTACAATTTAATGTCGTATCTGAGCAGCTGATTGGCGAGAGGAGAAGCTGTGGAAAATAACCTTTAACAGCAGCTGGGGATTGATTTGAGGGATTGAATTTGAGACACCTCGCTTTAAAAGTCCAGCATATTATGCTTAGGTACTGAGCTGCTGTTGACCTGCAGCAGAAAATGTTAACTATCCTAATCCTAGTTCATATAAGGGCAAACGTATAGCAGACACCACATGAGAAAAATCTTCAAGTAGTAGTTTTAGGAAACTTTTTCTTGTTGCTGAAAGCCCAAGTGCGTTCGACTGATTTCCAAAAAAGGATAGGATGGCAATATATTTTTTTTTAACTTCTGACTTGCCGGAGCATTAAGATGCACGTCGACCAAAAATATCTATTGTACTTGCCGTCAGATATCTGTTTAGTTTAGTAGGGCTTCTACTTTCCTAATGTAGCAGAGAATTTCCTTAGTTCTTCGGTACTTCTTATTTCCCTGAAGAATGATTTCCTTCTTATACCGCAAAGGGGCGGGCATTCACATTTATGATGTGTTCGACAGTTTCATCTTCTTCTAGACATAGTCTGTACTCCGGTGAGTCGACGAAATGCATTTTATTTAGGTGATATCACAGACCGTGGTGAGGTAGCCTACTAATCTTTGATATCGTGTCGTGCCTACGAAGATTTAGTATCTTATTGGCATCTGCCTTTAAGTGTTTTTTCCTGTCTTAGGCCTGGAATGTTCTCCCAATATGAATTCCATTTGTTTTGTTCCCAGCTTTTTATAGCCAGATTTATAGCTGATTTGGGGATTGCACAGAAAGGTTCAGGTCCAATTAAAGGGGTTTCCAAGCCTTTTCTGGCTAATTCATCAGCTTCTTCGTTACCTTCAATCCCCTTATACCCGAGGACCCACCATAATCTGGTTTTGTTCCTGGAACTAAGTGTTTGGAGGGAATTGAAGCAGTGTAGGACTGATTTGGAGTCAATAATGTGTGAGCTAAGGGCTTTTATGGCTGCTTGACTATCCGTGAATAATATTTGGATGTTAGCGCCTTTAATACCTACCTGTATTGTATGTAAGGTTTGCGCATTCTTTAATGGCATGGACTCTACTCGAAATACACTGGGGCTTTTTCCTATAGGTATCGAGATGTTCCGATTTGCTCCATGGATACCAGCTTCTACCCCCGAGTCCATTTTTAGAACCATCCGTATACCACTTAAGGCCGTTTTGGCAATTTGGTGGGTTATTGCTAACCCCTGCTTCTCTGGTTGTGATCTCCGTGGAGAATCTTTTGTTGAAGAAGTGTCTTTGGTATGCGGTCTGTAACCGCACAGATCATGTCTAGTTCTGGAAGTTCGGAAAGTAGTTCAATTAGTTCTGGGTGTTCGCTAATATTTAACTCTTCCGCTTGTGTCAAACTTGCTGAGCTGCGTATTGCCACTTTTTCTATATAGATGTGGAGGGGCGTTAGTCCTATTAAGGCTTGTTAATAGAAGGACTGAACTTGGTGTCAAATCTAAGTTGTCAGTCTTTAATTCGGTGATTGTTCCAACTCTCACCTATGGTCATGAGGTTTGGGTAATGACCGAAAGAATAAGATCGCGGATACAAGCTGCCGAAATGAGATTTCTTAGTTGTATTGCTGGTGTGACCCATAGAGATCGCATCAGAAATACCAGAATACATGAGGGACTCAATATCGAGCAGCTACTTCTCCGGACGGAGTGGTCCATGCTTCGGTGGTTTGGACATGTTAAACGCATGTCCCCGACCAGGATTCCACGACGTGCTATGGAATCCGTACCATCGTACAGGAGCACTCTAGGGCCAATACCTAAGATTATCTGTAAGTTTGATCTCAATCGATTCGGTGGTTTTCGAAATATACGATTTCGAGTGTTTTTTATGAGCGGTGCCACGCCCCTTTGTCCGATTTTGACCAATCTTTACAGGAGCACCCTACGGTCAATACCTAAGATTATCTGTAAGTTTGATCTGAATCTATTCGGTGGTTTTCGAAATATACGATTTTGAATGTTTTTTGATTCTGTGGTTTTCGAGATATAAGATTTTGAATGTTTTTTTTTGTATGGGCGGCGCCACGCCCCTTTGTTCGATTTTGAATTTGTTTAGCCTATCAGCCAATCACCGTAATTACCGACATTTAAAAAAAAAATCAACAAAATCGGTTGAAAATTACGGACGACAGAGGGAAACAGTTTGTTCCACTTTGTTTTATATATATAGAGATACGTCACCAGCAGTATCTATAAAGTACAATAATGTCCATTCTGTCACCGTGTCATTCGGCATAATCACCCAATACGACGCGCATCAATCAAAAATTAATATTTTTTTTGTGCAATGACTTTTCGAATGGAAAAAAGAATTTTTTGTGGAAAACTCGGAAAATTCCGGAAAAACGCGAAAGATTAAAAACAATTTCGACAAAAATTTGCATTTTATCGCATGATTTTATGATTTTGGACGATGTAAAGTTGGAAAATCCTAAAATCTTCGTCTCTGTGGCGGCATGCCAAGAAGTTGAAATTGACCACGAACATGAGAGTCGCATTGCATAACGACCCATCTGCTTCTGAATTCTCGAGACAACTGCTGGCGCTTGGCAATGGCCAAATTCCCGTTGATGTTTCGACTGGATTGATATCATTCCCGGCAAATTTTTGCGAGTTCATATCGTCGAAGGAGGAACTCATCATAAAAGCGTTCCCGGGCGTTATAAAAATGTTGATTGGATTTGTGAACGGCCAATACTAGCAGCGAAGTCGATAGCTTGAATTTCATTATTCAAAGTCAAATCGCTGGAGAACTGCATTCGTACAAATCCGTTGACAGCGTGACCGACGAGGATGAAGCGACAAACTATCCGAAGGAATTTTTGAACTCGCTTGATGTGCCAGAAACTCCACCGCATAATTTATAGCTGAAGGTGGGATCGATCATAATCATGTTGCGGAATCTGAATCATCCGAAAGTGTGCAACGAACGGTACGCGGTTGTCCGTCTGATGAGCAATGTGATTCAAGCGACGGCCATCAAGGGCAAATTCAAAGGAGAGGAAGTCCTTATCCCACGAATTCCGATTGTTCGAACTGATCTTCCATTCCATTTCAAGCGGATTCAGCTCCCCGTTCGATTGGCTTTTGCGATGACAATCAATAAATCCCAAGGCCAATCGTTGGAAGTCTGCGGGATTAATCTCGATAATAGAGTTTCTCGACTATCGTAGTGTCATCGAATTGCGAACAAAAGTTAGCTTCCACAAACGGAAGCTTTCGCATTGGGTATAGTAATTTCGCTATCGCTGCAAACAATGGTTTATGGTTTTATTCCTCTTCCTTGATTACGCCATCAAGTTGCATGGCGATTGGGGAATTCGAATACATCATACGTGCCATGTCATTTTTGTAATGACTGCCAACATAATAGCTTCACATGATTTCTTCAATCTCGGTGTTGAAATATTTTGCTGACGTGAGTCGCGTTCGATTCTAACGCTCGCTTTCGCGCTGGATTCCCACATCACATTTTGCTTCATTATAATCGTGCAGTCAAATTCCCAGGATTTTATGAAATGAAAAATTAAAGCTCTGTATCAAATATTCGTACATCAACGGAGTTAATACTAGACAGTCAATGCGAGAGCAACATATTTCTCCCTTGGAATTTTAAATGAGTACGAACGAAGACGAACCCCTTAATGTTTGATGTGGTATACGAGGTTTCCCCAAAACGAGTGTTTGGGGACTAGGGGGTTTGTGGTTTGCAATCCCGCATTTAGATGAAGCAAGGTAGATGTATATTGAAGTTAAAAGGAGACTGTGTACAGTATGTGTGACTATGTATAAGTATAGTGTATAGTATCTTGTGAATTGTTCCTGTCCCTAATGTACAATAACTGTTCAACATATTAATAATTAAAAATTTCAATAATGTTAGAAATAAAGTGGTGTCATTTTTTTTATGTAAATTATTAGTACGAAAAGTAAGTAATCAGAAACATTATAAAAACAAATTGTTTATCTTATATTTTAAATTTTGAAATAATTTTTTTAATTCATATTTACCTACCTATTTTCATTAAAATTAATGTAGTTTTTGAGAACTTCAGAATAGCATTATTTTGGTATAACTTGCAAAAAATTATAAAATAAATAAATAGATGGCGCAACATGTCCATAAAGCTTCTTCCACCATTCGTTTGTGAGTATTTTTTATTTTTTGGGTCGAATGGAAGGAACAAATTTATGCCGAGTCCAAACTACTAAATTAAGAAGCTTTTTCAAGACAATAATACTCTCGGATTTTTGTCTAAGTGGCGAAGTGGAGAAAACCTTAAACGATTTAATATATCTTTTTTTAGGGATCAAACCTTCGACCCCTGGCTCAGTAGTCCCAGCAACCAAAGAGCCACTACGCCTACAATAAACCTAAATCTGCATTGAGTTACCAGTTCATTTTAAAGAAGGTATATACTATAAGTCCATCCATAAGAGGCGCACTTCGTAGTACCCCAACAACACCTCTCTAATGGGCTATACTTCAAGGGCTGGCAGATTTCGACATTAGGCATGTTTTTTTGAAACCTCGCCAGCCAGCCGTTCATTTGGACATTTGCCAGCACAAATGCCAGAAAGATGAAGCCAGCCGAATGAATTTAGGTAATAAGCCTAAAAGCATACCAGCATTTCGTATAAAATTATGCATCTGGTAGAAATATTTGACATTTTTCTCTGGAATGTTGTGTGCATAAGATAAGAACCCCATTATGGTTTAAGCAAATTGTACGGAAATTCTAAGCCACTTGTTGCTTTCAGCGCCACCTGTTTGTTCATTGTGAATTGAACTTAGCCAACTGCCAGCTGGGGAGAAAATTAAGAGTTGTTGCCAGCAGTTGCCAGCAGGTTGTTGCTTTAATTAGCATGTGAAATGTGCCTCAACTACCAACTACTGGCAACTACTGGCTGGCGAGGTTTCATAAAAACACAACTATTGTACGACACTAGCGGATCTACTGCCTGGCGTACCAGTGCAAACTGATTGGTCGATTTCAACACTCCGTACGATGTACCATATCCGGAAAGGTATGAACGGCCAACGGATAAAGTATAAGCAAAGTGACATCGCAGTCTATACAGATGGCTCAAACAGCGGAAGGCACTGGAGCTGGCATATATTCCAAAGATCCAAATCTGAAAGCGTCTACAGTCTATTCTATCCGATTACCGGATACAAACATCGTCTTTCAACCAGAAGTTCTGGCTCTGGCTGTTCTTAAGACGGCAGTGCTAATGTGAATGAGATCTATATCTGGAAGGGATATAGCTGTAATTCAACAATGGAATAGTGGTAAATGGGAACCACTAGTATTTTTTCAAAGAAACTTCTTGACTTCATATCCCAGTTCAGTATAGTGATATTATGGGCATGTAGAAGGAAGAGACTTAGGCAATGGATGAACTAATCCTGAATCTTAGAACTATCTGCCAAATGCAGACCATTTGCATCGCATTGTGCAGACAACTTTTCGAGTCACTTCACAACCTTTCACATGAAGGAATACGCGCTACACGAAAACGAATTATGGAAAAATATGTCTGCCCACCCGGGGGCCAGTACCACGAAACAACAATTATCGTTAAACAGTAGCAATTTATCGGAGCAATATGTTAAAATGCTCCCATTGCACAATACTTGTTGTTTCGTGGTACAGGCCCCAGGTCGATGGAACGCATCTCATGTCAGCGATCAAAAATCCATATGCACGTGAAGTCCGAATTGGGACAGTTCAGTCATCCGTCTGAAAGATTTGAACACATCCAAATGGATATTGTTGGCCCGATTCCTATTTCCCAAGGTTTTTCATACATTTTAACCATCGCATCGTCGCAGTTGCGCAGTGGTTAGTGTGCTGGACTACTGTGCGAGGGATCCCAGGTTCGATCCCCGGAAAAACACAAATTACATTTTAAAGTTTTTTCTACTGCGCCACCTCTCGCGAACGTCTGTATGACTGTCATGAAAAAGCTTCTCAATTCAGCCGTTCGGGCTCGGCATAAAATTGTAGGTCCCTTCCATTCGTCCCAAAAATAGAAACTCACACAAAACGAATGGTTGCGAGAAGCTAGGCCTAGGATGTCTACCCGCCTGTTGCGCCACCTATTTATTTATTTATTTATTTTTTAACCATCGTCGATCGCCTTACTCGCTGGACAAAAAGTTATCCTATCACAGGCATTACGGCCGCAATAGTTGCCAAAACGTTTGTCCAACAATATGTCTCAAGATTTGGTGTGCCTCAGGAGTTAACGACTGATCAGTTACTTTTTCTCGAAGTTACCAAGTTTAATTACTTGGGCACACCGCATCCGTACCTCTGCCTACCACCCTCAGGCGAACCACCATGGAGCGATTTCACCGATAGTTGAAATCATTCATTATATAGCTCGTGAAAATACTATACAAACTGGAGTGATGACCATCCACTGGTGTTACTTGGTATCAAAACATCAGTAAAGGAAGACTTGAGATGTTCATCTGCTGAGCTTGTCTACGGGCAGCCATTCAAGGTGCCTGGCGAATTTTTTATCCCGTCGAATACGGATGTGGGAGTAAGTGATCCAGCAAATCTTCTAGAAGAACTGAGAACATCAATGCAGTCAATAATTCTTGTAAGTCCACGACAAGGTAATATGCAGTCAGTACCGAGTGAGACCGTGCTGTAATTCGATCGTAAACGACCTAGAAAAATCCTCAAACTAGGCGGGGGAAAATTCAAGACACTGGTCGGAATATTGTTCAGACACTGTCTTGTTAGAAAGCATGCTAAGAGGCTCAGACCGACAGGTTTTGCAACCACCTGCAATCCGAGAAAGATATAGCACATATACTGTGCGAATGCGGCAGTTGCTGGAAAATTTTGGGAAGGTATTTTATCCAACCTTTAGAGAAGATAGACCATACTAACCATACTAATTAGCAGAGGGCTAATCTTACTTGGGGTTTGCAGCGAAATTGGCTGTATTTAGGTGTATTTGGTCCTCTGTAGGGATCGGGATGGACCCTTATGATAATTGAACATTTTTCCCTCGTATACCCCTATTTAACCTAACTTAACCTAACCGAAGTCCATCAGACATATCAATTATAGACTTTTAACTTCTTAATTTTACTTTAAGTGACACCAAGTAGTGACAAAGAACAGAAACATAATTCGGAACTTTATTTTTCATCAACAGAATTTAGCGACATAAAACATGCCTATTTGACGACAGAACCTAAACAAGTTTATATTAGGCATGTTTTTTTTGAAATTTGGACAGTTACCAGCACAATTGCCAGCAAGATGAAGCCACGCGGAATGAATTTATAGGCAATGAGCCTAAAAGCATACAGGCATCAACTGGCAACCACTGGCTGGCGAGGTTTCATAAAAACACAACTATTGATTGTTTCTGTTGCTGTCCACCCCAGCCAGTGGTTGCCAGTTGAGGCACATTTCACATGCTAATTAAAACAACAACCTGCTGGCAACTGCTGGCAACAACTCTTGATTTTCTCCTCACTCGGAAAGCTGCTGGCTGGCAGCTGGCTAAATTCAATTCACAATAAACAAACAGATGGCGCTGAAAGCAACAAGTGGCTTAGAATTTTCGTATAATTTTCTTAAATCATAATGGCGTTCTTATCTCATGAACACAACATTCCAGAGAAAAATGTCAGATTTTATCAAATATTTCTACCAAATGCATAATTTTATACTAAAACTCGGCTGGCTGGCTTCATTTTGCTGGCATTTGTCCAAAAAAAACATGGCTAGTGACAGAAATGCTAATTTATGGTGGGAGGGAGGTTTTGATTTGCCAATTCGACTACAAGACAAAAAAATGTTTTTAGTGGACACAATTTCATGATAGTGTTTGACAGAATAGACGGCAACCATGTTTTTACTAGATCCGTTTCAGTTTTGTGTAGCTGAGCGAGCAACGTAAACAGAACCAGAATTTATTATAGAACGAAATTTTCTGTTTTAGTTTCTGTTCCTGTCCTTTGTCATTTGGTGCCTTAAGATGTTTGGCTTATGAACGAAATGAAGTTTGTCAAGTATGAAGTTCTAAGTTCCACGTAGGATATAATTTGTTCCTATAGAATTTTGGTAACTATAGATATAGGTAACGATAGGAAAGCTTGGACATTTCCTTCATAAAATTTTTGAATTTGTTCGAATTTATAAATATTATAAATATAGCTGTATCCGACCGATTTTGATCGCGCCCAGGAACTGTATTGCTCAATATTGTTCCAAATTTAATATCTTTAGCTCCCGAGAATCTATCTATCTATTTTTCTTTAATTGACAAAAAGCCTTTTTCCACTCTTCTTCTTCGTAAATATTCAATTAAGTCCTTCTCCGGGTGCTGGACAATATTTCTGCTAAATTCAATAAGGTTAGTTTAGAGGTTTAGTCGAAAAAGGTAACAAATAGACTGACATTGCTTACCATTGGAATAGAATAAGTCTAGATCTTTGTGCCATTGCGAGCATATATGCTTACCTGAAAAGAAAAAGAAACGAAGTGGTTTGTTAAAAATAAATTCGAGTAGCAATGAAAAAGTAGATATTTATGAATATTTGTAAAAAGGGCAGGTTTACGTTTTAAGCATCTAAAAAAATATTTTATGTAGCACTTGTTAGATTGTGCAGAATGCCGATGGAGAAAAGAAGCAAGATAGACTGAGAACCCCAACTCGCAATCCTCTTGCCGCTCAATTTTTGTCAGGAATCCGGAATTTTGTTTACCTATCCGTGTACGTCAATTCCTATCCGTGTAAGATTGAACAAAAAACAAATGTGGTGAATTTGGTTTGACAGAAGTCAATTGTCATAATTTGGTAAACAATTTTAATTGTAATTTGCTGTGTAAAAGTAAAAAAAATGGAAGTTTTAACATGTTTTAAGAGCTAAGCTCAATAAGTAGAAACATGCCCTTGCGAAACTCGTACAGTGTTTGCTTTTCGTTGTGGAATATGTTTTGTATCGCCCGGCTCGGCATTAGCACATCGTGCCAAAATAATTTCAAATATTTTGTGTTTCAATTCATTTGTTTGCCTTAGGGACATGGGAATGGGATCCACATCACACTCAACAGCTTGGCACTGCCGACGGTCTATCTTTTCAATGGAACCAAATGCTCAAAAGTACGAATGGTGTGTGAATCTATTCGAGCTCCTTGGTTACTCGCCACAAATAGTCTAAGAGCCCGCTGCAAATTTTGGGTGTGGATGATAACCAAAATAGATGAGTACCCCTAAAAAGTTTGGAAATTTCTTATTTCAAAAATGAAAGTCTTGCAGCCGGTGGTGGCGGCTCAGGTGAGTAATACTATGTTAAAAACTCAATTTTTTTGAAACTTGGGATAATTGTGATAACCACTTGAAACTAGTCTCCAGATAAAGGAAATTACTCCCTAAATACGAATCCGTGGGTCCAAGACGTTTTGCAGGCGGCCAACCGCTTGCCAGACGCGCTCAAAAAACGACAAAAAACCCGTTTTTGTTTTAATTGATATAACCAATTAAGCTTGGCACTAAAATGTAGAGCTTGATGTCCTAAACACGAATATATGGGTGCAAGACGTCTTAGACGCGGCCAACCCTCTGCCAGACGCCCTTAAAAAACGGAAAAAATCCGTTTTTTGAATTTTTGGTATAACCACTTGCGACTTATGCCAAAATAAAGAGCTTGATCTCCCAAACACGAATATGTGGGTCCAAGACGTCTTAGACGCGGCCAACCCCCTGCCAGACGCATTTATTTACTTACGTACTCACCGGGACAAACTGACATAGTTTTGAAACTATACCTACAGAAAATGTCAATTCAGCATTTGAAATAATATATTTTTAATTCAACATAAGTAACATACATTATATACAATATTAAATGTCAATGGATTAACAATTCGAAATGTATTTTACATACATAGATAATACAAAAAAAGGAAAACTAAAAACTAATCATCAGATGAGTCGCTACATGAGTCGCTACTATATACATCATTACTGTCGCTTTCAGATACATCTATAAAATCATTTTGCACGATGTCTTCCAATCTGTCCGGTGTAGTTTTTCCTTGAAACCAGTCAATTTTATACGTATTTTGAACAAGTACCCAACCATTTTCTGATGGCGTTAATGGTACTTGTTCATTTTCAGTAGCAGCAGATTATAAACAAGAGTGACTACTCCAATAGTAGTTCTCTAGTATGAACGTAGCTCTCATAATAATATTAAAAGAAATCGCAGCTTAGCTAACTCTGTCTAAACTAGGTATATCAGTCTAAGCATAAAAATCTGTAACTCTCTCCGAATGCGTTCTTTATATAAACACAAATACAGTTCAGACACCAAAGGCACTATTTGCAATAATACTTATTTATTTTATACAATTATTCAAATATGTACCTAGATACATATGTACTTTAAAGTAAAGTACCCGGTAGTCAAGATATTCATTCATTCATACGAAATATCAATTTCCCATGCTTATAATAATTTTTAATACTTTTCTGACCAAACATAGACCTTGGAAATAGTATCCCGGTGAGTACGTAAGTAAATAAATGCGTCTGGCAGGGGGTTGGCCGCGTCTAAGACGTCTTGGACCCACATATTCGTGTTTGGGAGATCAAGCTCTTTATTTTGGCATAAGTCGCAAGTGGTTATACCAAAAATTCAAAAAACGGATTTTTTCCGATTTTTAAGGGCGTCTGGCAGGGGGTTGGCCGCGTCTAAGAAGTCTTGGACCCACATATTCGTGTTTGGCAGATCAAGCTCTTTATTTTGGCATTAGTCCCAAGTGGTTATACCAAAAATTCAAAAAACGGATTTTTTCCGATTTTTAAGGGCGTCTGGCAGGGGGCTGGCCGCGTCTAAGACGTCTTGGACCCACATATTCGTGTTTGGGAGATCAAGCTCTTTATTTTGGCATAAGTCGCAAGTGGTTATACCAAAAATTGAAAAAACGGATTTTTTCCGATTTTTAAGGGCGTCTGGCAGGGGGTTGGCCGCGTCTAAGACGTCTTGCACCCATATATTCGTGTTTAGGACATCAAGCTCTACATTTTAGTGCCAAGCTTAATTGGTTATATCAATTAAAACAAAAACGGGTTTTTTGTCGTTTTTTGAGCGCGTCTGGCAAGCGGTTGGCCGCCTGCAAAACGTCTTGGACCCACGGATTCGTATTTAGGGAGTAATTTCCTTTATCTGGAGACTAGTTTCAAGTGGTTATCACAATTATCCCAAGTTTCAAAAAAATTGAGTTTTTAACATAGTATTACTCACCTGAGCCGCCACCACCGGGTGCAAGACTTTCATTTTTGAAATAAGAAATTTCCAAACTTTTTAGGGGTACTCATCTATTTTGGTTATCATCCACACCCAAAATTTGCAGCGGGCTCTTGGTCTAAAAGCAGCTATATCAAGCCGAGTCAACCTTAGATGCAAGAGCTGGAAGTGACCGAATACCTGCAACATGTTGACAAACGTCTTGCCGAAGAAAATTAATGATTGCTACTCTACTTGAACTCCAGTACAAAGTGAGTAGTCTACTACTACTTTACCAATGTATGCCACTACTTGATTTAAATTATCTTATTAGGAATCCATTAGTTTGTTTACAACGTATAAAAGGAACTACTTGCTGAGCACCTCCAAGAGTATGCTATCTAAGCTTAAACTGGAATGTGGCGGTGGTTTCACATCAAAACTCGAGGGAATATTTAAAGTGATGGAACCTAGCAGTGACATAAATATTGCATTCAGGCAATACGTTGCGAATCTGACCATGGGCCTCTAGGGTAATATTCTGATCTAAAGACCTAACGACCATGAACCTTTTAGCGAATTGGATTGATTCTTTAATTGCTAATGGATTGAGTAGCTATTATAAGGTGGCCAAAATATGGGTCTCC
This sequence comes from Cheilosia soror, assembly GCA_949372485.1. Classification (NCBI taxonomy): domain Eukaryota; kingdom Metazoa; phylum Arthropoda; class Insecta; order Diptera; family Syrphidae; genus Cheilosia; species Cheilosia soror. The sequence goes on from OX443563.1 coordinate 38,429,701, forward strand.
AAATTGTTGCCAATTTTCAATTTGTTCCCATTCAGCTGCTTAACTAATTTCCAGAATTCATTAGAATCCTAGACCGCATTTAAGTTTCTTGCTATTTCTGAAAAGTACTCATTTCGCTTTATTTGACAGAGTTTTTTGTATTCCCTATTCGCTCGGATATAAACTTTGCAAAAAAAATCAATGTTTCTCAATCTTGCTATAGTCTTAGAAGTTTAGAGGATTTAGTTCTGACTTTCTGGCAGTTTTTGTCAAATCACTTCTTTTGAAAAGGAGACCCAGTTTTGTATAGCTTCGATAAAAGAATCAACTTGGTAGCTCGTAGTCTAGTCTCATAACTTTCCTTTTCTCTTTCAATTAAAAAAAAAACAGTCTAGGCAAAGTTGCTTATATCCAGTGCAACTGATATTGGCATATGGTCCGAGGAAGTCAATGTACCAACATTAAAACTAAATACTCTCTCAAACCATCATGACTACTGATGCCACAATAATAAGCAACCGATGCTCCTGGGCCTCCAACAAAAGTCAACTCACCTAAAATGTCTCCGCTAGTTGACCCATTAAACAAAAAAAATATCGAAATTTTGAAAAAGTTTTATAGCAGTTTTTTACCATTTCCGTTCATGACTTTATTCTTTGAATGCCTAACTAATTCGAATTTGTGAAGTATTTTTCGATATAAAACGTAGGTAATATGTAATAATAGAGACATAAGCACAGGCCTCGGCCCTCATTGAAGCTAAGCTCTGGGCCTCCGGGTATCGTAGAATAGCGCCAATACAAATGGACAAACTAAACCCGTAAATAAGCTGATTGAATAATTACAGATACGTAAATATTCAAGGTTCTTACAACCGTATTTATCAGGAACATAGGATGTGGAGGTCCCATTTGTTGCAAATCTTACTTATTACTTCGATCGAGTTCTAAATTTCTTCTGTATAGTTTCTTCATCAGCTCGTTATGACTTTAGCGAGTTAAGGGAGCATATATTTAAATGATTCCATAATTTGGGATCTTGACACTGAGTTTCATGTCTTTCTTGAAGAAGTCTCCAATTGTCAATAATAACAACCAGAAAATTTACATTTTCCAAAAAAAAAAAAAAAAAAAAAAAATCGAAAATTAAATTTGTATGTCTTATTTATTTGACATGAAAAACCCGGATCCGTTTACGACGTTGAATGAATACCAGTCACGAGACATTTTCTATAAAACGTAGGTAGGTATATTAGTCAAAAAAAAGCATGCAGCTTGACAACATAAAAATATATTCTTTTGAAAACGTCTTGCTTAAACGAACTCTTTATTCAGACTGACTTCTCAAAATACTTAACAAGCCGATCATTTCATACTTAGATACATAGCCTACGGTTCATTCGACCAGGGTTCGGACTTTACTGCAATTGCAGTAGATCTGCTGCTTTTTTCGTGCACAAAATTAATCTACTGCGCTATACTGCGTACACGCCTCAATACTGGACATTTTCAGAGATGTAATTTGACTTTTTTAGTTTGAAAATTAAAATACATTTTCGGTTTAATTTCTGATGAGTATTTATATGTATATTACGAAATAAAAGGAAAGCCTGGCATCACCTAAGTAAATTGCACTCAGATGACAGTGGATAAATGAGACTATTCAAAAGTATAGTCGTCTTAAGTCTGGACTAGATTACAAGGACTGTCATGATTGCTATGTGTATGCAGTTATCATTTTGGATATTCACTTATTCCACAAGTACAAGTATGTATGTATTATACTATGTAAGTGTGATGTACTGTTTCAAAGAACAACAATTGTTAACAAAGACTTCGATTGGAATTACAGCTATTTTGAACTGTACCACTCATTTATCATAAGATTCCTTAAGTGGTTTGTTTGAACAGTTGAGTTCCGAAAGTTGATTTTCCGCATGTATTCGTCTTTCGGAAGGCTTTTAATTATTTTTCTGGAAAGTGAAGCTTCACCATTCGATGAGCACTTGGCCACCAAAATGTTATTGAATACCACTGAAAGGTTGACAACTGATTTCTAGAGTCTTTCTTTCAGTTTTGTCCCTTGTTTCGACTTAACATAATCTGAAAATGTATGAAATTTTAATAAGGTACCTATACTCTGTCCCATTTATATTTTCAGTACAGGCCTTATAGGAAGCTCTTTTTTCTACCAAAGGTGCCAGTAGATACTTTTACGGCACTCAATCACAAGAATTGCCACTGAAATAAAAACCAAGCCACTGACTTACCAAGGAATTGTTGCTGTCATTTACGTAAAACCCACCATGACCAGTCTGTTTATGAAGTCCCCACCATGACCAGTCTGCCTCGCATGTGCTGGCAGAATGAGGATGACGATGAGGGTGATCTTCTCGTGTGCGGTTGCTATTTTATCACAGAAAATAAACATGTGTTGTGTGGTTGGTGTTTGTGTGTGTTTTAAGCACATCAGAAGAGTGTTACCATATTCATTTGCAAAAATATCATTACGGGTTTTTCTATGGATTTTGTCAAAGAACTTTCGTGTTTTGTTGCTTTTTAAAGCTTTTGAGAGCAAATAAATGAATTTGATTATGTGGGATGTTGCCATACAGTTTTTAGGTACTCCTTTAATTATTTTGTAATTCTGATGGATCTGTTAATATGCAGTTAAACCATTTTTTCGATTTTGTCTTTTAGCAGAAATGGCACACTGTTTAATTTGTTTAGTTTATTATTTTGTATCATCGGCTCAATCAGTAAATTTTTTTTATGTTTAATAATATTATTATTGCTGCTTCAAAAAATGTGTAAAAAAAATCGAAAACTGATAAGGAGGAGGAGGATATTAATACACAGTCCACCAGCTGTCGAAACAATGAGGTTTATTGTCGAGTTGAATTTATTACCCAAGTTCACAGGTACCCGGTAATTTCGGGTAATGGGTATCCTAAATTCAGAAGTACTTGGAATTTTTTTTTTTTAATTTAATTAATTTTTTTCTGTAATATATTTTTACGTTAAAAGAGATTAGGCCTTCTGGGGAACTCTTAAAAAAACGCGCCTACTATCTTACCTCTTGGTGGTGTGGAAAAAGATAGATTCAATTTAATTTAGATTTAGATTTAGTTTAATTTTTTTAGATTTAGTTTAGATCTACATGTTTCTGTTCATGAAATCTTAATAAACGGCTGGTAACCCTACCGATATTTGTGAGAGAATTATGCCAATTTATAGTGCTCACTATGGCAACCATGTGAGAGCTTTATAATGGAGACAGCTTATTGAAATGCATAAAAGTAAGGGTGAAAGGCGAATACCCTATCTTCCCTGTACTGAAAATATAAATGGGACAGAGAGTCGTTAAATGAGAAATTGTCATCTGCGAATCTACGCTCTAAGCATACTGAACGCGGCCATTCTTGACTAGGTTTGTCGGTTAGGTACTTCCTTATACGAGTACCTACGTTAACAACTAATTTGATTATTCAGTAAAGATCACATTTTTTTTTTTTTGCTCTAGGTCACTTTTTTGTTCGATTCACACAAAAAGCTATCTTTTTTTTTGGAATCGAGAGCACTTTTCCGATTATTAATTTACAAATTTTTATAAATCAATTTAGGGGCACATTTCGAATAATTAAATTAACATTTAACCAGTGAATAGAATTCGATTGCACAGACAAAATCTGAAATCTGAGAAAAAAATCTGAAGAGCTCAATCCAAAACGCTATAAAAAAAAACTGATCTCGTGATCAATAAAGACCATTAAAGATTCGAAGAGATCGATTTATGAAAAACTAATAAATTTTTTTTAAATATGTAATGTAGGTTTCCAATACAAACAAAAAATCTACTGCGCAAAAATTGTTTTTTTTTTTTATTGCTGTTTTTTGAAAAATCTACTGCACAAATGGATTTCTCAAGTCCGAACGCTATGCATTGTTGTCTATTTAAACGAAATACATAAATACATGTAATTGATTATGGCAAGATTTATATACATTTTAAAATAAGGGTACAGGGTGGCCAAGAGACATTTTAATAAATTAAAATAAGTTAAGTAATAAGAATATTTTTATGATGTAAAATGTCTTACAAATTGCTCGCCAAAAAAATTCGTATCATAGGTACAAGGCACGAAGCGTGACTTTTTGGGAAGCGGAAGCACTTAACTTAAAATTAAAAGTCCTTAATTCAAGAAAATATCGCTATATTACAATTTTTTAAGGCCAATATTAATATTCATTAAAAACAAAGTAATAAAAAAAAACAATACATATAATATATTAAGCCTTGTAAATTAAATACAACATTTTTCTTTTAAGCAAAATTATCTACATATGATCTAGTCATAATAATCCTTCGACTTGAGATCGTTTCGTATTAATTGCACATATAAAAGAAATGCCTATGTATGTATAGAATTCATTTAAATAAAGAATAATATTAATAATTTATAAGGTTATTAAGTCTTGTACTTTAAATTAATTCTTCTTTCTTCTGAAGCATATCCATTATTTGGTTATAAAATTTCCCTTTGTCTTGTAAATTTTTTAACAATGGTTTTTCAATCGAAAAAGTCTTTAGATTTGGTAACCTATCTTGTGCTTGTCCAAATTTATTTCGTAACTAATTTCTTATTCTTTTAAGACACGAAAATGATATCTACAGATGCTCTTGTCACGGTAAAAGTCAAAAATAGTTTACAAAGATTAAAGTATTCAGTGAAACTTTTATCCAAATCAGTACTAATTAAAAATCTTAATATTTATTTAAGATCAGTTTTTGATGTAAAATTCTTGTCATCGAAAATCAACTTTAGTTCTGTTTTCAACGCTGAAATTTCAAAATATCCCGGGTATGAGCTCTGTAAATTCTTGAGCAAGTTAACAGAAAAATTGGTTTTAAAATGTTATGTATATTCATAAAATTCTGTGTCCGGAAGTTTCAAAATTTCAAAACATGACAGGGAACTAAACCGAATATAGATTTCTTTGATGTCTTGGTCGACAATTGTTGCTAAAAGATCTTTAAATTGTTCCTTTGTTGAAAGGTTGATTTCAGAACTCCTATTGCTATTGAAATTGGCCAAATTCTCGTTTTCATTCAATTTTGTTCAAAAAGAATCGAAAATTGTTGATTCAAATAGATTAGAAATATGTTTTTGAATTTATTAACTTGATTAAGACAACATTGAATATCGCTGCACTTTGATTAAAGAATATTAAACTCATTGAAAAAATAGAGAAGAACAATAAATTTCTTATCAGTAAAACAATATAATCAGACCTTTCGATAAAACAATAGCCACTCCCAAGCAGCGTTGTTCCTCTACATATCGATTTTAATTGTCTACTTTTTAACGTAGACAGTTGGGTCAACAATGTCGACAATGTCGAAAATGTAAAAAATATGATGACCAATACCTTGCTATAAGAATGGTTTTAAGGTATCAACTGCGACATCTGAATCGGAAGATGTCTCAATGATTATTTTGATAGATGGTGACAACAACCAGAGCTCCGATCAATATAACTCTGACTGAAAACGCGGTAAAAAACTAATGTTTTTTTTTGTAATATAAAATTAATGACCAACACAAACTATTCTTTTAGATGTCTATCTCTGTTACAAATATTGATAAAGGTGACAATCAAAACGCAATGGTTATCAATACTCAACTCAGTATTTTCTGGTATAATACATTTTAGTTTGTATTAATTCTAAATTTGTACCTAAAGGAGAAAGACCCATTGAGAAGTAATAATAATAATAATAATTCAAGCATTATCAACAGCTCCAACCTCCAAGAACGCTTTCGGTTGGGGAGTTTCAAGCGAAACCCAGTCCCAAGTCATTTCAACATCGTAGTTTTTTGGAACATGGCTGCAATTAAAGACCCAAATCTGGCAAATCTAGCGAACGAACTTCTCCAAATCCCTACTTCTTCGGCGCAAATGGAGAGAGTTTTTTCAAGCTGGTCGCATGTGCATTCTATGTCGAGAAATCGTCTAACTTTCTTCATGTATACCTACTATTCACTTCGATGATGAATTTGAATAAGTTCTCATTGGCAACTCTTCTAAAATAATGAAGTTTGACATTAAACCCCCAGTTTCACACTCGAAGTTTAAACTATAGTTCAACTGAACCTGAACGTGAGTTTAAATTCGAAGTTCAACTCGTCCGGTTTCACAATATAATCTGAACTTCAATTCAATTGAACTCAGTTTAACGAAATTTTATGAATAGAATTTGGCAGTATTGTACAGTAGTTAGCTTTTATACGACTTTTTCAAACTCGTTCATTGTATTTTCTTTCAAAGAACACACAAAACAACGTCAAATATTTGAGTTTTTGACAATCGCCTGCCCTGAGGTTTAAACGGCAGAATGCTATAGTTTAACTTGAACATTGAACTACAGAATGAACTCCGTTCAAGGTTTAAACGAATCTCTGAAATTGAATTAATTGTTGAACTGAGGTTTAAACTGAAAGTGTAGTTTAAACTCTCACTGTGAAACTGGGGGTAAGATTAATAAAAAAAATAATATAAAATTGTTCTGTTTTTTAAAATAATAATATAGATGGATGTGAATATGTTTTGAGCTGAACATTTTTTTTTTGTTAAACATCATAAACTTACTTTGTTTTGTTTTTAAATAAATACAACAATATTGAATTAAAAGTTTAAACAAAACTTGCTTCTGTTTTAATGATTTATTAGGAAACTTTACAGGAAAAATTAAGAAAAAAACTTGTTCTAATATTTATCTACATTGTCTACGTTGTTAACATGGACATGTCGACAAATGTGAATTGTTTACGTTGTATTATCTACACGTAGACAATCGTGAAGTCTACATTCTTAGTCTACAAGGTGGCGCAAAAGTAATCCTCCTATCAGAAAATGCTATAAATTTTGCGATTGGCCCCTAATGTCAGTTCTGTTTTGACATTTGTGTAGTAAACACATGCGAAATACACGTTAATAAACAATGTTATGCTACACTGCTCCAGAACGCGGAATATTGGTGACTATTTATTTGAGCAATAATCGGTCGGTGACTTTGGCACAACGTGAATTTCGTCGCAGATTTCCTAGCCGTCCAACGCCTACTGGTGAAACACTGCGACGTTTAGCCGCTCGCCTCGAAGAGACTGGCACAACACGAGATGCTGCCAGGCGTGGCAGACCCCGGAGTAGCCGTTCTGCAGAGAACGCTGGAGGAGTCATCAGACCTTTTTTCTTCGAAGACGTCGCGGGCCAAAGGGTTACTGTGAATGGTGAGCGCTACAGAGCAATGATCAACGAGTTCTTTTTGCCGCAACTTGATGAATTGGGATTGGAAAACATGTGGTACAGCCAAAAAACATAGGAAGGTTATTTTTGCGCCACCTTGTACATGGCACAACATTCTTCATTTTCAATAATGCTTGCAAGTATATAAACGTACCTTTAAATGTTTAGGGGAGAAAAGTGTTTTATTTATATTATTAGAACTTTTTTTTGTAATGCCGAATAAATAGGTTTTTTGTATGAATTTTTTTTTTTAATTCTTGAGGAAGCCCTGCTTCTCTTCAATATAAATGGACGCTTCGTGCCTGATAGGTACCTACCCTAAATACAGACTTTGTCTATAGGAATTTTCATAACTTTTTGTGATTTCAGTGATTTTTGGAACTTGATCGACTGGTTAAGATTTACACAGTTACGGTTAAAATGGACATTACAAAAAATCACGTGTTGTAAGACCCTACTCCCAAGGTATTCATCTCAAATTTGTACGTTGTACCTCAACGAAATTTGTTTTCAAATATTTTCCCCTCTTAAAGATTTTATCCTTTAAGCCGGCTTAAAAACACTTATAAAAAGTTTCCAGAAACTGGGAAAAAAATGCATTAACGAGATAAACCCTACTTATGTCAATAGATTACCCTTAAGCACATGTTACAAAACCAAATAAAAAAACCTCGTTTTTAATAAACGGCTTACGAGATTATATTAAAATGTATACAGCTCTCCGTTTTCTCAGAAACCAACCCAAAGCCGTGGGATTGCCTGAGTTCGTTAATAAAGGGTTCCAGGAAAAAAAACTGCGTTCCACGTCACCCACATCCGAAACCATTTCGCAAGTGAGAGCAATAAGTGATGAATATCTGACGCAAGTGCTCATTATATTTTCATATCATTTTAAAAATTAAAACTTCGTTACGTGAGCGTCAAGCAGGCGGCAAACAAAAAGCGCCAACGACAGGCAACTCATATTTTTTTAAACGTTTGATTTGGAAACTTTACTGCACTGTTTATGGATCGCAAATAAACACTTTCTATAAAACAGTAATTGAAAAACACAAAACAAAATAAAGAGTAACGATGATGAGTTCCGGTACAGGGCCAGTACCAGCATCAGAAACAAGGAGCATCCAACAATCCATATCCGACTTCAACAGGGATCTCGAAAATGACATGGCAACACAACGCAATGATGATTTGTTAATTTTGGCCATTAACTATTATCAAGAAAATAAAAACGTGCAGGACCCATCATTTGGTCCTTGTAGCGCGAAATATCATTGGGAATATCCTTTTGGGAGTTTGTAACCGTGTAAGTCTTGCCCTAATTACATTCATTTGTCATGGATAATTCGTATTAATTTGCCAACGAGATTTACTTGAAAAACAAAGTCCTGTTTGCTGGATTACACATCTTTGGCACTGCAAAAGATACAATTAATTAATGAAGCACAACAGAGAGGGACACACGCACAGCGAAAGGCAGTGAGGGAAGGTTTCGATCGATCGTAAGACAGTCAAATTAAGGGCGCATTACATTCGCCTACACCTGCCACCTGGTCCCTTTTGAAACGAAGGATGATTATTTTTTCTTGGACTTGGATTTCTTTTTGTTTGCTTTTTTTTTGTGCAATTCAAATAGAGGAAAAGATTTGCAGGGTCTTTATGGAGATTTTGCCTTTTCAAATGGGAATAAATGAATAATTTATTTGAATTAGATTTGTGGCATCTTCATTTGATTGCTTCTCGGTGAGTGCGGGTGAGGGATGTGTCCTTTTGTTGTAAAAGGCAAATTTATTTCACAGATTACGAACTTCACACAATGGAAATTATTTAGCCAGTCTATTCAGTTACTATGATATATTACAACTGTGGCATTTTGCAATTACATATAAGAGACGGCAATAAGCCAAGGTATTAGATCCGACTCCGGCTTGAAAATTAATTTTCAATTATTCGTTAGGGTCTACATCTCCATCACCGTCCAGCATATGTCCACAGGGAATTGCCCTAATCAGTTGGATGGAAGTATAGTACATATCGCTAATTTGAGAAGGTATAGTGATGTCAATTGATTGCTATCAATCACGCAGGCGAGGTAGGGACTGGGGATTTATTTGCTCAATATTGACATAAGTAGGGTTCCTTAAAATTTAGACATTTTTTTGTTAGGCAATACATGGGCATTCGAGAAAGAACCGTCCTTCTTGAAGGGTAGCTATGTCCAATTATATTGTTGTTGGTATAGATTTACGCATTCGCCAAGAACACTTTGTTTTTTTCTTTCTCGTTATCGATATATTAACTCATTTCGTCTTTTCTTTATTTATGCAAATTAAACTATGAAACCCTTCGCTATAAAAATGCAGTGCTTCCCCATTTCTCACTCCTTCTATACATGTGGAAAAATGAATTCATTATTTTAATAAAGTAGAGTCGAGAAGTGTATTCATTGTATGTAGTACTAGAATAATATAATATGTACTAAAAATAAGAAGAAAGGTAAAAAAGAAATAAAAGAAAAGTAGGTAAGCAAAAAGAGAAAAGAGTCAGTAGTCGACCAGCTAAGTAAGAGCTAAGAAACACCGCTAAGTTTTCTCCCTAACAATTTCCCAATTAAATTTTCTTGTGTATCCCCTAGTTTAATACTTTTTTTTTGAATAAATCATTATTGTTCGAATTGAATTAAATGAATTGAACGTGTTTTTTTTTATAATTAACGGACAAAGACTACATACATTTTAACAAAAAACATTGCAAACGCTACTAAAGGGAGCTAGAGTTTTAAAATTGGGAACATTGAGATGAACATTTACAAAAGTGTGCCGAATTCCAACACTATTTCTCGAAATTTATATGGGAGCTGAAGTTTTAAAATTTGGAACGTTAATGTGTAAGAACGTATTTTCTGTGGTAAGGGCAATACCACCTGGTATTATCGACAGCAATAAAAGCCATAACTGCGCCAGAAATAAAAAAAATCGATGCTTGTGGTTGGTGCACAGAAGACCAGTAGCTGACCTATGCTTGTTCTACAGGTACTTCCATGGTAGATGTTCCGAGGAACTCAAGGACATTATCCCTTGAAATGCAACATTTGGGCGCCCCACAAGACAGGCTGCTAATGCTCATGACCATACAGTATACTTGACAACCGCGAGGACATCATTTTTCCAAAACTCCTTCTGTTACAGGACAAGCAAACTTTGGAACTCGCTTCCTGGGGATATATTTCCAGAAGACTACAATTTGCAGCAATTTAAGTGCAGAACTAACATACATCTGCAAGCATCTCGGGGCGCTGATGAAGCGTTATAGGTTTGCCTTTCCCGGGAGAGAAGCATTTAAAAAAAAAAGTCAAGGTTCGACAGCTGTTTCAGAACAAGCTGGTCCCTCTGTGAACATCCCGCCTTGAACACTTAAGCTTGAAGCAGGGAGAAAAGCCAAAAGGGAGGTGACCGCTAGATGGGTCACATTAAATACTTGTAATACCACAAGAAAGGTAGTAGGCCGTCAAAAGGTAGTGATGCGATTATATGAGAACACAAGCGTCCTCACTTTAGCCTCTCACTATCAACTCCTACTCTCACCTCCACGTTGGTGATAGCCGGGTGCCTAGTACCTCGACTGGAGATTGGGTACCCAACCCCTTTGGAAGGTCGTTGGTGGCAGCGGACGAGAGAGGGGGGAGGAGTGGCTCTTCACTAAAGCACTTCCTCTTGTCTCCAGGCGGCAGCGGACGAACTCCCTAGATGGAACCAACGGTGGCGCCTACAGTTCCAGTCAGGCTGAACTATCTAGTGACATCCCTATAAGAGCTGCTTCGACATATTCGGATCCCAGGTCTATAGGGATCTCCAATACTACGCCAGGGTATTGGAAAAGAGTTGGTGGCGGATGAACCCTTAATGGGCCAACGGCAGCGCTCAAACTCCGAAGTGGGTTACTGGTGCCCCTCGTCCTAGGGGTATGATATGGAACTGGTCCTCCAGGTTGGGGGTTGTGCGTCGGGGTAACTTCCCTACCACGGAAAAAATAAAATGTTATGAAACAGCAACACGCCTCGGAAAAGGACGGATTTACTGTTGACGACCCTGGAAAACGAAATAAGGACAATGACCTTCGGATCTGCACATGGAATGTTCGCACACTTAACAGACCACGTGCAGCCGAACAACTAGCAGAGGCCCTTGACTGCCACAGGGCAGACATAACCGCCATCCAGGAAGTGCGATGGGATGGGCCAGGCAAAAAACGGATGAAAAACTGTGATGTATACCACGGCGATTGCTATAGAGAGCAGCGACAACGTTTATTTGGATGTGGATTTGTCATACGCGGCAGACTTAGGCAAAAAGTCTTGAGCTATCGGCACGTTAGTGAACGACTTATGACAATCCGCATCAAGGCAAAATTCTCAAACATCAGCCTCATATGCGCTCATGCCCCCACTGAAGAAAAGGACGACGCTACCAAAGACAGTTTCTACGAGCTCCTCGAAAAGACCTACGAGCAATGCCCGAAGCACGATGTTAAAATCGTACTAGGCGACTTTAACGCTAGAATAGGCAGGGAGAACATCTTTGGTAGAACAGTTGGCAAACACAGCCTACATGACAACACGTCTGGGAACGGACTTAGGCTAATTGACTTTGCTGCGGGGCGAAATATAGTTATAGCAAGCACCAGGTTTCCACATCTCAATATTCATAAGGGGACATGGCTGTCTCCGGATCACCAAACTGTCAGCCAAATCGATCACATTGCGATTGACGCAAGGCACGCCTCCAGTATTCTGGATGTCCGAACCTTCCGAGGGGCCAATATTGACTCGGATCACTACCTTGTCACATCTAAGGTAAGAATGCGGATATCCAACACACCCCAACAGAGAAATACTGCGAGAAAGTATGACGTCGAAAAACTGCAATCGCAAGAGACGGCCAGAATCTTTGCCGATCACGTATCCCGATGCCTCTCGAGCAGTCCTATTGCAGCAACAGCTAGTGCAGAAGACCAGTGGCAACACTGCCAGAAAGCCATCACCAAGGCCGCGACTGATGTGCTGGGTTTCACCCGACCACCACCACGAAACCCCTGGTTTGATGAACAATGTCGACTAGCAAACGCAGAAAAACAAGAAGCGTATAAAGCGGCGCTGCGAAAGAGGACTAGAGCTGCTCGCGAGCTCTACGAGCAAAAAAGACGAGAGGAACACCGGATTCTCAGAAAGAAAAAGAAAGAGCACGAGAAACGTATGATCGATGAAATTGAGAGATGCTACTCCAGGAACAATGTACGAAAGTTTTACCAAAAGGTAAAAAGAACGTGCCAGGGCAGACAATCCCGTACAGAAACCTGTAGAGATAATGAAGGAAACCTTGTAGTAGAATCACAGTCGGTGCTGAGAATGTGGAAAAATTACTTCTGCAGACTTTATAATGGCGACGAAGACCAAAATCCCGCTGTTAGGCAGAACGTTCCATTCAATATAGACGATGATAGACAAGACTTCCGTCCACCTGACCAAAGCGAAATACGGGTAGCAATATCCAAGCTAAAGAACAACAAAGCTGCAGGGCCTGATGGTCTACCTGCCGAGCTTTTTAGAGCAGCTGGAGATGACCTGGTAACGAGCATGCACCAACTCATCTCCAAAATTTGGTCAGATGAATGCATGCCTGATGAATGGAATCTCAGCATCGTTTGCCCGGTCCACAAGAAAGGAGACCCCTTCAACTGCGCCAACTACAGAGGTATCAGTCTCCTAAACATCGCATACAAGATCCTGTCTGCCATATTGTGTGAACGCCTTAAACCCTTTATAAATAACCTGATTGGCCCCTATCAGAGCGGTTTTAGGCCAGGAAAGTCCACCGTCGATCAAATTTTCACACTTAGGCAGATCCTGGAAAAAACCCAAGAAGTTCAAATTGATACCCACCATCTTTTCATCGATTTCAAAGCCGCGTACGACAGCATCTATAGAGACGAGCTATACAGAGCCATGTCTAGCTTTGGCATCCCTGCAAAACTCGTTCGATTGTGTAGGATGACGATGGAGAAAGCTCGCTGCTGCATCAAGGTCGGTAACGACCTCACCGAAACCTTTGATGTCAAAAGAGGATTCAGACAAGGTGACGCACTGTCGTGCGACTTTTTCAACATCATACTTGAAAGAATCGTCCGGAACTCACAGGCCAACACGCAAGGCACGATCTTTCAAAAGTCCGTCCAATTACTTGCATACGCCGATGATATTGACATAATTGGTAGAACACAGCGGGCTGTCACTGGTACGTTTGCTAGTATAGAAACGGAAGCGGCTAGAATGGGTCTAGCGGTCAACGAGGGCAAAACCAAGTATATGCTGTCAACAAGAAGGGACACCCAACATCGTAGAATCGGACAAAACATCACGATCGACAGCTATAACTTTGAGGTGGTGAGGGACTTTATCTACCTCGGTTCTGCTATAAATTCTAACAACAACATCTCAGAAGAAATTAAACGAAGAATAACTCTTGCCAACCGCTGTTTCTTTGGGCTAAGAAGGCAATTGAGTAGCAGAGCCCTATCCCGAACAACTAAGGATATTCTGTATAAGACCTTGATCATCCCAGTCCTGCTTTATGGCGCTGAAGCTTGGACTCTATCTAAAGCGGATGAAGATATCCTCGGCCGTTTCGAGAGAAAGATTCTTCGTAAAATTTTCGGTCCCGTTTGCGTTGACGGGCTTTGGAGAAGGAGATTCAACCACGAACTATACGAGCTGTACAGCGACATCGACCTGGTCAAAAAACTGCGAGTAAGTCGTTTAAGATGGCTAGGACATGTGGAGCGGATGGAAACAAATGCTCCGGCTCGTAGAGTCTTCGAGTCTAACCCGGAGGGACAACGCAGTAGAGGAAAACCTCGCCTTAAGTGGCGCGCGCAAGTCGAAGGCGACCTCAATCGACTAGGAGTGCGCAACTGGAGGCAGTTAGCTAAGGATCGGGCTAACTGGAGAGGCTTGTTAGCTGAGGCCTCGGTTCACCCCGAACTGTAGAGCCGCCTAAAAAAAACAAAAAAAAAAAAAAAAAAAAAAAAAAAAAAAAAATACCACAAGAATGCTATGGCCGTCCTTCAATGAAACCAGAACCGAGAATAAAATACGGAAGGATAGGAAACAACTGTCCGCCCTCGTAGGAATCATAACGAGGCACAATACCATATGAAGAAAATGGGCTTAACGGAGAAGAACTTTATAGAGGCTGATGTGATGAGGGAGCTCTTGAAGACGCAACTACTGCCCAGTTCTCCAACACACTGGGTACAAATTCCTAGGGAGTCACTTCTTAAACGACCTAGACAGACGGGCTTTCCAGCACATCAATAGACAATATAATGAACTTCGTCAAATCAACAGGATGGTTTGTATAGGTATATAGCAGAACAGCAAGTAATTTTTGAATACAGGGTTATAATGGGTAAGGGACAACGTATTTCCCCTTACGGGTACCACAATGGGTCAGTATTGACCTGAGTATGGCACAGAGAAACTCCTCGCCAGCTCACAAACCAAACCCAACCTAAGAACATATTTAAGCAATGCAATTCCTGAAAAAAAAAAGAAAAACATGTCATGTGGTGGAACAAAATCTCGTCAAAACCTAGATCCGACATTATTTGAAGTCCGCAATTGACACTAAAAGGTCAAAGGTCCTAACATATTTTGATAGAAGCCAAATCCGAGTGTTCGTTGGGGTAATAACCGGACACTGCATCATTGGAAACATGGCCAAAAGACTAGGTATCTTTACAAATGACAAATGCAGAAGTTATAGGAAGATATATAGGAAATATAATCTGTGGAACATCTCCTGTGTCACTGTCCCAGCCGCTACTCTTGAATGGGACCACGGTTCTTGGACGACTTGGAAGATCTAGCAAAGATACCTCTATCAGATTTAAGAAGCTTCATCAAGATATCCTAATGGTTTTGTTAGTTACCTATCATGTACTATGAAAGGATTATCACAATGGGCCTCAATGGCTTCTGGATGAAAAATTGGACATTTCGCAAACTGGCCCTATTTAGTCTAACCTAACCTAGATCCAACATGCGCAACTTGTCCAACACTTCAAAGCGAAACGGAGACTGTCAAGGCTGGAAAACAGCATTAGGCTCTAGAAATTGACCATAAGTTCCATTTCAGAGTGTCAAGGCCAATACGAAAGGGCAAAATGTACTCTTGCCAAAAACTTATTAGAAAGCAGTAACATAAAAACGCAATTCAGGTCGGAAAGGGTTGCCTTACAACCAAAGGTTAGGAAAAAGACACATCGCATCCAGAATCATACACACGACACACCCATCAACCTCACATCGTTTCTCTTAAAGACAATAGAGAAGGTATATAGTGGACAATTATTTGAGGAAGGAAGTATTAAGCTCATTCCCCTTTACACATGATACTATCGTCAGCAGGGAGGCGATGGAGCTGTTCGAGGTAATTCAAAGAGCTTTAAACGCAAAGAGGTGATACCTGTGCCTTTTTCCCCGACACTGGAGGGGCGTTTGACAATACCTCCCATTAGCCTTATAAACGATCCCTAATGGAAAAAAAGTAAACAATATCCATGTGGATGTATGAACTGCTGAGAACGAGACCGACAGGGACTCAAACATCAGTAGGGACTATTAAAGGACACAACTAAAGGATGTTCACAAAGATGGGTATACCTATACTATCACCCTATGAAGCGTAGTTGTTGATGAACTGGAATAATTAACCAGCATTGGCATCGACTGTCAGGCATTTGTCCATGATATAGTATTAATTAGTTGGGGAAAAGTTCGAGGTAGCCCTCGGCAACACCATACAGAGGGACTAAAAGTGACCTAAAAATGGTGAACTTAATATCGACGGTGCTAAAACAATCATAGGTAAACGATTTGCAGAGGAACAGAACGCTTCAGAGACAATTCGATTATTTCCAGGCACATCACTGATACTAATCAACGAAATAGAGTATCTAGAACAACACCCAGGCAAAATGCTCATATGGAGTGCCTTTGCATCTCTGGAGCAACTGACTCATTGAGGTACTCTTGGAGTTGACTCCTCTACACCTCAGAGTTACGTATTATACTGCATAAAAAAATCCGGCGGATGACAAAAGAAGGCATTGGAGGGGAGAAATGCATTGGCTCAAAAGAATTCGGTGCATTTGCTCGAGGAACATTCACTCTTCTAGCTATACCCAGTGATGCATCAGGAAATTCAACATCGAAAAGGGTTCCATAACAAAGCTCAGCAATAAGAAGAATGTAGCAGAGAACCCATGATCTATGTGGACTGAGCCACCGCACTATAACTTGTTCGTGAGCCAGGAACTAATCACTACGAATCTATAGGCATTAGTATCTTTCAATCTGAAATATGCGCTAAAGAGAAAAACTATACAATCTTGCAGTGACGTCGGATAGTTCGACACCTATCAGAGCACCGGCATAAAAAATAAGGCAAAAACAGCAGAGTCACCGTCTGCTGTATAAAAGACCACAACCATCATGGGCAACGAGTGAGCAAATTCTCTGGCAATACAAGGCGCAGCGAAATCCTTCATACTGACTAAACTGCCACCTGGATCGGGATAAGGGTTCAGAAGAATATACCAGGAAAAATTGATGACAACTTTTAGAAACCTCCAAGGCTTGAGTCAAAGCTAAAAAACTTTTAGATTATAACATAAAAAGACTCAAAGCAGAGGTAAGGGAGACTGAGATGCCCCGCATCTTGGACCGATTTACAGTAATTTGCCTACAAGCTAAATTGTACGCTCCCAAAAAGTTTAGGTGCGCTAGTATTGTTGCATAGAAATTCGTATTGACGAATGTCAAAAATCCTCTCCACCAACACATTCGCACCTAATCTTTTTACCTTTCACTATGGGCATGCCTTTCTGGCAGCGTTCATACATTTTAGCAGTTAAATTTGAAAATAGTTCGTTACGGCTACATTTTAGATGAATAGAATTTATTTTAAAAATAGTTGCATAATTTATTCGAAATAATTAACAAAAATATATAATGAGAAACACAACCATCATTTTTTATCAACGATCTGTTCAAATTCTTCCTTAGTGGGCTCCTTATTGCCTGTCCTGAGCTTCATATCGACATTTAGTTGTTAAGCATAGGTATTTTCCCTTTTTGTAAAATCTGTTCAGGTGTTCAGCAAGTACTTCTTTTTTTATCCTAATTGATAAGAAAATTTTAATCAAATTGTGGCATAAATTGGTAAAGAAGACTATACTCACTTTGTGCTGGACTGGAATCCATAAATAGTGGAGTAATCATTATTTTTCTTCGGCAAGACATTTGTTAACATGTTGCAGATATTCTGGCACTTCCAGTTCTTGCATCACCATTTCGTTCTTTTTAATCAGAATTAGAAAGCGATAATCGAATCCTTTAAGTCGGCTTTCACACTGAGGCAACATTCAATAAGCAACTGGCAATAGGAAACACGCAAAATTATCGCTCACAATTATTTTACTTTAAATTAAATTAGGCGGCTCTCAGATTGAGGCAACAAGCAATAAGCAACTATAGTTACTATCAAAGCAACTAAATATCGCTCGAACGAAAAATGTTGCTGATTGTTTATTGGCAGTTGCTATGGAAACTATAGTTGCTTATTGCTTGTTGCCTCAATCTGAGAGCCGCCTAAGAGATTAGCAAGAGATCGTATTTATTTATTAATTTTAGCAAATGATATGTGATAAAACTTACTTTTTTCCACTTCTCCTCAGCTAGTCACAATTTGATGCACAATTTCTTTTGCAAATTTTGACATTTATGACAACCGACTTCTGTCAAACAAAATTCACCACATTTTTTTTGTTAATTTTTTTTTTTGTTCAATTTTACACGGATAGGAATTGACGTACACGGATAGAAAAACAAAATGGAGGATTCCTGGCAAAAATCGAGGGGACCAGCGGCAAGAGGATTGCGAGATGGGTATCTCCAGTCTCTCTTACCTCTGATTGAAAGCTTAGACATAGTAGGAACAACCAACGAGTCGTAACTGGACACTGTCAACTTAGGACAATTAGTAGGTATATTAGATAAAAGTCTCTACAGAGACCGATTTCTGGAATCCCATTGACCCATATAAGGCGTTGGTTATAGCTATCAGTAAAATGCATCCATAAAAACACAAAACAGAACAAAACTGAAATATTTAACCGCAGCTTTTCATATGAATTCAGTGCAATTGACTGAGAAGTTCAACAGAAAAAGTTGTACTTATGGGAAAATAGTAAATTCGTTTTTTAAAATGACACCAATTGCTTAATTTTTTTAATGCAATAACTTTATAATATTCAAAAGGACGATTTTAAGATAATCAAGATTGGGTTCAACGATTAAGTTAAAGTGTCCCAAAAAATCAAAACAATTTTTTTTATAAAGTTATAAATTATAAAGTAGCTGTGTTCGGGTAAACGGCGTGGGCGTTGGACTTCGTCAGGGGTGCGTCTTGTCTCCTCTCCTTTTCATTACTTATATGGACTGGATGTTACAGCGCAGTCCTGGCGAGGAACGTTTCGAATTGGGAGATCTGAGGATAAGTCATTTGCTCTTCGCTGATGACTTGGTCATCCTTGGATCCTCTCAGACTGAACTTCAGCGCGCACTCGATCGGTTTGTGGCCGTTTGTGTTGAAGCTGAGATGAAGGTAAACGTGAACAAATCTGAAGTGATGGTCGTCTCCAGAACGCCTGTTCAATGCACTCTGCATGTTAGTGAAGTCCCATTGAAACAGGTGGAGAAGTTTAAGTATCTCGGGGTCTTATTCACGGGTGATGGAAGGAGCAATGCCGAGTTTTCCTGTAGGATTGGTCAGGCTGGATCGATTTTGAGACAGCTTGGTCATTCTGTTATCAGGAGGACTGAACTTGGTGTCAAAGCTAAGTTGTCAGTCTTTAATTCGGTGTTTGTTCCAACTCTTACCTATGGTCATGAGGTTTGGGTAATGACCGAAAGAATAAGATCGCGGATACAAGCTGCCAAAATGAGATTTCGCCGTAGTATTGCTGGTGAGACCCGTAGAGAAAGCATGAGAAATACCAGAATACGTGAGGAACTCAATGTCGAGCAGCTACTTCTCCGGACGGAGCGATCCATGCTTCGTTGGTTTGGACATGTTAAACGCATGTCCCCGACCAGGATTTCACGACGTGCTATGGAATTCGTACCATCGGGTAGGCCTAGAGGACGCCTAGACCAAGGATGAGATGGTTAGATCAAGTCCATAATCTCTCCTATACCCGTATGGGGATTGCCCTTGATGATTTGGAGTCGATGGCGGAGGATCGAGAGTTATGGAGGGCCCACTTGAGCAACCTACACCAACGACCCACTTAATGGACAAGCGGACCATTGAAAATGATGATGATAATGATGATGAAGTATCTGATAACGTATAAGGATATATAGGATACCTACATAAACCAGCTTCTCATTCTCAGATTAATAAAAGGAACTGGTCTGGAGTGTGCTCTCAAGTGGAATTCCTTGCCAATGCTAGTTAGTTAGTTAGTTTAAAGTGGCTCTCGGTGAGAGAAACACTTGTGCATATACCACTGGGGTTTGGGGAGCTAATTCTTTACTGGCTACTCATGTAAACCATTTGATGCCGGTTATAAAGCTAAGAATGTTAGCGGCTCTGATATTAGGTTAGGTTAGGTTAGGTTTGTGGGCTGGCGAGGATTTTCTCCGTGCCACACTCAGGTCAATACTGACCCATTGTGATTCCCATAGGGGGAAAGAAGTTATCCCTTACCCATTCTAACCCTGTATTCAAATTACTTACTGTGCTGCTACATACAAAGCATCTTGTTGATTTGACGAAGTTCATTGTCTTGTCTATTGATGTGCTGGAAAGCTCATCTAGGTCGTTGAAGAAGTGACTCCCTAGGAATTTGTACTTGGTATGTTGGAGACTTGGGCAGTGACATAAGAAGTGGGTTGTATCCTCAAGAGCTTCCTCATCACCGCAGCCTCTGTAAAGTTCTTCTTCCGTTAAGCCCATTTTCTTCATATGGTACCGCAAGGTGTTGTGCCCTGTTATGATACCTACGAGGGTGGACAGGGATTTCCTATCCTTCCGCATTATCTTCTCGGTTTTGGATTCATTGAAGGACGGCCATAGCATTCTTGTGTTATTACAAGTGTTTAAGGTTTCCTCCCTGCTTTAAGCTTGAGTGTGCAAGGCGGGATGTTCACAGAGGGATCAGCTTGTTCTGAAACAGCTGTCGAACCTTGTCTTGCTAATTCGTCTGCTTTCTCATTGCCTGAAATGCCTTCATGTCCCGGAACCCAACAGAGTGATACCTTGTGCTGTGTACCAAGAGCCTTGAGTTCTTCACGACAGCACTTCACAGGCTTCGATTTTATTTCTAGTGCAGTTATGGATTTTATTGCTGCCTGGCTGTCGATAAAGAAGGTAATATACCTTCAGGTGGTATTGCCCTTACCACAGACTCACGGGCTGCTGTTTGTCACTGCCAGGACGTCTGATTGGATATTACTTAGATCACTGAGATCATTCAGAAAATAGTTTCCCAAGTGGACCTTTCTTAAATTGGCTAGGGCAAGGCAAGACAACTGCAAAGAAAGTGCAGCCTCTGCAGCTTCTGCAAAAGTTATTGTATGGCAGACCGAGCCTTTGCGCGTGTCTACCTAATATGCAGTGATATGCAGATCTTATTTCGCTAGATATTAGGGATTTGACTGCAGCTTGGCTATATGTATATGACGATATCCCTTTGTGATACCAAATTAATTGACAGCTTGTAGCTAACGAATAGCAGTGATATCGGCTTGGAAGACAAAAGGAGAGGTTTAGATACAGTTCTTCTGGAAAGACCTCTTCACTAACTCCGTCCAGTGTCTTGGAACCGTCTGTGATAAATGACAGTGATTTGTCGTGTAGGACATTTTGTGAATCCCATTAGTTCGTGACCTGTATTTTACGGGTGAAGCTTTTTTCGAAGTTGATTTTCGTAGACAGGTATATAGTACCTAGGTAGTAATGAGCAATGGGATCGTCTGTAGAAGGATGGTGGTGCTGGCGTGTGCAGTCGTTTCCCTTCCCTTAATCTGATTGTCGCGTTTGTGGCGTATTCCTTACTGACGATGTCTACTGGAAGTAAGTTTAACATAGTTTGTAGAGCGGCTATTGGGACATCCATGCCAAAGATAAGACAGAGCAAAAACCCTCAAACACAATTTAAAAAAAAAAGTCACATGCGATAGGGAATTGGAAAAGCAAACAAACCTCCACAAGGTATAACCAGGGGCACATTTAATCGCACTAAACCCTTTTTTTACTATCAAATGCTAACAAATAATTAAGTCAAATAAAAAATCAGTTTCAGTGTATCCGAAGACTCTTATAAAAACTGTCCCTCAAAGAATTTGGAAAACGCCATCGAAACGAAGAATATAAAAGAATGGCAACAGTATTTTACTATTCACATTTTGGGAAAACGACCGACAACCCCATAATTAACATAACACAGACATGTTCCGGATGTTGTGTCCTACTTTGTTCTAACGTCCGTCTAATGAAGCATTCAACCCATTATTTATCTTTGACTTAATAGCCTCTCTCGGTTGGCTTTCCCCATCAACCGACAACCGCACCCTTTCTGCCAATTGTTAATTGTCTATCTCAATAAGACATATCCGTTTTAAGACACATTACGCCCAATTAGCCATAAATGCCGCAAAGCCAATTTTAATTACTCTAAGGATATCCGCAACAAAAAAAAATTGTTCATTCATGACGCACATTAAATATCCTCTAATGTGGCAGAATATACTGGCTTCTTCTATCTAATAAGACCCATAGATCCGCAAAAACCTATCAAAAGGATAACGATATCGTTTTGGGATACGCTTATGATGGTCGATTATATACATACAATACCAAACTAATATCCTTTCAGCCGCAAACAAACACGCAACTTAGTTGTTGCCATTATTGACCTACATTCAGCGACGGGATTTTCTTTTAGCATCCCCTCCTCCCTTTGAAATTTTATTATCTTGCATATGAGTTTGAAAAAAGGCACTTACGTACAACGCGCTAAGATTTAATTAAGTGAACACTCGCTCCCCATGTCTTGAGAAAATCCCACTCCCACACCATCTGCAAACACATAATCGCTTTGAATCCAAGCAGTGCGCTTATATCAGTTGCGAACAGAAATTTCATCACTCAGATACCGCCTCCCAATATACTCGTATATGGATCCAGTCAAAGCCCACAAGTTAAACACGTGACTGATTTGTTTTTCTTTTCAATATTCATGCGATGTAGTGGCTGTAAGCCACCAGGGTAATCTGCCACAGTTGAGTTTGCCTTGAGCAACGCAAGATATAAAATATTTACATCGGAAAGTACAACGATAGCAGGTGTAAGTGTAAGTTTATGCTCTCTCTCAATCAGGCAGCCAACAGCAACCCCTGCCCTGCCAGTTGCCACCCTTGTACAAACACTGTTTGCTTCGTCCCCGGAGGTAATAACGATATATTCATCAAGTTGATGCAATTGATTTGTGCCGTAGGCTGTGTGAGTGGGCCTGGGCATATTTTTGTATTCCGTAGATGTGTTTCGGTTTAAAATCAACTTACGTAACAGAGGCCAGTCGTCAGATACATAATAACCACGAAACTTTTGTTATTAATATAAATTCCACTGAGCAATAGGCAAAGCACCAACCAACGTAAAGATACCGTCTTTTGGGAAAGTTTCATCTGCAACCGCGGGCCAAACACAAGTCCATTCCCACTGCTTGCGGATTATTTGTGAGCAGGAATAAAAATTCATTCTATCCGACCAAAGGATTAAAGAGTTGGGAAAACTTTGGTGGTGTAGTAACCGACCGACCGACACCCCGTGCGATCTATTACGACGATAACTTAATGTCGCTGCAAATGAGCGCTGGAAATTATCTCTGCTTTCAGCTTCAGTTGCGGGCATGGGCACACAAATCCGACTCGAACCGAATGATGAGGGCGCAAAAAGGAGCGACAACAGACAACTTAATCATCGATTCGATTTGTCTCTGCTGGTGCGGACTTTTGGAGAGGTTGTCCCTTTGCCGCGTGTCGTCATTGAACATAAGCTTTGTCTTCGAATGGGAATTAACGTCGTGATGTCAGATTTAATGGCATCCTATATTCAAGGGGCAATAATAATGCCAAACGTATAAATCAACAGCCAGAGCAACGGAAATTATGTAATCAGGCAAGATGTCGCCATCCGCACACAAATGGAATGTAATTCATGGATCCCTCTTATCCATCATCATTGTGATGGGGAGGATAAATAGATATCGTATCGACCTGTTGATGTGAAGGTCATGTTACAAGATGTTGATTTATGTTGGACAATATTTACGTTGCATTGAGAAGAAGGATTCATTGGAATGGAAACGTCATGTTCAAATAAGAAACGAATAGGGTATACAAGTACAGTTTAGAGATGCATCTAAGCAAACAAGCGAACAATAGTTACTTGAAGTCAGTAACAGATTTTTTTTTATTTGTTCTTGGCTTTTATATTGTTCTTGTCGGGATGGGAATCGACACCAAGCAATTGTGTGCCTGCATTGACTTTTAGATTTCCAAAGAATGTGCTGTGCATTGTTGGATCTAAAAATATGGTGGAATGAAAGGAAAGCAGTGGTTTATTCAAAGTTTATCTACATCGCCTATATCACATTAATGGTAAGTAGTCCGGGGTGGACCTTTGGGCCTCAACCAACAAGCTTCTCCAGCCATCATCATGATCTTTATCCAGCTGTCTTCAGTTTCGCACACTTAATTAATTAAGGTCACCTTTCACTTGAGTGCGCCACCTAAGTATCGGTCTTTGCGTAGTCCTTCGGGGGCCGATCCAGCCACCTTCACTCTCCTGGCTAGGTCGATGTCGCTGTACAGCCCGTACAATTCGTCATTGTATCTCTTTCTCCATTCACTTTCGGGACCAAAAATTACTCGAAGAATTCTTCTCTCGCAACAACCAAGGATAGCCTCATCCGCTTTTTATAGAGTCCATGCCTTTTCGCCATAGAGAAGGTCTGGGACCACTGGGGTTTTAATTATCAAGGGTCACGTTAGTTGTTTGAGAAAGGACTTTGCTACTCAGTTGGTTTTTTAGCCCAAAGAATTAGCGATTGGCAAGAGTTATTCTACGTTCAATATCAGCGCTCATAGCGAGTCCTGAGCAGAGCCTCCTAGGTAGACAAAGTCCCTAACCACCTCAAAGTTATATCCGTATATGGTGCGACATTCTGTCCGAGACGTCGGTGCTGGGGGGTCTTTTGTTGTTGACAGCATGTACTTTCTTCTGCCCTTATTGACCACCAAAACCATCTTCGCCGTCTCTGTTTCCATACTAGCGAACGCGGCAGTGACATCACGCTGCGTTCTGTCGATTATGTCGATGTCGTTGACGTTGGCGAGTAGATATGGACGGACTTTTGAAAGATAGTGCCTCAGATGTTAGCGTTTGAGTTTTGCACTATTCTTTCAAGAACGATATTTAAGAATTCACATGACAGCACATCGCCTTGTCGAAATCTCTTTTTAGCATCGAAGGTCTCGGTGAGTTCTTTACCGACCTTGATGGAGCAGCGTGCATTTTCCATTGTCATCCTGCACAAGCGGACGAGTTTGGCAGGAATGCCAAAACTAAACATTGATCTGTATAGCACGTCCCTTTAAATGCTGCCGTAAGCGGCCTTAAAATCGTTCAAAAGGTGGTGGGTATATCGACTGTCTACCACAGTGTAAATATTTACTGGATGGTGGACCTACCCGGCCTGAAGCCACACTAATATGGACCCATCAGGTTATTTACGAATGGCTTTAGGCATTCACACAACATGGCAGATAAGATCCTGTAGGCGGCTTGCTTTGTTAGAAAGACTGATACCCCTGCAGTTGGCGCAGTTTAAAAGCTTCTCCTTTTTTAAGGATCGGACAAACAATGCGCTAAATAATGTGTGATGATACCAAACCACTGGAAAAATCCTAGATAAATGTATCGAGAATGTCGTTATAAAGGTCCCAAAATAAACGCAAGATTTGAATTTTGCGCCATTTGTGGGGTAAAGTGTTGCCAATGAAAAAAAGACATCGAGACAGTTCAGGGTTATTAAAAATGGTGCGCTTCTCAAAAGAATAATGCGTTTTAATTGTTGACCAATATTTTAAAAATTATTATTATGGTTTGACAGCTTCTGCGATGATGTCCATTTTCTTCTTTAGGTCCTTGCTAGACCTCAAAGTTGTCGAATTGGAAGGTTAGAACATCCAATAGTAATTGTTGAGTAACAAATGCATCCTCAAAGTGTCGCTTTTTGGTGCAGATTTTGGGCTCGGGTTCTTTTGGTTCTGCTTACGCAACTGTTAATGATGTGCTTAAAGTGGAAGCCACAGATGTGTTTGAAATGTTGTTTCACAACAGGACGATGTCACGTGCCAAACAATTCAATTCAATGCAGTACATGGCTGATTATTTTCTGGTTGTGTAATTTACCGTTTTGGCGAATCGAAAATACTGAAACGATCCCCGACGTTACTTTCGCATCGCAATCAATATCCGACGATATTGCACTGGCAGCGCACAAAAGTAGGTACATCGTGTTACGACTTACAGGCAGACCGACTTGTTCCTTAAAGAAACCAGTGGCGAGAACCAAGAATGTAGACAGGCTAAATTAAGACCGCCAAGTCAAAGGCTGAAGCTAGAATGGTTGCTACACCTTGCACGCGACGACGCCTCAAAATCCTAGTCAAGCAACTCGACTAAACGCAGAAACCCTGTAAAATGGTGGACTTAAAAGTTCGCTACACTAAGTAAAATATGCCTTAGATGCAAAATTTCCTGAGAAAGGCGAAGACACCCTGTGCCGGCGAAAAATGTCTTAGAAATAGTCAGAACCATGAGATCTGAGCTCAATAGGGCCATCAACATGAACGAGAAGGAAAAGTTAAAACAAAATCGTTCGCGACATTAACAGCCATCCTTGGGGACAAGGAAGATAACAACGAATAGCGAATGGATTGAGTATGCTCTTTCCTACCCATCCTGTCACCCGACATCTCTCCGGCTCAACAACAGGAAATCCCGATTTTAGCCGTGAAAAAGCTGATTCTAACGGCGAAAATAATGCAAGAGCGAAAAGCCTGACGAAATACCAGCCAAAGTAGGTACTTAAGACGATCGCCCGAACATATCTGCAGCTGATACTGCACGTGTACAACAACTATGTCTTCAGGACATGATGATGAAATGGGAGCGCATAATGAATGCACTCGAATAGACCTTCGCTACATTCCAGGATATCTTCTACGGATGGTCAAAAATTATTTCAAGAACATTCGTGGAGCTATCTGCTTCCGTTCATCTCCCTGGTAGGCTGTTCTATCTATCCCCAATTAATGTTCATACCATGCCGAAAGCCAAGCTGCTAGTGCTGGTTACAAATTAATTGTAAATTGATTTACTTTTAATAAAAAGTAATAATAAATAATATCTCAAGAACAGGGTGCTGCTGTATGACACCACCGATGGTCCTCGCATAAATAAAATGACTGCCAGTGCAGCGCAAGGATCGATCCTGGGACCTTATTATGGAAACCCTTGCACACAAACCCTCCCAACCAAATTATTAGTAGGGTACATCCTAAGAATAAGAAGTACAGGAAAGAGTGTACATATATCACATATACAGTGTACGTTAGTGAGGCAGCAAGTTATGAAAAAAAAAAAACAGGGGTCTAATCGCGTAAGGCTAAAACGATCGAACGACGTCGTCTCGACGATATTTCTACTTCATATAACAAACAAACAACGATAATCGTCGAATCGATAGGACGATCATCGCTTTTTATTGCTTCACGTAAACAATTATACTGTCAAATGGCGTCGTCGAAACGATTCGATTGAACGATGGCTATTTTGCAATCGTTTCATCGTTTTTGGTGTATTTTGTTTATGTTTAGGTTTTTTAAAAGTAAAATAAATATTAAAGGAAACATTTTCCAATCAAAAGCATACATAATGTTCACAAAGGACACTGCATTAGCATTAGTGTGATGAAATGTGAAAATATAGGACAAAAATCCATTTTCTTCATACTTGTTAAAAGACAGTTCGAACCCTAGCTGTGTTCTCTTTTGAGGATGCAATCATAGAATTGCATTCACTAAATGCTTGGCTGTAAATGATGACAAAACAAAATATACTGTCAACGAGAAAGGAGTCTCAGCATCGAGATATTAGGTATATAAGACACTAATCATCCCGGTCCTGCTGTATGGTGCAGAAGCATGGACTCTGTCAAAATCGGAAGAATACCTCCTTGGATGTTTTAAGAGAAAGAATCTTCGGACGATATTCGGTCCAGTTTGTATCAAAAAGCTGAAGATACAACGGCTGATATGGCTGGGGCACGTGGAGCGTGTATGGACAGCAACGCATCAGCCCGACGAGTCTTTGAGTCCACCCCTGAGGGTGAGGGTCGACGTAGCAGAGGAAGACCCAACCTTAGGTGGAGCGCTTAATTGGACGGCGACCTCAACGAACTTGGTGAGCGTAACTGGATGCAGCTAGCTAGAGGCTTGTTGGTTGAGGCCGTTGTCCACCCCGGATTGTAAGCAAAGTTAGTAAATGCTTTAAGCAAAATGCATGCACAAATCCTCTTCTTCCTCTTCTTTTTCTTCCTTTACAAACCTTATCGATATAATTTCTCGTGCGCCTATGCTTATTTTCCAACGTATACATGCATTTTCACATAAACGAGAACAAAACAAACAAAATAATATACCAATTTTATTAGTTTTCAGTTGTCACAGTTTGTTTACAGTCCTGCTCAAACTGTTCAAAATGAAAACGATGAACGATTCGATTGATCGACGTGATTGTGATGTTATATGAAGCAAACTTAAAACGAGGTCGTTTTATACAATCGTCTCAACGATGATAGTCTGATAAATTACGCGATTAGAGCCCAGAAATTGAAACTCATCTGTCATTTTACTGGCGAAATTTGCCGAGTTTGAAATTTGAAATCGTTAAAAAAGTGAAATTACGTTTTTAACTTAATAAAACAGTGAAACAACAGTGAATACTGGGGTGGGATTCTGTAAAAAACGAAACGAAAAACGGTTTCGCTTTTCAAGAAACGATAAAAATCACGCGAAAGCGAAAGTTTGCTTCATGTAACTCCTTTCGTTTGTTTCTTTCTCTTCGCAAGCGTTTAAGAAGCAGTGTAGTTAAAATTGCATACATTTAGGGTCATTTTTACAGTTTGAGAAACTTTTATTTTTGACAGCAGCACCTAAATGTATGTTTTTGCGCCTTCTGCTTTTCTGAATCTATATTGATTATAATAATTTATTTTTTAAAATAGTTTCCTTCCATTTTTGGTTACAATTAGAAGGAAGGCAAATAAACGCGAGAGAACGGCAATAAACAAAAGCACTGAGATTTGTCTTCTCCTCTGTTCTAATCACCAGTTGGCGGACATATTGCTTAGTTGCCGAAAGAAGTTGTTATATGGTCAATCGACAAATCCAAATGCAAAGGTCCATTTTCTAACTGGGGAAAGCAGAAATGTCTTCCCGATTGGATTATGTACGGAGAGTTGACTGTTAGAATTCAAACTGAGTCTGATGATGAATAGTATAGTTTGAAATAGCTATCATTCCTACCAAAAGTTATTGCAGTTGCCTCAACAGTAATTCATAATAAGGCTTGTTTTGGCTTAATTGAGCCAACTACTACTTTCCATTCCACACAGTGTTCATGAGCCGCATCGCCATATTGAAGACACACATCATTTATATAGAGTACAAACCATCACTGCTCCAGAAATGTTTATTTCTTTTGACACATTAATTGTTAGAAATAGCTGCAAATGCGCTTAAATTGTTAAAATAATCAAATAAATTGAAAAACGTCAATGAATAAGCTGTCGTTGATTTCCTTTCGCACGGAACGAAAATGGCATGCGTTTTTAGAGTTACATGAAGCAAAATAAACGAAAACGTAAACGAAATGGCTTTCGTTTTTTTGCTTTCGCGCAAACGAAAATTTTTTTCGTTTTTGTAGTTACATGAAGCAAACCGTTCGTGCAAACGAAAACGATTGAACGTTTTCATCTTACAGAATCCCACCCCAATCTTCTTGTTATAAATAGAAAATATGTTTAAAGGTATTTCTTCTGTTGTCGTTGTCGTGACGGTTGGTATCTTCGTCAAGAAGAATTTATGTCGTGTCGGTTGGTAACGTCGTCAAGATGATGTAGAAGATATGTCTTATAACGGAGAAATAGCTAAGAATCCAATCAAAACTAAATACTAAAATACAATTTTGAAAAACAGAGGTCTCATCGCGTAAGGCTAAAACGATCGAACGACTTTTTCTCGACGATACTGCTAATTCGTGTCAACTGTCAAATATCGTCGTCGAAATGATTCGATTGAGCGATAGCTCTTTGGCAATCGTTTCATCGTTTTTGGCATATTTTGTTTCTTTAAAAGCAAAACAAATATTATAAGAATATTATTTCAATTAAATCTTTTATAATTTCGACAAATAGCACACTCCATTATGTATTAGTGCGGTGAAATGTGAAAATATAGAAAAAATTACCATTTCCTTCATTTAAGTTAAACGAAATACCTAGGTGCACTAGATAGAGAACATAACAAGGGTGTGATGTGAACTTTTCACATCACACCCTTGCTATGTTCTCTTTGTAGGAGGCAGTCATACAATTGCATTTAATAAATGGGCTTTGAAGACTGCATTCACCAATTTTGTCTTATATTACAATCCCTAATCAATAAAATTTTTCCTGCACCGAAAAATGTTTACCTTTTCACTTACACATACATTTCCACATAAAAGACACCAACACACACAAATTAAATACCTTTTTTTATTAGTTTTCAGTTGTCACAGTTTCTTTACAGCTCTGCTCAAACTGTTCAAAACGAAAACGATGAACGATTCGATTGAACGACGTGATTGTGATGTTACATGTATCAAACTTAAAACGACGTCGTTTTGTTCAATCGTCTGAAAAGTTACGCAATAAGACCCCACATGTATGACCGAATTATTATCAGAGGGATGTAGATAAAATGTAACTTTAATTTATTTAACTAAGCAAAATATCTGTGATAGTATTTTTTCATTAAAATCAAACTTAAAACTAAAAACTGAATTTTATTTATACGTTTACAATTTTTAGGTTCCTGTAAAAGGTACGTTTTACTGATTAAGGATTAATAATTGTTGTGTTTCTTTGAAGGTTCCTAAGCTCAGCTATATATTTCCCTACCTTATCACTTTTAAAGATACAGGTAAGAGTTACATTGGGCGCCCCATCATTTTGGCTTCTTAACTCTACGCTGGTCCCTTAGGCCGACCATGTGTTAATGCAATTGTGTTAGTGTAACTCACACTATTTTGAAAAAAAGCCTCACTGTTTCCTAGATATGCCCCTTCCTGTACTTCTTATTCTTAGGGTACATCTATCCATAGAGGAACATGAATCTAGCCACAGAAGAAAAAAAAAACAATATATATAATTCTTCTAACGAGGAAAGGGATTCCAACAATTATCGCTTTTCGTATTTGGTTTGGAAGTGCGATAAACAGATAACCAGCAAGGAAACGGTGCAGTTAGGGAAAACTTTCGACCCATATTTAAAGTTCTGGCAATAGATCGGGTCCGCATCGAAACCAGCTGCGAGGGTCAGACTTGCAGTTTTCAAAAAAAATTGTTTAAAGTCACTTTTCATGAAAAAAAACCCACGAAGTCGACTTCCAATCATTGAGCTGTTGACGTAGACGCACCTTTTGCAGCATTCAGCGAAACTGCTGACAGAATAGCTCAGACACTCAGACAAAATCACTCAGTGCTGTTGTTTTTACGAGTTTTTTTGTTGACAAATTTGGAATCTCCTGTTATCTTTGCACCATAAGCAGCAAATATTCAGTTTTTCTTGAATTTAGGAACGTACTTTAAAACGATTTTTATTCAGTAGGTACTAACAGTACTGTCACGACGAGTTTTCGTAAACTTTTTGTTGAAAACTCAGTTTTCAGTGCGGTATCGCTATAAATGTCGGCAGATATAATATCAAATAATTGTTTTATTGAACAAAAAGTAATAAAATAAATTTAAACACCGAACCAATTAAAACTCGAGCCCAAAACAAAGCAACCAATTATTTGAATGGAACGCCACCTGTGAATCCAATGTTGTAAATACCTAGTATGTACCAGGACGACAACTCTCTTTTCTATGCCAGTATTCATTTACAATGAGTTTTTAATTTGTGCGATTTCGTATTTTTCGTAATTATGTCTGTCCTTATCTTTTTCTAAAACGTTAAAGCTATTTCAGGCTACATTTTAAGCTTTTGCATTTACATACATTGCAAATCAGCTCACTTCCTGTACAAAAAATATAAAATATTTAAAGGCATCCACGGACGTTCCAGTGCGGAGTTCACATATCACTTACATACATTTCCTTAATTGAAATTAAGCCACTTTGACCTTTTGGTTTTGGACTACAAAGCCGGAGTTCGCACTTAAGTCAAAGTAACCCTTTTGTTGGAAAAGTTAAGTCCATAATCCCCAACCTTTTTGAATACCCATCATGTTACGTGACATCATTTGCTACGGAGTCTCCTTTTGGTGATGAGGTCAATACCATAAGCACACATTTGCACTACACTCTGACAAATAGAAATGTCACATACGAATATAGCTACCTACAGTGGAAGAATGCAACCCCTTAAACGCGTTCACTTGACTAACGAATGTGCAATACATTTGTATGTTTGCTTGTATCTTGAATTGGAAAACTGTATAAAAATATTTGCATTGTTTCAATCGGGATAAGGATTAAAAGGACGTCGTACTATATGTTTGCCAAACGAACTTCATGCAATCGCATCAAAGTGGCATTTCTTCTATTTCGTTGCATATGTCAGCAGCAGATACACATTGCTCTTCGAATGTCTACTGACCTGTAATTGATTGTATCACTCGATCCCTACTCCTGAGTGACATGCTTTTGAATGAATGGCTTCGGAAAGTAGCTTCAGACGTGAATGCAATTGGGCGAGGACATTTTGTTTACTGACAGCACCTGCTAAACTTTAATCGGTAGATTTTAGATCTGGGTTAAGTCAAAATGCTTTTTGAGCGGATGTAAAAGCAATTATGTATGTTAACATGTTTTGGAGCAACTTCGGACATCACCAATTGGAGTATCAAAGCAAATATGAGTTTAGAGATAATAAAGCCTATTTTTTAACATAAATGTCATGGTTGTCACTGTCGTATATGGTTGCCTTCTATGTCACCGCCAACTTCCGTGCACCTACCCGATTCTCCCCTCTTAATTGCCGTACGTGTGAATGAGTGAAATGGTAAAATAAATGGCCGCAAATGCTGCTACGGTGCTACTCTGACTATGACGGACTACTGTGCGAGGGATCTCAGGTTCGATCCCCGGAAAAACACAAATTACATCTTAAAGTTTTTTCTTCTGCGCCACCTGTCGCGAACGTTTGACAAACATCCGAGAGTATGACTGTCATGAAAAAGCTTCTCAATCCAGCCGTTCGGACTCGGCATAAAATTGTAGGTCCCTTCCATTCGTCCCAAAAATAGAAACACACACAAAACGAATGGTTGCGAGAAGCTTGGCCTTGGGTGTCACCCGCCTGTTGCGCCACCTATTTATTTTTTTTTTATACAAATAAAACTTAATACTCGATGTAGTATTCAACAGAACATGTTTATTAGTTTTTTCTTTACTTTTGTAGTATGAATGGAAAATACTGTCATAATGTCAGTGGGGATAAAGTCTTTCTCAGAAGGAGAAACTTAAGAAAAAGTTAGGGAACGCTTTTGTAGTAGGTAATCTATGAAAAATGACAGATGCATTTTGTTTTTCCGTAAATTGCAATTTGTGATGTTACATTTCTGTTTGACAATTCATAAATTGCAGCGGTAAAAATGTCTTTAAAATATCTGATAAAGGCGAATAATTTACTAATTTGTTAGCAATTTTAGCTGATTCATCTACCGGCGAAGTGATTCGGAATTTATGGAACATCTCTTTGATGAAGTCAAACCACAAATGCGAATTGTGATTTCAAACATATGTCAAATAGGACGATACATTTTTGTCAATTTGTCAAGTGGCTGACAGCTCTTCAATTCTTACTACCAGAAACTCGTTGAATAAAAAGTTTGTAAGATTCTCAGTGGAGGGGTAATATCTTGCTCTCTCGAAGCCGCTCCCTTTTACGAATTTTTTGAGTTAAGGAACGCCGTTAAAAATAATAGGAAAAATTCGTAAAATTGAAAAGTACAGGAACAGAACTATTATGTATTCATTCATAACAAACAGTTAGTAGCAAAATAGTAACACCATAAAAAATATAAATAAAGCAACAAAAAAAGTAGGTATAACACATACCTAAAGTAATACCTACAATATTTACATATTTCCAATACTTTTTTTAAAGCCTTTTAATAGGCAATCACTAGGCTAGGCAGACCCTACCTAGTTTCCAATTTTATTTTTATTCAGCCTATTAACTGCCAACAGAATAGAATTACACGTAAATACATTTAATTATATTTATATATATTTAAATAAAAGCTATATTTGAAAAAAAAAAAAACTGTCTCTGCACACGCACTACTCTGAGGCAGAGTACCCAAGTATTTATTTTCACTACAAATCAAAAAAATTTAAAAATAGGGCTTTCCCCATGCAGCATTGCTTTGGCCAATTCTAAACCATAATTTTTTAGCATTTAATTTCTCAAAATAGTTTAAAAAGCGTTCGTCACTTAAAACTCCCTTCAGCAATTTTTATTTACTGATAGTTTGCTGTTTGCTCTGTGCATATTCAAAGATGCAGTAATGAGGGAGCAGAGGTAAAACAAACCATACTACCATACTACAACTACTTGACAGTTGACAGTGGAATGATATTGGAAATTGTTAATTATGAATAAAGAGAATATTTTTTTTTAGTTGTTTAACGGTTTTTAGGATGTCTTTTATGGAAATGGTCGCCCGAAAGTCGCCAATGTTGTAGAAAGTGTTCATAACTGAGAATTTTTGAAAAGTCGCCGCCGGGGGTTCTGAGATCAAAAAAGTCGCCCATCGGTAAGGCTGGTCCATGGCTACTGTAATATACAACATATCTACACTAGCATAGCACTGCAACAGGGTAACGAGAAATTGAGGGATCATGACATCTGTAACCATGCAAAATAGACATACAGGCCACGGATAAGTCGGCGCAGGACAAAGATCTTGTTAAAAGTCAGTAAAACACATACATCTCAACTCTTGTCGGAGTACTAACAGGCCACAGTGTACTAGGAAGGCTTGGAGTTACCGCTAAATAATTTTGTCGCATTTGCATGGATGAGGAGGAGGAGGAAACGCACCCTTCCATCTACGATCTACTATGTAACTGCCCGGAGCTAACCTCGATTAGAAATCAAACTCTAGGAGAGTACTTCTTCGAGGAACTTGCTGATACTGCCGAAACGGATATCAGCAAAATACGGAAATTTGCCTAAAATTCTAAATGGTTCCAAAAGAGTAGCGGAAATAACCGAATCTTCTTGTGGGTATCACAATGGACCTTATCTGGTCTAAGTGAATTATTCGGTATGTATAATGGATAAATGGCCTTTTTTCATCGCTTATTTATAATGCACGACTTTAAAATCGATTTATATAAATATTTTTCCCAAAAAATCTAACAAATCAATTTAGCACTAATGTTGCTCTGTTGTCCTCAAACTATTAAAATATTCAAAAGAACACAAAACACCCAGTTAGAGGAATCCATTTGCCTAATCCGTCATTTTTGATACAAACAAAAAGAATATAAGTGAAACTAAACCCATCAATATAATGCACACCTGCAAACGGTAAAGGTGCTGTTACATCATCCTTATTTGTCAAATCCTTGTTGACATACATTTATTTATTAGGTGTTATGTTACTGTCGCTTTATTGCATACAAAACACATTCAGATTCAAGTTTCGAAAGTAGGTCGCGAAAATGTGATTTGGATGCAATCAGCAAAATCCCCGAAAACTCATACATTACAAAGTGCCGAAGGCGCTGAGAGATAGATACCCCAAAGTCTGAATTATCTATAAAAAGTCATTTTTATTGATGTGACATTTGTGGGATATCGAATTTCCATCTCTCCGCAATCAAAATTTCCTTTGCTCTTCACACAATGTCGTTCGGTTTCGGTAGCATATTGTTTAAAGAAACTCATACTTATGGTTTTATTTCGACGGGCGAAAAAAGCGTAGTAAAGAATGAACTTCACTTGAAAATTGTAATCAATATATGTACAGTACATGATGTGTTAGTGCCTATGTGTGTATGATATGTTGTTTTTAGGGAATTGAAATTTTAATGGAAATAAATTCAATAATCCTCAGATAGATTACATTTTAAATTGAAACGATGTAAGCGCTTTAACGGAGATACGTTATGACAAGATACAGATATTATATGATGTGAGATAAATTTTTTTTCTGTAAGGGCATAAACAAACCCTTTTTGAATGCGGCAAATAAAAACAAATAGTCACATTTTTATGGTGTAGGAAGATGAAGTTAAATATGCAGAGGGTGAGGTACGAGTATCAAATCTGAGCAGTGATAAGAATTGTAAATAAATCGGAGATAAATAGTACCGGGTGTTGCATATAAAAACTCAGTCTATGGTTTGACAACTTGATAATTTTTTTTTACTTTTCTCGTTCAGTATACATAGTAAGAGAAAGATATTGTTTTCGTAAAAAATGTTAAACTCGCGATTTTGATCAATTCTGATATTACGATTATAGGGGAACTCAAAAAAGTGGGTTTCGCCATTCTGTCCGTCCGTATGTCTGTCTGTCCCACCCCTGGGGAATCTAAACGCTTGGACGGATTTGCTTCAAACTTCGTATTTACAGTTTGTGGGCTTCCCGCTACGGACGTTTTCTTTTTATGCTAGCCCTAATATTATCGGTAGATACCTCCCATATAAAAATTTTACGAAATATGACGAAATATGTCTAAATTTAGATTTCTTCGAAAACGGCTCTAACGATTTGAACCAAAATTGATAGTTGAGTTAATGTAAGCATGCTTAACATGACTGCAGTTTTTCGCTAAAAAGTCCAGCAACGGCTGTTTTGCAAATTGACTTTATGTCGAAAACGGTAAAAACGATTTTTTTAAAAAATATATTTTTAAGGTACTATTGTCATTCTTAACTTGATAGTAAACTCAGTTTTTCTCTAAAAAGACTGCGTCCTTTGATATTCACCCAAATCCCTAATAATAGTAATTTAAAAAACTGCTCATATCTCAAAAACGCCATTTTCGATTATGATAAAAATGTTACTTTCAGGTAATGCTTAAATCCATAGTAATACCATTTGCTCAGTTTTGAGCTAGTTGCAAAACAGTGTTTTTTGAACCATGAATGCGTCCTTCCCAATCGCTAAAACCGGTACTTTAAAAACTGCTCATATCTTGAAAACGCCATTTTCGATTTGGATGAAAAAATATCTGCTAGGTAATGTTTATATCCTGAAAAATACGTCGTACTCAGTTTTCAGCTAAACAGTTTAATAACAGTGCTTTTCGAATCCAAATTGTAACATTTGTCAGCATAATTTTACAAAAAACCGCTCTAACGATTTTGATCAAAATACATATTTAAGACAACATAAGCATTCTAAACATGTTCACGTACTTAGTTTTTCTCAGAAAACTCGATTATTGCTGTTTTATGAATATTTCTCAAAATTGACTACCCAAATCCCGATCTTTATTAACACACGGTATATTTTTGTAAATCCCAAAATGACTCTGAGATTCTGCGAGATTCGCAATGAACGAGAAAGTTACGTGCGACTCAGTCGTGCACATTTTTTTTTGATGGTAGCCCAATACTAACGGTAGGTACTTCCCATATACAAATTTTACGAAATATTAAACAATTTAGATTTTTTTACACACGGTATGTAGCGCTCCACAGTGGTGGAATTCTAATTAGAGACAATGAAAAAAAAACATGGAGTTGTCATTGCGTCTTTGTTTACACAAGTTTCATACAATATGGGCTGGTGAAGTGCCGTTGTTTTATTCTGTGGAAATTTATTTAGAAACATCGCATACAACTTTGAATACTTTGTGTTTATTACGGTAAAAATTTGACTCTGCATATTTTTCCTGTTAATACTATTATTTAGTTTAGTGAAATAGGAAAAAACAAGAGCTGCACACCGAAACTAAAAAAAATTATCATCCGAAAATATTGTACGGTAGGTGCATCTATGGATTCCATCGCCAAGGAACTGCAGTGCTCCAAATATATGGTCTATGGCGCAATAAAAGTTTTCATTGATACAGGTAGTATAGAAAACTCCAAAAGAAAAAAAAACGGCAAGAAAAACAACCGCTAAAGAAGACAGACTCATTTTCCGGTTGAGATCCTTTTCTTACCAGTAAAGACATTCTGTCAAACGTATCAAAACAACTAAGTCGGGAAATTACATCCAGAACCGACTATTAGAAGCAGGTCTGCGGGGGTGCATCGCCCGTAAAAAGCCACACGTTTCAAAAAAAATGTTAAAGGCGGTTGGAATTTGCGAAGGAACATGCCACTTAAACCCCTCTCTTTCTGGAAAAAGGTGCTTTGGAGCAATAAATCCAAATTTAATTTGTTTGGATCTGACGGAGAAAATATGTAAGGCGGCCAAAAAATCAAGAACTCAACCCCAAGTACACCTTACAAATTTTCATCATAGTGATGGAAATGTGATGGTTTGGGGAGTCTTTTCCTGACGCTGTGTTGGTCCTATTGTACGTGTTGATGGACGAACGGACCAGCATAATGTATAAGGCTGTACTAGCAAAGGTTATGGAGGCATATGCTTCCGACCATTTACCAGTGTCTTATATTTTCCAACAAGACACTGATCCTAAACACACTTCACGGCTTGTAAATAGTTGGTTTCAGGAAGAAAAACATGGTCAGCGCAAGTCCCGACCTCAATACATTTGAGAATTTGCCGGCTGATGTTGAAGGAAGTTTGGGAACGAAAACATCGAAAAAATCCAACGAATTGTTCAGAAACATTGAACAAAGCTTGGAGAAATATCCTTGTTGAGCGATGTCAAAAGTTGGTAGCCAGTTTACCAAACCGGTACGCTGCTGTCATTGCAAATAGGGGATATCCCACAAGATTTTGATAACATTTTATAATTTTTAACAGTTGGACTCAAAAACTTAATTTTTTATATTTATTTTTGAATTTAAATTATATTTACATTTTTTGTTTCTAATTATAATTCCACACAAAAACGTAACTTCTGTTCTTTTTTGGAATTTGTTTCTATTTCTTCTTTATTTCTTTATTTTATTCCCATTTTTATTATTATAAATACGCTATTATTTATGTTTATTAAGGTCAAAATTTTTGATAAATAAATCAGCGTTAATTAAATCCTCAGAAAAAATTATTTGTTTCTAATTAGTGTTCCACCACTGTATATGTGGCTCTGACGTAATTTTGAGCCAATGGCTACATGCCGTGTACAAGCTCTCTTTGTGCACTCTCTGTTGACGTCAGAGCCACATATATATGTGTACTAGCACCTTTATGATTTGAACCAAAATTAATAGTTAAGTTAAGGTAGGCATGCTTAACATGACTGCATACCCAGTTATTCGCTAAATGGAACAACGGCACTTCTGAAAATTGTCTTTTTCTCGAAAACTGTAGAAACGATTTTAACCAAAACTTATTTTTTTGGCAAGCAAACTCAGTTTTTCTCTTAAATGACTGCGTCCTTTGACATCCACGATCCACCCAAATCGCTAATGATAGTATGTATGTACCTTAAAAAGACCAGACCGTGATAAGGCATGACCGGATTGGACTTCCCGAACTGATTATATCACATATCAGCCGTCTACATGCCCTACGCAGAAGAAGGACTGCCATAGCTCCAATCACCCACGTCTTAGTCCAAAAAGCGGAACAGGAAGAATTGGACCAGATAATAGAATGCGATGCAAACTCCCATCATTCACAGTGGGGCAGTGGAGATATCAACCCACGAGGTGAGTCAGTTTTTGAATTCATTATTGAAAATAATCTTTTAGTAGCTAATAGAGGTGATGAACCAACATTTGTAGTCAGAAACAGGCAGGAGGTTATAGACATAATGCTATTTAACAATAACAGCTCCAGCACCCTTACTATTGATAAATGGAACGTCTTGAGAGAGCAGTCCTACTCAGACCACAGACTGGTCGAATTTCTTGTAGGAAACTGCTGCCAACCTCCCCAGTCACACCGAAATCCTAGAAAAGCTGACAGGGACCTTTTTAGCAAAAAGATCTAGAAAAGGAAAAACATTTTACAAGAAGGCAATCTAAATTGCCCCACGGACATCGACCAGAAAGCCGAGAAAATATTCACTACATATTTTTAAAGAGGCATTCGGAAGTGCTTGTCCAGCGGCAAAACTGAAAACTAAAATTTCACCTCCATGGTGAAATAAGAAACTGACCGCAATTAGAAAGAAACCAAGAAAACTTCTAGACACGGCAAACCGGACAAAATTAGACTCTGAATGGGAAATATACAAAGCCAGTCAGAGAAACTTTAAAAACGAAATACAGAAATTCAAACGCCAATCGTGGCAAAAATTCTGCACTACAGAAACCGCAAGACTAAGGAAAATCCAAACCAGGGAAGCAATAACTCTGAGATTGCTCAAGGACCCCGAGTGAAACGGGACTGAATCTTGTTCAGATTCTTTAGAGGTGTTACTGACAACGCACTTTCCAGGGTGCACCACTCAGCCACACCCCGGTATATACACCAACAGCACAATGGAAACGAGCCTCCCTGCAGATTTGGAGAGAATAGAATGGGCTATCCGATAATTTTCCCCATTCAAATCTCCAGGGCTCATGTTGCAGAGAACTACCAACACCATCATTCCGGTACTAAAAGAACTGTACATGAGCAGCCTCATACTGGGGTATATACCAAGAACATGGAGAGAAGTGAAGGTAATTTTTATACCAACGGCTGGCAAACCAAGTCACACCAACGCAAAAGACTTCAGGCCAAAAAGCCTCACCTCGTTTATCCTGAAAACTAACAGGCTACGCCCGGAAGATTTATCACCGGCCCAATACGCCTACACCAAAGGTAAGAGTGTGGAGACCGCGCTACATTGTGTTGTCGGCACGATAGAGAAAACATTAAAAGATAAAGAGTATACTCTAGCGGCATTCTTCCACATTGAAGGAGCGTTTAACAATGTTAATACTGCTGCCGTACGCAGAACGCTAAGCCAGCTCAACATTGACGGTACTATTGTTAACTGGATAACCAGCATGCTTGAAGAACGACACATTATAGCCGACCTTGGGGGCTCTAAGCTAGAAGCTTATGCCTCCAGAGGAATCTCTCAGGGCGGGGTAATCTCCCCACTGTTGTGGGTCATAATGAAGCACTCACGAAGCTTAAGAATAATGGCATCAGAATAACGGCTTATGCAGATGAAGTCGTACTGTTGGCAGCGGGTAAATTCCTTCCAACACTGGCGGAACAAATTGAAACCTTCATAAGAACCCTTGACAGGGGAACCCCGTCAACAGGTGAACCGATTGACCGAAATCAATCCGGCAAGCCAGAGACGAAGACAGATCAGTCACTGAAACCCACAAAAGAGCTATCACACTCATCGACCAAGCGTTGCATCGGGCCACTTGCCCGTACGGGCCTGGGAAAGGATAAGATAGTTCGCGGAAAGAAGGAAGAAGAAGGCAAGCGTTCGGAAAACATTCAGGGCCATAGCCCCAAATGCAATCCGGAAGCTAGCACTTCTCTTTAACCGGGCGACAGCGGCCATGACATTTCACGGGACCCTAGCACAAGAAGCGATTCAACGACATTTAAGGTCCTACCCAGCAGTAACAACCCCCGTCGCCTAAAGTGCCCCTACAAAAAGAAGATACCCTCCGTAGACAAAGAAGAAACGCATTAAGGTTCGTGCGTCGTCTAGCAATCCTGAAACCTTCACGGACAAGGAAAAGAAAGCTCAGACAGGCTTGGACAACAGAAAAACAACCAGCTCTAAGGCGGCTCCCAAAGTTTTAACGGGAAAGGGGAAGAAGGACCCAATTAAATAAACAATATCGCAAAAACATTTGATTTTAAAAAAGGATTTAGACAAGATAATGGGCGTCATTTGATTTTCTCAACATCATACTTGAAAAAAATGTGGGAAACTCACAGGAGTCACAGGACACGTGCTTTCAAAAATTCCCGGAAGATGAATCAGTTGACTTCTACACTGACGACGGTCCAAATACCAAAGACGGAGTTGGTGGGCTGTTTTCTCCGAAAGTCTTAATCTTAAGCTCTCCTTCCGTCTACTAAATTACTGTAGCGTGTTCCAGGCGGAAATAATGGCGATTAAAGAAGTCATATTTTCGGACAGCCAAGCAGCCATCAAATCCTTGGATTCGATCTCTATAACTTCTCTTGTAGCCCTCGACTGCCGATCGTCTCTTACGGAGATGGACGAAAAGTTCAACATTCACCTAATTTGGGTGCCGGGGCATAGGGACATTCCAGGGAATTGTAGAGCCGATGAACTCGCTAGAATAGGAACAACTCAACCCATTCTGCCAGATAAAGGCACCCTAGGGATACCAATACAAACAGATACAGATACTTTCAAACAAAAATTGAAGCTGAATGTTATCGAGAGTGCAAATCTTAGGTGGATAAGTGGCACCACTTGTCTAGCGACAAAACAAATTTGGCCTCAGTTGGTTTTGAAAACGCTCTAAGAAATTGATAGATGTCATTACTGCCTGATAGGAAAGCATTCCGCAAGGCTAGGCCTTTTCGCAAACGACTTTTGCAGAGGCTGTATGGATGAGGAAGAGGAGGAAACTATCCCTCACCTTTTTTGTTCCTGCCCAGATCTCTCCCGTAGAAGGAAGCTTCACTTAGGAGCCTTCCATTACAACGACTTGGGGCGACCTGACAAACACAGACATCAGAAGCCTTTTACGCTTTATAAAGAGCTCAAAATGGTTCAACTAGAAGGGAGATCTTATATGATCCTTTTCGTGGTATCACAATGGCCGCAAAAGTCTCATCTGCTTAGACGGCCCGACCTCCACAATTGGCGTCTGCTTCAGAACTTTAAGATGGTGATGAGATGATTTAAAGGACTCGTGTGGAACAATCTATGGTCGAGCTACCAAGAATGATAGTTACAGAAGACGAATGCGCTGTATATAATTCCATGGAAATGGTTGAATATTCCCTATCCGTGTTATGTCGCTCTATTGTTGCACAGGTACATAGTGCGTGTTGGTCAATTCTCTTCAAATTCAAAATTCTCTATTACTCCTCCAATGAATCGAT
Organism: Cheilosia soror; assembly: GCA_949372485.1. Lineage (NCBI taxonomy): Eukaryota > Metazoa > Arthropoda > Insecta > Diptera > Syrphidae > Cheilosia > Cheilosia soror. Next base: position 38,472,604 of record OX443563.1, read on the forward strand.
GTAGGTATCTAGTTCGATGGAACAAGTTCTCATTAAAATAGACGGCAACGACAGTTAACCGGTTTTTGTAAGCAAAGGGTCTCAAAAAATGCTCGAAACGTTTTTGAATATGTCAAACAAATCATCTGAATTATTAGTTCATTAAATAATCACCAACAAACGACAACCAATGATATGCGGCTCAGGCTCTGATTTCTGATTAAGTCAATATCCCTGCCAACTTTAGTCCATCAAAGATTTAAGGAGAGATCAAAGACCGTGCTCTACCACTATAAAAAGACATTCCAACTTCGGTTACAGACGAAAAATTAGGTCACAATCACACACTAGGAGTAAGCGAACATGTCCTACAAATTGCCACTACCCCGCACCATTGTTGGTACGCAATTGTGTGCCAAATAAACAAACAAGACACATCAGAACGAAAACAAAAGCCCAAGTAATTTATTTCCGATCGTTACTAGAAATCAATGAACAGAAATCATTTTATCAGACCTATGTATAGGCAAACAATACCCCCAAGAGTTAGTGGGAGTATACTCGTTAATGAAACACGCCACTGCGTTAAGTACATACGAAGACATTAAGGCGGCGGCACTGCGGTGGCTAGTGACACCTTTTAGTGCAAACAAAATAAAGCAAAAGGAGCTACAAAAGGAAACCTTAACCTTAGCTAGAGCAATTAATGACATCTTCCAATTTGTTATTCGATATCGTGCAAAAAGGTATTCCATCAAACACCCTAAAGTGCCACCGCTTTTGTCGTCGGTCGTGTCGCTCGACAAGCCACGCCAATCCACCCGCACTTGACTTTCACGAAGCGTCCTAATGAAGCATAAAACAGAAATCAATTCCTTCTAGATACAACCTCGTTAAGGAAAAGTAAAGGTACATTGTATGTGCGGTGCGGGCCCGCAATTGATTTCAACCCCCAGTACGATACGAACACAGACAGACACAGCCAACTATACTGTGTACTAGATTTTTTTATCAATGGGCCAGCAGAGTACACCAACATTTCTTTGTTGGACGCTTTGATTAACCTCGGTCCTAAATCGAATTAAAACGTTTTCTTTGCGCACTAGGTACGTTCCTTATTTTTCCATTTGCGTATGTATGTTCCACTGTGCCACTGGTTATGATGTGGGGTGAGAGTGACGTAATGACACTCGGTAGGCACCTGCAAAACTGCAGTGCACTGCACTGCCTGTGCACACAAAGTATCCGCACTCGGCAGCACTATCTGTATCTGTACCTATTTTAAATTTAGATATATTGTGTCCCACATTATAATGACATTGTCGTTCATTAATTGATTTTTATTCAATCACGAACAACACACATACGAGTGCTCGACATCAACGGAGACAGAAATTGATTTGTGGCTGGGTTGGCATCAATGGGGACGAGTTGACTATTGTTTCGAAACGAAAGACACAAACAATACTCGTATAAATACAGTCACCTTGAAATGGTGTTTCCAATTGAAATGATCCGATTCCCGACCCCCTTATACGATGCTGAGTGTGTGTGCTGCCTTTGCCAGCATCTGAATGACATTTCCCAAAATGACAGCAACCAATTGTTCGTATATCTCAGAGCGGTTGACATCTTTAATGTTGGCTTTTGGTCTGAAGCAGAACGTATACGCATGTAGAATTGGTATCGGCAGAAGGCATGTTTGCTCATTTCCCGGGCTAACATTAGAGGATGGGGAACAGCCGGCCGTCAACGGGCTTAAATTTCCGAGATATGTCACCGCTCATGTCAAAGTTGGTCTGATACGCTGGTGCTGGCTTGTCGCCTGTGGCATTAGAAAATCGATATGGTGGGTGGGCGGGGTTTAAACATATGTGAGAGTCCTTTTATAGAGGACACGAGTATTTACAGTTCCAGCTGTTTTGAGCTGTTCGGAAATTCTTGTCGACCAAGTGTATTTTTATGCAAAGTGCTGAACTTCATTTAATATAGGTAGGTAAGGAACCTATACATGAATCGCAGACACATATACACAAACAAGGTTTTTAGATATGCATTATGGGATTTTTCTTCACCAGGGTAAGTGTAATTCGATGAAAGCCGAGTTGGGTATTGAAAACTAAATTGAAAAACTCATCAGCCTTTTGAGTGTATAGTGGCAAAGGAGGAGTGCACTTATTTCCATGCAATTGAGCTTTCGAGCAGACCGAAAATATACAAACAAACTGCTTACGGTAGATGTTGGCTTTCTCAGATAAGAGGTGTTGCCTTTCTTAAACGACTACGAGCACGGACTGGTTAGATTTCTATGGAAATTTGTCCTCCATTAAGACCGTACGCTGAAGAGTGGGAATTTGAATTTGAATCGGTATCTAACAGTATTGCCATTTGACTATAACAATTGTAATTTGATGCTGGTGGACAGACAAGTTATAGGTTCCTGCTTTGTGACGGACTTAGAGATTCTAAAATGTGTAAGCTGATTTTGTGGCCAATTCAATATTATATAAAATGCAACGTCGCGTCTGTTCGTTTCTCTATACCTGGAGAACTATTTGACCGATTTTCATGATTTTTTTTCTGTTTTATAGATGTGTGGCCAATTAAATAAATAAATAAATAAATAAACAGGCGGTTGGTCAGGAGTAAAAGGGTCGCGGGGAGTAAGGGGGGTCTCAGGAACCTATAGCCGTATTAACTTGAAAGTTTGTATGTTGGTAGATAAGTCAAAATTATTACAGTCTTTATTCATCGTTTTTAAAATTCGTCGTTTTAGGGTTGAACAAGAGCAAAGCCGCGGGCATAGCTAGTGGTATAATAAAAATAATTAATTTGAGTTAATGTTGAGGTTCATCACCCTGGAAGATGCTTAAAGACTTACAAGTAGTTCCCACCTTTTGCTGTTTTCCTCATGGGGCAGCGGTCAGTTACTTTACCATGAAAAGGCAACAGTCTTAAGGGACCAGGTCGTTCTTATTATCAAGTTTTACGCACGCTCCAGAGGTTTAAGGTGGGACAAAGAACGAGCAGTCTTTTAAGCTTGTGCCAAATATTAAGCCAAAGATGTTGGGTGTTGTTAAATAGGGAAGACTCTGAATGACGTGCCCAGTTGTAGTAACTGTCATGCACATCCTGATCTTAAATAAACGCGTGCAGTATACCTCTGGAAACGAACTCAGTCTAATTGATTTTATTGCGAAGCAAATCGTTGCTTGTCATATCTCCTCTCCTGTGGCTCATAGTGGTCAATAAGATCCTTACGGCTCTAAAGATAAAAGGAACAAAAATTGTAGCATACGCGCCCTTATATAATCCATTGGATGTATACCGCAATTATAAGATCCATACTTACTTATGGGTCCATTGTATGGTGGAAGGTAATAGAAAAGGTAACCTATCTCAATAACCTATCCAAGGTACAGAGATTGGCATGCATCGGAATAACGGGAGCAATGAGATCAACACCTCAAGCCGGGCTGGAGATGATTCTAAATCTTCCACCCCTAAGTGAATACATTTGCAGCATGGCAGCCAAGGGAGCTCTCCGCCTAAAGGAGGCAAAAACCTGGAAGCACAGCGCCTATGGGCACGGTTCCATAATTCAAAAATACTTGAGTATTGATCTGGCTAGAAAAACGGACTACATGATTCCGTACCAGAGCTTCAACAAAAACTACTCTACCTACATACCCCAAAGACAGGATTGGTTTACTAACACGCACGCAAGCGTACAAGAAATACAAATCTACACTGACGGGTCAAAAGACATAGTGACATTGATGGAAATGAAAAAGCAGACGAGCTAGCTAGAACTGGGTCGGAGCTTGATGCAGTAAATATCATTGCATCAATAGACATCCCAATTAGTGTAGCAAAAATAAATATTGACCAAAAATCAAGGGAAAAAATTAACACCACCTGGTCTAACAGACACGACTGTAGCTACACGACCAGTAGCCTTTGGCCAAGAATCGACGAAAAAAGAACAAGATGTATTCTGAAAATGAATAAACGAGATATTCGAATCTTAACAGGTGTACTGTACTGACAGGCCACTGTACCATTGGTACCATGGCCACAAGACTGGGCATTAACTCATCAGACTACTGCAGGAGCTGTCAAGACATAGAAGAAACGGAGACCATCAAGCACCTGCTCTGCGAATGCCCAAACCTCCAAACCAGTCGACTCCGATACATGGGAGACTGACTTTTCGGAGACATAGAGCACATAGTGCAGGTACCACTGACGAAAACAATCAGGTTTGTTAAAAGTACGGGATGGTTTACTTAGTAGTCCAACCCCGCCAAGGAACAACTCCAAGAAACCAGGTAAAGTGTTTATGCCTGTTTTTTGTGTTGTTCAATAAAATGAAAATTTGTATCCACGACCAAAAACCAAGGGATCACAATGGAACAAAAGGCCCCCGTGGTAGCACAGCACTCTTAAAGCTGTGCACTTCCCTCATACCTAACCTAACCTAACCTTGCAAGGCTACTTTACTTTTGCTGACCCCGTACTTTCAATTAACCTCACTTCTTCTCTTAACACAACCAAATGCTTTCACTAGGCGACCATAACTAAACCCGTGGCTCGATAAGGAGTGCCTGGTACATGCAATCAAGAAAACAGATAGCAGTCAATGCCGGAGCCGATCTGATCCAGAGATGCTGAGGTAGTTTGCTCCACGAAAACATATGGATGGATAGATATAACTTCGACAAAAATTTATTAGGACATTTTAATTCTGCGGGCAAAATTTGGTCTAGTTTATCGATGAAGTTAGAAGGTGAAAATTCAATGACGAACATTATATTTCATACGGCAAAATGACTTGGGCCCTAATCAAGGCGTTTTAGGAAATTCGAACTCAAAAAGGTGGAAGACGGAGGTCAACGTTTGTATGGGGAAAATTCTTATTTCTTATCCGATCGACTTCATTCTCGGTTTGTGTATCTACTCTATATAAGAAATAAAGAAAATCGATTTCTTCGATTTTGGAAATGTTGCTTGGGGCCCGAGTTATTCGAAACGGAAAAAGGGAGGAATTCAGATTTTATGGAAAACGTTTTCTTTTTTGCATTCTATCGAGCGCGTAGCAAAACACTTCTAGAAACTTCCGTAACGGCAGCAAAGCCGCAGATAAATGCTAGTTTATATTGTGTGTTACCTTGTGAAAGCAGTGCAACATTTTCCAATGGAAAGGGTTCGTGCCGCCATTGACCGTTGGCCAGACCGATTAAGGGTCTGTGTTAATGCAAAAGGCGATCATTTTGAATAAAAATGTATACCTTTTGTTTCTTATATAATTTACTAAAAATAATAAAAAAAAAATATTAAAAAATATTAATTTGTTTTCATTGTATTGCAATATCAAGTTGTTTTAGTATTTATGGCCAGACTAGGTAAATATCTATGTACAGTACATATATTTATAATGAGGCAGCGCAAATTGGTAAATTCTCCGCTGCACCTGAAGAAATTTTACAAGGAAATTTCGCAAATGACAGAGAGTTGCGAAAGTAAAATAAATAAAAAAATAGGTGGCGCAACAGGCGGGTGACACCCAAGGCCTAGCTTTTCGCAACCATTCGTTTTGTGTGAGTTTCTATTTTTGGGACGAATGGAAGGGACCTACAATTTTATGCCGAGTCCGAACGGCTGAATTGAGAAGCTTTTTCATGACAGTCATACTCTCGGATGTTTGTCAGACGATCGCGAGAGGTGGCGCAGTAAAAAAAACTTTAAGACGTAATTTGTGTTTTTCCGGGGATCGAACCTGGGATCCCTCGCACAGTAGTCCAGCACACTAACCACTGCGCTACTGCCAACCAAAATCAAAGGACTAATAGGAAACAATTTCAGAGAACAAAATAAAAATCCCAAAGAAACCTGAAAACCGGGAAACTCGTTAACTCAATCATTTGTATAGGAGGTATAAGATTGTGAATGTTTTTTTTTTTGTATAGGAGGTGCCACGCCCCTTTGTCCAATTTTGTCCTATCTTCACAGGAGCCCTCCACGGCTAATACCTATGATTATTGTAAGTTTGAGCTCAATCGATTTGGTGGTATTCGATTATCGATATACGATTTTGAAAGTTTTTTTGTTTTGTATGGGCGGTGTCACGCCCTTTGTCCAATTTCGACCAATCTTCACAGGGCCACTTCAGGGCTAATAACTAAGGCTATATCTGTAAGTTTGAGCTCAATCGATTTGGTGGTTTTCGAGATATACGATTTTGAAGGTTTTTTTGGTGTGGGCGGTGTCACGCCCCTTTGTCCAATTTTTGTTATATACAAACCTCCCACAAAAGAATACCTTTTAAGAAAAAAAAAAGAATCATCAAATTCGGTGTAGCCAAACTCGAGTTATAAACGGACAAACATATTTTAAACTCATTTTTATCATTTTGAATACAGTAGTGACTCGAAAAAGTTAAGTACATACGTAGTTTGTTTTTTGGGTGCTTAACTTTTGCGAATTCTTAACTTTTCCAAGACACTGAATCAATTTAATAAATATACATTAATGCGTTATGTATGTACGTAAAATACAAAAATTCATGGTTTTATGTGTTCATACATACATACAACACTACATAATATATAGCGATAATGGAAAAGTAAGTTAAAAATAAAACTGACTTGAAAAAGTTAAGACAAAACTTAACTTTTTAAAGACCGCCGTGGAGTTTGAATCTAGTTAACTTTTCCATATACTTAACTTGTTCGCGTCTTAACTTTTTCGAGTCTTTACTGTATACAATTTTCATAAGGAAATAAGCCCCAAAAAAGGAAATAACACCCCAAATTTTATTAAAAATCGTTGTTGTTGTTTCTTATATAATTTGTTGGGGCCTTATTTCATTTTTTGGGCCTTATTTCGCATAGCCGAAAAATACCTTTCGCAAGTTTTGTTTCTCTGTGGGAGGTAAATCTTTGTCCAATTTTGATCAAACTGCAGAGAAACCCTTTCAGGCTAATACTAAATCTGAAAATGTGAACTCAATCGGTTCGGTAGTTTTCGAGATATACGTTTTTGAACGTTTTTTATTTTTTCTTTCTATGGGAGGTGCCAAGCCCCTTTCTCTAATTTTCGCAAACCACGATTGTCTGAAAATATGAGCTCAATCGGTGCAGAAATTTTCGAGTTTTTAATAACTACTTGAAAAAATGTGCCTATATTCAGTTTTTGGTCCAAATGTTGTTCACTTACTCAATTGAATAGAATTACATTGTTGAAGTTAGGTATTCTCTCTTAAATTACTTACGATCTGGTAAAATAACAATTCACCCGTAAACTTTTTGTTGTATCTTACCTGAAAAATAAAAAAAAAATATACAGATTATTAGAATATTAAAAAATACTTCTAACGTAATATACTTAACTAAATTAAAATACAGGTATTACATAAAATATATTTTCCATTTCCTATTCAATTATTCTTATCGTCTATAAAGATACGTAAATTACAATATATTCACTGAAGTAAGTGTAGACTACATAATATCATGTCCAGTATCATACTATAGGTACATACTACATAGTAGGTTAGGCATATGTATGTTTATCACAAATATTGTGACACATTTCAAAGGAACCACATTGATTACTTTCTCGTTTCGTATACATATCATCATAGCTCATAATAACGGAGACCTTTTTGCATATTTTATAAGGACACACATTCATTGCAATCCTAGTGAGATTAAATTGACTTTGTGGACGAACAATATCAACAAAATTTATCTGATGAATTTCATACAAGTCCTTTGAAGTACTTCATAGATGAAATTGAAATTTGACATAAGGAATTTAATAATAATCTTATTTAATGCGAACTGGAAATATGCATAGATACAGATATGAGCAAATGAGAAATTGGGTATTAACGGCTGAATAATATTTAGAGATTAGGTAGTAATAACAACATAACCTTAAAATAAGCTCATTTAATTAACTAAAAAATGCAAACTATGGAGATTCTCAAGACAGATGTATGTATATATATTTTGGTCGAAGAAAAGCTCCTAAAAAGTAGGCGTGGCAATAACGCATTACTGTAGTCGAGGCCAACTCAAGTTTAAAAAGTGATACCTTTTTGATGGATGCTCTCTATATGTCTCACAATTTTTAAGAAAATTCTTGTAAAATTCGTGACAATTAATTCATTGTCATGACAATGTCGGTTATTTTCCGACAATTCTACAAAATGTTATGAAATATGACAATTTTCCAGTTTTCAGTTTACAAATTGTCTCCCGTCACTTGTCGCAATTGTCATTTTTTAAGAAATAGAGCCAAGAAAACGTTTGCTAAATGGAAATCGGTGATAAATGCTCGGATAAATGCAAAGAAATCGGAGAAAACACAAGATATTTGAAGTAACAATTGCCTCATATTTTCAGTTCTAAAGTTCTTCAAGTCTATCTTCGCTACACTAGAGGCCGATTTCTTCACAGAGTACTAGCGCTAGTACCGGTATTAGACCAGAAGTTGATACTCAAATAGGTATCAAGTCATTTCTTCACGAAGTACTAAGCTGAATTTGGTACCGAGTATTAGTTAGTACTCGGTATTAGCTGGACCCTCAAAATTGGCAGTCTAACGTCGTTTGTACCTGAATTAGGTTGATTTCATTGCTTCACCTCCTGTCTTTTTTTTGAAAAATGTAAATACATACGTCGTACGTTTTCGTTTAAACCTCAGGAAGGTATATTGATTTTGCCATTACATAACGCCAAGAAGGAGTCACCGAAGACCCCATAAAGTATATACTATATATATCAAAAATCAGCATCAAATTCTGAACCTACTTAACCATGTCCGTCCGTCTGCCTGTCTGTGTGTCATTAGCGCCAGTCATAGGCAATTGGTATTAGGGTTTCGACACATGAGTGAGCATCCTTCGACAATCCCGCATTAAAACTAGTATCTATGCGGCCATGCTCCGAGATGAAAAAAACGATGTTACCAAAGACTGTTTCCATACGAGTTCTTCAACAAAACAGCAGGGGTTTCAATCAGCATTGGTAATTTTTCGCCCATAATAAAAGAGGAACATATTTTGGCGGCATAGCTGGAAAACATAGCCGAACCGTAGGCTTAGCTTTTCGTAACCAATTTAATTTGCTTCAGGCGAATAGAAGGAATCTCAGATATTTGTCAGACATTCGGGAAAGGTAGCACAGTGGCAATATCTTAAGATATAATTTGTGCTTTCCGGGCATTGAACCAAAGATTCTTCGCTCAGTAGTCCAGTACCCCAAGCATTCAGACATTGCGCCCACATCTTATATCTGGGAAAACTTTTTCACGCAAAACAATTTTCCATCAATCGAATGTACGCGCGCGATTTAAGGCTGGCGAGTTTGGAAGAACACAGCTGTTTGGAGACTCCATACACTGCGAATAATTCCGATTTTCGTTAAAATTGGCGTAATGTAAATGTCCCGCAAAATGTTTGACAATCAATGAGTAATAAAAATGTCGCCATTATGACATTTCATAGGCTAAAATGGGTACTAGACCAGTTTTAGACGTATTAGCCGTTACTACGGTTGACGAATTTAGCTCCAGTAATAGTACCTAAATGTGAAGAAATGCACCAGTACTAACTTTTCGTTGGTACCGAGTATCAGAGCTAGTACCTGGTCTATCTAGACCGGGTACTAAGGCAACTTAGTACTCATGTGAAGAAATCGGCTGTGTATGGGACTTGTACAAGGCATCACGAAATATGCACATACTTAAGAAAAGCCAAACTTAATTCTTGGAGACTCTTCTGCTATCAAATAGAAGGAGCATCTGAGCCGAGGCCTCATAGTCATAACACTCATCCACACTTAGCTTAAATTTGGACACATAAATTGAAGAGATGCTAAAACTTAATTTCGGTTTGAGCTCATAGCTTCAATGGACCTATATATGGATGAAGATTTTCCAGAAGACGTTTCCTTCTTGCTGGAAGAACGCTCGAATTCAACATATTCCAAAGAAAGGGAGGAAATGTCTGGCACAAAACTATCGTCCAATAGCGCTACTTTTGCTCTAAAAAGTAATGTAAAAGGCAATAAATGTCGAAATAATCAAATATTTAGAAAGCCACCGATTAATAAGCGACAGGCAATACGGATTTCGGAGCCGTCGTTCCACTGTAGACCTCTTAAGCTACGTAGCGCACTTATAGACGCAAGCAATTGAACAACACGGCGAATCCAGAGCCGTAGCCTTGGACATATCAAAGGCATTTGACCGAGTCTGGTATAGAGCCCTATTAGGCAAGTTGGCGTCTTATGGATTACCACAACAACTCTGCGGATGGATGTAAAATTTTCTTCTGGGAAGATCGATCCAAGTTGTGGTAGATGGTGTATCATCTAATTCGTTTGCTATAAATGCAGGAGTGCCGCAAGGATCTATTCTTTCCCCAACTCTATTTCTTCTCCACATCAACGATTTGCTTGGATCGACAAATAATAATATCTACAGCTTTGCAGATGACATCACTCTTATATCCACCATCTCGAACAGTGGGCCTGTGAATGCGGCAACATCACACAGTCAGAGATGTGAACAAATTAGTTCTCTAAATGATGATCTGGACAAAATCTTGAAGTGGGGAAAAGACAACTTGGTTGTATTTAATGCAAACAAAACACAGCTCACAACATTTTCCAGGAAAAATGCATCAACAGTTCCTCAGATCCAAATGGATGACCATCCAATTCATCCCAAGGTCTCAATGCACCTTCTAGGAGTCCCAGTCAATTCAGGAATCACATGGCAGGACCACATAGCCCATAATATCGCAAGATCGGCGTCCGCTAAGTTGAGCTACCTATTTAGAGCAAAGAGGTACTTTAGCCCCAAGCAACTTCTCCTTCTCTACAAAGTTAGACTCTACAGGTTAGACCAGACCTGGAATATTGTTCCCATATATGGAGCTCGGCCCCAAAACATTCATTTAACCTACTTGACATCATACAGAGACGAGCAGTTCGACTTATTAGAGACCCTACACTCACATCGAATCTACAACCGTTGGTGCACAGAATGTGATGTTCCGAGGAACTCAAAGAAACTATCCCTCGAAATGCAACTTTTGGGCGCCCCATAAGACAGGCTGCTAATGCTCATGAGTCCTGACATGATATCAATTTTACAAAACTCCTTCTGTTACAGGACAAGCAAACTTTGGAACTCGCTTCCTGGGGATATATTTCCATAAGACTACAATTTGCAGCAATTTAAGTGCAGAACTAACATACATCTGCAAGCATCTCGGGACGCTGATGAAGCGTTATAGGTTCGCCTTTCCCGGAAGAAGTATTGATGAATATTTTTGAGCAAATAAGATCACGTATTCCATTTCCATAAAAAAATAGTTTCAATAGTCGGTGCTATAAGAAATCAAAACTAACGATCCATTAAATTAATTTTAATGGTGATACTTGGAACTCCCCACGCTTGCATCTGTTACTCAGGATAGATGATTTGGTTTATAACAAAAGCAAGCTACACATAAAATAATATCAGGTATCGGATAATGCATTTAGTAACCTTATACATGTTATTGTTATATCAATCCAATTTTAGAGGAAAACAATAAAATAAATATACCATTACATTGGAACCCGATTGAATTGTTTGTGTATATGCCTTTATCAAAACCCATCAGAAAGAGAACAATGTGAAATTATGGGAAACGTATGCCAGTTATGCCACACAATTCACGAACCGAGGCCACAATAACGACCGACCGATACTTTCAGTGTCAGAAATGGCTTTCGAAATAGTCACGCGCTCTCATGTAGTTTTATTAACGTTATATTTGAAAGGGTTTGTGCGAAAATACAAACATACACAGTTCAAATTTATTTTGATTATCCTCCAGTTTAGCTAACTCGAAAAAAATACGTTTTCGTTTTTTTCTTTTCGCTTAACACGCACTGTTGTAGATTTTCTTCTAGCATATTGATGGTTAGCCATATTTAGGTACGCCGACATCGACGACAGTAATATTCTACTCCGTTCCAACTGAGGAATGAATTCGAAGCACAAGGAATTAAATCGAACATGTCGGTGGTGTTAGTACTGCTGAAAGGCCTGCATCACCATCGCAGTGCTGCATCAAGCCGCTTGGGGTGCCTTAGTGGCCAAACACCACCAAAGAAATATACGACTTGTGTAGTGTAACAAGCTCAATATTATACCTGCAATTATCATAGAGTATTGATGACAAGTGTTATCGATTCCAAGTAGTTGTCAGAAGCTCCGCAACTAATGTGCTAGGTTTTACCGAGCAGCACAACGAAACCACTGGTTTGATAAAGAGCACCGCCAAGCGCATACAGCAATACAAACCCGGTTTACCAAGCTCTATGAGCAAAAGATAAGGCAAGAAGCATCGGCCTCTCTGGAGAAAAAAGGAAGACCACAGGAAGCATCCGATCGAGGACAAAGGGAGGTGCTGCCAAACTCGTCAGATTATCCAATATGAAGATAAAGAACGCTCGCTGCTCTCAAGCGAGAAATAATCTCGCCGAAATATTGAATGTCAGAAAAGGGCTTCGACAAAATGATAACGTGTTATTTAACTTCTTCCACAACTTCAACTTCTTAAGATAATTGCACGGAACTCACAAGTCACGGGTCTGCGCATACGCGGACTAGTATTATAAGCTTTGCTCGGTACCTACGTTAAACTGCTTCAATCAATTTATAGATAACTTTGTTTAGGTAGCGACTTCACTGAACAAGGTACGATCCAATACAGAATCTTACGCCGTTGAAGAAATTGTTCAGATAGAGAAAGAGGCTCTGAATTATGTACAAGGTTGCGCAAAAGTCTTCTTCATCAATCACCCTATCGGGTGGCGCAAAAGTCTTCTGCAAATGGCAGAAAATGTCAATTCTACTATGAAATTTCTGAAGTAAAACTGATACAAAATACACATCAATAAAACTTGACTCGGTATACTCCTAAAGAACGTTGAATAATTGTTTTGATTTTTTTGAGAAATAATTCGTCTGTGGTGTTGGGACAGAGTGAATTTCAGCTAAAAGAGTATATGGGACAACAAGACAAAAGCTGCCAGGTGTAGCCGGGCCCGGAGCAGCTGTTATATTGAGAATACCGCAGCTGTGTATGAAGATGCCTCAGAGAACCACGGAGTATCGACCAGACGACATGCCACACAATTGGGCATCGATCGAGAATTTTGGTGAAAGACTGTTAGATTTTCTCTTACAAAGCTCAGCCAGTGCATCAGCTGTTAGCTGTAGACCGCCAAGAGCGTGTAACTTACGCTGAAACAATCTTTAAAGCTGACATCTTCCACTCCAGACTTCTTTTTGTTGGATTTTTTTGAAGTCAGGAGTCTATATCAACAAACCTCAGACTCTTGAGCCTTTATCGCCGGCCGGAAGGGCCGGAAGTTCTGGCAAGTTCTGGTCGAGCTGGTCACCGGTCATCAAAGGTTTGGCACAATATTTAGTCCAAAAAAGATATTGCCACTAATATTCAGCGACTTGAAAGACATATATTTGGGTTCTCCAGCGGTAAGTCGACTAAAGTTACGTCATCACCAAAACAAACCATCCAGAGGCCGGACGAATGCAATTAAATGTGCAGTACAGAAAATCTGAGCGCTTGAGAGATAGATATTTGAATTGCAGCCTAAATGTAGTTGAAGCTGTTAGAATTAAACTATAAATAAACCATAATAAGTTATGGCCGCAATACAGCCATCAGAAAATGGCTCTGAGGAGAGCACTGGCTCTTAGTCAACTGGTCTTGCGTCATTTATTTTTGGAGCGACCCACTCTTCTGATAAAGCTGAAGGGCAGAGTATATCCATTATAATGAGTAGGGACATTCTCGACAATTTCCTTATCAGCAAGTATTACTGTGTCACACAGACATGAGAAATAGACGGATATATGAAGTGGGTAGTGAGAGAGAGAAAAAAGAGGAGGAGTATTCCTTCGGAAAATGGCACAGGGTGCTCCGTTAAAAAAAGGAACATTTTTAACTTGTCATACATTTTTATTAAATACAAAATTATAATTACATGTGTGTTACGCTAAGATATTTATTCTTGTTGTTGGTTTTTTTGATTATTCTATTAAATTTTTTGATAAAGTCATCCTTTCAAACACGTGCCTACATATAATTTTATAAGAAATTCTTTGTTTTGATTTTTACAGCCAGTAATGAATCACATTTATTCTTTAATATGTAGGTAATACATTTTCATTTCAAAATATTTTTTTTTTATTTTGCTATAGGTACCTAAACTTTCTACTGCATCTAAAAAGTCTTTAGGCGAACGTGTTAAATGCGATTATTTTACGCGGCGGTAAGATTATTTTGACGCGACGTTCTCAACGCCGCGTTAGACGACGTCAAACAGATAGCTATTATCAAATTTTCTCAAAATGTCAAACAGCTCGGATTACGAATTATTCATTTTATTTGCGGTGCTACGAAATTCCCAAAAAAGAAAAAAGGATGTGGGTGCGCGAACACGACATAAATAAGACACAAGAAGTCGGAGAAGACCGTTTTCATTTAATTCCATTGCAATATTTGTCTCCCATATTACCCTTTAAAATATTTTTTTTACATTTCATCAACCATATCGTAAAGATATGGCTAATTTCTTTCAAATTCTATTAATATATCCATTTGACACTACAAAAATTAATTTCACCGCCCGCGTCAAAGAAATAATCTGCAATTTTTCACAAGAGAGCGTTTCACCGCTGCGTTTGACCGCCGCGGTGAGCTCAACGCGGCGTTGACAACGCGCTCTGTGTGACAGGCGATGTGTATTGCATTATATTACAATGCTGCGGTGGAACGCGACGTTAAAACGCGCTCTGTTTGACGGAGCCTTTAGTTTCAACTCACATTTGCGTTTTTGACGTTTTTTTAAATATAGGTAGCATGCAAAATAATAAAACGGATGTTCACTACCAAAATCTGCAGTTTTATAGTGAGATTCAGTTTTGAAAGTGTGTTGAAATAGAGTGAGCAACTTATTATTTCTTCCTCGGTTGCGTTAAAATGTCAATTAAGTCAACTTAGGACACATTTCGACCACAAGCAATACTATTCATTTTAAAACCAAAAGGCAGATATGTATTTTAAATGTGTTCAAGCAAAATAAACAGCACGTAAAAAAATTGTAATGAAAAATTACACCTCCAAAAAAGGAGTCAGAAAAGGGATAGTTTCAGGAGTTATCACTAAAAAACCAATAAAGTTAAACTTTTAATGCCCTCCATTATCGGCACATAAAAATATTTTACACCTTCATTTTCTTTTTGTTCTCGACCGCGCAGGCTAAACACTTCAAAATATGTTTTCCCATTTCCTATTTAAATTTCTATTTAATCCTAAAATATTTACACTGTAGTTTGTTCGCACCGAAAACAATCACGGGTCACCCTGTATTGTGTTTATTTCACTTCTTTCGCACAACTGATAAGCATTCGAGTTTACCGCCTTTAAAAATGCTTTATGAAAAAACCTACCCCATCGTCACTGCAGAACCAGTGTGACCAGTTATTATAAAAACTAGCAATTATGGAACGAAATCATTTCTATTGCTAATAGGCTTAATATCGGATTGCATTATTTTAAACGAAGTCAGAACAAAGGAGAAACATTTATTTTCATATTTTAGATTGAAATATTAATGGTAAGAGTTCAGAATTAGTTGTAATTCCTGGAAAAAATAATCATAAAAACGAAGCATGAAACCATTTTCCAAAAAGCAAAGCAGGTCACACTGCATAAAGTGAGAAGGTACACACATCGAAATCCGAGTTTACCGCCTTTAAAAATGCTTTATGAAAAAACCCACAATCGTTCGTCGTACACAGCAAGCCCCATGTAGTGGTACAGGTAAAATGTGTTGTGTACCCTTTTCTTCTCATGCATTCGTTGTATGCAGGTAAAAAATATTCTTTCGATCTGCTTCCACCTATTGTAAGATTTTTTCTGCATTTTGCTTTGTAGTAGTACGAAATGCATATGTAGAGAGAGTGTCCCTACTCATTAATGGATATACTCTGCTGAAGGGTTCCATTAGGTTAGGTTAGTTTAGGGGCAGTTAGCAATATATGCAATTTTCACCTAGAAGCCATCGAGGCCCATTCTGATTACCCCTTTATAGTACATGATATGACATACAAAACCATTCGGATCTGTTGATGAATCTTCTTAAATCTGGTAGAGGTATCGTTGCTAAATCTTCCAAGCCGTCAAAGAACCGTGCTCCCATACAAGAGTAGCGGCGACACAGGAGAGGAGATATTCAAAAGATTTTATTTCCTCTTCATCCCTGCAACTTCTGCAGAAGTAATTTGTAAATATACGCAGTCTTTTGGCCATGTTTGCAAAGATGCAGTGTCCGGTTATTATTCCGGCGAGCACTCCCATTTGGTTTCTATCAAATCGTTATTAAGCCAAGTTTAATGTGACATAGTCAATGACGCTCTTAGCTATTGGAACTTGTCTGTCAGATAATAGTATTTATGTCAATTTCAGAGCCGCATCTGGCCAGTTTATCTGCTGCCTCGTTCCCCTCCACACGAATATGTCCAGGAACCCAGCACAGTACAACAGTATGTACTGTGTAATGGTTTATTCATCTCAATGCCAAGAGGCACTGATTTACGGCATTGGGAGTTTACCAGATTGGAGTTAATCGCTTAAGTGCTGCCTGGCTGTCCACACAGAAGGTAATTTCCATTGTTGGTAGTTCCCTTGCTAAGACACATAAGATCTACCGGAGTGTAAAGATTTGGTCGATGGTTGACTCTCCGAAAAGTTTTAGTACAGTCGACAGGATCTTGTACGCAACATTCAGGAGACTTATTCCTCTGTAATTGTCGCAGTTCTGAGTGTCTGCTTTCTTGTTGATGGGGCTCACAATGCTGAGGTTCCATTCATCGGGTATACTTGCTTCCGACCAAATTTTGCAGATAAGTTGGTTCATGCAGCATGCTCCTTACCAAATCATCTTCCGCCGCTTTAAACACTTCGGCCGGTAAGCCTACTGCTCCAGCCGCCTTGTTGGACTTAAGCTTGGATATCGCTATCTTTACCTCATTTTGGTCGGGTGGACGGAAATGTTGGCTATCATCATCCGGAATGAATGGATCGTTCCGCCTGACAGCGGAATTTTGATCGCCTTCGCCGTTTAACAGTCTACAGAAGTGGTCTTTCCAAATTCTCAGCACCGACTGGATCTAACACCGTCTTCCCATGCTCATCTCTGCAGGCTTCTCTTCGGGCCTTGTATCCTTGGGCAGATCTTTACAAAAAAATAAATAAATAAATAGGTGGCGCAACAGGCGGGTAGACACCCTAGGC
Organism: Cheilosia soror; assembly: GCA_949372485.1. Classification (NCBI taxonomy): domain Eukaryota; kingdom Metazoa; phylum Arthropoda; class Insecta; order Diptera; family Syrphidae; genus Cheilosia; species Cheilosia soror. Next base: position 38,489,975 of record OX443563.1, read on the forward strand.
TTAGCTTCTCGCAACCATTCGTTTTGTGCGAGTTTTTATTTCTGGGACGAATGGAAGTATGGAAAGGACCTACAATTTTATGCCGAGTCCGAACGGCTGAATTGAGAAGCTTTTTAATTACAGTTATACTCTCGGATGTTTGTCAGACGTTCGCGAGAGGTGGCGCAGTAAAAAAAATCCCTCTGATAAAACATCCGAACATTGCTCCTGCAATAACTTCCCTCAATAGTCTCGACCGCTTGCTTCTAGTGCTCTTTCTTTTTCCTTCTGAGAAGTCGATGTTCCTCCCTTCTTTTTTGCCCGTAGAGCTGGCGGGCAGTTCTCGAAGCAACTCTGGTTTTAGTTTGCAGCATCGACTGATAGGCTGCGGTCTTGGCTGCATGTGCTATCCTGCACTACTCATCGAACCAGGCCCAGGGGTTTCGTTGTGGTCGCTTAATGAAACCCAGCACTTCGTTGGCGGCAGATCTGATGACGCGTTGACAGTGTTGCACCTGCTCCTCTGCACTTAATTCTGAACATGCATTTGCTAAGAAGTTAAGGGAGATGCGGTCGGCAAAGGTTATGGCGGTCTTCTTAAATTTGGCCCTTATGCAGATTGTGACAAGTTGGGGGCTTATGTTACGGAAGCCCAAGACTTCTTGCCTAAGTCTTAGGTTAGGTTGACCTTGCTCCATGTAGCAATTGCCGTGGTAGATCATACAGTTTTTTACCTTTCATGGGTTTTCCCCATCCCATATCACTTCCTGAATGGCTGTAATATCGGCTTTGTACTTGCCCAGGGTAATTGCTCGGCTGGACGTGGCCTTTTTAAGGTCCGGACGTTCCACGTGCAGATCCGAAGCTCGTTGTCCTTAAATCGTTTGCTAGGGTCGTCAACATTCCGAGGCTTGCTGTTGTGTTGTAAGACGAGTTGTTTTCCATGGTAGGGAAGTTACCCCGACGCACAACCGCCAACCAGGTCCTTTGTTGAGCCCCTTAGACAAAAGGCGCCGAATATTTCGGAGTCAGTAACCCACTTCGGGGCTGTGAGAGCTGCCGTTGGCCCATAAAGGGTTCATCCGCCACCATCTCTGTTTTCAACTGTAACTATACTTAAAAGCTTGCAACAACAAATTTTAATAAAGTACAAAATGGATTTTAGGGAAAAACTATTTACGTAACGAAATCCAACGCCTCCAAGAGACACACAACTACAAACTTAGGGAACACATAATCCTCCTGAAGAGCTTCTTTATTGAATCCATCGATAGCCTGTATACCCTTTCATTAGCTCAGTTTTAACGTTCATATATGTTTGGCGAATATTACGTTTTGTATATTTAGCCGTCGAGGTTATTGCCTTATAACACAGCAGATCCGCACGCCAATTTCTAATAACAATAAAAATTGGTCCCGGAAAAGCCAAGTGCGGTGTCGGTACCAAAAAATTGCTCCTTGCTGGTTGCGTCAAGGTATAGGATATTCGCAAATTTTCCATAAACTCTGCTCGCATTTTCATTAGCCGAATGTTTTCTTAATGTGCAGTATAATACACATCCAAATTTGATGTAAACGATGTGCACACATACGCATACGCAGTGCCAGTGAGTTGCCTTTAGGATAGTCCTATCCTAATCCTAGGCCGTAGCGTATATTACTCATCTTGTTTCATATTATGGATTGTTATGCGTATGGCCCAGTCACACTACATATCATGTTTAAGCAATGTTGCGGCGCGGCGCCTCTTCACTGATAGTTGCTCTCTAAATGAACCTAGTGTGCCGTAAAATCTGCGTAACTCGTACACATTTAGTATAGACGTCGTCTTCGGCATGGACTGGGGATTGACATTGGCATTCGTGCACGTAACAAATTTCACTATATACGCTCTACCATAAAATGTAATTGAATTTCCAGATAGGCCAAGACGAAGAACAGGAAGCGGGACTCACATGTAAATTTGTTGGCGGTTCTCGTGAACATTAGATGGAATGATGGGTTCCGGAATTCACTGCGTTGGTAGTTGCTTTATTGACATTCTTTGAAACAACTATCTAACTATATACATTGGGGGATATTTTCCACTCAAGGATACTACGGAAATAGTTTGTTTAAGGATAGTTTCAAAATTGTTTAGCACATGTGTAGAATTTTGAATTCAAATAGTCGTTTTAAAGGTGTTTGTACCTATTTCAGCCTATATGAACTTGAAGGTACCTACTGTTTGTATAGTGATACTGATAACTTTTGGAAAAGAAATTCGCATTCGAAGGCTGCCTTCATAAATGTTGTCATAGAAAATACTTCTTGGATGAGGCCTAGGACTGTGTCGCTTCAACAAGTTGATGGTGGGTGAACACCTACCGGTCCGCTTAATTGCTCGACTTTGTGATGTAGAAGAATAATGCTGCCCGTGCACTTAGTGCCCAACGCATCAATTTTGAATTCAACGCATTGAACTCTAATGTACGATGCCCTCAATTTTATCCAACCAACGCGTTTGATCTGGTTGGACATCGTTGCTTAGCGCGTTGCTAAAGAAGTGTGCGGGTAGTGTACGAGCTCTTGTTGCTCGTTGAACATGCTTGTGCAACGCGTTGAGAAACGATTTTACAATAATGTGCTGCACATTATCTGTCCAACCCGTTTCTCAACTTCTTAAATTGCTTGTTGACTCGAGTTGCGTTGGGTGCGACGAAATGTGTGTGCCTGTGCTAGTTGAGACATTGGAATCAATCAACTGTCATCTGTTTATGCACTGTGTATGGTTGATCATTAAATTGCAACTCAGTTGTTTATAGATCTACCCAGCGCAGATCTTTGCGGAAACACCAGCAATAAAACTCTGCGCGCGCAAGTAATTAGTGCTAGACAACACATCCACCACAAACCACTAAGAATAGACCGCCGACTTCCCGTACACCTACCCGATTCCACCCGGAAAAAATGTCCCTGTCTGTGAATACGTGTAAATGTCAAAATTAATGGCGGCAATGATTTTCCATGCTATACCATGCGACCAGGATTTTTCAAGTATGCGTGCGTTAATGGCGCCCCTTTGATTTTGTACAGCACTAATACATGAAAAATCCTGGTCTCGCCGGCAGCTTTTAGGCAAAGTCCGTTATATGGGAGGAGTCGACGGTCTATTCTTACTGGTTTGTGACATCCACCCTTAATAAAGCAATAAAATCATGAGGAAGATCCAGAAAGGATGAGGGTGTAAGAAGCTGCCCAAAAAGTGATGCTTGGTTAATACGAGGGTATCAACGCGTTCTTCAACTCTATGAGCAACCACAACGAAAACGCTGTTGTCCATCTCGAAAAACTTTTTTTTTCCGAAATCAGACATGTTGATCAACTAGATGTACGAGGTCATTCAACAATTGAATGAGTTGGTCAACTAGGTGTACGGGGTCATTCAACTTGAACAACGTGAGTTTGTGCACTAGTGTACGAGCCTAAAAGCTTTGTTTTTTCAACTGAAGAGTTGAATAAAATTGGTTGATGCGTTGGGCACTAAGTGGGCGAGCAGCATAAGAAAGCAGTCGTAGGAATTTGCGCACCCAAAAGGAATACGTTGTTTGTTATAGATCTCTTTTATTTGTTCGAAGAATAAAATTCGCAGATACAAATACGGTTGTGAAAGACGATACAGACCCAGGGTTGCTAAAATTGGTACAACATGGCACACATCCACGTTGCACCAAATCAAACTATTTTTTAACAAGTGATGTAGGAGAAGCTATTATACTCACATGTACTGTAGAGCAAACTTCGACCTCAACAGGAAAGTTTATCTATTTCCGATTCAACTCTGATGACACATCCACTCTTGAGGATAACTTCAGTAGCATTAAAACCGAGAAATCGGACTTCTCATTGATTGGGATCAAGGGACTCTAGTAGGTATAGGGTAGCAAGAAGGTTGTGTCCTGTGAGAGACCTCGTTTTAGGATCTGCCATACGCAAAGGTGCATGCTCAGACAAGGCTTCTGTAATAGTCAAAGTCTTTCATTGGAATCTGAAGTATTCGTATTTAACAACCTAACCAAACTATCAACATTCCCCCACTGTATTCCATAAATTGATGCATGCCATTAAGATCTGCGATCAATTGATCCTTAGAAAGGTATTTTATGGCCGACAAAATATATTCATAATCACCCTTATTCCCGTTGGCGTTTGTCATATACGACTCATATGTCGTGTCGTTTTAAACACGATATTCCGATTTTTTTCCGAACTTTAGTTTAAGATTTTGCTTCTTTTTCAAGTGTTCACTGTAATTTCAAATCGTTTGTTTAAAAAAAGTTACAAACACTGCCTTAAAACCGAAATGAAATATCAGGCGTTTACGACAAACGCCAACGGGAATAGGGGTGATTATCTTTTCAGATAATCAAGCAGCACTTCAAGCACATTCAACTCAATGAGCACTCAATGGCTGCTCCGATAGACCCTAAATCGATACGCCAATGACCACATATTGCGACTCGCATTCGATGCACATCGAGAAGTCTAGAAATTTAATAATGACGTCTGGAATAGAACTTATACAAAATCCTTCCGATGAGGCTAGAAGGTCGCCGTGTGCAATCAGCAACATGCCTAGTATTATTACGGTAGATAGTTAAGACTCAGTTTTCTCGACTAGAGAGTAGTAAGCTGAGTAATCAAAGAGATCGCAAGATGCAACTTATACCCGCCATGACAGAATGTACGTGATAAAAAGGTTCCGAGACTGGATGGTGTTCCAAATTCAGTCCTAAAAATCGCAACTACGACACGCATGCCTTTTTCTCCGAAATATTTTACGCGCGTCGGAGAGAATTTTTTCTGAGCCTGGGAAGCGTCAAAGGGGATATCCGTGAGTCCAGGGGTAGGCTTTTGTAAAATACAAAACGAAAACCGATTTCAATTTCACTAAACCTGTCTCTATCAAATCTGTGTCAATAGACAGAGACTGCTACTGTCAAAACAATATCGTTCGATCGTTTTCATTTTACGTGATCTGGCCCCAGATCTACTGTCTAAATAACAAGAGCCCAAGCGTCTATAGACCACAGTTGTTGAAGTTGAAAAGGAGGCACCAAAAGTTACTGCGGCTTTATAACCCTTATGGGAGTGAAAAACGCGTTTAATTCGGCGAATTGGGAACGTCTCATCATCTGTCCTTATCGGATTAAATTACCGGACAATTTTTGTAAAACTGTTGCGAGTTACTTTGCGAATACGATCTATGATTCTGATGAGGGAATAAAAGAGTATACGAAATAACAGGCGTTGTTCCACAAGGATTGCCCCTAGGACTCTGCCGATTCCAAAGATAGAAGCGTTAATTATGAGGTTTGAAATCACCGACCGTGGTGATTGTGGCAAAAACTATAGAAGATGTCAAACTGCACTATTGCAACAGTGCATATAGTTTTTTTTTTTTTTTAAATACTTCTCCCGGGAAAGGCAAACCTATAACGCTTCATCAGCGCCCCGAGATGCTTGCAGATGTATGTTAGTTCTGCACTTAAATTGCTGCAAATTGTAGTCTTCTGGAAATATATCCCCAGGAAGCGAGTTCCAAAGTTTGCTTGTCCTGTAACAGAAGGAGTTTTGGAAAGATGATGTCCTCGCGGTTGTCAAGTGTACTGTATGGTCATGAGCATTAGCAGCCTGTCTTGTGGGGCGTCCAAAAGTTGCATTTCGAGGGATAATGTCCTTGAGTTCCTCGGAACATCTACCATGGAAGTACCTATAGAACAAGCATAGGTCAGCGACTTGTCTTCTGTGCGCCAACGGTTGCAGATTCGATGTGAGTGTAGGGTCTCCAATAAGTCGAACTGCTCGTCTCTGTATGATGTTAAGTAGGTTAAGTGAATGTTTTGGGGCCGAGCTCCATATATGGGAGCAATATTCCAGGCCTGGTCTAACCTGTGCTTTGTAGAGAAGGAGAAGTTACTTGGGGCTAAAGTACCTCTTTGCTCTAAATAGGTAGCTCAACTTAGCGGACGCCGATCTTGCGATATTATGGGCTATGTGGTCCTGCCATGTGATTCCTGAATTGACTGTGACTCCTAGAAGGTGCATTGAGTCCTTGGGATGGATTGGATAGCTAACGCCGGTTTGCAACACGAAGATCATAAAATGGAAGCAGTGATAACGATAACGACAACGTTTAGGGATTAAGTGGTTTCTAAACCGTTTACTAAGTACCTTCGAGTGATTATTGACGCTCGTTTAAGTTTCAATATAACACCTACAGCCTGCATGCTAAAGTCGTCAGAAACCGTAACGAACTTTCAATGCTGACGAGTATCATCGAAAGCCCGGCAGAAGTTGTTGGTACAGTACTCAAGTCCGCAGTACAAATATGGTCACGCGCCAAGTCAAGTTAAGTCCCACATACACGGAATTTAATCCGTTTACGGGTATTAAAATCTGTTATCGCCTTGGAGCATTAAGAGTATCCTGTGTATTTAGAACTACAGACTTCGAAAGGTGCCCTTAGTCGTACCTAGTATCTATCGATTTACTCCCTGAACAAATGAAATCCTAGCGCGTTCGAAATGCCCTCAATAAGCCCTCCGCTGAGCACTATTTCCTCTGCAGGAAACGTTAGTCCGAGGGCTGTTACAAATATTCCTCAATCGTTTGACTAATTGGCACCATATATCTCTTAGGTCGACATAATCTTCATCGAAGTTAAAATTCTTCATCAACAGTCTGGTTGCCCGGAAAATCTTCAGCGGTGGAAGGTGATAAAATGGCTAATACAGCAACTCTCAGGCCAATGTATCCGACTTCATGCCGGAGGGATTACCCAAACCCAATAAACCCTAAAGACATATAGGCAGAGGTGGCCGGTTGAAGGTATGAACTTGTTTTGTGAATTTATATTCAATGACTATAGATATGTATACATCTAAGGTACAACATTCGTACCTAGTTTAATCAATAGGAAACAGCAACTGTCTCTTTCTTGAAAAGAAATGTCGCCAACAACTGTACACCAGAGCCCAAATTTGGGTGGCACACTTCACAGTTCATCCTGCTGCAAGTATACGTAACACACGATGCAATGAATATTGTTGCCATGGCCCACTTCTAACCGATACCACTTCACCGTCAATCATTGTCATGGTAAAAAGTCATTCACAACGTCCTCATACTATTAGAGGGACTGTATCAAATTTCCTACTCACGCATAGTCTACATCGAATCCATATACAACAAGTGTAACAAATAGCCTTGTGATGGAATATTCTCGTCTTCAATGCCGATATTCGAAATTCGGAATTGTTAAAAGGACCTCGCATCAAATTCAAAGCACTCCATGTCAATTCAAATCACCATTACCATCAACCCTTAAAGCCACCAGAGAAAAGAGCGCCTCTTACCCTACTGTCGAGCTGTATTCATGGACCATGTGCTCATCCTATTCTCAATGTTCACCGCTGAGATGTAATCACTCTACCGCAACCCACCCGAGCTCCAAACCCCTCCGCCCACACACGCGCCCCTCGTTCACTCAAAGGAAGCATGAAAATAACAACCACAACACAGTTTGCGAACAGCAGCCCCCCAAAAGAATATCAATAACTTTGACCTAGATTCTATACTCCTTTCCTTTCACGCATACAGCTACGAACACACTCGCCATATACACAGAGAGAGCGAAAGAAACACACATAAAAAAGGATGAACGGATAAAGGCGTAGGAAAGGAATATTATTGTGTATGCAAAAGTAGATGATTATTGTTATTGCGATTATTTTGTGCACATTTCCATGGCTATGCTGAATCCGGTTGAACCTATATACTTTTGCTTGGGCATCGGCAACTTGGTCGTATATTGGAATGGCAAGCCAGAAGGATAAAGAAGCGCTCTGCCGTATATTTCTGGGACGAAGCAGGAGCATCGCTCTTGACACTATCGTACCACGGGGGACATGACAGCTATATAGCGCAAAAGGAACTTTGTACACAGTGGTCATACGCCCAAAACATAAAATAGGAACAAACAAAAAAAAAAACACACAGCCGCCTCAGGACCTTTTGATTATTACAAATACAAACATACGAATAGGGCCGGTTGAACACCCTTTCGGTGTGATTATACGAGTTTCTTTGGCCAAAATAAGTGACCATTGTAATGCTTTCTTTTCCTTGAAATACATAGTTATTCAAAATGAGAAGATTTCAAGGAAATTCCTGATGAAGTTCTTGGCACAAACGAACATCTGTTCATTCATGTTGACATCATTGATGCGTCCGAGTAGAAGCGTTGACGATGTCGATCAATATTACATTTTACCACAAACCTTAGGGAGCTGTAACTATCGGCAGGGGACGAGTTACCTAATTCGAATTCGAATCGGTGTCGTCTACAGTTCGAGTCAGGCCGAAAGTGTCATCCCAAAGAGGGCTGCTCCGGCATATTCGGTTACCAGGTCTTTAGGGACCTTCAATACTACGAGTGGGTATTTGAAAATAATAAGAATAAGAATGTATAAACCTTCAATATAGGTAGCGCTCATATGATGCCAAAGTGGACCCCCTCGTCCTAGGGGTAGGTATAAAATGGAACTGCACAGTTGGGCAAAAAGACTTGAGCTATCGGCAAGTTTGTGAATCTGCAGCAGTGCTAAATTCGCGAACATCAGCCTTATTTGTATGTATGGATGCAGTTCCCAACTGAAGAAAGATAACAAAGAAAATTTCAAAGAATTTCTCGACCAATGCAAACCCTAAACGACGTTAAAATCATATTAGACTACTTTAAAGCCAGAATATGAAACGAGAACATCTTTAGTAGGACAATTGGTGGCCCTGCCCACACGAAACCAAGTCTTTCAACGGACTTATTCTATGAATAATTGCAGCAAAGCAACTTGCCTACAAAGGGGCGCTGCAAAGAAGGGCGAGAGCGGCTCCTAGGGTCTACGAGCAGAAGAGGAGCGAAGAACATCGGCTTCTCAGGCACGAGAATCGCGCGATCGAGGACATATAGATAGATGCTACTTTAGGAACAATTTGGAAGTTTTACTTACTTTTTAGTTCACTTTTTTTTGGTTGTTAGGGGTTGATTCGAAGAGCTGAAAACCTTCTAGGTATAGCAATTCTCTTCGGGTCACTCTTAATTTTTACCTCCTAGGGGTAGCGACCGGGCAATGCATCCTAGAATGTAACTGAACTTACTAACGACGAAAAGATTTGACTACTCCAGCTTGAATGCACGTAAGTGAAATTCCACTCGTCTCTTTAGAGGCGGCAGGGCCACGTACTCTGGTGGGCCCAATTTTTATGGACAATCACACTGTTATAGTCAAGGGTGTGAAGGCAGCACGCTACTTGGAAGTTATTTGGCCGGACATGACTACACTGGGGGAGATCTTCTCCTCCCAGTCTGGTAACGTTCAATCCATCATACACCCCGAGACAGAGAACCGTTCCCACCGATCAAAAGAAGACTCTCAGAACCTCCGAGCAGAAAACCAGAGACGGCTACAAATGCTATTTCTAAAGAAAATGAACGCTAGAGATGTTGCTAAGCTCTCTGACAGAGACAGGGTTTTGAGACATGCCAAGAAGATCAAGCAGTACGAGAAACGTTATGGCAAAATGGCACATCCCGTACCGTTAACAGTCAAGGCTACTGACTAGTCGACTATATCTGTGAAGGTGAAGCTAAAAATGTCAAGAGGGCCAAGGAACAGCCTAATAAAGAGGTTAACGCTACCCCCTCAACATCCAAAGTGTCAACTTACAAATTACCACCACCAAGTAAGCCAGGCACCATTCCTAAGGAATTGACCGGCAAGTCTAAAAACTTAGCAACACATCAGTTGGCTCTAAGATACGCTCAGCTGACGAAGTAACAAGTAATGTGGCTTAGAAAGTAAAGTCCAGTCTCAAGACCGCTGAAGAGCTAAGTCTAGCTATCATCGACCGCACCAACCCCCTTGGCAAGCTGTCCGCGGATAACTGGCTAAAAGTTGAGGCGAAGATTCTCAAAGCCATGGTTAAAGAAGGCAACGGAGATATTTACGATTTTGACGGAGCAGGTTGGGGTAAAGGCGTTAAGGTTGTTGGTTGTAGGATGTGGCAACAGAGAGTCTTTTGACTTTCTAACGCGCTGCATACAAAACCTTATGCAAATCTCTCTCGGTGCTAAACTGGTGGCGATACCTGCTCCTCCTATGATGTTGACCTATGAAGAGACAACAAGAAGAGACACCCAGCATGGACGAATCCGACAATCAACAGCTATGACTTTGAGGTAGTAAGGGACGTTATCTACCTCGGTTCTGCCAAAAACTCTGATAAAAACATCTCAGAAGAAATTAAACGAAGAATAGCTCTTGTCAGTCGCCGGTTCCTTAGGCTGGAAATATAATTGAGCAGTAGAGCAATTATGCCAAACAACTATGGAGATTCTGTATAAGACCTTGATCAGCCCAGTTCTGCTTTATGGCATTGAAGCTTGGACTTAACTGATGAAGAAGTAAGTTCGAGAAAAAAACTACATATTTGTAAATTTTTTTCGTTGCATTGATTTCCTGATAGGAAAGCATGCCGCAAGGCTAGGCCTTTTCGCAAATGACTTTTGCAGAAGCTGTATGGATGAGTAAGAGGAGGAAACTATCCCTCACCTTCTTTGTTCCTGCCCAGCTCTCTCCCGTAGAAGTAAGCTTAACTTAGAATCCTTCTATTGCAACGACTTGCTCGACCTGACAAACGCAGACATCAGAAGCCTTTTACGCTTTATAAAGAGCTCAAAATGGTTCAACTAAGGGTTTCCAATAAGAGGTGTTATTTTGGTATTAAAAAAAAGCCATTTTTTGAGATAAATAATCAGATGTTTATTTCATAATAAAGAGGAAGGTATGCCGTTAATAATGAAAAACAACATCAGCCAAATGGCCACCACGAGCACGCTTACAGGACCATATCCTCTCATGAAATTTTCCATAACCAAATCGCAAAGGGGCTGCCCTATGTCCTCGATAGCCTCACGAATTTTAACTGTGAGGTATTGAATCGACGCTGGGCTGTTGGCGACGTTGTTGATGATCGGCCGGCTTGAGTTCTTGTGTTAACTGAACTTTATAAGCCTTAAGACCCAAGTCTTTATGCAAAATACGGTGTAATGACGTTTGTGGAATGCCCAATTCCAACGAACGACGAGGAATGGACAAACCTGGGTTTTCTTCAACACTTTGGGCTACAGCAGCAATATTCTCAGTTGTTCTTGAGCAACGTGCACGGGTTTTATTCTTCACATCACTAACTTGTCCCAACAGCTCGAATTTTGCCACCAATTTCTGTATTGCGGTCCGACAAGGTGCTTCACGACGACCAAAAAATACTTTAGTTTTGCGAACTGTGACTGCAAGATTTTAACCATTTTTGTGTAATTATAATAATTTCAATGGGTTGTTGAAGCGTGTATCGTTCCATTTTTAGTAATGGCGTAGGCGCAGTTTCTAATTGTCAAATGTCAAAGAATAAAAGCTTCAAAAGTGACAGCTACCGAAATAGCAGGCCATTCACCATAACACCTCTCATTGGAAAACCCTAGTAGGGAGATCTTACATGATCCTTTTCGTGGTATCACAATGGACCAAGACCACTTTCAACCAACCAAGCAACCATGGGCAATCAGGTCCAGGAGATTTAACGTCGAACTATACACGAGCTGTACAGTTAAGAAATTTCGCATCAATCGTCTTAAGGTATGAGCCAATGGACACTATAGTTCCGCCTCGAAGAGTCACCGACTCCAGTCCAAAGGGACAACAGAGCAGCTGAAGACCTTACCTTAAGTGGCGCAAGTGGAAGGGAAGGGCATATTTACAGCTGTCAAATGAGTCAGATTTACAACACATACGAGTATAACACATATGTACATTATTAACAGTAAACTCATAATAATTGTGGAATGCAAAAAAAAAAAAAAAAAACAATTCTAGTCCAATAACAAACATTATTATGCATCATGGTCTATATAAGAACGTTTCTCGAATAAATGTGTAATAGATTTGAAAAAATTAAGCGTGGTAATGACTGTACGTGCCTATTTTACTGAAATCCTCTCATTCTGACACCAAATGCTCTCCTCTATAGCACATTTGTACTCGTACTTAAATGAGTGTTAGGATTATCATTTCGTGTTTAGTGTTTTAGCTCTTTTGAGTGACGTGCCGTTTATCGTCCGAGACTTCAAATTTATGGACTACTCATGAAAGCATTAGGCGTTACCAGTGCGGACGTCATAATGAGTGGGTGTTTACCAATGAAGTGGTTGCTATGACTGTTAAGAGGATACATTGTTGACTATAATGCCATCAACAAAGTGGTTACCATTTGCAACCATTATGATTTGGCAAGGACAATACTAGAGCCTAAGCTTGTGAAATATAAGCTTAATCGGGCATATTGGGTGAATTCAATCAGTTTTTTTGTTCGTTCATTTACTGGTAATATTAACTATCATTTTAATAGACGGTGTCATTATTCGTAAAGCCTTTTATTCCTGCAGCAGAATCTTTGGGAAAACCTGGGGACCATCTCCCAAAATTAAGCTCTGGATGTACACGGCTATAGTAAGACCCATACTGACCTACGGCAGTCTCGTATGGTGGCCGGCAACCAATAAAGCCACCTACCTAAAAGCGTTAACGAAGGTTCAAAGACTAGCGTGCATCGGCACCACCAGTGCGATGAGGACAACTCCAACCGCAGGACTTGAGGCTATCCTCAACCTGTGTCCGCTAGACATTCATATACAACTATCGGCCGCAATTAGTGCAATGAGAATCAGCCAATCGGTAAAATGGAATTTGAACGCAACGGGTCATTCTACGATCCTACAGAAATATTTCGGCCATGTACCTGTCACGGACTACATTACGCCTTATCTAGAGTTTACAAGACCCTTCTCTAGCGCCTATCCCAGCAGGGAAGAATGGAGAGACGGACTCGTACCTAACACACCAACCATAGCCGTATTCACAGACGGATCAAAAATGTACACTGGGGTAGGGTCAGGTGTCTTCTCTGAATCGCTGGGTATATCAAAATCGATTCGCCTCCCCGACCATAGCAGTGTTTTCCAAGCAGAGGTCCTGGCAGTGACAACAGCAGCCCGTGAGTCTGTGGTAAGGGCAATACCACCTGAAGGTATTACCTTCTTTATCGACAGCCAGGCAGCAATAAAAGCCATAACTGCACCAGAAATAAAATCGAAGCTTGTGAGGTGTTGTCGCGAAGAACTCAAGGCTCTTGGTACACGGCATGAAGGCTCTGCTGGGTTCCGGGACATGAAGGCATTCCAGGCAATGAGAAAGCAGACGAATTAGCAAGACAAGGTTCGACAGCTGTTTCAGAACAAGCTGATCCCTCTGTGGACATCCCGCCTTGCACACTTAAGCTTGAAGCAGGGAAAAAAGCCACAAGTGAGGCGAATGCAAGATGGGCCACCCTAAACACTTGTAATACCACAAGAATGCTATGGCCGTCCTTCAATGAATCCAAAACCGAGAAGATAATGCTGAAGGATAGGAAATCCCTGTCCACCCTCGTAGGTATCATAACAGGGCACAACACCTTGCGGTACCATATGAAGAAAATGGGCTTAACGGAAGAAGAACTTTGCAGAGGCTGCGGTGATGAGGAAGCTCTTGAGGATACAACCCACTTCTTATGTCACTGCCCAAGTCTCCAACATACCAGGTATCAATTGACAAGATAATGAACTTCGTCAAATCAACAAGATGGTTTGTATGTAGCAGCACAGTAAGTAATTTGAATACAGGGTTATAATGGGTAAGGGATAACCTCTTTCCCCCTATGGGAATCACAATGGGTCAGTATTGACCTGAGTGTGGCACGGAGAAAATCCTCGCCAGCCCACAAACCTAACCTAACCTATTCGTAAAGTCCTCTCTCAAAAAACCAAGGAGATATTATATAAGACCTTAATCATCCGGGTTCTGCTGTATGGTGCAGAAGCATGGACCGTGTCAAAAGCAGATGAAAACCTTCTGGGATGCTTTGAGAGAGATTCTTCGAGTGATATTCGGTCCAGTTTGTGACGATGGAGTGTGGAGAAGAAGATTCAATGACGAACTCTACGGGCTATACAGCGACGCTGACCTGGTCAAAAAGCTAAAAATACAACGGCTGAGATGGCTGGGGCACGTGGACCGTATGGACAACAACGCACCAGCCCGACGAGTCTTCGAATCCACCCCTGACGGACAACGCATCAGTGGAAGACCCCACCTTAGGTGGCGCGCACAATTAGAGAATGACCTCAACCAACTTGATGTGCGTAACTGGAGGCAGCTAGCGAGGGACAGAGCTGGCTGGAGGAGCTTGTTGGTTGAGGTTGAGGGTGCCACCAAAAGTAAAGTAAGTCATTATTGGCATTATCATACGAAATGATAGTGTACCATCTGTATTGACAGCCAGGCGGCTGTAAAAGTAGTTTCTCCACGAATGTCTGTTCGACTCAGGGAAAAAGTCGGCAATGAGATGGGTGAAGAGCTGACTAGGAATAGGTCTTCAATGGATCATGATCGAGCAATTTAGTCGAATTCATATGAAATCTCAATGGATAACAAAAAATGACACTTTCTCTGTCACTGCGTTGGACACTTTCACTTGATGAACAGAAAACCAGAAAGTCATTACATTCATGACCTACAATAACTTTCTGATGCCAGATTTTTGAGGATATCGCGATGGCTGGACAATGTCAGGTAACCACAAAAAGAATGAAGCCAAATCAATGCCAAAACCAAGCGTCTAACATCAAAGAACAACACAATGGGTACACCTCAACAGAAAACAAATGAAATGGCATATTTCTCTGGCTGAAAGAGTAACCTTGTAGTAAGACCCTCTCACGGATAGCTAAAGACACCATGTAATAAATACAGACTTAATCTCAGTCCTGATCTACAGATCTAAAGCACTAACTCGTTCAAAAGGGAATGAACGTTTATAGCAATTTGTTTGATACATTAATATTTTAAAATAAAAATTTGCCACCGAACTGAACTTTTGAAATACCAAGACCAACCCCACAATTCTTCGTTTCAAGAAAGTGATGGAGAAATTGGTTCCGCTTTTGGGTAAGATGCGACATAAGCCGGTCATTGCACTATTTGTGGTTTAAAATAGGTTATATGACGACCAATTTACAAGGCCATAGAGAGAATATGGACGCAGTGACTCAGTTGTATTTGTATACTGATCTGCTGAGCCAAGGGTTTCAGGTTCGATCCCCGACACTGTCCTGAAAAAGCATCTCAATTCAGCCGTTTGGACTTGGTATAAAATTGTAAGTGCGTTCCATTCGTCCAAAAATAAAAACTTACGCTAAAGAATGGCTCTGAGAAGCTAGGCCTAGAGTTCTCTACAGACCTTTTGCGGCACATAGTCTATTCAGAGAAGACGAAAGGAAATTTCTAATTTCTAATATCCATTCGATGTTATTTACATAAATTTACAAAACTTCGATAAGCCAACTTATGTATATGCTTGAATTGTATGTATTAGCTCAAGAGCACTTGCAGATTCCGATATTTCGTAGCAAGGTTAAAACCATTCCGCTTAAAAGAACACGCTACCCATTTTATATGCTTTAATACTGTTTTAATTGATTTGAGTAAATTTTAAGTGAAGTTAAGCATGCAAGGTTGCTGATGGAAATAAACGTATTCACAGTCACAGAGCATACAACAATTTGTTTGCGTGTCCTATTTATTCAAAAAGTAACACATGTATACACTCAAGAGATACAAATTACTACTACTAGTCTTTGCTTTTATTCTAAATTTGCATATCCATACCTTTTGCAAGATTTAATAGGGATACGAACTTTTTATTTAGTTACCTACATTAAGCAGGGTACCTACTTAGGGGACTCTATATAAATAAAGCGCTTCATCAGTCATCATCCCTGCTTTGCTGTTTATTCCGGACGAATGTACCTTGTCAAAAACGTAGCAGAACACTATGTATGATTTAAAAATCTCTTTAAAAATGTACACATTTTGTCAAATTGTCAACCCCTTTCGACGTCAAGTTGTAGAGCAGATTCGTACCAGTGACACTCCCTACAAGCAGACTGTCAGAAGTTACAAGCGGGGGTTAGACTATTTTGGTCACTCCTTCGCCCTCGCCGAAGACTTGCCGTGTTCTGGAAGAGCTGACTACATCATTTCGATAGATTGAACATCTCGTCAGATTCAATAGACGGGGGTTAGACAGTTTCGGTCACCCTTCGCCTTTCATCTCCCTAAATTGCAAACTCTAACACTTTTTCGGTACCAAGCAGTATAGGTTGGCTTGCTCTTTGCTCTTCTGTTCAGCACCAGTCTTTGTCTCGTGGAAGGGTTGTCAAAGGACATCCATCCTTTTCCAGTAGACAATCCCTCCATCAGAAGAACGGATTGATTCAACCGACCATTTCTGTCGTGCAGCAGTCTCCCTCCTTGCTGATGGACTGTCGATGGCATAGACATGGGAGCACTGCTACGGTTACCCTCTGTTCCTACCCTGAAATAAACCTCCACCAGGAGATGCTAAATTCAAACATTTTTAAACAATAGAGTTGATTATGACGATCTAACGAAGTAAGATACACTGAGATACCTCTTTAAAAAAAAATCGCAGGTAGCAATAGACTTCCCACCTGTAATGTCCGGCCCATAGTTTTTCTGGACACTTTATCCCCCTTTTGTGGTATCACAATATACATATCTACAAATTTGGTCTAACTCTGTCCTATTTTTAGGATAGCCACCTAACCTAAGCTAACCTTACTGATGAATCTAAAATCGCTTTTTGAGAAAATCAGTTGGACCAAAAAATATACGCCGGTCGGTCGTAGGAAAATATTGGGAACGTGTGATACTCGAACCAACCTTGTTTAAAATAAAATAAAATATAACGTGTATACTCGTGAGCATGGGAAACTTCTAAAGTCTTTCTGATTCTTTGTGGGTTCAGCAGAAATTGTGTACTATATGTGGTCATCTTTTAGTATTTTCGTCTATCGTTGTAAAATCGGTCAGAGATGGGCCATCTGTGGGTTTTTATTTTGAATTCTATCTCATTTTGACACCGACAGTGTTGTTAAGCGTCGTTTCCTTTTAGGAACTTATCTACCAGATAAACTTCAGCTTTTGGTTTCAAAGACCTCGAGTAGTGATATCTTACAGATAAAGTCTCTGTTCAGCCAGTTCAAGTGAAAGACGAAAACTCTTCCGACAGGTTTTTTAACCAATTTTTCTTTCCCAATCTTTAAATTAGACCTCAGATGAGATGGTTAAATCAAGTCCATAATAGCTCCCCTACCCGTATGGGGATTGCGCTTGATGATTTGGAGTCGATGGCGGAGGATCGAGAGCAATGGAGGATCCACTTAAGCAACCTACACCCGCGATCCACTTAATGGACAAGCGGGCCATTTAAAAATGATGATGATGATGATTTTTAAATTTAACATGAGGGCACAAAACATGAAACCAGCATGAAACCCTTTGGGTATAGTCCAGTTATGGATTAACGAAGAGGCTCTACAAAATTGTGTAAGTTTGACGCTTGGCCAATTAAAATTGAATTCACCCGTTCGAATAATCAAACCGAGAACCTAAATTCCCCCTGGAGGACAAGACAAAAGAAAAAAAAAAAAAAAACCGGCCTTAGAGTTCCCACCTGTAATGTCCGGCCCAATGTTTTTCTGAAATTCTGTTGTTAGGTCATTTATAGTAAAATTGTCGCCAACGAACTTTAAAATCCATTTGCAGTTAGACAATACAAAATTCTTTATACTTAATCTTACCTTCGGTATTTCTTCTTCTTTCTTTGTCGGAGGTTGTTACTATCCGATGGAGCACTCAGACACAACTACTGGTCCATTGTACTGCCAAACAGACACCTTACATTGATGTACTTAATTTTCCCGTCTTTCGAAGAAAGATGAGAAGGAGCTTCAGTGATAAGGAGCTTAGATGTTCGGCACTCACCACGTCAGCCCCAAAGATCCGTCACCTAATGCGAGCAAAGGCAGGACAACTACAGAGGAAGTGCTCCGCTGTATCGTCGTCCTCTCCACAAGCAGGACAGATGGTGGTGTCGCTCAAGCCCAATACATTTAAGTGTTTGGCAAAAGCTGGGTGGCCCGAAAGGACGCCCACAAGTAGTCTGCAGTCGATTCTCCAGAGAGACGGAAGGAAAGACGCCGACCTTTTGCAGATGTCCGGACGCAGTCGTTTGGTCTGTCTACATGCAGCACAGTCACGCCACCGACACTCGTGTTCTCGAGAAACCCAAGTATCAATGGATGACCTAATCACGGATGCAGGCAGACCCAACGCAGGTTCAGGTCCTAAGAGATCTTCTTCTGAACCCAACCTGGCAAGCCGATCAGCGATCTCGTTGACCGTGTTTAGCCTACCGACCAAGTTCAGAGAAAGCTTGAGTTCGAGCACTAACTTGGACGAGGTAAGAGGGTTGAGCAGCGCTTTTAATGCAGCTTGGCTATCACTGCAAACGCATATGCTTCTAGCCCTCCACCTGTTTGTCACAATATAGCGCATAGCCATAAGGATAGCGAAAATCTCCGCCTGGAAGACAGTCGCATGGTTACCCAAGGGGAAGTGTAGTCTAATGTTCTCGCTTTCCACGAAGACTCCAGAACCAGACCCCTGTCCGGTTTCAGAGCCAGAGGCATTCCTTCCCTGGCTCAGAGTCTGGCCGAAACCATTCCGTTGCCTGTGGAAAGTTGACGTGGTAGTTTTATTCGCAGTAGGATTTCTGGTGTCATTGCGTCCATAAGACAGGGGTCAAAGGATAATTCTTGCACACGTTCTTCAAAATTCCAATGCGCGTGGTACCAAAAGCCACCTCTCTGTAACTGGGAGATGGTTTTCAGCATACACCCCATGATAAAAATATCAAGTGGGGGGAGGTTCATCTAGAGCTTCGGTATACTCACTTTAAAATATCCTGAATTACTGGACATTTCAGTGGGTGATACTTTCTCGAAGCAAACAAAAAAATTGATTAAACCTCAAATCAAAACTACAGTATAATGTAACCTTTTCTTTTAAGGAATTTCGATCCCCCGTTCCTGGCGTATTATAGCAGAAGGTCAGCGGGAGGCCAATTCTTTTGAAATTCCAAGAAGGAAAAAAATTAATTTAATGGTTGATCGCCTACGTCCTACCAAAAGTACTGTATATACCCTACACTAACATGAAAAACCAATTCAATAGAAAGCCATTTTAAATGTAAATTGATTCAACATGAAGTCACTCTTGTATGACCTAATCCTATCAAAATTGGATTTCCAAAGGTATACCTAGGTACATCGTCCTAACAGGGAACATGATGCGAAACCCGTGTTTGCGAGAAAGAAAATGTATCATAATGAAACCGAAATCCGATATCTGTACCTACGAGAGTTTAGTTGACATATTTGGCAATAGGAATTATTGTAAAGTAAATAGAAAGACCAAAAAAGTAAAAGTCATTTGCTTTCATCGATGAATTTCCAAAAAGAAAGTCAATTTTCGTGAGCAGTGATTCGAGTGCAGTCCATAATTGGGTACCATATTGACTTGGTTAACATTTAAATAAAAACTTACTACTCAACTCAGATGTGGATAGATAAATGGATGAGTGCATACCGTGTGGCGGTGATGGATGTCCTGAACCATGTTCGAAAGTTCATTGCAAAAATGTATAAATATTTATGCGTCCCAGTTAGTGGTATCGGTATATTTTTGTATAGATATCCTTTCATTCACTAAAATTTATGTAAATAACACAGAAAAGAGCCAAAATATAGGTCTGAAAGTAAACACCATCCAAAAAAGGATGGGTTTTGATGGCTCTTCCCAAAAATCGTAAGTTGGTGGACTCGAAATGGGTTTACCAGAAGAAGAATGCAACAGAAAATAAAGAAATGCGGTTCAAGGCAAGGCTTGTTGCTCGTGGTTTTAGTCAGCAGTATGGAATCGATTACTCGTAGACCTTTAGTCCGGTTGCAAAATTCTCTTCAGTGAGGACTATATTGAGTATTGCTGCAGCAGAAAATTTGATCGTAATGCAGTTTGATGTAAAGACGCATTTTTAAACGGTAGCATTAACGAGGAGGTTTACGTGCAGCAACCTAAGGGTTATAATGACAATAGCGGGCGAGTGTGTAGGCTCAAAAAGAGTTTGTATGGTCTTAAACAGTCCTCTCGGTGTTGGAACCAAATGTTTACAAAACTCTTAAAGGATTTCAATCTAAGACCTACCGCTGCTGACGCATGTGTTTTTGTCGGCCATCTCAACAACAAGAAATTATTCTTAGCAATTTATATTGACGATGGTTTGATGGCTGCTACAGACGAGAAAGATATTGCAATGTTGTGCAAATATTTAACAAGGAACTTCGAGATAAAAGTCTTTCCAGCAAAACACTTCCCGGGACTGGAAATTAGGCGTTTGACAGATGGTTCTATACACCTAAATCAGTCGCAGTATGCAGCAAGGGTGCTGCAAAAGTTTAATATGGCTGACGCGTCTGTGGTGTCAACTCCTGCAGATCCATCAATCAATGCAGCAGAGTATGCAGAAACTACGAAAGAAAAAATCGACTTTTCGTTCCGGCAGGCTGTTGGGAGCCTCATGTATTTAATGGTGGCAACCCGTCCTGATTCATCGTTTGCTGTTGGGTGCGTTAGCCGTTATCTAGAGAATCCATCCGGGATTCATGTCAACATGGTGAAGCGGATTTTTAGATATCTAAGGGGCACACTGGATCATGGTATATTTTTTGAAAATAAATTAAATTTAACTTTAAATTGTTACAGTGATGCGGACTATGCTGGAGATATAAGTACTCGGCGATCCACAAGTGGCTTGGTATTTCTCATGGGCTCCAGTTGCATCACATGGGCATCGCAGCGCCAAAAATGCGTTGCCCTTTATACTACCGAATCTGAGTATGTCGCAGCAGCCGAGGCAGTGAATTAGACAATTACTTCTTGATGATTTACTTCCGAATCAGAACATCAAACCAATTTTGTACGTCGACAATCATGATGCGATCCGGTTAGTCCGAAATCCAGAATTTCATAAAAGGACGAAGCACATCGACGTCCGATTCCTTTTCATACGTGAAAAATATTATGATGGATTATTTGAATTGGAATATGTGCATTCAAATAGTCAAATTAGCGGCATTTTTACAAAACCATTACTTACTTACTTACTTACTTATCGGGCTCCCGACCCGTGAAGAGTCTCTGCCTGAGACACTGCAGCCTTCCATCCTCTACGATCCCGGGCACGCTGCTTCCAATTGTCCAGACCAAGCGTTCTGGCATCCGCGATGGCTTGGTCTTTGAAACGGAGGTTCGGTCCTCCTTGTCTTCTCGAACCTGGGGGCTGGGATTCGAAGATCCTCTTGGCTGGAGCATTATTGTCCATTCGCTCGATGTGGTGGAGCCAATGTAGTCGACGTGTTTTGGCTTTTTGGACTACATTCACATCTTGGTACAGCTCATAGAGTTCGCGGTTGTAAATTCTCCTCCATTCGCCCTCCTCACACACAGGACCAAAAATCCGCCGAAGTATTTTTCTTTCGAAGGAGCCCAGTATCAGCTCTCCCTTCTTGCTTATCGTCCAGCACTCGGCGCCATAAAGCAGAACTGGCAGGATAAGGGTTTTGTAGAGCACACATTTCGTCCTTCGAGTTAGGAGTTTTGAACCCAGTTGTTTTGCCAAACCGAAGTAGCAACGGTTTCCTAGGGTAATTCTTCGTCGGATCTCCACTAGGGTGTCATTCGTGGAGTTTACGTTTACTCCAAGGTAGGTGAACTCCGTAACTACCTCGAAATTATTGCTATCAATAAGCGATCGGAATCGATCGAATCGGAGCGACCGATGATGTCAATATCGTCCGCATAGCCAAGCAGCTGGACGGACCTGTTGAAGATAGTGCCTTTCGTGTTGACACACTGGTACGTGCGATAAGTGTGTTGCAGAACGGTTTTAGACGTTCACACAGTACGTTGGATAGGATCTTGTATGCGACATTTAGCAGGGATATGCCTCGATAGTTCTTGCAAGACATAGGATCGCCTTTTTTGAAGATGGGGCATATGGAGCTGATAGTCCAGTCATCGGGCATGTTTTCTTCCACCCATACTTGGTTGATGATGCGGTGCATGCTCCCTACCAAAACATCACCACCGTATTTAAAGAGCTCCGCTGGTAGACCATCAGAGCCTGCGGCCTTGTTGTTCTTAAGCTTTTTTATAGCTAAGCCAACTTCTTCTATACTTGGTGGTGGGACTAGTTCCTCATTGACTGGACGTGGGTTCTCTTCTTGCCCTATCACTCTCTCTACATGATGCCCATTAAGCAGCTGCTGGAAATGCTGCTTAAACACATCTACTATTCCCTGCGCTTCGGTGACTAGGTTTCCTTCGGTATCTCGAAGAGCCTGCGTTCCGGTTTTGTAGCCAGCAGCCAGTTGCTTAGCTTTTTTATAAAACCTCCGGATGTTATTACGATCGCGCGACTCTTCGATCTCCTTGAGCTGGGAAGCTGCGTAAGCCCTCTTCTTTCTACGCAGGATCTTCTTTTCCTCCCTTCTCCTGGCTCGATACTCTTCTCTCGCTGCCCTTGTTTTGCGCTGCAGCGCTTTCTTGTGTGCATCTTCTGTCACCTTTTTCCTGTACACGCATTCATCATCATACCACGGGCTCTTTCTTTGGGGTGGCTGGTACCCTACGGTGGTTTCGGCTACCTCTTTGATGATGTCGCGATACTGGCACCACTGATTGTTGGCGTTTGTGGTAGGTGAGTGCACAGAGGAGAGTTTCATACTCAGGCGCTCGCTGTAGGCTCTGGCTACTCCAGGTGTGCTACGGCGTCCAACGTCGAATTTCTTCTTCTGGGCGGTTCGCAGCTTCTTCTCGTTGGACAGTCGAGCTCTGAATTTAGCCGCGTTACAAAACCATTAGCTAAAGATAGATTTTATCGCCTTCGATATCTAATGAATTTAATTGATTTGAAAAATGTTATGAACTAAAGTTTTTTCTTAAGATAATAATCTAAAATTTAATATTTGAATTTGTATACTGATATACCTATTTTGTGAATTAAATAATGTAGTACATACATATAAAGTGGGAATGTGGGAATGAATATAAATTTCTCATATTATTGTACATACATAACTGAAGTTTCGTATTATGTACTTCTTCTTGAACTCTATTAACTACTTAATTTGTACTCTCTTCTTTTTAGTATTAATAAAGCTTTAGTCTTTGTATATCACTCGAACGGAGCGGTTGGTCTTTCCTTTTTCTTAATAGAGACAATAACAAATAATAAAAAATATACAAGTAACATTTGCAATCTTTTATCACGGTTACGATGTTCTAAGTGACTTCAAATTTATGAATTTTAATGGGAGGTAGTAAATTTCCATTTAATCCATTTAAGCCCGACAGCCATTGGCTTCTGGTCCTGGCTATATAATATCAGAAAAACATTTACTCTTATGAATAATCATTAAAATACATTGGCAAGGACAAGGACATTCATTAGAGCCGGTGCACACTTGCGTTTTTTTTACCGCGCGGGCCCGCAGAGGATCCGCAGCGACACCGAAGTATTTCAGTGCACGCGTGCGGCTTTTCCCGCTCAAAACAATCTGTAGTATACATTTAGCTCCCATCAGCAATGGAAGTTTATAGAAAGAAACGACTTATTTTCGTGTGTACATGAAAGACAAAAACTATCTTTTAAAAATAGAACGACGTGCGGTGGACCCGCGCGGTAAAAAAACGCAAGTGTGCACCGGCACTTAAGTACTATCTAGTATTTATCCGCGGCTACGCTCTGCGAAGTGAAACAGTGGCGCAGTGGTTAGTGTGCTGGACTACTGTGCGAGGGGTTCTCAAGTTATCCATCCCTCGGTCTAGAATTGTAGTACAACAAGATGGAAATGACGAAAGCGTGCGTATGAAGTGCAGCTACGTGGACAGTAGGCCTTACTAGTTTGCACGAATTTAGGCTAAAAATTGTCTCGCACAGTGCGCCGTACGTCGCCACGTCCGTTCTGGAAATCCTACTGGAATCTCACTCTCCGTATATAGTAGCATATCCATCTGTATAGTGACAACAAATATGATCTTAAGGCGCTGTTTATAGCCATTAGAAAAGTCCATCCGTAAAATCACGAAATAGAACAAAACTGAAACTGCTTAGCCCGCTAGTTCAACACTTTAAATTATGTTGCAAGACGAAGTACTTTAAAACTGGTTTGAGTTCCAGATCACAGTGGCATCCAGAGGAATGAATTCGCCGATGAACTTCCAAGACAAAATAGGGATTTTATCGGACTAGGAGTTCTATTGACGAATATGTTTGTCCTGAACACATCAGTCAATGGCACAACTTTGCCAGGTTTAGACAAATGATCGGATGTGTACCTATCTGCAAGAAGTGTAAGAAATCTGCAATTTAATATTAGTAAGAAATCTCTACACAATGCGATGCGAATTCTTCAACATCGTACTTGAAAGAATAGTGCAAAACTCAAACGATCACACCATAGGCACTTTCATTCATTCATTCATTCATTTTCAATATCCCGCTTATCCATTTAGTGGGTCCAGGGTGTAGGTTGCTCAAGTGGACCCTCCATAGCTCTCGATCCTCCGCCATAGACTCCAAATCATCAAGGGCAATCCCCATACGGGCAGAGGAGAGATTATGAATTTGATCTAACCATCTCATCCTGGGTCTACCTAGAGGACGCCTGCCCGATGGTACGGATTCCATAGCACGTGCGTCGTGGGATCCTGGTCAGGGACATACGTTTAATATGGCCAAACCACCGAAGCATGGACCGCTCCGTCCGGAGAAGTAGCTGCTCGACATTGAGTTCCTCACGTATTCTAGTATTTCTAATGCGATCTCTACGGGTCACACCAGCAATACAACGGAGAAATCTCATTTCGGCAGCTTGTATTCGCGATCTTATTCTTTCGGTCATTACCCAAACCTCATGACCATAGGTAAGAGTTGGAACAAACACCGAATTAAAGACTGACAACTTAGATTTGACACCATGTTCAGTCCTCCTGATAAAAGAATGACCAAGCTGTCTCAAAATCGATCCAGCCTGACCAATTCTACAGGAAAACTCGGCATTGCTCCTTCCATCACCCGTGAATAAGACCCCGAGATACTTAAACTTCTCCACCAGTTTCAATGGGACTCCACTAACATGCAGAGTGCATTGAACAGGCGTTCTGGAGACGACCATCACTTCAGATTTGTTCACATTTACTTTCATCTCAGCTTCAACACAAACGGCTACAAACCGATCGAGTGCGCGCTGAAGTTCAGTCTGAGAGGACCCAAAGATGACCAGACCAAGTCATCAGCGAAGAGCAAATAGAGTAATTCCAATATTTTGGGGGTATATTTTCACCGACCAAATCAGATGTAGTCAGCCCTACAAGCCACATTCTCTCTTTGGAATAGCATGTATTGTAAGCTTAAAGACATAGCTAGCCCTGTCCCATTCCATTGTTGAATCGGTGGTTGACACTTGAATAGATTTAAGTTAGTTCCCGGAATATCAATGCCTATTTGCCTCTAATAATAATAAGAATAATAATAATAATGAAGAGGGGTTTAGTTCACTGCGACCTTGTGGTCTATTGTGACCTTTTATGAATCTGAGAATGAATAGCAGGTTTGTATATACTTATCTGTTATTTGGAACTTGCCCAGATGTTTGATCCTCCTGTTGGTCAGTGCCCCACAGGATTCTAGAATGTGATCTGGGGTTTCTGCGTTCTCATCGCAGAATCTGCAGAGACCTTCTTCTGATTTTCCTCCATTTTCCTTAGATTTTCCCTCAGTCTGCAGTGTCCCGTTAGGAGGCCTGTGAGGATTCTTAGGTTGTTTTTACTTAGACCAATACATACCTTGAATCTTTTTAGGTTAAAGTTCCCTAGAAGTTTGTTAGCTTGCCTTAGGCCCTGAAGGTTTTTAATAGATGCTGTTCTTTTTTCATTTTCAATCCTCCTGAACTCTTCTCGTAGGATGCGTTTCCCTATTCCGCAAAACAGTTCAGGTCGTATGAAGGGATCCGCTGCTCCCTGTCTTGCCAGAGAGTACGCAGCCTCATTCCCCAAAATGCCTGCATGACCAGGTATTCAGCAGATGGTTACTCCGTTGTTCTTACCTAATTCATTCATTCCCACACAAGCTTGGATTTTATGATATAGGCACCAAGTGCCTTGATGGCGGCTTGACTATCTGACATCACTGCTATATCACAGTTTCTGTAGCATCTATCTATATTGAAGCACATATTTCAGCTTGGAAGATGCTGGTACATTTTCCCATGAATTCGTAGTGCTTACACCGCGTCTCCACGAGCAATATTTCATAGCTTGCCATATAGTATTCTATGAAAATTGCTCGTGGAGACCACAAATAGTATTCTATGAAAAATGGTATTCCATCTATTGCTCAGCTCATAGCTTGCTATCGATAGTATTCTATGGGGTGTACTTTTTTGTTGTGACGCATGTGTTTTCGTGTGATGGCTATGGAAATAGTAAGATATGAAATGCCCACCCTACACTTTATTGCATACTATCGTTATTTCTTTCTATGAGAAATGACAGATGGCAAGCTATGAAATATTGCTCGTGGAGACGAGGTGTTAGTTCCAAACACCATGCACCAGTTCAATCGTCCGTTCTCGATCCATCTGTATAGCTATACCGTTTTACAATGTGGTTGCTCAGTTCATAGATCATGGATTCATTGCTTCAATCTTTCTTATTGCTGAGCTTGGTTATGAAGTTTTTCTCAAAATTGAATCTCCTGATACTATCATCCCTGGGTATAGCTAGAAGTGAAAGTCTTGCGAGTAATACATCGTACTCTTTCGAGCTAATGCATTTCTCCCTTTTGATTCCTTCATTTGCCATCCTCAGGATAGTTTTTTCTGCCGTATCCTCAACCATGAGGTGTAGAGGGGTTAGCTCCGGTGATGCATAGGAACGCCAATCTTTGCACTTTGTTGAGAATATCTCTTGTTGTGACTAGGCTAGTTCGTTTTGCCCACAGTGTTGCCAGTTTGACTGTTTTCCAGTCAAATTTGACTGGATTTTTTCGGTTTTGACTGGAAAAAAAATCAAATCCAGCCGACTGTTTTTTTTTTGACTGGAGTTTTTTCCTAAAAAAAAATAAAAAAAATTGCACCTCCAATGTAAACGTAGTGTATATAAGATTCGCGCAGTGCAATGAAATGAACACACCCATTTTCCGCAAGCCGCTTAAAATCAAATTGAATCTAGTATTTCTTGCAGTTTGCGCAGTGTTTCTTGAGAATTTTGAATGATTACCTTTGCATTTAATTTGGTTTGTTGTATGTTGTTTATGTTTCATCAAGCACACATGCGATTTCAATCGCGCGACTATTAAGTCGCAAAAAATGAAACACAAACATTTCAATATGAATGCGCGCACATAAAATCCAATATTATGTGCGCGCATTCACATTGCTTGGATGATATTGATATTAGTTAGGAAGTTTTTGTTTTTAATGTTTGACTGTTTCTTTTGACTGGATTCGGAGAGAAAAAATCCAGTCAAACAGTCAAATTTGACTGGATTTTAACATTTTCGCTTGGCAACACTGTTTGCAAATGCCACAGCTCCGTATGTAATCATGGGTCTCACAATTGCAATGTACATACATCGCAGGATGCTTGGGCTGCATCCCCACGATTTTCCTGCTAACTCTTACATATCATAAGAGCACGTGTTGCTTTCTTTAAAATCTCTTCCGTGTGTTTACGCCAAATGAGTTTACTATCTAGGTGTAGTCCTAGGTATTTTACTTCATTGACTGGTATCATCACATCAGTGTCGTGCCTGATAGTCGTATTGCTTTCAGTCTCTGAAGTTCTTTTTCTTTTGAATGGTACTATAGTTGTTTTCGCCGAATTGATGTTTAGTCCTGCAGTGTGGCACCATTCTTGTGTTGCTCTCAATCCTCTCTGCATGATGTCACAGAGGTTTCCTCAAACTTTGCCCTGGCAATCAGTTCTATGTCGTCGGCATATGCCTGACAGCTGGCAGCTGATGCCAGGGCTGGTTAATTTGTCCAGTAGCTTGTCATCGACTAGGCTCCACATTAAGGGTGATAGTACCCCACTTTGTGGACATCCTCTAGTTGTGTTTACTGTGATAGTCTCGGTTGACGCTTGAGTCCCCGCTGATCTAGTGCTCAGCAGTTCACACATCCACCTGGATAATGTACTGTTTACTCCTTTTCTTTCCAGTAGGGATCGTCTGATGGCCTCTAAGAAATGCAATTCAATTTGTTAAATACTCGTTACACTTATAAAATTAATTAAATGCATAAAATTCAAACCGCCGGCCGCGCCGGGTTAACGCATTAACAATATCATTTGCCTTTGCACATGTTAATTACTTTACCAACTAACCGCTCTTTGAAGTGATTACATTTAATCTGGTTGTGTTGTTTTTTTATTACCACAATTCAAAATTTGTATCATGATTGGCAATTAGTCCAATTAGGGTTTTTATGCATGTGTGAAAAATTATACGAGTGTTATGTACTACTTCAATTAGAATTTAATCCGCCTTATTATTTGTCGTTTTTTTTTTTGTTTTTTTTTAAATAATAATTACCTTACGTTTAATAAGCCTCTATAAGCAAAATACAGTAGACGCTCGATATAGTGAACTAATAAAAACCAGGCCTGTTCACTATATCGAAATTGTTCACTATTTCGAGCGGGAGTTTTTAAATGTCGAAGTAACCTTAATTTGAAATAAATAAACATATCCCTACCTAAGTTTTTATTTCAAAACACTAAAATAACAAAAAAAAATATTAATCTTTAAAAAACACAGATATGAAGATTTTTTTTTTTTGAGGAACACAGAGATAAATATAAGTTTTTTTCAATAATTAAATTTAAAAAAAAACAAAAAAGCTTCATTTGTGGCTTGTTCGCCGTTGTCGAATTCTAATAGCCAACTGTAGGAGCTAAATACTTCAGTCAACTTCGTTTCAAAACTCTAAACATTTGGAAGGAGCAAATAAACGGGGGTTAAACTGTTTCGGTCACCCTTCGTCTTTGCTCTCCCTGAAGGAGAAACTCTAACCTTTTTTTTCGGTTTGCTCCAATCAAGCTCTTCTGGCCAGCAACAGTCTTTGTCTCGTGGACGGGTTGTCAAAGGAAATAAACGGGGCAGAGTGCTATACGGTTACCCTCCATCCTTTTCTTATAGTAGACAATCATCCACTGACAATTGGTCAAGCAGAGGAACGAATTCAACCACGCATTTCTGCCATGCATCAGTCTCTCTCTCCTCAGTGGTTGACTGTCAGAGGCAATAGACAGGTGGTGGACTGTTACGGTTACCCTCCGTCCATACACGAAGACAAACCGCCACCAGGAGATGCTAAATGCAAACATTTCGAACCAACTGAGTTGACTGCTTCAGCCATCATTATTACCTCCTGACACATTAAAATGCACGGAGATATCTCTCTTTAAAAGAAATTCGTATGTACCAACAGGGTTACCAGAATTTTGTTTGCTTTAAGCGCCCAAAACTTAAAGAAATGTAGCCTAATATCGTTGCCCAGAAAGAAGCCCAAAAATCGTTGATAATTATTCGGTTCTTGTATGCACTTGGTGCTCCGCCATAAAAATTTAAGTGCTCCGCGAAAAGATAAGCGCAAAATATGAAAATTCCATCAGGCTAGCTAATGTTGTGCTTCTGGAACCTTGTCATTTTGTTCGCAACAATATAATTCGTGTATTGATTACACAATACAAAATTGTTTAAAAATAAATCGTGTACTCCAGAACTTCCTAACTATTAAAATGGAAACGAATCAATGGCGTTGATAGCGAAAAGTTATGTTTTTCTACGAAGCTTGTTTTGGGGGAAATACAAGTTTCTAAGAAGACCGGAAGTTTTGAGATTGGACGCAAAACTACTCCAAAGAAAGATTTGCCGGACAAGTAGAGCCAATCCATTTTTAATGTCCATTAAAATTAAGGAGATTGTTGCTGAAAAGCTTTTTAAATCAGCCATTGATACTTGGCCTAAAAATTGAAAGTCCCTTGTATTCGTCCCTTAAAAAAATTAAAAAAAACGAATGGTTGTGAGAAGCTTGGCCTAGGGTGCCTATATGACTCTATTCTATATGACTATAATTCGTGTATTGATTACACAATACAAAATTGTTTAAAAATAAATCGTGTACTCCAGAACTTCCTAACTATTAAAATGGAAACGAATCAATGGCGTTGATAGCGAAAAGTTATGTTTTTCTACGAAGCTTGTTTTGGGGGAAATACAAGTTTCTAAGAAGACCGGAAGTTTTGAGATTGGACGCAAAACTACTCCAAAGAAAGATTTGCCGGACAAGTAGAGCCAATCCATTTTTAATGTCCATTAAAATTAAGGAGATTGTTGTTGAAAAGCTTTTTAAATCAGCCATTGATACTTGGCCTAAAAATTGAAAGTCCCTTGTATTCGTCCCTTAAAAAAATTAAAAAAAACGAATGGTTGTGAGAAGCTTGGCCTAGGGTGCCTATATGACCTGTTGCGACAAATATGTCGGATTTTAGTGGAACATCTTCAAAAAAGATTGACTGCCCTTTTAAAAAAATAAAGGCTATTCCAGTAAATATTGGTAATTTTTATAATTTTTTTTTTGGAAACTGGAATTTTCAAGGCTTTCTTTTTCTGTGGCCAACTCGAAAATGAGTTAAAAATGTTTCTGAATTCTTTTTTTTTTTTTTAAGTTTTTAAATATCTACTAGTTTAAATATTTTATAAAATGCTAAAAGTCACAGCACGTTACTTATTTCTTTAATATAATAAAATTAATAAGAAAACAACTAGAAATAGTTAGTTATGGTGTTTTCTATAACTAGGTACGAAAATGGGATACTGACAGCGAAGTGCTCCGCGAGGAATTTCTCACCAGAAAAGTGCTCCGCGACCAAAAAAGATTGGGAACCGCTGTTCTATAGCATTGCTCACTGGAACTGTTAGCAATTGGGTTGCATGCAAATAAACTTAACTCCTTCAAAATTGCTGCATTCGATCCATTTCTTACGTTAGATAACACGTAAGCCCAAAAATGTTCAGGATTTTGGCTCTTGTCAAATAAAATTAGAGTGCGTGCAAGTTGAACGACTGTTCGATATTACTTGACTTCAAGAGTGCTGCCATTTTTTAAAAGTGAGGGTTTGTCCAAAATATTTATTTTTTAGTTTTATGAAAGAGTAAAACAAACAAAATTAAAACAAAATCTGTAAAACGAACAATATATAGCCCAAAATTGTGTTGGGTGCTCATGAAAGCAATTTCTATCGTTTTTTTAGCAAAAAGATAGCCCAAAATACGACAAAGCGCCCAATCTGGCAACAGTGTGTACCAATAGAATTCCCACCTGTAATATTCTGGCCACTTCCTGTGTCCTGTTTTTGGGACAGCCATCTAACCTAACCTTCATAACTAAAATATCAAAAAAAAAAAAAAAAACACACACACACAAATGAACAGTAAATTGTTCTGAAAAATACGTGACATCCAGGCGCTTTGCAAAACTAGAACATTTTTCGTCGAATTATGCGAAAAAAAGCTGAGTTCACTATATCTAGATTTTCATAGTTCACTATTTAGAGTATTCTGTGCAAAATTTTGATGGTTCACTATATTGGATAGTTCACTATACAGAGGTTCACTCTATCGAGCGTCTACTGTAGTTTGGTAATTCATAAAAAAACCATGCTAGCGAGATAGTCAATTAAATTAATTACACAAATGAATTGGTAGATAGATAGATATTTTCAAAACACAGAATAAGATTCGAGATCTATTTCCAATATCCCCTCACTTTTGAACTACCACACTGAAAATAAAATACCAGGTAATATTGACAAAATTCTATTGTAAAATTTCAACAAAAGTAGTTTTGTTGAACTGAAAAAAAATTGTTGTAATGATAAATAAAACTTACCAATACAACTTAAGTTTTATCAATTTGAACGATATTTTGTCAATCGGATAGAACATTTACTAAAAAACTACTTTGTCAGATTAACAAAACACAATTTTCAGTTTAATAAATCGATAGTTTATCAATTTAACATATTTATTGTTGAATTAACAAAGTTTTTGTTATATCCATAAAAACAGAACCAAAAATCAGTTTTGTAAATGTCTGTAAAATTGACAAAACTTATGCCAATTGTTTGTTAGCCAAACAACATACAGATTATCAATAATACAAACATTTTGTTGAAATAAAAAAAAATGGTTGTAGATATAAAATAATATTATTAGAACTGATAAAAGACGTGTTGGTTGAATCGATAAAAATACATTTTAAACGTAGTAATCCTTTGCGTTGTAATAGTATTGCATCTATTGATGGCGCATTTATATTTCACACGCGAAAGTAGCAAATACGTAAGCAGAATGTCTGTTTATGCGCAAAATATAATCAGTGAAAAGTGATAAAAGAAAACGTTGCAAGCAAATGGATGAGGACATCATTTTTTTTTTTATTATTTTTTTGATATTTTGTATTGAGTTTTGAAGTAAAATGAATTGAATTTAATTTGTTTAATTACTTTTTTTAATAAAATTAATTAGAGTCAGTTGGGGTAAATGGAAACATGGCCTAAATGGAAACGGCAGTTATTTTTGCCATTAAAATCAAAGTTTAAATTTAGGAAACATAATAGGCATACACTTTGAATTATCGGGCAACTGGCGCATTATACATCGGGTCCCTTTCCTTAAGTTTTTGGTTGAAATTTTGTTTTCAAAATGAATGTGTTCCGATAAAGTGAAAATCAATTTTTTTAGTAATTTTTTTTGTTCGCTTTAACGTATTTTTATTTAAAAAGGTGAATAATTTTATTTGTCTTTCCATTAGAGTGAAAAGCAATAAGTTAATCTGTTTAAACAGTTTCTCCTAATAAGTAGTTAGTTTTTTACATTTAACGTGTTCTCATTTACCCCAGCAAAATTAACGTAAGGGGTAAATGAAAACATAAATTTGGGGTAAATGGAAACATTATTTTTTTAATGGAAATGTGTTGAATTTTTTGATTCACAGTAAAGTAATGCCCCGCACATATTAAAAAAAGGGATCCCCAGCCCAGTACTACATCAATGATCTTAAGAGGGTGGTACATCACGTAGTCAAAAAGGAAAAGGCTGAGGAATATTATCATATTCCAAAAACTTTAAAAAAAAAAAGGCTGAAACACAACTCCTTGAAAAAATTGTATCTGGGCGTACATCTGCCATTCCCAAAGAAATTGAGGATGAGATAGTTCGATATAAGGCATCGACACGATCAGAAATGGGTATTTTCTGATAAAAAAGATGACGTTTTCATTTCCCCCTGATTTCAAAATAAAATGGGGTAAATGGGATCATTGCAGGGGTAAATGAAAACATCAAAATATTGCACTTAGTGTTTATTATAGTGTGAATTACCCATTTAATAAAGAAATCTTAACATTATTATATGAGCCTAAAACTTTTAGAAGTTTAAATTTGCTTGAAATTTATTTATTTTTTTTATTTTAAAGTTATATACTAAATTTATTTTCTTTCTGTATCATTTATTAATAGGTACCTACTTTATTTTACAGTGGTATTTTAGACATACTTTGGATATAATTTCTTTATTTAGATAAATACTTACTTCATACCTTCAAAATTAAGTTAAGCAGTTGTCCGCAAGTGAGTATTAATCATATCGACAAAATAGTTTATTTTCAACAGAATAAAAGAATTGACATTTTATTTCTATTCACTCAACAATTCTGTTGTTGAATCAACGAATTAAAATGCTGGAGCCGACAAAATGTTACTATGTAACCACCAATATGTTTATAGATTTAACAAAAAACAACGGTAGTAGTTAAACAATATTTCTGTACAATCAAAAATATATGCTGTTGATTTAACAAAATACGATAGCTGAATTGACAAACTACTTCGATATTATTAACAATTTTTTTGTTAATTTGACAAAAATTTATTTGTATATCAAGAGCATTTTGGTTAGATTAACAAAATATTTTTATACGCACAAACAATCAATTTTTGTTACCATAACAATTTTTTTGTCATTACAACAAATGTTTTGAGACAAAATAAAACTTATCAAAATTTTGTTAATCTGATAGAAAGATTTTGTTGGACGTATATTGACAAAAAATTTGTTGAATTAAGCCTCATTTTTATCAAATATACCTAGATTTTATTTTCAGTGCAGTTAAAGTGAAATGTACTTAAATTCCTTACAAATCCGCTGGAATATTGGTTAAGGTTGTGATCATGAGAAAGCCATGTAATTTGCAACTACATCCCTTTATCTCGTCACGCTCGTTTTCATTCAATGCCTGGGCACTTTATCCCAATTGTCCTTTTCATACAGAAATGAAGCGAATGCAAAGTTCGTGTTGGCCACCAACCGACTTGTCATTACAAAGTTTTCCGTTTGTTCTTTTTTGTTTTTTTTTTACTGTACTTTTTGATTGTTGTTTTTGCTTGCAAATCAATTTATAACTTGGTTGGACCACTTTCGAGCAACTCACTTCTGAATAGAAAAATACTTGGTGGTGAATAACAAGTTGGCAGTGGCAATTGACATCATCCCATATCTAAGCCAGGACATTTTTTTTTTTTTTTTGTTTAATTTTTGTCTCATTTCTTGGAATGGTCGTCCTCGTCAAGTCCTTTCAAGTGTATACTTAAAATGTTGAGCTGTATGTGCCTAATGGATAGGCAATCGACTTGTTGTTCAAATTGGCCAATTTCTTTCAATTTTCATTTTATTAAGGTTATTATAAAAGTACCCATAATATTATAGTAGGTACAGTGGGTACGTTTCACTTGTATATATTACAGAGTAGATGAGTTCGTTAGAAGTTAAATTATAGCCAACTTCAAGTTGGTTTTATTTAATTATTACTTTTTGTATTGACCTTAAAATAAACAAGTTTTACATAAAATTTAGAATTCAGGCTCCTATTTGCTTGGAGCACATTGGCCCATTGGGGCTTGTGTCTGAAGTCGAAATGTGAATTTTGCAAACGTTTCCAGTCAAAATGTAGTGATACAATTATAAAAGAACACAAGCATCCTTACAATAGCCTCTCACTATCTACTCCTACTATCACCCCTCCACATTGGTTATAGCCGGGTGTCTAGTTCTTCGACTGGGGATTGGGTATCCATTTATCCAACCCCTTTGAAAGATCGTTGGTGCTTGGTGGCAGCAGACGAGAGAGGGGGGGGGGGGCGAGTGATTCTCTAGTAAAGCACTTCCTCTTTTTCCATGTGCCAGTCAGCGTACTAACTATAGATGGATAAAAAAAATGGTAGCGCCTACAGTTCCAGTCAGGCTGAACTATCTAATGGCATCCCTATAAGAGCTGCTTCGTCATATTCGGATCCCAAGTCCATAGATATCTCCAATACTACAACAGGGTATTGGAAAAGAATTAGTGGCTGCTGAACACTTAATGGGTCAACAGCAGCGCTCCGGATGTGGGGTTACTGGAGCCCATCGTCCTAAGGAACTGGTCCTCAAGTCTTGAGTTATTTCCAACTTATGACAATCCGCATCAAGGCTAAATTCGTGAACATCAGCCTCATTTGCGCTTATGCCTCCACTGAAGAAAAGGACGACCAAATACAATTGCTACGAATTCCTCGAAAAGACCTACGAGCAATACCCGAAACACGAAGTTAAAATAGTACTAGGCGACCTTAACGCTAGGGAAAATATCTTTAGTAGAACAGTTGACAGGCACAACCTACACGATACCACATCTGGCAACATACTTAGTCGGCTCTCACACTGAGGCAACATTCAATAAGCAACTAGCAATAGGAAACACGCAAAATTAGGCGGCTCTCAGATTGAGGCAACAAGCAATAAGCAACTATAGTTACTATAGCAACTGCCAATAAACAATCAGCAATATTTTTCGTTCGAGTGATATTTAGTTGCTTTGATGTGAGACGTCTAATTTAATTCAAAGAAAAATAATTGTGAGCGATAATTTTGCATGTTTCCTATTGCCAGTTGCTTATTGAATGTTGCCTCAATGTGAGAGCCGACTTAGGGTAATTGAGCTTACTGCTGGATGAAATATAATTATAGCAAGCACAAGGTTTCCACATCTCAATAGCCATAAGTGGGCATGGCTGTCAACCAACCAAACAGACAACAACAAACTGTCAACCAAATCGATGACATAGCGATCGACGTAATACACGCCTCCAGTATTCTGGATGTCCGAACATCGGAAGGCCAATATTGACTCGGATCACTCCCTTGTTGCAGCCAAGGTAAGAATCCGGATATTCAATACACCCCAACAAAGAAATACTGTGGGGAAAGTGACGTAGAAAAACTGCAATCGCAAGAGACGGCCAGAATCTACGCCGATTATGTATCAGAATACCTTTCGATTAGCCCTTTCACAGAAACAGCTAGTGCAGAAGCCCAGTGGCAGCACTGCCAGAGAGCCATCATCAATCGCTCGACTATTGTGCTGGGTTTAACTCGACCTTCCCCACGAAACCCCTAGTTTGTTGAACAATGTCGACTAACAAACGAAGCAAATCAAAAATCGTATAAAGCGGCGCTGCGAAAAAGATCTAAAGCGTTCGCGAGCTCTATGACCAAAAGTGACGGGAGGAACATCGTTGATAGACAAAACTTCCGTCCACCTGAACAAACCGAAGTACAGATAGCAATATCCAAGCTAAAGAACAACAAGCTGTGTGTGGATTGACGGTTCACCTGCCGAGCTGTTCGGCTTAGAACTTGAGAAAGTGTTCGCAATTGAAATTACTTCCCGTCGAATCGTGTGAAGAAAAACTTCCGTAAAATTAAACAACTGTCTTTTAAAACGTTATAAAACTGAATGTATTTATTTGAAAAAAAGTAATTGCTTTTATATGCAATTTTGGTTATGTACCGAGTATATACAAAATGTCAAAAGTGTGGAGAATTTTATGACAAATGTCAATAAATGGCTTATGGCTTATTCACAATAATTTTGTTATCATATTTACTTCACAACTTTACTTCATTTTTCTTATTTACAATAAAATAAATAATAATGAATGATGTATCGTAAACACGAGCTTTTAGGGCAGCTTGAGATGACTTGGTACAAAGCATGCACCAACTCATTTCCAAAATTTATTAAGATGAATGTATGCCTGATGAATCTCAGCATGGTTGGCGCAGTCCACAAGAAAGGAGACCCCTTCAACTACGCCAACCACAGAGGTATCAGTCCCCTCAACATCTCATACACTATCTGCCATGAATAACCTGATTGGCCCCTATCAGTGCGGTTTTAGGCCAGGAAAGTCCACCGTCGATCAAATTTTCAGGCAGATCTTGGAAAAAACAAAAGAAGTCCAAATCGATACCCACCATCTTTTCATCGATTTCAAAGCCGCGTACGACAGCATCTATAGAGACGAGCTATACAGAGCCATGTCTAGCTTTGGCATCCCTGCAAAAGTCGTTCGATTGTGTAGGATGACGATGGAGAAAGCTCGCTGCTGCAGAAATGTTACTAACGACCTTACCGAAACCTTTGATGTCAAAAGAGGATTTAGACAAGGTGACGCGCTGTCGTGCGACTTT
This sequence comes from Cheilosia soror, assembly GCA_949372485.1. NCBI lineage: Eukaryota > Metazoa > Arthropoda > Insecta > Diptera > Syrphidae > Cheilosia > Cheilosia soror. The sequence continues at coordinate 38,527,770 of OX443563.1, forward strand.
TTCAACATCAAAATTGAAAGAATTGTCAAGTCGCAAGTCAATCGTCGCAATCAGCAGTCATAACTTTGAGGTATAGGTACGGAACTCTGTCTGCCTCGGCTCTGCTATAAATCCTGACAATAGCATCTCAGAAGAAATTAAACCAAGAATAACTCTTGCCAACGACGCTGTTGGCCTTAGAAAGCAATTAAATAGTAGAGCCCTATCCCGCACAAGTAAGCAGATTATATGTAACGACCTTGATCATTCCAGTTCTGCTTTATGGCACTGAAGGCTTGAACTCTATCTAAAGCGAATGATACCCTCGGTCGCTTCAAGAAAAAAATTCTTTGTCAAATGTTCGTTTGCGTTTGTGTCGAAGGGCTTTGGAGGAGAAGATTCAACGACAAACTATAAGAGATGGACAAGTGTACAGCGACACCGACCTAGTCAAAAACTTGCGAATCAGTCGCCTAAGATGGCTAAGACAAGTGATGGACATCATGGCTCCGGCCCAAAGAGTCTTTCAGTCCAACGCAGAGCAACAGCGTATAGTAGAGCACACAAGTACAAGGATAGTGGACGCAGTTAGCTAAGGACCGCGCTTGTTAGTTAAGGTCTCGGTTCATCCCGTCCTGTAAAGGCGCCTAAGTAAGTAAGAACAAAAACGTTAACTACCTTCAAGGTATTTTTTGTCACAACTTTCGGTTGTTAAAAAAGTTTTCACTCCGTATCTGTAAGTTTCTGTTCTTTACGGACTCTTTCCGGTTGAGACTTTCCGGTTTTCTACGATTGTATTTGCTTTATAAGCCCAAAAACTCAACTCTCTCAACTTGATACGTGCATTTTTACAGCTCGAGGCACACCAAGCAGAGTTGGCAGCTTTGTGGGAAATTTCCCTTTTTAAAGGGATTATTTGTACACGAAATGAGCTAAAAGGAAAAAGGGGATTCTTTCTGTTTTCCGGAACAAACAATAGGGATTCTTTGGAACATTATTTTGAATTTCTTGCTCAACTTCAGGAAAACAATTTTCATAACTAAGCTATAAGTGCTTGGATTGACACAAAAAAATTAAGACCTGTTTTTTGCTAGAACTAATGAAGACTGACTGACCTAGGCGATAAAAGCGGCACGTCGCGTCGATCTGATTAAGGTCTATTATACCTAGCTTAGGCTAGGAGGTTCTCCACTCTTTTTATAAAGTTTATAATACAGCCGCAGAGGATTTTTTCATCTCTTTCGGGTCCAGTTGGTCCCTGGAGAGGACTTTCCTTCTAATTCCACATAGAGCAAAGAATTCGGACTGGTGTCGGAATTATGACAAAGCACTGACCAAGCATTCTCTGTTGGCCTCTTTATTTTGTTGGAAATAAAGAATTTCATTCCTAGAACGATATCTGTTATTATACTTCAGCGGAGACGTCACAAAATGACCGCTTAAAGCTCCTAAGCAAAATTAAAACCGTCCCATTAATTCTACAAAATGCGACTTGTTGACGGATCTGCGCCAGAATAAAAAAAAAACACGCCCTAGACAAACACGTACACTCATCATCTTGTCGCATATATTTCGGGTGTAAATTACACTAATGGACGAAACTCCATTGAATTCGAAATGACTCTTAGAAAGTGAAAAATGAAGATGCTGTCATGGAATTTATCGCTTCGTATACGGACTGTCAATTTGGAGAAACCGAATTTCAAATCGAAAATCCAACATCAATTATTTTAAGACTTCAATGAACTAAAGTTATCGTAAATTTAGCAGTATAGGGTATACCAATTTTCTTGAAAGGAACGGATTCATTTAGCGCTACATCACGTTTTCTCCAGCCAAGAGTTCGAACGTTAACGACACTCGTAATCGTAACTCTCGAAAGTAGCCTGAAATGCCGACTGATTCATATTTACGGCTCACAGTCCCATATTTATGTTGAAGGCAAAACCTAAAATAATGTAATAAACAACATTTTAGTCCTCCAGCAGCAGGACAAATACTATTCAGTACAGTAGCGGTCTCTATAGACTTAGCATACATATTTATAGCATTATTTCAAGCCCATTTGTTCTGCTACTTTACTATGTACATTGTACATATACTCGCATAACATATCCTATCCACCCCCTTGTGCATGTAATGTATTCCGTTGGAGGGCAGACTGGCGCTTTATTATGTATTATTCTTCGCTCTTTATCGAATTAGGCTATCAAAGCAACAACAGCGGACGAAAGTCGCTTTCACATTATTATGAATGTTGAGATTCATAAATGGTTCCTTTTGCCTCGACACTTGTTTTGATTGTATCAGGTATGCTTTGCCTTTAATTCTGGTGTAAATTACACAACCAAATGTAACGACGAGTATATATATATGTGGATACGACGACGTGTGGAACGTGTTCACCAAGTTAAGAAACTTGTGAATATGATTTTTATTAGAACACTCAGTTTTAATTCCGTAACATGGTTTCCAAGGAAGAACACAGTCCTTGACATTCGCCTTTGCGATGTTCTTGAATGTATAGTTGTTTCTTGTGGAATTATTAATCCAATTAGCGCGGTTGAATAACCCTTACTTCTGGCTAAGTAATGGATTTGAGTAATCGGATTAGTTTCGGTTGATGATTACGATTGATAGATACCTATCAAGCTAATTATAACTTGGACAAAGATGTCCATTGTTCAGATAATGCAAGATGTAAATCAATTCTATTAGCAGTCCCAAAATTCGAGTGCACGAAAAATCAAAAGAAATATGTATATAGTCTGAATATTGTTTAAGATGTTTTTAATCAATTTGTTATATCATTATCTTTTGGATGCAAATGGAAAGAAGCCAAAAAGAAAAATATATTTTTACGAGGGGTTAATCAGCATTTGGATCGTTTGAAAATGCAAAAATGGATACCGGAATTCTTAACCCGCAGCGGCGGTCTTAATAAAATATAAAGGAGACAATTGCGCAAAAAGCAAAAAAAAAATACTCATTTTCTTTCCCTGCGAAAGAGGACTAGAGGAAGTTAAAAACTGAAATTTGTACTCCCAATCATCCATGCTCCTGAATTTCTACAATATCCGTAGGCGCGCTCCAACAAACTGATTGGAGATTGAGAACATGGATTCAGAAAAAAAAAGTCAACGAAAGATAAGTGTTTTTTTAGAAATCGGTTCAATTTAAGAATGTAGGTATCATATTCTTGTAGCTTTCAAAATTCAGAATATAGAAAATAATCAAGGAAAATCAATTTCTTAAAGATTCAAGACTTGTCAAAATTGGTCTTTAGGAAGTCATTCAGGGAAGACGACTGTAGATAGATGAATAGAACTTATGCAGATCCTTATTAAGACACGATGTTAAAATCGTACTAGGCGACTTTAACGCTAGAATAGGCGGGGCGAAATATAGTTATAGCAAGCACCAGGTTTCCACATCTCAATATTCATAAGGGGACATGGCTGTCTCCGGATCACCAAACTGTCAGCCAAAGCGATCACATTGCGATTGACGCAAGGCACGCCTCCTGTATTCTGGATGTCCGAACCTTCCGAGGGGCCAATATTGACTAGGATCACAACCTTGTCGCAGCTAAGGTAAGAATGCGGATATCCCGTGTGTGATGAACAATGTCGACTCTAGTTTGATGAACAATGTCGACTAGCAAACGCAGAAAAACAAGAAGCGTATAAAGTGGCGCTGCGAAAGAGGACTAGAGCTGCTCGCGGCGAGCTCTACGAGCAAAATAGACGAGAGGAACATCGGATTCTCAGAAAGAAAAAGAAAGAGCACGAGAAACGTATGATCGATGAAATTGAGAGATGCTACTCCAGGAACAATGTACGAAAGTTTTACCAAAAGGTAAAAAGAACGTTCCAGGGCAGACAATCCCGTACAAAAACCTGTAGAGATAATGAAGGAAACCTTGTAGTAGAATCACAGTCGGTGCTGAGAATGTGGAAAAATTACTTCTGCAAACTTTATAATGGCGACGAATACCAGAATCCCGCTGTAACGTACCAATCAATATAGACGATGATAGACAAAACTTCCGTCCACCTGACCAAAGCGAAATACGGGTAGCAATATCCAAGCTAAAGAACAACAAAGCTGCAGGGCCTGATGGTCAATGGTCTACCTGCCGAGCTTTTTAGAGCAGCTGGAGATAACCTGGTAACGAGCATGCACCAACTCATCTCCAAAAGTTGGTCAGATGAATGTATGCCTGATGAATGGAATCTCAGCATCGTTTGCCCGGTCCACAAGAAAGGAGACCCCTTCAACTGCGCCAACTACAGAGGTATCAGTCTCCTAAACATCGCACACAAGATCCTGTCTGCCATATTGTGTGAACGCCTTAAACCCTTTATAAATAACCTGATTGGCCCCTATCAGAGCGGTTTTAGGTCAGGAAAGTCCACCGTCGATCAAATTTTCAGGCAGATCCTGGAAAAAACAAAAGAAGTTCAAATCGATACCCACCATCTTTTCATCGATTTCAAAGCCGCGTACGACAGCATCTATAGAGACGAGCTATACAGAGCCATGTCTAGCTTTGCCATCTCTGCAAAACTCGTTCGATTGTGTAGGATGACGATGGAGAAAGCTCGCAGCTGCATCAAGGTCGGTAACGACCTCACCGAAACCTTTGATGCCAAAAGAGGATTTAGATAAGGTTACGCGCTGTCGTGCGACTTTTTCAACATCATATTTGAAAGAATCGTCCGGAACTCACAGGCCAACACACAAGGCACGATCTTTCAAAAGCCCGTCCAATTACTTGCATACGCCGATGATATTGACAGAATTGGTAGAACACAGCGGGCTGTCACTAGTACGTTTTGCTAGTATAGAAACGGAAGCGGCTAAAATGGGTCTAGCGGTCAACGAGGGGAAACCAAGTATATGCTGTCAACAAGAAGGGACACCCAACATCGTAGAAACGGACAAAACATCACGATCGACAGCTATAACTTTGAGGTAGTGAGGGACTTTATCTACCTCGGTTCTGCTATAAATTCTAACAACAACATCTAAGAAGAAATTAAACGAAGAATAACTCTTGCCAACCGCTGTTTCTTTGGGCTAAGAAGGCAATTGAGTAGTAGAGCCCTATTCCGAACAACTAAGGAGATTCTGTATAAGACTTTGATCATCCCAGTCCTGCTTTATGGCGCTGAAGCTTGGACTCTATCTAAAGCGGATGAAATTCGAGAGAAAGATTCTTCGTAAAATGTTCGGTCCCGTTTGCGTTGACGTGCTTTGGAGAAGGAGATTTAACCACGAAATATACGAGCTGTACAGCGACATCGGCCTGGTCAAAAAACTACGAGTAAGTCGTTTAAGATGGCTAGAACATGTAGAGCGGATGGAAACAAACGCTCTGGCTCGTAGAGTCTTTGAGTCTAACCCGGAGGGACAACGCAGTAGAGGAAGACCTCGCCTTAAGTGGCGCGCGCAAGTCGAAGGCGACCTCAATCGACTAGGAGTGCGCAACTGGAGGCAGTTAGCTAAAGACCGGGCTAACTGGAGAGGCTTGTTAGCTGAGGTCTCGGTTCACCCCGAACTGTAGAGCCGCCTAAGTAAGTTGCCGCCATGGTTTAGACAGGAGAGCATAGCGAGTTTGCTGTACGAACGTTTTTCGAGAATAACCGTTCTGTTGTCATCACGCGCGCCGAGGATGTTAGGTTAGGTTGGGTTAGGTTGAGTAGGGTGTGAGTTCATCACATTGAACTAAGCACCATATTAGTCCTATCGCCAACCTCAACGGTCAAAAACACCTAAATCACTTCGCCCAAAAAATTAATTTCTCAACAAAACCTGAGAATTGTTTCAAATTTGTTTGCGAGGACAACTTTGGATAGTATACCAGACTGAGGGTAATTGATTTTGCTGCGGTATGTTACGTTACGCACACGATTTCCTCGCCTCAATATTCATAAAGGAACGTGCAATACTTTATCATCACATCGTCAAAAAAAGTATCGTATTGCAATCGACGCACTCTTACTCTTACAGTATACAAGTAGATGTTTAAACGTTCCGAGTTGACACCGCAAATAGCATCAACAGCCGAGGACCACTGGAAAAATTTAAAAAAAAGGAAAGGAAGATAGAAAGAATTCTTCGACGGTAGCAATAACAACGACAAAGATAGCAGATCCAAAGAAACGAAAGGAAGGCTTCCAGAATAAGAGGAACAGATCGGAATCAGAAGGTACCACTGAGACTAACCACGGAGAAGAAGATGAAGACTGAATCTTCATCGACACGTCCTAAGCTCGGTGCCTCAAAAGACGAGCTACAACTTGTCGTGGTAAACGAGCATCAGCGAACGTTGGCATCAGATAAATCGAAGAGAAGGTTCCATCTTTTAAAATATTGTTCTCCCAGGGATCGCGATGGGCCTTGTGATGGTTCTCCTCACAACACTGTGTCTAACCTAACCTAACCTAAACCTATTGTTAGCCTAATTCACAAGAAATGATACTCTTTATCTGCTTTAACTATAGAGGTAATGCTTGAACGAATGAAACCATTTTTTCAAGAGGAAACAATTTCACTGAACCATTTGATGTCAAAAAAGGATTTGGATAGAGTGATGGCGCTAGGTACTTAAAAAAAAATTTGTGAGAAACTGCCAAGCAAACAACAGGGGGAGTTTTTTAAAAGTCAGCTGAGTAACTTGCATTCATTAGGCATGTTTTTTTGAAACCTCGTCAGCCAGCCGTTCATTTGGACAGTTACCAGCACATTTGCCAGCAAGATGAAGCCAGCCGAATGAATTTAGGCAATAAGCCTAAAATCATACCAGCATTTCGTATAAAACTATGCATTTGGTAGAAAAATTAGATAAATTCTGACATTTTTCTCTGGAATGTTGTGTGCATGAGATAAGAACGCAATTATGATTTAAGCAAATTGTACGGAAATTCTAAGCCACTTGTTGCTTTCAGCGCTGTTTGTTCATTGTGAATTGAATTTAGCCACCAGCAGGTTGTTGTTTTATTTAGCATGTGAAATGTGCCTCAACTGCCAACTACTGGCTGGCGAGGTTTCATAAAAACTCAACTATTGACAACATTGTTGAATGAAGTAGGTAGATCCACCAAATGTTGGAACAGAAGGGGCGAAAATGGGTCTAGTCTTGAATGTAGGCAAAACTAAGAGCTGCCAACAAACAGTCTACTCCTCTGAAGCATCGACCCATACAAAAGATGATAAAAATATCGGTCCCATTTGCATTGACGGGTTTTAGAAAATAAGATTCAACGATAAACTATCGGCGATCTGTAGAGCAAAGTAATGAAAATCGCTCATGTAAAGTGTTTCCAATGATTGGTACCTTAACCGGCTTTGCCTAACTCGAGGTAGTTGGCTATGAATGGAGCTGGCTGGCCAATGCCTTTACTTTTTGTGCCAACATATGGATGGAAGGAATCAGTTACCTTCTTTAATCTTATCCTTTCACTGCAGTAACTTACCGTCAGTTTCACCACATTTCAGCATCAGTAATTAAATAAACGAATTCTTTTCATTGCTATATAAGGCACAAGCTGATTCTTTTAGAAAACATAGAACCCTAGGCCATTCGTTTGTGTGCATTTTTTTTTTATTTTAAGGAAACAAATAAAAGGGACCTGCAATTTTAGGCCAATTCCGATGGGCTAAATTGAAAAGCTTTTTCGGGACAATTATACTCGCGGCTGTTTGTCAAACGTTTGCGAGAATTACGGCGAAACTCCTTCCAAGATACTGCTTTAAAAACCTATTTTCCGTCTCCATGTATCGGTTTCGAGAAGCTGAGCTGAGTCCCCCAAATTAATCTACTCCTTGAAGGCCTTCTTTTTTTTCTCTGATAGCTTCTTAAATGCTGGGCATTTTAAGTCACGCAGTTCAGAGCCTATGATTGCTGTTGAAAACAACGGCCATTATTCCTTTACATTCCTATTTATCGTTCTGGAACCATTTAGCCCCTCTCAACACCCCAACATCACAAGCTAAGCTTAGCTTTTAGTAAACGACGGTACCACAAAGAAATCTATCAACGACTTCTGCTGAGGACTTCGACGGAATCAAGTGTATTAATGGATATCTTTGTAGACAGTGTCATTTGTCATTGTCCAGCAAAAGTCAAACATCTTCCCATCGTTCGCATTGTAACCGGGGTCACCCTCCCAAATACGCTGTCCATATGTCATTACATCCCCATACCCGCATATAACCATTGAAGTCACCACCCATCAGGATATACGAATCCATATCTGCAATATATTCAAAGGCTGCATCAATTTCAACAACCTGATCGGCCCATATCAGTGTGGTTTTTTAGACCAGGAAAGTCAACAATCGACCAAATTTTCACACTCCGACAGTTCTTGGAAAAAACCCAGGAATTTCAGATCGATACAAACCATCTATTTATCGACTTTAAAGTCGCCTATGATAGCGTATATAGGGACGAATTATACAAAGCCATGTCAAGTTTTGGCATCCCCGCAAAGCTCGTCCGTCTGTGCAGGATGACCATGGAGAAATCTCGCTGCTCCGTTAAAGTCGGCAAGAACACCAACGATCCATTTGATGTCGAAAAAGGTTTGAGACAAGGCGATGCGCTATCATGTACTCTATTTTACATCGTTCTTGAAGCAATTGTACGAAACTCACAAGCCAACACCAGAGGTACAATTTTTCAAAAGTCCGTTCAACTACTTGCCTATGCTGATGATATTGACATCATTGGGAGAACGCGGCGAGCTGTCAGTGGCGCATTTGCAAGCATCGAAACGGAGGCGGCGAAGATGGGTCTGGCTGTTAATGAGGACAAAACGAAGTATATGCTGTCAACGAGAAAGGACTCTCAACATCGGCGACTCGGACAAATCGTCACGATGGACAGATACAACTTCGAAGTAGTTAAAGACTTTGTCTACCTGGGCTCCACTATCACTTCGTAAAATGACATCGGCGCAGAGATCAAGCGAAGAATCACTCTTGCCAATCGCTGTTTCTTCGGGCTAAGAAGGCATCTAAGAAGTAAAGCCCTCTCTCATAGAACCAAGGAGATATTATATAAGACCTTAATCATCCCGGTTCTGCTGTATGGTGCAGAAGCATGGACCCTGTCAAAAGCGGATGAAAACCTTCTGGGATGCTTTGAGAGAAAAATTCTTCGAGTGATATTCGGTCCAGTTTGTGACGATGAAGTATGGAGAAGAAGATTCAATGACGAACTATACGGGCTATACAGCGACGCTGACCTGGTCAAAAAGCTGAAAATACAACGGCTGAGATGGCTGGGACACGTGGAGCGTATGGACAACAACGCACCAGCCCGACGAGTCTTCGAATCCACCCCTGAGGGACAACGCAGCAGAGAAAGACCCCACCTTAGGTGGCGCGCACAATTGGAGAACGACCTCAACCAACTTGGTGTGCGTAACTGGAGGCAGCTGGCGAGGGATCGAGCTGGCTGGAGGGGCTTGTTGGTTGAGGCCGTGGTCCACCCCGGACTGTAAGCGCCACCAAAAGTAAGTAAGCATCAATTTCATCTGTGAAGGCTTCACTCCCCGCTCCTGATTCGGCGAGTACGATGGCAATAGTGCTATAGATTTGATTTTTTTAAACTTAAGCTTTAAGATCGCAAGTCTCACTCTTAATGGTATCAATTATCAATACTTTACCCGCGCGCCGCCAGCCTAGGACTTGTGAGTGTCACCACACCCCCTTGAGCAGTCAATGAATGTGCTACTATAAAGGGTTTTCTGTCCATCCGCAAGGTCCACAATTGCAGAACCCCTTTGCTTTGCTGAGGAGACACTAACTATATCTAGTCAAAATTTGACAGCCTCCCTAACAAGCTTATCAGGTTTTTTCCTGTGGGCGAAGATATGTTGATATCATCAGATATCCTAAGTAACTGATGATGTCGACTGCCGAGTTATAGACCGACCAACAGGCTCTCGTAAACTGCCCTCTTCAGACCTGACTCTAAAAAGTCCTAATTTGTGAGACTTGACATAATATCCGAAACTCGTTTATTTCGTCTTGTCATCTTGGATATGCGCTTCGTTTTCGTCAGCCATTGGTGAACCTAGGTATGCTAACACCCCCCTAACACAAGGTCAGCTGCATGAGACGGCTTATAAAATATTATTCGATGAAAAACGGAACGTGCTTACATACCAAAAAAAAAAGAAAGGAAACATCATTTGCTGCCAATGTGTGACCATCCATAACCATAACCTATACTACAACACTACATAGTTTAATCAATTATTTTCTCGGATGTGAGTAAACTGTTAACGAACACTATCGTATGGGATCTTATTACACCGTTATGCTTGAATAATTTATTTCTCTTGAAAGTTATTGCCACTCATTGATCCATCGTTAAGTAGGTATATAGATCGGGTTCCCAAAGCTATGAGTGTGTGTAGATATTTTTCGGAAATGATTGATGAAATCTGCTCTAGGTATATTACTTTTTCGTTGCGAACAATATTTACTATTTTTTTAGGAATAAATGTCAAAATACCAGTAGCAGTGTTGAATCCAAACAGCTAAAGCCTCCGGGATGTTGATGGTAAATATGAGCAACACATTTTCACTGGCACATCAAATGACTTTCAAAAAGTTGAAATCCTTTCTCATGAAATTGACAATAAATATGAAAAAATATATATAAAAATACACAAATAATATATGTACCTATTACAGTTTTTTGAAGTAGGCGTGAATCACGTCTCCATATACATGTAAACGATTTGCGTGGTTGGGATATCTCATTTCGGATTAAGGACTTATGGAAATCACTAAAGAATGTTGTTCGAAAATGTCCAGAATGGTTCTATTATAACAATAAAGATAACGGTAATAAATCTTTAGAGAGGAAAAAAACCTGCTATACTTAGTTTGTTGGTTATTAAGAAACTTTACATGGGGATATTTTTGTATGCCCCTCAGTGGGCTTGTGTGCGTTCAGGGTTTTGTTTGCTTTTTAATCGACAAAGTAAACTTAATCTGGGGAAGATTTTCTTTTGTATATTGTAAATGTTACTTTTTCAATTAAAACTTGTATGTTTAAGGGTGGGTCTCCCTCAGCTACGAACTCTGTGCTCAAGTAAACGTGTTTACATGTATTAGTGCACAGAATTTAAAATAGCCGAGCACACCCTCCCTTACCAAGATCACATTTGTGACTGCAGAAGTGCAGAGTGCAGACTCGCTCAGCTCAATTAATAAAAATAATACAAAATTGTCTGCACAACAAAATAAATCAAAACAACCAAAGGGAAGGGAAAGGGACAAGCTGTGCTTGCTGTTGCTATTGCTCCTGTTGCTGCAAACGTTGTTTATCTAATACACTGAAACCAAAAGTTTGTGTGATATAGAATTTCCTAACGCACACTTATGAATATCGCCTTCGTCATAGCGACGTACAATCGCAATCGTAAGCACAAATCGAAATATTTTAATAAAAATATCCAAAATCCATAATATGTATACAAATTTTCATTCCTGACCTTAGCTTTTATTTTTTGGCATTTTATGCTGGCTGTTTATAAAAACCTGTTAGGGCTAGTTTGTTATTATTGCTTTGTTTTGTGGGTTTGGGTTCCTTTTCAGTAGATATACATATCTACATATTATATATTTATATAGAGTATAAATCCTATCCAAAAACAAACGGCTGCAGCCCTGCTCGCACCATTTATGGATGTAGGTATGGATTATCTATCTAATATAATAAAAAGTTTGTCCTGACTGATTGGGGACGTCTAGGGCCTAGCCCAAATGGTAAGAGCCAGAAAACTCAAAGTTTCATTATAGTTTATATGGGAAAATTAATATTTTCCATCCGATTGATGGATGGATATACATGTATGTCCTATATGTACATATATTGTACTACTCCCAAATAGTGTTTAAAAAAATTAATAATAGTTTTTGGCTTTTTTGGCATTTTTTTTAAATTATCCCCCTGCTCCTTTTAGGAGAGAAAAATTACTTATTGTAATTATCTTCACTCTACAGAGATATGACTATAATGAGATCAATTTTGTAGATATAATACAGCAGCATCATGCGGAAAAAAAATAACATGAACGAAGCCGGGTGAGAAATGCCATGCTAGTAAGTAGATAGATATTGAGTATGTACTATCATTTTAAGTATTTTAAACACTGTGAAGTCGGTAGGCATTGAAAAAGTTGGGTAACCCCTAAAAATATTTTTTAGAGGAGCTTCAAAGCTGCACTTAATCTAGGGCCGCCTTACAAACCAACCACATGCGGCATGAAATACAAAAATAGCATCCTGTAGAACACTGTTTTTATATCGTGAATGAGTTACCTGCACAACGTTTAAAGTACAACAAAACATTACCCAGTTCTATATATTAGTTTGCCTTCAAATTTTGTAATAACAAACAATGAGTTTGCCCACAGGAACACATATTATTGTTGTCTCTAGAATTTGTAACCTCAACACAAATTAACAATTCTTCTCCAGACTGGTCATGCAAAACATTGACCAATCATTATGATTTATGAATAGATGACCATTTCAATATCACCAATAAAAGCGGATGTTGTGTATATATACTTATACTACACACAATAATTTTCAAAATATTAAAACACACAACCACTAATCTATTTTGAAAAGTTCGGCCTAAAATAGGGAACAGCAAAGCAACCAACCCCTTTCCTCATACAGTAGGTATTTTATTCACGATGACCCAAAATTGCATTTCGGTAGTTTGATTTGAACTCAACTCATGAGAATAAATAAAACATCATTCACCTCCCAGCTCCCACTCCCATACATATTCTCAAATCTTCTCAAGCCCTCAATCCATATCAATCATCATTCATCATCCCTTAAAAATATTCCGCTCTCAATACAATTTTTCATTTCGATTTGATTTCCCTATCATATTCATAATTATGTTACGTACATGTACCGTTTTGTAGGTAACGTCTACGACGATATTTATCCAATCTGCCTCTATGCCTCACAATCACAATGCTCGATTGACTTCAAACAACAACAATAATATTATTAAGTAATTAGTATGTATCTATCAGAAAACCAAAAAAAGGATCCAAATCCAAACTTGTTTTCTCCATATCCCAGTGGCAACGAATGCGGCAAACAACAATCTGCAAATTACAGACTCTCGCGAGAGAGCAAAATTATAGAGAAAACGATTAGCGCTGTGTCGGATATTTTGTGAACTACATTGCATATGTGAGCGTGAGTTCTGAAACAAAAATGAAACTGCTGTTAAATTGTTAACTTTTCAAAATGCAATTTTAACTATTTTATGAACCAAATCTTTAATTTGTATTCAATGAACGGATACATAAATGTTTGAATGTTATTCTGTTTTGAAAAGCTGACAAAAATAAGTTCTGGTTGCTCTACAAACACTGTTTCCTTTTGGTCACCTTAATTTGCAGATTATAATAGTTAAACTCAAAAAATCAAAATTCGAAGACGGTCACTAACTAATTTAACCCATTAACTATAAAATAAAATCATAAAAAAAATAAAAAAGTTCCATTTAGATATTGCCCCACCGGGGCGAAAAAAAAAACACCCAAAAAATGACGTTTTTGGGACTTTATGGTACATAAAAGTCAAAAAATAAAAATTCTAAGACGGTCACTAACAGCGTCTATTTATTTACTGTCGAAAGCCGTTTACTGCAATCAATTATCTCTTAAGCCCTGCAAGCCCCATCGGGGCGAAAAATCATATACCCTCGAACACCCAGCCTTAATATAAATTCTTTGTCATGCATCTGGAGTGTAGGATATTATGTATATTATAGTTGAGAGATGTGTTGGGAACATGTATGTACCTATCATCTAGCTAGAAGAGAGTGGAAGTACTTTTGATCACTATTACTGTATAAGTTGTCAGAAGTTTAGTGTGTGCCAACATTGTATAAAAGCAACTATTCAAGGAAGATTAACTCAGCCCGGTGGAGTGACATGCTGAACACGCTCGAAAACACTTTCAACATCCCATCCTATCTCTTACGGATGGTGAAAGACTACCTCGGAGACCGGGAGTTAATCCATGAGACCACAGAAGACCAAAGAAGAATGCAAGTAACCTCAGGAGCAGCCCAAGGATCAATTTTGGGGCCTGACTTCTGGAACATCTCGTACGATGGCATTCTTCGCATGCGGAGTTGCCGCAAGATACCTTCCTGGTGGAGTATGCAGATGATATCGCCGCGGTCATAATGGAATAATGAAACTAAACCAGGTCATGCGACGAGTAACCTCCTGGATGGATGAACTGAACACGGTCTCATTTTGGCTACAGAAAAAACCGAGATAGTCCTTTTGACGAAGAAACGGATCCCTACTCTAATCGACTTGCAGACGCACTTCGACAGGAAAAATACAGAAAGCAGATGGCAGCTGTGCAGAGACGCTGAGCTCTACGCGTAGCAAGCGCCTTCCGAACGGTCTCGGAACTAGCCAGCAGGTGTGACCCCTATAGACCCCTTAGCGGCAGAAAATAAGTGAGCTACTACGTCACCCAGTTCCTTACCGGACACGGTTATTTGAACTTCTTCCTCCATAGGATCTGCAAAGCAAGCAGCCCTGCCTGCCAGTATGGGGTCTCTCTGACAGATGACGCAAACCACACTTTCTTCGCCTGCAGTAGATGGGAGGATCAACGGCTGGATCTGGTAGTAAGCATTGGTGCCATTACTCCAGACCATATAATCGGGAAGATGTTTATGAGTGACTAGAACTGGGGCCAAATCAAATACTTCGTAGAAAATATTCTCAGGACCAAAAAGAAAGAAGAAGACCCAAACTGAGAGAGAACCCTTCAGGGTTCATTAGGTATTCTCTCCTCCATACAAAAAAGCATTGTATAATATACCAGATTTAATAAAACAACTCACTTTTATACGAGGCTACAGAACCAGTCAGATGTCTTTTGTTCAGGATACTACAAGCAACAATATAGATTATACAAGCGATTGATAAAGATTTATAAAGTCTTCGTGTATGAAACTATAGAAATATTGCTACTTGCACTTAAAAAAGATGTAGGAATGAGGAACTTTGCCGAGTAATAAAGGGTGTCCCATAATTTCACGCAAAATTTTAATTTCCGCCATTTAATAAGTACACTGACGCCAAAGAAAAAAAATGTGCACGACTGGGTCGCACGAATCTTTCTCGTTTATTGGGAATTTCGTAGAATCTCAGTCATTTCAGCACGTTTTACTTTCAAAATCATACCCACTCAATACGTACTCAGGTTTAGTAACTGAACCCTTGTTAATTAATTTTTTTTTTTATAATGCACTAGTGCTCAAGGGGTTTTTTTTTCCTTATAATGCTAATGCACAGCACGAGTGTAAGGGTTAATAGGGAGGATAGAGAAGAGGTAATGGTGCACATTGGTTTTAAACATACGTATTAACAGTGTTGTACACTTGTCATACTTTCAAATTTCACCCCGAACTGACATTTAAAGGGGGTAAGTAGGCGATGAAGAAACAAATCCGTCCAAGCGTTTAGGTTTCAGACCTATGGGACAGACAGACATACGGATAGACAGAATTGCGAGACCCTATCCCCTATCATAGTACCTAATGTGTGTCAGAATTGATTAAAATCTCGAGTTCGAAATTTTGTACGAAAACAATATTTGTCTCCTATTATCTACGTATACGAGAAAGTTAATAATAAACGTTTTCTTGAGATGGCCAGCGCAAAATCCCGACCTCAGTGCAATTGAGAATTTGTGGGCTGATGTGGAAAGAAGTTTGGGAACGGAAACATCGAAAAACTCCAACGAATTGTTTAGTAACATTGAACAAGCTTGGAGAAAATTCCCCGTTCAGCTATGTCAAAGGTTATCAAAACGGTGTGCTGCTGTCATTGCAAATATAGGGGATATCCCACAAAATATTACCTAATCAAATTTTATAATTTTTAAGAGTTGAACTCAAAAACCTAATTTTTTATATTTATTTTTGTATTTAAATTATATTGCAATTTATTTCTTTTTTCTAATTACCTATAGTTCCACACAAAAACATACTTTCTGTTTTTTTTTTGTATTTGTTTTTATTTCTTTTTATTTAAATTTTTATTATCATTAATACGCTATTATTTTTGTTTATTAATGTCGTATCGAAATTGTTGTTAAATAAATCAGCGGTAATCACATCCTCAGAAAAAAAAATATTTGTTTCTAATAAGTGTTCCACCGCTGTACCTATAATCATTTCGAGTAAAAAGAATCTTTTAATGTTTTATTTTATTTATCTCAAGTAACTTATAAATTAATTCATGTAACGCTCACCTCAAGAGCAGTCTAATTATATAATCTGCATCTGATGAAAAAAAAAACAGACATTTTTAAACTTTCGTACATAATTCGAGTACGACAATAATTTGAGGGGAATGTCAAAAGTTCAAATTCGCTCGAACAAGTGTCAAATTCACAATCTGAGGTTAAACTTTTACAGTTCCGCATACGCTCAGTACTCGAATGAAATCCAATATTTTTGGTCGGTATGGATTGTCATTGCCGCCACCTTTGTAATGGCTAGGCAATAGTGAAAGTAATTTGATATCCTTAATGTAAGTACAAACTACTCGCATGCTCTTTGTAGTGTGTGGGCTACAGCGTTGACCTTTGTAATTTGAAAGCGGAACACTGAGGATTAGTAGGGATTAGGAATTTGTTCGTTGTGTTAATTCTCACAACGAGGCAAACTATTCGAAGCAATTCGATCGTCCAAGGAATTGCAATATAATCGCAGTGCACTGGAAGCAGATACAGCGTTTATTCAATCTTAGAACCTGGACAAAACCCAAGAAGTAAAGATTCGAAACGAAAAATTTATCTATCGATAGTAAGAAATTGATCAAATGGGCCGACTGACGCAGTCTTGCCATTGAGATGACTAAAACAAAACCTGTCCCTTTCACAAAATTTCTTTTCTCAACCCCGTCTCTCAAAAAAATCCACTGAGACGTAAAATTGCTGTTTACAAGCTAAAGGACGATTCCCGCCTTTAACGCCTCTAGAATAGGTGGAGTATACCATGAAAATCTCAAAGGCATCTAGATGTATGAGCATGGTCATAAATTCCAAACTCAATTGGAAGGAAAACATTCATGCATTCAATCATTTTCAATGGTCCGCTTATCCATTAAGTGGGTCGCGGGTGTAGGTTGCTTAAGTGGACCCTCCATAGCTCTCGATCCTCCGCCATCGAATACAAATCATCTAGGGCAATCCCCCTAACGGGTAGAGGAGAACTTGATCTAACCATCTCATCCTGGGTCTACCTAGAGGACGTCTGCCTGATGGTACGGATTCCATAGCACGTCGTGGGATCCTGGTCGGGGACATGCGTTTAACTTGTCCAAACCACCGAAGCATGGACCGCTCTGTCCGGAGAAGTAGCTGCTCGACATTGAGTTCCTCAGTTCTGGTATTTCGAATGCGATCTCTACGGGTCACAGCAGCAATACAACTGAGGAATCTCATTTCGGCAGCTTGTATCAGCGATCTTATTCTTTCGGTCATTACATTACCCAAACCTCATGAGTCATGACCATAGGTAAGTTTTCTTAGTTGACATCTATTGGTGGATTTACATTACCACGCCACGCAATTTTGCATGACTTCAGAGAGAGAGAGAGATCCGTTTGCTACAGTCAAGGCTAATGATCTGTAAGAGTAAGACCAAAAGTCTCCATAAAAAAGTTATGGCGTTCTAAATTCAACTGTTAGGCTCGGCGTCTCACTCTTACACATCATTACCCTTGACTGTGGAAAAACGGATCTTTCTTTCTGAAGTCATGCAAAATTGCGTGGCGTGGTAATGTAAATCCACCAATAGACGTCATTCACATGACGACCAGGCTAGCCCAATGAAAATTCAGCAACATGAAGATATTAAGCTGTCAGATCTAGTAAATTAGATTCCCTGAACGCCCTCATTCACAATGTATAGGCAGGTAGGTGGCTTAAATATAAAAATTAGAATTTTGGCAATTGCAATTGTCACAAGAGCAGCCGTTCTATAAAAGGTGAAGGAATGTATGTCCACATTGTCCATATTCCGACAGCAAGAGAAAACAATCGAACTCTTTAAGTGCTCTAAAGGGTGGGCCAAACACAAGTTTCTTTTTAAAAAAGCAATAAAATGAACAAAAATAAAATTTGTCCATGTATTTTGGCTTTATTAGTAAGAAAAAACATTCCCATTAATTATGAAACACATCGTCGTTCAAGTGGCTGCCTCGGCTGACTTCGCAGTACCGCATTCTGTCACTCCAATTTTCCAAGACCTTGTTGATTTTTTTGGGCTGGAGCTCACGGATTGCTATTGGCCTTAAGTGCTTGAATCGTTTGCGGATTGTTGACATAACATCGGTCCTTCACGGTTCCCCACAAAAAAAAAAAAGCCCAAGGAGGTCAAATCGCAGCTCCGAGGCGGCCAATTGACATCGCCAAGACGGCTGATAACACGATTTGGGAATTTGGTGCGCAAAAGATCGATTGTGGCATGGCGCGCCATCCTGCATGAAACAGAGGTCGTCCAAATCAATGTCTTCAATTTCAGTAGAAAAAGTCTGTTAACATGGTTCTGTAACGCCTACCGTTGACCGCAATTTTCTTTCTTAACGTAGCGGCCGAGAGGAAAATGTACAGCAGGCGCGGTGGGTGCTTCATTTCGCCCCAAACTTCATTTCAAAAAACGCACTATTTGGGAAACAAAGCACTCACTTTGGAAATAAGTTTTCAATATTTCGCCAAAGTTGCTCAAGCGTAAAGTGACTCATTTTGTTCTGCGGAAATATATTACTGACTTTTTGTCAATATTTCGAGCGGGAAACAGCTGTCAGTGTCAAAATAACCTATAATTTAAAAAGAAACCACTAGATGGACCACCCGTATTTCTTACTGGACAATAATTTAGCAAGTATGACTGTGCGTACTTAGCACATGACCGCAAACAAAGCCTAGATTAAAAATGCTTTGTACCAGAATTGCATGAAAGAGATAATGTTTGCAAATCAGTCAAAGATCCCGGCGCTTTCTTCGGAAGATGTAGAAATTGTAACAGATAACAACCAATCCATGTGTATGACATTCTGCATAGTAAAAGAATGTGCTCTGTGATCCGACGAACCTGTTATCTGTCAGTCAGCTGATAGAGAACAACAACAAAGTTGCTTTCAAAAAAGATACATCCTATATTTATAACAATGAGATCAAGGTAGTTGCATCAGCTGTTATGGCGAATTGAGTATACAAGCTGAATACAAATGATACAACGAAAATGATAAGCGGTTGAAGGTACTGCTAGGCAAGATACAGTATTCTGTAAAGGAAAACAGTCGAGGTTGCCATTTTCTTATATTGGTTCCAGAAGCAAAGATGTGCTGGTAGTAGTACATACATGCAGATGTATGCGGCGCAATGGAGACCAAGTCAATGAATAAAAAAAATCAATAGGTGGCGCAACAGGCGGGTAGACACCCTAGGCCTAGCTTCTCGCAACCATTCGTTTGTGTGAGTTTTGTATTTTTTGGCCGAGTCCGAAAGGCTGAATTGAGAAGCTTTTTCAGGACAGTCATATACTTTTGGATATTTGTCAGACGTTCGCGAGAGGTGGCGCAGTAGAAAAAACCTTAAAATGTAATTTATGTTTTTCCGGGAATCGAACCTGAGATCCCTCGCACAGTTAGTCCAACACACTAACCACTGCGCTACTGCGCGTGCGCCCACAAGTAGACACGTAGAGAGTTTACTGCATAAATTAAAATGATCGTCGACAGTAGCAAAGGCCTTAGAGAAGTCCAAATACATTAAGAAATGAATTTGTCCTCGTCCAGAGACTGCCTATAGCGGCCTAGCCTAATCTCTTCCACTACGTTAATGACCGCAGTTATGCAGCTGTGATTTTTCCTTAAGCCAAATTGCATCAATGAAAGAAAACTGTTACAGTTAATCGGCCCTATCATGGTATCCGTTCCGAAAGAAAAATTCTCCGATTTTGTACGAATCGGAGAATTTTACTTCATAGTAATCGTTCCGATAAGCTGTTCGGAACATTTCTCCGACAAAACGTAACGCACACCGGTAGTATACGTTTTATTGCGATGGTTTGTGTTTTTTGCACCTGGTTTTGACAGCCACACGTCAATTTCTCTCCGATGGTCTCCGACATCTGTTCATTGCGGAAAGATTTTATTGAACAAAATGCGTTGATGCACATTCGGACAACGGATACTATGAACGAAAATGCAGTATCCGACTGGATTGGCGTTGCGGAGAAAATTACTCTCCGAACGGATACCATGATAGGGCCGAATATGTCAGTAATAATGTAACACTAGACAACAGTGAAATGGTATTTCAAATATTTTCAGCCATTATTGCTGGACTATTACTGGAGACATTCCAGAAGAAGAATTTAAACGAGCACCAAAAAGACAACGTCAAAATTCGGCACAATAAATCAAATATAATGTTTTTTTATTAGGCAAGATTTTACTTTACTGCCAATTCAAAAATTACGTGTTTTATTGCACAAACCGATTGATTGCAGTGCCCTAAACACAAATCTGAATAAAAATTTGACGCTCTATTACTGTTTTGGCATGACACGCCCCCAAAGTTTTAAAAATTTCATATAAAATACATAGTACTAAAATTTCAAGAACGGAGTGTCCAATTTTTCTAAAATTTATTTTTTTTTATATTCCCTAAATGTGCAGTTAACTTATAAAAAAAGTTTCATCAAAATCGAATCATAAAGAAAGACCGAAGATATAAGGTAATTTAGGTACTACATATTTTATATGGTATTTTTTTTTTACTTTGGGGGCGTGTCACGACCAAACGGTAAGAGAGCGCCAAATATTTTTTGCAGATTTGGGCTCAGCGCATTATAGTCAATCAGAATAAACAAAAAAAAAGTATTTTTTTCGAATGGGCAGTAAAGTAAAATCTAGCCTTTTATTATACAATATACATATTTGTGAAAAATTAAAAAAATATATTTTCCCAAAAACCGAAACTAGTTTTTTTTTTTTCGTACTCATTTTCGTATTCAGCGATTTAAAATCTAGAAGAAAAGTTACTTCGCATAAACAATACCGCATTTCAAAGTAAAAATGTTTTGCCTAGTGAATATGCTTCTGCATTATCCTTTTAAAGACTTTCGAAAAATAAGGAAGAATGGAAATTGGGCGGTACCTAATCGTTACTATTTGTACTTTTTGGGATAGAAACAATTTTCGCATTTTTGCACTGAAAAAGATAAACACCGGTAGAATTACAGGAAGATTGTTTTTACAAAGTTAGGTTAGGTTAACGGGTTGGTGAAGCTAAGTAGCCTCCTTTTCACCCCACTTAGGTCCTTGTGGACCCATTGGGATACCCTTTGAAGGGATTAGCCGTGTTTCACTGGCTTTATTTCATCCTTCCCGTGGTCACTCGACTTTGTCCAACCATCTCGCTGCCCTCAGAAACCTGTAATGATTGAGAGTTCTTGGATATCCTGGAAGCAGTAACTTCCAAGTGTTCTATTCCTCAAGTGACAGAGACTCGGGCAGTGACAGAGAAAGTGAGGGGGTGTCCTCGTGGGCCTCTTCATCACCGCAGCCTCTACAAATCTCGTCGTTCTTGAGATTTAGTTTCATTGTGTGGCTTCTTTTACAAAGTTAACATACATAACTAATTTAACATATTCCACCTAAACCAACTGCATTTGACTTCACTGACAACAAGCTAGCAACGACCATCTGTACTTGCAACACATGGAAATTCGAAAGGTTCTACTAATACTCTAGAAGAGACGGATGGACTACATTAAGGTCAGAGAAGGGAAGTTTAATTTAGTTTTTGTTTAGAAGGTTTAAATCTAATTCTAAAATATCGTCCAAACTGGGGCTATTTTTGTCTGATCATAAAATAAAATATCATTAGAATAATACTAACAAAAAAAAAACATCTATAAGAGTACCTACTTGATATTATGTGCTAGACGTCTAGCGGAACACCGCCTATGACTGACAAGTTATTCATACTCATGTCTCACGTGAAGCTAACCATTTTTTAAAACCATTTTTGACTTTTTATAGCCACTTTTGACGTAGGTAACTAAAACTATGTTCTACAGAACTGCTTATAAATTATGTAGCACTTTGTCCTTGTACTGCTTTCACAATTTGCTCAAGAAAAAGCGCACAAGTGGTAACCAAAAATAAACAATAAACATTATTGCCACCTTTGCTATATATTCACCAATTATAACTAACCCATGTCTTGTTGCAAAATGATTCATAAAAAGGTGCACTTGGTTTAGAAAAGATAATTTATGACCACTGCGAACCATATGGTACCACATTTCACGAAAACTGTTATACAAATTGTAGGTATTCAAAATTAGATATGCAATTCAATTCAATTTAATTTGGGACTCACCTTTTTCGCTGTGAAATAATCGGGTCTGAGCTGTTCCTGAATTTCCTGTTCCGGTTTATTAGCTGGTGCCTGCACCGTTGATCGGAATCCGTCCAGAACCCCTTTGAATGTAAACTTCTTCATTGTTTATATCAAATTTTGTTACTATTACACTGTTCACGTAAAGTTATTATTTATATTTTTGGTTGATTTCTTTCACTTGCAACAATTTTGTTCGTTTAAATAAATAATTTAGGTTGATTTATATTTTTTCTGTATATTTGTGTTTCCAATATTGACTTTAACAAATAGACATTTAAAAACAATAACACATTCAGATGGATCTACTTATTAATTTAACAACACACATATATCTATTTTTTTTTTTTACTTAGTTTGAAAATTGTTTGCTTTAATTTGTTCTAGAAACACAAAAAACTATTTACTTATTAGAAATAGGAATATTATTTATATTTTCTGTTAGAGTATATTGTTATTGTTATTAACCAACATGTTTATTATTTACAGACATGAGGATTAGCTTTTGCTGTTTAGAGAATGTTGTACAATTTTTTTGTTTGGTTTTTCTTCTAATTATATTGACAACGAAATTAATAAACACATTTATATATTGTTATATTTGCTATGATTATATAAATATTATATTTTTTTTTTACAAACACTTAACACTTAAACTTGTAGAGGGGCCAAAACAATTTGCTTCTTCTAACGTTCTTCTATTATGAATAGTTTTATTTTTTTGTATTTATTGATATATATTTGTTGGCTCTAATTAGTTTTATATATTTAGTTAAAGTTGAGTTGCGATGTTTCGGGGGTTAATTAAGTTTGTGCAAGTATCCGGGAAATTATTGTACGATTTTTATTGAGGATTTTCTTTTGTTATTCAACAAACGAGCAGCTGGAAAACAAATTGAAAAATAATTTTAATTATTTTGGGAACATATTTTTCAAAGGCTACTTTGATTTTTATATTTTTTAAGGCGATTTAAATTTGATTGGCAAGAACTTAGTTTTAGAATTATTTCTAATCACCCACCGCCACCATTTTTTTGTAGCCTTTCTCGTTTTAAAAAGCAATCGCAATTTGAGTCATATATGCACCAGGGGGCTAATGATGAGTAAGGACGAAGACACAACACAAGATGGAAAGGTGAACAATTTTTGTTTTCCAAAATAAAAAAAATAAATAACACTTTTCTTTAAAAAAAAGTTGTGTTTTTTTTTTGTATATATTTGAACACCGAATGATAAAACTAAAGAAGAATATGTATGCTTTTGGAGCATAGAATCCAACAAAAATAAAATACGATACGTTATCCTTCGCGACGTTAACTGGAATGTCCTGTGTCAAGGAACATCACTTAAGAAATACCCACTAATACACGCTAACGCTGATGGTTTTTCCCAAAGCAATATAGGGAAAACTGTACGAAAAAAGCTGGCATAAAGGAGACACTTTTCCCCAATCAACATCATCGAAAGCTTAGCTGCTGTGGTTTGTCCTTTTTCATGCCGTGTTAATGGCACAAAAAGTAAAACTACTCTCGTACATATATGTACAGAAGAGTGGAAGAATCAAGGATAAATTTGGCACTGGCATAGTCAGATTTAAGTTTGTGCCGCTCTCTTTGTGTACCTACCCTACATTTATATAAATTTTGCCATACATACATATAAACCATGTGGAGGAAAACTATACTCCAAAGTCCAGATACAGACAAGGTAGTCCTTTGGTATCAAAACAAAAACAAAATTATAGATTAAGCTTTTCCTTCTCATGCAAATGTATACAAGCGCACACGCATACAGTTAGCTGTGGATACAGATGGATAACTTTAGCTAAGGTTTGGCGCCACAATTCATCTTCTATTAGCATAGGTAGGATGGTATTGGGGTTGCTTCGCATTCGAATTTCCTTTGAGCGACGTGAGGGATCCTTGATTAAGGTATTTATGTTGGTAATATGTGGAATTTCTAGCAAGTACCATCTCAAGTCGAATTTTTCATTTCTTTCTTCTTCTTTTTTTTTTTTGTGGGGAACTGGTGAAAGTTCAGCGCATGCGAATGGCACGTATCATTATCCTTACTACGATATGGCAAGCACTCTCTCAAATACGCATTCAACAGCAACAGTGATGAATCCAGCAACGTGTACACTGACACACATCTATATACATAAATATGATTTTCGTGCAAAAAAGAAAACACCGCGACAGATTAATTTTCACGGATATTGATCTTTAAAGTGAAACAGCCCTCGCAAGTCCTTCTCCGTTTTTTTTTTTTTGTAGTCAAGGCATGCAGGCTTTTGCGCACAAAATTCTAATGAAATCATCGTGTTATGTGTGAGTGAAAATTCGCAACAACAACGCAGGGCGCTGAATTTAGAACGCGATGCTGACGCTGAGTGAGACCGAGAAGATAAGTGCTATTTGTATCTGTACACATGCATCGGTAGCAAACACACGCGCGGTTTTATTGTTTACTTTGGCCACGCATGGGAGTAGGGATAAAACCAACAAGTGATTTCACATGTACAGATATGTGCCGCTATGTGACATATTTAAATTAGATTGTGAGAGTATTTGTTGTAAAATCTCTTTGAAATGAGTTCACCAAGTTGTATAAGCTCAGTCGGTGGTAGGTAAGTGTTGCCATTGGCATATAGTGTATTTCATTTGTATACCTACTATACGAAGGTTAGATGGACATAGAACATGTTAGATGACTAAGGGTAGTAGTGACTCACTATCTGTACAATATCAAGTGACGTTCTTCCAACAAAATGTTTTGAAATTTCAGTCTGACATCGGATGTTAAAAACAATCTGCATAGAAAAGACCATGGACCCATCCCCTTATGATCCAATTAGATGCCACTACATCAAGTTTTAGGCTGCGTGAAGTAGTCTTGACTACGTTTCGGAGTTTGGCTGATGGGCTGATACAAAGTATGAATAAGACAACAAAGTCTTAATGCAACTTCCTGAGGTAGACTAGTCTCCCAAGAAGCTAGACTATACAGAAGAGTACTGTAAGCACAGGGGGTAACCGAAATGAACTAACAATTGATTCACACGGCGATATTCTAGAACTAGTGAATCCCCCTGCAGCCGCAGCCTATAGTCAAGGATAGCTCGACGTCTATTAGCTTAGCTTCCTAGATCAAACTTGTTAGAGCTTAACGTATCGTGGGTCGTTCATTTAAATGAACTGTCAACCAATACGGGTCATGCATTTTTTTTTTCAATTACAACTTTTGCACAATATTCGGGGACTAGGATCCGAGAATGCTATAATGACCACTGCTGTCAACACCAACATCTGTAAGAAAAAAGCCATACATCGTAGATTTTATCGGGAAATCGTTCCTCAAAATGGTACATATGA
This sequence comes from Cheilosia soror, assembly GCA_949372485.1. Lineage (NCBI taxonomy): Eukaryota > Metazoa > Arthropoda > Insecta > Diptera > Syrphidae > Cheilosia > Cheilosia soror. The sequence continues at coordinate 38,553,641 of OX443563.1, forward strand.
CCATATGAGTGTCCTACAAGACAGACAATGAATGCGCAATGACAATCAGTAAACTTATAACAGCCGCTAGGATATCACTTTGTCAAAACAAGTAAACTTTGGAAATCCAAGGATTATACAATCTACAACAATTAAGATGCGGAACTGACACCTAGGTATCTGGAATCATCTCAGATAGCTCTTGAAGCATTTTAAATTTGTCTTTCCCGAGAGATGTATCATAAAAAAAATTAGTGATTTTAAAGAACAAAAAAAAGCAACTTCTTCGGTTGAATAATGAGGAGGATTCATCACCCCAAACTCGCAGTTGTAGAGATTTGGTTTTGAATAGAAATGGATTGAAAAGGCGAGTACATATTTGCGACTCAGTTATGCATTTTAGTCAGCGGATTATAGATCGGAGCTATGTTATCCAAAATTTTCAAGTGCAATCAAACCATTTACCAACTGTAACAATTATTTACTTACTGCAGCTTAGGTGCAGAAACGCGAAAAATGTTTCAAAAAATGCCCCGAAACACTTACCACAAATGCTTTAAAGACTTCTAATAAGCATCCAAAAAAACTGGCCAAAATCCATCAGGATCAGGCCAGAAACGCAACATAGAACACACCCAAAAACGCAGCAGAATATGTCTCAAAATTATCCTGGAAAGTATCAAAAACGTCTCAAAATTATCTCAAAAACCACTAAAAATGTTCCGAAAAAAATGTAGCAGAAAAAGAAATCCTTAATGCCCCAAAACGCTAAAAAAAATGCCCCACCAATATCGCAGTCAAAAGTCCCAACGCATTTTTTAAGATCGCCCCAAAAACGTCTCCAATCTGTCGCAAAAAAAAAGCTCCCAAAACGCGACAAAAACGCAACCTAACGAAGGCAACAGACAAAGTTGAATCCATGTCGACATCGAAAAGACCTAAGGTGGATAGCATCGGCAACTTTCAAAGGTTATTTAAAGTCACATCTCAAAGGGCATATTCAGTGACGTTCTCAAGGACAAAACCGGGATCGCTGGTGTGATGATGATCGGAGTGATGATTATCACTCTGAGCGATGATGGTTGGGGGTCAAAATGGAGCTTTCATGTAGTGTCCTGAGCATCGTGAAAGACAAGGCCTCTTATCATTTTGGATGGCGACTGGCGTTCAGGGTCAAATGAAACTTATCGCCTGCAAATTTAAGAGATCTTGCGATCTCTATTAGTTTGCAATAAGCAAACGACGAGAAGTTTGATCATGTGGGAAGCTAAATGTTTTTGCAAAGGAGGATGTTCCAATCAGAATCTCAACCGAATCTTTTTTCATTGACGAGATAGTTGAAACCAATCAGTCACTCCCGACTCACAACTGGAAAGTTGGAAGAGCCAAGTGATCTTGTGATCAATAAAGAGTCCCTTCATGATGACTCTGTTACAATCATTCCCATGACTTTTGCTTATTTTTTTAGATCAACATTCTGCGAATCGCTTTTTTGTCCTGTCCAAGACAAGGGATGTTCTCCCAATGTGAAATGCATTTACTGAGCTCCCATGGCCAAGTTTATAGCTGATTTGGGGATTCAGCAGAACGGTCCTGATTCTATAAAAGGAGATTCCGAATCCGAGCCTTTTTGTGGCTAGTTCATCAGCATTTTCATTTCCTACAGCTACAATTCCCTTATGGCCAGGAACCCACCATAAACTGGTTTTGTTTCTGGTACTAAGTGTTTGGAGGGTGTTGAAGCAGTGTTGCACTGATTTGGAGTAACTGATAGATGAGCTAAGATCTTTTATAGCTGATTGACTGTCCGTGAATGTTAGCGCCTTTAATACCGTAGTATTAGTAGATAATGTTTGCGCTTTCTTTGATGACATGGAGCTCTGCCTGAAAAACAGTAGGGGTTTTCCCCATAGCCATACATTACAATTTGGCCTATGAATACCAGCTCCCACCCAGGATTCCATTATGGAACCATCCGTATACCACTTTATGCCTCTTTGGCAGTTTGGTGGGCAGTTGCTTGCCATTGCTTCTCTACTGGTCTCAGTGAAGAACCATTTGTCGATGTATAAGGTTTTTGGGATGCGGTCTGTGACCGCGCTGATCATTTCAAGTTTTTGAATTTCTGACAACAGAGTCGTTAGTCCCGGGTAGTTCTTGAGACTTATCTCTTTCGCTTGTAGCAAACTTGCCGAACTGCGAATTGCCACTTTGTTAATATGTATGTGGAGATGTGTTAGTCGGCTCTCACACTGAGGCAACATTCAATAAGCAACTGGCAATAGGAAACACGCAAAATTATCGCTCACAATTATTTTACTTTAAATTAAATTAGGCGGCTCTCAGATTGAGGCGACAGGCGACATTGCGACAAGCAATAAGCAACTATAGTTACTATGGCGGCTCTCAGATTGAGGCAACAAGCAATAAGCAACTATAGTTACTATAGCAACTGCCAATAAACAATCAGCAATATTTTTCGTTCGAGCGATATTTAGTTGCTTTGATGTGAGACCTCTAATTTAATTCAAAGTAAAATAATTGTGAGCGATAATTTTGCGTGTTTCCTTTGCCAGTTGCTTATTGAATGTTGCCTCAATGTGAGAGCCGCCTTAGTCCTATAATGGCTTCTATATCAGCCGTAGGACAGGTACGCATAGCTCCAGATAGACCCAGACATACTAGGCGTTGTACCTTTTTAAGCTTTCAGATGGCCGATTCTTAGTTGACTTTGGTCTACCATACTAGTGAAGCATATGTTCCGCCTTATTATCACTGTCTAGATCCAGTGAATGTTTTTTGGGGAAATTCGCCAGGTTGTGCCATTCATTCGTCGGCACGCCCATAATGCTCTTGTTGCTTTTGTTATTTTATTGTTGATGTGGGAGTTCGAGTTTAGTCTTTTATCTAGGATAACTCTACATAATGATCGTATAATTTATTGAAATTTGACTCAAGTTTGGATTTCTTCTTTTTGTAAAAGGAACTATAACAGCCTTACTGGGATTTATTCACAGACTTTCATCGTTGCACCATTCAAGGACTGTCTTAAGGGCTCGTTGCATACGTGAAGTAATGCAGTCATTGGCATAACCAATTATATCGTAGCCTACATTGCTTAACGTATATATGTAGCAGGTTACCAATGACCAACGACCACAAGAGAGGTGAGAGTACTCCGCCTTTGATGGCTGTTAAAGATACTGAAGTTTGCCCTGAGGACGCGGTTATTTTACGAGTTTCCAGCATTCTTGGCTTTCACTTACCTACACTTAGTTTTTTTTATCGTTTGGGTTTAAGGACCCATAACATTTTTATGACACGTTCACCCGCATTTAAAGTAGTTATACCTACAAATCGGAGGTGTCTCGAACTTCGCCATAAGATTTTTTTATTCGCCGGAACTAAGAATCTCCTTTGAAGGATTATACCTTTTAACTGATGGGACACCCTATATATACGTAAGTCAATGGTTAGTACTGCAATTGAGTGCAGTTTTCTGTCAATAATTATTATTTTGAGATAAAGGCACGTCCTAAACCTTTGAGAGGTTTTCGTCGAGTTACAATGTCTTTTGTAAACATTTTTAAGGGTCTTTTACTTCTTGTCGAAAAATATTTGTCCTATAGCACTTTATCATATCCACTTTGCTTTAAGATTTAGGATGAGAACTATATCAATTGACGCTATTTCCTTATCTTACAACTGGTATACCTTCATGCCCAAATATTACGGTCTTTTGTCAATGCCCTAGCACTGGACTCATCCCAGACTTATGAGGTGCTATTTAAGTCTATAATGCCCGGTTAGAATACGAAGGTTGCTTTTGCTCATACTGATGCATGCTTGAAATCTTTTCCGGTTTCTTGACTCGCCTCAAGTCCTGAGTGTTGTTACAGATTCTAACTCAGTTTTGTTCGGATGGTCTGATCCTCTATTCCGAAGAATAGTTCAGTGCCTGCGAAAGTTCCTGATGTTTTCTTGCTAGGAATTCTGTCATTTCATTACCCCCTATCTTTACATGGCGCAAGGCTTGGAATCACCGCTAATGACTTTTGTCGCAGTTGCACGGATGAGGAGGAGGAGGAAACGCACCCTTCCACCTACTATGTAACTGTCCGGCGCTATTGTCGATTGGAAAGCAAACAGAGAGTACTTTTTCGGGGAGCTTGCTGATGTTGCCGAAACGGATATTAGCAAAATATGCAAATTTCTCAAAAATTCGAAATGGTACCAATAAGAGTAGCGGAAGTATGCGACTCTGCTTGTGGTATCACAATGGACCTTATATGGTGTAAGTAAATTACTCCGTACACTCAGAGAAAAAATGTGCACGACTGGGTCGCACGTAACTTTCTCGTTTATTGCGAATCTCGCAGAATGCCAGAGTCATTTTAGAAAAATTTTACGCTTATAATCATACCCACTCAAGGTGTAATTAATACCGTAAATACATACTACATAAACATAACCCTACGTATTTACTAGAACACTTTATTATGTACTTTCAAATTTCACCCCGAACTGACACTTGAAGGGGGCAAGTAGGCGATGAATTTCAAATTATACTGCTATGTACTGAAGTTTTGGACTTCACAAAAATATACCGTGTGTGAATACAGAGCGCGATTTGGGTAGTCATTTTTGAGAAATATTCCTAAAACGGCAATATTCGAGTTTTCTGAGAAAAACTAAGTATGTGATCATGTTTAGAATGCTTATGTTGTCTTAATTATGTATTTTGATCAAAATCGTTAGAGCGGTTTTTTGTAAAATTATGCTGACAAATGTTACAATTTGGATTCGAAAAGAACTGTTATTAAACTGTTTAGCTGAAAACTGAGTACGACATATTCTTCAAGATATAAACATTACCTAGCAGATATATTTTCATCCAAATCGAAAATGGCGTTTTTGAGATATGAGCAGTTTTTTAAAGTAGTTTTATTAGGGATTTGGGTGGATATCAAAGGACGTAGTCTTTTCAGGGAAAAACTGAGTTTGCTATCAAGTTAAGAATGACAATAGCACCTTAAAAATATTTTTTTTTTTTTTAATTTTTTTTTTACCGTTTTCGAGAAAAAGCCAATTTTCAAAACTGCCGTTGGTGGACTTTTTAGCGAAAAACTGGGTATGCAGTCACGTGAAGTATGCTTACATTAACTCAACTATCAATTTTGGTTCAAATCGTTAGAGCCATTTTCGAAAAAATCTAAATTTCGTAAAATTTTTATATGGGAGGTACCGTTAATATTAGGGCTAGAATAAAAAAAAAAAAAAAACGTCCCGAGCGGGAAGCCTACAAACTCTAAATACAAAGTTTGAAGCAAATCCGTCCAAGCGTTTAGATTCCCCAGGGGTGGGACAGACAGACATACGGACGGACAGAATTGCGAGACCCACTTTTTTGAGGTCCCCTATCATCGTAATATCAGAATTGATCAAAATCTCGAGTTCGAAATTTTGTACGAAAACAATATCTTTCTCTTAGATACTAAGGGCCGGTTTGTTCACAGCTGGTTAAATCTGTGGTTAGGTTATCATAGATTTAGTTTAACCCATGATTAAATAACTGTGATAACCAAAAAGCGTTTGTTCACTTATTTTTCACTTTGGTCACCAAACCACAGATTTGCGACAAATCGTTCCAGTTTTCCAGTTTATTTGTCAATTCAGTTGTTAGTTTAATCAATAGTTAAAATTGTCACAACCGCAGCAATGCATTCAATTTTTTCCACACTGTCTTGCATTGTATTCATCTGCCAGTTGTTGAAAATGCGTCCACATAGCAGATACGAATGCAACACACTATTTTGCTATTAATATTTCTTAAATTAATTTTTTATTTTTGAATGTTGTTTTGTTTTTGACTGTTACGTCAAAGCTTGAGCAAACAAAATTCCAGAATTTCCTTGGTTAATGTCATTAATCGACCAAAATCGCCTGGTTAACGATTTCTGTGATTAACTAACCAAATCATGGATTCTCTGGTTAAAATTTGACTGAACAAACAGATTCTATGATTATCAGCTGGAATAACCATTGATTAGACTTAACCAAAGATGAACAAACCGGCCCTAAGTATACGAGAAAGTTAAAAACGGAAACTAAAATCTAGTATGATGATCAAGCTTGATTTTAGATTTTTTTACTTTCTCGTATACGTAGTATCTAAGAGAAAGATACAAAGATACATATGTAGTATGTATTTACGGTATTAATTACACCTTGAGTGGGTATGATTTTAAACGTAAAATTTTTCTAAAATGACTCTGACATTCTGCGAGATTCGCAATAAACGGGAAAGTTACGTGCGACTCAGTCGTGCACATTTTTTACATTGAAACACAAATAATGGACAAAACAATCTTATTTCTAGATTGTTCATGATTGAATCGAGCGCAACAATATCTACTTAAAGTGCATGCATGCATTTTGATTTCTATTCGTTCCTAAAATTCGCACTCACTTACTGAGTCAATTCTCATAAGGCAGCATTAAAAATTTATTATTATTACCTATCTACTGATCTACTGATGTGAATGAATGATGTGATGATATATTATAAGATGGTAGGTGTCTAAGATCTAAGGTATAATGTAAGAACCCCATTCTTAAAATAATAGCGAAACAGGATTAAAGTAAGATATTTAAGCTTACTAAAAATCTAAAAACATTCTAAGATTTTTTTGCCTTGTTTTAAGAGTGTTCAAACGTCAAAATGACGTCAGTGCTACATATATATGAGGCGTGCTACATATCATGTACTAGCACATTAAGAACTAAGATATGTCGCGCGTACTTATGTCGCTACCCCAACAGGATTGAAGTAAGTTTTTAAGCTTTTTTTTTTAAAAAAAAAGGGGATTCCAAATCTTGGAGCACTCAGACGAATCTCGGTCTAGTGTACTACCAAGCAGAAACCCTTTTTTTGGTGTAGTGGTAGAGAAACTCTGATATTATTCGTTTCTCTTTATGGTCGGTGGCAGAGTATTGCTGTCCTCCGCCGGGGCTCGAACCAACGCCGCTCGGGTCACAAGCAATGACTCTAACCACTACACCATGGCCACCGCCTAAGATTTTTAAGCTTACTAAAAATCTAAATCGGTTCTAAGATTTTTTTGTCTTGAAAAAACGAGCTCAAAATAAGATTTTTGTACTTTAAATAAGATTTTCCGAGATTACCATACTTTCGTCAACGAACAGGCTTGAAATGACACTGATATTCTTGATTTTCAATAGTTTCTTTTTTCTGAGTGTATGTAATGGACAAATTGCCACCTAACCTAACCTAACCTAACCCAACCTACCCTCTATCCCCAAATGGTCAGGTACCGACCAAACCGTCACCATGTTTCTCCTATCTAGTTTAAAGTTTCTTTTAGACATTCCCTGAGAAATTTAGACTTAATGATGTAGGAATCAAATGCCTGGGTAGCAACATGGCTTTCTGACATTATAGCTTCATCATCACAGTTGGCTTTGTTTCTATCGAGGTTGATTTGGACACTTCTATCTATTTCATAAATTTCAAAAAAGTATGCTGGTACTTTTTTGCCCATTGACTTAAAATTTTTTGTTTTTTTATCTGAATACTCCTGCTCCAGTTCCATAATCAATTCTTGACCCATCTGTGTACCACTTTGCGGTGTTTAATTGCTCAGTTTTTGGATTCATTGTTGAAATATTTTTTGGTGGTAAGATTGTAATAATGTTCTTTTGAAAATGAAGCGTTCTGATGATATCGTCTCTAGGAAACGCCACGCCCAATCAGTTGAAATGATTATTTTTTTTGTGTAGAGCATGGAATTGCTTCGATATGATGCACTTTCGTCTTCATATAGACATTTGGACATTTTTAGAATCGTTCCACAACCACATGGTCCAAAAGGATCAGCTTCAGTATGCGTCGGCATATCAGTCTTTGCATTTTATTGAGTATTGTGCTGGCTAGATTGGTTCTTTATGCCCATGCACCAGTCAAATTTGCTCTTTAGATGTGTGTGGCTACAAGTGCATTTTGGTCCCTGTTCGTATTATGTTTTTAATTCCAATTAATGAGAGGTAGATATTATTGTAACTCATGTAAAATACTTTCATCTAAAATACGAATGGAACGTCAAGGTAAACATAAAAGTTGATCTACATCTGTAGGTATTGGATTCGTCAAAGAATTTCGCTTATCCAAACAATTTCAATTTCTATCGCATTAAATATATATAAGAAAAAGCCAAAATTTTTCTTGGCCTTTTGAGAATGAATAAACTAAATTTACATTACCAATCGCACAATGGATGATTATTGAGCGAAGCGAATAAAAGTATATAGTATGTATAATTGTATATTTTTGTATTGTATGCTGCTTCACAGACTTCCAACAAAAACATAGATACATTCCAGTACCAAAGGAAATTTATTTCGTTAACGCCAGTTATATCCTTGACTTTCAGCTGGTACATAACAAAATCCACTTCAGTTGTGAATTGTTAATCAAATTTATTCAAACAAAACAGTATATCGAGAGAGAAAAAGCACTGAAAGTTCATAAATGTTTGACGAAGTCATGCACGGATAGAAACCGACAACTTATGGGATTAGTATAGTCATTGGTCACAGTTACGGAATGATTTTTCATCACCTTACATGTAAACTGTTTCCTTAGGCAATGCTATAGTCAGTGAATCAAATAATTCAACTGTCAAAGAATTTGATTAGTTACTTGATAATTTTTTAAATTGACTGACATTTGTCATTTTTTAAATAACCAACATAGACAATACCCTCCTAAACCAGAAGTTCCCTAACTGTGGTTCTTAAGGACGTCGTAAGTTTTATTTTTTCACTGCTTTAAGACTCCGAAAAAAGCAAAGTCGAAGCTAAATCCAATAGTTACATTATAGTCGAAGATTAAGCGCGTTTATGTTCCCTGCATTCCCAGTCAGACTTGCTTCGTGGCTTGCACTCGTATATTTGCCTGGCACTCAAAATTAAACAATAGTTTTTCAATTGGTAGGGGTCGTTGCCAGCCAGATTCGTCAGGAGCATTGTCGCATACGAATTCGCAAACGACTTAAGGCCAATTACTTAAAATTCCCTTTTACTTAAAACATTGGAATGAATCATCAATTTTCACATACTGGCAGGTCTAGCAAGGTCTCTCCTATTTAAATAGCAAGAAGCCTATCTCAAGGCAAAGTCTACACTCTACACATTTTTCAGACGATTACTATTTATTTTCAGACGTTTTGCAAATTGCTTCAGACGTTTCCAATATCTGATTTTCTGATGATTTATATTAAATTTCAGACGTTTTTTCGATTTTTGCCGACGTTTCCAATTTCTTTTTCTGACAAATACTATTTATTTGTAGTCGACAAAATTTTAGCCATTAAAAGAATTCTAACAAATAACGATATTGAATGGAATTTCCGAAGTCTCTTTCCTCTTTTCTTTTGTTGTTTGTTATGGAAAAGTTTTGGCAAAAGATCTTACGAAAGTCTCTTTCTTTCTTTCATTTCATTTACCCCTCTCTCCCTAAATCCCAAGTAACCCATAGTATTACCATTACATTACAACGCTGAAAGAAGTTTTGAAATCAGTCGATTAGTTCCGCAGACCACAACCAATGTTTATAATTTTTCGTCAAATATTTAGGAGGGATTCATTTTCGACCCTAAACTCAACTGGAAGTCTAACAATATTAGATTTTCATTAGGTATAGGTTCTCAAACTTGTAAATGCATACAAGTCGGCATTTTTAAAGGTTCTATCTTTCGGAAATGCCAAGTTATATTTGATAATCTTTATGTACCTTCTTCCAGTTTCGATTTTAAAAAAGACGGTCGGCATCGGTGAATTAATTTGCCGACTGAACTCCTTAAGATTTACCGAGTCTCGATTTGATTTAAAGAAGGACAGTTGTCGGCAACGGTGAATTGGCGACTGAAATCCTTAAAATTTTGCGAGTTTCGATTGAAAAAGACAGTCGGCAAATGCAAACACATTAAAATTTGAAAACGACTGGACCAAATTGGATATTTCCTTCTGCGGGTTTTTTCATAATTGCTACGTGAAAGTTTGGGAAAAAGTAAGAGTCGGAAAATTCTCAACAGGTGGCGCTGTATGCGCACATTTGGATCTATACGGCAATGGTAAGACCACTTCTCTCATATGCATCGGTTGTGTGGTGGAACAGGCTTTCGCGGAAACGTGTTACGGCCTCTTTCGCCAAACTCCAAAGAACCTCCCCCCTGGATAGTTTTATCATGGGGTGTACGCTGAAAAACCATCTCCCGGTTAAAGAGAGGTGGCTTTTGGTACCACGCGCATTGGAATTTTGAAGAACTTGTGCGAGAATTATCCTTTGACCCCTGTCTTATGGAAATGCCGTCTGACGCAATGACACCAGAAATCCTATTGCGGCAAAATTACCACGTTAACTTTCCACAGTCAACGGAATGGCTTCGGCCAGACTCTGAGCCAGGGAAGGAATGCCATCGTGTATTCACGGATGGCTCTGAAACCGGACAGGGGTCTGGTTCTGGAGTCTTCGTGGAAAGCGAGAACATTAGGCTACACTTCCCCTTGGGTAACCATGCGACTGTCTTCCAGGCGGAGATTTTCGCTATCCTTATGGCTATGCGCTATATTGTGACAAACAGGTGGAGGGCTAGAAGCATATGCGTTTGCAGTGATAGCCAAGCTGCATTAAAAGCGCTGCTCAACCCTCTTACCTCGTCCAAGTTAGTGCTCGAACTCAAGCTTTCTCTGAACTTGGTCGGTAGGGTAAACACGGTCAAACTTGTTTGGGTCCCAGTCCCAGGTCACGTTGGTATCCAGGAGATCGCTGATGGGCTTGCAAGGTTGGGTTCAGAAAAAGATCTCTTAGGATCTGAACCTGCGTTGGGTCTGCCTGCATCCGTGGTAAGGAAATTCATTGATACTTGGGTTTCTCGTGAACACGAGTGTCGGTGGCGAACAAACGACTGCGTCCGGACATCTGCAAAAGGTCGGCGTCTTTCCTTCTGTCTCTCAGAAGTATCGACTGCAGACTGCTTGTGGGCGTCCTTTCGGGCCACCAAGCTTTTGCCAAACACTTAAATGTATTGGGTTTGAGCGACACCACCAACTGTCCTGCTCGTGGAGAGAACGACGATACAGCGGAGCACTTCCTCTGTAGTTGTCCGTCCTGCCTTTGCTCGCATCAGGTGGCGGATCTTTGGGGCTGACGTGGTGAGTGCCGAACATCTATGCTCTTCATCACTGAAGCTCCTTCTCATCTTTCTTCGAAAGACGAGAACATTAAGTACAGCAATGTAAGGTGTCTGTTTGGCAGTACAATGGAGCAGTGGTTGTGTCTGAGTGCCCCTTCGGATAGTAACAACCTCCGACAAAAGAAGAAGATGCACACATTTTGATATTTCGAAGATCAACGACTCGATTCAGCTCAAAATTGCACATGGTTTTAGGTATATGACCGACTCCTGTTATGTGTTTCTTTTTAGGGTTAGGTTTTAAACAAGATTGCGGAGTAAGGCCTACTGTCCACGTAGCTGCACTTCATATGCACGCTTTCGTCATTTGCATCTTGGTGTACGCTTGCTTGCAGCTTCCTTGCAGCTGGCATATTAACAAACGAAGCTCTCTCCACGGAGCGGCAGAATACGCTTGTCGTCATTTGCAGCTTGCATTGCCGCTTCGTGGACAGTGGTTCGTTCGTTTATATGGAAGCTGCAAGCAAGCGTACAACAAGATGCAAATGACGATAGCGTGCGTATGAAGTGCAGCTACTTGGACAGTAGGCCTTTATAAGGGCCAGTACAATAATGGCGTCGATGAATTTATATTTTTGATTTTATAGCTGCCCTTGTCCGAGGCAGGCTTGGTAGTGAATACTACCAGGGGATAAATTGAAATCAAGGCTGTTCAAAGATCTAAAAAAAACAGTTGAATCCTCGACTGCCCTATAGAATATTATCCCAAACTTGAAGAACAGCAGCCACAAATATAAAGACATATTCTTCGGCAAAGACGCATTTGAGGAAACTATAAACAACGATTTTACATCCACCATCAACGGAGCAGCGGAAACCTTATCGCCCCAACTGATGCAAACCATCATCACAGAAATATCTCGAAGAGCGACTAGTATAAGGGGAGAGCACTTTTGCTGTTGGCCTCAGGGAAACGTCTTTCCATGCGAGCTTGGCCCTTATAAGTCCACCCCTGAAAAAAATGCTTACTACCCCAATGAAGTAAACCCTGATGCCACATTGCCCATGAAAGCGTTTTACAACATACGAAGCCTTTTATAACATCATCATCATCGACTTGTCATCATTCTCGCTTCTAATAAGAAGAAAAGTTTTAATTGCATTGATAAACATCTCATTATTCACATAAACCCGTACACTTAATAAAGAAATCGATGTATGACACACAAAATATCAAATGTCAAAAATGCAATAATCGTTAAAACTGAAGATCCGCGCTAAGATACAAAAAATTATGACGACATCATTCTTATGCCGAGCAATTACGTTACGACGGATATCGTAAATGCATACATAGATACAACTGGTGAATGTTAGTGGACCATTTATTAGAACAAACAGAATATTGGCTTTTCTGATTATCACTTTGTAGCATTTTTAGCGCATTATTAATTCCGAATTGAATTTCACGATGTATCTGAAAATAGAAAGTAAGTGGTTATAGTTCAAACACCAAACTAAGGCGTGCTAAACCAGTTTTCAAATCTAAAACAAATATAGCTATGTAAGCATTCAACAAAAAGATACAAAATTATTGTAAACAATTCGCTACAGCGACAGAAGCCGTGCGAATGCACAACCGAGATAATTATTAGTTATTTGTTTAATATTTCATTTGTTGGTTAATATGTTCGACACCGTGACTCAGAATTTTGTTCGTTTAATCTAAATACATTATACAGATACAAAGAGTTAACTAATGGAATAATGCATTAAATTAAAAATGGCTTTGTCAACCGCACGTGATGAGCTAACGATTTAAATAATTTAGTACTATGATAGAATTCTGAATGATTTTTCTTTTATTTTTTTCGAATCAGTAAATGACTTGTCGTCATTATGATGTAACGCCGTCAACTGGCATTCTGTCATTTTATTTAGTTTCTTGTTAATGGCACGCGCTGGGTTCAAGTTGGATTTATATAAGTAAGGTATACATTAAGACTTGGTCTTTTATATCGTAGTACCGCAATGGCGGAAGGTAGGTAGGTAGGTAGGTAGGTGTGGCGGTTTATTAGAAAACCCAAGTAGCACCAAGTGCCGTTTTGTTACCACAGCTCAATTGACCTGGTTGTTAAAGCTTGTCGAAGTGGAGATTTTAGATCCAACCTGTGGAGTTCAAAAAGGTTATAAGTTCTTTGATGTTATTCTTCGAAACTTCCTCGAAGGATGTGAAGAAGGGTTTACCCAGAGCTCGGTGTCTAGTCCTAGCTAGTGCCGGACAGGAGCAGAGGTAATGAATGATGGTTTCTTTTTCGGTTGCTTCGTTACAACTACGACAGTGGGTATTATGTGGGATGCCTAATCTGAATGCATGGTCCCCTATAGGCCAGTGGCCTGTGGTTATCGCGATTATCCTGGCTATATCTTTACGTGTTTTATTCAGAAGGTGGGTTGTTTTTTCCTTGCTATAATTTGGCCACATACTTCTGGATATGGCGCAATTTGTTAGCCTCCTCCATCTGAGATTGGCTTTCGATAGGAATTCTTCGGAAATTTTTGCTTTGACTGCTCCTATTGGAATTTGAACCGATTCCGCAAGTGAGCAGTGGAGGTTTGAACCCCGCCTGGAAAGCTCGTCGGCCTGTTCGTTTCCATAAACGTTGCTGTGGCCTGGAACCCAGATCAGTGTAATCCGGAACTGATCAAGCGAGGCCAATTCCTCTCGGCATTCTAGTACTAATTTTGAGTTTATGTTGACTGAGGCGATAGCCTTGATCGCAGCCTGGCTGTCAATAAATATGTCTATCTTTTGCCTCGGAACTATGTCCGTGTGTATTTTAATTAGGCTACAGGCTTCACGGATAGCAAGTATTTCCGCCTGAAACACACTGGCTGTGTCCGGGAGCCTGAAGGATTTTGAGATGCTCAGAGACTCCGAAAATACACCCGCACCTACTCCACAGTCCATTTTTGAACCGTCAGTGTAGATTGTTAAATTCGAGTCCCCGTTCACCCGTCCGTCCTGCCAGTCTAATCTTGAGGGAAATTCTACTTCAAAGTGTTTTTTAAAAAGTATTCTTGGGGAAATGTAATCCGTAGAGGGTGGTACTAGCTCTCTTGCTAAAGTAAGCAGGATGTTGCTATGACCGTAGGGTCTCGCATACCAGCACCCAGACTCTCTGAGTCTGATCGCGCTATATATTGTGATGTTTGTGATATGAAGGTCTAAGGGTAATAGGTGCAGAAGGACTGTGAGGGCGTCTGACGGCGTAGACCGGAGAGCGCCTGTGGTGCCTATGCATGCCGTTCTTTGGACCTTGTTGAGCTTGGTTATGTTGTAGGCTTTTCTAAGAGCCGGCCACCAGACTACTGACCCGTAAGTGAGGATTGGTCGTACTACGGCTGTGTACATCCAAAGGGTCAGTTATGGTTGCAGGCCCCATCTTTTGCCAAACATTCTGCTGCAGGCATAGAAAGCAATGCACGCTTTCTTTACCCGCTGTTCAATGTTCAGTTTCCAGTTTAGCTTGGGATCCAGGATCACTCCCAGATACCTAGCACTGGAGGATAATGAGAGCGGTTGGCCGTCTAGGCGAGGAAGTGTAAAGCTGGGTATTTTGGTCTTAGTGGTGAAAAGCATCATTTCAGTTTTGCTCGGGTTTACACCGAGACCGCGCAACTTGGCCCAGGTGCTAACCTTCGACAGAGCATTCTCCATAATTTCGCTAATTACGGAGAGAAACTTTCCTGACACCAGTATCACCAAATCGTCCGCATATCCGACTACCCGACTACCTTGATTTTTTCTCTATCTAAACTGTTGAGTATTTTGTTCACCACTATGAGCCATAGCAGTGGTGAGATGACACCTCCTTGGGGTGTCCCCCTGCTGGCGTACTTGGTTATGGTGCTATTTCCTAGTGTTGTCTGGATGATCCTGGTGTTAAGCATAGAAACAATCCAAAGGCTAAGATGGTTTTCTATTCCTAATTCCGTTAAGGACTCCAGAATCGCTTCAGTATGTACGTTGTTGAAGGCCCCTTCTATATCTAGAAAGGTCGCTAAGGTGTATTCTTTATAGTGTAATGAGTTTTCGATTGTTCGCACTACTTCATGGAGGGCCGTCTCTGTCGATCTTCCTTTGAGGTATGCGTGCTGTGATTTTGAGAGTGTTGGTTCTATAATGGTTGTCTAGGACTCGTTCGAGGGTCTTCAGAACAACGGAGGTCAGGCTGATTGGTCTGAAATCTTTCGCGCTTTCGTGACCGCGTCTGTCAGCCTTTGGTATGAAAATCACTCTCACTTGTCTCCATGAGAGAGGTACATGGTTATTGAGTATACAGCTTCTAAAAATCGACATGAGCCATGGGAGTGTCAAGTCTTGACATCTCTGTAGCATAACGGGCAGGATGCCGGCAAGGCCCGGCGATTTGTATGGAGCAAAACTGTTAATGGCCCAGGAGATTTTCTCCTCAGTGATAATGGATGTTATGTTTTCCGGGGCGCAGGGTTGCGGACGTTGTGAGTTGCTACACTCTGGAACGTTGTCTTTGCACCCTGGGAAGTGTGTATTTAGTAAGAGCTCTAGGGATTCTGCCGCTGACTCGGTCCATGTTCCATCCGCCTTTCTCAGGAGAGAGGGGTTGGTGTGTTCTTTGGACAGTATTTTGTTGAGTCTTGCAGAGTCTTTTAGGGTTTCGATTGATTGGCAGTAATCTATCCATGACTGTTGCTTGGCCACTCTGATAGATTGCTTGTATATTTTAAGACAGTCCCGATAAGGCTGCCAGTATTTACAACTGTGGCATATGTTAAAGGTCTCTCTGGTCAGCTTTCTTAGCCTGCAGAGTTCATTGTTCCACCACGGAGGGAGGGTCTTTTTGCTGTATTTAACCGGACACGAGACTTTGTAGGCTGTGCTAAAAGCTTTTTCGAAAGTCTGTACTGTTGTGTCGAGTTTTGAGGTCGAGGTTATTATTTGAGGTGGAGATTTGTGCAATTTGTTTTTAATAACTTGGCCAAACTTTGGCCAGTTAACTTTTTTGGGGTTTCTATAGGGTTTTGGTTTCTCAATCTCGAGATCTACATCGAAGAGTATCCAGTTGTGGTCTGAAAAAGATTTCAGGTTGGATACTCTCCAATTTCCTACTTTCATATTGTTGTTGTTCTTACCGAGTGTTATATCTATAACTTGATGGATGGCAATGGTGGAAAGAATCATTAATGTATAATGCAAAAAAAATGTATGTTATATTAAAGTCATTCATTAGGAAATACAAAAATTGTATACTACCTACAGATTTAAAAGTTGAACGAAAAAAAAAATAAATAAATTTAATAAATAGTTTAGAATATAGTATATGCATAGTGTAAAAATTAAAAAATTAATATAAGATGAGAAGAAAGAAAAATAGAAATGAAATGAAAGGAAAGGGAGAAATAAATAAATAGTTGGCCCAACAGGTCGTTCGTTTGTGTGAGCAGCAAAGCAACTGGTCTACAAAGCGGCGCTGCAGAGAAGAATGAGAGCAGGTCGTGAGCTCTACGAGCAAAAAAGGAGGGAGGAGCACCGGCTTCTCCGGAGGAAAAAGAAAGAGCATGAGAAGCGCGCGATCGAGGAAATAGAGAGGTGCTACTTCAGAAACAATATTCGGAAGTTTTACCAAAAAAGTAAAAAGAACGTGTCACGGGAACAAGGCCCGAGCAGAGACCTGTAGAGACGAACAAGGAAACCTTGTAGTGGCGTCACAGTCGTTGTTGAGGACATGGAAAACCCATTTCTGGAGACTGTTAAACGGCGAATACGATACAAATTCCGCTGTCAGGCAGAATGAACCATTCAACCTGGGCGATGAAAGCCAAGACTTCCGTTCACATGACCAAAATGAGGTAAGGATAGCAATATCCAAGCTGAAGTCCAACAAAGCTGCAGGACCGAACGGTTTATCGGCTGAGCTTTTTAAGGCAGCGGGGGATGACTTGGTAGAGAGCATACACCAACTCGTTTCTAAAATTTGGTCAGAGGAAAGTATGCCTGATGAATGGAGCCTCAGCATTGTTTGACCCTCTAAACTGCGCAAACTATAGAGGCATCAGTCTCCTTAACATCGCTTACAAAATCCTGTCTTCCGTACTGTGCGAATGCCTGAAACCATTTGCCAACGAACTGATTGGACCCTATCAGTGCGGTTTTAGGCCCGGTAAGTCCACAACCGACCAAATATTCACACTACGGCAGATCCTGGAGAAAACCCAAGAAGTCCAAATCGATACTCATCACTTATTTATCGATTTTAAAGCCGCATTTATAGAGACGAGCTATACAGAGCCATGTCTAGTTTTGGCATCGCTGCCCAACTTGTCAGATTGTGCAGAATGACGCTGCTCCGTAAAGTTCGGAAACAACACTAGTATTAGTAGTAGAATAGTTACACTTGCCAACCGCTGTTTTTTTGGCCTAAGAAAGCAACTGACTGTTAAGGCCTTGTCAAGAAACACTAAGGAGACTCGATATAAGACCCTCATCATTCCAGTCCTACTCTATGGCGCAGAAGTATGGACGTTTACAAAGGCGGATGAAGATCTTCTTGAAGTACGTATCAGTCGACTAAGATGGCTAGGACATGTAGAGCGAATGAACACCAACGCTCCGGCCCGAAGAGTCTTCGATTCCAACCCGGAGGGACAACGCAGCAGAGGAAGACCTCGCCTTAGGTGGCGCGCACAAGTGGAAGGGGACCTCAACCAACTTGGAGTGCGCAACTGGAGGCAGTTAGCCAAAGATCGTGCTAACTGGAGAGGCGTGTTGGTTGAGGCCCAGGTCCACCCCGGACTGTAGCGCCATCTAAGTAAGTAAGTAAGTAGATGGTCATGCAAGTTTCCAGGATTTTATGACAGATGAGTCCAGAGCTTTAAAAGCAGCTTTGTTCTTTAATATGAATATGGTTTTAACACATGTATTAGAACTTAAATTTATTTTAACGCAATGGTTAATGGCAAGGATTTCAGCCTGTAATATGAATAAATGTTTGCCTAGGCTGACTGAAAAGTTCACTTAAGGCGATTCTCCATAAGTGGCAGATCCAGTCTTTGAATCCATCTTAGAACCATATGTATACCAGACTAGGTTAAGTCGCGAGGGATTAAATTTGTATTTTTCCCAGCCTTCCCTTGGAGGGATGACGATTGAGAAGTTTTTATGGAAGCCATATTCCGGTAACATGTCGTCTAGACACATGCTGATTGCTGAATGCTCTTTCAGGCTCCATAATGTCAATCAAAGACAGGTGACCTCCATGGTAGGAATAGGGGTCTTTATTGTTCCAATGGAATAGACGATGAATACTCAGTCTTGCTTCCATTTGAATGTGTACTTGAAGGTAATATGTTTAGAATGACAATCAGTGCTGTGGTCGGGGTGGAGCATAGACAGCCCGTCAAGCAGTTCCCAGCTATACGTTGGATCCGTTCTAGCTTTTTTAATGTGTTGTGTACGAAAAGTAGTCGATAATCCGCACAGAGAAATGGAAACAGTTTTATGTACGGAGTTTTGTATTTTTATGTATAATTAGCTTTATGAAATACATAAAATAATTATTGTAATGAGAAGCGTGGTTTAGTGACTTCATTAGTCTTTGTCCACCAGACCACGGCAGAATAGGTGATCGCTGGTCTAACAACAAGCGAATAGAGCCAATATATCATCCGGGGTCTTACACCCCAATTGTTACCCATCCCAGACTCTGTTTACGATACGTTCTATCTGTGGGCTCCAATAACAATTCGTTCAGGGCTATTACAAAAATAACAGAATGACGCTGCGACAACTATATGTGCGATGCTACAGAGGATTTTTCACGACCTGTTACGGTGTGGAAATGGCAATGGCTGGGGATGAACTTTTTATGGACCAACGGCAGCTCTAACATACCCGAATTAGGTTGCTTCCACAGGAATACCCAGCACAAACCGTCCGAAGGTCTAAACACAGATCTGGGAAGAAGTTTGATAAGTGAGCCAGGCAGATATGGCTACAATTTCTTTGCCACAAGAGGGTTTCGGTGACAATGTCTAGACATATTCATTAGGCCAATTATCCTACAGATGCTGTAAGAAGATTTGACGTTGCAATGCAACTACTGCATCAAATGCAGAAGATAACCAATATAGTGGGTGACACCAGGCGATGACAACGAAATCCCTGATTCGATGAAGAGTGCCGGCTGGGACATGCAGCCAGACCAAAACAAGAGCTACTGAGAGAGCTGAAGGGATAGACAGGCGATCGACTTCTCCAGAAGAAACAAAATCCTACAACATAAGGCCAATAAGCCTGCTAAAGCGAATGGCCTACCGCCTTAGTTTTTTCAAAGAAGATGATTTGGTAAGGAACATGCAGACATTCAGCATGGAGAAGAGTCGATTAACTGAAAGAAGTGCAGATGAATAAGTCGCCCGTACACGCTTAATTGAAGCAACATATGTGACGAGTGACGAAGACATCCATTGCTCCCTTCCCTATCCTGTTAACGACAGCCTTGATGGAGGAACACTTTCTTTACATTATAGGTACCTAATTGGTTATGATATGCTACTCCATGTCCACAAGAGAGTCCCCGAATGAATTACAAGCCAAAAACATATTGCATACAAGTTCTCATCTACTTAATGATTGCGCTGTGATTAAGTTAAGATAACAAAAAAACAACAACACATTAGAGACCATTACCGCGCCCGGTCATACTCATGTCATATGCCTACTCGACAACATTATTACGAGCTACACCACGGGTGAGAAATGTACGCCTATTTATAGAAAATGCAAGTGTATTACACGTACCTGGTTCAATGACACTCCCTTGTGCTGTCATTGCGAATGAACATGCACGAAACGATGACATAAATGTGAAAAGCAGCAAACACACAAGCCAACAACAAATGACCGCACGAATATTGTCACGAGTAAAGTAACATCAACTGCGCATCATTTAATCTGTTCTGAGTCATCTGATCAATGAATTTAAATATCAACAACTTGATTGATTTGACATTTCGGTCACCATAATTATGCACACAACTTCACAGTGGAAAATTACTCGAAATTACTTGCATTACGGGTAACAACCTCAACACTGTCAGAACTATTATCTATGACGACATTCTGTAGGCCAGAAATTTTCAACCGGCAACTCTCATAAACCAAACGTCACATTCTTCGCCAATTATAGCAAAGTACGTATCGTATATGTACATAGAAAATGTCACACGGCAGAAGAAAAAAATATAAGTATTAACACCTTCTCTGCGACACTAAACGGCCCACAGACGCGCAAAGTGAAGGCTAAAGAAAGTACCAACAAAAAGATAACACTCTTCCAAACAATTAAAAGCTCAGTAATGTTTATACGGTCCAATAAAACAGCAGAGCTTGGTTAAATCGGAAAATATGTGTCAACACACTAACACCCGAACCTAGTGCCCCAAGAAGAGTACACAGCAAACCTCATAATCTTTGTCGCCACAATAGCACCAGCCCAGCACCAGCTCCGGCACCCCAGCCTAGAATATAGCTATCACTCTGACCGGTATGTTTGTGTGTGTCATTATAGTCATTCAATGTTAAGTTCGAGATAATTATTTAAGAGAAACCGAGCGAGACAGATGAAAAGTATCTTGTTCATGTATATGGTATGGATGCGAATGCGACGACGATGGTGACGGCGCGCGACGGGCGACCACTTATTTGACACAAGAAAGTGATGTTACCTAGACCTAAACACATAAGAGCAGTGTGGTCGATTATGATGTATAAAACAAACAAAAATGCTCATGTGTACCTACATGGAACTGAACTTAACACAAATTTTGCCACAATAGGTACTCAGAGCTTTCGAAGCTACTTACTGGCTAGGGCTACTGTCTATTGATGATGAACTAATGCGCATACGCCTACTCACGCGAATATGTACGGGTCGGGTGGTACTGGTACGGTGTGCGGAAGAGCGTGATAAAACAAACAGTGTTGTCAACCTAATTTCGAGGAAACGTATTGTTTTCTAGAAATGGTTTCAACGATAATCGCAGGCACTTCAAAAATAAGGTCGCAATTCGTAGATTAGCGAAAGTCAATACTGTCACTTCGATCCAGTACCAAGAAGCACTTGATGTTTCTGCAAAAGATGTTCGAATGAAATTGAATTTGTTGAAAAATGTCTATTATGACGTTGCATTTAAAAAAGGTTTGTATTCTAAGGCCGTGTGTCAATTGCGCTAAATAACTATATTCGAGTAATTTTCTGACACTTAAATGAAAGTGAGAAGTTCAGCAAACTCCAATCTTAAAACACAAATTTACCGAATTTCACGCTTAATAATCGAAATTCAGTGTTTTTTTCCTCTTTAACATTTTAACAAAATTAAAAAAAAGAAAACGTCAAAAATTTAGCCAATAGGATAATTTATTATCTTGCTCCCGCTGTAGGATAATTTTTTTTCCAGCTGAAAAATTCGCGGCCAATATTTATCTTGCGAACGATTTTTCTTATGTAAAGGGTGTTTTTTTAGAGCTATATAACTTTGGAGTGGAATAAAGCAAATATGTTTTTTTTTTAATTGACATGAAATTTACTTTATTCGAAAGATCATCTTCTGGCATTATAATTTAAATATGATTTGTAGCATATTATGACCGCCACGGCTGGCTCGGACGTAGTCTAATCTGGAGGTCCAATTTTCGATGACTTTTTCCAAAATTTGTGGCTGTATGTCGGCAATAACGCGGCGAATATTGTCCTCCAAGTGACTAGCGACTTCACATATCCCCACAGAAAATAATCAAGCGGCGTTAAATCGCACGATCTTGGAAGCCAATTCACGGGTCTGCAACGTAAAACTATGCGGTTACCAAACGCTTCATGCAATAAATCAATTGTGGCACGAGTTGTGTGACATGTTGCGCCGTCTTGTTGAAACCACAGATCCTGCGTATCATGGTTGTTCAATTGATGAACGAAAATGTCAGTAATCATGGCTCTATAGCGGTCACCATTGACTGTAACGTTCTGGCCAGTATCGTTTTTAAAGAAGTACGGACCAATTATTCCACCAACCCATAAAGCACGCCAAACAGTCAGTTTTTGTGGATGTAACGGTGTCTCAACATATACTTGAGGATTATCATCACTCCAAATACGGCACTCCAAAAGTGAGACGATTATATTGACCGTAAAATGGACGTAGTGCGTGATACCTATTTCGAACAGAACCATGATTTTCAAAATAAATTAGCACAATTTGGAAGCGTTGTTCAGGCGCCAGTCTATTCATATTGAAATGTCAAACAAAACTAAAAATAAATCACTTGACAGCTGACAAAAACACCAACTTGTTTCTAAAATTTGGTCAGAGGAAAGTATGCCTGAAGAATGGAGCCTCAGCATTGTTTGCCCGACGTACTGTGTGAACGCCTGAAACCATTTGTCAACGAACTGATTGGACCCTATCAGTGCGGTTTTAGGCCCGGTAAGTCCACAACCGACCAAATATTCACACTACGGCAGATCCTGGAGAAAACCCAAGAAGTCCAAATCGATACTCATCACCTATTTATCGATTTTAAAGCCGCATATGACAGCATTTATAGAGACGAGCTATACAGAGCCATGTCTAGTTTTGGCATCCCTGCCAAACTTGTCAGATTGTGCAGAATGACGATGGAGAACGCTCGCTGCTCCGTAAAGGTCGGAAACAGTCTCACCGAGACCTTTGATGTCAAAAAAGGATTTAGACAAGGTGATGCGCTGTCATGTGACTTTTTCAACATCATTCTTGAGAAAATTGTGCGAAACTCGCAAGCCAACACCAGGGGCACAATTTTCCAAAAGTCTGTGCAACTACTTGCATACGCTGACGACATCGACATCATTGGCAGAACACAGCGAGCTGTCACTGGTGCGTTTGCAAGTATCAGTACAGAGGCGGCAAAAATGGGTTTAGTGGTGAATGAGGGCAAAACAAAATATATGCTGTCAACGAGAAGGGACACACAACATCGACGAATCGGACAGAACGTCACGATAGACAGCTATAACTTTGAGGTAGTTCGGGACTTTGTCTACCTTGGCTCCGCTATTAATTCTGAAAATGACATCACATCAGAAATCAAGCGAAGAATTACACTTGCCAACCGCTGTTACTTTGGCCTAAGAAGGCAATTGATTAGTAAGGCCTTGTCGAGAAACACCAAGGAGACTCTATATAAGACCCTCATCATCCCAGTCCTGCTTTATGGCGCAGAATCATGGACGTTGTCAAAAGCGGATGAAGATCTCCTTGGTCGCTTCGAACGCAAAATTCTTCGAGTGATTTTCGGTCCCGTTTGCGTTGACGGGCTTTGGAGGAGGAGATTTAACAGCGAACTCTACGAGCTGTACAGCGACATCGACCTTATCAGAAAAGTACGTATCAGTCGACTAAGATGGCTAGGACATGTAGAGCGAATGAACACCAACGCTCCGGCCCGAAGAGTCTTCGATTCCAACCCGGAGGGACAACGCAGTAGAGGAAGACCTCGCCTTATGTGGCGCGCACAAGTGGAAGGGGACCAACCAACTTGGAGTGCGCAACTGGAGGCAGTTAGCCAAAGATCGTGCTAACTGGAGAGGCGTGTTGGTTGAGGCCCAGGTCCACCCCGGACTGTAGCGCCATCTAAGTAAGTAAGTAAGCTGACAAAATGGCCGGCAGTTAAAATAGTGTTGCCAACTTAAAGTTGTATACTTCTATAAAGTATGTAGGCCAGCTTTGACTTGAAAAACTTGCCTTACAGAGTGCAGACTGTCCATCAGCCGGTGGGTGTTGTCCATGAAACGCGCCTAACTTACGCCTACGACCACTTGAATTTCAACAAACATTATGATGCTTCAAATTTAATCAAAAGCAACGACAATTCAATGCAAATCCGATTTGACATTCCGAAGGTAAGATTATAACCAGTCACAAAAGCGTACTGCAAACGATCGAATATTCGCGAATTTTTAAATTTTTTTCACATGAACTAATTCTCTAACTAACTGGTGAAGCTAAGTAGATAGATCTTAATAAAAAAGGACAATTACAATAAAAGTTGAGGGTCTTTGAAACTAAAGCCTAGTCAACCCTATTACAGTCGTGATGTGACATGTGAGCGTCTTATAAACCTTGGCCACCGGAAATTTGTCAAGCGCTAGCCAAAGACGTTTTCCTCAAAGGCTTTTGCTCTCAAAGCACCAAACAAGTGACGAGCTTTTTAAAAATAAAAAAAAAAATTTCGTATTTTATCAACAAAAATGTGTCCTACTAATTCGTCAAAAACGTCCCGACTTTTTATACTCATCTAGGTTTCACGGACATATGGACCCAGGTGGGGAAGGGGTGTAATAAGTGTACTGACGAGCTGGCAAGGCGACGCGTGATCAGCCCTTTCGTCCATTGGAAACAGTACCACTTCGTTCTTTGAAAGGCAAAATACATTCTCGCTTCTTCCAGCTAGTAAATAGCGAGTAACGTGCGGAACTGAAGTAGACTGTGAAACGGCATGTTAAGAAGGCGCGTTGAGAAGTGCTTTTACACCCGGACGTATACCTTCTTAGTCCAAAAACATACTGACCGGTGTTCTTGTAAGCGACCTGCAGTTTTCTTTTGCTGAAGAAATTGCAATTAGCAAAGCCTTCGTACCCGTGGATCAAATTTGGTATGACCAACGCTTTGGCTAGCATGAGGATAATTTTTAAGGGGGTGAAAGTTTAAGTTGCCCATAATGTTTGAAGAACCTCATAGGTTGTAAGGTACCGGTCGCAACATTAATGTGGTTATCCCAGGTTAGTTTGCGGTTAAAGACCACACCAAGATTTTTGTCCATCTCAACGCATTCAATAGGAGAATTGTTTAAAATCAAAGAAGGAAAGTACGACAAGTGCAAAGAATTTCGTGAGATGTCAAGACACTTTGATTTTGCAGGGTTTAACAAAAGACCATTCATTTCAGCCCAGCGCGCTATCCGCTATATTTTCGAGATCCATACCAACACAGGCAGCACCATGCTCAATAAGACCTAGATCAGAACTCAAGTATAACTGCACGATCATTGACATACACCGAAAAAAGCAGTGGGCCCAAAATGTATCAAAATGGATCCTTGTGGGACACAATTTGGGATCGAAATGAGATCCGATTCAACGTCCCCATTCCCCAACTTGAAAAATGTGCCTTCTCCTCTCGCTAATTTGACTGCATCGTATGAGAAGCTAAATAACTGACGCAGCTTATCGCATATGGTTTTTTGAACCAATGTCAAACGCCTACTAAGATGACGTTGACGATGACGTTTACTAAGAAGGTAAAACAACTGTGACCTATTCTGAAACCTGATTGTTGTATTGTGATAAAATTGTTGATGTCAAGAAATAGGTTCATTTGATGCTATAAAATTCTTTCAAACGATTTCGATAGGAAGGATATTATTGAAATGCACCTAAAGTCATTAACCTTACCATTATTTTCGTATAGGTACTACATTAGCCAATTTCCATTGTGACGGGTATTCCCCAAAATGTTAAAATAGAATTGAAAATTTGGGATAAGGATTGGCAATGTGAGCTTTAAAAATCGTGAATTTATATCGTCGAGCCCAGTTGCAGGGTATTTAATAGAGAGAAGACTTTCAACGGCCTCGGTACCTACAATATACATTTCTAAACCTGAAAAAAGGTACTATAGCTTCTGCTTGATTTAATGAAAGTCTGATCGAGACTCTAGTTGAGCTCAATAAATTGGAGGTAGCGGAAGCAAATTGCCGATTAAGAGCATTACAATCGACATTTTCAAAGAGGCTCGACTTAGGCTTAGCGATGCCAATTCTACGAAGATTCCTTCAAAGTTTACGGAGCCAAGCGAGGGATTGAGTTGGTTCAAATATACTTTGGAATTTGTATTTCAAATTTCCTTTAAAAAATAGTTGGCACAACAGGCGTGTAGACACCCTAGGCGTTTGTGTGAGTTTTTATTTTGGGACGAATGAAAGGGACCTACTCGGCTGTTTGTCAGACGTTCGCGAGAGGTGGTACAGTGGAAAAAACCTTAAGATGTAATTTAACTTTAACTTTTCTCTAACATTAAAACTAAATTCAACCGTTTTAAACAGTTTCAATATTTGTTTTTACAAAATCTATATACATTTTGTTTTAAATGATCTGTAGTTGGTCTCATTTTTGATACATTTCGATAGCGTATTGAACAATGGAAGTCGTATTTTTGGCCGCTGCTGAGTATGTATGACACAATCTGAAATCATTTTTGTATCTCAGTCCATTGTGATTGAACTTCATCCACCCGTTTGATCCCACTGGTTAGATAACTTGGCGGTGTCCCATGCTTTATTTTGAAAACAGCTACTAGGGTGTAAAGCTCCAGCCATTGTTTGATCTTCAGAAATTTCATGATATGGCTTTATTTTGCAGTTTTTGTAGCCTTTCGATATGACCCTGTTTGCAACATGAAAAAAGTATTATTGAACAATATTCAAAATGAAGTTCCACTTTCGTGTTATACACTGAAACAGCTGTGATTTGATCTGTCCTTTTTCTGATCCCATTTTCTTTTTAATTTTTTTGCATATATAGATATTCAACATGGTCATCCATTTTTAGATCCTCGTCGATGATCATTCCCAACTATTTTATACTTCAAGCTTTTTCTATTTTTTTATCACACATGCAGTGTGTTCCAGGCAAAGGTTCTGGCCCTGCTCAAAGCTGCGGATCTACTTGATATGCGATCAATATCCAACAAGAATATCGCTATCTTTAGTCAGGCTGCGCTAAAGGCGCTAGAGTCATTCATCATAAAATCTGAAGTAGTTAGGAGCTACCGCACAATGCTCAGAGCATTATGCAAGCAGAACCAAGACAGATTGTGTTGGGAACCCGGACACTGTAACGGTAACAGTAACGAAAGGGCTGACATTCTGCACATAAACGGAGCAGAGCTTCCACAAATTGAAACTATTGAGGGCATAAGACCACCAATAGCCGCAGCCAAGAGAATTATTCCCGAGAAAATTAAAAATAGGGCAGACCAAAGATGGTCGGATATATTAGGGCACAGGGTCTCAAAGGCTCTGTGGCATAAGTTAGATCAGAAAAAAACTGTAGAATTGTTAAAGCTCAGCAAATTAAAGCTACGAACGAATAGCAATGGGGATACTCTCCGGGCACTCTCTTCTAAGGAAACACGCTATGAGATTAGGTTTACAAGACGCGGACAAATGCAGGTATTGCGAAGACTTACATGTCAAAGAGGATATAACTCATCTCCTTTGTGAATGTCAATCTATTGCTCGGTTCAGGAGGAAATGCCTTGGAAGGTACTTTTTCGACAATTTGGAGGAGGTTGGCATCGCAAGCAAAATTGAAACAATTTTTGGGTTTTGTAGGGAAATTAACTGTTTGGGCGAAGTGGTATAGATTTTGACCGTGAAGGTTCGCCTGGGATGGCGATGGGCCCAATATGATGCCTAGTCCTATGTGTTGAATTTACACCTTATTCAACCTAATCTAACCTCCATTTTCTTTTCTCCTTTATATTCTACCCGTATTTTTTAGGAATGAATAGTTAACAGTCGCTTCACAAAAATAATGATTTCCAAATCGCGATTGATATTTAGAAAGAAAGTCATATATCAAAGTTTGCAATTGTAAGCGTATTAGCTGGACGTAAATACTGTCAAATGCTGTGAGTTTCAGGGCTGTTTTAAAATGAATATAAAAAGGAGCCAGAACCATTAGCCAAATAAACCCGGTACATATATGATATTTAAGCAAATACACTTATCCGTTTAGCCTACACCCAATAGTGAATACTGACAGAGCGAAATCCCATTGCGGTTGAAATTCCACGTTCGCCGTACTAAACGATTATATTAGTACGGCCTATGGTGTGCCATTTTCAGCATTTGCATTCATACTTAGGCGTATACTTAACATTTTTTGAAATTTTTGAGACTAATTTAAAAACAACAAGATGCTTTGTTTAAATCTCTTTTCTTCACATTTTCTGTCCCCAACGTGTTCATTTAGTCAAAATGTTGACAGTAATGGTACCTATTCTATTTTTAAGATAGCGATAGTGTATTTTCGTAAAACAGTCAGCGCCTTGTAAAATGGTTCTGCCCGAAAACGTTACCCTAACTCGAGAGATCAAACGAGACTCAACAGATAATATTGACAGTAACAGCAGTCCGCCGAGCGGACATTGCATTCTCTCGACTCGGATTGGTTCATAATACTGTCTAAACCCTATATTAAAATTATTCTGATAGAAAGCTAATCTGAAATTTTAGGAAAGATATCATTGCATCATGGGTAATAAGTTTTTTATGTTCTCTATTCTTGAGTCTCTCAGTCATAAAGCTTATAGCTGGCTTTACTTACTTAAGGTGGCGCTACAGTCCGGGGTGGTCCTGGTTCTCAATCTTAACCAACAAGCGTCTCTAGCCAGCACGATCTTTGGCCAGCTGTCTCCAGTTTCGCACGCTATGTTGGTTAAGGTCCCCTTCCACTTGCGTGTGCCACCTGAGTCGCGGTCTTCCTCACTGTGCCGTCCCTCGGGTGTGGATTCGAGCATTCATGTCCATTCGCTCTACATGACCCAGCCACCGCAGTCGTTGGACCTTCACTTTTCTGGCTAGGTCGATGTCGCTGTAGAGCCCGTTCAGTTATACGTTGTATCTCCTCCTCCATTCACCGTCTATGTAGACGGAATCAAAAATTACTCGAAGAAATTTCCTGTCAAAATAACCAAGAGTAACCTCATCCGCTTTTGATACAATTTATGCCTCTGCACCATAGAGAAGGACTGTGATGATTAGGGTCCTATAAAGAGTCACTTTAGTTATCCGAGAGAGGGCTTTGCTACTCAATTGCATTCTAAGCCTAAAAAAACAGCGATTAGCAAGAGTTATTCTTGGTTTAATCTCAGCGTTGGTGTCATTGCGGAGCATAGGTAGACAAAGTCCGTAACCACCTCAAAGTTATATCCGTGTATAGTGACATTCTGTCCAAGGCGCCTTTGTTGGCATGTTGGGTGTCCTTTCTGGATGAAAACATATACTTTGTCTTGCCCTCAATGACCGCCAATACTCGCGAACGCGCCAGGGACATCACGCTGCGTTTTGCTGATTATGTCGATGTTGTCGGCGTAGGCGAGTGGTTGGACGCACTTTTGAAAGATAGTGAATCTGATGTTAACATTTGATTTTTGCACTATTCTTTCAAGAACGATGTTGAAGAAGTCATGGCAGCGCATCGCCTTGTCTAAATCCTTTTTTGACATCGAGGGTCTCGGTGAGTTCTTTATCGACCTTGATGGAGCAGCGTGTATTCTCCATTGCCATCCTGCACAGACGGACAAGTTTGTCAGGAATGCCAAAACTAGACATTGCTCTGTATAGTTCGTCTCTATAAATGCTGTCATATGCGGCCTTAAAATCGCTGAAAAAGTGGTGGGTATCGATTTGGAATTTCTGGGTTTTGCCGCAGTGTGTGACAAGTCGATCAGCCTAAATTAGTTATCGGAGGTGGTGTGGCCAAACACATCCACGAGATAGAGTCCGTTACGGATGAAGCAGTTGCGAGAATCAAAAAATAGCTGGAGTCCGCCGGCCTAGAACTAGCTGACCACAAGACTGAGGCTGTCTTGATAACCAACCGAAAGTCTGTGGAATTTGCAAATTTCCGGGTTGGGAATCAAACCATCAGGTCTAAGGAGTCTCTTATGTACCTAGGAGTAATGCTCGACAATAAGCTAAACTTTAAAACGCACATCCAGTACGCCGGCAGGAAGGCATCACAAATGCAAGCAGCTCTTTCCCGAATGCTGCCAAACATCGGTGGACCTGGATATATCAAAAGGATCCTACTATCCAGTGTGGTCAGCTCAATACTTCTATACGCTGCACCGGTCTGGACAGGGGCTCTAAAAACAAACGAAACAGGGAGAAAGCTCTCGTCAGCATACAGGCTCTGCGCAATACGAACAATAATGGGATTTCGAACAGGATGAAGCAGCCTGCGTTATTTCGGGAATGATCCCCATCGATATTCTTGCCAGCGAGATGTAAATGATTTACCTTAGGCAAACAGCCAACCGGCAAGAGGTCCCTAATGGAAGGGTCAAAGTAGAAGAGGGGGAAACATCGATGGCACTATGGCAAGCCAGGTGGGATAACACGGCAAAAGGCAGATGGACCCACAAACTGATCGCCACCATCGAGGTCTAGACAAAAAGAACAAACGGGGACTGCAACTACCACCTTACGCAGTTTTTACCGGGTCACGGCGGCTATCGGAAATACCTTCACAGATTTGGTCACGATAGCTCGCCTTTCTGTCCCGAATACCCAGACGAAGAAGAAGATACGGAGCACGCAATGTTCCATTGTTGGCGCTTTGCAGGGGGAAGAACGAACTTACCAAACCCCTAAAGTCTAATAAGCCATATGTTAAGGTCAGAAGATGACTGGCTGTACACGAAGAATTAAGGAGACTTGAAAGACTTAGAAGAGCCGAAATGGCGGACCCGGAGGATTTAGCATGAGTTGCTAACCAGCCCCGCGAAGTAATACCTAACGGCAGTCCCGCGGGGAGAGTGGTTGAAGGAGACCACCGCATCTTTAGAAGATTACCACATCCATTGGCGCAACCAAAAAAAAAAAAAAAGTTAGAACTCTACCCGTATCTATGTTTTGTCGAAGAGCTCATAGAACATCTAAAACCATATTAACATCAGTATGGGAGTACTGTACCTACAATATGCTGTGCTATAGCATCCAGGAATCTATTCTTTCATTATATTGAAACGTAATAAAACCAGGCATACAAATTTGTTGCATTCACTTTTATACCTACACATAGTGCATGGATATCGGACATATTCTGAAAGGTAGAATTTTAGGCTAGTAGAAAAAATAAGGGTAGATTACACCAAAAATCGGGGTGGAATGCAGCTGGCAATTTCGTTTGAGCACTGTTTGTTAAAAAACAGCGAGAGACATGTAACATCTCTGCGATGTTCAAGCGAATTAACAGAATTCGCGATAATTATATCTCCGATAAGCTTTAACGCACGATTTTGGATCCTATCCGGTAGGCGCAATATGGTTTTGGGTGCACCAGACCAGATATGAGAATTGTACTCCAGTTTTGGGTGAATGAACGCCGTACATATTGTAGCCAGATCGGAAGGGGTAAAGTATTTCTTGCACCATTTGAGGAAACCTAGACATTTTGCAGCATTCTTGGCGACTTCGTGTATGTGGTCATTCCAACGACCGACGGTTGTCATGAACGCACATACCGAGAATGGAAAGGTTTTCGGTTTCGCTGATGCAAGTGCCATTCATGGATAATGGCTGTAGATTAGGGTTTCGCTCTAGTGACAGCAGACAGCATTGCGTTTTTGAAGTATTAAATCCCACTCTATTGGCTGAAACCCATTTTAAAATGCAGTCAAAGTCAGAATTTAATGAGCTTAACATATCTTGCCATTCAAGTTATACGGCCGAAGAGCAGGGACGTGAGTTCTGGAAAGAATATGAGAAGAAGAGTGCTGTCATCAGCGAAGGAATGGGTTGGATTAGAAGTTGCAGACAAGAGATCATTTATAAAAATGAGAAAGAGTCGGAAACAGAACGGAGCCCTGGGGAACACCAGCATTTATATGGTAAGTTTCAGAATTGAAACCATCCAAAACAACTTGAATTGAACGGCCAAAAAGGTAGTTTCTAATCCTTGAATAAGAGATGCATCGATCCATAAGTACGCATTTTCGGCAAAAGAGCTTGGTGGCAAACTCTGTCAAATGCCTTTGAAATATCAAGCGCAACAATCTTTGAGTCACCGAAGTGATGGAGAGATTTTTTTTTTTAAATACTTCTCCCGGGAAAGGCAAACCTATAACGCTTCATCAGCACCCCGAGATGCTTGCAGATGCGTATGTTAGTTCTGCACTTAAATTGCTGCAAATTGTAGTCTTCTGGAAATATATCCCCAGGAAGCGAGTTCCAAAGTTTGCTTGTCCTGTAACAGAAGGAGTTTTGGAAAGATGATGTCCTCGCGGTTGTCAAGTGTACTGTATGGTCATGAGCATTACCAGCCTGTCTTGTGGGGCGCCCAAAAGTTGCATTTCGAGGGATAATGTCCTTAAGTTCCTCGGAACATCTACCATGGAAGTACCTATAGAACAAGCATAGGTCAGTGACTTGTCTTCTGTGCACCAACTGTTGCAGATTCGATGTGAGTGTAGGGTCTCCAATAAGTCGAAATGCTGGTCTCTGTATGCTGTCAAGTAGGTTAAGTGAATGTTTTGGGGCCGAGCTCCATATATGGGAGCAATATTCCAGGCTTCGTCTAACCTGTGCTTTATAGAGAAGGAGAAGTTGCTTGGGGCTAAAGTACCTCTTTGCTCTAAATAGGTAGCTCAATTTAGCGAACGCCGATCTTGCGATATAGGAAATGTGGTCCTGTCATGTGATTCCTGAATTGACTGTGACTCCTAGAAGGTGCATTGAGTCCTTGGGATGGATTGGATGATCATCCATTTGGATCTGAAGAACTGTTGATGCATTTTTCCCCACTTTAAGATTTTGTCCAGATCACCATTTAGAGAACTAATTTGTTCACATCTCTGACTGTGTGATGTAGCCGCATTCACAGGCCCACTGTTATTGTGAGGATATAACAATAACAACAATCTTCGATTAACCGAAGTGGTGGAGACATTGGTTCCACTTCTCGGTGAGGTAAGTTATCAAATCACCAGTGGACCTGTTACGACGAAAACCGTACAGTCGGTCATTGAAGAGCGTTGGGATCACTGACGAGGCCGAATTCTTAATATTTTTTACAAATGACCAAAAGTTTTTACTACCCTTGGGACATTGTAGTATTTTTTGCCTCAACATTTGGTCATGTGAGTATTTGACACGCTTTATGAGGGCATTGCAGTCATTTCTGGTTCATTTAAACTTTTTTCGGTTTTCCTCAGATGGGTTGGCTTTGTAAGACTGAAAACTCAACTCCCTTATTCTAATAGCCTCTTTACAGCTCAAGTCGTACCACGCGTTTTCTTTTAATTTGATACTCTTTATCCAGTTAGGGATAAAGGATTTCATACCTAAGGTGACACTTCGTTATCGAGGAAGTATAACGACCAGTTAAAACTCCTAATGAAGCTGTTAAGTCCGCTCCAGTAGGCTTTCTCGTATTGCCATACGGTTTTTCGGAGTTTTTTCTTTAGCTTTAGTTGATATGGTACAGTCAGTGGTCGGACGAGCCTAGAGGCGATAATACTTAAATGGAGTATTTATTAGGGTGGGAGTTGAGAAACAAGTCCAGTGTGTTGGCATTTTGACGGTCAATGTCTGGTTCACGTGTTGGCGCATTTACAAGCTGGGTTAATTGGTTTACCTCAGAAAAGATTTGAACACAAATTCCTTCGGGTGTTGTCTGTCCAGAATATCGAAGCAGCTTTACTTATCTAATAACTAAAATTTTGTTCAACTTCAAAGATATTACTGCATCACTTACCTAAGCTGAAACACATATCCAAAAGATTCTTACGATAATACTGCACCTGGCAACTCTGCCATGCGTAACACAGTTCACTATCACTATTCACCAATCAACACACAAACTCACGCTTTACCGATTTTTTTTTCGCCACAGATCAATTCTTGCATCAAACCAGGAATTCCATTTCCATTTGCTCAATTTCGCATACAATAATATTATTTACCGATTTCTCTCACTCTACATTCAGACTCCAACCGAAAATGGACACTCCGGGGAAAAACAACAAACACGTTGTAAATAGAACAACTACTCAATGGTTGATAAACAAAACGACACGATGTACGTGGACGTGGACGAGTACGAGTACATGCATATGTGTGCAAAAAAATCTAGCTACCATGCTCCGTTGAATTCAACTGCATTCACAAATCACAAAGCAACTAGCAAAACGAGAAACACTATTGCATAGCAGA
The DNA here is from genome assembly GCA_949372485.1 of Cheilosia soror. NCBI lineage: Eukaryota > Metazoa > Arthropoda > Insecta > Diptera > Syrphidae > Cheilosia > Cheilosia soror. Next base: position 38,587,910 of record OX443563.1, read on the forward strand.
AGATATGTCGGCTCTGTAACTGTAAACAATAGAACTGTGTTCGGAATGCCTATAGCGGAGTGGGCGGGGGTGAAAAACTTCCGCACAACCTTGCCGTGTCGTCGTCGTAGTAAAAGCTTTCGTTTATTATCAATCACATCACTGGTTTCACTTGGATAGACTTTTCGTTTTCGGTGCTGCTTTGTGAGCGAGCGGGAGCATATATGCACTTTTCCGATTACCTACCGACAGTTTTCGCCCACTTATTTGTTTTTCGAGTTTTTGACTGAATCCGCCAATTTATTTGGTTAAGCTATTTACGATCCTATCGAACGCGAGAAGGTGTACGTACGCGTGGAACAGACTGCCAGGTGTGCTGTCTAACTGAGGAAAAAAATAAAGATACAAATCCAAACAGCACATTCAGCATTGCGGGCTTTTTTTGCCTGACAGATCAATATAATACACAACACACTTCTATCTTGAACTACTAATACCACTGGCCGAATGGTGCTGTGCTGACGCTGAGCGTGTTTTTTAGCTGCTAGCGAAACCTACTAAGAGCGAACAAAAGAGCGAGAGCGGGAAGCTTTAGAGCTCCGCTGCGCTGCGGCAGATATCGTACGCATACACAAAGCACAGTGGGTAGACGTAAAAGTAGAATGCCAATCGGCAGTGTTTATGAAACTGAAACAAAAAGTGAAAACAACAAAAATGTTGGAGTATGCACTAATCACATCACAATCGAATTATTCTTGAGCAGAACTGGAAGTGGAAGTGGAACCCAAACCAGTGCGCGGTTATTTTCCCTGATAGAGTGATAGATAAAGATACACATTTGACAGTCTGTAGCTGTAGTGATGGTCTCTTTGCTATTGACAATATTGACATGGATTAGTTCGTTCAATTGAAATATGGCTGCATGCCATATGCCAATATGGCCTTATCCAGATTTGGATTTCTAACAAAACACGATAATGAATGGGGATACCTTGGCATTGGCATAGATCTGGTGCGTGGGTTCATCATCGTTTGACAAATCAAAATAGATCCAGTTAATATTTTATTGTAAATTTCAGGTGCCACAATTTTTTTTTTGAGTTCCGTTCTATGATATATACCAGTACCTATCAGGGATGTCTATTTGACATAATTTCTGTTAAATTTTACCGATTTCAAAATGTTTTTACCGAAGAAAATCGTCGAATTCGGTCAAATGCTTTTTGAAAATACAATTCTTTTTTACCGAATTCCCAGTTTATTATCAAATATCTTTTCATCAAATGAATTCATGTTTTTTTTTTTTTTTTTTTTTTTTTGAGACACTTTGAAAGAAAGGGACTTTATTATCTTTACGAATCATAAGATTTCCTTTTAAACTGACATTCAATCGTTAATTGACATTTGTGAAACATAACATATAACAATGTACCGATTACATCAGTTGTGGGCGTAGAACGATCGGTTTCTATGTATAACGCCCATATTATTCACTCTGGGTGTATTCATTCATTCATTCATTAATTTTCAATAGTCCGCTTGTCCATTAAGTGGGTCGCGGGTGTAGGTTGCTCAAGTGGACCCTCCATAGCTCTCGATCCTCCGCCATCGACTCCAAATCATCAAGGGCAATCCCCATACGGGTATAGGAGAGTTTATGGACTTGATCTAACCATCTCATCCTTGGTCTACCTAGAGGACGCCTACCCGATTCCATAGCACGTCGTGGAATCCTGGTCGGGGACATGCGTTTAACATGACCAAACCACCGAAGCATGGATCGCTCCGTCCGGAGAAGTAGCTGCTCGACATTGAGTTCCTCACGTATTCTAGTATTTCTAATGCGATCTCTACGGGTCACACCAGCAATACTACGGAGAAATCTCATTTCGGCAGCTTGTATCCGCGATCTTATTCTTTCGGTCATTACCCAAACCTCATGACCATAGGTGAGAGTTGGAACAAACACCGAATTAAAGACTGACAACTTAGCTTTGACACCAAGTTCAGTCCTCCTAATAACAGAATGACCAAGCTCTCTCAAAATTGACCCAGCCTGACCAATCCTACAGGAAAACTCGGCATTGCTCCTTCCATCACTCGTGAATAAGACCCCGAGATACTTAAACTTCTCCACCTGTTTCAATGGGACTCCACTAACATGCAGAGTGCATTGAACAGGCGTTCTGGAGACGACCATCACTTCAGATTTGTTCACGTTTACCTTCATCTCAGCTTCAACACAAACGGTTACAAACCGATCGAGTGCGCGCTGAAGTTCAGTCTGAGAGGATCCAAGGATGACCAAGTCATCAGCGAAGAGCAAATGACTTATCCTCAGATCTCCCAATTCGAAACGTTCCTCGCCAAGACTGTGCTGTAACATCCAGTCCATATAAGTAATGAAAAGGAGAGGAGACAAGACGCACCCCTGACGAAGTCCAACGCCCACGGTGAAAGGTATTGATTTAACGCCGGGTGTAAATCAGGTATAAGTTAATTTTACACCAGATCATTAACCCGACAAATTAAACCCATATCCATAATATTCACTTAAAAACACGCATTAAACCCGCTGGATAAAAAAAGGGATTTAAAACAGGGGGCAGATCACGTAAAATAAAAAAGATTGAACGATATCGTTTTTACGCATCGCATGCTGTCTCTATCATATCTGTGGCAATAAACAGAGACTGCTATTGTCGAAACCATGTCGTTCGATCGTTTTTATTTTACGTGATCTGGACCCAGTTTAAACCGATTTTAACCCGTTTTAAACCAATGTAATTTCAAATTTCACATAAAATGACATTTGTTTTTGCCGTTTTTGACTAATTGGGTATTGATTTGATTTGTTGTGACATCAACATGTGGTTCATATCGCTAATTGTGGTGTGCAATGTGAAATGAGTGAATTGGTGTACAATAATATTAATACATTTATTTTTTAATAGAATATTAGAGATAAAAAGCCCATAGTGGTAAACAAACGAAAGAATAAAAGAAAATTGCTAGATACTATAAAGTTAATTCCAAAACTTACATGTGGTGCCATAACCGTTATCAAAACTAATAAAATTGTTCTTATATTCTTGCTTTTTATTATATGTATTTTCACTTTCATTTAATTTCTGCGAGAAATGTCAAAAATGTGACATAAAAAGAATAGTCAATAATATGAAGTTGAGTTCTCATCCGGGTCAAAGTACTTAAACTAGTCTACGGAGTGCAGTTTAGATTCAATCGGACTAAACACCGACACGTTCCAAAAAAAAAAAAACTATTATCGGGTTTAACGACTGAATATTATGGACTTCTGCTAATTTTTTTTGCTAAACTTACTTAAACCCGGGTGTAAACTTTAGTTCGAATTAAAGTGGGTGAATAATATGACCGTAAGACATTTAAAAGACCGAAATGCCAAAGTTGTACCTTCGAAAACTTAAAAAAAAATTGCATAATTTCGAAATAAAGCTTTTATGAAAATTAGTTTATTTCTTAGTTTAAATAAAACAATATTTAAAAATTAAATTTACTGGATAAAAAGTGTTTGATTTTTAAGGGAAAATATAGCTACAAAATAAAATTTAATAGTTTTATGTGCATATTTTAAGTGCATATTTTTTATTTTTAGGTACATATTTTATGCGCATATTTTGAAAAAACTTATCCTTGTTTCAAAAATCAATGTATGACTTCAAGGACCATTTAAGTTTTTTGTTGAAAAGAAAAATAGTTTTTTTTTTATATATGTGTTTAATTATACCCTCCACAGGAAGGTATATTCACTTTGTCATTATGTTTGTAACGCCAATAAGGATTCACCGGTGACCATATAAATTATATACCTATTCTGAATCAGGATCACATTCTGAATCGATTTAACCATGTCCGTCTGTCTGTCTGTCCGTCTGTCTGTTGAAAGCACGATAGCGTCCAAACGACTTAACCTAGGCAAATGAAATTTTGTGAGAGGACTTATTTTTACAGTCGTCAGGTACTGGTATTGAAAATGAGCTATGTCGGTCAAGTACCTCAAATACAAAACCAAAATTAGACACGTGCGTGTACATGTACAGTACATACAGTAGAGGGTATCAAAGCATCGGCCAGACCGATGATAACACTTTTACTTGTTTTTTTTTTATTGAAAAATGCATCTTTTTCTTTCAAGTTATGCATTTTTCCGTCAAAAGTGGTTGGCAACTTTGCCTATACGAAACGTTCCCTTTACTTTGAACTCGCTTTAAAATAAAATTTCTCTCATTTTCCAAACAAAGCAGGCGGGCGAAGCAAAATCCACATCCACATTATAGCCACATTGCATTCGAATTTCCAAGATTAAGTGTATTTGTGTTTCCCGCATTATTCAGCCAGACTTGATTAAATTAATCTAAACGGCTCAAATTTTCTCAATATTTTTTTATTGAATGAAAAATAAAACATAAATAAATAAATAGTTTAGCGCAAAAGGCGTGTATACACCCCAGGCCTAGCGTCTTACAAAGTCACAACCATTCCTTTGTGTGAATTTTTATTTTTGGGGCGGATGAAAGGGACCTACAATTTTATGCCGAGTCCGAATCAATGTTGTTATATCGTGGGACTTATCCCTTTTTGTGGGACTTTGAAAACAAGTGTTAAAATCAAATTTTTGGGAAATTTTATCAAAACTATTCCAATTCACAACAATTATCAGTTGGGATGGGATTGGAATAGAACCAGTTTGAATTTTTATTACTTCATGAGAATCAAAAATGTATTTTGTGCCATAACATAATGCATTATGTGAGAAGCTAGACCTAGGGTGATACGGACTCATTATTTTAGTTCTCTAAATGATGATCTCGGCGCAGTAGCGCAGTGGTTAGTGTGTTGGACTACTGTGCGAGGGATCCCAGGTTCGATCCCCGGAAAAACCCAAATTACATCTTAAAGTTTTTTCTACTGCGCCACCTCTCGCGAACGTCTGACAAACATCCGAGAGTATGCCTGTCATGAAAAAGCTTCTCAATTGAGCCGTTCGGACTCGGCATAAAATTGTAGGTCCCTTCCATTCGTCCCAAAAATAGAAACTCACACAAAACGAATGGTTGCGAGAAGCTAGGCCTTGGGTGTCACCCGCCTGTTGCGCCACCTATTTATTTTTTTTTTATTTAAATGATGATCTGGACAAAATCTTGAAGTGGGGAAAAGACAACTTGGTTGTATTTAATGCAAACAAGACACTGCTCACAACATTTTTCTAGGAAAAATGCATCAACAGTTCCTCAGATCCAAATGGATGGCCTTCCAATTCATCCCAAGGACCCAATACACCTTCTAGGAGTCACAGTCAGTTCAGGAATCACACGGCAGGACCACATATCCTAAGTTGAGCTAACTATTTAGAGATACTTTAACCCCAAGCAACTTCTCCTTCTCTACAAAGCACAGGTTAGACCAGGCCTGGAATATTGTTCCCATATATGGGCCCCAAAGCATTCACTTAACCTACTTAACAGCATACAGAGATGAGCAGTTCGACTTATTGGAGACCCTACACTCGCATCGAATCTACAACCGTTGGTACACAGAAGACAAGTCGCTGACCTTTGCTTGTTCTATATATACTTCCATGGTAGATGTTTCGAGGAACTCAAAGACATTAACCCTCAAAATGCGACTTTTGGGCGCCCCACAAGACAGGCAGCTAATGCTCATGAAAGTACACTTGACAAACGCGAGAACATCAATTTTCCAAAACTTTTTTCCTTTTGCTACAGGACAAGCAAACTTTGGAACTCGCTTCCTGTAGATATATTTCCAGAAGACTACTATTTGCAGCAATTTAAGTGCAGAACAAACATACATCTGCGAGCATCTCGGGGCGCTGACGAAGCGTTATAGGTTTGCCTTTCCCGGAAGAAGTATTTATTAAAAAAAAAAATATTTATTTATTTATTTAGTTAATTTTGCGCTAGATTGAATCATTTCGCATTAACATAATAAAAATGAATTAAAAAAAATTTTTTCATTTTAATGCATCGTGGGATTTTGGTGGAAATTTGAGTTCGGTGAAAAGGGAAAAAAGGGAAAAATGACCACGTTTCGTGTGAAAAATGAAGAGAGAGTCCTAACAACACTGGTCCGAATGATTACACTCGGATGTTTGTCAGACGTTCGCGAGAGGTGGCGCAGTGGAAAAAATCTTAAGATGTTGTATTTTTCCAAAGATCGATCGAACGTGGGAACCGTCGCACAATAGTCCAACACAAAGCACTGAGCCACTGCGCCAAAGCTTGAGATAAAAACTAATAATAAACAAGAACGCTGCAAAATTAAATACGGGTTTTTCAAGTGGCACTGTTCGATGTTGGCAGCATGTGGCGACCATGTTGTTTTGGTGGCGTCTGTCTAATCTGGTGGTTATTAGTCAGTCGCACTGATGCCAAATCACCATGGCTCCTTACACGATTGAGCAGCATGTCCAAATGATAATACTTTATTAACGTGCCGGGACCCTTCAAAGTCGACTCTTCAACGTTTGGCTAACTTTCAACATCGACCCGTCCTTATTGGACCCGTTAGTGAATCTTAAGTAAGATCAGCATCTATTCATAAATTGTGCTTTTAGAAGGGCGCCGTAAAAAGATTACATCCTGTAGTCATACATACTGGAAGTCATAATACGAAAAAAAGTTGGAACCCCTGGGATAACTTATATTATATAATGCATTTGTGGAGATTTATAATTAGTCTATTACCTTTTTTTAATGTTTTTACAAGGTTAAGATTTTTGCCGAAATTTTTGACCGAATTTAACAAAATGGAATTGGTTCAGAGCTAATGCAGATGAAATCTATATCTGGAAGGGATAAAGCCATCTACATCGACAGTCAGGCACTGGAATTTACGTACATCAATTTTGAAATAGTCAAGAACTGTCACACAAAGCTCAAGGCCATTATGCAGTCAGAACCGAGTATAGTTTAAAATAAGCAAACTGACAAGCTTGCGAAATGAGGCTAGGAATTGATAGGTAGAGATGAAGTGGATCTTAAGAAATCTCTATGCATCATAAAGGGCGCTAATAAAAATAAAATAACAAACGAAACCGACCGGGGGTGGTTAGGCCTTAACGGACACGCCATACCCAGGGCACTTTGGCCTTAATTCGATCGTAAGAGATCTAGGGAAATTCTCAAACTGTAGGCAGTGATTAACTAGGGACAAGAGTAACCATACGCCCCCCTTTAGGGGCGACAGTTCCCCTTTTACACACGAAAACAGTTTTCAATAATAATATTAAGGGACAACTGTCCTTTTTTTGGCTTTTTTGGTCAAATATGTATGGAAATGAAACAAATTAGTTCATTTGTTTTCCCATCCGACGTTTCGACAGAGGTTTCTGTCTTCCTCAGGGATCTTTATTGGAGAACATTACATATAGTTTACAAATGTGTTTGAACATGGATTTTAAACTATTTACTTACATTCAAAAGTACTACAGTATTACAAAGGAAAAAACAATGTGAAACATTGGGAGCATTTACGTTAAACTGAAATGAAGACAGAAATTAAAAACGAAATATAAAACCAAAAAAAAAGCAAAAAAAAACAAAAAACTAAGAAAACACGAACCACTTCGATAGAAGTTTAGTCTGTTGTACATATGTTTTTTAGTTTAGAGTTGAAACCTCTTTGTGGAGGCGAGAGAGCTATAGGCCGATGATATGTTGTGTGTGTCTTGCTTTCTGTTCATGTTCTTACTATTGTTAAGTATATGTAGGGTCTCTAGGGTGTATCGTTTATATTTGTGTTTTTCGGTCTGGAGTACTTTAACATTGTCAAAGTCTAGTTTGTGGCCACTTTCGATGACATGAAGGGCGAGTGCTGTTTTTCCGGAATTTTTGGATAAACGATACACCCTAAAATTGGTCGAGACTTCTACGCTAAATTGAAAACAGTTTTCGAATCCAAAAACCGCTCTAACGATTTTGATCAAAATATGTATTTTGAAGGCAACATAAGCATTCTAAACATGATCACGTAATTAGTTTTTCTCAGAAAACTCGAACATAGCTGTATGTACTATGAATATTTCTCAAAAATGACTACCCATATCCCGAATATTGAGATTACTTTTTTTAAATAATCAAAAAATAATCGCCTCCTTCAAGTGTCAATTCGGGTGAAATTTGAAAGTACATACATAGTATTAAAGTGTTGCAGTTAATACGTATGTCTATGTAGTATATTACTTTTTTTTATTAACAAGGGTTCAGTTACTAAACCTGCGTACATCTTAAGTGGATATGATTTTAAACGTAAAATTTGCTGAAGTGACTCTGAGATTCTGCGAGATTCGCAATAAACGAGAAAGTTTCGTGCGACCCAGTCGTGCGTATTTTTTTTTTTATGTTAAACAAGAAATTCCAAGCGTCAGATAAATCTTGCATCTGTTGCATCTGACTATTAAAAAAACGACTTAAACATTTTTTCTTATTAGTTTTACGTCATCAACAACCTTTCACCCGGTCTACGTTTAATGCGTCTTATTCGCGCTACTTGTTTGAAAAATTCTCACTTAAGAAATATAATTATAATAAAGTCATCTAAAGCGCTCCGGAAGTTTTGCCCGTTATTCTAAGCTCATTCACTCTACAGGGAACAGGGACTTCTCTGGATAGAAAACTTTTTAAACTAGACTAAATGAGCTGTTCGCTCAGTTATTCGTCTCTCTTTCACCTTACATATGTTAGGGAGGAGTACGACAATACAAACAACACAATGTGGCAGGTCGTGGTAGATAAATGCTGAGTACTCATACTCACAAATACACTTTTTACATCGATAGGTATTGGTATTAAAATTCAGTGAAGTTAAGCTGGCGCGTGTATACTTCAGCGCCCGCCATGTGCCAGCGCCCCGGGCGACAGCCCCGGTAACAATCCTTTTATTGTCCTAAAGCATTTGAAATTAACTTTAAATGCACTTCTTGCGGTTTCAAATACCATTTTAGGTGGTAAATCCTAGCACACTACACAATAAAAGTGATAAACTTGTGCATGTAAATAACCCAAAGGCGTAGCTAGCAAGGATAAGATTCCGAAAAGGGAGAATCGGTTTTCAAAAATATCTGATGGCGTAGACAAATAAAACAAGTTTTTACTTGGAACTGGTATCGATTTGGGGTTGAAAATTATAAATTCGTTCGAATTTTTTTGCTTTTCGTTTAGGTTGGAGGATTTTTCCAGTTTACGCTTCGGAAGCGTTATGGAAATGTATACATCAGCAAAAGAGGACTTTCTACTAAATAATTTATTTTTCTCGCTGGTTTAAGGGTAGTGATGCGATCACATGAGAACACAAGCGTTTTCACTCTAGCCTCTCACTACCAACTCCTACTCTCACCTCCACGTTGGTGACTGGTGGGTGCCTAGTACCTCGGCTGGAGATGGGGTAACCAACCCCTGTGGAAGGTCGTTGGTGGCAGCGAACGAGAGAGGGGGGAGAAGTGTCCTCTCACTAAGGCACTTACTCTTAGGCGGCAGCGGAGGAATTCTCTAGATGGAATCAACGGTGGCGCCTACAGCTCCAGTTAGGTTGAACTGGGACTTCCAATACTGAGCCAGGGTGTTGGAAAAGAGTTGGTGGCGGAGGAGCCCTAAACGGGTCAACGGCAGCGCTCATATCCCAAAATGGGTTACTGGCATCGGTTTTTCCGGCCCGCTGTCCTAGGGTCAAAACAAGGGCCTGGTCCTCCAGGTTGGGGGTTGTGCCGTCGGGGTAACTTCCCGACCATGGAAAAAATCAGTAGTTATGAGAGAGACACAACCAGCCTCGGATAATGGAACTCCTCAAATGGCAACCAGACCCGGAACGTCAAGGGATACGATCTGAGAGTATGTACCTGGAATGTACGAACGCTCTACACCCCAGGTGCTACTCAAAAACTTGAGTCTGTCCTCACGCGGTACAAGGCAGATATAACCGCGATCCAGGAGATACGATGGATAGGATCAGGAATGATGAAAAGAAAAGATTGCGACATTTATTACAGCTGCAACAAAAGATTGCATGTATTAGGATGCGGATTCGTCGTGGGAAATCGGCTTAGGACAAAAGTCATTGACTTCAAGCCGATAAGTGATCGCCTTTCTGTGATCCGCATCAAAGCTACCTTCCAAAACATAAGCCTAATATGTGCACACGCCCCTACCGACGAGGCAGAAGATCCTATCAAGGAGGAGTTTTATGACCTCCTGGATGGAGCCTACGGAGCCTGTCCGGAGTATGATGTAAAAGTTGTACTGGGGGATTTCAATGCTAAAGTCGGAAAGGAAAACATCTTTGGCGGATTAGTTGGTAAGCACAGAATCCACGAAACGACAACAGACAACGGCTACCGACTAATCGATTTTGCAGCAGCTCGTAATACGGTGATAAGTAGCACTAGGTTTCCAAGGCTAAGGATCCACACAGCAACCTGGCGCTCTCCAGACGGTCGAACCGCCAACCAAATCGACCATGTGCTAATCGATGCGAGGCACGCATCCAACATCCTCGACGTGCACACATTCCGAGGGGCAAACGTCGACTCTGACCATTTTCTTGTCGCGGCTAAATTCAGAGCTCGACTGTCCAACGAGAAGAAGCTGCGAACCGCCCAGAAGAAGAAATTCGACGTTGGACGCCTTAGCACACCTGGAGTAGCCAGAGCCTACAGCGAGCGCCTGAGTATGAAACTCTCCTCTGTGCACTCACCTACCACAAACGCCAACAATCAGTGGTGCCAGTATCGCGACATCATCAAAGAGGTAGCCGAAACCACCGTAGGGTACCAGCCACCCCAGAGAAAGAGCCCGTGGTATGATGATGAATGCGTGTACAGGAAAAAGGTGACAGAAGATGCACACAAGAAAGCGCTGCAGCGCAAAACAAGGGCAGCGAGAGAAGAGTATCGAGCCAGGAGAAGGGAGGAAAAGAAGATCCTGCGTAGAAAGAAGAGGGCTTACGCAGCTTCCCAGCTCAAGGAGATCGAAGAGTCGCGCGATCGTAATAACATCCGGAGGTTTTATAAAAAAGCTAAGCAACTGGCTGCTGGCTACAAAACCGGAACGCAGGCTCTTCGAGATACCGAAGGAAACCTAGTCACCGAAGCGCAGGAAATAGTAGATGTGTTTAAGCGGCATTTCCAGCAGCTGCTTAATGGGCATCATGTAGAGAGAGTGATAGGGCAAGAAGAGAACCCACGTCCAGTCAATGAGGAACTAGTCCCAACACCAAGTATAGAAGAAGTTGGCTTAGCTATAAAAAAGCTTAAGAACAACAAGGCCGCAGGCTCTGATGGTCTACCAGCGGAGCTCTTTAAATACGGTGGTGATGTTTTGGTAGGGAGCATGCACCGAATCATCAACCAAGTATGGGTGGAAGAAAACATGCCCGATGACTGGACTATCAGCTCCATATGCCCCATCTTCAAAAAAGGCGATCCTATGTCTTGCAAGAACTATCGAGGCATATCCCTGCTAAATGTCGCATACAAGATCCTATCCTACGTACTGTGTGAACGTCTAAAACCGTTCTGCAACACACTAATCGGCACGTACCAGTGTGGCTTCCGGCCCGTCAGATCGACTATAGACCAAATTTTCACACTGAGGCAAATCTTGGAAAAGACCAACGAATTTCAAGTCGAAACTCACCACCTATTCATCGACTTCAAAGCCGCGTATGATAGCATACATCGTCAGGAGCTCTATATGGCGATGGCCGAATTCGGAATCCCGGCAAAACTGATTCAGCTGTGTCGCGCGACGCTGGAAAACACACGCTGCAACGTGCAGTTTGGAAGCAGCTCTTCCGAACTGTTTCAAACATGCACCGGATTTCGGCAAGGAGACGCTCTATCATGCGACTTCTTCAATCTCGTACTGGAGCAGATAGTGCGCAGGGTAGGTGTCAACACGGAAGGCACTATCTTGAACAGGTCCGTCCAGCTGCCGTGATAGAAGCGTTCACGGCGATTGAAGAACAGGCGAAATCCGTTGGGCTTGAAGTAAATGAGGACAAAACTAAGTACATGCTATCAACAAAAAAACAAGCATCTGTCCACCGCCTAGGACAAAACGTCACTATTGATAGCAACAATTTCGAGGTAGTTAAGGAGTTCACCTACCTCGGAGTAAACGTAAACTCCACGAATGACACCCTAGTGGAGATCCGGCGAAGAATTACCCTAGGAAACCGTTGCTACTTCGGTTTGGCAAAACAACTGGGTTCAAAACTCCTAACTCGAAGGACGAAATGTGTGCTCTACAAAACCCTTATCCTACCAGTTCTGCTTTATGGCGCCGAGTGCTGGACGATAAGCAAGAAGGGAGAGCTGATACTGGGCTCCTTCGAAAGAAAAATACTTCGGCGGATTTTTGGTCCTGTGTGCGAGGAGGGCGAATGGAGGAGAAGATACAACCGCGAACTCTATGAGCTGTACCAAGATGTGGATGTAGTCCAAAAAGCCAAAACACGTAGACTACATTGGCTCGGCCACATCGAGCGAATGGACAATAATGCTCCAGCCAAGAGGATCTTCGAATCCCAGCCCCCAGGTTCGAGAAGACAAGGAAGACCGAACCTCCGTTTCAAAGACCAAGCTATCGCGGATGCCAGAGCGCTTGGTCTGGACAATTGGAAGCAGCGTGCCCGGTATCGTAGAGGATGGAAGGCTGCAGTGTCTCAGGCAGAGACTCTTCAAGGGTCGGGAGCCCGATAAGTAAGTAGATATAAATTTAGACCTTTTTCTATATTTTTAAAGAAAATTTATTTATTTTCTTTGATTGTTTGTTTTATTAAAGTTTACCTACTGAGTTTTGGAATAGATAATAAAAAAAAGGAATGAGGACATTTGTTTTGTCAGGCTTAATATGTTTATTGTTTTATTTACATCTACAAGAATAATGTGATGAATTTATTTTAACCAACAAATAAATTGGTCATCGGAATTTAAGAAAAAATACGTTTTGGGCACACATAAGACCAAATCGTAAGTGTACATTGTCATATCACATATCGGCTTATAACACAAGGAATCTGCATCAGATGCAAATAAGAATTTATTAACATAAATAATTATTACACTTTCGCTAGGGCAAATATGCGAATTTCAGGAAATGATTTTGAATGCAATTAAATTTTTTAAAACTGCCTATATGTTTTCGTATTAGTTATAATTCAACTATATTTGAATGTCAAAACTAAATAGAATCAAAATAGTGAAAACCGCGAATGTTATTCAAAATGTATGGATTATTAAATTATGTTTTAATTTCATTGTGAAAAACAAAAGAATACCTACACAAAAAGCAAAACTATAATAACATAACAAAACAAATAAGATAATTACGTGTTTTAAATTAAAATATTACGTACCTACACTTTTCAGTACAGTTCACTTTTCGCTTTAGTTTACGCGTTACTATGGAAACGAACTTTTTTTCTGAAAAAAATCAAAAATGCCACTTTTTCATTTAAATTTGACATGTATACGCTGTGCATTCCGTTCCGTATCGCTTATGCAGTTTTAAAACACGTTTTCTAGCAGGTTTTGTATAAAAATGACAAGCAGTCCATGTTTTAAGTGACAAATGTTGATATTTAATTTTTTTGAACAGCTAATTCTTTATAATACCTAATTCATCATAAAGAAATATAAAAAAAATTAAAAAATAAACATACCTATTATAGATGAACAAAACAGTTTCCGTTTAACTTTTATAATTATTTATTCCAAAATATTAATAACACTTTAATAACAGACACACTAATCGAAAATAAATTAAATTTCTTTAAAATATAAGAAGAAAGATCTCAAAATGTATGTCAACAAAATTGCAAAGAATCGCGTTTAGCTGATTACATCGTGGTTGCAATTTAGTTCTACAGCTTAAAATTATATTCTTTTTTGTATAATAATGTCATAGGAATCATATTATTCGATTTTTAATCACCCAAATAGTATATTACATTATCATGCTTTTTAATGAAATATAAGTTGGTAATTAATTCACCACACCATACACACCATTTGCTTAACACGTCCCAATAGTGGTCAATTATTTAAATTATTTGAATTTTTTCAAAGCCATCTCAGATTCAATTGTCTTATTTCATATTTTTTTCCTTATTCACACGTGTTCACAGATAGAAAAAGAGGCGGAGCTACTTATTTCAAAACTGGCTCTATGAAACTCTCATTTTTGGCCGAAGCTGGTGGTCTATTTTCTCTGGTTTGTGATTACTACACTTCCCAATTTTCTCTTTCAAGGCGTTCGTTGGTGGGCTTGTTTGCATAGACCTATCGACCTCAAAAAAACCCCAAAGAAATACAAGTGGTTTTTAGTTTTACTAACTCCGAACTGTCAGCTCTGACATTTATATTTTTTTATTTCGTTGGTATCTATCACTGTACAATGTACATATGATATACTCTGGACACGATACGGCAAAACCAGAATCATAATAAACTCCTTAAAAATGTCAGGAAATCGCTGTCAACACACACTCGATAGGTTTGTAGCCTTCTGTGTTGAAGCTGGAATAAAGATAAACATGAACATATCTGAAGCGAAGGTCATGCCCAGAAAGGGGTACAAAAGTGGAAATGTAGAAGTAAGTCGCGGAGTCTCAATTTCAAGGGATATGAGGAAAATTGCTGAGTTTTATAGTATGATTACCCAGGCTGAATCAATTTTAAAACATCTAAGTAAATCGTTTATCAGAAACACGTAAAGCTGAGCATATAGTCAGGCTTTAATCCGGCGTTTTTTCGCTTTGGTCACATGACTTATGAGATTTTGGCACTGAGCGAAAGAATAAGATTGCGAATGTAAGCTTTTGAAATGTGATTCCTTCTTGTACATATAGCTACTGCTGGTCTGGATCTGATGGTGTTATTGGTGAATCCATACCACTTTATAAAAGGTATGGTCTGTTCGTCCCTCCATAACTCGAGAACCATTCTTCCGATTTTTATGATTTTTTTCTGATTTAGAGACGTGTGGCCAAATTAGGCCGTAGGGTAGGTGAGAATTAAAGGGGCCGCGGGGAGTAAAGGGGGTCTCACGAACAGTTAGACATAATGAACCTGAAAGTTTGTATGTTGATACATAAGTCAAAATTATTGCATGCTCGCCATTCATCGTTTTCCAAAATTCATCCTATAATTTTGAAAAAAGGGGGTGAGAACACTTCTATTTCGACCTTACTACCCTCAACTTTCCATTATACTCATAAATCTATGTAGGTAAATTCAAGAAATGATTTCAATTGTTATTTAATTGTTAGGACTTTCGGATGAGTGCAGGTTACGTAAGGACTAAGTTGAAGACGGGGGAGTAGTAAAGGGGTGGTAGGGACTAACTCTGGAACTTTTGGACGATTTTAAAAATTCTTTCAAAATAGTACCGGCTACATTCTCCGGATCAGTATAGGTTAGTTAGGGTGTGGATGGGGGAAGGGGAAACGGGAGCTGTCTTCGGACATGTAGGTATAGTTTATGAAAAGGCATTGCGATAAAATACTTTGTAAGCTTAAAAAAGAGGACAAAATTTAAACAAACGTACCTACTTTAATTTAAAAGAAAAGAAACCGTCGTTCGCAGGCTAGTATCGTATAATTAAGTATAAGGTACTCTATATCGAGAACCTAGTCGTTCATTACAACTAATAAGACTTCCTCATTCTCGGTATAAGGTCATCCCAGAGGAGTTCCTTTTCCTTAAATATATTATACAAAGGTAGTAGGTACAACTGAATTACTAAGGTCATGCTTAGTAATGCAGAAGAGAATCGAGTATATTAGACCATATTAAGATCGCGTTATCAAGTACGGGCAAAACATCATTTTTCTGTCAGTTTAGCTTTGCCATCGGAAGTAAGCGAAAGTGCAGTGTTCTTCTAAATAAAAATAAATATTTTTTTTTTTGTGGTGACCCTAAATTTAAACTCGATAAGTCATGAATTTCCTACTTCCTAAGTAATGAAGGATAGAGGTTATGAAAATATCACTATAACAGCGGGATATGAGGGTCATGATAGACTCGCTTACAAGTAATACAGGATGAAGGCGATTGCCACCCTCCTATGACAAGACCGTGTAAAAGTAAGGACTTCTAGACACGTGCTAGAATCGAAACTATAACAACTTGCTGCTGAACTATTTACTTCTGTAATCGACTATGGAATGTGTCATTTCGCGACTGGGAAGTTATTTTTCTGGATGGAGCGGTCTATGCTTCAGTGGTGCCCAACTCGTGGTTCCAGACATGCAACGTGTCTCTGGCAGCAGCCAGAAAATTTGCATTGGCAACCGAAACTAATCTAACAACACAAGTGCTTATCAGGTGTGATAATTCGGTTGTTTTAAACATATGTAAACAAGCAATACAAGCGATACAGTTTCTGGAAAACAACATGAATATATTTACAGAAATTTTTGTTAATTCGACTCAGGTTTTAAACCCCATACTAACCCGCAATATTGATTCACTTAAGGGCAGCAGGGAAACCTATGTTCCGCTCAGGCTAAGTACATATTCCTGTATGCTGTGCCTTGGCACGCTTTAACATTTCAACTGGAAAGAGTTATTTTCTCTGAAAGCCATTAAACACTTCAGTATTCAGATAACACACACACATATCCACATGCAACTGCTTCATTAAACTGGAACAACTCAAATGGTTACATTCGCATGTTTTAACACTTCCTTTGTTTAGCTGTGTTGTTTTAAATTACCCATGTGTGTAGATGTACCTAGTTATAATATCTTCTCTAGCAACGGGCAACTTAAGCAGTAAAATTAGATTTCAATGTAACAGAATGTCAGGGGTCAAGAGAAGGCACATCAGCACCTCAAGTCACGTGAGGCATGCAATGCATGGCGGAAGTCATAACACCCAAACTAAATATAAAAACTGATATCTTAGCAATTGCCAAGTTATCTTGAAAGCTTGACACATTCATATTTAACTGTCACAACACATCGCTACACATTAACATCCATATTTCATGCATTATAGCTTAACACCGTTCTCAACAACATATTGTGCAGAACTCAACTCGTCATGGATATAATTTACCCCGGGAGGCAAACCTTATCAATGTCAATATTTTTATCATGGAAATAGTTCTCTCGAACGAAACTCACTGTCCATAAGAGCAAAGCTTTCTACCCTTAAGAGATTGCCTGCTATACCCGAAGCTGTTTCACCGCAAAAGATATACCGCCTTTGCCATTCAACGTCAACCCACCAAATATCCCTATAAAGGCACAATTAATTTTATCCGCATGTGTAGGTGCATATGGAGTAGATAGGTAGATATGGGTATTTGGGCCAGCACTAGTGAAAAGGAAAAACTATGATGTAATTCTCGAATCTCACAATAATCTCCCCGCCACGATTTTCTCCACCAGATACACTCACTTCACCAAAAGATACTTTTATAAATATTTACTATCGCACTGCGCTACTAATTCTACCTTACAAATAGAAATTCGCCATCGAGAAGGAATAACTTTATCCTTGAACCAGATACACGGTTCGATTTTGCCATTGACTTTGCAGAAGCAGACAATTGAGACAAATTCTGGAAGAATTGTTTCATCTCATAGGTGCAAAGTTCTTGGAATGAAATCACTTTGAAATACTTTCTACGCTAATTAATTGAATGAGCTTACTTTAAGGAGTTGACATGGTATCCATCCGATGCAACAGCATTTTGAATTACACACAAATATTGGAAAATACTTTTCACAAAAAATTCACAAAACAACTGCCACGACTTGACGTACGGAAAATGTTTGAAGCTTTCCACCAACCAGCGCCACCATAGGTGGATTCGCGCATGCACTTCCAAGTCCAGCTTTTTGCCACTTTCTCGAAGAGAAATTAACAGACTTTGACGTTCGCAGGCGATACGCTGAACTACTCCTACAAGTAGAAGTAGGTAGGTATTGCTGTTCAGTGATTACGATCGGCGGATAACAGGTGAGACTACAAAATGTATCTAACTAGATAGTTATTTGGGTTTTATCGTCGTATCATGAATGTTGGCAATTAATCGTGAAATAGTATATCGCGTGATTGTTGTTTTCAATCGCATGGGTTTGCTTTTGGAGCATGCAAGTAGTGGCTATTGGGATGGCGCTGGCACCTACAAACTGTGTCGTCTTGGGGGTGAGCGAAATATTTATTGGGAAAGGTTTTGTGACTTGTGATTGTGAGGTTTGTGACAGCTAAAGTGCTTTGCAAAACAGTCCGGATGTCGATAATGAAGTGTATTTCTCATATCGAATCACAGGCAGAGGACACGAACGATTTAAATTGTGTTGCTAGTGATGTCAATAATAAAATATCTATACCTGACCTAAGCGAATATATTTTGAGTATGAAGAAAGTTGTACTGGCCGAAAATACACAGAGTACTCTGAAATTAGCTAACCATCTCCAAATTAATGAATATTCAGCTGCAGCTTTTTTTTAAAGAGGATTCCAAGTCCCGGAGCACTCAGACCAATCCCGGTTTATTGTATTACCAAGCATAAACTTTTTTTTTGGTGCACTGGTGGAGAAATTCTGATGTAATTCGTTTCTCTTAGGGCCGGTGCAGAGTAGGCAGATATAATCATTTAAGGAAAGATTCTTAAAGTTCCGCCGAACATAAAATTGTATGGCAGGGGGTCTATTCTCACCATATTTTCCGTTATAGCATATCGAAGTAGGTGACCTCTAATTCTGATGTGTAACCACTTTAAAGCTATAACTTCTAAACTATTATAGTAGACTAAGAGCTAGCAACGTTTTTCCTCAAGTCATTTTAGCAAGGCTGTAACTTTGTGAGCTTACTTCTTGGTGACTACTGAACCCAAAAATATATTTCTGGCAGCGCTGCGTTGGTTTATATAGGAATGCCATGACCTCAAAAGTGCAAAAAATTAAAGAAACTTAACTCATTTTGGTATATGTTAATTTAAGACTGATAAAGACAGAAAATGCAATTGCCAGAAAAGTTTGCCGGTTTTAAAGTTGCGCCAGACGCCCTTAAAGTGCAATAAAAACGCAAAATTTAAGTCATAATAGGAAAGTCAAATTTTTGATATTATGTTAGGGACATTAGCATAATACTATTTCCTGAAAGCCAAGCCAAAACACCGGTTTCAACCCCCCGCCAGAAGCCCTAGAAAATCTAACATAACAATTTAGTTTCTTGCATTTTTTTTTCTTGTTTTAAAATAAATATTTGAGAAAAGCTTTTTTTTTCTAATCATTAATTGGGACCCCTCTGAGTAATTATTTACAACTGCCAGACAAAAATCTTGGGTCTAACATACCTGCTGCCAGACGCAAGCGAAGATTGCATGCCGTTTGTTAAACATCGTGGAATTTCTGAACGACTTTGCCAGTTGAAGTCATTTGCACACAATATATTTGTTTTATGGAGACGATATGGTTCGTATTTATGTTAGGATCCGATAGGTGGCGCTGGAGTGAAGTTATTATTATTAAAAAATTTATTTATGGACCAAACTGACTCATATTCATAATGTGTGTTGGATTAGTGCCAAAAATAAAAATTATTAAACTCTGAACCCATAATAGGTGGTGCTGTTGTCAAGTGTGAATTCATTGATTTCACTTATATTCGCATGCAAGTAAGCGAGAAGATCATTAATTTTCTGCACGGAAATTGATGGTGGGCAATTTATGCATGTGAGTGTTTAATCCGCACAAACCACATGATAGTATAAGCATTGTATATAGACACTATAGTACTATCACTTCGCATTTATGCACTAGCGCCACCAACCACCTCTGAGACCAACTACTCACATCGAACATGGTAGTTGTATTGGATTATTTGAAACGAAATTAAATGATGCCTTCTTCCTTTCGTATTCGTCTCATTGACAACATGCAGATGAAAGAGAAAGAACAATTAGTATTTTTGTTGTCTTTTATTCTCCAGTAGCAAGGAGTGGAAGTAAGTGGGTACTTTTCGCATATACGATATACGGATATACCTATACTCGTAGGTAGTTAGTGGTGGTGGTGTGTAGGTTAGGCGAAGTGTACTTTTAGCATTTATGAGAATAGCAATATGAAATGAAAGATCGGATCGATTTATACTTTTCGCATATAGTGGTGCGGTGTGTGGGGAGAGTACTTTTAGCATGATGATGAGTGTGATGCTGTTGAGTGATGACGATTGGAATTGATATTTAAGAGGATAACAATGTGGAAAGAAGAAATTTGAAATCATAGATCGGATGTTTAACAATACATATTTTGTATTTCTTGGATTTATGGGCAGCAGTGGTGTCATGATCGTGGCTTTTGGACTTAGGTGTCAAGGGTAGTTTATATGATATGATGATTTGAAAATTATGGGGTGGGTGAGCATATTGTGAGGTGCACTAGTTTGGTTGGATCTTAGCAAATAAAATCACGTACCCAGATCGATCCAAATTTTCAATTTTCTCATATTGTATGTAGGTAGTGTGAGAAAGATATTGTTTTAAGTCCAAATTTGTAGATTAATTAATTATGGTATTACGATGATACTAGGTACAGCTCAAAAACTGAGTCTCGCAATTCTGTTGTCTGCCTGTTTGTCTGCGTGGTGGTAGGTAGCTGTATTCTTAACAACAGGACGGATTCGTTTGTACCTCTAGTAGTTGTTTGTTTCAAACTGTGCATAAGTAGGTATGCGATTTATAGGCTGACAGTTTGAGTTCATTTGTTTATTTTAATTTTAAACCCAAAATTAACCTTTTATATTTAGATACAATTATTTTAGGACCAGCTTTACGCAGGTCGCAGTGCTACTATGAATGCAGCAATCATCCCTATACATTTAAAATATTGATTATTGTATTATGTAGGCAATTGATGAATAGGTAGGTATGTATTTAGAAACTTGCAGTTCAGATTAGATTCTTACTATGAAATTAACGGCCGATTTCTTCACATGAGTACTAGTACCCGGTCTAGCTAGACCTGGTACTAGCTCTGATACTCGGTACTAACAAAACTTAGTACTTGTGTATTTCTTCACATTGCTAGTACCGGAGCTAAATTTATCAACCGTACTAACGACTATAATACGTCTAAAAACTGGTCTAGTACCCATTTTTGACTGAAATGTCATGGTCTGATCCCCGGAAAGCACAAATTATATCTTAAGATATTGCTACTGCGCTACCTTTCGCGAATATCTGACAAATATCTGAGACAATTCAGCCGTTCGGATTAACTATAGAATTATAGGCCCCTTCCATTCGCCTCAAACAAATTAAATTGGTTGCGAAAAAATAGGCCTACGGTTCTGCTGCACCAAATTATATATTTACCAGATAAGAGGTTCACTTCAAGAACCGTTCAATTCCCAAATGGCAGCTTCAGTTTGCAAAGTTTGGATATTCCGAAAACTGGGGGAGTGCATTAGTGGTTTAATGATATGGCGGAAGCCATGTTCCATTGTTTTCTTTACTGTCAATTAGCTTACAAATTTGTCCATACATGGTATCCAGGTAGGCTATGTTTTCCAGCTTTGCTGCCAAAAAAGTCTTCCTCTTTTATTATGGGCGAAAAATTTGATGATTCTTTTTTTTTCTATAAAGGTATATTCTTCTGTAGCAGGTTTGTATGTAAAAAAAAATTGGACAAAGGGGCGTGGCACTGTCCATTTAAAAATCGTGGTAGGTATATGAACTCACAATTTGATAAAATGATAAAATCTTTGTACGAAGGCTATTCTGTGAAGTTTGGTCAAAATTGGACAAAGGGATGTTGCGCTATTCTTTGACAATCACGGGAGCCAAAATTTGTAAAATTTGTAACATTGGTATGCATTGTGCTGATAGACAAGAATACTATCTATGCAATACGATTCCTGGAAAACCCAAAAATGTGTACCATGGAGCATTACAATAAAAGCTCTTTATCACTTATTTAAATGAATTTGAAACTGATATTTTTATTTTTCTATTTTGCACTACGAAGTGCATGATAATCAAACTTAAAACTTCTCCTAAATACATAGTAGTGCCTACACTGTTAGAAAAACATACTTTTATTTAAATAGTTCCGCATAAATCCCCTGAATATGTTCCTATGTACATATGTATCTACTCTTTAGATTTAATTCCCTATATTAGTTTTATCGAAATGATTATGTATTAGTGGTTATGGGAAAGGAACAATAATTGCGCTACATTACATATAAAGATAACCGGCTTTGCACGTACCTAGGAATTGTATCTATACTATTGCACAGATATATTTTTGTCCATCAGCACAATGCATAGGTATCAATGTTCCAAATTTAAAAAACAGTTGAAGAATAGCGTTTGAAATTTTTTGTTTGTATTGTCTAATTTTCCACACTTCACAGAAATACCTACCTTTGGGTTTGGTTCGGTGGTTTTTGAGTTTTGCGATCATTAGTGGTGTACTTATACCTATTCCCATAAAAAATGGAAATTCAGGTTTTTTGCAAATTTTCGGCTTTTTAATTGGGGTTTCCGAATTTTTTTTTCGCCAAACCCTGATTCAAGATGAACAAAACAAAAAAAAAAAAGAATCATCCAAATCGGTTTAGCACTCTAGCATCTAGCCTTTCTCGAGTTTTGCGAATTTCGAGACTAATGCACAACAATTATTGATTTTTATATAGAGAGAGATGTAGAATGTAGATACCTACCTATAATAGTTAGCTGCTCGTTTTACCGACATAAAATGCTTCTACATTATAAACCTCATAAAGTAGACAAATGCCTATAATATTTTAGAATCAATTAAAAAAAGAATCACTTAAATCGATGCATATTTGACAAAAATATAGGCAAAATAGTGAGAGTCTAACATACATTATTTTATGCCCAATCCTCAAATCTTCTGCAACGACAGGAAGCCAAATTCAGTTTTTATTCAATTTGTCTTTCCCAACTGATCACCCCTTGCATCGTGCACCCCTCTCCAAACACACAAATCCTCCACACCACTATCCTATCCTACACCACCATGCTGTTGATTTATACTCGCTCTTGTTCATAATATTGCACCTCCTTTCCTCTATTCTCCTCTCCTATCACTAAGAAAAACCAAACCAGTTGCAGTTCTCTACCCTACCCTGTTACATCACATCAGAAATAATTTTATACCTACTGATGGATGGAAATGGCGATATGAATGAAGAAAGAGAAGAGGCATACCAGTTTGACATTTGACTTTGTTTTGTTTATTTTGGTTTTCTCTATACACATTTCCCCGACCCCAATGCTCGGAGTTGGCTGGCAGTGTACAAACTAAATCAACTGAAGCGCCACCTGGATCGTCGAAGACGCGTAATTCAATGCGATGGGATGAGAGTACCATTGTATATACACACTATAGTACTCTCATCCCATCGCATTGAATTACGCGTCTTCGACGATCCAGGTGGCGCTTCAGTTGATTTAGTTTGTACACTGCCAGCCAACTCCGGGGTCGGGGAAATGTGTAGGTATAGAGAAAACCAAAATAAACAAAACAAAGTCAAACTGGTATGCCTCTTCTTTTTCTTCATTCATATCGCCATTTCCATCCATCAGTAGGTATAAAATTATTTCTGATGTGATGTAACAGGGTAGGGTAGGGTAGACGGTAGAGAACTGCAACTGGTTTGGTTTTTCTTAGTGAAAGGAGAGGAGAATAGAGGAAAGGCAAGAGCAAGAGCAAATATAATTCAACAGCATGGTGGTGTAGGATAGGATGGTGGCGGTGGATGATTTGTGTGTTTGGTGAGGGGTGCACGATGCAAGGGGTGATCAGTTGGGAAAGACAAATTGAATAAAAACTGAATTTGGCTTCCTTTCTGTCGTTGCAAAAGATTTGAGGATTGGGCATATTGGGCACTATTTTGCCTATATTTTTGTCAAATATGCATCGATTTAAGGGATTCTTTTTTTAATTGATTCTAAAATATTATAGGCATGTGTCTACTTTATGAGGTTTATAATGTAGAAGCATTTTATGTCAGTAAAACGAGCAGCTAACTATTATAGGAGTCTACATCTCTCTCTGTATAAAAATCAATTGTTTGCAAAACTCGAGAAAGGATAGATGCTAGACCGATTTGGATGATTCTTTTTTTTTTTTGTTTTGTTCGTCTTGAATCAGGGTTTGGCAAAAAAAATTTGGAAACCCCCAAATGAAAAGCCGAAAAATTGCAAAAAACCTGAATTTCCATTTTTTATGGGAATAGATATAAGTACAACACTAATGATTGCAAAACTCGAAAACCACCGAACCAAACCCAAAGGTAGGTATTTCTGTGAAGTGTGGAAAATTTGCACTTCGTAGTGCAAAATAGAAAAATAAAAATATCAGTTTCAAATTCATTTAAATAAGTGATAAACAGCTTTAATTGTAATGCTACATGGTACACATTTTTAGGTTTTCCAGGAATCGTATTGCATAGATAGTATTCTTGTCTATCAGGACAATGCATAGGTACCAATGTTACAAACTTTAGCTCCCGTGATTGGCGAAGAATAGCGCCAAATCCCTTTGTCCAATTTTGACCAAATTTCACAGGATAGCCTTCGTACCAAAAACAAAGATTTTATCAAAATGTGAGATCAGTCGGTTTTGTTGTTTTCGAGATATACCATATATGTACCAAGATTTTTGGACGGTGCCACGCCCCTTTGTCCAATCTTTTTTACATACAAACCTGCTACAGAAGAATACTTTATAGAAAAAAAAGAATCATCAAATTCATTGGAGCCGAACTCGAGTTATAAACGGAATATAAAAAATAGATTACTAGCAGTCCCGTGATGGTATTGCTAGTGTTATTTGAAGTTACCCGCCTGATGCTGTCATTTCTGGTCTGGAGATAATTCTGAGTTATTCGCTCGTTATCAACTGATTGGTTTAGTGCGTCTATATGTTAAAGTCGTTAACAAATTCTCCTACATATTTGTATTACTTTTTGATTTTCATTTTCCCTCACTTTCATGTGATCGTTGATCAATGGTTAGAAAACGCGCTTAGATTATCCGTTTTGGGCTGTGCGTTGATGACTTAGTTATTTAAAACAAACAATAGCTTACTTAATTTCATAGTAAGAATCTAATCTGAACTGCAAGTTTCTAAATACATACCTATTCATCAATTTCATACATACATACTACAATAATACATATTTTAAATGTATTAGGGATGATTTGAATGATTGCTGCAATGACATTCAGCGTACCACTGCGACTGCGACCTGCGTATAGCTGCTCCTAAAATAATTGTATCTAAATACAAAAGGTTAATTTTGGGTTTAAAGTAACAAAGGAACTCAAACTGTCAGCCTACAAATCGCATACCTACCTACTTATGCATAGTTTGAAACAAACTGCTAGAGGTACAAACGAATCCGTCCTGTCGTTAAGAATACAGCTACCTACCACCACGCAGACAGAATTGCGAGACTCAGTTTTTGAGCTGTACCTACTATCATCTTAACACCTATCATAATTAATTGATCTAAAAATTTGTACTTAAAACAATATCATTCTCACACTACATACAAAATTGAAAATTTAGATCGATCTGGGTACGTGATTTTATTTGCTAAGATCCAACCAAACTTCCCCACTAGTGCACCTTACATGCTCGCTCACCCACCCCCCATAATAATTTTCAAATCATCATAACCTACCCTTGATACCTAAGTCCAAAAGCCACGATCATGACACCAATGCTACCCATAAATCCAAGAAATACAAAATATGTATTGTTAAAAATCGGATCTATGATTTCATATTTCTCCTTTCCACATTGTTATCTTCTTAAATATCAATTCCAATCGTCATCAGCATCACATTCATCATCATGCTAAAAGTACTCTCCCCACATACCACCACTATATGCGAAAAGTACAAATCGATCCGATCTTTCATTTCATATTCCTTCTTTTCATATTGTTATTCTCATAAATGCTAAAAGTACACTTCGCCTACACACCACCAACTACCTACTAGTATAGGTATACCTATCGTATATGCGAAAAGTACCCTCTTCCACTCCTTACTAAACAATCGCTGGAGAATAAAAGACAACAAAAATACTAATTGTTCTTTCTCTTTCATCTGCATGTTGTCAATGAGACGAATAAGAAAAGAAGAAGGCATCATTTAATTTCGTTTCAAATAATCCAATACAACTACCATGTTCGATGTGAGTAGTTGGTCTCAGAGGTGGTTGGTGGCGCTAGTGCATAAATGCGAAGTGATAGTACTATAGTGTCTATATACAATGAGAGTACTATAGTGTGTATATACAATGGTATAAGTCAACGTCGGTTATAAAACTTAAACATTTTACACACATTGAATTCATTGTATACAGAGGAAGAAATCAAACGTGTGTCTTAGACCAGGGGTTCCCAAACTTTTCCATACTGCGACTCCCTATACGGGTTATAATATTTTTGCGACGCCCTTCTAAAAGTACACAACGGAACAAAGCACAGATATGTGTAAGCTGAGCTTACTGAAGATTCACTAAAATTGTTTTCAATGATGATTGGTTGACTTTAAAATGGAATAAAACAAGCTATGTGCAAGGCATTAACGAATCCCATGTATGCCATTATTGTCCGCCGCACCCGCAGCTTCTCAAGTTGTCACGGATCCGAGTGGTCCAATCTGCCGCATAGATCCGGCTTAATTTGAGCGATGGCATTGGTTATGTTGGGTTTAAGGACATCGGGCGATTGCGGTTTATTCGTATTGAGCTGCGAGTTCAGGCAAAGCCACAAGAAAAATTTAGCGAGGTTAATTGAACTGATAGAGAGCAGATAACCGTGCCCTGCAGCTGAGTGACACGGAGTCATCTCTTGCTGGAAGCACATGTTAGCAGCATCGTTCTGTAGTACTCGCCGTTGATGGTATTGGCCTTACCAACCGCCGGTCTAAAATGCGCACCAAACAGCTTTTTTATGGATGCATTGCCATCTCGTATTGACTGGCGTCATCCCATATATGGCAATTTGGCCATTATTCCAAAAAGGCGGCCCGTTGCAAAAGATGATTTTTCTATGGTCATTACATTATCATTAACTTTGAGATTAAGGTTGCCAGACGGCCGGGACTCGCCGGGATTGTCCAGATATTTTAAGCGGTGTCCAGAGTCCCGGCTAAAAATGAGTTGTCCAGTCAAAAGTCCCGGCAAAACTTATTTTTTAAATTCCATCATTTATTGAAAAATGTGTATTATGTATGTAATATGTATTTATTTCCAATTTTATCAAATTAAAAAATTAAAAATGTGCACGAATGGGTCGCACGTAACTTTCTCGTTTATTGCGAATCTCGCAGAATTTCAACAACACTTTATTACTTTAAAATTTCACTCCGAACTGATACTTGAAGGAGGCAAGTAGGCGATGAATTTATATTGCCACTAAAGTTGATATACCTACCGTGTGTGAATACAGATCGGGATTTGTGTATAGTAATTTTTGAGAAATATTCATAAAACGGCTTTATTCGAGTTTTCTGAGAAAAACTAAGTACGTGATCATGTTTAGAATGCTTATGTTGTCTTAAATATGTATTTGGATCAAAATCCTTAGAGCGGTTTTTGTAAAATTATGCTGACAAATGTTACAATTTGGATTCGAAAAGCACTGTTATTAAACTGTTTAGCTGAAAACTGAGCACGACATATTTTTCAGGATATAAACATTACCTAGCAGTTACATTTTCATCCAAATCGAAAATGGCGTTTTCAAGATATTAGCAGTTTTTAAAGCACAATTTTTAGCGATTGGGGTGGAAATCAAAGGACGCATTCATGGTTAAAAAACACTGTTTTGCAACAGTTTAGCTGAAAACTGAGCAAAACGTATTACTATGGCTTTAAGCATTATCTGCCAGTTATATTTTTATCATAATCGAAAATGGCGTTTTTGAAATTTGAGCAGTTTTTTAAAGTACTATTATTAAGGATTTGGGTGGATACCAAAGGACGCAGTCTCTTTAGAGAAAAACTGAATTTACTATAAAGTTAGGAATGACTATGGTAGGTATCTTAAAAATAATTTTTTGTTGAAATCGTTTGCACCGTTTTCGAAAAAAGCCCAATATTCAAAAGTATCGTTGCCGGACATTTGAGCGAAAAACAGGGTTATGCAGTCATGTTAAGCATGCCTACAAATATTTTGAATTTAAAAAAGTAAGAATTTAACTGAATTCATGATTCATCCACTTAACGAAATTACAATCAATTTTAATTTTAAGTTGAACACTACTATCAGTAAATGACATTAAACACGCTTTTAATTTATTGTTTATAATGTTGTACTTAAAGGCAGAAGCTCAGGCGCTCATAGGTTTGACTAAAAATACTTCAATTAAAGGTCGAAATTGGAGGGTTTTATTTTCGCCTTTCACTCTTGTATTTTTAGACTCTAGGAGCGACTGAACTTCGATATTTGAAAAACATAATATGCAAATGTCAATATGTAGCTGCAAAGAAATGTCATTGAAAACTTAGTTTGTTTTTGTTAATAAAACAAATTATATCCCTTTTTTTATTAATAAACAAAAATAAAATAGTCCTTTGAAATATCCAGACGAGTCCCGGAATTTCAACGTAATGTCCAGATATGTACTGATTTCGAACTGGCAACCCTATTTGAGATCCTTGGTCTGGGTCAGTTGGATCTTAAACGGGTATATGCCCAAGTCTCGACGCAAAATTCGCCAAGTTGAAGTCTGCAAAATAGCAACTTATAGGTACTTCTTATGCACGGCAAAACACAATGGCCAACATCGAACCCGACCAGACATTTTTTTTCAAATCAAGCTCAAACTGATGGAACGCCCCTAGGATAGCCCTACGACGCCCCAGGGCGTCGCGACGCACAGTTAGGAAACTCCTGTCTTAGACAATAGGCAGAGCTTGACTAATAGCCCATCAAAGTGGGTGTCCTCTAATTCTGAGGTGTAACCACTTTAAACGCTATAACTTCTAAACTATTAAAGGTACAAAAATATTTTGTACATTTTGAAAAGACAAGTTGGTAGCGCATACAAGTCTTAAGCATTTTGGGTACATCTGAGCTGCTACAAAAAAGTTATGGCTTCTTAAACTCAAAATTATGAAAATTTGTTGATCCATTTTTGTAGGTACTTAAAATGCTTTTTTCTCGACATTTTTACTTAATAAATTTTTATAATTTTTATGAAATGTTTATTGTTAAAAAAATTCCTACAAATTATGTTAAGGAACTTTTTTACGTACAATCAACAGAAGTTATAGTAAAAAGACTCGATATGCATTTCTCTAAAATAAAGTTTTTCTTTCATAGTACCCCAGAAGAAAAAATCCATAGGCGTTAGGTCAAGAGAGATCTGTATGGCCAAGGGTTAGGGTCAAATCGACTAGTCCACCGTTAAGGTATGGTTGAGGAATGGAGCTACCACGCTGCTACTGTCACAAGGTGCTTCATCTTGTTGAAAGAACATCGCCCTTCTCTGAACAAGAGGAACATCTTCAATGAGCTCCGGCAATCGTTCTCTAAGAAATTCCAGGTAGTAATGGGCGCAGTAGCGCAGTGGTTAGTGTGCTGGACTACTGTGCGTGGGATCCCAGGTTCGATCCCCGGAAAAACACAAATTACATCTTAAGGTTTTTTCTACTGCGCCACCCTTTCGCGAACGTTTGACAAACATCCGAGAGTATAACTATCTTGAAAAAGCTTCTCAATTTAGCCGTTCGGACTCGGCATGCAATTTGTAGTTCCCCTCCATTTGTCGCAAAAAAGAGAAACTCATACAAACGAATGGTCGCGAGAAGCTAGGCCTAGGGTGTCTACCCGCCTGTTGCGCCTCATATTTATTATTTTGAATGGGAATTAACTGTTTGCGGAAGAACATGCGGGCCTACATTTACGCTGAACCTCCTATAAAATAAGCAAAGCATTTTAAAAAAGTTATTCACAATAAGTAAATTCTTACCTTCTTACCCACGTAGACGTAGGTATCATAACGGGGCACAATACTTAGCAATACCATATGACGAAAATGGGCTTAACGGAAGAAGAACTCTGTAGAGGTTGCGGTGATGAGGGAGCTCTTGAGAATAAACCCACTTCCTACGTCACTGCCCATGTCTCCAGCACATCAATTATAAATTCCTAGGGAGTCACTTCTTCAACGACCTAGACGAGCTTTTCAGGTCGATCGATAGACAAGCTAGTGAACTTCGTCAAATCAACAAGATGGTTTGTATGTAGCAGCACAGTAAGTAATTTAAATACAGGGTTATAATGGGTAAGGGACAACCTCCTTCCCCTATGGGCATCCCAATGGTCAGTACCTATTGACCTAAGTGTAGCACGGAGACATCCCCGCCAGCTCACAAACCTAACCAAATCTAACCTTTAAAAAGATGTTGTGCGTATTAAATGGGGATTGGGGTCTGATCAATGGCGTAAATTAAACAGTGGTGGTTTGTAACCCCATCTCTTGTGGATTGCGATTCATCAGTCCACAGAATGTGCGCAGTAGCCACTGGCAAAATTGCACTCTTCTTTGCGGATATCCAGGTAGTTAATCTTCTACTGGTGATAAATGGAAAGGGTTTAATCTATTACTCTGTAGAGTTCTGTAAATCCTGATTGTGGGAAGTTCCAAATGCACAGCTTGTCTGCGGACCTGACTGAAGGCTGAACATGCAAAATTTCAACCTCAACTTCTGTCGCCGCTGCGTCTTCCCTTTATTTGGAAGAGCTGTATTAGTGAATACCCGACTCATATCCTCCTATCTTGCAAAAGAAGCGTTTCCATTGCAGAACCCTATTTCCGCATATTCACGTTTTGAATACATTTTATGGAGATCAACTACATATCAATCGGTTTTTCATATACAGAGAAAAATGTCGATTGTAAATCAGCCCAAACAAAATTGTTTATGACAAGGCAGTCTAAACTCATGCTCCCGAAATTCAGGAAGAAGTGTGCAGCATTCCTGCTGTCACTCAGTAGAAAATACTCCAGAAAACTTATTGGCGCTCTTACTGGACACTTCGCTTTTGCTAAGCATCTTAGTGTGCTAGGCTTTATTGATAGGTACCCCTGTCAGTGACGCTTGTGGGGAGGTCGACTATACTTCGAATCATTTCCATTGTTATTACATTGCCTTTGCTCGGATCAGGTGGCAGATGTTTGGCGCTGAAGTGCTTTTTCGGCCTTCTCCGAAAGTCTAAGAAATTCCAGTAAAATGGGTTAATGCCGTCTGAATGCTCCATTTTGTTTACAACTTTATAGCCCTTAAAGCGGCCGGCTCAGGTTTGCCAGAATTATACATCTATGATGTATCCGAACATGACAAACAAAAAAAAACATAGAAAAAAGTATCACCAGCACAGTCTATTTCGCGTTTGAATTGAAACAAATTAAGATTTGATCTGTCTTTAGAAATGGCAGGCACCTTTCAAAAGCTGGATGAGCGCTCATAAGAAACGCTGTTATGAACTTTTGAATAGGTAGGTTTAATTTGTGGATATATATCGGCCTTAATGTCTAAACTTTCTGAGTCACTGCTTTCCAAAAGAGTAGCTTTAGCCTTCATTACATCACCGGAACTTATTTATTTAAAAGTGAGGCTTGAGTTCGCGTTGATGAAATGGTTACCGCGTCATGATTGAAGATTTAAAAATTAAGGCGTTTTCAATAGGGGAAATTTTTTTTCAATCGAGAAAAAAAAATGCAGTACCTATGTTTCTAATACATAATATTTAGTATAGTCTGCAGTTTACGGGTTTGTTAGTGTTCCTTTAGCCAAGAAAAGACTTATTTCTCCTTATTATTTTCACCAGGAATGCGCTAGGACTTACCAACCATTGTTAAACAGGCACCTCCATACCAACATTGCCAACATTTTTGATCCAACTGCGTAGACGCTTATCGATTGACACCAATGGCCTATTTCACCAACTTACAAATTGTTGTTTACAGGCATTTTTTTAACAAATTTGTGCAAAAATAGATTTTTTCTGTTTCACAAAATTGTTTTTGTTGTTTACAAAGGGAAATTTGTAGAAATTTCATTATTTCCGTTTCACCAAAAGTTAATTTTCTTTGTTGCTTACATGTACAAATATGTTAAAATTCATATTTTTTTTTCAAGTTTGGTTTCACCAAATCAAAAAGTTTTACAAATTTGTTCAATTACTTAAAATTTCTTACACTAGAAAGATCGTGTGTCGATTTAGTAACAATTTGTAATTTTTCAAAGGAAGGAACGTCGAAGTTTGTGCTAAATTGCACATTTTGCTATAAAGGAGGATAATTAATTATCCCACCAAAATGTATTAAGAAAACAAGTTTAAAAATAGTTTACGAAATTTGGAATTCCAAACTTTATACCGCGAATGGAAACACCATCGACGGCGGCGGCGCGAATTGTCAAAGTTTATTCGCAATCCACATTTTTAAACGGCTAGAGAAATTTCTGGTGGGAACTGAAGGCTGAAATTTGTGAACTGCTGCCACCATGAAAAGTGTTTATGTGAACGAACCGTCAAAACTCGCGAATATTCGTTTGTGTGTAGGTAGTTGGTCGCTCTCATGTGAATAGTCCTTAAGACAAATTGGACGTCGGATTGCAAATCAGTCTGAAAATAAACTTTTCACTGACACCGATATGAACATACACTTACATCAATTTCTAACAGGTTAGAAAATGTGCCGAAATAAAATATTTTAAATAAATAAATAGTTGGCGCAACAGCCGTATATACACTAGCTTCTCACAACCATACGTTTTTGAGAGTTTTATTTTTGGGACTAATGGAAGAGACCCACAATTTTATGCCGAGTCCGAACGGCTGAATTGAGATGATTTTTCTGGACAGTCATATACTCTCGGATGTGTGTCAGACGTTCGCGAGAGGTGACGCAGTAAGATGTTATTTGTGGTTTTCCAGTGATCGAACCTGGGGCTGGGACCCTTCGCACAGTAGTCCAGCACACTACCCACTGCGCCCACCATTTTTCCAACATTTTTCTTATCGCGAATACAACCGATAAAATTGTTGTTTCTGTTAATTTTGTTCTTTGATGTTATCAGTAAGATTGTTAGAAGAATTACAAAATTATGAAAAACAGTTGTTGTTTACATCTCTGAGAACTATACGGTGAAACGGTTTGTTTTGCTATTTGTAAATAACAAATACAATTTCCCTTCATTTTTTTCCTTTCTAACAAATTTGTTGGAATTAAGTTTGTAGTTTGTGAAACAGAAAATCAGTTAACATATTTGAAAATGTAATCAACAAATACAAATTTGCAATTATAATTGTAATTTGGTGAAATACGCGACAGTTAGTCAATACAATCCTTCAGACTTACATGACAACATTTCTAGTGACCTTGCGTATGAAAATCACTTCAACTTCTTTCTCTCGCTTTAGTTGTATATTTAAACTGCTACGCCGATAAATTTTTTCTAGTTTATTTTACTATACACGTTTTGAGATGTGCACCTAGGCGTATACGTAACATTCGACTACGTAAGTTCTATATTAACAAAACAAGTTTACCATGTTCAACCCTTAACTTTCCGCTTAAGCTGAGTACAGACGATTGTCAGATCTTACAATAGGGGTGTTCCTTTACTTGTGTAGTAAAAATGGAAAAGACTGTCAAAATGGCAGTGGTGGGGATATAGTCTCTGTCAAGGAGAAAAACTTAGCTTTTACCAGTTTTTACTGACTGAACTACATGCATTCGAGAAGAGAAAAAATGCTATTTTCCCGTCTTCTGATATCATTTTTATACCAATTTGTTTCTCATGTCACAGGAAATTAAAAGACAAATGCAAATAGTCGTTACACGGGTTTCAAATCAAATTTAAAATCATCTATCAATTTTCTGGCGACTGACAGTTGTTTCAATTCTTACTCAAAGAAATTTGTTGAGTAAAAACTAGTAAGGTTCTTAGTGGAGGGGTAATATCTTGCTCCGCTCTCTTTTACGAATTTTTCGAGTTGATGAACGACATTGAGTAAAAATGCGTAAAAATGCGTAAAAAGAATTTCGTAAGATTTAAAAGTAAAGGTTAAAGGAACAGACCTAATATTGTCAGATCTGTCAGTGTCTTACAACGGTCTGAACTTACAATTTTATCTGACAATATTATCAGAAAAGTCATTGTTATCAGACCATTTTCAAGCCTACATCTGACAATCAAAGGTTGCTGAGAATCATCTGAACACACAATTTGTATTTTTGTTATACAATTAGGACATTATCAGACTCATTTGTTAAATTTTGGATACAGTTCCGGCTATTCAGCTCGAGCAATTTGAAGTAGAATCCCTCGACCTGATAACTACCGTGCCATCTTCAAAGGCTAGGTATGTCGTTTTTTTTAGTAGTTGATCAACCGCGCTGTCTCCCAACACGTAGCCAGTTAATATAGTCGCAAGTGCAATATGTATTTTATTCCTACTGCAAAAATCGGTGCCGTGAATTAAAGTCGATGGAAATAAGGCCAAATAGTGTCTATTTTTATTTCAGATTGGAAATAATGTCGAATTACAAAAATTTGTGCTTCGACTGTATTTCCAAAAAATTTTTTAAAACAATGGATGTCAATTACTTCAATAAGACCATTTCAGCGTACCTACTCCAAATCTGACAGTAAAAACAAGCAGGGGGGGTTGCATAAATGTTTCACTGCTTATGGGGTTTACTTTTTCAGTTTTCGAAGACTAAAAATTTGTTCGACTTTATTACCATTTTGCTACGGAAATAAAGTCGACCACGAAAAAAGGAGCAATCGACCTTATTTCCATCTACCTAGTTTCACGGCACCCAAAAATCAACGAACGAAACTTTTAATTTGTCCGACAACGAATCGACCAATTTTTCATGTTGAAATATCCAGCCAAACGTGTCAACATAACATTTTCAACATGACAACGTTGTCAGAAAAGTCATTGTCAGACCAGACTTCAAATTGACTTTGGCACAAAATCATACAACCATGGGAACGGACAATTTGCATTGTGGTCATAATGTCCAGCTCATTCTCAATCATTATCAGAGCATTGACAAATCTCTCAATATTGTAAGATCTGTCAATTGTCTTTACTAATCTTAAGTAGTCCAGCGTATTAGCTACTAATCTATTATACGATTTTTCAAAAGACAGCTATTAAGAATTAAGGTAACAGCTACATTCACTTTGATCGTGATACAAATTAAAATAATTAATAGTGCTTAAGTTATTAATTTTCCTGTAAGTAATTCAAAACAGTACTTTTCGAACAAAACATTGCAAACTATTTGACCACTTTGTTTGCATAATTTTACAAAAACCGTTTCAACTATTTTGATTGAAATATCTACCTATTTGATACATATAAATATTTTAAATAAAATTACGTAGGTAGGTACCTACAAAGATTTTAACAGAAAAGGCAAAAAAAAACTTTTTATATATTATAATGTACATTGTCAGAAATTTCTTCTCAAAACCCTATTGCTGTCAAAAACTTAATTTTTGGTTCATTGACGTTTCAAAGGTGTATAGGTACAAAACAACATACAAAATTGGGTTTGAAAATTCACTACAAAACGCAAACCTCATTGTACATATTTGTATAAACACAATGTATCAGTGTAAATATCTTCATAACACCAATCCCTCTTCCAACCATATTGGCATCTTATCAGAAAAACATTAATAGGGGTATTCACTTAAACGCGTAAACTGCAGAAATTTACACCCTCGTAACCCAACTAACATTTCAGCTTCGATAAGCTTCAATAGAGGATTACTTTTAGTTTCCAAAAGAATCCTATAAAACTTCGGTAAGGTCCGAAAGGCGAACACTTATCGAAAGCATTTTATCTATAAAGCCTCTAAAACGATTTCTATTAGGACTCTAATAGCTCAATAATCGAAGCTTTACCGAAACTACGAATTTGTAAAAAAAAAAAAGATGTTTCATTTCCATTCATTTTATTTATTTTTTCATTTATTTGCTAATTATAGTAAAGTAGTATTAACTAACTATGAATGAATGTGGTTGTTGTTATTCTGTATTGTTTTATTTATTCTCTCTCTTTGGGATTCTTTTAGGCCTGGAATGAAACATGAAAAGACGTAACAAATTTATAGAACGAAAGAAAAAAACCCGAAACTACCGCGGGATTCGAACCCAGACTTCTAAGTATCAGAAGTTCTTACTCATCATATGCGCTACCTGTAATATACATTTTACAAACTTAAAACTTAACCAGTTCAAACTTTTCTCTATTATCAAAACAAGCTTTGATAAGAGTTCCATTCGCATTACATATTTACCTTCGGAAGCATTACATATTTATCTTCGGACCTTTAACCAAACTGAAGAAATAGTTGCCTACGATGTTTTAATCTTCCTCTCATCATATCTATAAAGCTTCGCTAGTAAAATAATGCAAGCCACAAAGAAGTCTTCCGTAAAGTTTCGATTAATGACTCTTGGAAGTTTTATACAAGTTTACTTATAGAAACTTGTGTAATAAAATTTAATCGAAGCTTTATAGAAACTGTAAGTTCCTCTTCTTTCAATAACTACAATAAACGAAGCTCTGAATTTAATTGTTCTTTAAAGCTTCATCTTATTTTTCTAAAAGGCCTTAAGGAAGTTGTTATAGAAGTCAAGACTTCGGTAAAGAGTTTGCTTCTGCTAGAAGCTTTACAGAAGCTCTAAAGAAACCTTAACCTGTCGGATCTGAAACATTTGTGTCTTAAGGAAGTTGAAATGTTAGTTGGGAAATGAACTGTCAGATTTGGTATGGAGAATAGTTTACGCAGACCTCATAATTTTCCGCGACGATTTAGGCTCGGAAACCAACCGCGGAAAGTTACGCAAGTCACAAATGTCAAACAGCCCGTATGAATTGTTTGTTTAATTCCAGATTTACAGTCGATTTACGCGGTTTACGCAATAACATTTCCAAGGGGTGTTCATTTAAAGCACCGCAAAAATTTATACATTTACGAGCTGCATAAATTTATCAGATTAAGTGAATACCCTTAATATATTATCTACATTTTACATTATTCTCAAAGCAAATTTTACACCCCTACTACACTTTTTTCCAGTAATCTTGCAAGACATAAGAATTCAACCTATAGCTACTTAACTTCATTATGGTCTTTTTCAATTCGAAATTAAATATTTACTGGCGCGCACTTCGTTAGAATACTCCATAGGCAAAAAATAAGTAAAACAAAATGACAGAATGCTAGAGACATCTATAGAAGTGAGTAAATTTACCAGGTAAAATGGTTGAAATTCAAATTGTTGCATCATTTTTAACAATAGATGTCACTTAAAAAAAGCGCAAGTTTCCAATTTATTTCGCTCCGAACCAAGAAAGCTAGTGCTTATGTTAGAACCAAAGCGAAGACGTCTACTAGCAGACCATATAATAATAATTATCAATGGTTGGCAACTCTTCTTTTTATTCATCGACGAAAGAAAATAGCACAGCCCTTATAAAACTATTCCAATTTTGTGCGTTTTAGACTCAAGCCAAACAAATTGTCGGTATATAAATAGAAAACACGCCATTTTAATTTGAGTGCCTAATAAATTGTATAAATCAAACTTATGTGGTTTTTTATTGGGACAAAAAATCAATCTTTTTTTTTTTTGATCCGGATCACTTTTTGCAGATCTCGAAATTTTTTTATATTTACACATTTTCTCATTAATATACTTTGCACAGCTGTTTTACGTCATTCTGAATGTTTTTTTCAAAACAAAATTACGAAAAGCAATTATTCAGAGCAAAAACGTTAATATTGATATGGACTAAGTCCGTGTCGATTTTAGAGCAATTGCTATTCGTCATCTTATTCTTCTTCCTCATCATTCTGTAGATTTCGATTTTTCAATGACATCATTATCCATATTAAGCTCCATCGGCAAACGAAAACAATTTGCACAGCTGATGTACCTACTGTCAAATAACGCACTTATACAATATCGTGACTCGGTAAATTGATTTCCACGCCACCTACCAAGATTTTTATGTACCCGAATCACAGGACAAGTTTTGTGACAGCTGATTTTATCACAGAAGTTCCTACTGAAATTATAAATTGGAAGTGCGCGCAAAATATTCTAATTTAAATTTATTGTATAGACGTTAAAAAATTTTATATCAGAATGTCGCTACAAAATGCTTAAGTATATAAAACAAGTAAAATATTTGTGAAAAACTAAGAGATGTGAAGTGAATAAAAGCATGCCTTGAAAAATTGTAAACAAAGCACTCGAAGTTGATTGCGCGAGGTTTTTAGTTGGGAATGTTTAGTCCAAAACAAGATATTTTTTTCCTGTCCTTATGAAAGAGGAGCAGCGTTGTTATACGGTCGTAAATATCGTATTTGTGACGATTTTGGAAAGCAAATACGATGCTCCGATTTTTGCTTGATTTGCCTGATTTCTACGATTTGCTGATTTTTAGTTCCGATATTTACGATATTTAAAATTTTATCAAGAAAAATTCGAAACAGCAAAGGCAGAATCTAATAAGCATTAGTTTTGCACTTAATTTGTTGTAAGTTGTAGTCTTCTGGAAATATGTTTTCAGGATGCTAGTTACAAAGTTTGCTTGTTTTAGGCTTTCCTCGCGATTGTCAAGGTTTCAGGAGAAGTGCATTAGTTGTCACATATGTTACAATGTCTCACAATACATTATGTCGCATGTCGAGCAATAACTAAGTTCCTCAGAATATATGCTTAAAGAAAGGTTAAAGGCTTGAATTAGGTCCCAATGGTCCCTACTTTGGCCGGCTCCCGTGGTTTAGTGCTAGATTATTATATTAAAAAAATATTCCCTGCAAAAAATATGTATATTATATCTACCATTAATTGCTGAGTTATTTGTTATTATAGATAACTGTTATGAGAATGATTACATTTTTTTTTTAAGTTTTGTTCAATTTTCGTTGGCATTTTTACCATTTTACCAACAAAAAAACTGGTTTCTGCTTTATAGGATAATGGAATGGAATTTGAGTGTTTAGTGTTGCGCTCCAGGAATTGGAATCCCTTTTTTTAATTAATTATTCTTAATCAACTTACTGTCGCTATATAAGGAATTGACTATCGATATTGCTCATATTTTGTTTTGGATTTCTGTATTTGTTTGGGTATGTCTTCTGTTTCCAAATTTAGACCAGTATCAAATTGTACATATACACAATATACGTTGGACTATATTTTAAGCCCTCCCGCTCTAAACGTCATAGTGTAGCGAAGTTCTCTACTTATAATAAGAACTGCTTCAGGTTATTGGTCGTAATGTTGCAAGTTGCTGCAATTGGTGTTCTACTTCTTTATCTTTTAGCGTTTTCACTACATTACACAATTTTATTCGAAAATTCTATTATGTAAGTAGACTCTATTCAAAGAGTAGCTGTATTTACCATTTTACGTAAACCAGTGCGTTATCCGTTATTTTTAATCGAAAAAAGCAGCATACCTATAATGCATTACCAATTGGCCAATTTACAAGCGTTTTTCATGTTTATCAGGGTTACTAACCATAGTGCAGTATTTGTATTTTGTGTCGCAGATATGACTATAAAAGAAGAAAAAAATCGTTTGGATTCCGCTTTCTTTCACTAGTAGTAGAACTAGTCATTACCGCTTCCAAGGTATTGAAAAAACGCAGTACGCAGCCGTGTAGACACATCTTAAACTGTAATTGTAAACCAAAATAAGGCGGATTGTGTTTTTTTAGTAGCGAAGCGTAGCGGTGGGGTATACTACTAATAATATTTTTAGTGTCCATATTACATTTTACGAACTCAAAATTGCGAAATTTCCAATATAATTATATCTTGAGAATTACAGAATATTTAAGGTGAGAGTTTAAAAAGAATTTTTATAAAGACCCAAAGTCCTGAAGTTTCGCCTACCGTTATGCTCGTAGGCGCACTCTCGAAGAAGTTATTATTAAATTGTTATAGAGATTCCCCAAAAAATATGCCTGCTGAAAATAACCGCCTTGAATGGGGGAAGTGGGATTAACCCAGTTATTAAATTGCTGGTCGTTTGCTTATCGAGTCCAAGAACGGTGACTTGTTCGAATTCGATATCAAACAAATATCAATTTCGCAATTTTGGGACTAAGTTTGAACATTTAGGGCAAGTGTAGTTGCCTCAGTACCACTACTGTTGAAATGTATAAGTATAATGTATACTTTAAAAAGTTCGCACCCAAATAATGGAAACCCAGTTTTTAGGTAGGTACTAAGCGGTAAGCGGTCGTCGACGAGGTGCATTTTAAACAAGAATAGGTCCATTGTGCTGCCACTGAAAAGTATATGTGTTTACACTGCTTGCTCCTGGACTTCTGCGACTTCTGCAAAGAGGGTAGGTATACTCAGAGCCAGCATACCTAGCAATTGCATGTGTCCGCTTATAATATTCATTATAATTGTAAATCTTTCTAAGTACATACCCTTATCTATAAGTACCCTACCCTATACTAACTTATACACATTTTTACAAAATACGATATATTTTCACAACCCCAAAAACACGATTTTCAGAAAAAGTCTATAACAACACTGAAGAGGAGTTAAAATTTGTTCTTTTTCAAGTGGCGGCTACAAATTAGAAAATTCTTTGGAAAGAGCCCCTTCCCATCATTATGAACTCGTCTAGGGATTCGGTGCATAGATATACATATTTGGAATTTTGGATTCCTGTACAATGTGTAATAAGTAACTCCACAGAGTTCCCCAGTTTTTAATGTAGTTTCTTCTGCCATTATTCTTGCACTCGACCACAAAATCTATTTAATTATGAAAATATTAACTTGAACTTATTTAATTTCAATTATCACGTACTTTTCACAAATTGTTTTCACGAGGGACATGTACAATTACATTTCTTAGACCGCAACATATTTAAAAGAATCGGCATTTATTTATCATCTTGTTTTAATGGCTGCTTTTTGGTATAGGTTTACTTTTAAATATTTCTTCTCTTAAATTCACCAATAAACTTGGTAAATATCAAATAGTTTGTATTTATTAAATTTGATTTTTTTATTTTTCGAGCACACAATTTCATACGATTTGACAGATAATGGCGCGACTTGTCCTGTGATTAGGGTTCTGCCGAAATCCGCTAGACGCGGTATGACCGAGGGTCAATACATTTACAAAATCAGATCAATTTGCCTTCAGGTTCGCCATTTAAATCGCCATTTAATTCGCCACTAAAAATCTGAGATCTGAAATAAATATCTGATGTGCGCAATGGAAAATCACATAAATCTAATTTAAAAAAAAAAAACAATCGAAAGTATCCACAAACTAGATTAGTTAGTTAGTTAGTTTAATGTGGCTCTAAGAGAAACACCCAGTATTAACAACCGGAGTGTCTATTCGCCCGTTCATTTTGACAGATTTTGTACTGAACTGACGTTTACCGATGTTCGGGACACGACTACGTAATCAACGTAACGTAATCCTATTTTCGTTAAAAACTCTTTATAAATATAAAAGTTGGATCCTAAACGTACGGCATAATGTCCGAAAATGATTATACTGGAGTTTAGAGTCCTTGCCGCGAGCGTAGCGAGCCACATTTCGCAACTTGACGCAATATAAACTTCACAACCAATTTTGTTTCACGAAAATATAATAAATATATTTCATGCTGGCAATATCGTTGAGCAACATTATTTTGTGAGTTTTCTTACGTTGCGTCACAATCGTTACGCCCTGACAACACTTTACTTTTGACAAACAGCTGATTTTGCTTTCACAAAACTTCTACTATTCCATTTGGAATTTTACATGAATTGCCCTGCCCGGCTTTTCGTTTTCAACTAGCAGCAGCAGTCCGATATGAACTTTTAACTTGTGTGCTTCTTGTTGGTTAACGATATTTACTTGTAATTTGTTTCAACATAATAATTTCAACTATTTTAATTGAGTTCACCTGGATCATGACGATTTTCAATAGCATCAAATACAGTCTAAAGACATTGGCGTCTTTGAGTACTTTCCAATATGCAAAGCGGTCAAAACTACTGTGAGTATTCCAAAAATCTTTATCATCATCATCATTTTACCTACATTTTGCAAAGTCACCTAATACTCGAGGTAGACGTGGTATTCGTGCGATTTGTGGCGTGCTGACATTTTGGTAGTCTCTATTACATACGAATTCCTATGATTAGATTGAATAAGTAGTGGTCGCATGAACATAAGTCAAGACAATGTTGTTATTCGCATAAAATTGGGGCAAACCTAATGGTGGCATCGAGGCTGGCATATATTTTCTATTGTGCGCTTCTTTTATTGTCATGGGCACTCCATTAATATACCCACTGCATAATTATAAACAACAAGTTGTTATCACAATCAAAACAGCATCAGGATGTTTCGCTGGAGATGCAAATGAGCAAAATATTTTGTAGTCAATTTAAGACGATAACAAACAATATTGTTTTGGTTTTTGTCGTCGGACGTCAATTGGTTCTGGGGTGCTGATGGTCCATGAGAGGAGGGTATTATCACACATAATAGAATAATTGTTTTGAATTAAATCTCGTATTGCCAAACATGTTTTTGATACATCGGACTTTGTGCTGTAGAAATCATTGTATTCTTAAGTGGTGAAATGTAAACAACTTTAGTTTGTATGTAGTTTTGTCCTTGAGAGAGAGTTTGGAATTCACTGACTGACAGTAATTGGGTGGCACCAACTAAACAAAACAAGAAATTGTCTTTCGTTTCAGTTTTTTTTTATTTATTGACTTGGAAAACTGTAAAAGGTAGTTCTTGCATATTGCTAACAATTATGGTTATTTGATTTGATAATAATCATTAAATACTCGTAGATTAGATTAGAGTTTTCCAAAGAGTTAGATCAGCACTTAAATATTTACGAAAGTGTTTGGTATTTAGAGCGTTCAGATATTTGGAGTTGAATGCATTTTTCTAACGACTGTATTGTATAAATTGGATAGACTAGAAAAAATCTGATTCAGGCCGCAGTCCTATTCCTATCCTCGTTGTCGAGGATGATGACTTCCTTTTCTGCTTAACCCCTTTTTTATGAATGCAATAAATAAGGGTTTTAAGACCTGGGGTTGATCTTTTCTGCACGAGACAGCCATCTTTCAGTGCAGTACATCTTCGAAACATCTGTGTTGGCTATTATAGCTGGTATATCTTCCTTAGTACATGGACACTCAAGTTGCAGTCGACATTAAAAATACCGAACATTAGTGCACAATCGCTGTGACATTGTTGGATGCAGTCGCATTCGTATTATCGCTGCAACTAGAGAAGTAGTGCCGTCGAATAAAATACTATCATTTCACTAGGAAGGGTAGGAAGTGGTTTGATCAGGTGCATTTAAAGTTGCCTTGCTCAATAGGCTTTGTCTCTTTCTCCCTCTTACATATTTTGCTAAAAAATAGGACCTACAGTTCTAGTTTTCCTACCTAATATTACATAGATACCAACGATTTATTACAAAAACGCTTTTTTGCTTATTCTTCGCAACTTAAGCCTTCCTTACAGAGCTCGTATCGATCGTAGCGTATGCGATGTACAAAATCGGATGGTGTCCGAAGTTTAAAAAAAAAAATCAGATTCCACATTCCAGTTTGAGTTTCAAAACTAAGACTTGTCTGTTACCTACTTGTTGTCTATGACATTCGGAAATCTTTGTTCTCAAACTATCCACACTCTTCTCTGACTGACGGCAGGAGAGGAGAGGTTACTATTCGTTGGCTTTCCTCCAGCCTGAGCTAGGTTTCTATAAGGAATTTATATATGTACCTCACTCGCACTCGAATTTTAGCATCGCCAATGATAAAATATTCTTTGCATTTCAAATATGCTTGTGCATTTGGGTCTTCGTTGCACCCCAGACATGCGTAAGATTAGAGCGCTGAAGATATCTTCGATAACCGCCATCACCGGGCAGAAATTCACTGGCAATTCACTTCTCCA
Organism: Cheilosia soror; assembly: GCA_949372485.1. Lineage (NCBI taxonomy): Eukaryota > Metazoa > Arthropoda > Insecta > Diptera > Syrphidae > Cheilosia > Cheilosia soror. The sequence goes on from OX443563.1 coordinate 38,631,976, forward strand.
TGGCTTCTGTTAATGGTTCAATCTTGGAAATAGGTTTATACGTCCATCTGGCTTTTCCTTTTGTATCGCACAGTATACCTTCTAACATTCTCTTTAAAATGTTCTCTTGTTCGACTGCTTCTACTAAGCATTGCCAATGAAAGGGTCCTTGTGCTGTGCTAATTTTCATATAGATCTCGAACGCTTTTTGGCCTTTGACTTTAGTCATCACTACCCCCCATAGCGTTCTGTCTGCTTCCTTGCATAACGACCTAAAGCTCTATTTCTTATTTCTTCTAATTTGACACAAATGTCTTTTTTTTCATTATATTCTGGCCTTCCAAGAGACTTCTGAAGCCCAGGCTTTCCTACTGGCTCGGCGACCTGCAATTTTACTGTTGCACCAAATTGCAATACAATTTCACAGATTTCAGCTCATATCGAAAGATTTGTCTATCCATCTGTATTCAATGGTATAAGGCTTCTTGCCGTTAGTGTTGGATTTGGAGTATAGGTCACTCAGCTTCCTGCAATATTGTCAATAACTGAATCTTTGCGTAGCCTGCATTAAAGTTCCTTGTCACATTTCATTTCTATTTGCCCTTCTTCTCTGGATCTTAAACACAATTTTGATCTGTCTGATGGACTAACGAGCTACTGCTGTTAGCTCCTGGTGAACCGCTACACAGGGTTCATCCAAATAATACCAAATTAACTGCGTTGAATGTTTCAGTCAGTTTTCTTCTCGAAAAAAGCTAGTATGTAGTCCTCTCACTCGAATGGAAATGGTGCCAAAGCTGCCACCTAACCAATCTTATACAATGTGTTAAAATTCGCCTTGCTTGAAATGTATACTCATCTGAATGTGCCTTTGACGTTTGAAAGCAAATCGTCCGAATTTATTGCACTTCTTAACGTTGATCAACTCCACAATAGCACTGCGATTTGAAGTCTTATTGGTTGTTCTTAAAATAACCTACCTTCTCGATTGCTTCTCATTCCGTCTCATAACTACTGTCGTTGTTCCCAAGTGTATCAGTTGCCCTTTACGACTTTCAACTTTCTTGCACATTTTTTGTTGAATATATACGGCTGACTACCTTCGAGTATGTTCATGTAGATTATACCCACTCCACATTGATTAGAATGTATACGAACCCAAATCTCGACCCAAATATTGTCCCAAACATAAACCGCGAACTACAAATTGTGTGGTTTGAAGATAATGACTTGTCAGTAGACGAATATATTTAAAAAAGCAAATCGTTCAACACCATTTTGAGCAATAGTATTGACTCAATAATAGTACACTCATTTGATTTGCTAAGGAACTTTTAAATAAATTTGCAAATTGCATATTTTTCAGTAACGCTCAAGCATTTGTAATAGGCTCCGGTGTGGCAACATTCATGTCCGTTAGCCGAGCAAATATGGAGGCTAAACGCAAACTGAGTACCTCGCAATTCATGGCCGAACCTATTACCGACGTGAATGATATATTGTTGAAGGAAAACGACATGAGAATTAAAGTTGAGCTGCTGATACTGAAAATCCAAGCTGATTTCTGTCACGCCCTAGAGAACGAAGAGAACTTTGGACAAAAATTTAAAGTTGACCGCTGGCAACGCAAGGAGGGAGGCGGTGGCATTACCTGTGTTCTGCAAGATGGAGATATTTTCGAAAAAGCTGGAGTAAATATCTCCGTTGTCACGGGTACTCTTCCACCGGGTGCAGTTCAACAAATGCGATCCCGGGGAAAGAAATTGAGCGAGGGCCATTTGCCATTCTTTGCAGCTGGCGTTAGTGCGGTTATACATCCACGCAATCCAATGATCCCCACCATTCACTTTAACTATAGATATTTTGAAGTGGAGAACAGCGACGGAGAGAAGCAGTGGTGGTTCGGTGGCGGTAAGATTTCACAATTTGTGGATAAAAAATTTTTGTTTTAATTTCCGCTGTTGTTTATTAGGAACTGATTTGACACCATACTACCTGGATCAAGATGACGCAGTACTATTCCATCAAACACTGAAAGATGCCTGCGATCAGCATAATGTTGAATATTACCCGCGTTTTAAGAAATGGTGCGATGATTACTTTCGAGTGACACATCGTAATGAATGCAGAGGCATTGGTGGTATATTCTTCGATGATATCGACACTCCAACTCAGGATGATGCATTTAAGTTTATTTCGACTTGTGCACATTCAGTGGTCCCGTCGTACTTGCCAATAGGTTTGTTGTTTGCTGGATACACTGCTGCAGTAATGTTGAAACAAATTTCTTTGTATTTCTAGTGCGTAAGCATAAAAATGATGCGTATGGAGATAGGGAACGCCAGTGGCAACTTCTCCGTCGTGGACGGTATGTGGAGTTTAATTTGATCTATGACCGTGGAACTAAATTTGGCCTATATACACCCGGCGCTCGCTATGAAAGCATATTGATGTCCCTACCATTGACAGCGGTAAGTTTTACTGACTTTTCATAAATTATTCAAGTCAAACTGTGAAGTAGTTATGTAAAGGGTGTTTTTTTAGAGGTATAGAACTTTTAGTTGGCAAAACTAATTTAACTGGCGACTTATTTTTAGTTTAGTTTGGTATTTCGACATGAATAGACTGATTTTAAAAATCATGGTTCTGTTCGAAATACGTATCGCGCACTACGTTCATTTTACGGTCAACATAATCGTCTCACTTTTGGAGTGCCGTATTTAGAGTGATGATAATCTTCAAGTGTATATTGAGACACCGTTACATCCACAAAAACTGACTGTTTGGTGTGCTTTATGGGTTGGTGGAATAATTGGTCCGTATTTCCTTAAAAACGATGACAGATCGTTTCAGTCAATGGCCGCGTTCCACTGACCGCTAGATGACTAGCGGCATGCCAAACTCCATATAAAAAAAACGGACATTTCAGCATTTGCGCTAGAGCTCTAGCACATTTTGTGAAATATCCTTTTCTGGGAAATTTGTCAATCTAGCGCAAAATGAACTGCTAGGTTGGAAAAAAATAACGAACTGTCAAAATAAAAGTGAAAGTTCAGAAGTCAAATATTTCCAATTTGGTGTAAAACGGGAATTCAAGCTTATATGTAATTAATATACATTGTATTGGTTTATTTAAATTATAGTGTATTAATAAATATGCGGCATGATGGCACAAAATACATTTTTGACTCTCATGAAGATGAAATAGTACGAATTGAAATTGGTTTTAATGCCACTTTGCCGCTGCCGCTAGAACTCTAGCGCCAGCGTTCCTTCATTAGGGATATTTATGTGCTAGATGCTAGCGGTCAATGGAACGCGGCCAATGGTGACCGTTATAGAGCCATGAGTACTGACTTTTTCGTTCATCAATTGAACAACCATGATGTGCATGAGCTGGGGTTTTAACAAGATGGCGCAACATGTCACACAGCTCGTACCACAATTGATTTGTTAAAGGAAACGTTTGGTAACCGCATAGTTTCACGTTGTGAATTGGCCTCCAAGATCGTGCGATTTAACGCCGCTTGACTTTTTTTCTGTGGGGATTTGTGAATTCACTAGTCTACGCTGATAAGCCCGAAACGAGTGACCACTTGGAGGACAACATTCGCCGCGTTATTGCCGATATACGGCCACAAATGTTGGAAAAAGTCATCGAACATTGGACCTCCAGATTAGACTACGTCCGAGCCAGTCGTTGCGGTCATATGCCAAAAATCATATTTAAATTATAATGCCAGAAGATTATCTTTCGAATAAAGTAAATTTCATAAAGTTCTATACCTCTAAACAAAACACCCTTTAGTTTAAGATAAACTTAAATCAGTTTAGGGTCCACATGAATTTAGGGTCCCCCACTTTGTTGCAGCTCTTATGCCCAGTTGTACAGTCAGAGTTTAAACTGAAGTTTAACTAAACCTGACCGAGAGTTTAAACTTTTGGTTTAACTCGTTCAGTTTCACAGTACAAAATAATCTGACAGTTAACTAAACGCAGTTGTGGAAGCGCAGAACAATTTCCCTTAAGGGGATATTTTTCTACCAGCGCACTTTTGACCAAGTAAATGGTTATTGCTTTTCTCTACTTTATCTATTTTACCATTTGTAAATAAAAGAAAATGAAATGTTATTACATTGGCCGCGTTCCTTTGACCGCTAGTCATCTAGCACATAATATCCCTGATGGAGGAACGCTGGCGCTAGAGATCTAGCGGCAGCGGCAAAGTGACATTAAAACCAATTTGAATTCGTATTATTTCATCTTCATGAGAGTCAAAAATGTATTTTGTGCCATCGTGCCGCATATTTATTAATACATTATAATTTAAATAAACAAATACAATGTATATTAATTACATAGAAGCTTGAATTCCCATTTTACATCAAATTGGAAATATTTGACTTCTGCACTTTCACTTTTGTTTTGACAGTTCGTTATTTTTTTTCAATCTATCAGTTCATTTTGTGCTAGATTGAAAAATTTCCCAGAAAAGGATATTTCACAAAATGTGCTAGATGTCTAGCGCAAATGCTGAAATGTCAGTTTTTTTTATATGGAGTTTGGCATGCCGCTAGTATTCTAGCGGTCAGTGGAACGCGGCCATTGTATATTTTGGTATTAACGAAGTGAATTGATTTATTTTCGACACATGTTTGAACTGTCATCTACTTTCACCAATTAATTATTGCAGTAATTATTATTTCTTTTTTATTTCAATAATAATACATATTATCTAGTTGTTGAAATGTATGTGGCATTCAGACGGATGCGATCACAGGTACTGCTTCTTTGTAACTCGCTGGGTTTTTACCACGTCCAATCACCCGTCGCCAGTAAAATATTGAAAGGATTTTATGAGCCTCTAATTAGGGTCATTGTCTGGTAATAGGTAGGCGCAAAGTTTTTTGCTGGTGTTTCTACGAAAATCTGCGCTATCTTGTTCTGGTTTTACTTTTTTTTTAAACAAAAAAATGTAGGTAATCCAGATCTGTATACAAAAATGGTATGAACTCCGAAACCTTTGAACTGAACAGGCATTGTCCCGAGAAGTGTGTTCAAAATCGGACAAACAAATTGCATTGTACAAAGAATAGAGTGGGTAGTGTCTTGTTTCAGCCAAAACAAAATGTGAAAGATTTGAGTATGTATAGAAATATATTTTGTTCGCGAAGAATCTAAAGAAATCACTAGTACATTACAAAAAAATAATCGTCATTTCCACACACGAAAAGAAATAATTTGTATTGAAAAAACCTCAATACAATTTACGCTTGTCTACATTATGTTTGGGCTAAGATCTACCTGATGTTCACTTGAAAAAAGGCGTTTTCATTGAAAAGTACATTATATTGGTTGAACATCTATTGAAATTTTCTGATGACAGTGGGTTTACCGCAGTAAAGGCCCCGACCCATAGAATCCGTCGCACCCGTTGCGTCGACGGATTGGCGTATTCGAAGGAACGAACAGTCCCATAGAATTCGTCGCATACGTTGACAGCCGACGACATATGAGAGACAGTTTCTCTCATTATCTTATATTTCCACCAATGAAAATGCTTACTCTCACGCTCTGCCAACTGTCAACGGTTCGACGGACAGAAAAGTAGAAGGTAAACCTACTTTATACGTCGCATCCGGCACGTTCGTTGCTCATGGGTCACGTTCCATAAGCTACTGTGTATTCTATCAACCTGTCAGTCAAATACATTGCCGCAACGGATGTGACGGATTCTATGGGTCGGGGCCTTAATGCTGGAACTAATCATAGCTCTACTTTTCACTCATATAAATTCAAGAAGTGCAGCACCCAAACAATTTCTCATTTCTGTTCTCTCTCTCTATCTCTCTGTATGAAATAGCAGATGTCAAAATAAACCTCAAAATGCGAAACGAAAGTTTAAACGGTAGAATGCAGGCGTTTAACTTAAACCGAGAGTTGAACTCCACTTTGGGTTTAAACGAACACAGTAAAACCGAAAATTTGTTGAACGAAGGTTTAAACCAAAACGAGAGTTTAAACTCTGACTGTACAACTGGGCATTAGTGTCTGTATTAATTTCTGATCTTCATAATGGACACTCACAAACTGACACCCTTTAGGCCTGACTTCAAAGGTGCCCTGACACTTGGTAATACCGGATAGTTTTCTACTTGTTGTGTTAAGTGCGTTACCTACTTTAGGCATTGTTGGGGACACGTAGAAATGTTACCTGCTTCCAGCACTAGGATGTCAGTTGTTGAGGGGTTACGCTATACTTAACTAAACCTTTTTATCAGAGGTTCCTGCTATTTTACTGAAAGTGATGCCTCTATGCATTTTTTGAAGCGAATTTATGCTGCCTGTGAAGAAAGACGAAGTGCGTTTGTTTTCCATCATCTAATCCCACAAAAGACCCTCAAATGGTTTGTTAGTTAACCCAGATTTTAATCGACACGCTAGCCACTCCCCGGCAAGTCGGCAAACTGATTGTTGATCAAGCTAAACTGAAATATTCCCTATAATTGAGAGTCTATCCTTATTCCCAGCATTATGGGATTATTGTTCATCACTGCTACCTATATTTCAAATGTTCTTATCTCTTTTCAGCGTTGGGAATACATGCACATCCCATCACCCACGTCCGAGGAAGGCAAACTGGTCGAAGTACTAAAGAACCCACGGGACTGGATCAAAATCGACCAGAAAGTCAAGCAGTCAGTGTAAACAGCATTTATTGACATCCATTACACTTAAGTTCCAAACATCCATTCGTCGTATTGTAAATTGTAAATAGGTATTTGAAAAAAAAAAAAATGCACAAAGTTCGTTTTTTAACAAAAAGAGAAAAATGTTTTATTTGCCCAACAATTGCATTGCGATCATCTCTGCCTCATTCAGCGACAGTTTTTCCGCAATCTTTTTCGTCTTTTTGTATCGCGGTTCATCATCTCCGTCACTAATGTCACTGTTTTCAGAGGCATCTGCGGGTCGTCGTTTCTTTTCGTACAACCGCTTCGGTGGTCGATGTACCAAACTTTCAGCTTCACTCTGTTCTTCTTCGTCATCGTTGTCATTGTCATTGTCGTCAGTACTGCTCTCAGAATCACTGTTAGTGACATTGTAAACCTTTTTGGGATCTGGTAGCCATGACAAATCGACTTCGGGCAAATCCTCATCACCACTATCACCAAAGTCATCCACATCATCGTCGTCTTCGTCTCTCGACTTGCTCTTCTTCTTCTGCACCTTGTGCTTTGTCTTAACAATGTCCTTGAAGCGCTGTTTGTCGAACTTGTCCTCCTCGCGTAGGACTTTCTTAGCGATTTCAATATCAATGCCTCCTTCGTCTTGATTGACGTATTCTCGTGCCAGCTCGGATTGCATTTGTTTTCTGGTGTCGAGCATTTCCGAACCGTCTTCATTGAATTCGACCTTTGTGTTTGCTTGGATTCTTTTTTTGAGAACACGCTTAGCGAGAGCGGCCTTTGTGAGGATTTTGGCTTTTCTTGCTGCAGTAAGCTCTGCTTTAGTTTCAGTGTCATCAGCACTAGACACCTCACCATCAATTTCGTGGTCTTTTCTCTTGACCTTGAAGAGCTCTTCTTCGTCTTCAGAGTTGTCGCTGTCATCTGAATTTGGTAGATTAAAATTAGTATTGTCGTTTGAGGTTTCCTTGGGCTTAGGGGCCGTCTCATCATCCGATGAGGAACTATCGTCCCCTTCGTCGTTGGTCTTCTGAACGGCCGCCTTCCTTTTCTTAAATCTCTCCAAAAATCGTATTCTTGGCACAACGACAAGACCAAGTGACTTCGCATACTCATCAGTGTTAAGCTTGCTGACGTTAAAGATCTTCTTGTTCTTCATCAAGAAGACCGACTTTACGTATGACACAAATGCACGTTGAGCTGTGTCTTTTAGCTCCTTGTTCTGGGCAAGAAATCCCTCCATTTTACCTCTCGGTGAAAAGAGCTTTCTTGGATCGATGTGGATCTTATTGACATCAACCTTTGCGCTTTGCAGCTCAGCAAGCATGCCCTCTTCCTCACTGGGGAGGAGAACTAGCAAGCTTTCACCACGTGCCTTATGGCGAGCAGTTCTTCCTGCACGGTGGATGTACTGGGTCACGTCTTCGGGACAGTCCATTTGAATCACCCAATTGACAGTGGGAAAATCGAGACCTCGAGAAGCAATATCGGTTGCGAATAGCACCACATTACTCTTGCGACAAAACTCTTGATAGATTGCAACTCTACGATCCTGATGAAGGGTGCCGTAGAGAGCAAGTAGACTGGTGCCCGGCCGTAATTTACAAAAAATTTCATAAACGTACTTGACTTGTTTACAGCTAGAGAGGAACACAATGCACTTTTGTTTCAAGTGATTCTTTATGAATGACCACAGCATCGTAAGCTTATCCTCAAGATTCACAACTACATAGCTCTGTTGCAAGTTATCAGGAGTGACTGCCTGTTGTTCAGACGGAGCTACATAGACTGCATTGTCCAAACTCAATCGAGCCAAATCCTTTACCGACTTTGTTTGTGTTGCAGAGAACAGAAGCGTCTGTCGTTCTGGTGGCAGATTTTCAATAATCCCATTCATTGTCTGTTCGAATCCCATATCCAAGCATCTGTCGGCCTCATCCAGCACTAGAACTTGCATATTTGAGGCATCAAACAACGGATTCTCGTCCATATGCTGCAACAAGCGCCCCGGAGTGCAAATAATAATATTACACTGATCCATGCGTTTCGTTTCAAACTTGAGGTTCTTGCCACCAATTATCAACCCAGCAGAGAAATCATGAAATGTTCCAATCTTCTTTAATGTTTCAAAGATTTGATAAGCCAGTTCTCGTGTGGGCGAAATGATTATAGCTCCGATTCCATCCAGACGTGTCCATTTTTTCATAAACAAATTCTCGATCACCTAAAATTTCACAATAATTAATAAATTATTCAAATGTGCATTAAAAATAAACTATAACCGGTATCAGGAACGCCAGGGTTTTGCCACTTCCCGTTTGAGCAGCTCCAAGGATGTCCCTGCCTTGAAGAGCATGCCCTATACTCTGTCGCTGAACTTCTGTTGGTACTTTGTAATTGGATGAACGTAAGCCTTTTTGAGTTTTCCACGAAAGTGGAAAATCAGAAAATTCTTTTATTTTAGTGGGATCGATAGACTCCAGTTGTGAACGAATGCGTTCGATTTCTTCATCATCTTTCGGTTTGGTATTGTTCTGCGCCCTGTGCTGATATTTTTTGAATCTTTTTCCTTTTTGAAATGTTTTATTTGAACTTTTCGTTTGCATCATGTGAGAAATATATGATATTTAATTAAATAAAGAATTATAAAAACGTGTTGAATATAAACAACACACACTTCTCAAAAAAATAACCTTTGACAAATGACATGTGTTGTCTGGCATATGTCATTTTTGTTCTGGTATATGTTCAAAAAGTAAGTGTAAAATGTCACCTAGTGTATTGACACTCGGTTATACCGCGTCTAGCGGATTTCGGCGGAACCCTAATCAAAGGACAAGTCGGGCCATTATCTGTCAAATCGTATGAAAATGTCTGTCTCGAAAAATAAAAAAAAGGATGTAGCCAGAACAATGTTGAAAAAAAATTGCAAATCAGCCAAATAGTTCCAGAGTTAGTCCCTACCACACCTCTACCTATCCCTCTCCCGTCATCAACTTAGTCCTTACGTAACCTTTACTGATCCGAACCACAAACCAGTAAGAATAGACCGTCGACTCCTCCCACATAACGGACTTTGCCTACAAGCTGCCGGCGAGACCAGGATTTTTCATGTATTTGTGCTGTACAAAATCAAAGGGGCGCCATTAACGCACGCATACTTGAAAAATCCTGGTCGCATGGTATTGCATAGAAAAACATTGCCGCCATTAATTTTGACATTTACACGTATTCATAGACAGGGAAATTCTTTCCTGGGGGAATCGGGTAGGTGTACGGGAAGTCGGGGGTCTATTCTTACTGGTTTGTGATCCGAACGGTGTCACCATGACAAAGGTAAAAGAATTTTTAAGACCCGCCTATAGTTCGAGAGATACCCTTTACCTCCCCCCTTTATTTTTACTCCTCAACAACTACACTATGCCAGTATGAAAAATTTCAAAGCCATACGTCAATGAACATAATGCTTTTACATAAATGGAAATCCGAAAAATAGGTACGATTTGATTTCACGATTTCAAATATATGTAGATATGTACAAATTGTGAATACTACTTACGCATCACAAACTCCTCCCTTCCCATATCCTCTCGCTCTCTAAAGGCACCATAGTGACAAAGAATAGAAACAGAAACTGAAACAAAACAGAAAGCTATTTCATTCTGTAGTAAATTCTGGGTCTGTTTACGTTGCTAGCTCAGCTAGACAAAACTGAAACAGAAACACATCCATAAAAACAATGGCTGCGGCCTACGACTTAGATTTTTTGTTACTCTTCCGGATGACTGGAAAGAAAAGAAAAAGGCCAATATATTTATTATATTTATTTTTGAATGAGGCCAATATTTATCGACCAATTCCAGTTTATAATTTTAGTAGGAATTTGTATTTTTTGCTCAACAGGTTCATAAAAACCGTAGCTCCTGACAATAAGGGTATTCACTTAATCTGATAAATTTATGTAGCTCGTAAATGTATAAATTTCTGCGGTGCTTTAAATGAACACCCCTCGGAAATGTTATTGCGTAAACGGCGTAAATCGACTGTAAATCTGGAATCAAACAAACAATTCATACGGGCTGTTTGACATTTGTGACTTGCGTAACTTTCCGCGGTTGGTTTCCGAGCCTAGATCGTCGCGGAAACTATTCTCCATACAAAATCTGACAGCTCATTTACGGGGGTGTAAATTTCTGCAGTTTACGCAGTTTACGAGGCTTTTACGCGTTTAAGTGAATAGGTACCCCTAATAATTTTTGTTTATGAGCATGACCAAACTCGTTTTAAAATGAAAGTCATATCAAGCGATCTATTGTTCCTTTTGAAATAACTTTGAAACTCATGCTCTAAAACACATTCACGAAACCACAAACCAGTAAGAATAGACCGTCGACTCCTCCCACATAACGGACTTTGCCTACAAGCTGCCGGCGAGACCAGGATTTTTATGTATTGGTGCTGTACAAAATCAAAAGGGCGCCATTAACTCACGCATACTTGAAAAATCCTGGTCGCATGGTATAGCATGGAAATTCATTGCCGCCATTAATTTTGACATTTACACGTATTCACAGACAGGGAAATTTTTTCCGGGGGGAATCGGGTAGGTGTACGGGAAGTCGGCGGTCTATTCTTAGTGGTTTGTGCACGAAACAATGTATTGAACACCATTTTTCGTGTACCTACCTACACCGTAAAACGCACTCATTGGGGCTCAACTATTCTTCTTTACACTGCCTTTGTGGATTTGCCTTAAGGAGTTCCAATTACTTGCAATCAACGAACACACTCGGGCATTAACATTTCTTGACATTTAGGACATTGAGCCCGGTTGAATTTGTATTTGTTGTGGATTTTTAACTTGTTTTTAATTATTGTATTATATTCTCATATAGTTAAATTAAATAAAAACAGCACGCATACGTACCATTCATAAATAACTCAAATTATGTCTTCACTATCTGGTTTTCGTGTTAATATGTTCAATGAGAATTTTCTTAATGAAAACGAACAAGATGCGAACTCTGTTCTAACAGAACTTGATAAAGGTAAATTTAATCTTTTTTCAAGACCAATAACTCAATTCACATATTTGGTTAATTTAATAGGCCTACGATCAACAAAAATTGGAGTACAATGTGAAGCTATTGTGAGATTTCCCCGCCTGTTCGAGAAGTATCCCTTTCCCATTCTGATCAATTCCTCATTTCTCAAACTCTCCGAGTTCTTTTGGAATGGGTAAACTATACAAAATATGTAAATTTTTAGAAGAAATTTGAACGACTACCTACTTATTTTGTAGGTCAAATCTCCTCCGATTCTGGGTCCTAAAAGTCTGCCAGCAAAGTGAAAATCATTTAGACAAGATCCTTAACATCGATGCGTTTGTCAAACGAATATATATGGTGACACACTCGAATGATCCAATTGCAAGAGCATTGACGCTAAGGTATGACAAGCACTAGTTACTCCTTGATTTTATAGTCTCTTTTTGTTACCAGAACTTTGGGTGCAGTGTCACGGGTGATACCCGAAAAGCAGCAAGTGCATCACTCGATTCGACGAGCTCTCGATAGCCATGATACTGTCGAGGTAGAGGCTGCTATCTATGCAAGTGGACAATTTGCCGCACAATCTAAGTAAAATCATATTTTATGCTTAAATAATCTATTCAGCGTCCTTAACGTGGTGGTATATTTTTTACCGCAGGTCATTTGCCATAAGTATGTGTTCAAAGATAGCAACAATGATTGAATCTCTTCAAACACCCGTTAGCATGAAGCTTCAACTAATTCCAGTGTTGCGCCATATGCATCACGATGCCAATACTGCAGCGATGGTTAAAGACCTGTGTCTGAATCTTTTGCCCAAATATCCGGCGGAGAGTTTTGTTATTGCGATTCTGGATTCGCTTACCAAGCTCTCCAGTGAAACACTAATTGGGATTCCAGAACAAGTAGAATTACTGCTGACATACCTACAAGATCCTCGGAAAAAGGTGCGGTGCCAAGTTTTGAAATCCCTTACCACATTAGCGACCCAAAGGAGCGCCCATTCATGGCCCAGTGGCTCTCTAAAAAATCTCATTACGAAGGCAAAAACATGCGTCGAAGGTAGTGAGCAGACATTGGTACTCACTGTGGTTTTGACTCTCACTGAATGCCCACTAACCTGCCACGCATTGCTAAATGAAGAGCAAAGTCTGATAATAGAGCTTTGCTCTTCGTGCTTGAATTTAGAAAATCACACTGCGGCCAGTCAAGCGTTAGCCATTCTAAAAGGCCTTGTGCTCTATTGGTGAGTTAGATCCAAAAACAACAAAAAACTTAATTTTATTTGTATTTTGTTTTACAGTCACGCGAATTCAACGCCACCACCAGCAGTTATCATGGAACTAATTAATATTCATCTGGAGAGTTTGATTTTCTCGTCAGTAGGCGAAGAAAAGTATACCAAGGAGCTGAATAAGTACCTCGTTTGTGGCGTAAAGATATCAGAGGCATACAATGATTTTGGGGAAGATTTTATCGAAATGATTGGCGATCTGTTGAGTGATGATATTAGTAAGTGCGATGTTGATTTATCTACGAGATAAAATGAATTTTTTTTGTAGCATATCCGAAAAGGCATTCAGAGCTTTTATGTGAAACGTTGGCTGCACTTTCCTCCAAGTTTCAGCTTCGTAAATTTACGATTCCAAAACCAGATGCAATGGACACAGAAGAAGACGTCTCTAATGAGGCTGCCAATCCGGTTGCAGAGCGCCTTCCGCAGATCTTAAAAAAACTGAACTCAATTCTTAATAGTGACTGCAAAGATGACAAGTCCAGAATCATCGAAATTCTATCAGCTGTAATGTTGCAATCGCTAATAGGGTGTTTCATACCCAAAGTTATACTGGACACATTTGATCGCATCGCTGCAGTGACAAATTGCTGGACTTTATATCGAATTGGTCGCTCCGCTTCTAGGTAAATCAAGTGAAATTTCTAAATGGAACAATTAATATCATCTCGGCTCGTAGGTATGGGCAACATTTCCTGGCTGCCCGGATCTATTCGCGAATTGCAAACCACGCATCATTGGATAAATTCCATTTCTTCCTAATAGGAATTGCGCAAATGGCCAAAGCAGAGTGCATATTGAATTATGGTCTAGAATATGACACGATGTCACAACACTATAATCTGTGTGATCCAGAATATGCAAGTAATCAGTTGAAGCTGATTCCGCTGATCGAACGTTTGGATATGGCCATTAGCCTGTATTGGGAAGCGTTGGCAAGCTTACGCGCAAGTTCTTCTTCCACCAGCCCGCTAACATTCCAGTTGGAGTTTATTAAACTACGGGCTCAGTTCTTGCAGACATTGTTTAGTGTTGTGACTGCGAAAAATGCCCAGACAATCATTCCCCCGCCAGCTATTGCGGCTAGTTTGGCACAGAATTCGCGCGATTACCTGCAGAAATTCGGACATGTTACAAATCAGCTGAGAAAAGTTGTCAAATCCATTAAAGGATGTGAGGACTCATATTTGAAGCTGTACAAATCGGCGTTTGATGCCGATCCATCTACGTTAGAGTTTCTGGAGCTGTAAGTAATGAGTTGTCATCATATTTCACCCTGTCTTACGTGTTACCTTTTAGGACGGAGTATCAGTGCGCATTGTTTGGAAATATTATAGAAGGCGTGTGCTATGCTTCACCATCGGAACCTCCATTGTCAGTCATGAATGGCGAATATCCAGAGACAAAGTAAGTATCTTAAAATTGTTTGTTAATTGTAGTCAAGATGACTGCGGTTTAGGTGAACCGATGTCGATATGAATGTAAACGGACGAGCTGTGACCATATTATTAAACATGGCGGTGCCCAGCTGTTGCAACTTTTGCATACATATCAATTGTGCTTATTTTACCTCCCAGTGGCAACGACCGGGTACTGGTCTGCACATTTGGGCTTGACTTGCTGAACGCGAGTGTTGAAGACGAAGAAAAAAGCAACACTAAAACGCTCTATCGGAAAGAGTGACTGAACGAGTGTCAGAAGTCTTACATGAGCTCCTTAGAAAGAGGACGCACGGCGGATGAATTCATAAGACTGAATAAACTGTGTCGTCAACAGTCAAAATGACAGTTACCTTACTTGAGCTACTTCGACATATTTGGAGCTGAGGTCAGTGAGGTCGGAGGAGAAAGACGATGACATCAAATAGAGGTTCTACGAGCTCTTTTAAGGCAGAACAGTGCCCTAACTATGACATCAAGTTATTTTATTGCAAAGATAGGAAGAGAGGGCATCTTTGGTAGTACTGTCAGAAAGTACAGTCTATACGACACCACCTTCGATAACGAATTTGGGCTGATCCACTTGTCACACACTGTGGCAAATCTTGAAGAAAACCCGTCCAAATCGATACCCACCACCTTTTCATCGATTTTAAGGACGCCTACGATAACATTTATAGAGCCGAGCTGTACAGAGCCATGTCTCGTTTTGGCATCCCTGCCAAAAACGTCCGTTTGTGCAGGCTGACAATGGAGAGTGCACGCTGCTCCATCAAGGTCGGTAAAGAACTCATCGGGACCTTCGATGTAAAAAAAAGGTTTAGACAAGGCGATGCACTGTCATGTGACTTCTTCAACATCGTTCTTGAAAGAATAGTGCAAAACTCAAACGCTAATATCAGGAGCACTATCTTTCAAAAGTCCGTCCATCTACTCGCCGACGATATCGACATAATCGGCAGAACGCAGAGGGATGTCGTAGCGTTCGTGAGTATTGAGATGGAGGCCGCGAAGATGGGTTTGGCGGTCAATGAGGGCAAGACAAAGTATATGCTGTCATCAAGAAAGGACACCCAACACCGACGTCTCGGACAGAATGTCACTATAGACAGATATAACTTTGAGGTGGTAAAGGACTTTGTCTACCTAGTCTCCGCTATGAACTCAGGCAATGACACCAGCGCTGAGATTAAGCGAAGAATAACTCTCTGTTTTTGTGTGTAAATCGTCTTCGTTTGCCATGAGGTGGCATCCTGTGATGGTTCGCATGGCAGTGTTGTGATAAGTTTGAAGGTACATCCAGTTGGTGTCGCTAAATTGCGGGGTCCAGATAAGTGCCGCGTGGTTGAGGACTTATCGCTTTATATGTGGCGAGGAGCAATGCTTTGTCTTTTCCTTATTAACTTCCGGCAAGTGACTTGATGACGTTATTTCTGGACCTAAGGCGATCTCTGATGTTGTTGGCGTGTCGAGAATGTTAAAAATGACTCCTAGGAGTTTAGTGTGCGCGATGATGGGTATGCGTCTCCCGGCTATTGTCATTTCACGTTCGCGTCTCACTTCTTTTGTCCAGGATGTGAACAGAGTTACTGTGGAAAGAATTCTGTGCTTACTATCAGTTCAAATTCTCTAATCTCCTGCCAATTTGGTTAATTTTCGAGGTGTTTAATCAAATTTTCAGTTTTTGACATAGCATTTCAAGCCTTTAAGTTCGTCTTGGGAGACGGTGTTCGTTTTTTTTGACAGATTGTGATTGCAGTTACTGAGATTACATTTTTTTACTTCTCGCAGATATCTTATAAATACATGCAGCAAAATGGAAATTCTCGCGCAAAATTTGCCCCAGGAACAAGCTAATATGAAAACTATAACAAACAGGGTAAGAACTGTTTTATATCGTTATTATTTCGTCGTATTAACTAAAATGCGTTGTCTTTTCCAGCACATGGATGTTATCACCAGTGAAATAGAACTGATAGTTAAGACTCCAATTTGTATGCCTAGATATTTCTTCCAAACCCTTCAAGCTACACAAATCAAACTATCAGTGAGTCCACAACCACGTGCCGCTGGCGAGCATATTATTGTACAGTCAGGAAGTAACTTGGTAATCAAAGTCGAAGGTGTAATTCAACACTATGGCAAATGTCCTAGTTTATACAGATCTGTAGAGTCAGTGCAACTCAGTTTGACATCACAGTTGATGACTCCTCGCACTAATGCTGAAATCGTTAAAGTAAGTTTAACATACAATTTTTTACAAATTTTTGTTGTTAATTATTTAAATTTGTAGTCTCCAAATGACACCGTAACTTTGACACAAACCGTGAAACCCCAAAGAGACTTCTTATCTGGTAGTTTTCTTTTGCCCATCTCCGTTGGAGGTCAATGGAATGTTACTTTAGAGACGTATGTTATTGATGAAGTTGGAATTACATGGAGCACTGGTCCAAAAAAGTATAACAAATATTTATACGTATATTCAAAAATTTCGTTTCATAAATTTATATCGATTGGTTTCTAGTTCAATGATTGTACGAGTTTTGGATGATCCCAATAAAGTTCAAGCAGCCACTACATCTACCAGCAGTGTTCCCCCAAGAAGATTCTAATACTTTAACAGAAAATATGTACTGAAAATGAAATAGTGTTGATTTGTAATAAAAAATCGGGCATAAGTCATAACTTTTCAAAAATTAATTTATTTCTTAGATTTTAATTGACAAGCAAAATTATTATTCCTATGCTCGCAAACATTCGAGCGCTGTAGTCGAAAAGGCGTCGTAACGTATGAAAATTTTCAAGAAATACAGAAACTACCACACCATCCGACCCGAAAGAAACCGAGTTCAAGAATAGCCCATCTCGGTATGACTGCTCCAACAGTTACTCCTCATGGGTCATGACATGATCAATTGAACCCAATGCCGGCCCTCTGGCATTGTCCTATTCCGTCTGCTGGAAAAATATTTAACGAAACACGACCTCAGTTAAATGCAACGAATGCTTGGTATGGTGCCACCTACGGAACTGCTCGGGATTAAGCAGCCACAGAGAAGCGACCGTTCAATCTCCAGATTACCACAACAGCAATAAAATCCTCAAATGTGGCTGTGCTCCATCTGCCACAACACCATTCCACCTCTTTAAAATGCAACCAATGTCTTCAGTGGTGCCACTTAGGTAGCTGCACAGAATGTGGTTCTCAAACTAAATAGGCAGATGCTGCCAAAATGTCCTGGAACCACAACTAACTACGGGCAGGGCAGGGCAAGCACAACAACCACAAACCACAAATAGAACGTCACTACAGCTAACGGAAATCAGCTGTAGCAGCTGAACTGAAGGAAAGATCGCTGAACTGACATACTTCATGGAACACAACAACATTCCAATTGGTGCACTCTTGAGCAGCAAAGCATTGCAATAACATCTTGCTGACCATAAATTGTGATCAGGATCAGCAACTGTTATATTCCCCCAGTTGGGATTTGCCCCCAGGGTATATCGAAACTATTCCCAACAGCGATGCCAACCTCATCTCACTTGACATTAGCGCCCACACGAGGCCTATGATGAAGCCATTGCCAGAGATCCCCTCGGCACATATAGGGAGGGCCGAGGTCATAGCATAACGGACAGTTCAAACTTGGTTTCCTCATCGAAGCAACGCACACAAAGTCCTACAAATGTCCACTTTGGGTTGGACAGAAAATCTCTCGCAAAACACTACCTAAAACGCCTTGTTGGTCAATACCCAAGAGAAAAACGGTCAAAACACCTTGAAAATTGCAATCTCGGTTTAATAGATACCAAAACCCTCGAGGCTCTACTTCTTCCAAAGCTCACCGAACGCCTGTCATTAGCCAAGCACCACGTCTGCCTTAAACGTCATCACCAGAAATGGACTGAACCAGCCTAGACCATGCCAAAGAACCAAGCCTTCGACACAGTGAGCCATGCCAAACTACGTTAAGATATTCTCGAGTCTTATCGATACTCTGACCGGCAAACTACCTCAGCAGCACAGAAAAATTCTAGCTCAAAACCCAGGAAAATGAAACAAGTAGTACCCCAAGGTGGGGTCCTATCATCACTTTACTCAATTACTACACATCAGATTAATACCACCTCCGGCAGACTTAAAAATCGATCCAGACTGCACAATTCTCGCAACTGGACCCAACATACAAGACCTCTGCCCATCGTTCAATGCGTACTTTATTACTGTAGATGGGTCGCAACCTACAACATTGTCTACAGCGAAATTCACTGCAACACTATTTACATTATGGACCAAGGAAATAAAACTCGGGATGGACAAATCAACAGCTAACAGAAGCATATCTACCCACCACAGCATCAGCAGAGAACAATTGCAAGAAGTTATAAACCATATACATATACCTTGTAAAGCAAACGTTGTACTCGGCAGCGGACCTCCTCCAATTGCAAACGAAGAAAAGCAGCTCCCCCGCCAAACCAGGACAACCATAGCCCGACTCCGATCATGTTGGTGCATAATAAAAATAGATATTAAGGTAAGTCGTTTTCGAAACTCATTTACAAAAGAACATCGTGTGGTGGTAGATAGTCAGTAGTGAAATGTACCCAGAGGTACCCGAGATACCTACATAATACACAAGTGCAAAATCCTCAAACCCCAAAATCCCCACCTTTTGAAAAAAACCCGAATGGACTATCCCCAAACACAAAATCCCCAAATGCAAAATACCCCAATAAAAAGTCCCCAAAATGTTAATTCAAAATATGTAAAGAAATTTTCGAATACCTAACCTTGCGCTTACTCCAAATCCAACAGTTACCCCAAGCAGGGGGGTTACAGGGGTGCAGCATGCCCCTCCATACCTATGTTACTGTTAATGCATTGTGAATACACTCGAAATCTATTTGGGAATTTTGGATCTGGGGATTTTGGGTTTGGGGATATTGACTTGGGGATTTCAGTTTGGGGATTTTAATTTTGGAGTTTTCGTACCCAACCCACCCAGGTACCCACCTTCTTTTCCGAGAAAATTCCCCATTTATCAGCAGAAAACCCTTTTTCATTCTATCCTAAAGCGTTTTCATTTTGAAAAATTTACAGCATCGATACCTCACACGAGTACACATTCCAACTCGTAGTCCTAGATTGAAATCTACTTTTTTTGTGAAATTCTATAGAATATACGAAATTTTTCTTTCAAAGAAAATGCTCTCCAACCTTTATTCGATTATGATTAAGCTTCAGGACAACCTGAACTACTCCAAAAGTACCCACTTTTTCTCACAAGCGATAAATCCATAATCCATAGGGAATAAATGGAGCTATCATAGTGCTTACAGAGTAAATATTCCAGGAAATATTAACAACAACATAACTCAGCAACAGTTTGACATAAATTTCAAAGTCACCATTCCCACCAGATTTTTTTAGGAGGATGCATTTTTTTAGGTGATGAATCGCACAACATCATAGATGACTCAAAAACTGTGGACGAAGGTAGGTGATTGTGCCGTTTCCGACATACTCAATCTTAGAAAAATAATGGCGATAAAGGAAGTCTTATCCTGACTGAAAGATATCGGCTCCATGAAATTAGGCCCCAATGAAAAAAGGCAAAAAAAAAAAAAAAATGAAAGAACGCCCCAACAAATTATGTAGTAAGCAACAACAAAGTTTTGTTGTCGGATTGGGGTGATTTTTCATTATTTTAGGGCCTTTTTTTATTATTAATTTGGGCAAAATTTCATTTTTTTTCTGTGAAATTATGCCCCAATGTGAAATCGATTTTGGATTTTTAAGAAATATCACCCCAAAATAATGAAAAATTTCCCCAAAAGAATGAAAAATGGCCCCAAACTCAATGAAAAACGCGAAAAATATGTTAGAATCGATTCTGAATATTATGGTGTTCCAAAGAAATATCACCCCAAAAGAATAATAGGTATATCACCCAAACTCAGTGAAAACCCCGAATTACAACGCAATAAAAAGTTAAAAACTGTTTGAAATAGTTTGTTTTTTTTTTTTATATTTTTAAATAAAAACTTGAATTGTACTGTCAATACTTTGCCTGCAATACGGGCAATTATAATTTTGCCTATTATTATTATTTCTCTAATTTTCTAATGCTAAAATTAAAAGTTTTTTCAAAAACTGAGCTGGCTTTAAGCCTTAGAAAATTAGAGAAAAAAAAAGTTAAAAATTCGCGCGAATTTTCTCTAATTTTCTAAGGCTTAAAGCCAGCTCAGTTTTTGAAATAACTTTTAATTTTCTAAGGCTTAAATCCAGCTCAGTTTTTGAAATAACTTTTAATTTTAGCATTAGAAAATTAGAGAAAATAAAAGTTAAAAATTCGCGCGAATTTGGGCCTTTTTTCATTGGGGCCTAATTTCATGGAGCCAAGATATCCGCATCGTTTAAAAGAACTAATGCGGCAATCAGGTTATACGAATAGGTTATAGACTCCCTTTCATCTCTTAAGGCAGCTATTTATTGTAATCACTTCTGCTGGGTTCGGGCCTAGGGACATTTCTGGACATTTTAAGTATGATGATCTCGCCAAAGACTGAACTACACTCTGGGTGATCACAGAATCCGTCGTATTCGAAATTTTGCTACGAACACCGAAAGAAGTATCACAGAATCCGTTGTAGTGGACATTTTTGCTACGAATTTAATCCGTCGTGATAGTTCTTTCGGGGTTCGTAGCAAAATTCCGAATACGACGGAGTGATCACCCAGACTATCTCATCTACTAGATAAAGGCCCTAATTGGGATTGCCGATCAGCGATCGTCACGACAGTTGTTGATTGCGTCGATTGATTTTAGCTATTCGTACGCACAAAAGAAAGCATCACTTCCAAGAGAAAGCATCGATCAGACGTTTGTAATCGACTACAAGCGACTGTCAAATCGACAAATATCAATAGCAATCGACAATCACGGTTCTCGATCGATCGACAGTTGTCGATCAACAAATAACTATCGACACTTACAATAGGGGCCAAAGTTACTTTAGGTACTCCTATCGCTAGATACATACAAACACATAATGATCTCTCCTATAAAAATTAAAACCAAATTACGGTGTTTTCTAATATAAACGATCTAAACGATTTAACAAATACAGACATTAGGAGTTTCTTACGCGCCACTAGAATGTCAAACTGGTTGAAAATGTAGACGGAAACGCTTTATCCTAGATTTAGCCACAATATTTCATAAATGACTCAACAAATTGATTTTATTCGGATGTTAATCCATAAACTGTTTTATTAGATACTTTTACTTAGGTACTGCTGCAATTTTGTCATTACACTTAATTAATAATTATAATTTACAACTTTATATAATTAGAAATCATAACTTCGGCTTTGATCAATGTTATCAGTTCTGTAAACCGGATACGTAGGTTGGGGTTGGTTTGGCGCATCTGGGTGATACTCATTAGTGCGGGTGTTGGAAGAATCCAAGTTATCTGTGTACTGCCGCCTGAAACGATAACTGCGTCCTTCATCGATATTGTCCGTACGGTAGACGGGATACGATGGTCGAGGCTGATTCGTTGAATCCGGGTGATATTCGTTGGTGCGTGTGTTTGAAGTGTCCAGGTTGTCGGGTGACTGCCGCCTAAAGCGGTATTGCCTTTGCTGATTGCTGTTCTTCGGATGGTAAACAGGATTAATCACTCGTGCACGATCACGGTCTGGCCGGTATTCAAGAGTTTTGGTTCTTGCTGAATCCCTTCCGGGTCTATATTCTAAAGTTCGCTGGGCCAGAGCACTGCCAACGGCAAGCGATAGGAAGCAGACAACCAAAAGTTTTGAAACCATCTTTGATGCTGTGCTTATCTGTTAATGTATTCAACTGATACTGCCTAGAGGCATCTCTTTTGCTTTTATAATAAAAGTTGAAAATAATCCGCACCGGCTGAAAAAGCACAATTTTTTTTAGAGTATTCGAATTGATAATGATAATGAGCGGGGAAGCACAAATGCCGATGGAATTTCAGAGATTTATTTCTTTTGACGTGTCGAATGGAAATGTAGCTATTCCATTTATTGTTTAAACCGATTTTTTTTTCAGTGATTTGTTATTATCGGATCATTGCAGGGTAAGGTGCGCTAAAAGGTCATTCTCATCTCATTCAAAAATTTGATTAATACAATTATGTAGTCTCAAATAAATTAGCACCTACCGTTAAATAGTAGATACTTTTTGAGGGAACAGAAATCCAAGTGACTCACAATAATAATTTTAAAAAATACGCAAACAAAAAGTAACAATAATTCCTATTATTGTGTCACATATTGTCTGGAACGATTCTACGTGAATTGAGTAGCAAGAAAGAAACGTAAAAGAGATAAAGAAAAAAACAACAACAACAATTTTAATTAATTTATGAAGTATGACTCTAATAGTACACAAAGAAACTGAAACCGCTAAAGTAAGATTATTATAGGTGTTTTGTCCGTGACCTGCTGTACTTCCCCATTCTATCAGCACATAATGTATTTTCTGTTTAAGTCTCGGTTAAGGTGCTTTTCACAATTAAAACTGAAAAGTAAATACACTTTTTCAATAAATCAAATTTTCGACAAAAATGCAATAAAAAATGAAACGAAGATATAAAATATTTAGCTGCCTAGAAGAGAAACGACCGCATTTTTTGCAATGCTTGTAAAATCGATCATAATAGTCCGAGTCAGTGGCAAACTTTATTGACTTGATCGTTGATCTTAGATCTGGAGTTTAAGTCATCAACCTCGTCTAAAATTTGTTTTACCCAAAAATTCACGCAAAATGTAATTTTTAATTAGAAAGCTTAGAAAGCTTACATTTTTTATTAATTCATAAAGTATATCGATAGATTGAGGTTATGTATGGAATAGCACATTGGATCAATGGCCGTCAAGGCTTTGCTGGCAAGTGCGTACTCTCTTATTGAAATTTTCTATGACCGTTTTGCATAAATGTGGCTGAATTTCATTAATACAAATCCCAATTTCCTCTTTTAAGGCCGTGGGCTTTAGGAATTCTCATATAAGTATAATTAAACTTTTTCTTTAAATTTAGTTTTCTCAATTGATTTACATGTACAATTCTATTTTGCTTTCCAATCATAATAATGTATCGAATATAACTTAGTTGTTTTACAATTATACAGCTTATCCATTTTTCATTACTTTTTATATGATTCCGATACATGCAACTTTCCCCCACTTTATACAATGTTAGCTGAGGAAATGTATTCTTTACATTTGGTTTGTGCGATATTATATCTTGAGATGCGTTATTCAAATTAAATGAAACCTGTTTCTTATTGTTTAATGAATCTAACAATATTTTCGGCTTAAATGAAAACAAAAGCTCGAATGGGGACTTTGGTGAAACTGAGTTTGGAGTGTTTCGATGATACATTAAAAACTTTGTTATATGGTCATGCAAACTTTTATCGCCTTTATTAGACAAAACAAATTTTTTAAAATTATTTTTTATAGTTTGAACGTGTCTTTCGGCCAACCCATTTGATTGTGGAGTGTGCAGTAATTCAATAGTATTATTTCTACAAAACTTTCTAAATTCAAAAGAAGCAAAGGGGGGGCCATTGTCTGTAACAATTTTAGTTGGTAGTCCAAAAATTGAAAAAAAGGGGTTAGTTTGTTAATTAATGCTTTCGCACTAGTTGTGGTCATATGAATAATATCAAGATATTTACTATATGCATCTATTACAATAAGATATGTTTTTCCTTGGAAATAAAAAAATCTAAGTATATGTATTCTTTCAAAAGCATATTCGGTGTTA
The DNA here is from genome assembly GCA_949372485.1 of Cheilosia soror. Taxonomy (NCBI): domain Eukaryota; kingdom Metazoa; phylum Arthropoda; class Insecta; order Diptera; family Syrphidae; genus Cheilosia; species Cheilosia soror. The sequence goes on from OX443563.1 coordinate 38,656,243, forward strand.
GGCCATTTTGTGAGTACTTTTTCTTTTGGGACATTACGAGTGGCTTGACATGCATTACATGCTTCAATATACTGTTGAATATGCAAATCTAATCCTGGCCACCATACATACGATCGAGATGTCTTTTTCATTAAAATAATACCATTGTGGTTGTTTAAGATTATCTGTTGTGTTTTTAATTGTTCATTATTTAGCTATTTTCGTTAAACAAAAAATATGTAATAATTCGTTAATTTTGTACCATCATCTTGTGACACACTGTACCTTTGATTTGTAAAAAATAATTTCTTGTTTCTTGTTCAGTTGCATCACAACAACAATGCACAGTCAATACACATCGCTCTCAACACTCCTCGCACAAGAGCCGAGTCACTCACAAGCGTTGTTAGTGTAATTAACGTTGCTCGCGAAATCGCTCGATGATTGACTTTGCATTGTCGGTGCTGCTGCGAGATGTTGGTCCATAATCTCTTTCACTTGGATTCATCTCACAGCCGGAGCAACATTCATCTTGGTAACATTGTTAATAAAATCTAAGTGTGGTTTGATTCGCTGCTTTTTTTCTTAGTTTGATTAATTTTCTTGGCAATTCCCATTAATAGCTGCTAAGACTAATCAAATTCGTCGATTCTTAATCATAAATTTTGGTCCTTCGAGCCGGATTTAATTGATTTTTCTTCGATTGAATCAATAATTCAAAACGTTTAGACATTTTATTGAACATTTAGTGAAAAATAGCTAGATATACATATATAAAAAGAACGCATAAACACGTGTCGGGTTGCATAGACAGTACGAGCAATTGCAATTTATTAATTCAAAGAATTTAAAGAAGGTTTAACTCCTTTTTCGCTATCGGCATTCTTTATATAATTATTTACACGTTTTTTTGTGAAAATATGAGCGATTTAATGCGTATTCGCGGAAATGCAAAGGGTTGTTTGACTCGGGCAGCATCTTTTGCAGATTCAATTGTGCCAGCTACTCCTCTAGAATTATTAGAGATTAAATTCACAAAATTGAATGAAACGTGGTCGGAATTTTCGGCTTTACATAAAGAAGTTCTGAAAACTGCGACTGATGATACGGTGTGTGCAGAATTTGAGGTTGAGTTTAGTGAATATGAAGAAAAGTTCTTCAACGCGCATTCGAAATTGGTAAAGTCCATTTCTGTTGGACAAGAAAATAAAGATTCGGCTTTGAAGCAACTCGCGAAACAGCAAACCTCGTTTTTGGAAAAACTAAACTCAGCTTCAGAAAATAATTCGAAAATTCATCTGCCAAAGCTAACGGTGTCGCCTTTCTCGGGAAATTATAAAGATTGGCCTTCATTTCGGGATTCGTTTATGGGCACCATTGAAAATCAGCAAAATCTTTCGGATACGCAAAAGTTTCATTATCTGAAATCTTTTCTTCGCGATGATGCTGAACATTTAATAAGGCATCTAACGATCTCAGACGCAAATTACCTTGAAGCGTGGGATCGTTTAGAAAAACGGTACGATCGAACGCATTTAATTGTACAATCGTTTATACAAATGTTTGTGTCCCTTCCATCGGTAACCGCGGGTAACGTTCAAACATTACGGAAGGTAACAGACGGCGCAGACGAAGTCATACGTGGACTTAACGCGCTCGGTTCCAATAGTCGTGATCCGTGGTTGATTTTTATCCTGCTCAGTAAACTTGATACTGACAGTAAGCAAAGTTGGGCTCAGCATGCAGGTTCGCGCGATGACTGTACCTTTGATGAACTCTTGTCGTTTTTGGAATCCAGATGCGATGCATTTGAATCCTGTCAGTCGTTATCTCGTCCTAATTTATCCCGTCGTAAACTAAATAGTGAAATTCGAACCCATTTTGCTGAATCGTCGCAGTCAACTCCGCATTGCCCAAAGTGTAAAACCAGTCATATTTTGCCCCAGTGTCCACAATTCACTACCCTTGACATTGATTCCCGTCGGAATTTTGTGAAATCGAACTCATTGTGCTTTAACTGTCTTCGTGCCGGTCATTCTGCTAACAAATGCCGCTCTTCGTTTCGCTGTCGTGTGTGCAAGTCGCGTCACCACACATTGGTTCACCCGCCTGAACAAACTCACTCGTCGTCGTCGATTCCTTCAAACTCTTCGTCATCTATTCCATCAACCTCTTCGTCGCTTCAAACTCAAGATTCTCAACAAAATCCAAATTATCTCCAAACTCAACCATCCTGCTCTACATCATCGCCTGTTTACCCCTTGATCAATAACCATTCGATCGATGTTGGCTTCTCTAAGCAAACAATCCTACCCACCCTATTGGCTACGGTTCAGGATATTCAGGGCAATCCAATAAGTTGTAGGGTATTACTTGATTCTGGGTCCCAAGTCTCGTTCGTTGTCGAATCCTTTGCTCAGAGATTAGGACTTCCTCGCAAACACGCTCGAATACCTATTCTTGGAGTGTCAACCACAGACGCAGGTCATACTAGAGGTTGTATTTCAATGAAACTTCGCTCTCGCTTAAACCAAACTCATGTATTCGTTGATGCCTTTGTCCTGAATAAGTTGACTTCTAATCTACCATCTCAGTCGCTTGATATAACCGCGTGGTCCCATATTCAAAATCTGGAATTAGCAGATCCCGGATTTAATGTACCTGCTCCAGTCGACGTACTGCTCGGAGCAGACAAACTATGGTGCGTGCTCAAGGGGGAACAAATTCAGGGATCAAGAGGGTTACCCATAGCTCAGAATACATCGTTTGGTTGGGTTGTAACAGGTGAACTATTAGACACTCAGCATTCACATCATGTTTCCATTTCATCGCTTCACTCTATATTGGATGTTGACGTTTTACTGCAACGATTCTGGGAGCTTGATGAAGTAACACCCCCTCCTGATGAATCATTTAGTAACGACGAAGCTGAGCAACATTTCCGCAAGACATTCTCGCGTTCATCGGATGGGCGATACGTCGTTCAGTTGCCCTTCAACACTCCTTCGCCTGTCTTCGGTAATTCTCTCAAATCTGCTATTAGTCGCTTAAACTCTATGGAACGCCGCTTCCAGCGTGACACAAATCTCCGCTGCATGTATTTGCAATTCATGCAAGAATATATTCGTCTCGGTCACATGGTTCGCATACCCTCAGCTGAATTAGATACCAACCCTGGGAAGCAATTCTACCTTCCCCATCATGCCGTGTTGAAACCGGATAGCTCTACCACAAAATTGCGCGTGGTGTTTGATGGGTCAGCTAGGGATTCATTTGGCAATTCGCTTAACAGCAAGCTGCTCATTGGTCCTCCTATTCAGAGAGACTTGGTTGGTGTGTGTCTGCGCTTCCGACAACACAAATATGTTTTTACGGCTGACGTGGTTAAAATGTTCCGCCAAATTTGGGTTGATGAAAATCATACTGATTATCAGCGGATAGTCTGGCGCGAAAATCCGTCCAATGAAATCAGCCATTTCAGACTACGCACGGTCACATATGGAACGGCATCGGCACCATTCTTATCCGTTCGAGTGTTAAAGCAGATTGCGATGGACTATCAGAGCCAATATCCAAACGCCGCTCGTATTCTATTAAGAGATGTTTATGTAGACGACATCATGACAGGTGCTAACTCATCGGAAGAGTTAATTAGTCTTCAGTCTGAATTGGTTACCCTATTATCCCTTGCGAAACTCGAATTACGGAAGTGGAATTCCAATTGTTGGCCTTTGCTTGCTCGCCTACCCCAAGAAGATTGCGAATTCTCTTGGTTTGATACAGAACGTTCAAGGTCGTTGATCAAGGTGCTCGGTATGCACTGGAGTCCTACTTCAGATCAATTTTCGTTTCGGATGGCTGACTCACGACTTTGTACTTCACCAACTCGACGATCGTTACTCTCGGAGATCGCTCGGATATTCGACCCGTTGGGATTCCTAGCCCCATCGGTTATTCTCTTCAAACTGCTCTTTCAGGAACTTTGGTCGTCAGAGTTAAAGCTCAGTTGGGATGATCCCTTGCCATCACCTTTGGCTGATCGGTGGATAAGCTATCAACGGGAACTTCACTCCTTTGAGCAGATACGGATTGCTAGAAATGTTTTCTCGTCATTTGAGGATGTTGAGCTCCACGGGTTTTCGGATGCCTTGTCGGTGGCTTACTCGGCTGTAGTCTACGCTCGCTGTAAAATCGCTGAGAATCAGTATAAGGTCGTTCTCGTTGCAGCAAAGACGAAGGTAGCGCCACTAAAACCTGTCTCCATTCCTCGCCTCGAGCTCTGTGGAGCGCTTCTTCTCTGCCGTCTCTTTCATTTAATCAAAACCTCTATATCACAAAACTGTAAGATCTTTGCTTGGTGCGACTCAGAAATCGTTCTTCACTGGTTATCGTCACCGCCTCGTCGTTGGACTACGTTTGTCGCGAATCGTACAGCTGCAATTCTTGAACAGATTCCGCGATATGCGTGGAACCATATCGCTTCAGAATCGAATCCAGCAGATTGTGCGTCACGCGGAGTGCTACCATCAAACGTTCACTGTGCCACAACCAGATCCAGCAGTAATCGCAGCAGAAGAAAAACAAACGCCCAAGCAAGTCTTAACATCAGTAACTCACACGGATGTCATCAGCAGTCTAATTCTCAAAATCTCATCGTGGTATCGGTTGCTCCGAATTTTCGCGTATTGCCTGCGCTTTATTACTCATTGTCGCCCTAACCAAATTGCAAAGATTCCTCGGGAGCGCGGTATTTCGTTAACCGAACTTAAAACATCACGACTCTACATTCTAAAACATGTGCAACAACAGGCATTCGGGAGTGAAATTCGCAGTCTTATGAACAATCGGTGCTTACCAAATAAGTCCAAACTCCTTCGATACTACCCGTTCATTGATAGCGATGGACTTTTGCGTGTTGGGGGCCGTATTAAGAACTCTAATGTGTCCTACAATATAAAATATCCCATTATTCTCCCTAACACTTATGTTTCTTCTCTTATAGCCACTGAGATTCATATAAATCACCTTCATCCAGGGGTTTCAGAGACATTCGCCATCGTTCGCCAACAGTATTGGATACTGGGAAGCCGTAACCTTATTCGCAAAATCGTTCACACCTGCAAACCGTGTTTTTTGCAACGGAAGGCTACTAGCTCACAACTCATGGGTGATTTGCCGCAACCCCGTGTCATCCAAAGTCGTCCTTTCACCAACACTGGGTGTGACTATGCTGGACCCTTCACCATCAAACTGTCAAAAGGTCGTAAGCCAAGGCTGGCTAAAGCCTACTTGGCACTATTTGTATGCATGTGCACAAAGGCAATGCACTTGGAATTGGTAAGTGACCTTACGACCGATGCATTTTTAGCTGCCTTCCGCCGATTCGTATCTCGACGTGGAAAATGTTCCAATGTATACACTGACAACGGGACAAACTTCCAAGGAGCTCGTCGCTGTCTCAATGATATGCAGAAGTTGGTGTTGTCGCAGACCTACAACGACGACATTGCTGCTGCTCTCGCACTTGATGGAGTTCAATGGCACTTCATACCCCCCTCAGCTCCACATTTTGGTGGATTATGGGAGTCCGGGGTAAAGTCAGTAAAGCTGCACTTACGCCGGGTTATCGGATCCAACATACTCACATTCGAAGAGTTGTACACTGTGCTGACTCAAATCGAATCAATTTTAAATTCACGTCCTCTTTGTGTGTTGTCCGATGATGATTGCAATCCATTAACCCCTGCGCATTTCCTTATAGGTGAACCATTAACCGCTGTTCCGGAGCCCAGTTACCTCGAGACGTCACCTAACCGCTTGTCACACTGGAATCACCTGCAATCAATGGTCCAAGGATTTTGGAAACGGTGGCAACATGCCACATACCACTCTTCAAGAACGGCCAAAATGGACAACACCCAAGGTTGAGCTGAAGATTGGCGACATAGTGGTAATTAAAGAACCAAACCTTCCGCCAACTAAGTGGCTTCTTGGCAGAGTTGAGGCTACTCATCCAGGTTCTGATAACCATGTCAGAGTTGCGACAGTAAGGACAGCCCGTGGCAATTTTACTCGTCCTATCACCAAGCTGGCAGTTCTCCCATCGTCCTGAAACTCGTTCCAGGGGGGCCGGGATGTTTAAGATTATCTGTTGTGTTTTTAATTGTTCATTATTTAGCTATTTTCGTTAAACAAAAAATATGTAATAATTCGTTAATTTTGTACCATCATCTTGTGACACACTGTACCTTTGATTTGTAAAAAATAATTTCTTGTTTCTTGTTCAGTTGCATCACAACAACAATGCACAGTCAATACACATCGCTCTCAACACTCCTCGCACAAGAGCCGAGTCACTCACAAGCGTTGTTAGTGTAATTAACGTTGCTCGCGAAATCGCTCGATGATTGACTTTGCATTGTCGGTGCTGCTGCGAGATGTTGGTCCATAATCTCTTTCACTTGGATTCATCTCACAGCCGGAGCAACATTCATCTTGGTAACATTGTTAATAAAATCTAAGTGTGGTTTGATTCGCTGCTTTTTTTCTTAGTTTGATTAATTTTCTTGGCAATTCCCATTAATAGCTGCTAAGACTAACCAAATTCGTCGATTCTTAATCAGTGGTTGTCATGCAAAAGCTTTAAAACATGCAATTGTAATTCCTGTGGAATTAAGATTCGATCGTTGTAAAAAATACAATCGTTTTCGACCATTCAACCATTCATTTCAACCATTTTTTATATTTGTAGTATATCTTAAGCTCATCAGCTACCTGTTTTCGCCAACCTGTTTTAATATGTTCATACAATTTTCTTAAAACAACATTCGCTTGTGTGCACTCTCTTACTTTGTTGAAGTCAATGGGTAGTTTGTCCCCAATGTTAATGGCATTGATATTTATTGACTCAACATTAGTCTCCTCATTTATGGGTAAACGAGATAGAGCGTCAACATTTGTCAAATATTTTGCTGAACGATGAACAATTTTGTATTTAAACATGGACAATGTTATTGCCCATCTCTGCAACCTAGCAGCAGCAACCGCAGTCGTACACTTATTTGGATTAAAAATTTCCTTAAGAGCTTCATTATCTGTTTCTATCACAAACTCTTTCCCGTAAATATATTTAAACAACTTTTTTGTTGCAAACATTACTGCCAGAGCCTCGCGATGTAGCTGCGAGTAATTCTTCTCTGCAGGTGATAGGGTACTGCTAGCAAATAGTACTGGCTTCTGCACACCATCTATCATATGCGAAAGTACTGCAGCCACACCATAAGGACTTGCATCAGTAGAAATAGTTATGGGTTTTAAAGGATCAAAAAGTGTAAGCACATTGTTATTCATAATTAATTGTTTCGAGCTCTCAAACTCTTTCTCGCAATCTTGGTCCCATACAAATGTTTTCCTTTTCTGTAATAAGGTGTACATATGCTTTAACTCACTTGACAGATTGGGTATAAAACGCCTATAATTATTAATTAATCCTAAGAAGGACTGAAGCTCTTTCAAGTTTTTAGGTGCCGGTGCGTTTTTAATAGCCTCTACCTTTTTTGGATTAGGCTTTACTACGTTGTGGCTTACTATATGCCCTAAATACTCCACAGAGGTTTGTAAAAATTTGCATTTAGATAAATTTATCTTCACCCTCTGCTTGTTAAGTCTATCTAACACTAAAAACAATTTCGATTTGCATTCCTCTTGAGAAATGCCACCAATAATGATATCGTCAATATAGCCGAATACATTATCAACACCTGCAATTATTTGATCGATTATCGATTGAAAAATTGATGGCGCGCTAGAAACACCGAAAGTGAGCCTTTTGCTGGTGTTAATTGTTAGAAGTTCCCTAGAATTTTGAGAAAGTTCTAACTGCTGGTACGCACCGGCCAAGTCCAACACACAAAAGAATTCACAGTTAGTCAAACTAGCAAAGATATCTTCAATGTTGGGAATCGGATAATGTTCCGTTTTAATAAATTTATTTATTGTGACTTTGCAGTCCACACATAACCTGATACTACCGTCCGGTTTTGGAACACAAACCACTGGCGAAGCCCATTTGCTATGTTTCACTGGAATTATAACTTTTTCACAAACGAGACGATCTATTTCCTTACCCATTGCTTCTTTTAAGCGAAATGGTACAGCATACGCTTTGTGGAAAATCGGTTTACATTCATTTAAATGAATTTCAGCTTTGTATCCTACAATCATTTGATTTGGATCCGAAGACACTACGTTTTGAAAGCATGCACCTATGTTCTTAATCATTACATCATCTTGTTTAATCACATTAATTACTTGCTTTTTCGTGACATTTTGCTTCCAATCCGGCAACAGCGATGAAAACCACGTTCGACCAAACAATGGCTTAAAATAAGGGCCATCAACAACAATAAACTCCAATTTCTCAGTCCCACCACCGAACTCCACCGCAACAAGAACTTTCCCTAGCACTTTTAGCTTATGACCTGAAATTGTACTTAACTTTATTTGACATTTTTCTAGCTTTAAATGTTTAAACTTAGCTTTAACATCCTTTGTATGAATAACAGAGACACTAGCTCCTGTGTCCAACTCCATGCTTAGCTTTACACCTTCAATCGCCACCTCTATCTCCGCTGCTACCTCCCCTTGGATAGAATTTATCGTATGCAGTGCCTTCACTTGATGTCTTCCAGGTGATCTCGATAGTGTTTTCTTATTCCAAAAGCAAACATTAGCGGTATGACCTTCCTTATTACACTTAAAACATATCCAAGATTTGGCTGGACAAGTTTTTTCAGAGTGCAATTTCCCGCACCGCTTACAACTTTTGGACAAACTGTTTCTCTGTGAGTCCCCATTTCGATTTTGACTGCGTGTTTCTTTACTTTTATGCATTTTTTGTCTAATTTCATTTACATAGCTCACATTTGGTTGCATTGACCGTTGCTCCTTTTCCGACATCTCCATTGTAAGTGCTCTCTCGCAACATTGCTCAAACGATTTCGACTCATCTGTTAAAAGCGCTTGTTGCATACGTTCGTTTCGTAGCCCCACAATGAATTTGTCTGTGAGTGCGTCTTCTAATGCCAGATTTTTCCACCTCCCTGCATCCTTCTCTTTATCATCAATAAAATCTCCGAATTTGCAAGTTTCAGCGAGATTGCGGAGTTTAATGATAAAATCGCTGATGGACTCTCCTTCTTCTTGCTTGGCTCGTTGGAATTTAAATCGTTCTGCTCTTTTATTAAATTTAGGAGAATAATGTTGCGCTAATAAGCGAATTAGCTCCACAAATGTTTTTGTACTTGGTAAGGCCGGAGCGGTCATAGACTTTAGAACTTTATATACTTCCGAGCCCACGAGGGTTATGAATACAGGTGTTTGGCGGTCCTCCTTTATATCATTTGCGATAAAATATTGTTGGACACGATCCTTGTATGCATCAAAATCTTCACCGGGCACAAACTCACTTATATTTCCCACATATGACATTGTTCGATGAGTGTTAATTGTAATTTTTTCTACTAATTTCTTTTCGTCGTCCATTCAATCACATGTGTCAACCTTCACTTTTCTTTTCAGTATGTACAGAGTTTTATAATCCACTTTTTTCTTCCTCACCTGAATACTTTTTCTTGTTAGTTTATAATGTTACTATCAATTATAATTGAGCAATTTTTATTTTTTGTGTATTTATTTTCCTCGTCGCCAATTATTGTAAAAGTATACCAAATCAAACACGCGTAATTTAGGACTTCATGACTAGGTTTATTCTTATACATACTAATACAAAAGTAATATTAATCTAAGTCTTAAACCTACGGAAGAGCGAATTCATTTACTCGCTGTAGTTGAATGCATTCAGCAATATTGTATCTGCAATAACAGGGTGGTACTTAATTCGGTTAGTACATTACAGGCTTGTTTGCGTAGACATATCGACTTCAAAAAACCCCAAAGAAAAAAGTCCAATGGCGTTAAATCGCCAATCTGGATGGCCAATTCAGATAGCAAAGACGACCGATTACACGATTAGGAAATGACTCATGCAGTAATTGAATTGTTTCTCTGGCTGTATTGCATTTGGCACCGTCTTGTTGAAACCACATGTTGTAACATCTATACCTTGTAGCTTATCCATCTGAAGAGTTGTTGTGGTAATCTGAGAAACTAAGGGCCGGTTTGTTCACAGCTGGTTAAATCTGTGGTTAGGTTATCATAGATTTAATTTAACCCATGATTAAATAACTGTGATAACCAAAAAGCGTTTGTTCACTTATTTTTCACTTTGGTCACCAAACCACAGATTTGCGACAAATCGTTCTAGTTTTCCAGTTTATTTGTCAATTCAGTTCTTAGATTTAATCAATCGTTAATCGACCAAAATCGCCTGGTTATCGATTTCTGTGATTTACTAACCAAATCATGGATTCTCTGGTTAAAATTGGACTGAACAAACAGATTCTATGATTATCAGCTGGAATAACCATTGATTAGAGTTAACCAAAGATAAACAAACCGGCCCTAAGCTTCTTAGTTTGCCAGAATCGGTTACAAGCTTTTGAGATGGCTGGATTGCTTTTCATAAGCAATTTTGAAGTACATAGGTAGTTTCCGACATGATTAGATTAAAAAAAAAAACGTATGGGTGCCTTGCCTTGGATTCAAATTTAACAACCTACACTGACACAGTTGACATGGGATACCGCACCGGATACCGCACCGCCAGTGTGTTCAAGGTGTTACTGTGATTCAGAAGACTTCAAATCCCAAGGCAAAATTTAATATATTCATTGACTGCCAAACTGGCATCACGAATGTCGCCTCGTAATTTGTGTTTAAATGCAGAAACGAGCTGGCTTCGCCTTCACTATAGATCAGTTCAAAGTTACCCTGACTTACCCTCCACTTTTCACTTACTCGGTCGGGACATTCAAGCCAAAAAATCTCCTCAGAATTCTTGGTGAAAGACAATTCAAAGGACGTAAGGTAATTTAATATTTTCGATTCTGTAAATATAAAATTTGCTTCCTTTCTAGCAATGAGCTTTTTGCACAATAGGCAGGATGCAGAAAATGTTCCTTCCTGCCGTAGTTGAAACTTTTTGAAGTTAGGTAGGTATATATTGGGGGAGTGACTTTTTAAGCCTAGTATAGCAAAAAAGCACAACTTGGACTGGATCCTGTTATACAACCTCGCGCAAATATACATTAGTGATTCCGCTCCACGCAAACTGTATACAAGGCAGCAACAAATTAAACACAACGTTTTTTATTAAATAAGTAAATATACATTAAACCTTTTTTTTTTATTAAAGACCAATATATATAGCCGATCCAGTTTTTTATCGCATACAATATAAATGCAAATACATTATTTTATTATACATAAATCAAATAGAACTCAGTTAAAAGATCTAAAATCCATAGCTTCTTTCGTTATCTATTTTGTCTGTCCGGTATACAGGATATGAAGGTTGCGGTTGGTTTGGTGAATCAGGGTGATATTCATTGGTTCGAGTGTTTGATCTGTCTATGTTATCTGTAGTTTGGCGTGCTGTGCGAATGACGGGTTGATATTTAACTTGGTCACGGTCTGGCCGGTATAAAAGATCCCTCACTGGAGCTCTATCTCTGCTTGGTATGTACTCCAGCGTTCTAAACTGTGCCATTGTACTACCTATGGCAAGCGCCACAAAACAAAGTACCAATATTTTCGAAGACATTGTTGATGCTGCAACAATCACTAAAATGGAATGACTGATGCTAAGTGGTAGAGATATTAGCGCTTTTATACGATTTGCAGTAAAATGTTTTCGTAGAGTGATTGAAAATAAAAAATCACCTTATTGACAGAACCCCAAACACAGCTGCTATGCCAAGTGATATCACGGGAAAGTACCTATGTCCATGTTTACAAGTGATTAGCAAACGAACTTTCGCAATTTACGATCTATCTTCATTAAATGTGCAATAACTTTAATAATTATTTTCTGTTCTTTGGTCGAAAAATAAAGGGTGTCCCATAACTCACGCAAAATTTGAATTTTGCGCCGTTTAATAGTACAGTACAAAAAGATAATAATGTGACAGCTGACAGTTCGGGGTTAGTAAAAATGGAGCGGTATACGAAAGAACAAAGCATTTTCATTGTTGAGAAATATTTTAAAAATAATGAAGGTTAGTTCGAACACAATCATCTTCAGTGATGAAGCTCATTTTCATCTTGATCCTTGATGGCTTCGTTAATCGTCAAAATTGTCGCTATTGGGGATCAGAAAACCCACGAGTAATTGTTGAGAAACAAATGCATCCACAACGCATGACTGTTTGGTGCGGATTTTGGGCTGGAGGCATAATCGGACCATTCTCCTTAGAAAATGCGGCTGGTCAGGCAGTAACAATTAATGGTACTGATGATAACCCAGTTTTTTGTGCCTAAGCTACAAGATATGGATGTTACAACATGTGGTTTCAACAAGACGGTGCCAAATGCAATACAGCCAGAGAAACAATTCAATTACCTACTGCATGAGTCATTTCCTAATCGTAGTCGGCCGTTTTTGCGATCAGAATTGCGGCACATTGCAGATCTTGCTATTTTTGGACTTTTTTCTTTGGGATTTTTTTGAAGTCGATAGGTCTATGCAAACAAGCCCACGACCACCAACGCCATGAAAGAGAAAATTGGGAGTTGTATTAATGAAATTCAGCCACATTTATGCAAAACGGTCATAGAAAATTTCAATAAAAGAGTACGCACTTGCTAGCAAAGCCTTGACGGCCATTTATCCGATGTGCTATTCCATACGTCATAACCTCAATCTATAGATATTCTTTATGAATTAATAAAAAATTTTAACTTTCTAATTAAAAATCTGTATTTTCTATCAAAATTACATTTTGCGTGAATTTTTGGGTAAAACAAATTTTAGACGAGGTTGATGACTTGAGCTCCAGATCTAATATCAACGATCAAGTCAATAAAGTTTGCCACTAACTCGGACTATATATGATTGATTTTATAAGCATTGCATAATATGATCGTTTCTCTTCTTTGCAGCTAAATATTTTATGTCTTCGTTTCGTTTTTTATTACATTTTGTCGAAAATTTGATTTATTGAAAAATTTGATTTACTTTTCAGCTTTAATTGTGAAAAGCACCTTAACCAAGACTTAAACAGAAAATCTATGCGCTGATAGAATGGGGAAGTACAGCAGGTCACGGACAAAACACCTATAATAATCTTACTTTAGCGGTTTCAGTTTCTTTGCGTCATACTTCCATCCATATCCATTCCATTCCATTTCCATACTACTTATAAAATGCAACGTCCGTCTGTTCGTTTCTCCATAACTCGAGAACCATTCATATGAAATTGAAAGTCTGTGTGTTGATAAATAAATCAAAAGAATTACATGCCTCATTCATCGTTTTTCAAAATTCGTCCTATAAGGATTGAAAAACGTTTGCACCCTACTTTTCTATTTCGACCTTACTAACGCTCAACTTGCCATTATACTCATAAATATACGTATGTCATTTCAAGAAATGCTTTTATTTGTTAGCCAATACTTCACCGAGTATTTTGATCTAAAATTCATCTTTCTGGTCCATCCAGAGGGTGAGATATAATAAATTGAAAATATATCTTAATTGGTCAAGTGCGAAAAAAATGATTTCTCGATTGCAGTTGCGCTTAGGGGTAGTTTTATATTAGGTTTGTTCGACGTGGCCAGCCCTAGTGCGCCCTAGTGCGCACTGAGAAGTGTCAGTGAATTTTCGTGGCTGCCAAAAAACCCAAGGAAACCCCAGAAATTCAGTTTCATGTCGAACACGAAATGTTTACCCTGAGACCTGTCACTAAACATTTTTTTGTAATATACAGATTTAACACCAGCAATAACATTAAATTTGTTTAATTAATGATTGTAATGTTGAAAAACACATTTCTTTTAACATTTACTAGTGCTGCACAAGCCAATAATTCACAAAAATTTGTTTTCACACAAATGACAGCTACGATTGACAGCCAAATCCAGCACTGAACTCTTGCCCTGAGTGAATACCTAGGGTCAGCTCAGTGCTCAACTAGGGCGCCCCAGTGCTCACCTCGAACACAGGTTTTCAGTTCAGTGTCAGTGCGAACTCAGTGCTATATCGAACGCGATAGGGCTGACCCAGTGCGCACTAGTGCGCCCTAGGGTCCACGTCAAACAAACCTATTGCGTTCCCAAAATAGAATATGATTACTCGCTCGACTGGCATTCAGAATGCACATTGTACGTACATACTCATGTATGGCGTAGTTGAATTTGATGTAGGCAATCGATATGCATAAAACAAACTAAATATGTATATATGTAAATCTACACTTACATATAAGAGGTTTGTGCACTGTTGCCAGATTGGGCGCTTTGTCGTATTTTGGGCTATCTTTTTGCTTAAAAAACGATAGGAATTTCTTCCATGAGCGCCCAACACAATTTTGGGCTATATATCGTTCGTTTTACAGATTTTGTTTGTTTTACTCTTTCATAAAACTAAAAAAATAAATATTTTGGACAAACCCTCACTTTTAAAACATGGCAGCACTCTTGAAGTCAAGTGATATCGAACAGTCGTTCAACTTGCATGCACTCTAATTTTATTTGACAAGAGCCAAAATCCTGAACATTTTTGGGCTTCCGTGTTATCTAACGTAAGAAATAGATCGAATGAAGCAATTTTGAAGGAGTTAAGTTTATTTGCATGCAACACAATTGCTAACAGTTCCAGTGAGCAATGCTGTAGAGCAGCGGTTCCCAATCTTTTTTGGTCGCGGAGCACTTTTCTGGAGAGAAATTAATCGCGGAGCACTTCGCTGTCAGTATCCCATTTTCGTAGCTATAGAAAACACCATAACTATTTTTAGTTGTTTCTTATTAATTTTATTATATTAAAGAAATAAGTAACGCGCTGTGACTTTTAGCATTTTATCAAATATTTAAACTAGTAGATATTTAAAAACTAAAAAAAAAAAAAAGAATTCAGAAACATTTTTAACTCATTTTCGAGTGGGCCACAGAAAAACAAAGCCTTGAAAATTCCAGTTTCCAAAAAAAAAATTATAAAAATTACCAATATTTACTGGAATAGCCTTAATTTTTTTATAAGGGCAGTCAATGTTTTTTGAAGATGTTCCACTAAAATCCGACATATTTTGCGCAACACTAGGCCAAGCTTCTTCCAACCATTTGTTTTTTTAAGTTTTTTTTTAGGGACGAATACAAGGGACTTTAAATTTTTAGGCCGAGTATAAATAGCTGATTTAAAAAGCTTTTCAGGACAGGATGTTTGTCGGATGTTCGCGAGAGGTGCCGCAGTGAAAAAACCTTAAGACGTAATTTGTGTTTTTCCGGGGATTGAACCTGTGACCTCTCGCACAGTTGTAGTCGGATCCAAATAAATTAAACTTGGATTTGGCACTCCAAAGAACTTTTTTCCAAAATTGCAAATGTTTTTTTTAAGTGGAGTCTTTCGAAATTCCAGCTCTTGCTTAGGTTTTTGTTGACACAATGTGTGTTTTTTGTGGAATATGCATCCACGAAGATTTTGTTCTACGACACAGCGCCCTGAGTTCTTGATGGAGTTTAGGTGCAACAATCTTTTTAATGGACATTAAAAATGGATTGGCTCTACTTGTTCGGCAAATCTTTCTTTGGAGTAGTTTTGCGTGCAATCTCAAAATTTCCGGTCTTCTTAGAAACTTGTATTTCGCCAAAAACAAGCTTCGTAGAAAAACATAACTTTTCGCTATCAACGCCATTGATTCGTTTCCATTTTGATAGTTAGGAAGTTCTGGAGTACACGTTTCATTTTTAACCAATTTTGTACTGTGTAATCAATACACGAATTATATTGTTGCGAACAAAATGACAAGGTTCCAGAAGCACAACATTAGCTAGTCTGATGGAGTTTTCATATTTTGCGCTTATCTTTTTGCGGAGCACTTACATTTTTATGGCGGAGCACCAAGTGCATACAAGAACCGAATTATTATCAACGATTTTTGGGCTTCTTTCTGGGCAACGATATTGGGCTACATTTCTTTAAGTTTTGGGCGCTTTAAGCAAACAAAATTCTGGCAACCCTCGTTTGTGGTGCGTAAGTGATGGATACATATATCTACATATATATGGATTTGAGATCTGCAGCTATGGAAAGTGTAACGATATGATCGCGTAGTATGAATAATTAGATCACACCTATGACGATTTTTTATTTATGTGAAATCTTATGTCCATTGACTTAGGACTTTCGGATCAGTGCAGGTTACGTAAGGACTAAGTTGACGACGGTGGAGGGGTAAAGGAGTGGTAGGGACTAACTCTGGAACTATTTGGCCGATTTTTTTTCAAGATTGTACCGGCTATATCCTCCGGATCAGTATAGGTTAGTTAGAGTGTGGATGGGGGAAGGGGAAACAGGGGTATAGGGGTTATCTTCAGAACTACTCGGCCATTGCCAGAGTTGACCTCCGATAGCCACGTCTTTCACATGGACAGCTATATATTGAATGTTCGCGTGTGAGCTGTAGGCGTAATATGTTTATAGCTACTTGCGCCCATTAAATAAATAACATGTAGGTATAGTTTATGAAAAGGCATAGCGATCAAATATTTTGTAAGCTTAAAAAGAAGACAAAATATAAACAAGTAAAAGTGTTACCATCGGCCTGGCCGATGCTTTGATACCCTCCACTGTATGTACTGGTACAGGTACACGCATGTGTCTAATATTGGCTTTGTATGGGAGGTAATAGAACTACTTGACCGACATGGACCATTTTTGACAAAAACCTGAAGGCCATAAATATAAGACCTTTCATTAAATTTCAGTTTCCTAAGTCTATCCGTTCGGACGCTATCGTGATTTCAACAGACAGAAGAGACGTGGATCTAATAGTGGTTTTGTATGGAAGGTGCCAGAACTACTTGACCGACGTAGCCCATTTTCCATACTGGCGACGGTAAAAAGAAGTCGTTTCACAAAATTTGTTTCGCCTAGGTCAACTTGTCTGTACGCTATCGTGTTTTCAACAGACAGACGGACGGACATGGCTAAATCGATTCAGAATGTGATCCTGATTCAGAAAATTATATACTTTATATAGGGTCTCCGGTGAATCCTTCTTGGCGTTACAAACGTAAAAACAAAGTGAATATACCTTCCTGTGGAGGGTATAACAAACGTGCATTTATATGAAAGCTGAAATAAATTGGAATTTAATTTAATAGAAAAGAAACCAGCGGGCGGAGCCGCGGACGTTGCTAGTCATAAATAAATTAAAATTGTTCTGTTGTTGTTTTTTTCTTTATCTCTTTTACGTTTCTTTCTTGCTACTCAATTCACGTAGAATCGTTCCAGACAATATGTGACACAATAATAGGAATTATTGTTACTTTTTGTTTGCGTATTTTTTAAAATTATTATTGTGAGTCACTTGGATTTCTGTTCTCTCAAAAAGTATCTACTATTTAACGTTAGGTGCTAATTTATTTGAGACTACATAATATGTACTATTAATCAAATTTTTGGATGAGATGAGAATGACCTTTCAGCGCACCTTACAATGATCCGATTATAACAAATCACTTAAAAAAAAATCGGTTTAAACAATAAATGGAATAGCTACATTTCCATTCGACACGTCAAAAGAAATAAATCTCTGAAATTCCATCGGCATTTGTGCTTCCCCGCTCATTATCATTATCAATTCGAATACTCTAAAAAAAATTGTGCTTTTTCAGCCGGTGCGGATTATTTTCAACTTTTATTATAAAAGCAAAAGAGATGCCTCTAGGCAGTATCAGTTGAATACATTAACAGATAAGCACAGCATCAAAGATGGTTTCAAAACTTTTGGTTGTCTGCTTCCTATCGCTTGCCGTTGGCAGTGCTCTGGCCCAGCGAACTTTAGAATATAGACCCGGAAGGGATTCAGCAAGAACCAAAACTCTTGAATACCGGCCAGACCGTGATCGTGCACGAGTGATTAATCCTGTTTACCATCCGAAGAACAGCAATCAGCAAAGGCAATACCGCTTTAGGCGGCAGTCACCCGACAACCTGGACACTTCAAACACACGCACCAACGAATATCACCCGGATTCAACGAATCAGCCTCGACCATCCTATCCCGTCTACCGTACGGACAATATCGATGAAGGACGCAGTTATCGTTTCAGGCGGCAGTACACAGATAACTTGGATTCTTCCAACACCCGCACTAATGAGTATCACCCAGATGCGCCAAACCAACCCCAACCTACGTATCCGGTTTACAGAACTGATAACATTGATCAAAGCCGAAGTTATGATTTCTAATTATATAAAGTTGTAAATTATAATTATTAATTAAGTGTAATGACAAAATTGCAGCAGTACCTAAGTAAAAGTATCTAATAAAACAGTTTATGGATTAACATCCGAATAAAATCAATTTGTTGAGACATTTATGAAATGTTGTAGGACTGGGAGGGTACTACAGGGCATAATCAGCCACCATTCAGATTGCAGTGGCTATGTCTTTAGGACAAAGTGTTTCCGCCTACTGTTTCAGCCAGTTTTCGCTTCTAATGACGCATAAGAGACTTTTAATGTCTGTATATTTGTTAAATCGTTTAGATCGATATAAGAAGGCACCATATACAAATGAGGAATGGTTTTTTCCTCCTCCTCGTTGATACAGCTTCTACAAAAATTGTTTTATCTTACCTGCCTAGCCCGGCACAACTTTCATTACCAGCTCTGAGATATGGCCACGAAAACACGGGAAGACATGTTTAGCCCAGAAGTTTGGCTTTAAGACATTAACATTTTCCAGTGTAGTATCCTGGCAACCAGATTTTTATAGGTATTGCAGTTCCAGAAGGTATGAAGGCGCGGTTACTACTGCATATTCTCCACACTCCACAGCAAAATGTTATTGCAGAACGCAAAAATAGATCTCTAATCGAAATAACAAAATGCATTCTATAATAGACGCTGGATTGGAGAAACGAATCGAACGAAACTGGACTGCAAAGATCAAAATCTAACGTTTGTTGGATACTCTGATCAACATAAAGGACATCGCTTTTTGGATCGATCGACTATGAAAATCGTAGTCAGTCGAGATCCTCGTTTTCTAGAAAATGAAATACGGAAAGCTAATGGCAGAATTCTAGACTCTGATATGGATATACCTAGAGCCTGATGAAGCTCAAATCAGGTTTGTTCCTGAAAGGAAAGGGTTTGCAACGGAATGTTTTCATGTTTCCGTTTTTCTGCCTTAGATAGATGAACCAATGAACTACAAGGAAACGGTTAAAGTATCTGAGTGGCAGGAAGCAAAGAACGATGAAATGAAGTCACATAGAAAAACAGTGGGCTCGTCACATAAGGCCATAAGACCTACATCGATCCCCAGACGGTCCAACTGACTGAGGAAGAAGGAAATCTTCTACATAACCCTTTCGCCAATCTTGGAGTATGCGACAGAGAAAGCGCAGAGAACATGACTCTCGATGTTAGTGACACCTGCTCAAACGCTAGGTCAATCATATCCAGATTGTTAAACTGATCAAGACGAAGTAGAATAAACAACTGCAGAAAGACTATCAAACGACTAGACACTAAGCCTAAGGGCTAGGATGAAATGAACTCAACGAGGCTGAACAAAAACGACTGCACAGTGCACGTGCCTACCTGCAGGAACAGCTACTAATGGAGAATGAGTTATTAGCTAATACATCAGCGGAAGCGACTCTTGCAGGGGACACGTATGCAGAGGCGTTGATGAGGCCACCTGCTCCAAAGATTGGCAAGGATCATCCAAGGAAAAGGCCGACCTTATCACCATGTGCGACAAGGGACACTCACACTGGAGTAATGTCTACACCCCACACCGAAAGTTGTATCGGGCCACTTGCCCGTATGGGTCCTGCGGGGTAGGAGAGAGATTCTCTTGGAGAACAGGGAAACAGATTGACCAACATCAGTCTGGCAAGCCAGAGACGGTGTCTTCTCACCCAAAGACAGACCGGTTAATGAAGCCCACCCAAGAACTATCGCACTCACCGACCAATCGCAGGCTTGAGAAGTGAGAATATAGTTAGCGGAAAGGAGGATGAGGAAGGCAAGTCGACGGGGAACATTCAGGGCCATAGCTTCAAATGCAATCCGGAAGCGAGCACTTCACTTCAACCGTGTGACAGCGACCAAGACACTTCACTGAACACGACTTTAAAAAGCGTCTCGACGACAATTGAGGTCCTACCCAGCATGGACAAACAGCCACCGCCAGTTGCATGATCAAGGTACCCCTGCAAAAGGACAAGATTCTGCGTAAACGGAACGCAATATGGTTCGTGCGTCGTCTGAGTAAACGCCAGCCCTAACACCTTAACGGACAAAGACAGGAAAGCACTTGACAAGGCCAAGAACCAAGAAATGGGGGAGTACAACGAGACTGGTATAGAGGTGGTGGTGTTGTGTTAAGCCACAAATCCATCCTGTTGTTGAAAAATAGGGTTTAAAGTTCGCGTCGGTATTAACCGATGCAAACTTAGGCTGATAGCCAACACGGCTCAAAAAAACAAAAAGGAAGACGGCGGCTAAAAACTGGGATGAAGGTTTTGCAAGTCAACTTCCATCACAGTAAGGCGGCTAGCGCCAACCTGGTCTACCTCATGGAGGCTACACCTATAGACGTGGCTCTAATCCAAGAACCCTGGGTAGCAGGTGGCAAGATTAGAGGCCTTGGCTCTAAAGGACTTATACTGTTTGAAACAAAATATGTAGACATATTATATGTCCTCCCTTGAACACTTGAATGATTCATAGTGTACCTAATCTCAGACAGAAGATAACCAAAAAAATGTGGCCACTCTACAACAAACAGAAAACTGAAAAAGTCTTACAACTGAACAAGAAATTATTATCGTCGATTGTAGGTATTATCACCGGATACAATACGTTGAAATACCATACCAAGAAAATGGGAATCAGTACAGATGACCTGTGCAGCGGATGCGGTGATGAGGAGGTGCACGAGGACACCCCACACTTTCTTTGTCACTGCCCATAGCGTTCTGAACTTTCAGACAGGTCCATTAATGACCTACTTACATTTGTAAATAAAACGGGTTGGTTTACCAATCCGTATGTTTTTCATAGGTTTCCACTGTTTCCAGAGTATGGGGGTCATAAGCCCCAAGGGCATAGCCTAAACTAACCTTTCAAAAATGTGCTTCTATACTCGTTGTGCTTCTATGTTGATGATTTGCTGGTGGGTAGCGTGGATGGAGGTGAGATCGATGAAAACTACAACGAAATTCAACAAGAAATTGAGGTTTATCAATCTGAGTGAAGTAAGGCATTTTTTCAATACATATTCTCCAAAATGTAGGTATCTTCAAAATTACATTAAAAAACTACTCAAAAGCTTTGGTATGGAAAATGCTATGATTTTTAGAACGCTGGTTACCTGAAAGGTCAAGATACAGCTTTATTAGAGAACAGTACGATTTATCGAAGTCTGGTCCGAGCATTGCTATATTTAGCTGTGAACACTAGACCTGACATTATCGGTAAGCATTGCTATCTTGGGAATAAAGTTTCAAAACCCAACGGAAGCTGATTGTTTTGCTGCAAAAAGAGTCTTACAGTTACCTGAAGGGAACCATCAATTATAAACTTTGCAATGGTGATGCTGAGGATTGGAATCTGCTTGGTTATTCAGATGCTGACTGGGCTGGCGATCAAGTTAATAGGAGATCAACGTCTGGATGCGTGCTTTTATTTGGGAAGTCTCCAATTTCGACAACAGGAATGTGTCACACTTTCGTCAATGAAAGTCGAGTACGTGGCACTTAGTGATGCATGTCAAGAGGTAGTATCTATGTCTACGAAGACTATTACGAGAATTTGGTGAGATTCAGCATATTCCGCATTGACGAACGAAGACAATCAGAGCTGCATATCATTCGTTAATACGGATCGTATTAGTATCGTATTAGTAGGCGATTGTTCCAGATCTTTGTACATACAACTATGTAGGTGAGATCAAGTTGGAGTATTGTTCGACAATTTTTGTAAGTTTTTATTTTTGGAACGAATAGAAAGGCCCCGAACCAGTGATGTCATTTTGAGGGATTTTCTGCGAATTTTCATATGTCCGAGGGATAAAGGGACATTTTAGCCATTAAAGGGATTTTCTTTTCATAATAACAAATTTCATTTAATAACGATTTTCAAACGCAAGTGAACCGAACCCTTAGGTTAAGGCTACGGATAGAGTGAACGCGAGAAGCGGGCGAAAGCTAATGCTAAAGATTCTAAGCTATAAGCAAAGCGAATGGTGTCCACAAAGAACGCTAACATTAACGCTTTGGAAGTCCATCACAATAAACAAAATCCTTAAATTATGGATGGAAATGGATTCGTCAGAGGACTTTGCATTAAATAATTTATTTTTCAGCCATTCATTGTTGCAAAAGGACAGTCCGTTCTAAAAATTAAGTAATAAATATGACGAATTTTATCATCTTTACAAAGACTTACGAAGACATCCAAAAACATCCCGACAAAAATTACTAAATACTTTTGAATATCATTAAAAGTATTCGATTATGTACCCAGCTCTATTGACAGCTTCGTCTTAGCTTGAATTTCTTGCTAAAAAACTGAGCAGAACAGTTTATTCGCTTTTAGCGCTAAGTTTCTCTTAGCAAGTATCTAATGTCTTAGTTTTACCTATGTAAAAGCTTCCGCTTTTTTACCATTTAGGCTGGAGCATCATGCTTGTTGAAATGCATAATAAGCCTTTTAGCATTATTGCGCTGGGTTTTTAATAGAGATTATTTTTACTGACGCCAGTAGACCTATGGATATCTATTATTTCGCTTGCTCGGCGATCATCGCTTAGACAGAAGATTGGTTGACAAAAGTTGGTGGGGTTCCAGTTGGCTTACGTATTACTTGGAATGCGATGTATTCATTCACTATTCCGACGTGCAAAGACCCAAGCCTTTTTAGTATCCCGCGAGGAAGATAGAGCTTGCAGCAAAGCCGTAGTTTGTTCGAAGGATTTCGGAGTAAGAGACGTTTCTCTTCCGCTTTTTGTGGTTTTGGCTGCCCGATTCTTGCAACCCCATCTCCGTAGTATTACTTCCTTATGTTTTGGTGCATGTTTTGGACCCACGAGTAAAGGGAAAGAAGAGCTCGTTTTGTACTCATTGCTTACATCCAGAAACATTTAATTAAATTGAAACTAGATGTCTCCAGATATCTAGAGCTGACCGCTGGAAGACAAATAACATTGTGCCATCCATCCCATGATCACGGTTGTTCCCACGGGATTAGGTGTTCTGTCGAGCTTTAGATCTGTGTGATTCCTCACCACGTATAAATAGCTTGACCATGTAGCCCCCTTGGTCTTATCCACCTGATTTCGTATGTTTTCTTGCAGGTCTGCTTGAAAGCGGATCGGTCATTTGGCCAATAGGTCTGATGATATATGTACATCCAAATCGTAGGTGTGACTAACTATTTTAATGCTATAGTTTTAGGTTACATATACACAAAGAAAGCCATTGTTTTATTTGCCAAAAATATATATATGTAATTTTATTTATTGTAAATATAAAACCACAATTTTAAAATGTTGCTAGCTGTCCACTCGTTAACTAATGCTAAATTCCGTTTGCATCGTCTTGCTTTTCTACTGTATACAGGCAATATTTACGATTTAGTATTTGATGTGTTGCCGATAAGCAGTTGAATTTAATTCCCGCTTCCTTGTAATGTAGGTATGTTCTAACAAATTGGCGATTTGTCTCGTGCACATTCGGATGCTTTAAGTAATCGGCCACAGGCATCCATTCGACTTTGCTTATTTCCCGCGGACAAGCTGTCAAGTGGGTGGTACTCGGTTTAAGAGCTATTACAAAGTACAAATCGGAACAGCTAAAACTGCCGCCATGCGACTGACGAAAAGCTATGACTGTATCAAATGAAGTTTCGACGCCGGTTTCCTCCCGCACTTCACGTATTGCTGCTTCTATTAAGTCTTCCTCTAAAATAAAATAAATAACATTTTTTGATTGTAACTCGTAAATAACTGCGTTTAGGATTAACGCTTACTCGGCTCAACATAACCACCAGGAAGTTTCCAACTGTTGGGTATCAGGGCATACCTATCGCTGACTACAAGTATTTCGTTTTTATCATTTACAACTAAACCACCAACTCCAACTAAAGTGTGTGCGTAAACTGGAATATTGGCTGCTTCTGTTGTTGGTAGCCATCTGTACAGCATCACATAACCGTTTTTCGCGTGATGAAAATCGAAACCTCTCTGGAAAAGAAAATAAAGTATTTTTTTTATAATTCACTAGTGCTCAAGGGGTTTTTTGTTCCCTTATAATGATAATGCACCGCACGAGTGGAAGGGTTAATAGGAAGGATAGAGAAAGGGTACTGCTGCACATTGGTTTTAAACAATTGTGGGTTGCAATGATAGGGGAAAACCGTGTGAAGCAGTTAGCTATTTCATTTGAGCATTAGTGGTGAAATTATTGATAAAACAAGGAAAGGTAAGAAACATTTCTGTGATGTTCGAGCGGGTCAATAGACTCCGCTATATTTCTATCACCTATAAGTTTTATCGCGCGCTTTTGAATTCTGTCTATGAAGTTTTTGATGCACCTGACCAGATATGAGCTTTGTACACAAGCTTAGGCCGAATAAAAGCCTTGTATATTGAAGCT
The DNA here is from genome assembly GCA_949372485.1 of Cheilosia soror. NCBI lineage: Eukaryota > Metazoa > Arthropoda > Insecta > Diptera > Syrphidae > Cheilosia > Cheilosia soror. The sequence continues at coordinate 38,681,014 of OX443563.1, forward strand.
AAGTCGGTGGGTGTAAAGTACTTATTACATCGATTTAAGAAACCTAGACATTTCGCAGCGTTTTTGGCGACTTCGTATATGTGGTCATTTAAATGGAGTTTGTCTTTGACACACATGCCAAGTATGGAAAGTCGTTCGGTTTCGTCGATGCAGGTCCCATTCATGGATAATGGGTGAGGGTTCAGGTTTCGCTTTAATGATAGAAGGCAGTATTGTGTTTTGAAAGCATTAAGTTCCACTTTATGTATTGTAATCCATTTTATAATGCTGCCAAGGTCGGAATTTAATGTGTTTAGCATACGTTGCCGCTCCAGATCCACGGCCGAAGAGCAGGGACCTGAGTCAGGGAACGAATATGAAAAACTGAGAGTGCTATCATCAGCGAAAGAATGTATTGGATTAGAAGTAACAGACAAGAGATCATTGATGAATATGAGAAAGAGTGTCGGAGACAAAACAGAGCCTTGGGGAACACCAGCATTTATATGGTGAATCGCAGACTAGAAACAGTACAACACAACTTGAATTGAACGGGCAGAAAGGTAGTTTCCAATCCATTGAAGAAGAGAAGCGTCGATCCCATAGGCACGCATTTTCGACAAAAGAGCTTTTGGTGCCAAACTCTGTCAAATGCTTTCGAAATATCAAGCGCAACAATCTTCGTACCACCAGAGTGGTGGACAGATTCCATGACCTTGGAAAGAATGGACGTAAGTGCAATGGGTCGATAGTTGGTGGGTGAATAAGAATCGCCTTTTTTAGGAACAGGCTGGACAAATGCAATTTTCCATCTACTCGTAAAGAGTCCAGAAGAGTATAATAAGTGGAAAGGCTTACTCAGTGGTTTTGCCAGCGTTGAAGAACACCTCTTCATAATTATGGGGGATAGGGAGCAGCGGATTTGTGAATGTTAAGATCTTTTAATATCCTTGCTACTGTGCGAGTGCGAAAATGTATTTGTCCTATCAAGTATGCGACGCTCTCGAGCACAGGTGGAGACATAATGCAATCTGGAATGCTGGAGGCTTGGAGCTTGCGGCAAATTGCGCAGCCAGCAGATTTGCTTTGTCCAAAGAGCTGACAGCTGGTGTGTCATTGTAAACGAGTATAGGAAGAGACTAGAACTCTTGGATTTACTAATAGAATCCAAGTGATTTTGCAATGCCGTTTTACAACGAAATGTAATTCTTCCGGCCTCGAAAAAAAAACACACATACAAACAAAATAGGGGGACACCCGCCAGAGACGAGATGAGATTCGATACTGTTCCAGGAAAGCGTTTTGTTAAGGTGTGAGGACTGCAAAAGGTAAGGCTTAAGGCCATCGCTAATAACGCCCTTTATATCCATTGGCATATTTTCGTTGCCTTAAAGAAAACATTTTTTACGTTCTATATGACTCAGTCTTATCTCTAAATCACTCTAGTATTTTTACTATGTCTAGTGTTGCACGCCTTCCGTTAATTTGGCTCAGCTTTGCTTATGATCATACGGCAATCGTTCTTGAATGAATCTTGGTCGGTGATTGGTCTATACCAACATAATAGATACACTTTAAGAAAGCAATCTAAATTGGAAAGATATTCATGAAGCAATTAATCATCTGCTGATGTTCCACCAACTTAAACCCTTTAATTAGTCATGATATCTTATAAAAAAACAACAACATTTATAAACAAAAAGTTCGTATTAACTAATGCTTACCTTTGTTAATTCTGGAATCGATTGCGAGTGTTCTTTCCGTACTTTGAACCATATGCATCGCCGTCCATTTTCAATCCAATAATCAAGAGATTCTATTAACAATATCGAATGGTACTTAATACATATTATCAAATCAAGCTGCATTTATTGTAATCAGAAACGTTCTGTTCGGCCTTGTTAGTGAGATTGTTGTAAACTTACTTTGAAGTTTTTCAGCAAAATCTACTTTTTCATCAAATTCTTCACTCGAATCCACCGTGATACCACTGAATCTATCGACTATTCCTTGAAACAAACCTCCGGGTACTTCCATAGTGTATTTATATCTAAAGATTAATAACTAGTTAATACGCATTTGAATTAATTAATCGCATTATGCAAGATCGTACTTATGGAAGCCACTTGAAATAATACCAGAGTTATGCTTTTGCTTAGTTTTCTCGTCGCTGGCAGGTGAGGAATGCTTAGAAATATTAGAAAGACAGCGTTGATTGTTTAGTGCTCGTTTGTAGCTAGAGGTCAACCCGATTCTTAATATTTGTGCACTGCTTAGAAGTGTAGACATTTGAGCTCTGGAAAGGGAGAAATAGCATTTACATTTTGGTAAATTGCAAAACGCGCACACTCACGAGGGTTCTTCTTACACAGAGATAAACTTTTACTTGAAACTACATGTGAAATTTTCCATCAAACTGATTAAAATATAAACTAATTGGTTAAAGCTTTTACCTACTATCTTTGTTATTATTTTAATAAAAAAAAATTGTCCAAAACAATTGGTTTGTTGTTGTTGTTGTCAACTGACAGCAGTATACCAGTTTACTGAGCCATCAGCTGTTCTATATGACATTTTCCCCAAGGCACATGTTGATAAGTACTGTTTGTTGAGAAACATAATACATATTCGAATACAAAATCAATTTGATTATTGCCGTATTTTTTTGGGAAGTTTGTATACCAAAACCAAAAGTGATTATAAGAATTTTGCATGTAAAAACAAAAGTGAGTTAGCTATAGATTCTCAAAAAAATACGCCTTATGTATATCTTTTACCACTGGACCTACATATAAAACTTCAAGCAGGCTAGTGCGCTTCGGATAACTAACGTAGGGTTCTTCAAAACCAACCAGAGGCGTATTTTTTTGGGAAGAGAGTAACAAAACCAAAAGTGAGTATACAAGTTTTGCATGTAAAAAGTAAAAGTGAGCTAGCTATAGATTCTAAAAAAAAATACGCCTCAGGTAGGACATAGCTCCATACTAAGGGAATCCTTCTCCAACATGCCTGATAAGACGGATAAAAGTCTAGGTGAAATTGACTTCGACACTCCGTATCCGCGCAGAACCAAGTCAGATTATGTTGGGTACCCGGGCACTGTGACATTGAGGGTAACGAAAGGGCTGATGTTCTGCTGGCCAAAAACGGGGCAGAGCTTCCACAAAATTAAATTTGTCATAGTCATAGCAATAGCCAAGAGAATTATTCTCGAGAAAATTAAAAATAGGGCAGATCAAAGATGGTCGGATATAGTAGGGCACAGGGTCTCAAAAGGCTCTGTGGCCTAAGCTAGATCGGAAAAAATCTGTACAATTATTAAAGCTAAGCAGATCAAAACTACGAATGGCAATAGGGATACTCTCAGGGCACTGTCTTCTAAGGCTGCAGTTATAGCTATCAGAAAAGTCCATCCGTAAAAACACGCAACAGAACAAAACTGAAACATTAAACCATAGCATATCATAGGAATTCAGTGAAATACTTCGTGAAACTGGTTGAGAAGTTGAACAGAAAAAGTTTTTCGTACGGAAAAATAAAGAAATTCTGTTTTTAGAAAATTTAAAGATCAATTGCTTAATTTTTTATAATTCAAAAGCAACTATTTAAGACCAAGATTGAGTTCAACGATTAAGTTTAAGTGCTCCAAAAAAGTGAAACAATTTTTTTACGGATGCATTTTACTGATAGCTATATAACTGCAGCCTAAGGAAGCACCCTATAAGGTTAGGTTTAACAGACACGGGAAAATGCAGGTATTGCAAAGACTTACATGTCGCAGAAGATATAACTAATTTACTCTGTGAATGTCAAGCTATTGCCCGGTACAGGAGGTACCTTGGAAGGTACTTCTTCGACAATTTGGAGGAGGTTGGCCTCGCAAACAAAATTCAAACAATTTTCAGGTTTTGTAATAAATTAACTCTTTGGGAGAAGTGGTTTATACCGTTAAGGTTTCCTAGGGATGGCGATGGGCCCAATATGGTGCCCAGTCCAATGGGCCTCCGCACACGAGGTTAATTCTGCCGGCATAAAATTGGCTTCATACCATCCCAGCAAACATTTTTCTTCAGAAATGAATCATAAATGATTCAGTTAAATGAAGAAAACATTCAGATATGAATTCATTTATGATTCAATTTGAATCCTTTTTCCTGAGAAATGGGCCTTCATTTATGAATCTTTTAAATGATTCATAAATGATTGGAGAAACATTCACTAAAATGAATGTAAGCATGTTTACTTATAGAAAAGTTTCATGCAAAATGTCACGATACATCTTCACTTAAGTGAATATTGAGTGAATCATTTTTAAATCATCATAAAGATTCATAAATGATTAGTGATAGTGAATGTTTCTCCAATCATTTATAAATCATTTAAAAGATTCATAAATGAAGTCATTTTCTGAGATCTCTGAAACAAAATTTAATTATGTCTTAAACTCAATTAGTTAAAAAACATAATAATACCAGTAAGATCTCAGTTTCGCATATCGGAATTACATAGCTTCACAACATTAAGAAAAATCATTTATAGTCTCAAATTAAATATTTATTACCGTACTTGCAACACATTATAGCTTCTTTGTTTACCAATATTTTATGTTTTTTTTGGCTTGAGCCGCTCGTTGGCGTATTAAAGGTGCCTCATCGCTGCTTGTTCGAAAAAATCCTCCGGAAGGTTGTAGGTGGCGTGAAATGCATCCTAAAAAAAAAAAATTTAGTTAATATGAGCTTATAATTTTTGTTTCTTAACTTACTTCATAGGGCAACTACGGTTGTTAGAGCCCGTGCAGATTTTTTGGTCTGAGTACTGCTTTTGCTCACAGATTTTTTTATTGCTGGTGTTTCTATATTTTTTATCCTTTCCAATCCTTTTATTTTCGCGAGCGGGGACCACCGTTCGTTGCAAGCACTAAATCGAACTGACGCATCTAATTTCTATAATGTTTCATTTCCAGGTCCCGTTAACACTATCCATTTGCCCAAAAACAAGTTTTGTCTTGCACAAAAATAACACTCGATCTTTTTCTTTACGATCTTGTGCATGGTCACTTTTATTCATTTAAGTGAAGGAAATTTGAATGTCGTTTTAAATTTGAATTCTGAGGATGTAGTGCGAGATATTTTTTTTTTGAGATAGCTTGCTCATAATCATTTTTGTTCACTTATGTGAATGAAAATCGAATGCCAATATTCGTTTTAATCTGAAAACAGATTTGGTTCATATAAATGCATGTTAAATGAAGGCATGTTCTTCATTTTTACTGAATGTAAAGTGATTCTTCACTTTTACTGAAGAAAAATGTTTGCTGGGATACTTCGAGCGCACACGGGATGATTTCTGCCGGCAGAAAAAATTATATATATGAACTCCTTTTCATTGTGTATGTGTAGTATTATTTTCACAATTGAAATATTTTGAAAGTTGTGTATGTATTAGTTTTATGCCTTGTTCAACCGCTCAAACTCGGCAGAATTTTATTCTGGACTGGAGTCCCCTCGCCTACAAAATAGGCTTTATGCCGGCAGAACTAGTCTCGTGTGCGGAGGCCCAATGTGATGAACTGAAAATTACACCCTATTCAACTTAACCTAACCTAACTCAAGAAAAATGAAGCTCGCCAAACCAAGCAACCAATTAAGAAAAAACGATCCTGTAGTTCAAGTTCAGATGACTGAGAAGCGAAGAACGAAATATAATTTACGATGAAGATAGCCCATAGAACGAAGAATTTGAGAAGGATGACGAATATGAAAACTTAGACCCTCTGGATAAGTCAAATATTAAGAAATGTCAGTTTGCGTTGACGCAGTTCAAAGGAGGAAGCATACTTATATCGACATTCAATATTCAAATATATTTGCGTAATTGAATCATGTCAGGAAATTGTTAAGCACAAACCAGAAAAAAAAGTTGCTTAACATAATTTTTAAGAAATTTCTCAAGCATGTACCCGAAGTGCTTAGGACTTGTATGCGCTACTAAATTGTACATATAATAGTTTAGAAGTTATAGCGTTTAAGTGGTAACACCTCCAAATTAGAGGTCACCTACTTTGAAGGGCTAACGCACAGCTGGCGTAGCGAGGGGGGGCCTTCTCCGAGTTTCGATTTTAAAAAGGACTTTCGGGATCGTCAGGCAATCTTATGTTTTCGCCCAGGGTAGTTTCTTTTTAAATTGGACAAAGGGGCCTGGCGCCTCCCATACAAAAAACATCTTGAATGGGGTCAAACTCTATGACGTTTAACTCGATAACCGCGGGGCCGATTTTCATGATTTCTTTACATTCAGGTAAATTTTTCAACCACTCGGTTTCTCTGCTTGCATGATGGAAAATAAGTATATTATGGTGTGTGGGTATTTTTTATTTTTTGCATTTTTGTTCCATTTTTTTTTTCAATCTGAAAAAGTGATAGATTTGGATTTGAGGTTGGTAGAATTTTGGGTTGAGCAAAAAGTTGTATAAATACCACTTAAGTGGTAGAATTCCCATTACTGTGACGCTGCTCCCTAGTATGCAACTACATTTTATCAGAAATGACAACCATGTACAGCACACACAAATTATAATCCATTACATAACAAAACTCAAAACAAAATTTATACCCTGCTCCAATCACTCTTTGAGCTTGGTTTGTTTACATGCTGCTGCTGTTGAGCCAACTTCGGTCACTTTCTTAGAACGCATATAAATTTTATACTACCTATACATATAATTTTATATATTATACATATTAATTTTTTTCCGTGTCCACACCCGCACCGTTGCGTTGGGAAGTTCGAATTGGTACTTCAGGCAAACCATTAAAGAGGCTGAAGAAACAAAATGGAGCGCAAGAGCTGATGCAGTCGAGAATACCTGGAACCATTATGAGGGCATTTTTAATACCTTGGAAAAACTGACGGAGGCAGACGAAAGCCTAAACACACCGACGACGGAGCATTGTTAATAGCATTGCAATCGTTTTCATTTCTTTGTTTTTTTTAGAAACCAGTACTGCACGAAGTTAATGATGCCCAAATATACTCGCAAACAGAAGGACTAAACCGTCATCAATGTGTTCAAAAAATAAATGCATTACAGATCTTACTTACAGAAAAACGATAAAATTGGTTGACGGTGCTTTTAGGTTGAAGTGGCTGCCGGCAAAAGGCCGACACACTTAGACCAATTAGGTCCCTTGTGATAACGGTGACGGTGTTTTTACTTATGCTAAAAATGTATATCAAAAACTTGAAATTTTAATGGAACGTCCCAGAAAAAAAAACATTTTTTGGTGACGAAAATATAAACGCTGCCTTATCCTATGAAAATGAACTCCGACGAAAAGTATTTCCTTCCTTAGACAGGGTCAGTGTTGAAATACAACAAAGATTTCAACAGCTACGAAATTCGGCGACAAAGTTCGACTTTCTAACACCAGCCAAACTCTTATGTCGATTTTCTTTGGGCTTTTACCGTTTTGCTCTCAATCTCAGATTTTTCCTGCCCCAATCGAACATGAAATGAGATCAATTTTTTTTGCATTTGTGTTGGTGTGTGATTTGACAGTCAGCTGTTTTCAAATTCCAATTTGTGTTTATAAAATTGAATTGTTAATTGTTAGTTTTTTACTTGTACTTGTACAATAACTACTTACTTGTTTTGTTTTGAACTAGAACTTCGTCCTTCCCCATGAAAACAACCCCATACGACGATCCATTCGTCTACATTAATATCCATTTTCATATTTTCAAATTTATTCCACAATAGGTAGGGGAGACTGGGGCACATTTGAACCCTGTTTGCTTTGAGGTCTCATAAAATCCTATTTGTTTAAATTATTAAACTCACTTTAAGAAATGCAAATAAACTTTGATTTGGAAAAATAACTACGTAAATTTAGTAAGGGCGTATAATTTATTTCTATTTAAAAACGAAGTAGGTCCTTATGTTCAAAGGAACCCCCCTTCCCCATACGGGGGGCACTTTTGAACGGCAGTAATTGTAATTGCTATTAGCAGCTAATAAGTTACTACATGCTTTGTATTTTTTTAATAAAATAAATTAACTTTATTTTTTTAATAAAGAAAACAAAAACGACTTAGCAAAAGCAAACTGAAATTTTGAAATTACTGAAATAGGTATTTTACAGACTGAAGAAACTTTCTAAAACAAAAATGAGTTATTTTATTAACCGAACATAAATTTTTAAAAAATTAAGACAAAAATTATCACCGCAGCTGTCCTCGATGTTCCCGGAGCGTTAATTGGTGGTGGTACCTTAGCTTTTAGTTCAATGCCACTTACCCCTTGTTCAAATGTGCCCCGACTATTTTGTTCAAACCTACCCCAATAAGTCAAGCGACAGAAGAATGTGCGCAAATATTTATATTTTTCATATTTGTCAAAAAACGTACCTTTATACGTTTTCAAATGCAGTTGTGCCTTAAAAATATATTTTACACAAAAAGAAAAGCTCACTATAAAATGTGTACAGTCTTACAAATAAGAATAATTAAAATATGCAATTTAAGCATAAAACCTCCTCATGCGTCTACTTCCAGGCGACACGACTGCAAAGACATCCGAAAGTCATTGACGACTAAAGAACACGGTATTACCAAGTTTAAATTTTGGTTTATAAGTATGTACTTTGAAATAGTTTTAAAATGTTGTGTTATTAGCAATGTGCAAAAGTGTCTCACGGTCTAATGTGCCCCAGTCTCCCCTAACAATAACTAACCTCAAAGTTTGACAAGAGTCACTTGTTTTGGTATTGGTGAAAGTATGTGCGAATCTCTCTCTCGAATCGAGATTCGCAAAAGTGATCTGAATCTTAAAACAAGTGCTTTTTTTTGCCCAAAGAAAATTGATTTTGACAGACAGCTGATTTCTAGAGAAGAAAAACTGCTCTGAATCATAAAAAAAATGCTTTTTTTTGCCCAAAGAAAATCGACATTAGATAAAAACTATGCAAGCAATTCAGTTTCAGATGTTGCACTTTATGAGGATGACATTAATAGGGATGAATTTGAGATCGAACGCGTACGGTTAAGAGCAATTATATCTTCTACAGGCAAAACAAATGAACTCGCCAATGAAAGCCCTTTTGAACTATTAAAATACATACAATTTAGACTGGAAGTTAGTCTGCCTAAAATAAGAATAATGCTTCGACTTTTTCTCACAATTGCAATAAGTTAAAAGTAATGTCGGCTGTGAAAGAAGTTTCTCAAAATTGAAGCTTATAAAAAATTATTTAAGCTTCACAATGAGCAATCTAAGGCTATCTAATCTGGGTATCATGGGTATAGACCAGGAAATCACAAAGACCATCGATACTGAAAGAAAAAAAATAGATTTTGCCCTGATGAAAAGTAGAAAAATAAAATTTTCTGTAAATAAATAAAAAAGTTTCTTGTAGATAAAAAAAAATAGTTACATTCACCCCAATCATGGAATCCGCCGGAGGGAATTGATCGCGGAAAAGAATATTTTGGTATCGTCGAATCCGCAAATGAACGGTTGTTATGTCATATAGGTAGGTATATACATAATATTAACACATACTATTGGTATGGTGTGGTTTTTTTCCAGATTTCTGTTCACTTTTCGGATTCGACGATACCAAAATATTCTTTTCCGCGATCAATTCCCTCCGGCGGATTCCATGATTGGGGTGATTATGTACCTCCATTACGTACCTACCTATATAACTGTTGTAGAAATAAAACGCGTCTTTACACTTCATGAAAAGACAGAGCTAGCCTCTAACGCCTCTTCTCCCCAATGTTTTTCTTCAGCTGACATAAATTTTATTAATTATAACACGTAAGGGAATTGCATTATAATGATCATATATGATTGTTTGTTAATATTTTTTGAATTTGGTCAACATGCCGCTTCCACACTCGCGTATCGTTTAATGTTATTTCGTAGTCGTATTGCAGTTCACCTTGTTTCCCTGTGACCCTTCCAAGCTTCCATTTGTCGTTCGATAGATAATCTCTTACAGCCACTCTTTCTCCCAAAAGAAATTGTTTTTTTTTTATAACTGGACGCTCCGTTATGACCAATGGCTCTTTGGGAATAAGCAAATCTAGTCGAGATTGTATTTGACATCCAAACATCATCATAGAAGGCGATTTTCCCGTTGTTACGTGAATTGCTCTGCGGTAAGCAGAGAGAATTTTCGAAATTTCATTCTTCAAATCACCTGCGTGGCATTTAACGGTTTTTAGTTTGTTTTTTATTGTCTGTACGAACCGTTCCGCTAAACCATTGGTCGCTGGATGGTATGGTGCGCCTTCCTTGTGTATTATTCCATTATTTTTTTTAGAAATATCTGAAAGTCCTTGGAATTAAATTGGGATCCATGATCACTTACAAACACTTTTGGCGTACCAAAAGTTGCAAAAATATTTCGACATATTTGAATCGGTGTTTCCGTAGTAATATTAGGTATTACATGTACATACTTCAGGCCACTTGCTGTAAGCGTCTATTAAAATGAATAGATAAGTATTTTCCTAATAGGGGCCCTGCAAATTCAGCATGCACGCGCTGAAAAGGGTTTCGCAGGCGTTGTACTCCAGGAATGAACTGGTAATAGTTTTGGTGGCTGTGCCCTTGTGGACTGGTAATCTGCACAATTTTGGACAAGTTTTTCTATATCACCATCCATCTCACTCCATTAAGTTTTCCAAAGTAATTAATGAATCCAACAAATGCACGAATTTCGTCCTTATTTATTGGTCACCTCATATTTTGCACAGCCTCCACCCTTGTGTTTCCTTTCCGGATCCCGTGTTTATCAATTATATGTAACCACAATATTCAACTTTGTTTTTCATTACCCCTGATTTGCCCCAGCTAACCAAAGTGTCTTTCGTCACTGGTGAACCTGTATTCAATTCAAAACAGAATTATTAACTTTAAGATTGCAAAATAATTTGGAACGATTTAAGTACAAACTGTTGTTTTTAATGTTGTTTACCCTTCCCTCATATAAGTATTTGAAATAATTCATCTAGGTACTAAGATTATCATCTGCAACAGTTTCTCCTTCTGAGACTTGGTTAATTTGTCGTTTCTCTTTGAGGCAAACCCTCCGAAGATGTCCTTTAGTCTTGCAGAATCAGCAAACCGTCTCTTTATGGTGGCATTGATTCGCCAGGTGCGATTTGCTACCGCAACGGTAACATTTTCTTGGGAATAGTTGGGTGTTTCCTACACTCGCTGGTTTCTCGTGCATCTTGTTCATCGCCTCCTTTTTTCTATCCCCAAATGCATTCACTATATTTTCTCATATTTCATGGACTGTATTTTCCCTCAAGTAAGTATGGGTGGAAGAAAACATGCCCGATGACTAGACTATCAGCTCCATATGCCCCATCTACAAAAAAGGCGATCCGATGTCGGTCTAACATAGGCGACCTTGAAGTCCATACAAAATTTGGTTTGTATCGATCTGGAATTCCTGTTTTTTTTTTCTACGAACTGCCGGAGTGTGAAGATTTGGTCGATTGTTAACTTTCCTGGTGGCCTAACCGCACTAACATAGGCCGCATACGCGCATCAGGTTATTAGCGAAAGGTTTTAGGTGTGGTTTTAGGCCTTACTAACCGACAGGAAATTTTACGCCACATTCATTAGGTTTTTCCTCTGTAATTGCCGCAGTCAAGAGTGACTTCAAAGCCGCATATGATAGCATACATCGTCAGGAGCTCTATATGGCGATGGCCGAATTTGGAACTCCGACAAAACTGATTCAGCTGTGCAGTTTGGAAGCAGCTCTTCCGAACTTTTTCAAACATGCACCGGATTTCGGCTAGGAGACGCTCTATCATGCGACTTCTTCAATCTAGTAATGGAGCAGATAGTGCGCAGGGCAGGTGTCAACACGGAAGGCACTATCTTAAACAGGTCCGTCCAGCTGTTTGCCTATGCGGACGATATTGACATCATCGGTCGCTCCCAGCGTGCCGTGATAGAAGCGTTCACGGCGATTGAAGAACAGGCGAAATCCGTTGGGTTTGAAGTAAATGAGGACAAGACTAAGTACATGCTATCAACAAACAAACAAGCATCTATCTGTCCACCGCCTAGGACAAAACGTCACTATTGATAGCAACAATTTCGAGGTAATTAAGAAGTTCACCTACTACCTAGGGAACCGTTGCTACTTCCGTTTGGCAAAGCAATTGGTCCTTACTCAAAGGACGAAATGTGTGCTCTACAAAACCCTTATCCTGCTAGTTCTACTTTACGGCGCCGAGTGCTTGACGATAAGCAAGAAGGGAGAGCTGATACTGGGCTCCGGCGGATTTTTGGTCCTGTGTGCGAGGAGGGCGAATGGAGGAGAAGATACAACCGCGAACTCTATGAGCTGTACCAAGATGTGGATGTAGTCCAAAAAGCCAAAACACGTCGACTACATTGGCTCTGCCAAATCGAGCGAATGGACTATAATGCTCCAGCCAAGAGGATCTTCGAATCCCAGCACCCAGGTTCGAGAAGACAAGGAAGACCGAACCTCCGTTTGAAAGACCAAGCCATCGCGGATGCCAGAGCGCTTGGTCTGGACAATTGGAAGCAGTGTGCCCGGGATCGTAGAGGATGGAAGGCTGCTGTGTCTCAGGCAGAGACCCTTCACGGGTCGGGAGCCCGATAAGTAAGTAAGTATTTTCCCTCGCCGTGTGCTGATGTAATTCTAAGCCTCCTTTTCCAGCTGTCTCATAATGCATTCGCAGTGTTAACTGCTATTTCCAAAGTCAAATCGCTTTTTTCGAGCAGCCGACTCTGAGTTTTTTGATTTTTTAACCTGAAAACAAACTGGTTCCGCAGAGCTGTATTTAAGTAGGTTCCGAAATTACAATTTGCCGAAAGCCGCTTAAGCACAACCAAGTAATCGCCACGCCACATGATTCGTACTCCTTTTGTTTTCTTAGATGGAAACGATAATTTTCCAGGATTTCGTCGGTTTTGGATCAAAATGCTCCTCCAACATTTTAATAATTGCTGCGAATTCTTTATCTTCTGGCGATTGTGGCAGCAGCTTGTCACACAATAACATGTCGTAGGTATGCTCCCATGTAGTGCAGCAAAAAACTTTTTCGCTTGACTTTTTCGCAGTTGAATATGTGCAACGCTATTTCAAAGCGTTTTACCCAACGCGACCATGTGGCGTCAAAACCTTCAACATTAAAACCAGATACATACTTGAATTTGTCCGTCGACCGGCATTTTGGTTTTGGATTGAGGTTATGTTAAGGCACAATGCACGTGAATTTATTCATTGATTTTATACTTTTACATACATTTTTTTTGTGTTAACTGTTACGAAAGTTAATTAAGTATATGCAATTTCTTTTAGGTTCTTTTTTACATCGTACTCGTCGCCAAATTATTGTAGAAATAAAACGCGTCTTTACACTCTATGAATTCTTTATTTCTGATTCTTGGTTTTTTGTGAACTGTCAAAAGAAGAAAGAGACAGAGCTAGGCTCTAACAATAACTTTTTCTCCTTTTACCTAAACTTAAATTAATTACTTTCATCCTTTCATTTAAAAATTATTTTTTTAAACCAATTTTGGTTATAAGACTATTTAGGTATTTAAAAATTAAAAAAAAAATTATTTAATGCAATATAATTTAATGTAATTAAATGATTTTTTTTTAAATGTTCGCTAAAAAATAAATAGCTAAATGGAAAATAAATTACAAAAAATAATCGAATCCTGTTTTTCTAAAGAATTTTAATATATATAAAGTTGGAATTACCGCTGTTTATTTTATATCCTGAGCTAAGTAATTTTTATCCGCTTAGAGATTTCGAAATTGGAAAGTAACCAATATGGGAACAATTTAAATTTTCGGTTTCATTTTTGCTGCACTCGCTAGAAAGTTGTACGAACAATAGTTGGCAAAATTTGAGAAATTTTACCAAGTTTATTGACATACATAATGTGAAAGTATAACCTGTTGAAATCGTAGACAAAGGTTTTTTTTTAATGATGTGAAAAACTTACTAGGTGCGGCATGAATTGGGTCTGCCCGGCTGCCCCAACCCACGCTACGCCACTGCTATAATGGGAAATATGGTGAGAATAGTTCAGTGGAACTTCAGGAATCTTCCCTTAAAGGATTATACCTACGGCTTAACTGGGACACCCTCTATAAGAGAACTTGGCTTTTTTTTTACATTTATACTTGTGGTGGATATAAATCATCAGAATCGCAGAGAATCGATAAATAAAACACGCATACGTGCTAAAATCGCGATTTGTTAGTTTGTACGAGTCTTTAAATTATTCAGCATAGGTACGTATCTCGATTCGAGATTGAGATTCACACAAGCAACATTTGTAACCACAAATTTCAGATTAAAAATAACTGACTGTCAAATAACATATAATTTCATGTTCCATTGGTGCAAGACAAAACTAAAATCTGAGAGCAAAATGGTAAAAATGGAAACATGGAAATCGACATAGGGGCTAATTCGCTCTAACCTAGGCGACCTTGAAGTCCATACAAAATTTGGTTTGTATCGATCTGGAATTCCTGTTTTTTTTTTACGAACTGCCGGAGTATGAAGATTTGGTCGATTGTTAACTTTCCTGGTGGCCTAACCGCACTAACATAGGCCGATCAGGTTATTAGCGAAAGGTTTTAGGTGTGGTTTTAGGCCTTACTAACCGACAGGAAATTTTACGCCACATTCATTAGGTTTTTCCTCTGTAATTGCCGCAGTCAAGCTCAAGAGTGAGTATGTATCTCTCTTGGAATACATGATGCCGAGGCTCCATTCATCATTCAGTCCTTTTTTCCGACCAAATTTCTCTCAATAGCTTAAAAAAAAGTACTTCCTTTTAATCATTGACAAATCAAACGACTACGTTCATGGCACCTGAGACAGTGACAGAGAAATCGTGCTGGTTAAATTTATAAAAACTTCTTAAAGAAATTTGGTAATTTGTTTTAATTTCTCTCCTTAAAGAATGTATTCAGTGGGAACATTGCAGTGTGTTTTTGAAATTTTGTTCGACCCTTCTGGGCAGCTAGTTAAATAGTTTCAGGTCGCCTTCAAATCAACTCGAAAGCTTTAAATAATAAAGTGTTTCCGCAACTCTGTTACTTACCGAAGTCGGTTATTGTGCAAGAATTATGTGTGTAAGTAAAACTTTTTCACTCATCAATATTAAATTTGAAAGTCGAATTCAATTATTAAAAAAAAAAACACATAAAAACTGCAATTCGATGTTTCTAAATGAGTTTAAATACTACTGGCACACAATTTGCTGCAACAGTTTCGCCTTATACTCCGGTTAAAATGGTAGCCCAAATCTCGACTCGTGAATCTGCAAAACACATCTACTCAGTGATTTATGTCTTAGGAATAGACAACCTCAACCGAACATGGGGTTACATAATATATTCTTCTGTGTTGAATTTCGTGTCACTTTTTCTCCAGCTATTCGCCTTCACTATAAGCTACAGGATTTCAAGCAGTTCTATGTCCTTGAGTACATTTCTAACATCGTTACAAGTGGCTATTAATGTGTATGCAGTGGCAATTAAAGTAATCTTGGTTTTCCTATATATGCCGAGACTTCGAGGAACGGATCCCATTCTAAAGGATTTAGACGCGAAAATTCAAACCGAGGAAGAACGGGCATTGGCAGAATACATGATCAAATTCTGTAACCGTTTAGTTTTAATTTACGTGTGCTCGTACTTTGGCTACTCGACCACCACGTTCCTAGCGGCGTTATATAATGGACATCCACCTTATGCGATATATATTCCATATTGCCATTGGGAAGATTCTTTGACCAAACGGATTATAGCCAGTTTCATAGAATACGCCCTAATTAATGTGTCATGCTTGCAGGATGTCGGCATTGATGCCTATGCGGTTGTATTTATCCAGATGGCTCGATATCATATAAAAATCTTGTGCTTGAGGGCTGAAGCCTTGGGAAAGGATCCATCAAAGTCAGAAGAGGACAATATTAAAAGCCTGATTGACTGCATCGATGCACATAGGAAAATTTTGGAGTATATCTATTGAAATATACCTACTTTTAACTGTTTTCATATTACCCATTTCATTGTAGGTTGGTTGAGCAGGTTCGACCTATTATTTCCAAAACCGTATTCGTCCAGCTTATAATCCAGGCCGTTATTATGGCAATAACGCTGATTAACATTTTAATGGTGGCTGATTTTGCCTCTGCGATTGGATCATTTTTCTTTCTTTTGGCAGTGACTGTAGAAACGCTTCCTTTGTGCTACACAATGAACGTCCTTATGGGGGAGATTAACAGTCTTCCAACTTCAATGTTTCACAGCGCATGGTATTACCAGAACAAACAATACCGTCGTATGATTCTTTTTGCCATCCAAAATGCACAAAAGTTCACCAACATCGTCGCTGGAGATATAATGCCGATTCAAGCGTCAACATTTCTATCGGTGAGTCTAATTTTTCGAAAGTGATCGAATATTAGAATTTGCACAGTGTCAAAACGCAATTTCTTGGCTGAGAGCTGCACTGCACTACTGCGCCTGCGCCCACCTAAGTACCTAAATACCTATTTTTAAAAATGGTTTTGAATGCCTCCTTGCCAACAAATAAGGGACGTCTCTCATTAAAGTGTTTATGAATCAGTAAAGAATTCCTGTCTATCAAAAGTGAGATTGCTTAAATTCAATTATTTTGCCTTATTTTGCGATTCCCTTCTAAGTCTACTCCTCATGTATTCGTTTTTGTCAGTTTTTATGGTTGAGACAAACAGAATGAATTTTTTTATTATGGACGCTTCTTTTTGCCCAATGGAGGACTACATTATAGCCTGTTTGTCAGACGTTAGCAGTGGAGATGTTATTTGTGTTGATCTTGGGATCCCTTGCTCAGCACTCCAAACGCACTACCCACTGTCCTGCTGCCACAATCTCATACAATAATACAAATTAGCCTTCGTGACATTTACTAGCTGAACCCGCGCCAGTTTCGCCAGACCTTTTTTTGCTTTTTTAATTATTTTTTTTTAATTTGTTTGGCCTATCAATTGATGACTGTAATTACTGACATTAAAAAGAAATCAACTAAATTTTAATTTTCTTTTGTATTGGAGGTGTCACGCCCCTTTGTCCAACTTTGACCAATCTTCACAGGAGCACTCTAGGGCCAATACCTAAGATTATCTGTAAGTTTGAGCTCAATCGATTCGGTGATTTTCGAGATATACGATTTTGAATGTTTTTTTTTTGTATAGGCGGTGCCACGCCCCTTTGTCGAATTTTGAATTTGTTTAGCCTATCGCCCGATCATCGTAATTACAAAAAAAAATCAACTAAATTGGTTGAAAATTATGGGCGACAGAGGGAAACAGTTTTTTTCCACTTTGTTTTATTCGTTCTTCCCAAAAAATGTTAATAATATTCCTTAAAATATTATAATTTATTGTGATTATCTTTCTCATTTTTATTTGCAGCTCACACGATTGTCGTTTTCAATTTACACAATGGTACAGCAACGGGAAATCCGACATTCTGCAATTCGAGGGGGATGAGGCGAATTGCATATCTACTTTCATTTGCAGATTGCAGTACCTAGATTAAATATATACATTTTACAACAAATCTTTTTAATCTTAAATGTACAATCTAATATAACATCAAGGGTGGACCAAATACAAGTTTCTTCTTAAAAATGCAATAAAATGATCAAAATTAAATATTTTCCATGTATTATGGCTTTATTAGTATGAGCAAACATTCCCATTAATTATGGAACACAACAACGTTCAAGTGGCTGCCTCGGCTGGCTTCGCCGTAGGGCATTCTGTCACTCCAATTTTCCAAGACCTTGTTGATGGTTTCGGACTGTATGTAGTTCACGGATTGCTTAGATGATATTGGCATTAAGTACTTGAATCGTTTGCGGATTGTTGGCATACCATCGGTCCTTCACGGTTCCCCACGAAAAAAAGTCCAAAGGGCTCAAATCTCAGCTCCGAGGTCACCAATTGACATCGCCAAGACGGCTGATAACACGATTTGGGAATTTGGTGCGCAAAACATCGATTGCTGTCGGTGTCAAAATAACCTATGATTTAACAAGATCGCCCACCCTGTATGTAAGCATTAATAAAATACATAATGATATACTTTATAGACTTATATGCGACTTGTTCTTGTACTAAGGACAATAAAGTTGCAAAGAAACGCAACATGCATGCAGAACGACAAAAAAAATAGTATGTGCCTCACTTACATACATAAGTACTGTACTGATGTGAAGTGCATCTCCTTTCCTTTGTATACGTATACATATACGTATACCCCATGCCAACACGCACCCATCCGCCATCGGGCATAAGATCTACAGCTTTGCTGATGACAGCACTCTTATATCCTCTATCTCGAACAGTGGGCCTGTGAATGCGGCTACATCACACAGTCAGAGATGTGAACAAATTAGTTCTCTAAATGGTGATCTGGACAAAATCTTGAAGTGGGGAAAAGACAACTTGGTTGTATTTAATGCAAACAAGACACAGCTCACAACATTTTCCAGGAAAAACGCATCAACAGTTCCTCAGATCCAAATGGATGACCATCCAATCCATCCCAAGGACTCAATGCACCTTCTAGGAGTCACAGTCAATTCAGGAATCACATGGCAGGACCACATATCCTATATCGCAAGATCGGCGTCCGCTAAGTTGAGCTACCTATTTAGAGCAAAGAGGTACTTTAGCCCTAAGTAACTTCTCCTTCTCTACAAAACACAAGTTAGACCAGGCCTGGAATATTGCTCCCATATATGGAGCTAGGCCACAAAACATTCACTTAACCTACTTGACAGCACACAAAAACGAGCAGTTCGACTTAATGGAGACCCTACACTCACATCGAATCTGCAACCGTTGGTGCACAGAAGACAAGTCGCTAACCTATGCTTGTTCTATAGGAACTTCCATGGTAGATGTTCCAAGGAACTCAAGGACATTATCCCTCGAAATGCAACTTTTGGGCGCCCCACAAGACAGGCTGCTAATGCTCATGACCATACAGTACACTTGACAACCGCGAGGACATCATCTTTCCAAAACTCCTTCTGTTACAGGACAAGCAAACTTTGGAACTCGCTTCCTGATGGGGATATATTTCCAGAAGACTATAATTTGCAGCAATTTAAGTGCAGAACTAACATACATCTGCAAGCATCTCGGGGGGCTGATGAAGCGTTATAGGTTTGCCTTTCCCGGGAGAAGTATTTAATAAAAAAAAAAAGAAATAAGATAGCGGATATTGCAGGTGTGAACCGTAGTGATCGCATTAGAAATACCAGAATACGTGAGGAACTCAATGTCGAGCAGCTACTTCTCCGAACGGAGCGGTCCATGCTTTGGTGGTTTGGTCATGTTAAACGCATGTCCCCAACTAGGATCCCACGACGTCCTATGGAATCAGTACCATGGGGTAGGCGTCCTCTAGGTAGACCAAGGATGAGATGGTTAGATCAAGTTCATAATCTTTCCTCTACCCGTATGGGGATTGCCCTTGATGATTTGGAGTCGATGGGGGAGGATCGAGAGCTATGGAGGGTCCACTTAAGCAACCTACACCCGCGACCCACTTAATGGGCAAGCGGACCATTTGAAAATGAATGAATGAAAGGGCCATAAATGGTACCTATGTAAGTACGTAGGTATAGGTACATAAAATTTGATATATAGTTATTTATACCTGTTCCATTGGCATGAATTACACAATGGCATTGCTACTGAAACCGATGGTATTTCCGTTAACTTATCCGAATATTTTATGACGTCTGTCAATGCCAAGTATAGTATTATTAACACTGCGGCCGCTTTGAATATAATTGTGATCTATGATCCATTCGTTGTCTTATTTTTAACAATAAGGCTTATATTTTTGTACTTGATTGTATTTTGTTAAGCCACCTGCATCTACTCAGGTATTCTGATCTCTCTTTTGTAAATCCGACTTCGTTGTTAGTAAGAGTCTATGGATTATCCTATTGTCTTACAGCAGATGCATTTTAAACTCAGGTAATATTTGAAAATCGTTATTCCGGAGCAAGGATACAAATCTACTACCTGCTCGCATTCCAGATGCATCAACGTACCGAATTTCTTCAAATTTAAATAAGTGTAAATCAATGCAAAGGAATAATGGTTTTCTGTCTGGCATGAAAAGTATAAAACATATTTACATATCATTCCGCCATGAATTATAAGATCCAGCTTGCTCTATTGACTGAAAGAAAGGAGAGATTTGCAAACTTAAATAACAAGCGCAATGATTGACGAATATACAATTGAGCAATAAAATAAATGCAAATGACAGTATTAATACAGTATTAACGGAAAAGACTGTAAGTTGTGGGGATGAATTCTTTGTCAGAGAGATAAATTTACGAAAAAGTTAAGGAACGCTTTTGTAGTATGTATATCTATGAAAAATGACAGATGCTATTGTTTTTCCGTAAAGTGCAGAAGGTTATGTGATGTGATGTGTGTAAATAGCAATATTTACCACAAATGCTAATAGTTATTGAACGCATTATGCCAAATAGAAAGACACATTTTAAATCATCTGTCAACTGTCAAGTGGCTGACAGCTTTTTTTAATTCTTACTACATACTAGAAATTGGTTGAGTAAAAACTAGTAAGATTCTCAGTGGACGGGTAATATCTTGCTCTTTCAAAGCCGCCCCCTTTCCCTTTTACGAATTTTTTGAGTTAAGGAACGACATTAAGTAAAAATTCGTAAAATTTAAAAGTAGGTAAAGGAAGAGAACTATAGCAAACAATTAGTAACAATATACCTACATAGTAACAACATGAAAAAAGGAACCAAAAACCAGTTTTTAGGATTGCTTTTATGGAAATAGTCGCCTGAAAGTCGTCAATGTAATAAAAATGGGCTAAAACGGAGCCTTTTTGAAAAGCCCAAGGAAATAGCACCCAAATCGATTTGGAAATAACGCCAAAAAAAAAATGCATAGCGCCCAAAAACAAACAACAAGATGGAAATAAAGCCCAAAACTAATTTGCAGTATAATACGTATGTGAGGCATGCTGCCCCACTGCAACGCCCTTGCTTGGGGTTACTGTCAGATCTGAAGTATATGCGAAATTGGATATATTAAAGTTTTTTTTTTGAGTACAAACTCCCACCTACTCCAAAATAAAACAGAAAAGCCAAGCTGGGGAGGGGGGTGTAGGGGGGCAGCATGCCCCCCATACTTATTCCACTGTGCATTTCCACTTACTATTTTGGGCTTTACTGCTTGTCTGTTCTCTGTGGGATCATATAAACCTTATTTCCCAAAATTGTCCGTTTCTAATCCAGTGAACTTATTTGTTGATAAAAGTGCATTTATTCATTTCAACAGATGAATCAATTTTGCGTTACATTTTAGATAGCTTTATCCACTTCCAATGTAGAGTGTGCAGACCTCCTGAATTCCATGTAGTGCAACAGCCTGTATTTATAGAAAATGCAAATTTCGCAATCTGCAAAAAAAAAAAACGAGTGAAAGACCGCACAACTGTTAAACTTTCCCAAGCCCTTAAAAACTCAAATGGTATAGCAAACCAACCGATAAGAATGTTGACACTTTAATCGGCATAATATTTCCGGCGATGCGATGTTCCTAATCTGATGCGAATTCTGCATGTAGAAAGTCATCATCCTTTGCTTTGCTCTGGCCAAGATCTCATCCATCAGTACGTTCATTATGTAACACATTAGAAGAGTTTGCACTGAAACTGCCAGTAGAAAGCATGTCGATTCAATTGTACGGTACAGATTGGAATACATCATGATGTTAGTCAACGTAGTACCCATTACAGCTGGGTATCCTAGGGGCGTCGCAAGACGATACGCACAGGTCGCCTGTACACGACATTACATCAGCTTGAGCTCGATTTGAGAAAAAAATTTCGGGTCGGGTTCGTTCGATGTTGGCCATTGTGTTTTGCCATGCAGAAGAAGTATAAGAATTTGGCAGACTTCAACTTGGCGCATTTTGCGTCGAGACTTGGGCCTATACCCGTTCAAGATCCAACTCACCCAGGAGCTCGAAGTTAATAATAATGTAATGAATGACCATAGAAAAATCATCTTTAGCGACGGGCCGCATCCATAACAAGCTGTTTGGTGCGCATTTTAGACTGGCAGTGGCGTCATTGCTTCGTACTTTTTCATGACGTTGGTAAGGCCAATACCATCAAAGGCGAGTACTACAGAACGATGTTGCAAACATGTGGTTCCTGCAAGAGTGGTGGCTATGTGTCACTCAGCTGTAGGGTATGGTTATCTGATCTCTATCTGAGGTGACGTGAATTGGCCACCAATATCGTGCGATTTAACCTCGCTAAATTTTTCTTGTGGCGTTGCCTGAAGTCGCAGCTCAATGCGAATAACCCGCAATCGACCGATATCCTTAAACCCAACATAACCAATGCCATCGCTCAAATTAAGCCGGATCTATTTGGCAGATTGGACCACTCGGATCCGTGACCAAATGTCCGCCGCAGCTTCTCACGTTATCTGCGGCGGACATTTGGGCCTGGTGTTATATTCCATACAATAATGGCATACATGGGATTCGTTAATACCTTGCACACAGCTTGTTTTATTCCATTCCAATGTTGACCAATCCACATTAAAAACCCCTTTAGTGAATCTTCAGTAAACTCAGCTTATAATCACATATCTGTGCTTTGTTCCGTTGTGTGCTTTTAGAAGGGCGTCGCAGAAATATTATAACCTGTATAGGGAGTCGCAGTATGGAAAAGTTTGGGAACCCCTGGATTAGATAATATTCGACAAAGCTGATGGCTATTATCACTTTGGCTGTTGAGTCCTGCCAGTGACAATATAGAATGTAGATTGGATACGGCGGATGGCCATTTATAAGCGCCGCTAGTCGAGTATGTATAGTATGCGATAATATAGAATGCAACCAACCCCTTGGGAATGCGACCATTTCGTCTTTTTTTGCACGTCCCTCATCGCTGTGGATCTTCGCATCCAACGCATCCAGTAAGGTGTCGGTTTGGCGTAGTTTTTCCATTAGAAAGAACAGCACGATAACCTTTACAACAGCTATGTACCTAGACCTACACATTGATAGCTACCTGCAACGATGTCAGGAACGTCCCCATGTTAGCATATTGAAATAACGTAGCTGGCTATAAGGGCAATAAGCTGGAGAATACATGAAGCAATATTCAGCTGCAGGGAATATATTATGTAAAGCCAGGTTTGATGTAAGAAGTGGCATCTCGCGACTTAAGCCTCTGCTGCGAAACCATTTCAACTGATGTAGGTATAGTGCACTTACACTAATGGGGAGAATGATGTGCAAACGGCATTTAAACGATTCGACACGAAAGAGTGATTAAAAAAATCAATACCTACTTACAAATTAGTCGAAAAGTTTGTAATTCTCATTTTTAAAATCAATTACTGACAAATTGCGTGAATCGAGATACAGTATGAAAATAATACACAAAACTTAAATATGTAGAAGGCTAAAATTCAAAAGTTTATAAAGAGTTTGAAAAGCTATAAAAAAATGCCGCCGGTCTATCTGGGGGTGAATGGTGTTTATTAGTTTTAGTTCTTCGAGTGAAGAACCCGTTGGAAGGTCTGACAAAATTTAATTGAGTAGTAACGGTTGCTATACAGTACGGTTCAATTAGATGTTGTGTTGTGATGTTGTGTTGTGATGTTGTGTTGATGAATAGATCTTAATTTTTTTGATAAGAGACACGTAAGGGTAGTTTTACTATTTTGTTCCTGCACCATGCCAAATCGTGATAAAACCAAACCGGTTAAAATTAATAGCTAAATGAATAGAACAGCGACAAATGCTTGGGCATAAATAGTAGTGAAAATAAATTCGGAATTCAAATAAACATTTTTTTACTAATTTGTGTTGAAGATTAAAGCTTATACAATATACATACATATCGAAAAGCTCTTCAAACCATGAAAAAGTCCGTAAAATAAGTCCAAGTAAAATACATTTTGTGAAAAATCGTGTAAACTATATGACAAATAAAAACACAGAGAAAAGATCGCAAACCACAAGACTCAAATGAGATGATAAGCAGTTTAAAGAAATAGGAAATTAATAATTTATCTTTTTGAACCGTCCTCATTCAGATCAAGGAGTAGTCATGGTATGGAATGCAATATTGAATACAAGGGCCCTTTTAAATGTTTAATTAATCGTTTAAAACAAAATGTAAATAATTAATATAAACCCTACCAGCTACCACCAATACAACCGATCTGTACCAGCCGCCGTTCTTACGAGCGTATTATATTGTCAGAGGCATATCGCCGGATATAAATTGTTTGGACCTCTTTGCAATGAGAGGAACCTGTGACTGGGAGCGGGAGGCGTCAAATGTAAAGGTGCTAGTATACACGGTATATGTAGCACGCCACATATATAACCAGTGCCGTAGCCAGGATTTTGGGGGGGGGGCTTGAGGGGCTGAAGCTACGTGCCTGTATGTAACGTAATGCGTACTACATAAACATCGCCATCTTCTAGATTGCTCACCGTTTCTGCTCATCTCTCTCTCCTTACAGACTAACTGTCAGAGGCAATAGGCGGAGTTAGACAGTTTCTGTTACCTTCCGGCTTTTCCGAAGACAAATTCTCACACTTTTCGACGTCAAAAGGCAGATTGCTATAAACATCCGTCTCCGATCTGATCTGTACCATCAGTCAGCCTCCTTACAAGCGAACTGTCAGAGGATACCAGCAGCGGGTTAGAATGTTTCGGTCACCCTTCGTCTTTTTCCAAAGACTAACCGCTACCGGGAGTAACTAACTACATCGGTTTACTTTACCTTGATACGTCGAACATCTAGTCTCCGTCAGACGCCAGAGGGCGATATTCATGGGGCTAGACTCTTTTGGTTACCCTTCGTCTTTTTCCGAAGACAAACTGCCACCTCTCTCTTGTAAATATGGTTTCATTGTGTGCTTTAAGAAACCTTACCTAACCTGGGCAAACCAAACGCTATAAAATGAGCCATACATTCCTTGAAGCTATACAAAGCAGCAGGAGAAGACGGCATTTTTCCGGCACTTTTGCAGCAGGGAGCTGACACGCTTGCACCCATCCTGGCCAAAATGTTCAACTGCAGCCTGGCCTATGGTTATATACCAGAAGCCTGGCGAAAGGTAACAGTCAAATATTGTTGTGTCCGAACTACAAATGTTAACTCACCCTTAACATTTAACCGAATTTTAACATTTAATCGAAATGGGGATCTGTCAAACAGAACGAAGATCTTCCTTCCAGTTCTTAACTTCATGGCCGTCACTTGCGTTTTTCCCGATTATCATTAAAATTGTACATTAAAGTAGTAAATAATGAATTATAATAAATAAATTTAGTTGCCATCATTGAATTAATATAAATGAAATAAAGTTTAGAAGTATACAAGTGTCGCGTTATTATTTCATTAAAACATAAAAAATATCCACCATAAAGTCGGAAGAAATTCGGATTCAAGTCCGAAAGCGATACCCCATCAGCCTGTCTTTATGTCTTATGTCTTTTATTCTCAAAAGAATGAAAAAAATAGTTGCGTTAGACACATAAGTCGGCTCTCACATTGAGGCAACATTCAATAAGCAACTGGCAATAGGAAACACGCAAAATTATCGCTCACAATTATTTTACTTTGATTGAATTCAATTAGAGGTCTCACATCAAAGCAAGTAAATATCGCTGCGAACGAAAAATGTTGCTGATTGTTTATTGGCAGTTGCTATAGTAACTATAGTTGCTTATTGCTTGTTGCCTCAATCTGAGAGCCGCCTAAGAGACAAAACACTGCAGACATTTCCGCTTAGCAAATCTTAACATGCTTATCAACCGTGTATCAAGCGATCGATCACCAAACATGCTACCTGAATATGGCATCCATAAAAACTTGCCTTTCATCATCCCTCCAAGGGAAGACTGGGAAATATACCTAATCCATCGCGACTTGACCTTGAGTCTGGCATACAGAAGATTCCAAGATAGATACAGGGACTGAATCTGGCATTTATGGAGATTCGCATTCCAAGCTGAGATCCTTGCCATTAACCATTGCGCTAGAATTAGCTTAAGTCCTAATACACGTGGTACAACTATATTCATCTTCTCATACAGCCAAGCTGCTCTTAAAGCTCTGGGCTCATCTGTCATGAAATCGAAGCTGGTCCTGGAAACGTACATATAGCCATCTACGAACTTGCAAAGGAAAACCTAGTCATACTACACTGGATTCCAGGATGTTTCAGGAAACACATCAAGAACTAAACTCTAACCGAGTCCAATGAAGGCTGGCTTAAAACACCTGGGCAGAACTGCACCCAACAATTCTTCCCAAAATGTTTCCATAGGAAATCCTACTTTCTTAGGTACTAACCTGGATAAAAATAACCTAAGAATCCTAACATGTATAATTACTGGCCATGAAACAACCTCTTCACCGAATTGGAGTCTCACCAGACCCCACATGTAGACTATGTCTGGGGAGCGACGAAACCTCTCTTCAAAACGAATGTCCTTGGGTGAAGAAATCATCAACCCAGCAAATCTTGCTGAAATACTCCCAGAGAAGATACTTGTCTTTCTGACTGTCTCCGGCGTAAAATATTGCTCCAGGACCCTACCAGGGAAGGCGCAATAGGCCCCTTTAGAGAGGCCGCAGTGCCAGAGCAATTACAATGTAGAATCATGGTTACAGTATGAGTGACTAAAATGTAGTAAAACGCGAATCTTATTTCTAATTCGGCAGACGCTCGAACGGGCCAGAACAATCCTCAGGTCAATAATCTGCCTCTTGAGTCCTACTCAATTTACTAGGTTTAGATTTCAGTCTGTGATCTCACCTATGTACTAATATTATGATTATGACTATCCCACGCAAGCACTTAACACCGTTTCTGTGGTTAAACTAAGACACATAGGGCTAACTACTGCCACACTACAGGAAATAGGTCACATCACCAAATCCTATTACAGGAAATTGCACTTCCATTTACTACATACATACCTAAGATTATATCCATGCTATGCTTATAATCCATTGAAGACTTCCTTATTGGCTTTCATTCAATGGCAAAACGTGGGAGTCTTTCATAGCCCACGTGGCTACATATTTATTTATAATACACAGAACGGCGATGATTAACCATCTGTGATGTATACGGATGCATACAAAGCCAAGAGGACGATGAACGAAAATCAAAACAAACAAAAAAAATATAGAGAATACACCACAAAGGAACTTCCTCATTCGGGAAATAAAGGGAAATGTCAGAACATCTCATTTCCCATCCCTCAGGTAGAGTTTTATGAATAAGTCACATCCATATACTCATCTCGTAGTTTAAGCACAAACAAACCCGGAATCTCTGTACCGAAAATACAGAAAGAATATCACTGCGCAGTAACACTGACCTATAGACACTCGGTGGAGTGAAATGCCAACCCGAAGAGGCGAAGAGACGGAAATACAAGTACCACAGCACAGCCGCTCCTGAAAACTCATGGTGACTTGACGTTGAAGGTGATGGTGAAGGAGCACGGTGCCGATAATAATCTCTAACGTAGCAACGTGCTCCAGCTGATAAATAAATGGACGTAGCACTGGCATCCACCCACCGCGCCGGAACAGCTGATATTGCCCTTTGCATCCTTAACCCTGTTCCTCATTCGTTTCTCCGCTTTCTGTATCTTCCTTTCTTTCGCACATGTACAGCGCGCAAACGGAAATATATGTCGATAGGACTAGTGGCTGCCCTTTCGCTCCTGCTTGGAGCGAACTCTACTCACAGGCACGGCTACATACTATACACCAGGAAGGATATAATATTCTATTCCAGAGTGAAAAAAAAAAATAAATTCTTTATATTATCGATTCATCCTCCCTAGGAATATCTTGACATAATCAGTGTATGTATTAGATGTATTTATACCCTCGACGGACGTTGTTTGTGATCATTTTAGTCCTTCTACGATAAAAAAAAAGGACTCACTTGGTGTTTATTAATATTTTTATCGGTGCAAGATAGATTTTTATACTCGGCTTGTTTTATGTTTATAACTTAATGTGACTATATATAAAACAAAAGGATATGGAACGCATCCATGTGTAAAATTAGGGAGCATAATTATTTTGTGATAAGAAATCATGCAGCACACAATGACCACTCAGGAATTAACGCAGCTCGAGAAATCGGTAAGGGCGAGCACTTACATTCATAAAGCTAATTCATAGTTTAAAAAAAAAATATTTGTAAATAAAAAGGTTGCAAATGCTGGCACCCAACTCTATACAGTAGCAACGAAGCTGAGCGAAGTCGAAAGAAGCTTGGATAGCACAAGTGCCGAAGACATAGACGATGTATGTGTAATGGAACTCCTCGAATCAATGACCGAGGTAAAAAACGAATATCAAAACCTACGCAAGGACATCCAGGAAGTGCAGCAATTGCAGAAGGACGTAACTACGTCTATCCGCTTTCAAATGCGTTCCATGCACCAAACGTTTAAAATGCTCAAGAAACGCATCGAGTTGAGGGCCTCACAGAACTGAAAGGACACGTCTCATTGTGAAGTTGCTTCAAGGATTTCATTTCTCATTTATAGTGGTTTTGTTTGTAGGTATATTTTGAGTGAATAAGTACTTTTCTTTTTTTTTACTGTGCACTGTTTTCTTTGGCGCTTTACTTAAGTTTAACACAGTTGCCCGTGTAGAATGTGTGTAATCATTTTGAAAATATCTCTCGAATATAATTGTCAAGTGCCAAAAAGGAGGACCGAATAATTAGCATAAATCTACATCTGTCGATACCGACAACGTTCTTTAATTTATTCTCTTTGTTCAATACTGCAGTTTGACACGACGCTTAATATGTCGAAAATATTTAAAGTGTGTTTGAATATTTAAAAATGAAATTATGGGAAAGGAAGTAGATATACCAAAGCATTCACAATTATTATTTAATAATATCGAGCACGTCTTTTTGAATATTATCCGCACTTAAACATTAAGAAATTCGTCTTTTGAAATTGTTTTTTTATTGTTTAATGTCCCTTTTCATAAATTGGCTAAATTGTATCTACATACTTACTACATTTAAACAATTCGGAACTTTTTAACGTTTAATCCACATCCCTCTGTTGTTGTGAAGGAGAATGAAAATTCTAAACTTGTATTAACATCACTGTATTCAACGATTATTGGATGTCGTAGTTTTTCAATGCACAGAAATATGTGTAGATGTACACGATTTCGAAAAGATGGTCAAAGACATATTCCGTCAAATTGTTATCTCATACAAGTACATGGCATCATTTGAGGCATTTAAATTCATTCGCACGTTTTGTATTATCTTGGGGAGAAAATTATATTTCAGTATGGAAGTAAACCTACCCCTACTTACGCTAATTGTCGAACATAAAACTCAGAAATAAAAGTAACTATAGTGGCCATATTATTCACTCTGGGTGTAAATCAGGTTTAAGTGAATTTTACACCCGATCATTTAAATCCGCACTTCTTGGACTCGGCAATTTAAACCTAATGTCTTTTATATTCACTTAAAAACACATTTTATATTCACACAAACAACAACCGATTTTAAGCCGTTTTAAAACTACGTTATGTCAAATATTTCACAGTAATAAGACGCCGAGATACTAAACCTCTCCACCTGTTTCAATGGGACTCTACTATATGCATTGATCAGGCATTCTGGAGATGACCATCACTTCAGATTTGTTCACGTTTATTGTCATCTCAGCTTCAACATAAACGGCTACAAACCAATCGAGTGCGCGTTGAAGTTCAGTCTGAGAGGACCCAAGGATGACCAAGTCATCAACGAAGAGCAAATGAATTATCCAACTCAAATCTCCCAATTCAAAACGTTCTTCGTTAAAGACTGCGCCGTAACATCCAGTCGATATAAGTAATGAAAAGGAGAGGAGACAAGACGCACCCCTTGCGAAGTCCAACGGCCGCAGTGAACCGTTCACACGAACACAGCTTGAACAGTTTATGTAAAGAGATTGAATGGCTGTTAAGAGAGAACCGTCAATTCCATACTCCTGTAATACACTCAAGAGTTTACCTCGAGAGACTCGGTTGTATGCTCCATGATATGAAGCATGAGTAAGCAGGTGTAGCATACTCCCAAGCTTTCTCAAGTAGCATTCTTACAGTGAATAACTGGTCGGTTGAGCTTCTGCCCGGACGAAAACCTCACTGCTCATCTCCTAATCGTGACTCGACTACAGCTCTGGAACGCGTTTCCAGCACCATGGCAAAGACTTTACCGGGGAGACTTAAAAGTGATATACCCCTGTAATTGAAGCAATCCGTTTTTTCTTTCCCTTTCTTAAAAACCCCAATCTGTCAATCGCTGGTAGTTTCTCCGCATTCTCAGGCTACTTTAATGACACGAGAGAGCCATTTAACTCCCTCTTCACCTAAGGCCTTGCGCATTTCTGGACGGATTTCATCCATTCCGGCAGATTAGCCAGCCTATTCTGCACGCTAATATAATATCTTCGTTCGCTCCATTGGCCCTTTGTAAAAAAATGAATAGAATGTATTTTGAATAATGTAGTTGAGCACAAAAAGGGGAAAAATGCTTTTAGGAATCCCGTTTAAATATGTTCAAAACTTGGCTATTTCCATGACTGTTATCTAAAAGCTTGTGGGAAATTATTTCATACAAATTCAATGCTATATAGATTTCGTTAGCCCGGATTATCGGGGCTTGTTCCTTAAGTCGGCTCTCACACTGAGGCAACATGCAATAGGCAACTGGCAATAGGAAACACGCAAAATTATCGCTCACAATCATTTTACTTTGAATTAAATTAGAGGTCTCACATCAAAGCAACTAAATATCGCTTAAACGAAAAATGTTGCTGATTGTTTATTGGCAGTTTCTATAGTAACTATAGTTGCTTATTGCTTGTTGCCTCAGTGTGAGAGCTGACTAACCCCAATAAAAACTGTGCAACCAAACTATCATTGGTTTAAATGTTATCGAAAAATGCTATCGATTCTGTCATAAATCGCATCTGACATCACAAAATTTATTTGTGTCAAAGTTTTGCCAAAAATATGGTTATAAATAATTTTTCCCTGCATTTTCTATTCACATATAAAGGGTGGACCATCTAGTGGTTTCTTTTTAAATCATAGGTTATTTTGACACTGACAGCTGTTTCCCGCTCGAAATCTTAACAGAAAGTTAGTATCATACCTCCGCAGAACGAAATGAGTCGCAACGTTGGAAAATATTGAAAACTTATTTCCAAAGTGGGTCCTGTGTAGCCCAAACCGTGCGTTTTTTTGAAAATAAGTTTTGGCCGAAATGAAGCACCCACCACACCATGCCTGCTGTATGCATAAGTTTGTACAAAAAGTTCGTGAGGCTGATATGCTAGAGGACCAGAACCTGTGCTGGGTCTTCCTGCGTCCACGGTCGGTAGGAAGTCTGGGGCATTCCTGCTGTCTCTCAGTTGAAATGACTGCAGAAAACGTTTTGGCGTTCTTACGGGGCACTTCGCTTTTGCTAAGCATCTTAGTGTGCTAGGCTTAAGTATGACACCACTGTCTGCAACGCTTGCAAAGATGATGATGTGGTGAGTGCAGATACTGTAAGCTCCTTATCGCTGAAGTGCATTATCCACTTACTCCGAAAGTCGAAGAAATTCCAGTAAAATGCGTAGTACTGGATTTTTTTCCTGGTAGTACAATGGACCAGTGCTCCAGTGAAATGTTTCCTAACCCGACAAAATAAAAAAAAAAATGCTAGTGGACAACGCTCATGGTCTCCGTCGTCGCACCGACAGCTCTTGCCTATTTTTGTGAAAAGAGTAAAAAATACGTCGTACGTTTTCGTTTCAATTAATTTTATCCTTTTTTATATCGACCCTCCTCAGGAAGGTATATTCACATGCCATTAAGTATATATATATTAGGAATCAGGATACAATTCTGAATCGACTTTACCATGTCCGTCTGTCTGCCTGTCTGTCTATCTGGCATTAGCGCCAGTCATAGGCAATTGGTATTAGCCTTTCGACTCATGAGTGAGCATCCTTTGACAATCCCTCACTAAAACTAGTACCTATGCGGCCATGCCATGCCATGTGGGCGCAGTAGCGTAGTGGTTAGTATGCTGGACTACTGTGCGAGGGATCCCAGGTTTGATCCCCGGAAAAACACAAATTACATCTTAAGGTTTTTTCTACTGCGCCACCTCTCGCGAACGTCTGACAAATGTCCGAGAGTATGACTGTCCTGAAAAAGCTTCTCAATTCAGCCGTTCGGACTCGGCATAAAATTTTAGGTCCCTTCCATTCGTACCAAAAATAGAAACTCACACAAACGAATGGTTGCGAGAAGCCTGTTGCGCCACCTATGCGGCCATGCCCCGAGAGAAAAAAAAGATGCTACCATAGACTGTTTCCATACAAGTTCTTCAACAAAACACATTACAGCAGATGTTTCAATCATCATTCGTGATTTTCCGCTCATAATCGAAGAGGAAGACTTTTTTGGCAGCATAGCTGGCAAACATAGCCTACTTGGGTAAAATGACATGGAAACATTTTGGCTTTAGTACCTACATTTTTGGCTTTTTGACAATGGAAATGGCTGCCTCCATTTCATTAAACCGTCAATGCACTCTCCCAGTATTCAGAAAATAATATCTAAAGATTGCAAGCTGAAGCATCCAAAATTTACTCTTTTACAAGAGAGTTCCATAGGCTACGCTCATTTGGGAATTGAACGGTTCTTTTCTGGTAAATATATAAATAAATAGTTGGTGCAGTAGAACCGTAGTCTTAGCTTTTCGCAACTAATTTTATTGTTTGAGGCGAATGGAAGGGACACATAATTCTATGTTGAATCGGAACTGCTGAATTGTCTCAGGTATTTGTCAGCAAAATTGGCAGAATGGGAGATGGCCGCTGCTGCATTTTATCGCTTTGCATAGTTTCCACGGACAATGGGTGCAATTGACGATGGGTTGGATCTGTACACGATTATACAATTTTCCGATTAGGTACGCGCGCGGTTTGAGGCCGGCGAGTTTGGAAGACATATATTAATCGATGACTCTGGGTATGGGTACTCGAACAAACGCTATTTGGCGGCTCTATACACTGCGAATCATTCTGATTTTCGGCAAAATCGTCATATGCAAATATCCCGCAACATTTTTGACGCACAATGAGCAACAAATGAAGTTGTTATGACACTTCATATAGACTAAAATGGGCATTAGACCAGTTTTAGACTTATTAGTCGTTAGTACGGTTGATGAATTTAGCTCCGGTACTAGTACAAATGAAGAAATACACAAGTAGCGAAGAAATCGGCCGTAAGTTGTCGTAAACGCCATCCAGATTAAGGGTGAATACCTATTCGTAGTATACGCATTTATAAAATACTGATAAAATTTATGAAATTCCATCATGAAATTTATCCAGCATCTGGACTTTGAATCAATATCCCAATGTTTTCGATTTCGACGTGTCTGGCTACTTCGACGTAGACAGCAACTTTATCTGGTAACCTATTAAATTTTATGATGTTAATGCAAATTTTTAATTTTCATGGGAGAATTTCGTATCAAACAAAAAATCACTTAAAATAAATTTAAAAACTGCACAAATCTTTAAAATTTGTATAATGAATTACTTCAATTTCCTTTTCTATAAATAAAATCCAAAACAAACACACATTGCTCGCACGCAAGTTATTTAAAGGAAAACTAATACAACTTACCACTGTGTCATCTGTACACAAACAAAAAAAGGAATCAAATAATAATTAAGATAATACTTAACCAATTATACTTCTGGGAATCTATAACTAATATATACTTACAACAATAACTACATTATCACAAATACGACCTAGTATACATAAATTTAAAAGTCAATACACAACAATGTCTGATACCATGTATGCACTTTCCAATTGCCTTACAACACATAAAATTTAATATAGGTACTCACTCTTAGAATAATATACATACAATCTAGATATTAGTTGTTATGGTTAAAAAGAAATTATAAATAAAAAATTAAACAAAATTATATAAACTAGATATATTACCTACATATATCAAAAAAGCAAAAAAAAAAGTTATATACACTCACCCAAGAAAAAACAAAACAATTGACAAATAATTATAAATAATTTGGATTTATCAATTACGCACAAAGTGCATTGATGTTTACATGGATATTGAAATACTTTTGATACACGTTTTGAAAATTATTTGTAACTCCATTGTGTACAACTTTGTTGATTTACTTATTTACACATGTTTTGAGTATTTTTAAGAATCTTTTGAGAAAAATGTAAAAGTTAGAATTTGTACTCGTTTTTTGTTAGTAAACAAATCGAGGTGAACATTAATTTCCCAAAACATTTAAATGTTGCACTAAATTATATGGTCTCCTTTGTACTAACTAAATTTACAATGTACAAGACATTACATAAATTTGTTTATTCAAAAACACATAATAAAATGTATTTAAAAAAAACGGTTTGAACGGATTTTATTTCATTATAAAGGGTATTTCATTAATTAATTGACAACTTTTTTTTAAATAGACTGCAAACTACTTGAGATATCTAAAAAAGTTGTATTGGATTTGCTTCAATTACGATCAAAACATTAAATGAATTTCATCTTCGTTTAGATGCCCACGCGGCCGCTATTTCTTGTTCAATATTGGCTCTGAGCTCCTCTAACGTCGCCGGCTTGTTGGCATAGACCAATAATTTAATGTAGCCCCATAAAAAAAAGCCTGTAAATAAAAGTAAACAGTTGGCGCAACAGGCGTGCAGGCACCCTAGGCCTAGCTTCTCACAACCATTCGTTTTGTGTGAGATTTTTTTTTATTTTTTGGGACGAATGGAAGGGACCTACAATTTTATGCCGAGTCCGAACGGCTGAATTGAGAAGCCTTTTCTGGACAGTTATAATCTCGGATGTTTGTCAGACGTTCGCGAGAGGTGGCGCAGTAGAAAAAACCTTAATATTTAATTTGTGTTTTTCCGGAGATCGAACCTGGGACCCCTCGCACAGTAGTCCAGCACACTAACCACTGCCACAAACCAGCAAGAATAGACCGTCGACTCCTCCCACATAACGGACTTTGCCTACAAGTTGCCGGCGGGTCCAGGATTTTTCATGTATTGGTGCTGTACAAAATCAAATCCTAGGCCCATGGTATAGCATGAAAAATCATTGCCGCCATTAATTTTGACATTTACACGTATTCACATTAAATGGCTCTCTCGTGTCATTAAAGTGGCCTGGGAATGCGGCGAAACTCCCAGCGATTGGCAGATTGGGGTGATTGTGCCTCTTTTCAAGAAAGGGGATAAAAGGGATTGCTCCAATTACAGGGGTATATCACTTTTAAGTCTCCCCGAAAAAGTCTTTGCCAAGGTCCTGGAAACGTGTCGCAGAGCTGTGGTCGAGGCACGATTAGGAGATGAGCAGTGCGGCTTTCGTCCCGGCAGAAGCACAACCGACCAGTTATTCAATTTCAGAATGGTATTTGAGAAGGGTATTTGGGAGTATGCTACACCTGTTTACGCCTGCTTCGTAGATTTGGAGAAACCATACGACCGAGTCCCTCGAGGGAAATTCTGGAGTGTATTACAGGAGTATGGAGTTGACGGTTCTCTCTTGAGAGCAATTCAATCTCTTTACACAAACTGTAAAAGCTGTGTTCGGGTAAACGGCGTTAAATCAATACCTTTCACCGTGGGCGTTGGACTTCGCAGGGGTGCGTCTTGTCCCCTCTCCTTTTCATTACTTATATGGACTGGATGTTAAAGCGCAGTCATTTGCTCTTCGCTGATGACTTGGTCATCCTTGGGTCCTCTCAGACTGAACTTCAGCGCGCACTCGATCGGTTTGTAGCCGTTTGTGTTGAAGCTGAGATGAAAGTAAACATGAACAAATCTGAAGTGATGGTCTTCTCCAGAACGCACTTTGCATATTAGTGGAGTCCCATTGAAACAGGTGGAGAAGTTTAAGTATCTCGGGGTCTTATTCACGAGTGATGGAAGGAGCAATGCAGAGTTTTCCTGTAGGATTGGTCAGGCTGGATCGATTTTGAGACAGATTGGTCATTCTGTTATCAGGAGGACTGAACTTGGTGTCAAAGCTAAGTTGTCAGTCTTTAATTCGGTGTTTGTTCCAACTCTTACCTATGGTCATGAGGTTTGGGTAATGACCGAAAGAATAAGATCGCGAATACAAGCTGCCGAAATGAGATTTCTCCGTAGTATTGCTGGTGTGACCCGTAGCGATCGCATCAGAAATACCAGAATACGTGAGGAACTCAATGTCGAGCAGCTACTTTCTCCGGACGGAGCGATCCATGCTTCGGTGGTTTGGTCATATTAAACGTATGTCCCCGACCAGGATCCCAAGACGTGCTATGGAATCCGTACCATCGGGCAGGCGTCCCCTAAGTAGGCCCAGGATGAGATGGTTAGATCAAATTCATAATCTCTCCTCTACCCGTATGGGGATTGCCCTTGATGATTTGGAGTCGATGGCGGAGGATCGACTGCTATGGAGGGTCCACTTGAGCAACCTACACCCGCGACCCACTTAATGGATAAGCGGGATATTGAAAATAAATGAATGAATGAATGAATGAACGTATTCACAGACAGGGTATTTTTTTCCGGGGAGAATCGGGTAGGTGCACGGGAAGTCGGCGGTCTCGTTCTTACTGGTTTGTGACCACTGCGCTACTGCGCCTACAAAAAAAAGCCTAGAGGCGTTAAATCACACAATCTCGGCGGCCAATAGACGGGTCTGTTTCTCGCGATAACACGTTTACCGAACTGAGACTTCAATAACTCGATTGAGGCTCCCGATGTGTGGCTTGTGGCACCGTCTTGTTGGAACCACATAACACAGATTTCCAAGTCATGCTATTACTCAAAGAAATAACGTTCCAGCATGTCTCTGTAGCGAATACCATTGACCGTAACGTGACGGTCATTTTCATCGACGAACAAAAAAAACGGCCAAATGACGCCACGCACCGGCCGGCATGAAAACCGCACCAAACAGTGGCCGCGTTCCATCGACCGCTAGACGACTAGCGGCATGGGCATGCCAAACTGCATATAAAAAAAAATGACACGCAAAATGAATTGCTAGATTGAAAAAAATAACGAACTGTCAAAATAAAAGTGAAAGTGCAGAAGTCAAATATTTCCAATTTGGTGTAAAATGGGAATTCAAACTTTCATGTAAGGTGGGTTTCCACATGTCGGTTGGTTGACAAAGTTTGACAGCCCTCGCGTTTATGTCATTGAACGACACCAACGTCAGTTCATTTCCACTTATGCCAATTATTGGCAAAAAATCGTTTGTCAGTTGATTGACCAACTTATGAACTCGATGCCAATTAAATTTTCTCTGTCAATTATAGACAAAGTGACATTTTGTTTGACAATTCAGCTATTTCCACTTGTCCAGTGGTTTCTTTGTCAATTATTGGCAAACGCTGTTAGTCAATTCATTGACAAGCAATTTTTCGCTATTTCCACTTGCCAATTGTTTAATTGGCATAAAAATACGTCAATTGTCAATTTCAAATCGACAAGTGGAAACCCAGCATAATACATTGTACAATGGTGGCCATAAGTATTTTGACAAAACTAAAGTTAATTCTACACACAATTTGAACTTACTTTATGTAAATTTTGGCATCAATGGAAAGGTCATTTAAATTCCATTTGAATGATATAAAACTTTCCTTAACCCATTAAGTACCTATTAAAAATCTCGAACATTTGTAAAAGTCTACTTCGGTATCAAAAAAGAAATGTATTGATGCAAACAGTTTCTTCAAACAATTCTAATAGTGAAAATTTTTTTCTCAAAAACGTCTTTGCTAATATTTTTTGAAAATTGCTAAAAATGACTAATTTAGCCACTTTTTCCATCTTTTCATACAAAAAATCATAAAAAATATTAGCGAAGGGATTTTTGAAAAAAAATAATTTGGGGCCACTATTAGAATTGTTTGAAGAAACTTTTTGCATCAAAACATTTTTTTAGACAGAGGAAAAAAGTCAAAAAAGTAGACTATTACAAAAGTTCAAAATTTTCAATTGGTAATTAATGGGTTAAGAAAAGTTTTGTATCATTCAAATGGAATTTAAATGACCTTTCCAAATTATGAGTATAATTAACATTAGTTTTCTCAAAATACTTATGGCCACGATTGTATTTGTTAATTTAAATATTTAAATTATAGTGTAGGTATTAATAAATATGCGGCATGATAGGCACAAAATACATTTTTGAATGTCCTCGTTGTTATACATTTCTATAATTTTAATTATTGCTTTCTATTACAAAATACGAATTCCTTGCTGTTGTGAAATATCCATGTCACTTGTGTAGCAGCTGATAGAATTCTTCACAAATTGCTTTCCGCTGTCTTTTCGCAGACATTTCGCTGTGCAATTGGAGACCACCGGAAAATTTGTTCCTTCGTGTACTTTACCATGATTAAAATGTTTATTCTACTTAAATATTTTGACATTGACAGTTCGGCAATCGGCTTAAGGGTGCGTTCACACTGAAAGTTTGAAGTTGTCAAGTCGCTAATAAATGACCCTTTACTGCCAATGATAGCTGACGAAAGGTAAGAGTTGGCTTTGTTTTACAGCGCAAATAAAGATGGTTCAACATTGAGGGATTTTTTTGCACTCAGACGCAACTGGTCCATTGTACTACCAGAAAGCAAATCTAGTATTACCCATATTTTACTGGAATTTCTTCGACTTTCGGAGAAAGCCCAAAATGCACTTCAGAAATGAGGAGCTTACACTCTTACAGTAGGCGTATTTTTTGTAAGTCTATAGCTAGGTCACTTTTACTTTTACATGCAAAACCAAAAGTTAGTACAAGTATTGACAAATGTACTAGTTGGCCTGCGATATCTGGTAGCGAAGAAAAGAACCCTATATGACATACAGAAATCTGTCATCGGTGGTACGTGTATTTTTGTACAGATAATTTATTTATTTTATAAATGAAAAACTATTTTAATCAAGGTAAACGCCTTGTCGGTCTAAAATTCAAGTATTGTTTATGAAAAATAAAATAATCCCGGGTTCACAAAAATTATGTTTAAATCGTTTAAAAGTGGAATGAAAAACTTGTTTTGGTTTCGTGTAAACAATTTTGATTTTTGTATAAGACTCTTTTTTAACTGTTTAAAATTCTACAAATTATTGATAATATTCCATTTATGGTGCAGCATTATCCCAAATACGAATAGCGGATCCAACTAACTGAGATTTATCTCAGACTTTCTCGATAACCATCTGCGA
Organism: Cheilosia soror; assembly: GCA_949372485.1. Classification (NCBI taxonomy): domain Eukaryota; kingdom Metazoa; phylum Arthropoda; class Insecta; order Diptera; family Syrphidae; genus Cheilosia; species Cheilosia soror. The sequence goes on from OX443563.1 coordinate 38,720,488, forward strand.
TATTGCAGAATATTTGAGTGGCATAAAACGCTCCATTTGGGAAGGCGAAGAGCTCCTCAAGCTGGTGGGGTCTATGCTATAGGTGTGATACAAGATCCAGGAAAGAGTGAGGTAACTGGTCTGATCATAAATGCATCCTCGATGAATTCAAAACCCCACGAAATCAAACTAAGAATCTTGCTAATGGTTAAACCATTTTGTCTATATGAGTTGCACCACATTGCGACGCTCGATCCAACACTTTTTCTTTAGTTTCCATTAGCGTGAACTAGTTAGGCATTTATTTTTATGTTTTTACTTGAAAATTGTATTTATTATTCACAATATTTAATTATTTAGTGGCGCTTAGCTTCTTTTCCATATATTTTTTCGCTGATCTGTCAAATTTGTATGCCTAGTAGGGTTCAAATTGTCGAATTGGTAAATATGTTGCAGTTCTCTGATTGGTTGAAATGCATTTATACTTTTTAATACTTTATAGCAAATTTTTAAATTTTTAGATTGATAGTAATTTTTGGCTAGATTTCACTCTAATGCCAATTGGAAAATAAAATTATTTTTTTAATCCGATTGGGCCTCCGCACACGAGACTAATTCTGCCGCGTTTATATGGCCTAAACTTAAACTAAAGGAATATTCGGTTGCGCGAAGGCGAAAAGTCGCAACAATATATTTTGTTTGTACTTCATGAATGTAACTTTTAAAAATCGAAAAATATTTTCGGCATCTCTTTCGTTGATTGATATACAAAATAAATGATACATCAAAAGCCGCAAAAACAAATTTTTACGTAGGTACCTACGCCAAAAACTAAAGTTTCTTAAACTGTGAAAATTAACCTAAAAATATGCAATTTCAAAGTCCAAATATTTACGTGAATTATTATGAAATTAGCAAGATATTTAATTTCAATAAAAAAAATTCAATTTGTCAAATAATATTTGAATTTTTGTCATATTTCTTTCAAAATAACATTTACCATACCTGTAACATTAATTAATTGGACACACAAAAATATTAATTTGTAAAAGCTGTACGTTTAAAATAATACACTACTTTGGTCATTTTGAATTTTGAAACGAAAAATATATGTAGCTAATGGTAGATTTACATTATCACGCCACGCAATTTTGCATGACTTCAGAGAGAGATCCGTCTTTCACAATCAAGGTTAGTGATGTGTATGAGTGAGACCACAAGCCTAAAAGTTGAATTTAGGCCGCCATAACTTTTTTATGAAGATTTGTGGTCTCACTCTTACAGATCATTAGCCTTGACTGTAGCAAACGGATCTCTCCTTCTGAAGTCATGCAAAATTGCGTGGCGTGGTCATGTAAATCCAGCATAATCGTTCGTTTCTCGAAAAAAATTCTTTATAAAACCCAAAATGTGAACGGCATATAATATTTGCACAACTGCAAACGAACCATAAAAGTACTTAACTTCATAGCGACGCTAGCGCCAACAAATTCTTTTTGCAAAACAGCTGTAGCAAAACCGGCGACTACAGGCAACTTTTGGCACGACTGCAGCGGTCCATTTTCATAGTTTTACGTTGCGTTTGGAGTTTGTTGCAAGTTGGTTGGACCGCGGCAGGATCTTTTCGCAAATTTTTTCATCTCCATTTAATACAAAAAAAGCAGTAAAAACGAAGAAAAAAGCGAAGCGGCGATATTAGAAACTCAATAAAAGACTTGGTTGGTTTTTTCTGTGACATTTTATAACTAACTGCGTAAAATCCGCATCCCAAATGCTCAACATGGAAAATGCAGAGGAGGTCATGCAAATCCTCGAAAGATTTACACGGCTTAAGCAAAAAGAAATTCCGAAGGAGTTGGATGACTATATGAACTACGTTGCAAAAACCGGTGATACAGTATTCAAGTGGTCCAGCCTAAAGTACTTGTTCCGCGAGAAGCTATTGAATGTGATCAAGAATTTCCACGACACATCACCACGGGTTGACGGTAAGTTTTCCCCATCCCATTCCCAGAGTTGCCGCAGACATGTTCGTTAAAAATTAGCAACAGCAGCCGGCCGGCTATTGTTGGCGGAGACGGGTGGGTACACAGAACTTGTTTCATCATGAAATAACGACGAGTGCGTGATACACAGCAAAAGAAAAGGGGTTGTGTGAGGCGACGAAAAAGACAAAAAAAAAAAAGGAATGTTGAAGAAGAGAAAACCAGGAGAAGAAAAAAAATTTTCCAAAATTCGCATTGCAAAAAAAAATTGCGCGTGTTGGTAAGGTGTTAATTTTTTGTTTTTTGTTTTCAGATCTGCCCCAGTATCCCAATGTGGATCCCTTCAATTACGAGAGTATGAAGTCGTCGCTTCTGGAGCGTTTGGAGCTATTCAATGCAGCTCCATTTACAATTCAGAGATTGTGCGAGCTTTTAACTGAACCTCGCAAGCAGTACAGTCGCATCGATAAATTCATGCGGGCGTTGGAGAAGAACATTTTGGGTAAGTACACTTTTCGTGTCTCTAATGTCCAAAATTTTATACATCACAAATATGTATGAGAAAAAAAAATTTAAAATGGAGGGAAGAAGAGTAAAGGTGGTACCTAGTTGCTACTGGCGCAAAGGAAAAAGAGGACAAAGAGTGTCGTCGCGCTCGTGACAACAGCTGAAACGAAAATTTCTTCCAAATTCAGATGCAAACTATTTTTTTTTTGCTATTCGTTTCTTTCTTTTCCTTCATCACCTAATTTTTCTTTCTTTTTGATTGGTTTTTGCACAACGAATTGGCATTAGGTTGGTAACTGCACAACACGTTTTCCATTCTCGAATTTTGCACGAATCGTAAACTGGGAGAGATCTTTCCAGTTCTTTGACCTATTTAAACAAAAAGGTTTAATCCTAATACGCGCACACAGTCACACGGTCAGAATTCACAATTTTTTTTTGTAATCAGCACTGGGGCAGTTTTTTTTTTACTTTACTTGAAGGAAGGACATTTAATCATGTATGTAATGCCAACTGAACCCGCCAAATGTTGTTTGTCTGAATAATTCAGGCGGGGGCGAAAACTTTTATTTTTGAAATTACACAATTTTTTGGATTCGCAATGAAATTAGACACACATGCCACCTGATAATGCTATCAGTGACAATTTTCTCTGATTAACATGTCTTTGGATATTGACGGCAACGTTAAGATATGGCGAACAATATAGGAAAGCTTACTCACCTTTTTCTTTCAAGAATTTGTCTTTGCCACTAGCCAATTTGCCGGAAAACAAACGATGCCTTTTCTTCACTCATGTGCTTTTGATACTATTGCATCCATCCCCCTAGGACCATCGAGACACTGAGCACTTTGCTTGCTGCGCGTGATATCACACTCTTCCATCTGAATCGTAGCCTCCTTTGAACTTCACTCTTGACGCGCATTTGAAATATGTATTTCCTCTAAACATGAACAATTCTCTTTGCAATAGATGTGCTTTTGGATGGTTTATGGTCCACAGCATTTTGAACTTCTTTTTTAATTTGGATTTAACCCTCAGTCTGCTCACTATTTGGGTAGGAATCAATAGCGATCGATGTGCCCATGTGCGAACGTTGCCACTTTCAGATTTGTGGCCTTTGGTTAAGCGCGGGGTTGTCCCCATGATAGCCATTTTAATCGAATAATATTTTTAACGAAATTTGTTCCTGTACGATGTTCGATGACTTAGATTTCACAAGCTCACCTGATTGAAACTGCTGCTTAAAGTATAAAAATACTATATGCATGTAATTTGTTTGGCCTTTCCTTAATGAGTTCAAAAGATGATGAGTTCGATAGACATGGGCTTAGCAAAGGTTAGGAATGGTTTCTACCAAAGATGAAGAGAATACTTTCTTTCGTATGCCTCTTGCTGATATCAGAAAGTTCAGTCACTCTGTTTGTTTAACCCAGCTGAGACACGATCGTGTCTTCGAAAAGATTTGGTTGTAAAACTACTTTTAAGTAGTTTAAGGAGACAATCTAGTCCATTTAGGACAATTGCTTATGATACAAACTGCTTTTGGCGTATTGGTTAAACGTAAAAAATTATTGTAAGGCTGCTGCCAGCTGGCTTGTATAAAATATATAAATTGCACTTGTGTAGGTGCTTCTTGAGTGGATTCTGACTTAAAATTAAGAAGCGGAATTCTCTTCTCAGAATCGGAATCAACAGAAGAGTATTTTTTGCGTCAACGGAACGGTTGCAAAAGTAGTTTTCTTAATTCCGGGCGCTTCTTTTTGCCAATGGAAAACGACATCAGCGAATTAGAGTTTCGGGATTGGCACTGAGCACGAATTAGCCTACATTACACTGTAGTACAAGTGGTCGCCTTTTAGTAATAATCTTCGGCATTTTCATAAAACAAAAAAAAAATCCCTTAACTGTTGACAGATTTTACTTGTATAACTGGATGAGGTGCTTCTGAAGCGCTTTCGACACACGACTCCCTAACATTGGAGAAATTTAGTACCTAGGTTAGGTTAGGTTAGGTTAAAAAGGGGTATGAGATGACTCATACGGCACTAGGCACCATAAGGGCCCATCGCGATCCCTAGGGGGAACCAATTGCAGTGACCTACAATGGAAAAACACCTAAACACTTGCCCTTGAGAAAGCCCCAATTTCCCTGCAAAAACCAAGTAGTCCCTTGAAGTTGGTATTGTCTATCTCCCCTAAATGTTGGAAGAAGTACCTGCCCAAAAATTTCCTTCTACTGCGACATATTGCCTCACATTCGCACAGTATATGTGTTATGTCCTCTTCGGCTTGCAGGTCATTGCAGAATCTGCAAGTGTCCGAGTCTGCTAGCCCTAGTCTTTTGGCATGTTTTCTAAGAAGACAGTACCCTGATAATATGCCGATCAGTGTCCTAAGCTGTTCCCTGCCTAGTTTGAGGATTTCCCTAGATCTTTTACGGTCGTATTGCGGCCAAAGTGCCTTAGATACTGCGTGACCGGTGAGTACCTCCCACCTCCGGTCGGCTTCCTTATTTATTTTATTCCTAATATCGCTTTTTATGATACAAGGAGGTGGTTTAATATCCACATCTCCTCCGTCTTGCAATTCCCCGCCTATCCTCGCAAACTCATCCGCTTGCTCATTTCCAGCTATACCGCAGTGTCCTGGTACCCAGCACAGTCTCACTTGGTTCTGACTGCATAATGCCTTAAGCATTGTGCGACAGGTCCTGACTAATTCAGAATTGATGTTCGTAGATTCCAGTGCCTTGAGTGCAGCCTGGCTATCGATGTAGATGGCTATATCCTTTCCAGATATAGATCTCATCCGCATTAGCTCTGCCGCCTTCATAACAGCCAGAACTTCTGATTGGAAGACACTGCTTGTATCCGGTAGTCGTATAGACACTTTTAGATCTGGATCTACGGAGTAGATTCCAGCACCCGTACCTTCCGCTATTTCGCAATGCTTAAAATTACTTTATCCCTTTGCCATTCATATCTTTCCGGGTATGACACTTCGGACGGAGTGTCGAAGTCGATTTAGTACCTAAGTAGTAAATAAATTAGTCGCCTGCTGAATTAAAGATTGTCTTTTTCGTAATCATAAGCCGAAACCGTTCGTAATTCGGTGACTCTCAAATTATGTGATCAAACAAATTTTTGAAAATATTGCATCAGCTTATAAATGTGTATATTAATTATATAACCAATTCCAGAAACTGTCCAATAACAAGAACATTCACCTTATTGTCATCACAAATAATTTATTCTCTTTAATTGATATGAAAAAACTAAACTAACATGTCCCTCCAGCGGGCATAGTCTATATCGAGTTTCATCCGATTGCTCACGCCGTGTTGAGTGATGAATACGTCGAACTTACTTAGTACAGTTAAGGCATTCTCTACCGCTTTGTCGCTCTGAAGTGGAGTCGAAGATTATTCGGGCCCGAAGTCCATTCACTCTAATAATTATGTATGTAGTTTGTTCCAGTCATCTTAGCCGAGTTATTCATGACAAGGTATCCCTGTACAAACTGTAGTCTAGGGCCTCGGTTCTTAAACTGTGTTCCGCGGAACCCTGGGGTTCCGTGGAACAGTTCTCAGGGTTCCGCGAATTTCTTGAATTAAAAATAAGAAAACACAAAAATAATTTTCGTAAAATGCAATTACAAAAATTTTTGCGCAAACATTTCATGCACAGCTTTTGTAAAGTTTCTGCATAATATCTCACAAAGAATAAAAATTTACTCAAAATGAAACCCAGTCTACGACACTAACGGTCAAATTATTTACTCTGGGTGGAAATCAGGTTTAAGTTGATTTTAAACATGATCATTAATCCGCATTTTTAAACCCGACAATTTAAACCTATATCCATAATATTCGCTTAAAAACACGCACCACGCAACAACAGTTTAAACCGATTTTTAATCCGATTTTAACTCGTTTTAAACCCACGTATTGTCAAATTTCACATATAATGACATTTGGTTTTTGTTGTTTGTCAGTAATTGGCAATTGATTTAATATTTTGTGACATCCACATTTGGTCCATATCACTAATCGTTGTGTCCAAAGTGAAATGAGTGGACTCGTGTCCCGATACTATAATATTAATACATTTATTTTTTAATAGAATAAAAGAAAAATTTTAGATACTACCTATACCTAAAGTTGATTCCCAAATTTACATGTGGTGCCATAACTGTTGCCAAAACTAATAAAATTCATTTTTCTTATCTTCTTGCTTTTTATTATATTTTCACTTTCACTTATTTTCTGCGAGCGAAGAAATGTCAAAAATGTGACAAAAAAAAAAAAACCGTCAATGATATGAAATTGAGTTCTAACCCGTGTTAAAGTACATAAACTGGTCTACGAAGTGCAGTTTAAATTCAATCGGATTAAACGCTGACATGGTTTAAAAAACGGCTTTTATCCGGTTTACCGACTGAATATTATGGACTTATTGGGCTTAATTTTTGGGTTAAACTCACTTAAACCCGGGTGTAAACTTTAATCAGGATTAAAGTGAGTGAATAATATCGCCGGAAGCATTCCGGAAAACGAGTGTCTTATAGATCTGCAGAGTTCTTCTTCATCAAAACATGTATTTAATTCTATATCATTGGAATTTTTTTTTGGGTTGGCATTAGGAGTGAATACCCCGAACTTGCCAAACAGTCTATATTAAATTTGCTCCCTTTTGTCACAACGTATATCGCTGTGAAGCAGGCTTTTCCAGATGTGCGAATACAGCTTTCAGAGATAGAAGTAAATTTTTAAAAAATTATAAATCAAACAATGAAACAGTTTCACGAGCTCTAACTTTTGCGGCCAAAGACTTTTCGTAAATCGTAAACAAACAAACTCCAAACGTCAAATCATAAGTTTGTTGGTAAATCTCGAGCAACTCTGAGAAAAAAAATCTAGATTTGCAAAAGTGCTCTCGAATCTGAAAAGATTGCTTTTTTTGTAAACGAACGCAAAAAGTGATCTGGGGCAAGAAAAAGTGATTTTTTTGCCTATCAAAATCGGCATAAGAGTTGGGGTTCCGAAATATATTTGGGCCTTCTTTAGGGTTCCACAGCTTAATAAGTTTGAGAACCGCTGGTCTAGGGTAGAATCCCTAGCTACGTTTGTAAAACATCTTCTGCATTATTTTTCATTTTTTCATTCACTAGCATGTACGGCTCCTTCGGGTCTGCGCATGTGTTGTTTTTAGTCATGTGCCACAACACTCCAACTCTTCCCAGTTGCCATCCCTAAACTGTTCTGCGCAATACAATTCTAAGTCGTCCCACTCTTATTTTATCCTAGGGGCGTCATCTTTTCGAGATGTATTACATAATCCACTGCCACTTCCATTGTTGGACAATTGTGCTTTTGTTTCCTATCGGATTTTCTACTAACTGTATTCTACAATTGGGATTGCGAATTCTAAATAAGTATATTTCGTAACAGATGTAACATTTTTGACCCATTTAACAACGGATTCAATTGGAGCAAAACATTTGCAGCTTGATGTTTAAATTCTGCTAGCAATATCCTGTTTGTTTAACAGATAATACTGGCGAAATATTAGGAAGTCTGATATCTCTACCGTTTGTCTAACACGACACAAATAAACTGTTGAGTTATGATCTGTAGTGTGATCTCTCATCCTTACTATATGTGTTGTATATTCTGGCTCTTGTGTCATTCTGACTTGACTAATACTCGGTTTAAAATCGTAACAAAATGCAGTCTCCATCTTTGCAACCTGATTTGAAATGAAGGCAAAAAACCGTCTACCGTCATCGGGATATTGATTGATGAAGTTCATCCATCTGACACTTGGTTAGTGATTGTGTAAATGGTTGCGCTGCGCACCATTTTGCTGGATCCTGTGGTTCCGTAGCCACCCGCTATCCTTTTTTTTACAGTTCATTAAAGCGTTTGCTGATAGTTTACAATAGTTACTAGTTCCATAGAAAAGAAAAGCAACTCCTACACAAAATTTGCCCTTGGGGACCGATTCCGCATAAAGAAAAATATGTGACTATCTTATTGCGATTGCGCAAGCGGTGCATTTTGTTGACCTGTGTTCACACTCCACAGTTGAATAAACTTATTAAATATTAATTGTTGTTTTAAAACACGTTACAAATATTTTTAGTTTACCTTTTTTTTTATTTCCGCTCCAATGATCTTGTATGTTTTGCATTTAAAACATTTTTTATTCATTTTTGCACCCTACTTGGTCGGTTATTTGGCAATATTCTCAGTGGTATTTTTTTTTTTAATTGAATGTCATGTTAGATGTTCCATTTTATCATGCACTCTGTTTCCGACCTTTATTTTGGTAGATATGATTGTGAGAAAATAGTGCCAATGGACGAATTATTAAACAAACACTTCTATTGTAAAGTTGCCATTTCAGCCTATATTAGTCGCTTGATTTCTGACATGATATCGTTTTTATATGTGATTACTGAAATCTCGGAGCTTGTTACCTACCTCATTTATAACTTTTTGTGTGCATTCCTTCACAAGTTTAGACGATATATAAATCAAGTCCCATGATGGCACTTTGACTATCTGACATCATAGACATGGACACAATTTTCTATGACATAGATGTCAGCCTGAAAGATGTTGGTGCTTTTGCCCATTGATTCAGAATACATATTTGGTTCCCTCATCAGTTCGTGACCCATCGGTATACCTGGGGTGGTATTCTGTAAGATGAAAACGTTCAATGGAAAACGAAAGCCATTTCGTGTACGTTTTCGTTTGATTTTGCTTCATGTAACTCAAAAAACGAATAACATTTCGTTCCGTGCGAAAGGAAAACAACGACAGCTTATTCATTGACTTTTTTAATTTACTTTGATGTGATTATTTGTATACAGTTTAATCCCACTTGCGGCTTTTTCTAACAATTAAGGTTTCAAAGAAAGAAACATTTTTGTAGCAGTAATGGTTTGCACTGCGTAAAAGCTGTGTGCCTTCAATATGGGGATGTGGCTCATGACTACTTTGTGTGGAAAGACTGCTCAATTAAGCCAAAACAATCCTAATTGTGAATCATTGTCGACGGAACAGCAACACCTTTTGGTAGGAATGAAAGCTATTTCGAAATATACTGCATTCATCATCAGACTCCTTTTTAGTAAGTTTAATAGTTTGAATTCTAACAGTCAATTCTCCGTATATAATCCACTTAGGAAGGACCTTTCTGCTTTCCCCTATTAAGAAATGGACCCTTGCATTTGGATTTATCGATTAACCCAAACTTTTCCATACTGCGACTCCCTATTCAAGCTATACAATTATTGCGACGCCCTTCTAAAAGCACACAGCGGAACAAAGCACAGATATGTGAATATAAGCTGAGCTTACTGAAGATTCACTAAAGGGGTTTTTAATGTGGATTGGTCAACATTGGAATGGAATAAAACAAAGCTGTGTGCAAGGTATTAACGAATCCCATGTATGCCATTATTGTATGGAATATAACACCAGGCCCGAATGTCCGCCGCAGCTTCTTACGTTGTCACGGATCCGAGTGGTCCAATCTGCCGCATAGATCCGGCTTAATTTGAGCGTGGGATTAGTTATGTTGGGTTTAAGGACATCGATTGATTGCGGTTTATTTGCATTGAGCTGCGACTTCAGACAACGCCACAAGAATATTTAGCGGGGTTAAATCGCACGATCTTGGTGGCCAATTCACGTCACTTCTGATAGAGATGAGATAACCATACACTGCAGCTGAGTGACACATAATCACCTCTTGCTGGAATCACATGTTAGCAGCATCGTTCTGTAGTACTCGCCGTTGATGGTATTGGCCTTACCAACGTCATGGAAAAGTACGGAGCAATAACGCCACCATGGATGCATTGCCACCTCGTGTTGGTTGGCGTCATCCCATATATATGGCAATTTGGCTATTCATCCAAAAATGCGGCCCGTTGCTAAAGATGATTTTTCTATGGTCATTACATTATCATTAGCTTTGAGCTCTTGGGTCAGTTGGATCTTGAACGGGTACAGGCCCAAGTCTCGACGCAAAATTCGCCAAGTTGAAGTCTGCACGGCAAAACACAATGGCCAACATCGAACGAACCGGACCCGACATTTTTTTTTTCAGATCGAGCTCAAGCTGATGTAACGTCGTGTGCAGGCGACCTGTGCGTATCGTCTTGCGACGCCCCTAGGATAGCCCCACGTCGCGACGCACAGTTAGGGAACTCCTGGATTAACTGAATGACTTCTTCTTTCGGCAACTGAGCAATATGTCCGCCAACTGGTGATTAGAACAGAGAAGACCAATCTCAGTGCGTTGTTGTTGCTACAAAATGCTTTTGTTTATTCCTTTCTCTCGCGTTTATTTGCCTTCTTCCGAATTGTAACCAAAGAAATGGAAGGAAACTACATACATATTTTAAAAATTAAATTACATTACAATGAACATAGAATCAGAAAAGCAAAAGGAGCACAAAATGCATTTAGGTGCTGCTGTCAAAAATAAAAGTTTCTCAAACTAAGGTAAGAATGACCCTAAAAGTATGCAATATTTACTACACTGCTTCTTAAACGTTTGCAAAGAGAGAAAAAAAAAACGAAAGTAGTTACATGAAGCAAACTTTCGCTTTCGCGTGATGTCTTTCGAATTTTGAAAAGCGAAAGCTATTTTCGTTTCCTTTTTTATGGAATCCCACCCCTATTTACCCCATTTTTTTTTGTGTGATTGCTCAGTTTGTGGACTGTGAATTCATTGCTAAATTCGTCTTGTTGCTGTGCTGGGTAAAAAAAGCTTTTTCAAAAAAATAAATTTTCTGATATGTAATATACACCCCTATCGTGGAATCCGTCGGAATTGAGTTTCACTTCACCTATTCGATTCCCTTTCACCTTCTACTGCTATCGCGGAATCAGCCGGAAAAGTTTCCTTATCGACACGTTTTTGGGAAAGGTAGTTTCACTGTCAAACGGCTGTCTTTCATTTGTGAACACAAACCCGTGTAGCAGCATTCGTCGGAGGTTATGAAAAGTTTGTTTCAAAAGTGATTTAAATAAAAACCAGTGTTTATTATGTAATAATGTATACGATAACTCTATTCTTGTAAAAATAAGAGGAAGAACGAAAGGAGAGCTGTTCTCAGAGAAGAATACGAGACAGGCTGAAATGAGCGATGAGTGGTTTCACGGAACTTCCAGACGAAATGTGTTTTTAGAATGTTTATTTTTTGATTTTAATAAAGTTCAATCTGTGCAATAGATTTATTACAAATGTTGGGCTTAATGAAGCAGCTGTTTTGTATGTACATTTTTTATATTAAAATGCTCTCGACGTGCAGCAAGCATGAAAACCTATGAAATCCGCAATGAATTTGATGCGGGCAAGAAATGTCATTTTGTTCGGGGAAAATTTGATTTGAACGTTTTCAACGATACAGTGAAACTCATTCACATTACCCACACGGGGAACTGTTCACCACGATACCAAAACATTTTTTTCCGTGAATTATTCCCCCCGGCGGATTCCACGATAGGGGTGATAGTCTCTAGGAAAGCTCAGCTGTGTTTGTTTTTTCATAGCGCGTCCAATTGCTTCGATGGGTACTTTTCTCTTCTTATTCAGTATTTGGTCATTCCTAGAATTGTTTTACTTGCACATTCCTCAACCAAAAGGTATAAAGGAGTCGATTCCAGTAGCACTTCTAGTTTCCTGCAGTTGGGCAAGTTTTTGTGGCCCGGTAGCACATAGATATGCCAGTCTTTGCACTTTATTATCGGTACTTATAGTTTCCCTGAAAAATGACTTTTTTTTTGATACCGCAGAGGGCCGGTCATTCACACATGATATGCTCAGCTGTTTCGTCTTCCTTAAGACATAGTCGGCACTCCGGTGAGTCGACTAATTGCATTTTCTTTAGGTGATATCGCAAACCGTGTTGCCATGTTAGGTAGCCCTTTGATATCATGCCTCCGTAGATATTTTTGGCATCTTTTTAAAAGGTTGAATAGCTTTTTTGGCTCCCAGCTTTTTATGTCCGAAATTTATTTATTTATTTATTTATTTATTTATTTGTTGTCACCAAAGAACAAAATCTTTCATAGACATAAGGTCATAACATTACAAAATTTTAAATAGGACAAATAGGAAATTACAAAGTAAACGTAGAGCAAACAAATTATGACTGAACATTATCAAGTAATTATATGAAATTATAACTGATTTGGGGATTGAACAGAACAGTTATGGTCCTATAAAAGGAGATTCCTAGCCTTTTCTAGCTAGTTTATCAGCATTTTTATTTCCTACAATTCTCTCATAGCCAGGAACCCGCCATAAACTGGTTTTGTTTCTGGTACTTAGTGTTTGGAGGGTGTTAAAGCAGTGTTGTACTGATTTGGAGTAACTGCCTTTAATACCTGAATGGAGCTCTGCCTGGAAAACAGGGGTTTTCCCTATAGGTATTGAGACATTACAGTTTGGCCCATGAATACCAGCTTCCACCCCAGATTTGATTTTGGAACCATGCGTTTACAACTTAGGCCGTTTTGGCAGTTTGGTGGGCAGTGCCTTGCCCATGTTTTTCTACTTGGGGTCTTTGTGGAGGACCGATTATCGAATCATAAGGTTTTTGGGATGCGGTCTGTGACCGCGCAGATCATTTTAAGTTCTATAATTCCTAAGAGCAGAGTCGTTAGTTCCGGGTGGTTCTTGAGACTTATCTCTTTTTGCTTGTAGCAAACTTGCCGAACTGCGAATTGCCACTTTGTTGATATGTATGTGAAGAGGTGTTAGTCCTATAATGGCTTCTATAGCAGCCGTAGGATAGGTACGCATACGCATGGCTCCAGATAGACCCAGATATGCTAGGCGTTGTACCTTTTTAAGCTTTAAGATGGCGGTTTTTTTGTTTGACTTTGGTCTACCATACTAGTGAAGCATATGTTATAATGGGCCTTATCATCACTGTCTATATCCAGTGGATGTTTTTTGGGGAAATTCATCGCTTTGTGCCATTCATTCGTTAGTACGCCCATAATGCTTTTGTGGCTTTTGTTGCTTTTGTTATTTTACTGTTGATGTGGGAGTTCGAGTTTAGTCTTTTATCTAGGACTAGCTGGACCCGTGCTCGCCTTGCCCGCTCGCACAAAATTATATTTAGTTATGTGTATGTATATATTTTCACTTCAAAAAATACATTTTGGCTAAAAATTGTTCCTTAGGACGTGGCTATAGCAGTCTCACGGTGTTAAGGAACATTTAAAAAAAAGTTTCATTGAAATCTGTCCAGTAGTTTTCGAGTTTTTAGCTGACAACGAATTGCTACAGTTTTATTATATGTATAGATATCCCCTGGCCCTATGTATTTGACTTCATCGGAGTGTACTCCATGATCGTAGTTTTTATTGAAATTTGACCTAAGTTTTAAGTTTAGATTTCTTCTTTTTCATTCAAGGACTGTCGTAAGGGCTCGTTGCATACGTGAAGTAACTTTGTTTGACCAAGTCGCATCGGTGTAACCAATTATATCGTAGCCTAAATTGCTTAACTTATATAGCAGGTCATCAATGACCAACGACCACAAAAGAGGTGGGAGTACTCCTCCTTGTGGGCAGCCTCTATTGGCTGTTACAGATACTAAAGTTTGCCCTGAGGACACAATGACACATGTTTTACGACTTTTCATCATCGCTGTGATCAGATTTATTGTGTGGTGCTATGTTTCTGTGGTGCAGAGCATTTCATATGGAGTTGTATCCAGTATTGTCAAAGACATCCTCTATGTCCAGAAAGGCGCACAATGCAATCTATTGCAATAGGCTTTGTTTATCTCTGTAGTTAGATCAATCAGTGCACCATCCGTTGATGCACCATCCGTTGCCTTTCTGATACACATATTGACAGGGGTGTAGAAGTATTCTACTAGTTAAGCATTCTCTGATATGAAAGTTCATATTCTTTCCATTGTTTTTACGAAAAACGATGCCAAGCTTATGGGACGGCGTGAATGCATATTCACTAGGCTTGTTGCCTGATTTGGGGATAATTACTACGTTCACCTCCCTCTAAGTGTGTGGTACGTTGCCCCAGTTGAAACTAAACCTCAATAAGACAATTATGGTGGACAGGATAAAATCCAGACCTTTTTGGATGAGGGCTGGAAAAATACCGTCTATAACAGGTGCCTTGTATGGCTTAAATGAGTTTATAGCCCTTTTAACCTTATCCGGGCTGAAGAGTTTTCCGGAAAAACGGTTGCTTCTTCTGAGGTTATTCGGAAGAGAGACCTCTGGTACAGGTTCATTTGTATAAACATTAAAATAGAACCGGGGAGTGAACTTGGAGCAAGGAGGTAGTCAAAGTCTCTTCTCGGTCGCATGTGATTGTGTCGTCAGGTTTGATTCGCAATCCCATGCAGTTTGAAGGATTTTTTGAAAGTGCTTTTTGCTACCGCCCGACTGCAGGAGGTTTTTCAAGTTTATCATGGTTGTCACGCCAGAAAGCTCTGTTGGATCTTTGCAACTCTAGGTTGTATAATTTAATAGGAAGAGACCGAAAGAACCCTACCCAAAGGGAATCGTCCAAACTCACTAAGACCAATTTTGTTCCGAGGTCGTCTATATTAAAAACCAATTGAAGTAGAAGGCTGAAATTCGGTATAAACCTCTAGTTAAACGACAAAAGCCAATGGTAGCGATACATCGACTGTACTAATTAGTAATTTGTTGAACAAAATATTTCTATTCGCCCAAACAACTGTTTATTTTTTGATTTACAAAAAAATATCCGATAATAACGGGTTGGATTTTTAAAGGACCGGAACCTAGCTGGCGAGGAATCAGATTACGAGTTTTCTATCTTCTGATAGCCACCCCAATTTGAGATGAGAACCAACCAACTCGTGACACTCAATCAATTGACTAGGTCCAAATACTTGATGTAGTTCCAGCCTTAAGCTGTTGATTTGACAGCTTTGGCTACGACGAGAGGTTTACCCCAGTTTTGAGACATCAAATTGCAAACATTTCCCTGGTCTCTTCTGTCTGTCCACAATAAACAAAAACCTATACCTTTCAAACCAACCAATGCACCCTGTATATTATGTATTTTAATTTAATTTGTAATCACTTGCCAATTTTTAATTCATAAAAAACTAAACCCATGTTCCACTTGCTTTCTATTTTTCCGTTTAGTAGTTAGTACCATTGAACCGGGACGTAAACGCACTGAAAGCGAAAATGGTGACTCCCTCGACTCGGTGGTAAACGGCGATGCCTCATTGGATGTTAATGTGGACATTGACATGGAGAACGAGCCCATATTTAATGCGGAGCCTCCAAATGCGACATCATCCACTTCTCCGTCGTCACAACCATCTTCCAATCTAATTCACAAGGCCGACGATGACATTCTGCCAAATCCTAAAAAACCGAAGCTTGACCTTGATGAGACCAACGACGCTGAAACTGAAGCAGCTACAAAAAGTATTGCCAGCGATAAAACAGACACAGCAGAACATTCCGTTGAAAAAGTTATTGCTGACGAATCGGCTGACATCACCGATAACAAGAAAAAAGAGGAGCGTGTCGCTGAAGAAAGTACTGTATCCGAGGAGAAACCTTCCGATGTTAATGCCACCGTTACAGCCGAAATCGCAGTCGTGGCCGACGCCAACAAAGACGTTAAAGACTCTGAATGCGAGAAAATGGAAGAGGATTCCCCTGCTGCTGCTGCTCCCGCAACTGAGAACAATAACGTTGATGACAAAAAAGACGAGGCCGAGAGCAAAGCAGAAGAAAAAGTGGAGGCCATTACCACATCAAAGCCCGCTGAAGTAGTCGAAGTTGACAAAGTATCACCACTAACTTCAACGTCTGAAGTTGTTGCTGCGGTTGAAGCCGTTAAAACTACCGAGAATCCACAAAAGATTGATGACGCACCCGCACCAGAGGGAATCAAAAAAGACTGCGCTGAAAAAGTCACCGAAAAGCAAGAAACAGCTAAAGATATCGAAGCTGAAAAGGTGATCAAAGAGAATGACGACGACAAGGAGAACCACAACGGTGACATTAAGGAAAATAAAGAAAAGACTGAAATTACCATCACTACCACCAATTCCGAAAAAACTGACGACACAAAAGCCGATTCTGCACCAGAAAAGACCATTGCAGCGAACAAGGAAGAAAAGTCGGAAGAAATTCTGAAGGAGAAAACTGAAGAAGTTGTAGTTGCCTCGGCCGCTGTCGTCGTCGAGGGTTCGAAAAAAGAGGTGGCCGAGGCTCTAAAAACTGGGGTAATTCCTAGCGTAGTCCCGGAAGAGCCATCGCAACCTGAAGAAGCGAAACCCGCTGGTGAAGCTGTCACTGCCCCTGAAGCTGTATCAGTTCCAGTCGAAGAAATTAAGGAGACAAACGCAGAGCAGGTAGCAAAAATCGTCACGGCCGATCCGCCTCCACCTGCAACTGAATCTCTTCAAAAAGAATCTTCCGAAACTCCAGCCGAAATCAAACCATCAGAGCCGAAGGAGAGCGAGGCCGAAAAGGCTGCAGAGATTCCAGCAACAACAGCCGCACCACCGACAGAAAGCAAAGATGTGGCTATTACTATTCCTGTTCCTGTTGTCGTAGCCGCCGAACCAGTCGTCACCGCCGACCAACCTATGGAAGAAAATCCGGAATCAATTGCCGAAGCTGAACCTGTGGTGCCAACAATTGTTGTAGAAGCCGCAGCAAACGTCGAAGAGGTTGAAATGGCAACAGACGTCCTTGAGCCAGCCAAAGACGAACCAGCTGGCATGGAGGTTGACGACACCAGTCAAGAAGCAATGGACCAATAAGCTGCGACACGTATTGTTTCCCTAAAAGATCGACATCAATTAGAAACCGGTCAGCGGTCAGGGCTATCATTTTCCACTTTTTATTTTAAAAACATTCGCTTCGGTATGCCCAATGACTTAACTGGTTTTCATTCGGATGGTCGGGTGGTAATTCTTACACACATATTTATATCGTATTAACTTATATTCGAAACATTAAACGACATACATATATAAAATTATTCTAGTATTAATCAGTAGTGTAGTTTTTTTATGATTTTGATTTTTTACAATTGGAAAAATGTTTCTGTTTCGCAACTTGTTTTTTTCCGTTTTCGACATTACAACAATATCTGTGAATTTTCGTAACTTACAAACAACAAATTAAATTAAATAAACATACATGTAATTGTAAAACTTATGTGACAGTTGTTTTCTATTTATCCCATTCGCTTCAGAGATTTAGGGCGCTTTTTATCGCAAGACTGTGGGGATGGGAAAATTTATCGAAATTCGAACGGAACGGACTCGGATGAAGCGATGGTCATTAACGGTCGAAATGCCAACACACTGGACTTATTTCTTTTCGCCTACCCTAAAAAATGTTCTCAACTACTTACTTGGTTTCGGTGTGAACCAAGACAATCTATCGAAGTATTCTACATCTATTTTGGTCAGGCTTACTGACCACAAAGTTGAAGAACCGTGTGGCAATACAAGAAAGCCAACTGCAACTGGGGATGACTTCATACCTACTTTAGGCGTTATGCTTCCTTGATAACAACGTAGTTGCCGCTGCTGTTATGGTGTCAAAGGCAATCAATTGGATAAAGACTGTCGAACAAAACACGAAAATTGGAAGTCTAATTGGAAAAAAATGGAAAGCACAGTTCGCATTTGAGAATAGGAAAAAGCGAAGACGGTCGAAATCCAAGTACATATCGCTTTTAATACGATCCGCCGCGCATTTGGGAATAACCCCCCCAGAAAAGCTCACATGTCATTTAATACAATTAGCTTTCAGCTCTAAAGCTTCTGGTGTTCGATACACGTACATAGTACAACACGAGTTATGACTACTACTTAACAGAGCAGCACAGGCGTTAAAAACATTGCGATAGAGTAAATAGAGGATTCCAATACATATCTGTTTTAATTGCATGTAAATTGGACAGAGGAGGCCAGGCGTTCCAGATTTGAGCTATCAGTACACATATCACACGGCTCATATCGTACTGATGCCCCTTTAGACACAGCTTCCTGCACATTTCAACGATCCCAGATTGTGCTTTGCCTCCGTTGTTGACTGCCTCGAATATTCCACTTGTACAGTGGTAAGAATACTTTCAGATCTCATCAGAAATAAATCTCGAGGACTATACTGTACATCCCCATCGTTGTTTGAAAAGATTTTCCTATACGCTTGCAAAGCCATTGCGTGTGCTTTTCCGTCTGTCATATTCTTCTGAACTCTTCCTGAGCAAATTGAAAACAGGCATATTTCTAGCCCCTACGTAAAAGGCGAATCTTCTCTCTCCCATAGCACTTACATCTATTTTCTCTAAGGTCATGGAGACTTTCTTACTTACTTAAGGTGGCGCTACAGTCCGGAGTGGACCTGGGCCACAACCAACAAGCGTCTCCAGCCAGCACGATCTTTGCCCAGCTGTCTCCAGTTTCGCACGCTAAGCTGGTTAAGGTCCCCTTCCACTTGCGTGCGCCACCTGAGTCGCAGTCTTCCTCTATTGCGCCGTCCCTCGGGTGTGGATTCGAAGATCTTCCGGCCCGGAGCATTCACGTCCATTCACTCTACATGACCCAGCCACCGCAGTCGTTGGACTTTCACTCTTCTGGCTGAGTCAATGTCGCTGTACAGCCCGTACAGTTCGTCGTTGTATCTCCTCCTCCATTCACCGTCTATGCAGACGGGACCGAAAATTACTCGAAGAATTGAGACACCTCATGAAATATCGTGACTCAAGGAAACTACATATTTCATGGCCTGAAATTCGGTTTTCATGGCAACATGGATATCAAGATTAAATTCATTCTAGGGGACTATGAAATTTTCAATTATTGTTTCCTAACCATTGACTTTTATATCACCGCATGAAAGCTCCTTTTGTGGCAAAACCTTTGATAAACAAGTCCAAGGGATGGATATGAAGAAGCCAGTGGTGGTCTTCAGTTGCTTTCCGCCATCTTTAGTATGGAAATGATAATCCGATAATGGGCCCTAGCGAGGTATCCGTCGGAACGGAGAATTCTCCGTCGGAGACTAAAATTACATTCGAGCATTCGAGGTATCCGCCTTCGGAAAGAATAAATAAAATGCGACGACGCATTGATTTTACATGATGTTGTTTGTGTTTCGTGGTACATCGGGGTTTTCCTATTTAGTGCTTGTTTTTCCGTTTGTGTTTGTCCTAGAAACACAAATTTAAGCAACAAATACAACCAATTACTTTGCTAAAATGTTTTTTCTTTATTGCTTTAATTTATCAACACTTCACTGCAAATCATAAACAAATTCCGCAACCAATTCCTGTCGGAGCATATCGGAAGAAAATTCGTATGAAGCTGTCAAAAATATCAGTAAAAACGCACTTGATCGCACTGAAACGCAAAACGCCAGTGTGCGTTGCATTTTTGTCGGAAGAAAGTTCCGAAAAGCTGTTCCGAAGTATACCTCGCAGCAAAAATCCTCCGATTCGTATGAAATCCGAATACACAAACCAGTAAGAATAGACCGCCGACTTCCCGTACACCTACCCGATTACCCCCGGAAAGAATTTCCCTGTCTGTGAATACGTGTAAATGTCAAAATTAATGGCGGCAATGTTTTTCTATGCAATACAATGCGACCAGGATTTTTCAAGTATGCGTGCGTTAATGGCGCCCCTTTGATTTTGTACAGCACCAATGCATGAAAAATCCTGGTCTCGCCGGCAGCTTGTAGGCAAAGTCCGTTATGTGGGAGGAGTCAACGGTCTATTCTTACTGGTTTGTGGCCGAATATTTCTGTATATATGCGGCAAAGTATGCGCGGTTGCAATTCCCATCTTCTTCCAAAGACCGAATTCATTCCTTTCTTTGTCTTTTCTTTCAAATAAAACACTGGCGTCTCGAACGACATCGAGATATTTCCTCAGATGAGAGAGTTGTTATGGTGTCATCTAGATTTGTTAGTGCGGAATCAGGTATCTCTACTCGTATCCACCAATTTACCTTTAGGCGCCTAGGGAGTTGATTGGCCGAATATCATTAGCTATAGAGTGGTTGGAAAAACCATCCCTACCTCTCTCCATTTACTAGGTGTGTCGGTCAGGCCGACAGGTTACATTACAAGATTTGTTTGATGCGTAGATCCTATGGTACATTAGTGCCGAGTGCGTACTGGGTTAACCCCTTACACATCCGATATGGCACTGATAATTAAAACCTATTTTCGAAGTGAGCACTTGGGCACCCTATTAATATCTAGTCAGTGCTGGGTCTTGCTCTTGATTTGCGTTTGCACATTTAAATGCCAGCTAACCAGATATGAGTTTTGTAACATTAAAATCGTTTATTAAATCAATTTACTATTAATGCCTAGTCTCAGGGTTACATTTTCGAGTTCAACATGTGCTAAATTTTTAAGATTTCCTTGAGTTTTTACCAGCCACGAAAATGACACTTCGTTTGCACTAGTGCTGACTGTTGAACAAACTTACGGATTTACAATTTTCATTGAAGTACATTACATAGATCACAACATTTTTTATTTATAAATATTGGAAAGCACTTACTATTCTGAATGTAATAATATCTCAGGCCACAATGGCCTGTGAGAAAGCCCACCACACCAGCCCTCTGATACTATCCTTATTTAGATTCAGGATTTCCTTGTAGGAGTAAGGTTTAATTAAAGTTTTAGATTGTCTTAAACCCGGAACATTTTCCCAGAGTGGTACAGACGAAGTTGATGTTCCCAATTGTTAATTAGACCTAAAGCAGTAGTCCGATTGACTCTGCAATAAGGTTCTGGTCAACAGCCCTAGCTAGTTGATCCGCCGATTCGTTGCCTGCAATATCTCGATGGCCAGGTAGTTACCCAACCAAGTTTGACCTTGTTGTGTTTTTGAGTCCATTTTGTTGGATGATCATGATAGAGCTTGTAAGGCCGCTTGATTATCTGAGAAAATTTTTATTTTGGCGCCTTAAATTCCCTTAATGGAGTTTAGAACGGCGCAGGTCTCAATGGCATGGACTTCAGTCTGAAAAACAGTGGGACACATTCACATGGGTGTCGAGACTTTGGTATTGGGTCCAAAGACACCAGCGCCAACTCCAGATTCCATTTTCGAACCGTCAATGTACCAAAATTTTAGGATCCAGTGTCGGAACACCATTGGCCATTTCGTGCGGTCCAGTATTTCTACATCAAATAATTTCCCAAAACTATATTTTTTAACCATAATGTCGGGGATGGAGCAGAACATGTCCATGTATGGGATTGAGTTAAGTATTTCCAGGTGTCCCACATGGTCAGCTGGTTTAAACTTGTATTCTAGATGTAGCTTAATAGCACCATCTAGCTGCCAGTTTCCTAATAAATTATATTATGTAACGGTGAAAGCCCTATAATAGCTTCTAATGCTGTAGTAGTGCAGGCATCGCACCCGTGATGCCTAGACAGGCAATACGCTGTAATTTTTGTAGCCTTTTTGCCGTTGTTCGTTCAAGAACTTTCGGCCATCAGACAAACCATCATGATATACAGCCAGTGTATCATTCTGCGATTAAGCCCCAAGTTCTGCCATAGTCGCCTACTGGCCCACATGGCCCTAGTGGCACGCTCTGTGGCGGCCTTGATTTGTGAGTTCCAATTGAGCTTCTTATCAAGGACAATTCCAAAATATTTGACTTCGTTGGAGTAACTCAAGGTACTGCCGTTTGTTATGGTGCCGAGATTAACAAATCTCTTCCGTGTAAAAGGCACTAGAATGGTTTTACTAGAATTTATGAAAAGTCCTTCCAAATTGCACCATTCTGAGACATGTAGAAGTGCGTTCTGCATCCTACATGTAATGGTAGCGCTGAGCTTGCCACTGATGATAATTGCTAGGTCGTCAGCAATGGCACTATAGCCTAGGCTATGTAGACTGTGTATAGACGTCGATGACTAGTGACCACAATAGAGAAGAGAGTACTCCCCCTTGAGGGCAGCCTTTTGCTGCTGTCACAGACACCGGCACACCTCCGCAGGAGGATGTTATTATCCGACTTTCCAACATGGCTCTGATCCATTGGTTGGTCGAGTCTTCGATACCTTCACATCTGATTGCATTAGCGATCAGGTATTATCGAAAGCGCCCTCAACGTCCAAGAAGGCATAAAGGGCAATTTCCTTAGATCGAAATGTTTCTTCTACCTTTTTGACAAGGTAATGAAAAGCACCCTCAGTGGATTTACCCTTTCTGTACGCAAATTGACTTGAGTGAAGAGAATTAGATAAGTCTAACTGTCCACCAATATGAACATCGGTAAGTATTTCCATGGTTTTAAGAACAAAGGATGTTAGACTAGTCTAACATAGTCTTTATGATTTAGACAATTCGCTTCGCCTGTTGCCATTTTTTGGAATGAAGATCACATTCACCTGTCTCCTGGAGATTGGAATGTATCCCCTGTTGTAACTTGCTCTAAATAAGGCAATAACCGCAGGAAGTATAACGTCCATAACCCTCTGAATTAAAGCTGGGAATATGCCGTCACCCCCAGGGGCCTTGAAAGGTTTAAAAGAGCCAATTGCCCATCTTACCTTGTCTGGACAGTAATCTGGCAAGATAGACTATTAACAATATGTACTTGTTATAGAGACCTTAGTATCAGTACCTCTCGTTCGAGTTATCGTGTATTTCACGGAAAGACTTCGTATACGACAAACGCCAACGGGAATAGGGCTCATTACTTACTTCTTTCATGGGCTTACCATCATGAAGGCATCTGCCTGAGATATTGCATCTTTTCATTACCTGTGCTTCCAATTTTCCAAACGATTTTCACTTCCGAATACACAATTATTCGTCAACTGTCAACCATACTCCACATGAATTGGGAAATATCCAATTCAAATCCAACTTAAGCTCTTTTTGGAACAAGCAAATAAACACAAAAAGTAAGAAAAAAAAATCACTTCAATGTATCTATATTCGTTAATAATTTTTTTTAACATGGTGGCAATTTTTACTGCCTCGGAGTACCTCGACCATAATTTCTTATATCTTGCAGTGGAGCTGCTGCATATCTCGGATCTGGAAGAGAACGCTGGTGTCCAGGGTACTGCCCAACAGGAGCTTGCATTGAATTTGGTTGATAATTGGGAATCTTCATAGCAGAAGGCATCGGAGCCTGAATGGCCAAAGTTGAATGCCTTTGAACTGACATCCCTGGAGGCATGAATCTTCTGGAATCGGAGTTTGAACAATTATCGTACCTTGGGTCTCTAGTAGAAGGCATATTAGACCGTAGATGCGAGGCCGGATTTGTCGGAAATGGATCAACCAGAGATGGAACCTTTGGCACCGGTCCTATGTTCGGCCGCTGCGATAGATTATACACATCCATTAATTTCTCACGCAATTTAAACAGTTCAACTGTGGTGTTCTTTGATGGCTCGCGAATCATATGGGAAAACTCATATAATGCCTTCAATTGATTTGAACTTAGCCCCGCCGACAACCGATCGTTTTCACTAACAATGGGAGAAGTTTGTGAGCCAATACTGCCGGTATAAACGGTCGCTTGTACTCCTATGTCATGACCTACTATTCGTTTTCTGGCTGCGCAGTCTCGGCAAATCAATGGGTCTGTTTGTGTCATCGAATTCTTAAGGAATGTTGACAGGGTTGGCTCTTCTATTTCGATTTCCATTTCGTCTAGATTGCGTTCAACCTTAGCATTTTCTACTTTGATCAACTGTCTAGCCATAGTGTTGGCCTTTTCTGCTATTTTCGCAAAGTATTTCTCCGCACTAATTGCGATCTTTTTTGCAATGCCTGCATTGCGACTGCTAATCTCTTTCAAGCCCCAGTTTGCAAGGTTTAACTTTGGCCCGATAGAATGAAATTCATAGCTAACGTTAGATATTTTTTGTACTATCGAATTTGAGGCAGAATCAGGGTTGATTTTTGTAACTGTCGACGTGTGTGTAAATTTTCCTGTCGGCTCTGCAAACTCTAGGTGTTGCAATAAGGTAGTACATGTCTCAAAAACTGAAATTAGACAAAAAGACCGAAACATAAGAGTGATTAAGGAAATCTGACAATACAACTACAAAATCAAGAGGTCCCAGGAACGGCCTGGCAGATACAGACCGGCAGTTTAATAGAAATGACAACATTTAACGATAGCACAGCTCTTAGTACGCAATATTTGAAACATTAAAGTCCCTTTATAGCACAATTCTGTGATATACTCAAGCCAATAACTTGAATCAACAAATGAATGAGTGTAAGTGTATGATTCATACCGAGTTATTTTTCAGCATTCAGTATTTTTAAGTGTACAAGAAAATCATTGCTCTTTAGGTATCGTATAAATGCACATACATAATTAAATAACTGTTTGACAAAATTGTTGCCTAGTTGCAATCAAAACATAAATTGACTTACCCTTTGATCTGCGATCTTCCGGAGATTCGCCTGCACTTATGTCTGCATTCTCACTGCTTGTCGGGGGATTCCTTTCCACTTAAAAGATAAAAATCAATTTTTATTCGTTCCAAGGTACATATTCACCACTTGATTATTTACGTTTTATGCGCTTAAATGTGGGCATCCCTGAAAATCCAGCTTCGTTTACTACTGGAAGACATTCTACTTCATCCTGATTAACAGGAAGGCCCATTTGGGGAAGTCCGTACCCCATCATTGGCATGTTTCCAACAGTTTGATAGAATGGAGGCGGAACGGCCATGTTATAAATTAGTGGATAGTCAACTGGCTGAACATTACCCATCATTTGATTACCCCCGCCGTATATTGTAGCTCCAATTTGAATGGCGGGCGGATAAACATACGGCGTTTGTGGCGCAAAGCTTGTAGAAGGAATCTCTTCATGAGAACTAGGTGTTTCTCCGTCCGAATTGTAATCATCAGTTTTTAATAATTGTTCAATTTCGGTAGTCGGTAGAATGACATCAGTGCTCGCAGATGTTTCATTTGCAATTGAAGATTGTTGTTCATTGTTGCTGCTATTGGTCGATGCATCAACAGATTTTTTTTTCGTTTGCAACTTCGTACTAGTGGCGCCAGATTCGCGTCGGTCGCTAGCAGGGCTACGACTTCCAGAGCGAAGCGACTCATCGGCACGTTTACGTTTTGCTTGGCGATCAGCACTTATAGTATCTCCTCCCTCTTGACGAATACCTTTTCGCTTTTTACGATCACTTGGACTTCCACTGCGAGCTTTTGTCGATTCTTTCAATTCTCTTTTTCTTTTCTCGAGTAGTTCTTGTAGTCTTTGAATTTCCTCATTTTCATGAGATTCCGGAGAACTATTTTCATCTTCACTCTCATCTTTGAACAATTCTTCTATACAAGATTCGGTTACTGGCACAGTAGCGCTGGGACCTTCTTCGTCGGACGACACATTCTCTTCCCTTTTTACTACTTCTAATATATCATTGATCTCTGAAAGGGTATCACTGATATCATAGCCATCAATAGTGGCTTTTTCCTTTTTGATTGTAAGATTATCCATACGGTCACAATTTTTAAGCTTTGTAACTTGTAACAACAATCTTTGTTTTCTTAAAAAAAAATATTAATTCATAAGCAAAAGAGTTGACAGACAGATGTCATTTGCAGTATGCAGAACTGCAAAGAAAAGAGCGGTTCAGATGTTAGGGTGTGTTCGTGGCGTTGATGAATTTATTGGCGATTGCTTGCAGGTTCCATAATTTAAGGTCAAAATGTGGAACTAAAGTCGAATCAGTCAGTTAGCTTTGAAAATTCTTCAAACTATATAAAAAAATAATAATACAAATTAAAGATAATTCGGTGTTGAAATGAATGCCTTGTATAAAATTAAACGTGAGGAAAAGCGTATTTTGTGGTTAATAGAGCAGAGCAAAATAATGTACTTCATTCGCATCACGAGATAAAAAAACGTCAGCTTCTAAGGCCGTGCGTCTATTGCGTTTAATAATTAGGTCTGTTCTTTTACTTAGACATTTTACGAATTTTTACTCAAAGCCATTCCTTAACTAGAGAAAATCACAAAAGAATCGATAATACTGTCAATCACTTGGCAATATTGCCAAGCATTATACATGGGATACTATTCGAATTTGTGCTTTGATTTTATAAAAAAAAGTTCAATTTATTCTGAATCGCTTTCGTCGCTAGATGAACCAGTTAATATTAATTGTAATAAATTAGCAAACATTTAAAGACATTATTTTTAATTCTGCAACTTATGATGGACTAAAGCAAACAAAAAGTTCACATCGCAAACTGTAATTTATGGAAAAACTTAATGCATCTGTAATTTTATGAGAGAGAATTCATTTCAACCTATGCCATTTTGACAGTCTTTTCCATTTTTACTGCAAAAGTAAAGGAACAGCCACAGACCTCTTCTAATTTTCTAATTTTGTGTCACTTATGAAAGTGTTGAAAAGAAAAGTTCACCAAACTGCAATGTTAAAACGGAGAAGAATGTACCTACTTTTACAATATTAATTAATTGAAATTCAGTGTTTTATTTCCTCTACAATATTCTAGCAAATCTCAGGCAAAATAAAACGTAAAACAAATCAGCCTATACCATAATTTATTATCTTGCTTCCGGAGCATGATCAATTTTTGACAGCTAAACATTTTGTCCTCCACCATAGGTCGATAGT
This sequence comes from Cheilosia soror, assembly GCA_949372485.1. Taxonomy (NCBI): domain Eukaryota; kingdom Metazoa; phylum Arthropoda; class Insecta; order Diptera; family Syrphidae; genus Cheilosia; species Cheilosia soror. Next base: position 38,747,666 of record OX443563.1, read on the forward strand.
GTCAACAAATTGTCAGAGGATAATTTTGTCCAAGGATAATTTTTTAGCGCATTCGATTGGCACTCAAGTGACAGCTCTTCTCCTGAAAAGAAGAGAAATTTACTTCTGGATTTGAATTCAGAATCGCGGAGAGTTCTTCCAGACGGTTCTGGACTTCTGGACGACCAATTGAAAACGACATTAGCTTTGCTGCTTCTGTTAGTTTTGTAAGCGCTTGTCCCGTCTTCTGACCATACGTTCGCCACCATTTTCAATCGTTTGGTCTGTCAACTGTCAACGGTTCGACGGACAGAAAAGTAGAAAGTAAACCTACTTTATCCGTCGCATCCGGCACGTTCGTTGCTCATGGGTCACGTTCCATAAGCTACTGTGTATTTTATCAACCTGTCAGTCGAATACATTGCCGCAACGGATGTGACGGATTCTATGGGTCGGGGCCTTACGGCTTCCTATAGAGGGTTGCTCCTTTATTGGAAATTAGTTATTGGTCGCTTGGCCATCCGATGCAATGTGATGACGACTGTAGTCAGCTGTTATCCGACTACACTTTTCTACTCATCTAATAAGCAGTCCGTTGGGTGAAGAAGTTGCTTCTTCGTGACAATTTCTTCCCTGATTCCGTTGTTGTTTTGTGTCGTAGAGATCCAATCTTCCTGTATCTCGAGCCATTTCTCTAATGGCTAGAATGCCCGCTTGTTTTGCAATTTCTTTTTATTCTTTTTATTTTAATGAGGGTTTTTTTATATGTTAATTTTAAGATTATCAAAGCATAAATGCAACTGCATTTATAATCCCAGTTCACCTACCCATTTCATATTCAATAATGTTTATGAAGTCATCTTTCACAAAATGCAGCCTATAAAGCATTGGCATACTATACATGGACTGCTAGCAGCCAATTTTTCGTTGAAGCAAAAATAAGCACTAGCTCTTTTGGTTCACGGCGGAGAGAAACGAAAACACTCAAATGTCATCGAACAATTCGTGCGATTTGGTTTGTGTCGAGGTTTGTGTGCTGAGTATGCCATACTGCCATCTGTTATAGATCGTTTGAAATATTTTGAATAAGTCGTTATTTTTGCGCAGTTGCAATGTTTCTACAATGGATGGCACTGTGTTCTATGTAATAAAAATAGCAAAGGTGCGCAGAGGTTGAAATCTCTTTCCTACTTTCGCCGAACTAAACCAAAACGGCTTAATTTTTCCTCGCAGGTTTGTATGAAACTGACATTTCACTAGCAGTCCATGTATAGTATGTCAATGCTATAAAGTCTTTATTTTATTATTAATTGTGTCTTTATCGTTTAAAGATAAAGATTCTTTGCCTTAAAACAGTTTTTTTTTAGCAAAGTTATGGAGCTATTTCTAATGTTTCTTTTTGTTTTTCATTAATTATAATTGCACTCAACTGCAGAACAAATACCCCTTTCACAATTGTACTATTACTTGTTTAATTAATAGCAATAATAATTCAACAAAATAGCAAATTTTTACTTTCGCGCCAATAGTACCTACTTCCATTTCTCCGCCCTTATTACGTCATAATTTGATGACAGATGAATACCGATGAACAACAAGAATGAACGACATAGGGACCTTTTGCGCCTATTTGTTTTTATTTAGTTATGTTCTAGAAAAATTAACATTCCTTATAAAAAGTAACAATCTGCTACTTCTAACAATTAATTGATAGAATTATGGGGATCCGGCGAACTCAGTCAATATAAAATGCACATTATATATCACAAGAAATGGCGCGAAAATCAATTTAACGTGCGGAAAGATATCAAAAAGCAACTTTAACAATTTTTTTTGTGTAAGCTGGTAATATACCTACAATTCATTTTAATATATTGAAGTACTCGTATCTACGAGCATCATATTCAATACATTTAACAAATTCACACAAATTGAATTAATTCATTAGCTTATCATCCAAGCAGTACTTTTCGCATCAAATATCCACTAGCACCTGGCTCGGAGCGTTGCTCTGTCTCAGACTGGATGCATTTCGATGAGCATAGATACTGCAGTAGAGGTACACGATATTTTCCACAGAAGTCCACAAACTTAATATGTTCCACACGATTGTCGAAAAAGACACCTTTGCAGTTGGGATTCACACAGCAATTAGCACTACTAAGGTAATCCAAAACTGTAAATGGTAAGTCTTCGGGTCCATATTTCACAGCCGTTGACTTTACAGCTCTGGCTGCCAGTTCCATTAGAGAAGGGGGGTTCAGTGCCATATCCTGGACAAACCGCACAACCAATGGATTGTCCCTCAGGCTGAGCTGGTAAAGAATGATAAAAGTAATAAGTTCAAAAGCTTCAGAACTGCAGATAAAATACAAATTACCTCTGTTAAATTTTTAAGTGCTACTATGTCTTTTGGTAAGTGCCGTAGACGGTTCTTGTGCAAAAGTAAAGATTTAAGATTCTTCAAGTGAGCAATACTCATGGGAAGATTTTCTATTAAATTATCACAAAGCACCAAAGCCTGAAGTTGTTTGAGACAACCAACTGTATCGGGGACATCATTGATCAAGTTTCCTCCAAGCGATAGGATCTGCAAGCTAAAAAAGTTTTTTAATAGTTGAATACATAAATGGATTTAATAATAAAGTAAATAGTTTCGTAAGTTACACTATGAACTAGGCTCAGCTACTCGGAACCGTTTGTTTGATTTTGTATTAGTTGCAGTGGAAAAAACCGTTAATTTGTGATTTCCCTGGATTGAACCTTAAAACCCTTCCCTCCAGTACACTAATCACTGAGCCAGTGGGCATATTTCCATACAAATATTATAAAAAGTTGGTGTATCTGTATCCACTACTACATATTGATCGAAATTCTGAGCTTTTATGCCCCGTTTAGACGGTCAATTCACTTGGTGCCGTGAAATAAAGTCGAATCGAATCGGTCAGGCCGATGGTAACACTTTTACTTGATTTTTTTTTTCGTTAATCCTTAAGCTAGCCACGTGTCCAATTTGTTGCAGGGAATGCCACATTTGTGTATATAAATATATCAATGTTGCTTAACTTTTTTATTATTCACTAATAAACTCCACGTTAAAAATTGGTTCAATACAGAAATGGACAATTGCTATTCAGTCTTCAATATTCTAAACAGGGCTGCCAAAAATCATGATTTAGCATGATTTTCATGTTTTTTGAACTCAAAATATGTTTTAATGTTTTCGAGTCCAAAATCATGTTTTTTTTTTATATTAAAAAAAATAAAGAGTTGTTCTTCATTCTAATCGCTTTGTAAAGCAACATTAACACCGAGTTCAACATGTCTAACCTACCCCACACGAACACGACTATACTATTTTAAATGAAACAAAGAAATTATTATTTTTTTCTGATTTACTGATTGGGTTGGATAACGCTTAAGGATTACTGGAAGCTACCAGAAAGAAGAATTCCCAAGTTAAGGTAAGAGTAAAACTGCCATGCAAATTCTGCCAACTTCTTATCTTATATCCAGGAACTTGAAAGAGAACTTCAAAAATTCAAAAAATCATCACCATCATCGCCAACAACGCAGGATTACTGCAAAAAATTTCAATTGAAAAGTACAAGTCAGGAGCAAATTTCCAATTCAAACTTTTTGCCACGAACGAAAACACCCTTTCTTTGGAATTGGAATTGGAAGTTTCGTTATTTAAAGTCTTTTAAAACTTGTTTTCTTAATACAATTTGATGGATTAATTAATTACATTATGATTGGAATAGTAACATGTGAAATTTTCTCTTTATAAATGCATCAAAAGTACCTATTAGAATTAGAATTTTGAATTTTCTACTTATAATATTTTTTTAATCAAAATTTGGCTGTCAATGTTAATTTTCCTATCAGATTGATGCGTTGCCAACTTAGTTTTCATTCTTCGATGTTCTTTTTTTTTCGGCAATCCTTGATAGAGACGCTGATAGGGACGAAAGAAACGCGGCTAGTCACTCATTATTTCCTTTTTCAAAGCTCGTATTTTCCTGTCACTTTCTGTTTTGAAATTAGCAGCAAATGGTAGTATTTTTTTTTTTAATAAATAAATTTTTTTCCAAATAAGTTTTTTCATGAACTTCTAAGTTACGAAAAAAGTAACTATTTATTTTAAAAAGTTTGGAATTCGAAATTTCGTTATTTAAACTGTTTAAAAACTTGTTTTCTTAACACATTTTGATTGGATAATTAATTATCCTACGCTAAGAATAGTAAAATGTGGCATTTTCAGTTTATAAATGCATCAAAAGAGGTTTGTTCGCATTTCATTAATTCGTTCGTTTGCTCTCATGTGAATGGTCCTTAAGAGTCTCGAAAGTGTTAAAGATTCTACTTTAATTTACTTCTCTGAGATAGATTGACAATAAAACAGGCCTAATATTCCACTGGTAATAAGGTTACTGTTTATATATTAACCTAATTTATTACAAAAAATGAATGTGAATGTGTATTGATCACGCCTGAATGATTTGCAATTATTTTAGGTTAGCAAATATGCATTTCTTTTTCAATCAGAACATATACTAATAACAACGAAAGATTTGTAATATTAAAAACAAACAAACAAATTTTCCTACACAGAAATACAGCAATAAGTTACTATTAACCGTTGCCCTTTGGTTTCTACATTGATAATGTATTCGCATAATCTATTCTTTATATATATGCGGTAGACGCAGCCTATAAGTCTTATCTCTATACTCGTATTAGTTTTTGCATTTATATATGTAAGTACACGCGACGCAAAAATCTATATTTTTTTGTTTTTATATTTATTTTAGAAATAGAACATACAATAACACTATCACAAATTTTAGCGCAGTAGCGCAGTGGTTAGTGTGTTGGACTACTGTGCGAGGGATCCCAGGTTCGATCCCCGGAAAAACCCAAATTACATCTTAAAGTTTTTTCTACTGCGCCACCTCTCGCGAACGTCTGACAAACATCCGAGAGTATGCCTGTCATGAAAAAGCTTCTCAATTGAGCCGTTCGGACTCGGCATAAAATTGTAGGTCCCTTCCATTCGTCACAAAAATAGAAACTCACACAAAACGAATGGTTGCGAGAAGCTAGGCCTTGGGTGTCACCCGCCTGTTGCGCCACCTATTTATTTATTAATTTTTTTATCACAAATTTTAATAGTAATTTTGAAATATGAATGTCTTCCAGAAAAAACGTATTATAAATTCGTACTGTACTATTTTAAACAAAGCGCGGTACCTACTAATAATAATTTGTATGTCCAGGTTAAAATAGAATTAGCTATTCTGAGCTACAATAACTTACGGTAAAGGTTAAAATTAATTATTAGTATACGGCCCAAGGTTTTTAAAAATAAAAAAAATAGCATAATGAGATTTTCAGACTCTCCTATTTCGATTTAGTTGTATCCTATGACTTATTTTTTAACGTGCCAATAAAATTGAAAGTTCAACCATTAAAGTGTAAAATAAAAATGTCAACATAAATCAAAATATTTAAATATAAGCATTTACAGCACCACTTTTTTTGATAAGCCTAAATACAAATGCAAATGACGTGAATAAAATAGGAATTTGTTGAATGTATTGTGTATGTGTATATTGTTGTATATATGCCCAATAATTATAACTGCAACCTGATTATTATTTTTTTTTTCGCTTATTTTTCTTGCTGTGATTATCAAATGTGTTGACAACATTGTGAAATACAATTGGGTCCGGCTGAGTTATGACGACTGTAATTTATTGTTCTCTGTATCTATCCAGATTAAACGAATCATTCTGAATGGCAGATGATAGATTCTGAATGACAGATGATGCTCAATTTTCCAAGCTTCTGCTCGAAGCTTGTATGGTTTCGCGCGATTTTACTTTTCTTACTAAATGACCAGGTGAACTTCGTGCCACCTAAAATTGATTTCTTTGTAACTAACTCCTATTAATCCCAATCAAAAACTAAAATTTATTGAGATCGGCAATATTGGCCTCGTGTAGGTACAGTTTAAATTTCGTTTGGTGATAGAATGAAACTCGTCCGTAATTCAAATGAACATACGCCCGTTTGTTCAGATCCAATCCAATCTTCACAGGAACACTTCCGGGCCAATGCCTAAGAATCCCTGAAAATTGAGCTTAATAGGTTCGGTGCGACTTTCGAGATATGTAGAAGATTTTAAGGCTCCTTTTGTATGGGAATTGTCACTTTCTTTTTTGCTAAACCGCCTGAATCAAGACTTTGCTCGTCGTACAAAAGAATAATCATCGAAAGTCTCGAGTTTTTGCGAGATTAGAGCACTACAATTGATTTTTATATAAGCAAATTTTCAAGTCAAAAATAGTTTTTGGAACACAAGTCACTTAAATTTTTTAAAAATATTTATAATAATAATTTTTATACGCATGTAAAGTTTTCTTCGTCGTAAGACTACGATCGAAAGAGACCGCCAGAACATTTGCCCACCGCGTCTCCCTTAACCCCTCAGCAAACACCCCTTCAGAATTAAGTGCAGAGGGACCAGTGGCAACACTCTCAACGCGCCATCAGAATCAGATCTGCCGCCACCGAAGTGCTGAGTTTTATTGAGCGACCACAACGAAACCCCTGGTTCGATGAGGAGCGCGGGAAAGTACATTCAGCAGCCAATACTGCAGCCTATCGCAGTCGATGCTGCAAACTAAAAACAGATCTGATTCGAGAGCTGCCAGCGAGTTCTAAGGGCAAAAAAAAGGGAGAAGCATCGACGTCTCAGAAGAAAAAAAAGAGCACGAGAAGTAAGCGGTCGAGTCTATTGAGGGAAGTTATTGCGGAGCAATGTTCGGATGTTTTAAATAAAGAAATAAATAGGTGGCGCAACAGGCGGGTAGACATAGACACCCAAGGCCTAGCTTCTCGCAACGCTGTCAGGCAGAAAGATCCATTCATTTCGGACGACGATATTCAAAATTTAAGGCCGCCCGACCAAAATGAGTCCAACAAGGCTGCTGGCCTACCGGCCGAGCTGTTTAAAGCGGCGGGAGATGACTTGAAAAAATCTGCAAAATTTGGTTGGAAGAAAGTAGACAAATCCGATAAATGGAATCTCAGCATCGCTAGCCCCATCCAGGGTTGTCAGGTTTTAAAAACCGGAATCGCCAAAAGTAAAATATAAAACCCCAAAAAATTTGTGCAACTAGTAATTTTTACGTAAAAACAACTTAATGCAAATTCCCCAAGCTTCTGAAACTCTGGCTGTCCTATTATCATTTTGTACACCTTGTTCCAAATTTTCAAAACGTCTTCTTATTCGGGAACTTTCTAGATAGATGAAATTCATTTTGATTTGATTCATTTGATTAATGGCTCAACTCCAAAATGTCTGCGGAACAACGCTGGTACCTACCTAGGTATCATATATTGGGTTTCGGTAAAATTGAAGCTGCAAGTACACGGCATGTAGCAAGCCACATACGTGTAGCTCTGACGTCAACAGAAAGTGCAGAAAGAGAGCTTGTACACGGCATACCTATGGACCATTCGCTGACGTAAAAATGACGTACAATCAGTGCTGCTATGATAACATTTTGAGAAATCTGCAATTATGAAAAAAATTCTGCAATGCAGATTTCTATGAAAAATATCTGTATTCATAAATATTGCAACATCAAAAAATTTAATTTTGAAAAGTTAAAGCTAACACATTCAGTACAGCTTCATAAGACCAGAAGTTCGACTGTTTTAGACAGCATTTCTACTTATACAGAGCAAAAAACTCTATACTTTCCTGTTCTCCTCTATGCAGCTCACAATCACTAAACAAACCAAATAAATGCAGACAAAATCTGTCATGCAGATTTTGGGATTTTTAAAATCTGCCGCTGGGCTGAAAATCTGCAAAATGCAGACAAATCTGCACTTATGGCACCGCTGGTTCAGGGCCAGGCCCACCCCGGACTGTGGCGGCAAAAGTAAAGTAAAGTAAGTATCTGTACGAGATGCTCGCGATAATACTCCACTTTTACTGAGTTTATTTTTTGTTGTATGGAACTAGCTTGTCAACTTAGATTTTCGAACATTGTAAAGTTAAACTATACTTACGAAAATTGCAAACTGATTGACTTCTTATGTAACGACTATTGCTGATCGTGTAAATACAATAACATAATGTATTGTGAGTTAATTTATGCCCCTATTGTGTAAGTCAACTACAACTACAGTTGAGTTGTCTCCTGGTTTTATGTCATTCAAAATTCGGTATTGCACAACCTTGATAGAAAAGTTGTCTGTCTATAAGTTGCTAGTTAGTTTGGGTTGTGTGAAAGTTGGGTTTAATTGAAGACAACTCAACTCAACTAAGTTGAGGGGGCATTATAGAATTTATTGTTACATTTGTTGGAATTGAAATCCCAAAAGGAAATATTCTGTGTACAGACATTAAAAACAAAATAATTATCAGCTCAAAAATACCAAGTCGTGAGATTGATAATCAACTCATATCAATTCAAAGGTTAGGTATAATAAGCCCACTTTCTAAAGGATCAATTTTAACGGGAGATAGTAATATTCTTCAAATAATTACCTATGCATTTTCCATATATCCTTTGATATGCTCGGGATCTTATTGCCACCAATGTACAAGTACCTCAAATGTCTGAGCTCCAAAATTTGATCTGGAAAGTGAGTCAGTAAATTTCCACTCAAATTCAATTCCTTAAGGGTAGAATTTTTAGAGACCAACGATTTGGGCAATGACTTATTGGTAAGTAAATTATTTTTTGCAATTAACGTGACCAACGGTAACGTGCTCACCGCCTCGGGCAATTCAGTTAAAGTATTTGAACTCAAATCCAGAATTTTTAAGTTAACAAACTGTTTAATCGCAGGCGGAATAATCCGGAGACGGTTGTGGTTCAGAAGCATTGTTTCGATATCCTTTTGACTTTTTAACTTTGTTTTAATCTCCGAATGAAGGTCATCTTCCAGAGTGATCTCGATTAAATTCATGCGACCGTAATCTAATGTTTTTTGCTCCCGAGAATCGGTATCGCTACTGTCGGAGGTATAGACTTCCATTGTGAGTTCAAATTGATCTGCCTTACTAATTCGCACGGGAATGTACACATAAATTTAATTTATTGATCGAACTATGAAATTCACATCACGGATCGCGATTATCACTCTCTGACTTGTAACTGCGAACTGAGACTGCTTTCAGACAGTTGCGGTTGCGGATCTCCAGCATTGCAGTATGTTGTTATCAACTCAGAGAAATTTTAAATTTTATTGAAACATTACACATTATACGACTAGGGTAGTGGAAGGGCAATTTAGAAGAAAGACTGATAATTTCAATTGACGAACGAGATTCGTGACAAAAAAAAAATCAAAACAAAATCGCCTTCTTATCAATTGTTTTTGAAGAATGTACTTAAATATTCTAATTTATTTTTAGTCATTCTGGTTCGATTTAATACATATGTATTATGAAACCAAGAGTAAATGGGAATTGCTAATAACTATTTATACTATAGGCTTCAATTTGAGGAGCTTACTTACTTACTTAGGCGACTCTACAGTTCGGGGTGAACTGAGGCCTCAGCTAACAAGTCTCTCCAGTTAGCCCGATCCTTAGCTAACTGCCTCTCAGTTGCTCACTCCTAGTCGATTGAGGTCGCCTTCGACTTGCGCGCGCCACTTAAGGCGAGGTCTTCCTCTACTGCGTTGTCCCTCCGGGTTAGACTCGAAGACTCTACGAGCCGGAGCATTTGTTTCCATCCGCTCTACATGTCATAGCCATCTTAAACGACTTACTCGCCTCGTTTGACAAATCCACATCCAAATAAACGTTGTCGCTGCTCTCTATAGCAATCGCCGTGGTATACATCACAGTTTTTCATCCGTTTTTTGCCTGGCCCATCCCATCGCACTTCCTGGATGGCGGTTATGTCTGCCCTGTGGCAGTCAAGGGCCTCTGCTAGTTGTTCGGCTGCACGTGGTCTGTTTAGTGTGCGAACATTCCATGTGCAGATCCGAAGGTCATTGTCCTTATTTCGTTTTCCAGGGTCGTCAACAGTAAATCCGTCCTTTTCCGAGGCGTGTTGCTGTTTCATAACATTTTATTTTTTTTTCCGTGGTAGGGAAGTTACCCCGACGCACAACCCCCAACCTGGAGAACCAGTTCCATGTCATACCCCTAGGACGAGGGGCACCAGTAACCCACTTTGGAGTTTGAGCGCTGCCGTTGGCCCATTAAAGGTTCATCCGTCACCAACTCTTTTCCAATACCCTGGCGTAGTATTGGAGATCCCTATAGACCTGGGATCCGAATATGTCGAAGCAGCTCTTATAGGGATGTCACTAGATAGTTCAGCCTGTCTGGAACTGTAGGCCCCACCGTTGGTTTCATCTAGGGAGTTCATCCGCTGCCGCCTGGAGACAAAAGGAAGCGCTTTAGTGAAGAGCCACTCCTCCCCCCTCTCTCGTCCGCTGCCACCAACGACCTTCCAAAGGGGTTGGGTACCCAATATCCAGTCGAGGTACTAGGCACCCGGCTATCACCAACGTGGAGGTAAAAGTAGGGGTTGATAGTGAGAGGCTAAAGTGAGGACGCTTGTGTTCTCATATAATCACATGACTACCTTTTGACGGCCAATTTAAGGAGCTCCATAAATGTAAAGTCTATATAAATAACCTGGGATAGCAAATTGTTACCAAAGTTAAAATCACCCTCAAGTGCGTTTCAGGACATTTTGTGACCAATTAAAATAAAAGTTTTGTTTATGAAAGAGCTACGAAGGCCAAAGAACGCTTCAAAAAACACGTCTAAAAATGTCAAAAAAAGCAGTCTCAAAAACGCCTTTAAAAACGTACCAAAATAACGCCTTAAAAACCGCTCCGAAAAACACCATAAAAACGCTCCGAAAAACAAATACAATGTTGAACAACAAATGCATCCACAACGCGTGACTGTTTAGTGCGGATTTTTTGACTGGAGGCATTATCGGACCATTCTTCTTCAAAAATGCGGCTGGTCAATTTATTAATGGTGTTCGTTATCGTGAAATGATAACCCAGTTTTTAATGCCTGAATTACAAGGTATGGATGTGAGCAACATGTAGTTTAAACAAGACAGTGCCACATGCCATACCTACATCCAGAGAAACAATTCAATTACTGCATGAGTCATTTCCTAATCGTGCAATTGGCTATTTTTGTGATCAGAATTGGTCATCCAGATCTTGGCTATTAAATGCCATTGGACTTTTTTCTTTGGGGTTTTTTGAAGTCAAAAGTCTATGCATGAATTATATGATTTCAGTAAAATTAGTTATTTGATTTCAGTGAAGTTCTAGTCACGAATGAATTTTATTTTTAAAATTCCTTAGTTTTTTAAAATAATATTTAACAAGTAATATATTACATATATATAATATTTAACAAGTATTTAATTTGGTAGATAGTCCATGTATGTATTTATATGTTAGGTTATGATAACAGCAACTTAGCGGATAACAATAGCCTGGCTGCCCAATTGCTTGCAGGTCGAATTTGGGTGCATGATATTCGACATGTAACTCTTCCCCCCTAAGAGCGAACTTAAGAAGTTGGTGTGGTTCAAGTTCATAGTTCGTAACTGATGGTTAGCGTGGGGCAATGAAGGCGATTTTGTGGTTCTGCACCTTTAAGTCGTCGATATGTGTTATAAGCTTGCTCAAAGTCTCACCATGTATCTATCCATCGGTTTAAGGTAGCGGTTTTTTTTTGGGATGTGGATTATGGATTATGTTCAAAAGCTCAAGAAACAAAGTAAACTTTTTTTTTAATATATTAACTTAACATTTCATTTAAACAAACAATTTTTTTCAATCAATTATTCAGCATCCATTTCAAAATTAGCTTTGTAAAATGGTAGTATAATGTATTAATTAATATATTTCAATTAAAATCCACTTTTTGATTATGGATCCAATTAGACTGAAGCGAGGCAAAACAATCCCACAATTCACTATATTTTACTATCTAATCGTGGGTTTTTTCCTTATTTTTTGTTTATGTACTTTCCTTTTTTTAGTGTCCACTGTTATTTTATAATTCTTAACTACCTTATGTTCATTAAATCTAGGGGCCAGCTTGTTTCTTCTGTCGTCCGATTCATAAATAATGTCATTTTGTGTGTAGTCAGGTGGATCAATACGTCTCTCGTTACGTTTGTCAATAATGTTTTGTTTATGACTTAAGCTGCGCTTATGAACTAATTTTGATAATACGGTATAGTCTTTAATGTGTTGAAGTAAATAGTCTTGCTCGGTTTTCGGGGTCTCTTTTATTGATAATGGGCTAGGTTTGTTTATATGTCCGTTTAACAATTCGAAGGGCGATAGTTTAGTTGTAGAGTGAATACTATTGTTATAGGTGATGACAGCTTCATCAACAATTTCACTAATTGGTTTACTATTGTTTTGTGCTTTTATTATTCGAATCAGTTCAGTTAGTGTTGAGTGGAATCTCTCCACTGGAGAATTTCCATTGGAACTTTTCGCACATATTGTATGTAATCGAATGTCATAGATATCTAAAAATTCTTTGAAAATAGATGAAAGAAATTCACTACCATTGTCTGATATTATCAATTTAGGTACCCCATGTTGGGAGAAAAAGTGCTTTAATGACCTGATTAAATTTATGCTGTTCCTAGCGGATATCAAATAAACACTTGCAAACTTGGTGAATTTATCAATAATAGTGAAAAAGTTTTGTTTATGTATAGAATATATGTCTACATGGATTATTTCCAAGGGTCGAGAAGGTGTTTCGCTAATTTCAAATTTAAATTTTTCTCTCTTTCTATCATATTTATATCTTTGACAAATGTCACAATTATTAATGATACGGATTATGGTGTTCTTCATGTTAGGGAAGTAGGAAGATCTTTTTAAATGTTCTAAAGTTTCGTTGATGCCTCTGTGATTTGAGGTCTTATGATATTCTCGCACAAGTTTTTCTTGTTCGTCAATCCCGACTATATCATTTAATAAAACATTACACCTGACTAATTTTGTATGGTTAGAATTGCTGAAATATTTCGAGTACACAAATTGGACAGTTTTAAATGTAGTATCATCCGTAAGTATAGCAGATGTTCTTTTTGTGTTTAAATAGTTTTTAAAAATACTGATCATAACTGATTCATTGTTTAGATTATCATTTTCGATTATAATTCTTTTCTTTCTTTTAAATAAAATAGTTAATGTTGGATTAAGTGTGTGCTTGTTTGTATTTGTCTTCAGAATAATCTGATTAGAGAATTCGTTCAGGGGCCGTTCAGATATCGGTATGCCGTCATCCATATTTTCTAATCCAGAATGTATAGTAGACAAAATGTCTTGTTCATCAAGGTTATTTTGGATAGAAATTCTGTCTAAATCTTCTATAGCTATTATATCGTTACTATTCAATTCTATCCTGGACAATGCATCAGCGTTTAAGTTTTGTTTGCCCTTTTTGTAAGTAACATAAAAGTTAAATTCCTCCAACTTAAGTTTCCAACGAATTAACTTAGAGTTAGGTTCTTTTAGGGAAAATAGCCAAAGAAGTGGCTTATGGTCCGTAATTATTTGAAATCTACGGCCGAAGAGATAAGGGCGAAAGTATTTGGTGGCCCAAACAATTGCCAACAATTCTTTCTCTATCGTGCTATAGTTTTCTTCACTTTTGGATAATGTGCGGCTTGCATATGAAATTGGCTTATCTGAACCTATAGGACCTTGCGACAATACTGCACCTAATGCAACGTTACTGGCGTCTGTTGTAAGGTTGAAAGGTTTGTCGAAGTCTGGGTACTGAAGTATAGGATCATTACATAGAAGTGCTTTGCAGGTCTCAAAGCACTTTATATATCTTGCATCCAGAGTAATAGCGTTATTTTTTCGCAGACATTCGGTCATTGGTTTGGTTAGATTTGCAAAATCCTGGATGAATTTACGGTAGTAACCGAGAAGTCCAAGAAACGATTTTATTTGCTTATTGGTCCTAGGTATTGGAAAATTTTTGACTGCGCTTATTTTTTCTGGGTTGGGTTTCACACCTTCTGGTGTTACTAAGTGACCTAAAAATGACACTTGTTTCTGAAGAAAGACGCATTTCTGTAGTTGAACTTTCAGATTAGCAACCTTCAATCTGTTAAATACTGCATCTAAGCTTTGGATGTGCTCTTGTAGTGAAGTGGAGTAAATGATTATATCATCCATGTATACAAGGCATACTTTGCCTTGAAGGTCACGGAGCACATTATCCATCACTCTCTGAAAAGTTGATGGGGCATTTTTCAGACCAAAGGGCATTCGTACGAATTCATAATGCCCGTTGTCGACCGAAAATGCAGTTTTTGGAATGTCCTCGTCTTTTATCTGAATTTGATGGAACCCAGACGCGAGATCCAATGTTGTAAAATAAATGCATCTACCTAGTTTATCCAAAATATCGTTTATGTTGGGAAGTGGATATCTATCGTCCACTGTTTTTTCGTTTAGTTTGCGGTAGTCAATCACTAACCGCCATTTTTGCACTCCATTAATATCTTTTTTCTTTGGGACTATCCATATTGGAAAGGACCAAGGAGAAAAACTAGGTCGAATAATGCCTTGATCGAGCATTTCGGTAATCTGCCTTTGAATTTCCTCCTTGTGTATGAATGGATAGCGATATGACTTTGAATGGATAGGTATATTGTCTTTAGTTTTAATTGCATGTTTAATCTGATTTGAGAACGTTAAGTCCTGTCCTTCTTTAAAGAAGATATCCTCATATTTGTTACACAATTTATAAATAGCTCCTTTTTCTTCGCAATTTAGATGGCTGGTTGTTATTAAGTCGGAGATCCTAGCATTTTTCATAGTTTCGTTATTATTAATAGAGAGACTATTAATTTCTATATAATCGTCTGGTGAAAAAGGTTGCACTCTAATCGGTTGCTCTATAAAAAAAGTCTGAGGATAATCAGAAGTATTTATAACTTCAACGGATGAGTACCAGTTACTTGCTTTGTATATACCTTCAGGTATACTTAAGTTTTTTTTTATTGTTTTTGGCAGTATGTAGATGCTACCAGATTCTACATCAACAGGAAGATAGCTCACTATTTTACTTAGCCCTGGTACTGTATAAATCTTAGATCTGAAATTTGGTTTAAATCTTAACGGGATTTGCACATTTTCCGTTTCTAATAATGAATTTGGTATATCTATTTTCATTGCAAGTAATTTCATGATGTCAGTTCCAATTAATCCGTCGAAATAATTATGAAATTTAAATACTATAAATGGTAACGTTTTTTTAGTTTTAAATTCTGATAGACCTTTCAAGTTTAACTGTTTATCAACTATTTGCGTATCAAAAATAGTTTTTATTTCTAAGGGCTCTATAGAAACAGTTTGTACCTTTTTTACAATACCTGGTTTAATGAACGATTTATTACTGCCCGTGTCTATAAGAAATTTAAGATCTGTATTGTTTATACTTCGGACATTAATATATGGTAGGGGAAACGAATCATGGTTGTTTATTTCTATGTACCCGATTGGTTGTCCGAGGCTTGAATGGGAAAATTTCTATCATCCACATTGCCTAAATATGCTTGGCGTGATGTACTTGGTACACATTCGTTTTGGTAACAGTTCTCAGACCTGTTGACCTCAACATTATATAGTTGCTCCTGCCTATTGAATGAAGAAGATCTATTTGTATTTCCACTATATGTGTCCATTGGTTCTGGAGTTGTATGTCTATATTCGGGATATCGGTTTTGACCGGAGTTATTATTTTGTCTAAAATTGTTATTTTGCCTTATATTATTGTTATTATCTTGTCTCGGATTGTTATTTTGCCTTATATTGTTGTTCTGCCTGTAGTTCCTAGTTTGGTTAGAATTTCCATCTTGTATAAAATCGGTATTTTGTCTGTAATTATTTTGTCTATAATAATTGTTGCTTTGCCTAGGGTTATTATTGAAACCAGAATTGTAAAATTGTCTAGTATATTGTTGTTGATGTTGTGGAATATGGTTTGGATTAATATCATTTTGATATTGATATGACCGTCTATTATTGTTACTTCTGTTTTGGGGATTTTGTTGTCTGTTTTGAGAGTTTTGTAAATAGTTGTAATTTTGTTCCTGCTGGCAAAAATTAAATGCGTCCGTTAGTTTGGTCGGTCGCATTGCCCTAATTGTAGATCCTAACGGTTCTCTTAGGCCGGACAAAAAGGTACTTAGACACATTTCTTGATACAAAGATCGCTTTGCTTCAACAACAGTTGAATTTCCTTCATGCACTTTCACGTGGTTGATCATTGCAGAAAGAAGTTCAATTATTTTGGAATAAAAAGTTTCTACCGACGATTGATTTTGCTTGAGCTGGTGCAAATCTCTAATGAGACTTGTCTCATTTCTCTTATCCGCGTAGTGAACTATAAGATTGCCCTTAATCTCGTCCCAGTCTATGGGAGTTCCGTACATATTAAGAGCCTCGTTGGCTTGCCCTACGACCTTATTTCGAATTGCTCTTATTATGACTTTTTTGTAATTTGAGTTTTGATTAATTTGAGGTATGAGGCTTAAAATTTCCTCAACATTATTGATAAAATCAAAAAGTGATCTTGGATTGCCATCAAACGTTGGAACATCTTTAATTGCATCCGGGATTCGGAGAGAATTAAAGATGTCCATAGCAACTGCTGCGTTTGGAAACATAATTTCAGGCAACGATTGAGTTATATAAGCCGCAATAGATTCAGAATAATTGATTGGGTGATCTACTTCCTTTTTTCGATTAATTTTTTCCTTTATCCAACTTGGAGTCAAAATGCAAACTTTTAATTTATTTTTTCGAGCTTTTGATTTAAGGATAGGAGACATAGGAGACCGATGGAAGATACATAAATGAAATTTGAACTTACTTTGCCACAATGACTAGCTTTCAGGTTGTTTTGATCTTGATTTTAGTTTTGATCTTGATTTTAGTTTTGATCTTGATTTTAGTTTTGATCTTGATTTTAAGAAAATCCTTCAATGACTAGCTTTCAGGTTGTTTTGATCTTGAAAATCCTTCGCCCCGGTAAACGGTCGGAGTGTGCAGGTTCTTATATCCAGGTTCTCGTTGTAGCTACTAATGATTCACTAATTGATGACTGGTATAAATTTTTTCCGTCGACTGCGCCAATTATATGATTTCAGTAAAATTAGTTATTTGATTTCAGTGAAGTTCTAGTCACGAATGAATTTTATTTTTAAAATTCCTTAGTTTTTTAAAATAATATTTAACAAGTAATATATTACATATATATAATATTTAACAAGTATTTAATTTGGTAGATAGTCCATGTATGTATTTATATGTTAGGTTATGATAACAGCAACTTAGCGGATAACAATAGCCTGGCTGCCCAATTGCTTGCAGGTCGAATTTGGGTGCATGATATTCGACATGTAACTCATGCAAACCCACGAGCCACGACTACCAACGCCTTGAAAGAGTAAATTCTATTATTAAAAGTATTAATGAAATTCAGCTACATTTATGCGAAACGGTCATTGGAAATTTCAATAAAAAAGAACGTACTTGCCAGCAAAAGCTGTGGTGGCCTTTTACCCGATATGCTATTCCATTCATAGCCCCAATCTGTATACTCAGCGAATCAATAAAAAATGTAAGCTTTCTAATTAAAAATTTGTATTTTCTATCAAAATTACATTATGCGTGAATTATGGAACACCCTTTAGTTGCAGTGGATCATTTTAGTGATACAAGATTGTTAGGGCGCTTGAGATCCAGCATGATTTGTTTCGTGATGGAGCACTTGATGCAGTTTGATCACCCGCGATTGTTAGCGCTTATCGCATTTTGTTTAATAAAAAGTTTACACGTAGCGCTAGCGAGAAGCATATCATTCTTTTCTCCTTTTCCGTTAGAATAGACAAAGTTGTGCCATGCCTAGCGACTTCATCTATACCTTGCAATTTCCTGGAATGTCTCTATGGCCTAGCACCGATAAAATGTAAATTTTAAATTATTCCTCCATCTCGGTCAGAGATAAGCGGCAATTAAGGACAGTCTTGGACTTGTAGATGCGACCGAGTCCTGGGACTTAATCGCGGCTTCACTATCGGTTTTGCGGATATTAAATGATATCGTAACCACGACACCTTAATCGCCATTATTTCCGCCTCGAACACGATACAGTGATTAGGAAGGCAGAATGAGATAGACCAATTTAAATTATGAGAGAAAACACCCCCCACTCCTGTTTCCGTTTTGGACCTATCTGTAAAAAAGCAGACGGATCCCCTGCGAGACACTACATCACTCTCCCAGTCAGTCCTGTGGGGCAGGGGCGTAGCGAGGGTTCGAGCCGTGGGGGGGTGACTTTCATTGAAATGCCGACTTATTTCAGGAACTTGCCGACTGTATCGGGCCAGCGGTTATCGAGTTATAGCGTCATCGAGTTTCACCCCATAGAAGATGTTTTTTGTATGGGAGGTGCCACGCCCCTTTGTCCAATTTTGACCAATTTTCACAATCCCTGGCCAATACCTAAAATTGCTTCAAAATTTGAGACCAATCAGTTCAGTGGTTTTCGAGATATAGGATTTTGAATGTTTTTTTTTTGTATGGGAGGCGTCACGCCCCTTTGTCCAATTTTGACCGTACCAACTCAGTAAACTCGCTAAATTTTAATGTTTTCAGTCGGCAAATTCAGCGATGCCGACAGTCTTTTTTTAAATCGAATAGAAATTCGCTAAATTTTAATATGTTCGGTCGGCAAATTCACCGATGCCGACAATCTTTTTTAAAACCGAATCGAAAATCTATAAATTTTAATGTGTTCAGTCGGCAAATTCACCGATGCTGACCGTCATTTTTAAAATCGAAACTCGGAAATGTACATACAGTCAAAAAAATATAAATTCGCATTGTGGAACCTTTGAAAATGCCGTCTTGTATACATTTACGAGTTTGAAAACATATATGTACCTAATGAAAATCCAAACTCAACTTTTATTTTTTAACATTTTGTTCCGAGTCAAATTTTAAAATTTGTTTAATTTTTTTTGATTTTTTTTTTTTTAATTTTTAGAATTTTTTGTTTAGCTGCTCAAGTTAAAATGTTACTTCCTTGATTTGCCGACTCTTAAAAACGGTGGGGGGGTGTCGCACCCCCCCCCCCTCGCTACGCCCCTGCTGTGGGGTATGTAGGGGAGGAAATTTGGCTCAAAAAACGATACAAAGAATTATTTTAAAAACGCCCCAAAAAATACGGCTCAGGAACATCTCAAAGAACGCGCAAAAAGCAGCTCTAAAGGCGCCTCAGAGAACCCGCCAAAAAAAAAACGCCTTAAAAACTCTCCCAAAAACGCAAAAAAAAACTCCTCAAAAAAGGCTTTAAAAAAAACAAATTAAAATAAAGCTCCAAAAATCGTCTCTAAAAATGATTTAAAAAACTCATCTAAAACACTCCAAAAAACGACTCGTTTTAGAGACGCACCTGTTTTTGCCATGTGCTTTTGATAGTTAAGGTCGAGTCGTGGAAACAAAAAGTACCCAATCTATGCTTTAGGTATGGACTCTTTCACTCTCTTTGCGCAATATCATAATTTTCTCCGACATCTCCTGGCTCCCTCTAGGCTTAGGCCTAATTCAAGGTTAATTTTTTCAGATGTTTTAATAAAAAGTAGCTACATTTTCTGGCCGTATAAAAACATTCGACTTTATTCACACACGCCTCTCTTCTTCGTCACAAATATTTGCAATAAATTCTTTTCAATTTCGTTCAACCAATTTCATTTAATAGATTCCCCCAGAAATGCCTGGTCCATATTGGTAACCACCGCCCGCTGCAACTGGAATTGGCGAAGGAACACCTCCTAATCCAAGCCCTCCTCCGACAATACTACTGCCCAAGTTGCTGTTGTAGTAGCTTGATGGATATGAGTTGTAATATCCAGGACGAGAATATGGGTAGCCTAGTCTTGAACTACTATATCCACCTGGATATCCAGCGTATCCACTGTAACCATTGTATCCAGTGTTGTATCCAGTGTTGTATCCGCTATTGTAATACGCGGGATTGTTGTATCCAGAAATACCTACAAATACAATAGTGCAATATGTTTTCTGCATACAATAGACCTTGAATAATCACCTCCAAGTCCAGCTACTCTTGGTGGAGTGTACGGGCTATAATAGCCACTGTTGTAACCGCCACCAATAGCGCCAGGGTATCCAACAGCTCCATTGTATCCAGAAAGGCCGTTATATCCAATACCGCTATTATACCCTAAAGTTCCATCAACACCTAATCCACTAGTATATCCACCAAGACTATTGTAGCCGATTCCGCGTTTCTCTTGTTTCTTCTCCCGATTTACTGGATTAATCTCCACCTCACTGGGTGATGGTTCAGAGTCTACAGCTAACTCCTCACTGCTCACCGCCACAGCAACAATAAGTACAGCAAAAATTATCTTCACAGAAAATATTAGAAATTAGTCACAAATTGTATCCAAAGGATATTTAACTCACAAAGCACTTCATATTCGGTAAGCTTTTAGTGGAAAGAAAATCACAAAACAATACTTAGTTCTAAAAGTAAATGTGTATCCAAGAGATTCGAATCGATAACTGATGCTGTTAACTTGTATCTATCATGCTTTTATACAGCCAGCCTAAAGCCAAGTCAACGCTATTAGCACGCTCGTTGCAAAGAATCGTTGGCTCTAAAATATTAGTGTAAACGGAGAAAATTGCGTACGTAAAATATCTTTGCAGATACCTACAATCTACATGAGAGCTAACTACATTTTGGCGGTCATAACACACACCAAGATTACACAAGGTAACAATGGTGCTCATTCAATATGGGATTTATTTTTTTTGTTAACTGTGGGTACGTGTTGTTTTATATTTACAATGATTCCATTTGTAGGCGGACAGACTTACAAGTCAACATTGCAAAATATTCAAAAGGTATTTCCGAACCGCAGAAAGAAACAAGCGTTTTCTATTGCTTTGCAAAGAGCAGCTATATATACATTTTTGAATTTGATACAGAACATAATATTGTTGATCTACTTCATTAGAACTTCCTGTCATTTTGTATTCGGCTTGGATTTGGAACATTTTGTCCAGTCTCATAAATAGAACACGGTACCAAACAAGTTGGTCAGTCATGACATGACCATGAGTCATATGATGAGATGCGATGGGCCATCCTGTCAACCTTAATTTGTAATAAATTTTCAATGGTATTTCACAAATATTTTGACCAAATTGTTCTTGAGTGCCTTAATCTTCACTAGATTGTTGGCACAGCATTGATTTTTAATGACACCCGAAACAAAAGTCCGTGGCACCAAGCAACATCACCAAAACGACTGATTGCACGGTTATTGAACTCAAAAAGCAATAAATTGACGCAGCTCATTTTGCTGGAACCACAGCGCAGCGTGCCTAAGTCCAAATCGTGCCTCGGTAGCGCTCTCCATTGACTGTAAAGTTTCTTTCATTTCGTCGTCCTGGGAGCAGTCTCTTCACCAATCATAACAATGCTAATTAACATCGGCATTTACTTACTGACTTACTTACTCAGGTGGCGCTATAGTCCGGGGTGGACCTGGGCTAACTGCCTCCAGTTGTACACTCCAATGTGATGTCATTTTCAGACTTAATAGCCGAGCCGAGGCTGACAAAGTCCCGAACTACCTCAAAGTTATAGCTGTCTATGGTGACGTTCTGTCCGATTCGTCGATGTTGTGTGTCCCTTCTTGTTGACAGCATATATTTTGTTTTGCCCTCATTCGCCACTAAACCCATTTTTGCCGTCTCTGTACTAATACTCGCAAAGGCAAAAGTGACAGCTCGCTGTGTTCTGCCAATGATGTTGATGTCGTCAGCGTATGCAAATAGTTGCACAGACTTTTGGAAAATTGTGCCCCTGGTGTTGGGTTGCGAGTTTCGCACAATTTTCTCAACAATGATGTTGAAAAAGTCACATGACAGCGCATGATCTTGTAAAGATCCTTTTTTGACATCAAAGGTATCGGTAAGTTAGTTTCCGACCTTTACAGAGCATCGTGCGTTCTTCATTGTCATTCTGCACAATCTGACAAGTTTGGCAAGAATACCAAAATTAGACATGGCTCTGTATAGCTCTCTATAAATGCTGTCATATGCAGTCCTAAAATCGATAACTAGATGATGAATCGATTGGGGCTTCTTGGGTTTTCTCAAGAATCTGCCGTAGTGTGAATATTTGGTCAGTTGTGGACTTCCCAGCACAACCGCATATACTGATAGGGTCCAATCAGTTCGTTGACAAATGGTTTCAGGCATTCATATGGCAGACAGGATCTTGTAACCAATGTTAAGGAGACTGATGTCTCTATAGTTGCCACGGCGTCTCCTTTCTTGTGGACCGGCCAAACGATGATGATCCCATTGCTGTATGCTCTCTACCAAGCCATATCCCGCTGCCTTGCGAAGTTCGGCAGTTAAATCGTCTGGTCCAGCAGCCTTGTTGGACTTCAGCTTAAATGTTGCTTTCCTCACTTAATTTTATGAACGGAAGTCTTGTCTTTCATCGCCAGGTTGAATGGTTCATTCTGCCTGATAGCGGAATTTTTGTCGTCTTCGCCGTTTAACAGACTGCAGAAATGGGTTTTCCATGTCCTCAGTACCGACTGTGACTTCACTACAAGGTTTCCTTGTTTGCCAACTAATAATAGGCACTAAAATTGATTTTAAATAATCTCTATGGATTCCCATAGGAAACTACTATTTGATTGTAAATGTGCGAGGGGTCACAAGTTTGATCCCCGGAAAAACACAAATTATATCTTAAAGTTTTTTTCCACTGTGACACCTCTCGCGAACGTCTGACAAACATCCGAGAGTACAACTGTCCAGAAAAAGCTTCCCAATTCAGCCGTTATAAAAAAGATTGTAAGTAAAGAACTTGGTGAATAATTCAATAAGTATAATAATTATTATTGTAAGTATTCTAACAAAAAGCTCCAACGAACTTGCCCCTGAAGAAAATACAAACGAAACGTAGCGAAAATAATGGAATAGTTATTTAATTATTCTCGACCAAAAAGCCTACAGCAAACATTAGAATATAAAACACAAAAATAACATATTTGGTCAACAAGCATAATCTCATTGAAAAACTGAATTATCGCGGTGATCCTATTTTTAAAATAAGTAAATGTTTGGACAACCCCTCGGTCATACTTATTGACTAATACGGACGTCAACGTATTTATATGACTTTGTTTCAGTAGGCAGCTTATTCTGAAAGCATATTATGGGCATTGTAATTTGTCTGTGCTGATATTGATCAGTTGGGATCAGGGGATCAGTGATTAGTGTGCTGGTCTTAGGTTAATCCCCCGAAAAAACACGTGTTACACGTTGGTGGTCGTGGGCTTGTTTGCATATACCTTTGACTTCAAAAAACTCAAAAAAAAGTCCAATGGCCAAATCTGATCGCAAAAACGGCGGATTACACGATTACGAAATGACTCAGTCAGTAATTGAATTGTTTCTCTGGCTGTTTTGTATGTGGCACCATCTTGTTGGTCACATCCATATCTTGTAATTTAGGCACTAAAAACTGGGTTATCATTTCACGATAACGAACACCATTAATTGTTACTGCCTGATTTCGAAGAAGAATGGTCCGATAATGCCTCCAGCCTAAAATCCGCACCAAACAGTCACGCGTTGTGGATGCATTTGTTTCTTAACAATTAGTCGTGGGTTTTCTGAACTCTAAATGCGACAATTTTGAAGATTAACGAAGCCATCAAGATGAAAATGAGCTTCATTACTAAAGATGATTTTGTTCGAAAAACCAGCATCCACTGCTTGTTGTTCCAAAATCCATTCAACGAACTCGCTTCGCGCTGCATGGTCAGTCAGTAGCCTGTAGTTCTTGAGTCAATTGAACTTTGCAAACATGAAGTTTTAAGTCTTTCGGGAGAATTCGCTGTAGAGAGCTTCTTTAAATGCCCAATTCTTGACTACGGTGCCGAATTGATGTTTCTGGACTGTCAGCAATACTCTCGCGAACCGCTTCGATGTTTTCTGTTGAACGACTTGTGCTTGTAACAGGACACCCATAGTTTTTAAGATTACTAATTGATCCAGTATCCTTTTTCAATTTACAGTTGATGGTTTTAAATCACGAACTGTAGCTGACAAACCTTCATTATTTCTAAAATATTGCTCAACAATGAAAATGCGTTGTTCTCTCATATAGAGTTCCATTTTTACTATTTTATCTTTTTTTCTGTTGGCATCACCGTACTATTAAATGGGGCAAAATTAAAATTTTGCGTGAATTATGGAACACCCTTTATAATTGGTTGGTTGAAAGTGTCTGTCAGCTGAAAACGCCAACACACTTAATGGTCCATTGTGATACCACGAAAAGGATCATGTAAGATCTCCCTACTAGTTGAACCATTTTGAGCTCTTTATAAAGCTTAAGTGAAGCTTCCTTCTATGAGAGAGAGAGCTGGGCAGGTACAAAGAAGGTGAGGGATAGTTTCCTTCTCTTCCTCATCCCTACAGCTTCTGCAAAAGTCGTTTGCGAAAAGGCCAATCCAGTCAGGCAGTATCCACTAATGACACCTATTGTAGTGTAGTGCCGATGTGCAATCTGTTGAGAGAGATCAATCTCTTAGAGCGTTTCAAATCCAGCTTAGGCCAAATTTGTTTTGTCGCTAAACAAGCCACTTGTCCACCTAAGATTTGTATTCTCGATAGCATTCAGCTTCAATTTTTGTTTGCAAGTAGCGATTGGTATCCCTATGGTGCCTTTATCCGGCAGAATGGGTTGAGTTGCCTATTCTAGCGAGTTCATCGGGCTTACAACTCCCTGGAATGTCTCTATGCCCCGGCACCCAAATTATATGAATGTTGAACTGTTCGGCCATCTCCGTAAGAGACGATCGGCAGTCGAGGGCAACAAGAGAAGTTATAGAGATCGAATTCAAGGATTTGATGGCTGCTTGCGCTTGGCTGTAAGGAAAAATGCAGATATTCTTGGCGGATATATGACGTTTTTCTTGAGCCAAGATAAGACTTATTTAATCGCCCTTATTTCCGGGCGTCTACAGTAAATTGGTAGACGGAAGGAGAGCTTAATATTAAGACTTTCGGAGAAAACACCCCCACCAACTCCGTGTTTGGTTTTTGAACCGTCAGTGTAAAAGTGAACTGATTCATCTTCCGGGAAAGTATCCTCATCCCAGGTTGCTCTGGAGGAGATAGTGACGAGAAAGTTCTTGTCAAAATTTAGAGATGGGGTAGTGTAGTCAGTGGTAGTAGCTGGACCTTGCCTAGATGGTCACGGTTTATGGCCTTCTCCAAGGCTGTCCACCAGACAATTATCCCATAGGTGAGTATCGGTATTATAACTGAGATAATAGAGCCAGTGGGTTATTCGAGGTTGTAGACCCCATTTATTCCCAATACCTTTTTGGCAAGAGAAGAGTGCTACTGTAGCCTTCTTGACTCTTTCTTGGATGTTGAGTTTCCAACTAAGCTTTCTATCCAGGATGAGCCCCAAATATTTAGCTTTGTCAGAGAAAGTTAGGCTAGGAGTGAGGGAGGGTCGACTGTCGGAATTTTATGCTTGCTGGGCCGCTGACAGTAGTTTTTTATCGATACTGTTGCGTAAGTGGATGTCAATCAATCGTTCTAGTGTTTTTAAAAGGAATGATGATAGACTAATAGCTGTTCGGGCTCGGCATACTATTGCAGGTCACTTGCATTCATCCTAAAAAAAAAAAAAAAACTCACACAAACGAATGGTTGTGAGAAGCTAGACCTAAGCTACACGCCTGCGCCTGTTGCGCTAACTATTTTTTTTTTTATAAACGGATAAGTTTCGGAAGCTGCATACAACTTTTAAGACCGACCGTAGCTGTTTTCCCCCTTATTATATTCGTAAAGCGTATATGTTACCTACCTATACCAAAGGATTATGTGAATCAATTTCAAAGTACCTATAAATCTGGGAAAGACGAAAATCAGACATACGGAGAAGTAGCTGCTCGACATTGAGTTCCTCACGTATTCTGGTATTTTTCGGCAGCTTCTATCCGCGATCTTATTCTTTCAGTCATTACCCAAACCTCATGACCATAGGTAAATGTTGGAACAAATACCGAATTAAAGACTGACAACTTAGCTTTGACACCAAGTTCAGTCCTCCTGATAACAGAATGACCAAGCTGTCTCAAAATAGATCCAGCCTGACCAATCCTACAGGAAAACTCGGCATTGCTCCTTCCATCACTCGTGAATAAGACCCCGAGATACTTAAACTTCTCCACCTGTTTCAATGGGACTCCACTAACATGCAGAGTGCATTGAACAGGCGTTCTAGAGACGACCATCACTTCAGATTTGTTCAGATTTACTTTCATCTCAGCTTCAACACAAATGGCTACAAACCGATCGAGTGCGCGCTGAAGTTCAGTCTGAGAGGACCCAAGGATGACCAAGTCATCAGCGAAGAGCAAATGACTTATCCTCAGATCTCCCAATTCGAAACGTTCTTCGCCAAGACTGCGCTGTAACATCCAGTCCATATAAGTTATGAAAAGGAGAGGGGACAAGACGCACCCCTGGCGAAGTCCAACGCCCACGGACTTTCGGTTACTCGACAACGGCATTGACTTAGGATAGGCACGTGGAACATCTCTTCGCTCACGCGGGAAAAAACCTGGAGCTTGTTGGGGAGGCTGTCAAATATCGACTAGATATATTAGTGTTTCCTCAACAAAGCAATGGTGTTATGGAACTGTGGACCTTGCGGATGGGTGGAAACTCTTCATGTCGGGAGTAGCACCTTCAATGTCTTCTCAGGCGGGAGTGGGGATACTCACAAGCCCCAGGCTGGCAGGCAGAGTATTGGAGTGGATACCATTAGGAGGGAGAGTTGCGTTCTTAAAGCTTAAGCTTGAAAGATCAACTCTGGCTCTAGTGCAGGTGTATGCACCGAATCTGGAGTCAGGGTACGCAGCTTTCTTAGATGAAGTTGATGCAGCCCTTCAAAAGGTTGCAGATATGGATTCTTATATCCTGATGGGTGATTTTAATGTTCACGTGGGTGCGGATTTCCCGACATGGGGCAGCGCGATTGGGAAACACGGTAACCCCGATCAGAACGCGAACGGAGAGAAGTTGTTGGACTTTTGTTGTTCAAATGAAATGTCCATTATGAACACTTTCTTTCCACACAAAGATATCCATAAATACACATGGTACCGTCGAAGTCTGCTGCAGAAATCGCTGATAGATTTCTTTGTGGTACCGTCGTGTATTAAAAGGATGGTTTGTGATGTTCGTGTGTTGAGAGGGGTTAAACTGTTAACTGATCACCACCTGGTCCTGTGCAAATTGTATCTCAATGATCAAATACCTATCCTGCCAAAGCGTAAACCAAGGATGGTTACGCGCATACGGTGGGAGGGGCTGCAGAACGATGAGATACGGGAGGAATTTGCACGGCAGGTATCTGAAAGGTTTGAACAAATTCCAAATGTTCCATTGAATGTAGAGGAAGAATGGCAGTTGTTTTCGACAGCAGTTATTGCCTCTGCAGGACATGTTTGCGGAGTGAAGCGGCTCGGTGTGGCGGCTGGTGGTGAGAAAAGAACTGCGTGGTTTAAAACCCCCGGAGTTCAAGAAGCTATCAGAGAGAAGAAGAAGGCTTTCAAGGTGTGGATTCACTTGGGGGACTCTCCTTCTCGAAACCCGTACATTGAGGCGCGAAGAACTCGCAAATTGGCTGTAAAAGCAGCCAAAGAACAGTCTTGGAAGGAGTTCGGCGAAAAATTGGACCGTGATCATAGATCTGCAAGCAAGGTGTTCTGGCAGACCATCCGCCGTCTTAGAGGAAGGAAGTGGAACATTATCGAAGGAGTCAAATCCAAAGATGGTACACTTCTTTCTAATGAGGAGGACATCTTGCGCAGATGGAGCGAGCACTTTTCCGAATTGCTCAATCCAATCCAGGGCATTGAGGATGACACATCCATCGCCTTAAGCAGGGCGGAAAATAGTCCCACGGTAGAGGAAGTCACTTTTGCGATCAAATCGCTAAAAGCTGGCAAATCTGCCGGAGTGGATGAAATCCGGCCAGAAATGCTAAAGGCCTTAGGTGAAGAGGGAGTCAAATGGCTCTCTCGTGTCATTAAAGTGGCCTGGAAATGCGGCGAAACTCCCAGCGATTGGCAGATTGGTGTGATTGTGCCCCTTTTCAAGAAAGGGGATAAAAGGGATTGCTCCAATTACAGGGGTATATCACTTTTAAGTCTCCCCGGAAAAGTCTTTGCCAAGGTGCTGGAAACGCGTTGCAGAGCTGTGGTCGAGGCCCGATTAGGAGATGAGCAGTGCGGTTTTCGTCCCGGCAGAAGCACAACCGACCAGTTATTCACTCTCAGAATGGTACTTGAGAAGGCTTGGGAGTATGCTACACCTGTTTACGCTTGCTTCGTAGACTTGGAGAAAGCATACGACTGAGTCCCTCGAGGGAAACTCTGGAGTGTATTACAGGAGTATGGAATTGATGGTTCTCTTTTGAGAGCCATTCAATCTCTTTACACAAACTGTAAAAGCTGTGTTCGGGTTAATGACTAGAATTTAATGAGGATAACAAAGTGGAGAGAACCTATCGATTTTCCAAAACTCCTTCTATTACAGGACAAGCAAACTTTGGAACTCGCATCCTGGAGATATATTTCCAGAAGACTACAATTTGCAGCAATTTAAGTGCAGAACTAACATACATCTGCAAGCACCTCGAGGCGCTGATGAAGCGTTATAGGTTCGCCTTTCCCGGGAGAAGTATTTAAAAAAAAAATAAAACAAAAAATAGTGAAAGAATTCCAATGGAAATGTTTTCCGTGTCAGCAATGTAGGTATCAGATTGCTGAATGTTAAACATTAAACTTTTCGAACTCCGGTAAAAAGTATAACTTCAAAAAGTAGGTAGGTATACCTACATATTTGATTATCCTTATTATTCTAGTTATTAGAAAATAATTGAGGGCTTGGGATTGGGAGCCTTACATAGAGCAATCACGAAACGCCCTCTAATGACCAATCCATTATAAAACATGATTGAATAATTTGTAACCATAATTGATTACGTTTTTGAAAATGTTTCATTCTGACATTAAATTAAACTCCGAAGAATATGTGGTCTACCTGAAGGTTGCTCGTGTAAGCACGCCAACATCTGTAGCAATCACTCCCAATGCGTCATGCTACCGTGAAAGATTTATTGAAGCAACAATCGAATTGTTTTTATAGAACTAAGCGGGTTTTTTTTTAAATCCTTTAGCAACAATAAACACACGTAATAATGTAATAAATCTGAATCTTCTGACCAGATGTTGTATTGCATATCTTCTCATCGTACCAGGAACCTATAGTAGCTTCGGAACAATGCATCATAAACAATGGTCACATGTTAACCATAATGACGTAGATAAACATACATGGCCTGTAAGAAGTTAACAATGTAAGTTTATGTTACTCTCCACCTCAGCTAATCACCCAGCGCTCCGCGCCACCGGATCCAACCTTAACATTTGGTCCAGGTATACGTACCGGCGCGCGGCGACCGCAGGAGAGTTATGCGAATGCGGGACAAGTTCAAAATAACAAATTACATTTTTTTTTTTTAGATTACATCAGTTTTTGTGGCTTGGGATTACGACCATTGACGGTGACAACTTAGAGGCGGGCACGCGGTTTTATTTGAACTCGAAAGGGGAGGCTATCTAAATGGAAATGCATAATGTATACCTACTGCTAACTAGCTCTAGCACCTACGAATACTACTTTTATCTGTGGTTTTCCAACTAAGGTTTAATTGTGCGAAAAATCCGTTTGGGGTCAATGGCAAGTACATGACAGAAGTTATTTTTTTTCTTTCTGTTTTATTCACAGCTCAGTGAACTTTATCAGAATAGAGTTATTGTTCTAAGACTCTAGATACAATTTTTATGGACATCAGGTGTGGAGTGGCTTTGAGGGTGTTAATTGATTAGGTATACAATTGATACTTTCAGAACAGCACTAATGTGACGATTATACAAATTGGGTTCAAATAAGAAGTAGAATTTTAGCATCTTAATGAAAAGTTATGAGTGAGAAAACTAATAAATGCTCGAATTGGTATATGGGTAGATTCATTATAATGTATAGATATACCTACGGCAAATAAACTGATATTAGGTCAAGTCATATTCTTGTTGTAAGTTTTTAAGTTGGGCTCATTTTTATGGTTTTAGTTCTAACTTTTTTCCACGCGCCGTCTGTGAATGGTAAGTAATTATCTTAATGGCGGTTTCGATTTAAGAACATAAGAGCTATAGAAGTGCTTTTCCGGTGCAATTCCGTGTTGATTACACAAATAAATCGTGTACTCCAGAACTTCAGAGCTATCAAAATGGAAAGGAATGAGTGGCGTTGACGAGTTTCTAAGTTTTGAGAACCGCAAAAGAGAGGAAATTGGACACAAATCTACTCCAAAGAAAGATTTGCCGGACATGTAGAGCCAATCCATTTTTGATGTCCATAAAAATTAGGGAGATTGTTGCACGTAAACTCCATCAAGAAAGCACGGTCAGGGCTGTTAGGCTCCGTGTCGTATAGAAAATTCTCCTGGATGCATATTCCACAAAAAAAAAAACTATAATTATGTCAACAAAAACCTGAGGAAGAGCTGGAATTTCAAAGACTCCACTTACAAAAAAAATTGCAATTTTGAAAAAAAGTTATTTGGAGTACCAAATCCAAGTTCAATTTATTTGGATCCGATGGAAAAGTTTATGTTAAGATGTCCTCGAAACAAAGTAAACGCTTCAGATCATAAACATGGAGCAGAGAAAGTAATGGTCAGTGGTGCATTCTCCTGATTTCTAACACCACAACGATCCTTTGCATACGCCGCGGAGAGTAGTAGTAGTAGTAGTAGTAGTAGTAATATTGTTTATTTCAAGTTTTTCATTAAATTATACAGTATAAGGATTAAAACGCAGAATATTTTGAATATTATACATATTTTAACGCAAAGATATATACCTATGTACTATATTTCTATTTTAATAATTACTTTAAACAATGTGTAAAGATCAGCTATGACTTATAGTCGTCTGCTGCGATTAAAATTCTTATTTTATTATAGACCTACGCTAGTGTTTTTTTTTTTTTTTTTATTCGTTATATTCTCTAATTAATTCCGATCGGTACTTCACTGCTAAAGGTATGTATTTTAACAAAGGTCTCCATCCCCCATCGCCATTCAAAATGTTCAACATTCTTTCAAAGTCCAGTGACCTTGCTCCGAAGCATTGCAGTCGTAATTCCCTTAAGATTGGACATATAGCTAGGAAATGTACGAAAGTTTCATCCTCTCTTAAATTGCACATTGTGCAGTGTTTATTTCGTCCGGCTATCGTAAAGGTAGCATTTAAAAGAACCAGTCCACCCCTTGCTTTAAAAATCCATCTTATATCTGAAAGTATTGGTTGTTCCGTCATGTATCTTCTTCCGAAATCATAATTAAGGTTATTGTAGAGTCCGTGCGATGTAGATGCCATTGCTCTTTGCCGAGCATTTTCCCTGTCTTTTTCAAAAATTTCTTCACAGACTGCTTTCATTGCCTGTGTGAATGATATATTATCTCTAAGGATATCGCCCAACTGCCTTCCTTCAAGATTGTTTAATTCCATCCAGCTTCTGTGCCAGTAAATGTTTTTCTCTATTACCTTTTTTGCTAATATCTTTGGCAGCCTGTCCTCTTCATACTCGTTTAAAATTTTTCTTATGTATTTCATGTGACATTGCATTGTAAATATAAAGAGCGGCTGCATTTGGCACTCTAACGTTAGCATATAATTTGGAGTTGTTTGAGGGAGGCCTATGATTTTTTTGTAAAAGAATCGCTGTACCTTCTCCAACTCATCGAACTGCTGGTGTCCCCACATTTGTGCTCCGTATCCCAGAATCGCCCTGGCAACTGCATTAAACAATTCAACTTTAGTTCTAATATCCACATCTTTTTTTGAGATAAGTTGGTGCCACGTAAGATTTAAACTTATCTTCGCTTGATTCGCTCTATCCTTGAAGTGCTCTGTCCAGCATAATCCAGGAGTTACCCAAACACCTAAGTATTTGTACTTGTTGACCACCTCTATTTGTGCTTCTCCTAGCTTCCAATTTTCGTTTCTGCTTCTCCTACCACCGTTTCTCCTGAAGATCATGATTTTTGACTTTTCAAGATTAATAACGAGGTTCCACGTCCGACAGTAATCCTTCATTTTATTTATCATAATTTGTAGTGCTTCTGGTGATTCTGCAAAAATTACTATATCATCGGCATACAGCAATAGACGGATGACAACTCCATCTAGCACTATTCCTTCGCCGATGAGTTCATGAATATCATTAATGAAAAGAGCAAAGAAAAATGGGCTTAATAAGCATCCCTGCTTAAGGCCCATTTCAGTTCTAAACCACTCTGATAATTTGGATCCATCCCAAACAGCACTTACGGTGTCTTTATAAAGGTCTTTTAATACTTTTACCATTTTTGAGGATAGCCCCAACCTCTTCAGTTTAAAAAACAACTCATTCCGGCCTATGCTATCAAACGCTGCTTTGAAGTCTACGAAGAAGCAATATGTTCTTTTTCCTTCATGCATCCTTAATTTTAATATATTGAATAAGTTGAAGAGATTATCGGCTGTGCTGTATCCTTCTCTGAATCCGGCTTGAAATTCGTTTAATATACCTTTTTGTTTTTCCCATTTTTGAAGTCGTTTGAGTAGAACTCCTGTAAATATTTTCCCAATCGCATCCATAAACGATATTCCGCGATAGTTTTCAGGCAGGTTTAGGTTTCCTTTTTTATGTATGGGGAATATGAGTGACTTTTTGAAAGATTGTTCTACTTTTCCCGTATCCATGATTCTATTGTACAGAGTTGCAAGTCGTTCGATGAGAGTATGTGGTGCATTAATAAAAAACTCATATGGGACCCGATCATATCCTGCTGCTTTATTGTACTTTGCTTTACTTAGAACTTCCATAATTTCAAGGATCGTGATTTCTCTGTCAAGACTCTCGTCCGTAATGATTTCACTGAAATCTTCCCCTACTATATGTGACTCCAGTGGTGGATTAAGAAGTTCCTGAAAGTGGTCCTTAAATTCCGAGATTGTTATATTGGATCCTTTTATGAACTTTTTACTTCTCAGTTCGTTCGCCAGTTCCCACCAATTTTGCGTATTTCGGACATTTCTCAACTTCGCTCCAAGCTCTTGGTAGTATTCATTCCTTTTAGTAGCACATACGGCTTTGAATTGCTTATTAGCATTTATGTATATTTTTCTTAACACAGCTGTGGGATCTTGTCTCCATTTCTTTAACCACTTGAACGCATTATTTCTGGCTCTCATGCATGCCGAGTCAAACCACTTTTGCTTAAATTTATGTTTTTGGGCTTGTATTTGTTCACCTGCCACTATTTTAATAGCCTTTATTATTTTTTCTGCAGTCCACACTTCGGTTCCTGTGAGTTCTTCTTCTATTTCCAAAATTGTTTGCTCCATTCTTCTTTTGTATACATTTTCATTTTCTTTCTTCCAGACCAGCTTAGGCAGCAGTTTCATTTCCTGGGTTTGTTGGCTGGTTGATCCTTGCATGGTCAAAACTAGTGGCATATGGTCTGAATAAGTCAGTTCGTCTATCCTAAACTCTGAGATTCTGTGTAGCATATTGTAAGATACTCCGCAAATGTCATTAACAGAGCACCCAGTGGTATCAACATATGTAAAGTTTCCTTCATAATCGCCCCGTGTCCTCCCATTTAATATAGCAATACCTGCTTCATTGCAAGACTCTATGAATCGCTTTCCTCTGCTGTTTACAACTTTATCCTTTGAAATTCGTTTTTGTTTCAGTACTCCGTTTAGCTCTGCAATTTCATTTGGTATCACTTGCATTTCCGCAATCCTAACGTTGAAATCACCTATGACTACTATATTTTCAAAATTGTTTTCTTGTAGGCATTGGTTATAGCTTTGGTAATCCTCCTCCCATTTGTTGCAGTTCAAGTATGTTGGCATAATATGATATTCTGAGTCGTTTATTGAGATGCGTACTATGTCTCTACCCATGACTTTGATGTGTTTTATTTGTATGTCCGCGCTAATGTTTTGGCTTATGCCATACAGAACACCTCCACTTGCTCTGCCAACCCGTGCTGTGCGTACTGCGGGGATCCATACAAGTTCAAATTCATTAAAAAATTTTTCATATCTTTCAAATTTGTCCATCAAAAACGTTTCAAAGAGAAAAAATATATGAAATTTGCAAATATAATTAAAGAAATTCGGGTACAGTATCTTATTAGCTAATCCTGATATGTTATATGACAAAATGTTAATTTCGACTGATTTATGCACTATTCTATCTAAAGTACTATATCTATCTAATGTTAAATTACGATCGCAGCAGACATTTAATTGTTAATCTTCACGACTGACATTTTCCTTGCTATTTAAAACAAAATCTATGCCGTTGAAATCTTTGTTGTATATTTCCCGTAGGACATCTTTGGCAGCCCTTTCTCCACTTTTCAGTTCGCCACGTACTATCGACAAAATGTTTCCTTCTATTTCAATGTGTGTTCCTTTAAACTTAATATTCCTTGTTTTATCCATTTACAAAACAATTAAAACAATAGCTTACAGATAACAAAATTAATGGTTTGGTTTGATCCGCGCAAAGTCCCGACCTCAACCCAATTGAAATCTTATGGGCCGACATAGAAAGAGCTTTAAAAGCCAAAAAAATCAAGAAATGCTGAAGAGCTTTTCGAAAACATTAAGGTGGTCTGGAACTATAATCCATCACATAAGGATGTCGGATGGACGCAGTGGCTCAGTGGTCAGTGTGCTGGAATACTGTGCGAGGGGTCCCAGGTTCGATCGCAAAAGTCTGACAAACATCCGATAGTATATAACTGTCCTGAAAAAAATTCTCAAATCAGTCGTTCGGATTCGGCATAAAATTGTAGGTCTCTTCCATTCGTCCCAAAAGTAAAAACTCACAAAACAGATGGTTGTGAGGAGCTAGTCCTAGGGTGCCTATATTTATTTACTTATATCTTATATAATTTTAGTGGAAAGTCTTCAGAAAAGAATGATTTAAATATTTTATATCGGAATATAGTAATTGCGTTTTCCATACGAAAAATGTGATACGTACGGACAACGAAGTGCTCCGCGAGGTATTTCTCTCCAGAAAAGTGATCCTCGACCGAAAAAGATTGGGAAGCGCTGTTTTAGTGTATTAGGCTCCAAACTCTTTGAGAAGGGCCAAGCGCATGTAGCATTATGTCGAATAAGGTCTTTGGAAGGGCTATATATTGAGGAGCTAGACCTTTATAAATTAACCATGCTGTAAGTGGGCGTAGTATCTTAGCGGTTATTGTGCTGGACAACTGTGCGAGGGATCTAAAGGAAACACAAAATGTGTATACATATGCATCTTATGTCCTGGAAAATCTCAATTTAGGCGTTCGGATTCGGCACAAAATTGTAGGTCCCTTCCATTCATCTCAAATTTAAATAGACTTACAGAAACGAATGGTTGTGAGAAGCTAGGCCTAGGATTCCTTTAAGGGCCTGATGGTCCTAATAGTGCAGTCTTCTCGAGGCGGATGTCAAGGGCGGTGCAGGGAAATAAGTCCTTGTAGTATCCTGAACAAATGACATCTGTCTAGTTCTGTAGTCTCGTATAAAGTTATTAAATCTGACATTTTATCAGTGTAAGCATATACTAAAATTCTGACAATTTATACAGTATTTCAAGATACTATACAGTCCTCGGTAATTAAGTCAACTGAGGGACTTAGTTCCCCCACCTAGTGGGAAATAAAACCACTTTCGATGAAGTGGACTTAGTTCTCATGTAGAGAAAGGTGGCCTAAAATGGCACACCCTAAGCAAATTGCTCGATATCTAGGTCTTAAAATGAAATCCACTTCAAGCTGTATATTCATAGAATAGAACAACCAATTTCCCACATATTTTTATATTAAAACCTAATATATATTTTTGCGTTTAGACCTATTATAGAGAGTTTATAAAGTTTATAAATAAGGCTGTTAAAATATTTTCAAAAAGTGTTTCAAACAATTAATTTTTAAAATGTCTACCCGTGCCACATATCAAAGGTCATTTGTATAAAATGGCATCCTGGTGTTGTATATATTGCACAACTGACGTCTATTAAGCCAACACAAATAGCCTAAACTCACATTAAGCCACCAACTTAAAAAAAAATTAACGCTTTTGATCACAAAAAATGTAATTGAATTTTGCACTCCGCTACTTTACACCACTACTAAAACCCGGCTCGACAGAAAATGATCTGGCTGTGATATTATGGCTGGAACATGTCATTATTTCGATTGCGTAAGTGCTGCTAAGTTAACTAAAGGACTGTGTTCACTAAAGCTCATAATTTAGTTATTTTATGAGTTTTCTGGTAAGTGTGCCGTTTTACCCTTATGTGCCATTTTAGGCCACCTTCCCCTAAGGTGAAGTACAAGTGCAACATGAACTATAACCTGAAGGGTTGCAGGATGCAGCATTCATAAACTTATGGAAAACATTGGGACAAAAAATCAATCTTTTTTTATCCGGACTCTCACAGTATATTTGAATTTGAATTTGTTTTCAAAACGAAATTACTAAAACCCTCTTGACAAGCAATTATTCAGAACAGAAACGTAAATAATGGACATGGACTTAATTTGGGAGTAATTGCTATCATCTTGTTCATAATTATTTATGTTCGCAGTTCGCGAATTTTAGCCATCAGTTTCTAACCACAATGTCTAATTTGAGGTTAAATTCGAACGAATTAAAATGTGCAATTTTCTGTTTTGTTCGCATTTCATCAATTCGTTCGTTCGCTGCCATGTAAATGGTCCTTTAGTGGGTACACAACATAGCAGAGAAAACTTTCAGAATTTATCAAATAGGTATGTCTATTTAATATTTCTGAATTTAAAAACACAATAGACAATTAAATGAAATCGTTAGAACAAGTCTCAAAAAAAAACAACTGAACTGAGGATTCCACGTATTTTATTTTTACACTTGCAAGACGCATGGGCCGTTACTTTTTTTAAATATTGATTTCGACTGAATGGAATTACATAGGTATATTTGTAGCTTGAACTTATGTGGTTTTCCATTGGGACATAAGATCAATCTTTTTTTTTTGATCCGGATCACTTTTCGTGTTCCATTGGGACGAAAATCCATTTTTTTTTTATTCGGATCACTTTTTGCAGATCTCGATAATTTTCGAGATTTGCACACACTCTCACTAATACCAATATACCTTGGACAGCTGTTTTACGTCATTCGAAATTTGTGGTCGAGACAAAATTACAAAAAGCCTCGTGAAAAGCATTCAGAACAAAAACGTAAATAATGGACATGGACTTAATTTTGGAGCAATTACTATCATCTTCGTCTTCTTCCTCGTCATCTGTGGTCTGTGGATTTCGTTTCTTCGTCGATATGATTTCCCACATTAAATTCGTATGTTTTCATCGACAAACGAAAAAAAATGTGCACAGCTAGTGTACTCCACGAAAAATCTGAGATCTGAAATAAAAATCTGATGGTCCCAATGGAAAACGACATAAGCACAAACCAGTAAGAATAGACCGCCGACTTTCCGTACACCTACCCGATTCCCCCCGGAAAGAATTTCCCTGTCTGTGAATACGTGTAAATGTCAAAATTAATGGCGGCAATGTTTTTCTATGCAATACCATGCGACCAGGATTTTTCAAGTATGCGTGCGTTAATGGCGCCCCTTTGATTTTGTACAGCACCAATACATGAAAAATCCTGGTCTCGCCGGCAGCTTGTAGGCAAAGTCCGTTATGTGGGAGGAGTCGACGGTCTATTCTTACTGGTTTGTGGACATAAGCTTGTATGATGTTTCGTGGACAGTGCTTAGATGCAAAATACGCTTGTCGTCATTTGCAACTTGCACGCAACCTGCAAATGACCCTGTCGTGGACAGTATGCCTTATATATTCTGCGAGAATGGCTTCTATGGGGGACGATTTAAAACACTCTAATTTGAATTTAGAATTATTTGTGGCGTTTTTTCATCCTCAAACGTCATTAGTGTACGACGAACGTCATGTGAGAAATTTCGCAGACATTTTTAGGCGTTGAACGCTACAAAACGACAAGAAAAACGACGATCTTTGTCGTTAACAAATTAATGATCGCCAAGTAATGGAAGACGACTGAAAATGTAATTTTTCTTGAATCGTTAATTTGTTTAAATAAAGAAATAAAATTAAATTCTTTTGAAGGGTTAAAAGTAACAAACCAGAAACAATTTAATGAATTTATTAGAAAAAACATTTCATTGGCTAAGGGATTTTAAAAGGAGAATCTTAAATGTTGACACCAAGATCGTAGCAAAAAGTGTTTTTTAGCATCACTTTAAAGCATTTTTTGAATGAAGGCTGAAGTATTTCTTATATAAAATGTTTTCCCACACACTTTTAGTAGCTATACCTCAGTCAAGAATCGCACAGTAGTCGCAGCAAGTTATATCGCCGACACTGACGGCGACCATGTACTTTCCATTAGCTTATCTGTTATTTCGTCCAATGAAGATTTCCTAAGACATTCTAATAAACATTTTGAATTCGAAAAGAATTATTAGCTCTTTTTTTATTTCAAATGAATGTTGTACTTTGACTTTATATCTGGTAGATCAAATGTATTGGATTTTGAATGTCTTATGAATGTCTTATGACCTCGTCTTCATTACTACTCCAAAACAATTGATACATTGTCATTTTTTAGATATAAACTGAGAATTTCTTTCGAAAAAGATAAACAACAAACAACTGATACAACCATTTTACTGTCAACCATTGATACAACAATTTATCTGGTTTACGGATTGTATGTGCAATGTGAACTACTTAACGACGACGTCATACCCTGTCGTTGAAGTTATGGAATAAGTCTTGTAAAATGAATTGCCTCAAACAACTTCAAACGTCGTGAAAGTAAAACGCCACTTGGATTAAGGGTGATTGTAAAATAACACTATTGAGCAAGAGGTGTGTGATGCCATAGACATTATGTAACCTGTACAATACGCAATAACGATAACTGTTCTTGCCGCAAAATTCTTTAGAATTACTGTATATTATAGTCTTTTAAAATGAAATACTTAAATGAGGGTGGCAAAATTTTCTTCAGTCCCGGGCGGCAGATATTCACGCTACGCCACTGTGCATGCCTATTATCCTTAAGTCTAGCGACGTTTTTTTGCACGTACCTATTCTTATTCTTTTCGTCGAAGAACAAATGTTCGTTTATTTTCTTTCGTTTTCGATGTAACATCAAGCACACGAAAACGTTTAAAAGTTTACACCTTAAGGCACCAAATGACAAAGAACAGAGACAGAAACTGAATCAAAACAGAATAAGCTTTTTTGTTCTGTAGTAAATTCTGGTTCTGTTCTGACACAAACCTGAAACAGATCCAGAAAAATAACGCTATTATTTCGTCTAGTAGGTAGCTTAGGTGGGTTTCCACATGTCGGTTGATTGACAAAGTTTGACAGCCCTCGCGTTTATGTTATTGAACGACACCAACGGCAGTTCATTTCCACTTATGCCAATTATTGGCAAAAAATCGTCTGTCAGTTGATTGACCAACTTATGAACTCGATGCCAATTAAATTTCTCTGTCAATTATAGACAAAGTGACATTTTGCTTGAAAATTCAGCTATTTCCACTTGTCCAGTGATTTCTTTGTCAGTTATTGGCAAACGCTGTTAGTCAATTCATTGACAAGCAATTTTACGCTATTTCCACTTGCCAATTGTGTAATTGGCATAAAAATACGTCAATTGTCAATTTCAAATCGACAAGTGGAAACCCAGCATTAGCTAGTCGAATTTGCAACTCAAACTACCTAATAGAGGTTACAGGATCGCTGGCAGCAACAGAAACAATCAGACTTGTTCACGTTCTGTCGCCAGGATGACAATTTTCTGTCCTTAAAAAAATAATTGGCGCGGTAAAATAATTGGCAACATCCTTCAAATTAGTGGACTCGCAAGTCTTACGGTTAAGAGAGGCAGTAACCCTGCAGCATCAGGACTTAAAGATCGAAGGTTAAAATTATCAATGGATCGTAAATCGTAATTCATTTGCAGAATCCACATTCACTTTCAGGTTTTTTTTTTCAGATAACTGTCAAAATCGCTGTCACCCGCTGTCAAAAATGTAAATATTGCAGGTTATGTGACCAATATCAAAAAGTAGTGATATAAAAGAAATTCTGTGACAAAATCCTAATCAATATCATTTTCGTTTTGCAATTCACCCAACAGCATGAGTTTCCCTACCAAAGACGAACGTGCGAAATGCTGGAGAACTCGTGACGATTTCTGGGCCTGTCTGGACAAATATGCTCCTACATACCAGTCTACAAGTG
Organism: Cheilosia soror; assembly: GCA_949372485.1. Lineage (NCBI taxonomy): Eukaryota > Metazoa > Arthropoda > Insecta > Diptera > Syrphidae > Cheilosia > Cheilosia soror. The sequence continues at coordinate 38,788,287 of OX443563.1, forward strand.
GTAAAGATGTTCCCAAGGAATGCGCCGAGCTTAGAAAACTATACGAAAAATCATGCCCAGGTCAATGGGTTAAGCATTTTGATCGAAAACGAACCTATGAACAATTTAAGGACAAAATTGCTAAAGGCTTCGAACCCCTAGACGAGAACAGCAAAGGAAATTGATCTATTCCAGAGCGGTCATTAGCTTTAAGAGTGAAAAAAAATACAAGTTTTGTTGTAAAATACTTTTAATAAATTAAAAGAGAATTTGTTATTTAATTTTGGTTTATGAGTCAATGTGTCAGATCTTTTGCCGTCAAAGGTGCCTCAAATGGCATGTCCACTGATATTGAGACAATGTGCTTTCCAGGGATCATAACGTTGCCCAAAACTCTGGCATCTCTACCCTCTTCCAAATATTCAGCACACATTGACAGAACCACATTTGCATCCTTGTCCGTGCAATTAAAGAAACCAATAAGTACTCGTCCGTCGGTGATTACGACACGAAATGTTTTTCCCAGCCACTTACGAAGATTCGTCCTGCCTTCTGTGAGGATTTCTGGAGGAGCAGGATGAATAAATTGCTGTAAGCAAATGTAGATTGAGAAATGAAAATGTCAGTAACTTTTTTTGAGGACATACTTCTATTTGAAGGGGTTCTGGTGTGTATTCGGAACCGCTACTACTCATTTTTCTACTGAATATCAAAATCTATATCTGGGTATAAATTAATTTATTTTGTTTATAACATTCTTAAGTCAGAAAAAGCGTAAAATCGTGCTAAAATGTATACTGAATTATATATTTCTCCTAGATTTGTGTATATTCGTAAATGTCAGACTGTCCACTGACATTTGGCAGTCGAGCTTTGCGCTTTCATTCCGATAACAACGATAACCCGTTTCACATACAGATGGCACCCGTTACATTAGCGAGATGACATCAAAAATCAGCAGCTGACAGCAATTTTTGGAAATTCATTTGAAGTAGTTCATCCATTCCATACGTCTATTTGCCGGTCGTAAAGTTTATAAAACATGGATCAACCAGTGTTTGTTGTTTTAACAAGTAAATACTTGAATAAATTCCTGTGAATTCCTAAATTTAGTTATTTAGATAATGTTTTTTTCTTTGCATAGTAAGTGACTCGTGTCACCAGCGGAGCGCTACTGATAAAAGTGGTCCACGTTTGGTGGAACTTGTTAGGGACACCTTCGGTGACTGCCAAGTGATCGCTGAAATTCTTCCCGACGAACGCAGTGTCATTAGCAGTAAACTAAAGGGATATGCTCTTAAGGAAGTGCAAGCTATATTTACAACAGGCGGCACTGGTTTTGCTGCTAGAGATGTCACTCCAGAAGCGACAAAGGATGTTATTACTAAAGACTGTCCGCAATTGGTACTTGCGATGGCAATGGAGAGCTTCAAGAAAACGCAATTTGCTGCATTGTCTCGCGCTGTTGCTGGGATTTACGAAAAAACGCTTATTGTGAATTTTCCAGGCAGTGAGAAAGCTGTAGTTGAGTGCTTCACCTCAATTCGTGGTGTATTGCCTCATGCTCTTCAACTGATAAGAGATGATCTGAAGTTAGTCAAAAAAACTCACAGTGAGGTTCAAAATTCTGTAAGCATGAATGTGGGACACGTTTGTCCGCATAAAACTGGAACTGGCGCCCGAGATGATCGTAATTCACCATTTCCAATGTTACCAGTGCATGAAGCATTGCAAATAATATTTCAAACTGTATTGGTTCAGCGAACAATTCCGAATTTTTTATCGCAGTATGTAGCTCCCGTTGATATTCCACCATTTCGGGCATCAATCAAAGATGGTTATGCAATGAGATCGACTGGATTCTCAGGAACGAAGAAGGTCATCGGTTGTATAGCAGCTGGAGATGAGGTAATTAGTACAGTTTTGATTTATTAACACTTGTACTTTATTGACGTTGGCCATCAGAGATATGACGGCAAATTGGTTAGCAATCAAATCACAAGAGATAAGTCGAAATTGAAATTTATTGAGAAATATTAGGTTACGCAAAGAGATAGAAACAAAAGATAAGGGAACTAATTTGTGCTAATCTATCTTGAGGTTAAGGCAGATAGGGTTGAATGTATTTATAGTAAGCAATTAAAGGAAACAGATGGCTTAAACACCCTAAGAACTACACCATGGCCACAAGCCTGCCTAATCCCTAATGTCACTGTTTTCGTGCAGGTGTTTATGCGTGTTACAGCAAAATCCGTAAAATAAGAAGAGCCATTTCGGCGATTGTTTTAGCGATTTTATCCGAATCGCATCCACAGTTGAGAGTCTTAAAATTTAACCAGCTTAAACAATCGCACTCAGCACTGCTACAACATAATATACATAGCTACACGCGAAATACATAAACTTCTCCACTTGGTCCAATTTGATTGGACTCATTTTTATGGAGCAATTTCCTTTTGTCTATCTGCTATCCCATAACAATGCAGTACAGTCATTTTGAACTAATATCTCCGTAAATATGGTTGAACTAATATTTCTGTAAATACAATAACGTAGCACATTCATACATATGAATGAAAATTATTTATAGTAACACACAAATCCAATAGTTATTTATAATGACAAAGCTGCACATTAAATGCGCCTAATGACGTACATTAGTTATCAGTTATACACATATCATCCAAAGTGCATCCATGGGCTACCCCAAACAGAAAACTTGATACTAAGCACACGATACAATTTCCCATTGCAGCAATATACAAAGTGCATCCGATAATCTTCATATTTATTTAAATAAAATAGTTTCACAGAAATATTGCGATTTATCTTATAATTTGCGGAAGGCTTGTCCAAATTATATTTTAAATTCTGACTGTAGTTTTGAATGAAAAATTCCGTAATAAATTGTTTGTAGAGTTCTTAAGAACAATACCCCTTCTCAGATGGTAAAAACGAATGGTTGAAAACAGATATTGCTTTAGATTTAAAATTTGCTTAGACCAGTTTAAGTTACTATCGGTAGTTACACCTGGGTATTTAAAGTGGTTTACAATTTCAATTTTAAAGCGTTACACGGCACATCAACCTTAAAGGAGTCGTAAGAGTCTCGAATAAAACACTTACTTTGAAATAATTTTAACTTTGTGCAATTTGATGCATGGAAAACGATATCGACATAAAACAGTGCTGAGACTAAAGAAGATTAATTTGGTTTTACTACTGACTTCCAGTTCATGTTTAGCAAACCAAACACTTAAGGGTGGGTCTCGCTCAGCTACGAACTCCGTGCTCAAGTAAACGTGTTTACATGTATTAGTGCACAGAATTTCAAATAGCCGAGCACACCCTCCCCTATCAAGATCACAATTGTGACTGCAGAGTGCAGACTCGCTCAGCTCAATTAATAAAAATAATACAAAATTGTCTGCACAACAAAATAAATCAAAACAACCAAAGGGAAGGGAAAGGGACAAGCTGTGCTTGCTGTTGCTGTTGCTCCTGTTGCTGCAAACGTTGTTTATCTAATACACTGAAGCCAAGAGTGTGTGAAATAGAATTTCCTAACGCACACTTATGAATATGGCTTTCGTCATAGCGACGTACAATCGCATTCGTAAGCACAAATCGAAATAGGTACATAGCAATAATATGAATATCCAAAATCCATATTATACAAATTTTCATTCCTGAATCCTGACCTTGGCTTTTATTTTTTGATATTCTATGCTGGCTGTTTATAAAAACCTGTTAGGGCTAGTTTGTAATTATTGCTTTGTTTTGTGGGTTTGGGTTCCTTTTTAGTATACATATTATATATTTATATAGGATATAAATCCTATCCAAAAACAAACGGCTGCAGCCCTGCTCGCACCATTTATGGATGTAGGTATGGATTATCTAATTTAATAAAAAGTTTGTCCTGACTGATTGGGGACGCCTAGGGCCTAGCCCAAATGGTAAGAGCCAGAAAACTTAAAGTTTCATCAAAGTTTATATAGGAAAATTCATACTTTCCATCCGATTGATGGATGGATATACATATGTATGTCCTATATGTACATATATTGTACTACTCCCAAATAGTGTTTAAAAAAAATTAATAATAGTTTTTGGCTTTTTGGAATTTTTTTAAATTATCGCCCTACTCCCTTTAGGAGAGAAAAATTACTTATTGTAATTATCTTCACTCTACAGAGACATGACTATATATAATGAGATCAATTTTGTAGATATACAGCAGCATCATGCGAAAAAAAAAAATAACATGAACGAAGCCGGGTGTGAATGCCATGCTAGTACGTAGATAGATATTGAGTATGTACTATCATTTTAAGTATTTTAAACACTGTGAAGTCGGTAGGCATTTAAAAGGTTGGGTAACCCCTAAAAATATTTTTTAGAGGAGCTTCAAAGCTGCACCTAATCTAGGGCCGCCTTACAAACCAACCACATGCGGCATGAAATACAAAAATAGCATCCTGTAGAACATTGTTTTTATATCGTGAATGAGTTACCTGGACAACGTTTAAAGTGCAACAAAACATTACCCAGTTCTATATACTAATTTGCCTTCAAATTTTGTAATAACAAACAATGAGTTTGCCCACAGGAACACATTTTATTGTTGTGTCTAGAAATTTTAACCTCAACACAAATTAACAATTCTTCTGCAGATTGGTCATGCAAAACATTGACCAATCATTATGATTTATGAATAGATGACCATTTCAATATCACCAATAAAAGCGGATGTTGTGTATATCTATATACTTAAACTACACACAATAATTTTCAAAATATTAAAACACACAACCACAAATCTATTTTGAAAAGTTCGGCCTAAAATAGGGAACATCAAAGCAACCAACCCCTTTCCTCATACAGTAGGTATTTTATTTACGATGACCCAAAATTGCATTTAGGTAGTTTGATTTGAACTCAACTCATAATAAAAAAAATCATCATTCACCTCCCATCTCCCACTCCCATACATATTCTCAAATCTTCTCAAGCCCTCAATCCATATCAATCATCATTCATCATCCCTTAAAAATATTCCGCTCTCAATATAATTTTTCATTTCGATTTGATCATATTCATAATTATGTTACGTACGTGTACCGTTTTGTAGGTAACGTCTACGATGATATTTATCCAATCTGCCTCTATGCCTCACAATCACAATGCTCGATTGACTTCAAACAACAACAATAATATTATTAAGTAATTAGTATGTATCTATCAGAAAACCAAAAAAAGGATCCAAACTTGTTTTCTCCATATCCCAGTGGCAACGAATGCGGCAAAACAACAATCTGCAAATTACAGACTCTCGCGAGAGAGCAAAATTATAGAGAAAACGATTAGCGCTGTGTCGGATATTTTGTGAACTACATTGCATATGTGAGCGTGAGTTCTGAAACAAAAACGAAACTGCTGTTAAATTGTTAACTTTTCAAAATGCAATTTTAACTATTTTATAAACTAAATTTTTAATTTGTATTCAATGAACGGATACATAAATGTTTGAATGTTATTCTGTTTTGAAAAGCTGACAAAAATAAGTTCTGGTTGCTCTACAAACACTGTTTCCTTTTGGTCACCTTAATTTGCAGATTATAATAGTTAAACTCAAAAAATCAAAATTCGAAGACGGTCACTAACTAATTTAACCCATTAACTATAAAATAAAATCATAAAAAAAATAAAAAAGTTCCATTTAGATATTGCCCCACCGGGGCGAAAAAAAAAAACACCCAAAAAATGACGTTTTTGGGACTTTATGGTACATAAAAGTCAAAAAATAAAAATTCTAAGACGGTCACTAACAGCGTCTATTTATTTACTGTCGAAAGCCGTTTACTGCAATCAATTATCTCTTAAGCCCTGCAAGCCCCATCGGGGCGAAAAATCAAATACCCTCGAACACCCAGCCTTAATAAGTCAACATCATGGTTTATATCTGCTACTAGATTTAAGAGGCTAACTGAGGCATATGCAATACCTAAATCATGAGCAAAAGCCTTTACTTTACCCAACAAAGGTTGTGAAAATAAGGAGTTGGTGTATATCAGAAATAAAATTGGCCCAAGAAGAGACCCTTGAGGAACGCCAAGGTTGGTTATATTGGTATTGCTTAGACTAGCCCCAACTTTTACCTTTTGTTGTCTGTTCTTCAAGTAGGAAGCAAACCAGTCATAAATAAATCCACGGAAACCTTGAATCCAAACTGCATGTCGCTGAAAAATTGAATTTTATTGAGATATCTTAGGACTCTACTTTTAACTACCTTTTGAAATATTTTTAAAACTTTCGGTAAAAGCGAAATTGGTCGATAATTGTTTTTATCCTGTTTGCTCCCTTTTTTTTATAAAGAGGTAACACAATCGCAAATTTGAGCTCTTCGGAAAAACTACCAGAGATTACACTCAGATTAAAAATATGTGCCAAGACATCAACTATATTAAGAAGACATTTTTCCAAAAAGAATATAGCCGTCGTTACCACAATGAGATGGAATTATTCCAAGAATTTATATTTTTTATTACTTCGAACCCAGAAGTTGGTTCAAAGTTAAAACTGTTTCAGTTCAAATGCCAATCTACAGCATTCCATTAACACTCATGACAACAACTACAGGAATCAAAATCCTTATATCCAACAGAAGCAAAGTGCTCGTTAAGCATGTTTGCAACTTCAAAAGGATCAGAAATAATAACATTACCGATTTTTATTTCTATGGATTTCTTTTAATTACTACTATTACGATTGACAATGCTGTTGACTACCTCCCATTTCTTTTTTTCTTATTTGTGCCAGTCTCATTTCGGTTTGGTCATAGTTGTCCTTACAAGTACGGATTTCATTATTTAACTTTTAAGACATACTATTATAACGCTTTTTTAAACCAGAATTAAGTGGATGCTTCTTGCATTTCTTACCCAGTATATGCCTTAGGTTGATTTGTTTAAGAAGAAACCGACATATCCAAGGTTTTAGCCTTATTCGCGAAGGAGAAGGGCTGGTTGAGTCTATAGATGTGATACCAGATTCAGAAAACAGTGATGTAACTGGTCTAGTCATATCCTCGACGAATTCAAAAGGCAGTATTAGCCAAGAATTAAGTTGAGAGACCAAAGGATAAGTCATTTGGTCTTTTCTTCTCTGATAACTTAGTCCTCCCAAAATTACCTTCAGCCCACACTCGACAGGTTTGTAGCTTTCTGTGTTAAAAATGCGATAGAGGTAAACGTGAACAAATCGGAAGCGATAACCGTCTCCAGAACGCCTAGTCAATGCACTCTGCATGATAGTGAAGCCCCCATTGAAACAGGTGGAGAAGTTTATCTATCTTCGGTACTGCCGAGCTATAGAAAGATCAATGCAAGTCGAGGCAGAGCATCGAGAGTTATGCTGAGTCAACTTATAATGGATAAAAAATATTTATGAATTACTATTTACCAAAAATACAATTTCTATAAAATACTTTTGCCTCAATAGATATCTGACTATGAACTACAAGAAGATGAATGCTTCAAGATCAATACCGGAGCGCCACTTCCAAACCATGCAGATTGTGTTATTCAAGTAGAGGATACAAAACTCTTGCGTACAACAAAATTCGGATCTGAAGATCTGGTCGAGATACTTGTCGAACCAAAAGCCAATCTTGACGTAAGGTAAGTTCCCATGTTAATAAAGTTAAAAGCATATTTTAAATCATGAACTCTAGACCAATCGGATGCGATTTAAAAAAAGGCACACAACTTTTCCCCAGCGCCGATCATTCCGAAGTTGTTATCAAGTCAATATTGGCATCTGTGGGCAAGACGATTCAATTTAAGAAACCAAAAATAGCTGTACTTTCTACTGGCAGTGAACTGCTAGCACCAAACGATACAGACTCTGCAGGGAAAATTTATGATTCCAATACGACAATGCTCGAAGAGCTGTTACAATACTTTGGCTTCGAGTGTATGATGAAGCGCGTCCTGAAAGATGAGTAAGCAATGTCAGAACTAGAATATTATTTGAATATAAATTTCGTTTTTCCACTCTCTAGTTTTGAGTCACTCAAAGCCGCCGTTGGAGAAGTTTACCAGTCGGTGGATTGCGTTATTTGCAGTGGTGGGGTTTCAATGGGCGATAAGGATTACATAAAACCTGTTCTGGAGAATATGGGATTTAAAATCTATTTTGGACGAGTGAATATGAAACCAGGGTATTGAATTGAAAACGGATTACAATAAGAATGGAAATATCAGTTAAAATCTTTTCTACAGCAAGCCGATGACATTTGCATCGAACGATACTAAAGGAAAGTACTTCTTCGGTCTGCCAGGAAATCCAGTGTCGGCGTTTGTGACATTCCATTTGTTTGCATTGCCAGCACTGCGTTGGTCATCTGGCTGGGAGAGAGACAAGTGCGAGTTGGCCACTATACAAGTAACTGTGAGTGTCTACAATTTGTTTGTTTAGTTCTATTATTTAAAAAAAGATACATCCATAAGAAAGATTCTCTAGTAAAGCAAATAGCGAATGAGGTGAATAGAAAGATTCACTGGTATCGTCGTTTACGCCGAAAAGCGACCTTTTGGAAGTGATACAAATAAAAGCAACATTTCAACCTGCTGTCAATGAGCTGGAATACTACTTTTATATAGAGTCTATCCACTTAAAAAGCCTCTTATCTCATTGTAAGGTGAGCTTGAGTTCCTTGGCAGATATTTTTATAGTAAAACTCAGGAACAACGTGTACTGAGTCTTATTCAACTGGGTGAGCGAGCCTCTTAGTGCACCCCATTGGACAAAACAAAAAAGTTTTTTGTGCGATATACGTACATCAATTGCCTCAAAGGATTGTTCGTTCTTTTTCTTTCGATACAAGGTTAACAACTTACTTTCGATCCACTTGGCGGTTTATTACCCAAAGTCACAGCGTTTCTATTCTTAAGCTGATTATCACTGCATCGTCTTGCTTAATACTGAATAATTAGCTACTGGACTCTCTTATATTTGTCAGTAGTCCGCGAGAAACAACTTTTAGTGGATATCAAGCCTCCAGTCCGCAAGATTCCACAAGATATTCTCGTCAGAGCCAAGTTGTTTTTTATCTGACAATAATTCAATACAGATTCCTTGTCAAGGGCATTGTAAAATGATTTAAGTTTGACAAAACAGATTATTTGCCTCTTGTTTCGCTCAATGTAATCGAGTCGAATTCATGGGCCTCCGCACACGAGACTAATTCTGCCGGCAGAAAACCGTTTTTATAACATACTTCGAGCGCACACGGGATGATTTCTGCCGGCAGAAAAATTATATATATGAACCCCTTTTCATTGTGTAGTATTATTTTCACAATTGAAATATTTTGAAAGTTGTGTATGTATTATTTTTATGCCTTGTTCAACCGCTCAAACTCGGCAGAACATTTTATTCCGTTTGTTTCCCCTCACTTTAGTCCCCTCTCCTACGAAATCAGTTTTATGCCGGCAGAATTAGTCTCGTGTGCGGAGGCCCCATTTTTTTCTCTGCTGTTAGCGAGCCTACTTTCTTATACTATGTATATCCACGTAGGTTCGGATTGTAGAGTACATTCTATATATTTTATTTTACAGAAAATCTAACAAATTTTCATTTAATCACTGACCATAATTATTCATAGACCTATTTGTCGGATGTGTATTTTTTTACAGCTCCAAAACGATAGCATTGGTCTTGATTCAAGGCCAGAATATGTACGTGCTTCCGTTACAAGTAAAAATGGCCGTCTGTATGCATCAATCAACGGAAATCAAGTATACTCATAATGAAAATGATAACCTATGTCCAAACATTATAGCTCATACATTTTCAGATAAGCAGCCGACTACAAAGTATTTTGGGTGCTGATGTTCTGGTTCATTTACCGGCAAGAACCTCAGACAGAACATTTGTCTCAGCTGGTGATGTTGTCAGAGCATCTGTATTGCGTTATGACTTTATATCAAAGTACGAGTAGATGGTATTCCTGCAAGGAGTCTACTTCACATTACTGAATTACTTCTAAAGTAATTGTTGTTATCTATATTGTTTACACTTTTCATTTTAAGCATACAAAATTGTTACACCATTATATTCATTTAACCATCATCAATGTATTATTAACACTACGGGGATAAGAGAAAAAAGTCCATGGACTTTATATTTTTGCAAGTAAACTTTAAAATGAAAACATATTAATAAACATAAAATATTACATAATGTACATACGTACTGTACTGGCCTTTGAATGAATATTTGCTTGCATTTGATTTTGTATAACATTTAAGAAAGGATGGTGATGGAGAAAACGAGGACCAGAGCGGCGGAAAGAGCTGCTCGCGAGCTCTACGGGCAAAGAAGAAGGGAAGAAGTCAATTCACCGACTTCTCAGAATGAAAAAGAAAGAGCACGAGAAGCGGGCGGTCGAATCAATTGAGGGGTGCTACTACAGGGAAAATGTTCGAAAGTTCTACCAGAGGGTAAAACGATCCACCCAAGGATACAGGGTGCCAACTATGTAATTCGATTCTACAATCAAAATGTTCGAATTCGGAAGATTCGTACTCTTTAACTCTATAGCCAGCGCTCATATTCGAAAATCGAACGGACCACGAATTGTCTATTTTTTGTTGGTACTACCTAATCCTAAAGTAAACCCCAAAACCATTCGAATTCGCAAATAATCATTCTAATGCAAATGTGTTTGCGAACAGGCTGTGTAGATTGCAGAAATCTCAAAAATGTGAGTAAGACATTTGTTCATAACTTATTAAATATTATTAAGAGTATTAAAATATACTTTATGCATAGGGAATCATCTAAATGTGCAAACACAAAGACATCTCAATTTGAGATTCTTGTTCAATACATGACAATGCATCCCGACTTATCTAAAGGATTTATCCCGAATTCGCCTTGACTCAATTTGATCATTGCAATCCTCATTTTCTTTGGTAAAAAATCAAATTACGACACTGTCCATGTTGATTTAGCACCTATTCACGAATCACAACAAATGATTATTTCGTTTTATTCAAATGTCTGTCAAACACAATGCGAGACTCGTTCGAAAGTCGGTAATTGTTTGGGAAAAAGTTGGCATTACTTACATTCGATTCTAATTTCATACATAGTTCCGTTTGAAAGTAGAATCGGAACCAACTTTCGAATAGAATCGAAAGTAGAATCGAATTACATAGTTGGCCCCCAGGGCCTGAACAGAAGCCGGCAGATGCAGAGATAAAAATGGATGGTCTACCGGCCGGCCGCGGCCGAGCTTTACAACCAGCGGGAGATAAGTTGGTAAGGAACATGCACCAACTCATCTGTAAAATTTGGTCGGACGAAAGCATGCCCGCCGAATGGAACCTTAGCATCGTGTTCCTCATCCACAAGAAAGCCTCTGAACTGCGCCAACTACAGAGGAATAAGTCTCCTGAATGTCGCATATAAGATCTTGTATTGTGTGAACGTCTAAAACCTTTCGCCAACAACCTGATCGGCTCATATCAGTGCGGTTTTAAGCCAGGAAAGTAGAGATGTAACGGATAGTAATTTAGCCGGATACCGGATATTCGGTATGTAATAAGGCCGAATAGCCGAATATTCGACGGCCGGGTATCCGGTTGAAGAAATGCATACTGCGACGCATACATTCATGTTTTATCCTGAAAAAAACAACTCGGCCATCCCGTTACCCGGCATCTCCACGAGCAGATTTCCATAGAAAGGCCATATAGCATGCTTGAAAAATGACAGATGGCAGGCTATGAAAAGTTGCTCGTGGAAACGCGGTGCTAACTGGATGTTGAACTGAAATGTGCAGTGAACAAATTTACTGGTAAAACGTAGTCTCGGAAAGTCAGTGAGCGTGATCCGAACAGTTTTGCGAACAGTTTTGCGAACGCTTTTTGTTATATTTTACTACTAAATGGACTATCCGGCAACTAGCCGGATACCAAGAGTCTATTCGGCATATCAGAAAAGGAGCCGGATAGGCGGGATAACGGATACTAACCGGATATCCGTTACATCTCTACAGGAAAGACTACCATCGAGCAAATTTTCACACTCAGATCTTAGAAAAAAAACCAGGAATTTCAGATCAATCGATACGCACCACCTTTTTATCTCATATATGATAGCGTATCTAGGAAGAGCTATACAAAGCCATGTCACGTTCGACATTCCTGCCAAACTGGTTCGTCTATGTAGGATGACGATGGAGAAATCTCGCTGTTCCGTCAAAATCGGAAAAAACATCATCAAGCCCTTTGATTTCGAAAAAGGGTTGAGACAAGGCGATGCGCTATCGTATAACTTTTTTAACATCATCCTTGAAGTAATTGTACGAAACTCACAAGCCAACATCAGAGGTACAATTTTTCAGAAGTCTGTTCAACAGCTTGCATAAATGCTGACGATATTGACATTATCGCAAGATCGCAGCAAGCTGTCAGTGGCGCATTTGCAAGTATTGAAACGAAGGCGGCGAAGATGGGTCCGGCTGTAAATCAGGACAAAACGAAGTACATATGGTGTCAACGAGAAAGGAGTCTTAGCATCGACGACTCGGACAAAACGTCACGCTGGACAAGTACAACTTCGAAGTAGTTAAAGGATTGTCTAGCTATCACCTCGCAAAATGACATCTCTGCGCTGATGAATCACTTTTTCCAATCGCTTTTTCCTCAGGCTAAGGAGAAGTAAAGCACTCTCTCATAGAACCAAAGAGATATTATATAAGACCCTAATGATCCCGTTCCTGCTGTATGGTGCCGAAGCATGGACTCTGTCGAAATCGGATGAAAATCTACTGGGATATTTTGAGAGAAAGATTCTTCGGACTATATTCGATCCAGTTTGTATCGAATGAGTGTGGAGTAGAAGATTTAACGACGAGCTTTATGGGCTATACAGCAACATTGACCTAGTCAAAAAGCACCCCGGACTGTAAGTGTCCCCAAAAGCATATGCTAAAAGTTTAGCAGCTGTACCTATATTAGTAGACAAAGCAAACTTAGATATACGCTATACGCAACAACTGTTTTTTTAGCCTAAAAACGCAACTGACTGCTAAGGCCTTGTCAAGAAACCCTAAGAAGACTCTATATAAAACCCACATCATACAAGGATACAAGTCCTGCTCTACGGCGTAGAAGCATGGACGTTAGCAAAGGCATAAATGAAGATCTTATTGGTCGTTTTGAACGCAAAATTCTTCGAGTGATTTTCGGTCCCGTTTGCGTTGACAGGCTTTGGAGGAGGAGATGCCAACGAACTCTACGGGCTGTACATTCTTTCTTATTGTATTCTGTAGGGAAATTTTCAATTTTTTTGGTTTGTCAGATTCTTACTGACTATACTGACTACTGTTTTGCTTCAGTTTCCGCTTTAACTCCCACTTCCGCCCTTCAAGAGATTTCTCTCTGCGGCTAAGAGGTCAAAGGGTCACACTGATGGCTGCAATGAGAAGAGCGGATGGTTCCGAGACAGTGCAGGGCAGAGGTAAGAGAGACTTACCTCTGGTGCAGGGATCCGCGTCTCTGTACTATTTTTGTTTAAAATTTGCCCTGAGTCTGATGTAATCGTTAGGATTTTAATATGATTCCAGGAAGTGAGTTTAGTTATCCCAATATACTCTACTGGGTTTTTACTGGTGATTAATTCTGGGCCTACCTATGTATGGAATTCAACTAGCGTCGGGATATCTTTCCTGATCAGAAGAATAATCTATAGTTTTTTCGATGCAAGACTAAGACCATGGATTTCCATCTAGACGTAGACACGTCTCATAACTTGGTTTAACTTCCATCTCGCTCCTCAGTATCCCTTGCAGTTATCACCACGCACATGTCGACTGCGTACTCTAGCAAGTACGTGTCGTTTGGCATTTCGATGAGAAGGATCCCATCATAGAAGATGGTTCAGAGGTCGGGTCCAAGGATTGGGAAATGTCGTTTATTATCTGCATTTATTTTAAAATAAATGAATGAGACGCCCCTCTCTTGAAACTTTATTAAGTCAGTCCCCGAGTCCATCACCGAATTTAAATACTTACGAAGTGTATTCCGAGGATTTGCCCATCCATAATCATATTTAATAAAGAACACAATCAATGGTCAAACAAAAATAATTTCACATGATATTAGTTGTTTTATTTATTTTCCAATAAAAGATAAAAATAAACGGTAATTTTGTTTAAAGATTATTAATACAATAAAATATATTTACAAGTAATTTTTGGCGATAATATATACAAATCCAATAGACAATATTATTTCAAGATTTAGATACATATAATAAAATATTCGAAAACCAATTCAAATGGAGAAGTTGTGCCAATTTTGTTGCAATCGAATTGGCCGATTGCCACCAGATGGCGCAGAAATTTCCATAGAATTCTGTTTTTCCCTCAACAAGAAAATGTCTAATTTTCATTAGACCTTCTGTATGGCCCCCATGTCCATTCTTAGACGAAATGATGACCTGCATGGCAACGTTATGTTATACTTGTTTTGTGGCACCGCTAATTGATATCTCTCGTGTGGCCTGATGTCCCAGAGAGCATGTTCGATGGCGGTTAAGGCACTGGATGTAAGCACTTCGGCTGAATATTGAGTAGGAGCACCCTCGCAGTCCGATATAACTTGGCAAAGAAAGAAAATTCATTCAGTTGTGGATGTATTTTTGCAACGCACTCTTTACTTACCATGTGGTATTGGTGCCCGGAACAGAGAATCAGCAGGGACACCGTTTGTATCAAGAGCAACCACACTTATGCCATATGGCTGCAACTCTTTGCGTAGCTCTTCGGCGCATTTATCTACCGCAACTCGAGACGCATTGAAGGCAACAAGCTCTTCGCCGCAATTTCCAGCACCCAAGTAAATTAGACGACCTCGTGTCGGTCGGAGAAGGCCAACAAAAGACTTGGCTACCCTCAGTGATCCAAGGATATTTGTTTTTAGCATTGTCTCCCATTGCTGAACGTCTTGACTTTCGATTCGTCCGCGGAAAATACAACCGCTTGTATTGATGACTGCACTGATGCCACGTTCGCCGGCATTTAAATGGGATCCCATTGCATCAGTTGCTTCGCGGAGTACATCTTCACGTGTTACATCCAATTGCATTGGAATAATTGACCCTTGTGTTGGTTCTGTGCTGCTTTCTTTCATTTTTATCCAATTTCTAAGCAGCTTAGCTGGAATAGAGTCCACAGAGTCTTTCATACCAGCGAATACGCGACAACCTCTGTTGGCCAAATGGGTGCATAGTTGAAGGCCCAATGCGCTGTCAGCACATGTCACCAAAACGGTTCCGCTCTGCTGTTCAGACAAATTCACTTGGGTACTGCGGACTTTGCAAAGTAAGTACAAAAGCAAGGCTCCTGCTATGGAGAATAATGCAAGGAGCTGGAAGGCTAAAACTAATGCTGTCATCGGTTCCATTATGGCATATCTGAAAGAAATAAAAAATGAGTTTGGTCAATTTAGTTTTTTCAAGGCAGGTAAACAATTAGTTGTAAATACATATGTATGTTGCAATGATCTTTCGACAAAAAGACGTTTTGAGGAGACTTTAAAGTCTTCAATTCATCGGACAAATTTTTTTGTATATAAAGCAGATTAGCACCGAAACTAATGCCCGGAGAAATAAGGGTCCTACTCATAATGATCTTTAAGAACTCCTGCTCTAGGACGTCGACTACAACTGCTGATGAAAATAGTACTATACATTCTATTATGGCCCAGCCATCTTCGCGAATGCTTCTTGACTAGGTCTATACTTATAACAGGTCGGCAATAATAAGGGTCTTATACGACATCTGCTTACAGTTAAGCAGCCCACAGAAAATGCAATTATTGGCAAGAGTAAATATTTGCTGCAGAGCGTATGTAGACAAAGTCTTTTACAACCTTGAAATTATATCTATCCATTTCATTACAACGTTCTGTCAGGGCGCGAGCCGATGTTAACTGTCCATTCTTATATGTGGGCAGCATATCAATTTTGTGTGTGCTTTAATTCACCCTAGGCCCGTCTTTGCCGCTCTACCTCATCATCATATCATCAATTTTGCAGGTTTCATACAACCTGAAAGCGGGATCGTCGTTATTAGATATGGCATTTTAATTTTCTGTAGAAATAGTCCTTCTAAATTCATAGCACCGACTTTGACTCTATTACGATGTTGAAGTGTTTGAGCTTCTGTTTGGGCTTTAGCCTTCTTGTTCGACTCCACCGCAGGGAAAAGTTAATTTTCTCATTTTCTTCTCTGCCCAATCTAAAGGCCATTTTACACATAACCGGCGACCGGTTTTAACCGATACCGGTTACCCCTTTTTCACAAAAAAATTGTTTGCTGCAACCGACCCGGTACCGTTTGGCGCGTGTGTTAGCTTTCTAAAGACTTATAGAACTAACAACCAGGGAACTCGGCATGTGGGCCAAAGGTGCCATCATAAGCCATTTTTTTCCCGGCCCTGGTCCAGTCTGGTCACTATTTACAGTGCTGCATGATTGGCAACGCTGTCATTAGCTTTCAATGTGGTTGGCACAGGACGTCTTGAGAGAATTATGCTTCGTAGTATTAGCTCAGATTTAAATATGTTCCTTCTAACCATTTACTTAACAAGTGAATACATTTATACAGCGCACAGACATTGGAATCATTATAGTGAGACCAGATAAACACCCCTATCGTGGAATCCGCCGGAAAAGTTTCCTTATCGACACGTTTTTGGGAAAGGTAGTTTCACTGTCAAACGGCTGTGAAAGGGAATCGAATAGGTGAAGTGAAACTCAATTCCGACGGTTTCCACGATAGGGGTGAAAGTATGCTTTAAATTTATTTTAGTCTATAAAACACTGAATTTCAATTAATTAATAGCTCGAAATTCTATAAATCCCTGTTTTAAGTTTGGATTTTGGTGAACTTATCTTTTCAACACTTTTCTAACTGTTAGCAAATTATCCGAACACAATTATTATTTAGCCCAATTGACTTACGGCCTAGTATACGCAATCCTAACAGGCGTTAAACAATAATACTCAAAGAAATAACGCCAAAATCGATTTGAAAATAACGCACTAAAAAAATGTAAAACGCCCAAAACTAAACCACAATTTGGAAGCAAAGCCCAAAAAGCATTTAAGCAGTTTAATACGCAGGTATGTGGGGCATGCGCCCCCTAAAAGCCTGTTGTCATTTCACCCAAAATCAACGTCATATCGCCCAAATGTGTGCAATTTTACAGCAACAAATTGTCTAGCAATGTTTTGGACTATATGACATTTTTTTTTATTTGGGCGTTGTATTAGTTTTGGCCGATAAGACCTAACGCCCTCTCAACCACTGGCCATCTGTTGTTTTTAATGCGGGATTTATTACAATTTAGGGGATGTTAATTCTGATAATTTTTTTAAGACTGGACTATTCTATATAAATTTATAAAGCCGGACAAATCCGTTTATACAGATTTAGCTATTAGGGATATACACAAATTTCATTTATTTTTTTCATTATTAAAAAAAATCGCTCTTCGAAACATGAACATTTTTCTAATTTCTTATATGTACCTAATAATTTAAAAAAAAACCTGTAGATATGTATGTTAATTTTTTTTCTTTTTTCTAAATTCAAACAGTATATTTTCGGATTTGTTGACTAAGGCCGCGTACACAGTGGCGCGAGAAAGCGATGCGAGATGCGACATGGTACGCAACGCACAGTAAAAGCTTTCCTGTGGTATGATTTGCTAGACAAAATGGACTCCTCTTCAGAAGAGGAGTTTTTTTACTGAAATTTTATATTTTAAATTGGTTAAAAATAGAAAGAGAACGAAAGTTCACGAAAAATAATTAAAAACAAAATAATTAGTGCAATTTCATCACTTATATCCCTAAAAGAAAATTTTCGGTATCCATTTGTATTTATTTTGCGGAACATGTGCAGCACAAGAGCAGTTATTTCATTTCATCCTCTTTGTCTGGTCCACTGTGCGCGCGGCCTAATATTTACTGCGGGTCCGCAAATTTAGCCACTGCGTTTAAAGAAAGAGAGATGAACTATGTATGGTCGTACATATTTACTTTTTTTTCATTATGCTTTCGAGTATACTCGTAGTATACGTATTACATATACAGTGAGCGTCAAAAGTGAGTGAACACCGATCGCTGCTCTTTTAAGTTTTCTTTAATATCTTGATAATGAAACAACGGCTCGTGTGTCTGGGCACTTCCGGAGCCATGCGTTCCTGTCCCACTGCGGCTATAGAAGCCTTAATAGGACTTAAACCCCTCCACATTTATATAAAAGAAACAGCAATTCTCAGCTCTGCACGCCTCACACAAGAGAAAGATTTACATATTAGCGAACATCCAGAACCAATCGAACTACTTGCCGAACTTTCAGAACTTGACATGATTTGTGCGGTTACAGACCGCCTACCAAAAACACTGTGATTCAACAAAAAATTCTGCACAGAAATCACAAACAGGGAAGCATGGGTTAGCAATAACTCATCAAACTGCCAAAACGTCCTAAAGTGGTATACGGATAGTTCCAAAATGGACTCGGGGTGGGAGCTGGTATTCATGGGCTGAATAGAAATGTCTTACTACCTATGGGAAACAGCCCCGAGTGTATTTCAGGTCGCGCTCCATGCCATCAAAGAATGCGCAAATCTTATATAAAAATGAGGTATTAAAGGAGCAAACATCCCTATATATTCTCGGATAGTCAATCAGCTATAAAATCCCTTAGCTCACCCACTATATTGAATCCAAATCAGTACTGCACTGCTTTAATTCCCTCCAAACACTTAGTACCAGGACAAAATCAGTTTATGGTGGGTTCCCGAAAACAAGCAGGGGATTGAAGGAAATGGAAAAGCTGATAAACTAGCCAGAAAAGGAAACCCCTTTCATATGCGATCCCCAAATCAGCTACAAATTCGGCTATAAAAAGCTGGGAACGAAACAAGAATATTTCTTATTAGGAGAATATCCCAGGTCACATAAAATTATTTTATTATAAACTTCGCCATTGTGAATTGGTAACATTAACCCCTTAAAACGAAGAACTCTTATTTTTATACATTACATCGAATTATTAAATGATTTCAAGTGTGTATGGCGTATACTTGCTATTTTTTCACAAATTTCTAGCACTAATTACAGTTAATGGGTTACCAGTGAAATGTTAGCAAAATATAATGCGTTCTGCAAACATAAACCAGTTTGATCTAAAATTTTAATTATTTGTCAGTAACGGCTTGAATTTTAGACCTATTGATTTAATATTAGCACTTAAGTACTAAATAAAACTGAGCCCTGGAGTTGATGCTAAGCCTAGACTGGAGTTATAAGTTTGCTATTTGTAGCGGCATTGCCGGAAGTCAAAACTGGATTATTTAAACAAAATAGATGGAGTCACATAAATCTGCTCTGACAACTATTGAAAAAAAATTCTTAGAATTTTAGCCGTATCCTAACGGCTGGAGCGACAACTGATTTGTTTGTCAAATATTCACGAGAGATGGAACAGTGTAAAGCAATAATTAAATGCCATTAACGACACTACCAAGCCAACCAGGAGTGTTTTTGTGTTTCAGTGTTTCTTAACCTGTGTGCTACTTGACATTGCCAAATTCCTGCAAAGGTTTCTGAAAAATAATAAAAATATGCACGAGCTTAAAATGAAGCGTCCACAGAGAATCTCACGTTTCCAAATCTTTAACTCCAGATATATTTATTGTTATGAAACATGTCATCCAAATTTCCAAATTTTTCAATTTGGATGTCAAAGTTGTTTCAAAAAAACTCATACGCCTGAAAGCAGAGGTGATTTTGTCCGTTGAGGTAAAAAAAAAAACATATTTTGAATTTTTTGAATTTTTCATGATGAAATTTGGTGGCATAAATTTAAAATTTTCTCAGATTTGTTTGAAAAGTTCAACTCTCTGAATTTAAGGCGGCAACTTTCCTATTCCCACTTGTCTATATTGATTACTGCCTCAATGTGAGAGCCGACTAAGTGTTCACAGTTCATCCGAGAGTATCGCCAAATCATAAAACTAACATAAGGAAATATTGACTGCTTTCCGATTGAATTGTTGAATCACAGTCGGTTTTAAGCCTCACTTAAAAGCTACATACTCTCCTTCGCTTTCACTTGACGAATATGAAATGGTTAATCATCCCATTTGTAAATTGCAAAATACCTACCAAATTTAACAACGATAGAAAAAAGAAGTAAAATTGTTATTACCGGCTTGGCCAAGGGCGAGAAAGAGCGAAAAGCTTTTTGAACCTAATTTTGTTTTAATTTGTTCAAGGAAACAGACTCACTACATAAATTTTGTAAATAAATAGGAGTATTCACAGTTCGATCTTTGAGTCCACCCCTGAATGACAACGAAGCAGAGGAAGACCCCACCTCAGGTGGCGTGCACAATTATTGGCGAGTGACCTACATGGTATGCGTAACTGGAGGCAGCTAGCTAGGGACCGATCTGGCTGAAGGGGCTTGTCGTGGTCCACCCCAGGACTGTGAGCGCCATCTAAAGAAGAAAAAGATTCACCATTCGCTAGTCCTATTTTCATACAATTTTTATATTCACGCGGCACACAAAGAAAATTTTAGATACTTTAAGTGAGCCGTCAGCCAAAAGAAGTTGAGAATGGTTGACTTCTTAGAAGCCATTCGCTGTGCACTTTTGTAGGAAATTTTGGGCCAAGAACTGTTACAAATATTTCTCAAACTTGAAGATAGCTTAGTTTACTGATTCTAAGCTTTCGTTCTTCACTTAGGCCTGAGTGGTTCCTTTGGAAAACAGTACTGTGATGAGTATATTCTAGAAACTTTGCTTGCAGAAGTTTGCAGTCTGATGATTTTTTTATTGATTTGTTCAAAATGCTAAACATATGCTTCACTATTCACAATAACTAATTTATTCGAAATTGATCGGTTCAATAGTTCTGGTGCATGCGCTTAGGGTGATTTTTTTAGTCTAGTTTTTAAACTAGACTACAGGTTGTTTATTTGACAGTTGAGAGTTGATTTGTAGTTAGTACGTTCTGCCATTTTACGATGAATAGAACTACGCCAGAACAACGCGTCCAAATTGTACAAACTCATTTTGAAAACCCTGTTTTTTTCGCCAAACTTATCGTGCACTACCTCCATTTTACGGTAGACGTAATCGTCCACTTAAACAAGTTATAAGGTACACTATAAATCGTTCTCACACTACGCACACTCTAGTAAATAATACGCATCCCCAAAGACGACAAAGTGTGAACAGAAGAAGTTATTGCCGTTGTGTTGCGGAGTATCCGAATTAATCAATTCACCCTTGTGTACAGCAATAGGAGCTAGCTAGGCCCATCAACTTTGCGAAGGATTTTACAGAAAGAACTTGGCACTATAAACATGATTACTGACTTCTTCGCTCCTCAGTTGAATGGCATTGACGTGACAGAGCATCAGTTTTAGCAAGGCACGCGACACCATCAATTTATTGTGGGAAACATTTGCTGATAGCATAATTTCGCATAATGGACCTGTGAACACTGGCCTCCACGATAGGGTTACCATATTAAAAAATATGAAAAGGGGAACATCGTAAGAATTTTCTAGGGGGGCAAGTGTTTAAAAAGAGGACAACATTTTTTTTTTTTCTCGATTGAATGTTGGACACCAGAGTCAAAAAAAAATAGAAATAAAAATAAGTTTTTGCTTTGAAAACAAATTCTGGCAGCGAGACAGTAGGTACAAAACAAAAACTTACAGGAGAACAATTTTTGCACGTGAAGTGAGATGTAGTTCGTGAGTGTTAAATATAGATGTGTTCACAGAGCTTCTTAAAATATTAAAATAAAGTATTTCGAAAGTTTTCAATTGAATGTTTTTTTTATTGAATTTTGACCTAATAAGAGGGACAGTGGTTTGTACCAGGTGGGACAAACAAAATTTTGTTATGAAAAAGGGGAACGTATGGTAACCCTACTCCACGATCTTGTGATATCACACCTTTAGATTACTTTCTTTGGGGGTATGTGAAGCCACCAGTCTATGCTGATAAAGCAGAGGCGTTAGACGATTTGGAAGTCAACATTCGCGGTGCGCATATGTCCGAAATAATTTTTAAACAGTAATGGCATAAAATTATATACTAAATAAAGCTAATAGCATAGATATTAACATTAGCTTCAAGTGATTAATTTCATATTGAATCTGTATACCCCTAAAAAAACACAATTTACAACAAGCTAAAGTCACGCTTACTGACATTCCGAGTGTGCATAACAATGTCAATTGTTTCGACATTTGTCGCCATCTGTACTAGCCGAAACCCAAGCGGTCATTTCGCAATTCTAGTAAAAATGTATTGTGCTTAAAATGTATAGAGCTTCATTATAACCCCTTAAGACGAAAAACCATTTTAAAACAAAAATTTCAATGACCGATTCTTAGGTTTACTGTCAAGGATACCTCATAAGGACGAATGGAAGGGACCTACAATTTTATGCCGAGTCCGAACGGCTGAATTGAGAAGCTTTTTCATGACAGTCATACTCTCGGATGTTTGTCAGACGTTCGCGAGAGGTGGCCATTCGTCCCAAAAATATAAACTCACACAAAACGAATGGTTGCGAGAAGCTAGGCCTTGGGTGTCACCCGCCTGTTGCGCCATCTATTTATTTTTTTTTTATACCTCATAAGGGTATTCCCACAAAAACAGACTGTAGAAAAACTATCTTCAATTGGAGTAATCAATTGTTAAAAGTATGCATATTACAGTAAACGTTTTCCACTTAATTAGCACTTGCACACGCAAAGGTACCGACGAAGTATCTATTTAGAGTTCAACAAACACTCCCAATTCGACGTGCGTTTAAACGGAAGTCGTTAACCGTTTTATGCTCGCATTTCCTGTAAAACAGAATCTAATTGGAAGACAGGTTCGCAGTTATTAGTTATCCATCGATAAAATCAACCTCTTTGTATGCGGAGAGCATAATTTATATTCAATGCAATTAATCCGACAGCCATTTCTTGTAATACAGGTGCTCGTGCCTTTAACGTCACCTTGAATTTCACTTTCATATTGAAGCAGTTGGGCCCAACAACAAATTACTACGGACGGCTATTCATTAGATTTTCTTTTCATTTCTTTTGCGCACACATTAACATTGAAGATAATTTGTAGCTCGGCGAAATATCTGTATCTGTGTCTGAGCCGGCACAGACCTTCCACACCAAACGTGAGAATATCATCTGGCCACATATCTGATTTTCTCATGCTGCAGGTGCATTGTTCGATCGGGCCTTTTTGTTTGAACAGCGGCAGCAAAAAAGGGTAATGCACTTGGAAGCGCCTCTTCATAATGCTTATATGCATAATGAATTTATTTCTGATCTCGTGTTAGATAAAGAGCTTTTGTTGTTGCTTGCTGTATATTGTTTGAATAGAAGTTGACGCCCTTTTAAACAATGCAAAGATGCTAAGTGGATATTTTGCAGATTGACATTGAATTTAAAGTAGGTTACATATATTTTGATTTGTGAGAGATGCTGAAAAGATTTATTTGAGTTGTGGATAGGTATTTGCATGGCTATTAGATAGATATGCAAAATAGATTGGCAGAGTTTCGGCAAATGAAATTCAGTTAAATATAGACACTTATGGAATTAAGCGGCACATCAAACGGAAGGTCTTTAACCTGTGACTCCTCGATTTAGTTATTAGAGAAGGAATTTAGGTACAAGTTGATTCTTAAGTCCTTAAATGAGTGCATCTGTTAGCGAAAGAAAGACATGTCACAAGGTATTTTCAGCATAGTTTTCTGAAATCAATTAAAGTATTACCCTATTCACACTGCAATGAAAACTGAGATTTCGACATAAAGTTTACGAGAACTCGTCGATGCATTCACATCACACCCAACACCAAATGGTTTTTGTTTAACGTTTCAATTAGCCCTAAAACAGACTCACAAACTCACAGTTTGAGAAACCAAACTCAGTTTGGGGGATTCTATTTCAACAAATTACCTAAACTGACAAATAGCGAAAGGACAACAAATTTATTTTATGATGGCTGTGAAAGAGAAATGGGACAGTATCCTCCTCCTCCTCCTCATCTCTACAGCTTCTACAAAAATCATTTGAGGGAGCACCATGTCTGGTTGCTGATAGGTACAGCGATGACACCTATCATAGCGCTAACATGACGTAATACGGATATCCTTTTTAGATAATACGTTCTTTTTAAGCCAGGATAGGGCTTCTTTAATCGCCTGGAACACGCTACAATGATCAGGAAGACGGAAGGAGAGACTGAGATTGAGGGCCGGTTTGTTCAGAGCTGGTTAAATCTGAGGTTGGGTTACCATAGATTTAGCTTAACCCATGATTATATATCTATGGTAACCAAAAAGCGTTTGTTCACTTATTTTTCAATCTGGTTACCAAACCATAGATTTCCGACAAATCCTTCCAGTTTTCCAGTTTATTTGTCAATTCAGTTGTTAGATTTAATCAATGGTTAAAATTGTCACAGCCCCAGCAATTCATCCAATTTTTTTCACACTGTATTGCTTTGTATTCATCTGCCAGTTTGAAAATGCGTCCCATAGCAGATACGAAGTTGCACACTATTTTGCGTTTATTATTTAAATAAATGTTTCTTTTTGAAAGAAAGTTGTTTTGTTTTTGACTGTTATGTCAAAGCTTGAACAAACAAAATTCCAGAATTTCATTGGTTAATGCCGTTAACCGACGAAAATGGGCTGGTTATCGATTTCTCTGGTTAACTAACCCAATCATAGATTCTCTGGTTAAAATTTGACTGAACAAACAGATTATATGGTTATCAGCTGGAATAACCGTTGATAAAAGTTAACCAAAGATGAACAAATCACCCACCACTTCGTCAGTTTTTGATCCGTCGGTATAAAAGTGAACCGACTTGTCCTCAAGAGAAGCATCCCCCTCCCAGAGAGACCTGGGGGGGATAGTATAGACTTGAAGTGCGAAGTGCCCCACTAATGCACATGCAGGCTGATCGTTGAACTTTGCTTGGTGAGAAGTAAATGAGGCGACAATTATTGGTGAAGCAACATCAAATCAAAATCGTCATAAAGTCCCTCAAAAGGATTTGACCGCTTTTTATATATTTTAGATTTTCTTCTAAAAGTCTTCAAATATATTATCATTTTCATCCTCGGAAAACATTTTATTCAATTTCGCGTTAAAATTCTCTATAACAAAAAAAAATAATTTTAACCTCAAATTGACGAATGACAGATTATTTAGTGCGTACTAAAAGATAATAGGTACTTTTCGTAGTTTTAAGTTTATTACCAGCTAATAACGATAAAGTGGGCTTTAAGTTAAGTATAATTAACAAAATACTAGTACTGACTTTGTTACGTACTAAAATATCGTAAAGTATACTTTATCTGACTATAATTTTGCGCCAATGAATTAAGTTACTTGATAATCGGTAATTTATAGTAGAAAGTATAGAATTTTAACAAAAAACGACGATCAAGATCAAAATCTAAATATGTAGGTATTGGAAAAAAAAAGTTAAAAGAATAGCACTGTGAGAGGAGAGCTATCCTGTCAGTGCCAGCAGTTTTGCTGAGCTCGCTGAATCTTGCAAAAGGTATATTATGTCTGCTTCAACAACCGAGCGATTGGAAGTCGTTTTCGTGGTGTTT
The DNA here is from genome assembly GCA_949372485.1 of Cheilosia soror. Classification (NCBI taxonomy): domain Eukaryota; kingdom Metazoa; phylum Arthropoda; class Insecta; order Diptera; family Syrphidae; genus Cheilosia; species Cheilosia soror. Next base: position 38,814,033 of record OX443563.1, read on the forward strand.
TCATGAAAAACGACTTAAAAAAACAGGTTTTGAAAACTGTGAAAACTGGAATATGTATGGGAAAATGGGGAGAGTACGATAACTACGGCGCAAAAAATTGATAAAGGTTTTTTGTAGAGGGGTTAAATACAAGCATTTTTTCGAGACAAAAGATAGACACATTCATTGACAGTCAAGCGGCGATCAAGACTATCGCCTCAGTCAATATAACCTCAAAATTAGTACCTACACCCGAGGTCATTCCACCATCACAACCATGTTCAGCAAATGTTAGCTAAGAACGAATTATTTATGCAGAAGCTGCAAGCACGAAAGAGCAACAGAAACGGTCCAATTTTTCTCATATTCCACCCTGATGTAATAACAGACGCAGTTTTGGGGATAGTTCGCGTTAAGGTGAAGACCCTGATGGTGTATAGCATGGCGGATAAAAAAAAACACTGTCCGACCCTTCAGTAACGACGACTCTTATATCTGGGGCTAAAGTTCTTCCAAAAACCTCTCCGTATACTGGCTGAAATAACATTAACTTGTTTAAGCAATCAGGAGATGATAGGTCCACTGATTGTCTTCGGGTTTATTTACAAAAAACGAAGGGTCTTAAAATGTCAGCGATAGGAATATTATGCTAAGTATTTTTATTCAATGGGCGCAGTAGCGCAGTGGTTAGTGTGCTGGACTACTGGGATCCCTCGCCAGGTTCGATACCCGGAAAAACACAAATTACATCTTAAGGTTTTTTTTACTGCGCCACCTCTCGCGAACGTTTGACAAATATCCGAGAGTATGACTGTCCTGAAAAAGCTTCTCAATTAAGCCGTTCGGACTCGGCATAACATTATAGGTCCCTTCCATTTGTCCCAAAAATAGAAACTCACACAAACGATTGGTTGCGAGAAGCTAGGCCTAGGGTGTCTACCGTCTGTTGCGCCACCTATTTATTTTTTTTTTTTTTATTCAATAGTCCAATGACCCGTTTTTAATTAATTTGTTGGCTGATTCGTATGACACTAATGGCTGTCGGTGATTATATGAAGATGTCTAGCGGGAGCAGACTGAGAATAGCCTCAAGGCGGTTAGGGTTGTCTTCCGTCCGATATACTATCTTGTCTTCTATTTCCCTACGTTTAATATAGACAAGCCTCTCGATTGATACCTATAGCTGGCCTCGTGGCAGACCTTGTATTCAAACGTGGTGCCTCTTATGACTATAATTGTTTATAAGAATTAAGTTTATAAAAAGTACCAAACACGGACTTGTGCCAAAACATCCTTTCTAACGAGTCTCTTGCTCGAATCTAACTGTGAATAGATTACGTTATCGGCTGGCTTTTCCACTTGAAAAGAGACATGATCGATTTGATCATGTCATGTGTTTAGATCAAGCTTTTGAAGGTACCATACGATTTTCGTCGCCGATGAGTTTTTAATGTCTTGAAGCTTTATATAATTAGCCTTGACGCATACGTTGTATGAAGTTCCAATTTTATAGTCTCATTTGGAGCTCTCATTAGTCTAGCTCTGCCTTGATTTGTTGGTTGGCAAGCCACAAAAAAATGCTGGCCAAATGATGGGAGTTGTTGAGCATTTGGGAGCTTCCTCATCAACCCTTTTGTTGCCTTTGAATCGCCCGTAACCTGGATCCCAGATGAAAGTGACTTTATTATGGATAGTTTGCAGTTGATTTACTCTCTGGCAATATGCTGATGTTTGATCTTTTACTGCGATCTTTTCTTAAGAATCATCTGACAACTCATTTGTCACATTGAATTGAATATCAATCAATAAGGGGAACTGGGATTTCGCAAGGAGGCTTACTGAATCCAGCCCCAACACCCAGTTGCCATATTTGAGTCGTTTGTGTGCAATGTTGAGTGGAATCCACCAGTCTTCCACACAGACCGACGATGGAAGTTGCATTTTGAGGACATCTAGTTAGTAGCTAGAATCGAAGGGGTTGACATAATCGGCCCTAGCGAGGTATTCGTCGGAACGGAGAATTCTCCGCAACGCATATTCCGTCGGAGACTCAAATTACATTCGAAGTATCCGCCTTCGGAATGAATAATTAAAATGCGGCGACGCATTGATTTGACATGATGTTGTTTCGTGGTACATCGGGGTTTTCCTATTTAGTGCTTGTTTTTTCGTTTGTTTTTGCTCTGGAAACACAAATTTAAGCAACTAATACAACCAATTACTTTGTTAAAAGTTTTTTTTCTTTACTGCTTTCATTTATCAACACTTCACTCCAAATCGTAAACAAATTACGCCATCAATTCCTGTCAGAGCATATCGGAAGAAAATTCGTATGAAGCTGTCAAAAATATCAGTTAAAACGCACTTGATCGCACTGAAACGCAAAACGCCAGTGTTCGTTGCATATTTGTCGGAAAAAAGTTCCGAAAAGGTCTTCCGAAGTATACCTCGAAGCAAAAATCCTCCGATTCGTATGAAATCGGAGAATTTTCCGTTCCGACGGAAACCTCGCTAGGGCCGATTATTTATTGATATTACTATCTTTTTTTGAGCGAGGGGAAGTTTTAAAGCGGATTCTACTGCTGTATTCTTAAGTAGTATACGACATGTCGAGGAGTTTCTCTAAGGCTACAGTTAGGCGCATGGCACCTGTGACCTACGAAGAATTAATATGCAGATGACTTTTGCGGCTCGCGACATTGCCCAGTCCCAGAAGCAAAGGAGTTGAAATGTGGAACCCATTTTGCTAAAACTCACATAGTTATGAGGAGCCGCTATAGAAAACTCGAAACATCCACGCATAAGTAGGCCTAGACCCCTGTGGTGGAGATCTAATCACGATTGTCGCTCGAACAATGCAAGAGGTGTCAAATCGAATACGAACACGGTCCAGTCTCTGCAAACATAATGAAGTCGGTTCCTTTCGAATTTTGAATTGCAATTTATGAAAAGATAACTTTTCGAGTAATTTTTTAAAGCAACTGCTTCGGTGTCCTGCTCAGTAACATACCAATTAGAAAGTACTATCTGCATATCTACAAATATCTATAATGATTCGTATAGGTAGTCGAGGTACCTCCTTGTGCCACAAAACCAAACGTGCAAAACTAATTGCCAGTTGGTGAAATCGGTCAATGAAAATAGAAGAACAGCTCGCTGCTGTAAAAAAATATTTGCTTTTTATTTCCCCCCTCTGCAATTATTTAATGCTTTTCAATTGGAAACGATAGAAGCGATTTCTTAACTTTTATTTTGTATACTTTCGGTTTTCCGGCGACTGCCCACCGCCTACATAAATATCTCAAACAATTTAGCCGCTAGAGTGCCCGTTTACTCACCCGCTCTTTCAAGCCATACCATAAATTTGGCGCGCGTATATCATTTCAAATATCGACGAATTGCATTATTAATAACACGTTTAATTATTTGACTTTGGTAAGACTAATTAAGGCATAGCTAGCCACTGAAACAACAAAATAATAATTATTGAGGCTTCGTATTGCAATCACGTGCGATGGAGTAATGACGTTCGGCTTCGCTTGGTGGTCTTTATTGTTTCAGTATCTATCGACATTCAGCTTATTCTTCATTTTGCGTTATGGCCACTTGGCGTTTTATAGACGTGAGTGGGGTCTTGGCGAAATGAAATTTATTCTATTAGGGACACTTAGCCTCTTAATGACCAATCAAAATGCAATGTGGGACACTCTCGGTCGGCATATGTTTGCAATTAGTTCAAACTGATATTCGTTGACCTTGCCAAATGTAAAAGTGCTTTTTAGGACAAAATTCATCAACGCATAGCAGTTTTTTTTTAATTTAATGAAAAAAAGAGTTTAGTATATACGCATACGTTCACTTTTCAGTTCCGTGCCTTTGGCTAATTTATTTTATTACTTCGTTAACGCTTGGCTATTTTTTTTTTACCGGAACATGGGAGCGCTATTGTTATGATGTATATGGTCACACGTAGTGGCCACAAGTTATGCGTTGAGGTAACGAACGCACTGAGTAAGAGGTGATATGTTGTACACTACCGGCAGCGGTAACAAGTGCAACAGCTTATGCAATGAGGTATACAAATTGTATTCTTGTGATGTCTTGGAAAATGAACAGTTTTATTTCATAATTTGGAAACTTAATTAACATTTTTTTTTTAAATAGGGATGGTTGCATTTTTGGTTTGGTTTAAGCAGTGTATTTGCTTATATGGATTTACAAAGGCACTACCGAATGTGTTTTGTGTTTTTGTATTTGTTCTCAGGTTTCGCTGCTTACCTACCTATTCGTAGATTTTTTTGTTTTTTTAGTTTCTGTCATTTCTTTTCTATTTCGAGTGACATTTTTCAAATTGCATTGACGTATGTACATACATATATGATGGAGTTACGTTCCCATAAGAACAAAACGGAACCTTATTACGATGTCTGTCCGTCTGTCCGAACCCACTAAGCCAATTTTGTACCATCACAAACTCCTTATAGCTACGTAGTTTATTTTATGCATATCCATTCCCTTCGTCAAATTCAACTACCCCATTCAAGACCAACAACCACATAGAACTATACCGTCGACTTCCGTGCACCTACCCGATTCCCCCCGGAAAAAATTACCCTGTCTGTGAATACGTGTAAGTAAATGTCAAAATTAATGCCGGCAATGATTGTCCATGCTAGTCGCACTTGATCTAATAAGATCTATTTTCAATTTATTATAACTCTCCCTCTGGGTGTACCCAGAAAGATGAATGTTAGTTCAAAAAAAATCGGCGAAGTATTGGTTAACAATTGAGTTGACCTACATAGACTTATGAGTTAAATGGCAAGTTACGCGAAGTAAGATCGAAATGGAAAAGTGTGCATCCCCTTTTTTAAACCCTTATATCACGAATTTTGAAAAATTATGAATGAGGCAAGCAATAGTTTTGACTTATCTATGAATATACAAACTTTCAAGTTCATACGGCTAACGGTTCGTAAGACCCCTTTTACTCCCCGCGATCCCTTTAGTCCTCACCAATTCTCACCCACCCTATGGCCTAATTTGGCCACACATCTATAAATCAGAAAAAAGATCATGACAATCAGACGAATGGTTCTCGAGTTATGGAGGGACGAACAGATGGACGTTGCATTTTATAAAGTAGTATGGATATGGATATGGAAGCTGTGGCACACTTTATTTGTCTATGATCTATAGTTATGATTGGGAAAAAGTGTAAGTGCTTTTTTCGCATTTTGATTTTATAAATATTTTTTTATGTCTATTTTATTCGGCCCCTCTAGTTCATTAAAGAAGTAGGTAATGATGATTCTTGGAACGCTTGGGATCCAGCATGGGCCATTGCCCGGTGAATTTTAAATTTTTCCGCCATCTCGTTAAGAAAAAATCGGCAATTGAGGGCAGTCTTGGACGGGTTGGGTACGAAAACCCCAAAATTAAAATCCATAAACTGAAATCCCCAAGTCAATATCCCCAAACCCAAAATCCCCAAACCCAAAACTCCCAAAACCAAAATATCCAAATAGATTTCGAGTGTATTCACAATGCATTAACAGTAAAATTGGTATGGGGGGGGCATGCTACCCCCTGCAACCCCCCTGCTTGGGGTCACTGTTGGATTTGGAGTAGGCGTAAGGTTAGGTATTCGAAAATTTCTTTAAATATTTTGAATTAACATTTTGGGTATGTTTTTATTTGATGGATTTTTAAATTGGGGATTTTGTGTTGGGGATAGATATTCAGTACGGGTATTTTTGGGTTTGGGGATTTTGCACTTGTGTATTATGTAGGTATCCCAAGCTACCAACGTATACCTACTCTACTACTCAGTCTAGAGATTTGTCAATAGTTTATACAACCGAATTTCCCTTTACTAAACGCATGTTATGAGGCTTCCAGAATAATTGTATTAACACTGCAGCCAGCGTATATATGGGAGTCTATCAATTTCTTTAGAGTTTTCAGTAGAAATGATCACAGAGTTATGGGTCTGAGATCTTGGGGATTAGCATGCGCGCTTTTACCAGCCTTGGGTATATGAAAACCACATTTACTGAGACAAATCCAGGCAACTTTTGAATACTACAGTTATCCACGGAAGAATTAGTTATGGCATCAGGTCCAGGAGACTTGAATGGCTTAAATCAGCTTATAAGAACCCAACGAATCTTGTCCTTAGTAACAAGATAATAACAGTTGGACTCGTGACGTCAATGCAGCTATTTGGGAAGTGGGTATCCAATGGAAGATCTATTCTGCACTTTACAGATACTCCACGAGCCATGTCAGCTCTCTTAAGATAGCTCGGTATCCTTGGAGTCGCTACGGTGCTCTTTCTGAACTTAGAGGCCTCAGAGATCTCTTCTATATTTCCACAGAACAGTCTCTAAGATTATTACCTAAGCCTGGATTCAATTTCTTGCAATACGAGCGTCCTATGGAACTCATTACCCTTTGTACTAAGCATCAGAACGACAACCACAAACACATTCAATATAAGTGTTTAAATACTTGCCCAATGATAAATTAATATCAAAGAAATGTAATTTGTATAATTCGTCTGCTTTGTAGCCAACTTATAGAGCAGCAGGTGAAAATATTCAAATAAGCACATACCAACATAATTTGAAGCAATTTCATTTCAAATTGCATCCTAAATTATTTTTTTTTATTGCGCCACCTCTCGGATACCTGTCCTCAGAAATCTTTCCAACTATCAGCGGTTAGGATTCGGCATAATATTGTATGCGACCTATACTTTTATTCCATTCGTCGCACCCCTTAAGGTAGGTAAGATGTGGCGGTTTACTGGAAAAACCCAAATAGCACTGGGTGCCGTTTTGTTATACCACAACTCATTTCACCTGGTTGTTAGAGTTTATCGAAGTGGAGAGTTTAGATCCAACCTGTGGAGTTCAAAAAGGTTATAAGTTCTTTGATATTACAACTGAGACAGTGTGTATTATGTGGGATGTCTAATCTAGTTGCATGGTCCCCTATAGGCCAGTGGCCAGTGGTAATCGAGGTTATCCTGGATATATCTTTGCGTGTTTTACTCAGGAGGTGAGTTGGGTTTTCCCTGCTATAATTTGGCCACATCCTTCTGTATATGGTGCAATTTGTTAGCCTATTCCATCTGAGATCGGCTTTTGATAGGGATTGTTCGGAAATTTTTGTTTTGACTGCTCCCTTTGGAATGTGGACCGTTTCCGCAAATGAGCAGTGCAGGTTTGAACCTGCCTCGCCTGGCCAGCTCTTCAGCCTGTTCGTTTCCATAAACGTTGCTGTGGCCTGGGACCCAGATCAGGCTAATCCTGAACTGATCAAGCGAGGCCAGCTCCTCTCGACATTCTAGTACTAATTTTGAAGTTATATTGACAGAGGCGATAGCCTTGATCGCAGCTTGACTGTCAATAAATATGCCTATCTTTTTTCTCGCAATTATGTCCGTGTGTAGTTTGATTAGGCGACAGGCTTCACGGATAGCAAGTACTTCCGCCTGAAACACACCAGCCGAGTCCGGGAGCCTGAAGGATTTTGAGATGCTCAGACAACCCTCAAAAGAAAAAAAAAGCCTCCCACAAAAGAATGGTTGCGAGAAGCTGTTTAGGGTATTATATGAACCTGTTGCGCCATCTATTTATTTTTAATCATAATACATGAAGTGAACATTTTTATAATAACAATTAACCATCAGCATATAAAATGTAAACCTACGATTAGTGAAAAAAAACTGCTGATGTTTGCACAGAGTACCTACCTAATAGTAATAATAATACAATTAAAATTGATTGGACATAATACTACTAAATATAAACAAAATTACACTTTTTAAAAGAAAAGAAAAACAGCTTAATGGGTACAGAGATTTGCTTTTTATTATCTATTCCTCTAAATCATTCATTTCCTCAACGAACACGGTGCACTTTCATATTGCACAAAGGCGGATATGGATACGTTTTCTTGCCCCGTGTCATTCGTAATGACCACTTCGCATAACCACATATGGGCGAACGAACGTGTACAACTGATGCGGTTTCTCTCTACAAATTAAGACCGCAATCAACGTTTTGATGAAAATGCGCTTCCACTCTCTGGATAAGGTAAGGTTATAGCCACTCATTTCATATATAGTTGTAAGTGCAATTATTGTTTATGGTTTTACATGTTGCTGCTATAATGTAAGCCCTGATGAATTCAAGGGAAAAGCTCTCAGTGCTTACCGTATTGGTCATCAGTTCAAGAACTACAGCTTAAGGCAGATAAAGTTAATTAATTTCGAGTAATGCTTAGAGGTCGAGTAGGTGTTTACGTTTAATGAATGGCAATATGGTAATAATGGAAGCAATATTCTTCGTCGATGTTAAAATCAATTGGTCTTGGTAGGTTAGGTGCACTTATTGAAGTGTAGACTGGGTCTATTCAGAATTAAAACATTGGAATTGTCTACAAAACAATGCGAATGGAAACGCACCACCACGAATACAATGTTAATCATTATACACAATGAATAGCCAGACTATCAGTTCAAAAAAATCTTACATAGTATTGAAGGTGTTAAATGGAAAATTCAAATTAGTAGGTACAATGAATAAATATTGAATTTATGGTAGTCCTAAATTAGGCACCGGTGTCTCTCTCTCCCTTCTTCTGGAAGCTACTGTTGGCAGCAACACTTTAACTCCTCCTGGAGCATAGAGCGCCCTTCCATATCTCTCTGTCTGCAGCTCGATACGTCAGCTGTGTCCACGATCGCAAATTTTGGGACTGAGCTTTCGTCAAAACAGTTGACCTCCATGTTGATCTTGGCGTACCAACTCGCTTTTCACATTGAGGGTTACATTGGAAGTACTGCTTCGCTATGTTGTCATCTGATTCCCTTAGTGTATGAGGACCAATCCAGCGCCATTTCCTCTACTGAATATCAACATCCACTTTTGTTTGTCCAGTCCTAAGCCACAATTCATTGTTAGAAATTGTTTGTAGGTAGGATGTAACGCAGACAACGATTAACAAAGGCTTGTAACCTGCTCGAGATGTTAGCGGAGCATTTGCTCTTTTCACATGCGTAAAGCAGCACCGATTTCGCATTGGATTCAAAGAGTTTTAACTTGGTGCGAAGTGTTATTTTTTTAAAGTTCCAGATCCAGACTGGAGAAAGGATTCTATTTCTTACATCTATGTCCGTTCCACCATCGAGTGACACATAACTACCGAGATAGTTCAACTGCGTAACCTCTTCTATGGTCTCCCGTCTCAAGATTATCTGCTTGCTGTTAATGGTCTCGGCTAATGTGCATAATTTGTGTCTTGTTGGCGTTTATCCTTAAGGCAGCCTCCTCCCCGTTCTGTTGCAGTGAATGACACATTTGGTTAAGGGCACCAATGTTGTTTGGCAGGAAAGAGATATCATCAGCGTAGTCCAAATGGCTTAGCTTATCAAACGGGTTCCATTGGATACCAAGTCTCTCGTTTGTACCCACCGTGACAGTCATCATCATCGATCGCAAGTAAAAACAAAATCGGTAACAGTACAGCTCCTTGTTTCACTCCTTACTGATTGGTACTCCGACGATTGCTCCAGCACGATTCGCAAAGTGTTAATATGATCGACGCATGATCGACCACTGCGAAATCCCGCTTGGTGCCTCAATCCTGGACCTTATCCTCTCGAGAATGATAGTTGCCATCATTTTTGGGAATACGAACAAAATGGTGATCCACGCCAGTTATTGCAGTTCTTAAGATCGCCTTTCTTCGGTATTTTGGCAATAACTCCGTTCATTCCCTGGGAACGTTTTTATTCTCCCAAGCAGCCTGAATAAATGGAAACAAAATACAGGCCGCTGCGTCTGTATCCACTTTCAGCAACTCGGCAGGTATGCCATCCATTCAAGCTGTCTTGTTATTTTTTAGAAGGAGGATCGCGGTTCTTAATTCTGCACTTGTTGGGGGGTTGATGTCCATTCCCCTGAAAGAACTACGTAACGTATGTCCAGCATTTGATGATGATTTGCATTTTTACTCTGGTCATCATTGAGCAGTGCACAAAAATGCTCCTTCCAGCTTCGCAGTTGGTCTTCTAGTGCCACTAAAAGGTTGCAGAGATTTTGTACAGCTCCATCACGTTCCCTCTTCTTGCAGCTTCTTCCGCACTCTCCACCATCTTGCCCAATCTGGCCCTCTTATCACGTTTCACACAGCACTGCACTATCTTATGAGCTGCCTCATAATCGTTCTGTAGAACCAACTTTCGATGAACATAAGTTTCATTGTTGATTCTAATTTTGAGTGCTCTGTGTTGTGTAATTTTCTCCCAGGTGTATTGGGATATCCAGAGATCACTATCACTGGTTTGCCTCGGTACCGTTTCAGATCCAGCTTCCATAAAAACCCTACCCTCTTTACTTTGTCCCACATCGCCTCAATGGGAACATTGACGTTTATTTTCACAGTTGACGCTTTGTCGTTTAGGGTTTTGACAAAATTATGACAAATATTTATGTCTGAGCGTTGGTATTAAATTTTGGTCTGCGAGCTGTACTTTCTGAACGTCTTAGTCGGAGCGTTGCTAGTAGCAGGTGATGATCACTTCCTGCGTCAGCACTTCTCTCAAGCTTTGTCAGCATGGGCAAAAATAACATTTATGCGCTTTTACCTTTCTTTACATTTTTATTTTTTTGCAATGCTCATTTACATTTTAAATAATTCCACAATTTAAATTCATTGCAAGAATGTTTATATAGAAATTTATTTTGCCGTCATGGTTCAAACCAGTTAAATGGATTTTAAATTGATCGTTTGTCATAGCCTTAGCCATTGGGACACGTTTATATATTTTTAACTTTCTCGTATATCTAGTAAGAGAAAGATATTTTTCATTCATTCATTTATTTCATTCATTTTCAATGATCCGGTTGTCCATTAAGTGAGTCGCGGGTATAGCTTGCTCAATTGGATCCTCCATTGCTCTCGATTCTCCGCCATCGACTCTAAATCATCAAGGGCAATCCCCATGTATAGGAGAGATTATGGACTTGATCTAACGATCTCATCCTTGGTGTACCTATAGAGGACGCCTGCCTGATGGTAAGGATTCCATAGCACGACGTGGGATCCTGGTTGGGGACATGCGTTTAACATGACCAAACCACCGAAGCATGGATCGCTCCGTCCGGAGAAGTAACTACTCGACATTGAGTTCCTCACGTATTCTGGTATTTGTAATGCGATCTCTACGGATCCCACCAGCAATACAACGGAGAAATCTCATTTCGGCAGCATGTATCCGGGATCTTATTCTTTCGGTCATTACTCAAAACTCATGACCATATGTAAGAGTTGGAACAAACACCGAATTAAAGACTGACAACTTAGCTTTGACACCAAGTTCAGTCCTCAATAACAGAATGACCAAACTGTCTCAAAATTGACCCAGCCTGACCAATCCTACAGATGCATAGTGCATTGAACAGGCGTTCTGGAGACGACCATCACTTCAGATTTGTTCACGTTTACCTTCATCTCAGCTTCAACACAAACGGCTACAAACCGATCGAATGCGTGATGAAGTTCAGTCTGAGAGGACTCAAGGATGACCAAGTCATCAGCGAAGAGCAAATGACTTATCCTCAGATCTCCCAAAGATATTGTTTTCGTACAAAATTTCGAACCCGAGATTTTGATCAATTTTGATATTACGATGATAGGGGAACTGAAAAAAGTGGGTCTCGCAATTCTGTCCGTCCGTATGTCTGTCTGTCCCACCCCTGTGCAATCTAAACGCTTGAACGGATTTGTTTCAAACTTCGTATTTAGAGTTTGTGGGCTTCCCGCTAGGAGGTACTTTTTTTGTTTTATTTTAGCCCTAATATTAACGGTACTTCTTATATAAAAATTTTACGAAATATTACACAATTTAGATTTTTTCGAAAACGGCTCTAACGATTTGAACCAAAATTGATCGTTGAGTTAATGTAGGCATGCTTAATATGACTGCATATCCAGTTTTTCACTAAAAAGTCCAGGAACGACAGTTTTGAAAATTGACTTTTTCTCGAAAACGGTACTATCGTCATTCTTAACTTGATAGCAGACTCAGTTTTTGTCTAAAAAGACTGCGTCCTTTGATATCCACCCAAATCCCTAATAATAGTACTTTAAAAAACTGCTCATATCTCAAAAACGCAATTTTTGATTATGACAAAAATGTAACTGGCAGGTAATGCTTAAGTCCATAGTAATATCTTTTGCTCAGTTGTGAGCTAAACAGTTGCCAAACAGTGTTTTTTGAACCATGAATGCGTCCTTCGATTACCACATCAATCGCTAAAACCGGTACTTTAACTTAAACTGCTCATATCTCGAAAACGCCATTTTCGATTTGGATGAAAATATCTGCTAGGTAATGTTTATATCTTGAAGAAAACGTCGTACTCAGTTTTCAGCTAAACAGTTTAATAACAGTGCTTTTCGAATCCAAAGTTGTAACATTTGTCAGGATAATTTTGCAAAAAACCGCTCTAACGATTTTGATCAAAATACATATTTAAGACAACACAAGCATTCTAAGCATGATCACGTACTTAGTTTTTCTCAGAAAACTCGAATATAGCCATTTACGAATATTTCTAAAAATGACTACCCAAATTACGATCTGTATTCTTCAGTGGCTGGCCGGTGCTTTGATTCTCTCCACTGCATACACGTCATCCAAAATGTTTGCCATGTGAGTCTAAAATGTACCCTTACTTAAGATGGCGCTACAGTCCGGGGTGGACCTGGGCCTCAACCAACAAGCGTCTCCAGCCAGCGCGATCTTTGGCCAGCTGTCTCCAGTTTCGCACGCTAAGTTGGTTAAGGTCCCCTTCCACTTGCGTGCGCCACCTGAGTGGCGGTCTTCCTCTACTGCGCTGTCCCTCGGGTGTGGATTCAAAGATCTTCCGGGCCGGAGCATTCACGTCCATTCGCTCTACATGACCCAGCCACCGCAGTCGTTGGACCTTCACTCTTCTGGCTAGGTCAATGTCGCTGTACAGCCCGTACAGTTCGTCGTTGTATCTCCTCCTCCATTCACCGTCTATGCAGACGGGACCGAAAATTACTCGAAGAATTTTCCTCTCGAAGCAACCAAGAGTAAGCTAATCCGCTTTTGATAGAGTCCATGCCTCTGCACCATAAACTAGGACTGGGATGATTAAGGTCTTATTAAGGGTCACTTTAGTTGTTCGAGAGAGGGCTTTCTTAGCCCAAAGAAACAGCGATTGGCAAGAGTTATTCTTCGCTTAATCTCAGCGCTGGTGTCATTGTCTGAGTTAATAGCGGAGCCTAGGTAGACAAAGTCCTTTACCACCTCAAAGTTATATCTGTCTATAGTGACATTCTGTCCAAGACGTCGGTGTTGGGTGTCCTTTCTCGATGACAGCATATACTTTGTCTTGCCCTCATTGACCGCCAAACCCATCTTTGCCGCCTCCGTCTCAATGCTCACGAACGCGCCAGTGACATCACGCTGCGTTCTCCCGATTATGTCGATATCGTCGGCGTAGGCGAGTAGATGGACGGACTTTTGAAAGATAGTGCCTCTGGTGTTAGCGTTTGAGTTTTGCCCTATTCTTTCAAGAACGATGTTGAAGAAGTCACATGACAGCGCATCCCCTTGTCTAAATCCTTTTTTGACATCGACGGTCTCGGTGAGTTCTTTACCGACCTTGATGGAGCAGCGTGCATTCTCCATTGTCATCCTACACAAACGGACGAGTTTGGCAGGGATGCCAAAACTAGACATTGCTCTGTATAGCTCGTCTCTATAAATGCTGTCATAGGCGGCCTTAAAATCGGACAAACAATGCTGAGGTTCCATTCATCGGGCATACTTTCCTCCGACCATATTTTACAGATGAGTTGGTGCATGCTCCTAACCAAGTCATCTCCTGCCGCTTTGAATAGCTCGGCGGTTAGGCCATCTGCCCCAGCGGCTTTGTTGGACTTAAGCTTAGATATCGCTATCTTCACTTCGTCCAGGTCGGGTGGACGGAATTGTTGGTCTTTATCGTCCAGGTTGAATGGTTCATTCTGACTGATAGCGGGATTTAGTTCGTCATCGCCGTTAAACAGTCTGCAGAAGTAGTTCTTCCATATCCTCAGCATCGACTGCGATTCTACTACGATGTTCCCTTGTTCGTCCTTGCAGGCTTCGGTTCGGGCTCTGTAGCCTTGGCAGGTTCTTTTTACCCTTTGGTAAAACTTCCGAACTTCATTCCTGCTGTAGCATCTCTCTATTTCCTCGATCGCGCGCTTCTCGTGCTCTTTCTTTTTCCTCCTGAGAAGCCGGTGTTCGTCTCTTCTTTTCTGCGCGTAGAGCTCACAAGCAGCTCTAGTCCTTCTTTGCAGCGCCGCATTGTATGCCTCTTGTTTCGCTGCATGTGCTTGCTGGCACTCGTCGTCGAACCAGGGGTTTCGTTGTGGTGGTCGAGTGAAACCAAGCACATCAGAGGCGGCGTCTCTGATGGCTTTTTGGCAATGTTGCCACTGGTCTTCAATACTTGATGCTGGCTGCATAGAACCTCTTGAGAGATTGAGAGAGACTTGATCGGAGAAGGATCTGGTGATCTCTTGCGATTTTAGCCGTCCGACGTCAAACTTCCTCACAGTATTTACTTGTCTTGGCGGTGTTCGGGATATCCGAAGGCGTACCTTGGCTACAACAAGGTAGTGGTCCGAGTCAATGTTGGCCCCTCGGAACGTTCGGATATCCATAATACTGGAGGAGTGCCTTGCGTCGATCGCAATGTGGTCAATCTGGTTGACGGTTGATTGATCAGGAGATCTCCAAGTGCCTTTATGAATATCGAGATGCGGGAACCGCGTACTTGATATGACAACATTTCGCCCCGCCGCGAAGTCGATCAGCCTGAATCCGTTATCGGAGGTGGTGTCGTGTAGGCTGTACCTCCCGACAGTACTACCAAAGATGCCTTCTCTTCCTATCTTTGCATTAAAATCACCTAGGACAATTTTAATGTCATAGTTAGGGCACTGCTCGTATGTCTTGTCCAAGAGCTCGTAGAACCTCTCTTTGGTATCGTCGTCTTTCTCCTCCGTGGGGGCATGGGCGCATATTAGGCTAATGTTGGAGAATTTAGCCTTGACGCGGATTGTCGTGAGGCGCTCGTTCACACAGTTGAAACTTAAGACTTCTTGCCTAAGTCTGCCTCCAACGACGAATCCACATCCAAATAAGCGCTGTTTTTGTTGCCGATAGCAGTCGCCATAATAAATATCGCAGTCTTTCATCCTCTTCTTGCCCGGTCCATCCCATCGCACCTCTTGGATGGCGGTTAGGTCTGCTTTAAAGCAGTTCAGGGCCTCCGCTAGTTGTTCGGCTGCACGTGGTCTGTTAAGGGACCTAACATTCCACGTGCAGATCCGAAATTCGTTGTCCTTTATTCGTTTGCCAGGTTCGTCAACAGTAAGATCATCCGTATCCGAGGCTTGTGGTAGTTTCGGAACTAAGTAATTTTTTCCGCAGTCGGGCAGTTACCCCGACGTACAACCCCCAACCTGGAGGGCCAGGCCCTTTGTTAGACCCCTTGGACGAAAGGGGCCGGATTCCTCCGGTGTCAGTAACCCACTTCGGAGATGTGAGAGCTGCCGTTGGCCCATAAAGGGTTCATCCGCCACCATCTCTGTTTCAGCACCCTGACTGGTCCTGAAAAATCCTCACTGACCTCAGCTCCAAATATGTCGAAGTAGCTCAAGTAAGGTAACTGTCGTATTGACTGTTGACGACACCGTTGATTCAGTCTAATGAATTCATCCGCCGTACGTCCTCGTTCTGAGGAGCTCATGTAAGACTTCTGAGACTCGTTCAGTCAGTCTTTCCGACAGAGCATTATAGTGTTGCTATTTTCTTCGTGTTCAACACTCGCACTTATAAGTTCAGCAAGTCACACCCGGATGGGTAGACCAGTACCAGGTGGTTACCACTGGGAGGTAAAATAAGCACAATTGATGTGTATGAAAGGTTACAACAGCTGGGCACCGCCAGGTTGATGCCGATCAGCGCCTACCCGATTCATACACACCCATGTCCCCGCATGGGTTTAATATTGGTTTTATATATAGGAGGTATCTCCTTTCGTCTACCAAATTTAGCGTGCTCCAGGCGGAATTAATGGCGATAAAAGAAGTCTTATTTTGGCTAAAAAAAAAAGTGATATCCTCTGAAGATATGTGCATATTTTCGGACAGACATCAAATCCGCTGCTATATTGCCGCTAATCCTGTAAGATGTTCATCATTTAATTAGTTGTTGTTGTGCTGACAGTATAAATGTAAATTGTGCATAGCTCATGTTATATGTACAGGCTTGTGTTATATGGCATATAACTCGCGCGTCTCTGATGGCCTCTTGGCATTGATACCATTAGTTTTTGGAACCTGATGAAGCCGATATGGGTATAGGCTGATGGATACTCGATTGGCAAAGATATTCTCATTGCTTAATCTGAAATCACCTGTTCAGAGTCCGAACATTTCGGTGTCATTAACCAACTTCGTGAATATGAGAGCTGCCGTCATCAAGGATTAATTTCCCACAATCTCTCTTTTTAGTACTGAAAAATCCTCACTGACCTTGGCTCCAAATATGTCAGAGTAGGTCAAGTAAGCCATCTGTCCTGTCTTCTTGACTACTGAAGGCACCGTTCCTTCAATCCGGTGAATGCATCCGCCGTACGTCCTCCTTCTGAGGGGCTCATGTTAGTAGTCAGTTCCGACAGAGCATATAATAATGCTGCTATTTTTTTCGTGTTCAACAATTGGGCACCGTCAAGTTGATGCCAATAAGCGCCTGCTCTATTTATAGACTACACACCCTACCACAACGGCGAGGACATACAATAAAATGAATAAAAATATTAGCAACCATCTTAAAAAATAAATATGTAATAAATTATCGAATGAAAAGTTAGATACCTACATATACAGTTGCCGCCTAACAGGTGCAGTTAATTTAAATATTCGTAGCCAATATGCCTTTATCTATGGTGATTATTTTTTAAACACCTGATCGCATTGTTCGACATTTAAGTAACGAGGAGAGAAGCTAATCAAATATACTCCTTTACGCTCCGCGTCTTTCATTTAATGCTCAGCTTCATGACCGAAGCCGTTACCTAATTTCTGAATACTTCATGGACAAGTACATTGTTTTTGCAAGCCAATATATAAATTGCTACCAATTTGCATATCAATCATACTTTAGCTGCGCTGCGTACCTACCTTCGACCACGTTTGCCAAGTTAACATAAAATTTCACTTTTGCTTTGGTCAGTGTATTTACGAATACGATAACTGCAACCAAAATACGAGTATTACCCTCAACCAATGTCGACTAATAAATTACTTCTTTGCCCAATATTAGTAAGTTAAACATTGAAGTATGAGCTGTTTTACGAACGGCTTTCACGACAGAGTTTACTTATTTTACCTTCGATTTGCTTTGTATGTTTGTCACACGCAAATGGGTATGGCGCGCCAGCCCAGACAGTTAGCCCAGTTTTGCTTTGCTTCAATACGACAACGCACGCCACGCATGAATGTTAGTTACTGTAGGCGCAGTTCACTTTGCGCGCAGGTAAAATAGCAAAGACATGTCACCGCACTTATCGGTAAAAAATTCCGTTTGTTGGATCTACAAATAGTCTACTTTATTAGTTTTACCTTTCGTCTATACTTATGCATATGCTACTGTTCAGTACATATTTTGAATAACAAAAACCAGGTAATGTTGCTGACTTTTTCAAATAATTCACTGGGAATAGTTGAAGAAAGGAGCTTATGTTCACGCGATTGCCACATCTGGCAATATTGTCAGGTCTTACTTAGGTGGCGCTACAGTCCGGGGTGGATCTGGGCCTCACCCAACACACCTCTCCAGTTAGCACGATCTTTGGCTAACCGGCTCACACCAAGTTCTTTGAGGTTCCCTTCCACTTGTGCGCACCACCTAAGGCGAGGTCTTCCTCTACTGTGTTGTACCTCCGGGTTGGTATCGAAGACTCTTCGAGCCGGAGCGTTGGCGTCCATTCGCTGTACAACATGTCCTAGTCATATAATGTCAGATCTGTCAGTGAAAAGATGGTCTCAAATGTCTTACAATCTTGTGAACTGGTATAGCTAATTTGCAGCTCGTTATCAGTACATAAGCAGACCCTGACATATACTGTCAGAGTGTCAGATCTGGCAATCGTTTGAACATAGCTTAACATCTTCTTTATAAAAACTTGAATGATTTATTGTTATGGGCGCAGTGGCTCAGTGGTTGGCTCAGTGTGCTGGACTAATATGCGAGGGGTCCCAGGTTCGATCCCCGGAAAAACACGAATTACATCTTAAGATGTACTTCGAACATAGGATACCTTGCAAAATTTCCAAATTTTAGAACTTTAGTTTCCATGATTGTCAAGAAATTTCGTTTGCAGTATTTTTTTTTTGTTTTTTGACATATGGAAGGTTCAAGTTATCCGATCCCGTCCACATTTTATTAAATGCTTTTAACAGGCAATAAATTCCTACCAAATTGCATGGCTAAAGCTACTAAAAATGTCAACATAATAATAGTGTATTTTTAGCGCCATAACAACCTCTTATTAAGTATTTTTATAATTAATTATTTTTATAATCATAAAAAGGTTGAACGTATTTGAAATAGCTAGTAGGTACTCCCTCCTATTGGAAAGACAGCTGTGCGGCAAGTTAGGTTTGCGAGGTCTTAGGCTATGTTTACTATAGTTAAATCTATGGAATCATGGCTGAAGAACACCGCTTTCTTGCCTACAACAGTTTACGTTAATTTTTTTTCAACAACTCCTTTTTGTCTAAACTACAACGAAGACGCATACCGATCTGAAGTGTGTGGTTTGATTTGGACAGGATGGGGCAGCAACAGCAACCCGCTAGTGTATCAATGACCGTTATTCGCCATCATTTGGTTCCATTTGGCCTCCCCAGTGTCCTGATTTATCCATGTATATGATTATTTCTTGTGGGGCACGAGGAATAATTAAGCGATTCGCGTAGAAGCCGCCCAAATTGACCGACGAATGTTGGAAAGAGTGGATGCCAACTTCAAAGAACGCCCCCAGAAGTGCATTGCTGATCTTGGCCACTACACTGATTGGACCCTATCAGAGCGGTTTTAGGCCCGGTAAGTCCACAACCGACCAAATATTCACACTACGGCAGATCCTGGAGAAAACCCAAGAAGTCCAAATCGATACTCATCACCTATTTATCGATTTTAAAGCCGCATATGACAGCATTTATAGAGACGAGCTATACAGAGCCATGTCTAGTTTTGGCATCCCTGCCAAACTTGTCAGATTGTGCAGAATGACGATGGAGAACGCTCGCTGCTCCGTAAAGGTCGGAAACAGTCTCACCGAGACCTTTGATGTCAAAAAAGGATTTAGACAAGGTGATGCGCTGTCATGTGACGTTTTCAACATCATTCTTGAGAAAATTGTGCAAAACTCGCAAGCCAACACCAGGGGCACAATTTTCCAAAAGTCTGTGCAACTACTTGCATACGCTGACGACATCGACATCATTGGCAGAACACAGCGAGCTGTCACTGGTGCGTTTGCAAGTATCAGTACAGAGGCGGCAAAAATGGGTTTAGTGGTGAATGAGGGCAAAACGAAATATATGCTGTCAACAAGAAGGGACACACAACATCGACGAATCGGACAGAACGTCACGATAGACAGCTATAACTTTGAGGTAGTTCGGGACTTTGTCTACCTCGGCTCCGCTATTAATTCTGAAAATGACATCACATCAGAAATCAAGCGAAGAATTACACTTGCCAAACGCTGTTACTTTGGCCTAAGAAGGCAATTGATTAGTAAGGCCTTGTCGAGAAACACCAAGGAGACTCTATATAAGACCCTCATCATCCCAGTCCTGCTTTATGGCGCAGAATCATGGACGTTGTCAAAATCGGATGAAGATCTCCTTGGGCGCTTCGAACGCGAAATTCTTCGAGTGATTTTCGGTCCCGTTTGCGTTGACGGGCTTTGGAGGAGGAGATTTAACAGCGAACTCTACGAGCTGTACAGCGACATCGACTTGGTCAGAAAAGTACGTATCAGTCGACTAAGATGGCTAGGACATGTAGAGCGAATGAACACCAACGCTCCGGCACGAAGAGTCTTCGATTCCAACCCGGAGGGACAACGCAGTAGAGGAAGACCTCGCCTTAAGCGGCGAGGAAGGGGACCTCAACCAACTTGGAGTGTGCAACTGGAGGTAGTTAGCCAAAGACCGTGCTAACTGGAGAGGCGTGTTGATTGAGGCCCATGTCCACCTCGGACTGTAGCGCCATCTAAGTAAGTAAGTAAGTAAGTCTATCGTGTGTATATCTCATCTAAACTGATCTCAATACAAACAAAATACCAATCTTTGGTACCTATACGCGTTCATATAATGTATCTACCAAATTCAAATCTCTTTCTTGGGACCATATTCTGTGTTGCTGCATTGGTAAGCAAATCCACTAGCTATCTGACAATGACAATCAAATTACATTTTACTTATGCTACGCATATGACTGTACCTACATTCAGAAGTATTTTTCTTTCTTAGGAACAATTGCACAGCTTCCCATGATCAAAGTTGGACAATAAATGTTATGTAACCGGACCAACTGTTGCACTCAAAACAATGGTAGCTATAGGCCTACAACTTATCGCACTGAACTATAAACAAAATGTCGTCATGTATTTATGACAGAAGCAGAGCAGAAACAGCACAAGGTACATTGTACTTGTACCTTTAATACACAGGTACGTGGACAACACAATTATATTGACTTCTATATCCCACCCAACTGGGAAAGGAAGTATGTTCTATTTTTGACAGTATGACTTTATTTTTTAGCTGGTCTCATGTGTGGGCCAAAAACAGCAGAATTTACAAAGATGGTCACAATCACAAGATAGTTTCGATGGAATTAAATTTAAATGTAACTTTAAATTTAGGATCTTACTATCGCTTAACTCCAAAATAATAAGCCGTATAGACTTTAAATGTTAAAATTGTAAGTAAATAACACAACAAACCAAATCATATTATACACTTAAATTGCAATATAAAGCTTTCAAAATATCGACAATAACTAGAAATTCAAATTAAATATTTTTTTATTTTCTATTTTAAAGTAGGAAATCCTTGTATTTCATTTGTGTACCTACATATCATGCGCATTGCGCAAATCCTTTGGGTAATTACAGAAAAAAAATTACAATTTGTAGCAAATTAATTAGAGTTTGCCATTAAACTTTACCAATAGATGATGCTGAGCACCAGGAAGCTCATCTCTCAAGTTTTGCTGTGCAAAATTTCAGCTTTCTAGGGTAAAGGGTTTAGGCTTGATGATCACTGAGTCGGAATCTTCATTTACATATACATATATAGATTATTGTCAACATTCCGAATATAAACGACTGGCGACCTCTCGATGAAACCGATCTAATAAGACTGAACCCTCTCCAACAAGAATGGTTGTAAAGGGTGTCGCATTATTCACGCAAAATGTAATTTTGATAGAAAATACAGATGATATTTTTTTCATTTTGTATGCAAAATAGTTTTGAGTCATCTTTTAGGAAATGCAGATTACAAACTCAAAACTCTTGCAGTTTTTGGATTTAATGGGAGTTCGAGAATGAGTGCAGTTTTGGGTTTAGTAGGTACAGCACAGTTTTTTTGCTTTGAGAAGCAATGAAAGCTGGTGTCCAATGTTTTTTTTTTCTGTATTGGTATCACACTCAAACACAGGACAAACATCCATTTCCATAAATGTTTATATTTAATTATTTTTCTAATATTAATTGGAGCAATTAAAGCAATCAACTAATAAAATTAACCCAAACCGAACGAACTACACAAATTCTACGCCCAATGACGTCACGTTCAAAATGGAGAACATGTGCAATGCGCAATCTATAGTTATTAAATCATGGATTGATGTTATGTATGGAATATCACATCGGATAAATGGCTGCCACGGCTTTGCTGGCAAGTACGTACATACTCTTTTATTTCAATTTTCTACGACCATTTGGCATAAATGTGGCTGAATTTCATTAATACACCTCCCTATTTGCTCTTTCAAGGCGCTGGTGGTCATGAGCTTGTTTGCATATACCCTTGACTTAAAAAAAAAAAACCCCCCGAAAGAAAAAAGTCCAATGCGTTAAATCGCAATATCTAGATGGCCAATTCTGATCGCAAAAACGGTCGATTACACGATTAGGAAACGACTCATATGCATTCATGCAGTAATTGAATTGTTTCTCTGGCTGTATGGCATGTGGCAGCGTTTTGTTGAAACCACATCTTGGTCACATCCATAATACATGAATCTCGTAATTAAGGTACTAAAAACTGTCACGATAACGAACACAATTAATTGTTACTGCCTGACCAGCCGCATTTTCGAAGTAGAATGGTCCGGAAACGCCTTCAGCCCAAAATCCGCACCAGTCACGCATTGTGGATGCATTTGTTGTTGAACAATTACTTGTGGGGTTTTTGAACCCCAAATACAACAATTTTGGCGATTAAAGAAGCCGTCAAGATTAAAACGACCTTCATCACCGAAGATGATTTTGTTCGAAAAATCAGCATCCACTTGTTGCTCCAAAATCCATTCAACGAACTCTCTTCGCGCTCGCTGTATGGTCTTTAGTTCTTGAGTCAATTAAACTTTGTAAGTATGAAGTTTCAAGTGTTTCGTTAGAACTTCTCAAAATGTCCCAATTCTTCACTACGGTGCCGAATTGATGCTCGTGGACTCTCAGCAATACTCTCGCGAACTCCTGCGATGTTTTCTGTTGAAGGACTTGTGACAGGACACCCAGAGTCTTTAAGATCACTAATTGATCCAGTCTCCCCTTTCAATTATTCTCTTCACTGTTGATGGGTTTAAATCACTATGACGGCCATATTTTGTTCGAAAATTGTGGACTGTAGCTGACAAATGCGTTGTTCTTTCGTATTGACAAATGTACAAGTTGGCCTGCGATATCTGGTAGTGAAGAAAAGAACCCTATCAGACATACAGAAATCTACCATCGGTAAGCGGTACGTGTATTTTTGTACATATAATTTATTTATTTTATAAATGAAAAACTATTTTAATCGAGGTAAACGCCTTGTCGGTCTAAAATTCAAGTATTGTTTATGAAAAATAAAATAATTCCGGGTCCATAAAAGTATGTTTAAATCGTTTAAAAGTGGAATGAAAAACTTGTTTTGGTTTCGTGTAAACAATTTAATTTTTGGATAAGACTCTGTTTTAACTGTTTAAAGTTCTTAAAATTTTTGTTAATATTCCATCTATTGTGCAGCATTATCCCAAATACCAATAGCGGACCCAACTAACTGAGATTTATCTCAGAATTTCTCGATAACCATCTGCGACATTGCAGAATATTTTAGCGGCATAAAACGCTCCTTTTGGGAAGGGGAAGAGCTGTCAAGGCTGGTTGGGTCTATGCTATAGGTGTAATACAAGATCCAGGAAAGAGTAAGGTAACTGGTCTGGTCATAAATGCAACCTCGATGACTTCAAAACCCCCACGAAATCAAACTAAGAATCTTGTTAATGGTTAAACCATTTTGTCTATATGAGTTGCAACACATTGCGACGCTCGATCCAACACTTTTTCTTTAGTTTCCATTAGCGTAAACTAGTTAGGCATTTATTTTTATGTTTTTACTTGAAAAATGTATTTATTATTCACAATATTTAATTATTTAGTGGCGCTTAGCTTCTTTTCCATATATTTTTTCGCTGATCTGTCAAATTTGTATGTCTAGTAGGGTTCAAATTGTCGCCACTAGGGTACACCCTCCATTTGTCAATAGTACTTTCGATATGTACCCATACGTAATCCCAAAATAACGATTGGAGTCATTCAATTTTCGACGCGCTTTTTTTAAACAAAGGGACGTTTTTTTTTTGCCGTTTCTTGGCCAGTTTTTCGGAGAATTTTTTTGTGCGTTTTTTGGCGTATTTATTTGAGTTTTTTGTAAAGTTTTTGAGGCCACAAACAACTAAAAATACGGTTACGAAGAAAGGTGGGTACTACCTTCATATAACAATGTCTATGTACAAAAAAAATTGTTTTAAATTATAAATTTAGCATGCCTACATACTTTCGATGTTTAATTGAGGTAAAATAGGTACCTAAATACGGTATGTTACAGAAATGTGTTCACTGTAAGAGTGCTGTCAATTTTCTGAAATTATAGCTCATCATATTAACCAAATCATTAACATTCAAATACTTAGAAAATCTCATTAATCAAATTAATTTGCTAGTCTCCTATTCCTATCTACTCGCATCGCATCGCAACTCAGTCATAATCATGCTCAAAATCAATAATCGTATCGTAACGTAATAGGTAATGTGGGAACTTTCTTTCTATCTCAACTTTGGTACAAACAATTAACGCTCGCAGTCGGAATGGTTCCGACACATAATAATCTCTTCAACTGGGTGAGGTTATAAATCATCTCCCGTGTCGTCGTTCGATATGATGATGTCGTCTTCATTTTTTTTTTAATTATGTTTTTGCTTATGTATTAGAAGGCGGCATATTTGATTCAATTAAATCGGCACGAATAACGATCGCATTCTGTGTCAGGTTATGTCAGACAAGGCACCTGACTTAACCGCGATTATTGTAGTTTTAGTACGACAATAGTTATTTTTCCCCCCGTTTCTTTTCGACTATCTTTGGATTGTGTGAAGATTACAAGAAATACCTCGAATAATTTGCGCGCTGTACTAGTGTAGCGTGCAGCATTACAGGCTATTGAGTTCAAGATGTGGCGAAGATGACTAGTGGTGATCACTTGAGAGTGAACACACTGTCTTCGTTTTTTTATGCTTATGTAAATGAGAAGCGTGGAAACATTTTTCTTAGTTGAACGCATTAGTATCTACGAGTATCTGTGGCTAAGCTATTTGATAGTGCGATGTGTTAGATATTATTATACATCTATTTGCAATTAGCGAGAGTCAGATGATTGCATCTCAAGGAATGCGATGACACAATGCACATGGATGCATGACATTTTGCGCATATGCAATCGATACGATGAATAATTGAATGCATCATCTTTGCAACATGAGCTATGTCTATTTTTGTTATATAGACAGGTGTTATTAGGTAGTCTCTTGAAGAGTTATACACGTTTGTGAATGACAGTTAAAAATGTTGGTAAGCTTACTTACTAAATGTCAAATGATAACTAGTACCTACACTCGTACTGATCTGCAAAGTAAACACCTGCAACAACAAATGCGGTTTGTCCGTGTCAAAGAATGTCACGTCATGTTGTACATTTTACGTCAAAAAAATGGGTTATAAAAGCTATGTTGGAAAATAAGGGGAGTTTTAATTACAACGGCTCCAAGTAATGCCGAACCTTCATTTGCCGAACGTTCGTTTGAAGCCTTGATGAAAGGCTGCATTATGTCTGCTCTCTGGCGCAGAGATCCTTGGGCTTGATCGATGACTGGTGTACAAGAAATGGGTTTTCAGCGAATCCTCTTAAAACTACGATTGTTCTCTTCACGAGAAGGAGGAATGTCACTGGTCTGACTCAACTTGTGCTTAAAGGTGTCACTATCCCGATCTCTGATGAAGTCAAATATCTGGGAGTAATCCTCGATAGAAAACTTCTTTGGTCCAAGCATGTTGAATCGAAAACCGATAAAGCGCTGTCAACTTTCTGGCAGTACAGAGGTATGCTTTTGGCAAGACATGGGGCTCGTCTCCAGAAAGGGTCCTTTGGATTTATACGGCAATGGTAAGAGCACTTCTCTCATATGCATCGGTTGTGTGGTGAAACAGGCTTTCGCAGAAACGTTTTACTGCCAAACTTCAAAGAACGGTTTGCCTTGACTGCACGGGGGCCTTCCCCTGCTCTAGATGCCATGATGAACCCATACCGCTGCAACATACTATGCAACATATGCACCCAAAAAGATCGTGAGGATGTGTACCACTTTCTAGCAGTATAACTCTTACAGATTTCCGCTTGAATATCTTTGGGGTACGTACGCTGGAGTTGGATGAAGCGATAAGCATATTCAACGGCGACAGAGGTTGGGACGCATTACAAAGTTTCAAATTGATACGACGAACGGTTCGTGAGTTTCGAAACTCGCCAGTAACTCGGGCCCCAAGCAAAATTTCCAAAATCGGACAAATTAATTATCTTTATTTCTTATATATATACGAATGTTGACCCCCCCTTTTACCCCTTTAAGAGTTGAATTTCCAAAATCCGAGAAATAGGTTTTCTTTATTTCTCATAAAGAGTACACAAAGTTTGAAGTCAATCGAATGAAAAATAAAAATTTGCCCATACAAACTTTAACCCCCCCGTTTTACCCTTTTAGGGGTTGAATTTCGAAATATGTATATTCCTTGTACACGTCATAAAGAGAACCTCTGTGCAAAATTTCAGCTTTCTAGAGCAAAGGGTTTGGGCTGGGCGTTGATGATCAGTGAGTGGTAAACTTCATTTTTATATAAGACTAGCAATGACCGCGGCTCCGCCCACCGGTTTCTTTTCTTTTAAATACAATTTAAATTTATTTGAGTTGTCATTATGCGTTTGTTTAAATTTCCCCTTCCCCTATCCTCTCGGTCTTCCTAAGTAACCTATACTGGATCCGGAGTATGTAGCCAGTACAATGTTGAACAAAATTTTAAAATCGGCCAAATAGTTCCAGAGTTAGTCCCTACCACACCTCTACCTACCCCTCTCCCGTCTTCAACTTAGTCCTTACGTAACCTGTACTGATCCGAACGGTGTCACCATGACAACGGTAAAAGAATTCTTAAAGCCCGCCTATTAGTTCGAGAGATACCCTTTACCTCCCCCTTTTATTTTTACTCCTCTACAACTACACTATGCCAGTATGAAAAATTTCAAAGCCATACGTCAATGGACATAATGCTTTTACATAAATGAAAATCCGAAAAACAGGTACGAATTGATTATACCTACAACGCGATCGTGACGTTACACTTTTCATACAGGCAGATCTCAAATGTATGTAGATATGTACCTACAAATTGTGGATAGGTATAATACTTATACGTATCACAAACTACTCCCTTCCGATATCCTCTCGCTGTCCCTAAGTAACCTATACTGGATCCGGAGGATGTAGCCAGTACAATGTCAAAACAATTTTTAAAATCGGACAAATGGTTCCATCCCTACCACCTCCTTTACCCCTCCCGTATTCAACTTAGTCCTTACGCAACCTGTAGTGATCGGAAAGTCCTAAGTCAATGGGCATAAAATTTCACATAAATAAAAATTCGTCACAGGTGTGATCTAATTAAAACATTGTCTCGGATTAATGGCCCCGACCCATAGAATCCGTCACATCCGTTGCGGCAATGTATTTGACTGACAGGTTGATAGAATACACAGTAGCTTATGGAACGTGACCCATGAGCAACGAACGTGCCGGATGCGACGTATAAAGTAGGTTTACTTTCTACTTTTCTGTCCGTCGAACCGTTGACAGTTTGCAGAGCGTGAGAGTAAGCATTTTCATTGGTGGAAATATAAGATAATGAGAGAAACTGTCTCTCATTTGCCATCGGCTGTCAACATATGCGACGAATTCTATGGGACTGTTCGTTCCGTCGAATACGCCAATCCGTCGACGCAACGGATGCGACGGATTCTATGGGTCGGGGCCTTAAAACTGATTAAAACAATAGGTCTAATTCACGTTTGAATAATTGGACACTCTTTTGAAGGAAACAACTGTGAACTACCTACCCTCTTACTCTAGCATTTTCGTGAAATGGATCAACGTCAGTGGACGATTTCAGAGACAAAATAAAAAATAAAAATTTGTTTTCATTCATTTATAAAAACTAAACTAAACTATTATAAAATACTACAAAAATATTCATACAACAAATATATTAATTTATGTACGATGATGACACCATTAACAATTGTGCCCTTGGATGAAGGGCGCTAACAAGTATATAAAGCACTCCTCTGCTTATAAGTGCGTATTTTATTCAAAAGAGTTTCAAATGAAAAGTGTCAAAGGTATTTCCTTGAACAGAATAGAAAGAAAATCTCGAAAAACCTCTTAAGTGTGTATGCAAATAAGAAACAAGCTCAAATTTATTATCTAGAACTCACAACAACATCATATTCATATTTCAGCGATAGTTTTCAAGTTTAACTGTGGACCCTGATGGCACGAACATGCCAAAGCCCGGAACCAGCTTTGCGATGCAAAATCGAATAAAGGTCGGATCTCATCTTGTCTGTTTTTTTTTTTTTTTGTGTTTGTATCCACTCACGTTCGGAATCGGAATGCAGAAGAAGATACAATATAGAAACCAGTTACCCTGTGCTAAGACATATTATTGTTGTCTTCGCTGGAATGGGTGTGTGGGTTTAACAAATTTTCACTTTGCGTTAACGGAAGACCGATACACAAAGTTATCTCTCTGTTGGACGTTCATGTTTAAAGCCTGAGCTACATCGAAACAAAAGTGGAAAAAAGTACAAAAAAGTAAATAAAATCATTCGTCCTTCTTCATCATATAGTAATCTCTGTATATTTTCTCTCAATTTAAAATTTTGTGTGTGCCGAAAGCTTGAACATGTTCCAGCTTTCAATTTTCACAAAGTTCTTATAACCAATACAGTCAAAAAAATCGTTACGAACTTCCCGCTAGATCCCGTTCAAATCAACGCTTGAGTGATAATGTTCCTCGTCGTTTAACCAAACAGTTTGAATAGATTTCTGGCAGAAAAATAAGTTTATTTACTAATTTCCAAGTGGTGTAGGTAATACGTTAATTTGCTTAGTCCGTTAAGAGCGTATGAATAGAATCTTTATACAAAAAATTGTAGCGCTTGAATAAATTATTACTCACAGTTGAATGGTCTGTTCTGTTGGCTTAAACATGTACGTGACCTCATTGGCCGAGATGAGTAGTAACATTTTGCAAATATGTAGTATCGTTTAATTTTTGTCGAGTAAACAATCATTTTTGGTCAATCGCCTTTAATGGAAGTTATTGACCCGAATGTGGGCCAAAGCAGAATATATATGCGCCAAAATCATACGCCCTAAGCCTAAGGCAATAGGCTTCGTTTTTGAAATGCGAACTGTTAAAGAATCTGATGAATTTTGCATATTTATTCATTATTACTGTTTTTATGAATGAGTGACATGATTTTCATTAAGGCCATGACACTAATAGAGTTGTGTGGCTTTAAGTCAATTTCTGTTGTTCGTCTTTGTTTTTACAGGTACTAAAACGATGTTACCGCTAAGGGCAACAAAATGTTTCATCTTGGCTATTTGAAAAGAATGAAGAACGTGTACTGATTCTGGACTATACAATACATACACATGCTGACCACTCGGAATGGCTTAATAACCACTAATACCGGTTAGCCTTTACCCACCAGAGAAATAGGAGCCAGGTGTGTAACAGTCCTTGCAGTACCTAAGTAGGAAGACAAACAAGTTGGTTGACGCTGATCGGCTCTAATGCTTCTCAGGAGTTGTTACAAAAATCCATGTGGACAAAACAAACAGGCCGCGAGCCTGGAGCAATAAATAACGAAAAGACACACACAAGCCCCTGCGAAAGGTGAATCATTTTATAGGAAACAAAAATAGCATCGAACAGTATTTATGTATTGATAAGGAATAGTCTAATGAAAATGAGCAGTTAGCACCTATGCAGCGATAGCATCTACCTAAAGTTAGAAGAAACATTTTTTTTGTTTTAATTTTAATTTGTACCTACTGTGTATGGAAAATTAAAGAGCCCAAAATCTAAGGATTATCTGTGGAACTACTTGGCTGATTTTTAAAATTCTTTTAGCTTTGTAATGGCGATACTATAGACTATTTAAGGTGAAGGGGGGAGGACCTTTAACATTGACATATGCATTGTCCCAATATACAAGAACATTATCTAAGCAATACAAATCTTGGAAAGGTGCAAGACCGTCACCGTACGTACATAAAATGCTTAAATATACAATATCAAAAAATGAGAAGCAGGTAACGACCTGTGCACATCAGGACGCGAGGAGTTCACTCCGCACATTCTTTGCCATTGCCCAAAACAGATAACGCCATTTCGGGTTGGTGATGAAATCTCCTTTTTCAGAATCCCTTTTCCAAAATCCCCTGTCCTGAAATCCCTTACTCCAAAAGACCGTAAGAGAAAATCCCCAGGGACAAAATCCCCTATTTTTAGATTTGGTGTTATTAATTCTGTTGCCGTGACACCTTAAAATGGTGTTAAAAGTGAGAGTGAGTGCCACCCAGCATGCTGCCCCCTGCAACCCCCTGCTTGGGGTTACTGTAGGATTTGGAGTAGGTACAAGGTTGAGGCATTGGGCGTTTCGTCCCGGAAGATTTTGGAAAAAGAGAGAAAAAAAAAATTAGAGATTATATCCAATTAGAGATTTTGGAAAAGGGGATAACGTAGGATCCCTGCCATTTCATCACGAGTATTTCAATTATCTTAATAGGTTTGTTTGACGTGGACCCTAGGGCGCACTAGTGCGCACTGGGTTAGCCCTATCGCGTTCGATATAGCACTGAGTTCGAACTGACACTGAAAACCTGTGTTCGATGTGAGCACTGGGGCGCCCTAGTTGAGCACTGAACTGACCCTAGGTATTCACTCAGGGCAAGAGTTCAGTGCTGGATTTGGCTGTCAATCGTAGCTGTCATTTGTGTGAAAACAAATTTTTGTGAATTATTGGCTTGTGCAGCACTAGTAAATGTTAAAAGAAATGTGTTTTTCAACATTACAATCATTAATTAAACAAATTTAATGTTATTGCTGGTGTTAAATCTGTATATTAAAAAAAATTTTTTAGTGACAGGTCCCAGGGTAAACATTTCGTGTTCGACATGAAACTGAATTTCTGGGGTTTCCTTGGGTTTTTTGGCAGCCACGAAAATTCACTGACACTTCTCAGTGCGCACTAGGGCGCACTAGGGCTGGCCACGTCGAACAAACCTAATGTTAGAATTAGAGAAGATGCGGGGTTTGAGAAATCCTTTATCGATAAAATCAAAAAAATCATGGATAATATCAATAATGCTAGAGGCACCAAGCTCCTGAAACACATTTGGACTTCGAACTTTGAATAGATCAAATGACATAGTTGAGGTCCCCTTAGTTAAGTCATAAAACTTTTATTACACATGTTAATGAACGTGTCATTTTTTGACATCCTGACTTCAATATGACATAATATTTTGTCACGCGACGTGTCGTGCGTCGTGTTTCAGACGATTGACACTACTTGAATATCACGACCAAATGACTGACTTGGAATACTGTTTGATCGCCTTGTCAATGCTGTTGGAACTGAATGACCGACTTATTGTGGCAGGATGCCAGAGATTGACAGCGTCCCAAACTTGACAGTGTAGGATTTTCTATAGGTACTAGGTATCATATATGCCGCGATTGGCATTTTTCCCTGTTGTTGTTCCTGCGAATTATTGCTCTTTCGATTTTAAAACAGCACAGAGCAGACCTTTGTTGTAGAAATAGAGCGTATTTAAAAAACTTTCTTTTCTTATTCGGTGGTCGGTGGAAATCTTGGAAGACAGTACATTTTTTATTTATGACTGAATTGAACCTCGATAAAAAATATCTCCGCACAATTATTGTCAGACAGTGATGATAAGTCTTATCATTCTTAGTTACTACTACATATATGCAGGACGACGGAAGTCCAGATGCGGGAAAAACACAGAGAGCAATAGGGTTAAAGGTACCTGCAACTGCAAGTGCATACCAAACTCCGAGCAATTGTCCTGCATTGGATCGTCAAATGGAGTCCGCTTTGGGATAGCAGCCGCCGGAGGACTACAAAAATCCGAAGGCTAAATGCGGATGTGGTGGACATCCCAAAAAAATTATTTAATTTGCGTTTCTATCTAACCAATTTATGGCAATTGAAACAGAGCTGTGTTTTGAACAATTTTTATGCAAGTGTCCCTATTATTTTTCACATGACTATATGTGTCTGGACTGATTCCGTATTGTCTAGATCTAGATCAGTGGTTCCCAATCTTTTTTGGTCGCGGAGCACTTTTCTAGAGAGAAATACCTCGCGGAGCACTTCGTTGCCCGTATACGTATCCCATTTTTTGTAGTTATGGAAAACGCAATTACTATTTTCCGATATAAAAAAAAGACTTTAAAATTCTAGGTTCCAAAACTTATAAAAATTACCAATATTAGCCTTTATTTTTTAAAAACAGCAGTCAATCTTTTGTGAAGACTTTCCCTTAAAATGCGGCATCTTATACGTAAATAAATATTTGGCACAATAGGTCCGTATAGGCACCCTAGGACTAGCTTCTCAAAACCATCTGTTTTGTGAGTTTTTATTTTTGGGCCGAATGGAAGGGACCTACAATTTTATGCCGAATCCGAACGGCTGATTTGAGAAATTTGTTCAGGACAGTTATATACTCTCGGATGTTTGTCAGACGTTTGCGATCGCACCTGGGACCCCTCGCAGAGTATTCCAGCACACTGACCACTGAGCCACTGCGTCCATCGGGCATTGGAATATAGTTCAGGACTACCTTAATGTTTTCGAAAAGCTGTTCAGCATTTCTTGTTTTTTTGTTTGTTTGCCTTTAATGCTCTTTCTTTGTCGGCCCACAAGATTTCAATTGGGTTCAGGTCGGAACTTTGCAAGGGTCAATCCAAACCTTTAATTTTGTTATCTGTTAAGGATCGTTGTGGTGTTAGAAATCAGGGTCGACCCTTATACAAACTAATGGACCAACACCGAACCAGGAGAATGCAACGCATCTCCTCCATGCTTAATGGTCTGAAGCGTTTACTTTGTTTGGAGGACGTCTTAACATAAACTTTTGCATTGCATCCAAATAATTTGAACGGTTTTGGGATCTACTCCAAAGAACTTTTTTCCAAAATTGTAATTTTTTTTTTTGTAAGCGGAGTCTTCGAAATTCCAGCTCTTCCTTAGGTATCCTTCATAATTAGTTTTTTTGTGGAATATGCATCGAGGAGAATTTTGTTCTACACCAACAGCCCTGGCCGTGCCTTCTTGATGGAGTTTAGGTGCAGCAATCTCCCTAATTTGTATGGACATAAAAATTGGACACTAAACTCTACCTGTCCGTCCAATCTTTTGCGGTTCTCAAAACTTCCGGTCCTCTTAGAAACTTGTCAACGCCATTGATTCATTTCCATTTTGTTAGCTCTGATATTCTGGAGCACACGATTTATTTTTACGCATTCGTGTAGTGTGTAATTAATTCACAAATTCTATAGCTAGGAACAAAATGACAAAGTTTCAGAAGCACAATATTAGCTGGTCTGATGGAATTTTCATATTTTGTCCCACCTTTCCGCGGAGCACTTGGATTTTCATGGCGGAGCACACTTTGGGAAACTCGGGTTTAGATATATTTGTTGACTGTCGAAGAATAGAGTTTGAAATGTATTTTTTTGTTATGAGAGGTGTCAAGTCCAATTTTGCCTAGTAAGTAAGTTAAAAAAATGAACTTATTTAAATCGTTTTTCAAATAAGTCATTATTCGAATTATATGTAGTAACTAGGATATTTGTCTGGCATGTACTCCATAATGCGTTTCGTCCCGATGTAGTGTGTGGGCTCATCAGTAGAAAACCACCACATCTAGACGCACTGTTTACTCGATAATTATGCCGAGGCTTATGAAAACATCACAGTACAAAATTGAAGTACATAGTTGTTTTTTATTCACTCTATACACCTTTAAATGTTGGCTCAATCTCATCCAATCTAAGCTTTAACATCACTGTCATTGATATTGCACATTTTTCGCTTTGATTAAGCTCCCCCTAAACTGATGTCTGTAATCATTCAGATTAATAAAACCCGTCTCTTATTATAATTCCAAGATAATCTCAGCTGTACGGATATATAGATGTACTATCTGCAATAGCAGACTATGGTGCATAATCGTAACAATTCCATGACTAACTAAAACGAAATTGACTAACCTTCGAAATTGACGAATAATACTCGTGTGAATAGCAGATAAGCCCGTCGCGGTTGACCGTACAGTGCTGTGCAAGGTGCGCCTTAATAGAGGAACATCTCTCCAAACGCAGTGACTCCGCTCTTCATGTTCAATTTAAAAGTATTGGACTTGGATTGGACACTCAAAAGTTGATTGATTTCATTTGAATAAATTACTCAATTTGCATATTGATTTAATTTGACAACCATCAGGACCGAAACCACCACCGATTTGATTTGAATGAAATGTGAATAAAAATGTGTTCAGAACTTGTCGAATAAGTATAAAAAGATTTTTTTTTAATCTAATGGTAGCTGCCATTACGCATGTCAAAGATTGTGATAATCTTGACATCAATATGACGTTAAATTTTGTCTACACACAATTTTAGGACAAAATCTGACGTCAGGTGTAATAGTAGTATAGCTTTAGAAATGATCACCAATGGAGTCCACAAGTATGGTGCGACTTCGGCGTTTTTGTAAGCATTATATTTTTTTTTAATTAAAAATATACCAAATTATGAAATAACCATTTGAGACTTTATTTTACTGACGTATTTCCACCGTGGCTACCCCTACCACTCACAAAGTGCATCGGGGAATTTAACATTTTTATTACTCTCTCAGTAAATGGGGTCAACATCGCGAATGCGGATGTATTCAATTCCAAACTATCATTCGTAGTCGTTAAATTGGTAGACACCCATAAAGAAGCCATTCACATATCCTCAGCGTATATGGCCCACGACAAGTTATAGATATCTGTCAGAAGAACTATAAGCAGCTCAGAGCGACATAGGAGCAAAGGCAACCTGCTTATAGGCTGTGAGGCAAACGCGAGAAACCTCTTTAGAGCAGCTAGTATATATATTAACGATAGAGATGAGTCTTTATGTGATTTTTTTTCAACTGCCAATTTATCTACATGTAACGTAAACGTAACAGGAGAACCTTCATTTCTCCAAGCACGGAATTCTACTATGGCTAGGAAGAAGTGTTGTAGACAAAACACACTCAAAACCAATTACGATGGTGGAGAAGTGAACGTTAGAGACGCATAAAGTCCTTCTTGGATCCTCCGCAATCTTAGTATAAAGGTAAATATTTTTAATCCGCGAGAGAATAGACTGAAAGAAATTCGGTCATTTCCAAATTGAAAATACACTTAGCTGAAGAATTTGACACAAAAATACAGCATGCCGAAAAGGCTCTCTTTATTAACTCTTCTGTCCGTGTTTGTTACCGTACTCCTCCTAAACGGCTGAACCAATTTTAGTGAAATTTTGTGTGCGTATTTGAATGGGTCTTGGGATGGTTTATATTCACAATTGTACCCGGTAGGCTGCGCTGCGATCCGATTACACAAAATGGCATATAATTAACACTTAACAATAAAAAAAATTAAAAAGCAAGAATAAGCCCATGAATAAAATTTCAAATAAAATACACCCAACAAAAAAAAAATTATGAATAAAATGTCAAATAAAAAGTGCACGAGCAGGCAAAACAACGTTTGGCGGGCCCGCTAGTATGAATATATTTTTCAAGGTATCGTGTCCGATTAGATATAGCCAGAAACTGGAACGGAGAGCTATCCATCTCCATCCTAAGGAGAATGACTTGGGATATTTATTATCTGCTACAGAGGCAGGTCGCAGGTGCAGTGTCTGATGGCAAGCATATAAGAATAAATTGAGCTAATGGTCTGCAAAAAAAATCTATAAGATCAACTAAGACACAGGTATGGTCAGAATACTGCCAAAACCCTAAAGTATTCCTTTAAACTCTGCCAAATTCAAACCAAAGCACACTCCACCATAGTCCATCGTGCAACTAAACTTGTACAGAATTCACTTAGGACTTTTCCGAGC
The DNA here is from genome assembly GCA_949372485.1 of Cheilosia soror. NCBI lineage: Eukaryota > Metazoa > Arthropoda > Insecta > Diptera > Syrphidae > Cheilosia > Cheilosia soror. The sequence continues at coordinate 38,850,063 of OX443563.1, forward strand.
TTTTACCTTATATTCATTTTCCTTGTTGCGGGGAACATTGAACAATTTCGACAACGAACGCCTGATCTACAGGGTGTGGTCTATTAGTGTTAAAAATAAAAAAATATTTGGCGCAATAGGTACGTATACAGACAGCTTATAGGTCTACAATATTGTATATCGGGTCCAAACGGCTTAATTCAGAAGATTTCTCAGGCCGATAATAATAATTAAACTCTCGTCTGTGGATGTCTGTCATTTTCACAAAAATAAAGCAAAATATCAGCGGCCAAGTCTAACTGAAGCGCTTAACATCCTTCTACACTATTTAGCGATCTTCCAGGCAAAAGTGCTAGCAATAAATTGTAAACTGTTTGAATAAATAAATCTATATTGGCCATGCCACGATTAAGGCCCTTGATTCAACCTCGACTATGTCCAAGCTCGTCGAAAGCTAGCGCCATCGATTCAAGATCATAAAATCGAGGATTTGAATAGACGCGGCTTAGCTATTTGCGTTTCATTTGCGAGAGAAGTCTATCCCCCTGCGTTAGATAAGACTTTTTGCAGTATTGCGTTATTTCCGCGAAGATTTGTCCAGCTTACGTTACGACGTAAAATAAATAACATTATTTGCAGATCCCATATATAAATAAATAAATATTAATAAATAATATTAAATAATTAAATTCAATAAATATTAAACTTAAACTTAAACATATGAACATCGCTTATCTCACGGTAAAAATAACGGTTCAATGGCCAATATGCACGCACACAGCCAAGCTTGGAAAGAATTACTTTGATGACATCTCGGATATCAAATGCTTTAATTTCAACAACATCATAATAACATTATCGACTTCGTCAACGGCACAAGTTCCACTCCATTTTCTTACATTTACAGGCCTCATGAATTGTGGCCTCAAAACGGCGCTAATTGCATTTCCTGGCAGAGCGCTGGGTACCAGCCGCATAATCCAAACACCATCATTCGTCGTTGTCTTGTCGACATAAACCTCGCCGTCTTAAAATATCCAACAAAAACAAATTAAGTGATCGCAAGTTTTTTGTGGCCAATTTACTATTCCATTTCGTGAGTTTATGTCATAGCGGAACTGCCCGGATAATTGATTCAAAGTTCGGTCGGTGCTATGGTGTATTGCGCTATCCTGTTCTAACCACATGTTATTTAATAGAAGTGCAAACTAACATTTTAAGCCTTTTCCAGGAAAACATTCCAATACTTCCAGTTTCTTTGGCAGAAGTAGGCAATGGAATTCAAGGTACTAAGCGCTAATGTAGAATGATAAGAAAGCAATAAAACCCTTCATCATCCCAAAAACCTTGCTACATAGCGCGTTTGTTGGCGCCATCTAAGCGTGGGTGCACTGATCAAATGCATTCTTGTGTTTAGAGCCTAACAAGTCCGAAGACAATTCGCATGCAAGTGGATTTTAATCGTTTTCTCTTGCTGTTCCGGTTTCTCACTCATTTTCGTTTATCGTATACCTACCTACCTACTGTCGAGAAGACATTATTCAATCGTTGAAATAAAAATTTCAGTTAATAATCGTAATCCTAGTGTATTAAGGTAATTCAATATACATATTCAAATAAACTAATGAACTGTTAAGCCTACAAAGGGAAAAAAATTAAGCTTTCACTGCGGCTGTAAAAACTTTATAACAGGATTAGTATAGGCATTGGGAAGGTGGAAACTTAAGGCAATTTATATGCTCTACTTTTACAAATTGTAAGCAATCCTCGCATAATGCTACTTAAATACTACAATATAAATCCACTTGATTCTCTTCTTTAGGCCTGTCATTATATCGCTCACGGTTCATCGCAGCTTAATTGCCGACATTTCACAAAAACTCGATCGGTGCAGCTGTTCTTCCTAAAGCAAAATTGTTTGCCAATGCAATATTGTTTCGCAGTTTACCACTTTCGATCCCATTAACTCTTGCGTGTCGCCATACGGCTATGAGTTGCCTAACTCATAGCTACATGCAATAATCGCATCAAGCTCCGATACCTGACAACACATCGCAGTTGAGAGTGAGTCAAAAATGCATATTCGGCCACTTTTCCCCAAGACAAATCCCATTCCCAACAGCCCTTCAACGGCCAACAGCTACCTTGTTTATGTATCCCTTTCAAATGCAAGTATTTCGCAATCCCTTACAGTATCAATGACCGCTGCAAGAGTACACATGAGTGTGCGCTATTTTAAAAATGAAACTTCAGACACAAAAGCTGACTTTTCCTAATTCCACCTTCGTCGTTGTCCATTCTCCGGGAAAGAGAAGTGATATTCAATATTGATGGCTTTAGTTTCACCTCCACCTTACTTTCTTTTCTAAAATTGCCTTTGCTTGTAATATACGTGCCAGACAAGATTATGTTATATACTTATATCTGTGTTGCATAACCTAAGACGCAAAATTTTATCTTTACGCTCAAACAATAATGTAAATGACGCTGCACTTAGCCAGCGAGAAGTATGTTTTCCATAATCAGGTGCGCAAAGAGGTGTGAATATTGCCATAACGTAATTCGAGGGTTTACACGGAGATACGCAGATAGCTGGTTATAGGCTCAAGATTACGTTCACCAAATTGGAGCGCAGTTTCAATAACCAAAGCAACGAAAATATTGGGCGGAGTTTTAGTGAAACTGTTTCAATTTTTATTTGTAAAAATGTCATAAAACGCGGATGCAATTTAATTTATTTCAGTTGAAGATACTAATCAGTGGTCACATTAAACATGTTTCTTTGTTTTTAACAGATCAAATTATTTACAGACAGTTTGTCATTATTAGACCAGTAGACTAGTAGTGCGAAGTTTAGTTTAATGCTTGCCCTTGAAGCTATTTCATTGTTGTCTGATTAAGCTATGCCAAAGCAAAGTATAAGGCTACTTCTAGACCGACTTTAACTCCAATCGGAGTGTATGCAATAAAATTTGCGAATAACAATATGGCGCGTGAACATAAGGCAATTGTTTTAATGACAGGTCGTTTGAGTTTTTATAAAAACAACTGTGCTCGCATTATGAAATGTGCAAACTGCAAAATGCAAACAGTGCCCTATTCTACTATCCAGAGTGGTCAGCTCAATACTTCTATACGCTGCACCGGTCTGGGCGGGGGCTCTAAAAACAAACGAAACCAGGAGAAAGCTCTCGTCAGCATACAGGCTATGCTCAATACGAACAATAAGGGGATTTCGAACAATCTCGGATGAAGCAGCCTGCGTTATATCGGGAATGATCCCCATCGACATTCTTGCCAGCGAGATGCAAAGGATTTACCTTAGGCAAACAGCCAACCGGCAAGAGGTCCCTAATGGAAGGGTCAAACTAGAAGAGAGGGAAACATCGATGGCACTATGGCAAGCCAGGTGGGATAACACGGCAAAAGGCAGATGGACCCACAAACTGATCCCCACTATCGAGGTCTGGACAAAAAGAACAAACGGGGACTGCAACTACCACCTTACGCAGTTCTTATCGGGGCACGGCGGCTATCGGAAATACCTTCACAGATTTGGTCACGATAGCTCGCCTTTCTGTCCCGAATGCCCAGACGAAGAAGAAGATACGGAGCACGCAATGTTCCATTGTAGGCGCTTTGCAGGGGGAAGAGCGAACTTACCAAACCCTCAAAGTCTAATAAGCCATATGTTAAGGTCAGAAGATGACTGGCTGGAGGTATGCTCCTTTATAACGAGTGTACACGAAGAACTAAGGAGACTTGAAAGACTTAGAAGGGCCGAAATGGCGGACCCGGAGGATTTAGCATGAGTTGCTAACCAGCCCCGCGAAGTAATACCTAACGGCAGTCCCGCGGGGAGAGTGGTTGAAGGAGATAGGGTGTGGATTAGTACGTCAGGCGCACTCCTGGCATCGATTATTCGGGTTTGCGAATCGTGCATGTTGGTAGCACGGGCTACCGCATCTTTAGAAGATTACCACATCCATTGGCGCAACCAAAAAAAAAAAAACAGTGCCCTGTATCCGAATATCAAATGACCTCCGCTGGCCTTAACTGCATACCACGAATATCTGCTCATGTGAATCACCAACCGAGAAGAGGATTCTCGCGGTGGTAACAGCAAGATTCCAACTTTGGAGTAATCCAATTGGAGTAATGTTGCTGGCGCAATTAAGGCGCATCATTCACGAAAGTTGTGGTTATTAAATCTCCCTTTTACTTTTCCATCATCCACGAGACGGGTAAGTTTGGCACTTTGGCAGTAAGTCTTTGGCGTTTGAGCTTAACCAAAGAATTTGATATGTTCCAATAAGTAAAGTGTAAAGCGGCATTATACAAATACCAATTCAATGAATATAGACAGGGAAATCCCTCCTGCCTATTAGCTAGTGTTAGTGTAGGACTGCATATCGCAGCTCGGTGGATGGGGCAATGATATTGAGTTCAGTTCTCTTTATGCATTTCACCCATAAGGGCATCTTCCCGAGTTCGCGATCGAGACAGTGTTATATTAAAGATATAAGAATAACAATAAATAGCAGTGATTAATATTTGTAGTTTAACAAAAGGGTGTTTTTTTTAGGTTTGGTATTTAAACTGGCAACACTGTTTCTACAGATTGTCAATTTGACAGTTGAGTTGATTTGTGGTTAGTGCCATTAGTCAGTTCGTTTGCCATTGTAGATGAATAGATTAACGCCAGAAGAGCGCGTGCAAATTGTGGAAATTGTAATAGCGATTGGATTATATCATCGGCCATTCCTTACCAACAATATCTGGCAGGCCTCCGGTTCATGACGAACCTTTACCTAGTTTTAAGTTAGTGTAGCTGTGACATAGGGCCTAGATTAAATGTAAGGTTAGTTCATGTATACTTTAGGATAGTTAGGATTAGTTTCGCGGTTTTTTCAAGTCCTCCCTCAGGGATAATGGCACAGCTCCTTAGACATTTTCTTTTTTTCTCTTCTCTCTTCTTTTCTATCCTATATTTTTAGGTCCATCCGAAGTCTGATTAGATTAGCTTTCTTTCTGATTTTGCTGTCTTTTTTACCTGTCCTTAATATTATTATTAAAATCAAATTGGTCGAGACTTCTACGCTAAATTAAGTTGTCCTCAAAGACGACAACAGACCGAACAGACTGTTAACGTCAGTGGAGAGCGCCATAGAAGCATGACTTCTGACTTCTTTGTTCCTCAGTTGAATGGCATTGACGTGACAGACGGCTCGCGACACCTACAATTTATTGCGGGAAACATTTGCTGAGGGCAGGGCATAATTTCGCGTAATGGACCTGTGGCCTCCACAATCCTGTGATCTCATCTCACACCTTTAGATTGCTTTCTTTGGGGGTATGTGAAGTCACTAGTCTATGCCGATCAACCAGGCACGTTGGACGATTTGGAAGTCACCATTCGCCGTGTTATTGCTGATATACGGCCGCAGTTGCTCGATAAAATTGTCTGTCGAAAATTGGACTTCCCGATTGCGCTTTATTCGAACTAGTCGTGGCGCGCAATGGCATAACATTATTTATTAAAGCTAATATCATAGACATTGGCGTTAGCTCCAAGTGTTTTATTTCACCCTTACATCTAGAGCAATGTTCTGAACTTAGCCCGCTTTAACCCAAACATTTTATTTCGCCCAACTGAGTGTTATCAGCTTTTCAGGGCTCGGCGTCGGAGGATTCGATTCAATGGCATTTAGACGGTCCTTAAAATATTCTCGGATGCCCGCAAAAAATGAGCATCAGGACCTCAGAACAACTATACACTATATATACCTACTGTGGAAAAGCATACCTACGCGGGGGTTCAATTAGCATCCAACAAGACAACAAACACGCGACGTATGGACAATATCAAATTTTGCAGCGGGCAGTACTGCCAACGAGCCAAATTGTGGTTACCGCAGGCGTCAACTTGGAGAATTTTTCGTACGAATTTGGGCCTACATCCATACAAATACGTATTAACTCAAAAGCTTAAGTCGATTGACCAGATTGTGTCGGGAGTTTGCTTATTGGGCCCTTGAGCACTTGGAAGATGATCGTGAATTTTTTCTCCGACAAGGAACATTTTTGAATCAGTGCATTTCCTAAAAATCTAAATTGTATAGTTATTGGTGCGTGAACAACCCAGAAGTCTAACATCATGAGAAGTTGTATTCCGAATCCGATTAAATCACTGCTCGTATTAATATTTCCGAAAGAGGAGTACGGTGACCGCTATAGAGCCATTTTACTCAAACTTCTGTATATCCAAAACTTAAGAACATCGATATTGAAGAGATGTATAGTTCCAACAAAGACATGCTATGTGCCATAGGTACTTTCTGATGGATAAGTATTGGCGATTGGATCATCTCATGTAGAGGATCTGTGAATTGACTGCCTGGTCATATGATTCAAGACCCCTAAATAGTTTTCTTTGGAGTTACGTAATAGCAAAAGTATATGTCCATGAGCCACAGCCTTTGGATCGGAAGCCAACATTTGTCAAGATACCTACGATAGACAGGGTGATCAAAAACTGAAGCGATGCGTTCAAAGGATGTGTGACAAGTGACACTGTCTTCTGTCTTTTTCGCACGCGTGGTATTTAGCTGTGAAACATCAATAATGCTACAGAACTCCCTTTGTATTCTTTATCTGGGCTGTAACTCAGCTTATTGATGAAGCGGAAAGTATTGGCTCGATTAAGTATTTTGTTTTTGTATTGATTCAAAGTGATTTGAGTAACCATTAAGTTAATGGCAGTAAAGTTGGAAAAAAGAATGCATAAATACAATACATAGTAGGCGTGGCAATGAACGAGATAGCCTATAGCCTTCTTGGAATCTTAAGAAATCACCCGTGTAATACATGTTTATCCAGTGTGGGTATATATTTTCTTCGATGACGGTAAGCATTTCTGTTAGGATTTTACTAAGGGTTGGTTGGGCAAGGAGCCAAATTAAAATCATTCAATCCACCGCAAGAAAATGCAATATAGAAGCCATTTTTAAAATGACTAGCACTTTAAAATACAAAACATAAATACCTATAACAGTTTAGAAGACGAACACCTTATTAACCTCGTCTTCTTGATTTAAACTGTTGTAATATCGCGACCATTAGGACTGTTCAACACTTTTTTCGTTTGGTTTTGTTTGGATTTAAATTCCATGTGTTAAACAATTTACCAAAAAAAATCCCCCTTTTGCTGCTGTAAATACCTACCTACTTGTCAACCATCAGTTGTTGGTGTGGAACTCATGTGGAATGTAAAATAAATTAGAGAGGAAGCGTTCAAGGAATAGAATACCGATACTAAAACGACACTAAAGCGACTCGACTCAAAAAACGACAGCTGTCGTTTAATATAAACGCCACGTAGAATAAGGGTGAATATTTAAAAAATATTTCATCAAAATCTACCCAGTAGTTTCCACGTTAACCGGTAATAGGCATAAGACCCTATGTACCCTGCTTCTCGTGGAAGCATTAAAAATAACTAACAGTAGATGGAACAGTATTACCTGTTCGAAATTAGAAGCCAGAAGAATTAAAAAAAACTCCTTTGTATTAATAGAAACATAATTAGCTCCGTCGTGGGAAAATTAACGGGACACTGTCTGAAAGGCAAGCATGCCCTCAGAATGGGAGTTCCCTATAACGATTTCTGGAGGAGCTGCATGGGAGAGGAGGAAGAGGAAACCACCGTTCACCTCCTCTGCTGCTGTCCAGCTCTTGCCACCTTGCGTATGTCTATCTTAGGAGCTTATTTCTTTGAAGACCTGAGCGAACTGTCCCGTACAGATATTTGCTATATCAGCAAGTTCGGTACAAAGTCGAACTGGCTTCACTGAAATATCAACACGCAATTACCCATTGAACAGACACCAATCGTCCCCCTCTTCGGTGTAAAGCAGCAGGGTAGCTTCGATCACCCGCTTCTGCTCGACACCATCAGTCTCTCTCTCATAACACCCTAACTGTCAAAGGCAATAGCCGGCGTTGTATACTGTTTTGGTTACCCTCCGTCTTTTTCCGGGAAACAAATTAACACCATTACCGACGTCAAACAGTATGAGTAGAGCAAATTCGTCTCCGTTCCGTGCCGGCCTAACTTCTTGAAAGCGAACGGTCAGAAGCTATAGGCGGGGGTTAGACTGTTTCGGTAACCCTTTGTCTGTTTCTGAAGACTAACCGCCAACGAGAAGAGCTGACTACGTCAGTTATTTTCGCTTTCACACGTCGAACCAAACTCCGTCAGTCGCAAGGGGTTAGACTGTTTTTCTCCTGTCGCAGTCAAAACAGCAAAGTACATTTCTCCAAACACTCTTCCCTGATCTGTACCAGCCACCCTTCTTACTAACAGACTGTCAGAGGGGCTACTTGCGGGGGGTTAGACTGCTTCGGTTACGCCTTCGCCCTAATTGTCAAAAGGAAGTAAACGCGAGGCAGACTGATACACGGTTACCCCCATCCATTTTCAACAATCGACAATCCATCCACAGACTTTTGGTCAAGCAGCAAAGCGGACTGATTCAATCACCCACTGTTCCCACTGTAATGCCCGGAACGTAGATCTTTTCTGTCCACTTCCAAATGGACCAAATAATTATGGTTACGGTCTAAGTGTGTCGCATTTAGGACAGCCCCCTTATCTAACCTAACCTATGTACCTATAAATCGTATACCCATTCTCGAGCACGGCTACGTTTATCATGCTCTGAAGCGAGCTTGTTCAAAGCAATCTGATTTATTTATTAAAAAAATGGTTTGGAATTCTGAGGAGAGCCCGTATTTCGCACTGGTATTCGAATTTAAATGCCATTAACTATTAGGGTGGTGGACTTCTTACACATTCCTGACCCGTCAAAATCCAAAGTACACTTCATACCGCAGCTCGTTAAAAATTAACTTCGTCTTGCTTCGGCATACGAATCAATTTGTAAAGATCACTCAAATTGATCAACCAATGCGTCATCCAATTAGCGCATTAAAACATTAACAATTCCAGTTTAATTAAAGCACAAGTACCTGAAGTCATACACCAGCATAACAGCTATAATAGCCCGAAACAATGCAAGACGATTTGTATAGGCTCTTGAAGCCTGCTTAACCTAGTTTCCATGGTTCGATCGAAAAATCGAAAGCGAAATAATTGCAGTAGATTATATATTTTGTATCTTTTACCACGCCAATAATAATAAATACCACTAAATGAGTTCAAATGCAGTTGGAGTGCTTCGAAAAGAATCCACTGCAGCATGACCGACCGAAGCCTTCTTGGAAAGAAATTCAGCATCTACTTAACTATGTGTGTGTGTGCACTCGAAAGTGGAACAATTCATGATTATTCCGTCTCTAAAGCTAAAGCCTTCGCGTGCGTACTTAGAGAGTGCTTGCACATATAGAATATGAATGATTTTGGGGCGGGGAAGAAGAAGCCGTTCCACAAACTCAGGCATGCACAGTAGACATACATTTGGCTCTTAGCCCACGTAAAATTTTATTTGAATTCCACTGTGCAAACCGTTAGTAATGGAGCATCCGATAAAGTGTAATTAATGTAGGTATGAAAATCTATGAACGTATAGTAGAAACCTAGTATACTATCTCTGATCAGAAGAAATGGCTTGACGGGCGTTAAGTGTACTTTAAAGCGGCTTCTGTTTGTAGAAGAGCCACTTGATAATAATTGAACCAAACCTGTTCCGAGTGCTGGTTTTTGCGATAAAATAATTTCAATATGATTGCGAGCTTGAGTGTGTGCTTATTATATACCCTCGGGAGACATCTGACCTGTTTAAAACGCTGAACAACCTTGCCTAATTGACCTCAAAGTCTTAAAATTTCCTTTCCAAAAAAAAACAATTGTTAATACATACATGTTTTTATATATCGCCTTGCAGGTAATTACATACATACGTATGCGTAGATACTCGTATAAAAATATTATGCGTTCACGTTTATTTGTCATTGAGTAAGAAATTAAAAAACGATAATATTATATCATTGATATAAAATATAGTTGTTCGTCCACAAATGTATTGGTGTTTGTATTTATGAACTTTGGACGCACTGGCGCAAATTGCTTTAGAATGATTTTATTGGATAAACTAGCCTGTTTTGCCTCAGGGCTTTTTTGTGTTAACAAGACTGTTACCTAGCCGACTGTCCGTTGTTTGCAAACAAAAAATGTGTTTTTTTTTTTAGCTGGGTGGCGAGTTTTGTAAGTAGAGTAGCAGAGTTGGGAGAGGAAGCCTAATGTATGGATATGTTTGGAGAGTTTGAAATCCCGCGAGTAATGCACAAAGACCGTTGCATCCCTTTAAAGTCACTGGATAGTGTGCTGTTTACGCTGGAGCAGCCATTTTTGTTTTTAGAAGTGAGTGACAAACGGACTCTGGATATAAGGTACAGAGATTCATAAATCTACTTTTTTGGTTCGGCTTCTTTCGGGGAATATCAATATGAACCGATATCCAGCGCAAAGTCGCCGCCGATTCACCCCTTAACTCATTTATCAATTTTAACCAAACTTTTACACATTTTTGGTATTCGTCTATGTATGGTTTTTGTGAAGTTTGGTCAAAATTTAACAAAGGGGCTTGGCACAGGGGTACTTTTTCCGGTAAAAAATATAAGGATGCAAACTTTCTGTTTAGAATAGAATGCAAAGAAGAGAATAGCAAAATTCCGTTACTTTCTGTCGAAATTTATTTACTTTTGACTATTTTAGAGAGATGCACTACTATTTTCATGAACACAGCTGTTGTATATATTAACCAAAATTTAAGATTGGTAATACCGTCTTCTTTAGTCGTCAACGACTTTCGGATATCCTTTCAGTCGTCGCCTGGAACAAACCACTTTTTATAAACATTTGTAAACAGAAAATTGCACATTTTATTATTCCAAGAGGATGATAATTAATTATCCCATCAAAACGTATTAAGAAAACAAGTTTATAAACAGTTTAAATAACGAAATTCTGAAATCCAAACTTTTTGCCGCGAACGAAAACACCCTTGGCGCATGTTGCGAATTGTCAAAGTTTATTCGCAAACCACATCATTTACCTCGCGTTCCACAAACTAGCGAATAAAACATTCGTTCGAACTTAACCTCAAACTAGACATTGCGGGTACAAAATAATGGCTGAAATTCGCGGATTGTCAAAACTTGCGAATGTTCGTTCGTTCGTAGGTAGTTTGTCGCTCTCTTGTGAATGGTCCTTAAAGCCCCATTTAGACGGTCATTTTAGTTTCAGTTTCAGTTGAGCTATGAGCTACGCTTTAAGTTAAACTGATGTCTAAATGTAAAAATTGAAGCGTTTAACTGAAAATGGAACTGAGACTGAAACTGATGGAATTCCCATAAGTTTTCAGTTTTAGTAGAAATAATCTTCTAACCTTTGGCTAATCACGAGTAAATTGAGCTCAACTGAATACTAGACTGATGTCTAAATGCACTGTAGAACACTGAACGCTTAACTGATAGCTTAACTGAAACTGAGAATGAAATGACCGTCGCAATGGGACTTAAATGGGGCTTAAGAGTGTAAACCTTTTATGGTGAGTTTTTCTTTTTGTTTGTTTGTGGGCGCAGTAGCGCAGTGGTTAGTGTGTTGGACTGCTGTGCGAGGGATCCCAGGTTCGATCCCCGGAAAAACACAAATTACATCTTAGGGTTTTTTCTACTGCGCTACCTCTCGCGAACGTCTGACAAACATCCGAGAGTATAACTGTCATGAAAAAGCTTCTCAATTTAGCCGTTCGGACTCGGCATAAAATTGTAGGTCCCTTCCATTCGTCCCAAAAATAGAAACTCACACAAAACGAATGGTTGCGAGAAGCTAGGCCTACGGTGTCTACACGCCTGTTGCGCCACCTATTTATTTATTTATTTTTTTTTTATTTTTCTTTTTGTTTAAAATATATCTTTAAGGCACAACTTTATTTGAAACCGTATAAAGGTATGTTTTTTGAAAAAATATGAAAAATATAATTATTTAAGGACATTTTTTGTCGCTTGTCGCTTGAGGCACGTTTGTACAAGTCTGTAAGTGGCATTGAAATAAAAGCTAAGCTGCCACCACCAGCTAACGCTCCGAGAACATTTAGAACACAGAAATTCCTGAACACTTAACTCATTTTTGTTTTTATAAAGTTTCGTCAGTAAAATATGTAAAATATTTTGTAATTTGTGAATTTTAGTTTGCTTTATTAAAAAAATGAACTTTATTTATTTTATTAAAAAATTACAAAACTTGTAGTAGCTTATAAGCTACCAAAAGCAATTACAAATACTGATGCTCAAAAGCGCCCCAAACTAGTTCAAAACTGCTCAGCATGTCAGGTGCCAAAAAAAAAGGAAAACAAACGCCAACTATCAAAATATGGACAAAAAAGATTGCAACTTAAAATTTGGACTTAGGAAGAGACAGTGGGACCTGACTAGGACTGCTGAAATGCTACAGTGCACGTAAGGGGTTGTGCACTGCCACTGATTCGCCTGTGGGACTTGAATCATCTTGAATCTTCCGATAAAAGTGCAAGCACATCCATTACGTCCTGGGTCCTGCAAATCGGTCTTGCGGCTGGAACTTGCTGTTGCTGCACAGTGCTGTAGAGCTTGCTATAACAATCAATAAACCATCTGAAACTAAATGTATATCTTCTCATTGTGAACTATTTTAATATGCCTATAGCTAACTTGTTCTCGTCATTTATTATTTTACCAACTAAAATTTGTTTAGTGAAGACATAAATAAAACAGCTGAAAAGTTAAATGTTAACTAGCATAGTGCTGCCAAGTCACAGTAGACAGTAAGGCATTTTTTTTTTGTGTTTTATCTAATATTGCTTGCAGTCTTTTTCGGCGGAAGACATGGCGAAAAAAGATAACGTTTCCTGGTTTTAAAGTTAAATCACGCCCATATCTCGCAAATGACAAGGTAGCAGAACATCCCAGCTAGGGAATCCTGAAGTCATTGAACTCCTACCTATACATGTATATATGAAATTGCCTTCTGTATAAGTAAATCGAACGATACGAACAAATTCTTGATCGGTTAAGCATATCGATACCTTTATTGCTGCCATGACCGAAGACTGTCTCAGGTCACATTGCCAGAAATTGAAATTTACAATGATTAATGTTGCTGCCTGTCTTGTGGGGCGTCCAAAAGTTGCATTTCGAGGAATAATGTCTTTGAGTTCCTCGGAACATCTACCATGGAAGTACATATAGAACAAGCAAAGGTCAGCGTCTTGTCTCTGTGCACCAACGGTTGTAGATTCGATGTGAGTGCAGGGTCTCCAATAAGTCGAAATGCCCGTCTCTGTATGCTGTCAAGTAGGTTAAGTGAATGTTTTGGGGTCGAGCTCTATATATGGGAACAATATTCCAGGCCTGGTCTAACCTGTGCTTTGTAGAGAAAGAGAAGTTGCTTGGGGCTAAAGTACCGCTTTCATCGAAATAGGTAGCTCAACTTAGCGAACGCCGATCTTGCGATATAGGATATGTGGTCCTGCCATGTAATTTCTGAATTGACTGTGACTCATACAAGGTGCATTGAGTCCTTGGGATGGATTCGATTGTCATCCATTTGGATCTGAGGAACTGTTGATGCATTTTTCCTAAAAAATGTTGTGAGCTGTGTCTTGTGAGCATTAAATACAACCAAGTTGCCTCTTCCCCATTTCAAGATTTTGTACAGATCATCATTTCGAGAACTAATTTGTAAACATCTCTGACTGTGTGATGTAGCCGCATTCACAGGCCCACTGTTCGATATGGAGGATATAAGAGTATACTGTCATCAGCTTAAATATTGGATAGTGTTACTGCCCTTTATAACTAAATCAATGTGGTATCACATGACCCCCTGTGATCTACATGGTTTTTCAATAGAGATTTCTCGGTTATATATGTTTTGTACTTTCAGTTTTCTAAATGCAGCCATCACATATTCGTATCTTTTATCTACCCATGCATTATCTATAAGCAGTATTTAACTTTGCTTTGAGAATAGCAATAGGAATCCTGTGTAGGCACTGGCTTCTTAGAATGCATACCAAAAGATTAGGACTTTTAAGCACTGATCTGCGTAGATTTTGCAATGATATCTAGGTGTCAAGGAAGACAACGTTTTGGGAAACTACTTAAGCGATAAGATATATATTTTAATTACCCATCACCAGTGGCTCATTTATTGGTTAGTGTGTGGGCTACTGTGCGAGGGTCTCAGGTTCAAGTCTCCCAGAAAAACACAAAATACCTACATCTACAGCGCCACCTTTCGCGAACGTCTGACAAACATCCAAGAGTATAAATGTCATGGATAAGCTTCTTAATTCAGCCGTTCGGACTCGGGATTAAATTGTACTTCCCTAATTCGTCCCAAAAAATAAAAAACCAACGGCGGGTGGTGAGAAGCTAGGCCTAGGGTTACGGACCTGTTGCGCCAACTATTTATCTATTTTTTTAATTTTTTACCAACCCAAGATGGGTTCATATTTTCGACTTTAAACATTAAAAAGGCGATCATATAATTTGTATGTTACTACCTATATAATACCTACTATGTTTATGTATCATCTTCTGCGCCACCCGTCGGCCGGCGTCGCTATAATCACTGAAACTTTCTCCTTTATTTTCAGTCCAAAATGCCTACATGTCTTTCAGTTTGAGCACCGCCCACTTAGGTAGGCTTCTTAAATGACAGCAAATAAAAATCAAAATAGTCTTAACCGGTTCCACAAAACAGAACCATACGCCAATTAGCAGCTAAATATTAACTAACATTTCACGAAAAAGCGTACCCCATAAGCGATCGGCTTCAACAGGCTTCCTTCTTATAGCACACCAGTCTATATCGGGGTCAGCAGACATGTATATTATAGTCTCTTACTGACAAAATTACCTAGGTACCTATCTAAGTAAAAATAAAAGTCGCACAAGCGACGACAACCCTCTTTTGAATTTAATTTAAACACATTTGAAAAATATTTTGCAACAGACGTCATTCCAAATATCGGCTTAGCTCCCCAAGATTTTTACAAAAAAAAAAACGAGATGGGTGCGGCGACGCCGACGACGCCGACGATGATCATAACATCTTTCTGCGTTGCCAATTTTTAAAAGTACTGGCTCTGACTGTCTTTGGAAGGATAATTATCTTTGTACCCTACTCCAAGTAGATACAAATTTCAAGATTCTTTATTGCATGTGTATATATCTATCTATCTATATATATTTGTAACTGAAATAACAACAAACAGTGGTGACCTCACTGGATGACCCATCATTTACGATCTTACACCGACCTTGACTGTTTCTAGTTGCAAGATAACCACCGCTAATTAACTTTGTTTACAATTAAATAAGTATAATCTCACCTTTTTGGCTCAGTGTCGGTTTCGGCTCTAGTTAAATCCAAAAATGCAACGTTCGTCTGTATGTAATGGTAATCCCAGAAAGGAGTTAATTAGTCGAAGAGAATTCAATCTTTCAATTAAAATAAATTAGCTTGTCACTTCATGTATCAAACAGAAATATATAGAAAACGTTAAGCTTCTTACACAAACTGCGTCAATCACTGTCACACTACTCTGGTGCAGTTACAATTTTCTTACAACAAAAAAAAAAAAAAATCAAACGAAAAACGCACAAAAACGCTTCACTCGGCGTTACAGGAAGCCCCCTATTAAAGTAGTAAGCGGTAGCGAATAATTGTAATTATTACGACAATTGTCGGTGTATCATCGGAGATACTTTTTTCTATTTTCTTCTTTCAACCTACGACAACGACAACCCAAACAATACGACGTGAATGGAGATGGATATAGTAATGTAAAATGAATCAAATGATAGAACGACAGGTGAAATACTCAGATGCGATATTCAGAAGAAAAAAAATTGTATCGCGAGCCGCGGTGATTTACCCGCGCGTGTGATGCTTGCTGTGCTGGTCGTTTGAATTCAACACGAAGACTGGTTGGCTAGCGCTAGATGTTGGATTGGAATCAACGATGTCAGTCAGTGTTGTCTTACCAGTTTCTTAGCGTAAAATAACTAAAACAAAACGTACCTACCTCAGTGTCAGTGTATGATTTGACTGTATGAAAGTGGAGAAGCAGTGGTAGAGCGTGGTATTTTGAGTTGGGTGCTTTTGTGGCCCTCCTAACTTGATGCGTTCTCAACTGTTTTGTACTGACTGATTGGTGATCATGATCAACGTCCAAGGTAAGATGTATGAAGCTGATATTTTGAAACTGCATACTTTCCTAAGTAATGTCTATCAACAAACAAAAAAGCAGCTGTCCACCGCCTAGGACAAAACGTCACTATTGATAGCAACAATTTCAAGGTACCTAGTTAAGGAGTTCACCTACCTCGGAGTAAACATAAACTCTTCGAATGAAATCATAGTGGAGATGCAGCGAAGAAGCCGTTGCTACTTCGGTTTGGCAAAACAAATACATAAGTTCGAAACTCCTAACTCGAAGGACGTAATGTGTGCTCTACAAAACCCTTATCCTGCCAGTTCTGTTTTATGGCGCCGAGTGCTAGACGATAAGCAAGAAGGGAGAGCTGATACCGGGCTCCTTCGAAAGAAAAATACTTCAGCGGATTTTTCGTCCTGTGTGCGAGGAGGGCGAATGGAGGAGAAGATACAACCGCGAACTCTATTAGCTGTACCAAGATATGGATGTAGTCGAAAAAGCCAAAACACGTCGGCTACATTGGCTCGGCCACATCGAGCGAAGTGACAATATTCTTCCAGCTAAGAGGATCTTTGAATCCCAGTCCCCAGGTTCGAGAAGACAAGGAAGACCGAACCTCCGTTTCAAAGACCAAGCCATCGCGGATACCAAAGCGCTTGGTCTGGACAACTGGAAGCAGCGTGCCCGAGATCGTAGAGGATGAAAGGCTGCAGTGTCGGCCCTCCGAACTAAGTCCCAACTGGAACTAACTTCCACTAACCAAAACGAACTAAGTCCCAGAAAATTTGGTATTTAGTTCGAATGGCGGATCAATTTCCTTAGGCACAGTGGTATATGTATTATGTAGGCCCTCCGAACAAAGTTCCAACTAGAACTAACTCCCACTAGCTAAAACGAACTAAATCCCAGTAAATTTGGGATTTAATTTAGTTCATATGAACTCCCATGATTTTTAGGAACTAAGACCCAACTAAGCATGAACAAAGTCCCAATATAAAAATCAATTAAAACCCAAAAGTTGGACTTTGTTCTTAACGAATTAAGGCATGCCCCCCTGGGACTTAATTCTTTGAATTTGTTTATAATGATTAATGAACAATGAACTACGAACTATCTCCCAAACATATGAACTAAATCCCACTGCATATTTTCTGGGACTTGTTGGGACTTAGTTCGTAGGGCCTGCAGTGTCTCAGGCAGAGACTCTTCACGGGTCGGGAGCCCGATAAGTAAGTACATAAGTATACTTCCTTTTATGGCAAAAGGTAGCACTCAGAAGCGAATTGGGGAAACTCCACAAGGGTGTTAAAGGGTGTTCAAAGTTTGTATGAAAAATTGTTATTGTTGATCTGATTTTAGAAATTTCTTTCTTGGGGCCCGAGTTATTTGCGACAGGAAAAGGGGCATTCAGTTTGTATGGGAAACATTTTGTTCATCCTATCGAGCGCGTAGCAAAGCATATTTCGGCGAATAAATGTTAGTTGCTTATATGGCTTCCACTGGTTCGCTTGAATTGGCTTGTTGCCAAAGGAAAGATAATAAGGGCGTTAAATCGCATGACTGTGGTGCCCACTTAACATCAACTAGAACTAATAGTGAGATTACGTGACCAGGGGACTATTTCGAAAAAAATTGAGAAATTATACAAATTTGTCGCACTTGTCTGATAAATTTTGATTTCAAAAAATAACTGACAATTTTGTCACCTAACAGTGGGGACGTTCAAGTATCTAGTTTAGTAAGTCTGACAGCTGACTGACTTGATGTTTCTGAGTTCTTATTAGCTGGGATTCGTCACGTGAGCAGCTTTCTCTGTTCACGTTTATGGAGGGGTAGCCGACGAATCTAGTCACGAATTTCGTGACTGAGTACTAAGTTGACATTTCTATATGTCATCCGCGGAGAATTTGACATTTCAAATTTGCCTTGAGAGAGCACAAAGCTAGTGGATATACCTAACCAAAACAAACAAAACCAAAAAAATCTAAAAATGATAATAAAAGTGACGATTTGTGGAGTGGAATACTCTTCTTTAGATTCTCCCCCGTCAAGATCTGACGTTCACGACCAATTAAGTTAGTTTTTGCGTTCAGGTTACACTTAGTCCAGACAAATCTAGTCGACTTAAGTCAACTAGATACTTGAATATGCCCAGTCACTTAATTACAACTGATAATTATGATTATTATTATGTCATTGTCAGATTATAACCAACTTTGTATTGTCATGACAACTCTGTTTGTATTTTAAAAAACTTGTCGTGGGTCTTAGCATCAAAATAGTGATTCTTTCTTGTGCGATGATGTTTATAGATTTAGATATCCTCCAATTTTTGAACAAAATTATATAGTGCTGCTGTTCACGCGACACGAAATTTGTCCTTAAATTGGAAATCACTTGTGTCTGGTTTCACAGCAAAGAATTTATTATAACTTACGTTTGAGTAGAAACAAACACATAAGTTTCACTTGAATATATTTTGCGTTTGACAGTCGATTCACAAAAAAACTTACCAGCACTTATAAAAAGGTCTGTTTTGCAATATTTCATAATATATTTAATTTGCAAAGTGGGTTGTGAACAACAAATGACCCCTAACTTAAGCAAAAAAAAAATTACTTTATTTTATTTAACTCGAACATCAAAATCGAAAAAAGAATTCAAATCAACTTGTCAAATCGTTGATAGCTAAGTAGCTTGCCGCCTGTCAAAGATATTAATATTTGGGCACCAATATTGGGCACTTAAGTTTTATAATAAAATTTGGCACAATGAAACAGAAATCGACCCTTGAGGACTTGAGTGAAATTTAAGGGACAATCAATAATTTGGTTATCAATCACTATGAAACCGAACATTAATACAATCAAATCATTATTTATCGTTTCTCTAAAGTGTCAAGTGCTGCACAAGATTACCTACATTTAAGATCCTTCAAAAAATGCATAAGAATTTCCTTATGAATCCAAAACTTTGTAATGAAATTTGCTATTTGCCTACCACTTTTCACGCTACCGTTATGATCCCATGTTTACAGGTATCTATATGGAGTCAGTCCGGGCTGCAAAAGTGGAAGGGTGTCCAGTCCATGTCCTGACAGCTTGACATGCTAGCTTCAGCTCATCGTAGCTCGTCGAATGGGGGATTGCTATCGGTAACACTGGACTGCTCGTTACGCAAAAACATGCCAAAATTTATAAGCTTAAAAAAAAAATAAGGCTTAAATGTCTCTACTGATTTCATTTAATCACTAAGGTGGGGATCGATGGTGGCGATCGATGGTAGTGCTCTCTCAGGACTACCCACCCCTTGTTTCACACCAAAACCCCAAATGGTATGTAACCTTTGCTATCGTTTCATTTTTGGGATGATTATGAGTCTCCTATACCATATTATTTTATGACATGCATGCGAACGGTTAAATTGAGAAGCTTTCTCAGGGTAGTTAGAAAAGATTGGCTTTTGTGGATGGTTCTTAGGACTTTGCCAGAAAATTAGCGCTAAAGCGCTGATTTTAGACCACGTTTTACGATGCCTTTTAATAAATGAAACAAAATTGGAGTGGAGCGTAAAACCAAACCGGAAGGATTGTACTTTCAAATAAAAAAAGAAATTTGAGAAAATATTCAGTAGTTTTTTTTTATAGCATTTTCAAAAATATATGGAGCTGAACAATTCAGTGAGGTTATTGAAACGGATGGCTGAGATGAACAAAAATACACCATATTTAGTTTTAACAAAAGACGGATTTCCGCAAAGAAATTGAAATACATATATGGTAGTTTTTTTGCTTCGGCCATGTATATTAGGCGGAATGTCAGAGCTTTCACGCAAGCACGCCTATTAGTCAGTGACCATTTATGTATGTTTACGAAAATGTTGTTGTGCTCTGCTGTAAGATGGCAAAATCTTCAGCAAAATATCAGCTCTGATTTTAAGCTTCGAACTTACATATAAAACGCCGAAAATTATTTTCGACGGACTATCACTCAGAGAAAAATCCTGTGTAATATTGCCTTAACCGCATTAGGTAAAGTTTTTTGTATGGATGTTATTAGAAAAGCATAATTTCTCCCTAAAACTAAGCACATTTGTATACGACCTAACTAATGGAAAATAGGCAGAATTGCCTAAAAATGCTTAGTAGTTTTAACCAAGAAATAACATGTTTTTTTCTTAACTCTGCACTTGATTGCCAGGTAAACTAAGTAATTTTTCCTTAGGTCTTATGTAACTTTAATTAAAAATTTCGGTAGCGGTTTAACTTTACCTTAGGCCTAAAGGAGTTTTGCCTTAAATCTAGGAAAACGCCCCCTTTAATTGTCTTAAACTGTGTAAATTTGCCTTAGGCCTAATGTAATTTTGCCTTACCTACGCCTGGGGTTACTTTCGGAAGTGTAATAAATAGTTGAATTCGCGTCCAAAAATTAGTCACTCTATTTCCAATTTCCGTAAAGCAAACGTTTAATTATTGCGTGCTTAAATTTTTTGATAAAACAGCGGCAATTTTTGTTAAGTATACAAAATTCAAACTGCGTGCTGGCTTGCAGATTACAATATTAAGCGTGAGTTTTAGCAATAATGTCAATAGTTGCTATTATGGACTATAACTGCTGATAAAAAATAACTTTTTTGTTCTAGAAAAAACCAAAATATTCCCAAAGATGAAAACTGATGTTCTAGAAAAAAGGAAACTCAACACAAATGTTGTCGAGGAATGTAATAATGAAGGTATGTTTTTTTTTAATAAAATCGAGGACAAAGAAATTTATGTTTGAAAAAATTTATTTTTTGTTATAGAATCTTCAGATGAAACTGGTGTCTGAAAACAGTGGATGAAAACTATAAGAATATGCACCAATATGGTCAACAAAAACGAGGATGCAAGCCGTACAAAAAAATTGTGAAAATGTCGTATATATACACAAATAAAATATAACATAATAAAATAAATAATTTGACTTTCGATTAGTATAATGGTTAAAAGAATATTCCTAATAACCAGGCGGGCAGTCAATAATTCATCACACTTATTGGCTAGCAATTGAACACCTTATTATTATCAAAATTTGCTTTAGCAATCTTGCAAAAATTAGGCAATTTCTTAGGTAAAAACATTTTATTATTACCTTAGTGGTTAAGGTAATTTAACGCAGTTATTGGCTAAAAATATTGGCCAATTTCACCTTAGTCTTAGGTAATACTGCCTTAGGAAAACATGGATAATTCAAGCTATATCTAAGGCAATTCTACACTGATTATGAGGCGGTGTTTTTACCTAAGCAATTTAACCGAAATTGCCTTAAAACTAAGTAAGCTCAAAACGGCCTTAGGGCTTATGCAAGTTAGCACTCGATTTAGGTAAATTTTACACGTGTTTTTCGTTGAGCGAAACTAGCGACCGCACACTTTTATGACTATCAGAATCAGAACACTAAGACCCATTTTACACATACTCGACAGCCGGCTAACCGGTACCGGCTACCAGGTTTTTTTTTTAATTCTAAATTGTGAATAATAGATATCTACAAAAAAAAAGTGTGTTAGAAAGATTCCTATGAAACTGCGGTAATTTTTATCATAACTGAAATACTCTTCCAAAAACGGTTAAAAAATAATAAATTCTTCGTGCCCATTCTGGTGATCACTTCGAATTCGAATTTATTTAAATTCCACAACTGAAGCTCTTTTTTCTCATATTAATTACGCTATTGTCGTCTTTATTCGATTTCCAAAATTGAAATTGAATTCAATTGAATTGAAAATAAACAATGAGAAAATAAATTACATTCCAAATGCAAGAGAATGCGCTGGCCCAGAAAAGAGTTTCCCAAGTCGAACTGAAGTAATTGTTAGCACAGTTTATGTATCTACAATCTACATTTGTTTTGACGACAACTTCGTAGAGACCGTTTGGACTTCTTTGCGTTAAACGTAGTGACGAAGTATGTGTAGTGTAACTACTATACCGCATCGGCGCGGCGGCGCAGTCAGCCAGGTCAATAATTCTGGATATGATCGGAATGTGGAATTAAAAATGCAAGCCACATTGGTAGTGGCATACTACCAAGAGAAACGGCAACGTCAAGATGGAACATGGAGAGCCAAAAGAACATCGCGGACCAGTGACGCTGGCCATAATTATTATCATTGTGGTGAAGCATTCTTCGTTCTCATCCGCTCTGTGGCATCATTTTCTGTGCGACTCTTTACGATCGAAGTATTAGCACAACGCCAACAGGATTAAATTACACAAAGTTTGGTAAAGATATACAAACAGATATAAGATACTCGTACGGGCAAGTTGTTTGTGGATAAAAAAGCAGTGGCGTGCTGATTTTTTTTAGTTTTATCTTTTTGCCGTGATACTTTAAAATTGTTTTTCCCATTTAATTTTGTGGAAATTGACTCAAATCGTTGGTCACCCTTCGAATAAGATTGAAAACAATTTGGAAGGATTTAGCTAAACCCGATTTTTGAATCGTTTATTTCCGTAAATATGTATGATAACTTAGGCGCCGAAAATTAATTTTGTCCGATTTTGACCAATCTTTATAGGAGCACTCCTATGGACTATCAGCTCCGACCAACGAATTTCAAGTCGAAACTCACAACCTATTTATCGACTTCAAAGCCGCGTATGATAGCATACATCGTCAGGAGCTCTATGTGGCGATGGCCGAATTCGGATTCGGAATCCCGGCAAAACTGATTCAGCTGTGTCGCGTGACGCAGGAAAACACGCGCTGCAACGTGCAGTTTGGAAGTAGCTCCTCTGAACTATTTCAAACATGCACCGGATTTCGGCTAGGAGACGCTCTATCTGACACCCTAGTGGAGATCCGGCGAAGAATTACCCTAGGAAACCGTTGCTACTTCGGTTTGGCAAAACAATTGGGTTTAAAACTCCTAACTCGAAGGACGAAATGTGTGCTCTACAAAACCCTTATCCTGCCAATTCTGCTTTATGGCGCCAAGTGTTGGACGATAAGCAAGAAGGGAGAGCTGATACCGGGCTCCTTCGAAAGAAAAATACTTCGGCGGATTTTTGGTCCTGTGTGCGAAGAGGGCGAATGGAGGAGAAGATACAACCAGGTTCGAGAAGAGAAGGAAGACCGAACCTCCGTTTCGAAGACCAAACCATTGCGGATGCCAGAGTGCTTGGTCTGGACGATTGGAAGAAGCGTGCAGTGTCTCTACACTGGTCGGGAGCCCGATAAGTATAAGTAAGTAAGTAATTATGGAACTTACACATCAAGTCCGCCACAGAATGTGCCACTAGAGCCATGTGGGCGTCTGTATGCCAGAACTTGAGGTCTAAATCTCATAATGACATCATGATGTAAAACCAGTTAATTACGTACTCAACAATTGTCTGATGGCCAAAATGTACAAGTTTAAACCAGGTGACTATGTGGGTAGGGTAGCTGACCCTGAAGATATTTAACTTAAGCCCAAAGATGGTCATGTTCTGTTCCATCCTTGGTATTATAGTACAATAGACTTTAATAAGTCGCAGTGT
The DNA here is from genome assembly GCA_949372485.1 of Cheilosia soror. Classification (NCBI taxonomy): domain Eukaryota; kingdom Metazoa; phylum Arthropoda; class Insecta; order Diptera; family Syrphidae; genus Cheilosia; species Cheilosia soror. The sequence continues at coordinate 38,873,790 of OX443563.1, forward strand.
CAGCCAATTGCGTAGGAATTAAAGAAAAAACCGAATAGGCTTATTAAAGCCTTAAATAGGTATCGAATGCATGCATTTGGAAGCATTCGAACAGAGGGTTGTGGCAAAATATGTGTTGACTGCTTAAGATGTTGAATAGGTACTTCTAATCCACCGCCACCCTAGTGAAATTGACACAAGACTTTGAAAATAACTTCTACCCCACATTTTTAACTACCTGTATACCTGGTATACAAAAAGCAAACCGTCAACTAATAGCTGCATTGCAACCTGAAGTTAAAAAAAGTAAGTACATTTTAATCCTCTCTTCGATGGAGATCCATGGAGGTAAATACTAAAATAAACTAACATTGCAACATGTAAATAATATTGGTTTTGTCTCTTACAACGACATCGACCAGGTTAAAATGATAGGTAGGTACTCTGCATTATATGGCTGCTGATTGAACATATAAATGCCAATGATTAAACGCAAAGACTCTACGAATCCAATCCGTTTTAGGATAATTGCAGCTACTTTCTAAAGTAACAGGTAATGTATGTCTGAACAGCAGAAGTTAATTACATACCTATATGCTCAACAAGCTAACTTTATGTTACATAGTCATTGTTCCTATATAAAAATCTATAAATCAAACAATACCTTAACTACACCAAATGGTCAATATGTATAGTGCTAACACACAATAATGACAGCACACATTTTCAATGAGCTGTATTCAAAGAAGCCAACTTGGAGAATCCAATTAAATCTGACCATGCGAACCAAGTCTGCGGTGAAATCACTTTACAAGATTGTAATTGATTGCCCCTATATTTGCGCTGTTTGCATTTGCACTGATCAGTTCTGTTAGTCGCAAATACCGCAAATTGTGTCATTCGTGCATTTGCAACAATGACACCGTCTTCTAAGTCAATGATGTCTACATGAAGAGCCTGTGCCCACAGAGTTTATATCATACCCACGGATAGATTAGCAGTAAAGTTGGTCGGAAGCACAATTTAACTAGAATGATGCAGAAACATAAATCTGCAGCATCATCGCTAGATTAAGATAAATTACCGATCTTTGTACTTAAATATTTAAACGTGGTATACCTATACTTACATACGAGTATCAGAATCTATGTATGTGTTAAAATTGTGCAGAAAGCAGAAAAGTCGGTCCATTTTTTTGAATGACTGGCTCTGCCTCTTTGTTATTGTAGCCCAAACTATTTTCTTCTTTAAAATCGCTTGTTATTCTGCCCCACCCTGTATTATATTTATATACTAGCTGCTGACCCGCGGCTCCGTCCGCAAATTTTAATTATAACTTCCTATAGATGGGCATAAAATTAATCGAAATACGCCCCTCATGCAGCTGACCTCCCCGAGGTGGGGGGCGGGCAACATGTTTAGGTTCACCTAGACACGGCTGACGAAGCACACACCCAAAGATGACAAGACGAATAAAGCGAGCCTCGGATATTGCCAAGACTGCCCTTTGGAGCCAGGCCTGAAGGGTGGCAGTTTTCTAGCGTCTGGTGGTCGGCTTGTCATGCTCGGCAGTCGGCTAGGTTTAACCCGAAACGACCTCGAGCTTCCCATCAATGGTGTCGCACGCAAACCATTATGGTAATCAGAGTGTGGATGCGCTATGCAACAATAGGGGCATAAGTGGACTTTCGGTTGCTCGACAACGGCACCGACTTGGACAGGCACGTGGAGTCGGAGTACGCAGCTTTATTAGATGAAGTTGATGCAGCCCTTGAAAAGGTTTCAGATATGGATTCGTATATCCTGATGGGTGATGGGCCCACGTGGGTGTGGATTTCACGACATGGGGCAAAGCGATTGGAAAACACGGTGACCCCGAACAAAATGCAAATGGAGAGAAGTTGCTGAACTTTTGCTGTTCAAATGGAATGTCCATTATGGACACTTTCCTTCCACACAAAGATATCTATAAATACACATTGTACCGTCGAAGTCTTCAGCAGAAATCGCTGATAGATTTCTTTGTGGTACCGTGCGTCGTGTATTAAAAGGATGATTTGTGATGTTCGTGTGTTGAGATGGACTCAACTGTCAACTGATCACCACCTGGTGATCACAAATTGTGTCTCAACGATCAAATACCTATCTTGCCAAAGCGTAAACCAAGGATGGTTACGCGCATATGGTGGGAGGGGCAACACGATGAAATACGGGAGGAATTTAGACGGCAGGTATCTGAAGGGTTTGAACAAATTCCAAATGTTCCATTGAATGTAGAGGAAGAATAGCAGTTGTTTTCATTGCCAGTCATTGCCTCTGCAGGACATGACTGGCACTATGCGGAGTGAAACGGCTCGGTGTGGCGGCTGGTGGTGAGAAAAAAACCGCGTGGTTTAAAACGCCCGGAGTTCAGTAAGTCATCAGAGAGAAGAAGAAGGCTTTTAAGGTGTGGATTCACTTGGGGGACTCACCTTCTCGAAACCGGTACATTGAGTGAGGCGCGAAGAACTTGCAAATTGGCAGCCAAAGAACAATCTTGGAAGGAGTTCGGCGAGAAATTAGACCGTGATCACAGATCTGCAAGCAAGGTAGACCATCCGCCGTCTTAGAGGAAGAAAGTGGAACATTATTAAAGGAGTCAAATCCAAAGATACTTCTTTCTAATGAGGAGGATATCTTGCGCAGATGGAGCGAGCACTTTTCTGAATTGCTCAATCCAATCCAGAGCATTGAGGATGACAGATCCATCGCCTTGAGAAGGGCGGAAAAAAAGTATTTGAAAAGGTGCTGGAAACGCGTTGCAGAGCTGTGGTCGAGTCACGATTAGGAGATGAGCAGTGCGGCTTTCGTCCCGACAGAAGTACAACCGACCAGTTATTCACTCTCAGAATGGTACTTGAGAAGGCTTGGGAGTATATGCTACACCTGTTTACGCATGCTTCGTAGATTTAGGTTAGGTAAACTCTGGGGTGTATTACAGGAGTATGGAATTGATGGTTCTCTCTTGAGAGCCATTCAATCTATTTACGCAAACTGTAAAAGCTGTGTTCATGTTAACGACGTTAAATCAATACCTTTCACCGTAGGCGTTGGACTTCGCCAGGGGTGCGTTTTATCTCCTCTCCTTTTCATTACTTATATGGGCTGGATGCTACAACGCAGTGTTGGCGAAGAACTTTTCGAATTGGGAGATCTGAGGATAAGTCATTTGCTCTTCGCTGATGACTTGGTCATCCTTGGGTCCTCTCAGACTGAACTTCAACGCGCACTCGATCGGTTTGTAGCCCTTTGTGTTGAAGCTGAGATAAAAGTACAGCGCGAACCAATTCACTTGGCCATTCTACTGCATAGGTCTCTGGTGTATTTTGTTTTTGTGTTTTGTTATGTGTCGTGTTTATTCTCTTAAATCCTCTCTCTGCGCAACCGACGGTTGGCCAACTGAATTGGTTCGCGCTGTAAACGTGAACAAATCTGAAGTGGTGGTCGTCTCCAGAATGCCTGTTCAATTCACTTTGCATGTTAGTGGAGTCCCATTGAAACAGGTGGAGAAGTTTAAGTATCTCGGGGTCTTATTCACGAGTGATGAAAGGAGCAATGTCGAGTTTTTCTGTAGGATTGGTCAGGCTGGGTCAATTTTAAGACAGCTTGGTCATTCTGTTATCAGAAGGACTGAGCTTGGTGTCAAAGCTAAGTTGGCAGTCTTGAATTCCGTGTTTGTTCCAACTCTTATCTATGGTCATGATGATCATGATGATCATGACTCATGAGGTTTGGGTAATGTCCGAAAGAATACGATCGCGGATACATGCTGCCGAAATGAGATTTCTCCGTTGTATTGCTGGTGTGACCCGTAGAGATCGCATTAGAAATACCAGAATACGTGAGGAACTCAATGTCGAGCAGCTACTTCTCCGGACGGAGCGGTCCATGCTTCGGTGGTTTGGTCATGTTAAACGCATGTCCCCAACCAGGACCCCACGACGTGCTATGGAATCCTTACCATCAGGCAGGCGTCCTCTAGGTAGACCTAGGATAAGATGGTTAGATCAAGTTTATAATCTCTCCTATACGCATGGGAATTGCCCTTGATGATTTAGAGTCGATACGAGTGCACTCCGACAGTTTATCGGCGTGTGTGATTTCATCCCTTAAAAATTGTGCAGAACCTGAAAGTTAGTCATAAAAATTGAGCAGAACCTGAAAGTAAATCGTCGTCGTGGCAGGGTAAGTCCAAGTTTGTTGTTTTTATCTACTGTCGGTTTCCTATGCCTCCTATCCTTAAATCCAAAACTCAGAAGGTAAATTTAAAAAAGTGTATTTTGACTCCAAGTTGGAGAAATAAGCAATATTATCGAGGAAAGAAAGTAGATAATTGTAGAGTGAGTTGTTCAATCGTTAATTCCGAAATTATCGCGGCTAACGTAAAAGAATTTATAACGGAAATAATGTTCCCAAGCGCAAGTATTTCACAAGAAGTGAAATGATTCCAACTTATGATGGCAACCCGAGATTGCTTTTCGATTTTATAAGTAATGTCGAGGAAATTTTAAGTCTTATCCCTCAAATTAATATTGATCTTAATTATAAAAAAGTAATAATAAGAGCAATTAGAAACAAAATAACGGGACCAGCTAACGAGGCCCTTAATATGTATGGGACCTCTGTAGACTGGGACGAAATAAAGGGTAATTTAATAGTTCACTATGCAGATAAAAGAAATGAGACCAGTCTCATTCGTGATTTACACCAACTCAGGCAAAATCAATCATCTGTTGAAATATTCTACTCAAAAATAATTGAAATTCTGTCTGCTATGATTAACCATGTAAAAGTACATGAAAAGAATTTGCCTGTAGTTGAAGCAAAGAGAAGTTTGTACCAGGAAATGTGTCTCAACACTTTCTTGGCAGGTCTAAGGGAGCCTCTAGGATCAACAGTAAGAGCCATGCGACCAACTAATTTGACAGACACATTTAATTTTTGTCGACAAGAACAAAACAATAGCTATTTTCAAAATTCGTACAACAGACAAAATAATCCCCAAACTGCGAGTAGAAATAACTTCAATAGGCGCTCCTATAACAATCAATCGTATCCACAGATAAATAATCAAACACAGCCTTCTAGATATGATTCAGGACGGAATAACAATAATTACAGCGGGAACAACAACAGTTACAGACAAAATAACTATAGACAATCTGACGATGGACAAAATAGTAACAGGCAAAATACCTACAGGCAAAACAATAATTCTAGACAAACCAGAAGTAATAACTCTGGACAAACCCGTAATTCTGACTCTAATTATCCACTCCCCGAAGCAATGGATATACTTACAGTGGCAACACTAATAGAAATTCCGCTAACAATAGGCAGGAACAATTATATAATATTGAAGGTACTGGTTCCGGCAACTTTCAAAATGAAGAGTCCCCCAGTACTTCAAATGCACAACATTTGAGAAATACAGAAGTGGATGAAGATATATAACTCCCGCATCAGTAAATTTTGGACGTGAAAGGCAACCAGATGAATTTTACATAAATACGTTGCTCTGATGCCCAACATTTCAAATATGCCCGTCTGGCAGCGCTTAATGGCAGCTAAAGGGTGTAACTGCATATTAAAAATGCGTTATGATTCAAAAAAGGAATAATTGGTGCAACCGCTTGGATCTGCTACCAAATAATAGAAAATGGTCCCCTCAGTACAAATACATGTATCCAAGACGTTTTAGGTGTCGTTAAAGCCCTGCCAGACGCGCGCCGGTGGAAGTGCGTTAAAAATTCCAATTTTGAATAATTAATGTAACCGCACCAATTTTTCCTAAAAGGTAGGATATTACAACGTAAATACAAATATTGAGGTCCAAGACTTTTTACGTGTCGATAAGGGTTTGCCAGACGAAGTCAAAAATATTGCTAAAATGCCATTTTGCAATAATTCATGTAACCACCTAATTTTTATTTTAGACTTTAGAAAAAAAAGCCCCTCCGATAACAAATATATAAGTCCAAGACGTTTCACTTGTCGCCAAGTCAGACGTATCCAAAGTTTAGAGATCCGCTAAAATACCCTTATACTTATACACAAAAACTGGTAACTGAACATTAAATAATGGACGCAACAACACAATATCGCTCCTAAGCATAGATTAAAATATCAGAAACATAACTGCGTAAGTCCACGACGTATCACTTGTCGCCAAGTCTACAATCTACAAATTTTCGCAGTCCTCTTCCTTCCTTTGTTGTTTTTATGGAGAAGTTTTAACATAAGGTTTTGCGTAAGTCTCTGTCCCTTTTTTGCAATTGCCTTTAGAGTAGTTTTGGCGTAATATCTTACGGGCATAACTTTTCGAACACAAGTAAGAAGTAGTTTAGTTTAGTTTAGTTTAAAGTGACTCTCGATGAGAGAAACACTTAGGCCGTTATTCGGCCGATTGTGCATACCACTGGGATTTGGGGAGCTGTTTCTTTACTGATGGCTACTCATGTAAACCATTTGCTGCCGGTTATAAAACCAAGAATGTTAACGGCGCTGATGTTACCTAGATCACTGAGATCATTGAGAAAATAGTTTCCTAAGTAGGCCTTTCTTAGATTGGCCAGGGCAGGGCAGCTGCAAAGAAAGTGAGTAACGGACTCGTCCTCCTCCTCGTCCCTACAGCTTCTGCAGAAGTTATTGTATGGCAGACCGAGCCTTTGCGTGTGTCTGCCTAATATGCAGTGCCCTGAGATCACATTAACGACTTTCGAGATGCTAGAGCTATTAAGTCGAATAAGCTCTTGGATCGCTTTGCGTCCGGAGCTGGCCAGGTGAGCTTGGCAGTATCGCAGTATCCCAAATGTTTCCATCTGAAGCCTGCACTCATTACTGCGTCCGCATGAATTATTTGTTTAGCGTGGGAAAGCGGTGCATACACGTTGTGCAGGCTTATGCTCTCCACGCCAGAGGAGCCTCGCCTTGCTAGTTCGTCTGCTGCAAGTTCCCTGGGATGTCACAGTGACCTGGAACCCAGCAGAGGGTGGGGTTGTACTGTCCAGCTATCTCGTTTAGAGATACGCGGCAATCTTCCACCGCCTTGGATCTAATTTCGCTGGATATTAGGGATTTTATTGCAGCCTGGCTATCAATGTACCTATATATGACGATATCCCTTTGCGATACCGAATTAATCGACAGCCACGCTGTAGCTTGACGAATAGCTTTAATTTCGGCCTGAAAAACACTGTAGTGTTTCGGAAGACTGAAGGAGAGGCCCAGGTTTCATTACTCTGAAAAGACTCCGGCGCCCACTCCCTCTGGTGTCTTAGAACAGTCTGTGAATATTGACAGTGATTTGTGTAGGACATTTTGTGAATCACACTGGTTTCTGTCCGGTATTTCATGGGTGAAGCCTCTTTCGAAATTGATTTTCGTAGGCAGATAGTCGGTAGTGGTGGGCAGGGGGATCGTCTGTAGAAGGATGCTGGCGTGTCCAATTGGTTGCCCTCTCCAGTGTTTCCCTTTCTTTAATCTGATCTCCACGTTGGTCATTGGTGGCATATTCTAACCTACCAAATCTTTAGCATTGGAGCGATTTGGGCTCTTTTTTTGTGCGAGTTGTTCTGGGCGTGTTTCAAAACGTTTTTTGGCACTATTTTGGGACGGTTTTTTTTTAACATTTTTGGACGTATCGGCCGAGTAGTTTCAAAAATAGCCACCTTTAGCCTTCTCCCTCTCATAAATCTAATTAAAAATGTATACTCATAGTAAAAATCATTGGGAAAGTCTTCTGGCCTGACTCTTTCTGTCGAAAAGGTAGCTGGAAAATGTTAAAGGCAATCAGAGCTTAAAATATTTTTTTACCAAACTCTAAATTCTTCCGCAGTTTAATTCCATCAACGCTCCATTAAACCAAATACTTTGTTTCTAATTGAACATGCGCTTTGGCTCCCATCAATATGAATCGTTTTCGTTTTGGAAGCTTGAAGATATTCGTACATATCAACTTTATTTTGATCATATTGAGCAAACTGAAAAAAACAATGTTTGTTTTAACAATACCAAATCGAACATTATTAAAATCTTACCTGTTTTTCAACGTATGCACAGGAGTCAAGCTTTCTATTAATTGGACACAAGGGGCTTTCCCACTGTTTAATCAAACGCCGCAATGCAATGTTCTTGCTGCAGTGAACCATCACAATTCTATTGGGAGGAGTTTCGAACTTTTCCACTACAGTTTCCAACTCACTTATGCAATTGGGAAAGCCAACAATGACCCAACCATTGGTTAAAGCGTCGTTCTGTAAAATTCGCCGCCAGAGTAGAGCCGTAATGGTTGAGCTTGAGAACTTGTTTTCTTTTTTAAATACGACACAAAGTACCTTGGCCATGTTGTCTTTGGATTGCATAGTTTGTTGGATAAGTGATTCAACGTTAACTAGATACATTATAGTTTAATTACAGGCAAAAATTATATAAATTGTATGTTATTCATACTGTAGACCAAATTGTATCGGGCGGCGAGTAGTTTTGCTTGAGTTTTTCTACCTGATCCGCTTCGTCCCATGATTATCGTTCTGTATACAAAATGGCCACCTACTTCATGCGGTACTGATAAAGGGGAGTATTTGATTTTATGCATTACTTCGGGTACTAGCGAATCCTCCATGTTTACGTCATTTGCATTTGGAATAGGAACTTCTTTAATAGTGCCGCCGTAGAAGTCAAAAACATCCTTAAAATCACTGTCCATGCGATCTCCTGTAGTAACGTGGATAAAGTTTGTGGGAGGTGACTCACAGTTTTCAATTTGCAGAACCTCACCAAAATTGTTCGGCATATCTTTTGGGGGAAAGCATTTTATTAGAAAATTTAAATGACTAGTTATAGTTTTTTTTTAAAGGGTGGTGTTGAAAAAGGTAGATAATCCGACACATTTGGAGCATTTGGAGGCATTGGGTATTGTTCAGGACTGGTCAGGGTGGTTATAAGCATCGCTCAGGTCTCGGTAGCACTCATTCATGTTGACGAGCCCGGCCCCTCCCAAAGACCCCCTAAGATTCACCTAACTAACTTACAAACTAGCTTAAAACTAAGGAGGATGTTATATAGGTAACGCACCGACCCGGGAGAGCGTGTCTGCCCTCACCTCTTCCTCAAGCCACCAAAATTCGGCGAACTGCTTTAAGGTATCAACCGTGTCCCGATCCGCAATTGCGGTATTAAAACGGAGGAGCTCCTGAGCATTGGCGGCGTACCCGTCGTGGATGAGCCGCTTATCCCTCGCGCCGCGGTAGCTGTGGTACAATACCGGCACACCATCTTTATCTTGGATTAACCCTTTCGTGTCTGCATGAAGGAATGCCTCAGGCGGGACAAAGCCAGACCGGAGCGTACTCTCGTGGTACATTAAATTCGGGTAATAACCACCCGAGATCAGATTATTAGCGTTGGCCATCGCCCTTGCAACGTGCCTTCGAATCACCTTAATTAGGAAATTGTCAATCCTATTCAATCGAGCCCCATCGTATAGGGTCTTGTTGGGATAATATTTTATGTACTCAGATTCGGGAGTTCTAAACAACCCTAGGCAGGTCCTGAGACACTGTCTCTCAAACACCCGAATCTTTTCCATACAGGAAGGCGCTATATTGAACCAAATGGGACAGCCATCATAAGCGATGATCGCCCTTATAAGAGCCACGTAGCATATGACCCTTACTTTAAAATCAAGTTGACTGCTGCGAAACAGTCTCCTTGTCAGAGCATAAGCCCTCTTGGCCCCAGCAAGACAAGCATCTATATGATTGTCAAAATATAGATACTGGTCGAGCCAGATGCCGAGGTACCTGACCACGCTTCGCACCTCCAATGGTTGTAAATTTTGTCCAATAATGGCTAATTTTCGCCAGTTTTTTCTGGTATCCCTAGAGGCCCCAGCCAATGGAGTTCTGAACAGGATTGTTTCCGATTTTTGGAAATTGATTTTCAATTTCCAATCATCGCAATACCTCTTAATTTGGTCGAAGTCACGCTGCAAAAGAATGTTGATGACCTCGACTTTTGGACCTGATCTGTACGCCACTAAATCGTCTGCGTACGCTATAGCATGTCTGAGGGAACCCACCAGATCACTCGTGTAAATATTAAACAGGATCGGAGAATTCACCGCTCCCTGTTGTAAGCCGTTTTTAATTTCAAAGACTTTGCTCGAAGTCAAGTTGCCAGATTTGAAAACAAACTTCTTTCCCATAAGCATGTCATAAATCATATACAGCAATGGTTTTTGCATACCCAACCTAGTCAGCTTATAGAAGAGCCCCTCCAACCATACTGTGTCGAAGGCCTTCTCATTTGTGCCACTGAATGTCGGACACCAATTTCGACGCGGCATGAATCGTTTCATGCCCCGCTCTAAAGCCAAACTGATTGTCCGGAATAATCTTATTTTCTTCAGCCCACTTCAAAAGAGCTCTATTAACAACCTTCTCGAATACCTTGCTAACATTCGGGAGCAAACTAATTGACCGAAGATTAGCCGGGTTGGTCCTATCTTTATCCCTTTTGGGGATAGGATGTACCACCGCCATTTTCCACTGCGCTGGATAATATGCATTATTCAGCGCATTGTTAAATAGCGTGGCGAAGATCTCAATCGCTTCTAGAGGCAGGTGTCTTAATACGACGTTTGGGACACGGTCAACTCCCGCCGACTTTTTATTTTTAAGTGACTCAAGATACACAAGAGTTCATCTTTGCTCACGAACAACTGGGAATTTGTCCTTTCATCGGCGATTATGCCGTTTGCAAGGTTGTCGTCATTGAACACGGTGAAACCGTTGTTCTCGGATCGCCAATTCTGAAGTTCGGTGCGTAGATAAAAGTGGTTCACGAGGTCGCGATCACGGCGGACTGGGTTGTTCACAGTATACACGGTCTCGAAGAAAGCGCCCATCAAATCCACTCTCTCCTGCGGGTCTTCGACCACTTAAAAACCGTCGTTCGAGTCGGCACCTTCCGGACTTATGCCAGCAGTCAGTAGTGTCTGTCTGTTCTCGTTCGTCCGAGGGATTCGGACACATGAAATATTGTTATGATCTTTCCGCCTGAACAGTTTATTTATTTGTGGGAACATGTTCGGACTACTGGATTTTATAGCCCGAATTTTATTGCCCCAATACAAAGTAAGTTTCTTACAGATTTTCTGTAATTCTCGACTATCAACTGTTTCAGGTTTTTGATCATCGACTTCAGTGTCCTCATCTCGGGATCGTTCCTGTCAGTAAACGAAATGATGGAAAACTGTGTAAGAGAATGGACAGCGCTTTTATGGATTTGGATTTGACATGAAACCGGAAAATTATGCTTGCCATTCGTTGTTTCTTTGGTCTTAAGAAGTCAATTGAGTATAAAGGCCTTGCCAAGAAACACTAAAGATACCTACTATGTAATGTAATGTTCTGTATGTATGTGCAGATGATAACAAATAACAAAATCGTTTTGGCTAAAAAAAAATTATGCAGATTAGCAGAGAGTAATGTAGTCAACTTATAGGAATACCGTTGAAAAAGGAGCCACATAGTATATAATATAGTATATAAACTGAATCTTCCACTTGAATAAAATAAATAAAACTCACTCAAATAAATTTTGTGTTTTTTCTGTATTCCATTCTTTTTGCAGAATTTTTCAAATTTCCTAAATATTTCCCTCAATTTCTTGGCATCGATTAAATGTCCTCTCGTATTGTATGTAATTATGGGAATATTGTACATTTGCAGACATGTCTTCACAAAATTTTCTACATCTAAAGATAATATTGAATAGTATGAATTTATAAAAAGTATTATATATTTTGCGAACCGAACTGCAGCGGCAAATGCACAATCGTATTTCTTGTCAGGACACTGATCGCAATTTTACGTAAATTTTTTCTCAAATAATGTTTTAAGCACAAAGGTCTGTCCAAAGCCAATTTGACTAAAAGGGCCTATTAAAATATAAATTCGTAGCACATAATTTATTTTTAACTACTTACCCTAATAACGTCCAAAAATCTATGTTTCTCGAAATATACCATTAACTCGGCAGCATAATACTGCGTGTTGGTCATTTTGAAAAAAAGTAAAATGACATAAACTAGGTATATATTTTTAATGTAAATTATGCTATGTGTTTTTAGAATTTTTCGTAATGTCACTAAAGAATATATTTTTTGCAGTTTTATAAGTAAATTTAATACAGTAGGTATTTTATGTATATAAAAAAATCTGCCTTACGTAGGTACCATGGCAATGCCGTTTTCGACTGGAAGTTTAGAGATGTTGAGGTATCTAATCTACCTACTATACTAACATTTATCCATAAGACTTTGCTCCCGTTACAGAAATACCTTGTGTGCATTGCAGCCCTACGAATACAAAGACCCAACTAGAACTAGCTCCCAATAACCAAAATGAACTGCATAAGCCTCTAAGTTCCTCTTTGTTCGTAGGGCCGTGCATTGCTACGGGCTCGATAGGATGCAAAAAAATGGTCCCCATAGAACCTGAATCCTCTTTTTCGTCGCTAATATCTCGGGCCTCAAGAAAAATTCCCAAATAGCCCATCAAAATAGGTGGAGTGTGGAGATCTAATTTGGAGATGTTACCACTTAAAACACTAGCATGTCCGTCGTACTCGGAATTTTGTTACGAACCCCGAAAGAACTATCACATAAACCGTCTTAGTAGAATTTTTGCTACGAACTTCGAAATTCGTATCGTATTAGTATTCTTCTTCGAAATTCGTAGCAAAAATTTCTACTACGACGGGACGGATTCTGTGATAGTTCTTTCGGGATTCGTAACAAAATTCCGAGTACGACGGATTCTGTGATAGACATGTATGACTTCTAAAATTTTCACCCTTATGCAGGATCTACATTTTTAGCACGCCACGCAATTTTGCATGACTTCAGAGAGAGAGAGAACCGTTTTTCACAGTCGAGGCTAATGATCTGTAAGAGTGTGACCACAAATCTCCATAAAAAAGTTATGGCGGCCTAAATTCAACTGTTAGGCTCGTGGTCTCACTCTTACAAGTCATTATAGCCTTGACTGTGGAAAAACGGATCTCTCTCTCTGAACTCATGCAAAATTGCAAGGCGTGGTAATGTAAATCAACCATTCTGAATTGTGTAAAAATTATGTTTTACCAAAGGCTGGAATTTCATTTAATCGGGGTTTTGTTATTTTCACCCTTAATCATAAGAGAATCACTGCATAAATATAAACAATTACCAAAACTCATATGTTTTTTCTACATATCGTGTACTAGCACCTTAAAACGACAGTCAGAATGCGAAAAACTGTGTAGAACTTGTGTTCCACACTACTTAAACGACATAAAACGCCTAGAAACACGCCACATGTTATACCGATTTCAAAAAACGCCATTTGTCGTTTAATATAAACGCCACGTAGAATAAGGGTGATACCTACGTATAAACATTGTTTTATACATTTTGAAAAGACAATTCAGTAGCTCATACAAGTCTTAAGAAGCACTTCGGGTACATCTGGGGGGTTATTCCCAAATGCGCGGCGGATCGTATTGAAAGCGATACTTCGATTTCGACCGTCTTCGCTTTTGCTTATTCTCAAATGCGAACTGTGCTTTCCAGTTTTTTCAATTAGGCTAGGAATAACCCCCTAGCTGCTCAGTTGAAACTTCTCAGAACCAGGATTCTCAGAACTCTACAGAGTAATATGGATCCCTCCATCCTCTACGATCCCGGGCACGCTGCTTCTAATTGTCCAGACCAAGCGCTCTGGCATCCGCGATGGATTGGTCTTTGAAACGGAGGTTCGGTCTTCATTGTCTTCTCGAACCTGGGGGCTGGGATTCGAAGACCCTCTTAGCTGGAACAATATTGTCCATTCGCTCGATGTGGCCGAGCCAATGTAGTTAATGTGTTTTGGCTTTTTGGACTACATCCACATCTTGGTACAGCTCATAGAGTTCACGGTTGTATCTTCTCCTCCATTCGCCTTCCTCGCACACAGGACCAAAAATCCGCCGAAGTATTTTTCTTTCGAAGGAGCCCGTTATCAGCTCTCCCTTCTTGCTTATCGTCCAACACTTGGCGCCATAAAGCAGAATTGGCAGGATAAGGGTTTTGTAGAGCACACATTTCGTCCTTCGAGTTAGGAGTTTTAAACCCAATTGTTTTGCCAAACCGAAGTAGCAACGGTTTCCTAGGGTAATTCTTCGCCGGATCTCCACTAGGGTGTCAGATAGAGCGTCTCCTAGCCGAAATCCGGTGCATGTTTGAAAAAGTTCGGAAGAGCTGCTTCCGTATTTAAAGAGCTCCGCTGGTAGCCCATCAGAGCCCGCGGCCTTGTTGTTCTTAAGCTTTTTTATAGCTAAGCTAACTTCTTCTATACTAGGTGGTGGAACTGGTTCTCCATTGACTGGACGTGGGTTCTCTTCTTGCCCTATCACTCTCTTTACATGATGCCCATTAGGTTAGGTTAGGTTAGGTTAAAAAGGGGTATGAGATGTCTCATACAACACTAGGCACCATAAGGTCCCATCGCGATCCCTAGGGGGAGCCAATTGCAGTGACCTACAATGGAAAAACACCTAAACACTTGCCCTTGAGAAAGCCCCAATTTCCTTGCAAAAACCAAGTAGTCCCTTGAAGTTGGTATTGTCTAGCTCCCCTAAATGTTGGAAGAAGTACCTGCCCAAAAATTTCCTTCTACTGCGACATATTGCCTCACATTCGCACAGTATATGTGTTATGTCCTCTTCGGCTTGCAGGTCATTGCAGAATCTGCAAGTGTCCGAGTCTGCTAGCCCTAGTCTTCTTGCATGTTTTCTAAGAAGACAGTGCCCTGATAATATGCCGATCAGTGTCCTGAGCTGTTCCCTGCTTAGTTTGAGGATTTCCCTAGATCTTTTACGGTCGTATTGCGGCCAAAGTGCCTTAGATACCGCGTGACCGGTAAGGCCCTCCCACCTCCGGTCGGCTTCCTTGTTTATTTTATTCCTAATATTGCTTTTTATGATGCAAGGAGGTGGTTTAATATCCACATCTCCTCCGTCATGCAATTCCCCGCCTATCCTCGCAAGCTCATCCGCTTGCTCATTTCCAGCTATACCGCAGTGTCCTGGTACCCAGCACAGTCTCACTTGGTTCTGATGCATAATGCCTTAAGCATTGTGCGACAGGTCCTGACTAATTCAGAATTGATGTTCGTAGATTCCAGTGCCTTGAGTGCAGCCTGGCTATCGATGTAGATGGCTATATCCTTTCCAGATATAGATCTCATCCGCATTTAGCTCTGCCGCTTTCAGAACAGCCAGAACTTCTGATTGGAAGACACTGCTTGTATCCGGTAGTCGTATAGACACTTTTAGATCTGGATCTAGGCAATAGATTCCAGCACCCGTACCTTCCGCTGTTTTTGAGCCGTCCGTGTAGACCGCTATTTCGCAGTGATGCCCATTAAGCAGCTGCTGGAAATGCTGCTTAAACACATCTACTATTCCCTGCGCTTCGGTGAGTAAGTTTCTTTCGCTGTCTCGAAGAGCCTGCGTTCTGGTTTTGTAGCCAGCAGCCAGTTGCTTAGCTTTTTTATAAAACCTCCGGATGTTATTACGATCGCGCGACTCTTCGATCTCCTTGAGCTGGGAAGCTGTGTAAGCCCTTTTCTTTCTACGCAGGATCTTCTTTTCCTCCCTTCTCCTGGCTCGATATTCTTCTCTTGCTGCCCTTGTTTTGCGCTGCATCGCTTTCTTGTGTGCATCTTCTGTCACCTTTTTTCTGTACACGTTGGCGGTACGACCGTCTGGAGAGCGACAGGTTGCGGTGTGGATCCTTAGCCTTGGAAACATAGTGCTACTTATCACCGTATTACGAGCTGCTGCAAAATCGATTAGTCGGTAGCCGTTGTCTGTTGTCGTTTCGTGGATTCTGTGCTTACCAACTAATCCGCCAAAAATGTTTTCCTTTCCGACTTTAGCATTAAGATCCCCGAGTACAACTTTTACATCATACTCCGGACAGGCTCCGAAGGCTCCATCCAGGAGGTCATAAAACTCCTCCTTCAGCCTCGTCGGTAGGGGCGTGTGCACATATTAGGCTTATGTTTTGGAAAGTAGCTTTGATGCGGATCACAGAAAGGCGATCAATTATCGGCTTGAAGTCAATAACTTTTGTCCTAAGCCGATTTCCCATGACGAATCCGCATCCTAATACATGCAGCCTTGGATCGCGGCAATGTCCGCCTTGTACCGCAAGAGGACAAACTCAAGTTTTTGAGTGGCACCTGGGGTGTAGAGTGTTCTTACATTCCAGGTACATACTCTTAAATCATAGTCCATTGACGTTCCGGGTCTGGATGCCATTTGAGAAGTTCCGTTATCCGAGGCTGGATGCGTCTCTCTCATAACTATATATTTTTTCTATGGTCGGGAAGTTACCCCGACGGCACAACCCCCAACCTGGAGGGCCAGGCCCTGTTTGACCCTAGGACAGCGGGTCAGATATTCCGATGTCAGTAACCCAATTTTGGGATATGAGCGCTGCCGTTGACCCGTTTAGGGTTTGTCCGCCACCAACTCTTTTCCAACACCCTGGCTCAGTATTGGAGAACCCCATAGACCTGGTATCCAAATATGTCGAAGCAGCTCATACAGGGATTACACTTTAGTTCGTCCTGACCGGAACTGACGCCACCGTTGATTCCATCTAGGGAATTCATCCGCTGTCGCCTGAAACAAGAGGAAGTGTCTTAGTGCGTAGACACTTCTCCCCCCTCTCTCGTTCGCTGCCACCAACGACCTTCCACAGGGGTTGGTTACCCCATCTCCAGTCGAGGTACTAGGCACCCACCAGTCACCAACGTGGAGGTGAGAGTAGGAGTTGATAGTGAGAGGCTAGAGTGAGAACCAGAGGTAAGAGAGACCAAATTTCAAACTCGATATTTTGATCAATTCTGATATTACGATGATAGGGAAACTCAAGAAAGTGGGTCTCGCAATTCTGTCCGTCCGTATGTCTGTCTGT
This sequence comes from Cheilosia soror, assembly GCA_949372485.1. Classification (NCBI taxonomy): domain Eukaryota; kingdom Metazoa; phylum Arthropoda; class Insecta; order Diptera; family Syrphidae; genus Cheilosia; species Cheilosia soror. Next base: position 38,890,819 of record OX443563.1, read on the forward strand.
CCCATAGCTGGGAAATCTAAACGCTTGGACGGATATCAAACTTCATATTTAGAGTTTGTGAGCTTCCCGCTAGGAGTCGTTCTTTTTTTGTTTTATTTTATTCTAGCCCTAGTATTAACGGTACTTCCCATATAAACATTTTACGAAATACATATTATACAATTCAGATTTTTTTCGAAAACGGCTCTAAAGATTTGAACCAAAATTGATAGTTGAGTAAATGTAGGCATGCTTAACATGACTGCATACCCAGTTTTTCGCTAAAAAGTCCAGAAACGGCACTTTTAAAAATTGGGTTTTTCTCGAAAACGGTAGGTACAAGCGATTTTAACAAAAACTTATTTACTATGGATTTAAGCATGCTCTGCTGCTAGTTACATTTTAATCGAAATTACATAATCGAAAATGGCGTTTTTGAGATATGAGCAGTATTTTAAAGTACTATTACTAGGGATTTGGGTGGATATCAAAGGACGCATTCTTTTTAGAGAAAAAGTTTGCTATCGAGTTAAGAATGACGATAGTATCTTAAAAATAAAAATGAGCTAAACAGTGCTTTTTGAACCATGAATACGTCCTTCGATTTCCACCCCAATCGCTAAAAATGGTAACACAAGTTCTACGCAGTTTTTCGCATTCTGACTGTCGTTTTAGTTGCACAAAACGACTCATAAAACGCCGATTATTGTCGATTACAAATTCTTAAACGACTAGGATGCAAATTTAAGAAAAAACATGCGAGTTTTGGTAATTGTTTATATTTATGCAGTGATTTCATTATTCTCATTATTAAGGGTGAAAATAACAAACCCCGATCAAATGAAATTCCAGCCTTTTGGTATAAAACATCATTTTTGCACAATTGCATTTTTCTGCCGTGTAATGCATGTTTATCCATTTTGGGCATATTCTTCGATAATGGTAGACATTTCTGTTAGGATTTTAGGTAGTGTTGGGTAACTCATACATGAGGTGGTACAAATGTCCCATACAACAGCTCAAAATGTCCCAACACCTCAAAAATAATATTTGTACCACCTCTTAAATGTATCACGCGAAGAACACAAGACCAAATGTCATGGCAATGATACAATTAATACAAGCACAACAGGACCACACATTTACATTATTCGCTGCCTACCTTCAATATAGATTTGCGTTATGTACCTACTTTACTTCTTTCTATAACTTGAGTTTAAGAGAAAAGAAACCAAATAAAATGTAAACACATACATGTGAAAAATGATATTCAATTCCAATCCATATTTCCATTTCATACACAACACATATCAATTCAACAGAAAGAGAGTACAGATCTGACGTCTCTTTGTCTTTCCATTCATTTGAGGGAGTGAGTATAAGTCAACCTCAACACTTCATTGAGGATTTGAGGTGCTGTGAAAGTAATAGAAATACATCATTCACCCCTATTCCCGTTGGCGTTTGTCGTAAACGACTCATATTTCACTTCGTTTTTTAGTCAGTGTTTTTAACTTTTTTGAGACAAATGAGTTGAAAAGATGGTGAACACATAGAAAAGGAAATAAAATTGTTAACAAAAGTTAAAAAAAAAATCCGAACATCATTTTACAACGACACGAAACATGAGTCGTATACGACAAACGCCAACGGGAATAGGGGTGATTATGTCTCATTCCCTACCCTCATATTTTGTATGTATAGTATACCTCATTCAATGACTCTCTCCCTCATACCATACCTCAGCCTCATAAGTACCTCAGAATTGAGAAACAATACACAAGCCTCATGTGAGGTAAATACTTCATTTGAGGTGGAACATTGTACCACCTCATATTCTGAAATGAGCACCTCATACAAACTCATAAAAAATACGTGTCCTGCCCAACGCTAATTTTAGGTACTAATGGTTGGTTGGGCAAAACCCAAATTAAAATCATTCCCCACACCGCAAGAAAACGCAATATCGAAGCCAGTTTTAAAATGACTGGAACTTTAAAATACAAAACATAAATACCTACAACAGTTTAGAAGACGAACAGCTTATTAACCTCGTTTTCTTGATTTAAACTGTTTTAATATCGCGACCATTAGGACTGTTCAACAGTTTTTTCGTTTGGATTTTAAATTCCGTGTGTTAAACAATTTACCAAAAAAAATCCCTCTTTTGCTGCCATAGATACCTACTTGTCAACTATCAGTTGTTGGTGTGGACTGTGGAACTCATGTGGAATGTAAAATAAATGAGAGAGGAGGCGTTCAAGGAATAGAATACCGATACTAAAACGACACTAAAGCGACTCGACTCAAAAAACGCCATTTCCGATTTGGTTGTAACTGCTAGGTAATGTTTATATCCTGAAGAGTACGTCGTACTCAGTTTTCAGCTAAACAGTTAGTGCTTTTCGAATCCAAAGTTGTAACATTTGTCAGCAAAATACATATTTAAGACAGCATAAGCATTCTAAACATGACCACGTAAGTACTTATTTCTCAAAAATTACTACCCAAATCCCGATCTGTATTCACACACGGTATATTTTTACAAAGCCCAAAACTTCAGTGGCTATATAATTCGAAATTCATCGCCTACTTGCCTCCTTCAAGTGTCAGTTAGGACCACTGCCCATAGCTCCTGTCCAGCAACTCATAAAAGCGTTCTTTGACACTGCCATATTTTTCTTCCATCGAAATGATTTAAATTATCTAGACGTTCGTTTAACCAATCAAAATAAAACTACAAAAGTGAAGTGTTCCTCATAAATCATAATTAATATTGATTCTGTTTTTAAAAATGGATTTTATAAATGTAAGGCGCTTAAATTTAGCAAGATCATTTTACGTTTCGTTAATACATTTTATATGTTTTTTTTTTCCAGAAAAGCACATTTATCTCACAGATTCATACTATTTGATATCCAAGTCTTAGTCTATTCTTCATACAATATAGTGCTAGCTGCCAAATTCAAAGTTACGGATCTGAAAATCAACACAGATGCCACAAAAAGCTGCCTAAATATGCAAATTTATTTGAAACGATTTTGAAAACACTTCATTTGTTTCATGCGCCGATGAATGCATTTTTATTTTATAAAGTCTTGGACATCTCTGCATATACTTGTCTGTGCGCTAATATAATGTTATAAAATACTTTTGCAATGCTCAACTTAACTACCATGATAATAATATGTTTTTTTTTTTTTTCTTTATTTTTTTATTTACAATACACTTGAGTTGTATAGCTGTTGAGTATTATTGTTATATGCTGCTAGGGCTTGAAAACATAACCAAAGCTAAATCCATATAACAGACTGTTTTGTTTCGTTTTATGTTAACCATTGAGGCACTTGGACTTTCACTGAGTGAATAGTTTTATCAGCCATTTTGTTTGTCATAGGAAAGTGTACATTATTATATTAATTGCATTTTTATTATAGGTTCGCAATTGTTTGCTTTTATTTTGAACTTGAATGTAAGTCTCTAATCTAATGCATAATAAATATTACTTACGTATGTATATCAAAACAAGATACAACTTGTGACAATAGAATAGATTATCAAAACAAAAAAATACTAAATTAAGTTAAGTCTAAAATTAAAATGTTTATATACGTATATATATATTATGTTCAATAAATAGTAAGGTGCTTAAAAAATAATTGTTTATCGCTTAAAAGTGCTTGTCATTGGGAGTGTAGAGTGATGATGTGGTCCAAATGGTCTTTTCTCAGGCTTCATTATTCCATCGACCACATCCATTCCACAATCGGCTTCCTCGAGCCTGCGGGCTTTTTGTTTTTGCTGGCATCGCATGTACCACGTAAGGCAGAGAATTAATACAAATATTAAGGCAAGTGTGGCTCCACTTGCGATGCTGGCCTTTTCCAACATAGCTCTTGGCCGGGTTGCTGCAAAACAGAAAGGACATGTTAGGCTTCATCTTCAAAATATAATAAGGCCGACTTACGTAAATATGAACCATCGATTTCCTTGTATTCACAACGAGGGCCCATGTACCCTACAGCACACCTGAAAATAAATAAAAGTGTTATGTATGTTATCAATCATTTGGCAAAGATGATGTAGAGTGGTTGTTATATGTATTTATCAAATCCTTACAATCACTATAAGAAAGGTTAGGTTGTATAACAGGCACTTATAGGGTACACATGAATGATTGTGGGAAGCAAGTAATAGGGTCCTACAAAAATCGATTGCGGCATCTATTTATTTTATTTCTATCCGCCTATTGGGATGTATTAATTTAACGGCGCGCGCAGGGACATAAGTCGATTATGGACGTATATATTTTGTTTACGATTTTTTTACAAATTTGACGGGTCGCCCCCGCCAAAGCGATCGCGACTCATTCGGCAGAACTACATTTTTACTTCATTTACATCAAAAACAACAAATTAAACTATGATAGACGATAACTGAAATAAGTCGCAAAAATATTCACCAGCTCTCCGACTAGGATCGATTCGGGGTGTGAAAACTAAAGATTGGAGCGAAAGTTTATCCCTCATATGGTTGTGTGTTCCAGGAATTGCCACCTACAATAGCCTGCTTATTTAAAACTGGGCATTTAAAGCTAACTAAAGATGCTAAAACTAAAGTCCAGGACGCTTGCCTATTTTTGTTGTTCGAAACCTAATTCTGCTGGACTATAACGATTTATTTGTAATGTCGTGGGTGATATGCATCATTCTAAATGTGGTGCCGTGAAATAACGCCAAGTGAAATAAGGCCAACTTTTGAAAATTGGCCTTATTTCGCTAAGCAAAAGTGTAATAAGGCCAACTTTCAACAGTTGGTCTTATTTCACTTTTGCCAAGTGCAATAACGCCAACAAAATTTGAGTAATAATACCAACTTGGTCATAATGTCTTAGATCACAGAAGAATTTACCGTTTTTGAAATCGACATGGTAATAGTTTTTAAGTAAGAATTGAGTTCATTTGATTAGTAGGTAAGTGAAAGTTTGGCGCAGGGACATAAGTTGTGGCGTTCCTTTCAGGCAAGCAAACTATTGTAGGTGGTAATTCCTGGCACACACCACCATATGAGGAATAAACTTTTGCGTAAGAAGAATCTAAAGCGCGAATCGCGCGAATTTTTAATTTTCACACCCCAAATCGATCCTCCCTTGCTCAAACATTTTTTTCGGCTACGCGTTTAGGTTCATTGAAAATCGATCACCCCCTTCGCATCGTTTCTTGGCTACGCCTTTGGTTTGTTTATTAAATAAACATTTACATGCCCAACTTGATCGCTCCTACAGTCCAGTCTACCAGGACCTACCATTTGAAATAGTCTGCTTGCCTTGCAGATATTTAAAACTGGGCAAGAAGTCAATTTAAGGGAAACCCACCGTAATAACGGTTTAGTAGCGATGTCTTGGGTGATATGCATCATATTGAATGAATTAGAAAAATGAAAGAGGGTTTCCAAAAATTATACATTCCTAATTCAGCAAAAAAACAAATAATACATTTTTTTAAACTTCTTAAAATGCTAATTCCGCTATGCAGTAGAAAGTGACAAAGCCGAATTTCCTTTTTCTCATACTTAAAAAGAAACAAAGTAAAATAAGATTTAAGATAAGAGAACTAAAAAAAATAAAAGTGGAAATTTGCGAGAGCTTGTTAGATGGGACATAATTCCCTACGTCGAAAACATTGTGTGTAAATTTAAATGCAATTCAAAGTTCTGTAGGAATTTAAAACTATTATTTTCTCAAATACAAAAAGAGCATTTAACATAACATGGGCTGATTAAAGTTTAATAGGAATTTTAAAAGCATTTTTTTGAATTTTAGAAAATAGTAGCTATAAATTCAAGCAGATGGCCTTATTTCACTCACCTAAAGTGAAATTAAGCCAAATTCATGTTTTGAAAGCGCAATAAAACCAACTTGGCGTTATTGCACTTTGTCGAGGTGAAAAAAGGCCAACTGTTGAAATTTGGCCTTATTACACTTTTGCTTAGCGAAATAAGGCCAATTTTCAAAAGTTGGCCTTATTTCACTTGGCGTTATTTCACGGCACCTCTAAATGTATTAGAAAAATGAAAAAGGGTCCCCAAAATGTTAATATTGCAATCAGTGGATAAATGGTATAAACAAGTTTTTGTTATGGAAAAATAGCATTTGGTCTTATGTCTCCAAATAATTTGGTCTTATGACGCTTTCCAAAGCGTTTGAAAGTATAATTTTAAAACTGCCCCAACGAAGTGGGACATAATGACATAATGGACTTATGTCCCGTGGACTTATATCCCTGCGCCGTTTTTAACAAAGGCACTCGCTAGTGTTTCTGTTTCTGACTCTTGTTTTTGCTATGGATCGTGATATCTGCCGCGATTCTGGCGATATATGGGCGGGTTCTGTTTAGTAAAGCTAAGTACAGACAATTGTCAGATCTTACAATATTGTTAGATCTGTCAAAGCTCTGACAATGACTGACAATTCAAACGGTTCAAACGGTTGTAAAATTTTGTCCCAAAGTCTTATGTCGTTTTCAGTTGGTCGTCCAGAACCGTCCGGAAGAACTCTCCGCGATTTTGAATTCAAATCCAGAAGCAAATTTCTTTTCTTTTCAGTAGAAGAACTGTCAGTTGAGTGCCAATCGAACGCATTCATAAGCGTTCGGATTGCTTCCGGACATTTCTGGATGACCAACCGAAAAAGACATTACAATTTCACTGTCAGATGCATGTGTTACAATGGTCTTACAATGACTTTTCTGACAACGTTGTAAGGTTGAAAATTGTGTGCTCACACGGTCGGCAGATATTTAAATATGACAAATTGGTCGATCTATTGTCAGACATTGTCAGATGAATTCAAAGTCTTGTGGATTGTTTTTTGTAGTACGGATAATGCATCAAAATATTGCATTTGCGATTATTTTAACTTCCTACGTGTTGGAAGACAGCAAGGATAAAGAATTGCCTCAAAAACGACGTCGTATTTGGACAAAGGATTGAGTGGCTCGTCGTCAGTAGGAGGGATTCTACTCAAAATTACTCGGCGAATTGCGAGCTGAGGAGTCAGAACTATATCGCAATTTTTTGCGGATGGACTCGACTTGGACAGTTTATACTCTGCGCAGCTAACATCCCACAGACTGCGTCTCGATTACCTGGATCAATAGAAGTATTATGCAGTATGCTCTCGTGCGACCATTCGCTCTTGACTTTCTTTTGATGTTGGCTACTTTTCCAATGCACAGTTGTTTGTATCGATTAAATTATTTTCCATCGTGTATAAAACTAAACTTCGATTTCGCGTCTATACCACCGATTAAACTGTCTGTCTTTGAAAAAATTGTAAGCTATTGGCAGGTTCCTAAACAACAACATCTGACAATTTCTAATGAGTCTTACATACAATGTCCTAATTGTCTGACAATAATAAAAATTGTGTACGATCGTCAGCAACCTGACAATTTCATTGTCAGATGGATGTCTTACAATGGACTGACAATGACATTTCTGCCAATATTGTAAGACAAAATTGTAATGTCGTTTTCCATTGGGACCATCAGATTTTTATTTCAGATCTCAGATTTTTCGTGGCGAATGGAACACGATAGGCAGATTGATCTGCTTTTGTAAATGTATTAGTGCATTATTAGACAGTACATCAGCTGTGCACATTTTTTTCGTTTGTCGATGAAAACATACGAATTTAATGTGGGAAATCATATCGACGAAGAATCGAAATCCACAGACCACAGATGACGAGGAAGAAGACGAAGATGATAGTAATTGCTCCAAAATTAAGTCCATGCCCATTATTTACGTTTTTGTTCCGAATAATTGCTTTTCACGAGGCTTTTCGTAAATTTGTTTTGAACACAAATTCCGAATGACGTAAAACAGCTGTGCAAGGTATATTGGTATTAGTGAGAGTGTGTGCAAATCTCGAAAATTATCGCGATCTGCAAAAAGTGATCCGAATCAAAAAAAAGATTGATTTTTTGTCCCAATGGAACACGAAAAGTGATCCGGATCAAAAAAAAGATTGATCTTATGTCCCAATGGAAAACCACATAAGTTTTAAGACATTTGGGATACATTTTTCACTGACAGATCTGACAAGATTGTAAGATCTGACAATCGTGTGTACGTAGCTTACTGTGGGTTCAAAACTTCTAATTCAAAGGACGAAATGTATGCTCTACAAAACCCTTATCCTGCCAGGTCTGCTTTAGGCCGCTGAGTGCTGAACAACAAGCAAAAAGAAAGAGCTGGACTCCTTCGAAAGAAAAATACTTCGGCGGTGATACAACCGCGAACTTTATCAGCTATACCAAAATATGAATGTAGTCCGAAAAAACTTGAACACATCAAGCGAATGCGCAATAATGCTCCAGATAAGACGTTCTTCGAATCCCAGTCCCAGGTTCGAGAAGACAAGGAAGACCGAACCTCCGTTTAAAAAAGCAAGCTATCACGGATGACAGAGCGTTTGGTCTGGAAAACTGTAAGCAGCGTGTCCAGGATCGCAGAGGATGTAAGGTTGCAGATTCTCAGCTAGACTCTTCACGGGTCCGGAACCGCTACTTATACCTAAGTTAGTAGGTGTGTTATGCACTACATAAGGAACCATTCTTCCTTAGGGGCCAGTTATAGCCATTAGTATAAGCACGAAACAGAACAAAATTGAAACATTTAACCCAAGCATTTCATAGGAATTTAGTGGAACTTGTTGTGCAGTTGACCGAGAAGTTGAACAGAAAAAGTTTCGCGTACGGAAAAATTAATAAATTCGTTTTCTACAAAATTTGGAGATAATTGCTTAATTTTTTTTAATTCAAAAAAAAATTTTAATTCAAAAGCAACATTTTAAGACAAGATTGAGTTCAACGATTTAGTTTAAGTGCTCCAAAAAAGCAAAACAATTTTTTTCGGTTGCATTTTACTAACATATAGCTATAACTGGGGCCTTACTTGCAAGTCCAATAGTCCTTCTAAGATTTTCAAAAGACTAATTGAACAGGATTCCCTGTGAAGTGACTGGGTTTTCCAGCAAACATAACGAATTCCATTGCAAGTACTCCTTTATCACATTGTCATTATCATTACCCAATATCGCTCGCTTTCACTGTATTTAAAAACTCTAGAAAAACGTTTAAGTACCACAAATACACTTCAAATTAAAATTGCGATAAGGATTTTTCAAAAGTATGTCTAACCTTGAAACAAATGAACGCGATTTTCCTGAACAAATTCAATACAATATGTATAGATATAGAATCAGTTCTGATCAAAGTACAAATACTTGATGAATGTCTTTTAAAATAAAACACATATCGCCGGATATCAAGACTAGAGTTGAGCAACAAAAACAATCCCTGGAATGTCAAGAAAAGAAATAAATACCTTCAACAAATTCCACAAGAGAAGTGGGGAAAGCCGACGCCTATTTGTATAGCACAATAAAAGCCGCATTAATTATCATTGTCTAAATATCATAAATGTAAGCTGGCAAAGTTTAACCTTATAATAGCAAAACAATTATAAAGATAGGCAAAAATACCTCTTATCAGCAGCCGATCATAAAGTGGCCAATGGAATTCTGTCAACTTGTTTATGAATAAAAAGATACACAGATAATCGTATATGATTTGTTTGTTAAAAGTGATAACGTGTTTTGATGACTCTGATGCACAGGTGATTTTGCACTTATATAGATGAACGACTCACTTTTGTTTAGTCATCATAGAACTAGAGATTTATTGAAAAAAAAAGTGGACACACATACGCAGGAACCCGTCAAAGAAGGACAAATAAACACCTCGTATTTCGCTTCGTTTTTTAGTCGCAGTTTTTAACTTTTTTGAGACAAATAAATTGAAATAATGGTGAACACATCGAAAAGGAAATAAAATTATTAACAAAAGTTTAAAAAAAATCTGAACATTGTTGTACAACGACACGAAACATAAGTCATATACGACAAACGCCAACGGCAATAGGGGTGAAAGTGATCGGACGGTTGACACGCCACCTGTAGACGGTCCATTAACTGTGATTGGTAAGGAAATCAAACGCAGATTATGTACTCTTAACGTGGTAAGAGCACACCAGGCCATTATGCGCATACGACATGTCAGGGATACTGAAAACGATAGGAGATATGAGTAGTATTCCGTACGGGATTTGCCCTGATGACGGTGACTCGGAAGATTGAAAGTTACCTTACGTTTAGGCGAACTCTGCCATCGAAAGATTTGGAACGGACTATACCATTGAGAACTGTATAGGTTATATAGTGAAGCAGATGCGAATTAATCGACCAAGAGCAAATGAACATTACTGATGCTACTATACAGTTTTATAACCAGTCTCAGCAGCAGCGATGATCTGGCTCGAATCTTCCACTGAGTAACTACGTGGAGGAGGGTTGTCACATTTCATAAGAAATACAAATTCTAACAAACAAAAATTAAAACCCATGCCAATAATTGAAATCCGTTTTGCATGCTCAATATTTCCTAGAATTAGAAATAAAATTATTTTCAAATACATTTTACTTACTCGCAATTGTATAGAATTTCATCGCCAATTTTAACCGAAAAACATGTCGCTGAGTTAAGGCAATACCAGGCATCGTATGTGGGTGGACATGCATATGTGTGGAATGTAATGTTTGGCCGAGGTGTTGGACTTGGCGGTGGCGGTCTTGGCTTTGGTACTGTACGGCTAGAGCAGGCTTCTAAAATCAAATGTCAATTTAAAGTTCATAGTTTGTTTTAATATAGTTGTTAGCAACTTACCTGATGTTGAAAATAATGATATTATGACTAATAGTACAATAACTTCGAGATAGATTCCCAGATTCCGTCGACGTCCTGAAAGAGCATAAACCAAAGATAAAAAATTAGTGATAATGTTTTATTTTACTTTTAAAAATGTTGCTGATAATTATGTATTAACTACTAGTAAGCCTCTAGCCCTGCCTTTCCTTGCATTTCAACTTGATGTAAATTCAATGAAGGCCGGAAATGATCGGAGAGATTATTAATGATTTGCAAATGTTGTAATCAAATAAAAAAATAGAAACAACAAAATGCCAAATAGGGAATATAAATGCACCTATACCTCTAGAAGTGTTGTTTGTAAGACTATAATGTGAAAATCCTTGACACACTAGTTCGTGTTTAAGGCCCTAGTTATAGCATCATTGGAACAAATCAGTGTTTTTTTGACAAATCGGTTATAGCAATCATTGAAAAATTCCTGTCAGTGAAAGAACCTGTCGGTGACTTTTCAACAAACGAGTCTAGGTTTTGAGGTTAGAGTTGATCATTAAAAGAAAAACTGACACCTGAGAACAGGAAGAGAATTGAACACATCAGTGCCCGCGTTCCATTGACCGCTAGATGACTAGCGGCATGCCAAACTCCATATAAAAAAAACTGACATTTCACAATATGTGCTAGATCTTTAGCGCAAATGATGAAATGTCAGTTTTTTTATATGGAGTTTGGCATGCGCGCTAGTCATCTAGCGGTCAATGGAACGCGGCCGAAACGATTGGGTTCCAAATTGGAGAAACGAGAATCAGCTGTTCATTGAAATCGATTTTGATCAGTGAAATAATAAAATTGAATTTAAAGATAAGTTTTAGGCTGCAGTTATAGCTATCAGTAAAATGCATCCGTAAAAACACGAAACAGAACAAAACTGAAACATTTAACCATAGCACATCATAGGAATTCAGTGGAATACTTCGTGAAACTGGTTGAGAGGTTGAACAGAAAAAGTTTTTCGTACGGAAAAATAAAGAAATTCTGTTTTTAGAAAATTTAAAGATCAATTGCTTCATTTTTTTTGACGAATTAGTTTTATAATTCAAAAGCAACTTGGTCTTACCAAGATTGAGTTCAACGATTAAGTTTAAGTGCTCCAAAAAAGTGAAACAATTTTTTTACGGATGCATTTTACTGATAGCTATAACTGCAGCCTTAGGTCCTAGTTATAGCTATCATTGAAATGCATCATTGGAACAAATCAGTGGAATGGTGGTTTCATTTTCTTGACAAGTCGGTTATATCAATCATTGAAAAATTCCTGTCAGTGAAAGAACCTGTCAGTGACTTTTCAACAAACGAGTCTAGGCTTTGAGGTTAGAGTTGATCATTGAAAGCAAAACTGACAGTTGAGAATAGGAAGAGAATCGAACACATCAGTGAAACGATTGGGTTCCAAATTGGAGAAACGAGAATCAGCTGTTCATTGAAATCGATTTCGATCAGTGAAATAATAAAATTGAATTTAAAGATTAGTTTTAGTCAGAATTAAGTAATTTCTTTCGTAAAAAAATTCCACAATTGATTACCTTTATTTTGATACCAACTAAAGCCAATATTGTTTGATTAATCGTCTTAAAATCGGAAAACAAAATTTTCAATGATGCATTTCAATGATAGCTATAACTAGGGCCTTAGTCAGAATTAACTAGTTTCTTTCGTAAAAAAAATTCCACGATTGATTACCTTTATTTTGGTACCAACTAAAGCCAATATTGTTTAATTAATCGTCTAAAATCGGAAAACAAAATTTTCAATGACAGCATTAACTAGGGCCTAACAGGATGACGATGGAGAAATATTGCTGCAGGAACACCACCGAGCCATTTGATTTCGAAAAAGGTGACGCGTTTCCAAGTAACTTTTTTGTGCTAAATATGTGGTGACGAAAACATGGATGAGGATACTCGCTATACTTTCTTAATCACTGCCCAGAACTTTGATATACTTGAAAGACACTTCTCTCAGGAATTATATAAGAACTTTCCAACTAGTCTGTATATGAATTGTGAAAATTCACAAACTTAACAAGATGGCAAAAAAAAATAGCCATCTATCCAAAGCCATAACGCCCTAGGGCATCACAAATCGATATCTGTGTCATAACTTATAAATACCATCGACGACGACAAGAGCGGGTTTCAATTATAAAATATTTGATTTTTCAATCATGGAATTGAGTAAATAAAAATGTATAGATAGCTTCTGCTCATTTATTATCGTTATGAAACAATACTCGCTGAATTATTTCTAATTTCACTTCAAAGAACATTTGCCCATTTATACTACCTGTCATAACTGAACGTGTAGTTGCAATACTGAAAGAATAATTTCAATAGCAATGAAGTCATAAATCTTGACCTAGTTATAAAATATAGCTTTATTTCTCAGTGTTCCGTTTAATTTTCAATAAAGTAGAAAATACTTCGATAAATGAACTTCATAGGAAATGTTTTTCGCAGGAAGAAAACCCACTAATAAATTGATGTCCATAAAATATTGTACATAGTTGTATAAACAAACTTTCCTTCAGATGCAGTTAGAAGAACGGCTGACGTAATTTATCCTCGAGTCCTTTCACACGCTACTCGTATACTTACTGCAAAATCGATCAAAGTCTTGCGGATAAACACAGGTTGCCAAATACATATTTTTAATTAACTATCTAAGTTTCAACACTAAATTTTGTAGACCATTTTAGTGCTTATTTATTGTTATGACTTATGATTTATGGACATAGGAAAACGTTTATGAGCTCAATCAACTAAACGTAAACACCGCACGCAAATCGTTACGTTCACGTTGCTCGGTAAATGAACACATCAGTAGGTGGCCTGGAGAGCTCTTCTACTCCATTATGTTCCGGTTGGCCGGATGAATTAATTAAAGCATAGAAATTAAAACTAATAAAATGGAACAATACTTATTTTTTTAATGAAAAATCAATACCTTGCAATAGAATGTAGACCTCAATGCGATGATAATAATTGCAGTCATATATAATGGAACAAAATTAAGCGCCGGCTTGTTTAGAGCTGGTAACCAAAATGCGATAGTTCACTTTTACAGGTTTCTTTTTTTTGATATAGTGATTTAAATGGCTTTGTTGTTAGGGTGGTGCCATGGCTCGTTTTCCAATCCTAGCCACACTTCGCGCGGTTGTTTGTTTGGACAATGCACTTCAATTTTACAACTTTAGCTCTCATGGGTGTCGAGAAATAGCATTTAAAATGTATATTTTTTTATACGGGAGGTACCATGCCCAATCGTTCAATTTTCATCAAACTTTCACAGAAACCCCTATGGGACAATAGCAAATATTTTCCTAAAATTTGAATTCAATCAGTTCGTTAGTTTTCTATATATAAGATGTTTTTGTTTTTTTTTCGCATGGGAGGTGCCACGCCCTTTTGTCCAATTTTCACCAAATGTGAATCTAAACCATCCTTAGACCCATTCAAACACGCACACAAAATTTCATTAAAATTGGTCCAGCCGTTTAGGAGGAGTTCGGTTACAAACACGTACAGAAGAATTAACGCGTCCATGTATGATACAATCTTAAAATCGGTGTTGTCTGTGTTTTTTCTTCGGCCAACAAGTTCGACGGACAAAATAAATGGAGCAGAAAATACCGGAAAGATCTACAAACCGACATCGCCGTAGGTTTCACAAGCCTATGCGAAAGCGTACGGTAGGAAGTGTACGTGGAAAGTGAAGGACCCTTAATCTGCTAACAATTGACGGAGACATTGGACGGCGCAGGAAAATAAGTCCCCGAGAACTAAGTCCACTGAAGGACTAACACCACTTTCGTGAAGTGGACTTAGCTCCCATGTAAGGTGGGAACTAGGTCCACTTTCTTATGGGAACTTAGTACACATTCAACAGTTTAATACGTATGCAACCCCCTGCTTGGTTCAGATTTCCAGGGGTATTAAAAGGGAAATAAAACCATTCGGAATTTATTTTCCACCTTACATGGGAACTAGGTCCACTTTACGAAAGTGCTTTTATTTTTTAGATCGGAAAAGGCTAAATGTCACTGTTTAGACCCTTAGAGGACTTAGTTCCCGGGGACTTATTTCCCTGTACCACATTGGACGCCTACAAAGAAAAATCTTAAGCTTTAAACAGTGACATTTAGCCTTTTCCGATCGCGTTTCCCTTAATCTCTCAAGAAGCCATGGGCCGCCAGATTGAAGTCCGCAAGAGTAATAGCAGCGTTGCCAGGAAGAAGTGACGCCTCTGATGTGCGAGATTTCCCTAGACAACAACCAAGAAGAAACTCATTGATGACGAATGCCGACGAGCTCATGCAGCTAACCAAGAGGCATATCTCGCAACGGTGCTGTCAAGAACCAGCGACGAGACAAAAGATGCTTAATGGTGCAGAGGAAAAAAAAGCATATATTTGTCCGCGGGGTTGAATCGATTCGACAGAAAGAAGTCACTCCAGGAATGAAGTTTGAAAAGTAAAAAGGACATGTGAAGTATTTAAAGCCTGCAACTAGGGACCATAGTAGTGACAGTCTATAAGATATGAATGTAATCGAAATTGACAATGATGTATTAAAATATTTATGCACTCAGCTTTATTAAATGAACGAGTAAAGATTTGTCAAGTGTCGGTGCCGCACTAACGATGACATCTTCATTTCATATTTAATTGAATTAAATTTAAATTAAATTATGATTGTCCCCAAGATCAGTAAAGTTTATAGAACTACATGGCAATTCCAAATCAAACACTCTGTGTGTAATTAAAAGGCATGCTGATTTCATCAGTTCATAATTGAAACAGTCATAGGGTTAAGTGGTCAGTGAGTATTTTATTCAGAGGAGTCTCTGTAATGCGTATGTACACATATGCCGTTCCAAAGAATGTGTACGAGAACCGCTAGGCTATTATTCCTTGACGTAAGTAGAGCAAAAATGTAATTTGGTTATTGCTGGGTTTGCCAAAACGTATATCTATGCACAACTTAGAAATTACTCAGAAGCCATTAACTATACGAGACCACATGGGTAGTCGGACTTGAAGCAAACAGCAATCATCCATCCGTAAATAGATACGATGCGGAGCATCTCCAATACAATCGTGTTCCGAACGAATAGCAGTAATTAACACTAAGTATCAGTCGTATACATCCACTAATTTTTATATAATCTTTGTATGATTTATGGGTAACTTTAGAAATAGCCTAGTTGTGGAATTTGGTCAGGAAGAATTTTCATTCCGGGTAAAAAATTGTTATGACTCTTTTACCTAACCGAAGGGGAAGACTGCTTCGTTGCCAGCAGAGCACCTGTGGGCTGGAACCAGTGAAGAATTAAAAGGCTTTTTTTGCGAGTTCGTAGATGGCAATTATTATGACAGATGATGAGCCAAGTGTTTGGAGCGCTGCTTGGCTGTCTTAGGAAACTGAAGCAAAATATAAGGTTGGGTTAAAAACAGAAGTGGGAAAAGAAATGTTTTTCCACTGTTCTTTCTGCAAATGTAATTTTAGTTGTGTTCGTGGAATAGTGAATCTAAGGAAGCATCGCCATCGAGCATTAATCATCTATGTATTGGATTGGAAGATTTTTGAAGATATGTGTATTATAATCTGAAGGTGCTGGAATTGGCTTGTTCCCATTACTCTTGGAATTTGTGCAAACGATATTGTGTTTACCTTATTATTTTCGGTAATAAATTTAATGAAGACTAAGAAACAAGCATAAAACGAAAATCAGGTTTGTTGCAAGCCCAGTATCCTGCTCGCGCTAAAAATCTCCCATACAAAAATGTCTACAGAGATAAAATTTAGCGAGGCAGTTCAGCAAAGCAGTATCCTGTTCCCCACGCTAAATTCTTACTTTCATATAGATGGAACACACTTAATGCCCAAGGTATATAGAACTATGTACAAGGTATGATATTCCGCGATTAATTTTTCGTTTGTTCTGCGCATGTACGTCACTTGACGACAACAATTTTGACGTTTCTGTGAAAATATATTGAAATACGGGTAGTTTTCTGTGCGCAAGTTTTATTTTTAATAACAAATAATGTTTTGTGTGCTGTTTTCAGTGTAATAAAATAGTAAACAAATAAAAAATCAAATCGCTAAAAGCTGGCAAATCTGCCGGAGTGGATGAAATCCGGCCAGAAATGCTCAAGGCCTTAGGTGAAGAGGGAGTCAAATGGCTCTCTCGTGTCATTAAAGTGGCCTGGGAATGCGGCGAAACTCCCAGCGATTGGCAGATTGGGGTGATTGTGCCCCTTTTCAAGAAAGGGGATGAAAGGGATTGCTCCAATTACAGGGGTATATCACTTTTAAGTCTCCCCGGAAAAGTCTTTGCCAAGGTGCTGGAAACGCGTTGCAGAGCTGTGGTCGAGGCACGATAAGGAGATGAGTAGTGCGGCTTTCGTCCCGGCCGAAGCACAACCGCCCAGTTATTTACTCTCAGAATGGTACTTGAGAAGGCTTGGGAGTATGCTACACCTGTTTACGCCTGCTTCGTAGATTTGGAGAAAGCATACGACCGAATCCCTCGAGGGAAACTCTGGAGTGTATTACAGGACTATGGAATTGATGGTTCTCTCTTGAGAGCCATTCAATCTCTTTACACAAACTGTTAAAGCTGTGTTCGGGTAAACGGCGTTAAATGAATACCTTTCACCGTGGGCGTTGGACTTCGCCAGGGGTGCGTCTTTTCGCCTCTCCTTTTCATTACTTATATGGACTGGATGTTACAGCACAGTCTTGGCGAAGAACGTTTCGAATTGGGAGATCTGAGGATAAGTCATTTGCTCTTCGCTGATGACTTGGTCATCCTTGGGTCCTCTCAGACTGAACTTCAGCGCGCACTCGATCGGTTTGTAGCCGTTTCTGTTGAAGCTGAGATGAAGGTAAATGTGAACAAATCTGAAGTGATGGTCGCCTCCAAAACGCCTGCTGAATGCACTCTGCATGTTAGTGGAGTCCCATTGAAACAGGTGGAGAAGTTTAAGTATCAAGGGGTTTTATTCACGAGTGATGGAAGTAGCGATGCCGAGTTTTCCTGTAGGATTGGTCAGGCTGGGTCAATTTTGAGACAGTTTGGTCATTCTGTTATTGAGGACTGAACTTGGTGTCAAAGCTAAGCTGTCAGTCTTCAATTCGGTGTTTGTTCCAACTCTTTCCTGTGGTCATGAAGTTTGGGTAATGACCAAAAGAATAAGATCGCGGATACAAGCTGCCGAAATTAGATTTCTCCGTTGTATTGCTGGTGTGACCCGTAGAGATCGCATTAGAAATACTAAAATACGTGAGGAACTCAATGTCGAGCAGCTACTTCTCCGGACGGAGCGGTCCATGCTTCGGTGGTTTGGTCATATTAAACGTATGTCCCCGACCAGGATCCCACGACGTGCTATGGAATCCGTACCATCAGGCAGGCGTCCCCAGGATGAGATGGCTAGATCAAATTCATAATCTCTCCTCTACCCGTATGGGGATTGCCCTTGATGATTTGGAGTCGATGGCGGAGGATCGAGAGCTATGGAGGGTCCACTTGAGCAACCTACACCCGCGACCCACTTAATGGACAAGCGGACCATCGAAAATGAATGAATGAATGAAATGAATGAATAAATAAATTATTATCTGTTCCCCATGTTTTGTCGTCTGGTGACGTCACTTTGAAGAGAGAGATGCAAACAAACATGCGCAATATCATACCATGTATTTCTATATACCTTGCTTAATGCCAGTCCGGTATAACAATATTGTGTGTTATACGTACTGCGTACAATTTTGTTATACTCGGCCAAGAAAATGTCTCCACTGATTTAGCTCGCGAAAGAATTGCCTGGTACATTAAATCGGCGATAAATTTTGTCATTTTCGAAACAAAACAATTTTTTAATTGACTATTTCGTGGAATACTTGATAATCGATGTAAGTGACTAAGTGAGTAGGAAAAAAGTGAAAAAATAACAAATAACAAAATACATGTGCAGTAATATATGGGTGCGTGTCCCATCTATATCCTGTACAACGAATTTAGCCATTTATCTGTGCTGTGGAGAGAAAAACGGTCGCTAAAATTAAGAGCGAGCAGGATACTAGGCTTCAGCTACAAAATCAAATTTTCATTTCAGACTACACTGCATGTATCTGTCACAATTTAGCGCGTTCGGTTCGGCACATTTTTTCCAGCTAAATTTTGACAGATCATGCTGTTTTTTTTTTGTTGTGTTTTTGTGTTGTGGAAAAGTAAATAAGGATAAGGTTTTTTAATGAATACCTCGATGAGGAGTACTTTGAAAGTGATAAATTTGAGATCAAGCAATAGCAGACAAGGAAAAAAAGAAAGTGCAACGAATTTTCGGAAATGTCAGATTTATAATCTTGTTATACCCAACTGACATTAATGTGAAACACATCTACATTCTACATGAAACTAAGAAATTAGGGCGCGAAAAGAATACAGCTTTGCTAAACTACATCGCTAAATTTTATCTATGTAGACATGTTTGTATAGGAGACGAGCAGGGTACTGGGCATTGACATACTATACATGGACTGCTAGTGAAATGTCAGTTTCATACAAACCTGCGAGGAAAAATGAAGCAAATATAAGCACTAGCCCGAAGTTGTTCTCTTTACTTGAAAAGAAAAGCTGGCAGCATTTTCCTCTTAATTATTGAGCCTAGTATTCTGCTCGCGCTAAATTTTCACTCCACAGCACAGATAAATGCTCTCCAAAGGTTTGTAGTACAGAATATAAATGGGACACGCACACATTCGTATTACATTTTTTCTACTCACTCACGTCGATTTTCATATATTCCACAAAATGGTAAATTCACATTTTTTTGTTCCAGAAATGTCAAAATTTAGAGCTGAATTTATGCACCAAATAATTTTTTCAACAGTAGTGGGGACTTTTAATGTTCTCTATCTATATGAAACTAAGAATTTAGTCCGCGGAACAGGTTACTGCTTATGGCTAAATTGCCTCGCTAAAATTTGATTTGAGGACAATTTTCTATGGGAGATACAATTTAGTGCGAGCCGGATACTGATGGAATTTACGGAGAAATTCGTGGATTTAAGCAAATAAGACGCAGTGTCTCTCTGGTAAAAATGTTTTTAAATAACTTAATGTATTTGAGTTCTACTGTTATGTGTATAGTCGGGAGCCATGTGAGGCAGATAGACCATCAATTAATTATGAAGATCAAAGCGAAGTGTCCATTTGGTTGGTTTTAAACATTTTTTGGAACACAATCTGATGTTAATTATTGACTACAGATGACCCGCAGCTACGCCCGAAAAATGAATGTCTCGTGAGGGATATCCACTTGAAAAGATTCCCAATTGGTCCAGCAAAATGATGTCCCGTCAGATGTTATCTGTATACCAAAAACGATGCCAAGCACACACACTTTAAGAGTTATATTGTCGTAAATGAAGCAAAGTCCACGCAATTGTAACATTTCAGGGTATACTCGTTCAAATACGGGTACTGATGTCGCGAATTACAAAGGGTAGAAAATAGGTTAATGGACTATTTCAATTTAACTAATCACCATAAATGCAAACGCACCCTTTAATTTACCTTCAACGTTTGAGCAAAGCACCAGCTGACTAAACGCGCCCATAACCTGACGCCGTAAATCACCCACTGCTTATGAATATAATATTGATTGGACGGTCGTTTTACTACAGTTGCGTATTTACTCAAACTAACTTGTATATAACTTTGAAGTATACGCAAAAAAAAAACTGAAACTTAAAAGCATACTCTCATGTGCGCAAGTTGTAGGCCAGCACTATTAGCATATTATTGTGAAATGTTGTCGGAACAATATCAACGGAAAACATCTTAAACAGCTAAGGGAAGTAGTTTGACTTCATAGCTTAAACATTTTAATAACTAATTAAAAAAAAAACAGCACCTACAGCTACAGAACTTAGCAAATCGAAGTGTGTACCACAGTATACTAGCTACGCAAAGTTTTGCGACTTAGATCAAGTTCAGCCTGGATAGGCGAGTTAAGTAGTGACCCAATCAATATATCTGGTGACCTGAAAATGAGTTTCCAGCTGACAACTGAAAATCTCCGCTTTCGTCTTAGAATCCCGAGTTGATTTGGTGCATTTTAACGCACATGTGGAAACAAATAATAGGTATCTCAAGTATGCATCGATATTTTGTTCGGCTTACGAGCACTGCATTGGCCGTGAAAACAGATGGGGCTATCGAATATGCTGTAGCATTTTTAATGCCATCAAATCGTCTGAGACTATGATGAAGTGTATTCAGCTTTGCTACAATAGGGTATAGTATCAGTTATTATGAACTTTAAAGACGGTCTTCATTTTGTGTGTGGCACTGGAACTGGACAGATTGGAAGAGATTACTACTCCATCTCTTAGAGTTCTAGACCCAAGTTTGTGTTCCTTTTTGTTAGAAATTTTAAAGAGACTAGTCCGAAATTCGCCCTCTCTCTGAGATGAGAGGTGTGCTAATATACAGATAGCCTTGCAAAAGGTCAATTGATGGTGAGTTAAAAATGTGCTTTCGGTCAACACTCTAAAAACCGAAGTTGTTCTCTTCACAATAGACGGAGGATTGTGACCGTTTTGACCCAGCCTCTGCAAAAATGCGTCACTATCTAGATGTCTGATAAAGTTACATAGTACCTGGGAGTAATCCTAAATAACAAATCGAAGGAAGAAACATCCAAGGAGCTCTCAGCTGACAGTTAAGGGCTGCTTTTGGTAAGGCTTGGGCTTTATCAACGAAATTGATAATTTGGGCCCGTACGGCTAATAAAGGCGTATTCCAGTGTATGCGTCGGTTGTTTTGTGGATAGGGAATTCGCATGACTGCCTTATGGAGGCCTATTTCTGCTCCTAATGATATGCTTGATTTAGCACCCCTTGATACTTTTATTAAGGGTTATAGTATAGCCCGTCCCAAAGCAAAAGAAAGATCCCAACATGCGCAGTAGCTCATTATTTAAGGTACATTTTGTTCTCTTAAGGATTTTTGATCGCATGAAATTGTTAATGCCTTTCTCTACTTTATCACAAAGTATACCGAAAATTCCATTTCAACCCTTTTTAATACATACTGGATTTCACGCTGTACTCAGAAATCTGGCTTTTATTACTAAACACACATAGCTACTTAAGAAGTGCAACTGCAACACCCAGCAAATTTCCCTCTTCTTTGGGGTGGGTAAATGTGTATCTTTTGCATAAGCCAACGACGGTGCTGTGCTGCTGCTGTATGGACAATCAGTCATGACCAGCGATGCCATGCCTAGCCCAATTGTGAAATTCTAGCCCTGTTTCATCCGATCTAGCACTGTAAAATATCCTTTTAGCACTGTGTTTAATTTATATTTTCAAGCAATACACATTCAATTATTGCTATAAAAATGTTTTTCTATGAAAATTTAGTTAATTATTTACAACTTAAATGTTGTTTCAGTATTTTATACGTCAAAAACGTCAAAACAGTGTTGATCTGGCCCTGAACTAGCCCTGAATTCACATTTCTGGCTCTAAATCACATTTTTGAGTTGGCATCGCTGGTCATGACTCGATCCTCGATCGAGAGAGATGTCTTTACAAGTAGGGGTATGCTTGTTGTTTAAAATGCGCACATATTTTTTTTAGCTGTAGTTCTGGTTGGAAAAGTTGTTTTGTTGTCACTAAAAGAATAAAATCCCTGATGTGAAGAGACCTGCGCAAGAAATTTTCACTTAAGTTGGGACGGGCTATATCTGCCGTCTTAGACAGTGCGTGTGCGACTTATGATACAATCCTCCCGGCCCTGGGGCCCTACTCTGTGTTTCGTTCCAAAAGTGAAATTTTCCAAAATTTAATATTTGGTACTCTTTATTTCGAAATGCGAAATGATATCTCCAAATGTCAAAAGCATTGGTGGTATACGGAAAATCGAAAGTATTAAAGAGTACGAATTCAAATGCGGAACGAAAAGCAGTTTCGAATAGATTTGACTTTCTATGGATATGGAGTCTGAACCGGAACTTTAGCTGCTGTGAAAATTTCGAGTTGACTTTCCATGCGTTAACGACTGACTTCGGCTATAGTAGTCTGGTGTGGACTGGACTGTAGTAGAATCTTTACAGATGTCTCTAAAACTAGTCAAGGGACCTGTGCTGGTGTCTGCCAACACGATACTTCGTTACATCATCAAGCTGAGATTTAAAATATACTATAGTGGCTGCCGACTTCATTATTTGTATAGGTGACGGGGTCAGAAGTCTGTAAGAAATCCATGGCATTCTTGGTGTCCCTCACCAGAAATCATTGTAAAATACTCTTATGGTCGTTATTGCGAAGCACTTTCAATTTTCTAGGCATCCAAGTGCGGTGCGCATAAAAAACCACTTCCGGCGACTTTGTTATTGTCCTGCCTTTGCTCGGATTAGATATGGTAGATCTTCGGTGCTGATGTGGTGAATATGCTAATGCAGGTCCATTATCGGCTCCGAAAGTCAAAGAAATTTCAGTAAAATAAGTAAAATAGGGTTTGGCTTCCTGACCAGTTGGATCTGAGTCTTCCAGAAAAAAAAGTATATATAGGTATGTATCTACTATGCACTATTTTCTCATTCTGCGATAAATTCGGCCAAATCGTATGCCTGCACATGAACAACTGAACTACGATGTGTGTGTGTGTGTTGAAACCCGGAAGATGTCACCGTCACCGAACTTACAAGTAAATAGCAGAATCTTTCCTTACATATCAACTTAATATTCCAGGAGTATCGAATGTATAATGCTTCATAGCTATATATTTTGGCAATATCAGACGCAATTGAACCTTAAAATGCATTTATATTATCATATAGGTACAAATCTATAGAAATGATGCAAGTTCTTCCGGTAAAAACGTTAATTTCCGGTGCTAATGACTCAAATATCCAGATAAGGTATTGCAAAAGAATAACGAAACAAGTGGTTGGTTATGATCACACAGAAAAGACAAGTCCCTGCTAAAAATATGTGTCATCTTGTCATATCCGCTTATGAAGTTATCGGCACAGAATAAATTCGCGTCAGTTATAACAACGAAGTGGTTTTCAATTCATTCATTTCATTCATTCATTCATTCATTTTCAATGGTCCGCTTGTCCATTAAGTGGGTCGCGGGTGTAGGTTGCTCAAGTGGACCCTCCATAGCTCTCGATCCTCCGCCATCGACTCTAAATCATCGAGGGCAATCCCCATACGGTTATAGGAGAGATTATGGACTTGATCTAACCATCTCATCCTTGGTCTACCTAGAGGACGCCTACCCGATGGTACGGATTCCATAGCACGTCGTGGAATCCTGGTCGGGGACATGCGTTTAACATGACCAAACCACCGAAGCATGGATCGCTCCGTCCGGAGAAGTAGCTGCTCGACATTGAGTTCCTCACGTATTCTGGTATTTCTGATGCGATCTCGACGGGTCACACCAGCAATACTACGGAGAAATCTCATTTCGGCAGCTTGTATCCGCGATCTTATTCGTTCGGTCATTACCCAAACCTCATGACCATAGGTGAGAGTTGGAACAAACACCGAATTAAAGACTGACAACTTAGCTTTGACACCAAGTTCAGTCCTCCTAATAACAGAATGACCAAGCTGTCTCAAAATTGACCCAGCCTGACCAATCCTACAGGAAAACTCGGCATTGCTCCTTCCATCACTCGTGAATAAGACCCCGAGATACTTAAACTTCTCCACCTGTTTCAATGGGACTCCACTAACATGCAGAGTGCATTGAACAGGCGTTCTGGAGACGACCATCACTTCAGATTTGTTCACATTTACCCTCATCTCAGCTTCAACACAAACGGCTACAAACCGATCGAGTGCGCGCTGAAGTTCAGTCTGAGAGGACCCAAGGATGACCAAGTCATCAGCGAAGAGCAAATGACTTATCCTCAGATCTCCCAATTCGAAACGTTCCTCGCCAAGACTGCGCTGTAACATCCAGTCCATATAAGTAATGAAAAGGAGAGGAGACAAGACGCACCCCTGACGAAGTCCAACGCCCACGGTGAAAGGTATTGATTTAACGCCGTTTACCCGAACACAGCTTTTACAGTTTGTGTAAAGAGATTGAATGGCTCTCAAGAGAGAACCATCAATTCCATACTCCTGTAATACACTCCAGAGTTTCCCTCGAGGGACTCGGTCATATGCTTTCTCCAAATCTACGAAGCAAGCGTAAACAGGTGTAGCATACTCCCAAGCCTTCTCAAGTACCATTCTGAGAGTGAATAACTGGTCGGTTGTGCTTCTGCCGGGACGAAAGCCGCACTGCTCATCTCCTAATCGTGCCTCGACCACATCTCTGCAGCGCGTTTCCAGCACCTTGGCAAAGACTTTTCCGGGGAGACTTAAAAGTGATATACCCCTGTAATTGGAGCAATCCCTTTTATCCCCTTTCTTGAAAAGGGGCACAATCACCCCAATCTGCCAATCGCTGGGTGTTTCGCCGCATTCCCAGGCCACTTTAATGACACGAGAGAGCCATTTGACTCCCTCTTCACCTAAGGCCTTTAGCATTTCTGGCCGGATTTCATCCACTCCGGCAGATTTGCCAGCTTTTAGCGATTTGATCGCAAAAGTGACTTCCTCTACCGTGGGACTATTTTCCGCCCTGCTTAAGGCGATGGATGTGTCATCCTCAATGCCCTGGATTGGATTGAGCAATTCGGAAAAGTGCTCGCTCCATCTGCGCAAGATGTCCTCCTCATTAGAAAGAAGTGTACCATCTTTGGATTTGACTCCTTCGATAATGTTCCACTTCCTTCCTCTAAGACGGCGGATTGTCTGCCAGAACACCTTGCTTGCAGATCTGTGATCACGGTCCAATTTTTCGCCGAACTCCTTCCAAGACTGTTCTTTGGCTGCCTTAACAGCCAATTTGCAAGTTCTTCGCGCCTCAATGTACCGGTTTCGAGAAGGAGAGTCCCCCAAGTGAATCCACACCTTGAAAGCCTTCTTCTTCTCTCTGATAGCTTCTTGAACTCCGGGGGTTTTAAACCACGCAGTTCTTTTCTCACCACCAGCCGCCACACCGAGCCGCTTCACTCCGCAAACATGTCCTGCAGAGGCAATAACTGCTGTTGAAAACAATTGCCATTCTTCCTCTACATTCAATGGAACATTTGGAATTTGTTTAAACCTTTCAGATACCTGCCGTGCAAATTCCTCCCGTATCTCATCGTTCTGTAGCCCCTCCCACCGTATGCGCGTAACCATTCTTGGTTTACGCTTTGGCAGGATAGGTATTTGATCGTTGAGATACAATTTGCACAACACCAGGTGGTGATCAGTTGACAGTTCAGCCCCTCTCAACACACGAACATCACAAACCATCCTTTTAATACACGATGGTACCACAAAGAAATCTATCAGCGATTTCTGCTGAAGACTTCGACGGTACCATGTGTATTTATGGATATCTTTGTGTGGAAAGAAAGTGTTCATAATGGACATTCCATTTGAACAACAAAAGTCCAACAACTTCTCTCCGTTCGCGTTCTGATCGGGGTCACCGTGTTTCCCAATCGCGCTGCCCCATGTCGAGAAATCCGCACCCACGTGAGCATTGAAATCACCCATCAGGATATAAGAATCCATATTTGCAACCTTTTCAAGGGCTGCATCAACTTCACCTAAGAAAGCTGCGTACCCTGACTCCAGATTCGGTGCATACACCTGCACTAGAGCCAGAGTTGATCTTTCAAGCTTAAGCTTTAAGATCGCAACTCTCCCTCCTAACGGAATCCACTCCAATACTCTGCCTGATAGCCTGGGACTTGTGAGTATCCCCACTCCCGCCTGAGCAGACATTGAAGGTGCTACTCCCGACATGAAGAGTTTCCACCCATCCGCAAGGTCCACAGTTCTAGAACCCCTTTGCTTTGTTGAGGAAACACCAACTATATCTAGTCGATATTTAACAGCCTCCCCAACAAGCTCCAGGTCTTTTCCCGTGAGCGAAGAGATGTTCCACGTGCCTATCCTAAGTCGATGCCGTTGTCGAGTAACCGAAAGTCCACTTATGCCCCTATTGGTGCATAGCGCATCCACCCTCTGACCCCCATAATGGTTTGCGAGACCATTGACAGGAATCTCGTAGCCGTTTCGGGTTAAACCCGGCCGACTGCCGAGCGTGACAAGCCGACCACCAGACGCTCGCAAACTGCCACCCTTCAGGCCTGGCTCCAAAGGGCGCCCTATTTTGACAGGCTTGGCAATATCCGAGGCTCGCTTTCGTCGCTTTGTCATCATTGGGTGTGTGCTTCGTTAGCCATGTCTAGGTGAACCTAGACATGTTGCCCGCCCCCCACCACGGGGAGGTCAGCTACATGATATACAATTCATATAATTTTTTTTTCAAATTAAAAGATCAACCCATATAAGTTCACTGACTGAACGCAAATTTTCTTACACAATGAACAACAAGTTGAAACAACCGCCCATAATTTGTCTGTACCGCCGAGTTGGTAAAAGCGCACCTTTCTATAGATGTTTAAATGTTTAAAAGACAATCAACACAACTATTCGTTAATGCATGTAGAAAACAGATACATATACGTGTACATTGTTGCGGATATGAAATTTTTCAATTGAGACGCGAAGAAAGGTACTTCATTTGTTGTAAGAAGAAAAAAAAAGGTTCACCAAACTCCAATCTTAAAACGAAGATTTATCTAATATGTTTTAACTGAATGCACTCAAAGCAATAAGCGGCTGTACCTCTATTATAAAGAGTCCGCCATCTAACGTGTTTTTTTTTCAACTAGTGCTTATTTCGCGAATGGTAACACTTAGCTCATGTCTGATTTGACAGATAATTAGTTTTATCCTTCCGCTGAACGAATATGGTTGTGTATACGCTTGAACAACGCTGGGAAATATTGCGACATTACTTTGAAAATCATGGTAATGTTGCAGAATGTGTGCGAAAATTGCGTACGGATTTTGGAAGAAGAGAAGCACCGTCAGCTCCGTATATTCGTTATCTTGTGAAAAAAGTGAAAGAAACTGGCATCCTCATCGATAAACCAAAGCGTGAAAAGCCAAAAACAGTGCGTACACCCGAGAAAATTGCTGCTGTGGCAGAAAGTGTGCGTGAGGCATAATTGGGACATTTTTCTTCGAAAATGAGCAAGGAGTGGCCGTTACAGTCAATGGCGATCGTTATCGGGCCATGTTGAACGAATTTTTGTTCACAAAAATTGAAGAGGAGGATATTGGCAACATTTGGTTTCAACAGGACGGCGCTACGTGCCACACAGACGAAGCTACACTCGATGTTTTGCGCCCTGTTTTTGAAGATCGCATTATCAGCCGCAGAGCTGATGTCGTTTGGCCACCGCGGAGCTGCGATTTGACACCGTTGGACTATTATTTGTGGGGTGCCGTAAAAGATAAGTGTTACGCCGACATGCCAGAGACAATTGACGCTTTAAAGGACAATATTCGTGAAGCCATTGGTGAAATACAGCTGCACACAATCGATAATGTGCTTAAAATTAAAATTCATTCGAATGAAATTATTTTCCATTATTAACCGGAAGGATTGTACTTTCAAATAAAAAAAGAAATTTGAGAAAATATTCAGTAGTTTTTTTGTATAGCATTTTCAAAAAAAAAAAAAGTTATTTGGCGGACCCTTTACAACCACGGAGTATTGACCAGACAACATGCCACGCGATTGGGCACCAATCTGCAGTTTTTTTTCCAGAAAATGATGGTGAAAGACTAGATGTTACCTTACGAAGTGCAGACAGTGCATCTGGTGGTAGCTGTTGAGCCACAAACGACATTCTAAGGGCTGCATTTCTAGGTCGCCTAATCTCTCGTTTTTGTGATTTGTACTGGCCGGAAAGATAGCTTAATTTAACCCTTCCAGAAATCTTTTTGTAGGGGTTTTTGAAGTCACGCTCAACTAGCGTGTAAAAGTCTGAATCTTAAAACCCCCAAAGAGAATATCCGTCAAGAATGCGAGGACCGTTTTGGCAAGAGTGATGGAAAATGCCATAAATTGGGCCCGCCGAAAGGTAATCAATTCTGGCCGCAGCCACTAAGCCGATAACATTTTCCTGACTTAAACGAAACGAATTTTAAGACATCAAATAAACATAATTTAGAAGAACGAAATTTGTTCATTCATAAAACGCTCCTTATATTCTATTTATAGTAAAGATTTATAGCCTTTAGTTTGGGATATGGTTTAACGCTCGTACCTTTTTTCCGACCAAAAACAGTATAATTTACAACAAAAATTAAAAAAAGCAGTAAATCGCTTTGGAAAAACTGTTTTTTTTCGCGGTATACATTTTATTCAATGAAAGTGATCAAGGACAGTAAATTAAGTCTTAAAATATCTGACTTACCACCGAACTTTTTTCTAAAGTCAGTGCTGTGTAGCTGAACAGTGCGTTTTTTGAAAGAAGTTTTGGCCGAAATGAAGCACTCACGACTCACCGCTCCTGCTGTACGTCTACGCCGCAAATACACAAAGCCAATGCATCCACAGAGAGTGACAGTTTGGTGCGGATTGTGGAGTTGTGGTTGTGGCATCATTGAATCATTTTTCTTCAAAAATGAGGCTGGGAACAACTTTTCGGACAACGATGGGCGTTACAGATCCATGTTAACCGACTCTTTTTTTACTGAAATTGAAGACATGGATTTGGACAACCTTTGGTTCATGCAGGGTGGCGCGCTATTCCACACAGTCCATGCCACAATGAATCGATCTTTTGCGCACCAAGTTCCCAAATAGTGTCAACAGCCGTCTTGGCGATGTCAATTGGCCGCCTCGGAACCGTGAAGGACTGATATTATGCCAACATTTCGGAAAAGATTAAAGGCCAATATCATCCAACCAATCCGTGAACGACAGTACAGCCCGAAACCATCAACAAGGTCTTGGAAAATTGGATTGACGGAATGGCGAAGCCAGCCGAGGCAGCCACTTGAACGACATTGTATTCCATAATTAATGGATGGGAATGTTTGCTCTACTAATAAAGCCATAATACATGAAATTGAAATGAAATACAGAAATTTAATATTGCTCATTTTCAAAAAGAAAATTGAATTTGGTCAACCCTTTAAAATAATCTATACCGCATTTTCTCAACGAATTCGCTCAACACACAATTTCCTTAGAGAATGGCAATACCTATGCAGATAGCATACTTTTTTCATTGACAGCTAAGCTTCAATAAAAGTAAGAGCTACGGGCTCTTGGCAAATGGCTCTTTTTATAAAAGTTTACATGGCTTTTTTCAGAACTGCGGGCGATAAGTTCTCCATTCCTCGGCGGATGTTCTTTTTTAGGAGGTTTGTTCACATAAACCCGGGCGGTTTAAACCGACCTTTGATGTCAAAAAATGATTTAGACAAGGTGATGAGCTGTCATGTCACTTTTTCAACATCATACTTAGAAAATTGTGCGAAACTCGCAAGCCAACACCAGGGGCACAATTTTCCAATAGTCTGTGTAACTATACTTGCATACGCTGATGTCATTGACATAATTGGCAGAACGCAGCGAGCTGTCACTGGTGCGTTTGTAAGTATAAGCAAGAAGACGCAAAATGGGTTTAGTGGTGAATGAGGGCAAAAGAAAATACATGCTGTCAACAAGAAGGGGCACACAACATCGACAATTCGGCAAGAACGTCACGATAGACAGCTATAGCTTTGAGGTGGAACTTGGCTCCGCTAAATTCTGATAATGCCACCATCAAACGAAGAGTTACACTTGTTAACCGCTGTTTCTTTGGCCTTAGAAGGCAACTGACTAGTGAGGTATTGTCAAAAAACGTTAAGGAGACTCTATATAAGACCCTCATCATCCAAGTCCTCCTCTATGGCGCAGAAGCATGGACGTTAACAAAAGCGCATGACGATCTTCTTGGGCGTTTCGAACGCAAAATTCTTCGAGTGATTTTCGGTCCCGTTTGCGTTGACGGGCTTTGTAGGAGGAGATTTAACAGCGAACTCTACGAGCTGTACAGCGAAATCGACCTGGCCAGAAAAGTACGTATCAGTCGACTAAGATGGCTAGGACATGTAGACGAATGAACACCAACGCTCCGGCCCGAAGAGTCTTCGATTCCAACCCGGAGGGACAACGCAGTAGAGGTAGACCTCGCCTTAGGTGGCGCGAACAAGAGGTCCCCTCAACCAACTTGGAGAGCAAAACTGGAGGCGTTAACCAAAGGTCGAGCTAACTGGAGAGGCTTGTTGATTGAGGCCCTGGTCCAACTCGGACTGCAGCGCCATCTAAGTTAGTAAGTTTTATAAAGAACCCTAGGGTGGTCAAATTGGATGCTTGTGCATTACTCGCGGATTTTCAGTGCTTCATAATCAGATAGGGGAATGAGCCTAGCTATAAATAAATCACTAGTAGGCCCAACAAGTCCGTATAGGCATTCAAGGCCAAACAGTAGACACGAAATGCCAAAAACATTTGTGTTTTTCAGGAGTACATATGATTCCGTTGTTTATTCACACAGTATCTTTTTCTGTTTTCTTTACAAATGTCAAAACTGAATTGACATTCGACATTTGTAAAATCTATGGCTTTTTCCATCATACATTATGGCCCACCTTGTACATTGACAAGTATGATAGTTACACATTTCTCCTGCCCCGCCAACCCACATACCTAACCTAACCTAACCCATGCCATACAAGCTTCTTTTTTGTTTGTAAAATATTTCATCTCAATTCGAAGATGTTGACAAATATACATAGACCGAACCAAACATTAATTTGCTTTTCAATGGGAGGTCGCCCACCATCTTCCTATGGTCTATGGAGATCATAAATTGTAGCAGTCTATCGATTTTTATGTCAAAGCGACTGAATGTGACTTCATCATTATTTTTCACTACCCGACAACAAAACTCGCATGATATCTAAATATTTGCATACTTTCTTGTGAAACACTTAACATTAGCTTAGCATGCCAACGGTATGCCCCGCTGAGAACTGAATTGTTCTGCAAAAGCTTAAGTACAGAGTCTTTCAATTTAACGCAAACATTTGCAGAAAAATGAAAAGAAAATCACACAGTTTCCATGTATTGCCCCTTCCAAAATGGTCGTATAAACAACATTCTTCACCCTATTAAAAAAAAGCTTAATTCGGCAAACAAACAACAAAAACAACAAAAAAAAAAGCTATGGAAACTCTAGGAGTGGGCGGTTGACATCATAACTGATGTGTTATCTCATCTCATCAAGTAGGTATACATGTGTACTTTTTTATGGTTAAATAGCAAACACTGGCTTGTCTAGCGGAAATTATCAAACGCGTGGAGTTTCGCCTTTCTAATGTCGACTTTTCAATGGGAAACTTAAAATGTTTACAAAATCTCTTGGCACATTTAGCCACTCATAAAGAAGTGTCCTTTACGAAGGAGCATGAATGTATAGCGCATTTAATTTATTAGTTCATACTCGTGAATATAACTGAGCAATATGGTACCTATCGAAAACGAGAGGGGATTGGAATCTGCAGTGGTAGGAGTTGCGGTGCTCTCCAAATGGAAGTACCGAGGGCCCACCTCCTTAGCCAATGATTACGTATCAAACTGGCAGAGGCTCGATATAGCTCAATCACGAACTGATTATCCGGTTCTGTATCTTCCTAGCCAAACCAGCTTTATTGCAAATATCTCTGCGAATGAAGCGTACAATATGCAAGGATGGATAACCCTTCTGACATTTTCGGGTGGGGGGCTAAGTTGGTTTGATCTAGGTGTTGGCGTTTCTAGGGCTTTTATAGACCCCTCAATCTACGAGGGGTGTTTTGAAGCTGCTTCTCGAATAGCCTTTACTTCCGTTTAAAATACAATACATGGTCAGGAAAGACGTGATACGATAGGCGTCTCTTTCCCAACGATGGACAACAGACCACTATTCCGTAGAACAAAATGTATATGGCTCCCATATAGAGCCAGTTTACTATACTTTACGCTGTAGGCCCCATTTCGGGGTTGACACCAAGCGAAACTATATCCATCAATTTAGCCAGCTTATTCAGAATGGATTTTATCAATTATGGTTTTGGAAAATGTTCGCGGGAAATTGCTATGTCACTCGCATAGGCTATAACTTTAAACCCCTTATTACCCCTTTACTACTAATATCCCAAGTACAGTGTAGGCTAAAATCGGACCACTGTAAATCATATTGGGT
Organism: Cheilosia soror; assembly: GCA_949372485.1. NCBI lineage: Eukaryota > Metazoa > Arthropoda > Insecta > Diptera > Syrphidae > Cheilosia > Cheilosia soror. The sequence goes on from OX443563.1 coordinate 38,923,870, forward strand.
ATCCATAAGCACAGCCATTTTACAACTTTCAGCTTGAGCAATGTGACTGATGATTTCAGACAAAAGATCTGGCAATTAGCGGGAGGCGTGTAGACTGCTCTTCGTCGACAGCCAGACAGTGATTAGGGCTCTTGATTCTTGTGGTGGACTGCAGGGAGACAATAGATCGGGCAAGTCACCGATTTAGGATTACTCTCGTCTGGGTTCATGGCTGATGAATTTGATAGGCATTGATTCGCCACAATGCGTGTCACTACATTAACAGCAATCAGTACTGGAACTCACTGAACCAAGCTTGGCCAATACACCCAATCCCAAATGAGAATGAAACATTGTTCCACTTTCTTTGTGGGTGTCCGGCCCTAGACGAAAGCTGATATCGGGCACTCGACTATAGGCGTTTTTTTCTTTTATAGTTCAAAGAAGAGCCTGAAATGTCAAAAAAAAAGTTCGTGTTTCTTTTTTAGCTCAGACACATTAGAGCTCAGCATTTGTGTTTCTTTTGAGAATGATGAGAGCGCGCTCTATTAGCTCCGAATAAATAGACTGAGTAGGCTGAGTAAAAAGCTGATTACGCTTAGGCGGCGTGCGGTTATAAGCGCTAGCACGCGCGAGCTCGCGATTTAAATTAAATGCATTTTATCAGAGCATTGTGGTTGTGTAACAACTTTTGACTCGCGCTTGTAAATGCAATTCAACCCACTGCAGAAAATTTTAAGCGCGAGGTTGCTAGCGCTTGTTGCTATATAACCGCCGCCTAACGCACTTAAGTACTTGACAGAAAAAATACAGGATAAACAAAATAGTTGAAATGGCGGACGAGCCAGAAAGTAAACGAAATTAATAGATTAGTAAATAACCATACAGCTATGTGCTCAAGTGTGATTCATAAACAAATCAGAACTATATGAGCAGTGAGCACGCTTGGTTAAGAGCATGCTCGAAATGCTCAAGCTCCATATTCACAACTCAACTGTGAACTAAAAAAGAAAATCGCTTTATGATGACTTCTCTGAAATGTCGGGCTGGTTTTAAGCTTCAAGTTCGTGCCTCTCCTTTTTATTCATACAGGTCTCGGAGATGTGATCTTAAAACGGCCGGCGCTGAAGTGCTAATTGCGTTTGACAGGAAGCCGGAAAAGAGCCACATGTACCAACCAATAAGGTAAAATTAGAGAAAGAAAAGAGAACCAGAACATGGAACAACAATCAAGCCATGCGACAAGTCAATAAACTTTTAGAGCAATATAACCGAAAAAGATTGCAAGATTGCATCAGCATTACACTAAAACTACCTTTCCTATCCTAATGCTGGGTTTCCACTTGTCGATTTGAAATTGACAGCTGACGTATTTTTATGCCAATTAAACAATTGGCAAGTGGAAATAGTGAAAAATTGCTTGTCAATAACTGACAAATAAACCACTGGACAAGTGGAAATAGCTGAATTGTCAAACAAAATGTCACTTTGTCTATAATTGACAGTGAAAATTAATTGCCATCGAGTTCATAAGTTGGTCAATCAACTGACAAGCGACTTTTTTTGCCAATAATTGACGTAAGTGGAAATGAACTGACATGACGGTGGTGTCGTTCAATAAAATAAACGCGAGAGCTGTCAAACTTTGTCATGCAACCGACATGTGGAAACCCACCTTAACCCATTTCATAACGCGGCATTGTAGAGCACCAAAGAAACATTGTATATCTTAAGAAAGTCTCTATAGATTTTGCTATAAGTCCAGCGAAATCCCAGAACATGTTCTGGAATCAGGTAAGCCACTGACCCTTAAAATACTGAAATATTTTGCCAAGTACCAATATTACTACATGGGGGAATACATCACTGGAACCAGATCTAATACTTAGATTCTTAAACGGGCTATTGCGCACTTTCCACTGGGTAAGCCCTATCGCGTTCGATATACCACTGAGTTCGCATTGAAAATGAAAACCTGTGTTCCAGGTTCGAGGCACTGAGCTGACCCTAGGTATTCAGTCAAGGCAAGAGTTCAATGCTGTATTTTGTTGTTAAAATGTCCTTGGGTTTTTGCCACGAAAATTCACTGACACTTCCCAGTGCGCACAGAGTGCGACCTAGGGCTGACCACGTCCAACAAACGGGATTTGTTCCACATAAATCTGTCAAACCTGCCAGCAATTTGTTGTATTTGTTTATACTTTATGATAATGGAAAAATGGGAGAAATGTAAAGTTTTATAAATTTGAAAGCAATAAATGCAGGACATGATGTTGTGCTAAAATGTGCATGCACATCTATGGAGAGAAACAAATTATAAATATTTGAGCCACATAAGCAATCTTTTGTGTCTGGTGTGGTAGCAAATTCAGTTTAAAACCTCAAGCTACAGACCCTAAAATTACTTTACACTAATGTATACGTGTTGCGTGTATATAGTTACATTGAATATGTAGTTTCCGAATGAGCAAGTGACGCCATGCAGTGCAATTACCCGTCACGCTTTGCCATACATACTACACTATTACACTTTAAATTTTCTTAATGTCAAGTCATGTCTGCATCTTAAGTGCGAAAAATTGCCAGCATAATGTCACGTACTGAGTGAGAAGCATAGACCGCCCGGATAGTACTAATAAAAGGGTTCTACCGTTCATAATTCAACTTTTCATTTTGAAGCACGAGCGAATAGGAATGGTCGTACAGCGAAATACAGTTTCGTTTATATGAAAAATGTGTGATATCCTTCCAATAGTGATATTGTTGCAATAGTCTTATTTACAGTCAGCCTTTAAAAAAGAAGGTCCCTGAACAGTATCTTTATTGAGCATGAGCGCATATGCATACGGTATATATGGAGACGATACAAGGGAAGTTATGTGAAGCGTCAGCAAATGATTTACAAATGTAAAAATATGTAGTTAGCAAATTGAAGAGAACAATGATAAACTGTAACAGTAAGCGCCAAAAGCGAGTGAACACCAATGCGGTTTTCATTGGAAACAATTTTTTATTTATTATTATTATTTTTTTTTTTTAAACATCTGTTAAGTATTTTTTGCTGTCAAATTGAAAAATATTTTGTTATTGTTATTTTGTTGTAAAAACTTCTAAAATATTGTTGGTTTTTAGACCGGTTTCGAGGCCCTAAAGAAAACTTAAAAGAGCATCGGTGTTCACTCACTGTTGACGGTCAGTGTATATACAATTGTGGCCATAAGTATTTTGACAAAACTAAAGTTAATTCTACTCATAATTTCAACTTACTTCATGTAAATTTTGGCATCAATGGAAAGGTCATTTAAATTCCGTTTTAATGGTACAAAATGTTCCTTAACCCATTAAGTAAAAAAAAATAAATAAATGGGTGGCGCAACAGGCGGGTGACACCCAAGGCCTAGCTTCTCGCAACCATTCGTTTTGTGTTAGTTTCTATTTTTGGGACGAATGGAAAGGACCTACAATTTTATGCCGAGTACGAACGGCTGAATTGAGAAGCTTTTTCATGACAGTCATACTCTCGGATGTTTGTCAGACGTTCGCGAGAGGTGGCGTAGTAGAAAAAACTTTAAGATGTAATTTGGGTTTTTCCGGGGATCGAACCTGGGATCCCTCGCACAGTAGTCCAACACACTAACCACTGCGCTACTGCGCTCATTAAGTACCGATTGAAAATTTAGAACTTTTGTAAAAATCTACTTTTTTGACTTTTTTCCTCGGTCCAAAAAAAATGACGTTTTTAAGACAGTCGGTTTAAAGACGACGAAATGGAGAGATCATCTTTCGTTTGGAGCTCTATGAACCACGAAATCTATATATACACGCAAAAAAATGTCCCAAGTTTCTGGTAGACGGGTTGTTACGTTCTACATCCGGCCGATTATAACTAGCGACGACTACAAGTTTTCCAACCTATCTACGATCACAGCGTGACAGTAATTATGGGGATCAGATGATGGATGGGTATTGGGTACGCACCAATAGGGACATAAGTGAAGCCACGGTTCCTCAATCACCGCATCGACTTAAGATAGTCACACGGAGTGGAATATCTCGCCGCTCACAGGAAAAGACTTGTGCCCTAATCACGTAACTTTTCAGACGATTGTAATAGAAACGATAGAGCTCTAAAGTCTAAAACTACCAACTCAATGTTTAACCCTTAAACCCTACCCATCACTGGAGAAACATTATTGCTACACTGGGGTCCAGAAAACCCCAATATAGTTTTGTAATTATTTCAAAAACCAAAAGACGGTTTGATATAAATTATTTTTTATTAAGATCACACACGTTGTTGAATATTAAAAATACCTTAAAATTTAGAATCGAGGCATTCTTGGCACACAGACCGGCTATGTTTGCCGCAAAGGCAGTTTTGGGGCGTGATGAGGTCAAGTGCAAGTTTTTTGAGGAAATGGCGCCTTTTTTGGCACTCGTTTGATGCCTTTATTTCTCTAATTTTCGTGTCCTTAGCAAGAGAAGGTCGCAGACTGGCGAAAGTCGATAAATCCTCATTTTCATCATAATTCATATGTTCAGAAGGTATTTTTTCTATGTGAATGTGAATTAATGTAGATGGCATTGGGAAGCACAGCAAATGCGACAACCATATTTGATTTCTCCATAGACTGCTAGAGACACCTATTGGGCGTTAGTGAATTTGGTAACTAAAACGGTTGAAATTCAAATTGTTGCGCCAATTTTAACAATAGGTGTCGTCTGTTTCGTACCTAATGCAAAGTATGAGGGCATGGTGGCAAAGTATACGGAACCTTCGGTGCGCGAGTGATACTCGCACTTGGCCGGTTTTTTTACTTAAAATTCTTTTTTCTCAAATTGTTTACTTTATAATTTGTATCCTTCAAAAATGTCCTAAAAATTATGTTAAGCAACATAAACTTCTCCCCGGAAAAGTTTTTGCCAAGGTGCTGGAAACGCGTCCCAGAGCTGTGGTCGAGGCACGATTAGGAGATGAGCAGTGCGGCTTTCGTCCCGGCAGAAACACAACCGACCAGTTATTCACTCTCAAAATGGTACTTGAGAAGGCTTGGGAGTATGCTACACCTGTTTACGCATGCTTCGTAGATTTGCAGAAAGCATACGACCGAGTCCCTCGAGGTAAAGTCTAGAGTGTATTGCAGGAGTATGGAATTTACGGTTCTCTCTTGAGAGCCATTCAATCTCTTAACGTAAACTGTAAAAGCTGTGTTCAGGTTAACGACGTTAAATCAATACCTTTCACCGTAGGCGTTGGACTTCGCCAGGGGTGCGTTTTATCTCCTCTCCTTTTCATTACTTATATGGGCTGGATGCTACAACGCAGTGTTGGCGAAGAACGTTTCGAATTGGGAGATCTGAGGATAAGTCATTTGCTCTTTGGTGATGACTTGGTCATCCTTGGGTCCTCTCAGACTGAACTTCAGCGCGCACTGGATCGGTTTGTAGCCGTTTGTGTTGAAGCTGAGATGAAAGTAAACATGAACAAATCTGAAGTGATGGTCTTCTCCAGAACGCACTTTGCATATTAGTGGAGTCCCATTGAAACAGGTGGAGAAGTTTAAGTATCTCGGGGTCTTATTCACGAGTGATGAAAGGGGCAATGTCGAGTTTTTCTGTAGGATTGGTCAGGCTGGGTCAATTTTAAGACAGCTTGGTCATTCTATTATCAAGGACTGAACTTGGTGTCAAAGCTAAGTTGGCAGTCTTTAATTCAGTGTTTGTTCCAACTTTTACCTATGGTCATGATGATCATAACTCATGAGGTTTGGGTAATGACCGAAAGAATAAGATCGCGGATAGATGCTGCCGAAATGAGATTTCTCCGTTGTATTGCTGGTGTGACCCGTAGAGATCGCATCAGAAATACCAGAATACGTGAGGAACTCAATGGAACGTGCTATGGAATCCGTACCATCAGGCAGGCGTCCTCTAGGTAGACCCAGGGTGAGAGGGTTAGATCAAGTCCATAATCTCCCCTGTACCCGTATGGGGATCGCCCTTGATGATTTGAAGTCGATGGCGAAGGATCGAGAACATGGAATGTCCACTTGAGCAACCTACACCCGCGATCCACTTAATGGACAAGCGGACCATTGAAAATGAATGAATGAATGATAAACTTTTTTACGTACGATCAAAAAAAGTTGTAATAAAAACAATTTGTTGTCACATAAAAATGGTCAAACAAAATTAAGTGACAATAATAAACTAACGTATCTATAAGCAATGAAGTAAACAGTTAATTGTCAAATAGAAAAAAAAGCCAAACAAAGAATTTATCACAGCTTTCCAAATGTACGGCATTTTTTTTTGCAACTGATTTACAAATACAATTGACATTTTGATCTGTAAGTGAAAAGCCGATTGATAAGTTGATCTCCAGAAAATGTATTCAAAATGTGAATACTCTTCGTAGGCAAGATTGGAGTACCAACGACGATACCCAAATCGTAGAACACCATGTATTCGCTGATACGTATCATCAGCTTGTTGATATGTACCGGGTCAGCAGCACCAAATAAAAGGGGACGACGTTCAAACGCAGCGGGCGGCAGAAGTTGAGGATGGAACTTTGCGTGCCCTGTAAGTTTAGCCTTCAGTCAGCGTCCGCAGAATAGCTGGCGTTTGGAACTTGCCAGTACCAGGATTTACAGAACTCTATACAGACTAGTGGATTACTTACACCCTTTCCATTTAACACCGGTACAGGATTTACTATCAGAAGATGCGCAAAGAAGAGTGCCAATGGATACTGCACAACCATTCAGGAAACGGGCACTCAAGTACATTCTGTGGACCACAAAAGATAGGGTTACAAACCACCACAATTTGCACCAATTTGGTCAGACTCCAATCCTCATTTAATACGCACAACATCTTTTCAAAGGTAAGTATTCAATAATTATTGTGAACAACTTTTTCAAAATATGTTGCTTATTTTAAAGGAAGTTTAGGGCTAGGTTCCAGAAATCGAGTGAAATCGAAATTGCAAATCGAGTGAATTCGTTTTCAGTGTTCTGCATTTCGAGCGATTCGGAAACTCCGACATTTTTTCGAAATCCCAATTTCATTTTCGATTTCATTTCGAGTGAAAGTGAAATGTGGAACCTAGCAGTTAGCGTAAATGTTTGGGCTGGATTAATAGTAAACATTTTAGTAGGCACACACGTTTTTCCACAAACAGCTAATTCCCATTACTACAGTGACCACTAGCAGGGGGGCAGCATGCTCACTATTATGGGATTTTTGTGAAAAAATAAATATGATAAGTCAGTAAAAAAAATGTTTAAACATGTACAAAATATTAGCCTGTGCCCTTGAAAGTAAGTGAAATGTCAGTACAAAACAACAATTATGTTGTTGAAATTTTGCGTTTTTTAATTACCTCATATCTTTGGTCTTTATGATCCGATTTTTATGAAACTTTTTTTATTAGTTAGAGTTAGAAAAATTTGACACTTCATTCTGCCGCGCGACAGAATTAATGACACCAAATCTAAAAATGGGAGATACTGTCCCATAAGGATTGTCTCTCAGAGTCTTTTGGAGTAAGGGATTTCAAATGATTAGATTATGGAACAGGGGTTTTTGGAAAGGGGATTTTGGAAAAGACATTTTGGAAAAGGATATTTCATCACCAACCTTTAGAAAACGGTATCGTCTAGTGTACATAGTCGATAGTCTTCATTACGTGATCTGCCCACTGTATAGCTTGTTGGGGAGGCAGTTTAACAAGAAATAGTTGGAGTCTAATGAGTGAAAACTCTTCATGTCATATTTACCTACTTGTAAGGGCCATACACATTCAGATAGTATACAATCTGTCGGCCAATGCATTCTAGCAGCACTTAGAAGATTCAATTCATTTGGATTGAAGTAATTTTGTGTGACATTTCCGCACATTTTGGCAGCCATCTCGGCTATGACTTGACGAAAATGAATGGTAGCTTTCAACCGCAACTGAGGTGATGGCGATAATAACGGAGCCGAGGTAGTAGATAAAGTCCCTAACTACCACAAACTTATGTTGTGTGTTCCTTTATCATTTTTGACGCGTCTGTGACAGTAAGGATTTTCCGCCGCCGTACAAAAAAAGGCCAACGCCCTCGAAATTACGCAAAGTCCTCAAACTTCTAGCGCAATAAAGCCAAAATTGGTCGTAAGGTGTGGCTAGTGGCGCCATCTTGTTAGAACCATATATCGTTTAGATCGAACTCTTTAAATACGGGTTGTGATGGTGAGTTTTGTTAACTGTTGTGTATACACCGGTGAAACACGCAGGCTTGTCGTAATTTTTTCCTTAAATTTTGAGCCTTTTCCACAGAATCACCCATAACTATAATAAAGTTAGAACACCTAAAAATATAGACGTTTTTATTGCCCTATATGTAATATTACAGTATTTCTGACACGGGAGAATCACCGCTCACGAAAATTTTGCGTAAGGTCAATAATATAAGTCTTATAACGACATTCGTATAAGCAACTAGCTCACAGCCGCGATAACTAACACCTTTTACCATTGGGACAAAAGTTAGTTAATTGGGTTTATATGTAGATATTAACACATGGAAATCTGCTGTACTTTAAAATGTCGTTTATAAATTATTGTTGCAGGTTGGTAGTACCGTACCTACATAAATTCGGTTCAACGACACAAAAAAACCAAACACATAGTGTGTTTTTTAATAATTGCCCCTCGATTTTATTTGTGCGGAGGTTAAATCCTTTTGATTTATATTCCTTGTTTACATAGTAGTGGCGCAAAATTTTCAAAATCAATTATTAGCAGTCACCCGCTCAGATACAATAGCAACAACGGCATTGCAAAGCTGAAAATTATTTCGTGTAAAAATATCGAATGGAATTGTTACTGATGATAGAAAAGTCACAGCGAGGAGCGAGTTCCGGATAATTTTAGTGCAAAATAAATAGGCCATTGGCAGAAACGTGATGGGCAAGTGCGTGGTTGGATAGGTCTGTTGGTAGATGATAGCCTGTTTTGTCACATAAGAAATTCCAATACAGCAAAGGAATCATCTTATTTATCATAGTCCGGGATGGACCGCACTCAGCACCAGCAAGCCCCTCTAACTTGGTTGAGGTCGCTCTAAATTTGTGCGTGCCACCTGTTGTTCCTCAGGTGGTGCATTGTTTTCCATACGTTTAACTGCACCTTCACTTCAACATCGCAATTTCGACGAACCTAATTCAAAAACTGACGGATTTAGGTGAAGAACCGAAACAAAGCTGGATCGTCGGAATGATGTTAAGTAGCTCTAACCTCTAAGCTTAGATATATTGGTCACTGCGTTGCAAACAAAGCCAGAAAAGAATTTTACATTGAGGTTGAGGCAATCTAAGTAAAACGAGTATCAAGAAAGCGAATGTTATTCGTGGTGATTGTGAATGCGAATGCGGTGAGGCGGTGCACAAGACAATGAAGAAGTGGATGAAATGTATTTTTTTGCAAGAAATCCGGCCATGTCAAACAAAATTACACGGATTTTAAAGTCTGAATAAAACGGGGTCCAAAAAAAAGAAAACATTTTCAAAGAAGATATTTTTTTTGTTCACCTTTTCGGACGGAATCCATTAGGCTAGGTCAATGGCACAGGAGGCCCCTGTCACATAGCATGTGATGAGCAGTATTTTGATACACTTGATCGAAAGGAATGCTATCAGCTAAATGTGACAAATTGTTCAAAAGTGGGAGTAAACGGAAAAGCACGTGCAAGAAAATCGTTGTTATTGAATTTATATGGAACAATCATATGCGCTGTGATACCTATCTTAAAAGATAACCAAAGCTGTCTTTAGCACATTGATGAAGAGAAGTCAGGGACGGGCAGGTCGTAAGTAGCCCGGGTGGCATTTAAAGGTCCGTCGTCCTTAACAGAAACCAATAATATGTCATTAAAGATACATTTTTATAGAAACTGTCCAACATGTATGTATGTAACTGAAGTTATTCAATCAGCAATTTCTAAAAAAATGAACAAATTTCAGTACTTTCCTATTCTTGACTTGTAACATTTTTGGTATTTTGGTATTTAATAACATTTTTGGTATTAACTATACGCCAGGCCACGGACAAAAAATCCAATACGATTAAATATTTGACCAAAGACTCGTATTCTCGTTGTGATTCACAGTCACTTTGTGATTGTGATTCCATATAGTCTCGGTAAACATCGAGTAAATAGTGCGTCTAGGCAGATGCAGTGCCGTAACTAGGGCGGTGCCAGCGGTGCCCAGGCACAGGGCGTAGGGCCAGGAGGGCGCAAAAATTACCAGGACAAACTTTTAGGTAACTCGCGTTGAAAGCTCTTTAAACTCTGAGTCTCGCAACATTACAAACCCAAATAAGATAAGTTTACTAATAAAAATATTACCTATAAAAAGGTTGCAGGTGTCATGATTGTATTTATGACATTTACATTATTTTTGATTTAAAATGCAATCCATTTCGCGTCAGTCGAGAAACCGAAATTACAACGAAATTACATTTTCCAACCTCTCATAAATCTATGTACTGTAGGTACCTACGAAATACCTAATAAAAATTGTAAATGTTTGTGTATTTTTTTCCCAACTTTAATTAAAGGCATACGGCAAAAATTAAAAAACAGCATATTCTTGATGTTATTGCAAGTGTGCGACTAGGGCTGTGTTCTTCAGGCTTTATTTCTTTCAGTTCACAGTTTCGTTTTAGGGAGTGTTTATTTGTTCAAAGTGTTCAAAATCAATTAAAATTGGCAATTTAAAAGAATATTCACATAAGAATGAACGAATAATATACGAGCATTTATATAAAAAAAATTGCTCATTTTACTATTGCAAGAGTATCTAGAATAAAAAATAATCCATCAAAATATGGGAAAAAACAAGTTTGAAAAGAGTTTAAACAACAAAATTTCGATCTAAAAATGTTTGCCTTGAAGGAAAACACCCTTGGTGCCAATTGTCACAAGTTTATTCAAAATTCACGACATTAAAACCCGTTCCACAAACTATCAAATAAAAAAATCGTTCGAACTTAAACTCAAATCAGAGATTGTTAAGTAGTAGAAGTTGATGTGACATAAATGCCACCGAATTTTGGGCCGAAATAGAAACTTTGAAGAATCAAATTGAAGCGACTTTGAAAAATGCGAATGTCAATCAAGCCTAAGTCTCTTATTTATAGGTAAAATAATACGATTATCAACATCTAATAATCGAAAACTATTTATTTCTAATTCATTTGAAGGAAGAGAGTACAACTGGACTTAAAGGAAATGTTTCCAAGCGTATTAGTAGCTATAAGCATTTTTTAACAATGCCCCCAGTGACTGTAGCTTCTTGAGAAAGTTTATTCAGTAAACTCAATCTGATAAAGGCATACAACAATGCTCTCAACAATGAGTCGGGAAAGGTTATCTGGCCTGGCAATGTTGTCGATTGAAGCTGACATAGCACGACTCCTGTCGTATGATGATGTCATTAAGGACTTCGCTATGAGAAAAGCCCGTAAACGTAGAGTTAGGCGGCTCTCAGATTGAGGCAACAAGCAGTAAGCAACTAAGCGACTAAGTAACTATCAATAAGCAATACGCAATTTTGTTTCAACCTTTTCTCACATCGAAGCAAAAAGATTGCCTGAAATTTCTACCTATCAGGAATATTTTTCTACAACTTCAACGAATTTTGTGTTGAAAACAGGATCGTCCGACATATTTTCCAGAACTTTGTAGAACGTACATAGTAAGCGCAAAAGTGTGAATAATCACAAATATTGCTACTAGGAAACTTGTTGCTTTTCAATATGCGATGTGTATCGCTAGCGTTAATTATTGCCGCAATCAGCAAAATTTTTCGTAAATGCGATATTGAGTTGCTTTGATGTCAGACCTCTGAGTCAATTCAAAGTAAATTAACTGTGAGCGATAATATTGCTGGTTTCCTATTGCCAGTTGTTGTTTTTTGATTGTTGCCTCAAGGTGAGAGCCGGCTAAATCTTTAAGTAAATAGTAGTCTTATTTTGTTTACGGTTACTGGTTTTCTATGTATGTACTGTACACATTTTGGCAAATATATTTGTTTTGTTTGCCTAAAGTTAATATATTTTTAATTATAACAAGTAAACTAAACAAAAATTTACATAATACGAAAAATCAGTATATTTTTCGAGGGCGCAAATATAGAAGCTCGTACAGGGCGCATAAAAGCCTAGTTACGGCTCTGGGCAGATGTGGTGGTTCGTCTACTGATGAGCCCATCCACTACATCGGGGCGAAACGCATTTGCATTTGGAGTTGAGGCCACTTAAATGTTTAATAATATTTAATGCTTACTCCGCAAACTTTATTCATTTCATGAATTTATTCTTGATTTGAAACATTTTTGGTACTTTCCTAAAAACTTTCTCCTTTATTCTTGAGAAGATCCTAGATAATCAATGGGTCCAGCAGCTCTTGTTTCAGGAGAGAACAAATCCACCGCTTTTGTGCGGAAAATCGTCTCTCGCAATTGCAAGTAGCTTGCATAAACAAAGTTCGGGGATCGGAGGATTACATGATTTAAACATTTAAGTGGCCTGTGCTCCGAAATGCATTTCGCCCCCATTTGGTATGTGGGCGAAACCAACCACCACATCTGCCTAGTTGCACTTTTTACTCTGTGTTTCATCGCCCCAGACAGCTCTAGATAATATTTCTGAATAGACATTGGCATTTAATGCGATTGACTTTAAAGTGCATCATGAGGGATTCAGTTTTCCTCACTTTCGTAAAAGCTTTCCGGGCCCAAACAAGCGGCATACTCCACGAGGTAGTTTTTTTCATTTATTGTAAGTACAGCCGTATTGATGATGACTTTGTAAACTGTAATAGAATAGAACCTCTTTGAATCCTTAGTCCTGAGATAGTAGCCCTACTTAATCATGGCATAACTCTTCGCTCAACTAAACTTCGGTGTTATCAGAGTGATGCAAACTTGGGATGCAAACAAACTAGCAGCACTGAAAACATCGTTAAAAAGTAGGTAGTTGTCTCCGCAAATTATTATCCAAAGTCTTGATTATTCAAAAGGCTTTAAGGTAGGTAGTCACTTTGTTTAGCCGTTTGGAGGTATCGGCTTGCCGAGGTTAACAATTGGAACATATATTGGGCGATAAGACCTAACGCCAAGGAACCCATCTATGCTTTTGCATTAAATGTAGATAAGTTGATCCTTGCCGTAGCGGCATTAAAACAAAGCAACCGATATGAATACAGATTTGCTTCACTAATTCGAAGTGTCAAACGCCACTCTGGCTATGTTTATACCCAGTCTAACACTGCAAGTTGTCAACCCGAACCAAAGGACAACAAATGGTCGACAAAATTATGCTGTCAGATTTAATTATAAAACCATTGGTAGCATCCTTGTAGCGTAGCTTTCGGCAGACAGGCATAAATGTGTACGTGATCGGAAGCTTTAACTAAAATAATTTTACTTGGTGTCGGTATGGTCCTTTATATTCCTCATTCCACCAAAGCATGAGCTTTGAGCAAGCCATGGTTCAACAAAAAATGGAAACAAGCCATAGAAGAGAAGAACAAGGTATTCAAAGAATGGTAATCTAATCAAATCACACTCACAACGATCGGAACCAAAACTGATTTTTCTTTTAATTTCCGAAATATGTACATAGAAGCAAGTGATATTATAGAAGAAGCAGCAGGCTATGTATAATGAGAGAATCTCGTACATATTGTTGCATCAATTTCATACTTTCAACATTTTCTACTCTACAATTGGAGCCGCAATCTATACCGACCGACGGTTGAATCATCGACGACAGATAAAAAATTTAAGCCAGGAGCCAATTAATGCATCCTTAAAGATCTGATTTATAAAAAGGAACGGAACTCCATCCATAGTACTCATGTACTTATGTACCTAAGGTGTTCAACATGTCTACTGAGAACATTATGTAAAAATATTTAAGGTCAACAAAAAATAGGTAGGCACCGTGACATCACACAATATCCACTTGTCACCAATTCAAATTAATTTATACGAAACCAATATTATCCGAAAAATGTTTGCTCCCACGAGTTGCCCTTGAATTTTCTTCCCAAAGCAATAAACTTGGAAAAGAACGTGTACTCATATATGGGCTGCTTTATTTTACAAGGAAGTAGACTCGAATGACAACGACGGCGCGGCAAGGCAGATGGTAGGCGTAGGTAAAAAAAAAAGGAACAGATGTTCCTTTTTCTTGCCGTTCTTCAATTAACCACCACAACAGCACACAACAAACCCTCGTCGCCGACGTCGTTATTCCTTACCGTTTCGAAAGATATGAATGCAGAAGGAATTACGTTGGCAATCCTCCAACCAATACACATTGCATAGGCCGGCAGGCACACGACACAAAATGTATTTGTTAGAAATACTTTTCAAGCACACTCACCTGAGAATCTTGTAATGAACTTAAAGAGCTCATTCGATGCAACACTGTCCCTTCGCGGCGGGCTGGTGAATTTTCCCCAAATACACCGAGTTGTCGCATCCTCCGCAGCAGCTGCTGTTTCAGTTTTGATCATTGTCGTTTCCATTGCAGTATCCAATAATTCGTATAGAAATTTGTCGTTTTTTTTTTTCCTTTTAATGTTGGGTCTCCTTGCTTCCTTTTTACTTGTTTTCAATTCCTATTGGGGTCTTCGTTCGCTGTTTTCGAGCTTCGTCTGTCGTTGGGTTTGTATGTACCCTACACAAGCCAGTGGTCTTTGCTTGATTTGATAGTTCCTAGCACCGTATCATAATTTACTATGTCGAATAGCTTTCTAAATCGACGCAGACTGCTTCCATGGAAAGTCCACACATTTCCAAAGTTCGCTGTCTGTGGTCGTGGCCAATGCGCGAGAGCTGCCTGTTATGTGCTGGGTAATTAATAAACACAGTTTTTGTTTTATATCATTTTTCGCTACTCAATCCCGTAACCGTAGGAAATGTACCGTCTATAGTACCGCGGCGGTGCTCTAACTCTAGTATCTAGCATTACTCATTCAATCTCGCGGGAGGAGACCACTAATCGCACACACAGAAACGCACGCATAAGTACGTGCACAAGTAGCAGGTTTGGTTGGGTCGATCGTCTCGAATAGTATTCGTACGTGGGCCGTCACAGAAGCGCAATATATGAATGAATGAACACGACAATAGTATATAAGGAAAGGATGGGATGGGAAGAAAAAAAAAACACTTAGCGTAGTTCCTCTCTGGGGTTATGTAAAGAGCATGTCTGCATTGGATTATGTAGTGCAATGCAATAGAAACTGGTACTGGACTTGAAATGGACCCTTTTTATTAATTTTTTTCTCTTTTTACTTTTTTTCACTGCATTTGGATAATTATCAACATTATTTAAAAAGTAACTGGACGAACTGTACACTAAACATGAGAATTTTGTTATTTGGAGCACTTTCACACTTTTTATAGAAGCATTTTTGTAATATTTCTAAAGGAAAACATGAAATAAACGCAACCAACGACATATGAAACAGACGGCCAATTACATACTGAGAAGAAGTAAATGGATAAGTGGAGACTGGAGAGACGAAAGAGAGACCATAAAATCTCTCCACGGAAGTGATGCCAAGTTTCAGTTTTGGAATAGAAATTTTAAAAAAAATTTGATAATTTTATTTATTGTACCTATGCATTAACACCGCGTCTCCACGAGCAATATTTCATAGCTTGCCATCTGTCATTTCTGATAGAAAGAAATAACGATAGTATGCAATAAAATGTAGGGTGGGCATTTCATATCATACTATTTCCATAGCCATCACACGAAAACACATGCGTCACAACAAAAAAGTACACCCCATAGCATACTATCGATAGCAAGCTATGAGCTGAGCAATAGATGGAATACCATTTTTCATAGAATACTATTTGTGGTCTCCATGAGCAATTTTCATAGCATACTATATGGCAAGCTATGAAATATTGCTCGTGGAGACGCGGTGTAAGATGCAGCGGGTACAACTAAACTAATCACCAAACAAACCTTGCAATTCGCATTTCATTCGCTTCGAGTTCACCGGAAAAGTGTACGCCTGCTATCTTCTCTGAGGTATGTTTGCTGTGAAATGATGGAAAAATATGCCTGCGATTCTGCAAAAAATAATTAATTTCTGGGGGCGATTACTCGAATTCATAGGAAAACAATAGATATAAATGCATCACAGCTTATTTATTAAAACGCACATTCAGTACGCCGGCAGGAAGGCCTCACAGATGCAAGCAGCTCTTTCCCGAATACTGTCAAACATCGGTGGACCTAGATTTACTGGGAGAATTCTGCTATCCAGAGTGGTCAGCAGATACGGAGCCCGCAATATTCCATTGTAGTCGCTTTGCAGGGGGAAGAGCGAACTTACCAAACCCTCAAAGTCTAATAAGCCATATGTTGAGGTCAGAAGATGATTGGCTGGTGGTATGCTCTTTTATAACGAGTGTACACGAAGAATTAATGATTGTAATAATAATAACGATAATAATGATGGGATTTAGCTAACCAGCCCCGCGAAAGTAATACTAAACGGCAGTCCCGCGGGGAGAGTGGCTGAAGGAAATAGGGTGTGGATTAGTACGTTTAGGCGCACTCATGGCATCGACTATTCGGGTTTGCGAATCGTGCATATTGGTAGCACGGGTTACCGCATCTTTAGAAGATTACCACTTCTATTGGCGCAACCAAAAAAATAATAAAAAAAAACGCATTTATTTTTACGGATTTGTGATGTTGGAACGGATTCCTTATTCCGCGACTTAGTATCTAAATCGTCTATTTAGTGACTGCAGTCAATAATTGGTTAGAACTCCTTGTCCGCACACAACGCCACGCATAACGAACTCGTATCTGATTTTAAGGCCATGTGTCAATTGCGCTAAATAATTATCCTCGAATAAATTTGATCAAACCGCTCTGACAAGGAGAATTTTCGACTTAACTAATTTTAACAAATAGCAATGTATATGTAAAAATAAATAAATAAATAATCTTTCGATTTATGCAAAAGCAATAGAACTTATATTTTTAAATAGATCTTGCCACCACAAATTTGCGCTCGAATAAAATTTGACATTTATCTCGATAAAATCGAAACTGAAAATATTGGAGAAATGAATAAAATACACATCTCTATCGAAATCGGAATGTCGGTAGGCTGAAATCGAATTACTTTCGACTCAAATCTCAGAAATAGATTGAGTAAATTTTATCAGAAAGAACAATCTTCAAGAGTTATATCCCAACAACTGAATATCGCTCCGTATTCTGTTAACAATAGCAATGACTGTTTCAAGTGGCGAACGCATTTTTTCTAAATGAAACTTGATAAAACGGACTTACAGTCTACAATGTCCCAAGCAAGATTAAGTACATAGTTTTCTAACCTCATTGTCCATTAAAAATCAAATTGCAGAAAACCTAGACAGTTTTATCAGAGAATTTGATACCAAAAAAGGTAGAAAATAAGATTGTAGTTGTTTTTATTCACTTTTTTTTCATTAAATGTCTCGTGACTAACTGACACAACAAGTTTTTTATACCCTCCATATGAAGGTATATAAGATACTTCTTTTTACCGTAGGTTGGTTTTGAAAATTGGCTATATCGGTCAAGTAGTTCTGGTGCCTCCCATACAAAACCAATATTAGATCCATGCGAGTGCATGTACTCACACGGAAAACATTTTGTATGGCTTGTATTTAGTGGAGGGTATTAAATGATAAAACGTTTACTGGTTTTAAATTTTAATGAAATATAAAAGGGCGCCTAGTGCATGACTCGCCCGGGGCGCTTAGATCGTTAAGGCCGTCCCTGGAAATATGTCGACTTATGTCGCTACCCCGATTTGACGTTGCCACAACCACTCGCCACGACAGACTCGATTGACTTTCGATTTGAACGCCATTCGTAACGGACGTTTTTCTTTTTAATTTCCCTCGTGGTTAAAAAAAATAATCCTTAAATATTGTGCGAATCAGCTTTCATTCCTGTGAATAAAACACAAATACAAAATAAACAATAATAAAACGTTACAACTATAAAAATATTTTTGTGCCACATAGTTAGTGGAAAAAATAAACAATAAACATAAAAAGTAACCTAAAAATAAAAATTTGAATTTTCACACGTGCGCCCATAGTGTATTATAAACGTTTGCCCTATATGGGGGGCTCCCATCTAAAAAGACCAGGGAGAGCTAACGCACCTTCCCACATAACAAGCACAAAAAATGCAGCTCGTATGCTCCTCTTTTTAAAAAACGGGAAAAGTGCAATGGAGGAATCTAGTTCCCCAGTTAATAATCCACAAACAGGAAACAAAAAATTAAAGCGGTGCAACAACACACCACCAAGCAATTATACCCAATCACTTATGGACACCTCAAACAAACTGGATGAAAATCCTTTTGCAATATTGGGCGACCTCAACATATCCAGGAGGCAGCTAAGTCCTAATGCAAAAGGAAAAAACAACCACAAAATTCCTGAGCAAACAACAGTTGATTGTCCCTTACCATCTCAGCATTTAAACATCACCGGAACAGCAACATCATCAACAGCAACATCATCAACAGCAACATCATCAACAACAACATCACCAACAGCAAATACTACAGAAACAAGTTCAACCACAAACTCAAAAAAGACAGAAAGATCCAACAAATCAGGTAAGTTTTGTCCACCAATTGTAATGTTTGACGCGGATACAAAACAACTCGCTGCAACATTGGTCGAAAAATCCAAAATTATTAAATTTAATTTTAAATTTGTTACGTGCAATAAGCATAAGACAAAGCTTATGGTAGATGAACCAGTGGTTCATCAGGTGATCATGAACTCTCTCAAAAACAATAATGAGGTTCAAGCATACTCCTTCACTCTTAAAGAGAACAAGACTGTTAACTTGATTCTTAAAGGGTTGTCCTCTGACTTCCTGACAGACGAAATACATGGGGAAATTGAAAATCAAGTCCCGGAAATAGTCGATAAAGTTTCTAATTTTGAAACTATAAAATCGAAACAAGACGGTATCAAATATAACCTTTTTACAGTAAGACTTATCCCAGGTAAATCAGCGGAGGAGATCCTAAAAATCAGGTACTTATTCCACTTTAGGGTTTTCTGGGAGAGGCCACATGGTAACAAGGGGGTACTCCAATGTAGGAGGTGCCAAAATTTCGGGCATTTAGCCAAAAATTGTGCCAACCACTACCGCTGCGTCAAATGTGACAATAAGCACCAACCAGGGTCGTTCCCCCTCAATGCCTTGCCCCGAGAGGAGGCTAAGGCTCGATGTGTAAATTGTGGACTGGACCATCCAGCCAATTACAAAGGTTGTAAATCCTATAAGGCATACACGGCTCAAAAAAGAAAGGTATTTAAAGAGGCCTTTGAAAGAAAAGAAAAGGCTTTGATAGTTCAACAGAGTCACTTACCAGTCGTAAACCGAGTCTCCTCCGGGGTATCGTTCGCTGACCTCCTAAAAAACGATAAAGTGGAAACCCAAATTATACCCTCCAATCCTAAAAATGTTAAAAACAATAGCAAAGACAATTTCCTCAACCAATTCCTGAACCTCTCTACAAATCTTTTCGGAATGGAAGTTTCTACACTCCTAGGAAAAATAGAAAATTTTGTAAAAAATTTTAATAACTCTGGGGAATCAATACAAGAGAAGAGGATGAATTACCTTAATATCCTCAACCAAATTTTACTCAGTGATAAATAATGGCATTAAACATTTTAAGCTATAACATTGCGTCCCTTATTGACCACAGCAGGAGGATCGATCTTCTTAAAATCCTCCTTGCTAACGAAATTTCCATTGCATGTATCCAGGAAACCAGACTCTACAACCGCATTAAACCACACATTGACACATTTAACATTCTCCGTGATGATAGGGGCAGGGGCGTTGCTTTGATCATAAAAAACACAATAAAATACACACCAGAACATATTTCTAATACACGTTTTCCTTCAAAATTTATATCTGTCAAAATTAAATCTGCTGGGGTTAGTAAAAACATTCTTTTCGGCACAATCTACATTCCATCTAACAGTCAAAAACTCTGGATTCTTGAAGATCTCTCAAAAATCAAGCACAAAGCAGAAGCATTCGACGGTTGCATTATCGGAGGTGATTTAAACGCCAGACACACAAGTTGGGGAGACCACATAGTCAACCACAATGGCAGACACTTTGAAAATTGGATGTCATCAGTTGTCCCCACAATAACCAATCTCACAACACAAAGCCCCACTTTTCCGAGATCTGCATCATTTCTCGACCATTTCATCATTTCAACAAACTTAATCAATACCATTAGCCCTAACTTTTCAATAACATCTCTTCCATCATTCTCAGACCACTTCCCAATATTATTAAACCTCAACATTACAGACTTAGAAATTACTCCAGCAGAACAGACTCTTATCACCTCATTCAAAAACACACACTGGCCAAGTTTCAAAAGAGATCTCGATACCAGGCTTGGATCGTATACGCTCTCAGCCAACACATGTCTTTCAAACAGCGAGATCGACACACACATAGAAAACTTTAACATAATAATAAACGAAACAACAAATCTACACTCATCAATTTCCTCGGCTGAATTTAAAAAATACTCCCTCCTTCCGGAAAATATAAAAGTTCTTTTCAGAACTAAATCAAAATGGCAAAGAGATTTGAAAAACATCTTTCACAGATCATACAATCGCATAAACATTGAATACAAGAACCTCTCAAACAGAATCACACTACTCAAAAAAATCATACAGGAAAAAGTGAGGATATGGCTCAACGACAAATTCACTTCACGATTACTAAAAATTAAACCAGGTAGCAATGCCTTTAAATTAGCACATCAGTTCATGGGGAAAAAGAGCAAATTCGGTTGCAATGAAATCACAGTCAATGGTGTTCAAATTTCAGGTGAAAAAGAGGTAGTTTCGGCCTTCCAAAACCATTTCGCTGATGTTTATAAAGAGCAAATACCTAACAACGACCCACTCCTTACTAGAGAAGTACACACAACAACACAACAAGCTAGACGATCAATACCACAACATATCTTTTCATTCAACACAACTGAAAATGCACTGAATCACCCAGTGTCTCATATCTTTACCTCATCCATAATTATATCCGATACAATACATAGAATTAACACTAAAAAATCTTCAGGCCCAGATAGAATCTCAAATTTCCTAATCAAAAAATTTTCCCCTAACACTATTGACTTTCTTACAATCATTTTTAACAATTGTATAAACAACGGATATTTCCCAAGAGCATGGAAGACAGCAAAATTAATCCCCCTCATTAAAAAACCCAATAACTATAACATTAGCAATTTTAGGCCTATCTCACTCCTCTCAAACATCGGAAAATTATTAGAAAGAATAATCCTTGACAAATTAGATCGTCATGTTGAAGATAGTATAGAATTCATACCAGACTTTCAGTTCGGATTTAAAAAAGGTCACTCGACTGAACATGCCTTATTAAAAGTTCATAAAGACATCACAAATAACCTTAGGGAAATGAAGTGTACTGTTGCATGCTCTTTAGATGTCGAGAAAGCATTCGATAGTGTCTGGAATGACGGTCTAATTTACAAGTTATTACAACTTAACTACCCCCAACACATAATACACTTATTGATCAGCTTTCTATCAGAGAGATCTTTTTTCATACAAATACAAGAAACTAAATCTAACATTGAACACATACACAGGGGAGTGGCACAAGGTTCGATATTAGGTCCAAGATTATACAACCTTTTTATCCACGATTTCCCCCACACACTATTTTCTCAAAACACAATACAATCACAAGCCATTCTCTACGCTGATGACACTTTTGCATATGCTAGTGCGGACTACCCACTGGACGCCCTCAGACCTTTAGAGAACCATTTAAAATTAATCATTGAATACTACAAAAAATGGGGTATCAAGATAAATGAAGAGAAGTCTGAGTGCATCTGCTTCAGAAATGCTAGCGGGAAAGGCAAAGAAGGAGTGGTCAGAGAGAGTAAAAATTTGTCAATATCCTTGGGTAATAATCGCATAGAATTCAAAAATAGCTTAAAATACCTCGGAGTTAATTTCAACTCACTTTTCAAATTCAATAAACATGCACAGATAACAAAACTAAAGGCGAGAAAAGTCTCATACATGTTAATGCCATTACTAAAACATAAGTCTCTTAACAAAAAGGTTAAAATTTTGTTTTATAAAACTATGATCCGACCAATTTTAACTTACGCATTCCCGGTTTGGTTTTCAATTTCCCCAACGGCGGCCAGAGATTTGGAGCTCCTCGAAAGAAGAATATTACGTACTTGTTTAAACCAAAATTTTGAAACACGCAATAAACGCTTCTCTAATACACACATATATAGGGAATCTAAAACCATTCCGTTGATTAAATACACAAATTATTTAATGAACAAAACACTAAACAAAATGTCCTACAATGAAAACGAAACAATACAAAACATATACACTTCCCAAATAAACACAAACATTAACAACTCGCCGTATTTATCACCATTCAGCTTACTCACAGAAAACATCGACACTTCTCCTGATGGACCACAATTAACATTCTACCAAAATGCACAAAGTGGCCAAAACCGTGGCTAAATTACCAACTACCGAAACCTGTATATAAAACAGTCATTATCAAACAATAACAATTGGTGGACAAAACTTACCTGTGTTATATTATAAGCATTATACCTTATCATAACTATTATTTAAGAACCTACTTCTGTGATATTAATAATATATTAAATATAGTTATTATGGTATGGCTTCTCGAACATATAATATGTCTCCAATCCAATATTGAAATGTAAATATCCTTATCCTTTAATCATAATCTTTATATATACCTAGTATTAAATGAATGTATAAACATTCAATATCAATGAAGTCATAGAGTAAGAGAATTATCCATAATGTTTAGATATTCCCTTGCTCTCCCGTAGTTTTAAATAGTTTTAAGTATAGTATATAAGTAATAAACTTCCGACACCAAGTCGAAAGCGACAGCTCTATAGCTATTTTTTGAGCAATAGCTTACAAATAAAATCGAAAACGTATAGCCATGTTGGCAATCAAACATCCAAATAAGAAAGAAAGAGAGAGCCATACATTACAGCCTCACATGTATTCATCAATGTAAAAGAAAAAAAAAATCAAATGTCAAAATATGTACGTATAGTCTCAATAAAGAATCTGAATCTGAATCTGACAGACTCGATTCATTTTTAAGAATTGTTCAGCATACGAACAGAACTAAAAGATAATAACATTTTACTGTCAAATTGGATCAGGGAAATTTTACCACACAACATGAACACTATTGACCCGTCAAAAAAATTCATTGCCATCGTGTCAGTTGTTGGCTGCGAAATTTTGTTGCTGAAGATATATTTAAATCGTTTTATATTGTTATTGTTTTTTTATTCTTGTTAAGTACCCATTAGATATCTAAATAACTATTATTCCAAAATGTTAGATTTGTTTACCATATTCACAAAGGGAGGAATTGTTTTGTGGTGCTTCCGAGCCACAGACCAGATATTTACATCTCCCATCAATAGCTTAATACGTGGAATCATTCTGCAAGTACGTGTATTAAGAAATTTGCATACAGTAATAATTTGTTAACTAAAAGTGTACTCACTTTCTCGGGTTTTTACAGGAACGAACAATTGGAGACAAAGACTTCGAACACAGTAATTTGGCATTGCGTTACAAGTTGGACAATGAACTCGATATTGTTTTGGTTGTGGCTTTCCAAAAGATCGTTCAAATGTCATATCTGGACAAATTCCTAAACGATGCGCATTTAGAGTTTAGGGACAAATACAAAAATGAACTTGCATCCAATGAGAAGCTGAACTTTGACTTTGATTTTTCGGCCGAATTTCAACGTATACTAACAGATTGCGAATCCTGGGGTAAAATGCAAGAAAAAGTTCCAAAACCAATGCGTAGCTTTGATGAATCGGCAAAGTCGAAGAAAACAGTTGCATCAATGATTGAGTCTGGCCCCAATGCTAAGCCGCCTGGCAAAAAGGTACAAATAGTCGAGAAGCAGCAACAACAACCCTTTGGAAATCAAAAATCTCGAGAGGAAATCATCCAAGAGAATAGAAAGAAATTGATGGAAAAAATGGCAGGCAAGAAAAGTCCACAGGAAGAGAAGAAAAGAACTCCAAAGGAAAATGAAAAGGCTGGTAAGAAACCAAGGAAATGGGAGCTGGGCGGTGATGCCAAGGATATGACTAACTTGGACAGGTCCAAGGATAGCCCTGACGAAAGGAAATTGGAACTGTCGCAGGAGTCTGTTGGAGTAAGATCTATTGTTAATGTTAATAATTATATATGTGTATCCCGTAAATGAAAACTTGTGGAGCTAGACCAAATTATTTAAAAGTAATCACTCAAAGTGTGGTCCATAATTATTGCGTTGTACCTAATGCTAATTGCATAAGAGGTGTGTTTACATTACAAATAATTATGGTAGGTACACTAATGCAGTATCAGCGATTGCTCCATATTCTGCTAATTGCAGATTAAATATTTCGCAGTTATGCGCTAACCCAGAGTTTCTTTGAGCTTATAATAATTCTTTTTACCCCAACGATTGTTGAAGTCAGACGTGTAGCCGATTAGATGATCACATTCGAGTAACCTTTTTACACATCGTTTTGTTAGTTTTGCATACTTTATCAAAGATTTGCGACATTTGAAATGATTTGTTTTCTCGCCAATACTTTGGAATGCGCTTTCCTTCCTGGCCATTAAAAATCTAGCCTTTAAACAATGTCTTATTTAATAAGACTTTATTGATCCGTTCGATTTTGTTGCATAATTTTCCATAAAATATTTGCGGACCCGTACTAGTTACTTGTCGACTCCCTTTGTACGACGTCACCAGGACTATCTGCGATCTGCTTTATTTTGAATGAACCATTGAATGAATTTGTTGATTGCAGCATGCCTTCGTGTTAGCAGATCACCTTTTTTCAAACAAAAATGGGGAGCTGTTTGATTGAATTTGCATTAGTAGTTCTCGTTCTTAAAGGACTTTTATGTTTGTAGAGCAATTGATTCGTTGAGTACGCTCTTGTGTGCTTAGCCGATGATTTGGTGCATAAATCCAAAGAAAACTTAGCATCCGTTTACAATGTGGCCATTAACAGCTTTTATGTATATAGCTGCACCAACCCGTTAAATCTAAAAAAATATTATTGCTATGTTGCTAACCTTAAAAATTTAAACATTTTGTTTTCATTTACAGATGATTGGTTCTATGAAGGGTGGCATTCAGGACTTGGAAGCAGAAAGTGAAGACGACTTTGAAGAGGATAACGTTCAAGAAATCTCCCATTCGCAGGGCAAAAATAATAAGAAACCGAAATCCGGGTCCGGAGTATTTTCTTTATTCCGCGGTATTGTGGGCTCTAAGAATCTAACACGTGCTGATGTGGAGCCTGCATTAGATAAGCTAAAAGATCATCTGATTGCAAAGAACGTTGCATCAGATATTGCACAAAAGCTATGCGACTCCGTTGCATCGAAACTTGAAGGAAAGGTGTTGGGAACCTTTGAATCGGTCGCAACATCTGTTAAGACCGCTCTAACACAATCGTTAGTGCAGATATTATCGCCAAAACGAAGAGTTGACATCATAAGAGATGCCCTAGAGGCTAAGCGGGCCAACCGACCATTCGTTATGGCTTTTTGTGGTGTCAATGGCGTAGGAAAATCAACAAACTTGGCGAAAATCTGCTTCTGGCTGATTGAAAACGATTTCAGCGTATTGATTGCAGCATGTGACACTTTCCGAGCAGGCGCCGTAGAGCAGTTGAGAACGCACACACGTCACTTGAATGCATTACATCCGCCGCAAAGGCACAACAATCGTACAATGGTTCAATTGTATGAGAAGGGCTATGGCAAGGATGCGGCCGGTATTGCAATGGAAGCAATCAAATATGCCAATGATACGGGTATCGATATAGTGCTTGTCGACACAGCTGGACGAATGCAAGATAATGAGCCTCTAATGCGTGCACTGGCCAAACTCATTAAGGTAAACGATCCGGATCTTGTACTTTTTGTTGGCGAAGCATTGGTGGGAAATGAAGCAGTGGATCAGCTGGTCAAGTTCAATCAAGCTTTGGCCGATTACTCTTCCAATGAGAATCCGCACATAATTGATGGGATCGTACTTACAAAATTCGATACAATCGATGATAAGGTTGGCGCAGCCATTTCTATGACGTACATTACTGGGCAGCCGATCGTTTTTGTTGGAACTGGGCAGACATATACTGATTTGAAGGCTATCAACGCTAAAGCTGTAGTACACGCTTTGATGAAATAAATTCATTGTTTTTTCTTATTGACGTTTTCCTATTAGAATGAAAAATTATGATCGTTGGTTCTGTTATTAGATGACTTTAGTTTTTTCTATATACATACAGGGCAGGGTACTAACATTGTATATACACACAAGTGTCTATATACAATGGTACTAATGACCGTTTTAAATGGCCGCATTCCGCTTTTAGGCAGGGCAAACCACTTATATTCTTACCCAGACGATCAACGCAGTAAACGAAGGCTTCACCTTAAGTTGCAGATACAAGTAAAAAAGGAGCTCAATCAACTCGGAACAGTTCAATGAGTTTTTTATTTTTGATTTGTTTCTATGAATGAAAGTCGTAGATTTACATGTTTGCTGCTTTTTTTTCGAGACGCGGCGTATAAACAAAATTGAAAAGAAAAAAGACTTGAAGTGAATGAGAATGAAATATTTAAAAACAAGAATTGTTTAGTTACCTAATTATCTTCTATATATAACTAGCTGACCCCCGCCGGCTTCGCCAGGTCTTTTTTGCTTTTTATAAATCTTTATTTATTTTTAACCAAATCCCGTAAAACAAAAGCCTCTGCCTGTAAAATTAATTTATTAAAATTCACTACAAAAATGTGAAAATCTTGCATTCACAGTTCGCAAGACTTAAAGCATTTTTTGGTCGTCGTGAAGCACCTTGTCGGACCGCAATACAGAAATTGGTGGAAAAATTCGAGCTGTTGGGACAAGTTAGTGATGTGAAGAATAAAACCCGTGCACGTCGCTCAAGAACAACTGAGAATATATTGCTGCTGTAGCCCAAAGTGTTGTTTGTCCATTCCTCGTCGTTCTTTGGAATTGGGCATTCCACAAACGTCATTATAAAGTATTTTGCATAAAGACTTGGGTCTTAAGGCTTATAAATTTCAGTTAACACACGAACTCAAGCCGGCCGATTTTCAACAACGTCGCCAACAGCCCAGCGTCGATTCAAGATCTCAAAGATAAAATTCGTGAGGCTATCGAGGACATAGGGCAGCCACTTTGCGATTTGGTTATGGAAAATTTCATGAAAAGGATAATGATCCTGTAAGCGTGCTCGTGGTGGCCATTTGGTTTTGGCTGATGTTGTTTTTCATTATTAACTTCATACAAGACAAGTCGCTGACCTATGCTTGTTCTATAGGTACTTCCATGGTAGATGTTCCGAGGAACTCAAGGACATTATCCCTCGAAATGCAACTTTTGGGCGCCCCACAAGACAGGCTGCTAATGCTCATGACCACACAGTACACTTGACAACCGCGAGGACATCATCTTTCCAAAACTCCTTCTGTTACAGGAGAAGCAAACTTTGGAACTCGCTTCCTGGGGATATATTTCCAGAAGACTACAATTTGCAGCAATTTAAGTGCAGAACTAACATCTCGGGGCGCTGATGAAGCGTTATAAGTTTACCTTTCCCGGGAGGATGTTTTTTAAAAAAAAAAAATACCTTCCTCTTTATTATGAAATAAAAATCCGATCATTTATCTCAAAAAATGGCATTTTTCTTTGAATACCAAAATAACACCTCTTATTGGAAAACCCTTTAGCTTGGCGTGGTATTTAGGGGTATCGCGAATAAATTCCGATGGAATTTTTTCCCTTGTCAGCAATGTAAATCAAATTGCTGAATGGGAAACATTCCGGGGGAAATATTATTCGCGATAGGGGTGATATAAATCCACTATAATAATGCTGCATGTGAGTGTGGCTCAGACAGCGTTACCAGATTTAGCAGTTTCCTGCGATTTTAGCAGGATTTGATCATAAATTTCACATGCAGCAGATTTTTTAGCATTTTTGTAAATATCAGCAGTTTTTAGCAGTTTTTAAAAATATTCATAAAACATTTTGAAAAAAACACTTTTTGTCAACATTTAGCAACATTTCATACATTGGCTACCTCTTGATTGATAAAACAATTTCAAGACATGAATAAAGCTTTTTAAAATGCAGGCCTGTGTTGTGGACTAACAGAAATCAGCTCAAATTATATTCGGTGTATCCGTTTTCGAAAAAGAATAATTTAAATGCGATGACGCATTGATATGATATGACATGATAGAGTACCTACGGGTACATTAATAAATTCGAATGTTCTTTATAAAGATTCAGAAAAATTGCATTTTTATTAATTTTGTAAGCAATACATTCAAATGCAGAAAATATAATCTTTTACATGATGACTATATATATCGTTATCGTTATAACAATAAGGTTAATAACAAAAAATGTAGTTGAACTTCCATAAGTCCAACTCTCAAAATGACAGAAAATAAACTCGAGTTATAGAAACTTCGAGTAATGAAGGCCAAAAGTTGAAAAGTTTGACGTACACAAATACGAATTTTTTGTAAATGTAAAATAATTTACTAGAATTTACATTAAAAAGTAAAAAATTCAATTATTATTCGTGAAAAAATCGATCGCAGTTTTTTCAGCATTTTTTAGGATTTTGTTTAGCAGTTTTTGCAGTTTTCCGCCCCAGCTTTAGCATTTTTGGAAAAAATAATCTGGTAACGCTGGGCTCAGAACTAATGCAGATGCAGACACAAACGGCCCCTCTGTATTTCACATGCATACATTTTTCTCACAAACCATTTTCCTCGCTGGTTTGTGATTTTTCTGTTTTCATGAATTTTCAGAATGAAGTTGCACTAAATAAATGGCCGCGTTCCATTGACAGCTTTATGACTAGCGGCATGCTAAACTCCATATAAAAAAAATTACATTTCAGCATTTGCGCTAGAGCTCTAGCACATTGCCCGCGTTCCATTGACCGCTAGATTACTAGCGGCATGCCAAACTCCACATAAAAAAAACCGACATTTCACAATATTCTGTGAAATAACCCTTTTTGGGAAATTTTCCAATCTAGCGCAAAATTAACTGCTAGATTGAAAAAAATAACGAACTGACAAAACAAAAGTAAAAGTAGGTACAGATAAAGTCAAATAATTCCAATTTGGTGTAAAATGGGAATTCAAACTTCTATGTAATTAATATACATTGCACTCATGATACAACAAGACAAGATAGCGCATTGAAGTTTTCATTTTTGATTTGTTCTGCGCATGTACGTCATAGTTGCGGAGTGTACATTTTGACTCGGTATTTACGTGTATTTTATATGGAACGAGTTGTGAATGTTTAAATAAAAAGGAAAATATAGAAGATATAGTTTCGGAATTCTGTGAATGTGCTTGGAAAAACATTTATCATCCATAACATGTGTCTTTTTTTTGTTGTTCCTTTCAATTAAGTCGCAGAATTACTTATTTTCTGCTCAGCTCGAACAAATTTGATGAAAAAACTTGTGTGTTTGAATCGAATGTGAATAAAATGTTTAAAAAACAACAAGTAGTTTCGTCAATTATTTATTCTATTTTGGTTTTCTTTTGTTTTTTCGTCTACTGTTTGTCGATTAAGGTAGCGAATGCAAAAGTGCATTCGCGAGCGGAAGAAGAGTTTTTTGATACGAATATTGCAGTTAAATCAATTCAGTGGTTAATATAGTTTCACTATTGTCTTTCACCATAGCTTCAGATGGCTTCGGAAGACCAACCATGCTGCAGACTCTAAATCCTACCAAATAAAGTGCGTGTCTAAGCATAAATGCAACTGCATTTATAATGCCAGTTTGCCTACACTTTTCATGTTGAATAATATTAATTAAGTAATTTTTCACAAAATGTAGTCTATAAAGTCCTTATTTTTCTATTAATTGGGTCTTATCGTTTAAAGATAAAGATTCTTTGCCTTAAAAGATTTTTTTTCTTAGAAAAGTTATGGAGCTGTTTCTTATGATTCTTTTTGTTTTTCATTAATTATATTTGCACTCAAATAAAGAGCAAATATCTTTTTTACAAATGTACTATTATTTGTTCAATTAATAACAATAATAATTTAACAAAATCGTAAATTTGTACTTTCGCGCCAATAGTACATCCATTATCTCCGCAGCTACTACGTCATAATCTGTTGACAGATGAATACCGATGAACAGCAAGAATGAACGACATGCGCAATGCGATATCTTGTCTTGTTGTATCATGCGGCATGATGGCACAAAATAAATATTTGAGTCTCATGAATCATATATATATTTACCCTTACTGATTCTGTAACGCTCCTTACTTTTCTTATTTTTCTTATTTTAAATAAAAGTAGGCGGTGGGGGTGGGTATTTGAATAAATTTTCAATGTTTGTGTTTTCTCATTATTCAAATACGCACCGCCTATTTTTCATATATTTTAATTTTCTTCAAGGTTCAAACTCTACTATAGTAATGCTCGGCAAGTGTTTTC
Source organism: Cheilosia soror (assembly GCA_949372485.1). Taxonomy (NCBI): domain Eukaryota; kingdom Metazoa; phylum Arthropoda; class Insecta; order Diptera; family Syrphidae; genus Cheilosia; species Cheilosia soror. The sequence goes on from OX443563.1 coordinate 38,954,642, forward strand.
AAAAGGAAATTGCCAAATAAAACCAACCCTTCTTAGGGGGTCAAAGTTTGTACGGGAACATTTTTATTTTTCATCCGATCGACTTCAAACTCGGTTTGTGTACTCTATAATATAAGAAATATGTAGGTATTTTGCTTTGGGCTCGAGTTATTGGCAATGATTTTAATGAGAACTTTTTCATAACTCACGAAGGAGTTTGTCGTATCAATATGAAACTTTGTACATTGATAATACAGAAGTAAAAAGAAGTAAAATATTATTTATACTCATAAATCTAAATTCTAAATCAATAGATACAAAAAAAATAGAAACCGTTTTTAGGCAATATGTACTTTGCTACGAATTTTAAGATCACTGATTTACTAACTGCTCCTCAGGTACTTTAATAGGAAATTTTATTTCGCGATATTTAAATATAAAAGAGAAAACTAACCGATCGTGAAGGAATCTCTGTGGACAAAATCCTGAGGGCTATTAAAATATGAGTCTTCTCATTATTGCAAAATTGCCGCGGGTAGCAGAAATGTATGAAGACGACGTTGTTGAAATTCCCACGGAAATTATTTTAACAGGAGACTTAATTAAGACAATTTTTGGCGATCTGCTGCAAAAGTCAATGCAGGAACTTTCAGAACGAGTCATTGCCGCGCTGACAAATGTGCAGACATTAGAAATGAATAGGAGCGATTCTGTTATCAGTGAAGACTGAAGATCCAAATGATGCACCAAATTTCCCTGTTGAATTCCTCAATCAGCAAACTCCATCCAGCAAGCCACCTCATGTGCTGTACTTAAGCAAGGTGTCATCATCATGTTGCTGAAAAACTGGAACCCTAAAAAAGGACTGCAATGGAACTCGATTGATTGTGGAAGAGCCTGGACGAAATTTGATAAGAGCATGAATTATCACAATGATTCCATTTCCGATAAATTCTAGCATTCGCTGCATTTGAAGACCGGAGTATTTTCACACGGCCAACTGTATGTGGCTTTATCACAATCAAGAGTTGCAAGACAAAAGAAGGTGTATATTGAATCTAATCCACAGCAAGGAAGATTATTAATTAACCAGAGACAATTTACACGCAATGTAGTTTTCAAAGATGTTCTTTAAATAAAATCAATTTGTTTATCAAATATTACTTTGCATACCCAGCGAAGCGGGTACAACCAACTAGTATGAAATAATACGAATTCAAATTGGTTCTAATGTCACTTTGTCACTCGTCAAACAATTAGCTAACAGGATGATTTATTACTAGCTGGCGGATCAAGACAATTTTTTCGGCCAACGAAATATAAATTAAAGGCTTTAAACCCAAGACTCTCCTACATAGATACTAAAATATCCCATCTCATAAGTCGTAGTGGCTACTGTACCACCTGAACGCAGGCAAAGAATTAAAACGTCATGTAGAATTGTCACTTTTGACAATTTGAGTTTCGTCGAAGATTCCGACCGAGGAAAGGCAGAAATTTTCTCAAATTATTAATTTAGGAAATTCAAATTAATTTAGCGATTGAAATAAATCAAAATGATTACAAGCTGTGCAACTAAAAGTTTGAATATACTCGTAAGTTTTTTCTACAATAAATATTCAGCGTTTTCCATCGCAAATTCCCGGGTTATGTAATTGAAATCCTGCTATACAGTCGCATACCATTTCCAATAACAAACAATTTTTTATACAAGCACCTATTTCCTTTATTTTACAGCGATCTGGAATCAGAGCTATCACCACTTCAGCTGTGAACAAAAGCGATCACTTGTTTGTTCATCGCGATACACCAGAGGACAATCCTGATATTGTATTTGAATTCAATGAGGACAACAAAAAGGTATTCCTTTAAAGTCAATAAGCATATTTCATAATCCAATGGTAATTCTGCTTTTTAGCGTGTTAATGCAATTCTTAGCATCTATCCCGAGGGACACAAACGTGGAGCAATGATTCCTCTGCTTGACTTGGCCCAGCGTCAGCATGGTTGGTTACCAATTTCAGCGATGCACAAGGTCGCTGAAATTCTTGACTTGCCAAACATGCGAGTATATGAAGTGGCTACATTTTACACTATGTTCATGAGGCAACCAACTGGTCAATATCATTTACAAGTGTGCACCACAACTCCTTGCTGGTTGCGTGGTTCTGATGATATTTTAAATGTTTGCAAGGTACTTAAAAAAATGAAAAATTTTCTGATTGGTTTTAAAGAAATTACTTGAAATAAAATTTTAGAAAAAACTGGGAATCGAAGTTGGAGAAACTACAAAAGATAGAAAATTTACCTTGTCGGAAGTCGAATGCTTGGGAGCTTGTGTTAACGCGCCAATGGTTGCTGTTAACGACGACTACTACGTAAGTACTTTAAAATAAAAAAATTATATGTTTGTATAACGCGTCTTCAATTTACAAGCACAAAATAGTATTAAATTTTATTTGTTTTATACCTAACACAAGTAATCTTCAGTCAAGTACATATTAGATATCGGAAAGTTTTTTCGGATAAGTTAAATCTTATGCCCAATTCACAACGGCGCTTTGCCGCTTGCGTGCGTTGACAGGCGTTTTAACTTTACCGTACTTTATGTCAACGCACGCAAGCCGCAGTTTTCCAAAACTAATGTGGTTTTCCATTGGGACAAGATCAATCTTTTTTTTGATCCGGATCACTTTTCGTGTTCCATTGGGACAAAAAATCAATCTTTTTTTTTGATTCGGATCACTTTTTGAAGATCTCGATAATTTTCGAGATTTGCACACACTCTCACTAATACCAATATACCTTGCACAGCTGTTTTACGTCATTCGGAATTTGTGTTCAAAACAAAATTACGAAATGCCTCGTGAAAAGCAATTATTCAGAACAAAAACGTAAATAATGGGCATGGACCTAATTTTGGAGCAATTACTATCATCTTCGTCTTCTTCCTCGTCATCTGTGGTCTGTGGATTTCGATTCTTCGTCGATATGATTTACCACATTAAATTCGTATGTTTTCATCGACAAACGAAAAAAATGTGCACAGCTGATATACTGTCTAATAATGCACTAATACATTTAAAAAAGCAGATCAATCTGCCTATCGTGTTCCATTCGCCACGAAAAATCTGAGATCTGAAATAAAAATCTGATGGTCCCAATCAGTGCTGACTTCAAAGATTTTGAAAAAGTCGCAAAAAAAAGGGGATTTGCGTAGAAAAAGGGGCAATACTAATTTGCCCACAAATGTCAGAAAAAAACGAGGGAGTTCACTAAAGTTAAGTGGCTTACGTTCTTATCTCGTTCTATCTTATTGTTGCATTGAACATGGTTATAGCTAAATTGTTAATGCCTAAACTTATGACAATAGGACATAAATAGCTAATAGCTGATACCTCTGGCTGATAGAAAAAGGACGCATTCAGATCCCAATTAATTGTGAAGTAGTTTCGTGAAGCATTTATTATGTCACATTTCGTATTTCATACAAAAGGGTGTTTTTTTTTCCAAAATGGGAAGAACTATCAACGAAATACAGAAAAGGGGCAAATATGGACAATTTTGGAAAAGTCGTCTCATTGGGGATAGAAAGAAAAAAAAGGGGCAAACTGCAACTTTAGTCGCATAAAGTCAGCCCTGGTCCCAATGGAAAACGACATAAATGCCGCTTCAGAGCTTTGGCGCGTTGAGAGACTAGAGTATGAGAGATTGAAAGTTCTGTTTGGTTTATGTTAATATACCCCAATTCAGAGCAGAATGCAAGTCTACTCCTTTTTGCTTATACCTGTTATTTTTAATGCACGATTTAAGAGGAAATTTGTTCAGAATAGTAAAAAATTCATAAATAAATAACAGTTATTGTATTTTCACTTTTCTTGTCGTGGAATATTTTTGTGGCAGAATTGTCTGGTGCATGAAATATACATAGATACACAGGTACAAGCCTTCCTATGCAAGTCCTTTCAGGCGAGGCAGGTAGATGTTTAGTTTGGTTGAGAAAATGTGGATAAATTACACCGAAAATCCCTTCCCTTTAAATTGTGAATTGATTACTTTGTGGAATACTTGAAAAACGATTTAAGTGTGCAAGATTACCAAATAGCCAGCATATTTTATCTACACTGTGGAAAGAAGTTCAGTCACTAAAATACAGAGGTGCAATTTTGTTAAAATCTTGCCTTCTAAAATCTATTAATAAATTATCAAATATGGATACCGACGATCTACTCGATTTTTCAATTCATATTTATATTTTATTTCAGTTATATTTATACATCTGGTGATATGCTGGACATTCGGACGAATGCGGTCGCATGTACTGCTTCTCGTCGCTCGCTGGGATTTTACCGCATCCGGTCACCTATCCCCAGTAATGACAATGCATATTGAAAGGATTTTATGACCCTCTAATTAGGGTCATTTGCCTGGTATTAATTAAATACACGAACATTTTTTTTGCTATATTTCCGCGAAGATCTTGCTGTCCTGTCCAGACATTTTTTTATATTCCTATGGCTGGACTTCAAAACCTTCCCGCCTATGGAGTTTACAGGGAATCTTCGATATAGGACGGAGAATTCCCGTGAATTTAGGTCAAAGTCAGTACGCATATTCATGTTCATTGTCCCGATAGACCAAAAAAAATATGTAGCTATATCTACCAAAGGATTTCAATTCATTGGCACGAGCAAAAAAGCGGGTACACCAAGTAATAAATTAATACCAATCATTTGCACATAGCAGAAAATTAGATTTTCCCTCGACTAGAAAAAGAAACTATAAATATTCTAAACAAAAATGTTTATTTTGTTTATCAATAATTGTATAAAGCACAGAGTAGTTTCAGAGAAAATTAAAATTTCAAAAGCGTGCGCATAACATTTGGGCACGTATTTTTTTGTTCAACAATCTGAAGAAATCACTAGTAGCATTACAACAAAAATAATATTCGTCATTTCCACACAGTAAAATAATTAATTTGTATTGCAAAAACCTCATATTCTACTAAAAACGAGTACGTAGATACCCTAAGTGGATCCATGCAACTCCAACAATGAACGGCATTGCTCTATCACATTAAATATTATCAAATCGAACAAACCAAACCGAAAATGAAATGTCAAAGCCTCCCAACGCACCTGAAAGTAGAGAGTTGCTCTACTTGGGCGTCGCGTTGGACTTTACGATATTTACGATCTAAACGCGACCCGAAGCCTGACGCCGCATTTTGGCTTGCACCATATGAAAGCATTGGTTCTACTTTATCTGTCAACGCACGCAAGCGGCAAAGCGCCATTGTGATTTGGCTTTAAGAGCCGAACTCTGGCCCTCGCAGCTTACAACAGAAATACAAAGAGCAACATGAGTGATCCTCACAGTGAAGGGCTAGGACTAGGCACTAAGACCTGGGGAACCTCACAGTCAAAACTTAAACCAATTCTCCCAAACACATAATTGCCCTACAGAACCTAAAAATGGTTTCAAATTTGTAGAAAGCAATCCCTAAACTGTGAACTACCTTCTGAGGTGCTTATTACTGTGCTTCTACTACTTACAATATTTACAGGCATCCTTATTCGTTAAACGGAATCTCCTATGCCTAGCATGCTTCCTCAGAAGGCAATGCGCAGAGTACACCTATCTCATTTCGTACATTGATCTGCTGAGTTTTAACAATTGTTCACATTTTTTCCCGATCCTTTTGTATGTTAGGCCCGCCTTATTGGTGGTTTTCTCCAGAATAATTCTCTTTGACACTGCCTTTTGGTAGTCTTATGCTCTCAATTTTTTAATTTTACTGAAGCTGGCTCCGTTTTTGCCGGACCTTTCGTTACCATCAATATCATAGTGGCCATTAATCCCAATTTAAGTAGTTGCGCATCTTTGGGTCCGTCCAGAACACACTTTATGTGTGCGAAAGGCTCATTTCCACGTTTAGGTCTATTTCTCTTTAGTAAACATACCTCACTAGTATAGACCGAAATTTTATTTTCGCTCGAAACTATATTCATTTCCCAATCCTCTTTATCTAGGAATAGTAAGTACTTCGTTCGGTATGTCGAAGTCAAGTGAACCAAGACTTTCATCTGTTTTATCGGGGATTTTGAAGAACGATTCCTATGGAGCGGGGTATGGAGCTATGTCCTATAACATAACCGACTTTGAAAAGTCCTTTGGAAAGTCGTGAGAACTTTGCATTTTTGATGAAACACATCGCATTTTACTTTGCAGGAATTAAATTGCAAATTTGCAAAATGCAAAGTGAAAAGTGTTGGTGAAATAGGGCCCAGGTCTGTCTTTTTCTTTTTCCTTTAGCACATTCTATCTGATCTTGCTAAGGGCCAATTCCTGTGTTTAGAAATTAACGAAATTAACTAGAATCGCCACATCATCTGCGCAGGCAGTCACAAGTCACGTTAAACCCTGTGTTGCTAAGTTTTTTTTAAACCTCCCTATGGAGTGTCTCTTGAGAAATTGATTTCTTGTGACGATCATCTTTGCGATTGGTATTGGCTCTAAATTTATCCTTTCCAAGCCGCTTTTAATTGTCTCCCCCTTAACGTTATTGAAAACCACTTCATTGTCTAAAAAGGCAGCCAGTGCAAATGCCTGACTGTGAAGGCTCAATTTAAATTCAAATCAAATTCAAATTCTGCGTGAATTATGGGATACCCTTTATATAGTGATAGTCTTATTCGATATTAGCGTCAACATTTAAAGACTCTCCCTTTTAAAATCCTTTTGCCAAATAAATGTATCATTGGCCCATTATATTGACCGCTAGTCGTCTAGCAATCCCTAGAGATCTAGCGGCAGCGTGCTATTAGAACCATTTTGAATTCTTTTATTTCATCTTCATGATAGTCAAAAATGTATTTTGTGCCATCATGTCGCATATTTATTAATTTTTTTTTATATGGAGTTTGGCATGCCGCAGTCAATGGAACGCGGCCATTTTCATATATCAATCATCAATCATTAACATACTATACAGTCATGGACTGCTAGCAGCCAATTTTTCGTTGAAGCAAACATAGGTTAGGTTAAGTTAAAAAAGGGGTATAAAAGAGATGTCTCATACCATAAGGGCCCATCGCTATCCCTAGGGGTAACCAATTGCAGTGACCTACAATGGAAAAACACCTAAACACTTGCCCTTGAGAAAGCCCCAATTTCCCTGCAAAAACCAAGTAGCCCCTTATAGTTGGTATTGTCTATCAGCAATAGCAAACATAAGCACTAGCTCATTTCAATAGCAGTCCATGTATAGTGTCAATGATATCAATTTCTATCAATTCCATTAAATTGTTTCTGGTTTCTTACTTTAACCGCTTGAAAAGAATCGAATCAGTCATTTTTCATTACGTTCACTAATTTGTTAACGAAATTTGTCACTAATTTGTTAACGACAAAAATAGTTTTTTTTTTTTCTTGTCGTTTTATGACGTTCAACGCCTTACAGAACGACAGTGAAATTTCTCACATGACGTTCGACGTAAACTAATGGGATCAACAAGGCGTTCAACGACAAAAAAACGCCTCTCCAAATTCTGAATTGGCGTGTTTTAAATCGTCGTAAACGCCACTCGGAATAAGGGTGAATGCCTAAGTAATGTAGTTAAGCCTTTAACATTTCGTGCTTTAGAATGGACACTGAATGGACTGCGCTACATACTTAAAAATCGGGTGGGGAGAGATAGGGAGTCTTTGTTCAGTGGTGCTGCTCAAAAAAATAAAGAGTTATATGTGAGTCACTCTAAATAATTTGTCTCTGCTGTGATTGAGTCGTAGCTGTCATCGTTAGCAGCTCCAAAATAAAGACATCAACCCATTTTGTATACTTACTTACTTACTTACTTAGATGGCGCTACAGTCCGGGGTGGACCTGGGCCTCAACCAACACGCCTCTCCAGTTAGCACGATCTTTGGCTTACTGCCTCCAGTTGCGCACTCCAAGTTGGTTGAGGTCCCCTTCCACTTATGCGCGCCACCTAAGGCGAGGTCTTCCTCTACTGCGTTGTCCCTCCGGGTTGGAATCGAAGACTCTTCGGGCCGGAGCGTTGGTGTCCATTCGCTCTACATGTCCTAGCCATCTTAGTCGACTGATACGTACTTTTCTGACCAAGTCGATGTCGCTGTACAGCTCGTAGAGCTCGCTGTTAAATCTCCTCCTCCAAAGCCCGTCAACGCAAACGGGACCGAAAATCACTCGAAGAATTTTGCGTTCGAAGCGCCCAAGGAGATCTTCATCCGCTTTTGACAACTTCCATGATTCTGCGCCATAAATCAGGACGGGGTCTTATATAGAGTCTCCTTGGTGTTTCTCGACAAGGCCTTACTAATCAATTGCCTTCTTAGGCCAAAGTAACAGCGGTTGGCAAGTGTAATTCTTCGCTTGATTTCTGATGTGATGTCATTTTCAGAATTAATAGCGGAGCCGAGGTAGACAAAGTCCCGAACTACCTCAAAGTTATAGCTGTCTATCGTGACGTTCTGTCCGATTCGTCGATGTTGTGTGTCCCTTCTTGTTGACAGCATATATTTCGTTTTGCCCTCATTCACCACTAAACCCATTTTTGCCGCCTCTGTACTGATACTTGCAAACGCACCAGTGACAGCTCGCTGTGTTCTGCCAATGATGTCGATGTCGTCAGCGTATGCAAGTAGTTGCACAGACTTTTGGAAAATTGTGCCCCTGGTGTTGGCTTGCGAGTTTCGCACAATTTTCTCAAGAATGATGTTGAAAAAGTCACATGACAGCGCATCACCTTGTCTAAAACAAATGGTTTCAGGCGTTCACACAGTACGGGGGACAGGATTTTGTAAGCGATGTTAAGGAGACTGATGCCTCCATAGTTGGCGCAGTTTAGAGGGTCTCCTTATGTTCCTTTGTGAATATTGAGGTGAGGAAACCGTGTGCTTGCTATAGTACCATTACGTCCCGCAGCAAAGTCAATTAGCCTAAGTCCGTTTCCAGACGTGGTGTCGTGTAGGCTGTGCTTTCCGATAGTGCTACCAAAGATGTCCTCCTTTCCTATTTTGGCGTTAAAATCACCTAAGACGATTTTAACGTCGTACTTAGGACATTGCTCATATGTTTTGTCGAGGAGCTCATAGAAACATTCTTTGGTAGCATCGTCCTTATCTTCTGTGGGGGCGTGAGCGCATATCAGGCTGATGTTGGCGAATTTAGCCTTGATGCGGATAGTTGTAAGGCGCTCACTAACGTGTCGAAAGCTCAAGACTTCTTGCCTAAGTCTGCCGCTTCACCGTAGTAGATGTCACAGGTTTTCATCCTTCTTTTGCCGGGCCCATCCCACCGCACTTCATGGATGGCGGTGATATCTGCCTTGTAGCAGTCTAGGGCCTCCGCTAATTGTTCGGCTGCACGCGGTCTGTTCAGGGTTCGAACATTCCACGTGCAGATCCGAAAGTCATTGTCCTTTTTTCGTTTTGCAGGGTCGTCAACAGTAAATCCATCCATATCCGAGGCTTTTGGTTGCTTCGTAACTGGTGGTGTTTTCCGTGGTTGGGTAGTTAACCCCACGCACAACCCCTAACCTGGAGGGCCAGGCCCTTTCTATGACCCCTTGGATGAAAGGGGCCGGATATTCCGGAGTCAGTAACCCGCTTCGGGGATTTGAGTGCTGCCGTTGACCCATTAAGGTCTCTTCCAGGGATGGTGGCCATCTCTATTTCAACACCCTGACTAGTATTGAAAAATCCTTAATGACCTCAGCTCCAAATATGTCGAAGTAGCTCATTAAAGTATCTGCCATGCCAACTGTTGACGTCACCGTTGATTCAATCGTGTGAATTCTTCCGCCGCACGTCCTCTTTCTGAGGGGCTCATGTTAGACTTCTGAGATTCGAGCAGACAGTCAGTTCCGACAGAGCATTATAGTGTTGCTATTTTCTTTGTGTTTAACGCTCGCGCTTATAAGTTTAGCAAGCCAAGCCTAGATGGGCGAGACCAGTACTCATTTTGTATAGAAACTCTATATTCAGCTACATATAGGTTCCAGAAATCATGTGAAATCAAAATTGCAAATCGAGTGAATTTGTTTTCAGTGTTCTGCATTTCGAGCGATTCGGAAACTGCGAAATTTTTTCGAAATCACACTTTCAATTTGCCTCAATTCCGAAAATTTTAAAATCGAAATCAAATACAGTGAAATGTAGAATACAAAAATTAATTTCCGATTTCATTTCGAGTGAACAATGGAAGTTAAAATAAAGACATTTTTGTATTAAAAAAACGCTTAAAACAAATACCAGTATAACAGTTAAACCCCTCGCGAAAGTCTGCCAAACATTCGAGAGTGTAACTTTCCTGCGGCCCTACTCTGTACCTAAGCGAAATTTGGTACTCTCTATTTCGAAAGCGAAATGAAATCTCCAAATGAAATTTTTCTATTGACCAAGGGGAATCTCTAAATGTCAAAGGATATACGGAGAAAATTGAAAGTATTACAGAGTACGAATTCAAAAGCGGAACGAAAAGCTGTTTCGAATAGGATTGACTTTCGGAACAAAATAGAGTCGGGCCCCTGGAAAAGCTTCTCAATTCAGTCGTTCGGGCTCATAAGAGCTCACACAAACAGATGGTTATGAGAAGCTAGGCCTAGGGTGCCTACGCCGAGCTGTTGGGCCAATAATTTTTTTTATAACAATAAAAGGTCTTGCCTTGCGTAAGTAAGCTACACCTTTTCTAATGATTGTTTTAGACCACGATATGTGCCATATTTAGTCTCCGACACGATTTAACATTAAATTGAATTAATATAGAATACATGGGACAGTAAGTCCCATCTTCTAAATGTATAATTAAATTTTTCTGACCGTTTATAACTTATTTTAGGAAGATTTAACAGCCAAAGACATGGAGAATATCCTCGAAGATTGTAAAGCAGGAAGAATATCCAAGCCAGGCCCAAGGAACGGACGCTTTGCCTCTGAGCCAAAAGGAAATCTTACATCATTAACAGAAGAGCCGAAAGGTCCAGGCTTTGGCCTTCAATCCGCGTTAAACTAGATCATTTTTTGAATGTATTGTTCAATGTTGAAAAATAAAAATAAAATAAATTTTAAAAAATAAAAATCCAATCATCATCAACAATTTTTTTTAAGTTTACGACAAACACCAACGGAAATAAATGAAGTCCGGCCGTTAAATGGCAAGTTCGGGATATCCGAAGACGTACCTTGGCTACAACAACGTAGTGGTCAGAGTTAATTTTGGCCCCTCGGAACGTTCGAACATCCATAATATGTAGGAAGAGTGCATTGCACCGATCGGAATGTGGTCGCCTCCGTTATCGGAGGTGGTGTCGTGTAGGCTGTACCTTCCAACAGAACTACCAAAGATGCCCTCTCTTGCTATCTTTGCATTAAAATCACAGAGGGCAATTTTAATGTCATAGTTAGGGCACAATAGCAGTCGCCATAATAAATATCGCAGTCCAGGGCCTTTGCTAGCTGTTCGGCTGCACGCGGTCTGTTAAGGGACCTAACATTTCACATGCAGATCCGAAATTTGTTGTCCTTTTTTCGTTTGGCAGGTTAGTCAACAGTAAAATCATCCGTATCCGAGGCTTGTTGCTGTTTCGGATCTGGGTTGTTTTTCCGCAGCCGGGCAGTTTCCCCGGCGTACAACCATCAACCTAGAGGGTCAGGCAGGCCCTTTGTTGGAACCCTTGGACAAAAGGGGCCGGATTTCTCCGGTGTCAGTAACCCACTTCGGGGATGTGAGAGCTGCCGTTGGCCCATAAAGGGTTCATCCGCCACAATCTCTGCTTCAGGACCCTGACTAGTCCTGAGAAATCCTCACTGACCTCAGCTGCAAATATGTCGAAGTAGCTCAAGTAAGGTATCTGCCACATTGACTGTTGCCGTCACCGTTGATTCAGTCTAGTGAATTCATCCGCCGTACGTCCTCTTTCCGACAGAGCATTATAGTGTTGCTATTTTCTTCGTGTTTAACACTCGCGCTTATATGTTTAGCAAGCCAAGCCCGGGTGGATGAGTACCACTGGGAGGTAAAATAACCACAATTGATATGTATGTAAAGTTACAACAGCTGGGCACCGACTAGTTGATGCACAGCCAAAAACTGATGGCTATAACCGACGCCTAAGTGGCCTAGATTTGTGTCATAATTATTTTTTAGTTGTTCGTATAGCATATAATTAAAATAAAGCCGTTTAACTTAGTCCGTGTTACATTTATTATTTTGTACTTTTTAATTTATTATTGTGATACCACGAAAAGGAAATGTGTTTAGGAGGCTTTCGGATGTGTGTGTTTGTCAGATCACCCAAGTCGCTGTAATGGAAGGCTCCCAAGTGAAGCTTCCTTTACGAGAGAGAGCTGGGCAGGAACAAAGAAGGTGAGTAATAGTTTCCTCCTCTTATTCATCCATACAGCTTCTGCAAAAGTCGTTTGCGAAAAGACCTAATGTCCAGTAATGACATATATTGTGGTTCCGATATGCAATCTGTTGAGAGAAATCAATTTCTTAAAGCGCTTCCAATCCAGCTTAGGCCAAATTTGTTTTGTCACTAGACAAGTGGTGACACTTGTCCAACTAAGATTTGCACTCTCTATAGCATCCAGGGGGCGGATCGCTTTTCATGACGGATTGGTATTTTTGTATTCCCAAAAGCGATTCAATCCGACGGATTGCTGGCGGATTTATTACGGATAAAAAATAAACTAAATTCTCGTGAGGGGAAAAAGCTGTCAAATTTTTGGGAAAATAAATGGAAAATTGGAAGTCTATTTGGAAAAAACTGGAAACCACAGTTCGCATTTGAGAAGCAAAAGCGAAGACGATCGAAATCGAAATATCGCTTAAAATACGATCCCCCGCGCATTTGGGAATAACCCCCAGCTTCAGTTTTTGTTTACATGTAAGGATAGGGTGCCTTTATGCGGCAGGATGGGTTGAGTTGTTCCTATTCTGGCCCGGCACCCAAATTAGGTGAATGTTGAACTGTTAGGCTATCTCTGTTAGAGACGATACGCTGTCGAGAGTTACTATAATACTCGTATGAATCTGTTGAAAATCTCACACCTTGCGAAAAAAGAGATGAAGAGGCGAAGAAAACCGAGAGAACGACAATAAACAAAAACACCTCGTAGCAACAACAACGCACAGAGGTTGGTCTTCTCCTCCGTCCTAATCACCAGTTGGCGGGCTTGTACACGTCGCTCAATTAGCGCAAGTGGTAGTCACTTGGTCAATTGAAAAAAATCGAGCTGCAAGTTCACTTCCTGACAGGGGAAAACAGAAATGTCTTCCCAAGTATATATCATACGGAGAATTGACTGTCAGAATTCAAAAACTATTCAAACAATAACTTAAAGAAGTCCTGATGATGAATTAGTGGTGTAGTTCGAAATAGCTATCATTCCTACCAAAGTGACTGTGTCTACGAGTTGTTGTTAACGTAATTCTCTCTAACAATAATTCAGAGACTGAAATTCAACAAAATTTCCCAACAGAAATTGTCAGGGGGCCAACTATGTAATTCGATTCTACTTTCGATTCTATTCCAAAGTTGGTTCCGATTCTACTTTCAAATCAATCAATCAAATCAAAAGTGTCGCAAATACGTACATACATCATGGTATTCGTTCCGAAAGAAAAATTCTCCGATTTTGTACGAATCGGAGAATTTTGCTTCATGGTCATCGTTCCGATAAGCTGTTCGGAACATTTCTCCGACAATACGTAACGCACACCGGCAGTCTACGTTTCAGTGCGATGGGTTGCGTTTTTTGCACCTGGTTTTGACAGCCACACGTCAATTTTTCTCCGATTGTCTCCGACATCTGTTCATCGCGGAAATATTTTAGTGAATAAAATGCGTTGATGCATGATCGGAAAACGGATACTTTGAACGCAAATTTGGTATCCGACTGGATTTGCGTTGCGGAGAAAAGTACTCTCCGAACGGATACCATGATAGGGCCGATAATGTAGCTTTGAAGTCAACAGCATGTAGACATTGGGACCATTCGGTGACGTAAAAATGACGTCAGTGCTACATACGTATGTGCTGCTACATACACCCCCACCAACACAGTATTTGGTTTTTGCGCCGTAAGTGTAGAAGTGAACTGATTTATCTTCTGAGAAAGTATTCTCATTCCAGATTGCTCTAGAGGGGATGGTGACGAAAAAGGACTTAAAGATCAGAAGTTGTCATATTAGACACTAAATACGCATACCAAGATTCATCGGAATCGGTTGAGTAGAAGTTTGGGGAAAATATTTTGCAAGATTTGAAATAAAAAAGTAGGCGTGTATATTTTCTTGCAGTGTTTCCCTTAAAATATCTATTTATTGTAAAATATTAAAATAATTCGTCATAAATATTGTACCCATATTGTAGATGTAAGAACTATGCTCTGTACCTACCTCTTAAGCTAAATAATTATTAATTTGTAAAACTACTTCATGCTGCAAATAAATTGAACTATTGACTAAGCCGCTAAGTAGATAATAATTATCAAAGGTTGACGATCGACCTGTGGCCTATTTCACCAAATTACAATTATAATTACAAATTTGTATTTGTTGATTACATTTTCAAATTTGTTAACTGATTTTCTGTTTCACATAATACAAAACTTAATTCCAACAAATTTGTTAAAAAGAGAAGAAAATGAAGGGAAATTGTATTTGTTATTTACAAATAGCAAAAAAAACTGTTTCACCGTTTATTATTCAGAGTTGTAAACAACAACTGTTTTTAACATTTTTGTAATTCTTCTAATTGATAATATCAAAGAACAAATTTAACAGAGAAAAATGTTTTACACGGCAAATTTTCTAACCTGTTAGAAATTGATGTATCGGTATCGGTGTCAGTGAAAAGTTTTTTTTCAGACTGCCTTAAGGACTGTTCACATGAGAGCGACCAACTACCTACGAACGAACGAATATTCACGAGTTTGGACACATAAGCACTTTTCATGGTCGCGACAGTTCACGAATTTCAGACATCAGAAATTTCTCTAGTGTTTTAATAATATGGATTGCGAATAATCTTTGACAATTCGCGTCGAATTTGTTGTCATTCGCGGAATTTTGGAATTCGAAATTTCGTTGTTTAAATTATTTTTAAACTTGTTTTCTTAATAGGTACATTTTGATGGGATAATTAATTATTCATCTCTTGGAATAGTAAAATGTGCAATTTTCTGTTATAAATGCATCGAAAATGGTTTCTGCGCATTTCATCAATTCGTTCGTTCGCTCTCATGTGAATGATCGTTTAACTCCTCTGTCTTAGCACGTTTAACCCGAAACTTTTCATTAAAAACAAAATAATCTGAAATGTCGTAGTTAATTCGTGGTCATAAGTTTGTCTTCGTCTATTTAGCAAAAACTTACACTTATTTGTAAAATTTCTTGATTTGGTGAAACACAAACTTGAAAAAAATATGAATTTTAACATATCTGTACATGTAAGCAACAAAGAAATTTAACTTTTGGTGAAACGGAAAAAAAGAAATTTCTACAAATTTCCCTTTGTAAACAACAATTGTAATACAAAATTTTTGTGAAACAGAAAAAATCGATTTTTGAACAAATTTGTTAAAAAAATGCCTGTAAACAACAATTTGTAAGTTGGTGAAATAGGCCACTGATCGACCTAGCCTGTTTTAATTGTAATATCGTTTGGGATTGACTAGCTTTAGATTTTTGTTCTATTTGGATCTTGTTTCTATTGTTTCAAATGTTTTAAACTAGATTCTGCCTGAAGAAATAGCGTTCGTTTTCCAATTTAAAGTCTCTGGCCCCCTATTGTGAGTGTCGATAGTTGAGCGACAACATCGATCGATAACTGTGATTGTCGATTGCGATTGATATTTGTCGATTTGACAGTCGCTTGTAGTAGATTACCAATGTTTGGTCGATGCTTTCTCTTGGAAGTGAACAAATTTTGTGCGTACAAATAGCTGAAATAAATCGACGCAATCGACAATTGTCCTGACGATCTCTGATCCACAATCACAATAAGGGCCTCTGCGTAGTCCTGAAACTAGGCGATTATATAAAAAACGAAACGGAAACCTCTTTTGCTTTGCAAAAAAATGGCAAAAATCGAGAAAAGAAGAGTAGATTACACCCAAAATTCCTTCTCTTTTCTGCTCACTTAAACTCGACCTGTGTCGACCGATACGACTTTCACGGGAAGGCATGTATGGCCCTGGCCAAAGAATATGAAAAACTACAATGAGAAAGCAGTGGTTGTTTTCCTTTCGCAAGAAACGAAAATGTCTTCGTTTTAAGAAATAAGTGAAGAAATTAATGAAGAGAGAGAGCACAGCTCGGATAATATTTCAATAAAGAGAATCTGCTTACGTTCGACCAGACCATGTACACCGACGTAAGATGAACGCTAAGCACGCATAGTTGTCACAAGAGAACACCTATTTTGATAATAAAATGGTTTAACGCTGAACTTGCCATGGCGATTCGTCTGCAAAATAAAACAAAATTTAAAATTATCAACAGATAAGAGAACATGGTCACCATCAACTATCAAAACCTACCCGCGCCTATAGAACCTTTTATATAGATTATTTTCTATCGTAAATTAAATCCCTCAGTTATATTTTTTACGGAGCATGCAACTTGTCATTTAGCTTCATACCGCCAACAGACAGACGTAGAGTATAGTATGCAGTGATTGTTTGTATATTTATTGATTTTAACAAATATTTGTTCACAACAAGGATTCATAACAGAACTGACCGTTTATAATTAATGTTTGCAGGAAGACATGGAGAGCATCCTTGCAGATCGTAAGGCAGGAAGAATATCCAACATCAGAGAGCCAACAGGTAATTTCTGTTCCTTCTTTAATCGAAAAGTTAAAAGATTTCTGTTTGGCCTTTAACCTGCTTTGAACTAGATGATGACTTTTAGAACGCATTTATGAAACTTGTAAAAATAAAAGAAAATAAATTTTGAACATCAAAAGTTGTTCCCATTTTATCTTCTTATAACTGTACGTTTCAATGATACGACATACAATTTTGTGAAAACTACAGAAAGTGTTAATTATTTTATATTTTCTCCAGTACCATTGCATTTTAATTTAGCTCGCGCAATACTTAAAATCTAAGTAAAGCCCAAATGCAAATGTCAATTCAATCGCTATCCGCATACTGTATCCTGGAGGGGAGACAAAAAAAAAAGAGTCTCATTATATGACGAGGGGAAATTTAAATCACAAACCTACCTCTGCTTTCCAGTGCCCCGTTTGGATTTGCGAGCACCTTTCTCTGCCTTGAGGAATGCTTCTGATACCATTCGCTTTGTTTTCTTAGGCTCCTCTCGCAACTCTTTGTACGAGATGTCCTTTTGGGAGTCGATTTTCTTGAGGAATTTCTGGATAAGTTCGTCGCAATTTAAATGTTCCTCTGGTTCCCATGTGTCGAACTTAGCTGAGTATCCCTTCCAACGAATGCGGAAGAGGCGACCTTTCTTCTCATCAGAATGATCAATGATTTTGTCGACTTCCCATTGCTTTTCCGGATCTTCACCATCTTTCTTTCCCGTTTTAGCTGCAGCTTTCTTCGATGCTGGCTTGGCTTTAGGTTGTGCTTTTGAAACTTTTTTCTAAAAAATTCAAATAAAAAATACAAATTTTACAGTTCGTGAAGAGTTTGCCTTTTGTGATGTTAATTTTACTTTTTTGTTGAATTTGTCAATTAGATCTTGACAGGACAGTGTACCTTCTTCCTCCCAAGTATCATCATTTGGCCCATATCCTTTCCATCTGATCAAATAGTAGGATACTCCTTTTTCAACTTTATGATTGACAATGTCCTTAACCTGAAATGTATGACTTTTAATTATATTCGAGGCATCTGGATAATTTGAGAATTATATTAAAAAATAGAATGAAGCAATGCAATAAGAAGTGTTAACAATACCGTTAATGCTGGACTTAACAAAAAACATCACGTATTTGTGCTATTCATTGATTTTAGCAAAGCTGTCGATACTCGACTCACGAAAAGCTACTGGAAAATGTTAGCAGAAACGGCTTAAGAGGAGTACTAGCTATCTGACTGATAGAACGATGAAAGTCAAGGTTTTGGATGCAGTGAGTAGTGGAAAAGCAATCGAATATGGTGTCTCACAAGGTTCCAAATTGGGTCCTATTCTGTTCATACTATTTACTAACGAACTTTTAAGATTATTTAAAAAGGGTACTTCTTATGCCTATGTCCCGATGACATTGCAATCGTGGTAAAACACAAGTATTTAAATTCTGCCAAGGGAATATTACAGAACGAATTCAACGCCGTCTCGAATTGGTGTCGACGAGCATTTCCTGTGGCGAGAGCATATAAATGTCCTGCGTCTTCAGCTAAAGAGGACAATTTTTGCAATGGTGTATATTAGGCGATATTCAAATGTTAAAGTGCTAAATCAGGTGCAAGCTGAGTCGCGCATAAGACACCGCACCCTGGCCTGGGGAAAGGCGGCATTTAGACAAAATATCCAACCGACAATATCGTCTTATTAAAACTATCAGAATTGCTGCACTACATAACCGACCAGCGTTTTCTGCAACCTATACGCCACACGATAAATACAAGAAGACGAGCCCAACAGATGTTAGACGTTCCTGAAACATAAAACCTTTACGGAAATCGAGAGCTTACAATACCCAAACTACTCAATGCACTTCCTACATTTTTTAAAGTCATTCCAAATTTTAAGAAAAGAAAAAAAAGAGTTAAAAAAGTACATATTTACTTGAATTGCTTTTTGTAAAGTAAAATTATAAATATTAAACAGGGCCGATCTGTTCAGAGCTGGTTAAATCTGCGGTTAGGTTATCATAGATTTAGTTTAATCCATGGTTATGAATCTTTGGAAAATGTGTTTGTTCACGAGCAACAGGTGGAATTTCTTTGTTAAAATCTACAGCTATATTGTGAAGAGTTGACGTTGCAACAATAACGTCTTGGACTGTCTAATTCTCATTTGAAGTGACAAAACTGGAAAACGCCTTTTCCAAACACCAAATTGCCGCTCGACTACATTCCGAGTTCTTATTATTGACTCATTGTACAACCGCTCTACTGGATTATTGCATTCAGCCAATGGTGTTGCCATGTACGATGTGTTAGCATATCCGGAATCAGCAACAAGAATATAGTTTTTGAAATCTTTTCGTTCTAATTTCATCTAGAGTATTTTCTGTGTATGTAATTTCGTAATGTGTAATGTGTAATATGATAATACACAACAGTTGGATAATGGCATGATCCTGGCCATCGTTCAACAATGTTCAAAAATTGCAAATCAGCCGAACTAACACTCTGTACATTGAGTGAAAAGAAGCCTTTTTTGTTTCGAAAATGCTCTGCATTATGCCCACCTAAAAAAGTTTGTAAAACTCGTTTTGTTAGATTGTACATGACTACAATCAATTGCACCAATTGTTCGCGGAAACTTCGCGAAATTGTAAAAAGCGTAACTTGCTTCTGCCAATTCTGTATCAGATCGTAGCATTTTAATAAAATCCTTTCTTAGTGAAGCGATTGCGCAGAAAACTCTTTGAATGGTAACAGAAACAGTAGCTTTGCAAACACCAAAAAAATCTCCAACTGATATAAGCATAGTACCTAATGCATAAAATCGAAGTGCAATTAGAAGTTTCGCTATGGGAATTATATTGCGGTTTCTAAAAACAAATATTAGGTAATCGCTAATTTTTGGAAAACTGAAACACACCTTTCTCTTTTATCTTGCAATTTCCATTTTGCGTTTACTCTTTATTATATTAATTTTTCTTTTATACCGATTTAAACCAGAAAGTATTTTGTCACAAGCTTGAACAAACAAAATTCCAGAATATCCTTGGTTAAATCCCCTTAACCGACCAAAATCGGCTGGTTAACGATTTCTCGGGTTAGCTAACCAAATAATAGATTCTCTGATTAAAATTTGACTGAACAAACAGATTCTATGGTTATCAGCTTGAATAATCGTTGATTAGAGTTAACCAAAGATGAACAAACCGGCCCTTAATGTGTAATGAAATATGTAATTTTAAATTTAAAAATTACTTCAAATCTAAATTTCTATACAACCACCTGCAGAGAAGCACTTTGCTTTGCGGGTAAAATTATATAATCACCCCTATCGTTGAATCCGCCGCGCCGGGGAGAATCATTCACGGAAAAAAAATATTTTGGTATCGTCAAATCCGCAAGGTGAACACTTCCCCGTGTGGGTAATGTGCTCGTATCGTTGAAAACGTTCAAATCGAATTTTTCCCAAACAAAATGACATTTCTCGCCCCTATCAAACTGACTCATTGCATAATTCATAGATCTTCTTGCTTGTCGTGAGAATTTTTTTTAAGGAAATGTACATATAAAAGAGCTGCTTTATTAAGCCGAACATTTGTATTAATCTGTGCAGTATTGAACTTTATTAAAATAAAAAAAAATAAACAGTCTAAAAACACATTTCATCTGGAAGTTCCATGAAATCATTCACTGCTCCTCTGTCTCCTGTCTCGCATTCTTCTCTAAGACCACCGCACATTTCGTTCTTCCTCTTATGATTTCAAAAATAGAGCTATCGTATCCACTATTATATTAAACACTTTATTATTTATTTAAATCATTTTTAAAACAAACTTTTCATATGCATCCGACAAATGAAGCTACTTGTGTAGACAAATAAAAGACAGCCGTTTTACTTGAAACTACTTTTCCCAAAAACGTTTCGATAAGGAAACGTTTCCGACGGATTCCGCGATAGCAGTAGAAGGTGAAAGGGAATCGAATAGGTGAGGTGAAACTTAATTCCGACGGATTCCACGATAGGGGTGAGTGTAAACGATGCTTTAATAAAAATATTTAAGTCTGAAAAAAATCAAAAGAAGAGTATTTCTTGCGCCAACGGAACGGTTTTAAAAGTGATTTTCTTGATTCCGGGCGGAAAACGACATACGTGTTTTCTTAATCAACTCTGCCGCTCTGACTAAATTTTAAACATTCTCACCATGAGTTAGCTTGGCCTACATACCTTCCCTTTGGCGTATGGTTAAAGTCGTGTTCATACCAAAAATCGGTAAGACTGACTATACTCTCGCCAAAAGTTTCAGACCCATAAGTCTGTCTTCCTTCCTGCTGAAAAGCTTGGAGAGACTGGTTGAGCTGCACATGCGCAATGTTGCTCTTCGATTGCATCCTCTTTCTGAGACGCAACATGCTTATCAACGCGGAAAATCCTGTGAAACTGCGCTTCAGAACCTCGTTGGTAGGATCGAAAGTGCTCTTGATCGGAAGGAGTACGCGTTGGGTATTTTCGTCGATATTGAGGGTGCTTTTGATAATGCGACCTTTGATAGCATGTGTAATGCAGCCAGACATCACGGTATAGATGAAACGTTGGTGTTGTGGATTAAAGCAATGCTAATGCACAGAACGTTGATTGCCGAAGCGGATTGTGGCAAATGCGTCATGACAGGGGTAAACAGGGGC
This sequence comes from Cheilosia soror, assembly GCA_949372485.1. NCBI lineage: Eukaryota > Metazoa > Arthropoda > Insecta > Diptera > Syrphidae > Cheilosia > Cheilosia soror. Next base: position 38,976,161 of record OX443563.1, read on the forward strand.
TGCCCTCAAGGTGGTGTTTTGTCTTCCCTCTTATGGTGCATGGTAGTAGACTCTCTGCTAACGACTCTCAATCTTCCTGGAACCTATACACAAGCATACGCGGACGATGTCACCGTTCTGTCTGTCGGTTCAGACCTTGGGACTGTCTGCTTTCTGGCGCAGAGATCCTTGGGTTTGATCGATGATTGGTGCACAATGAATGGGCTTTCAGTGAACCCTCTTAAAACTACGGTTGTTCTCTTCACGAGAAGGAGGAATATCACTGGTCTGTCTCAACTTGTGCTAAAAGGCGTCACTATTCCGATTTCTGATGAAGTCAAATATCTGGGAGTAATCCTCGATAGAAAACTTCTTTGGTCCAAGCATGTTGAATCAAAAACCGATAAAGCGCTGTCGACTTTCTGGCAGTGCAAAGGCGCTTTTGGGAAGACATGGGGCTTATCTCCTAAAAGGGTCCTATGGATCTATACGGCAATGGTAAGACCACTTCTCTCATATGCATCGGTTGTGTGGTGGAACAGGCTTTCGCGGAAACGTGTTATGGCCTCTTTCGCCAAACTCCAAAGAACGGTTTGCCTTGACTGCACAGGGGCCTTCCCCAGCACTCCGGGCTCTGCTCTAGATGCTTTGATGAACCTCCCCCCCCTTGATATTTTTATCATGGGGTGTACGCTGAAAACCATCTCCCGGTTAAAGAGAGGTGGCTTTTGGTACCACGCGCATTGGAGTTTTGATGAACTTGTGCGAGAATTATCCTTTGACCCCTGTCTTATGGATATGCCGTCTGACGCAATGACACCAGAAATCCTACTGCGACAAAACTACCATGTCAACTTTCCTCAGGCAACTGAATGGCTTTTGCCAGACTCAGAGCCAGGGAAGGAATGCCATCGTGTTTTCACGGATGGCTCAAAAACCGGACAGGGGTCTGGTTCTGGAGTCTTCGTGGAAAGCGAGAACATTAGACTACACTACCCCTTGGGTAACCATGCGACTGTCTTCCAGGCGGATATTTTCGCTATCCTTATGGCTATGCGCTATATTGTGACAAACAGGTGGAGGGCTAGAAGCATATGCGTTTGCAGTGATAGCCAAGCTGCTTTAAAAGCGCTGCTCAACCCTCTTACCTCGTCCAAGTTAGTGCTCGAACTCAAGCTTTCTCTGAACTTGGTCGGTAGGCTAAACACGGTCAAACTTGTTTGGGTCCCAGGTCACACTGGTATCCAGGGAAACGAGATCGCTGATGAGCTGGCCAGATTGGGTTCAGAAGAAGATTTCTTAGGACCTGAACCTGCGTTGGGTTTGCCTGCATCTGTGGTTAGGTCATCCATTGATACTTGGGTTTCTCGTGAACATGAGTGTCGTTGGCGTGACTGTGCTGGGTGTAGACAGACCAAACGACTGCGCCCTGACATCTGCAGGGGGTCGGCGTCTTTCCTTCTGTCTCTCAGGAGAATCGACTGCAGACTTCTTGTGGACGTCCTTTCGGGCCACCAAGCTTTTGCCAAACACTTAAATGTGTTGGGCTTAAGCAACACCACCATCTGTCCTGCTTGTGGAGAGGATGACGATACAGCGGAGCACTTCCTCTGTAGTTGTCCTGCCTTTGCTCGCATCAGGTGGCGGATCTTTGGGGCTGACGTGGTGAGTGCCGAACATCTAAGCTCTTCATCACTGAAGCTCCTTCTCATCTTTCTTCGAAAGACGGGAAAACTATGTACAGCAATGTAAGGTGTCTGTTTGGAAGTACAATGGACCAGTAGTTGTGTCTGAGTGGTGCTCCTTCAGATAGGAACAACCTCCGACAGAAGATGGTATGAGTTAGCTTTGTCTGTTGAAAACGACTGGCGACATTTGTCGTGTCGAGGCGTTTGGAATTTCGTATTTCGTAACTGAAACGACACGACTCTGTAAATTCTTACTTTCCAAGAACTTCTGTAACACGTGTAGTCAGTCTGGCATTTCAGTCGACGAATTTATATTTTGTCTGTTATTTTTGTGACTTGGTGAATTTATTATTCAAACAATTTAAAAATGAATAGCGTTGATGTTGAAAGCAGTGACGAAGAAGAAAACAAGAAAAAACTGCTTTAAAAGATGAGAAAGGATATTTGAACAAAATCCACGTTAAGTGAGTGATAGAAATAATTTAAATTTACAAACTTTGTTTTAAACACAAATATTTTCAGAATTAAAATGTATTTTAGACTATCGAAGGTATAGATAATGTAATGTCGTTCAATTTCCCATTACCATCAGTTTTTGTTACCCCTTTTTGGCTAATCTGACAAATTGCAGGAATATTTTGCTAATACATCCTATAAACTTTTCATTGTCGTTTTGCGAAAACTATTCGAAAAGAATACCAAGCTGAAATAAGGTCAGGGTACTACGCTCTTGAAAAATGTATTCATCGAGACAAAACGCATTTTGAAGTAAAGACCTCTTAAACGATAAATGATTTAAACCCGATTACAAATTCAAATCATAATTTGATGATTTGGAGTCGACGATGGCGGAGGATCGAGAGCTATGGAGGGTCCACTTGAGCAACTGTCACTTAAGCGAAACCCGAACCTACAGCCATTATCCATGAATGGCACTTGCATCACCGAAACCGAAAGACTTTCCATTCTCGGTATGTGTGTTCATGACAACCTTCGTTGGAATGACCATATACACGAAGTCGCCAAGAATGCAGCGAAATGTCTAGGTTTTCTCAAACGGTGCAAGAAATATTTTACCCCTTCTGATCTGGCTACAATATATAAGGCGTTCATTCGCCCCAAACTTGAGTACAATTCCCATATCTGGTCTGGTGCGCCGAAAACCATATTGCACTTACTGGATAGGATCCAAAATCGTGCGTTAAAACTTATCGGAGACTCGAATATCGCGAATTCTATTCATTCGCTTGAACATCGTAGAAACGTTACGTGTCTCTCGCTGTTTTATCGCTTTTTTAACAAACAGTGCTCAAACGAAATTGCCAGCTGCATTCCGCCCCTTCAGAAATTCAACCGCAATACTCGCCTTGCTAGGAATGCCCATCAGTTTACCATCCAGCCTATCTTCAGCCGTACTTTGAAATATAGAGATTCTTTCATAAGCCGTACAACACGAATGTGGAATGCCTTGCCCGGCTCTGTCTTTCTTCCTCAGTATAATTTACAGACATTTAAAACCAATGTGCATCGGAATCTCCTATCTTCTCTATCCCATTTTCCTTAACGCCCGCAACCTACACCCGCGACCCACTTAATGGACAAGCGGACCATTTGAAAATGAATGAATGATAAAAAAAAAAATACAAATTCAAACTTTTATTTCACTCAAAGTTGAAATCAAAGCCGACACACCTGACAAATAATTGTTTATTCATCTATACAGAATTTTTTTTTTTCGATTTTGTTTTTTTTTTTTTTTCTTATAAACTTAGAACTAATATATGTATATAAAAATGTAAAAATGTATAGTAATTCATCAATTGAGAACGGCTGGACCGATTTGGCAAACATTTTTTTTCAATTGTTCGTAATTGCCAGGCGAAGGTTCTTCTGAAAAAAAATTTTGGGAAAACCTTCAGGAAAAGTAGGGAAATTGGAGAAATCGAAAATTGATTTTTTGTATGGAATTTTGAGTGTAATTGTTCAAGAATGACTATTCGTATGGAAAAATAGATAATTCTTAGTGGAAAATTCGGAAAATAAGACGTTTTGTGTGCATTTTGGGTGGAGAAGTTAACGAAATAAAAAAATAGATGGCACTGTGCCCCGATCAATGCCACAACTCTATAGATGCAGTTATAAGTTGACTTAGGCTGTGCGCAATATGACAGGTTTCCTCTTCGCATTGTCATTTTCTAGTAAGAAAATTAAAATGTATTAAACCAGTTGCTTGTTTGGTGGATAATCATCGACTGACTTTTATTTCCAATACAATTCATTTGTGTACATAATGATAAGTGTTGCCATTAGTTAATTCTTATACATAACATATATCTCCCTTCTTAGTCTAGAGGTAGTTTATATAACTAATTTATGATGGATAACATTGTTCTTCAGAGATAATTATGTACGTACTAATATATATAAAAGAATTCAAATTAGTAAATTCAGAGATAATTATTTACATACTAATATACATATAAAAGAATTCAATTTAGTAAATTTATGTTTTATAAATTAATAAATGAGTCTACTCGGTTTTTTTAAAGTTTCTCTAGGACGTAAGGACCTAGACTCAGGAGTGGCAAGTGGTGTTCTATAAATATCTGGTGGGCTATTTAAATCTTCGGGGATTATAACTTGTGCTGCTTGTTTTTCCTCAGCATTAGCTTGCGGTGCAGCGTATTGAGCAGTGTTAGATCTTGAAATTAATGGCTGATTATATAAGGATTGAAAAGCCTTAGACAGTTTTTCTGATTCAGATGGCTTCCGAAGTTGATCCACATGAACTCTTCGAATACATCCATTAATGTCTATTAAAATAATCAATGGACTTTCTTTTTTCATGATCTTGCACTGTACCCACTTGCACGTATCTTTAAAATGATTTAAATAGAATACCACTTCTCCCTCCTCAAATTTTGTTTTATGCATGCTATAATCTACTTTACAAGATTTTTGATTGTTTTCAAATTCAATGTTTTGTTTCTGGTTAGGTTTTTTAATTTTGTCCATATTTTTAGTACTATTTAATTCAGTTACATTTGTTAAATATTCCAAGATTGTTCGATTTTTATATTTAAAGAGCAACTCATTAGGCGTTTGGTTGGTAATCGTTGATGGTGTATTACGGTAAGCAAAAAGAAACTGGGTAACTATTGTTTCTATATGGTTTGCAGAATTTGAGCTATCCATTAGAAAGCATTTTAGGCTAGATTTTATTGTTTGAACTGCACGTTCAGCACTGCCATTGCTTGCAGGATGGTACGCCGGGATAGATATCTTTTTTATACCTTGATTTTTTAAGAAGGACAAGAACTCAAGAGAGTTGAATGGCGGGCCGTTGTCAGAAACAAGATATTCCGGTAACCCAAAAATGCTAAAGTTTTTACATAGCTTTGATATGACAGACTTTGCATTCGTTGTTTTCATAATAAAAACATCAAGGTACTTTGAATAAACGTCGAAAATTAAGAGTAAGTTACAACTATTAAAACAGAAGAAGTCTATATGAATGCGTTCGTATGGAAATGTGGCGGAAGGCCAGGTAGACGTTGTTTTATGCGTTTTGGTTTTTCGAATTGCTTGACAAGTCGAACAACAGGTAACATATTTTTCTATGTCTTCGTCTATTTTTAGCCACCAAATGTATGATCGAGCCAACATTTTCATACGAACCATTCCATTATGGTTTGTGTGCAATACTTTTAGGACACGGTTTCTCAACGCGAAGGGGACAATAATACGATTAAGGTAATACAGACATCCATTTTCTGTACTAAGTTCCTTTCGTTTAAGAAAATATGACTTAAATTCAGGATTAGCCTTTACAGGCCATCCGTTATGGATATAATCATAAAGCTTTTTCATAAATAAGCATTCTCTTTGACTTCTACGAATAGACTCAATATCTAAAGGCACTTCGTTGCTTTCGTTGAAAAAGTTGATACAATCTATTCCGTCGTTTGGAATACAGCTTGGTTCTTTTAATGGCAAGCGTGATAGTGCATCAACGTGGCCCATTAAACGACCAGGCTTAAATTTAATCTCATAGTCATACATGGATAGTATGACTGACCATCTTTTAAGTCTGCCAATTGCAACTGCCGAATTCGATTTATTTGGATTAAATATCTCCTTTAAAGGTTCATGGTCACTAAAGAGCTGAAATCTAAGACCATATATATATTTATGGAATTTCCGAATACCAAATATGATCGCTAGCGCTTCTCTGTGCAATTGAGAATAATTTTTCTCACTTTCACTAAGCGTGCAGCTAGCAAACAGTATCGGTTTCTCGACTCCGTCAATGAAATGAACAAGAATTGCCGAACACCCGTAGGGGCTGGCATCAGCATAAAGTCCCAATGGCTTCTTGGGGTCGTACAAAGCAAGAACTTTATATTTTAAAAGATAAGTTTTCGATTCTTCGAAAACTTTTTGGCAATCTGCCGACCAATGAAAACTGACGTCTTTTCGCAGCAGTTTGTATAAAACGGACATTTTTGTGGACAAGTTTGGGATGAAATGGGAATAATAGTTCAACAACCCAAGGTATGCTTGCAGCTGCTGAAGACTTTTAGGGGCAGGAGCTTTAATTACGGCATCTACCTTTTTCGGGTTTGGTCTCAATTCGTTAAAAGAAATAATATGACCCAAATAAGCGACCTCGGTCACCAAAAATTGACATTTCTGAGTATTTATTTTGACTTCGTGTTTGCTTAGCCTTTCGAAAACAGCTATACAAAGACCTACACATTCGGAAGAAGTTGACCCACCAATGATCAAATCGTCCAAGAAGCATGCAACGTTTCGAATACCCATTAATATTCTTTCAACGACTGCTTGAAATATCGAGGGAGCACTTGAAACTCCAAAAGGTAAGCGGGTGTATCGGAATAATCCCTTATGCGTATTTATTGTTAAAAACTCGCGGGACTCCGGAGCTATCGACAACTGGAGATATGCACCCGAAAAATCTATTTTAACAAAGAACCGACAACTAGAAAGGCTAGCAAAAATATCATCAAGACGCGGCAGGGGGTAGTATTGCATAGAAATAAATTTGTTAATTGTAATTTTGCAATCCATACAAATTCTTATCTTCTTATCTTGTTTTTCCACGACCACAATAGGCGTTGCCCACAAGCTTGTTTCGACTGGTTCCAAAATACCTTCCTTAACCATTTTCTGCAATTCATTTTCAACAGGTTGTCTTAAAGCAAAAGGCAAACTGTATGGCTTGCAGAAAATAGGCCTGGAATTTTCCTTAAAAAATAATTGGGCAACGTGGCCCTTGATCGGAATTTGTAGGGTTGCATCAAAAACATTAGGAAAATTTTGTTTAAGGTAGCTTACTAATGACTCTCCTGTTCCAATATTCGTAACCGCAAATTGTCTTTCTATTGGCTGCTCGCGTTCTGTATCTAACTTAGTTTCATCATGCAGATTTAAAATAAATTTATCTCGCCAACCTGGAATCAAGGCGTCCATCCAAACTCTACCCATCAAAGGCAAAAAATTGCTATTTGTTGTCTTAATAACCACTAAATCCAAAACTTTATGTTCACCTGGACGATGACCAACCAAATGCACTGGAACTACAATTTTCCCTAAAACAGAAATGGTTTCACCTGTTACAGTAAATAATCTATCGTATGGACAAATACTTAACTTAGAAAAATATTTTTCGTATCCCGCCTGACTGATGACACTGGTACACGCACCACAATCGACTTCCATTTTTAGTTGTTGACCCGCAATTACTGCGTCGATAAACACTGGAGTGTTAATTTTGTTGACGTTTGAATACCAATATAGACCCTCATATGAAGTTGTTGGTTTGACTTTGTAAGACGACTCTGAGTTTTCTTCGTCTGAATCCGCAACTGCATCGACAAATTTCACCAACTTCTTGGACCGGTACTTCGATGCGATATGACCTCCCTTTTTGCAGCGGTAGCAGATCCAGTTAGCTGCAGGGCATTGACTGTTATCATAGTGAGTACGATCACATCTATTGCATCCGTTTTTGTGTGACGAATTTTTGACTGGAGCGGAATTGCTGGCTCGACTGTTTGACTTTGACCTTGGACGACTTTTAGCCATACTGTTGAAACGACGATAATTGTGTTCTGATCTTTCATAACGGCTACTTTGCCCGCTACGACTTTGACGTTTGACGAACTGGATTATACTTGCTGGGTTATTTATTGCACGTGTCTCGACTTCCGTTAGCTCCATATTTAGTGTCTTCGCAACGGCAGTGTCGAATTTGAGGGTTTTGCCTATCTCAATTAATTTTACTTGCCAAGCACTATTGACTAATCCCACAATAAAAATGTCTCTTAACATCTCGTCTACGAATGTTGTGGGGAATTCACACTTTTGTGCAGCAAATTTTAACCGAACAACAAAATCGGAAATTTTTTCGCCCGATGACTGTCTCAGGTTGTAGAACTTAAATCTTTCAGCGATCACATTGCCGGTGGGGGAATAGTGCTGTTTTAAGTACTCCAAGAGTTCTTCCAACCTCATTTCTTCCGGTTTTTTTCCAGGGGGCACCAGGTTCATAAGTTTTTCTACTACGTCGTCACTTAATAGGGTAAGCATCGTCGCTACTTGGTCTTCCGCGCTGGAATCTTATTGATTTTAAAGAACATTTTTAAGCGCACTTCGTAGGTACTAAAATTATTCCCGGGTATGAATGTCGGCATGTTTCCCACCGTATGGTTAGCTTGCACGTTTTTAATTATAAATTTATCGTCTCTATTTTCCGAATCTGACATTTTATGTTATATTATGTATATATATATATTTTTTTTTTTTGTTTTAAAATTGTTGACTATTTTATAATTAGTTTTTATAATTACTTTTTCAAATACAGGGTTCGGACAAAAAAGAAATCGACTCGTCGCCAATAAAATGTATTAAACCAGTTGCTTGTTTGGTGGATAATCATCGACTGACTTTTATTTCCAATACAATTCATTTGTGTACATAATGATAAGTGTTGCCATTAGTTAATTCTTATACATAACAAAAATAAGCTATTTTTCTTCCTGCAATTGATTCGCGTTTTATAATATTATTAGGATAGTCGTATATCGCGCATCACATCCGCAAACAGTACAACCATTATCATCAATTGAAAATCAATGCGATAATTATCAATACGATCATTTTTTCAGAAAATAAGTGGTCTGCGTGTAAAATGTGAGGTTATCCAATTGGAATGTGGACATTCAAACTCGCATGATGTGCCAAGAACTCTACCGCATAATTTACAGCTGAAGGTGGGATCGATCATAATCATGTTGCCGAATCTGAATCATCCGAAATTGTGCAACGGTACGCGGTTGTCCGTCAAGAGACTGATGAACAATCGGCCCTATCATGGTATCCGTTCCGAAAGAAAAATTCTCCGATTTTGTACGAATCGGAGAATTTTGCTTCATGGTAACCGTTCCGATAAGCTGTTCCGAACATTTCTCCGACAATATGTAACGCACACCGGCAGTCTACGTTTCACTGCGATGGGTTGCGTTTTTCACACCTGGTTTTGCCAGGCACACGTCAATTGTGCATCGCGGAAAGATTTTAGTTAACAAAATGCGTTGATGCACGTTCGGAAAACGGATACTATCAACGTAAATTCAGTATCCGACTGGATTTGCATTACGAAGAATATTACTCACCGAACGGATTCCATGATAATGCCGAATGTGATACAAGCGACAATCATCAAGGGCAAACTCAAAGTCCTTATCCCACGAATTCCGATTATTCCAACTGATCTTCCATTCCAGTTCCTCGTTCGATTGGCTTTGATGACAATCAATAAATTGCAAGGCCAATCGTTGGAAGGCTGTGATTTTAATCTCGAATTTCCCTGTTTTTCGCACGACTTCGTTTGTTTTTGCACCGGGAAACAAATCGAAAAACATTGTTTATCACATCGCTCTCTACTCATTTCGATTCCATTCACAATAAATCACATTTAAATTTTAGGTATCTGTGTTTTATTATCACCCTGGAGTTCATCTGAAGGCGTTAAATTCGGGCGAGACGAAATTCAATGCATATTTGCCATTTTCCTAAAAACAATTTATTATATAATCGAATAATATTATTAGGCCGAAATGAGAGGTCGTGCTTTGTCTTCGGTGAAAAGGCGAGTGGTGGTCGTAACAGTCTAGTCCCCCCGTTCGTTGCCTCCGACGGGGTCCTTGAATTGTCGAGATGAGATTGATTGATGTAGTCAGCTCCTTCAGTTGGCGGTTAGTCTTCGGGGAGAGCAAAGGGATGACCGAAGCAGTCTAACCCCCCGCTGGTAGCCTCCGACAGTCCGTTAGTAAGGACAGGGAAGACTGTCGAAACAGTCTAATCCCCTCTGACGGTGTCTGGAAGTTCGAGGTGTGAAGGTGAAATTTACTGACGTAGTCAGCTCTTCCCGTTGGCGGCTAGTCTTCAGAAACAGACAAAGGGTGACCGAAACAGTCTGACCCCACGATTACATACACGTGTTTTTTTTTTTTAAATAAATTCCTATAGGTACGTAGTTACCCAAAAACAAGCAGTTTACATTTTTTAATTGGGTGGTATGTAAAATGCTTTCGCTCAGTCGCAAATCTCACTTTTAATAGCTTTAGCTCCGGTTCCTATGCAAAAACAAAAATTAAAAATATCTCCGAGACTGAGCATTTGCTAAACGAATGAGACAGATCTCATGTTTTGATTTCTCGTATGCAAAAAACATGGCAATGTCTCAGAACAATGAGGTAAAGCTCATAAAAAGTCGTGACTAGAAATTTTTTGTCTCATTAGGTCAAATGGGTACGTATTTGCACGTTTTCGGTTCCACTGCACAAAATCGGCACATGAAATTATTTTTTAGATTTAATCCGTTACAAATGAATCATCATTTTTGTCAAACATAGACGAATTCCGTGGAGGGAAAATAAGTAATGAAACGAGGGTGATGGTTTTTTTTGCGAGCGGGGCGTTATTCTGTATTCCATAATTCCGTATTATCAAAATTCTATAAATCTCTCAAAACTTCTGTAGATATGATTCTGTTTTTGAAAATTTTGAAAATGCAAAAATCTGTAAATTAATGCAAAATGTTGTAGGTATGTATTAAATTCATTCTAACTTTTGTAATTAGAAAAGTATAAAACAACTGAATAAGAAATTTTTTTATCTATTCTATGTTGGCATTTTTACCAAAAAAAGGAGAAACATTAATGAAACCCATACATATAAAAATATATATACAGTGGATTCCGCTTAATTGTGACACATCGGGCTATCTCAATAATATGAAGTCATTCACCCCTATTCCCGTTGGCGTTTGTCTTAAACGACTCGTATTTCACTTCGTTTTTTAGTCGCTTTTTTAACTTTTTTGAGACAAATGAATTGAAATGTTGGTGAACACAAGGAAATGGAAATAAAATTGGTGAACAAAAGTTAAAAAAAAAAATCTGAACATCGTTTTACAACGATACGAAACATGAGTCGTATACGACAAACGCCAACGAGAATAGGGGTGATTATGAAGTACGAAAAACACCACAACAAAAAATAATTTCACTTATAATGTCGATTTTTTCACATTTACTTGTCAATGTACTTCTCTCGGCAACTTACGGAAACGAAACTAATAGCAAGCCACGTTGACAAAACAACAACAAACCGCTTTGCTCACACTTCTGGAACTGCACAAAACAAAACGGTGCGCAAACCTCAACACGACGAGAAATTGCTGTTTCTTAAATAGAATTGGGTCTATTTGCTTTTTCATCGTCGGTCGTTGACAGACAGACAAGCAATGTGGCGATATTTTGTATGTCGAAAAGTGTTAAGATGTGTGATGAGTATGTCCCAAATAAGCGGCTGCTGTCCACGATAAGCGAAACAAATTCAATCTAAAATATGCATTCGTTTCCGTTCTTTATCATTTGTCCCTATTGTCCGGTGTCCCAATAAAGCGGAATCCACTGTATATTAATTAATACAAAACTAAGTTCTTTGATATTCTTCTCAGATAACCACTGCGACTTAAATTCATTCTTTTTCTTATAATCCACTTGATTTGTTTGTTTCTGATGATTGTTTTTCTAATTTTTAGCTATATAGAACCCTTTCCAATTTCGCTTAAAACTTAAAGCCAGCTCAGTTTTTGAAATAACTTTCAATTTAATGTAGCGCGAATTTTTAACTTGTATTTTCTCTAATTTTAGAAATATTGAATGGGAACTAACTTTGATTCTCATTTAATTTTTATTTTGATAGGTCGGGTGTACAAATTTGTCTGTCCAAAACAAAATACACTTCAGCCGTAGAGGCCTACTATGGTGTACTTGGGCGATGTGCTACCAAAAACGAATTTTTTTTAAATTCGTTAATATCATCCGTGATGAAGATCTTTTGCCTTGCTTGTTAATAGCGGGGGCACGATGTGCGAAAAGCGAAAAAAATAAACTGATAAGTCTTCTAAAAATGACGAAGCAACTCTACTTTTAGAGCAGGGGAAAATCACAGCCGCAACATTTCTCTCTAGAATATTATTCGAAGGGAATGAAATTCGTGGCGAAATGGTTCCCAAGGACGACGGATACAGCGATGAACATGATACAGACAAAGACGAAGAGGACGAAAGTGTGTCACCCGCACCCCCTATACCAGAAGAGTCAGGCCTTTGCGTAGTGTGCCGGGACTTGAGGGCAAATATTCTTCTGTTGCCCTGCAAGCACTTAGATTTGTTTGGAGTGCGACCTAAAATTAATGGCCGAAGCAGTAGCGATAGAAAATAGGCAAAATTATAATTGCCCGTATTGCAGGGAAAGTATTGACAGTACAATTCCAGTTTTTATTTAAAAAAAATTGCAAACAGTTACAAACAGTTTTAAACTTTTTATTGTGTTGTGATTCGGGGTTTTCATTGAGTTTGGGTGATATATTATTATTTTGAGGTGCATTTTTTTAAAGAAGATCATCATAATATTTAAAATCGATTTTAACATATTTTTCGCGTTTTTTGAGTTTGGTGCCATTTTTCATTCTTTTGGGGCAATTTTTTATTATTTTGGGGTGATATTTCTTAAAAATCTAAAATCGATATTACATTGGGGCATAATTTCACAAAAAAAAAAATTAAATTTTGCCCCAAATTATTAATTAATAAAGGAATAAAATATTGAAAAATCACCCCAACCAATTATTAATCAATTATGTACTACATAATTTGTTGGGGCCTTTTTTCATTGGGGCCTAATTTCATGGAGCCCTAAATGACACCAACCCGGTTTTTTTTTAATTATTTGTTTGAGTTCTGACATTTCAAAGTGGCATAGCGGAACATTTTAGAATAAGTTAATCAATAAGTTAATGCAGAATAGTTAGTGAAGTTGTGGAAGTGAATTTTGGCAAAGTGAAGACTGGATAGCATATCCTGTGAATCTTTCTATTTCACGTTTTATTTACATCACATTATGTCATGGGACTGAGCTATTGCTTTTTGCATACGACCCATTGTTTCCAATTTAAACTCTATTTCGAATCAGGATTCTCCTACGTGTATCACAGAAAAAATAGTTTTCATTCATTTTGTGCTGCAAGTCGTAGGGTATTCATTTGACAATTTTAAACCCTGTTTATTAAATCGATACAACCGACAAAGATCTTCACTAACTTGACTCCTTCTACTTATTTAAATTCGATTTGCAACAAAATTAAACTGAAATTAGATCGCATAACTTTATCGATTTTATCTATCGTTTTCTCTTTTTTTGCACATCAAAACGATCTCCATTGTGCTTTCAATTTGAAATCGAGCTTAAGCAGATCTCAGAAAAGTGGGTAAAAATATTGGACATATATTTTTTTGCATTGTTTGTATCCATTTTCATCCAAAATCGTTACGACACAGCAAAGGAACCCCAAATATGTCGGGTTATAAAATCTCTCAACTATGCTTTTGAGAACGAACTGTTGTTTGTATTTGCTTTCTTCTTTCCTGAACGTTGTGACCCCCAAATTTTTTTGCGCACTCGCCTTTTTTTGGGTTATTTTCTTTACTTCTACTTCTTCTCTTGCTGCGTTTATTAATTGGAGTGCAGAATGAAATGATTGAACGTGTTGGGTTGTCGCCTAATCGCCATGCGATATAAACACTCGCTGTTTATTGAAAATATGAAGAGATGTGTACCATAATTAGTTAGAAATCTTTTTAGCATTTTATCTGATTTTCAAAGAGCGTTCGAGTTTTGTCTAGTCATTTTGTGATTTGAGAACAAAAAATCTGTTGAAGTAAATAGGGATATTGGCGCCTGGTTTCTATTTTTATACTGTAGCTTCTAACTTTGGTATGCCTTGACCGATTGAAATAAACTTTAATTATGTACAGGGTTTTTCAATAAAAGCGCTACAAAAGTTGTTTCAAATAAAACAAAAACGGTTTTGGATATCAATGAAATTCGTTATTCCTGTGAAAATACGTTCGATGCCATTATGTATGGAACTCGATTTCTTTTGCATAGCCACCATGGGCACGCTTGCAGAAGTCCAGACGCTGAACCAAATTTTCGACGGTTTTCAAGCATAAATCGGCCGATACTGCTGCAATTTTACGTTCGATATTCGTACGAAGTTCATCAATCGTCGCTGGCTTGTTGGCATAGACCATAGACTTGACGTAGCCCCACAGGAAATAGTCTAACGGCGTCAAAGCGACTGGACCATTTCGTGAGATAACACGTTCTCCAAACTTGGTTTCCAATAAATTGATTGTGACATTCGCGTTGTGGCGCCCTCCTGTTGGAACCACATGTCCTCCAAGTCCATATCATCCAATTGGGGCCAAAAATATTCGGTTATCATTGAACGGTAGCGATTCCCATTCACAGTAATGTGCCGGTCTTGATCATCACAGAAGAAGTACGGCCCAATGACGCCGCCGGCCCATAAACCACACCAAACCGTAATTTTTTCGGGATGCAATGACTCATGGAGTACGTGTGGATTGCTGCCTGACCAATACCGCATATTTTATTTATTGACGAAGCCATTCAGCCAGAAATGAGCCTCATCATAAATTGGACGTAGCGCTCTTAACGTTGAGCCCACTGACTCCGAATTTCGGTAGTAAATTTTAATAATTTCGACTCGTTGTTGGCTCGTATATCTTTCCATCATGAAATGGCAAGCCTTACTGAAGAGAAATGTCAAAAGAGCGGCAAGAAATTCGGCGTCGTTTGCTATCCCTGTCGCTCTACTTTTGTAGCGTCCCTATTGACAAACCCGTTACAAGGATTTTAAGATATAAATCATGTGGGTAGGTTGTCCTAGAGTTAAACAATACACCGCTTATTATAAATATCAACAGCGACGAGTTATCACTAACACCCATCTACTTCTTCTTCTTCTTGTAATCTCTCCAAGCTTTTTAGCAATAAGGAAGAGAAATTCTTAGCGAGGGAGTAGTCATATTTCCCAATTTTTGGTATGAAAACCACTCGAACCGTACGCCAAGGTATTGGATTATATTCCAGTGCCAGACACGCGGTGAAGATTTTCTTCAGAGTTGGCATCAACTGGTTTATACCCTGTTGGAGCAGAGATGGTACACTCCATCAGTACCAGTCGACTTGAAGCCATCAAAAGATGCTACACCATATCTAATAGTCTCATCTGCTGCCACGGCCGATTCATTATGTATACCTAAAGAAATATTACTTTGTTTTATTGGCGAAAATTGAGTTCCTGTTTTTAAAACAAATAAATTAAATTCCGAAGAGTGCTACATTTAGGTCTGTTTTTTTACTTTTGCAGTAAAAATTTAAAAGACTGTCAAAATGGCATTTTCTATCAAAGAGAAGAACTTAGGAAACGTTAGAGAACGCTTTTGCAATATTCAATGAAAATGACAGGATGCATTTTGTTTTCTAATAAACTGCATGTGAGTATGAATCCAAGTATGTTGAAGAGTTTGTACCGACTGAACTACAAGCATTCGAGAAGAGAAAAAAAGTTCCATTATTGTCCCGCGTTCTGATACCATTTTTATACCAACTTGTATCTCAAGTAAAAATTCGTAACATTAAAAAGTAGGGAACAGGCCTATCCTATATGCGGTATTACAAGGATATAGTTTAAAATTCGAGAGATATGATGTAGGGAATTGTTTCAAATTGTCTTACAAACGCTGAATTTAGAACGGAAGTCGAATCAGACGACAAACGCCTGTTCATTTATAATAATTCTTATTGGGTTTTGATTTTGAGAAATGGCAGACTGGCGAAGGGAACGAGCATGGTTAGTATAAATAAAAATTCGAAATTAACAGCCATTGAAAGAGATATGTTAGAAAGAGTTTGCTGGAGTCTTTCTTCGGTTTTACTACTTTAATAAGCCCTACCTTAATTTTCTCTTTATTTATGCTGATGAAATACAAACATAATAGGTATGTATGTAATAAATGCACGATAGGTACATGAAATGAAGTTAAAAATGTAATCAATTGTGCACATATTTCGCCAACGGGTCTTAAATCATCAGGGGCAATCCTATACGGGTAGAGAAAAGATAGCAGACTTGATCTAACCATCTTATCCTGAAAGGATTCTCACTGGTACTTAACAGATATTTTTTTTTTCTGTAAAACCGACGGGAAATCCGTACACAATTTTATTTTATTTTGAGATTCCTAGAGTCTTTTAGATGCATTCGTAAAATTTATTTAAGAATAAACCTTTAAACAAAAAACTTAAATGAAATCTAATATTCTAATTAGAAAATTACAGTAGGGACCTGCAACACCTATTATGTATTACTTTTAGTAAAATATTATTAAATATTTAAATACTTTTTTTTAAGCAGTTTCTTTAAATAGAATATTACGTCATCGCATGTGTACCTATTATATTCGTACCCACTGATCCTCCAATAAAAATACAACGTTTCAAGCAATATTTTCAGCGGCCATTTTATTTAACAACAAAATTGCAGCCAATGGCACATTTTGTTTCTCGACAAACACAGAAATACCTACTGAAAAATTAAATTGTATCAGCGGCATTTTGCCGCTTAAAACATGTTATTTGCAGCCATTTTATAAAATGCGAGCCACGTAAAGGAATTTCAATAAATATTTTTATGTTACCACCGCCAAAAACAAAAAAAAATTCAATGTTAGTAAATGAGATATTTTGTGAATAGTACTTTGCAATAGGTACTGCAAGTTTTCAGTTCGTATTGCCACCACAGCAAAACATATTGCAATTAATAAATAAATATCGTATGTACCTCATATTCTGGATCATCACCATCGTCGCCGCCCTCTTTACCGTCTTCCTCGTCTTCTTCAATTTGAGCCTTTGGCTTTTTAGACTTCGGCTTGGCTTTTGCCTTTCTACCGGCATTTTTCTTTGCGGGGCTCTTTTTAGCTGGAGATGCACCATTCGCCTCACCGTCGTAGTCTTCATCTTCACCGGGTTTAGAACGTGCCGCCGATTTTCTTTTCTGAGCTGTTTTCTTACCAACTGGACTACTTTTGTTTACTTCGGCCTCGTCCTCATCCTCCTTTTCATCATCACTATTATTCTTCTTATCACTACGGTCGATATCATCGATTTGCTCCTCATCGTCGTCTACTTTGTCATCTACCACAGGGGTGCTTTTCGGTGTTCGCTTCTTGGACGATGCGATCGATTCGTCGGCATCGGATTCTGCTCTTGAACGATCGCTGGATTTTTCATCGCCATTCGTCGAATTATCAAGTGCACTGTCTTTACCCTCACCGTTCTCTTTATTATATTGTGCAATTTTCTTTTTGTGCACGCGTCCCATGGTTTGTTTTAATAATTAAAATCTTTTACCTCGGCAAAAACTATTATTTATGTTTCCGAAAAAAAAACACTTCCGCCCGCCAAGTTTAATCAATCGATAATTTTCTTGAGTTCACAAACGAAAGAGTGCAGACAAATTCGTAAAGACGCCACAAGCACAGTAATGGCGGTTTTTTTGGTATGTTTGTTGAGAAATTTCGGTCGATGTAGACTTTATACCAATAAATTTTTATTTTTTTTCACTTACGTGGCTGCTGTAAAGTTTTAGTTATACTTGATAAATTTTGTTGCCGAACTAGAACAATAATGTATCGTCAGTAAAATAGTTATTCCAGGTATAAAATATATTTGTAGATTAAAATAGGGTACTTATTGCCATGTTCATCGATGTAAGCATTTTGCGGTAAATGTAAATACATATGTAATTAGCTTATGAACGCATCCCTATAGCGGCCAAATTTCTTGAATTGGGTACATACAAAACTGTACCTACTCCATATTAGGTATACCAAATTTATATCATACAAAAAAACACAAATATTCTGGAAATGTGCAGCAAAGCGGTATAACGAAACTCGAATTTCGGTGTAAAATTTGTGTTTTTTTATTAAATCATGGAGGACAACGAACTCTAAAAACACCGAATATGCACGAATCTCATTCCTAGGCCGGTTTGCATTCTTTGATGGTATAAACTTTGTTCGACATTTTGCCCAGGAGCAACATACAGATACAACCTACTGTAATATTTCAAACAGCACTGAACTCTACCAGATACTGTTCAATGAATGCAAATAGACCATTTTGTGAACAGTGCTAAAGCCCGTATGACACTGCGTTCTGCTCTATTTTGTTCCTATTTATCACGGGGTATTCATGCAACGTCGTAAACTCGTCGTAAATGTAGTAAACTTGGTAAGTTTACGACGTGATAAATGAACTGTCACAATTTGTATGGAAAATCATTTACCACAAGATGGTAAACTTACCCACTACGCGAATTTGGGAGGAAAACCGAGATGGTAAACTTACGATATGTGACATTTCACACTTGAAATAAAGGCTCGAAATCCGAAAAAAAATTTTGTATGCATTTATTAGGCTACCTACGGACAGAGTGCATATGCGAAATGCTAAGCGAAAGCTAAAGCTAAGATTTGACAGGTCAAAGCTAATAAGCTGCGCCCATACATTTTATTTCTAATTTTTCGTACTGCTCTAGTTTCATTTTAAGGCCTTGTGTCAACTGGACTCAATAATTATCCGAGGATAATTTTTTGACACGTAGTGGAAAACGAACTTACAGCTGTCAAAAACATTATCCTGCTGCGGGAGCAAGATAATAAATTAACCTATAGGCTAATTTTTTGAGGTTTTCGTTTGCTTGAGTTTTGCTAGAATGTTGAAGATGAAATATAACACTGAATCTCAAATAGTGGATAACGTAAAATTCGATAAATCTTTGTTTTAGATTGGAGTTTGGTGTACTTATTATTCAACACGTTCATATGTGTCAAAATTTAAATTATTATTATCCGAGGATAATTATTTAGCCCAAATTGACAGAATGCATGAAAAATTAAAAAAATAGTGTAATTGTATTATATTATTGTATTATATAAAATAAACAAAACCAAAATACAAACTGTCAAAAAGAATTTGTTCATGTAAATAATTTAATTGTCGTGTTTCGGTGATTTTTTTATATTTTTATTAACTAGGTCTATTAAGGGTATTCACTAAAACGCGTAAAGACCTCATAAACCGCGTAAACAGCAGAAATTGACCACCTCGTATATGAACTGTCAGATTTTGTATGGAGACCACAAGTATTCTATGAAAAATGATGTTCTATCTATTGCTCAGCTCATAGCTTGCTTTCGATAGTATTCTATGGGGTGTACTTTTTTGTTGTGACGCATTTGTTTTCGTGGGATTGGGATGGCTAGCAATAAAATGCAGGCTGGGCATTTCATAGCTTACTATATTTTCATAGCCATCCCACGAAAACACAAAAAAATACACCCCATATAATACTATCGATATCGAGCTATGAGCTGAGCAATAGATAGAATACCATTTTTCATAGAATGCTATTTGTGGTCTCCACGAGCAATTCTCATAGAATGCTATATGGCAAAAATAAAAAATTGCTCGTGGAGACGCCGGGTTTGGTGTATTGGCATACGCGGCTTAAATGGAACGCAATCGGTATAAATCGATCGCAATGGCGAAAGAAAAAGTCAACAAAATAACGAGTAACGAGCAACTCCCGCCTCTTCTCTCGAAACAGCTCTGGGTATTTCTTCCGGCATGTACTGATAAAATTGTCAAAAGCTAAAAGTTGACAGATAGACGAAACAAAGGAAAACGGGTTTTTTGTATATGTATATAAAAAAATAAATACAAAATTATATTAACTTAATTAAAATTGTGAATTTTTGCTACAGTTTGAATTAGTTTTGTTTTGTTCAAATTTCTGTTTAACTGGAAAAACGGCTCGAAATATCTTGAAGTGTATATAAATACTTTTGGGTACATTTTCTGCTCTCTAAGAGAATTAAGCTCAAATTTTCGAATTTGACAGAGTTTTACTGCTTTGCTCGGAAAAGTATAGGTACGCGAATAGACATTTGTTGTTGGATTGATTTTAATGCGCTAAAGCTCACTATACAAAATTGCAAGTGCAAACTAGCGCACTCTTACCGTTTGGGCGTGGTACGCACAAAAAGTTTCAAAAATATACGAAATGAAGTTACAAATTTTTCCAAAATTAGCTACCTACTTCGAAAAATAAAATAATGATGTATTGGGTCATATGAATAAAAACTAGTATTTGCTTTGAGTAAAAGGTTGTAGCTAAGTAAAAGCACTTAGCAATTGCTTTAAATCGGTATGAATTAAATCTTACTTATTTGCTAAAGTAAGTTCGAAATTCGAACGAAGTATTTACTTCACTGCATGTGTCCTTTCCTTGCAGTTTCTGTCAAAATTTGTAAGGGACAACTGTCATGTGGTTTATTTTTTTGAATTTTTTTATTTTAAATTTGGATGCAGAATTAGAAAACCGATTTTTGGTTAAAAGTGAACAAAAGCTGAAGTATTTTAATAAAAACTTTACGGTACACATAAGTGCATATCGCATAACCTATATTCGATTACAAGTTAATTGCTCTGTATTTTAGCTGACGATGAAGCAAAATAGCAGACTTTTAATTTTTCTAGCAATTGCTTTGTCTTCCACGTTTCATTAATACCAATCTGAATAAAAGCTCGGTGGCGCCGCTTTTCGAAAATGTCAAAAGTTGGAGTTAACTTAAATCAGTTTTTATTCATAGGCCTACTGTCCACGTAGTTACACTTCATACGCACGGTTTCGCCATTTGCATCTTGGTGTACGCTTGCTTGCAGCTTTCATGCAGCTTCCATATAAACAAACGAACCACTGTCCACGGAGCGGCAATAATGCAAGCTTAAAATAACGGCAAGCGTATTTTGCCGCTCCGTGGGCAGAGGTTCGTTTGTTTATATGCCAGTTGCAAGGAAGCTGCAAGCAAACGTACAACAAGATAGATGCAAATGACGAAAGCGTGCGTATGAAGTGCAGCTACGTGGACAGTAGGCCATACGAAGCTTAAAATTCGATTCGATTTTGACGTTAATTCTGAGTAAAATCAATTGCTACGTTTTATTCATACGGCCCATTGTGGCCCTTGCTTAAGAAAACAAACCTTATGAATCTGGCAGTACCATACAGTCACTTTGACATTTCGGCCGACTTTACCTTCTCAATCTACAACCGCACGTGGAAAAACGAGGATTTTGTTTTTAAGCTGCAAAGTACATTTACATTATTTGCTACAAATTTAAATAAATAAAATGATAAAGGGAAAGAAACGCCCCACGCCAGTTAGTGCAGATGATTCCCCAAAATTGAAAATTGTTAAAGTTGACCAATCTGACCCTAAATCAAAGTCGGGTAAGCCAACAAACAAATTCAGAGGAAAACCCACCGGCGGACCTGGAAAATTTTCAAAATCAAGTGGATCCAAGAAAGGCGAAGAACCAGACGCCAAGACAGAGAAGACCGACTGGCGTAAATTCAAACAAGAAAAGAAGGATTTAAAATTGAAAAGAAAAAAGGCAAAGGATTCATATGAGGTCTCGGTTGAAGCGAAACAAATTTATGAGCAGTTAAAATGGTACCCAGAGATTATTCTCCTTTCTCACCATAAATTAATTTCCTTTTTTTTTTTATTTTAGCAAGAAGACGGGGAAGAAAGAAGACTTGGTAGCAAAGTTGTACGATTTGCTAAAAGGTGACATGTTGAAAAAAATGGTAATGGCTCACGATACAGCAAGAATAGTTCAGTGTATGCTAAAATGTGCGTCTCCGACTCTTCGTGAAACAATTTCTGAGGTTTGTTTTGGGTTCATTATTGTTTACATTTATTTTTTATATTAATTTACAAATTTAAAGGAACTACTTCCTTTGGCGGTTGATATGGCGGTTTCAAAGTATTCACACTTTTGTGTGCTGCGGATGTTCAAGTATGGTAGCCAGGGAATAAAAACTAAGCTGGTGGACAGTTTTATGGGAAACATTGTGCGCCTGGCATGTCATAATATTTCTAGTAAAATCTTGGATCATGCTTATCTAACGGTCGCCACTCCTAAACAGCAGATCTACATGCGTCAAGAATTCTACGGAGATCTGTACAAAAAGGTAAGTTTGCAACAACAATACTACCAAATAATTGTAACATAATTAACATCAACCCTCTATCGCGAAATGTTGATAGCGGACTCATTCACAATTTTGCTCGGTTTCTTTTTTTCTGTATTTCCTTTTGCATTGAATCATCTCCTATATCCTTAACATGTTACTTATTCATTTGTAGTCGAAAGATGATTCGGTTAAGGAACTAGCAGACACATACAAAGAAACTACGCACATGAAGGCCGCAATTCTCGGATCGGTAAAATCAAATCTTGATCATGTCGCAAACAAGAAACTCGTAGATAGTTCACTAGTTCATGCAGTGATTTTGGAATACATTAAGGAATGTGAAGAGGACAAAATGGAAGAGACTGTAACTATGTACTCGGGACTAGTACCTCTAATGTTGACAACAAAAGAAGGATGTCAGGCAGCTGTTATGTTGTTCTGGCAATCAACGCCAAAGAACAGGCGTGTAAGTGAAAATGCTACCCATATTGTAGCTTCAATTTAACATATCATTTTTTTATTATTCATTAGGCAATTGTAAAAGCGATTAAAGAACACTTGGTGAAAATATGTACCCACGAGCAGGGCTATGTATTTCCAATCGCCGTCATCAATGCTTTGGATGATACAAAAGCTACAAAGAAGGCAATCTTTGACCCTATTCATGCTGAACTGCAAACTATTGCCGCAAATCAGTGGGGCCGTCGTGTCATTGAGTGGTTTGTTTCACCTGCTGACAAGAACAGTTTCCATCCACAGTTTATAGCTTATATAGACGAAGGTTTGAAATATGGTAAAAAGGATGCGGATGTTAGAAGAAAGGAAATCTTTGAACAAATTGAAGAACCCATTGCGAAAGCGATAGCTGATGCACCTGAATTTTGGTTTGCCGATGGTCACGTTGGTTTAGTGACGGCAAATATTATTAACAAATGTGAGTATACGATTGTGACCGGGTGGTAATTTCGGGGTTACTATTCGCAGTATCGGCCAGAGTGGTAACATACGGTTGTGTCTAGGACACAAAGGGTGGGCAGGCCAACCTTAGCCACCGTCATCAGGCTTGTCTCTGGGCTTTGACGAATATTTGCCTTTAAGAGGCCATGGGAATGAGATTCGCGCTTAGGGTATTCAGGGTATTCATTATATTAGGTTAGTTTTAAGTTATATTAGGGTCTAGTTTAAATCTTAGGTTATATTAGGAGTAGTTTGGGCTAGTTAGGATTAGATTCTATTTCTTCTACTACTAGAATAGGAGTAGTTTAGGCTACTTAGGTTTAGATTCGCGTTAACACTCCCGCCTTCTCTTGAGGGCATAGGCAAAAGTCTTTAAACTTTTCTTTTCAATTCTATTTTTTCTACTATATTTAATT
The DNA here is from genome assembly GCA_949372485.1 of Cheilosia soror. Taxonomy (NCBI): domain Eukaryota; kingdom Metazoa; phylum Arthropoda; class Insecta; order Diptera; family Syrphidae; genus Cheilosia; species Cheilosia soror. The sequence continues at coordinate 38,999,778 of OX443563.1, forward strand.
TCCTTTTGTCCGTCCGGGGTCAACGTAACTTAAAGTAAATTTCTCTTCTTTTTGCTTCTCTTTTTTTTCTGATGGCACGATACAAAAGTGTGTTGAGCAGGTTGTATGGTGAGGAGGCAAGAACAACCACTCATTCCAATCTAAAAACGCTATAAGTAGCAGAGGTGACTGCGGATGAATATGGATGAATCAAAAGTGGACACCATAGTGAGAGGCGGATCTATGGATCCAACTCCAAATGTTCAAAGTCAATCAGAAAAGTCCCGACCTCTTTCACTCCATACTATTTATGAACAACCTGCGTGCATCGTTACAACATCGAGGCTAAACGATGTCCCCATACGAATACATACTGCTTGACAGCAATAAGGGCCGTTTGCAGATGCGACCCATAGACTTAAGTTCCACATAAATTCTTTTGTGACAGTTTATGCATTACAAAAAGTAACCCATAAGCTAAACTCGGTTGGGTGCCAGGTCATGAAAGCATGGACGGAAACGAAACAGTCCATGAACTTTCAAGAAAAGGCTCGGCCCAAATCTTCACCGTCCCAAAACCATTCTGTGGACAGAAGATGAAACCGCGGTACATATATGTACATTCTACGTATTCTATGGACGGCTGTCGGTAGCTTTATGGTAGAGTGTCTGCCATCTATAGCCGGCACAATTAGCCCAGTAATAAGTCTTTTGTGATACCACTTGGATGAAATCGTATAATTTTCATACCTAATGATAAAGAGAGTAAAGAGGGGCAGAATATACTCCTCTTAATCATCTGTGCGGCTTCTACAAAATTGTTTAAAGGTGCACACAGCCTAGTTGCGTGTTTTTCTATTATCATCGGCCACCACCAACGCTTTATTCTTAGCTCCTGCTGGTTCAACTCATCGTTTTGAGATCATTTTATCCTGTGGCCTACTCTGGCCTAGGTGTGACTGCACTCGTTGTGGCCTGCCCCCCCTAACCTCAAATGTTCGTCGAGTGGAAAAAAAACTTTGGTGTAATTTGTGTTTTTTCAAAGAACTCTGCACTCCATTATGAACATGAAGTTCGTACAGAAATGTTCACAAATTAATTAAACTTCTTAAGACACATTTCTTTTGTATCTTTAACTTTTCAGTCGTCTGACGATTTCCCCATAAGAGAATATTGCAGCTATAGCAATTCGTCTAGACTCTGGATCTTGTACAGTATAAGTATTGTTTTTTCTGGCCAGCAATATAAATTTAGGGATCATATTATGTAGGACCCTTAGATCTTTCTTCTGGCAACATATTCTGCAAGTCTTTTTGTTGAACATCGGTTTGCATTGTCAACTACTTTTGCTCGATGCGATGTCACTCTATCGCTGGCTCTTTTGGTTAATTTGTTGACGAAATTACTAGCATTAGTATTAAATATTATAAATTAGCGTCCATGGAGTACTCCGATGTGTTTTTGGTCCTTATTTCTAAGCTATGACGCGTTTTGAAGCCGTCCATAAATTGCAATTGTTTTATCTTTCAGTGAGTTCCACACATTTTACAAGCGCTTCACAAGCACTGGCAACCCTAATATCTAATCCCAGTTGGACTGTAACAGTGGGGGAAGAAGCTAAGGAGACTAATGACAATAAAGTAGCTAAGGGGAAAAAACAAATTAAAGTCTCAAAAGTACCTATAGAGACCACAGAGGTAAATATTTAAAATTGTTTTTATCAATTAATATAAAAATCATGTTAATTCTTTAGGAAAAAACTGTGTCTGGAATAGAGGACGCGGGTTTGCATATTGTTCTTAAAAAAATAATCAAACATGATGCTGAACGAACCAAGAAGAGCCAAGAGACATTCGGATCGATTTTAGCCAACACAATTTCGGATGAAACTGTAAGCAATGCAAATAACAAAATCGATATCCCTTAATAATGCGATTTACTTCTAGGTAACATATTGGCTAACGGTGAATCGCGGCTGTTTTATCCTGTTAAATGTGATTGAAAACAATGAAGTAGAGGCCATCAAACCCCTGAAAAGCTTGTTGAAATCACACAAAGCAAACCTCAAGAAACAAACTACAGCGGGTGCGAAATTGCTGTTAAAAAAACTTGAAAACTAGGATCTTAGGTTTTATATTTACTTTGTTGATACTGAGATGAAATTAAAGAAAGTTTTTAAATCTATACAATTGATTGAAGTCCTACTGTGTACGAATGATTAAATGCAATCCAGAATCAGTCTCGACTACTTTGGACAATTTTCCGACTTTCAGGCTAAAGGAAGCATCTTCAAATGGCTTCTGCATTTGTCCTGCAATAGAAAAAAAAGAGTAAGGGACTTGTTTTAAGTTATTTGCCATAAAGATAGATATTACCTCTGCCGAACAAACCAAGATCACCACCGCGTTTAGCCGAACTGCAGTCCGAGTACTTCTCAGCGAGTTCGTGAAGAGTTGCTTCACCAGATTCAATCTAGAAATTTTATTAAAACCGATTAAATACATATTGGAAGGTTCGTGGAGATGTGTACCTACCTGTTTTTTGTATTCGTCAATTATGGTGCGAGCTTCATCTTTGGTACGTGTGATGTTTTCCTCTCTCCAGGAGCTTGGTCGTCGACTTTTATTGTGTTTTACTAATAAATGCGAGCATCGCACTTCATTGGGACCCTACAATAAATATAATGACAAGGGAATTTATTATACGCGTCGGGTACTTATGTTTCGGAAAAGTTCGTCAACTTAGGACTGTCAGGTAGACTTGACGTTAAAGATCATAGCCGATCATAAAATATCGGCACTTGTGCCATGGGTCGAGTAGAAAACATTTGTTTGGCTAGAGTTTAGGTGGTCTATAATTACAGAGTATGAATGCTCCTAGGACAGTTTGAATGAGCATGTGGAAAATTACTTTCTCATTAGCTAACAAATAAGAACATAAATTTGATTCTCAAATGTAAGTAGATATGTATGTATACTGCTCGAGTACACCAGACCAGCCAACTACATTGTATTGGACACATCGAGAGATGGACACTCAGAACAAAAACGCGTTCTATAGCGCATACACAGCGAGAACATAAAAGCAGTGTTCTGAATGCTAGGTATTAAGAATTGACACGTTCATTTATAACCTTAATCAGATGCGACGGCTTGCCCCTTAACATGCATCTCCTACTCATTGTTTATATTGAAAGTTTACTGCTGTCATTGGCAACCTACAAAAATTTGATGGAATCCAGTTAAGAAAATTGTGTGAGTTTAACTGCATTCAATAAAATTAAGGCAATGATGAGCCGTTTTCAAGAGCCATTAACATATTTCCGCATACTCTTGCATAAACAAAATATGTAATTACCTGTTTTGCAGCCGGCTCCGTTGGCACATCCCACTGTGACTCCTTTGTGTAGATATTCAAGTAATAGGTCATTCCTAATAAATATTTTTATATTACTCAAAATGCACATACAATCTATAATATATAATTTTTAATGAAAAAATAAAATGTAAACCAAAAATCGATTTGCCACTGCCTTCGGATTCTGCAAGTACCTGTGGATCTACTTGTGCGAACTTCCCAACCTTCAGGGACGGTTTTCTCAGTAGTATCAGACATATTTTTCAATCAATTTTAAATAACTTTGTGCGAAATTTACGGAAAAATTATCCTTTAAATGCTTCAACGGAAAACTTGGGAAAGTTAAATCGCGTACTTTTTTTGCAATGCTTCCGAAATCCAAATTGACAGATGCAGATGCGACAATTTCAGTGATGCCAGGTCTCTAAAAAAAAATGCACCTTCTCGTTCAGTTGACTTAAGCAATTAATTCGTTTTTCGATTGCCAAAAAAAGCTGCTTTATTGTCCCAGAATCTCAATTTTCAAAAATGATCGCATACGTTTATCTGTCAAAGTCTCCAATTCCATGCGAAAGACTAAAGTTTGCAGTTCTCAAAATACGCATACGAGAATTTCTTTTCGAACGTTACTCGTCTGCGTTTTCTATGCGAATTTGCTCCTCGCATACGGAATTGTGAGTTTGACACTGAAAATAACCATTTGTTTTTTTAATTTCTGTGTGAAATAAATTATTGTGAAGAAGCAAAAATAATTAAAATGGATGGAAAACAAAAGCAGAATACAGGTCATGTGACCAACGACTAAAAAGAGGCACTTATTGAATTCCTTGAAATGAATATTACTTTTGTCGTTCAGCATTTAACTCTTGAAGATTTCTATAAAAATAAACATATTCGTCGAGAAATCTACTAAACCGGACGGCATCTAAGATTTGGTGTAAACTTCTGCTTAAGGCACTAAAGGCACCAAGTGACAGAAAATAGAAACAGGAACAGAAACTGAAACAGAACATAAACCTTTTTCGTTCTGTAGAAAATTCTGATTCTGTTGGTACGTTGCTCACTCAGCTACATTAAACTGAAACAGATACAGAAAAACATGGCTGCCGTCTAATTTGTGCAAAGAACAAACTTCCCTCCCACGATAAATTGACATTTCTGTCGATAGCAGCAACAGAAACAATCATTATAGACTTGTTTACACCGCGTCTCCACGAGCAATATTTCATAGCTTGCCATATAGTATTCTATGAAAATTGCTCGTGGAGACCACAAATAGTATTCTATGAAAAATGGTATTCCATCTATTGCTTAGCTCATAGCTTGCTATCGATAGTATTCTATGGGGTGTACTTTTTTGTTGTGACGCATGTGTTTTCGTGTGATGGCTATGGAAATAGTAAGATATGAAATGCCCACCCTACATTTTATTGCATACTATCGTTATTTCTTTCTATGAGAAATGACAGATGGCAAGCTATGAAATATTGCTCGTGGAGACGCGGTGTTACGTTCTGTCGTTTAACAGCCATTTTTCTACAACTCTGAGAATACCAATTTTTTTGGTATGCGAAAATTGCAGGCGGATTTGCTCATACATGTACGAGTTACGTTAAGCGGAATTTGAGAATTGGGGCCCAGATCACATTCCTTGTTCTATTGGTACAAAATAAAGCAATCTTTTTCAGATTCGAGAGCTTTTATGAATCTAGATTTTGTCTCAGAGTTGCTCGAGATTTAACAACACACTTACATATGATTTGACGTTTGTTTGTTTACGTTTTAGGGAGTCTTTGGCAGAAAAAGTTAGAACTAGTGAAAAACCATATTAAAATTAAAATAAATAATTTAAACTAAAATTTGGATAAATATGGAACAAATAATAGATAATTAGGCCTATTCGGCAAAATCTTTTATTCTGTTATGAATCATAAAAGATATCGACCATAAAAGATCTTTTATAAATCGTATTCGTGGTTTCGAACTTTTATGAAATTCTGTTATGGAACTTCGAAAATTGAAAATCTGTTACGAAGCTGTCAAAACAAACCACTGAGTTTTTTTTTATTCATAGTCGGTAGGCACCTGGTCAAATTTTTGCAAAAAAAAATATTAAAATGCAAGCTGAAATGAATAAGTTATGAATTACTACAAACTAAATAATTGTGTGTGTATGCACCGAATCTGGAGTCGGGGTACGCAGCTTTCTTAGATGAAGTTGATGCAGCCCTTGAAAAGGTTGCAGATATGGATTCTTATATCCTGATGGGTGATTACAATGCTCACGTGGGTGCGGATTTCTCGACATGGGGCAGCGCGATTGGGAAACACGGTGACCCCGATCAGAACGCGAACGGAGAGAAGTTGTTGGACTTTTGTTGTTCAAATGGAATGTCCATTATGAACACTTTCTTTCCACACAAAGATATCCATAAATACACATGGTACCGTCGAAGTCTTCAGCAGAAATCGCTAATAGATTTCTTTGTGGTACCATCGTGTATTAAAAAAATGGTTTGTGATGTTCGTGTGTTGAGAGGGGCTGAACTGTCAACTGATCACCACCTGGTGTTGTGCAAATTGTATCTCAACGATCAAATACCTATCCTGCCAAAGCGTAAACCAAGAATGGTTACGTGCATACGGTGGGAGGGGCTGCAGAACGATGAGATACGGGAGGAATTTGCACGGCAGGTATCTGCAAGGTTTGAACAAATTCCAAATGTTCCATTGAATGTAGAGGAAGAATGGCAGCTGTTTTCAACAGCAGTTATTGCCTCTGCAGGACATGTTTGCGGAGTGAAGCGGCTCGGTGTGGCGGCTGGTGGTGAGAAAAGAACTGCGTGGTTTAAAACGCCCGGAGTTCAAGAAGCTATCAGAGAGAAGAAGAAGGCTTTCAAGGTGTGGATTCACTTGGGGGACTCTCCTTCTCGAATTGGCTGTTAAAGCAGCCAAAGAACAGTCTTGGAAGGAGTTCGGCGAAAAATTGGACCGGGATCACAGATCTGCAAGCAAGGTGTTCTGGCAGACCATCCGCCGTCTTAGAGGAAGGAAGTGGAACATCATCGAAGGAGTCAAATCCAAAGATGGTACACTTCTTTCTAATGAGGAGGACATCTTGCGCAGATGGAGCGAGCACTTTTCCGAATTGCTCAATCCAATCCAGGGCATCGAGGATGACACATCTATCGCCTTAAGCAGGGCGGAAAATAGTCCCACGGTAGAGGAAGTCACTTTTGCGATCATATCGCTAAAAGCTGGCAAATCTGCCGGAGTGGATGAAATCCGGCCAGGAATGCTAAAGGCCTTAGGTGAAGAGGGAGTCAAATGGCTCGCTCGTGTCATTAAAGTGGCCTGGGAATGCGGCGAAACTCCCAGCGATTGGCAGATTGGGGTGATTGTGCCCCTTTTCAAGAAAGGGGATAAAAGGGATTGCTCCAATTACAGGGGTATATCACTTTTAAGTCTCCCCGGAAAAGTCTTTGCCAAGGTGCTGGAAACGCGTTGCAGAGCTGTGGTCGAGGCACGATTAGGAGATGAGCAGTGCGGCTTTCGTCCCGGCAGAAGCACAACCGACAAGTTATTCACTCTCAGAATGGTACTGGAGAAGGCTTGGGAGTATGCTACACCTGTTTACGCTTGCTTCGTAGATTTGGAGAAAGCATACGACCGAGTCCCTCGAGGGAAACTCTGGAGTGTATTACAGGAGTATGGAATTGATGGTTCTCTCTTGAGAGCCATTCAATCTCTTTACACAAACTGTAAAAGCTGTGTTCGGGTAAACGGCGTTAAATCAATACCTTTCACCGTGGGCGTTGGACTTCGCCAGGGGTGCGTCTTGTCCCCTCTCCTTTTCATTACTTATTATGAACTGGATGTTACAGAGCAGTCTTGGCGAAGAACGTTTCGAATTGGGAGATCTGAGGATAAGTCATTTGCTCTTCGCTGATGACTTGGTCATTCTTGGGTCCTCTCAGACTGAACTTCAGCGCGCACTCGATCGGTTTGTAGCCGTTTGTGTTGAAGCTGAGATGAAAGTAAATGTGAACAAATCTGAAGTGATGGTCGTCTCTAGAACGCCTGTTCAATGCACTCTGCATGTTAGTGGAGTCCCATTGAAACAGGTGGAGAAGTTTAAGTATCTCGGGGTCTTATTCACGAGTGATGGAAGGAGCAATGCCGAGTTTTCCTGTAGGATTGGTCAGGCTGGATCGATTTTGAGACAGCTTGGTCATTCTGTTATCAGGAGGACTGAACTTGGTGTCAAAGCTAAGTTGTCAGTCTTTAATTCGGTGTTTGTTCCAACTCTTACCTATGGTCATGAGGTTTGGGTAATGACCGAAAGAATAAGATCGCGAATACAAGCTGCCGAAATGAGATTTCTCCGTAGTATTGCTGGTGTGACCCGTAGAGATCGCATTAGAAATACTAGAATACGTGAGGAACTCAATGTCGAGCAGCTACTTCTCCGGACGGAGCGATCCATGCTTCGGTGGTTTGGTCATGTTAAACGCATGTCCCCGACCAGGATTCCACGACGTGCTATGGAATCCGTACCATCGGGCAGGCGTCCCCTAGGTAGACCCAGGATGAGATGGTTAGATCAAATTCATAATCTCTCCTCTATCCGTATGGGGATTGCCCTTGATGATTTAGAGTCGATGGCGGAGGATCGAGAGCTATGGAGGGTCCACTTGAGCAACCTACACCCGCGACCCACTTAATGGACAAGCGGACCATTGAAAATGAATGAAAATGAATAAATAATTGTGTAATAAACACTGGAATATCTTTTTAGGAAAAAGACAACAAAAAAACACTACCGAGCTAAAGCAAATATATTGCTCTTACATGGAGCTAAAGCTGGACATTTGCAGAGGAAGTGAGAGAGAGTTTCTTTCTCATTTGTATTTCCGCAACTGCGGCATTGATGGCTATATTTGTATGGGATACTTAGTTTGGCCACATGGTCTCCAATTGGCCAATGCCCCGTGGTTATTGCTGTGATTTTAGCAATATCTGGGCGGGTTCTGTTTAGTAGGTTCTTTGTTTGCTTTCTATTGATGCCTGATATGAACCGTATCCGTAAAAATGTCATTAGAAACTTGAAATAAATATCCAACTTTACATCGTTATTGACCTGCATTTGAAATGAAATGTTTGTATTCGTGTCTTGCGTAAATTGTTCCAATTTGTTCATTAGAACTCTAGCATTCACCGTATCCAATCTAAAGAGCTGAAAAAACGCACATCAGGAATATCAAATGGATCACTATTTAATTTTAGTTCCAGCAAAAGTGGTAGGTGTCTTCGTCTAAACCAAAAATATGAATTGATAAAATTATTTTCAATTACATACCCACTTGTTTATACACATTATAACATTTGTCTTCTTTTGTAAACATTTCGTTGACGAAAAATTTTATAGATATCCATTTCAATACAAAACTTTCAAATAAATAAAAATCTTTTATGATAAAACTCACAAAATTCTGTATTTTATTCTGTTACGATTTATAACAGATTTCATAAAAGATTTTTGCACGCAGAATACCAATTTTGTAAAAGATTTTTTGACAGTTCGAACTTTTGTATGGAAATTCGTAACAGGAAAAATGGATAAAAGATTTTGCAGAATAGGCCTGAATGTTATTTTCACATTCATGACGTGCCACATCTTTATCGTCCTCGTCGTTTTCGGTTGGTCGCCTACAACCGTCCGGAAGCCGAACGCTTCTGAAAGCGTTTAACTATTTAACTATTTAACTTCTACAAACACTTTTAACAAGCGCTAAATTTCAATTCTGCAATGTTTTTAATTGGTATGTTGCACTTTATTATAATATAATATAATATGGGCAAAAATTTCGTTTGTTTTCCTACAAGTCTTTTAACAGTCACTTTGTTCTTTTTCTAATTTGACACTGACGTTATCGCTAACTACCCTATCGAAAACACGATAAGCAAAACAATAATCCTTGCTGCCTTCGATTGGGCTTTTCAGATTCAGATTGCTGCCATATAGAAATCGATTTTAATTTTACTTCTTTGTGTTGGTTAACCTTAGTATGCTGCTCGAGCTAAATTTTGGCTCCCATACAAAATTCTCTCCAAAATTTAGCTGAGCTAAATCTAAGCGAATCCATTTAGCTGTACGCAGGTACGCTGCTTCAGCTAAAAAATCAAAGTTTTATTTCAGACACCAACATGATGTGTCAAAATTTATTTGGAAAAATGTGCCGAACCATTAATGAGCGCTCTAAATTGTGACGGATACAAGCAGTACAGGCTGAAATGAGTATTTTATTTTTAGTTGAAGCAGCGTACCGCTTGGATAAATGGATTTGCTTAAATGAAAAAAATTTTAATTATTAAAATTTAGCTCGAGCAGCGTACCTACTAAGCTTTAAAGTTAAACAAATCGAAAATGGTGAATTTGTGTTTCTCTGGGTTTATTGCTTCCAGGTGTGGTGAATATCATTAATTGGTCGCACACAATGTGTATGAGCACTTATGAGAATGTGTATGTAGCGGCCAACAATATTATTGGAACGTTCCAAGAAAAAAAAATTATCGATTTTGCTTGTCATCTGCGTTTGTATCCACAAATCACAATCTCTGTTCTAAACAACTGACTGCACTGCAGTTTTCATTATTTTCGTATATATACAAGTCTGGAAAATATTCAAAGAAAAGTTATTGGTGAAGGCAAATGTTTAATTAAAAGTATCTTTAATTTTAAGTGCAAGATGAAGCTCGCGAAATTGTTTGTGGAAATCTTTGCAATTTCATTTTTCCTTGTTCAAGTGCATACTAAAGAAAATAGCTTCGTTGTAAATAAATACGATGATGACTACCTTGGTGAAATTCATGAAAACGGCTACAATGCTCATAGAATAAAACGTTCTGATGCAAACAATTCTTCGGAAAATGTTTACGTTAAGGTGAGTAACAAATATATGTAAACCAATTAAAAAAGTAAAAAATAAAAGTCATTTTAAAATCAATTATTAAATTTGTATTTCTTGTACCTAGTGCGGTTTTGTTATAGACAAGAACAGCGGTCTTATGCGCATTTGCATGAGCTCAGGGCTGACAGTCTTTATTTATACGTACCATTGTGTTCCATTTTAATTAATTTGATAATAATATTTGTTTTAATTATTTATCGGCTTTAAGGTGCTATTAGATTAGATAAGGTTGCTAACTGATTGGCCTAATGTGATTTCCCAGTAGAAGTTGTTAAAAGCACAGAGATCCTGTAAATTATTCAATTAAATAATGTTCTTTCGTATTCCTATAAACACAGTACAATGTCGATCATAAATATTTATTTGTATAAATAACTACTGATAGCTATAAGCTGTTCGCCGGTCGGTATTCAATCTGAAATAACTTGGTTGATCTGGGGTAGTTCTAATCAGTCGATTGGTATAATATTGGGTGCATTTCATGATTCAGGATAAATAATACCGCTTTGCTTAGGCTTTGAATATTATGTAGTCCAATTATCAGTTGGGTTTTGCCTGCTTCCTATGAAACATCAATTCAATTCAAACAACAAATATACGCAGCTGAAAACCAATTAGAGCCTTGTCTGATTTAACAATGTAATTCACTCTTTAACACCAAGAAACTGCACATTTATATAGGTTTATTAACGTATCGTTGAGGGAAATTCCATTGCTTATCTTTTCGATTCACTAGTGTTGATTCACTCTCCTTTTTTTGAACTTAACATTTTTCAAAGACGCATTTGCAAAGCTACATTTTTCCATTTAAAAGTGCGTCATCATACATACGAGCTCCAACTAGAGTGGTTTGTATTTCCATTAATTTGATGCAAATTGATTGCCCGTATGTACGTAACAATTCGCAGGAAATATTCGCAAAATTATCTATCCTCTTGGCTTAATTAGACTACCAGGATAGAGCCAACAAAATAAAGACATTGCCCACAAACTGGGTGCAAATTAGACTTTTAAAAAACTATTTTATGCCAAACATTCCCATTATTTATGGAATACGGATGAAAAACCACTCAGTTGGCAGGTAGCGCTATATGACTATGAAGCTGACTTGAGCAGCATGCTATTTTGTTGCCATTGAAGGTTTAACTTTACAATTTACAGAAATTTGAAATCAATGCGCATTGCGGGGTCCGCGGGACATATCTCTGCCGAACTAAGAACGACATAATATATCTCCGCGCGAAGTTATGTCGTTCTTAGTTCGGCGGAGATATGTCGTTTTAAATGCGACATAGCTCCGCGCGGAGATATGACGTTTTTAAAATGACATAACTCCGCCAGAAAAAAGCGACATAATTCCGCTTGAAAAGTGTACCGGGCGGATATAATATGTCGGCGGAGATATGTGTCTATGCCGTGCATTGCAATCTGCTAAGTTCCATATCCCAATTTCTTTAACACTCGCGCTATGCACTTCAGTTTACACCACACTATAGATAAAAGCTGTCATAACCTCTTTAACGTCGTATTAATAAAGTATATAAACATTATAAACCAAAGATAAGACTGGCAAACTGGCCTCAAAGGGCAATTACACAATTGCCTCGAACAACTAAATACGACTAATGCTGCTGTTTAGTGTGGAACCCCTGTCGAATTGTATGCTACTGTAACATCAACTTGTTACAATTCACTGTCCATACTGCTATTCTTCAAGGTTAAGCTTGGTTTTATTTGAAGGCGCATCTTGCTTGAGTATTCTGCGTCTGCCTCAACCGAAACTTACTGCAATAAAACAAAATTTTTACTTTTTATTTACTCTACAGGTTAACGGACTTAACGATATGCATGCACAACTTATGGTACATTGGCTGGGAGATGGCTCTGATGTTATGATTTGCCTTGCTAGAGATCCACCTGTCGAGTCGGGTGACGAGTCCAAACAAATTGAACAAAATCCACCCAAAGTTTTTATATCATATGACTATGGAGATAATTTTGAAGAAAAGACAAGCCTATTCACCGTTGTATTCAATGGGACGGAAAAATCGGCAAATTTAGATCAGTTCCTCACTCATCCCAAATTCGATACAATAATCTTTACGGATACTAAAAACAAGGCGATCTTTAATTTTTCACCTAAACATGGCAACGTTAAGAGGACCATGCTGGACTTTACGCCTTCTGATATTTCATTTTTTGAAAACGATCCGAATATCTTTCTCATTCTGGATAAAAAAGACGCTGAAAGGAATCTATACGTTACAACTGACGCTGGAAATAGTTTCAATCTTTTGCAAGAGTATGTCAAGTCATTTGCATGGTCAAGTGGAGCCGGCTTACCACTAATGTTGTATGTGGAAAGAGGAGAACCTTCCGGTAGATCTGATAAATGTTTCTTCAAATAATTCCATCTGTACTAATTTATAATTTTTATTTTAGGCGTATCTTCCATCATTTACATAAATCCGGAGAATTTTACAAAACTTGATGATCGTTTCAAATTCAATGTTTTGATTGAGAATGTGAATGAATTTTACATTAAAAAGGACTTTATGTTCGCAACACGAAAGGTATTTTATATTTTGTGCACTTATACCGTGCATTGTGGAGTATCTGATGTTGTATTTTTTTTAAGGATCGCGAAACAATGGAATTATGGGTTTCGTACAGAAGGACCAATTTTATTAAAGCGAATTTTCAAACCGAACTTGACATTAAGGGACTGCACCTTTGCGATGTGGAAGGAAGAAAGTTAATGTTCTCTGCAGCGGTTACCAACAAAATGGCTCATTTGTACGTATCGGAATATGATGACGAACAGAAAGCGGTCACATTTACGAAGAGCCTTGAAAATATATTGACTTTTATTCCGAATGTTTTATGGAAAAATGCATGGATTACGTAAGTAATTTGAAAGATGTCTATTGGATGTATTGGCTTTAATTCTTATTTTTTCTTCTAGTCAAACAACCGACGAACCCTTTACAGATATTTACAAAGTTGAGGGAATGGTGGGCATTTACATTGCTTCGAAAGTACAACGGTTTTCGAAATATCTTAGTTCGGAGACATCTGTTGGACCTGAACATCTTGTATCGGTTATCACGTTCGATCATGGACATAATTGGAAGCCAATAACCGCACCAGCTGTCGACGATGAAGGACTGCCAGTAAATTGTACGGAGTGTAGTTTGCATTTGTCGCAGAAGTTCAGCCAGTTGTATCCTGTTACAAGGTAAGCACATTTTGTTTTTGCATAAAACGGCATTTTATTGTGTTTTGAAATTTAAATTGTTTTTAATAAGATTAGATTATGATCTTATCTTACATTGTTTGGACAAAAGACCTATTTTTAAAACCTCCTGCAGTCAGTCAATGACTTCAGTCAACAAACATATTGTAATCTCTCTTGTAAGTCTATTTCGGACAATATACTTTTAACTCTTTCTGAGTTGCGTCATGTCGACGTGCACTTAAGAAAAATGTATTTCGTACCTTTTTGGAAATTTGTTTCCGATCAACTGCCACTTTCGTTCTCGAATGGTGATGACTTGATTCCTGTAACGTTGTTTAGTGGATCGACTTTAGAACACCAACTTAGATTAGGGTAGGTTAGACGCAGGGTTGTGAGGAGAACCATAACAAGCCACTAAACAATTGGTGGGAACATTGCAATGACTGGGAGAACCATCATTTAATAGATGGGAAAAACCTTTTTTCCTTTTTATTTCCCTACACGATATAAAGAATTTTGTGACAAGCTCTATCTCTTCTATGTTGTTAAAGAATAAGAAATCCTTTCCCAAACCTTTATGCCGCGTACGTGCTATGCCATGACATTCGCACAGTATGTGTGATGTCTTCTTTGACGCCTAAATCACTGCAGAATATACACAGACCTATCTCCTAGTCGTTTGGCATGCTTTTTAAGAAGACCGTGGTCAGACAGGATACTTATTCCTATTCTCAGGTTTGCCCTGCTTAGATTAAGATGTTTCTTAGTTCGTTTGTGGTCCGTTTCTGGCCACATGGCTAATATAACCGATGATAATGTTGAATGTATCATGCGTTTAAGATGAATTTCGGCGCCTATGGTTCTTCGTTGTATCTTAACAGGGCCCATGTTTTAATTTATCGATTTTTAGGCCACTATTCAATTGGGCGTTCAATAAGGCGGGTACTGATTGGCATAAACTTGACGATGTCCAGTTGTCGTAACTATCTTATACACATCAATATTGTGCTTATTTTACCTCCCCGTGGTAACCACTGGGTAAACTTATAAGCGCTAGTGTTGAACACGAGAAAATAGAAACACTGTCGGAATGATTGACTAAACGAGTCTTTGAGGCCTTACATGAGCTCCTCAGAAAGAGGACAAACAGGAGTTTAAGTTCGCAAATGTCAGTTCGTTTTCAAATGTTTTTTGTCATTTGCTTGAGTGTTGCTATAGAGATTAGAAAAAGCGTGTTCACGATGTGATAAAAAAAATACAATTTCACAACGGTGTATCAGCCGAATCGTGAATACCCCTATTGTTTGTTTGCTTTATTGTATGTGTCCCCCTTTGCGTAGAAAATACTGGCCCATTTAAATTTGGGTACTATGTACCGCCTTTAGCTCGATAATTGGAGAATGTTACCTATCATCAGATCAAGCAAAACGCCATCTAAAAACTAACACTGTCAACACACTAAGCAATCCATCTTTAGAAAATCTAAATATAGTCAACAAATTACTAGAAATGTATATTTGTAATTCAACTTTTATAATTTGTCTTTTTGAGCCGAAAGCCTCTGCAGCTAGCGCTCGTTAAACTTAAGTTTGAAATGTTTCTGAGTATTGCAGATAGATGATCCAATAGGCGCTTCATTTTCAAATCAAAACATTCTGACATAGACATTTCTTTTAAACTTCTGTCTTATGAAAGTGATGCAACCAGACAAAAAAAGTCGTATAATTTAGGAGTTATTTGATTAAAACGTTCCTAGTGATTCTTCTTCAGATTCTGTTTGCTCCTTCTATAATTTAAAAACAAACATTTGTTTGCTGGACTACTGAGCTAAGGTTCTAAGGTTCGAGTCCAGGAAAAACACAAAACATCTTAAGAGTTTTTACTGCGCCATCATCTGACAAGCTTACTTACTTACTTACTTAGATGGCGCTACAGTCCGGGGTGGACCTGGGCCTCAACCAACACGCCTCTCCAGTTAGCACGATCTTTGGCTAACTGCCTCCAGTTGCGCACTCCAAGTTGGTTGAGGTCCCCTTCCACTTGTGCGCGCCACCTAAGGCGAGGTCTTCCTCTACTGCGTTGTCCCTCTGGGTTGGAATCGAAGACTCTTCGGGCCGGAGCGTTGGTGTCCATTCGCTCTACATGTCCTAGCCATCTTAGTCGACTGATACGTACTTTTCTGACTAAGTCGATGTCGCTGTACAGCTCGTAGAGTTCGCTGTTAAATCTCCTCCTCCAAAGCTCGTCAACTCAAACGGGACCGAAAATCACTCGAAGAATTTTGCGTTCGAAGCGCCCAAGGAGATCTTCATCCGCTTTTGACAACTTCCATGATTCTGCGCCATAAATCAGGACGGGGTCTTATATAGAGTCTCCTTGGTGTTTCTCGACAAGGCCTTACTAATCAATTGCCTTCTTAGGCCAAAGTAACAGCGGTTGGCAAGTGTAATTCTTCGCTTGATTTCTGATGTGATGTCATTTTCAGAATTAATAGCGGAGCCGAGGTAGACAAAGTCCCGAACTACCTCAAAGTTATAGCTGTCTATCGTGACGTTCTGTCCAATTCGTCGATGTTGTGTGTCCCTTCTCGTTGACAGCATATATTTTGTTTTGCCCTCATTCACCACTAAACCCATTTTTGCCGCCTCTGTACTGATACTTGCAAACGCACCAGTGACAGCTCGCTGTGTTCTGCCAATGATGTCGATGTCGTCAGCGTATGCAAGTAGTTGCACAGACTTTTGGAAAATTGTGCCCCTGGTGTTGGCTTGCGAGTTTCGCACAATTTTCTCAAGAATGATGTTGAAAAAGTCACATGACAGCGCATCACCTTGTCTAAATCCTTTTTTGACATCAAAGGTCTCGGTGAGACTGTTTCCGACCTTTACGGAGCAGCGAGCGTTCTCCATCGTCATTCTGCACAATCTGACAAGTTTGGCAGGGATGCCAAAACTAGACATGGCTCTGTATAGCTCGTCTCTATAAATGCTGTCATATGCGGCTTTAAAATCGATAAATAGGTGATGAGTATCGATTTGGACTTCTTGGGTTTTCTCCAGGATCTGCCGTAGTGTGAATATTTGGTCGGTTGTGGACCTACCGGGCCTAAAACCGCACTGATAGGGTCCAATCAGTTCGTTGACAAATGGTTTCAGGCGTTCACACAGTACGGAAGACAGAATTTTGTAAGCGATGTTAAGGAGACTGATGCTTCTATAGTTGGCGCAGTTTAGAGGGTCTCCTTTCTTATGGATCGGGCAAACAATGCTGAGGCTCCATTCTTCAGGCATACTTTCCTCTGACCAAATTTTAGAAACGAGTTGGTGTATGCTCTCTACCAAGTCATCCCCCGCTGCCTTAAAAAGCTCGGCCGATAAACCGTCCGGTCCTGTAGCTTTGTTGGACTTCAGCTTGGATATTGCTGTCCTTAACTCATTTTGGTCAGGTGGACGGAAGTCTTGGCTTTCATCGCCCAGGTTGAATGGTTCATTCTGCCTGACAGCGGAATTTGTGTCGTCTTCGCCGTTTAGCAGTCTGCAGAAATGGTTTTTCCATGTCCTCAGCACCGACTGTGACTCTACTACAAGGTTTCCTTGTTCGTCTCTACAGGTCTCTGTTCGGGCCTTGTTCCCGTGACACGTTCTTTTTACCTTTTGGTAAAACTTCCGAACATTGTTCCTGGAGTAACACCTCTCTATTTCCTCGATCGCGCGCTTCTCATGCTCTTTCAGCTAGGTTCCAGAAATCGAGTGAAATCGAAATTGCAAATCGAGTGATTTAGATTTCAGTGTTCTGCATTTCGAGCGATTCGGAAACTCCGAAATTTTTTCGAAATCACAATTTCACTTTGTCTCAATTCCGAAAATTTTTTAATCGAAATCGAATACATTGAAATGTAGAACACAGATATTCGTTTCCGATTTCATTTCGAGTGAAAGTGAAATGTGGAACCTAGCAGTTTCTTTTTCCTCTGTAGAAGCCGGTGTTCTTCCCTCCTTTTTTGCTCGTAGAGCTCACGAGCTGCTCTCGTCCTTCTCTGCAGCGCCGCTTTGTAGGCCAGTTGCTTTGCTGCATGTGCTTGCCGGCACTCTTCATCAAACCAGGGGTTTCGCGGTGGTGGTCAGGTGAAACCTAGCACATCAGTTGCGGCTTTTCTGATGGCTTCTTGGCATCGATGCCACTGGTCTTCAGCACTTGATGCTGGCTGCACAGGACTTCTCGAGAGGTTGAGGGAGACGCGATCGGCAAAAGTTCTGGCGGTTTGTTGCGTTTGTAGCCGTTCAACGTTGAATCTCCTCACAGTATTTCCTCGTTGTTGTGGTGTCTGGGATATCCGCATACGTACCTTGGCTACAACAAGGTAGTGATCCGAGTCTATGTTGGCCGCTCGGAAAGTTTGGACATCTAGAATACTGGAGGAGTGCCTTGCGTCGATCGCAACATGGTCAATTTGATTGACGGTTTGATGATCTGGTGACCGCCATGTTCCTTTGTGAATATTGAGGTGTGGAAACCGTGTGCTTGCTATAGTACCATTACGTCCCGCAGCAAAGTCAATTAGCCTAAGTCCGTTTCCAGACGTGGTGTCGTGTAGGCTGTGCTTTCCGATTGTGCTACCAAAGATGTCCTCCTTTCCTATTTTGTCGTTAAAATCACCTAAGACGATTTTAACGTCGTACTTAGGACATTGCTCATATGTTTTGTCGAGGAGCTCATAGAAACATTCTTTGGTAGCATCGTCCTTATCTTCTGTGGGGGCGTGAGCGCATATCAGGCTGATGTTGGCGAATTTAGCCTTGATGCGGATAGTTGTAAGGCGCTCACTAACGTGTCGAAAGCTCAAGACTTCTTGCCTAAGTCTGCCGCTTACAACGAATCCGCATCCGAATAGACGCTGCTTCTGTTCTCTGTAGCAATCACCGTAGTAGATGTCACAGTTTTTCATCCTTCTTTTGCCGGGCCCATCCCACCGCACTTCCTGGATGGCGGTGATATCTGCCTTGTAGCAGTCTAGGGCCTCCGCTAATTGTTCGGCTGCACGCGGACTTCTGAGACTCGAGCAGACAGTCAGTTCCGACAGAGCATTATACTGTTGCTATTTTCTTCGTGTTCAACACTCGCGCTTATAAGTTTAGCAAGTCAAGCCTGGATGGGCGAGACCAGTACCCGGTGGTTACCACGCGGAGGTAAAATAAGCACAATTG
Source organism: Cheilosia soror (assembly GCA_949372485.1). Classification (NCBI taxonomy): domain Eukaryota; kingdom Metazoa; phylum Arthropoda; class Insecta; order Diptera; family Syrphidae; genus Cheilosia; species Cheilosia soror. Next base: position 39,018,527 of record OX443563.1, read on the forward strand.
ATGTGTATGAAAAAGTTGCAACAGCTGGGCACCGCCAAGTTGATGCCAATCAGCGCCTACCCGATTCATACACACCCAACCATCTGACAAGCACCCAACAGTAAAACTGTCCTAAAAAATCTTCTCACTTCAGTCGTTCGGATTCGACATTAAATTAGACTAAGAGCCCACAGTAATTTTTGGGTGTGAATGATAACACAAAATAACTCACGTAATTAGGTTGTTCTTAAGTAGTTGTTCCTAAATGTTACCGTCTTGCATGCTGTCCTTGAGGGCAATGGTGAGTAATACTATATCAAAAATGCAGTTTTTTCTGAATTTGAAATAAATGGTATAACAACTTTAATATCATTTCAAAATGTAGAGGTAAGTGCCCTGATTACCAATAATATGGTGGTCCAAGACCTTTTGCAGACGGCCTTCTGCTTGGAAGACTTTTCCGTCGGCTTTTTTGGTCATAAATAGGTGGATGAAATTCGATTATTTCATTTGATTTTCCGACGTTTCGACAGGAGTTGCTGCCTTCTTCAGGGGTTCTTTATTGGGACACATTAGTTAATAACACACCAATTACGTCATCAATAGCAGTAACATGCTACCACAAATAAACACTCACACAAACGAATACGGGCCGCTTGCGCCATTTATTTATTTATAAGCAAACTTAATCATAAACAAACCATCTACTTTCAACTCAAAACTACTTTCGAACTATTTATTTTTATTTCTTTACCAGATCGATTACAATTATGAGCTCAAAACTAGCTCCCGGAGTAATCATGGCCTCAGGAGTCATTGGCAAATCACTTAAAGGCCACCCCGGGGTATTCTTATCACGAGATGCAGGTCTTACATGGAAGCAAGTTCTAAAGGGATATCATTTCTTTAACTTTGGAGACCACGGTGGCATCCTGGTGGCAGTGAAATATTTCAAATCCAAAGGCGAGACTCGAAAAATATTGTACTCCACTGATGAGGGGGAAAACTGGCAAACGTCTACCTTCCACACCAAAGATCTAAAAGTATATGGTCTAATGACCGAACCAAATTCGAACTCAACAATATTCACACTCTTTGGCTCAGAGAAACAAGAGCATCGTTGGCTCATTGTTAAGGTTGACTTCAAAAAGGCGTTTTCCCGCAACTGCACTGAAGATGATTACAAATTTTGGACACCAAAATCTACATCTAACGACGGTGAGTTTTGGTGCACGTTGGGACAGCAACTTTCGCTACAAAAAAGAATCGCCCACACAAACTGTTTAAATGGCAAAGAATACAAAAGGGTAATCAAAACTGAGGTTTGTCCATGCTCGAAGAGGGACTTTGACTGCGACTTTGGCTTTATAAGGCAGCCTTCCAACAACGCCTGTATATTGGATAAACAAATAACATTGGCAGCAGACCCCTATGAAATTCCATCAACATGTGTTGAAGGCAATTTCTATAATCGCACAAGAGGATACAGGAAGATCGAAGGTGATCAGTGCGTTGGTGGCGTTGAAACTCGTTACTTGCCAGAAACCATATCGTGTCCCATCGACGAGCCCAATTACTTCCTTCTAGTGGCGCAGCGAGAGCTTATATCACGAGTCGATCTGAACACGCTGAATGTTAAAAGATTGCCGATTGACAATTTAAAAAATGTTATCTCCATTGATTTTGATATGAAGAACAACTGCGTGTTCTACGCCGACATTTTCTCAGACAAGATTATCCGCCAGTGCTTGAATGGTCTAAGTGATGCAGATATTATTTTAGAGGAGAATTTGGCATCTGTCGAGGGCATGTCGTATGATTGGATCTCGGAAATGTTATTTTTCGTAGATGGTACACGATCTAAAATCGAAGCCGTAAAAACATCCAATGATTCTCTATTTCGAATGCGAACCACAATACTTGAAGCGCCGACGTTAATAAAACCCCGAGGAATAGTTGTTCATCCATTGGAGGGATATGTGTTCTGGACCGACTGGGGAAGCATTGATCCATCGTTGTCCCGGAGCAACCTAGATGGCACTGATGTAAAACAACTGTTTACCAAACCAACAGTGGTCTGGCCAAATGGAGTAACCATCGATTATTTTGCTCAGCGCATTTATTGGGTGGATGCTAGCAAGGATTACATTGGCAGCTCGGACTTGGACGGAAAACATTTTTCAAAAGTTCTACACCACGATTCGAGAATTGCTCATCCGTTTGCTATAGCCGTCTTTAAAGATCGAATGTTTTGGGATGACTGGAAAATGAAATCGATCTTCTCCGCAGACAAAGATCATGGAATCATGATCAAAACCGTTGCAACTGATCTGGGAAATCTGATGGATCTCAAAGTGTTTGCTCATTCCCTTCAACACGGCAGTAATGCGTGTGCCAATCACAATTGTTCACACATTTGTGTGGGCTTGCCGGATCAAAAGTATGCTTGTCTGTGTCCAGACGGCTTTTCAATGTCAAACAAAACCAATGAATGTGTGTGTGCCGATGCGAATGGAAATGCTACATGTTCGCAGAAGCAAAACAAATGTTCGAAGGGATACTTCTCGTGCAACACCACTCGCATATGCATACCATTTTTCTACACTTGCGATGGAGAGGATGATTGCGGCGATTACTCAGATGAACATAATTGCACGCAAAATGTAGCCAGCAAAAATGCATGTCCACCCAATATGGAAAAATGTCATTCTGATGACAAATGCATTCCCGATTACAAATTCTGTAACTTCGAAGTCGATTGCCCAGATGGGTCCGATGAAAAGAATTGCTCAATTCACGAGTGCTCTGGGAGTGATTTTCAGTGCAAAAATGGACAATGCATCAACAATCGTTGGAAGTGCGACGGCGACAGAGACTGCTCGGATGGATCGGACGAAATAAATTGCAAACCTGCCATAAACAAAACAATGTCTTCTTCCTGTGGAGTTGACGAATTTCAATGCAAATCAAACGGCGAATGCATACCAAATGGCTGGAAATGCGATCGAGATTTTGACTGCCCTGATGCCTCCGATGAAATAGACTGCCAAAACAGGGAATGCGAATCGTTCCACTTTCGATGCAATACCGGCAAATGTATTAGTAAGACATGGCAGTGTGATGGCGACAATGATTGCGAAGGGGGCGAGGATGAACAGAATTGCACAAAAACGACATCATCAACGAACAACTTTCCATCGATCATATGCCACGATTGGATGTTTCAATGCACAAACGCCAAGTGCATACCAATGTGGTGGAAATGCGATAATGTGAATGACTGCGGCGACAACAGTGACGAGTTGGGCTGCACCAACTCAAAGGACACCGTGTCGACCAATGAGTCGACAAACTCCAAAGATACCAAAGAAACCAAATGCACTTTCTCCGAATTTGAATGTAATACGGGCAGTTGTATATCGAAAATTTACGTCTGCGATGGCACCAAAGACTGTGCTAGCGGTGAGGATGAAGAGCATTGTGCAGATCATGCGAACGGACATTGTGAAAAGGATGAATTTAGATGTGTCTCGGACAGGACATGTCTTCCAATTTCGAACTACTGTGATAAAATAATTCAATGCTCTGATGGGAGTGATGAAAGAGGATGCGATAGCAACAATAATACATTGCCTGCGCAGCACATTGTCTGTGGCGCGGCTTTCTTTTACTGTGATGAAGAATGTGAGCCTCTGTATAAGAAATGTGATAAGAAACGAGATTGCTACGACGGCAGTGATGAGAATAATTGTGCAAATTATACTCGAGTATACCAAGTGGTTGAATATAAGGTGCCCTCAACAAAAATAACTGAGAATTCTGTTACGCTGGTATGGTTTACATTGTCAGGTGGTCGAAATATTCCCCTTGTTCAGTATTTGCCTTCAGTAGCCGAATCGAATCTTAACCAATGGAAGAACGAAACCACATGGACAGATAAGGCTCATTATGTGTTTACAGACTTGACACCAAATACAGAATATAACTTTACCGTATACGTCAAGGTGATGGGTATAGTTTATCCGCCTTATTTGTTTGTAAATGCGAAAACGTTGGAGGGAAAACCCAGTGAACCGGTTAATCTTTCTATTCTAAGGTCAGACTCTATGCATGTGGAATTATCTTGGCAAAAGCCGAAGAATTTCAATGGTGAACTTGACGGATATAGCATTTACTATAAATTAAAAGATAATGCAAAATCTGATGTCTATGGTACAAAAATACAGAATCTAACGGCCATGATTGACATACGCAACTGGAATAATGGAAGTTATGAATTTTGGGTAAGTTGTTTATGCATTCCTTTAAATATTTTGGTGTATCACCTATGGCTCACTTTTCTGCCAAATTGTGTACGCTTTCGCTTTTTATACTCTCTACAGGAAGATATATTCATTTTGCCATTTGTAACGCCAAGAAGGAGTCACCCATATATTCTGAATCAAGGTCACATTCTGTATCGATTTAGCCATTTCCGTCTGTCTGTTGAAAACACAATAACGTCCAAACAAATCGACTTAGGTGAATGAAATTTTGTGAGAAGACTTCTTTTTACCGTGGGCGCAGTAGCGCAGTGGTTAGTGGGCTGGACTACTGTTCGAGGGATCCCAGGTTCGATCCCCCGAAAAACACAAATTACATCTTAAGGTTTTTTCTACTGCTCCTCTCGCGAATGTCTGACAAACATCCGAGAGTATGACTCTCCTGAAAAAGCTTTCTCAATTCAGCCGTTCGGACTCGGCATAAAATTGTGGGTCCCTTCCATTCGTCCCAAAAATAGAAACTCACACAAAACGAATGGTTGCGAGAAGCTAGGCCCAGGGTGTCTACCGCCTGTTGCGCCAAATTTTTATTTATTTATTTATTACTTCTTTTTGCTGTCGTCAGGTTGGCATCGAAAATTGTCTATGTCGGTCAAGTAGTTCGGGTATCTCCCACACAAAACCAATATTAGACACAATACTTGTTTTTATTTCCATTGTGATGTGTCCATGAACATTACGGACGGACCAGTGTTGGTCAACTTTCAAGATCGTATTTGTTGGATATACCTCGTTCTATGGTGTCTCATATTTGCCTTTTTTAGGTAAACCAACCTAGCCTAGATCCCTTTAATTAGCTTAAAAATACTCATAAATAACTGTAATCAACTCACAGAGTTCTACTACTACTTCTTACTTAACTACCTCGAAATTGTTGCTATCAATGGTTTTCCATTGACTGAATGTGGGTTCTCTTTTTGCCCTATACAGTATACACCCTCTCTACATGATTTCCATTAAACAGCTACTGGAAATGCGGCTTAAACACATCTACTCCCCTGCGCTTCTTTGACTAGGTTGCCTTCGTAGTTTCCAACTGCCTGTGTTTCGGTCTTGAAATTATCCAGTTTGGTGAAATATACAGTATTAAGATGCTTTGGCATTAAGTAAACAAGTGGACAGCTTATCTTAAATTATGTATTTCCATAACACAAAATCGCTAATTCAATTTATTTAAAAAAAAAACTTAACACTGTTTTCTTTGTAGGTTACTGCGTCAAACAAACGACGAGAATCCTCATCATCCAACGTTGTTAAAATAAATCTGCAACCAATGCATTCCACAACGGATGTGAAAAATCTTTCATATAAGGTTGAAGATGGCAATACTACGATCAATTTGAAATGGGAGTCCGAATCATCAACGAAATCATTTTTCGTGGCAACATTTTTGCCTGAACCGTATCCACATTTGGTTAATCGAAAAACAAATGTTACTGAAGCAGCATTTAGAAATCTTGCCCGCGGAGTGTTGTACACATTTAAAGTTGCATCTCTAAATGGAACAGAGATTGGACCTCCACAATCCATTCAAGTCAAACTGGAGGGTGAGCCTCTACCAGATATAAAGAACGTACGAATACTGAACAACAACGATCACACATTCAACATAAAATGGGAAAGGGCTAAAATGTCAGCCACGAATTTAACTTATGGCATTTATTATGGTACCACGTTGCGTGAATACTTGGAAAGTAAGTGAAGCTAAATAGAAGTTGGAAAATTATTTTTTTTCAAATGATACAATCTTTTCTTTTTCAGAACCTCGTATTATTACTGCAAGTACAAATGCTATTGTGTCCGACTTAAAACCATGTCTATCCTATTTAATTGGTGTTAATATTATCGGTCCGTATGGCCCTGGACCGTTGCCCAAAAAGCCAATGCCTATCGAAACAGATGACGATTTCAAGAATCCACCAAAGAACCTAACCGCCAAAATTAACGAAGAGAAACGGGTTTTATTCATCGAATGGGAACATAGCTGTCCATTTACTAAAACCTATCCCCCATATCTGCTCACGATTTCGGAACAGAAGAAGAACAAAATCTTTAATATCGAGTTGAAGGCATTATCCCAGAGAACCATGTCACATTATATAGTTGACATACCCTTTGGTGCTATTTATAACATATCTGTAAAAAGAAATACCGAAGAATCTGAACATGCTTCCGTTCTACTCCACTCAACACAGCTAGAGAGTCCAAAGCAACTAAGAGCATGGCAGCAAAAGGATGGATCGTACTTGGTTTACTGGAAAGAAATACACACTCCCTACGATTTCAAGTACTTGGCTACTACTAGCTCGTCTTTTATCTCACAATCTAATTTATTGTTTTTTTTTGTTTAGGTTTAACTATCAACTAGTCGTATACGAAGGTTTGCTATCAAACTACTCCAGTCCGGACGAAGCTCCCATTGTGAAGACAATCATTGCTACATCACCCCCGGTAGTCGTTAATCAGTCAGACTTGGCGACGGGAGAATCGCTTGGCAAAATATACACATTTGGAGTGCGCACTATCTCAAGCGAGGGGTATACTTCTGAAATTCTAGAAACTGAGAATTTTGAGTTTGTGCAAACTTCCAAGTGGTATAAACAAGTGTCTACATCATCCTACATTTGGCTTCTGCCAACTTGTGCGCTCATATCAATAGTATTCTTTGCATCAGTATTCTATATTACCAGGCGAAATAAGCGAGTGCGAGCATCATTTTCTCGATTTGCAAACTCACACTATGATCCAAAGACAGGTGCTACACGAATAGAAGATGGTGGCATGCATGACATTAATACCTCTAATAATTATGATCATAATAGATTTTCCGACGATGATCCCCTTGTTCAAACATAAGGGAGTTCGTTTTCCTTCTTAACTTCTTATGTATATATGTACTTGTATTTTGTATTGTGTTGTAAACTTTTTAAACTTAGAAAACATAAAGGCTGAAACTAAATATTACGAAGAGTTATTGATTTATTGAAATGATGATAGCGGATTCGGATGCTTGGTAAAACCATAAGATCGAATGTAAACAGAGGAAAAACTGTGGCATGTTCATCACTTATTTAGCATTCACACTTATTGTCGACTCTAAAAACAACATTTGGTGAAAATATTCCTTTAGCATCTTTTCCCCCAAGTAACGACTACTATGTGCAATATCGTGAGAGAAGTCAGTGCAGATGACATTCCACTAATTGCCCAGGAGGAGCTGCTCCAGGCATGCAGCAAGATAGGCGACAACAAGGCCCCTGGACCCGACGGAATCCCAAACAAGGCAGTAAAAGCGGCTATAAAAAAGAGACCAGACCTGTTTATGATGACTATGCAGAAGTGCCTCGAAGAAGGGACGTTTCCCGAAAAGTGGAAAATCCAACATTTGGTCCTGCTACCAAAAGGAAAGAAGCCTCCAGGAGAACCATCGTCCTATCGCCCAATATGCCTATTGGATACCATGGGAAAGAAAGAAAATAGATTACTCGCAGTGGCAGACGAAAAAGATGTCCTTTCAGACTACCAATATGGTTTCCGGAAAATGAGATCCACTGTTGATGCCATAAGAGCAGTAGTGAATATTGCAAAAGGCGCCATCGACGGGGAAAGATGGCTCTATGGAACAAAGGAGTACTGCGCAGTAGTAACTTTGGACGTTAAAAATGCTTTTAACTCGGCGAACTGGTCTTTCATTAGAAGATCTCTCGCTAGGATGGATACACCGTACTACTTGCTACGTATAGTGACGAGCTACTTCAACAACAGAAAACTGAGATATAATACAGATGAAGGTGAAAAATACTACAACGTCACTGCCGGAGTTCCATAGGGATCGGTTTTAGGGCCGTTATTGTGGAATATCATGTACGACGGAGTCTTACGATTGGCGCTGCCTGAGGGAGTGACGATAATTGGATTCGCCGATGACATTGCCGTTGTGACAGTAGGTAAACAGATTCGTACAGTTGAATCCGTTACAAACGAAGCAATTGCCAGGGTAAAGGAGTGGCTAGCAACCGCCAGCCTGGAACTAGCTGATCATAAAACAGAAGCTGTCCTTATAACCAGCCGAAAAACTGTAGAGTTTGCCAACTTTCAGGTTGGTAGCCAACTAATCAGGTCCAAAGAAGCTGTTAAATACCTTGGAGTAATGCTGGACAATAGATTGCGGTTCAAAACACACGTGGACTATTTAGCCAAGAAAGCATCGCAAATGCAGGGAGCTCTCTCGCGCATAATGCCTAACATTGGTGGTCCTGGATACGCAAGAAGGATCCTACTTTCCAGAGTAGTTACATCAGTCCTGTTGTATGCAGCCCCAGTCTGGGCGCAAGCACTGAGGGCGAAGGAGACCAAAAGGAGACTATTGTCAACATACAGGCTCTGCGCGCTACGGACAATCAGCGGCTTCCGAACCATATCGTATGATTCCGCCTTTGTTATAGCTGGAATGGTTCCCGTCGACATTCTTGCAGACGAAATGTTGAGGATATATAACAAAAGAGTTTTAAACCAATACGATGGTTTGTGATCTATTTGAAATCAGAAGGAGAACCAGAGCTCTTTTTTGGTTAAAGGTGTTATGTGGCGTGCTACATACAGTGCTGCCACCAAAAAATTTAAAAAAACATTGTTTTGAAGCATGATTTAGGTTCAAAAAGCATGATTTCCATTTTGTAGTTGAATAATGGTAAAAAAAAGGAGAACATTTAAAATAAAAATGGTGAAACCGCAACGTGACAAGTAAAACAAGTAGGTATGTCTTTTTTAGAAATAAATTTTATTTATTTAAAAAACAAAACACCATCTTCTGCTAATTTAAAAATAAGAAGTAACAGGACTAGCTGGGTTTCTTTCGTACCTATCAAGAATTGCCGAAAAAACGAGCATTGAAGAATGAAAAATAAGTTGGCAACGCATCGATCTGATAGGAAAATTGACATTGACAGTCAAATTTTAATTAAAAAATTAGATGTTATAAGTGGAAAATTCAAAATTCTAATTCTAATAATTACTTTTCATGCATTAGCATTAATAAAGAGAAAATTTCACATTGTACTATTCTAATCATAAGATAAATTAACTAATCCATCAAATTGTATTAAGAAAACAAGTTTTAAAAGACTTTAAATAACGAAATTTCCAATTCCAATTCAAAAGAAAGGGTGTTTTTGTACGCGGCAAAAAGTTTGGAATAGGAAATTTGCTCTTGACTTGTACTTTTCAATTGACAATTTTTGCAGTAATCCTGCGTTGTTGGCGATAATGGCGATGTATTCGCTTCGGAATTTTTTGCTTTGCAGTTCCAGGATATAAGGAGTTGGCAGAATTTGCATGGCAGTTTTACTCTTACCTTAACTTGGGAATGCTTCTTTCTGGTAGCTTCTAGTACTCCTTAAGCGGTGTCCAGCCCAATCAGGAAATCAGAAAAAATTATTTTATTTGCACAAAATCTGCTTTTGCCATGCCAAGATTGTTTTTGATTATCCAGGTTAATTCTTTGTTGTATTTAACAAGGGATTTGTTTATTTTACTTATCCTATTGCCGTGACGGGGACGAAAAAAACGCAGTTTATATTACAGAAACAGCAAGCTAAAAAAATACAGTGATCGTCTTCTCTGCCTTTGAGATAAAGCGACGGTAGATTAGACATGTTGAACTTGGTGTTAATGTTGCTTTACAGAGTTATTAGAATGAAGAACAACTTTTTATTTTTTTAATACAAAAAACATGATTTTGGACCAGAAAACATTAAAACATATTTTGAGTCCAAAAAGCATGAAAATCATGCTAAATCATGATTTCTGGCAGCCCTGGCTACATATCGTGTACTAGCACCTTAAGGCCACGACCACAAACCAGTAAGAATAGACTGCCGACTTCCCGTACACCTACCCGATTCCCCCCGGAAAAAATTATGCTATGTTTCCACCGAACGCTAATCCCGAGATTAAGTGCAAGAGATTTAAAATTAATCCTGAAGTGTTTCCACCAAAAAAGAAGAGATTAATTTGACATTTCACCAGATGTTGGCATAAGCTGTCCAATCGAATTGTAACAAATCATAAAAAATTAAACAATTTCTACTTTCGAAATTAAAAGTAAAAACAAAAAGTGAGTGGCAGTAATCTAAAAATATTATTACCGCATCATTTTGTCCTCAAAACTAATATGTATGAACGTTTTAACGCTTGCATTGGCAATTAGGCTATTAGGGGTAGGTACAAAAAAAAACGATTTTTTTCTTTTACTCACCTATGACATAAATGTCAAATGTAGCTCTGTTTGTTTTTAATTTTAGACATTTCGACCTGTGGAGAGTGTGTTCAGAGACCGAACTCTACATGTAAACCTAGTCAGTTTAGGAGATTCATTTTAAATCTCCTTTTTATGAGATTAATTTTTGTATGATAAATCTCGAGATTTATACGAGGTTAACGAAAATTAATCCTAATCTCGGAGTTAATTTCCGGTGGAAACGTAGCATTACCCTGTCTGTGAATACGTGTAAATGTCAAAATGAATGGCGGCAATGATTTTCCATGCTATACCATGGGCCTAGGATTTTTCAAGTATGTGTGCGTTAATGGCGCTCCTCTGATTTTGTGCAGCACCAATCCATGAAAAATCCTGGGCCCGCCGGCAGGTTGTAGGCAAAGTCCGTTATGTGGGAGGAGTCTTTTTTCAGACGAAATACAAACAAGTTTGTTTACATTTGCATGCATTTTTTCCAAGAATTTGTTAATTAAAATAACTATTTTCACAAAAAAAAGGCAGGAGCCTCAAGAATAGGCTTAAACAAAAATAGTGGATAATAATATTGTAGTTCAAAGTGAAAATATAAATAAATAAAAATAAATAAGAAATTAAATAGCATTGAAGATGGAAGCATTAAGATGTGTTAATTTTTTTTGTCGGCGGATCCTGTCTTTGGCATAGTGCAACCATTTCTTTATAGCACTGGCGATGTCGCTTCCTCTAGCATTCGGGAATTTTGTTATTAAATTAATTCGTAGAGATTTAATCACGTGCCTGCCACCACGAACGTCAACGAAAGCACAAACCAGTAAGAATAGACCGTCGACTCCTCCCACATAACGGACTTTGCCTACAAGCTGCCGGCGAGACCAGGATTTTTCAGGTATTGGTGCTGTACAAAATCAAAGGGGCGCCATTAACGCACGCATACTTGAAAAATCCTGGTCGCATGGTATTGCATAGAAAAACATTGCCGCCATTAATTTTGACATTTACACGTATTCACAGACAGGGAAATTCTTTCCGGGGGGAATCGGGTAGGTGTACGGGAAGTCGGCGGTCTATTCTTGCTGGTTTGTGAACGAAAGATTAATCACCGGCAGCGGCAGATGTTCACTCTTTCATTGCATAAAAAAAGCAAAACAAAAATTCTCGCGACTCTCGTTCTACAAATTTACAAATGTGTGCGTGGAACGCCTCATATTATGCGGATCCAAAAATGACGGGAAAAATTGGGTAAGCGATTTTGCTTGAAGGGTTCTTACCTAAGAATAAGAAGTACAGGAAGGGGCATATCGAGGAAACAGTGAGGCTTTTTTCAAAATAGTGTGAGTTACACTAACACAAATGCATTGACACAGGGCCGGCCTAAGGGGCCAGCGTAGAGTTAGGACGCCAAAATGCTGGGGCGCACAATGTAACTGTTACCCGTTTCTTTAAAAGTGATAAAGTAGGAAAATATGTAGCTGAGCTTTAAGGTAGCACTAGGTTATGGCTTTTATCTTCTCAGAAGTACTTAGGCACCTTCAAAGAATCACAGCTATTATTAATCCTTAATAAATAAAACGTACCTTTTACAGGAAACGTAGGTATAAATAAAATTCAGTTTTTAGTTTAAGGTTTAATTTTAATGCAAAAACATTATCACAGATATTTTCCTTAGTTAAATAAATTTTAGTTAGGTACATTTTATCTACATCCATCTGATAATAATTCTGTCATACATCTGGGGTCTTCGCGTAACTTTTCAGACGATCATCGCCTCGATCTCGACGATTGAACAAAACGACGTCGTTTTAAGTTTGCTTCATGTAACATCACAATAGCGTCGTTCAATCGAACCGTTCATTGTTTTCGATTTGAACAGTCTGAGCAGGGCTGTAAAGAAACTGTGACAATTGAAAACTATTAAAAAAGGTATATTTATGCAATTTGTGTGTGTTGTTGTCTTTTATGTGGAAATAGGTAAAAAGGTAAACATTTTGTGGTGCAGGAACATTTGTATTGATAAGGGGTCGTTATATAAGACAAAATTAGTGAATGCATTCTTTAAAGCCAATTTAATAAATGCAATTGTATCATTGCCTACTCCAAAGAGAACACAACAAGAGTGTGATGTGAACTTTCTAGTGTACCTATTTCGTTTAACTAAAATTAAGTAAATGGATATTTTTCCTAGATTTTCACATTTCACAATGCATAATGGAGAGACTATTTGTCGAAATTATAAAAGATTTGATAGAAACAATATTCTTTTAACATTTGTTTTGCTTTTATGAAAAGAAAATATACCAAAAAGGATGAAACGATTGCCAAAGAGCCATCGTTCAATCGAATCGTTTCGACGACAGCATTTCAAAGTTAAATTGTTTACTCGCTTCGACGATCATCGTTTTTTGTTTGTTACACGAAGTAGCAGCATCGACGACGTCGTTCGATCGTTGCCTTACGCGATTAGACCTCTGTTTCTTAAAATTGTGTTTTTTTTTTTTGTCCATTAGTTTTGATTGGATTCTGAGCTGTTTCTCTGTTATAAGACATATGTCTTCAACATCTTGACGACGATAGCAAACGTCACGATAACAGGACAACAGAAGAAATACCTTTAAACATATTTTCTATTTATAACAAGAAAACTGCACTAGGGCGCTCAACCGATTTAAGCGCCTTGCCCTCACCAACAAAAAAATAGTTCGTCCTTGAACGAGAGTTTCCGATTTGACAGATGAGTTTCAGTTAAATCAAATGCTATCAGATAAATAAAGTATATTTTTGTTTTCAACCAAATTCCCTTTTTTGCAACAAAATGTCATGAAATACTAATTTAAAAGTGTTCTACAATAATATATCTACCTAAAAAACACTTAACAACATTATTTTATGTGGAATATGAGATAAAATTTACCTGTGAAATGAAAAATTGTTTCTCTCCTTATTATGCTCGTTTTTGCAGAATTTAACGCAGCACCGCATGTTGTTTTACATTTCTTTCGGTAAAGAATTGTATTTATTCACTGTATTCACTGTTTTTTCACTGTTTTATTAAGTTAAAAACGTAATTTCACTATTTTAACAATTTGAAATTTCAAACACGGCAAATTTCCCCAGCAAAATGACAGATGAGTTTCAAATTCTCTGGTTTTTTTTCATATCTTGCGGCCTCACTCACGTACACTGTATATGTGATATACACTCTTTCCTGTACTTCTTATTCTTATGTTAATTTCGATTCGCCAGAAAAAAGCACTCTTTCTTTCCCGAGATCACTTTTTTCGTTCGTTTGGTACAAAAAAAAAGCAATCTTTTTCAGAGTCGAGAGCACTTTTGCGAATCTAGATTTTTTCTCAGAGACGCTCGAGATTTACCAATACACTTACATTATGATGAAAAAAAAATCTTCACAACAAAAAAGGTAAACAACTTTTGGCAGGCACACCACCAACACCAACAAAGAACAGCGCAGTATACTTCTTTTTGTTCGATTGGCCAGACGAAATCTTGAGAAATCTTAAAAAATCTCAGATTGCCAATCGAATTCAACATTAGGTTCTTACTGGTTTGTGCCAGACAGACTGGGACTGGGACACAAACCACATAGAATAGACCACCAGCTTCGGCCAAAAATGAGAGTTTCATAGTGCCAGTTTGCAATGTTAAAGTAAACGGAGGGTGAATTTGGTCACGCATACACTGGCACATAGTAACATTTACAGTTATTCTGTGGTAACTTTGAAAAATTCAAATAATAAATTCTAATAAATTGGTCGTTATCGGGACGTGTTAAGCAAATTGTGTGTTCGGTGTGTGGAATTGAGGCTGAAAAGAGGTGTTTTAAAATATTACAAACTAAATAATTGTGTAATAAATATGTACTAGAACATCTTTTAAGGAAAAATACGACAAAAAACTACGCCACAGAAAAAGGAAATACATATTTTGCCCTATCGAGGTAAATTTTGTCTTTTGTTCTGTTGTGATGCCACAAATATCCAGTGATTGTTCTTGCGACTTATTAATTGTCATAGCGAAAGCGGGACACACGAGAAATTGAAGACGCTTAAATCATAACACATAAATTGTGTAATACCCTATTCACACCAAGCCTAAAACCAAGTTTTCGTCAAAAAAGTTTAGAAAACTCGTGGATGCATTCACACAGAACACCAACTCGTTTTCGTTTGACGTTTCAATTAGCTGTGAAACTAGCTAAGAAAAGTTTGTGGCGACTAGACTTTTATTTTAGTTACTAAACTTCGCTCGTATTGACATAATATACAAACAAAATTATTTAAACTACTTGATAATCGTTAACTTATCGTTAAATGCATAAAATAATTAACATAAGCAATAATCATTACATTAGTTGTGGCAGGTAGTGGTGCCGTTCTAAATTTATAGAAAAAATGAATAATTTGCTCTTTATGTAGCAAAGATAACAAGAGATTCCACATTTGTAAACAAAAAAACTAGAAGAAATGACAGCTCCGATGTTCTACCTCAGTCTCTCACATCCTGTCAGCAGTTTTGCTAAGCTCGCTGAATGTTGCGAATGTGTGTCTGCTTCAACAACCCAACGATTGTACTCGTTTTCGTGGCGTTTTCATGGAAAACGACCTCAAACAACTCGTTTTGAAAACTGCAATAAAAAAATAAATAAATAGGTGGCGCAACAGGCGGGTGACACCCAAGGCCTAGCTTCTCTCAACCATTCGTTTTGTGTGAGTTTCTGTTTTTTTGAGACGAATGGAAGGGACCTACAATTTTATGACGAGTCCGAACGGCTGAATTGAGAAGCTTTTTCATGACAGTCATACTCTCGGATGTTTGTCAGACGTTCGCGAGAGTTGGCGCAGTAGAAAAAACTTTAAGATGTAATTTGTGTTTTCCAGTAGTCCGCACAGTAGTCCAGCACACTAACCACTGCGCTACTGCTAACTGCAATATGTATGGGAAAACTTCTGTTTTCGATGAAGTTTTCGCGAAAACCCATTTTTCGGCTTGGTGTGAATAGGGTATAAGTTTCAGCTTAATCGACCGCTTACTACGTTTGTTCAATTTTGACTTAACTTCACATAAAAGCATTTGCGCCAATAACAAAATTTGAGCTCAATCAGTTCGGTGGTTTTCTAGATAACGATTTTGAATGTTTTTTTTTTTCACGTTGGTTAAAAACTTTGAAAATGAAATACTTTTGCCTTGTAGAAATTGGTATTTACCAGCAAGTAGGTCGAAGTGGGTCCAAGCGTATAAACGACACACGTATTTTATTTTTTTAAAGCATCTTCCTCAATCTTTTGAATTTGACGATGATCTAATATAACAATCATTTCCTCCTGATTTGCCCCACTGTGTAAATTTCCTTTGTATGACTCTACACTAATACCACTTCAGAAATTATGCGATTCGACAAATTCTGGCTTTTTTTTGAGTGAGGCTTATTCCCATGCCGTGCACTGAGCAGAGTAAATTGTCTTTGGTGGTGAAATGTCTGTCGCTGTCATTACGCATAGTGTCATTTAACATTTTTGAAAGATGTATAAAATATAAATTGGTGTGTTTCTGTTCATAAAATTAAAATCTATTGAATCCTTTATTAAAAGAAAAACTAGTATTGGGTATGTAATAGTATATTCATTTTGAATAAGTACTTAATTTTGAATAGGTAGTGTGTATTGTAACATCTCCCAAACATTCCAATTGAGTTTGCCAAATTTGTTTATGTACACAAAAATGTGCGAGACTACATTATCTGACATGGATATCTATTTCTTAATTAAACTGTCTGCATTAAATATATTTGATTGATATTATGCTTGTCTTTTATTATATTACTAACTAAATTTAGCTGTTTTGGTTCTGGTTAAATAAGTTCCTAAACACACGCGAGAATGTATGTACTGTACATGTTTATGTACCTACTTACATCCCCTGTTGTGAAACCAAATAATTATTCTTTTGTAAGCTTATCGATTTGAATTCCATCTGTATTGAGAACGCCTTTTTGGGATAGTAGCCCGAGTCCTTATATCTCTATCCGAGATATTTACTGCCGGTCCTAAAAAAACGTAACGAAACCTCTCACTCAAAGCAATACTAACTACAAAAGTATTATGTACATATTTTTATTCGTTGTAGGCACAATGGCTCAACCGTCGGACACTCCAGCACAGAAACTCACTAACGATGACTTTCGTAAATTACTTGCCACACCTCGTCCAAACGCCCAGTCTAACCTTGCAACGGGATCTGTGCGAGACGCTGGACTTAAGCCGATAAAGAAAACAACTACTCCTGTCAGTTCCGACAGAATAGAAGCAAGACGAAAGAAGAAGCACTTTTATGCAGCTTTGAAAAAACAAGAAGACAACAAGCTAGCGGAATTATCGGAAAAATATCGCGATCGAGCTCGAGAACGTCGCGATGGAGCTAATCCCGACTACCAAAATGTTGAAACACCTGGTCATGGTAACAATGCATACAGAGCAGTCGCACCTGATGTAAAGTCCGGCATTGATGCTGCTGAAAGAAGACGAAGGGTAATTCAAGAATCCAAGTTCTTGGGTGGTGATATGGAACACACCCATTTGGTCAAAGGACTTGATTATGCGCTTTTACAAAAAGTACGCTCGGAATTGCAGCACAAAGAGGAGGAACAAGAAAAGGAGCTGGAAAAAGTCTTTGAAGAAAAGGAAATTACTATCAGCTTGGAAGAGAAGGAGTTTTCAAATGAACCAACCTTCAGCACAGTGATGGGAAAAAATATTTACAACTTCATACTTGCAGCCAAATCGAAGGAGATCATAAGACACGAGCACTTTATGCCAGGACGAATGGCTTATGTCATTGACTTGGACGACGACAATGCAGAGTGTGATATCCCCACGACATTGGTTAGATCTAAATACGATGTACCAGTGAATCTTGACGATACACAGACGCTAACAACCAATGACATTGTCATCAACAAATTGTCGCAAATTTTGTCATATTTACGCTCGGGGGGACGAAATAAAAAGAACCGTAAACGTGATAAGGACAAGCCATTATTCAACGACACAAACGACAGTATGAAGAACTTTTCCAATGATAACATTTACGACGACATTGGGGACTATCAGCCACTTGCGAAAGGTGCGAGTAGAGCTATGCAGGGCACAAGGTCGCCACTGAAATATGATGAGGATCAGAATGTGGATAAAGGATTCCTGACGAGCGGCATAAATCGGGAGGGGAACAAGTATTTCCAGGACGATGTTCAAGAAGGCGATGCTTCGCCAGTTAAAAATAGTATATTCATACCGCAGAAGATCTCGAAAGCTTTTGTTTCCAAATTCTCCAATGAACCGCAAGGCTACGCTGAGTGTTATCCGGGTCTGGAGGAAATGAACGATGCAATAGATGACTCCGATGATGAGGTAGATTATACCAAAATGGATTTGGGCAACAAGAAAGGACCAATTGGACGGTGGGACTTTGACACCCAAGAGGAGTACTCTGACTATATGAGTACGAAAGAAGCACTCCCCAAAGCCGCATTTCAGTACGGTGTCAAAATGCAAGATGGTCGAAAAACGAGGAAAAACAAAACCGATAAAAATGAACGGGCTGAATTGGACCGAGAATGGCAGAAAATTCAAGTAAGTACATTTTTAAATGGAACATTTTATATCTGTCAATCGTGCTTTAGCTTATCAAGTTCGTCACCAACTGAAAGGACGTATTGATGTAGGGTTTTAATACTAGATATATGAGCGCTATACTATCATTTATATGTATACTCTTTTTTTTTTGTTACAGACTATCATACAAAAGCGTAAAACGAAAAAGTCAGCTGATGAACCGGAATATAAAATTAGTAAATTTTAGAATTTCCTTTGTAAACAACAAATCATTCAAAATCGGAATTATTTAATTCAGAAATGTAGGTATGTCAGTTTAATAGGCTTTCAAATGCAATCAAAATAAAAACTGAGAACAAAACTAACTAACAACTGCGTTATTTCATTTGGGGTTTACTTACTAAGGTGGTTGTAACCTAGGTCACCTCTAACAAGCCTCTCCAGGTAGCCCGGTTGCGCCACCTAATGCGGGGTGGACTGCAAGCAATAAAACCTGGCCCTAACATTTTACAAAGAATCTTTCCCCAAAGCGACCGAAGCTATCTTCCATATATCGTCCAGCACCCCTGAGTTCATTTCCGGAAGTGATGTCGTGAAAGCTCTGCTTGCCTACCAAAGATGTCATCCCTTCCTACATTGGCATTGAAATCACCCAATACGTAAGGGTCTCGTAGAAACATTCTTTGGTGGTGAAAGCTTCATAGGAAGTAAAATCACGGTAGATTAGATGTTAGAGTCTGTCATACTTTTGGTGTAGGGTCTCTGTTTCTTCGGCTGCATACAGTCTGTGAAGGGCCGTTTTATTCACTTTTGTTCAACTTGCCGAAAACTCCAAAGTTGGCCAACTTGGCCTACCTACCTGCAGAAAATATCCCTGAGATTTTTGTAACGGATGAAATACAATACGGAGTGTATTCGCCCGTTCATTTTGACAGGTTTTGTACTGAACTGACGTTTACCGATGTTACGATTACGACGTAATCAATGTAATGTAATCCTATTTCCATTAAAAACTCTTTATTAATATAAAAGTTGGATCCTAAACGTACGGCATAATGTCCGAAAATGATTATACTGGAGTTTAGAGTCCTTGCCGCGAGCGTAGCGGGCCACAAACCAGTAAGAATAGACCGCCATTAACGCACGCATACTTGAAAAATCCTGGTCGCATGGTACTGCATAGAAAAACATTGCCGCCATTAATTTTGACATTTACACGTATTCACAGACAGGGAAATTCTTTCCGGGGGGAATCGGGTAGGTGTACGGGAAGTCGGCGGTCTATTCTTACTGGTTTGTGGTAGCGGGCCACATTCCCCAACTTGACGCAATATAAACCACAAAACCCGATTCCCCCCGGAAAGAATTTCCCTGTCTGTGAATACGTGTAAATGTCAAAATTAATGGCGGCAATGTTTTTCTATGCAATACCATGCGACCAGGATTTTTCAATGTGGGAGGAGTCGACGGTCTATTCTTACTCATGCTTGGCCGCGTTCCATTGACCGCTAGATGACTAGCGGCATGCCAAACTCCATATAAAAAAAACTGACATTTCAGCATTTGCGCTAGAGCTCTATCACATTTTGTGAAATATCCTTTTCTGGGAAATTGTTCAATCTAGCACAAAATGAACTGCTAGATTGAAAAAATGACGAACTGTCAAAACAAAAGTGAAAGTGCAGAAGTCAAATACTTTCAATTTGGTGTAAAATTGGAATTCAAGCTTCTATGTAATTAATATACATTGTATTTGTTTATTTAAATTATTGTGTATTAATAAATATGCGGCATGATGGCACAAAATACGTTTTTGACTCTCATGAAGATGGAATAATACGAAGTCAAATTGGTTTTAATGTCACTTTGTCGCTGCCGCTAGATCTCTAGCGCTAGCGTTCCTCCATCAGGGATATTATGTGCTAGATGACTAGCGCGCATGCCAAACTCCATATAAAAAAAACTGACATTTCATCATTTGCGCTAGAACTCTAGCACATATTGTGAAATGTCAGTTTTTTGTGGAACGCGGCCAATGTCTCTTGTTTTGGGATTGGTGAATGTATGTGTGAATCTGGCCCTCGACATTAGAAGCAATTTTAATTCGTATTATTTCATCTTCATGAGAGTCAAAAATGTATTTTGTGCCATCATGCCCCATATTTATTAATGCACTCTAATTTAAATAAACAAATACAATGTATATTAATTACATAAAAGTTTGAATTCCAATTTTTAACCAAATTGGAAATATTTGACTTCTGCACTTTCTCTTTTGTTTTGACAGTTCGTTATTTTTTTCAATCTAGCAGTTTCAGTTTATATGGAGTTTTCGGTCAATGGAACGCGGCCACTCTTTGAATTATGTTAATTTCGATTCGCCAGAAAAAAGCACTTATTCTTTCCCGAGATCACTTTTTTCGTTCGTTTGGTACAAAAAAAAGCAATCTTTTTCAGAGTCGAGAGCACTTTTGCGAATCTAGATTTTTCTCAGAGACGCTCGAGATTTACCAATACACTTACATTATGATGAAAAAAAAATCTTCACAACAAAAAAGGTAAACAACTTTTGGCAGCCACACCACCAACACCAACAAAGAACAGCGCAGTATACTTCTTTTTGTTCGATTGGCCAGAAGAAATCTAGAGAAATCTTAAAAAATCTCAGATTGCCAATCGAATTCAACATTAGAAACGGTATCTTTTGATTGGGGTAGCGCCGGTACGGTATATCCAGTGTTGACATGAAAACATTTCGAAAAATCTGCAATTATTATGAAAAAAAAATCTGCATTGCAGATTTCTATGGAAAAAAATCTGGATTCATAAATATTGCGATATCAAAAAATTTAATTTTAACAGGTTAGTGCTAGACACATTGTACAGCCTCATAAAATCAGAAGTGGATACCGTTTTAGACAACATTTCTACTCATGGAAGGTAAAAACCTCTACTTTTCTCTTCTCTGCTATGTAGTTCTGAATCACTTAAACAAACTAAATTATGCAGAAAAAATCTGCCACCCAGATTTTTGCATTTTTGAAGTCTGCAACTGGTGTGAAAATCTGCAAAATGCTGACAAATCTGCTTATGGCAACGCTGGGTAGGCATATCACACAAAATAGACAGTGTTGCCACTAAAAAAAAGTAAATCCGGTCAAAAAATCCGGTCATAAGTAAAAATCAGAGTTTTTGACCGGAAACCCGGTCAAAAATAGATTATGGTAACATAATATGTATTATTAAAAATATAAAACAAAAGTTAACTATCTTTAGCCATTTTTTTACATTGTAAACATTATCTATGTTGAGAAAACGTTTTTATAATATGCGAATCTTGAGTTTGTAAACTTGTTTTTTTATTTCCTTTGTTTAAAATTTACTGAAACTAATTTTTCATTTTATATGACGTGTTTTAAGTCCTGAAATACACTTTTAGTGCATGACCATACAACGTCTTCCAATGTCCAGTGAGGCAGGTAGATTTTGAGTGAGTAGAAAGGAGAAAAGTAGATAGCACAGAAAATGCGCAGAAAATCAATTTTCAGAAATAATTCTGACATGGCCTGGGCAGGGCATAAAGGTTCTTTTTCGTACCATTGTGCTTTCGACATAAATCTGCATTTGGTATTTGCATTGATAGAGTGAGGGCGTCAAAAACGGACGTCGGCTTCGGCTTTACAAAAAAATTTGTTTGTGTTTCCGATTTCAATATTCATTTACCTGTCAAATTTTATTTCATTGCAATGACGCCTCGTTTTTGTTTGTAGCAAGTCATTAATGGAAATGAAAGTCATGGGAAAGTGTGTCAATTGGGCTAAATAAGTATTCTGGGATAATTTTCTGATACTTGAAAAGAGTAGTTCACCAAACTCCAATCTGAGAATTATCGAATTTCACACTTAAATTAATTAAAATTCATTGTTTGATTTCAACATTCTAGCAAAAGAAAACGTCCAAAAATTAGCCTATAAGATAATGCTCCCGGAGCAAAATTCCATCCGTCATGTTGTAAATATCCCATTATTCGCAGTAAATTGGTTTCTGTTTGAACATGGGAGTGTGTTCGTAATGTAAGACAAAGTTTTATTCAAATTATATAAAAATATATCTTTATTTATAGTTAATAGAGCAATTTTATTTTTCCGGTCAAAAAAGCGTTTTCCGGTTAAAAACATTTTTCGCTCCGGTCAAAAAACGGTTAGACCGGATTTCAAAATTTTCTCCGGTCAAAGTAAATCGATTTCGGTCAGATATGACCGGAATCCGGTCAGAATGGCATCACTGAAAATAGAAGCAAAGTTTTCTCTCTTCAATAATGATCTCTGACTTGTTTTGCAATGAGATTCAATTTCAATCAAAGTGATTTCTTTTGATTAAATCGTGTTGTGTTGTAAAATTATGTATCAAAATGTTTCGTAATATAATTGTTGGAGTGTCTGGTGGAGTAGATAGTGCTGTCAGCGCCTATTTACTAAAGGAAAAGGGTAATTTAATTTGTTTTTATATTAATAGTCTATCGTACCGGCCAAAGTTTTTGTTTTACTTCTTGGTAAACTGGTGTGGGCAGTGGGCGCACGGCGCACATGCACGCATTGCATTGGGTGTGGGTTGGGTGGATATGGATTATGTATAAATACAGTTAGAACGTTTATTAGGATGATTTTAAAACGACATACCTACTTAGGATATTGATAATTGCTGATTTGTTTTGTCAAGGAGCATATCAAGCTTGATATTAACTGTAATTCGACGTTTACCAAAGTGCCGAAAGTGATGGATATTTTGGCAGTATGTGGATCAACAAGATAAATGCACATCTGAAGAAGCGCTGTTTGCTCTCTATACCAATTACCATAATATGTCACAGTTTTAGGCTTTTTTCCAGTTGGTGCCTACCTTGGAAAAAGTTTTGTTTTGATGGCAGTTTTAAATATGCACATGCAATTGGTCAGCAACTACTAGTTAGGTTGTAACCTATGTGAAATTTATTAACGGTTCGGATTCTAGGTCAATGCGGGCTCATTTTATATCGATGAGCCGTCCCATGGTATCGAAACTAGACGCAATTTTATGAGTAGAAGCCACTCATCGAAAACTTTTTTTGTATAGTATAATATAATACACACATCTATCTATGTATTTTGTTTTTAGGATACTCTGTTTTAGGAGTATTTATGCGTAATTGGGATGAAATAGATGAAACTGGTCGATGTTCCGGTGAAAAAGAATTAGCTGATGCTCAATATGTTTGCAATAAAATCGGAATCGACTTAGTTGAGGTCAATTTCGTGAAGCAGTACTGGAATAACGTATTCTCGTAAGTATTAAATTATCTACACAGCACACTATCTGATTATTAGGAGTTTCTTAGAAGACTATCAAAATGGCCTCACTCCCAATCCAGATATACTATGCAACAGACATATCAAATTCGATCAATTTTACAAACACGCAACAGATAAATTAAGCTTTGATGCCATTGCAATGGGACATTACGCTAAGACATCCTTCGGGTCATATTTGGAGAACTATGAAGCCAATACAGGTATCAATACTGTCAAGTGTAATTCAATACGAAGTCTTATCAATTTCTATTCTGTTTTGTAGATGTTCGCTTACTGCAGCCAAAAGACTCTTTTAAGGATCAAACATTTTTCTTATCTGGTATAGGACAAACAGCACTCAGAAGAACAATGTTTCCTTTGGGTGAGTACATGAAGAAAGATGTAAAGGACATAGCTAGAAAAATCGGACTTCGCAGAGTCGCTGTAAAAAAGGAAAGCACTGGAATCTGCTTTATTGGAAATAGAAATTTTAAGAATTTTATTAAAGAGGTAAGACAATAAGAGGTATCGCGAATAAATTCCGATGGAATTTTTTCCCTTGTCAGCAATGTAAATCA
Source organism: Cheilosia soror (assembly GCA_949372485.1). Lineage (NCBI taxonomy): Eukaryota > Metazoa > Arthropoda > Insecta > Diptera > Syrphidae > Cheilosia > Cheilosia soror. The sequence goes on from OX443563.1 coordinate 39,042,611, forward strand.
AATTGCTGAATGGGAAACATTCCGGGGGAAATATTAATATTAAATTTATAGACAGCTAACAACATTTCCGATCATTTCAGTACGTAGACTCCAAACCGGGACACTTTATCGACATAGACACAGGAAAAGTGGTGGGACATCACGAAGGTATTCATCAATGGACTGTTGGACAAAGATGTCGATTGCATTCATGCCTCAAACCATACTTTGTCGCTTGCAAGGATGAGACATCCAACTTCATTCTAGTCGCTTCAGGCACCGACCATCCTGCCCTATACTCCAACGTTGTTTATACGCAGGAGCCATCCTGGATCTGCGGTAATCCGTTCGCAAGTAGTCGGCAACTACGGTGTAAATTTAGATTTCAACACACAAAGCCTTTAGTTGAGTGTACTCTCAATAACACTGATGATCATTCTGGACTTATAGTAAACTTAGACACACCTCTGCGTGCAATAACACCTGGACAATATGCTGTGTTCTACCTACACAACGAATGCCTAGGCTGTGCTAGAATAATAACATCAGAACAAATGCAAGTTAACTTTCAACAATTACTGAAAGCTACTGCTGCGTGACAGTAAAACAAACCGCATTTCAAAAAGGTACACATTGTTTTATTTTTTTACTTTTCCTAATTCCTAACAACACTAAATAAAGCTTACAGTTAGATTTTTATGTTAATAAAATTTAAATAAACAAGTTTTCACCCTGACCATTGTCGATTGAAAATTGTATTGTACTTGTTTTAATGCAGGGGACGATATACATATTTTATTTATGTTCAGCACTGAGCGATTTTGCTTACAACTCTAAAGTGAATAATTAAAATTAAGGTCAAATAAATACTACTTAATAATTAGATGTATAGCTTGGTCCATTTTTAACTCAGTAGAACGGTCAACGTGTCTAGAAAGCGCGTTAAATCACTCTGTCGTATTTGTATTAATGATGGCTCAAAGAAATCCTGTAGTATTACAGAATTGCTCTTCTGAGCTGCTTGTTCGAAGGCTTTGCCAAAGAAACTCTTTGGCGAATTCTCGCGAACTGGCGGTATTCCAACTAAGAGGCACAGTCCACGTTCCGCGTCGACTGGACAGCTGGCAATAAGTGGTAATTCTGGCGCCCGACGACTCCTTGAACCCGACACATAACCATTTAGCACGAATTTGGCCAACATTGTCAGGCCGTATGGATATGAAAAGAAAACATTTTCATCGTTTAGTACATAATAAAAGAATGGCCCCGCAGAATGAACTTGGTGTGCTTCGAGGCTACTTTGTACTTGACGGAATACGGCCGACAGCAAAAGTTTGGAACTTTCAATTCCGGCAATCAGAATATCTTTGTGATTTCTCGACAAGCTATCGAGTGCCTCGAGAAAGCAATCCTCTGGGGTTTTGTCGCTTTTCACGGATTCCAACGTTGCGAGCATGGCGTGTACATAGTCAGCTGCCGAATAGCGATTCCGATAGCCATAGCTGAGTGTGAAAGAACCATAAACAATATCAGGGATACCATACTTCTCAGCGAGTTTCTCGATCATCTGATGAAACTCTTGCCGTAATGTGAGATCCATGGAGTTGAACATTTGTTTTGCTTGTGTAAGTGGCAGGCCCATTTCGACAAGTAGCTCATGTAGTTTTTTTTCACCGCGAAGAGTCCAGAGTTTTAGTTTGCAAGAGCAGTACATTGAGTATCTGTGGAAAATAAAAAAATATTTGTTTTAATTTAATCCAGCTCCAACTATGGTAGTTAGTACATAACATATAACAGCTATACAAGTACCATGGATGCGAAAAAAACGCATTTGTGACTTGGAAGGTGTTAAGGGAACCGAAGTACTCTGTGACGAGCAATCTGAAAGACACGAGAGCCTGTCTAATTGTACCAACCCTTCTCTCAGCGACTAAAATTGGACAATTCTGCTACCAAAATTTGGTCGCTGCAGCTATAGCTACAAAACGAACGAAAAATGGAAGCTGCGTCAGCTTACTTTCCCTATGATTCGGTAAAGCCTCCGCATTGAACTCTTTGACTCTTCTCTGGGTCCCACACATCCGATGAGATTGGTAAGCAAGGCTCAGAGGATAATTTCTCTTGACCACAACCTGTGCTGGGTCTTCCTACGTCCTCGGTCAGGATTCCCATTAACGATTGGGTCTAAGATTGGGGTTATTCTTTCGAGACTTCCTCAACGGAGTCGAAGAAGAGTTTGCCTAGAGATCGCTGTCTGGTCCTAGCTAGTGCCGGATAGAGCGCTTTTTCGGCCGAGTACTGCCTGTACTGCGATATTTCGTGAATCCTGAATAGGGAATCACGAAATATTGCCTCAAAAGATGGGATTGTTTCTTCAGCAGCAGGATCGGCTAGTATGCAAACCTAGTGAATTATTTTTTCCTTGCTGAAGTTTTGTCTGGATATGACCTTCATCCGAAGTTGGCATTCAAAAATAATTCTAAGGAGATTTTAGCTTTGACTGCCTTGAGCGAAATGTGGACTAAATGCGGAAGTGAAGTTGAGCCTTGCCTGGAAAGCTCGGTAGCATATCATTTTTATAAACGTTGCTATTCCGCGGAACCCATCGCTGACTTTCCAATCTAATCTTGTGGGGAATTGGATAGATATCCCAAAAATGTTGCGAGTATTCACCCCTATCGTGGAATCCGCCGGGGGGAATTATTCACGGAAAAGAATATTTTGGTATCGTCGCATCTGCAAAGTCAACAGTTCCCCGAGTGGGTACTGTGAATAAGTTTCACTGTATCGTTAAAAACGTTCAAAACGATTTTTTTCTGAACGGGGAACCGTCACTTTGCGGATTCGACGATACCAAAAATTTCTTTGTAATACCTCTGTGGGTGGAGTTAGGCCTACTGTCCACGTAGCGCCGCTTCATACCCACGCTTTCGTCATTTGCAGCTTGTTGTACGCTTGTTTGCAGTTTCCTTGCAGCTGGAATATAAACAAGCAAGGCTCTTTTCACGGAGCGGCAAAGTCGCATTTTCGTAGTCGTGGACAGAGATTCGTTTGTTTCTATGCATGCTGCAAGGAAACTGCAAGCAAGCATAGAACAAGCTGCAAATGACGAACGCGTGTGTATGAAGCGCCACTACGTGGACTTGATAGAGAAAGCAGAATATTGCCGCGCTGTACTTGCCCTTTAGATTCCAATTCTGCAAGTGTCGCTAATAAATCATTTTATAGTTATTCGTATAAAATCAATCTCAAGGTACTCACCTCATTGATTCTGTCACCGACCAGTGTCGATACAACGCCAAGTGCAAATCATTCTCAAATGTTATCTTCGAGGAGCTATGGGTAGTCTGATTGCTGGCTTTATTTGTAAGTCTTGAAACATGCGATTGAATATTGTCAATTTCTAATGTATATGTTGTGCTCTCAATTTTTCCTAAAATTAGCTGCTCGGTAGTGCCAACAATAGCCCACCATAAGAGTTCTGTAGAATCTTTAGATAGCTTCCAGGCCAGTTCAAAAATTGTTAAAGCCGAGCTCCTCGCATAAAAACTATATTGTGAGTAATCGAACATAATGCGGTCGCGTTCATTTTCCCATGCACGACGTTCACGTTGTTTTAGAACTCGATTTTCGTGTTTTTGCATGCGTGTGATGCCTTCGCTTTCATCATTCGAGTCTGCATCTTCGTCACTGTCTTCACCATCGGATTCACGAAATATCGCCTCAAAGGATGGGATTGTTTCTTCAGCAGCAGGATCGGCTAGTATGCAAACCTAAGAGCAAAACAATTTATATTGTGTAATATAAAAAAACTATTGTATTTTAAAAACAGCTCAAAGCAATTTGGGAACTTAGTCATATACCTCATTGAATAGGCTGTCAAAAGTAACGAGAATAACAGCACAATATGCCTATTTTGGTCTCACTGCACATGGACCACCTCAACCAACAAAATTAAATCATAAACAATACAACTATCGCCGAATCAAAAGTTTAAAGTTTACATGCTCCTAAATCGTCAAGTATAATCATACAATCAAAACACCTACCGAGCAACGCTGAAGAGAAGCGTCAATGACCAAGTTTAGCCAGTATGATCAGCGTAATCATTTCGCTATTTATAAATTACAATATTCATCAACAAACAGTTATCAATGCAATCCGAGAATCCTCAATTCATCAAATTGTCTGCTAAACAGGACCTTCCCCGTTAGAAGTTTCTCATAAAAATGTGTAGAAGTGCATCCACATGTATTAACCTCAACACATTTCAATCGCAGACTGTCTGGTAGCCGAATGTGAATTTGAAATTACATTGAATGTCCTCTATAAAGTAAGAGCCCGAGGGCGTTGGGGCCAAGATTGCGTGGCCAGCAGATTTGTAGAAATTGCTTGATTGAGTGACTACATATTTAGGTTGGGAGATCTAAAATAAATAATTTTCTTTTACCACATTTCCCTTTATACATAATTCTTAACAATATCGTCATCAAAATATTATTTCTAAGCATAACTACATAACTTTGATATCGACTAAACGCATTTGTGCGATGTCTAGGATAGTCATAGATATTTTGGTTTTAAATATAAGTATGCATAATAATACTGACCTGTTTGTCGCTGTAAATATTGCAAACATCCAGTGGCCTATGCGAATCACAAACAAAGAATGTTATCTCCTCATCTGGTTGTAGAAGCTCCACAATATCAACACAACCTCCACAGTTAATTAATATCACGTATTTCACATCGTCACGATTCTCAGTGTAGGCTCGCTGCATTCCGGCCATTCCCATGACCGGAACGACTGAATACAACATATGATCATACTTAAATAAGGACTGTAGAATTTTGCTTGCACAAATTGCATCAATATCATAGTTAACAATGATTAAAATCCTTTTCCCTATGAGTACATTGTAGAATTCTTGTTTTAAGTCTTGCACAAACATGGTATATGATTTAACTTATGATATTGTTTTTAATTTCCCTTCAGAAACTCCGCGTGAGACTAAAAATTGAGCCAATTGCTCAACCGACCCGCGTTGGGATTCATGATAAAAGTATTTCGGCTCATTAGCAAATTTTCCAACGGATTCGATATAGATTTTTGTCCGTATTTGATAAACAGCTAATTTATTTTTTAAACTAATTATAAAAGAACATAAAACAGAGAATATTAAGTTGAAATTAATCAAATGTAACAAAAAAAACGTTGAATTGTTCGCCGTCGATTTATAAACCCCTTTTGTACCTTGAAACGTCAAGAAGTTGGCGCGAAAGATTTGTGATTGAATCACAATCGGTGTCCAAAGGGTATGTTTTCGTTTGTTTGGCTTATTTATTGTGACTCCACAAAGTGAACTGGAAAAATAATATTATTTTTGGGACGAATAGTGCAATTTTCGCTCCTATTGTGAAACAGACAGAGTGCATGCGAAAAGCTAAGCGAAAGCTAAAGTTAAGGTTTGACAGGTCAAAGCTAATATAAACTGCGCCCACACATTTTAATGGCACTGGTCATAGTAGATTCGATGATAAGATACATGCTAACGAAACTCAGTTTTTTTAGCAAGAAATTCAAGCTTAAACGCAGCTGTCAATGGGTATAAAATCGAATACTTTTAATGGACTTTAACTGTCCTTTTCCAACAATGAATGGCTGAAAAATAAATTATTTAATGGAAAGTCCTCTTCTTCTGACCATTTCCATTTCCACAATTCAAGGTTTTTGTTTATTTTGATGGACTTCCGAAGCGGTAATGTTCGCGTTCATTATGGACACCATTCGCTTTTCGTATAGCTTAGAATCTTTAGCTTTAGCTTTCGCTTAGTTTTTCACGTTCACTCTGTCCGTAGCCTAAACAACTACGGTTAAATCAACTCTCTTGGTTGTAATTCAAAATTCAAATTCAAATAAGTCATACTCAACCTTGATAAAAAAGTTGTCTGTCAAAACACAAAATAGATGGCGGCGGTAGTCTATGAGTTGTTAGTTAGTTTGGTTGTGTGAAAGTTGAGTTGAATTGAAGACAGCTCAACTCTAGATAAGTATGTAAACACAATTGTCAGATCTTACAATATTGTCAAATCTGTCAATACTCTGACAATGCATGATACAACAAGACAAGATAGCGCATTGAAGTTTTCATTTTTGATTTGTTCTGCGCATCTACGTCATAGCAGCGGTATAAGCATTTTGACATTTGGCATTTACATGTGTTTTATAAGGAACGATTTGTGGTGTTCTTCTAAATGTTTAAATAAATTCTAAAATATAGTAAATATAGTTTCGGAATTGTGTTAAAAATGTTGGTAAACATTTAACGTTAGTTTGTGTGTTTTTGTTTTGCTCTTCCAATGGATTGCAGTCGTAGATTTATTTATTTTCTGCTTGGTCGGCGTGGCGTTTTAAAAAAAAAATATAAAAAATGCTGTGTTCTGAATTGAATGAAAATAAAATGCTTAAAAAACAAGTAGTTTCGTTAATTATTTATTATATTCTCGTTTTCTTGTGTTTGTTCGTCAACTATTTGGCGATTAAGGACGCGAATCCAAAAGTACATTTGCGAGCGGAAGGAGTGCTTTTTTTTATACGGATATTGCAGTTAAATCAATTCAGTGGTTCATGTAGTTTCATTAATGTCTATCAGCATAGCTTCAGATGGCTTTGGAAGACCAACCCTAAGCTGCAGACTCTAAATCCTACCAAAGAAAGTGCATTACTAAGCATAAACGCAACTGCATTTATAATGCCAGTTTACCTATCCTTTTCATTTTGAACAATATTTATTAAGTCATCTTTCACAAAATGCAGTCTATAAAGTCCTTATTTTTCTATTAATTGGGTCTTATCGTTTAAAGATAAAGATTATTTGCCTTAAAACGTTTTTTTTTTTCTTAGGAAAGTTATGGAGCTGTTTCTTATGATTCTTTTTGTTTTTCATTAATTACATTTGCACATACAACAAGACAAGATATCGCACTGCGCATGTCGTTCATTCTTGCTGTTCATCGGTATTCATCTGTCAACAGATTATGACGTAGTAGCTGCGGAGATAATGGATGTACTATTGGCGCGAAAGTACAAATTTGCGATTTTGTTAAATTATTATTGTTATTAATTGAACAAATAATAGTACATTTGTTAAAGGAATATTTGCTCTTTATTTGAGTGCAAATATAATTAATGAAAAACAAACAGAATCATTAGAAACAGCTCCATAACTTTTCTAAGAAAAAAAAATCTTTTAAGGCAAAGAATCTTTATCTTTAAACGATAAGACCCAATTAATAGAAAAATAAGGACTTTATAGACTGCTTTTTGTGAAAAATGACTTAATAAATATTATTCAACATGAAAAGGGTAGGTAAACTGGCATTATAAATGCAGTTGCATTTATGCTTAGGCACGCACTTTCTTTGGTAGGATTTAGAGTCTGCAGAATGGTTGGTCTTCCGAAGCCATCTGAAGCTATGATGAAAGACAATAGTGAAACTATATTAACCACTGAATTGATTTAACTGCAATATCAAACACTCAAAAACACTCTTCTTCCGCTCGCGAATGCACTTTTGCATTCGCTTCCTTAATCGACAAACAGTGGACGAAAAAACACAAGAAAACCAAAATAGAATAAATAATTGACAAAACTACTTGTTTTTTTTAAACATTTTATTCACATTCGATTCAAAACACAAGTTTTTTCATCAATTTTGTTAATATGACGCGTCGAGCTGAGCAGAAAATAAGTAATTCTGCGACTTAATTGAAAGGAACAACAAAAAAAAGACACCATGTTATGAACGATAAATGTTTTTCCAAGCACATTCACAGAATTCCGAAACTATATCTTCTATATTTTCCTTTTTATTTAAACATTTAAAGAACCAACACAACTCGTTCCATATAAAACACACGTAAATAACAAGAGTCAAAATGTACACTCCGCAACTATGACGTACATGCGCAGAACAAATCAAAAATGAAAACTTCAATGCGCTATCTTGTCTTGTGGTATCATGGGAACAGACCATGATAAACCTACTTTTGCATTATGCACTCCACATTCACCCTACATTCCACCTTTCTCAGAAAAGACGATAAATTTTCCCCATAGGTACGCACACAGCTTTAGAAATGATGTGACTTTTTTTTCGTTCCCTTCACTTTCACAATGAGACTGACAGTTTACTCCGAGTTCATTGTCGTAATCGACTTATGACAGTTTGATGGTCTTGGTCTATCCCATCATCACTTTACGGAACTTGTCATACAAAATAGGTAGTTGAAGAAATCAAGAGAAATTGTAATTCGTTATATGCAGACAAATCATGGGGATATATGATACTGTAATGCAGGAGAAACCTCCTGTCGTTCTTGATATCGGAACTGCATTTACCAAGTGAGTGGATAGTTATTTTCATAATGTGTGTTACACTTACTAATGATGTCATTTCTGACCGCTCCTCTCTCTATAAAAAGAGTTGGTTTTGCTGCAGAAGCTCATCCTAGATTTATTCTACCATCCGAAGCATGCCTTTCTTCAACAGGAAAAATATGCAAGCTCTTCGATTTTGCCTCGCATACAGAGCTCTATGATCATATGGTGGACTTTCTGCAGATAATATTTTTCAAGTACGCTGGCCTTCCTTCACTTGTTTACAAATTGATAACATACATTTTTATTTCCAGACACGTCCTAGTGAGTCCCAAGGATAGGAAAATAGTAATAGTGGAAAATATTTTCGGTGAAACAATTATTCGTGAGACTATAGCCAAGGTGCTGTTCAAGCATTTCGAGGTGTCCTCAATCCTTTTCGTACCAACCCATTTGGTCGCTTTGTCAACTCTTGCAGTGCCTTCCGGGGTTGTAGTTGATATGGGCTATAAGGAAGCAACTATCATTCCAGTATTTTGTGGTGTTCAGATTCTGCAAGCCTTTAAAGATCAAGCATTTGGAGCTAAGTCTGTACACGATGAAATAAAGCGGCAATTAGTTAAATCTGGCGTTGATCCAAGTCACCTTACTGAATCGGTTCTAGAAGACATAAAGGTGCGTACGTGCTTTGTTACAACTCTTGAAAGATCTAGGTCATACAGAGAAGGACAGTCCATAGCGCCTCCACCGGATCTTGAGTATTCTATCAAAGAAAAGGATATAATTACTATTCCTGGAATCGTCCGTGAAACTGCTTTCGAAATAATGTTTACCGAAGACAATGAGCGATCCAGTTTACCTTATTTGATTTTAGATTCAATTCTTAACTGTCCTGTTGATGTGAGAACCGTTCTTGGCGAAAATATATTCCTCATTGGTGGCACATCGATCATAATGGGACTGTTGCCGCGCTTGAAAGGCGAATTGAATGCTCTCTTGGAAAATAATGTTTATAAAGATAAATTGTTCTTCAAAAGTGTTAAATTTCATAAGGCCATTGGTAGACAGAATTTTGCTGCCTGGTTGGGTGCCTCTATTTGTGGAGCAACTGACTTTATTGGATCCCGTTCTTTGTCAAAGGAAGCTTACGCAAAGTCGGGTAGAGTGCCTGATTGGGTTAATTTAGATGATAATCGTTTAACGGAGTCTATTTGTTAACTGCAACAATTTGCTTCTTGTAATTTATTTTTAAATTTTAAATTATTTAATAAAATATTATTTGGTGTTTGTAGAACACATACATATTTGGAAAACCAATTGTAGTTCACGTTACATTAGTGCCTAATCTTTACATATTAGAGTGCTTCAATACAGAGCTTCGGTGAGCTTTCGTAAAAGGATTTAAATTTATCTTTAGCAAGTTTACAGCCCATTCTAGAATACCTACTTGTTTTTGTTTAATCAAGTAAAAAACATATCATTATTGGGAATTATACTAGTCAGAAGAATAGTCTCTTCCAACTTCGTTAAATACCTAAAAAACATCGAGAAACATCGACCAAATTGGAAAAACAAAAAACACCCCTGATATTTCGCAAGGAAGAACATTCAACATTATGCGCCTTAGATAGTACCACATAGTACGTAAAAACAGACAGCGCTAATTTTGAGGTAGTGTCTGTCTGAGTGTCTGCCTACCTAGGCTCTAGAAGATCAAGCGAAGAAGGCTTAGAAGGCAATTGAGTATCAAAGCCCTCTAGCGATTGATCATATGACGCAGAAGAATGGACTCTGTCAAGGGCGTATGGAAACACAGTCCAGTTTGTATCATAGCCCGTACAAGTAGTTTACTGTATGTACATTTTCCTCCAGACTTCTTGCGATACAAACTGGACCAAAGATCACGGGGATAACTTTTCATACTGAGATATTAACTCCGTCCCGGAAAATGTTCAACTCTACTCCAAAGGAGCACGCGTTAGAGGACAACCTAACCTAAGGTGGGGCGCGCAGTTAAAAGTGACCTTGGCCAACGTGCCGTGCGCAACTGGAGGCAACTAGCGATGGATCGAGCTATTTGGAAAAGCATGTTGATTGAGGTCCTGGTTCTTCTTAGACTCTAGAACCATCAACGTTAAAGTAAAATAAGTCTTGAAACAAGTCTAGAAAACCAAAAATCTGTAAAAAGTTTTATATAGAAATAAAAATACACATTTATATAGATATGTACATACATTTTTACAGATTCGGATGTACTACAATATTTAAAACATACAAACTTTCATTAATCTCTCAATATACCTTGGACAGTTGGTTTATGTCAGTCAAGAGAAAACATTTTTGAGTCACTGAAGTGTGTGTGTGTGTAGGCATCTGACACGCAGTCATAGATGCGCAGTGAATTGAGTGAATTGACCAGGAAAGTACCTACAGCTACAGCCTGAAACAACCCTACCCTACAGTGCTTGTGCCATGTTGTATGTTCCAGTCAAGGAAAATAGGATTAGATTTAAAAAATACAGTCGTTCTATTTAATTTCATATAATGAACTTGTGATTATTTCTGGTGAGGTACTGGTGCATTGATTTTAATCAACTTTTGATGGCAATGCGATCGAATATAAAAAGTGAACTCGATACAAAAAATGGTGTTCTTTTTGACCAAATCGAATACCACATACATACTTAGTGACATCGCAGTAGGTAAAGCCATAATTGTTCCACACCACCCTATGCGAAACTCATTTCTTATAGCCGTTTCTGTTTTCATCTCATCTAAACTCCATGTAACGTGCTTACTGTCAATTGTCATATTTTGCTTGCATATACTTTCTCTGTTTATTGTTTTCGTAGATAATCGTATTTTCTTTTTCGTTTATTTTCAACTAAATAAAGAAAGATACAAGTTATAACAGTAAGTTATGTTTTATATTTAGAACCAATAATTGCATTTATAAAAATAACCAATTCTCTATAATATACAATAGATATGGATATAATGGACATCCAAGCCGTCGAGTCGAAACTCAGCGATGTAACCGTGACACCAATTCCTCGTTCTCAAGTACAAAATTTCTACAATTATCAACAGCAGCGAGAACAACGCGATCAAACGCCACAAATTCAAATCTCTGCAATACATCATGTTCCACAGATTCCACCTCCACAGCCTGTGTCTCCTGCAATAATAACCACACAGACCTCTGCGAATATTACGACTCCAATGACCTCGGCTGCAAATATTCCATCGAACCTGACCAATTTACATGGCTTGACAAAGTACGCTCAGTTACTTGCGGTCATTGAAGAGATGGGTCGAGATATCCGACCAACGTATACAGGGTCTCGTAGTTCAACCGAGCGACTTAAGCGCGGAATAGTTCACGCAAGAATATTGGTTCGTGAATGCCTAATGGAGACGGAACGATCTGCGAGGCAGTGATTTCGTAATACTTTTGTATCAACGCTGAATTGATGCCGCGTCCCATGCATAGTACATTATTACATATTGAACTAAATTTTGCGGCAAGAATTTCGTGTTATGAAAAAAACAACAAAGTACCTTTGTTTCAAGCCTCTAAACAAAAAACATTTGTATACCAAAAATAATAAAAAATACACTGCAACACGAATGAAGAGCAAAATAGAAAACAAAAATAAAAATAAACTAGCTCAGGATTTTATAGCAAAAAAAAAATATTAATATTAAATTCAAAATATTCTAATATTTTAGTCACATATATCTTACAACGTAATACTTCTCATTAATATTGTTTGTAAAATACATAGATACCTATTTGGGGACAAATAATGTTACTAAAGATGTGTAAAACTAATTCGTCGTTGGACGAAAAATGCGATTTGCATAGTTTGCGTAATATTTTATCAAATAAAATTGTAAGTTTTTCTTTTTTTATAAAAAACAACACATCTCTTCATTTGAATGATCCTCATTATATATATAGCTGCGTGTAGAGCGAAAGCCCTTAAAAGACAAAATGGATAGATCAAGACTATCGGAGTGTCTATTCGCCCGTTCATTTTGACAGATTTTGTACTGAACTGACGTTTACCGATTTTCGGGACACGACTACGTAATCAACGTAACGTCATCGTATTTTCATTAAAAACTCTTTTATAAAGATAAAAGTTGATCCTAAACGTACGGCATAATGTCCGAAAATGATTATACTGGAGTTTAGAGTCCTTGCCGCGAGCGTAGCGAGCCACATACCCCCACTTGACGCAATATAAACTTTGACATTTCGTTACGTAGTCGTGTCCCGAACAACGGGCGAATAGCAACAGCCCAAGACTATATAATAAGAACGACTGCTTCTGTTATTAGTTAAGGTATGTATTCCTTATTTATGACTTATAATATTATTTTTGTGGGCATATCTTGAAGACATACCGATACCACTTGATTAAATCGAGTCCGCGATTAGTCCTGTCCCTTACATACATGTTAGGTCATTTAGTAAAGCCACTCTAATTCAATTGCAAATCTTTAATGTATTTAAAAATTTGGCATCAAGTTTTTTTTATCGTTTTCAATATATCATGAACTCGGCACGATATAGGGAGGGGTATTAATTCTGCTACGGTACCAGTTATACCCGTATAGTAAAAGTTAAACAGAGATGAACAAAATATAATCTTATTTTCCTTTTTTAGGGCGGATTTTTCAATAGTCAGATAAATTTTCCCTTAGGCCACTTGGACTTACATTTCTGTGTTCAGCAGAGCCTTCTTTATACTTAGGAAGAAAAATGGTTTAATCTGGTAGGTACCTACTTTAATCGCGTTTGGCAAGAACTTCGCTGCGGGTAAAACTTCTTGGACTTACATTTCATCCCCTCATACAGTCCGGCACCGAACCGATACGTCCCATCCCATGTTCGGCCGCCACATGTCTTGCATCATTATTTTCGCAACGTCACGATTGGTCCAACATACATTCGTTCGCATCAAATAAATATCTGCGCAATGTGGCTGAGGTTCATTTCACACTTGTTCAAGTCCATTCGGTACGGTTCATATTCGGTTCTCGTCTGTATTCAGTCGCCCACTTTTGTCTAATTTTTCATACATCATTGGGCAAAAAATCAAAAAAAGCGTGTTAATTTTGACGTCTGCATGTCAACCAATAGTAGCTGGACCCGATTTAAAGGGTTCAAACCCATAGAATTCGTCGGGTCCGTTGCGTCGACGGATTGACGTATTCGACGGAACGAACAGTCCGAACAATTGGCAATTTATAAAATTCGAAAATATCCACAAAATTATTTTGATTTAACTGTTATTTGCAGCATTTCACAGATTCTCTCATTATCTACGTATTTCCACCAATAAAAGTTCTTCCTCTCACGCTGTGCCAACTATCAACGGATGCGACGGACAGAAAATTAGAAAGTAAATCTATTTTATCCGTCGCATCCGGCACGTCTGTTGCTTATGGGTCACCTTCCATATGGAAGGTGTATTCTATCAACCTGTCAGTCGAATACGTTACCGCAACGGAAGTGACGGATTATATGGGTGGGGCCCTTAACGACATTCTCATCGCTCCAACCCTATATTACAAGTAAACAAATTCAAGTCTACTACCTGCTTTCTGAATCACCGTTTTTTTCGTCATTGTCAATGGGAGGCTCTAAATACATAATCCGAAATTGGTAGTTCTTGTTGAGTAGAGTCCGTTTCATGTTCAGTTAAAAATTGTAAGGCTTCACGAGACATCGATTTTATAATGGTTTCGCCGATTTAGATTGTCCAACCAAAATAATGCATCGAATGAAACAGAATGTGCTGGGCATCGCTTGACACGACTTTCATGGGAAGGCATGTCGATGTTTTGTTGCCCCTTTGGCTTTTAGCATCAATTCATCAGTGCAAGGCATCCAACATAAACCGAGCACTGTGGTTTCTACAAATTTGTGAAGGTCGCGACCTGAGAGGTTGAAAGTGGTTCCAACATAACCAGTAGACCTTTTGGGGACCAGAGGCGATGTTGCGTAGTTGACTGAAAATCCGTAACAATTTAAAAATTGCGGTTTAGACGCACAAGAGTTACGTTTTATTTCTTGTTTTTTTTGGATATATGTAATCTCAAAAATTCTATTCATCAAAGAGTCATAATATTAACTTTTAAGGTAATTCAAGGATATATTCCCTGAAGAAGCTTTTGATTGTGTTGATACTGATTGTTGCCTTAACAAATTTCACGGGGCAACATTTTCAATAATATTAAAATCAGGCGAATGTGGCGGACAGTGCAATATGTATTTTAATATTTCACTGGCAATTCTTTCTTTAAAAAGTCGTGAATTGTGTATAGGCACGTGATCCCAAGAAATACTTACTAGTCATTTTATTGGAAACGATTTCTAATTTAGAAGCGCCGAAAAATGCAATTGCACCCCATACCATAACGACCATAACTCCCCCTAGTTTTGAATGAGTTCGCGGTTCAAAACATATTTTCTTTTTGGATATCGTGAAAGTTGTTATAGTTGCAGGACCATCAAAGTTAAACTAGGTACTTTTTGTTCGAAAAGTCGAGTTCAAATCTTATCCCAAGCCATGTGAGAACTTGCAAAATCAAGGCGTGGGTGGGTTGTTTGCGTGCTTGATTAAGCCGTGTTTTTTATTTAATTTTGTAAATTGTGGGTGTAAAGGTGAGACAATAACACAGTGGATTTGCTACAAAAAAATCCAGCAAATTCCATAATTTTGTTTGTAAATTGACTGTCATAAGACATCTAGCATTTGAATTGTCCGCTTGTTTTGTGGTATTAAAACTTCTACGATCCCTTCTTTGTAGTTGTTTCCATAAGATACCCTATTCTTTCCTCATTCTTCTGCCATTCAAATCTGGACATTGACACAGTATGTAGATTTACTGGACATTGGCACCTCGGGTGTAATAATGCAAATTGGCACCGGTGCCAATTTCCGATACACAAGTATATATCATGCCGCTATCTCAGATTCCTTCAGTCATAGTTTACAAGTATAATCCTCTCTAAGGCCCATCTTCCTTAATACCCGAAATTACCATGTCCTGTAGTTACTGGTACCACCCATTTCAATGTTCCTCGACTCATGCTTAGAACCCTTATATGAGTGGAACAGGACGGCCATTTTATTGCTATTTTAGCTTGTTTACATTGTTCCACGGTTGTTAAAGATAAAAATGAAAGGCAATTTCCAATAGATTTCAGTTCTTTTAATTTCTTAACCTACCAAATCAACCACGTTCTTCGGGTACAGAAAAAAGAAGAGCGAAAAAAAATGAATCTAATTTGACAGAACAAGTTTTGTTGCTAATGCTTAAATAGAGATGTCGCCAGTTATTATAATAGTGTAGCTTTGGTTGTGCGCTACTACACAAAAGTGTGAAACGTCAGTGGAACGATTGGCAAATGAAATTTAATCAACAAAACTCGTTTATTTAAAAATTAACATTAAACATTAACAAAAGGAAATTCACAAAAATAGATATTAATTAGAGAACACGTCTGGTGTCTGGTCAGAATGAGATCGGATAAGATTGCAGCTGCCGAATATGTCGCGCCGAAACCAGATGCATTAAAAATCTCTTTAGCATCTTAAGCGCCCCATGTCGTCAGTATTATGTTGATGATAAATTAGTCGCCACAGGTACTCTCCCCCCAGTGAGCTTCGAATTCGACGGGAACGTGACAGTCTTGGAAGTATTGGAAATCTTGGAATATGTTGCACTTGGTCGTTGTTTGAACTGTGGCGTGTCAGAATCATCTTTGACGAAATAAGCTGGTTTTAGTCTGCTTACAGATACAACTTTCACATCTCCTTCAATTTTAATTTTGAAAATGTTGTCGTTGATGCGTTCCAAAACTTCATGTGGTCCAGAGTACGGCGGTTCAAGTGGTTTTCTGACAGCATCAATTCTGAGAAAGACATGGGAACAGGAGTAAATGTTTTTAAGAACAAACATACGTGATTTGATGTGATGTGCTGTTGCAGTAGGTCTTAGTGTTCTGATGTGCTCGCGAAATTTCTCCAAAAAAATTTGCGGATCAGCAGGCACTCGCAAACCAGTACCAAACACGAGGTCAGCGGGCGAAGCGTTTAAATCCTCCTTAAAGCATGTGCGGAGTCCAAGTAGTACTGTAGGCAGTGCTTGTGGCCAAGGAATTTGGGAGTTGCACATGAGGGCTGCTTTGAGTGAGCGGTGCCATCGCTCAATAATCCCATTAGCTTGTGGGTGGTATGCTGTCGTTCGGATGCGATTTGCGCCAATCATCCGTGTCAATGCTTTAAAAAGTGAACTCTCAAATTGAGCTCCTTGGTCTGTGGTTATGGTGAGCGGAGTACCAAACTGAGCTATCCAATTAGCATAGAAGGCATCGCAAACGGTGTCGGCTGTCATGTCCATTAGGGGAACTGCTACTGGCCACCTGGAAAATCTGTCAATTATTGTTAAACAGTACCTGAGATTCTTCACTGTGGGTAGTTCGATGAGGTCCATATGTATGTGGTTAAATCGATTGTTAGGCACATCAATTTTGTTTGGAGTAAGTTGGGTATGTCGTTGGATTTTGCAACGCTGACAGGCTATGCAATTACGAGACCATTCAAGGGCGTCCTTTTTGATTCCAGGCCAAACATACTTCTGCCTAAGTTGACGGCATGTACCTCGGCCACTTGGATGCGATAGTCCATGGATTGTGTCGAATGCTTGTCGTCGAAGAGTGGCAGGTATGTATGGACGAACCAGTCCGGAAGAAATGTCGCAGTGTATTATATGACGTCCATCGATGGATAACCGCTGGAGCTTAAGAGAGTTGTTGTTGTTTTTAAGCAGATGTTGCAGCTCGTTATCTTGTTGTTGTTGCTCCTGGATGTTTTCAGCAGTTAACAGTGTTGGCATATTGATTGAGCAAATGCGGGATAATGCGTCGGCAACGATGTTGTCTGCTCCCTTGGTGTAAATTATTTCTGTAGAAAACTGCGAGATGAAATCTAGTTGTCTCAGCTGTCTTGGTGAGGCTTTTTCAGCTTTTTGAGCAAATGCGTATGAAATCGGTTTGTGGTCAGTTTTAATGATAAACTGCCGACCATCGAGAATGTGACGGAAAAACTTGACTGCGGCGAAGATCGCTAAAAGCTCTCTGTCATAAGTGCTGTAGTTGGTTTCCGTAGGACTGAGTTTTCTTGAGAAGAATCCAACAGGTCTCCAGATAGCGCCTTCAAGCTGCTCTAGGGTAGCACCGATTGCCGAAGCAGAAGCATCCGTCGAGAGTGAGAGTGGTAATGTTGGTGAAAGAAAAGCTGTTTGGGCTGCTGAAGCGACACTTTGTTTGCAATCTGATAAGGCTTTTTCGCTTTCAGCCGTCCAATTCACTTTACGTTTATCATTCTTTTTGGCATCCTTCAGGTACATGTTGAGTGGAGCCTGCAATTGAGCAGCGTTCGGAATGCACTTGCGGTAATAATTAATAACCCCTAAGAAGCGACGTAAATCAGTGATGGTCTCAGGCTTGGGATAGGAGAGAATTGCCTCAATCCGTTCAGATGGTGGTTGATATCCGTCTTTGTTGATGGTGTAGCCCAGATAGTTTAGTTGTTCTTTGCCGAATTCACATTTGCTAACATTGATGGCGAGCTTATGTTTGCGAAGGATGATGAAAACTTGTTGTAAATGGGTTATGTGTTCCTCAAAAGAGTCAGACGCAATGATAAGGTCATCAATGAATATTCCAACGAAGTCCAGGTCTCTGAAAATGGTGTCCATGTGTCGCTGGAATGTTTGTGTTGCGTTTCGTAGACCTGGTGGCATGCCCAAGAACTCGAAGAGCCCGAATGGTGTTGTGATGGCCGTCTTCGATACGTCCTCTGCAGCTATTGGAATCTGGTGGTATGCACGCACCAAGTCAATAGTTGAGAATATTCTTTTACCATGTAGTCGCTGGAACAAGTCTTCGATGAAGGGAACTGGATATCGATCAGGAACTGTCTGGGCGTTTAAACGTCTGTAATCGCCAGTTGTTCGCCAGCCACCAAGCTTTTTGGGTACCATATGAATTGGACTGGCATATTGGCTGCTGGATGGTCGGATTACATTGTGATGCAGCAGAAAGTCGATGTCATCTTTGGCTACTTTAAGTTTTTCTCCAGCTAATCGGCGCACGCGCTCTACAACGGGTGGTCCGGTGGTCACAATGTGATGAGATACAGCTATGGTGGTGTCAGCTGTTGGTGTTGACGGGGGCATGGTGATGTCAACAAAATCCTGTAGTAGCTTCGCAATTTGTGGGTGTAAGTTGGCAAGTGATTGCTGATCAACAGTGGATATATTATATTCCACGGTTGCAACAATGCTTCCGTTGGTAGACAGAGATGTGAGCGGGTCAACCAGGCGATGTTTTTTTAGGTCGATAAGTAACCCAAAATGCACAATGAAGTCAGCTCCTATTATTGGTGATTTGAGATCAGCAATTATGAACGACCATTTAAATGCACGTCGTAGGCCCAAGTTGACAGTTAGCACTACCTGTCCATATGTGTTGATGGTTGACGAGTTTGCAGCATACAGCTTGAAAGGTGTTGGTTGATGCGCCTGCTTGATTGATGTACGTGGTAGCACGGAGACAACAGAGCCGGAGTCGATCAGAAACTTCAGATGAGTAGCCTTGTCGTACAGATGCAGGCGGAATTCCTTATTTGAATTGATGCAGTTGAGATGAGTGCTGTCGCCAACCGCCTCTACGGGCGACAGCCGGATTAGTTTTCCGACTTTTTGGAGTCTGGCTTGTAATTGCAAGGCTGCAAACAATGCTGAGCTTTGTCCCCGAAGCGCTGATGGTAATGGCACACTGAGTTGGAGTCTCGCGTTCGAGATCGTGACCGAGATTGAGTTTGCTTGTTGTCACGTTGTTTGCTTGACATGTCTCGAACTCGAATTGAAAGCTCGGCGATGGATCTCTCGACGCTTAGCAATCGTTGCTCCAGGAGTTTAGAGTCACTGCATCCGTGAGGTTTACAACCATCACTGGAAGTGTTTGAAGTGGACATAACGTAGGAGCAGCTGGTATTGTTTTCCATGAGGCTGTCTGCGACATCTGCAAGTTGGTCGAGCGTGGCTTCCTGTACAACCTTGAGGATTTTGGAGACTGTTTCAGGGAGAAGACCCAACCATTTTGTTCGAAGAAGATCTTCCGTGGCCCTGGTACCGCCGAGAGTTCTCATCATCCTAAGGAGTTGAGAAGGTTTCTTGTCTCCTAGCTCCAATTCAGTAAGTAGCTTGTGCAGCTGGCGTTCAACTGATTCAGAAAATCGTTTAATGAGATTTTCTTTCAATTTAATGAATTTGTCCTTGTCTGGTGGTGTACGAATGATGTCAGAAACTTCCTGAAGAACGTCTGAGTCAAGGGCTGCTACCACTGCGTAGTACTTACTGCTATCTGACCTGATGTTTCGGTTCCTGAATTGCGCGTCAATTTGGATGAACCAGAGTTCTGGATCTGTTTTCCAGAAGGGAGGAAGTTTGAAGTGGGCGAGTGAGACAATGTCGTCGTCGTTGTTAGCGTTTGCCAAAGGCATTTGGACGATTGCTGGTGGCTCATCAAGATTCCTTCGTTGGGGTGAATTTGAACGAGACATGTTTTAAAAATACTCACTTACGTTGCCCCAGACGTATCACGTCGGGGTCACCAATTGTAGCTTTGGTTGTGCGCTACTACACAAAAGTGTGAAACGTCAGTGGAACGATTGGCAAATGAAATTTAATCAACAAAACTCGTTTATTTAAAAATTAACATTAAACATTAACAAAAGGAAATTCACAAAAATAGATATTAATTAGAGAACACGTCTGGTGTCTGGTCAGAATGAGATCGGATAAGATTGCAGCTGCCGAATATGTCGCGCCGAAACCAGATGCATTAAAAATCTCTTTAGCATCTTAAGCGCCCCATGTCGTCAGTATTATGTTGATGATAAATTAGTCGCCACTGTGGCGACACTTTTGTGTAGTAGCGCACAACCAAAGCTACAATCGGTGCTACCCTAGAGCAGCTTGAAGGCGCTATCTGGAGACCTGTTGGATTCTTCTCAAGAAAACTCAGTCCTACGGAAACCAACTACAGCACTTATGACAGAGAGCTTTTAGCGATCTTCGCCGCAGTCAAGTTTTTCCGTCACATTCTCGATGGTCGGCAGTTTATCATTAAAACTGACCACAAACCGATTTCATACGCATTTGCTCAAAAAGCTGAAAAAGCCTCACCAAGACAGCTGAGACAACTAGATTTCATCTCGCAGTTTTCTACAGAAATAATTTACACCAAGGGAGCAGACAACATCGTTGCCGACGCATTATCCCGCATTTGCTCAATCAATATGCCAACACTGTTAACTGCTGAAAACATCCAGGAGCAACAACAACAAGATAACGAGCTGCAACATCTGCTTAAAAACAACAACAACTCTCTTAAGCTCCAGCGGTTATCCATCGATGGACGTCATATAATACACTGCGACATTTCTTCCGGACTGGTTCGTCCATACATCCCTGCCACTCTTCGACGACAAGCATTCGACACAATCCATGGACTATCGCATCCAAGTGGCCGAGGTACATGCCGTCAACTTAGGCAGAAGTATGTTTGGCCTGGAATCAAAAAGGACGCCCTTGAATGGTCTCGTAATTGCATAGCCTGTCAGCGTTGCAAAATCCAACGACATACCCAACTTACTCCAAACAAAATTGATGTGCCTAACAATCGATTTAACCACATACATATGGACCTCATCGAACTACCCACAGTGAAGAATCTCAGGTACTGTTTAACAATAATTGACAGATTTTCCAGGTGGCCAGTAGCAGTTCCCCTAATGGACATGACAGCCGACACCGTTTGCGATGCCTTCTATGCTAATTGGATAGCTCAGTTTGGTACTCCGCTCACCATAACCACAGACCAAGGAGCTCAATTTGAGAGTTCACTTTTCAAAGCATTGACACGGATGATTGGCGCAAATCGCATCCGAACGACAGCATACCACCCACAAGCTAATGGGATTATTGAGCGATGGCACCGCTCACTCAAAGCAGCCCTCATGTGCAACTCCCAAATTCCTTGGCCACAAGCACTGCCTACAGTACTACTTGGACTCCGTACATGCTTTAAGGAGGATTTAAACGCTTCGCCAGCTGACCTCGTGTTTGGTACTGGTTTGCGAGTGCCCGGTGAATTTTTCATTTCTGAGGACATGCCTGCTGATCCGCAAATTTTTTTGGAGAAATTTCGCGAGCACATCAGAAAACTAAGACCTACTGCAACAGCACATCACATCAAATCACGTATGTTTGTTCTTAAAAACATTTACTCCTGTTCCCATGTCTTCCTCAGAATTGATGCTGTCAGAAAACCACTTGAACCGCCGTACTCTGGACCACATGAAGTTTTGGAACGCATCAACGACAACATTTTCAAAATTAAAATTGAAGGAGATGTGAAAGTTGTATCTGTAAGCAGACTAAAACCAGCTTATTTCGTCAAAGATGATTCTGACACGCCACAGTTCAAACAACGACCAAGTGCAACATATTCCAAGATTTCCAATACTTCCAAGACTGTCACGTTCCCGTCGAATTCGAAGCTCACTGGGGGGAGAGTACCTGTGGCGACTAATTTATCATCAACATAATACTGACGACATGGGGCGCTTAAGATGCTAAAGAGATTTTTAATGCATCTGGTTTCGGCGCGACATATTCGGCAGCTGCAATCTTATCCGATCTCATTCTGACCAGACACCAGACGTGTTCTCTAATTAATATCTATTTTTGTGAATTTCCTTTTGTTAATGTTTAATGTTGATTTTTAAATAAACGAGTTTTGTTGATTAAATTTCATTTGCCAATCGTTCCACTGACGTTTCACACTTTTGTGTAGTAGCGCACAACCAAAGCTACAATAGAAAAGCAGGGTGGTCAACCTCAGTGAGCCACAAATAGATCTCAAACAACGGTTGACCGCCTTCTTAGGTGTTCTGCCGTGATCCATTTGTGAATCAGCTGTTCTACCATTCCTCTACCAATTGGAGAGAATGGTTCTGGTCACAGCAACTTTTCAGTTGACCCCTGTTTTGCAAGGATATCCGCCTTTTCGTTGCCGTCGATCTCTATGTGTCCTCGTACCCAAGTCAGTGTTACCTGATTTTTAGATGAACACTTATTGAGCTTGAATACACATTCCCGTGCCAGTGATGTTGTGATGGTTGTCCGCTCCATGCATCTAATGACCGCCTGGTTGTCCAGTGCTATTAGAATATTTCTTCCTTCCACCTGACTCTCAAGCAAGTAATCCAACGCATGCAGCAAAGCAATCATCTCAGCCTGGTATACTGAAGTGTGTTTCCCGAGGCTAATGTGACGGGCTGTTCCGGCCCCCGCTCCGCCATCCATCATGGATCCGTCTGTGAAAATCACGATTTCACCATTCCTCTTTTCTGGAAGTAATCCATTCTCAATACGAGTTTTGTGATTCGTTTCCATATGCACCTTTGTTATACCATCCATAGGCATGTTCAGCTCCCTAATCTCGTTTTTGACAAGCTCCAGGATCCTTCTGTGTCCATAGATGGTACCCCTATTGTGCCATTTCGCATCTCGATGCAGACGAAGTGCTCTTAGGGCCGCTGTTTTCTTAATGAATAAGTCTAGCGGTAAGATCCCTAAGATTACTTCCAATGCGCATGTTGGTGTTGTGCGTATTGCATCTGTAATTCCTATACATGCTAAACGCTGGACCCTATCCAGTTGCTTCTTAGCAGTCTTCTGGGAGGCTTTCACACACCATACAACCGATGCGTATAGGTGATAATGTGTTTAGTAATCATCGTATACATTCAGTATGCTGACCAAGGAGACAGTTCCCACCTCTATCCGCATACACGAATACATTGATGTAGTACCCTTTTTGCCTTCCGGACCTTCTCCTCAACATGGTAGTTCCAGGTAAGTCCAGTAGACTCCCAGATACTTAACCTTCTTGGTCGTTGTAAGTTCCGATCCGAAAAGTGTTAAGGGCTGAGATACCAGGTTTTTCCTCTTCCTAGATCTGTTTTCTCCGCATTAACGGAGAGCCCTTGTTCCAGACACCACCGCTCAACCACTTTGAGGGCACTACTTATTATATATAATGATGTCCTCGCGGTTGTCAAGTGTACTGTATGGTCATGAGCATTAGCAGCCTGTCTTGTGGGGCGCCCAAAAGTTGCATTTCGAGGGATAATGTCGTTGAGTTCCTCGGAACATCTACCATGGAAGTACCTATAGAACAAGCATAGGTCAGCGACTTGTCTTCTGTGCACCAACGGTTGCAGATTCGATGTGAGTGTAGGTGTATAATGTGGAAATAAAACGCGGCGAATTTTTGTTTAAAGTCGGGAAAATATATAAAAACCCGACTATCTTTAGTTCTTTATTCTGTACACTTTAACTATTTTATCTATACAATTATTAGCCTTTTCGAATGTTCGGCCTGTACTACTCTACTGTCAGATTGTGACTGAGACCGGCTGACAACCTCTTGTCGGAAAAAGAGAGTTGGCAGCTGGCTCATATGACATATTTCAATAAAAAGACTCATACACGAGTACAACAATACAGTAGGGTCTCCAATAAGTCGAACTGCTCGTCTCTGTATGTTGTCAAGTAGGTTAAGTGAATGTTTTGGTCCCGAGCTCCATATATGGGAGCAATATTCCAGGCCTGGTCTAACCTGTGCTTTGTAGAGAAGGAGAAGTTGCTTGGGGCTAAAGTACCTACCTCTTTGCTCTAAATAGGTAACTCAACTAAGCGGACGCCGATCTTGCGATATAGGATATGTGGTCCTGCCATGTGATTCCTGAATTGACTGTGACTCCTAGAAGGTGCATTGAGTCCTTGGGATGGATTGGATGGTCATCCATTTGGATCTGAGGAACTGTTGATGCATTTTTCCTGGAAAATGTTGTGGGCGGAGTCTTGGTTGCATTAAATACAACCAAGTTGTATTTTCCCCACTTCAAGATTTTGTTCAGATCACCATTTAGAGAACTAATTTGTTCACATCTCTGACTGTGTGATGTAGCCGCATTCACAGGCCCACTGTTCGAGATAGAGGATATGAGGATGCTGTCATCAACAAAGCTGTAGATATTATTATTTGTCGATCCAAGCAAATCGTTGATGTGGAGAAGAAATAGAGTTGGGAAAAGAATAGATCCTTGGGGCACTCCTGCATTTATAGCAAACGAATTAGATGATACGCCATCTACAACAACTTGAATCGATCTTGAAGAACATTTTGCATCCATCCCCAGAGTTGTTGTGGTAATCTATAAGATGCAAACTTGCCTAATAGGGCTCTATGCCAGGGCTCGGTCAAATGCCTTTGATACGGCTCTGGATTCGCCGTGTTGTTGTCCATAAGTGCGTTACATTGTTACATAGCTTAACAGGTCTCCAGTGGAACGACGGCTCCGAAATCCGTATTGCCTGTCACTTATTAATTGGTGCCCTTCTTGATATTTCATTATTTCGACATTTATTGCCTTTTCCATTACTTTTGAGAGCTTTGAAAGCAGAGGTAAGAGAGACTCCCTTACCTCTGATTGAAAGTAACGCTATTGGACGATAGTTTTGTGGCAGACATTTCCTCCCTTTCTTTGGATTGGAATAGGTTGAATGCGAGCGGTTTTCCAGCAAGAAGGAAACGTCTTCTGGGAGTACGACATGCTAAACAGCTTACATAGTACAGGTGCAAGTTCTGGAGCACAGCTCTTGAGTACTATAGCCGGAATTCCGTCGGGTCCCGTTGCCTTATTAGAATCTAGTTCCTTAAGGATGAATTATTCGATGCCGAAATTTCACTTCTGCCATCGATGTTTGCACCCTCGGGACATTTTGTGGCTCTAGTTGTGCAGAATCTAGGGTGGAGTTCAATGAAAACATGCTAGCGAAAAGGTCTGCCTTTTCTTTAGGAGTTGTTGCTAGCGTGCCATCTTCTTTTACAAGAGGTGGAAAGGAAGAGCAACTAAATTTAGAACTGATTGTCTTTGCCATGGACCAGAACACGCGTGAGCCGTTAGGACATCCAATTACTTTGTTAGTGACTCTTTCGCTGTAAGTTGTCTTCGCCGATTCAATAATTAGGTTGCATCTATTTCTGATCTTTTTTGCTCCGATGGGTTTGACCGCCATTCACGGAAAGCCTTGTTTTTCGCTGCGGTAATTCGCTTGCATTCTTTGTTAAACCAGGGTTTATTTGAAGCTGGTTTTTTGATGCAATGTGGAATATAAAGTTCCATACCGAGTAAAATCATTTCGGTTACGGCTTTTGCGCACATATTGACATCGGTATCTCTAAAGCACATATCAGCCCATGGCAACGAACCGAAGAAATTACGCAGCTCGTCCCAGTTAGATTTACTATAATTCCAAATCAGACGATGGCGATCCTGGTTCGCTCCTATTGGTGTCGGTAAAGAGAGGATAGCAGATATTAGAGCATGATCCGAATTCCCTAAGGGAGCAGATATTTTTATTTTATAATTATCTGGCTCAGTTGTGAGAAACAGATCTAAAGTGTTCCCGTAATTCGATGGATTGTCAGGAATTCGCGTTGGTTCATCAACGAGCTGAGTGAGATTGCTGCTAATGGCGAAGTCTTCAGCTTGTTTCCCTGCATTGTCCGTTCTGATAGAATATCGTAGCTAGTCCATGTTATGGGCATTGAAGTCACCAAGTATAATAACTTCAGCCGTTGGATGATGAATTTGTATCCAGTCTACCTTTTCGGATAAATGACGAAATAATTTAGATAGTTCGTTATCGTTTGGCGAACGGTACAGGAAGCAAAAGAATTTAGTACAACTTTATAGGACGACCTTTAGCCATATTAAGTCGAGATCCGCAGGTTCCATCTCTTCTTTTCTTTTCCACGCCAGATCTGTTCGGGCAAACACACATAGTCCCCCCTTATATCGAAAACGAGGAAGTAGATCGTATCCTGGACAGCGAAGATATGTGTAGTCAGTGTTTGAGTTTATTTGAGTCTCGGTTAAGACTAGGACGTCTGGTTTTTTTTTCTTGTAGATGCTGGTGTACGCAGCTGACGTTGACATTGTTGAATCCTAGACCTCGAATGTTGCAGAAATCTGTTGCTAGATTTCTTCTGTTAGTGACCTTGTTTTGTTTATTTTGTCTTTGTGTTCGTTGTTGTCTGTCGTTTTGCAAGTCCTGTTGGTGAATATTCGGAGATCCGAATGGTGGACTAGTTTACCTCCGGAATTTTTTATCTCAGGAAGTTGCATCATGGCTTTTGTGTCCCATCCATTTTGCACCGGCCCATCTGCCATGATGTGGTGGTATCTCACCGGGCGACAGGTGGATATGGGACCCTGTCTACCACCTTATGTCATCGGCATATCCCACACTGCCTGAATACCAGTATTCCACAGTGTAGGTGAAAGAACACCTCCTTGCGGGCAACCTCTGCTGACCCTTCCTCTGAGGTTCCTGTCTGAATATTTATCGCCCTTGTATTTAACATATTGTCCACCCGCATCTTACCACCAGTGGGTTAGCCCTACGTTTTTCCAAGGCTTGTTTCAGACTTTGAAAGCATATCTAATCGAAGGCACCTTCAATGTCCATTATAGTGGTCATTCCAATGCCCCCGGTATTGGTATCCTCCACAACGCGTACTACACTTGATGTAGCGCTGTTTCTATAGACATACCTGCCCTGTAGGCATGTTGTCTACTATTCAAAGGATACATCTTAAGCGCCGTACTCTCCATATAGTCCACCACCCTTTCCATTGTTTTTAACAGAAATGATGTTAGGCTGACTGGTCGGAAGGACTTTTTCCCGGTTTTGGAAGGAAGACCAACTTTCCCTCCCTCCATGTAATCGGGTTATAGCCTATCGCTAGGCATGCAACGTATATATTCCTGAGCCTTGGTGCAATTACGTCTACTCCCCATTGCATTAGACTGGAAATGTACCATCCGTCACCGCGGTTTTTAAGGGTGAAAATGTTGCTATCACGCTCCTTTCTGCCTCTGTCCTATCCACCCTGGTTCGCTCTTTGTTTTCTTGGAACCCAGGGCTAATCTGACATATGACTTCCTGGAAAGTGTACTTTCATCAGGACCTCGTTTGTGTGAGAGTCTCCATACTACGACGTAATTAGTCTGCCTAAAATTATTTTATGATTTAAATATGATTATCTTATATTCGACGCCTTTTCTCTCCAAAATAAAAATACTCTCTGTTGCTATTATTGTTTTCATTACCATCAGGAAATTACCATTCTGCCAATATTTGATTCTTCAGGGCTTAGTTCGTTACATTGGTACTCTATCGTCCTTCCTTGGCATTGCTTGTACATACCTACTGCTGACTTCTGGGTCGCCCCAAAATGTCTGCCTAATAATATTTATTTTTTATTTTTTAAATTTCAAGAAATTCACCGAAACTGTTAAAATTTATTGGTGACAGAAGTACACGGAATTACTGAACAAAAGCACCCTTAAGTGCCCAACAGCCCACACCCCCACCATAGGTAATAAAAAAAAAAACAACTTAGCGAATAAACTTTCGACAATTGAAGAATAAATTTCAGATTATGTTTTATTCATCTTAATGACTTCGAAGCCATTGCATCCTACAATTCTATTGCAAATATGAGAACGCTTTCGCACCGACATCGATGTTCCCTTGTGTAATATTTGCCAAATCGTATGTAAACTAAAATGGAAATCTTAAGAATTGGGGGAAACAAAAATAACGTATGCATGTATGGATATCCTTGTTCTTACCGTTTCTAAATTGTTTTGTGTAATTTTTTTCCTCAAATTTGTTTTCTTGCATTCACGTAGGTATCCTTATGGAGAGCTTCAGATATAATACACACAAATACTCGTATATGCGGTGTATCCAACATAGAGAAACAAATTTATCTATTTCCACGATAATAATTAGCTATACTTATACCAGCAATTGGTTTATTTTTTGTTTGTACAAAAATGAAACCGAACTTTTCCTATTAGCAACTCTCAACATTTACAAATTACACTAGGTAGAGTGATTTGTTCAGTCCACAAGCTTTGTCCTAACTAATTATCACGTAACTAAGCTGACAAATGAGTGTTATCTGTTATCTGTGCGCACAGAGGGCGACTAAGGTCGATTCGCTTCATGGGGATTTTCAAGGAATGGCAAATGTTTCAAATTACATCCAATTAAGTCTTTGATTACCATGTGTTTTTATGGATGTCTTTGTTGCAAATAGCTATACTCTAGCCCGCAAAGTTTCGTATAAATTCGAATGTTCCTTAGTCTATAATATTTTTAGGTGCTACATCTTATGCCAAACTTTGGAAAATATTGCATCCCCGCTTGAATTTGTATAGGGCTTTATCAACATGCTGAAAATATTTTGTTTTTCTAGGACGATGTAAGTAGTTATAGATTATAGATTGTAGCTGTAGGGGGAGGTGATATATTGAAACCCAGATCACTGCGGCCACAACTGAGGCAATTGTGATGTCCTCCATTTAGAGCTCATCCATGATGCCGCAGTTTGTTATGAAAGCGGCTACCTTTTTGGGTGAACTGGCAGAGTGGCAGCTATGTCCGCTGCTTCGACGTAAAATTTACCTAGATAACGTTGGCGTATTTTGATTATGCAATTGCGGTCACATCATATATGTTTTCTGCTGTTTCTGAGTCCTCGTTGCACAATTTACAAGTGTTGTCTTGTGCTATATCCATGGTCATCAAGTGTTTTTTGACCCGACAGCGCCCTGTAAGAATGCCTGTGACCAATCGAATCTGACTTCTACTTAAATGTAATATGTAGTTGTTTCCTTTTTTTGTGGGAATTGTTTGGCATAACATTTTTGGCTTGCCTGTTTCTTTCGCTGTCCCTCCCGAAATGGAGCTTCTTTTCTCCTAGCCAGGTTTCACACTACTTTTTAACTTTCTCGTATACGTATAGTAAGAGAAAGATATTGTTTTCGTACAAAATTTCGAACTCGAGACTTTGATCAATTCTGCTATTTTGCAATTTTGTACGATGATAGGGGAACTGAAAAAGTGGGTCTCGCAATTCTGTCCGTCCGTATGTCTGTCTGTCCCACCCCTGGTGAATCTAAACGCTTGGACGTATTTGTTTCAAACTTCGTATTTAGAGTTTCTGGGCTTCGCGCTATGGACGTTTTTTTTTGTTTTATTCTAGCCCTAATATTTTTGAAAATTGGCTTTTCTTGTAAACGGTAAAAACGATTTTAACAAAAACTTATTTTTAAGATACTATCGTCATTCTTAACTTGATAGCAAACTCAGTTTTTCTCTAAAAAGACTGCGTCCTTTGATATCCCGATTAATAGTACTTTAAAAAACTGCTCATATCTCAAAAACGCAATTTTCGATTATGGTAAAAATGTAACTGGCAGGTAATGCTTAAGTCCATAGTAATATCTTTTGCTCAGTTGTGAGCTAAACATTTGCAAAACAGTGTTTTTTAAACCATGAATGCGTCCTTCAATCGCTAAAAATGGTATTTTAAAAACTGCTCATATCTCGAAAACGCCATTTTCGATTTGGATGAAAATTTAACTGCTAGGTAATGTTTATATCCTAAAGAATACGTCGTACTCAGTTTTCAGCTAAACAGTTTAGTAACAGTGCTTTTCGAATCCCAATTTATAACATTTGTCAGCATAATTTTACAAAAAACCGCTCTAACGATTTTGATCAAAATACATATTTAAGCAACATAAGTACTCGAAACATGATCACGTACTCAGAAAACTCGAATATTGCCGTTTTATGAATATTTCTCAAAAATGACTACCCAAATCCCGACCATTGACAATGGCCGCGTTCCATTGACCGCTAGTCATCTAGCACATAATACCCCTGATGGAGGAACGCTGGCGCTAGAGATCTAGCGGCAGCGGCAAAGTGACATTAAAACCAATTTGAATTCGTATTATTCCATCTTCATGAGAGTCAAAAACGTATTTTGTGCCATCATGCCGCTTATTTATTAATACACATAATTTAAATAAACAAATACAATGTATATTAATTACATAGAAGCTTGAATTCCCATTTTACACCAAATTGGAAATATTTGACTTCTGCACTTTCACTTTTGTTTTGACAGTTCGTTATTTTTTTCAATCTAGCAGTTCATTTTGTCCTAGATTCAAAAATTTTCCAGAAAAGGATATTTCACAAAATGTGCTAGAGCTCTAGCGCAAATGCTGAAATGTCAGTTTTTTTTATATGGAGTTTGGCATGCCGCTAGTCATCTAGCGGTCAATGGAACGCGGCAATTTGACAACCCCTCCTCATGTCAGAGTCAGTTGTTGTTCATGGTGAATATTTGAAAGTAAGCAATAAAGTGTTGTAGTTATTATTTAGCTACGTATGTCTATGTAGTATGTATTACTTTTTTAATTAAAAGGGTTCAGTTACTAAACCTGAGTACATCTTAAGTGGGTATGATTTTAAACATAAAATTTGCTGAAATGACTCTGCGAGATTCGCAATAAACGATAAAGTTACGTGCGAACCAGTCGCGCAAATTTTTTTTATAGTCTTAATTGGTAGCCCGCAGAATGGTCTTGGCATTGGGATGCGGATCCTTTTCTGACTAATTCGTCTGCTTTCATATTGCCTTTATACCCACTGTGCCCTGGCACCCATATCAGGTATGGGCTTTGTTTGTGGTGGCCAGTATTTGCGGGTTTTGATTTAATTTCAAAGGCGTTAATTACAAATAGAGCTGCCCTGCTATCAGAGAGAATGTAAATGTTCTTATTTGTTAGCCCTGTTGAGATTCTCTCGAATGCCAAAGTCTATTGCATGTATTTCAGCCTGAAATACGAAACTGCTTAGGTATATCCATCTACTAGCGTATAGGTTTGTTTAAGTACGAGGACCGTATACTCCGGCCCCAACTCCTTCATTTGTTTTGGATCCATCTGTGTACCAAACAAGTGAATCTTTGCCAAATGTTGGCTTGTTGTGTTCCCAGTTTAGACGGTCTGGCAATGTAACTTTAAAGTGTCGGAAGTTATGTCGTTGTAGACATTTGCCTATTAGATGTATTCCAAGTAGTTTGTTTGTAAGTAAATAGTTTGTATTATCATTCCCATGAAAATTATCAAATTGATCTCTGAAACAATTGTCTTTGAAATATCTTGTGTATACGCTACGCATGCAGTGGTTACTGGTTACCCTTATTTTCATGCAATCCAGGGACCTATCACCCTCAACTAGACTCCCTCGGAATAAGATAAGCTGCAGCTTCATTTTCAGAAACAAATTTGTGACTGTGAAGTATGTGAACTATGTGAAGCTCGGCGGTATGACTTGCGCATGCAACGGATGAAGCTGTCAAATATGCTTTTACCTCCTTTACCATCCTAAACGTTGGTTCGTCGATAGCTTATCCAACCTCTGCATATTTGTGAAAGAAGTGTTCATATACCTCTCGTGAACGTCTGACAAACATCCGAGAGCTTAACTGTCTTGAAAAAGCTTTTCAATTCAGCTGTAGGTCCCTTCCATTCGCCCTAAAAAATTAAAAATAAAATCTCTCACAAATGAATGTTTGTGAGAAGCGTGTCTATACGGACAACGGACTTGCTATGCAAAAAATTTATTTTATTTATTTAGTTTTCAGAGTTTCAGAGGTTGTCAGAGCCAGAGGTGATAATTCGTTCAAAAGGAAATTTCTGGCGATTAGTGTCAGCCTTCCTGGCAGAAGAACCTTAAAAATTGACAATTGCGACAGGTGATAGGTGACAATTTTTGTAAACTGACAATTGGACTATTTTCAAATTTCTGTTTCATAAATATTTAGACACTTTTGTCAAGTTTTGCTTTCATAAAAAAATTGTCATGGCTAATTAGGTATGCTAAAAATGCTAAATATTAATATTTCTTCAAGCGAAAGTGATAAAGAATCTCAAATCTAATTTTGTGGAGTACGCCCTCGACACTTTAAAGAAAGAATAAATAGCTAACAATATTTTATTGCATTAAGTGATTTCAAATTTAAGAAAAAAATCCATATCCGGAAAACAACACCGAAGTATATTTTGTTAAAAAATTGGTGGACATCTAGGGCACACCGCAAAAAGCAATCACTCTTGATAAAGCTATGAGTACACGGCTTTCTGGTGACATTTCGAAATAAATATCAAGCCATAAGGTAACAAATTCCATCAAAGGATGGCTACGATATCAATGGATTAAAAAACGTCCAAAAAATCTTCAATCGATATTTTTTTGTATTCTTCGAAATTTACATGCCATTCTGAGTCGGACATATGGGTGACAGACGCATGCCAACATATATGTCAGCGTCAATAATATGCTGAGTACACGACATGCACCCTTTTGTGACATATTCTGACGTCAAATTGACGTCAGACTGGCATGCGTATGTCGTGTTTGGCATGACGTGTACTCATAGCTTAAGAAGCACGATAAATTTGTCAAAATATCTATAACTATGAAAAACTTGCCTGGACAAATTTGTCAAAATATGACAATGACAAAATAGTCATGAAACATCTTTCGTTATAAATAACTCACAATTATGTCGCCTGTCAATACTTTATGGAATGAAAATTTGTCAGACAAGTGCGACAAATTTGTTAGATTGTTACCTGTCAAGGTTAGGTTTATGAAATGTTTATGAAATAGGACCCTGGGTAGAGCTGTGAACGTGCGGAAAGTTTCTCATCGTATTCACCCACGCCGCCGCTGACTTTTTGGTTTGGTTTCTCCGCAGCTTAAAGAGTCGTGCCAATGAAGATTGTGTCTGTATATGAAACAAAATTGAAAGTAGAAGTAAATGAATTCAACAATCTGACAAAGCTCGGAGTATTGTTGCGTAGTTGGAGCTGGGAACTACCGCGTCTGTTGCAATAATTTTGCGAAGTCTGAAAGCTTCACTGATATCTGCAATCGATTCACAAAAACGCTTTCAGGGCTTCCTTTTAGATTGCCTCTTTCTTGTTCTCTATACATATTTATCCCATGCGATGTCATTCCCTACCACTTTAGCCCTGTTTTAGAAGTGTCTGACATTTTTTGGGATTGGGGTATTATTTCATTATGATTGGGGTAGATATTATTTCATTATGAAATAACACCCCAAATTTTGAGCCTTTTTTCATTTTATCTTTTGGGGCCTTATTTCCTGCAGTCCATTCAAATTTGTACATAGGTTGTCAACCACCGTCTGCAGGATTGGCCATACGAGGTGGCCGGACCCCTTTCCCAGATGTTGTGCTACTTTTAATATCAATACTCAAATAGTTGTGAATTATGGAACCGTCCTTAGGAGCTATGCATCCAGGTTTGCAAATGCGACTTTACAGGTCCGTAGACAGAGCTTCGTTTGTTCATATGCAAGCTGCAAGCAAGCGTTCAACAAGCTGCAAATAACGAAAGCGTACATATGAAGCGCAGCTACCTGGATAGTGGGCCTATAGACAATCCAAGCGCGAAATAAAATACGGGGAATCCTTGTACATACTGACCGTACAGTACAGCCAGTCGCTACATAATCAAACTGTCATTATTATACCTAAATTTAATAAAAGGGAATTCCCCGATTTCGTCACATTAGTAGTGAATAGGGCTAGGATTTCCATGCAAATGCATGTTTTTTGAGAAGAAAGGGACTTTATTTTCTTTACGATTTATGAAATTTCCTTTAAACTGTCATTCAATCATTAGTACATATTTTTGCATATTTTACTATAAATGCATATGTGTATATTTTCAAAATAATAAATATAAAATTAAAAAACGTGGATTTGAATAAAGTGCGCACGCACCTTTAAACTTTTTTTCAAATGCAATCACTGTGAATTGACATTTACGGAACTTCCTCTTAAGTAATGAAAAATGCTCCTGCTCATTTGAATCGTTCCGAATCAGAGAAGGTGCGACAAAAATATGAAATATATTAAGTATCTACAAGATATTATTATTATTTATTGTAAGATCTGCAGCCCCCTAAAGGCGTGTCGCCTGGGTCGGGTCGCACCCCTCCGCCCCACTACACTATACGCCATTGTCCAGTGCTGTCGTTTTAGAAAAGAGCAATACATTCATTTTTTTTTTGGATAATTTTGGGGCAAAAGCAATATCTACACATATATTTTTTTTATTTTATTGACTCTTACTTAATAAATAATTTAATTGCATAAAAGTCATTGATTGTGTTTAGAAACTTTTGATTTGCGTTTTAAATGTGTGATTGTTCAATGTATATAAAATGTGTGTTAAATAATGTTTTTGGATAAATGTTGTATATGTTTTTGTGTGTTATACTTTCCCTTATGTTTTGTGTGTGTTCCGAATGATTGTGTAGTGTGTAGTGTTGTGTAAAATAAATGTGTTGTTTTCAATAAACGTTATAATTAATTTATTTACTAATTCCAAAAAAAACCATAAGAAAAAAACCATAGATCAACCGATCTCGTTGACTGTGTACGCACGAATGAATTCAAGTGCCTACCAGCCAGCCAGCGAGTGTCATAGATCGTATAAAATTACAGTAAATGTATGCACACAATTAGAGAACATGTTAGCAAAGAAAATAAACAGTAGGTATAAAATGCATGATTTAAGAAGCTGAATTAAGAGAGTACATGTTACAAAGAAAAATTGTTAGAAAAAATAATCTTGAAAGCTTTTATGTTAATGTGTATGTACTTTGTTAATTTCATAGGGTATAGTTTGTAATGTTTTTGTTTAAGTGAAAAGTTATTTAATAATTTATGTCGTTCTAAAACATCCAGCCCCCCTGAAAGCCTAAGGCTTTCAGACATAGGCAGAACAGCAACTTTAACAGCAGGTCGTACATAATCGCCGAACTTTGTACGTATGGTTACAACTCTACATTTGTTGTCTGCTCCGGGGTGAGTTTTGACAATTCGTCCGAGAATCCACTTCGATGGGGGTAGATTGGGTTCCTTGAGTAGAACAACATCGTCGACTTCCAGGTTGGGTTGCGAATGTCTCCATTTGGGTCTTTGCTGCAGGGAGGTAAGATATTCGCTATGCCAGCGTTTCCAAAAACCTTGGAACATTGCCTGCAAAAGTGACCAATTAGTTTTCATATTTACAATAGGATTAGAATTTTCAGGTTGGGGAACAGAAGTATATGCTTCCCCAATTAAAAAATGAGCAGGTGAAAGGGCAAGGGGATCAGAGTCAGAAGTTTGCCACATTGGTCGCGAATTAAGTAGGGCCTCGATTTTTGCCAAGAGGGTGTACATTGCTTCATATGTAAGTTTTGTTTCACCTATGACACGTTTTAAATGCAGCTTAACGGATCGAACTCCAGACTCCCATAAGCCACCAAAATGTGGTGAAGATGGTGGTATGAATCTCCATTGTATGTTGTCCTTTGAAAGATGATCGGCGACAAGTGTGTTGTGGTGTTGACTGCTCAGGATTTTAAACATATCATCCAGCATTCGTTTTGCACCGTGAAAATTGGTGGCATTGTCGCTCCAAATTTCGTACGGCTTTCCGCGTCGTGCAACAAAACGATCCAATGCGTGAAGAAAGCTTACTGAGGATAAGTCTCCAACCAGCTCGAGGTGGATAGCCTTGGTTACAAAACAGACGAATAAGGCTATGTACGCCTTTACGAACCTCGGGTTTCTTCCTAAATTAAGACGAAGAGTGATAGGTCCAGCATAATCGCAGCCAACTCTACTGAATGGCCGCGAATATCTGATTCGTTCACTGGGGAGGTTTGCCATCAGCTGATTGGTGGTGGTTTGTCGCTGGCGGAAACACGTAGTACAATCATGCACAACCTTTCGAACTAGGTTTCTGCATCCGAGTATGTAATAATTTTGTTTAGTTAATGCAAATAATAGCGAAGCACCAGAGTGGAGATGTTTTTTATGTTCATATTCAACGATAAGTTTCGCAATTGGGTGAGATTTACAGAGCAAGATTGGGTGTTTTTCGGAGTATTTCAAGTTTGAATATTCTAATCGGCCTCCGACGCGTAGAATACCGAGGGGGTCAAGGAAAGGGCACAAAGACAAGAGTTTGTTTTTTGAAGGCAATTCCGAATTATTTTGGAGACAAACGATTTCAGTTTTAAATAAGGAAAATTGAGCACTTTTGATTAATTCCGTTTTTGCAAAGAGAAGGTCTTCTGTTGAGAGGGTATGTCCTTTACGAGTATATTTTGATGGTCTAGAGTTTTGAACGAATCGAAATATATATGATGTGACGCGTACCGATCGGAGCCAGTTAGAGGAATTATGCAAAAGCTCTTCGAGCACGGGTAATTTATTTGTGTTCATATGTGTTATGAGTACCTGTGGCGAAGATACCTTCCTTTCTTCCAATTGAGTAATGTCAATGTCTTCCTGTTGGTATTTCGATAGAGGCCACTTGTTTCGATCTTCACTTAACCACTGGGGTCCCTTCCACCAAATATGAGTATCCGATAGAGTAGAAGGTAGCATCCCTCGTGTAGCGGCATCCGCAGGGTTAGAGGCCGATCGAACATGGCTCCATGACTTGATAGGAATCGATGACAGTATCTCGGATGTCCTGTTCCCAATGAAGACAGACCATTTCTTTGGTGGGGCTGAAAACCAATGCAGTACAATAGATGAGTCTGTAAAAGCGAATATTTTGATGTCTGGTTCCTGTAACGATAGCTTAATCTTGTTTAGCAAACGTGTAGAGATATGTAAAGGTACACCCTATAGTCTCCACTCTCTCCCTCAACATTATTACATCTAAGTTTGCCTCATTGGTATTTAGCATTAAGCACATCATCAGTATCATTAAAGTTGTCATAGAAAGCAGAACAGAGTCTTTCATTTGAAGTCCCTCTCAGCATATACACATACAAGTATAATACATGGCGCAGTCGTTGATCTGAGCCGAAATAGTAAAACGAAAAAAAAAAAAAAAAAACTGATGGCACATAATATCACATGGGAATAACCAAACGGATTAGTAAGCATCCCGTTCAAGACAAAAAACCGCGTGGAAGACCACCGAAAACTAGAATTGTCTACCAGAATATGGACTACATAAAAAAAATTGACGAACTAAGGCTGGAGGGTAATATCTCCGAAAATTGGAGGGTGTTTTGGCAAAATTTCGAGGTTTTTGGTGCTGCTATTGAATTGTCTAAAAAAGGAGATGCTGTGAAGGTGGCAATTTTGTTAAACGCGTTAGGACCAGAAGCAATTGAGGTGTTCAATTCATTTAACCTAGATGAAGAGAAGAAAAATAAATATGATGAAGTCGTCAAAGCCTTTCAAGATTTTTGTAAGCCAAAAACAAACGAAGTGTATGAAAGTTTTGTGTTTCATAGTCGCAAACAAGGAACACGAGAACCATTTGATCAATTTCTAATGGACCTAAAAAGAATTGTACGAAGATGTGGATTTAAAGAGCAAGAGAATAGAATGTTGCGTGATAGAATTGTGCACGGAGTATGTGACATTAATTTACAAAAACGGTTGCTAGAGACAGATAATTTAACATCGGACAAGGCAGTGGAAATGGCGAGAGCGGCAGAAGCATCGAGTGAGCAGATAAAAAAACTGGGAGAGCAAGCGGGAACATCATCAGGCGCAGTGATTGACGTAGTTAGAAAGTTTGGGAAAAGAGGGAGTAGAGTTAAAGATAATAATGTTTCAAACAATTTTTCAAAAAATACTTATAATCCAAAACATATAAATAACAATAACTTTAATTTATCTAACAGGTTACTAAATGAAAAGGAAAATGATGTTACTTGTACTTACTGTGGACAGTTTCATGTGAGGGGAAAATGCCCAGCATATGGTAAAAGGTGTTCGTATTGCGGGGGAGCAAACCATTTTGCTGCAGCATGCAGAAGAAAAGGAATACGAGCAATAACAGCGCAAAGCGAAACAGGTGACGATAGTGACAGTAGTTTTTATATAGAGTCGATCACAAAAAAGTGTAGAAATGTTAAAAAATTGCATGCAAATAATATAAAAGAAACGTGTTCCGGATGGTACGAAAGTGTACAGGTTCAATCGAAATACATAACATTTAAACTGGATACGGGTGCGGATACAAATGTCTTACCAGTAAAATATTTAGAAGAATTTGAGAAGATTAAAATAGAGAAAAACAACAAAAAACTTGAGGCTTATGGAGGGTCCGAAATAAAAACTATTGGATATGTCAGGATGGATTGTTGGGTAAGAAATAGAAAAGCGAATTTAAAATTTTATATTGTCAATGTAGGTACAATACCAATAC
Organism: Cheilosia soror; assembly: GCA_949372485.1. NCBI lineage: Eukaryota > Metazoa > Arthropoda > Insecta > Diptera > Syrphidae > Cheilosia > Cheilosia soror. The sequence goes on from OX443563.1 coordinate 39,081,337, forward strand.
TTGGTTTAAAAAGTCTTCTTAAACGGATGGACAACATAGAAAAGTGCAAAACAGAAGATCTGTTGGAAAAATATGCAGTGTTATTTGAGGGATTGGGTTGTTTTTGCGAAGATTTTAATATTGAGCTTAAAACCAATGCAGTACCAGTAGCTAGACCGGCAAGAAGAATTCCATTGTCGTTGCGAACGCCACTAAAAGAAAGGTTAAGAGCATTATGCAAAAAGGATATAATAGAAAAAGTGTCTCAGCCGGCAGAGTGGGTTTCAAATATAGTTTTGGTAGAAAAACCCAACAAACAACTACGAATTTGCTTGGACCCAAAAGTGTTGAATGAGTCTATTCAAGACCATTTGTATGAAATTCCATCTTTTGGAGATATTAAATCAAAATTTGTTAATAAAAAGTTGTTTTCGGTCTTTGACCTTAAAGATGGGTACTGGCAAATAAAGCTTAATGCCAAATCTAAAAAACTGTGTACGTTCAGTACTCCCTTTGGATGTTACTGTTTTAAAAGATTACCTTTTGGGATAAGAATTGCTCCAGAAGCATATCAAATGCTAATGGAAAAGGTTTTTAGTGGTATTAATGGGCTGATAATTTATATAGATGACTTGTTAGTAGTTGCAGAGAATGAAGAAGAGCACGATGAAATTGTAGAACAGGTGATGAAAAGGGCTCTAGAAAAAGGAATAAAATTTAACAAAGAGAAAATTCAATATAAGCAAAAAAGCGTTTCATTTTTAGGTCATGTAATAGATGAGGAAGGGATAAGTTTCGACAGTTCCAGAATGGAAGCTATAGACAAGTTAGGTATTCCAAAAAATAAAAATGAATTACAGAAACTGCTTGGGCTTGTAAATTATGTGAGAGATTACATACCAAACCTAGCGGAGATATCGAACCCCTTGAGGGAGTTGCTCTCAAAAGATGTTATTTTTCAATGGTTAGACACGCACTCCAAATGTCTGAAAACAATTAAAAAATACATTGTGAATGCACCCACATTGCGGGCATTTGATTGCAAGGAGAGTATTTCAATACAAACTGATGCATCGCAGAATGGACTAGGATGTTGCCTTATGCAAAAAGGTAGACCTGTGTGTTTCGGGTCCCGGAGTTTGTCAAGTGCAGAAGTGCAATACGCACAGATTGAAAAAGAATTTTTAGCGGTAGTATTTGCATGCCAAAAATTTCATTCGTATATATATGGCAGACACTGTGAAATTATTACCGACCACAAACCACTTTTGGGTATTATGCGTAAAGACTACCATAAAATTCCATCTGCAAGGCTTCAAAGAATGAAATTAAGACTGCAAAAGTATAGTTTAAGTTTTAAGTATTTGCCTGGCAAGTTTTTATACATTGCAGATCTACTATCACGAAACTTTGGCAATGATCAAAGTACGGGTGAAATAAAAGGTTTAAATGAAATGGTACACTCTATCAATATTAATGAGGAAAAAAAAGCTATATATGAGGCAGAAACTGAAAAAGATAACATTTTAAGAGATTTGAAGATGTATATCAAAGAAGGTTGGCCAGATGCCAAGTTCCTACAGCGTTGAGGGGTGAGGTTTTAAATAATCTTCATAGAGCGCATCTTGGAATTGAGAAGACAAAAGCCCGCGCTCGGACATTAGTTTATTGGCCGTCTCTCAGTGATGACATAGATGAAATGGTACAAAAATGTAAGATATGTCAGAAGTATAGACCAAATTGTAAAAGAGAACCAATGATATCGCATGATATGCCAGACATACCATTTCATAAAATAGGAATGGATTTTATGGAGGTAGATGGAAAAAACTATTTGATTATAGCTGATTATTATACAAAGTATTTAGAAATTGTGCCAGCGCAAAAGAAAACCAGCCAGACTGTTATACAGAAACTACTTCCCTTATTTGCAACGCACGGCATACCCAGAATAATAATTGCAGACAATGTACCCTTCGGTTCTTTTGAATTTGAACAATTTTGTAATAGTTTCGATATTGCAATTATAACATCAAGCCCTAGGTACCCAAGGTCTAATGGGTTCGCAGAACGCATGGTTCAGGTAGCTAAAAACTTAATTTTGAAATGCAAGGAAGATAAGAGTAGTTTTTGGATGGCATTACTTGAATATAGAAATACTCCTCTTAAAAACTCATCACTTTCTCCAACTGAGTTGCTAATGGGAAGGAAAACACGAACACAAATCCCTGGGAAAACAGATTTGTTTAAAAATGAACGGCTTAGCCAATTAATAAAACCAGTTTTATTAAAAAATAATAAACAAAATAAGATTAATTATGACAAGAGTACAGAGATGAAAAATGAGTTTGAAAAAGGGGATGCAATTTGGGTAAAGGAGGATAAAATTTGGGTACCAGGAAAAATTAAATACAAGCATTTGAAGTCGCCGCGATCGTATTGGATTGAACTTGTAGACGGGCGTACTCTCCGAAGAAATTCATTTTTTCTAAAACCGCGTAAATAAATAAAAGTAATTTAAAGTAAAGTTACTGTTATTAGTAGATTAATGTATTGTCACTGTTGGCCACTTCTAAAAAAAAAAAAAAAAAGATCAATTTAAGTTGGGAATAAAACTGAAATTTTAGCAAGTGCAAGTAACATCATATAAAAAATAGGGAATCATAAAGAAATAAATATATGTACCTAACATACATAGAAGTCTTACATAAGTTTACGAGAATTTTATAATAGTACAAAAAAAAAAAAAAAAAAAAAAAAAAAAATACGTATACCTACCTATACATATCTATCTATAGTTTTATATGAAATTGATTTTGGAATACTGAACTTCGTTGAAATGGAAGATGTAGAGATGTATAAGTATTCTCTATAGTCTATACTCTCCACTCTATCCCTCATTATTATTACATTATTATTAGATATAAGTTATATTATGTATTTATCTATATAATTTTATTTGAAATCGATTTTGGAATATTGAACTTATGTAGTTAAAAGGGAAGATGTAGAGATATGTAAAGGTACACCCTATAGTCTCCACTCTCTCCCTCAACATTATTACATCTAAGTTTGCCTCATTGGTATTTAGCATTAAGCACATCATCAGTATCATTAAAGTTGTCATAGAAAGCAGAACAGAGTCTTTCATTTGAAGTCCCTCTCAGCATATACACATACAAGTATAATACAAAACGGGTTAGTAATAAGGCTCCACATAACTCCAATCTGGGAAGTGATAGGACCTTCAAAGGTGCAACTTTTGATTTTGCAGCTACAAGCGACACTGAAATAGTGTTGTCTGGATTTACGCTGCGACAATAGACAACTGCTGCGTATGCATCTAACGATGCATCACAAAAGCCATACAATTCCCAATTGCTCTTATTATAGAGCATTATTCGAGGGATCGAAAATGTTTCCACAAGATGCAACTCGTTTCGAATTGTGGTCCACTGATGAGACAGGCCTTCTGGAACTGCTTCATCCCATTTGAGTTGTTTTCTCCACAGCTCTTGAAGCAAGATTTTGATGCCTATTACAATAGGAGCAAGGAAACCTAACGGATCGAAAATGCGCGATGCGTCTGACAGTATACGACGTTTTGTACAACAGGACCCCGAAGGACTTAAACTGACCCTGTATGTAAAACAATCTTTCGAAGGACACCATTGCAAGCCAAGAATCTTAATTGAATTGGACTCTTCAAAATCAACTGGTGATAGTTCTCTTTGATCGTCCGGTAATGAGGTTAACAATGGCCAGCAGTTGGTGGACCATTTACGTAGATTAAATCCAGCTGATTTTAGCAAATCAACCAGCTCTATGCGAAGCGTGATGAGATCTTCAATAGTGTCCGCACCGGTTATGACATCATCTACATAAAAGTCGTTGTGTAGAGTTGCAGATGCACGGGGATGTGTCAATGCTGAATCCATGGCCAGTTGTTTTAACGTTCTAATTGCTAAAAATGGGGCCGATGATGTCCCATATGTCACCGTTAGCAATCGATAATGATTCAGCGGTTCATCTGGGTTTTCACGCCAAACAATCCGCTGATAGTCAGTGTGATTTAGCGCAACATAGATCTGGCGATACATTTTCTCGATATCTCCACTCATAAGATAAATGTGGCGACGGGATCTTAAGCAAATGGAGAAAATGTCGCGCTGAATAGTTGGACCGACTAGAAGAGTTTCGTTTAGTGATCTCGAATTATTGCTTTTCGCAGATGCGTCGAAAACAATTCTAATTTTGGTCGTAGTGCTGTCACTTTTAAAAATGGCATGATGAGGCATGTAGTAGCTTGATTGTTTTGTGGATCGGAAAATATCACTGGGAGGAATTTTTTTCATATGCCCAAGTGAAATGTACTCATTTATAAAGGCTGAGTATTGGGATTTTAGTTCGCTGTTCGAATTTAATTTGCGTTCGATTGAATGAAACCGAGTAAGAGCTGTTCCAAGAGAATCTCCAAAGTTTAATTGAGTTGAGGGTTTGAAGGGCAGTTGCACTTCATACCTGCCATCTGGCCGACGAATGTGGTTATTAGCGAAATGTTCCTCAGCAAGTTGCTCTTCTACGGACAACGGCGATTCACTGGACACTTCTTCCAGCCTCCAGAATCTTTCGAGGTCAAATTCTTGTTCGTAGTCTAAACGGGTGTGATGAGTTGTTAGAGAGGAATGTTGATCATGGTGGCCTGCTATAACCCAGCCAAAGATAGTTGGAATGGAGGTGAGACTTTCCTTCGGGTCGAATTTAGCTGACCCCGTGATAATGTTAAACACTTTGTCAGCTCCTATCAAAATGTCGATAGAACTGGGTTTATTGTAATGAGGATCAGCGAGCCCAAGAGAGACGAAGTTCTCAGGGATTGTATCTACCGAGCATGGTGGAAGAGAAGAGGTAATGTTTTGTAGGACATAGCAATTAAGGTGAATTGAGTCAGCACTATAACGCGAAAGTAGGTCAAGGGAAACCAATCCATTGGTAACCCCCGCAGAAGTGGATGCGATTCCGATGATTGGAATCCGAGAACGTTTACGCGGTAATCCCAAGCGTTGAGCTGTTTGCTCAGTTATAAACGAGACTTGGGATCCCGAATCAAGAAGAACACGGACGATTTGGTAACTTCCATTTTTGTCCTGTATCTGAGCGACAGCTGTAGGTAGAATGGATGTGTAACGATGGCTAGATTCAAGAGTGTGGGTTACTACGAGGGGTGTTTCAGAGGCAGGGCTTTGTGGCGATGGTTCAGTGTTTGGGGTTTGCGAATGGTGGACTAAGGTATGGTGGCGCGAATTGCATTGGCGGCAGCGAAAGTTAGAACGGCACTGGTTAGATGCGTGTCCCTTGTGGAGACAGTTAAAACAAAGCGATTTGTTTTTCACGAACTCGCGGCGAGCGACAATATTCAGTGTTTTAAAATCTTGGCAGTGCGACAAGGTATGATCTGCCTGACACTTTGGGCAACCGGACGATGTTTCAACGAGATGGGTTTGAACAGCTCGAGGAGATTGTTTGGACCGAGAAAAGGAGATGCACGATTCTAGACACCGACAGCGTGTTTGAAGGAAATCGAGGAACTCATCTATATAGTAGCGTCGTCGCGTGTGCCCACTTCTTCCGACCAAGCTCGTTTGGTTTCATGATCAAGCTTTTGCAGAAGAATATAGATGAGCCATGGATCTCTATTATTCATGTCTAGCGCGTTAAGACCTCTTATAGCCTCATCAGCACTGTCAGTTATCTTCCGAAGCGATTGAAGATTCGCGATAGTACATGTTGGAAGGGATATAAACGAATGAATGAATGATTGCGCGATTAAATGTTTTTGGTCGTATCTTTTCTCTAATCGGTCCCATGCTTCAACATAATTGTTTTCCGAACACGAAATATGTTTCAGCAGATTAGCAGCTTCGCCACGGAGGAATGATTTTAAAAATTGAAGTTTTTGTGTACACGTTATAGTTGTGTTTGAATCAACTGTTCCCGAAAACATGTCTCGGAAGGTTGGCCAGTCTTTGTAGTCCCCTGAGAATGGGGTTATTGTTAAATAGGGTAGCTTTACGGTCTTAGAAGGGGCGGCAAGTTCTGAGTCAATCGAGGGCGGAGCGGGCGGAGCGGGCGGAACAACGGATTTATTTTCTACGAGCTGGTTTTCCAAACTGAGTATCGCGTTGGAAATAACTGAATGCGCGGCATAATATTTGGCCTCATATTCGGCAAATTCAGGCTCGCGATCTACATAGCCATCGGCATCAATAAATTCTAATAACTGATCTTGCAGTGTAACGAACTCTTTCCACGTTTCATCGAGTTTTCCGAGGCGAAATTGAAGGTTAGCTAAGGTCGTGTTAGAGTCGATAGTGTTCGCAAATGTTGCGGCAAGTGTGATGCAGCCTTTAGCACGACCACGCTTTGCAATGATTTTATTCATGACTTCGAAAATAAAGTTTAAAATTATCAGAAATAGCGATAATACAAATGCAAGAAAGTTAGAATAGAGAGGAAACCGTGTTATATTCGCTGTTAACTGTAGTCCGTTAGGCTTTGTTGAATAAAGTACCGCTGCTTAAACCGTAAGCAGTAATAGCCTTTGACCAAATGTTTAACACGTGATTCCCTGCATGCACTTTCTATATGTATAATATAGCCTATGTAATGTATATAGGTTTTCAACAAAAAAAAAGAAACACGCGATTTTCTGTGTAAATTGTCAAGCGTTTTGTATATACGAATTTATGTATTATGGCTCTATGAAACACGAGATTCACTACTCTATGTATGTGTTGTGTATAGGAGCAAAAAATGTCAAAAATTCACGATTTCACTGGGTAATTCGGCTACAGAAGGACCATATATGATTGTGTTTAGAAACTTTTGATTTGCGTTTTAAATGTGTGATTGTTCAATGTATATAAAATGTGTGTTAAATAATGTTTTTGGATAAATGTTGTATATGTTTTTGTGTGTTATACTTTCCCTTATGTTTTGTGTGTGTTCCGAATGATTGTGTAGTGTGTAGTGTTGTGTAAAATAAATGTGTTGTTTTCAATAAACGTTATAATTAATTTATTTACTAATTCCAAAAAAAACCATAAGAAAAAAACCATAGATCAACCGATCTCGTTGACTGTGTACGCACGAATGAATTCAAGTGCCTACCAGCCAGCCAGCGAGTGTCATAGATCGTATAAAATTACAGTAAATGTATGCACACAATTAGAGAACATGTTAGCAAAGAAAATAAACAGTAGGTATAAAATGCATGATTTAAGAAGCTGAATTAAGAGAGTACATGTTACAAAGAAAAATTGTTAGAAAAAATAATCTTGAAAGCTTTTATGTTAATGTGTATGTACTTTGTTAATTTCATAGGGTATAGTTTGTAATGTTTTTGTTTAAGTGAAAAGTTATTTAATAATTTATGTCGTTCTAAAACAGTCATTTTGTTAAATTTTTAGTCTTGTTAAGGTTTGTAAAAGTGCTGTCGGCTCTAGATGGGGTCTTCAACCCAATATACAAATCTAATGCATTATGGCCTTATACTGCGGTTATAAGACCGATTATTCTATACGGCATCGTTGTGTGGTTGCCGACCTTCAACAAAAGTTTCGATCTAAAGGCCTTAGAGGAGACTCAGCGCTTGTCATGCTTGTGTATAACGGGTGCAAACCATGCTTAACTTAATTCCACTAGATATCGTCAGTAAAGAATACGCCACAAATGTGGCAATCAGATTAAGGGAAGAGAAGCACTGGAGAGTCCAACCGACTGGACACGCCATCATCCTTCTACAGACGAACCTCTTGCCCATTACCGATTACCTGCGTACTAAAATCAACTTCGATAAAGACTTCACCCATGAATTACCGGATAGGAATCAATCAACAATCACAAAATATCCTACACGACAAATCACAGTCAATATTCACAGACGGTTCCAAGATTCTGGACGGAGTTGGCGCCGGGGTCTTTTCAAAAGAACTGAAGCTATCGAAACACTGCAGTGTCTTCCAAGCCAAAATTATAGCTATTCATCAAACTACAGCATGGCTGTTGATCAATTCGGTATATCTCAAAGAAATATCGTCATATATTGATATCCAAGCTGCAATCAAATCCTTAATATCCAGGAAAATAAGATTTAAAGCGGCGGAAGATTGCCGCGTATCTCTTAAGGAGATAGCTGGACAGTACAACCTCACCCTTTGCTGGGTTCGTTCGACACTGTGACATCCTAGAGAATTGTGTAAAAGTCTGTATAACGTGTATGCACCAATTTCCCATTCTAAGCAAAAAGTTCACTCGGACCAGGGGCGTAGCGAGGGTTCGAGCCGTGGGGGGATGACTTTCATTAAAATGCCGACTTATTTCAGGAACTTGCCGACTGTATCGGGCCAGCGGTTATCGAGTTATAACGTCATCGAGTTTCACCCCATAGAAGATGTTTTTTGTATGGGAGGTGCCACGCCCCTTTGTCCAATTTTGACCAATTTTCACAGGAACAATCCCTGGCCAATAACTCAAATTGCCTCGAGATGTAGGATTTTGAATGTTTTTTTTTTGTATGGGAGGCGCCACGCCCCTTTGTCCAATTTTGACAATCTTAACACGAACACTCTTGGGCCAATACCTAATACTACCTGTAAATTGGAGCTCAATCGATTTGGTGGTCTTCGAGATATCTAAATGTGGGGCTACAGCGCCACCTGTTGAGAATTTTCCGACTTTTTTTTTCCTAAACCTTCGCGTAGCAATTACTTTTTCAAGTCTTACGCATCCGAACACAAACCACGATCCATTTTCATTCAAGACGATATGAGACATTTTTATAACAGTGGTGCATTTATTTATAATAAATAATTTATAACAATGAAATAAATAAATTAATGTTAATATTGCAGCAATTTATCCAAATAATAAATTATTTTTAATAATGAATTAATGAATATTTATACATATTATTATTGCACAATTGTTGAAGGAGTTTATTTATTTATAAAAAATAATTGTTTATGATAAAATAAATGCATGCTTTAGTATTTCAATTTAATTATTTATAATTCAAAATTATTAATTAGTTATATAAATATTTTATAAAAATTTATATTAATGCACAATTGGTGCAGGAGTTTATTTATAATAAATAATTTTTAATGATAAAATAAATTATGCTTATAAATTCTAAATTAATAAATTATAAATTCAATGCTTTGAAATTCCTCACGCATACGTTGAAAACGTTTTGTGCTGCCATAGAAAAAAACATACAATGCTTCCAAAACATTGAAAAACTCTTTAATCAATACACTCGCATTGCATGCTGTTTCAACGAATATGTTGATCCGATGCGCTTGGCATGGAATATAAGGGATTTTCTTACCGCATTTTTCTGATAGTTTTTGCTGCGTACCGTTATACTTCCCAGACATGTTTTTGGCAAAGTCATAAGATTGAAAGACGATGTTTTTCACAGAAATTCCCAATGACTGAAGGGCTACTACGATTTTTTGAGCCAACTCTTCTCCCGTTTTTTTCGTTAGGACGACATCCATTTTCAGAAGACGTTCAATAGGGACAGGTCTCTCGTTTGTTTGGGTTAAGTATCGAATATTGATGGCAAGACGATCTTGATGTGATGAGTCTGGAGTTGTGTCAACCATGACAGAAAAAATACCCGCTTTATTAATTTCATTGACAATGGCTTTTTGAGTTCTAGTTCCCATAAGAGATCAATGAATTCATTTTGGGTAGCCGGACTAAGGTACGTCACATGACGTGGTCTTTTGGATGATTCATCCAACCATTTTTTCATTAAAGGGCAATGTGAAATCAAATGAAATCAAATGAACAATTTGTCGAAAATTTCCATCGCTGTCCTCTAGTGATTCGTCGTCACCACGAAAAGCTAATCCTTGCCTTCCCAACGTTCTCGCGACATCAATTAAGACTTGCAAGACTCTTAAATGGTATGCTTTTTCTTGTTCTTCTTGAATGTTTTGTTCCCTTACAGACTTGTCCAGCAAAACGTTGATATGAACCCTTCCATTAACGAAATTACAGTAATCACGCAGAGCTGCTCGATGAGATTCAGAAGTGAAGTGTTGGATAAGTTTTCCTTCTTTTTTTTTACCTCGACTTTTTATTTTATGCCACTGATGAACACCCACCGACACCCATTCCGGATTAGCGAAATGCCTTTCAATTCCTTCAGAGAATAAAATGCAAGCAAAGCAAAATGCAGCATCTTTGTAAGGACTGTACTCCAAAAATGAATACTCGGAATACCACGCTGGGTTGAATCGGCATTGCTTATTAGAAGGTATATCTGCATTAGTTGGATAAATGTCAAGTTTCGGCTGGTATGGCCCAAGAGAACTTAAATATTTACGTTCGTTATCAGTCGATATTTTATTGCGTTTTCCAGGGTCATGATCTATTAAAACTTCACTGGCAACGTGTAAATAATTATGAGTTTTTCTTATGAGCTATGCCGACAATCTTTTTTAAAATCGAATCGGAACTCGCTAAATTTTGAGGATTTCAGTTGGCAAATTCAGCGATGCCGACATTCTTGTTTTAAATCGAATAGAAACTAGTCAAATTTAAAAATTTTTTTAATATTTTTTCAAAATTTTTGATTTTTTTTTTTTTTTAATTTTTAGAATTTTTTTTTTAGCAGCTCAAGTTAAAATGTTACTTCCTTGATTAGCCGACTCTTAAAAACTGTGGGGGGTGTCCCACCCCCCCAAGCACCCCCCCCTCGCTACGCCCCTGACTCGGACGCACGCAGCAATCAGAGCAAGGTTCAGATGGAAACATCTAGCATACTGTGATACTGATGCTAGGCTCACCTGGCCAGCTTTGGATACAAAAAGATCGACGGAACTTCTTCGACTTAAAGGATCAAGCATCTCAAAAGTCGTTAATGACATGTCCGGGCACTGCATCAGATTAGTTAGACACGTGCAAGGGTTCGGTTTGCCATACAATGACTTCTGCAGAAGCTGCAGAGATAAAGAGGAGGACGATTCCGTCACTTATTTTCTTTGCAGTTGCCCTGCCCTGGCCAATTTACGAAAGACCCACTTAGAAAATTAACTACTTTTTTCATAACGGAAATCACATAAAAAGATGACATTAATGTTAAACCATTTATTACCATCTTAAGGAAAAGGGGTTTTAAAAGGGTTTTAAATTAAATGTGGTGCTCCAAAAATCTTAGAATTTTAGATAGTTTCTGTACAATTTTGATGCAAAAGAGTTCGCCATTCATCATCCAGATCATTAGTGAGTTATTTTTGAATCAAATTTGGGAAAGATAAAATTAATTTCATTTATGCAAACAACGAACTACAAAAAGCAATTCAAAAGGGCAAAATAATACAAGTATTGCTTTTGCAGTACGTTCGACAGCACTGCCACTGTCTCGAGTTCGAAATTTTGTACGAACATAATATGTCGACATATGTCCTATGTCGTTTTCGGTTTGTTGTCCAGAACCGTCCGGAAGCAATCCGAACGCTTCTGAAAGCGTTCGGTTGGCGATCAATTGACAGTTCTTCTCCTGAAAAGAAGAGAAATTTGCTTCTGGATTTGAATTCAGAATCGCGGAGAGTTCTTCCGGACGGTTCTGGACGACCAACCGAAAACGACATTATTTTCTCTTAATTTTTTTAAGTTTTTTTTTTTTTTTCTGATGTAGGAAAATTTGCTTCATGCCGTGTTCAGTGTTCTAGAACCGAAAATTTTAAAGCGGTTAGAATTTTTTTTTTTTAGTTAAGTACAAAAATGTTAAACGACTCATAAAAAGTTTTATTTTTCAATAAAACAAGACCCAATCTATTGCGTTTCCAAGGAAAAGATTCGTCTCTAAACCGGCCGGCACTCTGTTCACAAATGAAAGTTTCGGAAGAACTGTGTATTGAATTTTCAATGTTTTACTTAATTTTATTAAATTTCTTGTTGACATAAGACTTTGTTATGGCAGTTTTCCAAATAATAGGATACGTCAAAGGGAATACAAAATATTACTCTAAAGTCCGTTAAATAATTAAAAATAGTCAAAGCAAGAAATTTTGTGAGATGACTATTTTTACCCTCGTCGGCGTCGCATCGTTGGTATTGAAAATGGACTATATCGGTCGAGTAGTTTTGGTACCTCCAGGCCCGGCCCCAGCCAAACTAGCGCCCTGTGCAAGATTTACAGAAAGCGCCCTTTTTTCATATATGCACACATGCATATCAGTCTTTTTCACATCACTCAGGAAGTAGACTTACAATTCGTTTTTTTATTGAGGTAGGTATCTAATGTTGACTTTGTATGGGAGTGGGAGGTAACCAAACTACTTTACCGATATTGAGCATTTTCAATACCAACCTGACGACCGTAAAAATAAGTCATCTTACAAAATTTCATTCGCCTACGTCGATTTGTTTGGACTCCATCGTGTTTTCAACAGAAAGAGAGACAGACGGACATGGCAGAATTTATTCGGAATTTGATCCTGATCAAATCCGGTGACTCCTTCCTGACGTTACAAATGTAATGGAAGTGAGTATACAAAATGTATTAACTCATAAATGAACTTTTAAAAAATTAGATTCAAGCAATATTTGGTCTTCTTTTTATTTTTTATTTTTTCTATTGCCACTTTTAATTTAAAAATGTATACTTATAGAAAAGAAATTACACGAAACATTTAAAAACAGTCAAACAAAATTCGTATCTAGGTAAAAAAAAAAAGCTGCCTGGATTTTAAAATGTTCCAGCTAAACGCATATTAATCCAGTCAGATCTGACTGGAAAGCAGTCAAAATGGCAACGCTGCTGAGAATCTGAAGTGGAAGAGAAGAGAATACTATATTTTCATAATTCATATGCATTGCAAAGCTACTTGTATTGTATGTAAGAGAAATTTGTTACTCTTTTTCGTAGATGAGAAATCCCATCCATATGTGCAGAATCAAAAACCTGCACGTTCTACACAAACAATTCCCTAGAATGAATTTTTTTGTTTGAAATATTTTCCTATGAAAATTTTGCGAGTGACTGTGCAAGAAATAAAACCTGCACATACGGGGTGGAACTTTTTTTGTTTTGAGATTTTTGAACTATGTTTTTTTCTAAAATGTAAGTGGATGTGCAAGAAATATATTTACACGAACTGGGTGGAATATTTTGAGATAAGGTAGGTAAGAAATGAACTTGTATAGGTTTAGTGGGATTTTTTATTTTGCGATATTTTGAGTTAGATTCTCCCTGAAGTTGCAACATTGCAAGTAATGTGAGTTAATGTGCAAGAAATAATTGAGCACAGGTGTGGTGGATGTTGTTATTTTGGAATTTTTTGAACAAGCTTTTTGTTTAAAATGCAAATGGCAGTATTAGCTGCCAGCTACGTGGACAGTAGGCCTAAGAAAAATTAATTTTATCTTGCAATGCGCCCCCAGAACTTGGCGCCCTGTGCATTTGCACATCTTGCACATATGGTTGGTCCGGCCCTGGGTACCTCCCATATCTTCTATATATATAAAAATTGAGCCTTAAAATGTTTGTCGCCCATTCACGCTTTAACGCATTTACCGTTCTTAACCAAACTTTCGCACATCTTTGGTATTGGTCCATACATGAATCCTGTGAAGTTTGGTCAAAAATGGACAAAGGGGCGTGTGTACAAAAAAAACATTCAAAATCGTATATATTCGAAAACCACCAAATCGATTGAGCTCAAACTTACAGATAATCTTAGTTATTGTCCCTGGAGTGGTCCTGTGAAGTTTGGTCAAAATTGGGCAAAGGGGCGTGGCACCGCCCATACAGAAAAACACTCAAAATCGTATATCTAGAAAACCACCAAATCGATTGAGCTCAAACTTACAGATGATCTTAGTTATTGGATCTGGAGTTGTCCTGTGAAGTTCGGACAAAACTGGGCAAAGGGTCGTGGCACCGCCCATACAAAAAAAAACATTCAAAATCGTATATCTAGAAAACCACCAAATCGATTGAGCTCAAACTTACGGAAGATCTTAGTTATTGTCCCTGGAGTGGTCCTGTGAAGTTTGGTCAAAATTTGGCAAAGGGGCGTGGCACCGCCCATACAAAAAACTTTCACAATCGTATATCTCGAAAACCACCAAATCGATTAAGCTCAAACTTACAGATGATCTTAGTTATTGGCCCTGGAGTGGTCCTGTGAAGTTCGGTCAAAACTGGACAAAGGGCGTGGCACCGCCCATACAAAAAAAAAAACATTCAAAATCTTATATATATCTCGAAAACCACCAAATTGATTGAGCTCGAACTTACAGATAATCTTAATTATTGGCCCTAGAGTGCTCCTGTGAAGATTGGTCAAATTTGGTCAAAGGGGAGCGGCACTTCACATACAAAAAAATATTCAAAATCTTATACCTCCTATACAAAAAACATCTTCTATGGAGTGAAACTCGATGACGTTATATCTCCATAACCGCTGCTGGTCCGATTTTCATTATTCTTTTTTTTGTTTTGTTCGCATTGCTGTGTTTCAAGTTTAGGCAGAAAGAAAATTCCACCAAGTCGATTTATTATCATTTCTCGCATTTTACGAAAGAACATTATTACCTAAGACCTAAGCAATACAATTCCTGTGCACGGGCAAAGCCGGGCGGGTACAGCTTTTCTATAGTCTTGGAATTGGAATCCAAAGTTTTTAAAATTTGTAACATCGATATAAATGATGAAAGTCAATAATATTGTCTAGGCAATACAATTTCTGCAAAAAAAAAAAAAAACAAAAAATGTTGTGTAAGAACTATAGAGCATTACAATAAAAACAGTTCTTCTATTTAACTATTTTGCACTACGAAGTGTGCACGGGCTACGCTAGTACTATATACAAAACCAATATTAAACCCTTGTGTTCTGTACGTATTAACTCACATGACTAACATTTTGCATGACTTGTATGCAGTGGAAGGTATAAAGCATCGGGCATTTAAAAAATGTTACATTTTTTTTAAAGGCGGCTCTCACATTGAGGCAAAAAGCAATAAACACGAAAGCAACTAGAAACTGTCAATATGCAAAACGTAACTTTATTTTAACCTATTCTCCTATTGCTATTGCAAGAAATTTCCAGGTACCAGGGATAGTTTTTCACTATTTCCCTTGATCTTTGTAATTAAAACTGGATAAAACTGGATATATGTATATGCGCAAACGTCTATAGGGATGTGTCACTCATGACAAATATGTACTGCCAGTATGAAGAAATATATTATTTTGCTTTTCAACATGCGCTGTGTAGCGCCAGCGATATAGAATTATTGCCGCAATCGGCAAAATTTTTCGTTCGACCGATATTGAGTTGCTTTGATGTGAGACCTCTAATTTCATTAAAAGTAAAATAATAATTGTGAGCGATGATAATATTGCGGGTTTCCTATAATTGCCAGTTTCTTATTGATTATTGCCTTCATGTGAGAGCCGGCTAAGGAATCAATAATTTTGCACTTAGGTCTTTCTTGCCTTGGTCCTGCTACAAGTGACTTCTTCCACAATTTTTGAGTCTACCTTTATAAAAAAAATATCAAAATGATCAGCTGAATTGAATGATAGATTATGTTCTGTCACAAATAGTTGCCAGTGCAAAACAGAAGTTGTGCATGCATTTTTTTTCACTGACAATAATATGGAATAGAAAACCACTTTCGTTCACAGAAAATGTTATTTTAAATTGTTAGACATAGAAGTTATAGTCCGATATCAAAAATCTTCAAATTTGATGAATTTAAGGTAAAAAGTCTTGCATATATTTTAAAGCTTAAAAATCTTGAAAAAAAAGGAAAATCTTGTAATCTGGCATGGCTGGCCGTGTATACTTTTCGTTGTACCTACCTACCTAAAATTGTTTTTAATGATATGAGGAAATATTCGAAAAGGCATTCCCTGGGGAATAACCCCATCCCATTTGCCACTCGACAGCTCTGAGCAAATCACCCGTTCGAAAATGGATGATTGATCACTAACCTAACACACATTTTTTCTTTTTTCACTATAAAGAACAAGAGACGAGTGCGTTTTGCTTATTAGACAAGTAAAGTAACAGATGATACCAAGGAAATCTGATTGGCAGAGAACATGGCCAACACGATTTTCTGTGAAAAGCTAGGCCGTAACACTACAGGTCCAACATATTCAGCAAATTATGGTGCTTCCATTTTCTCCTAAAGTATTTTCTCAAAAATATATAGATGAGGCAAAAGTTCACTTGTTTCACTTGTTTCTGTGATAGATTCCATATTCCAAGAACACATGTTGTTGTATTCCACAATTTGTGTCACAATTTACAAGCACATTTGTATATTTACTCCATTTCATCACCATTTTGCTTTGCATATGCAACACTTGCAGATAAGTCAACAAGGCTATTAGCAGAGTAGGCAACTCTCATTGATTGGTAACAAATGGTTGGCTTAAGTTTTGAAATCTTTCCGAACAACAACCTATTATTGAACTTTATTACCTACTGTTTGATAGGTATATTTATTTCGCTTTTTTTCAGTTTTTTTTTTCAAAAGTAAACTTTCAATATCGCCAGTTGATTCCATGCGAGATTCGTTAAAATATTATTTCTGTCCTGTCGTGCCTTTGCTGTTGCGCTTAACTGTGTGCAAAAGAGCTGAACATATTGAAGGAGCAATGCGAAACATTTCGAAAGCTTACCCATTACATTTGTATTGGTTTCTATTTAGTTTATGAGTCCTTCATTGTATCGTTACGCGCATGCTCCAACCTCGCACCCCTAATAATAATATGTACCTACATGCACAACTTAAAATAACTCTCAATTTCATCGATAAACTTTTTCTAGGAACACAATCGTATTTTTCTGCCACTACAATGTGCCTTCTAAATTTGGGAGAGACTTGAAGCGCGTTCTAATTTACTCTAAGATTAACACAAAAAACTTTTAATCCTGTGACCTATAACACTGAGCAAGAACAACACTATTCTATGTATCATCAATTTTGATTAACCAATCAGAATACAATCTACAACGAACACAAATATATCCTGCTCAAATGTAAACGCCCTAATCCACCCCATGCATGCGTCAACTTTATTAAAGAGGGTACTGTAAAGTGAACTTATTGGGTGGGACACATCCTGGAACCACCCTCTGCTCGAAAATTTTGACAATCGAGAGAAAGAATACCTTTGCCTCAGACGTGTTAAAGAATTCGTTATCCTTTCTTCATGTCTAGTTGTAAAATCTGTTAAAGTTCATATGGTTTAGAATTTAAAAGAGGATTCAAACGCATATACATAGTGCAATCGTTATTGTTAGAGAATTATAATGTAAATATTAGCACTGTGGAAGTTAAAAACAAACAAAAGAGCCCATATTCGATATCCCCTAGTTATATTTATCTCGACGAAACATAATTCAGTATTCTAAACGTTTTCTAGTTTTCACATTTGGATAATGGTCAACGCTTCGATAACAGTAATGGATATCAACTGAAATAATAACTTCGTTTGAGTAATTCTGGTCTCTTTTGTTAAATATCTATAGAATTAAATCGCACATAGTGGAATAAATTTTGTAAATAAAATAAAAGTGAAAAAAAAAAAATTAAAGAAAAAAAATATTTATATATATATTTCAAGTGCTAAACAGTAATCAAGATGGTTTTATGTTGTGCTAAGATCAATTAACAAGGGATCAAAAGTGCAGTTTACAATAAAAGTAAAAGAAAAAAAAATAAAATATTAATCTAAACGAAGGAGATTTTTATTCGAATAAAATAATTAAGAATCGAGTTTCGAACGGTTTAAAGCGCCCCCGCTTCGTATTGCGGGCATTTATTTGTGTTAATATAAATTGTTAATAGTGTTTCAAAATTTATTCTCCCACGTCCTTTGACGCCTCTAGGGCGTTAAAATTGGAAGAAGATTTCGTTGGCGGTTGTATGACGATGTCGATGTATTCGACACCCGATAAAATGAAAATGGGGACACCGAGTTGTTTTCCCGGTCGCTATAGCCCATCTTATCGGGGACCAGATCAAATGCGGAGATGTATGACCAACCCGTCGGTATGTGTTGCAATGAATTTTTTTCAAAGAACCTTTTCTTTTTTTTTATAAAATTCTTTGGTTTTGTTATTTTTTCAACTACATGTTTTTTTTTTACAACTGTTTCAAAAAAATAATGAAAAAATCGTAAATGGGAACATTCGTTTTGATGTTGTGGAATTTGACATTATCTGGTGTAGACCGGGAGTGACGCATGATTCTTTTTAATTTTTAATAAAACGCATTAATAATTAATTAAGGCCGGGATGATTTATGTATAAAGTGCAAGTCCCGATTCAGTGGTTCGGGTTATTTACTCTGTTGCCACAATTCACACACATAATACGAATGAAAGTCAGTGAACTCTTAAATTATACATTATTAGTGTCATTTTAGCATCATTATTAGTGTGAATAATTTCTATATTATTGACAGTTATACTATAGCAAATAATGTGCTAGATTAAATAACGTTCAGCTAGAGATTTACTATTTAGTGAACGCAGGAATAATGTTGTCTCTTTTTCTTTTCACTCGAATATTAATAGCTAATGTGAATATTTTCATTTGTTTATACCTTATTTCAAATGGCTTCTAATTAAGGCCTTTTGCAAATATGTATAGCGTTTAAATGCGAGATAACACCTGAAACTAGGATTATTTGTAACGCTATCACGGTTAATACATAAGTGGGAAAAATAAAATTGAAAAGATATACCTACTGTCCTGGGACACGGAAAAATGGGGGCGTTCAAAACTCAAGCTTACCAAGTCTAACACCTGGCTCACTTGATGTGTCCCAGTTTTTATTGGTTTCCACTGATCACATGAATAAATCCTTTTAATTGAAATTTGTAGATGAGTTGCCGACAAATCTTGTAAAGACTGAGAACTCCATTGACAGACAGTACGATTGTATTAATGACTGAAATAGTGAAAGTGACATTAATGACAATGACAAACCTAGTTTTTTTTTTCGTTCTGGGGAATCTAGTCCAATTAATGTTGTTTTCGGTTGGTCGCCCAGAACCGTCCGGAAGAACTCTCCGCGATTCTGAATTCAAATCCAGAAGCAAATTTCTCTTCTTTTGAGTAGAAGAACTGTCAGTTGAGTGCCAATCGAATGCCTTTAGAAGCGTTCGGATAACTTCCGGACGGTTCTGGGCGACGAACCGAAAACGACATAAGACAACTTGACTTTTGAGTTGTAGTTGGTTTTTTTTTTCGTCCCTGCCACGGTAATATTCAACGTAATGTAAACAAATGCCTTGTTAAATACAACAAAGACTTGACCAGCATAATTAAAGGAGTTTTCAGCTTCGCGGGGATTAAGAAAAGGGTAGCCAACACAACCATTTTTTTTATAATATCGATAAATTGCTGATTGATGCGTTGCCAACTCTTATTTTCTTTCACACAGTTGAGCTAAAACAAATTAACTAAAATCATTTGAAATTTGAATTCAGCGAAGTAAGTTAAATTGAAAACACATTTTGCCAATGTTTGAAGAAGAAACTAATAAGTTAACATTCAGATAATTTAATTTCTTCATTTTTTAATTGAATACAATATGGTATTAAATGGAATATTCACCCTTATTGTCGTGTCTTTGTAAAAACGATGGTCACATTGGCCGCGTTCCATTGACCGCTAGATGACTAGCATGCCAAACTCCATATAAAAATAACTGACATATGGAGTTTGGCATGCCGCTAGTCATCTAGCGGTCAATGGAACGCGGCCATTTTTTTTCGAACTTTTGTTGACGATTTTGCTTATTTTTCTATGTGTTTACTGTAATTTAAAATCGTTTTTTTAAATACTTCTCCCTGAAAAGGCGAACCTATAACGCTTCATCAGCGCCCCGAGATGCTTGCAGATGTAGGCTAGTTCTGCACTTAAATTCCTGCATATTGTAGTCTTCTGGAAATATATCTCTAGGAAGCGAGTTCCAAAGTTTGCTTGTCCTGTAACAGAAGGAGTTTTGGAAAGTTGATGTCCTCAAGGTTGTCAAGTGTACTGTATGGTCATGAGCATTAGCAGCCTGTCTTGTGGGGCGTGCAAAAGTTGCATTTCGAAGGATAATGCCTTTGAGTTCCTCGGAACATCTACCATGGAAGTATTTGATTTGAGTGTAGGGTCTCCAATAAGTGGAACTGCTCGCCTTAGTATGCTATCAAGTAGGTTAAGTGAATGTGGTCTAACCTGTGCTTTGTAGAGAAGGAGAGGTTGCTTGGGGCTAAAGTACCTCTTTCCTCTAAATAGGTAGCTCAACTAAGCGGACGCCGATCTTGCGATATAGGATATGTGGTCCCGCCATGTGATTCCTGAATTGACTGTGCCTTCAAGAAGGTGCATCCAGCTCTTGGGATGGATAGGATGGTCATCCATTTGGACCTGGGGAACTGTTGATACATTTTTCCTAGAAAATGTTGTGAGCTGTGCCTTGTTTGCATTAAATACAACCAAGTTGTCTTTTTCCCACTTCAAGATTTTGTCCAGATAATCATTTAGAGAACTAATTTGTTCACATCTCGGACTGTGTGATGTGTGATGATGAGGATATAACAGTGCTGTCATCAGCAAAGCAAAACGTTGATGTGGAGAAGAAATAGAGTTTGAGAAAGAATAGATCCTTGGGGCACTCCTGCATTTATAGCAAACGAATTAGATGATACACCATCTACAACAACTTGCATCGATCTTCCCAGAAGAACATTTTGCATCCATCCGCAGGATTGTTGTGGTAATCCATAAGACGCCAACTTGCCTCTACCAGGCTCGGTCAAATGCCTTTGATACTGCTCTGGATTCGCCGTGTTGTTGTCCATAAGTGCGTTACATTGTTACATAGCTTAACAGGTCTCCAGTGGAACGACGGCTCCGAAATCCGTATTGCCTGTCACTTATTAATCGGTGCCCTTCTTGATATTTCATTATTTCGACATTTATTGCCTTTTGCATTACTTTTGAGAGCATTAAAAGTAGCGCTATTGGGCGATAGTTTTGTGGCAGACTTTTTCTCCCATTCTTTTGAATAGGTTGAATACGAGCGGTCTTCCAGCAAAAACGAAACGTCTTCTGGGTGTACGACATGTTAAACAGCTTACATAGTACAGGTGCAAGTTCTGATGGTGCACCTGTACTATAGCCGGGATTCCGTCGAGTCCAGTTGCCTTATTGCAATCTAGTTCTTTCAAAAAAAATATTAGGCGTTTACGACAAACGCCAACGGGAATAAGGTTGATTATATTCAGAGTTGTATTCAATTCAGCACGATTTTGTGAATCTCACAAATGACTCCCTAGTTCAACCCTTTTATTTTGCTATCCGTCGGATAAACGGCATTATCACATCTCGATTGGACATTTACGCAAACAATTTTTGTGCACATTTTGCGAAATTTGTAAAATAAAAGCAAAATGGATAGTGTGGGGCATAGTTTCACTTCAAAGTGGAATCGATTTTTGTTGTTCGGATCTTAATCATTTAAATAATCAATATTGTTTAAAAATGATTATTATTATCTTTTAACAAATTGGCTTTTACTCATAATTGACAATGCAGTAATTTGTTAACATCTAAACAATAGACATACCTACAGGAAAAAGAATTGACGAATCCGCAACATTCTATAAACGGGTCTAAAATCGTATGGAACGAATGCGTTCAAAGTGCGAAAGTGCATACAGTCTTGCCAACATCACATCACAACAGATTCACATCTACAAATAGCAGATTAGTGATTGGCGGATATCCCTAAAAAAATCCCCCATGTATAGCAGAATACATTTGACTGGAAGCAAATTTGGTTACTCTGAATCCAATGCCATATTAATTTGTCAACCTGCTAGAATGAGCTGTGTTTTAACGTAAATCGAGTGCTAACTTGCATAACTCCTAAGGCGGTTTTGAACTTACTTAGTTTTAAGGCAATTTCGGCTAAATTGCTTAGGTAAATACACCGCCACATAATCAGTGTAGAATTTAGATATAGCTTGAATTATCCATGTTTTCCTAAGGCAGTATTTCCTAAGACTAAGGAGATTTTGGCCAATATTTTTAGCAAATAGCTGCGTTAAATTGCCTTAACCACTAAGTTAATAATAAAATGTTTTTGCATTAGAAATTGCCTAATTTTTGCAAGATTGCTAAAGAAAATTTTGATTATACTAAGGTGTTTAATTGCTAGCCAATAAGTGTGGTGAATTATTGACTGCCCGCCTGGTTATTAGGAAAATTCTTTTAACCATTATGCTAATTAAAAGTCAAATTATTTATTTTATTGTATTATATTTTATTTGTGTATATATACGGCCGGACATTTTCACAATTTTTTTTTACGGCTTGCATCATCGTTTTTGTTGACCATATTTGTGCATATTCTTATAGTTTTCATCCACTGTTTTCAGTCACTAGTTTCATCCGAAGATTCTATAATAAAAAAATACATTTTTTCAAACATACATTTTTTTGTCCTCGATTTTATTAAAGAAAAATATACCTTCATTATTACATTCCTCGACAACATTTGTGTTGAGCTTCCTTTTTTCTAGAACATCAGTGTTCATCTTTTTATCAGCAGTTATAGTCCATAATATCAACTATTGACACTATTGCTAAAACTCACCTTATTATTGTAATCTACAAGCCAGCACGCAGTTTGAATTTTGTATACTTCCTAAAAATTGCCGCTGTTTTATAAAAAAAATTAAGCACGCAATAATTAAACGTTTTCTTTACGGAAATTGGAAATAGAGTGACTAATTTTTGGACGCGAATTCAACTATGTATTACACTTCCGAAAGCAACCCCAGGCGTAGGTAAGGCAAAATTACGTTATGCCTAAAGCAAATTTACACAGTTTAAGGGCCAGTTTCAAATGTTCCGGATAAAGTTTCGGATAGTTAGCCGACACATAACGCTTTCCACCAGATAAAAGTAGCTGATATTTTTTTTCTGTTTCATCGTCAAAGTCTCTGATAAACTATCCGGTAGAAAAATTTATCAGGCACTAATTGTTTGACAGGAATGGAAATGATGTTTTTTATTATTTATCACATTTTTAAGTGAATTGTGTTGTTCTAGTTTTTTTTAATTTAGCATGGATAAATTCATTCATTCACTCATTTTCGATACCCCGCTTATCCCTTAAGTGGGTCGCGGGTGTTGCGCAAGTACAAGTGCACCGTCTCGATTCTAGGCCATCGACTGTAAATCATAAAGGGCAATCCCCATACGGGTAGGGGAGATATTATGGACTTGGTCTGACCATCTCATCCTGGGTCTACATAGAGGACGCCTGCCGGAATCCGTACAATCATATTCCATAGCACGTCATGGGATCCTGGTTGGGGACATGCGTTTAACATGACCAAACCACCGAAGCATGGACCGCTCCGTCCGGAGAAGTAGCTGCTAGACATTGAGTCCCTCACGTATTCTGGTGTTTCCACCATCTCTACGGGTCACACCAGTAATACAACTGAGGAATCTCATTTCGGCGGCTTGTATCCGGGAACTTATTCTTTCGGTCATTACCCAAATAGGTAAGAGTTGGAACAAACTCCGAATTAACGACTGACAACTTGACAATTTAGCTTTGACACCAAGTTCAGTCCTCTTATGATAACAGAATAACCGAGCTGTTTCAAAATTGACCAATCTGACCAATCCTACAGATAAACTTAGCATTGCTCTTGGTCCTTCCATCACTCGTGAGTATACATTAAACAGGCGCTCTGGAGACGACCATCACTTGAGATTTGTTTACGTTTACTTTCATCTCAGCTTCTACATAAGCGACTACAAACGAATAGAGTGCGCATTGAAGTTACGTCTAAGAGGACCAAAGGATGACCAAGTCATCAGCAAAGAGCAAACGGCTTATCCTCGGATGTTCCAATTCGAAACGTTCTTCGCCAAGACTGCGCTATAACATCCAGTCCATAAGTAATGAAAAGGAGAGGAGACAAAATGCACCCCTGGCAAAGTCCAACGCCCCCGGTGAAAGGTATTGACTGGGCATGGATATAGTTAAACAAAATAGTGAAAATTCAGAAATCTTCATCGTCGAGGGTTTCTAAAAATAATTTGAAATACTCTGTTCCTACGGGGCCCTGTAATATGGTTGTAATATTCATCTAATTCGACATTTAAGAATTCAAATAAATGCATGATATAACACTTCTGACTGCTGTCTACAGCCGTCAACGAAAGAATGCTCTGAAACTATATTTTTTCCAGCCACATCAAATAAATATTTTGTTTAAATCTTCCGGATAGAGGCTTTAACAGCCGGTTGAACTGGCTGATAAACTATCCGATACTTTATCTGTCAGCTATTACTATCCGAAACCTTTGAAACCGAAATATTACGTTTATCTGACATATAAATTCCGGATAGGCTATCCGAGACTTTATCAGCTAGTCTTGAAACTGGCCCTAAGACAATTAAAGGAGTGTTTTCCTAGATTTAAGGCAAAACCGCTACCGACATTTTTAAGAAAAGTTACATAAGACCTAAGGCAAAATTACTTAGTTTACCTGGCAATCAAGGGCAAAGTTAAGAAAAAACATGTTATTTCTTGGTTAAAACTACTAAGCATTTTTAGGCAATTCTGCCTATTTTCCATTGGTTAGGTCTTATACAAATGTGCTTAGTTTTAGGGAGAAATTGTGCTTGTCTAATAACATCCATACAAAAAAACTTTACCTAATGCTGTTAAGGCAATATTACACAGGATTTTTCTCTGAGTGTACCTGCCGTAAAATAAGCTCAGAGACTTAAAACGCCGAGGAATCGATAAATTTTGGTTTTCCTCACACTTTCTTTTTATGCCAGCGGGTGCACTGGTGCTCTGACGACTAAATAAAATAAATAGTTGGTGCAACAGGTCCATATAGGCAGCCTAGGCCTAGCTTCTCACAACAATTCATTTGTTTGGGGACGAATGGAAGGGACTTATAATTTTATTCCGAGTCCGAATGGCTGAATCAAGAAGCTTTTACAGGGCAGTTATTCTTTTGGATGTTTGCCAGATGTTCGCGAGAGGTGTCGCAGTGAAAAAAACCTCAAAATGTAATTACATAGTTATTTTCCGGGGATCGAACATGAGACCGTTCGCGCAGTAGTCCAGCACACTAACCATCGAGCCAATGCATCCCAGTGGCTTATGATCACAAACCAGAGATGTAAATGTTACTATGTGCCAGTGTATGCGTGACCAAATTCACCCTCCGTTTACTTTAACATTGCACGCATACTTAACCACGCAGTAACTTTTTGAAACTGGCTCTATGAAACTCTCATTTTTAGCCGAAGCTGGTGGTCTATTCTCTCTGGTTTGTGCTTATGATGACTTATCTCGCCGAAAATTGGAAACAATCTCTTTCCTCTACACCACTCTGGTGAAACGAGAGTTGTTTTGATTAAACAACAAACGTTTACAGTTGTTTAAGATTTTTGTTTCATTGCTCATTTCGCTTGAAATTGATTTTGAAGCGGAATCGTTTCTTTCTGATCAGTTAGTTACTTACTTACAGTCTGGGAGGACCTGGGCCTCAACCAACACGCCGCTCCAGTTAGCACGATCTTTGGCTAACCGCCTCCAGTTGCGCACTCCAAGTTGAGACCTCTTCCACACTTGTGCGCGCCACCAAAGACAAGGTCTTTCTCTACTGCGTTGTCCATCCGAGTTGGAATCGAAGACTCTTCTGGGTGCCCATTCGCTCTACATGTCCTAACCATCTTAGTCGACTGATACGTACTTTTCTGACCAGGTCGATGTTGGTGTATAGCTCGTAGAGTTCGCTGTTAAATCTCCTCCTCCAAAGCCAAGTCAACCCAAACGGGACCGAAAATCACTCGAAGGATTTTGCGTTCGAAACCACCAAGAAGATCTTCATCCGCCAAAGAGTACGACTGAGATGATGAGGGTCTTATATAGATTATAGAGTCTCCTAAGTGTTTCTTGACAAAGGATTACTAGTCAGTTGCCTTCTTAGGCCAAAGAAACAGCGGTTGGCAAGTGTAACACTTCGTTTGATTTCTGATGTGATGTCATTTTCAGAGTTAATAGAGGAGCCGAGGTAGACAAATGACAAAGTCCCGAACTACCTCAAAGTTATAGCTGTCTATCGTGACGTTCAGTCAGATTCGTCGATGTTGTCTGTTTCTTCTTGTTGACATCATATATTTTGTTTCGCCCTCATCCATTTGAATTGAAATTGAAATAATGATTTTGACGCATGATTCCTAAGACGAGCTTTAATTGAGCTATTGCTAACTTGTTTTTAAAAATGCTGAGGGGTTCAAAAAATTTGTTTGATCTGGATTTTTTCAGTTTTTATATGAATCTTGAGGTTGCTTGCTTTTTGTATTCGCATCATTTCTCTCGAAATGTTGTGTTTGATTTGTCCCCAAAAAGGATGACAACTTTCGTTATCGTTTTTTAACCATTTGTAGCGTATCTCCGATTCCGGTAAATATGCACTGTCAATTCGAGGTCCCAGGTTCAACCGACGGAAAAACATAAATTACACAAAATATGATTTTCTTCACCCTACCTGTCAAAAAAAGGATTCTCAAATCAGTCATGCGGATTCGGCAAAAATAGTTGGTCCCTCAATTTTCCTCAAAAAAAAAAAAAAATTGTTTACAACAAATACTCTAGTTAGTTTTATGGACTATTTTATTTGACTTTTAAAAATTTATACAAAAGATTTTTTTTAACTTAGTCTCTATAGGGTTTGGCCTTAGGCCGGCCGTTGACATTATAAGACTATACTTCATAGGACATGGCTCTATATAGTTTCTCTCTAGGCAGTCATATTATAGGCTTTGCAATCGAAGGAAAGATAGTAGGTATCGATCGATTAAGACTTCTTGGGTTTTTCCATGATCTGGCCTGAAAATTAAATTGACTTTCCTCAAGCTAGGCTATTATTTACAAAGATTTTTACCATTCACACACATAATATTGCAAATAGGATCTTATATGCAGTGGTCAAGAGACTGACCTCGCTGTAGTTGGCGTAGCTAAAAGGGTATTCTTTTTCGTGGACCGCGCAAACGATGCTCAGATTCCATGCATCAGGCATGCATTCTTCTGAATTTTTGTATGCTCTGCACTCTATAAGTTGTTCTAAATAGCTCGACAGGTGTAAAGTCTGGCATAGCAGCTTCTTTTGTCTTAAATACTGCTATCCTTATATACTTCATTTTGTTCAGGTCGGTACTTTTGTCTATCGTCGTCCCTATAAAATGGTATTTTCTGTCCAACATCGGGATTCTGCTCTTCGTCGCCATTATATAATCTGCAAAAATAGCTTTTTCACATTTTCGGCATCGACTTTATTTCGGGTACAAGCTGATGCCGAAATGAGATTCCTCCGTTATATTCCTGGTGTAACCCGTAGAAACATCAGAACACTTGAGAAACGAAATGTCGAACAGCTACTTTTCCGGACGGAGCGGTTTAGTGAAGTTAAACGGATGTCCCTAACTAGGGTCCCAAGATGTACTATATGAAATCCGTACCATCGGGCAATCGTCCTCAGGATGAGTTGGTTGGATTAATTCCATAATCTCTCCTCTACCCATATATGGGGATTGCCTTTGATGATTTAGAGTCTATGGCGGAGAATCGAGAGTTATAGAGGGTCCACTTGAGCAAACTACACCCGCGAAAATGATTGAACTTTAATTCTACTACAAGACTTTCCTCCTTATCTCTTCAGGTTTCTGTATGCAATTTACTATCCTGGAACGTTCCCTTTGCCTTTTAGTCAAATTTCCGTACATTGTTCCTGGAGTAGAATCTCTCAAGTTCTTCGATCGCATGCTTATCGTTTTTTCTTTTTCTTCCCGAGGAGCTATTTTCCTTTTGTTGCTTTTGCTAGAAAAGCTCGCGAGCACCTCAATAGTCCTCCTTCTATACGTCTCCTTATTAAACTAGGGCTTCTAGGGGTTTTCTGATGGTTGTTGAGTAAAAACCAGCACACCAGTCGCGGCAATAATGATGGCCACTGGCACAAACCAGAGAGAATAGACCACCAGCTTCGGCCAAAAATGAGAGTTTCATAGAGCCACTTTTGAAATAATTAGCTCCGCCTCTTTTTATATCTGTGAATACGTGTGAATAAGCAAAAAAATATGAAATAAGACAATTGAATCTGAGATGGCTTTGAAATAATTCAAATAATTTAAATAATTGACCACTATTGGGACGTGTTAAGCAAATGGTGTGTATGGTGTGGTGAATTAATTACCGACTTATATTTCATTAAAAAGCATAATAATGTAATATACTATTTGGGTGATTAAAAATCTAAAGATATGATTCCTATGACAGCTGCAGAACCAAATTGCAAGCACGATGTAATCAGCTAAACGCGATTCTTTGCAATTTGGTTGACATACATTTTGAGCTCTTTCTTCTTATATTTTAAAGAAATTTAATTTATTTTCGATGAGTGTGTCTGTTATTAAACTGTTATTAATATTTTAGAATAAATAATTATGAAATTTAAACGAAAACTATTTTGTTCATCTATAATAGGTATGTTTATTGTTTTATTTTTCTATGAGGAGAATATGATAAATGTATTTTGAATTAGGTATTGTAACGAATTGGCTGTTCAAAAAATTAAAAATCAACATTTGTCACTTAAAACATGGACTGCTTGTCATTTTTATACAAAACCTGCTAGAAAACGTGTTTTAAAACATCATACATAGGCGCTACGGAATGCATAGCGTATACACAGGCCAGGACGCCGTCAAATTTAAATAAAAAAGTGGCATTTTTGATTTAAAAAAAAAAGTTCGTTTCCATAGTAACGCGTAAACTAAAGCGAAAAGTGAACTGTACTGAAAGGTGTAGGTACGTAATATTTTAATTGAAAACACGTAATTATCTTATTTGTTTTGTTATTGTATCATAGTTTTGCTTTTTATGTAGGTATTCTTTTGTATTTCACAATGAAATTATAACATAATTTAATAATCCATAAATTTTTAATAACATTCGCATTTTTTACTATTTTGATTCTATGTAGCTTTGACATTCAAATATAGTGGAAAATTATCGAATTAACTAATACGAAAACCTGCAGGCAGTTTTAAAAAATTTAATTGCATTAAAAAATATTTCCTAAAATTCGCATATTTGCCCTAGCGAAAGCTTAATAAATATATGTTAATAAATTCTTATTTACACCTGATGCAGATTCCTTGAGTTATAAACCGATATGTGATATGACAATGCGCTTTTACGATTTGGTCTTATGTGTGCCCAAAACGTATTTTTTCTTAAATTCCGATGACCAATTTATTTGTTGGTTAAAATAAATTCATCACATTTTTATTGTAGATGTAAATAAAACAATGAACATATTAAGACTGACAAAACAAATGTCCTCTCTCCTTTTTTTTAATTATTTATTCCAAAAATCAGTAGAATATAGAAAATATAGAAAAAGGTCTAAATTTATATCAGCAAAAGTAAAAAATCATGTTTGATGATTTTTTTATCATCCATTTTAGCTTTGCAGCTTAAACTAATATTTTTTTTCCGTAATAATGTCAAAAGAATTCCATTATTACAGTAACTACCCATTTATATTCGTATGCTTTTTAATGAAATATAAGTTGGTAATAATTTCCCCACACCGAACACACAATTTGCTTAACACGTCCCGATAACGGCCAATTTATTTGAATTATTTGAATTATTTCAAAGTTACCACCGAATAACTGTAAATGTTACTATGTGCCAGTGTATGCGTGACCAAATTCACCCTCCGTTTACTTTAACATTGCACGCATACTTAACCACGCAGTAACTTTTTGAAACTGGCTCTATGAAACTCTCATTTTTGGCCGAAGCTGGTGGTCTATTCTCTCTGGTTTGTGGCCACTGGTCTTCTGCACTAACTAGCACAAAATGTTTGGTCGGAAAAGATTCTGGCAGTCTCCTGCAATTGTAGCTCTTCGACATCATGCTATCTCGCAGTACTTTTTTTTTTGCTGAGTTGTGTTGGATAGTTGGATATATGTATATAGTATAGTGATCCAGTCGTCGGCATAATTATTTATACAAAAGTAAAGTTAATTCTACTCATAAATTTTAACTTTCTTCATGCAAATTTGGATCAATGGAAAGGTCATTTAAATTCCGTTTGAATGATACAAAACTTTCCTTAACCCATTAAGTACCCATTGAACATTTAGAACTTTTGTAAAAGTCTACTTTTTTGACTTTTTTCCTCGGTCTCAAACGAACATTTTTTTGATGCAAAAAGTTTCCTCAAACATTTCTAATAGTGACTGCAAAAATTTTTTCTTCAAAATTCTCTTCGCTAATATTTTTTATGGTTTTTTTGAAAATTGCTTTTTTCTCCTTTTCATACAAAATTTGTCTGAGAAGTCAATAATTAAGGCTTATGGCCCCGACCCATAGAATCCGTCGCATCCGTTGCGTCGACGGATTGGCGTATTCGACGGAACGAACAGTCCCATAGAATTCGTCGCATACGTTGACAGCCGATGACATATGAGAGACAGTTTCTCTCATTAATAAATAGGTGGCGCAACAGGGTAGACACCCTAGGCCTAGCTTCTCGCAACCATTCGTTTGTGTGAGTTTCTATTTTTAGGACGAATGGAAGAGACCTACAATTTTATGTCGAGTCCGAACGGCTGAATTGAGAAGCTTTTTCAGGACAGTCATACTCTCGGATGTTTGTCAGACGTTCGCGAAAGGTCAACGATTAGCAGTGTTTTTTTAGATACAGCAGTAATGAAATATTTTTTAAGGGGAGATTATGATAAATACGGCGCCAAAAATCGATAATGGTATTTTGGGGAGGGGTTAAATACAAGCACTTTTTACTATTTCTTTCTTTTTGTTATTTCTGTTAATAGTTTTTGAAAAAAACTATGGGAGGGGGGGCCTATCTCGCTCCGGTTAGGCGGAAAAAAAACATTAAAAAACAATGGCAACACTCACAAAAAAGAACTACATATAGTATTTTTCAAAGCCAGAAATCTTTTCTAAATTGTCTAAAATGTAAATCAGCAAAATTTTGTCTACCAATGCGAAAATTCAGGCCAGAGACTGTAGCTGAAGAATGTTGTTGACATTGGGTAAACTAATATAATTTAAAGAAAGTTTGCATATATTAGATAAGCCTTCCACCCATCCCAAAATCAAACAGTGACCCCAAGTAGGGGGGTTCCAGGGGGCAGCATGCCCCCATACACATTTCAAGGCGCAAGGGTAACAATTTATGTACTGTAAGCCGGAGCGACATATAAAAGTAATTTTCAATTTTCTCAAAAATTAGAGGACATAAATCAATCTGGTTTTCAGTATTCGATTAAGAATTGATTTAAGCTACGATTACACGGCCATTTTTTCGAGTCATTTAACTGACGCTCTGACGTAAAAATCGCGTCACATAGCAGTCATTTAAATGGCGTTCCGTGTGATCGCCATTTTTGGGATACCATTTTCAGCGTCATTTAAATGACTAGGAAACTGGCGGAGCAAATGGCATGAATTTTGTGCCATTTAAATGGCGGAAAAAAATGGCCGTGTGATCGCTCTTCAATGACGCCTAGGATAAATGACTAAACTTTTTGGCTGTTGCGCCATTTAAATGTCAGCCTCCAAAAAATGGCAAGGCTCGAAATTCATGCTATGCCATTTTTCTACGCAAATGGCAAATGACAAAGCATTTAATACGATATCTGTGCTGATATCATTTGGATTTTTGACTCGTGGCGAAAGGACGAAAGGACTGGTTTCTATTTTACTTTTGTTGTGGTTGTGTTGTTCGGTACCTACCTATTGAAATGGAATACGAACCGTCGCCGTCAAGTGCCGAGAATTCAGTTGTGAATGTGATTGTGAATATTGAAGTCGAAACGAAGACGAAAAAATTACCCAAAACGCAGAAAGCACGGGATAGGAAAATTGCCATTCGTGGAGCGACGAAGAGGAATCGCGTTTGATTGTGGCGGTGCAAAAGCAACGGGCGATTTGGGATAGCTCAGTTCCAGAATACAAACTGCAGCATGTGAAAACTGATTCGTGGGAAATTGTTATACTAAAGCTGGCGATCGACGCAGTTGATGTAACCGAAGCCAGAAAGAAGTGGAACAACATGCGCAGCAACTTCAAGGCGCAAGACAAAGTCCGGTCAAGGTACAATCGATGCTGGTGAATTAAAATACCCACATTTCAAAGAATTGCTGTTCATTGAATTGACCGAAGTGGAGCAATCGACCGAGTCGGTGTCAACCATGGAAGTGATAAAATCTTTGTTTTAATTTATCGCATTTCAATCATTTTTATTTGCATAATTTATCATTTCTTTCGATTGTTTATTTTTGTAGGCTAGTGCCACCACGGATCGGTCTTTTGTGGACGAATTGTCACAGGCTTTTACACCGAATCCAATTCCACCGAATCCAATTCCGCAAATGGTGGGCCAGCGGAGAAAACGGCCAGCATCAGCAGCATCGACTTCTGGAAGCTTAAAAGCAACGGCATTTGAATTGTTGCAGAATTTGAACACAAGAGCACAATCCATCGCAAGCGACCGGTGCTCAGCGTACGGCGATTTGGTTGCCGCTCATATGCGTCGACTGACTGCAGACCAAGCTGACGAACTGGAATTAATAATCTCCGCAATTTCCACCATCATCCCAAAAGTTCTTTTTCACATTTTTTATTTATGATAATAATTTTTTTTTCCTATTTAAATTAATTAAAAAATTCGCACGTATGCGTCGTGGTCATTATCTTATATTTCCTTTTCCACCAATGCAAATGCTTACTCTCACGCTCTGCCAACTGTCAACGGTTCGACGGGCAGAAAAGTAGAAAGTCGACTTTATCCGTCGCATCCGGCACGTTCGTTGCTCATGGGTCACGTTCAAGTTCCATAAGCTACTGTGTATTCTATCAACCTGTCAGTCGAATACATTGCCGCAACGAATGTGACGGATTCTATGGGTCGGGGCCTTTAGTCCGTTGCCAGACGTATTGTGGTGTAGTTTGTCCTACGAAATATTTTCTCCTTGCACCTAATAATTGCAAACGACCTTTCTCGTCGAAGTTGAGAGCTTGTCGGCTTGTCAGAATTGATTAAAATTTGTTATTAAAAATTGCGTTTCCAGTTGAAAGTACTAGACTAATATCTACCTAATCAGCAAGCATACATACTATGTGTGATGCTAATTTATTGATATGAATACGATATTAATTGTATGTCTGCATTTTTGCGTCGCGTCGGTCGTCCTAGCGACAAAACTGAAATCAATGTAATAATGTAGGTATAGGTTCAGTATAGGTACTATCGGCTGTCAAAAATCGCTTGGTAATCATGAAGGCCTATTAAATTATTTAAAATTCGTTATCTATCTGCTCCTTCAGTTATTTATATTTTGAAAGTTCATTAATAATTTATTAGTGCGAATTTCGTTCTTCCATAATTTAGCTTTGCATACCACGCCATCGAGCACTATTATACTTAAACTTCAAATGAAAACTTGACGAGTTATATTATGTTTAATGGTTTTACTTAATAATTTATTGAAAGCAGTTTTGATTTAAAAAAAAAATACCATTAGTTGTATTTTCACTTGCCTATAGCGCTAAACATTCGCAAAAGAATATTCGGGGATGATAGATAATTCGTGTAAAAGTTTTAAGTGGCATGGCGCCTTTATTGGCAGTCTTTTTGCATTTTCATTTCAATAATCATGTGGATTTAAAGGACTTATCGGATTGCGGTGTTTGTTCCTTGAATAGGTAGGTAAGGTAGCTACTAACCGATTGTTATAGTTAAGGGTGTTAATTACTGGATGGTGACAAATTGAGTTTAATCATGAAAACTGAAATGGTATAGCGTGAGAAAATATTTGCTATGAAATTGCAGTTAAAATGTATAATGTCATGAAAGCGAAACCGACACGAAGTCAAAGAGCACACATTGATGAATCGATGAGTCGTTTTCGTATAGATACAATGTAATAATGCTAACATCTATATTTTTCGATAATTAATTAGTAGACTTCATCACTTCTAAAACCACGAAAATTGATTGTTCTATTACAAAAAAAAATTAAGCGCTCTTTTTTCACTCACTTCCACTTTGTTGGGTCATTAACAAGCGTGTTAAAATACCAGTCGTCTTCTTAGATTAAAATATTCATTTGTTTGAGTAATTCCAACGATTAGAAATGACCAGACCTAATTTATCATTATGCACCCTTGTTTTATTCAGTTAACGTAAATTAAATGAGATTAATTGCAGCGTTCCGATTTTTTAAACTGTACCATCAGTTTACTTCACGGAAGGAAACACAATTTGAATACGTACTGCGAATGTAAGGCAGTCAGTGTTGAGTTTTTAACTGTGGGGTATGGTGGGAAGACTAGAGCCCAAATAAATAAAGTTTGTGCTGCAGGTTAAAGCGGTACTCATTAATAGGGTTTAGTGATTATTTTGTTAGTCGTACCTTAGGTCATATCGTCTCCGATTCATGCGGATTTTTATGAATTTTGGATCAGATAATCGACTATGATATGTGCCATGGAAAGTGTCATAGATTTTACAAATGGATCGATTGTCATTTTAATGTTGGCATACGTTTAGCAAATGCGATTAGAATTTGTATGGTAATAAGCAATGCAACACTAGATATAGTTAGGTTAGGGTAGGTAGGTAGTTCCCAATCTTTTCAATACTCCGACTCCCAATACAGGTTATAATATTTTTGCGACGCCCTTCTACGAAACAAAGCACAGATACCTATGTGAATAGAAGCTGAGTTTATTGAAGATTCACTAAAGGGGTTTTCAATAAGGAAGGGTCGACGTTGAAATGGAATAAAACAAGCTGTTTGCGAGGTTCTAACAAAATCGTTTGAAAGGCCCATGTGTAGCAATTTTGGTATGGAATATAATACCATGTCCAAATATCCGCCGCAGCTTCTCATGTTGCCACTGATTCGAGTGGTCCCAGCATCTGCCGCATAGACCCGGCTAAATTTGAGCGATGGACTTGGTTATGTTGGATTTAAGGACATCGGTCGATAGCGGTTTATTCGTATGTATTGAGCTGCGATTTCAGGCAACCCCACAAAAAATATTTAGCGGGATTAAATCGCACGATCTTGGTGCAGTCTTGCAAGTACGTAAAAGCGTCTTTGAATATACCACTGAGGCAACGCATTCATTGTGGTTGACAAAAATTGTAATTGCAGGTGCCGTAATATGAAACAGTCCCCCAGCATCACACCTTCAACTCTGCTATGCAGCCGGTCCAAATGGTTAGTCTCTTTACTTTGGGTGTATCTTTGGTTATGGAAATAGTAGCTAATGTCATCCGGCATAGCTAAGCATGCCATTTATTTTTCAAGGAAAAACAGGAAAATTTAAAGAAAATTTTATATTTCACAGGATTTATTTTTTCGAATACAGTATAGATTACAGGATAGTTTTTTCTTCGAAATCTAATATAAGAATAATATAGTAACCTAAAAAATAAAATTAGTAATTGGCGCAGCAGTTCCGTATAGGCACCGGAGCTTCTCATAGCCATTCGTTTGTGTAAGTTTTTGTTTTTGGGACGAATGGAAGGGACCTAACACTTTACGCCGAGTCCGAACGGCTGAATTGAAAAGCTTTTACATGCTATTATTTAGACTCTCCGATATTTGTCAGAAGGTCGCGAGATGTAACTAAGTGGAAAAAACCTTAAATTCGTGGATCTAACCTGGTGCCCCTTGCACAGGAGTCCAGCACGCTAACCACTGAGCCACTGCCCCCACATATAGTAAGAGTAACTATTACATTGTAAATATGAATGAATACTTTAATATTTTAAATTTAATCAGAGTCAATGGTTTCGCTCTCTAATTCGTCTTCAGTTCGACCAATTCTTTGTTCAAAAGTTTCACCCTAGAGGGCTAATGCTCGTGGCTACCCCTAATAAGATAAACGTTTGTAGAGACAACGACCACGCACTATTAAAAAATTAAGAAAAAATAAAATACGTTTTTTAAATACAAGGCATAAGTGCCTTCTGCGAGAGGGTCATCGGCACCAAGTTAGTTAGCGACTATACGTTGCTATGTGCCCGCTTTAAGAAGATACAGCAAGATTAGGATTGAGACATCGTCGAAACGACGAACATTAGCCTTCTAGAATTAAACAGAATACAGAGAATACTCTCTCATAAACGGACTCTCTTTATAACCGGACACTTTTCATAACGCCAAAAGAATTTCGTTCTCCTTTAAACCGACAAAATACAACTGCATACTTATTTTTAGATTTAATGTTGCGCAGTATGATCGGCTTCATTTTAATTGAACTCGATCTCAGGCTTGAGATTGGGTTTCAACGTTTTAACTTTCTAACCGAACTACTTTCAATCATAAACATATTTATGAATGAATAACTTTGGAGTGTACGATTGCGAACACTCGTTCAACTGAGTTTCAAAATGACTTAAATTGGGAATAAAACAGGATAATTACAGAATATTTACAGGGTTTATCTGAAAAATACAGGAGTAGTTTTTCTACAGGATTTTCGTTGAAAATACAGGGGTATCCTGTACAATACAGGATAAATGGCATGGTTAGGCATAGCTGTAAAAGGTTGCAATACTTTAGTATTGCATTCGCTGAAGTCGCAGTCATTTGATTTCTTATCACTATTTCAGCAAAATACTTCACTTAAGTTATTTGACTTCAAAATCGAAATCCCAGCATTTTTTGAAGTCTTAAGTAATGCAATCACCTGAAGCAGTCAAAAGACTTGAAGTCAAAAGACTTGAAGTCAAAATAATGCATTACTTTTTGATTGCTCGAATTCTTTGAAGTCTTTCTAATTCTTTGCAATCTTTTAGTCATTTGAATGCATTCAATGTTTTAAAGTCTTTTGACTGCTTGAAGTATTTTTATTGATTTTAAGTATATCTTGGTTTTATAGTTGTTTCGAGTACATACACATTTTTAAATCTATATCTGAAATGTGGATCTCAAAAATTCAATCAAATACTTAATTTCTTAAAAAAAATACAAGCAGCCAAAAGACTTCAAAACATTGAATGCATTCAAATGACTAAAAGAATGCGAAGAATAAAAAAGACTTCAAAAAGACTTCAAAGAATCCGAGCAATCAAAAAATAATGCATTCTTTTGACTGCTTCAGGTGATTGCATTACTTAAGACTTCAAAAAATACTGGCATTTCGATTTTGAAGTCAAATAACTTAAATGAAGTCTAAAGATTCCAAAATTTGTATTTTTCATCAATTTACTGCAATACTCAAAATACTGCGATTTTTACAGCTTTACCATCCGGAGCGTACAAATTAAATTCTTTCTGTCGGTGAATACCACACAATGCTTCTACTAAGTTCAGGTCACATGTGCGCGACGCAAACGGAGACTTTGCGCTTTTCGAACCGGGTAAATTGTGAACTTGCTTTGATACCATAGTTTTTCCTGATTTTTGGAAAAGAGTCGTGAGAATTAGTAGTAGTAGTAAGCACACTGTGTATGCCGCTTTTCATTTTTTTTATCTATAGTTAGACTCATTATACTTAAAAATGTGGATATAACGTGTCGGCTTCTCTCGATTTTTTTTAGCTAATTTGGCAATAAATATGCGAGCGTCCTTTAAGCTTTGATTTGTCATTTTTCCGCCTCGGTTAAGGCGTTTTCTCCACCCATTTTATTTATTTTTTTAACTAAATAGTCGAAATTAACAAACAAAATTCGATCGAAGAAAAATACGAGTCCATTCGTGCCAAGGATAACGTTCAAACTATATGCAGGTTCTGGTTCAAGTAGCGCAAAAATGTTGCCTAAATTTCAGCGAATGCTAAAATAAAGTGGAAAAAAATAAACGCCATACCTTTTCAGAACTTGCAATTTGTCACAGAGAAAGAAGAAGAGTTACCAATAAATAACGTTCAAAAATACCATTATTTTATCGTTCAGCTTTGAAGATAAGCAATTGTAAAGATAGTGTACAGGGTGTTCTATTCAAGTGGCGAGGAGGTGTATTCGGAATCAGGATAAAAATCTGAATCGATATAGTCATGACTCATGACTGTCTGTCCGTTTGTCTGTTGAAAACATGCATAGCGTCCAAACGAATTGACATAGGCAAATCAAATTTCGTGAAAGGACTTCTTTTTATCTTCGTTAGATTGGTATTAAAATTGGGTTATATCGGCCGAGTAGTTCTGGTACCTCCCATAAAAAAGCAAAACAAATATTAGACCCGCACCCGCGTGCGTGTACGTCCTAACTCACATTCATAACATTTTGCATGACTTGTACCTATATAATGTATATGCATAAAACTTTTACTTGTTTTGAGATGTAAACAAATTGGTTCTCTAAATGATAATCTGGACAAAATCTTGAAGTGGGGAAAAGACAACTTGGTTGTATTTAATGCAAACAAGACACAGCTCACAACATTTTCCAGGAAAAATGCATCAACAGTTCCTCAGATCCAAATGGATGACCATCCAATCCATCCCAAGGACTCAATGCACCTTCTAGGAGTCACAGTCAATTCAGGAATCACATGGCAGGACCACATATCCTGTATCGCAAGATCGGCGTCCGCTAAGTTGAGCTACCTATTTAGAGCAAAGAGATACTTTAGCCCCAAGCAACTTCTACTTCTCTACAAAGCACAGATTAGACCTACTTGACAGCATACAGAGACGAGAAGTTCGACTTATTGGAGACCCAACAGTCACATCGAATCTGCAACCGTTGGTGCACAGAAGACTAGTCGCTGACCTATGCTTGTTCTATAGGTACTTCCATGGTAGATGTTCCGAGGAACTCAACGACATTATCCCTCGAAATGCAACTTTTGGGCGCCCCACAAGACAGGCTTCCAATGCTCATGACCATACAGTACACTTGACAACCGCGAGGACATCATCTTTCGAAAACTCCTTCTGGAGACAGATTTGATGGAACGTTTCGAAGCCTTTTCAAGCGAAGTGTGGATGTATTTTGAACGTTCATATGCGCATACGAATATATATGAAATTTATTGGAAATTGAGAAAAGTAATTTTAGGGTGGGACATGACATACTTACGTATTGCCATTATCAATAGACAGTATTTGTCAGGTAACATAAAATTAAATATAAAATAGGGCACCTTTTATTTCAAAGGCCTAGGGCCCAAAAAATCTAAATCCGGCACTCACTCCCACCCATCCCACGGTATAAATGCCGTGTACAAGTTCTCTTTGTACACTCTCTTTGTACGTCAGAGCTACATACGTATGTGACTTGTTACATGCCGTATACTAGCACATTGAGGCCTATCAATGACCTTATGTGTCAAATATTAAATTGTTCCAATGGTCACCGCGAGTTGTATGGCTGGCGCGCATCCCACACGTCCAATTTTCGATGACTTTGGCCCATAGATCAAATTGAATTATAGCTATGTCACGGCCTTTGATGACTCTAGGACAACGGTCGTTTGTGGCTTTTATTGTCCCCACAAGAAAAGGATTAAGGAGGCATTCGCACGATCTCGGTGACCATAGTTCGATAACCATACCCTTAAATCGCTTGTGAAGAATATGACACGTAGCACCGTCTTTTTGGAACTGGATGTCGATCACATCTATATCATCAAATCGATCATATGTTGGTCTGGTGTTTGTTATTTCTTTCTATAGTTTTTCGACTGTTTCTAGGGAAAAACGGGGTACCCTTCGCAAACAACTCGAGTCTGTGCTCAATAAGAATCTGCGCAATTAGAATCTGGAAACAACTAAGTAAATGGTCCTAGTTTACTCTCATAATGCGATGCACAGCATGACTTTCATCCGCACATTTCATTAATTCGCTGAGTGTCCTTTTTGTTAGTGTGATGTCAAATTATTTTGCGATTTGGTATACTTAAATTAAAATTAGCATAATTCTTTGAAGTAGACCGAAAATAAAAAAAAAAATTCTGTTGGTGTTGATTTGCTTTGTCCTTAATCGACAAGGAGACATTTCACAGCTTGTTTCCGTCCGTACTTCGGGAATAAATCCCACAAGCAAACAGTTTCACGAAATAAACTATTCCAGCATTTTTGATGAGTAAAATAAGTTCCTTTTAACATTTAAATGTTAAAAATAAAGTACACATGCCTTATACGAGTAGATTTATATGTGTAAGTGTAGGAAGGAAGACCTGCTCTATTGTATAATTTATTATTTTAATTCACCTGCAGTTATTCCCTCTGTTTCGCCCAATGTACCGAGTACCGACCGACCAACGCGACGGCCGAAAGAAAGAATAACGGCGATCGAAGCCAGGAACTCTCTCGGGAATATAATCCCACATTCTATACGTAAACCTATTGAAGGGGGCATCAGCGTTACAACAACCCTCGCAAAAAGTATCTGTAGCGATGTATAGCAGTCGTTTATTTATTTTTTTCCTTTTTTTTTTTTTTGCTTTTACTTTACCAAAAGAAAGAAAAACAAGGAGACATAGTTGAACTTCGTTTGGTTGAAATTTAGTAATTTTTACCTCTGCAACTAGCTGTAGATTAACAATTCTCTACCGGGAAAACATACAGGAAAATAAGTCCTATCTATGTTATATATGGATTTGTATTCGTTTGCTAGCAAAACAAGGACCAAAGTGTACAAAAGAAAAACATTATGCTCTCTAAATCGTAGAGCAGAGTTATTTTTTTTGTCATTTATTGAGTTTTTTTTTATTGTATATCACTATGTAGTGTTTTTTCTCGATGGTTTTCTATTCAAAGGACTGGATTTGGTGTTTTTTTTTATGCTCACCCCTTCGACAATTGAGAATATTCGCTTTTATGCAAAACCATGTTCAGCTATGCAGTTGGAATACAAGAGTAATTTTAATTTTAAGGGTGGTGGGATGTCACATCACAATACGAATAGAGATGACATTTTTTTTTATGCTGCACTTTACACAATTCACCTGTAGCAAGCGAATAGTGTTTTTTTTGTGTTGTTCTAAATAAATTCCATTTTCTAGAAAAACCATACATACTAGATATGTGTATGTTTTACATTCAATTGTTTTCATCAAAATGCTAGGACATGCTCAATTCAGCAGTTGAAATAAAGACATACACATATAGTAAGTACATATCAAACGATGTCCCTAACATATCCCATGCAGAACGCTGTACCTACGGCAAACGCAAATGGAAAAGCTTGGATGATTATATGGGCATTGCATATACACATATGTGTATGTGAAATGTTTTGACAACTTGTATCCACCCATAATAATATATCCGAGAAGGTTTTTATGATTTTATTTTTTTTTTTGGTTTTGCCTTGCGAAATTCACAACATTGCTATTGCTACATGTATGAGTACCTATGCAAAATGTTGGTCGCATAAAGGCGGAGGACAAGAGTCGCATACAAAATGATAAAAGCGTGGCACTGAAGAATAAGAATAAGGAATGATACATAAAACTAGATGGAGACTTTTCCTTTTATTATTTGGCAATAAAGAGTATAATTTTTCTTTTTATTTTCTTGTGGATCGTTTGAGGCTTTCGTGAATCGTGATGCCTTATTTTTTTTTTTTAATGGAAATGTATACATTTTTGGACCAAAACAATTTGGGGTTTATTTTATTGCGATCAAGTAGGGGAATGGGTGTGTATGCCTATTGTGTATTTTTTTTTTATTTTTTTGCTTATTATTTAGTTGAGATATGGTGTTTTCTTAATGAGATGGAGTATGGCGTATGGATGGGCAATGCTTTCTGGTGCAATTATTCTGCTTGAATATGTACCTTGTGGGTCATCTTGAGTGCGTGTATTAAGTAAAGATAGATAGGCACAGCTTTTAGTTTAATTGGGGATTTTTTTTGGGTTTGCTTGCACGATAACTACGGCGCCAAAAATTGATAACGGGGTTTTGTAGGGGGGTTAAATACAAGCATTTTGGAGGGCTCTATCTGGCTTCATTTAGGCGGGAGCGGCAAGTTAAAAAAAAAATAATAGGTACATACTTAAAATGAAAAAAAAAAAAAACAATAGAAACAATAGAAACACTTACATAAGGGACTTTAGAATTTTTGGAAATCAAGTTATATCTGTTAATAGTTTTTGGAAAAAAAAAATGCTTTCAAACTTCAAATTTAAGGAAAAAAATTAAAAAAATTTTGTAACTTGATTTTTTCAATATTGAGAAAATACATACTTTATTTGTTTGTAGTTTTTACTGCCTAAAGCTACGATTACACGGCCATTATTTCGAGTCATTTAACTGGCGCTGTGACGTCAGGAAAAACTGTCGCATTAGAGCGACATTGAAGCTACGATTCGTCATTGAAAAAATGGCGATCACACGAAATGACTATCATCGTCAGTTTTGTCCCAAAATCAAATGACGGACACTGCGAGTCATTTAGTATTTTTCGTTGGGATGCCATTTAAATGATGAGCGAAAAATGGCGATCACACGGTACTGACTTGCCTCATCAAAATGGCAAATGACACCTTTCCTATTATTTAGATTTCGCGTCAGTTATCTGTTTTGTGATCAGACGGCAATGACCTATGAGAAAAATATAGCTACTTTCATTTAGAGTTTTTCTCTCGGCCACGGCCCACGACGCATACGTGCGAATTTTTTAATTAATTTAAATAGGAAAAAAAAATTATTATCATAAATAAAAAATGTGAAAAAGAACTTTTGGGATGATGGTGGAAATTGCGGAGATTATTAATTCCAGTTCGTCAGCTTGGTCTGCAGTCAGTCGACGCATATGAGCGGCAACCAAATCGCCGTACGCTGAGCACCGGTCGCTTGCGATGGATTGTGCTCTTGTGTTCAAATTCTGCAACAATTCAAATGCCGTTGCTTTTAAGCTTCCAGAAGTCGATGCTGCTGATGCTGGCCGTTTTCTCCACTGGCCCACCATTTGCGGAATTGGATTCGGTGTAAAAGCCTGTGACAATTCGTCCACAAAAGACCGATCCGTGGTGGCACTAGCCTACAAAAATAAACAATCGAAAG
The DNA here is from genome assembly GCA_949372485.1 of Cheilosia soror. Classification (NCBI taxonomy): domain Eukaryota; kingdom Metazoa; phylum Arthropoda; class Insecta; order Diptera; family Syrphidae; genus Cheilosia; species Cheilosia soror. The sequence goes on from OX443563.1 coordinate 39,124,481, forward strand.
AAATGATAAATTATGCAAATAAAAATGATTGAAATGCGATAAATTAAAACAAAGATTTTATCACTTCCATGGTTGACACCGACTCGGTCGATTGCTCCACTTCGGTCAATTCAATGAACAGCAATTCTTTGAAATGTGGGTATTTTAATTCACCAGCATCGATTGTACCTTGACCGGACTTTGTCTTGCGCAGTTTTGTGACGAACGCCTTGAAGTTGCTGCGCATGTTGTTCCACTTCTTTCTGGCTTCGGTTACATCAACTGCGTCGATCGCCAGCTTTAGTATAACAATTTCCCACGAATCAGTTTTCACATGCTGCAGTTTGTATTCTGGAACTGAGCTATCCCAAATCGCCCGTTGCTTTTGCACCGCCACAATCAAACGCGATTCCTCTTCGTCGCTCCACGAATGGCTAATTTCCCTATCCCGTGCTTTCTGCGTTTTGGGTAATTTTTTCGTCTTCGTTTCGACTTCAATATTCACATTCACAACTGAATTCTCGGCACTTGACGGCGACGGTTCGTATTCCATTTCAATAGGTAGGTACCGAACAACACAACCACAACAAAAGTAAAATAGAAACCAGTTTTTACACGTCGTCCTTTCGCCACGAGTCAAAAATCCAAATGATATTAGCACAGATATCGTATTAAATGCTTTGTCATTTGCCATTTGCGTAGAAAAATGGCATAGCATGAATTTCGAGCCTTGCCATTTTTTGGAGGCTGACATTTAAATGGCGCAACAGCCAAAAAGTTTAGTCATTTATCCTAGGCGTCATTGAAGAGCGATCACACGGCCATTTTTTTCCGCCATTTAAATGGCACAAAATTCATGCCATTTGCTCCGCCAGTTTCCTAGTCATTTAAATGACGCTGAAAATAGTATCCCAAAAATGGCGATCACACGGAACGCCATTTAAATGACTGCTAGAGCGTCAGTCAAATGACTCGAAAAAATGGCCGTGTAATCGTAGCTTAAATCAATTCTTAATCGAATACTGAAAACCAGATTGATTTATGTCCTCTAATTTTTGAAAAATTTGAAAATTACTTTTATATGTCGCTCCGCTTACAGTATACATAAATTGTTACCCTTGCGCCTTGAAATGTGTATGGGGGCATGCTGCCCCCTGGAACCCCCCTACTTGGGGTCACTGTTTGATTTTGGGATGGGTGGAAGGCTTAATATATGCAAACTTTCTTTAAATTATATTAGTTTACCCAATGTCAAAAACATTCTTCAGCTACAGTCTCTGGCCTGAAATTTCGCATTGGTAGACACAATTTTGCTGATTTACATTTTAGACAATTTAGAAAAGATTTCTGGCTTTGAAAAATAATATAGTTCTTTTTTGTAAGTGTTGCCATTGTTTTTTAATGGTTTATTTTTCGCCTAACCGGAGCGAGATAGCCCCCCCCCCTCCCATAGTAAAAAATGCTTGTATTTTACTCCTCTACATAAATCTGTCATTAGCTTTCATCGCCAAAATTATTGTACTCACCCCAATTTTTGTCGTTAAATTGCAACTTTGAAATAGTTTTGTTCAAAAACTATTAAAAGAAATAACTTGAATTAAAAATAATATGAAAGAATACATTCCGGGCTTTCAAAAATGATATAGTATTTTATTATAAGTGTTGCCATTGTTTTTTAATGTATTTTTTTTTTCTATTTAAAGTATCATTTTCTTTAAATTACCCCTCCCGCCTAAACGGAGTAAGATAGACCCCCTTCCATAGTAAAAAGTGCTTTTATTTAACCCCTCTACAAAATACCATTATCGTTTTTTGGCGCCGTAGTTATCGTACTCTCCCCTTAAAAAATATTTCATTACTTGGCGTATTTTTTTGGGAAGTGAGTATAACAAAACCAAAAGTGAGTATAACAATTTTGCATGTAAAACTAAAGTGAGTATAACAAAACCAAAAGTGAGTATAAAAGTTTTGCATGTAAAAGTAAAAGTGAGCTAGCTATAGATTCTCAAAAAAATACGCCTACTGCTGTATCTAAAAAAAACACTGCTAATCGTTGACCTTTCGCGAACGTCGGACAAACATCCGAGAGTATGACTGTCCTGAAAAAGCTTCTCAATTAAGCCGTTCGGACTCGGCATAAAATTGTAGGTCCCTTCCATTCGTCCCAAAAATAGAAACTCACACAAACGAATGGTTGCGAGAAGCTAGGCCTAGGGTGTCTACCCGCCTGTTGCGCCACCTATTAAAAAAAATTAAAAATCTTGACTAAGTTTCTAAATCTCATACAGGCATTCAAGTTCTCTTCAGATATGCAGTTACGATGTTTTATTTTTATATCTCATTTTTAAAAATGGCGATTTTTTTTAAGTGACTCTTCTTTGCTCGTAAATTTCCAGAAGCATTCCTCGGAACCTTGCAGGTTGCAGATAACTTCACTTGGAAAGGGTAGAATTTTCTGATACGGCCTTCTTTTAACTTTCTCGTACACTTACTAAGAGAAGGATCGAAATTGTGTTCGTACAAAATTTCGAACTAAAGCTCAAGATTTTAATCATTTCATATTACGACGATAGGGGAACTCAAAAAAGTGGGTCACGCTATTCATTTCGCCCGTCTGTCTGTGATTGGCCTGCGGCCTAAACGCTGGTTTTTTATTGCAATTGTAGATTAAAATCATTGAGGTGTTTAGTTATATGGGACATATAGCTAACCTCTCTTCATTATCAAGTTCGTGATTTATTTCATTTGTGGATGTTAGAAAATCGTTTATTTTGTCAAATAAGTCCGGAAATGCTTGTAAAAACAGATGCCTACTTAACCATCGAACTTCGCTCTAATACCTACAGCAGTTCCTCATGAACGGACTTGTTTTCATCTGATTAAAAAAATCTTTTTTGAACCCTTCTACGGCTAAGAATTTTATTGTATGTTTCAATAACAATAACATTCGGAGTGATGGAAGATTGGTCAGGCTGGATCACTTTTGAGACAGCTTGGTCATTCTTGCTGTCAAAGTTAAGCGTTAAAATTGCGGAACGAGCAGGAACTATCGCCGGAATGTTTTCTGCCAAACGTGTATAACTTCGTGATAAAAAAATTGCTTGATAAGTCATACTTAGTTGCATTAGTAAACAAAATTGTGGGAGGTGGTTTTAGTGAGTAAAAATCTCACACTACTATGAGCACGCGCTGACTGTCCTCATAGTGTCTTTTAGAAAATTTCCACATTCCTCGGCAAAAAAAAAGCTAAGCTGTCAGTCTTTAATTCGGTGTTTGTTCCAACTCTTACCTATACCTATGGTCGTGAGGTTTGGGTAATGACTACCGAAAGAATAAGATCGCGAATAAAAGCTGCCGACATGAGATTCCTCTGTTGTATTGCTGGTGCTGGTGTGACCCGTAGAGATCGTATTAGAAATCCCAGAATACGTGAGGAACTCAATGTTGAGCAGCTACTTCTCCGGACGGAGCGGTCCATGCTTCGCTGGTTTGGTTATGTTAAACGCATGCTCTAACTAGGATCCCAAGACGCGACGTGCAATGGAATCCGTACTATCGGGCAGGCGTTTTCTAGGTAGACGCAGGATGAGATGGTTAGATAAAGTCCATAATCTCTCCACCCGTATGGGGATTGGCCTTGATGATTTAGAGTCGATGGCGGAGTTTGGAGTTTCACCCCATAGATGATGTTTTTTGTATAGGAGGTGCCACGCCCCTTTGTTCAATCTTCACAGGAACACTTCCGGGCCAATACCTAAGATTGTCTGTAAATTTGAGCTCAATCGAGTCTATTTCAAGTTTAAAGTAGCCGAACACGATCCATTTTTAAGGTTCCGTTTCCATATGGAGGAACCTTATTGCTTTCGCTACGATGCGATGTCTGTCCGAATAAACTAAGCCAATTTTGTACCTAGGTCTATCTCAAGAACTAATTGACGTCGAAGGCTGAAATGGTATAACCTCTAGTTAAACGACAAATACCAATGGTAACAATAAATCAGCTGGTTTTGGAGTAATTATTATTGTTTGAAAAAAAAAATTTATTTGCACAAAAAATGTATTTATTTATTGATAACTTGTGTTCGCTCTCTTTAGATTTCTAACGAATTTTCTAACTTTTGCACTTGTTTGGATATCAATGAAAAGCCGCTATATGATCGCAATTGGAAAGCGCTTTGCTATATACTAGTTCTCTATACTTGGAAGCAACTTTTCTAAAATACGAATGCCCGAGATGATGTTAAACTCGGCCTAGGATTTGTTTTTTTCTTACCCTGTTCAGCTGTTGTTACTAGTGTTTTTACTGAGTCTGGGCGAGAGATATTATTTTTTATAATATGAGCTCTTAACTATTTTACTGATAAAAATAAAGGTTTTCACAATCCTTTGACCAAATTCTTATTACTCGACTGTACCAGCTGTTAACCAACTTGGCGTGTGAAACTGGAGACAGCTGGTCAAAGATTGTGCTGGCTTGAGACGCTTGTTGGTTAAGGCCCAGGTCCATCCCGGATTGTAGCGCCACCTTAAGTAAGTAAACAAGGTATATCTATATATACTGTAGGATATTTGTAATCCATCTGTAAACATATTTACCTCATCCGAACACGAGATATTGAATTATGTTCTGGGAGTGGCAACCCACTAATGGCCACATTCAAATCCGAAGACTTTAATTTTATTTCAAGGAAGATTTTACTATACAATCTTTTCTCATGATCCTTTTGCGTAATGTGCATCGTTCAAATGGCTTCTACCAAATTCCCAACATGCACACATCTCGAGGTAAAAGTTTTTTAAAACTTTTTTGAATGTAATCCACTTAGATGTTTTTGAAGCAACATTAACCCATTACAGTGGCTCGTGCACAGTCCATTTTAAGCTCCTTGACTTTAAAAGGACGAACGGCAATACTCGTACCTACTTTGTGTACTATTTTACAATCCACTTTTCATGCTGCCCTCCTCGTGGATTACAAGTCGTAAGACCATTATTACTTTACTATAGGTACACCCGTCTAAGACTGTCAGTCACCATCAAATGGGTCTCGCCCTTTTATTCTACGAATTGTTCTTATATGTAATTTAACCCTGTATAAAATGTATACACCATCTGCAACTCTATATATGTATATATCGGTTTATCCTTCTTTTTAAAGTGACACACAGACTACGAGTACATATAAAAAGGATGAGCTTATGTGTATCGTACTATTGAAAATAATGTTATGTCTGATCAAATAGTACTATGAGAAATATTGCACGATTTTTATTCTTTAAACATTTGAGAACGGTATTGTGGTAGTATAAAAAATAAAAAAAAAAATCAATTAATGTGCCAACAACTGTTCATTTTCTCACAATTACACGGATACGTGCGAGTATATTCCAAAGCTTTCAAGTCGCAGGTGGACAAAGTTAAGGGTGCACGAAAATTATTCCTATAATGGTAGGGATTTCTCCCGTGTCTAGATAAATTTTAATTCATATTAGTTTTCGATAATAATCGACTTGAATTTTTTAATGACATGCTATATCCGAAGAGCTCGTTGCCGTATAGGCATATGCCGTATGTATGGTGTAGGTAAACATAATGTAAGTCATGTGCGTTTCTCAGGCACAAACGGGTGGTATTCATTTGAACATTGTAACTCCAATTAGCGGAAGGACGCAATGTCATATAGATTTGAATTTTGAATTATTAAGAATGACAATTGTAAGAACAACGTTTTTAGGTAGGTACCTATATTTATTATTATTATCTTTGTCTGGAGAACAAGGCTAAGGACTTTCCACTCTCCAATAGGCAGATAGTCTGACGGTTTCGAATCAAGTAACATTCAATGACTAATGTATAATTTTTTACAGGGCAAGAAGACGCACTATCTTGTGATTTCTTCAATCTCGTACTGAAGTAGATAGCGCGCAGGGCAGGTGTTAGCACGGAAGGCACTATCTTCAATAGGTCCATTCATCTGCTGGGGTATGCGTTCGATATTGATATTATCGGTCGTTCCCAGTGTGCCGTTATAGAAGCTTTCACGACGACTTAAGAACAGGCAAAATCCGTTGGCCTTGAAGTAAATGAGGATAGATCTAAGTACATATTATCAACAAATAAATAAGCATCTACCCACCACCTAGGACAAAACGTCAATATTGTTAGCAGCAATTTAGAGTTACAGTGAGCGTCAAAAGTAAGTGAACACCAACGCGGTTTTCATTTGTCGAAGGAGTTTGGAAACAATATTTTTTTTTTAATATCTGTAAAGTATTTTTGCTGTCGAAATTAAATATGGTTTCTTATTGTTATTTCGCTTTCAAACTTTTGACAGGTTGTTGGTTTTTTAGACCTGTTTCCAGACCGTAAAGAAAACTCAAAAGATCATCGGTGCTCACTCACTTTTGACGCTCACTGTATGTAGTTAAGGAATTCATTTACGTCGGCCAGTTCTGTTTTATGGCGCCGCGCCGAGTGCTGGAAGATAAGCAAGAAGGAGAGCTGATACTGGGTTTCCTTTGAAAAAAATATACTTCGGCGGATTTTTGGCCATGTGTGTGAGGACTTCGAATGAAGAAGAAGATACAACCGCGAACGCTATGAGCTGTACCAACGACTCGGCTCGGCCACGTCGGCGTCTAGCGAATAGACAATAATACTCCAGCTAAGAGTATCTTCGAATCCAAAACCCCCATGTTCGAGAAGACAAATAAGACCGAACCTCAGTTTGAAAGACCAAGCCATCGCGAATGCCAGAGCGTTTGGTCTGGGCAACTGAAAGCAGCATGCCCGGGAACGCAGAGCAAGTAAGGCTGCAGTTTCTCAGACAGAGACTCATATTTATGAAGAGAATAATGGTGGAGTGTACGATGTAATCACAATCAAGGCCCACGGGACTAATCGTTGTTTTAGTACTAAGCGATTTATTAAATGGTTTGATTTTGGTAAATCGCTTTTAAGGATAAACGCAACTCTGCGTGCGCCAGGTGAAGTTCGATCTTCCTGGAATTACTTTCTAAATAAAAGTCCCAATTACAAAGAAAGTCTTTAACAATTTTATTGTTTATATCTAGCTAACGGAGACCCAAGGGAGGTTACAGAAAATATGCAGTACCTAATCGAAAAAAGAAAACAATTTTTTTTATGCATTTTTTTTTACTTTCTATCGTATATACGTAAAAAGGTTACAGTGTCTCAGTGACAATAGCTGGACTACTAACAATAAGTCTTGTGTTCGATTTTCGATCACCCAAAAAACACAAATTACATCAGGTAGACGAAGACGGCCTTTAAGGAACTCAGCTTCCGGTACATGGATGGATGTAGACGAATAACTTGCAAATTGGCTTTTAAGGCAGCAGACAGAGAACAATCTTGGAAGGACTTCCGCGAAAAGTTGGACCGTGATCACATATCTGCAAGCATGATGTTCTGGCAAACTATCCACCGTTTAAGAGAAAAGAAGTGGAATATTATTGAAAAGGAGTCCAAAGATGGTATACTCTTTATTCCATCTTGCGCAGATGGAACGAACGCTTTTCTAAGTTGCTCCTATCCGGAGACAGGACATTAAAGATGACATATTATATCGCCTTAAGACAGCGGGAAATAGCCCCACGATTGAGAAAATCACTAGCGATCAAATCGCTAAAAGGTGGCAAATGTCTTATCTTATTAAAGTGCGGTGAAGCATCTGGCGATTGGCAGATCCCCTTTTCAAAAAAGGGAATAATTGCCCTAATTTTAGGGAATATGCTAAACCTATTTACACATGAACCAAGTATGGAATTGACGCGACGGTTCTCTCCTGAGAGACATTTAATTTGTGTACACAAATTGTACAAGCTAAGTTCTTGATGTAAACGGCGCGGCGTTAAAACAATAATACCTTTCACAGCGGGCTTTGGTGGGGTTTGGACTTCATCAGGAGTGCGTTTTGTCTTCTCTCTATTTCATTTATTATTTATAAAGACTGCATGTTACTGCAGCTTTGGCGAAGAACGTTTCGAAATCTGCGCACAAAGTGGCGCCAGAAGCGATACGACAATCAGTGCGAATTATGCGACATGGCTGAGAGATTTTCTGTCCAATGGTTTTCATGAACAATATAATATTTAATTTAAATTATTTAAAATAAGAAAAACAATTAAAGTTCAGTTCAAGTTTGATCACTTGAATATATCTCCAATTATTTTATTTATTACCAACTGCAGACCCTCGGCTCCGTCCACAAATTAATGGAAGTATATCTGCTTAAAAATCAGCCCTCTCACAAATTCCATCGTAATCGAAAATACGCTACGAATTCCGAAAAATATATCACGGAATCCATTCGTAGTAGATTAAGTCATAGTGGAAAATCTGCTACGAATTTCGTGAAGCTTGGTATCACTAAATCCGAATGAAACGGACAACTCATCAAAGTCAAGGGTATCACAAGCGTCTCGAAGAACTTTTTTTGAATTTTCAGATTTCGCTTTCGCCTGGAGAGCTATATTTGTCCAGCAATGATTGAGAAGGCAACTGAATCCATTTTTAAACAATTTATATTTAACTAGCTGAACCCCGCCGGATTCGCCAGACCTTTTTTTTGCTTTTTTTTTAATTTTTGTTTATTTTTTTTTTATTTTGTTGGCCTATCAGTTGATCACCGTAATATGTTCACAACTGTATGAAGTATGAGCAATATGTTCTACCTACGTATACCTACCTCATACTTCCTTTAATTGCACACCGTGATTCTTACTTACTTATACTCAACCTCAACCAACAAGCTTCTCCAACCAGCACGATCTTTGGCCAGCTGTCTCCAGTTACGCACACTAAGTTGGTTAAGGTCCCCTTCCACTTTCGTGCACCACCTGGACCTGAGTCACGGCTTTCCTCTACTGCGCTGTCTCTCGCTTTCCTTTCCTCTCGAAGCAACGAAGAGTAACCTAATCCGCTTTTGATAGAGTCCATGCCTCTGCACCATAGAGAAGAACTGGGATGATTGATTAGGGTCACTTTAGTTTTTCAAGAGAGGGCTTTGCTACTTAGTTGATTTCTTAGGCCAAATAAACAGCGATTGGCAAGAGTTACCCTTCGTTTAATCTCAGCTGATGTCATTGTCTGTGTTCATAGCGGAGCCTAGGTAGACCATGTTTTTAACTACCTCAAAGTTATATCTGTCTACTATAGTGACATTCTGTCCGAGACGGCGGTGTTAGGTGTCCTTTTTTGATGACATCATATACTTTGTCTTGCCCTCATTGACCGCCATACCCATCTTCGCCGCCTCCGTCTCAATATGCGAATGTCGATGTCGGTGTAGACGAGTAAATGGACGGGTTTTTGAAAGAAAGTGCCTCTGGTGTTAGCGTTTGAGCTTTGCACTATTCTTTCAAGAACGATGCGAAGAAGTCACATGACAGCGCATCGCCTTATCTAAATCCTTTTTGGACATCGAAGGCCTCGGTGAGTTCTTTACCGACCTTAATGGAGCAGCGTGCATTCTCCATTGTCATTTGTCATCCTGTACAAACGGACGAGTTTGGTAGGAATGCCAAAACTTACACATTGCTCTGTATATAGCTCGTCTCTTTAAATGCTGTAATTGGCGGCCTTAAAATCGATGAAAAGCTGGTGGGTATAGATTTGAACTTCCTCGGTTTTCTCCAAGATCTACCGCAGTGTGAATATTTGGTGGATGGTCGACTTTCCTGGCCTGAAGCCACACTGATAGAGACCACTCAGGTTGTTGACAAAAGGCTTCAGGCGTTCACACACAACACGGCAGATAAGATCTTGTAGGCAATGTTAAGAAGACTAATACCTCTGTAGTTGGCGCAGTTCAGAAGATCTCCTTTCTTGAGGATCGGGCAAACATATCTTACAGATGAGTTTGTGGATGTTCCTAACCAAGTTTGCTTTGAATAGCTCGGTGGTTAGGCCATCTGCTCCAGCGGCTTTTATGGACTTAAGCTTAGCCTTAGATATGGCTATCTTCTCTTCGTCTAGGTCGGGTGGATGGAATTGTTGGTCTTCATCGTCCAGATTGAATGGTTCATTCTGCCTGACAGCGGGATTTAATTCGTCATCGCCGTTAAACAGTCTGCAGAAGTAGTTAGTTCTTCCATATCCTAAGCATAGACTGCGATTCTACTACGATGTTCCCTTGTTCGTCTTTGCAGGCTACGGTTTTAGCTCCGTGCGAGTCAGTTAAAATAAAATCTCGAAAGGTTCTCCCTTGAATGAATTTTTATGAAGTTTATATTTATTGTCAGTTAATTTTTTGCCCTAGAGCCCATTCCCATCTAGCTACGCCACTGGATTAAAATTATATAAAATTCCAATCGAGCATTGGGCTAAGCAAGATTACTCTCAAGCAATTTTATTTAATTTACTGAATAAGAACTTTGCACCGTGACCTACCTTTGAAGTTGTCACCTCAAACTTTAAACTAAAAATCATTGTAATGCCGAAATATTGTTATCGATTAACAAGTTTTGTTCTTACCGACCAGGTTAACACTTAACAGTCAATTATGTATATACAACATTATTTATATAAATATCTATTTATCGTCCTGTACAAACAATGCAAATTGAAATATACCTCTATACCTAGACGTCAGGGGCGTAGCGAGGGTTCGAGCCGTGGGGGGGTGACTTTCATTGAAATGCCGACTTATTTTAGGAACTTGCCGACTGTATCGGGCCAGCGGTTATCGAGTTATAACGTCATCGAGTTTCACCCCATAGAAGATGTTTTTTGTATGGGAGGCGCCACGCCCCTTTGTCCAATTTTTATCAATCTTAACACGAATACTCTTGGGCCAATACCTAATACTATCTTTAAATTGGAGCTCAATCGATTTGGTGGTCTTCGAGATATCTAAATGTGGGGCTACAGCGCCACCTGTTGAGAATTTTCCGACTTTTTTTTCCTAAACCTTCGCGTAGCAATTACGAACAAACCCGCAGAAGGAAGTACCTATCCAATTTGGTCAAGTCGTTTTCAAGTTTTACGCATCCGAACACAAACCACGATCCATTTTCAGTCAACAAATTCACCGATGCCGACAATCTTTTTTTAAATCGAATAGAAACTCGCTAAATTTTAATATGTTCGGTCAGCAAATTCATCGATGCCGACAATCCTTTTTTAAATCGAATCGAAACTCGCTAAATTTTAATGTTTTCTGTCGGCAAATTCAGCGATGCCGACAATCTTTTTTAAAATCGAATCGAAACTCGCTAAATTGTAATGTGTTCAGTCGGCAAATTCACCGATGCTGACCGTCATTTTTAAAATCGAAACTCGGAAAAGGTACATACAGTCAAAAAAATATAAATTCGCATTTCAATGAAAATCCAAACTCACTTCTTATTTTTTAACATTTTGTTCCGAGTCAAATTTAAAAATTTTTTTTAATTTTTTTTTGAAATTTTTAGAATTTTTTTTTTTTAGCTGCTCAAGTTAAAATGTTACTCCTTGATTTGCCGACTCTTAAAACACCCCCCCCCTCGCTACGCCCCTGCTAGACGTATTAAAGTAATGGTGGTAGCACGTATGTTGTTCTTAACAAGTCAAACAATGAATGTGTATAGGTATAATGTACCTATATACCTGTCCTGCCTAGGCCTACATGTTTGCTTTTTAGCGATGCTAATTTAGATATTAAAGTCTGTGTATTACATATTATTGACTTATATATATAGACTGTCGTTTTGGTCATCATTACTTGATTAAAGTATTGAGTCTGAAATATATTGTAGACATGCAATTGTGAAACCTACATAACGACCTTCATAGCAACACTATTTCACTTAAAAATATAACCTGTTAATTATTGTGACGCTAACCCATAATCAACTATAAACTGTATGTTTGTTTTCAGTTGTGAATCTACATATTTTAGTATAATACAAAATGTGCAGTTTGCATGATTGATAATGACTTTCTAATTTTATTGACAATCGAATAATATAAACTAACGACTACGACTACCCTTGTTAAAATCGAGTAATTTGTAAATATAGGGTGTGTTATAATTCTATGATGGACCTAATAGTGCGCACCCATTATTGGTAGAAATATGTACTAGATTTTGTTTCTATAAGGGAATTATTTAGGTTTACCAAGTAGGAATAGGTATATTGGGAAGAATCATTTTCCTACTTTTAGACAAATCTGTTTTTGATGTGTTGTTTGAGGGAACGTCAGAGAATGGTCCCAATGGGTACATGCGTGTATAAGCTCTCTTTGTGCACTCTCTGTTGACGTCAGATCCACATATATATGAGGCGTGCTACATATCGTGTACTAGCACCATAGTTGCAAAAAGGCTTACTATTGTACTGAATTCAGTACAATTTGACTGAAATTTGCTGCATTCCTCGAAGATGTGGAAAAACGATTTGATTTCGGAGACATTTTTTTGAACTCATTACAACATTTTCCACAAACTGCCATTTGGACGATCAAGTAAATTCAATCGTCCAATTTGTCTTAAGGTTTTTCAAATCAAATTCAAATTTGTCCGAGAATTTGTCTTAAGATGTTCAAATCACTTGGCCAGTGGTAGATTTTCTGTACAAGTCTACAGTTTGCTCAATCGACCGTTGGACAAGTGATTTTGAACACGACTATACAAAGATTAGTCTTAATCTGTTAATATATACATACATATGTACATGGACTAAAAGTCATATCCGGCGTCTATAAGACTTATATTACCATAAGCTTAGTACGCTGCTCGTGCTAAATTTTAGCTCACATACAAAATTGCCTCCAAAATTTAGCTGAGCTAAATTTAAGCGAATCCATTTAGCCGAGCGGTATGCTGCTTCAGCTAAAAAATTAAATTTTCTTCTGTTCGTTTGCGTTGCGGAAAAGTAAATAAGGATAAGTAAGGTTTTTTTTCAATGAATACCTCAAGGAATCCTTCCAAAGTGATAAATTTGATGTTAAGAAATAGCAAAAAAGAAAGTGCAACGAAAATATACCTAACACATTTTCGGGTCGGCGTCGGTGCATTTTTGAAGGAAGTTATTTTCAACGAACAGCTGTTTTCTGTGACACTTATATATTCACAGCGCACTCTATGTCAAAATTTAGCTAGGATTTTAGTTAATGTTTGGGGAGAAAAATTGGAGAGCAGCTAAAATTTAGATTCGCTCGAACTGCGTACTAAGCTTTAGATTCAATTAAATGCGCCTTTATAACACCCTCCACTGGAAGGTATAAGTATTCACTTACATTTCACATTACATTACATAAGCCATAAAAATTCTGGATCAGGATGCAATTCTGAAACGATTTAGCCATGTACGTCTATTCGTCCGTGCGTCGGTCTATCTGTTTTAAAAACACAACAGAGTCCAACCAAACGAATCGACCTAGGCGAATGAAATTTTGTGAAAGGACTTCTTTGTTCCGGTACCTTCCTGCACGCAGAAAACCATTATAAGAGCCACGTACTTGTGTATACTTACGAACTCACATAAATGTTTAACATTTTGCAAGACTTAAATGCTGGGGAGGTTATAAAAACTGGCCGATGATAACACTGATAGGTACGTTTTATACATTTAAGAAATTTGAGTACTATTCAGTACAATTGTGTTTCAGTTTTCAGTACAATTGAGTAAAGTCGATTTTGATCACTGACTAGCACCTTTATTTAAAAATGTAAGTTCAATTGTTTTAGCATAAATCGAAATATAATGTATGTTGCTTACTTCTATCCCAAAATGTACATGAAACATATAAAGGGTGGGCCAAATACAAGTTTCTTTTTAAAAAAGAAATAAAATGAACAAAATTAAATTTTTTCCATGTATTATGGCTGAACAACGTCGTTCAAGTGGCTGCCTCGGCTGGCTTCTCAATAGCGCATTCTGTGACTCCAATTTTCCAAGACCATGTTGATGGTTTCGGCCTGTAGCTCACGGATTGCTTGGATGATATTGGCCTTAAGTGCTTGAATCGTTTCCGGATTGTTGGCATAACATCGGCTCTTCACGGTTCCCCACAAAAAATAGTCCAAAGAGGTCAAATCGCAGCTCCAATTGACATCGCCAAGTCGGCTGATACACGACACGATTTGGGAATTTGGTGCGCAAAAGATCGATTGTGGCATGGGCTGTGCGCCATCCTGCATGAACCAGAGGTCGTCCAAATCCATGTCTTCAATTTCAGTAAAAAAAAATGTTTTACCAAAATCTAGAAACAAATTTCCTTTTATTTCCAAAAAATGAGCTGTGATTAGAAGTGATTTTGAGAAATTCAAACTCAAAAAGTGGGGTCAAAGTCTGTTTGGGAAAATGCTTACTTTTCATCCATTCGACTTCAAACCCGGTTTGTTAACTCTATATAAATAAATAAATAGGTGGCGCAACAGGCGGTAGATACCCTAGGCCTAGATTCTCGCAACCTTTAGTTTTGTGTGAGTTTCTATTTTTGGAACGAATGGAACTCTATAAGAAATATGTATACAAAATCGGTTTCCCTGATATTGGAAATTTTGCTTGGAGCAACTCGGGCTCGGGCTCGGGCTTAGCAACGGGGAAAAGGGCCATTCAGTTGATCCTATCGAGTGGGTAGCACACTAGGCAATACCTACCCACTTCACCAATTATTTTGAGCTATCATCCATCTTTCTGCTTCGTTTAGACTAGAGGCTGAGCTAAATTAAATTTAAAACAATTTTTTTATGATAAAAAGCAAAAAAAAATAAAAATTCGAAAAAATTTAAATTTGAATAATTCTATCCATCGCTGTTCCGCTTTGAATGTTTTTTAGAGCATAAGCTGAAACGGAAAAAAAATGAGTATGGTTGTTGGAGAAAATTGAGTATGGTCCCCTGAAGAATTTGGAACCGTAACATCGGAAGAAGAATGGAATAGTTTTTATTTCGATTGGGAAAATATTGATCAGTATAAGATAAACTCGTTAATAAATAATTAACAATTTTAAAGTACTAAAATACCTATTACCTGGTCAGCACTTACCTAGAAAAAAATTGTTAATGAAAACGTCATCTTAATCCAACTTGGAAAAGCATTTGCAGTATCTGAAAGTCATGAAATCTGGGCTTTTTCTTGTGCCATCATATTACTGGCGAGTAAAAGAAATGTGAAAATATATGCTTCTTACTTATACTTACTTAGATGGCGCTACAGTTCGGGATGGACCTGGGCGTCAACCAACACGCCTTTCCAGTTAGCACGATATCTGGCTAACCGCCTCCAGTTGCGCACTCCAAGTTATTTGATTTCCCCTTTCACTTATGCACGCCACCTAAGGCGAGGTCTTCCTCTACTGCGTTGTCCCTACGGGTTGGAATCGAAGAATCTTCGGGCCGGAGCGATGGTGTCCATTCGTCCATGATTCTGCGCCATAACGCAGAACTGGGATGATGAGGGTCTTATATAGAGTCTCCTTGGTGTTTCTCGACAAGGCGTTACTAATCAATTGCCTTCTTTGGCCGAAGTAACTGCGGTTGGCAAGTGTAATTCTTCGCTTGATTTCTGATGTGATGCCTTTTTCAGAGTTAATAGCGGAGCCGAGCCGACAAAGTCCCGAACTACCTTAAAGTTATAGCTGTCTATCGTGACATTCTGTCCGATTTGTCGATGTTGTGTGTCCCTTCTTGTTGACAGCATATATTTTATTTTGCCCTCATTCACCACTAAACTTTTGCCACCTCTGTGTACTCATATATACTACTTGCAAACGCACCAGTGACAGCTCTTTGTGTTCTGCCAATGATGTCGATGTCGTCAGCGTATGCAAGTAGTTGCACAGACTTTTAGAAAATTATGCCCTGGTGTTGGGTTGCAAGTTTCGCACAATTTTCTCAAATATGATGGTAAAAAAGTCACATGACAGCGCATCACCTTGTCTAAATCCTTTTTTGACATCAAAGGTCTCGGTGAGATTGCTTTCGACCTTTATATGGAGCAGCGAGCATTCTCCATCGTCATTCTGCACAATCTAACAAGTTTGGCAGGGATAGCAAAACTAGACATGGCTCTGTATAGATCGTCTCTATAAATGCTGTCACATGCGGCCTTATCTTTAAATTATAATATTCTTCTTTACGTGTTTATAACCGAACTCCGCCTAAACGGTTGGACCGATTTAAATGAAATTTTGTATGTGTGTTTGAATGGGTCTTGTGGATACGGCAAAAAATGCTGATGCTCCATTCATCAGGCATTCTTTCTTCTGCCCACTTTCACTACGATCGTAATGTTTCACTACGATTTTGCCTTAGTTCGGCAAAATCATTACGCCACTACGAAAAATTTGGAAACACTACGATTTTCCGTTCGACTTCGCATCCATATATATCTTGTATAAAATTAATAATAATAATACCTATTGATTTCTAAAATGTTTTCCCTTGGAAAAGTTGTCTGAACGCATTCACAAAAAGGCGATTAACTGAACATATTCACTTTTCAGCGCAATAATGGTGGTTACGAGGGGTCGATTCCTGTTCTATGATATTATGAAGTGATAAATAATGGAAGTTAATTTGCAATTTTCCAGCCTTGTCTATATTTTTCACACTTCTTCACAAATGAAACGGCAGTGATAAAAAAAAATATCATATGAAACGGATCTGACATTTGTTTAAATTTTTTCATAGACCGAGAATCGAATTCATCTGGAAAATTTGTTCACTTCACACTCACAGTATCATGGAACGAAAATCGACCCCCAGTTCAGTGTATTGCGTCGTGTAGTCGTACTAGGCTTAAAACTAAAACATTATGGACATTGCAATTATTTTTCATATTTCACTACGATTTAGCTCGAAACACTACGTTTTCTTCATCTCGGCACTACGCTTTCGTAAAATTGAAGTGGGAACGCTAATCTGACCAAGTCTTGCATATCTATGAGTTGGTGTATGCTCTCTACCATCGTCCGCTGCCTTTAAAAGCAGTTATGCGTTGAAGGTAATTGCTTAACTTTGAGAGCACTATTACGAGAAACAATTTTAAATGAAGTAAGTCCGTTCAGATATTGCAAATTTTGACTTCACATTAAGCATATTCTTCGCAACCATTATATCATTATATCATCTCCTAAACTCATAAACTTCTTTAAGATGTTCGCATTTTGTTTCTTTGCGATGGGTTTTGGAGGCAATTCTTCTATCGGCGTTTGCTACGTCAACTATTTCGCAAATACACATGTCGCAGGGAATTCTCAGACGAACTCGCGGATGAACTCGAAGCGAACGAATTGCGAATCGCCTGGTTTGCTGGGCTACTGGACGTAGTGTAATGTTTTTATAGGTGTATTTTATTTTCTTTTTTGAAAGAAGGAGAGATGTGTCTTGCGGATATTTGTTTTATTTTTGCGCAGGTGCGGCGTCCAGGTCCTTGTAAAAGGGGAGAATCGTTATTGATTTTTAGTGTCCACCTATAATTCCCAGACTTTTTTGTCGCAAGATCATCGACTCAACTCTACTTATCGCTAAGCTTGCGTTGGACCTACCCACCCACCGGAATGTTATTATTCTAATTATAAATAGTCTTTATTATTTGAATAGAATTGGTGCATGTAAGTAATTTTAGTGTTTGCTGCATTGCAAAATTAGTGAATATTGTAAGATAAAATACACGTTGCTTTCAAAAAGCAATCATTGTCATTTTGAACACTTACAGCCTTATTTATAAACTTTATACACTCTCTATAATAGGTCTAAACGCAAAAATATATATTAGGTTTTTGCGTTTAGAGTTGTTATAGAGAGTGTATAAAGTTTATAAATAAGGCTGTTAGAAAACACATCTTTCTATCGCCTTTAAACTTTCATTAGACGCATAACCTGTAGGAAAAATCAAATACCAACTCTGGCATTAGACAGGTTAAACATCACATCTTGAAAAACAGAGTTTCGGGTGAAATTTATTATTTATGTACATTATGGGGGTAGGCACGGTTCTAAAACTTATTTCATGTTGGTTTTCTTTAAGGCTTTTGTCTTGTATTGGTAAGAGTACTGAGTAGGTACATGCTGTTCTATAACATTTAAAAGAAAAATCTCGTATTATGTAATGGAACCTCTTAAATTTTAGAATTTGTTAATATGTACCTATCCCCTATTAGCGAACATCAACAAAAAACGTGTTCATCTCCAAATATGTACGTAGGTACTCGTGTACGAATATTAAGGGCTTAACTAATTTAAATTAGCGAGTTCAACCCACCATTTTGCAACCCCTTATGACTTTACCCAGATTGACGTTCGTACTGTCTCTATCCATCTTATACAAATTCTACCCCAGAAACAAATTTGTCTCTCCTTCGTTCGATTCAGGCAGGACATTTGTATACAATATTTTTGTATACGAGAACTTGTGTTGCTGTGCGTAGAGCTTTTCTCATTTCCACATAGATAGATTTTAACAACCAATCACAAACAAGAATATATATCGATTTCCCCAATGAAAGTTCAACGTTCCGCAAAATTTCGGAAACAGCTTTTACCCTTATGGGGTTTTATTTGCATTGAAATGTTCTATAGCTGTCGGTACTATAGAGAAACATTGCGGACACTGTATACACAAAGGATGTGCTGTTTATAAATAAAGTCCTTGTAAATAAATTATTATAACAACATCGATTTTAAATTTGCGAGTTTTATGTTTTTTTTTTTAGAGAAAGGGACACATTTTATTTGATACAGACATACATACGAGTAGATGCTTTAAATTTTATTAATTTGGGAAATTCCTAAAACCACTAACGCAGTTTAGCTATAGATGCGCACAGATTTGCCAGCACTGTAATTCAATTACTCACCCAGAATTGAACAAAAGGCCAATTAACACAAATACCATTTTAGGTTAACCAAATCGATTGAGGGTGAACCTGACTATAAATTTCTACTACGTGAACGGTGTACGACTACGTCCCCATCACATATAGGTACCTACAGAAGGCTGGACAAATACCGTAGGCATACTCCTATGCATGTGGACAAAGCTTTTATTACGAAAACTTGAACAATTTATTGTTATTATTCATTTATAGATGTGTGGGATATGGTTTTGGATTTATTTCATTGTTAAAATGAATGGCAAACCAAAAATGCAATTAATTGCTTCAATTTACAATACGATTCTTTGGTCAGGTACCTACAAAAGGACAAAATGTCTACCGTATACTTCAAACTGATTTTCTTATGGGTAAAAGTTAAATTTTTGATTAAACTTAGATATAGGTAGGTAATTCTTGTTTGCCGATAAATTTGCATATTCATTTGAATGGCTGTTTAGTGTAGGCCTTTATTTACTTTCACTCTTTTATAGTGGTAAATAAATAAGCAATGTATTTACAAATACGAACTGAAGTGATATGTTAGGAAAAACCAATGTTCACGTCTGAATCGGACTATAAATATATTGTAGTTTGTGTGTAACTTCGTTTGGCAGGAACTTTTTTTTCACACCTTATCTGACAAACAAATATTTCAGAAAATGAGACATCCCTGTACGTTCTTCAGTATTGCTCCTGTAGTTAGTCCTGGTTTTGACATTGGCTTAAGTTTCTGTTTTGAAAGTAAGTGGTGGAGAGACGAATTATTTATTTAAACCTGTTGTTTACAGTTGAGGATACGAAGAAGTGGAAAATTGGCACAATTCTAAGCATCGAAAGGACTTCTTAATAGTTTCAAGAAGAGTTAGAAATGGGGGATCAAATTGCACTATGATATTTTGTGAGTGGTTATATCTACAGGGTGGACCAAAAGTCAAAGTCATTTGTTAAAAAAGTGTATTCATCTACCTAATACATAATATTTTTGGCTGAGGTAGGAGATTTAAGGTTAGATTAGGTTAATGGGTTGGCAAGACAGGAGAAACCTGTAGGTACGTCGTACGTGCCACATTTAGGTCAATGTAGAGCCGTTCGTATAGTCTTAATATTGAGTGACGTATACGTATAGTCTACCTGGCTACCCTAATCAGTCGTTAACTCCCGAGGCACACAATATTTTTGGACGAACGTTTTGGCCATAATATTTGTGATAGGATAAGCTTTTGGTCAGCGCGTAAAGCGATCGACGATGTTTCAAATGTATGAAAAACCTCGAAAAATGAAAAACGGACCAACAATATCCATATCCATTTTGTGATGATGGTAATTGAACTGAGTGAAGTTGTACCTTCGATCCTAACTTTAATGCATTTGAACGCAAATATTTCAACTTATTATCATTCTCCTGCATTTGGCAGATAGTCCTGCTCTTGATATTCGGGGTCAGTTCATCTATTATATCAGTCTCACACTTATTGAACCGAGATAACAGATCTGCGACTACGTTGTCTTTTCCTTTTACATGGCTATATGAATATCACTACTGGAACTGGGATATAAAGTCAAGGTGACGGGTTTGAAAATAATTCATTTGTTATAGGCCTGTCCGTATATATTACAAATTCTGGCCCTTCGATGAAAATGTTTTATTGCCAAAAGCTCCTCATCAAATTCTGAATACTTTTGCTCGGTTGGTGAAAGTTTTTTGATGATGGATTAACTGATGTTGTTTCCATGCGTTCATGGTTTTGAAAGCAAATTTGTAATTGTGGAGTAAAACTTGGGCTACAGATATAAAGGCTGTACTATAATTCAAATTGGAATTTTGAGCCATTTAATAGCACAGTGACGTCAACGGAAAAAAGATAACAATGTGACAGCTGAAAGTTCGGGGTTAGTAAAAATGGAGCGCTATACGAAAGAACAACGTAGGTATTTTTAATTTTTTATCGTTGAGCAATATTTTAAAAATAATGAAGGTTTGTCAAAATCATTTCAAACAAAATCATTTTCAGTGATGAAGCTCATTTTCATCTTGATGTCTTCGTTAATTGCCAAAATTGTCGCATTTGGGGTTCAGAAATTATTGAGAAACAAATGCATCCACAACGCCTGACTATTTGGTGCGGATTTTGATCTGGAGGCATTATCGGATCATTCTTCTTCAAAAATGCGGCTGGTCAGGCAGTAACAATATTAATGGTGTATATGTTATCGTGACATGCTAACCCAGTTTTTAGTGCCTAAATTTCAAAATATGTATGTGACCAATGTGTGGTTTCAACAAGATGGTGCCACATGCAATACAGCCAGAGAAACAATTCAATTACTGCATAAGTCATTTCCTAATCGTGTAATCGGCCGTTTTTGTGAAGCAAAATCGATCCACAATATATTTCAAAACAGATAGAAAAGAACAAAAATGATAATGAAAAAATATATTGCAATAGTAATTAATAATTTATTTCAAAATTTGGCGTACTAGGTAACTCTCTTTCCCTTCCCAACCGGTACGCCACTGACCTCTCATGGTGAATCGAAGGCGAAGAAGGCCAAGGTGGGTTTGTTGACCAAAAAGGTCATAGCGACAGTTTTTTTTTTATGCGCGCGGGGTGTCATACTCATCGACGCCTATTATGCAGAGATGTAGGGTCGATTCGGTGCAGATTTGAAGCTCTCTACCATCATAAGAGAACGCACCGACCCAAATGAATGAAGGAATGAATGCACTTTAAATTTTGCCCTGCGCATAATTGTTGTAATGTTTCTTCAAAAGGCGCCATTCATTTCATTTATTCATTCATTTTTAATGATCCGCTTGTCCATTAATTGGGTCGCGGGTGTAGGATGTAGGTTGCTCAAATGGACCCTCCATAGCTCTCGATTCTCCGCCATCGACTCTTAATCATCAAGGGCAATCCCCATACGATTATAGGAGAGATTAGATCAAGTCTATCTAAACATCTCATCCCTGGTCTACCTAGAGGACTCCTGCCTAATGGTAATGATTCCATAGCACGTCATGGGATCCTGGTTGGGGACATGCGTTTAACATGACCAAACCACCGAAGCATGGACCGCTCCGTCCGGAGAAGTAGCTGCTCGACATTGAGTTCCTCACGTATTCTGGAATTTCTAATGCGATCTCTACCGGTCACATTAGCAATACAACGGAGAATCTCATTTCGGCAGCTTGTATCCGCGATCTTATTCTTTCGGTCATTACCCAAACCTCATAACCATAGGTAAGAGTTGGAACAAACACCGAATTAAAGACTGAAAACTTGGCTTTGACACCAAGTTCAGTCCTCCTGATAGCAGAATGCCCAAGCTGTCTCAAAATTGATCCAGCCTGACCAATCCTACAGGAAAACTCAGCATTGCTCCTTCCATCACTCGTGAATAAGACCCCGAGATACTTAAACTTCTCCACCTGTTTTAATGGGACTCCACTAACATGCAGAGTGCATTGGACGGGCGTCCTTGAGACGACCATCACTTCAGATTTGCTCACGTTTACTTTTATCTCAGCTTCAACACAAACGGCTACAAACCGATCGAGTGCGCGCTGAAGTTCAGTCTGAGAGGACCCAAGGATGACCAAGTCATCAGCGAAGAGCAAATGACTTATCCTCAGATCTTCCAATCCGAAACGTTCTTCGCCAAGACTGCGCTGTAACATCCAGTCCACATAAGTAATGAAAAGGAGAGGAGACAAGACGCACCCCTGGCGAAGTCCAACCCAAGCCTTCTCAAGGCGCCATTTAATTATTATTTATGCAAGTGTTGAGAGCTCGATTTATTGCGCTCGGGGAGACATGTTACCTTATTCCACATGCGCCATATGAGATTTATGGGCAATAACTAGAATAGTGTATATAATGCCAGTTTGAAGCACCGACAGAAAGCGGTCGTGCATAAACTAATTTTTAATTTCTTGTACTTAAGAACATTATTTATTTAAACTCACAATTTGTTTCTATTTAATAATTTATTACCCAAAAAAAAAAGTTAAATTCACTTTAAAATTTTCAATTTCAGACACGACTGTTAGAAGATGCTTCCCTATTATGTAACTCATGGTCTTCACGACAAAATGTAAGTTAGCTAACACACTCAAATATACACACACTATAGCATTAACATAAATTACAATTTGGGTGATATATTTTTTTAAAAACAACTGTCATAACGACCCGACTACTAAATTTGTTTTTAGTCGACGCAGTTTATGCTTATATTAGGGTCACACAAAACGCTTAATCATACTCTTTCTTTTTTTTTCCTTAAATACAAAACAAAAAAAAAACTACTTAAAAGAATTACTACTATTGGTGTCACTATTACTATTATCTTTATCATTCGTTAGATGGCGCTACAATCTGGAGTGAATCTGTACTTTAACCAACAAACATCTCCAGACGTTTCGAGTTGTAGCCAGCTGCCTTCAGTAACACATTCCAAATTGGTTGAAGTGCCTTTCGACTTGCGAGCGGCATCGAAGGTATGATCTACCTTTTATGCGTATAGACTGTCTCTAGGTGTGATTGCGAAAAAAAAAATATATAAAAAACTTTAATTTCTGCGAAATAGGTTGAAGTTGATTCCAAATTACATAAACTTATAGCTATGCTGAATTAGCTTCTTACACTTGAGGCGGAATAATTTTTTATGGAGATCCATCGTTATGGGAACTACTCGACGCGACGTGTAAAAGGTCGATGGGTTTTATTCTTGGGTATTTGTTTCTGATCGGGTGGATTTCTATAAGTGAATCACTTGACTTCGTCGGTAAACTTTAAGCACTATATAACCTCTATAGTATGTCATCTCTCTTACCTACCACCCGTTGCCATTATTCAGCAGGATGCAAAGGCCCAAGAGCCAAACGATTTGACGAAAGCGAATATTCATCATTAGCATTACATTATTGTCAGTACAGGAAAAAATAAAAATAGCGCAGTTCAGCCAAAACAGGAGCCTTGAGGTATATATATTTTCTACTCAAGGTAAATGGGAATAGAAAATAGGGAAACAGAATTAAATCAACCTTAAGACAGGTATTAACATTGTGGGCTCAGTATGGTTTACATGCTGGGAAAAGTTTCGAAAAAGTAAAAATATAAACACATTCGAGAGTATAAGTTTCCTGGAGGAATCTTCTTAATTCAGATGTTCGGATTTGGCATACAAAGAGCCCAAGACTTCCCCACTTGTCTCAAAATAAGATTTGGTCAGCTGCATCATAACACAAACGGTGTAATGTACATACGGTTGGGCAATCTAGTGGTTTCTTTTTAAATCATAGGTTATTTTGACACTGACAACTGTTTCCCGCTCGAAATCTTCACAGATAGTCAGTGTCATACCTCCGACTTTCTTATGTCGTCGGAACGAAATAAGTCGCTTTACGCTTGAACAACGTTGGGAAATATTGAGAACTTATTTCCAAATTGAGTGCTGTGTAGCCCAAACAGTGCGTTTTTTGAAAAAAAAGTTTTGGCCGAAATGAAGCACCCACCGCGCCTGCTGTACGCAAGTTTGTGCGAAAAGTTTGTGAGACTGGTATGCTAGTGGACAATGCTCATGGTCCCCGTTATCGAGAAGTCAATGCATCGACAGAGAGTGACAGATTGGTGCGGATTGTGGTTTGCGCATCAAATTCCCAAATCGTGTTAGCACCCGTCTTGGTGATGTCAATTGGTCGCCTCGGAGCTGCGATTTTACCCCTTTGGACTTTTTTTTGTGGGGAACCGTGAAGGACTGACTGTAAAGAGGATGTTATGCCAACAATCCGGAAACGATGCAAGCACTTAAGGCCAATATCATCCAAGCAATCTGTGAGCTACAGCCCAAAACCATCAACAAGGTCTTGAAAAATTGGAGTGACCGAATGCGCTACTGCGAAGCCCGCCGAGGCAGCCACTTAAATGACGTTGTGCTCCATAATTAATTCATAATACAATATGGAACAAATTTAATTTTGTTTATTTTATTGAATTTTTAAAAAGAAACTTGTATTTGGTCCACCCTTTAATAGACTGCTAGCTGAGAGCAAAGGTTTTTTATTTCGAATTTTGGGGGGAAATTGTCAATACATATCAATATCATCGATCAAATGATTTGGAGTATTTTGAATGCTGGTAGTGTTCATTAAAAGCGATAAAACGATAATTTTAAGGGCCAGTTTCAAGGCTTGCTGATAAAGTCAAGGATAGACTATCCGGAATTTATCTGTCAGCTATAAACTTCAATTTTTGGTGTCAAACGTTTCGAATAGTGATATCTTACAGATATAGTCTCGGATAGAGTATCAGCCGGTTCAAGTGGCTGTTAAATCCTTTATCCGGAAGATAAACAAAATATGTATTTATTTGAAGTGCGACTGGACAAAATATAGTTTCAGAGCATTCTTTCGTTGACGAGCGTAGAGTAGCAGCAGTCACTCTTTGTCAGAGTATTTTGCCCAAGATCAAATTTTTTTAAAACACTCGACGATGAAGTTTTCAAAATTAGATTCCAGCTTAAGACTGCGAAAGGAACATTTTATTAATTTTTCTCCTAAACATTCCTATCACGAAAGGGCGGTCGTCCTGCCATTGCGTCCTTTTCTGGGCGTTGTTGGCGGTGTAGATGCTTAAGCTGTAATAATTTAACAAACTTTAGTCGCCAGTAGGGTCACCCATGACAGACAGGCTGTTTTGATGAACAACGAACTAACCAAAAACTCTTTAATTAGAGTGCTTGATTAGCCTTCTCCTACTCCTATCCACAAATCACCCTTCCCTATATTTCTTATCCTGCACCCCTTTCCCCTGGGTTGGACGAATGTGCCATAAATAGCTCAGCCGCAAACGGAGTATCCGGATACCTGCTCCAGCTCCTCTGTTAAATTTGTTTGGACTTTTTTCTCCCGTTAATTTGTCAAATATTTTTTTTTTTTTGGCTTTCATAAAACAACAAAAAATATTAGAAAACACGAAACAAACAAAGACAAAACCAATGACATACTATGTGTATCGAAACAAACTTGGCTGTCAAATTTTGTCTGCAAGTTAGTTTTTCAGAGACTTTGACGTTGAATTAGAAAAAACAATCAGCAGCTTTTATCTGGTGGATAGCGTTATGCGTCGGCTAACTATCCGAAACTTCATCCGGAACCTTTGAAACTGGCCCTAAGAGTATTGAACCACAGCACTTTTGCTATAAGTTCGAAGACAAAAATAGATTGAGGTTCCTGTCACAATGATATCGTATTACTTGGCATTTTGAACATTTTATGCTCACATACACCAATTTCATCTCAAAGATCAGCCACTTCTTTAACCCATCTAATCAAGAACCTTTCACTAACCTGAAACTCCATACTCTAACTGAGATACGAAAGCCGGGTGTCAGAACAGTGATAAGATCTGAAATATTGAAAACAGTTTCCTAATCCAAAACTCCCCGAATTTTCATACTAATTTAAATGGAATTCAAACTGCAATATATGCGTCACACATTTTTAAACAATAAACAATAAACAATATAGCTTTAACCAAATGATACCTTCACATAAACAGCTCTTCCGCGAAAAAAATCCACAAAAAATGGAATTTCTAAAAATTCACTCGCTATCGTACTTCCCCGCGTAATCAGTACAAATGCGCCCTGTACTTGGAAAAAATGTTTGTTGTCTATTTTAATCTTCATCACAACAGCTTCTATTTTTGAATATAAAAGCAGTGTCATCCCATCTGTTAGTATCAGTTAATCACATAAACTCTCTGAATTAACATCAGCGAATCTACGATGTCTTCGAAACTTGGGATAGTTTGCTTTCTTGCGCTTGCAGTTTGCGGTGTTCTATCGCAACGTACATTGGAATACAGACCAGATAGAGATGGCGGCAGGACAAGGACTCTTGAATATCGCCCAGATCGAGACCGTGCGCGTGTTATTAATCCTGTATACCGTCCAAATCGCAACGAACAACCAAGACAATATCGCTTCAGACGCCAGTTGACCGACAATCTTGACTCCTCAAACACTCGCACAAACGAATACCATCCGGATGCACCTAACCAGCCACGGCCATCTTATCCTGTGTACCGAACGGACAAAATTGACGAGGGACGTACCTATCACTTTAGGCGATAACTTTAAATTGCCAACACCTGTACCAATAAGTAAATTATAAGACATTGATTAGAATCGAAGCTGTTCCCTATATAAGAAATTTTTCTTAAGATTTTAAAATCTGATAAAAGATTTAAGAAAATATAAAAAAATTACACAAAACAAGAAAACATTTCAATTCAATTATTTTTTCAATTCAATTTATTTCTTTTCAAACAACAATAATAGAGTAAGAGCTATGTACCTAGCAGCCTTTTTTTCAAGTCATTTTAGCAAGGCTTTAACTTTGTGAGCTTAGTTCGTCTTGACTTTAACACGAAAATATTTATATTTCTGGCAGCGCTGCGTTGGTTTATATAGAAATGCCATAACCTCAAAAGTGCACAAAATTAAAGAAATTTAACTCACTTTAGCAAACTTGAGATTTTGGTATATGTTAATTTGTGACCTTTATAGACAGAAAATGCATTTGCCAGAAAAGTTTGCCGGTTTTAAAGTTGCGCCAGACGTCCTTAAAGTGCAATAAAAAGGCAAAATTTAAGTCATAGGAAAGTCAAATTTCTGATATTATGTTAGGGACATTATCCCAATACTATTTCCTGAAAGCCAAACCAAAACTCCAAAACTTCTAACATAACAATTTTGTTTCTTGCTTTTTAACTTTCTCGTATACGTAGTATCTAAGAGAAAGATATTGTTTATGTACAAAATTTCGAACTCGAGATTTTGATCAATTCTGATATTACAATGATAGGGGAACTCAAAAAAGTGGGTCTCGCAATTCTGTCCGTCCGTATGTCTGTCTGTCTCACCCCTGGGGAATCTAAACGCTTGGACGGATTTGCTTCAAACTTCGTATTTAGAGTTTGTAGGCTTCCCGCTCGGGACGTTTTTTTTTTTTATGCTAGCCCTAATATTAATGGTACCTCCCATATAAAAAATTTACGAAATATGACGAAATAGGACTAAATTTAGATTTTTTCGAAAACGGCTCTAACGATTTGAACCAAAATTGATAGTTGAGTTAATGTAAGCATGCTTTACATCACTGCATACCCAGTTTTTCGCTAAAAAGTCTAGCAACGGCAGTTTTGAAAATTGCCTTTTTCTCGAAAACGGTAAAAACGATTTAAAAAAAACTTATTTTTAAGGTACATACTATTGTCATTCTTAACTTGATAGCAAACTCAGTTTTTCCCTAAAAAGACTGCGTTTTTCGATATCCATCCAAATCCCTAATAATAGTACTTTAAAAAACTGCTCATATCTCAAAAACTCCTTTTTCGATTATGATAAAAATATTACTTTCAGGTAATGCTTAAATCCATAGCAATACCACTGGCTCAGTTTTGAGCTAAACAGTTGAAAAACCGATCAAGTTGAGTAGAATGAAATCTGCCGAGTAGACGTGGTTCTCCGCTTTTCCGTTGATTGTTGTTATTTCTTGTTTAACTATTTATATCATGGTCACCAGCAATTGTTTAAAATAGTGTTACTATTATCTAATAAATTCTATTCCGCGATTTTAATAGTCAGTTGATGTATTCATTCATTAATCCGCTGAAATTTCATATCACTTTTTCTTTTGTCTAACGAAAAACAAAAAAACCGATAGTACTTAATAATGCTCCGTTCGCCAAAAGCTCGTCAGTGCAAAGTGTCATCGCCCTCTGTCTATCCCCCTGATACCTCACCAAAACTACATCAAGTAACCACCCAGTGTCAAGTGCAACTTCCCCATATCTCGCCGCCCTCTACCATGTCCGAACAACCACTCTCTTGCGATCCTCCTGAAAACCCCCTGTCATCTTGCATGGAAAGTCTGGATACAAAACTTTTAAAGCAAAGTGAGTTCATCGTAAATCTGTTGTCTTCAAAGCTGGTAGAGTCAGAACAAAGGATTTTTAACAAAATTGAGAAAGAAGTTGATGCCATAAAGCGAAGTATTGCCGATATTGATGAAAGAGTAACACATCTCGAAAAAAATCAATGCTCCATGGATCCTGCTCTTAAAAACGAAATCAATTCACTAAAACAATATATCGAGGTACAGGAGAACAAATCAATTGCCGCCAATGCACTTCTGTATGGTGTACCTTCTGAGCGTGACGAAAACCTGACATCTCTATTTAACCATCTATGCAGCACTGTCAATGTACAAACCCCTACTCTTAAAAACATTTATCGGGTTAAACCAAAAAATAATACACGTAATCCACCAATTCTGATCAAGTTTCAATCCGCATATGAAAAAAACTTTATTTTAAAATCTATCACCTCGTAGAGCGCGCTCTGAGCGTGCTCTGAACATTCCCTGAGCGAAAAAAGAAACACAAATCTGAGCTCTGAAGCAGGGATGAAGAATGACGTACAATTGTACTTTTTTCGGTACAATTGATTTCTAAAAGTACGCAAGTACAATTCTCCAAAATTTAGTACACCCAGGCCAATATATTTTACTTAAGAAAATACACAATATGTATTACAATTTTTCAAAATTAAATATACTATTTTTCTACTCGCCTACATTATTCTTAATTTTGACTGCATCTATGAACGCATCCCAAAATGCACTAGAGGAGTAGCTGTGTTTGCTGCCACTTGCTTGTAGCAAATGCCTAGCGGTAGCATGTGGAACAATATGTTCATAGTCGCTATTAGAGTGGTCCTACCTAAGTGCTCCACTGATGCAGACGCATGCCGTTCTTTGAACACGACAAAGGCGAGTTTAGTGAATATCCTTTCAAGGGCGGTCCACCAGACGCCAACGCCATAATTATGTTTGTATAAGCCTAATGACGGATACATAGAGCCAATATGTAATTCGAGGCAATAGCTTTTTTGCAGCAGTAACCGTGGTGGCTTTAACCGCTGCTGAATATTGAGTTTCTAGCTCAATTTGCTGCCTAGAGTGAGGCCTAAGTACTTGGCCGTGTGAGAGCATCAACAATTTGCCATTTAGTTTTAGGGGAACAAAGTTGGGAATTTTGAATTTTAAGAACAAGTATTGCAGGTAATTCATGTCGTTATTGGAGCACATATTTACATTAAAAAAAGGTACAATTGGACTCATTTAAGTACAATTTGTGTAAAGTTTTAAATACAATTGAAAAAACTGATTTTTCATTCCTGCTCTGAAGTCTCTGAGCTAAAAAAGAAACACGAAATTTTTTTTTGACAGTTCACGCTCGCTCTGAACTAAAAAAGAAAAACGCCTATTGTAAACAAAAAAATGGACCACTTCGGCTGCGAGACATTGGAATAAAATCTGACGTTTACATCCACATTCACGAAGCTCTCACTAAACACAATCATCTGTTAATGCAACGTGCTCTCGCCCACAAAAAAGAAAAGAAATTACTGGCTGTGTATTCTTCGCGTGGAATTGTGTACGTTAAGTCGAATGCAAATGGAAAAGATCATGCTGTTGAAAATTTGGACGACCTTGTCAACATCATCAATGGAAGCGAAAGCTCAAAAAGCTCTTCGATCGATCTGAGGAAACAGTAGCGGCCAACTTTATACTTTTTTTGTTTTTTTTTTTTATATATACTTTTTTCTTTTTGTAACATCTTTTTTTATTATAGTTCCTCTTTAATCTTAAATTAGATATTGTATTTACTTATTTATTTCTTTTTTTTTTTTTTCTTAATTTTATTTGTTTAAATCTTAATTATAAACTTTTTATTTGCTATTTGTTTTGCCATATCTCTTTTACTCTCTCTATCTCACTTTTTTATTTATGTTAAATTTATTGGGCCGAAATTCGGCCAGTCAGTGGGGGTGTTCTTCATCTTCAGCAACTGGTGGTAATACAATATTGAGTTCTATGATAAAGGTATTTGGCAAACAAAAGAATGGCCTTCGGATTTGCCATATTAATGCACAAAGTCTTTGTCCAAAAATAGATGAGTTTCGTTATCTGTTTGAAGGTTCCGCGGTCGATATTATTTGTGTTTCAGAAACCTGGTTTCCTTCAGACTCTGACTTGAACGATAAATTGTATGGTCTGGGAGGTTATAAAATTTATCGTGGTGACAGAGTCGGCCGTGTAGGTGGTGGAGTCGCTATTTATGTTAGAAATGGTATATTTCGTAATGTTAAAGTAAACAGTATGTCAAAAGTTAATAGTGAAATAGATTTTTTATTTTTGGATCTAACAAGTGACGCCGATACAGTTCTACTCGGAGTGGTTTACAGACCTAACAAGAATGTTAACCTTTTTCACCTTACGTCCTTGTTAGAAGAAAAATCTGTCACTTCGCCCAACGTCATAGTATGTGGAGACATAAATAGTGATCTCTTGTTAGAACGAAACTTGATCGATAGTATGTGTTCACTTAATCTTTTTCCTGTTAATTCTTCTACACCTACTCACTTTAAAGATACTTGTAGCACGTTACTTGACGTTTTTTTTGTTAGTGAAGCCGCAAAGGCGCTCTTCTATGATCAATTGTCTGCTCCGGGGTTCTCCAGGCATGATCTGATCTATCTTACATACGATTTTAAATATCAGGAATTACCTAATTCATTTGAGTTTAGAGACTTTAGACACATAAACTACTTGACTTTAGAACGTGATGTGCGCAGCATTAACTGGGACCTAATATATTGTATGTCTTCTTCAAATCAACAAGTTGAGTTTATACAAACTAATGTTAATAAACTATTTAATATTCACGTGCCACTTAAAACTAAAGTAGTAAGGCATACAGGTAATCCATGGTTTACAAATGACATCCGTGAGCTAATGGAAAGGCGTGACGTAGCGTATAATCAATGGAAGCGCTTCCGTATAGAAGATCACCATAGGTCATACTGTAATCTCCGTAATATCGTGGTTTGCAAAATTCGTGCTGCAAAAAGACGCTTTTTCTCTGAACGCTTAAACGCATCATTCAATGGAAAACAGCTGTGGAAGAACTTGAAGGAAATTGGTGTAGGAAAGCAACAGAACAGCCTCCTTGATAATGTTGACGGTGACGAACTAAATCTTTCCTTTGTATCTTGCACTCGTCCTACTGTTTCATCTACCTCGCAAGTTTCGAATATCAACAACAACAGCGCCATTTCTCCCTATGAAGCTTTCGGCTTTTCCCTTGTGGGACAGGCTGATGTGGTTGAGAGTTTACTCTCGATCAAATCCAACTCTGCTGGAGTCGATGATATTCACCCTAAGTTTGTTAAGGTTATTCTGCCCATCATACTACCTTATATCACCCACGCCTTTAACCACATCCTAACAACAGGTGTATTTCCGTCAGTGTGGAAGAGATCTAAAATCTTACCTGTTCCCAAGAGTCGTACAAGTAACGACTTTCGTCCAATTTCTATACTTTCTTTTCTCTCTAAAGTATTTGAAAAAATCATGCAGAAGCAAATAAATAGGTATCTTACTGCGAATAAGCTATTGAGTTCTCATCAGTCTGGTTTCCGTGTTAAGCATAGCTGTACTACTGCACTTTTAACTGTGGTTGATGACATAAGACAAAATTTAGATAAAAATCATGTCACGTTTCTAGTGCTCCTTGACTTCTCAAAGGCATTTGACACCGTCAATCACGCAACATTATGCAATAAGCTTGCAACTAAATACAATTTCTCTTCTTCCGCTGTGTGTCTAGTAAATTCGTATCTGGTTGATCGCCAGCAGGCTGTGCTTGTGAACAATAAAATGTCAGACTTTCTTCCCAACACATGCGGAGTTCCTCAAGGTTCCATTTTAGGACCTCTTCTCTTTTCCCTGTATGTTAATGAGTTGCCTTCCATCGTCACTAGCTCCCATGTTGAAATGTATGCTGACGATACGCAGCTACACATGAGTTGTTCACCTGGCCAAATAGATCACTGCGTCAGTTGCATAAATTCTGATCTCAACAAAATATATACTTGGTCACAACAGAATTCGCTGCTTATTAACCCAAAAAAATCTAAATGTATTGTCATATCACGGAAAACTTTAAGCACATCATTCTTTCCACCTATCTACCTTAATGATGGTGCGATCGAATATGTTGACACTGCAAAAAATTTGGGCATGTTATTTAACAAAACGTTAACTTGGAGTGATCACATTAACCGTATAGTTGGCAAAGTGTATGGTATTCTTCGTTCTCTTTGGGCGACCCAATACTACACTCCCATAAAAACGCGAGTTCTTTTAGTTAAAACTTTAATTACTCCAATTTTAACTTATGGTTGCGAAGTTTTTGGAAAGTGCGACTCGATTAGTAACCGGAAACTTAACGTTGCTTATAACAATACAGCACGATATATCTTCGGTCTTCGAAGATACGACCACATTTCACACTTCTCTTACCGGATCTGTAACATCGCGTTTGACAGTCTTTTACAGTACCGTACCATATTAATGCTGCATCAGATAATTTATACACGTCAACCCTGCAACCTTTTTAACAGACTAACGTTTTGTACATCTATCAGGACTAGACACATTTTATCCCCGCGCTATTCTTGTTTAACGTCCGAACGTCAATTTTTTGTTAATGCCACTAGACTCTGGAACTCCCTCCCTCGCCACATCAGAGAAATTAGACAGAAAAAGAGATTCTCAACCGAATTAAAATCTTACTTGTCGGCCAATTAAGTAATATGTATCTAATTTTTATTTTTTTTTCCTTGTAATTGTTTTTCTTTTTTCTTTTTATTATTTTATATTTTTATGTGTCAACTTCTTATTGTATTTGGATATTTTAATCGGCCGTTTATATATTTATTTTTAATTGTTATGATTTTCGTTTAAATGTAGTACCTACTCATTGTTTTATTTTAAAATTCAATATTTAGCTTATCACTATTTTAAAAGATAATTTTATCTTAATGTGTAAGCCACCAAATATCTACTTAATAATAATAATAATAATAATATGTAGTATGTATTACGTTGTTAATTAACAAGTGCTCAGTTATCTGAGTACATCTTGAGTGCGTATGATTTTAAACGTAAAATTTGCTGAAATGACTCTGAGATTCTGCGAGATTCGCAATAAACGAGAAAGTTACGTGCGACCCAGTCGTGCACTTTATTTTTTCTTGTTTTCACATAAATATTTGAGAAAAACGCTTACATAAAAGCTGTATAAAATACAAAATTTTTTTTTGATAAACATAAGCTAATAATCACAAAAACAGTTAAAATAGAGCAGCCATATTTAAACTTGTTTAATTAAAAAAAAAAGACATATAAATGTATAATGTTTTCTAAGAACACTAAAGATGTGGGTGTGGAGACTTGTCACTTGGTAACTTCATTTTCGATGACTTATACTTTGAGTTAAAGACGTTAGTGAGATGTGGGAACGATAAAGATAATTAATTACACAATTTTCATATGACTTCTCAAATAGAAATGTGTCAGTCAATTATTTGAGATGAGTTCTATCAGTTCCATTTATCGTAGTATTTTGACAGGTCATAAGAGAAGTCATATGATTTATAGTTTCGTGTAAATGTCACTTATGCTGGGAGACAATTTAGAAAGTAGTAGATGAATAATTATGCTTGACCTAAAAATTTACCAAAAAACTATTAGATAGACACAGAGTATATGTATATTTAAATTGTTGTCACTGGTAGTGAATTTTTACTAAAACAATTGATGTGCAAACATTTTTTAAACACAAATCTTCGGATAGATTTAATGTTAATCGGCGACTTCAATGGACGAACCGGGTTATCGCAAAATAATTGGTCTAGTTTGTTTGTCTCAGCACGTATTGTTAATAAGCAAGAGGTCAGCGATAATAAAAAGTGCCAGAATTTTCATACCAGCAGCTGCCTTTTATTGCCGAATACTGAATGGGAGCTGTAAAGGTGACATCTCCATGGCGAATTATTCTTTTCTACGTCAAAGTCATTAACTATTATTTTCTGTAAAGTTTTGGAGTTCACTCAGCGAGTTTATAGTGACAATGAAAACATTCTCAAATCGTTTGCTTCTCGAGGCAACTTTCAACACGGACAAGCTAAACATAGACATAAATTGATGGAACGAAATCATCAGCAGAATTCTGCAAGGCCGTGAAGGTCATAAACGGAAAGAGAACTGTTATCGCCCCAGGTTTATAAACAAATATTCACAACAACATAAGTCTCAGCATCGCTTTAATATGCAGCCCCTTCAAGGCGCACCATCCGCTTCGTTATCGCTTCGCAGTTTGGGCCTTAGAGCAGCTTGAATTGGACGACGATTTTGGGCGAAAAATCATATTTTCATCTCGGCGGCTACGTTAACAAACAAAATTGCCGCATCTGGAGCTCGGAAACCCGCGCACGTTATTTTCGAGAAACCATTGCATCCCCAGAGACTTGAGTTTCGTGTGGATTGTGAAGTGGTGGCATCATTCGACCATTTTTCTTCAAAAATGAGGTTGGGAACGACGTTTCGGTAAACGGTGGGCGTTACAGAGCCATGTTAACCGACTTTTTTTTTACTGAAATTGAAGACATGGTTAAGCAGAATGGCGCGCCATGCCACAATCGATCGTTTGCGCACCAAATTCCCAAATCGTGTTATCAGCCGTCTGGCGATGTGAATTGGCCGCCTCGGAGCTACGATTTGACCCCTTTGGACTTTTTTTTTGTGGGGAACCGTAAAGGACCGATGTAATGCAACAATCCGGAAACGATTCAAGCGCTTAAGGCCAATATCATCCAAGCAATCCGTGAGCTACAGCCCGAAACCATGCGCTACTGATGCGGAGCTAGCCGAAGCAGCCACTTGAACGACGTTGTGTTCCATAATTAATGGGAATGTTTGCTCTTAGTAATAAAGCCATACATGGAAAAAATCTAATTTTGTTCATTTTATTGCCTTTTTAAAAAAGAAACTTGTATTTGGCTCACCCTTGAATATACTCATTACCTAAGAAGAAAGCCCACGAGAGCCAGGATAATTATTATAACTGAATATCGTTCCTGAATACATCGTCCAAGGTTGTTCCTGCAGTACTATTCAACGACCACCACATGGATTTCCGTCCACCCAACGAAAACGAGTTTAGAATAGAGATATGTATCAAAATTTAAGTTCAACGAGCTCACTTGTTAGGACCGCATCATGCCCAGCCCCGACTTATCTGCAAAATTTGGTAAAAAGAAAGTATGTCAGATAAATGGGACCTCATCATCATTGTGTGCCTATTCACAAAAGGGAGATACCTACTTTTAACTGCGCCAATTACGGAGTAATAAATCTTTTAAATGTCGCACCTAAAATGCTCGGCCCATTTCAGTGCGTATTTTGACAAGGAGAGTCAACCATCGACTAACCATCTTTACACCTCGGCCGAATTTAGGAAAAAACCGAAGGAATTCCAGATCCGATACACACCTCTTTATTGACTTCAAGGTCGCCTATGATACATTGTGTAGGGAGGAATTATACAAGTACAAAGCCAATTAAAATTTCGGTTGGAGAAATCTCGTCAAAGTCGCAAAGAACACCACCGAACTTTTGAAAAGGGTTTAAGACAAGGTGATGAGCTGTTCATACACCTTCATTGGGATCGTTATTATAGCAATTGTACGAAACTGACATATAAACCAACATCAGAGATACAAATTTTTAAAAGTCCGTTCAATAAACTTGTATAATATGCTGATAATATTGACATTGATTATTGAGTTATTGAGTGGCGATCAAGCAAAAAATCACTCTTGCCAATCGCTGTTACTTAGCCAAAAAAAAGCATGTAAAATGTAAAGCTCTCTCTCATAGAACCAAAGAGATATGATACCTTTGGCCCTTCTCGAAAACGGATGAAAACCTCTTGGGGTTTCGATCTAGATAGATAGTTTTCATGGATTGAGTGGTGGAGAAGAAGATTCAACGCGACTAATTTTACAGTCACTGTATTAACACAACAACTCTGCGGATGGATGCAAAATTTTCTTCTGGGAAGATCGATCCAAGTTGTGGTAGATGGTGTATCATCTAATTCGTTTGCTATAAATGCAGGAGTGCCCCAAGGATCTACTCTTTCTCCAACTCTATTTCTTCTCCACATAAACGATTTGCTTGGATCGACAAATAATAATATCTACAGCTGTTCTGTACTCTTATATCCTCCATCTCGAACAGTGGGCCTGTGAATGCGGCTACATCACACAGCCAGAGATGTGAACAAATTGGTTCTCTAAATGATGATCTGGACAAAATCTAGGTAAGACAACTTGGTTGTATTGCTCATACCATTTTCTAGGAAAAACGTATCAACAGTTCCTCAGGTCCAAATGGATGACCATCCAATCCATCCCAAGAGCTCAATGCACCTTCTTGGAGTCACAGTCAATTCAGGAATCACATTTTAGGACCACATATTCTATATCGCAAGATCGGCGTCCGCTAAGTTGAGCTACCTATTTAGAGCAAAGAGGTACTTTAGCCCCAAGCAACTTCTCCTTCTCTACAAAGAACAGTTTAGACCAGGCCTGGAATATTGTTTCCATATATGGAGCTCGGTCCCAAAACATGCACTTAACATACTTGACAGCATACAGAGACGAGCAGTTCGACTTATTAGAGACCCTACACTCACATAGAATCTGCAACCGTTGGTGCACAGAAGACAAGTCGCTGACCTAATGCTTGTTCTATAGGTACTTCCATGGTAGATGTTCCGAGGAACTCAAGGACATTATCCCTCGAAATGCAACTTTTGGGCGCCCCCAAGACAGGCTGCTAATGCTCATGACCATACAGTACACTTGACAACCACGAGGACATCATCTTTCCAAAATTTTGGAACTCGCTTCCTGGAGATATATTTCCAGAAGACTACAATTTGCAGCAATTTAAGTGCAGAACTAACCTACATCTGCAAGCATCTCGGGGTGCTGATGAAGCATTATAGATTCGCCTTTCCCGGGAGAAAAAAAGCGTCATAAAAGTTGCATTTATCAACTTAATCCTATTTTTTTTTTCTACAATATAAACATTCATTCCTTGTGGCATTGGTTTTTCCCAGATTAGCGTGAAAAATATCGTAAAATTATAACAAAAAACTTTCTGTTCGTATTTAAGTGAAACGGAGTGTACGTAATTTTGATGCAGATATCCTCTCTATCTATACTACACCTACAACACTTCTAAAAAATATATTTTCCTAAGTCTAAGTCATTCAATTAAAAAACTAGTTGGTCCAAAGTTTTTTAATGACATAACCAATTTCGCAGCAAGTCCTTTTCGATTTCGATAAATTTGGAGCTCGATTTGCCACCGTGTACGCCAACATAATATACAACTTATAATTGTACACATCATATTATAGTATGTACTACATGCCAATTATTATTTTACTTCGTTTTATCGAATTACACAAATACGAGCTTAGGTATATATTCATTAGGAGTATAGTTCGTCTAGAGAGCCATGATTTTTTTTTTTTTATATAATTATATTGTCTGTAACTCTGTAAGTGGCCACATATGGTTATCCACCCCAATCAAACTACAAGTTGTATTCCTTGTGTCTGACCCACAAAAGAAATGGTCTATAGAACAATCCATGGCGAGAAGTAGGGTAGGGTTGGTTGCACTTGTTCCAATCGCAGGAAATTAATGTTTATTTAGCCACAAATTACTTCCGGTCACGACAAACTAACTCAAGTGGCATATTAGTAAATGTGAGCAGCCACTGCATGCATGTTCATTTACACGTTTACCCAGACCACATGTATGTCAATTGTAGGTATGTATGTCGTCATTCGTCTTGACCAAAGCATAATTTGCGGTCCTGCAATGACATTTCATTATGCTTGCATGTGTCGATATTAAAAAAGGTGCGTTGGTACTGCACAGCTGAACATAAGGCTAATTTTTCTCAATCGAAAAATAGCCAAATAGTATTCACCTTATGTTGTTATTTTTGTTAGATTTTTTGTATACTTCAATTGGGGGCGAACAACTGTTGACAGGACAGGACACACGACGATCAAAGTCTTTTTGAAGGGAATTCGTCCACTAGCTACATACTCATCATTTCGGGGGTAGGTACTGTTTTTAGACAAGTGTGAAGAAGAACTTTTATCAACAAACTCCCCACACACACAAATACTTACTGGTAATTGATGTGAAACTGACACATCAGGCCGAAGATTTTGTCAATTTGTGTCCCATTCCTGAGGGGTATGGGAAATATCTGGAAAAACAAAGTTAAGCACTATAAAAAATGTCTATGGATACATTTCTTTCACCCACATAACATGTCCGCCGGCAGATTGTTAGATGCTGCCGCAAAAGGAAGAGAGAGAGAAAGTTGGCCTCATTAAAAATTGGCCAGACATCTCATAAATATTTCAAGGTCCTCTTTGCTGAAGCGCCCCTTATTTCTAGCTTGATAGATGACGAAAGCCATCGGTTTTTAGCACTCGTCGAGTGCGCTGCCATACATAGAAGATATATACTATTCGTCGGTATATACCTCCTGTATATGTCGGTAAAAATTAGTCCTACATATATGTACCTAGATACATTTATTCATATTGATTGCTCACGTGACTGTGTTTAATGCAGCTTAAAAAAACAAGCTATATTCGTTTTTATATTTAGATTAAAGTTTATGGAACTTTGTGCACTTAAGGGGTGTTTGACGTTTATTGTTGGCGGCGAATACAATTTTTTTTTTCTGTGTAGAGTATTGTAACCTTGCAATTAATAAATTATTTGCTTTCCATATACGAAATACGACTCGATATGATGAAACATTAAAAAGGCTATACTATAAATAGAAGTTTGAATAAATAACTGTGGGCCTAGACAAATGGAATGGGACCTCTGACCAGACCATGACTTGTGTCTATGTAATCAGTGTTCAGGTCAGGTTAGCCTTTTAATTATAAATGAATTGGTTGATTTTTTTGGAAATCTAAAATCGATGGGCCATACCACTCCATACTTATAATAATTTTCAACCTTCACCTTAAATATTATATTGTGTGTCAGAATAGATAATATTTTCATAATTTTTATCGTTATTGTGAACTCTTCTATATTTAAATCTTCGAAATGTAAAGGAGTCTTTTTTGTAATGTAATACTTTTCTTATTTAATGGACTAGTATAGGTTATGGGTACAATGAAAACCTGGAACTTAAAACACAACTCAAAAAAAGTGAATCTCTACAACTGTTACACAATTTACCTAACACAAAGTTACTCAGTTCAATGCTGATTTCAAGACCAAGTGTGGACAAATTTAAGAGGCATTTGCAAGACTTGTCGACTTGTCGCGTTGTGTTATAGGCAATAGGACCCTGGGCATTAGTCGTCTTCATCCACGAAAAAAGAATTTGGCAGTCTTTCGAAAACATTTGTGAGCTGAGTGCCAGTGGTTATTTCAGCTTCCCAAAAGAAAACAAAATGTTGACGCTTCGTTTTCCATTGATTTCACTCGGGGATCCACTCACACTGAAATCCAATGGAGCAAAAAAGCTGCTTCTGTTCAATTCCACTCATGGAT
The DNA here is from genome assembly GCA_949372485.1 of Cheilosia soror. Lineage (NCBI taxonomy): Eukaryota > Metazoa > Arthropoda > Insecta > Diptera > Syrphidae > Cheilosia > Cheilosia soror. Next base: position 39,164,885 of record OX443563.1, read on the forward strand.
TGGTGAAATGTCAAAAATTAATCTATGACTGCTGACAGCTGTCTGTATAAGTGCATTTCTGTAAGTGCTTTTGACAGAAGAGTATTTGAAGGCATTTTGTTTTTATTAATTCGTTATGGGCACCGTGCGTCTGTAATAAGGTTAAGATAATGCGCCAACTTAATTTTTCTATCCATAAATATGTTTAAAATATGGCCGCATGATATACTCACGCTTATTTTCAGATTCGAATGAATAGTCAATTCGAAGGAATGTCTCCATTCGTTCAAATGAATTTAATGTAGGTATAGGTATGTATTTCGACATTCTAACGAATAATATTCGTTATCGAAAGATGTCATAAAATAAACTCAAATTAATTCTCAGCTGTTTCAGATTTCTGTTTTATATAGAGTGACCATTCTTTTGGTTTTTGTTGAGACTCTGTTTTGGTAAAATGTAATAAATATTCAAAATTTCAACAAATTATTGAAAAATAAGTGCTAAAAATATCAAAATTGTTTAGGTACAGTGATATCTTGTATAAGTCGTGTATGCTGAAATACTACAATGCATTATTAGTAATATTTTATCGAGATAAAATAAATTTTATTATTAGCTCATAAAGAATATTTTTTTTCATTTTTTATTAAATTCCATCGGTCTGTCCGATGCTTTAATACCCTCCACTGGTTAAGAGGTATGCAAAATGTTTGCCGTGTGAGTTAGTATTTATGGTTTTCTATGGGAGGTACCAGAACTACTTTACCGACATAAACCATTTTTCATACCAACCTGACGACGGTAAAAAGAAGTCCTCTCACAAAATTGCATTCGCCTAAGTCGATTAGTTTAGACGCTATCGTGTTTTCAACAGACAGACAGACATTCAACTTTATGTGTCTCCGTTGATTGCTTCTTGGCGTTACAAATGTAATGACAAAGTTAATAGGGGAATGGGCCATAATTCTGGATTTCAAAATACTGTATCGACAAAATTCTGTATTTTTTTTTGAAAATACTGTATGAACAAAATTTTGTATTTCAGAATTCTGTATTTCAAAATGCTGTATATCCAAAATGCTGTGTATCCAAAATGCTGTATATCCAAAATGCTGTATATTCAAAATACTGTATGTGCAAAATTCTGTTTTTCGAATAGCTGCTTATACCCAATTCTATTTTTTGAAAGTGTTTGCATAAGAAAAAGCAAGCTGTAATATAACTTTTTAAATTTATTGGAAAAAAAACAAAAATTGGAAATCATTTAGGAACATAATTTAACAAAAACATAACAGTAAACTTAATACTTCAAAGAAATTTAATAAACAATAAACATAAAAATAACAAATTAGCATAACAGAATTATTTAAAACAAAAGCAAACTTTTTTATATTCGCCTTATATAAGCAACGTTGCTTAAATCGGGCCTCTTTCGCATAATACGTCGAATTCTCTTGTTTTTAAGTATTGTTTTTTTGTTTTTTTTAATGTGCTCCCCATTCCTAACCCTTTCCACCTGTGCTTTAGTAAAAATTAGCTCCTTTTTCAGGTCGCTGATAAGTTTATACAGGCCCGGCTTTTTCCTCCCAACCAAGACTTTTAATCGGCGATGCCATGCCTCAACGCTGTTTTGGGTCCTCGGAAACACTTCTGTTCTTGTTTTTGAACTTTCAAAAACAGACCAAAACATCGGTTTATGTCTTCCCAGTATATAGTTTTTCTCAAACCAGGATGCCAATTTCAAAATATCATCATCTTCAAATGTATTTAAAAAAAATGGTTTTGATAATGTAAAAAAGTGCGCACTTTTTTACATTATCAAAACCATTTTTTTTAAATACAGAATTTTGATATACAGAATTTTGAAATACAGAGTTTTGTTCATACAGAATTTTGAAATACAGAGTTTTGTTCGTACAGAATTTTGTTCATACAGAATTTTGAAATACAGTATTTTGAAATACAGTATTTTGAAAACAGAATTTTGACCATACAGTATTTCAACCCCAACCCAGTTAATAGGTATACCTTCCTGTGGAGGGTATAAAATCACTCGCGACAGAATAGCTGAATAATTATAACAATAAAAACGTATTGATTTACTTAATTATTTTTTTATTGTTTCAAGTGCCAGTTGATAGTTCTCAGGTTTCATTATTTCCCTCCACTCCACTAGCCTGACCAACACTTCCTTTTGCTCGCGGTTATTCCAATTGGAATGCATCCTATATAAACAAAGGCTATAGGTATTTCTTTATTCTATACAGAGCAAATAAATATTTACTACTCACAATATTGTAAATTAATCTATTCGCCAGGAATATGGAGGAAAACAAAAGCAGTCGCTGTTTAAGCAACAGAAAATTGCACACGAATAAAAAATGACATTATGTTTCGAACGATTAGAATGTCAAAATACGATCAACATTCGAATGACAAATGAACTTTCTATTCGTTAGAATGTCGAAATACAGATTCTTCAAATTCGACAAACATTCGAACGAATTCGAATCTCAAAATAAGCGTGACTAACAAAAAATCTAACTATGTTAGATGGAGCCTTCCACCCAATAGAATGCACTATGGATGGTTCTATACTGCGTTATTCAGACCGATAATTCTATACGGCATAGTTGTGTAATGGGCGGCCTTTGATAAAATCTCCAATCTAAAGGTCCTAGAGAACCAATGGGATTCACGAAATGTCCTAAACACGACAAATCAATATAAATATTTATTCACATCAGCTGGTTCTAAAACACTGGAAGAAGTTGGCGCCGGTGTCTTCTCAGAGAACTATAAATATCTGCACCTCTCCTTCTGTCATCCAAAACACTGCAGTGTTTTCCAAGCCGAAATCGCAGCTATTAGTCAAACCACAGCGTGGCTTTATGGTCACTGTACACTCTGCCATTCCAGGGAACTGTGCAGCAGAATAAATTCCGAAAACTCTGGGTGGTTTCATTTCCCTTTCAATATACCCAATTTCGCACATATACTGCAAATCTGACAGTAAACCCAAGCCCCCCCCCCCACACCCATACGTATTAAACTATTGAATGTGTACTAAGTTCCCATAAGAAAGTGGACTTAGCTCCCACCTTAAATGGGAACTAAGTCCACTTCACGAAAGTGGAACTGCGTCCCTCAGTGGATTTAGTTTTCGGGGACTTATTTCCCTGCACCAGCAAAACCAACCGAACGATACATTTGACCGTAAAACCTTAGCCCGTATTCACAGAAGCCCGTAAATAAACATTTTCAAAAAGCCCAGATTTTTTACGGGCTTGCACTCATTACAAATCCTTCAGTGACCACCAGGCAGGTATAGATTACAGTGGTCATTTATTTTACGGGCATATGATTTAGGTACGGGTTTTTGGAAACGGGCTTTTGTATTGCAGTCAAACGTACTCAACCCCAAAACCAAGTATAATCCACAGGTAAAACTTTCGGATAGTAAGGGACTTTGTCTACCTTGGCCCCGATCTAAACCGCACAAAAAAGACATCAAATCAGAAATCAAACGAAGAATTACTTGTAAATAGCTGTTTCTTTTGCTAAAGACGACAATTATTGAGTAGTAAGAAACACTCCATCTCCCCAGTCCTGCTGTATGGCACAGAAGAACGGACATTGGTGAGGATACGAATCTTTTTGGACGTAAGATTCTTCGAATGATTTCCGGCTCCGTTTGCGTTTAACACAGACAGACATCGACCTGGTCAGAAAAGTGCGAATCAGACGTCTAAAATGGCTGGGACACTAACGTTTCGGCCCGAAGAGTCTTTGACTTCAACACAGTGGGGCAACACAATGGAGGAACATTCCTGATTACTAACTACTGGAATTTCGAGAGAAATCGTTTCAAGTTTATTGGAAAAAGTGTGAATGCTAATGATTGAGCCGCAGCATGCAACAATTCTACATTTTTGAATGAATTTTTGAATGAAAACACTTTAAATACCTACCTTACCTACCTATTTTAAACCGTAAAGTCGACAGATAATTTTGCTGAATTACTTCTTCAGTGTAATCAATTACAAGCTCTGAAAGAAAAATCTTAAAAGTTAGTCATAAATTATACTTAACGCTCATTTATCTTAATTTATATTATATTACTGCCTCAAAAAAAAAAAAAAACAATTTCCATTTGTATAGGCATTTGTTCATGACTTGCGAGAGCATATTTCATAGAAGTCTATAAATTAAGGACATCACCTGACCTTTCACAATCCCAGAAATATACAAAGAAAGAATGAAACAAAATAAAAATATCACTCTAGTATAAGCTTACGTTGTTCTCCTTCTGTTTTGATTAAAATTTATTTTCTTTTCTCTAGGGTGACATATTTGCCGGACTGAACGATGGAATTCTCAGCAGAGCAGAGGCATTAGCAGCTGTCGATATAGGAAAACATCAGACTTCACATACACATGCCCATTCGCAAATGCCCTCACAGATAAAACATGATGTCATGTACCACCATAGCATGGGTGGGCCTCCGCAAAGACCATTACAGGTGATTTACTTGTTACTGTATGATTCAATTTTTTTTTGTTCATGAAACCACTCAACCAATTTGTGACACACGAGTCGATAATTTGATCAGGAATAGTTTTTGGTTGATAATTTTATTAGCTTCACGCACTTATACACTCATAGATCCGGTATTGCCTAATCAGAGACACGATTTCTGACGCATGCACATCCCCGCGACGACTGTCACGTGTCATTACTCAAGGGGCATCGCAGACAGAGACAACCCTTCGGTCGTCAGCCCAAACGACTAAGGAAAACGCCCTATTTCAATTTAAATATAACACAGGTACTTGAGCGTCAAGGGCTTTTGCATTGTCTTGAACTTCATGCAACGTGGATTAGATCAATTCGAGTCACACTTATGGCTGGCTCCCTTGAAACAAGTGGAGAGTTGAAAATCCAACAATTTGCCAGTGGTTTTTCGGCTCATTTGAAAAATTAACAGCAAGGCAATACACTTAGCTACAAATTCAAATTGCTGTATAGCGCCCCTGTAGGTCTTACGTATATCTATCATCCATTAAACATTGAAAAATTAAAGTCGGTTGAAGGGAACAGCTTAGTGGCTGCAATAAAGGCGCTGCGCTACCCCCTCATGAGAAACGTCAATGTAAAACGACGACACGACGATGGCGAGGACTATTTTTTGAAGTGTGTTTTGAGCAATGGGAAATTGTTTAATTGTTTCCATTTGTACTAACAAGAAAACAACACTTAGGGCTGTTTTGTCACAGGGAGGGTAGTGGACGAAATAAGGCTGCACAGGGCGCAAACAATAACGACTTATTTTCAATTAGGGAGCGTTCACCGACACGTGATGTATATGTGATGGGTAACAAGTGCATAAGCACATGGGACTTTGGAATAACAATTCAGATTGGACTGGTTTTTTTTGTGTCTTTTGTGTTTGCAGAAAATTGCCCAAAATATGTCAAACAAATAAGTTTTTTTTTTACTGAAATTCAGTGTGCTTTATGTAGATTTATTTATAAAGTGGCTTGACATGCGTATCCAAATAACGTTTATATTGACATGTTTGTATGTACACATCAGATGTGAATAACATATTAAATGTACCCATTTTTTGACAATGTATTCTTTTCTAACATGAACATGACATAATGTTTCTCGCTAAACATGACATAATGTTTCTCGCTAAACATTTTTTGTTTGAAAAAATGTTCTCAACTCCAACTTTTAAAGCATTCAAATAAATACCCGGTTATAAAATTATATTAATAGTTTTATTGCAAGTATTTAAAAGGTCTCCCATAATTCACGCAACATTTTAATGGTACAGTGATGCCAACGCAAAAAAGATAACAATGTGACAGCTGACAGTTCGAGGTTAATAAAAATGGAGCTCAATACGAAAGAACAACGCATTTTTATTGTTGAGCAATATTTTAAAAACAATGACGGTTTGTCAAAATCATTTCGAACAAAATTATCTTCAGTGATGAAGCTCATTTTTTTTATCTTACTGGCTCGTTAATCGTCAAAATTGTCACATTTGGGGTTCAGAAAACTCACGAGTAATTGATGAGAAACAAATGCATCCAAAACGAGTGACTGGACTGTTTGGTGCGGATTTTGGGCTGGAAGCATTATCGGACCATTCTTCTTCGAAAATGCAACTAGTCAGGCAGTAACAATTTATGGTGTTCGTTATCGTGACATTATAAACCCAGTTTTTAGTGCCCGAATTACAAGATATGGATGTGACCAACATGTGGTTTCAACAAGACAGTGCCAAAATTTTGTTTTGCAAAAAAGAGGTCAGCTATCGGCAATTAAACATGTTTTTATGTTTTGCTTTGGTTTTTATGTTTCGTTTCATTTGGTGTGTATTGTGCCATAAGAAAGCCTGCAAGACAAGGACGAGAAACAAGAAAACACGTTTTGCTTTATAAAATGTGTTTTCAACCTAACTTTGCATGATAAATTGACGACAAAGTAAATACAAAAAATACTAAAATGGTAAATTCTGTCACTTACGTGTCATTTTTGAATTTTATTTTGTGGAAAAGTTATTCTTAAGCTACGATTATACGGTCATGTGTGTATCAAAGTAGGTGTATTGCAAAATGCATAATATGTTCGCTTAATCAAAGCGGCCCATAGACACTACACTTGTGTCTGCTGACACCGGTGTGGCATCCAGCCATACACATCACACCGATTAAGATACCGACACCAAAAATCAAAAACTTTTGATTTTTACTCGCTTCGTGTCTAACACCAAAATCGGTGTGCGCAACTGCGCACCAGGCACCAGCACCAGCCCACACACAGCACACATTTCCGTACACCGATAAAGGGCAGACACAAGTGTAGTGTCTATGGGCCGCTTAGGTGACAGACATAACACAAGCGAGCGATAGCCGCATGACAGGCAATTACACATAATGACACGGTGACAGGATTTCATTCTATAGGTACTGCAGATGACATGCAGCACATTTACGCGAAGTTGGTCCGAGGTACCTCTAGCGCTATTCACGACCACTGTAAAATTCGTGCACAGTGTTACGCTTCGGACGGAACTCGAGTCACGCTGTCAAAACGTTGGTCATTTAATCCCAACACCATTGACAGAACACACATTCATTCAAATCAGATATTTTTTCGTGACATTCCAATCGCGTCAGGGTTAAGTTCGGTCGTTATGGCGACGCGACATTAGCATGTCACGAAATAACATAATTTTTGGCATATCTATATTATGTTATCATTGCTAATACCTAGTTTTTTAGTCGGCTCTCAAATTGAGGCAATATTAATAAGCAACTGGCAATAGGAAACACGCAATATTATCGCTTACATTAATTATTTTACTTTGATTTAAATTAGAGGTCTCACATGAAAGCAATTCAATATCGGTTGAACGAAAAATAACGAAAAATATTGCTGGCGCACGCATGTTGAAAAGCGATAAATATTGCTTGGTATAGTAGCAATATTTGTCATTAGTAACACGTGTCGCTAGACGTTTGTCCATACTACGTTTTATTAGTTTTTTTTAAAAATATATTGGACGATCCAATTTCAATATAAAGTTCGTAGAAATAGTGGAAAAATATCCCTCATAGCTAGAAATTTCTGGCAATAATGTTGCTTCAATGAAGTTGCCTATTGCTTATTGACAATTGCTTTGTGGCTTATTGATTGTTGCCTCTAACGTGAGAGCCGTCTTATTTCTAACTTGTGTTCGGAATAATGCAGGGCATATATCTATTTATTTAACTAATCATTATTGATCTTACATAGAACAGTTATTAAATTTTTTTTAGATACTAGCTGTACCCGCCTGGCTTACATTGCTTAGGTTTTAGATAATAATGCTCTTTCGTAAAATGCAAAAAATTACAATAAAACGATTTTCTGGAACTTTCTTTCTGTCTAAATCTGAAATACGAACAAAACAAAAAAAAAATCATAACCGGCCCAGCGGTTATCGAGTTAGGTATAACGTCATCGAGTTTCACCTCATAGAAGATGTTTTTTGTATGGGAGGTGCCACGCCCCTTTGTTCAATGTTGACCAATCTTTACGGGAACGCTCCCGGGTCAATACCTAAGACTGTCTATAAGTTTCCGTTCAATCGATTTGGCGATTTTTGAGATAGGTATGTATAAGATTTTGAATCCTTTTTTTATGGGAGGTGCCACGCTCCTTTGTCCAATTTTGACCAATCTTCACAGGCGCACTCCAATACCTAAGATTACGTAAATTTAAGCTGAATCGAGTCGGTGATTTTCAAGTTTAAAGTAGCCGAACACAAATCACGATCCATTTTTATAGATATAATATACAGGGTGGCCCAAATACAAACATTTACAAATGCATACAAATGAACAAAATTTAATTTTTTCCATATATTATGGCTTTATTAATAAGAGCAAACATTCCCATTAATTATGGAACACAACGTGCGTCGTTCAAGTGGCTGCCTCGGCTGGCTACACAGTAGCGCATTCTAAAAAAAATAGTTGGCACAACAGGCGTGTAGACACCCAAGGCATAGCTTCTCACAACCATACGTTTGTGTGAGTGTTTGGGACGAATGGATGGGATCTACAATTTAATGCCGAATCCGAACGGCTGAATTGAAAAGCTTTTTCAGGACAGTTATACTCTCGGATGTTTGTCAGACGTTCGCGAGAGGTGGCGCAGTAGAAAAAACCTTAAGATTTAATTTGTGATTTTCTGGGAATCGAACCTGGTACCCCTCGTTCAGTAGTCCAGTCAAGTCTGTCAAGTCAATCCAATTTTCCAAGACATTGTTGATGGTTTCGGGCTGTAGGTGTAGCTCACGGATTGCTTGGATGATATTGGCCGTAAGTGCTTGAATCGTTTCCGGATTGTTGGCATAACATCGGTCCTTCACGGTTCCCCACAAAAAAAACTCCAAAGGGGTAAAATCGCTGCTCCAAGGCGGCCAATTGACATCGCCGAGACGGCTGATAACACGATTTGGGAATTTGGTGCACAAAAGATCGATTGTGGCATGGACTGTGTGGCATGTCGCGCCATCCTGCATGAACCAGAGGTCGTCCAAATCCATGTTTTCAATTTCAGTAAAAAAAAGTCAGTTAACATGGCTCTGTAACGCCCACCGTTAACCAAAACCTTGTTCTTAGCCTCATTTTCGAAGAAAAATGGTCCAATGATGCCACCACTCCACAATCTGCAAAAATCTGTCACTCTCTGTGGATGTATTGACTTCTCGACCACGGGGACCATGAGTGTTGTCCACTAGCATACCAGTCTGACGAACTTTTTGAACAAACTTGTGTACAGCAGGCGCGGTGGGTGCTTCTTTTCGGTCAAAACTTCTTTTCAAAAAACTCCACTGTTTAGTCTACACAGCACTCACTTTGGAAATAAGTTTTCATTTTCTTTTCCTTGGTTTTATCTGGTTATTCCGCCGTTCTCTTGGAAATAGGCAAAATCTATTTAAAGTATTTTTGAAGGAGAGCTTATAGATGGGACACGCACATTATGTTATTGCCAAATGTATTTTGATTTTTGTTGTTTTTTTTTCACTTTTTTCCTAGTCATTCACATCGATTTTCAAGCATTCCATGAAATAGTCAATTCAGAATTTGTTTTGTTTCGGAAATGTCAAAATTTAGCGCCCATTTAATGTACCACACAATTCTTTCGTGAGCTAAATCAATGGAGACTTATTCTGGGCCGAATATAACAAAATTGTTATACCCTAGTGACATTTAGTGTGTGGTGTGTCCCATCTATACTAAGAATTTAGCGTACAGAACAGGATACTGCTTTGCTAAACTGCCTCGCTAAATCTTATTTTTGTAGACATTTTTGTTTGGGAGATAAAATTTGAGCACGTTGATGGTTCACAACTTACGAGCAGGTGAAGTTGCACACCTGGAAAAAGGCAAAGATCAAGTCAAAAAAATGTTTGTGTGCTTCGGCAGGTACATTTACTTGAAACCCGTCTTACGACTCTAATAGTCACAACCCCCATTCTGCATCATCGCACATGATAGGAAAATAGCCTCTAAATATCGACTTCACAGTTTCATAATCATTCACAAGCACACAAGGTAAGCAACATAATTCTTAATTAGCATAACCCATTATGATGTAGAATGAATACAAATTATTATCACATGTCAGCAATCTAGTAGAACTTTTTATCTGGGGGATGATTTGAATTTGACATGCCGAATGCTCCTGTCAAAATTGAACAAGTGATCCAGATACTCGTTATCATGTCTGTACAAAAAATCACTTTACTTCCAAATTGCATTCTAATGGACATATGTTGTTAAACTTTAGTTTTACCAGGGTATTCCTTCCAAAAAAACATTACAGATATTATACCCTTAAGTGCAGTTTCATGTGTTCCACATTAATGAATATTATTCGAAAGTAATCTGTTAAAAATATACTGTATACACTGTATCTCATCCCCATTTGTCGGTATAGCATGTGTTGCGTACGCACCCTTCTTTTTCTTGCTGCAAATTTACTCAAAGCCAAAACAATCCCTTGTGTCGGAAAATTTAAAACAATACAACTAGCATCGACAACATGTTAAGTACATGTACTCGTCCATCTACCTACTCTATATCAACACAGTTTCCAATCTATAACCCTAGATGTTATCGGGCATTAAAAGTGAAAATCCAAAGGGAAAGTGCACATTACTAACGCAAAAAAGAACAGCAAATTGATCGTATTAATAAATATAACTGGTTCATCCCGATTCCCGCCCATATAATCAACTTAAAGATTAGAACGATTTTCCATATCGAAACTACTCGGCTTCGCTGCTTGCCATTTTATGGCAATGAATACGATTAACTATCTCCCACGGGGTTAGCGCAACATCGAGTATTGCATATCAAAGGCGACCCCTTATTGAAAATCTCTCAATATGGTCTGGATTCAACCACTGGACTGGTGTTTGCAGATTGTGCACCCCCTAAATAAAAATAAATCATAATACGCTTTTCTTAACATGCGTACAGGTTATAACCCTGCGTAATATGCGTTGAATAGAAAGCAGGGATGAAACAAAACATCAGGGACAAAGACAAGTCTTGAAATTCAGATTTCTTTCCCATTACACCGATCCGATACGATACGATACGAGATATAGGATTCGCTTACCCTCACATATTGATATGGTTCCCAAAAGACAGAGGCGGATCCATATGGGCAGGATGAGTGCTTTTTGTGTAGAAGTCATGTACCGCATTAACAACATGTTAACCCCGGAAAAACTCAAGGTTGAAAAACTAATACAAGATTGCTAACCAACAGCGGGGTGATAAAATGAGGAGATGCAGAGTCGATTACGTGGGCAACCCCAGTGGCAATTTGTTGTGTTTTTATTTTTATTATATTGTATAGGTAGATACATTTTCTACCCTTCATCTTTTGTGTGCACTTTTCGCAAGTAGGTACGTACACACCCCTTTTGAGATAAGTATTTCAATTTTGTTGTTTATGTTTCATAATAGAACAACAGATGGTTTACGCAATCACAATGATACACGATATTTATCCATAAAGGATATTTAGATACTGTTGTAAGTATTTTATACAATTTAGACTGGATTTGTTGATTCTGTCATTGGATATAGGCGTACGATGATGTTACACTCGACAGTGGACTGCGAATTTCGTATAGTTCCTTATAACTTGTTTTATAGACGGATATTCTATGTCCGGTTGAAAATATATGCGTCCTTAAGATCAGATGGTATTATCTCTTCTGACACCCAGTTTCACAATGGAAGTTTAAACTCCACTTTGGGTTTAAACTTCAGTTGTAGAATTAATTCGGTTTGAAAGTTTCGTTTAAATTTAAACCTTGAACAGAGTTCATTGTGTAGTTTAGGATAAACGACAGTATTCTGCCGTTTAAAACTCAGGGGGTCAAAAATTCGTGCATACGTTTAGGTATCTGTCAAAAACTCCAATTTCATGCGAAAGACTGAAATTTGCAATTCTCAAAATCCGCATACGAGAATTTCTCTTCGAATGTTACTCGTCTCATCGTCTGCCTTTTCTAGGCGGATTTGCTTCCCGCATCCGGAATTGTGAGTTTGGCACTTCGAATAACGATTCATTCATTCATTCATTCATTTTCAATGGTCCGCTTGTCCATTAAGTGGGTCGCGGGTGTAGGTTGCTCAAGTGGACCCTCCATAGCTCTCGATCCTCCGCCATCGACTCTAAATCATCAAGGGCAATCCCCATACGGGTATAGGAGAGATTATGGACTTGATCTAACCATCTCATCCTTGGTCTACCTAGAGGACCCGATGGTACGGATTCCATAGCACGTCGTGGAATCCTGGTCGGGTACATGCGTTTAACATGACCAAACCACCGAAGCATGGATCGCTCCGTCCGGAGAAGTAGCTGCTCGACATTGAGTTCCTCACGTATTCTGGTATTTCTGATGCGATCTCTACGGGTCACACCAGCAATACTACGGAGAAATCTCATTTCGGCAGCTTGTATCCGCGATCTTATTCTTTCGGTCATTACCCAAACCTCATGACCATAGGTGAGAGTTGGAACAAACACCGAATTAAAGACTGACAACTTAGCTTTGACACCAAGTTCAGTCCTCCTAATAACAGAATGACCAAGCTGTCTCAAAATTGACCCAGCCTGACCAATCCTACAGGAAAACTCGGCATTGCTCCTTCCATCACTCGTGAATAAGACCCCGAGATACTTAAACTTCTCCACCTGTTTCAATGGGACTCCACTAACATGCAGAGTGCATTGAACAGGCGTTCTGGAGACGATCATCACTTCAGATTTGTTCACGTTTACCTTCATCTCAGCTTCAACACAGACGGCTACAAACCGATCGAGTGCGCGCTGAAGTTCAGTCCGAGAGGATCCAAGGATGACCAAGTCATCAGCGAATAGCAAATGACTTATCCTCAGATCTCCCAATTCGAAAAGTTCCTCGCCAAGACTGCGCTGTAACATCCAGTCCATATAAGTAATGAAAAGGAGGGGAGACAAGACGCACCCCTGACGAAGTCCAACGCCCACGGTGAAAGGTATTGATTTAACGCCGTTTACCCGAACACAGCTTTTACAGTTTGTGTAAAGAGATTGAATGGCTCCGAAGAGAGAACCATCAATTCCATACTCCTGTAATACACTCCAGAGTTTCCCTCGAGGGACTCGGTCATATGCTTTCTCCAAATCTACGAAGCAAGCGTAAACAGGTGTAGCATACTCCCAAGCCTTCTCAAGTACCATTCTGAGAGTGAATAACTGGTCGGTTGTGCTTCTGCCGGGACGAAAGCCGCACTGCTCATCTCCTAATCGTGCCTCGACCACAGCTCTGCAATGCGTTTCCAGCACCTTGGCAAAGACTTTTCCGGGGAGACTTAAAAGTGATATACCCCTGTAATTGGAGCAATCCCTTTTATCCCCTTTCTTGAAAAGGGGCACAATCACCCCAATCTGCCAATCGCTGGGAGTTTCGCCGCATTCCCAGGCCACTTTAATGACACGAGAGAGCCATTTGACTCCCTCTTCACCTAAGGCCTTTAGCATTTCTGGCCGGATTTCATCCACTCCGGCAGATTTGCCAGCTTTTAGCGATTTGATCGCAAAAGTGACTTCCTCTACCGTGGGACTATTTTCCGCCCTGCTTAAGGCGATAGATGTGTCATCCTCAATGCCCTGGATTGGATTGAGCAATTCGGAAAAGTGCTCGCTCCATCTGCGCAAGATGTCCTCCTCATTAGAAAGAAGTGTACCATCTTTGGATTTGACTCCTTCGATAATGTTCCACTTCCTTCCTCTAAGACGGCGGATGGTCTGCCAGAACACCTTGCTTGCAGATCTGTGATCGCGGTCCAATTTTTCGCCGAACTCCTTCCAAGAATGGTCTTTGGCTGCTTTAACAGCCAATTTGCAAGTTCTTCGCGCCTCAATGTACCGGTTTCGAGAAGGAGAGTCCCCCAAGTGAATCCACACCTTGAAAGCCTTCTTCTTCTCTCTGATGGCTTCTTGAACTCCGGGCGTTTTAAACCACGCAGTTCTTTTCTCACCACCAGCCGCCATACCGAGCCGCTTCACTCCGCAAACATGTCCTGCAGAGGCAATAACTGCTGTTGAAAACAACTGCCATTCTTCCTCTACATTCAATGGAACATTTGGAATTTGTTCAAACCTTTCAGATACCTGCCGTGCAAATTCCTCCCGTATCTCATCGTTCTGTAGCCTTGGTTCTTGGTTTACGCTTTGGCAGGATAGGTATTTGATCGTTGAGATACAATTTGCACAACACCAGGTGGTGATCAGTTGACAGTTTAGCCCCTCTCAACACACGAACATCACAAACCATCCTTTTAATACACGATGGTACCACAAAGGAATCTATCAGCGATTTCTGCTGCAGACTTCGACGGTAACATGTGTATTTATGGATATCTTTGTGTGGAAAGAAAGTGTTCATAATGGACATTCCATTTGAACAACAAAAGTCCAACAACTTCTCTCCGTTCGCATTCTGATCGGGGTCACCGTGTTTCCCAATCGCGCTGTCCCATGTCGAGAAATCCGCACCCACGTGAGCATTGAAATCACCCATCAGGATATAAGAATCCATATCTGCAACCTTTTCAAGGGCTGCATCAACTTCATCCAAGAAGGCTGCGTACCCCGACTCCAGATTCGGTGCATACACCTGCACCAGAGCTAGGGTTGATATTTCAAGTTTTAGCTTTAAGATCGCAACTCTCCCTCCTAATGGAATCCACTCCAATACTCTGCCTGACAGCCTGGGACTTGTGAGTATCCCCACTCCCGCCTGAGCAGACATTGAAGGTGCTACTCCCGACATGAAGAGTTTCCACCCATCTGCAAACTGCAAGGTCCACAGTTCTAGAAGCCCTTTGCTTTGTTGAGGAAACACCAACTATATCTAGTCGATATTTAACAGCCTCCCCAACAAGCTCCAGGTCTTTTCCCGTGAGCGAAGAGATGTTCCACGTGCCTATCCTAAGTCGATGCCGTTGTCGAGTAACCGAAAGTCCACTCATGCCCCTATTGGTGCATAGCGCATCCACCCTCTGACCCCCATAATGGTTTGCGAAACCATTGACAGGAAGCTCGTAGCCGTTTCGGGTTAAACCCGGCCGACTGCCGAGCGTGACAAGCCGACCACCAGACGCTCGCAAACTGCCACCCTCCAGGCCTGGCTCCAAAGGGCGCCCTATTTTGACAGGCTTGGCAATATCCGAGGCTCGCTTTCGTCGATTTGTCATCATTGGGTGTGTGCTTCGTTAGCCATGTCTAGGTGAACCTAGACATGTTGCCCGCCCCCCCCTCACGGGGAGGTCAGCTACATGAGGGGGCTCGAATCGAATAACGATTTGATTTTTAATTTCCGGGTGAAATAATTTATTGTAAAGTAAAACCAATTAAAATGGAAGGAAAACAAAAGAAAAATACCTGTCATGTGACCAACGACCCAAAACAGGCACTTGTTGAATTCGTTGAAATGAATCCTGCCATTAAAACAGAAAAATACTCGCAAAATGTTACCCACAAGTATGCCAGCTTAAAGTGGGAAAAGGCTGTTCAGTATTTCAATTCAATTCCCGGATCTAGTAAAGATTGGCAAAGTTGGAGAAAGCTAATTTGATTCATATTTGGAAATATAAGTAGGTTCATAATTATGTACTATAGTAGTGGAAGTTCCCATAAAAACACTATATTATTTTATACATAAAATATTGCAAATACTGCATCGGATATCAATCGCACCTATAGCGATTTTTAAGCTTTTTATTATGCGCATGGTTAACATTTTTTTTATAATTTTCACCTAATCTTAAAAAGTAGTGTATAACTGTGCTTATCTGCCAATTTTTCTGGGAATTCCACGATCAGAAATGCCACATTCTTTGAATGAAGTAATTTTTGCGCAATTTTTGTCCGTTCTTCCACTTTCAAAATTCTTCCGCGTGACATCTTTATTTCGCACCAGTTTTGATAAAAAACACTTTACTTTGACTGTTTTTATGGGAATTTCCGCTTAAAAATTACTTTTTTCGAAGATGTCTTTGCAAAAACTGGAATTTTTGTGATGTTCTAAATCAACATAACGGTTTACTTCAATTTTGTCTTACAGCTGATTGACCATCCAAAAAATAAAAGTGTTCCCAGGTCTGTAGTTTTTGCAATACATTATGTATAAAATAATATAAAGTTTTTATGGGAATTTCCACTACTGTACTTCCAGCTTCCAGTGTTGGTACCATATTAAAAATGATATCCGATCAACTTTGAAAATACCAATTTTTTTCGTATGCGAAAATTTCAGGCGGATTTGCTCGTATACGAGTTGCGTTATGCGGAATTTGAAAATTGAGCGACATTTCAATTTCAAAGCTGCCGATTGTTAAAAACACAAATAGGTACTTGACGTTATTTTACGAGTTCTGTGAAAGAAAAGACAAGGAAGGATTTTAGGAAATAAAAAAAATAAATAATTTAAAAGACGTGTGCCTTTGCCTTATACATATAGCAGCAACGGCGAATCAAAAGCTTTTAAAAAAAATTGCAAAAAGGGTTTTTTCAATAGAGACGGGATGATTTTGACAATTCATGGCGTTTATGTTATTTTATCTGCTCTTATTTTATTTGACTACTGTCAAGTCACCGTGGCAAGTTACAGCGTCGGGCAACACGTTCAAACTTTATTGTGAAAATGGGCGTTCTCTTGTCAATGATGCTGGAGTTTCGACCATTTTACCGCTTGCATGGTCATCCTTCAAATTCCAAATTCGAGGTCAACGGTTCGGTGAACAATCAGCCAACATTCGTAGGTCAATAAAATGCAAGAAGCAAGACTTGCCGGAATTATCGCTGCTGTGCGTGAGCTTGTGCAGAAGAACCCGAGACAGTAATGACGCTTAACTTCTTTTCCGTAAATTTTTTCGCTTATCTGTCAAATTTGTATGCCTAGTAGGGTTCAAATTGTCGCCGTTAGGGTACACCCTCCATTTTTCAATAGCGCTCCAATTTTACTAACCCCGAACGGTCAGCTGTGACTTTGTTATCGTTTTTTTTTTTCAGTTTGGCATCACTGTATCTACTATTAATTGGCTAAAAATTCTAATTTTGCGTTAATTCTGGGACACCCTTTACATACATATTAACGCTCGAATTTCACACAAACAAAAAAAAAAAAAGAAACAAACCTGGCATGATCTTCCATTTAAAAACGCAAACACCCATTAAGAGATTCTTGTAGAGATCATAATATAAACACACTGATTATTATCGGGGTATTCCACCCCTTTCAATTGCAATCTACCCACCCTCACAGATGTGCATCAATAACATTCATCAGGCAACAAAAGATTCTCCAACCTTAATTATCAACAGAAATAAAAATGTTGTGTCGTCCGTAACTAATAATGTCCTTCAATAGAAACAACAATCAATTATAATTTTTTTCATGGGAACAATAAAGCCACAGCACTTGTCGTTGTCCACCATAATCGTTCCTGTCATATAAGTACAAAATAACCGATGCAGTGGCAAAAGCAATTATTTCACATAATAACACATCACAAAATCTTGAAACAAAAACGCCCACTTCTCTTAAAGTGTTGTTATTTTTGTATGGCCAAAAAGGATACGCGCACACACATATCCAGAAACAGAACGAAGAATACAAACGTGTCCGTAGGGCGAAACCAGTAACTTGGGGTATATTGGGATAAAAGCAAAGATCTTGAGCAAACATAAAATTAATTTCAAGTGCTCTAATCATACTCTGACGATATTTACCTAATTGAATGTAACAGTAATGGAAGTCAAACAAGAGAATTCAAAGTACTGCAGCTTGTTTGCCGTACTGAACTCTGGAGCGCTGTCGAGATAGAATAGCGAACGATTTCAATATGTTTATTAGGGTTGCTTTAAAATCGAGCCAGCCCTGCCGCTGCCGCAGTGTCTAGATAATTTTGCGGCTTTTTGATCAGATGAAATAATGGAAGAGGAAAAGTTCGAATGGAAAATATTTGCATTGGCAGGGTTGGCTTAGTTGCCTAGAGCACCTTTAGAAATCTGGTCACCTCGTTTGTGTTTTTCTTTTTTTGGTTTTCCAGTTGATGTTGTTATTTTTATGCCCTAAAACTATAGTATATATACGAGCAGCTCGGAAGTAAACTATGCAGCCCTCTGCAATTCTGTATAATGTATATATAGGAACGGTAGCAATACTGTCAATGTTTGTTTAACAAATTAAATCGACATGTAACTTAATTTAGTTGGCAAACATACACACTCCCTCTGCCTTATTTTACATAGTATATTATACGTATCCACGTATATCCCAGTGTCGAATAAAGTGCAATTGGAAGCCTAAAGCATTGATTTGGTCATAAAGCCTATACACACATTTGATTTGGTAATTTAATTGGTATTGATGAAGGTTTCAAATTCGTAGATGCATCATACAATGGATGGACTGGACATGCTGGATCCGACGGGTTCAATGACAACTCTAACGCCAATGTCTGAAACGCCAATCACACCCACGCATCATCAACTTCATGGGTCCTACCATGGCATGAACCATATGATGGGGCATCACCATGCAGGACCTTTAGGTGGACATACACCGGGTAGGAATTATGGTAAACGAGATTCACGGACAGTCAAGCTGTATTACATATATTATGTGTTCTCTATTTTCATTTGTGACATTACATTTTAACAGGACATCACGGGCATCCGAGTGCGCATCATCCTGCAATGGCGGCAGCGGTTGCAGCTGCCGGCCTGCATCCTGATACCGACACAGATCCTAGAGAACTGGAAGCTTTTGCGGAACGTTTTAAACAAAGGCGGATAAAATTGGGTATCGTATATTGTTGTTTATTTTTTATTTTATTTATTTTTTGTTATTGTTATTTTGCCTTTTGTTTTTACATAACGTGCTGCTATTTTTGCCTGAAACTAAATTTAGAATGCCTATTGTTTTTTTCTTTGGTATATGAGTTGTGCCATGGATATAATGGTTCATTATTTCGCTATTTTAATTGGCATGGCAACCTTTAAGGTATAGATATGACTAATCCACCAGTGAGAAGGTTTTATTTCATAATTTTATTTTTTTGTGTTTCCTGGAATTATTAGAAACATTTTATTGAAGACAAGGAAAATTTGGTCACTTGTGATATCTTACTTCCATTTATTAGTCGCTTGGCATGAAAGTTGAGTCGGGCGAGACAGAGCCTAACCTAAAAATCTAAATGAACCGTCCGACACGATTTTCATGTCTATGAGCGTATAGCCCAGACCATTTGATTGACCTGTTCGGGATCGGCATCAACCAATAATCACCCCTATTCCCGTTGGCGTTAGTCGTATACGACTCATGTTTCGTGTCGTTGTAAAACGATGTTCAGATTTTTTTTTTTTAATTTTGTTTACCAATTTTGTTTCCATTACTTTATGTTCACCTTTACCATCATTTTAATTCATTTGTCTCAAGAAAGTTAAAAACACCGACTAAAAAACGAAGTGAAATACGAGTCGTTTGCGACAAACGCCAACGAGAATAAAAAAAAAAATAAATAAATAGGTGGCGCAACAGGCGGGTGACACCCAAGGCCTAGCTTCTCGCAACCATTCGTTTTGTGTGAGTTTATATTTTTGGGACGAATGGAAGGGACCTACAATTTTATGCCGAGTCCGAACGGCTGAATTGAGAAGCTTTTTCATGACAGTCATACTCTCGGATGTTTGTCAGACGATCGCGAGAGGTGGCGCAGTAGAAAAAACTTTAAGATGAAATATGTGTTTTTCCGGGGATCGAACCTGGGATCCCTCGCACAGTAGTCCAGCACACTAACCACTGCGCTACTGCGCCCACGCCAACGAGAATAGGGCTGAATAATTTATGTTCACTGGCGTGTGAACAGGACTTAAAAAATCACAAAACCCGTAACTGATTCAC
The DNA here is from genome assembly GCA_949372485.1 of Cheilosia soror. Taxonomy (NCBI): domain Eukaryota; kingdom Metazoa; phylum Arthropoda; class Insecta; order Diptera; family Syrphidae; genus Cheilosia; species Cheilosia soror. The sequence continues at coordinate 39,184,915 of OX443563.1, forward strand.
TCCCTCACTCACTGCTGCTAGATGAGTATCAAAATTATGAAGCACTTCCTGCCATCCTAGAATCGTGAAGTGCGGCAGAATGCTAGATCCTGTGATTTCCCAGAAAAGCCTAAAACTTCAGATTTTCCATTCAGGAGCCGTGGTATCCGCCCACTTTTGAAAATCCGTTATTATTTATTTTGGCCTCTTTCGATTGCCGTAGAATGTTGAAATTTGGAATAGCAGTGTGACCTGCATTGTACGAAAGTAGAAATATCAAAAACTAAAAATGTTGCATTTAAGGGGCTCTCTTGAAGCCGAGGCGTTCGCGAACCGATGTGACCTGTTCCTGGTAAATAGCTTATGCGCTTCGCGTGGGCACTTGCATGTTTGACACGTTTTTTCATTCGCACTCGAACACTTGCAATCACAGCATGACTTTGGCCAACACATGTACCGCAGTATATTTGTTGACTTCTTCCTTCGAATTGCCGCATGTGACGTTCCCGTGTGGGAAACTTTGGTGTCTTTCGAATGACAATTTGTTGAACTTCGACCTCGTCCATGGCTTTCTTCAGATTTAATCCATTATTCGACCGATAACGTTCCAATTCGAATGCAATTTTAATGAATAGATAGTTTAAAAGAAAGAAACCATTGAGGGCATTAAGACCACCAATAGCCGTAACCAAGAGAATTAATCTCGAGAAAATAAATTAACAGACCAAAAATGGTCGGATATAGTAGGTCACTGGGTCTCAAAGGCTTATTAAAGCTCAGCAGATCAAAGCTACGAATGCCAATAGGGGTACTATCCGGGGACTGTCTTCTAAGGAACCACGCTATGAGATTAGGTTTAACAGATACGAACACATGCATACGTATTACGAAGACTTACATGTCGCAGAGGAAATTACTCATCTTGTTGGTGGTGTAATTCCACTCGGTGAGGTGGCGTTTATGCTCATATTGATGCAACAGCTCTCAATCGATTGAGCATACACTACCATAAGAGCACTTTTAGCTTACCGATCTTTACTTTACTTTACTTTAGGTGGCGCTACAGTCCGGGTGGACTTGGCCCTCAGTCAAACAACACGCCTCTCTAGTTAACTCAATTTTTGACCAAACGCGAAACGACTCCAGTTGCGCACTCCAAGTTTGTTGAGGTCCCCTTCCACTTGTGCGCGCCGCCTTTGCTAACGTCCATGCTTCTGTACCATAGAGCCGGACTGGGAAGATGAGAGTCTTATATATAGTCTCTGTCTCTTAGTGTTTCTTTGACAAGGCCTTACTACTAGTCAATTGCCTTCTTAGGCCAAAGATACAGGGATATACATCTTCGTTTGATTTCTGTTGTGGTGTCATTATCAGACAAAGTTCTTAAACACCTCAAAGTTGTAGCTGTCTATAGATAAAAAAATTTACCTTACTAGCTGCTCGAAAAATTAGTTAAAAATTAAACTTCCAGCTTCCAGGTAGGTAGGCAGGAGTGGCGGTTCAACTTTGAACCCAATTAGCACTAAGATGTGCCCTTTTGTTAAGGATGTGATTCGGTCGGTACCTATAAGCTTCCAACTTTGCATCTATTCGTTTCAGCAGCGGCCGCGATATGCTCGAAATCATACTTAAGCCAGTAATGACAACATTTTTTCCGACCTTTTCACCTTTTCAAAGTTCTACTATAGCTAGAATGAGCGTTGAGTTAAAATAAAATAATTGTATGCGCTGACAGTTCCTCTAGATCTAGATGGTCATGGTGCAAGGGCTGTAGTTCCAACCATTAACTTCCTAGCTGAATAAAATTAATTCTTAAAATAGATATAATTCTCATCTTTCTCACTGTAGGGTTGCATAAAATGTACATATCTATCCAAGGAATATAGAATAACTTGTCGACCTATTTTTAATAACTGCTTAAATAACAAACGATTCTGGCTATATGCATCTTCTAAACTGCAATAATTATGGATAACTTATTTAATTTTTGCTTAAAGGTGTCACCCAAGCGGATGTCGGAAAAGCGTTAGCGAATTTAAAACTACCTGGAGTTGGAGCTCTCTCACAAAGCACAATATGTCGCTTCGAGAGTCTCACCCTGTCTCACAACAACATGATAGCATTAAAACCAATCCTGCAAGCATGGCTGGAAGAAGCGGAGGCGCAAGCGAAAAACAAGCGACGAGATCCAGATGCGCCGAGTGTTCTGCCTGCAGGCGAGAAAAAAAGGTAGACAATGTTTCAATTTGATTTGGGCAGAGAGAGCTGCCAAAATATTGAATATCTATTCTGTACCGTTATCTATATCGAGTCTTTTTTCAAGAAAAAGGACTTCCATTGCTGCACCTGAAAAACGTTCCCTTGAAGCATATTTTGCCGTCCAACCAAGGCCGTCTGGCGAGAAGATAGCTGCCATCGCTGAAAAATTGGATCTGAAGAAGAATGTGGTACGAGTCTGGTTCTGCAATCAAAGGCAAAAACAAAAACGTATGAAATTCGCTGCACAACACTGACAATCAAATAATACAGCCACACAATTAGGTATAGTTAGTAGTGTTACGGCATCAATGACCGGTCCTGGGCCCGCTGGAGTCACTGGTTTTGGTTACTGATAGTAGCTTACATCCCACACATCCCCACACAGCAGCATATTGAACGTCATCGATCAAATGGACTCGATCATCACACCATCGACGCTGACAACGGCATACTGATACTGATCCCAAAGACAAAGTGTAAAAGTGGACAAATAACTGACAAGAACTGCTCGCCCTCCCCCTATTCTCCATCGACAGACCAAAGTTTCGTGTTATATATATTTTTTTGTTATATGTTTATTTTTTTTTTAAGTTTTTTTTTTATATAATTTTGTTAAATATTGTATAGTGCAGTTAAGCCAGTAATTGAATTAAATTTTCGTTCCTAATGAAAAATCATCAGAAATTGTACTTTCGAACATAAAAAAACAAACATACAGCAAAGTGTTAATTAATTTTTTGTTTAAATTGTAATAAGAAAAAAAGAAAAAGAAAAACATAAGTATTTCCTAGTGTAAAGTTAAAACAAACCCTTAATTCAGAAAACTCAATAGACTCAAGAAACACTAAGCTATAAAAAGTCTTAGCACAGAAGGTTACAACTTCGACTAAAAAACTGAATGAGAGTTTAGTGTTATTTTTTATTTATTATTAGAATTATTTAAAATAATAAACGAATGTGCAATAGGCAATAAACTATAATGAATAATAAAATTCGTTCATTTTATTGATTATTTGGTATGTGCTAATAGCTTTTTTAATCAACTGATAAATTAGTAATAGAATAAACAAATTGCGAAAGAAAAGAAAATTTGTTTGCATTTTGCAAATTCCATGTATATAGTATCCTGTTTCATTGATTCACTAAATGAAGATCATTTTCGGATAAAACTATTGTGTAAGGATTTATTTTAAGAGACAGAATAGAATAATAAAAGGAGAATACATATATATATGTATATATATAAAAACTAAGAATTATTATTAAACGTTCTTGTATATAAAAACTTTTCAAATACAAATAAAGTTAGACTAATTTTTTTAGAAGAATAAATTACTATATGTACACTTTTTTTAATTTATGAGAATATGGATGTCTGCAGTATAGGTAGTGGGCTTGGATATTTCCTGCGGCTAAGGTAATTTTCTCTTAGTTTAGTTTATATATTTTTAACTTTCTTACAGATCGCTTGAGAAGCATTACATTGGGAGGACAAGCATTAGGAAATGCAAATAAGGATGGACGGAATGGAATCGATTGGGAACTTATGGTATTAATGGATTCATGTATTTCACTTCAGGACTATCAAGAGGTAATTAAATTGATAAATCAATCAAACCAATCAGAATTAAGCGTCAAACATGGATACAATAGAACTAACATTTTTTGTAGAAAATCTTTAACAATTCTAACACGTTGTTGGATGGTTAACCTTCACATTGACAGTATACACCCGGGTGTAGATCCCAGTTTTCACCTTTAAATATCTCAGTTATTTGTTTACCAATTCTAAAATCGTTTTAGCTCAGTGACTAATTTGATCTGTACTCTCGGAAAAGAGATAATAATGAACGTTTTTTGATATTTTATTTTGCAGAAATTTCGAAATTTTTAGTATTTTTTCGACCATATTGACTGTATACACCTGGGTGTAGATTTACGTTTACCCGAAGTTGTAAGTAGAATAATTCGTCTTCAAAGATTGTTAAATCCAAAGGATAATATTGACAATGCACGCACAAGTAGAATGTTGTGTTTGTTTGTATTGCAATCACTTGTTTATGTAGGTAGATACATACTGTAATGTTCAATAGTTCAATTAATGAAAGACAATTTCTACACTGGTGTGTTCGCTGTCAGGATAAGGAGTTTTTATTTACCGAAGGTTAAACGATCCATATTATAAAAAGACAAACCCTAAACTTAACAAGTCACAAGTTGGATTACATTCAAGTTTGACAGCTGTCAACAGAGCTATATTTTTAGAACGATAAAAAGAAATAACCAAAGATTTAGACAATTTTATGTAACTGTTAGCCGGCAACCGTTTTACGTGCACGAAGAGAATAAAGAGCATTTTTAGGGATTTTTTTAAAGAGTTTTATATCCAATTTTACACTGTTAAGTCTCGGCTAAGCTAAGTGTAGCATTAAACATAAACATCGCTTTAGTAATTTCGTTTTCACAGGTGATATTTAAACTTTAGTTTAGTTAAGCCACTAATTGAATGTCATTGATAGCATTGCCGAACATAATATTTTGTTTTGTTGCATATTTAGGTTATCTCAGAGTATTTTGGGATATCAAAATTGTCGGCCCTAGCGACAGCGAGGTATCCGTCGGAACGGAAAATTCTCTGATTTCATACGAATCGGATTATTTTTGCTTCAAGGTATATTTCGGAACAGCTTTTCGGAACTTTGTTCCGACATAATATGAAACGCACACAGGCGTTTTGCGTTTTTACTGATATTTTTGACAGCTTCATACGAATTTTATTCCGATATGCTCCGACAGGAATTGGTTGCGGAATTTGTTTACGATTTGCAGTGAAGTGTTGATAGATGAAAACAATAAAGAAAAAAAAAAAACATTTTAGCAAAGTAATTGTAGAAAAACCCTGTACCATGAAACAACATTATGTCATATATGTCATATCAATGCGTTGTCGCATTTTAATTATTCTTTCCGAAGGCGGATACCCCGAATGTGATTTGATTCTCCGACGGAGTATGCGTTGCGGAGAATTCTCCGTTCCGACGGATACCTCGCTAGGGCCGATTATCTTATTGCACTAATGGTAATTAAATTATGTATTCTCAGTATTGATACTTTAGCGACGGAAGTCGGTGGCTTAACTTAAGCCACTATTTAAGCGAAGTTTATCGTTAAGTCCGCACTGATGTGGAAACCAAATTTGTGTTAATCCTGTGTTTGTCCTGGGATCGACACTTAGGCTCGTAGAAATCTGGTATTAGGTAGTATTCTAACAGAACGGACGATGCAGGGAAACAAGCTGAAGACTTCGCCATTAGCTGCAATCTCACTCAGCTCGTTGATGAACCAACGCGAATTCCTGACAATCCATCGAATAACGGGAACACTTTAGATCTGTTTCTCACAACCGAGCCAGATAATTATAAAATAAAAATATCTGCTCCCTTAGGAAATTCGGATCATGATCTAATATCTGCTATCCTCTCTTTATATACCGACACCAATAAGAGCGAACCAGGATCGCCATCGTCTGATTTGGAATTATAGTAAATCTAACTGGGACAAGCTGCGTAATTTCTTCGGTTCGTTGCCATAGGCTGATATGTGCTTTAGAGATACAGATGTCAATATGTGCACAAAAACCGTAACCGAAATGATTTTACTCAGTATGGAACTTTACATTCCACATTGCATAAAAAAAACAGCTTCAAATAAACCCTGGTTTAACAAAGAATGCAAGCGAATTACCGCAGCGAAAAACAAGGCTTTCCGTGAATGGCGGTCAAACCCATCGGAGCAAAAAAGATCAAAATTCATAAGTCTTCGAAATAGATGCAACCTAATTATTGAATCGGCGAAGACAACTTACAACGAAAGAGTCACTAACAAAGTAATTGGATGTCCTAACGGCTCACGCGCATTCTGGTCCATGGCAAAGACAATCAGTTCTAACTTTAGTTGCTCTTCCTTTCCACCTTTAGTAAAAGAAGATGGCACGCTAGCAACAACTCCTAAAGAAAAGGCAGACCTTTTCGCTAGCATGTTTTCACTGAACTCCACCCTAGATTCTGCACAACTAGAACTACCAAATATCCCGAGGGTGCAAACATCGATGGAAGAAGTGAAATTTCGGCCTCGAATAATTCAACGCATCCTTAAGGAACTAGATTGCGTTACTTTCAATGCTCTGAAAAGTAATGGAAAATGCAATAAATGTCGAAATCATCAAATATCTAGAAGGCCACCGATTAATAAGTGACAGGCAATACGGATTTCGGAGCTGTCGTTCCATAGGAGACCTGTTAAGCTACGTAACGCATTTATGGACGCAAGCAATTGAACAACACGGCGAATCCAGAGCCGTAGCCTTGGACATATCAAAGGCATTTGACCGAGTCTGGCATAGAGCCCTATTAGGCAAGTTGGCGTCTTATGGATTACCACAACAACTCTGCGGATGGATGAAAAATTTTCTTCTGGGAAGATCGATCCAAGTTGTGGTAGACGGTGTATCATCTAATTCGTTTGCTATAAATGCAGGAGTGCCCCAAGGATCTATTCTTTCCCCAACTCTATTTCTTCTCCACATCAACGATTTGCTTGGATCGACAAATAATAATATCTACAGCTTTGCTGATGACAGCACTCTTATATCCTCTATCTCGAACAGTGGGCCTGTGAATGCGGCTACATCACACAGTCAGAGATGTGAACAAATTAGTTCTCTAAATGGTGATCTGGACAAAATCTTGAAGTGGGGAAAAGACAACTTGGTTGTATTTAATGCAAACAAGACAACATTTTCCAGGAAAAATGCATCAACAGTTCCTCAGATCCAAATGGATGACGATCCAATCCATCCCAAGGACTCAATGCACCTTCTATGAGTCACAGTCAATTCAGGAATCATATGGCATGACCACATATCCTGTATCGCAAGATCGGCGTCCGCTAAGTTGAGCTACCTATTTAGAGCAAAGAGGTACTTTAGCCCCAAGCAAATTCTCCTTCTCTACAAACACTCTAAAAAATGCGTGTAAAATTACTATGAAAATGTATGTAATTTTTAATGTAAAAATAGGCAAGTTGCGTGTTTATACACACGACAATAGGTAAAAAAAAAATTTAAACACATAATGTTAGATATTACAAACATTTGTTGCAAATGTACTCCTTTTGTTTACTTTTCAACAAGTTTTGTTCAATAATATTCTATTATTGTTTAAACATTACTCTCAAAATGTTTATAAATAAACAAATTTTGTTTAAATATAAACACCTTATGAAATTTACACACACAGTGTTTAAAGACCAACACACATTTACACCAATCTGATGAAAGTTACACATTTTATGTGTGATTTTGCAATTCGATTGTGAGTGACGGTGCATTTGCGAACTCATACGTGATCAGACCTTTGAATGAAGCGGTTGAACCTCTTACGGACTCAAGTTCCATCGCATCTTTTAGTGAAAGAAGTATTTTTTACTTTCTTTACGGAAGTATTTTTTTTTGTTAAATCGAATCATTTTTAATAAATATCTTAATCATTTCTGGATTGTTTTATTTCGTTTAGACAGGTTCACTACAGTGGAGGATATCAAGGCCGATGATAACACTTTTACTTGTTTTTAAATTGTTTGGAATATACTTTCAGACGATGTACAACTTTGTTTAATTGTACACATTAAATATTGAATTTAAGCAAAATTACATAAAAAAAAGTCTAATTTTAAGTTTGTTCATACACAATTTTGTTGGATTTTACACATTGGATGTCGAATTTTGCTACAAATTTAAACGTAAAAGGTTTAAATTTACACATTTTATGTTGATTTATAAGCATATCTTTCTAAAATTCTGTTGGATTTTAAACATTAATAGTGTAGAAATACGCATTTACATTTAAAATCTGTGTTTGAATTTACACAACAAAGATGTAAGATTTACGCATTAAATATTTAAAATTGATACGTGCGTAAAAATACTGCAATTATGGTAGGCAAGTAGATTCCTCGCTTAATGATAGTAAAATTACACGATTTTTTTTTAGAGTGAAGCACAGGTTAGACCAGGCCTTGAATATTGCTCCCATATATGAAGCTCGGCCCCAAAACATGCACTTAACATACTTGCCAGCATACAGAGACGAGCAGTTCGACTTATTAAAGACCCTACACTCACATCGAATCTGCAACCGTTGGTTCACAGAAGACAAGTCCCTGACCTATGCTTGTTCTATAGGCTAATAGAAAAAATTATATTAAGTATTAAATACGATTTTCTAGTTTAATGAGTTTCAATATCTTTGTCAATAGTTTAATAGTTTTTTCTGTAGGCTGCTTCAGTATATCAAGTGTTGTATCATTTGTTCAAAACATAAGACCATACTGAAACTAACAATTCATTACAAAAAGGAAAATATATTATGTTAGGTAGCTAACTGTTTGAAAAAAGTAAAAAGTTAAAAAAAAAATAATTGCTTCAAAATGTCATCAATGCTTATGCTCCGTTTCATAGTGCAGAGTTCAGAGTACCTAACTAAAGTTTCAGTAGAGACAACCAGATAAGTGTAATTTTTGTGTTTCACAGTTGATTCACAATACCTATCCCGAAAGAATGGTACAATAAACTTGGCAGCACTGCCTATATAAAACAATACATTTTTTTTAAATTGGCTTGTAAACGACAAATAACCCCTAACTTTAGCGCACAAAGAATATTCTTTTATTAAATGAAGTTCGTAAACCGAAAAAAAAATACAAATGAACTTGTCAAATTGTTGTCAAAACTGTATAGCGTGCCAATATGTCAATGAGTAGTTTCAGGTCAATTGGCGACAAGTCAAATATTACCATTAATTCCCAATTTAATTTTATTATTTTATATACGTAGGTAATTATTAATTTTATTAATTAAAAAAATTATTAAATATTATTTATGTATGTATAAGTGGGTGCCGTGAAATAACGCCAAGTGAAATAGGGCCAACTTTTGAAAATTGCCCTTATTTCGCTAAGCAAAAGTGTAATAAGGCTAACTTTCAACAGTTGGCCTAATTTCACTTCGACAACGTGCAATAACGCCAAGTTGGTTTTATTGCGCTTTCAAAATATGAATTTGGCTTAATTTCACTTTAGGTGAGTGAAATAAAGCCATCGGCTTGAGTTTATAGCTATTATTTTCTCAAATTAAAAAAATGATTTTAAAACTCCTATTAAATTTTAATCAGCGCAAGTTATGTTAAATGCTCTTTTTGTATTTGAGAAAATATTAGTTTTAAATTCCTACAGAACTTTGAATTGCATTTAAATTTACACGCAATGTTTTCGACGCAGGGAATTATGTCCCATCTAACATGTTCTCGTAAATTTCCACTTGTATTTTTTTAAATCTTATTTTACTTTGTTTCTCTTTAAATATGAGAAAAAGGAAATTCGGCTATGTCACTTTCTACTGCATAGCGGAATTAGCATTTTAAGAAGTTTAAAAAAATGTATTATTTTGTTTTTTGCTGAATTATGAATGTCTAATTTTTGGAAACCCTCTTTCATTTTTCTAATTCATTCAATATGATGCATATCACCCAAGACATCGCTAATAAACCGTTATTACGATGGGTTTCCTTTAAATGAACTTCTTGCCCAGTTTTAAATATCTGCAACGCAAGCAGACTATTTCAAATGGTAGGTCCTGGTACACTGGACTGTAGGAGCGATCAAGTTGGGCATGTAAATAAACAAACCAAATGCGTAGCCAAGAAACGATGCGAAGGGGGTGATCGACTTTCAATGAACCTAAACGCGTAACCGAGAACAATTTTTGAACAAGGGAGGATCGATTTGGGGTGTCAAAATTAAAAATTCCTTGCTCAAACATTTTTTTCGGCTACTCCTTTAGATTCTACTTACGCAAAAGTTTATTCCTCATGTTGTGGTGTGTGCCAGGGATTACCACTTGCCTTGAAGGAACGCCACCGTAATAACGGTTTTTTTGTGATGTCTTGGTTGATATGCATCATCTTGAATGAATTAAAAGGGCTTGCAAAATTTAAATATTCCCAATTCAGCGAAAAAACAAATAACTTGACGTTATCAATTGTTCATTTACTTTTGTGCACATGAAATTTTTTATAGATATTCGCGCAAATTTAAATTTTTTAAAATAAAGTAAATATTTATTTTAAAGCCACAATCACATTCAGGAAAATATTAAAAAAGTAAACAAAGTTACAAAAAAATACTATTTCTCCCTTTATCACATAAACTACTTTCTATAATTCCGTTTTATTTTTGTCAAAATACAAATTTTTAAAGCTCAAGGCGCTCTGAGCTTTCACATTTTGCAAGCTCCAAAAACCAACACACACTCAAAATAGTTTTCACAATCTCCTCAGCAGATAGCTCTGCAAGTCAACTATTTTGAGGAAACATACCTTTCCTTTGATGTTTTGTCATTTTTTATTACAAAAGCTTTATATCGAACGTCAAAAAAATAAATTTGCACGGGTTGGGGTTGAAATACTGTATGGTCAAAATTCTGTCAAAATACTGTATTTCAAAATTCTGTATGAACAAAACTCTGTATTTCAAAATTCTGTATATCAAAATTCTGTATTTAAAAAAAATGGTTTTGATAATGTAAAAACCATTTTTTTAAATACAGAATTCTAACATACCACTTCTTTTATTTTTATATTTTACTGTCTCCTTGCATATTTACATAGATTTATAAAAACAAAGTGAGAAGAATACCTGAAGAATTTTGCTACTGCAATATAACCTTTACCTTTAGCGGTTAAAAAAAATAATTTTACTACTGCACTCCAAATCAATATTTGTAATCCTTGCATCAATTTAGAATTGATCATTATTAAATTACACACAATATTCAAGAATAAAGAGGTTGCACGAAGTGTTTCCGAGGACCCAAAACAGCGTTGAGGCATGGCATCGCCGATTAAAAGTCTTGGTTGGGAGGAAAAAGCCGGGCCTGTATAAACTTATCAGCGACCTGAAAAAGGAGCTAATTTTTACTAAAGCACAGGTGGAAAGGGTTAGGAATGGGGAGCACATTAAAAAAAAACAAAAAAACAATACTTAAAAACAAGAGAATTCGACGTATTATGCGAAAGAGGCCCGATTTAAGCAACGTTGCTTATTTAAGGCGAATAGCAAAAAGTTTGCTTTTGTTTTAAATAATTCTGTTATGCTAATTTGTTATTTTTATGTTTATTGTTTATTAAATTTCTTTGAAGTATTAAGTTTACTGTTATGTTTTTGTTAAATTATGTTCCTAAATGATTTCCAATTTTTGTTTTTTTTCCAATAAATTTAAAAAGTTATATTACAGCTTGCTTTTTCTTATGCAAACACTTTCAAAAAATAGAATTGGGTATAAGCAGCTATTCGAAAAACAGAATTTTGCACATACAGTATTTTGAATATACAGCATTTTGGATATACAGCATTTTGGATACACAGCATTTTGGATATACAGCATTTTGAAATACAGAATTCTGAAATACAAAATTTTGTTCATACAGTATTTTCAAAAAAAAAAAAAAAATACAAAATTTTGTCGATACAGTATTTTGAAATCCAGAATTATGGCCCATTCCCAATTTGCACGTATGTATACATAATTTCAATAAAATAGTTTTTTTTCTTTTTGTTTTTCTTTTTATTGTTCGAATTATTGTTGTGAATTAAATATGAATGATCTCAAAAGGCGGGTAAAATACAAATTATAGTGAAACAAAATGAATTGGCCTTGGCTGTTGTGTTCGCTTGCGTAATTACTAGCTCAATGTCCTTTTCGTCAACTACAGTCTCATCTACATCCTTCTCGGCGATTGGTGCCACTGAGGTGGTTATGCCAACGGTGTCAACGGTATCAACGGTGTACGTGTACCGGTAGCCGATTCTGGAGCCTTGAACTTCTCAGCGGTGACCACTTGAGCTTGTTGTAAAAGACCCTCGATCTTGGCCTCATCAAAGATGATGTTTGTGTCATTGTGGGGATTCGTGTAGGTACACATCGGGGTTGTTTATGACGAACAAAATGTTCTTCGACTTGCGAAGAACACGGTTGACGCCTTGGATTTGCTTCAAATACAATTTCAGCATGATTTTGCGTGCCTTCTTTTCGCCGCGTAACTGCTTGGCCTTTGAAACGAAATCAATTGGCTGGTTGCACCGTCACCCAATTGAGTTGCTCCAGCAGTTGCGTCCTCCAACTGGGATAGGGTCATTCAGTGTCTTTTTCCACTTTTGACCAACATTTGACACTTATGAAAAATAAAAAAATGAAGCCTGCCATATTTCTTGACAGCTTCCAAGAAAGAGCTTTTAGGGAAAACTCTTCGCGAAAGATGTCGCATAAATATGCGTGTGTTTTTTTAATTTTTTTCACTTTTCTAACTTTTTTAACATTTGTCTCAATGTGATTGTGCCTTAACTTCGATTTATAAGAAAATTCGTGCAAAATTTGTTTACAATCAGTGATCGATTATTATTAATTCAAATGGTATCGATTATGTATTAAAATAATTTGGTTTTATGTCGCTTTGCGAAATGCTAGATAATCAAAATTTGGAATCAACTTATGTCCCTACGCCAAACTTTCACTTACTAATCAAATGAACTCAATTTTTACTTAAAAACTATTACCATGTCGATTTCAAAAACGGTAAATTCTTCTGTGATCTAAGACATCAAGACCAAGTTGGTCTTATTACTCAAATTTTGTTGGCGTTATTGCTCTTGCCAAAAGTGAAATTAGACCAACTGTTGAAAGTTGGCCTTATTACACTTTTGCTTAGCGAAATAAGGTCAATTTTCAAAAGTTGGCCTTATTACACTTGGCGGGCGTTATTTCATGGCACCGTATAAGTGTTTTGCTTTTAACATAACATTTTTTTCGAAGTTAGAGTCGGAGCGATCTTATTTCTGTAAGCCGGCTTTAATTATGCTAGCGAAGGAAAAGACTCCCTACTGGAGCAGAGGTTGGTAGATTTTTATTTTTATACTTTAAGAATTTGCTTTTATTTTCGAAAATCTTTTTATTCAATTAGCTATAAGATGTAGGTATCTACGGATCGGCGAATCCTCAGCGTAGATTTAACGTTAAAACATCGGGATAAATCGTAATAAATGTTTCGCATTAATATGTTATTTAATTATCAATATGCTTAATACATAAAATGGTTACAGAGAGTAATATACTTGCAAAAAAAATAAAAAGCATTCTTCTCTACGTGTGTTATAATTGAACTCCTCCTAAAGTCCTAAACGGCTGGACCGGTTTTGATGAAATTTGTTGTGTGTGTGTGTTTGAGTTGGTCCAAGGATAAAAGGGCGTGGCACCTCCCATACAAAAAAAAAACAAAAAAGTGTTATATCTAGAAATCTACCGAACTTATTAAACTCAAATTTTAAGAAAATATTGGCCCAAAGGTGTTTCCGTGAATGTTTGATCAAAATTGGACAAAGGAGCGTGGTACCTCCCGTAAAAAAAAAATACTTTTTAAATGCTATTTCTCGTCATCCATGGGAGCTAAAGTTGTAAAATTGATGTGCATTGCCCAAACAAACAACCGCTCGAAGTGTGGGTGAAATTGGAAAACGGGCCATGGCACCACCCTTACAACAAAGTTTTTTAAATCACTATATCTGAACATTGCCTGATTGAAGCATTATACAAAACCTGGCGGGATTGGAAAACGGGCGTGACACCTCTCATAACAAAAAAATACATTTCAAACGCTATTCTTCGACAGTCCTGGGAAAAATATGTCTACGCAATACAATTTGCGAGCGAGCTTGGGCACACGTCTGAGGAAACACGCGGAGTAGGTACAGAATCAGTCCAGACACATCGGTTAAATAAAACTGCCACAGAACAATTGACGGACAATGAAAATGTACGAGCAAGCATGGTTGCCGGGTCGGCTAGTAAATTATATATAAATAGGTAGGTATACCTACTATTTGGGGCATCAGGTCGGTAAGGCACTAGCCACGCTAGACCTACGTTCCCTTTAGTGATACAATTTTTATAATTGGAAAGGGAAAGGACCTATCTTTTTTTGCCGAATCCGAACGGCTCAATAGAGTAGTTTTCCCAGGACATTTACACTAATGTACAGGGTGGGGCAAAAGCTTCTTCTAAGTCGATATAAGTAGCTAATTATTATTAAATAATACAATTGTGTGGTTCTAAAATTCTTGTGTGAGTTGTGTGCTTATTGTAAAATTTCGCATAAAAATAGCTAAAGCTGTTTTGTTTTCTCAAACTTATCAAGTGAAAATAAAAGTAAAGATGAGGATTTGATTATGCACCAAAATAAAGTACGCACAACATGATGGAGCAATAAATTAATATGGTGCATGGTAGTAGACTCTCTGCTGACGACTCTCAATCTTCCTGGAACCTATACACAAGCCTACGCGGACGATGTCGCCGTTCTGTCTGTCGGTTCAGACCTTGGGACTGTCTGCTCTCTGGCGCAGAGACCTTGGGTTTGATCGATGATTGGTGCACAATGAATGGGCTTTCAGTGAATCCTCTTAAAACTACGGTTGTTCTCTTCACGAGAAGGAGGAATATCACTGGTCTGTCTCAACTTGTGCTAAAAGGTGTCACTATTCCGATCTCTGATGAAGTCAAATATCTGGGAGTAATCCTCGATAGAAAACTTCTTTGGTCCAAGCATGTTGAATCAAAAACCGATAAAGCGGTGTCGACTTTCTGGCAGTGCAAAGGCGCTTTTGGGAAGACATGGGGCTTATCTCCTAAAAGGGTCTTATGGATCTATACGGCAATGGTAAGACCACTTCTCTCATATGCATCGGTTGTGTGGTGGAACAGGCTTTCGCGGAAACGTGTTATGGCCTCTTTCGCCAAACTCCAAAGAACGGTTTGCCTTGGCTGCACAGGGGCCTTCCCCAGCTCCGCTCTAGATGCTTTGATGAACCTCCCCCCCCTTGATATTTTTATCATGGGGTGTACGCTGAAAACCATCTCTCGGTTAAAGAGAGGTGGCTTTTGGTACCACGCGCATTGGAATTTTGAAGAACTTGTGCGAGAATTATCCTTTGACCCCTGTCTTATGGATATGCCGTCTGACGCATCCCATCTCTCGGTTAAAGAGAGGTGGCTTTTGGTACCACGCGCATTGGAATTTTGAAGAACTTGTGCGAGAATTATCCTTTGACCCCTGTCTTATGGATATGCCGTCTGACGCAATGACACCAGAAATCCTACTGCGACAAAACTACCACGTCAACTTTCCTCAGGCAACAGAATGGCTTCGGCCAGACTCGGAGCCAGGGAAGGAATGCCATCGTGTATTCACGGATGGCTCTAAAACCGGACAGGGGTCTGGTTCTGGAGTCTTCGTGGAAAGCGAGAACATTAGACTACACTACCCCTTGGGTAACCATGCGACTGTCTTCCAGGCGGAGATTTTCGCTATCCTTATGGCTATGCGCTATATTGTGACAAACAGGTGGAGGGCTAGAAGCATATGCGTTTGCAGTGATAGCCAAGCTGCTTTAAAAGCGCTGCTCAACCCTCTTACCTCGTCCAAGTTAGTGCTCGAACTCAAGCTTTCTCTGAACTTGGTCGGTAGGCTAAACACGGTCAAACTTGTTTGGGTCCCAGGTCACACTGGTATCCAGGGAAACGAGATCGCTGATGAGCTGGCCAGGTTGGGTTCAGAAGAAGATTTCTTAGGACCTGAACCTGCGTTGGGTTTGCCTGCATCTGTGGTTAGGTCATCCATTGATACTTGGGTTTCTCGTGAACATGAGTGTCGTTGGCGTGACTGTGCTGGGTGTAGACAGACCAAACGACTGCGCCCTGACATCTGCAGGGGGTCGGCGTCTTTCCTTCTGTCTCTCAGGAGAATCAACTGCAGACTTCTTGTGGGCGTCCTTTCGGGCCACCAAGCTTTTGCCAAACACTTAAATGTGTTGGGCTTGAGCAACACCACCATCTGTCCTGCTTGTGGAGAGGATGACGATACAGCGGAGCACTTCCTCTGTAGTTGTCCTGCCTTTGCTCGCATCAGGTGGCGGATCTTTGGGGCTGACGTGGTGAGTGCCGAACATCTAAGCTCTTCATCACTGAAGCTCCTTCTCATCTTTCTTCGAAAGACGGGAAAACTAAGTACAGCAATGTAAGGTGTCTGTTTGGCAGTACAATGGACCAGTAGTTGTGTCTGAGTGCTCCATCGGATAGTAACAACCTCCGACAAAGAAGAAAAAAAAAAATAAATAAATTTGGTTTCTTTTTAAGTCGACTAAAATGACTAGGTATATCACTTGTGGCAATAATATGTATTTCAGATCCGTGAATATTGCATTGTCTTGAGATTAACCCTTAGGTAACTATTGAATAGTCTCTGTTTCAGGAACTGGTTGGAGTCTCATTACCAACAGTAACTATCAGTAAATACATATTTCTTGGCTGGTACTTCTAGCAGCATTGAGAGGAGATAGGTCATACTAACTAAACTACAAATGGGCTACTTGGTTTCTACAGGGAATTTGGATATTTTTCAAGGGCAAATGAATAGGTTTTTCGCTTTTTAGTTAGTTTACCTCAAATGCTTCCCTCCCTATATATAAAGCTCTTTTTAACTTACCCTAACCTAACCTTATAAGCCGACATATTAATTAAACTGCAAGAACAACTACATTACTTCATATCACATAATAGATCATTGGTTAACATGTAGGTTACAATATCGTTAGAGAAATACCTACCTTTGTCCATCTGGGTCCGATGACCGCCTTTACTTCACCTGACCCCCTTAATAATAACAATGGGAAGTTATATTTTATTTTTACATAACAAAGGGCTTGGCATCATTTCCGTCATTGCATTTATAATGGCAACTATACAAGAGTAAAGCTTCCGGATAATCCAGTTAATCACTTCAAATATCCTTCCTTTTTTTTATTATTATTACATAGAAATTACCAACACTGGCGAAGGAAACAACTTAGAAAGGATATAAGCGAAAATAGACAAAAAAAAAAAAAACAGAGCAAAAATCTCCTTAGGCAGACTGTGCACCATATCTGACAGCCCATTTGTATTTCGACTGACAAGAGAAATTTTAATTATTTATAAGACTCTAATGCACCTCATTCAAGGACTTGACTCCCTAGTTGTTATTACAGATAACGTCGTTGCTTTAAGGTTCAAACGCGAGCATCAAATAATAGCAATGGACGGAGGAAGAGAAGAGTATACGTCATCTGTTCCGACTTACCAGTTATCAACCCCATTATTCTGAATAAGATTGTCTTATCCTGTATTTACCATTGCCAAAACCTTTTAAAGGGTTCCTCCCAGAGATTGTTGAAATAAGTTACCGAATGAATAATTATTGCATGATTCATGTTTAATTTCTACTTTGTGCCATGTGATCAGCTTAGTATAACACAAAATCATTACGCTTGAAATATTAAGGGATGTTTCTGGAAACATTTAATGAAGTTGGATGTTTCTGAAAGTTATTAGGATGTTTTAAGTTGTGCACCTGTAATGAATTTACAAACAAAATAAAAATAAATTTCAATAAATTGTGACGAAGGTAATATTGAGATTGGTTGTGGGTTGTGCGTAATTTTCATTTCCCAAATACGAAATTTCTTTATAATAATACATATTTAACAGATTATTTTATAACATTTTAGTAACAACAATTTTTCAAGTGTATCGTAAAAAAAGGCTATAATTCATCTTTGATTTTAAGTAAAACAATTTGTATTTGCGGCAAAGGGCAAAGCTGAACTTTCCTAGTTAAAGAAGAATAGATACTACTAAAAATAATATTATTGATATAGCATCCACGGCTTTGGCTACAATCTCGCCATTGAAGCGAACAACGTTCTTTAAGGCAATGTTTGCTAGCTTATTAGTATAGACCAGAGTTTAAACTTATCCCAAAAAGAAAAAGTTCGATGTCGCATATATCACCATCCTTTGAAATCATCAAAATATGTCCATGGCCTGGTAGCGCTCCCATGAGCAACCAAGTTTTTGGAAAGGTTCCGAATTCGAGACATTTTGGTTTCTGCGTTGACTCTGTTCCACTGCAGCAGTATGTTTGGTTGAACTTTCCCCGAACTTCACCGAATGGTGAGCTCGGAAATGAGCTCATTGCGATCGTCTAAATCCAGGTCCAGTTTTCTTCATTCTGAAGCATATAATTTACGATATTATCGTGAGTGGACCACACCCCAAATTGGTTTCGTAGAGCAATTCTCTCAGTTTTGTATCATGAGAAATGAAAGAAGACGTTTCCCGCGATTTTCTAAATGTTTTCGGAACGTGAAAAGATAATTTCATGTCCGCGTTTAAGAAGATAATATACTACAGAATTCAAATGTTGATCAATCTCTCAGGAGATGAGGACCAGGCCATTAAACTTTGATAGACCATTCTCTTGCTCGTTTCCGAGTAGGGATGAATTGACCACTAATGAACCCACTAAGAGGAAATCGCTATCCATCTACACGGATGGGTCAAAGATGGACTGTTGAACCGGTGCCGGTATATTCTCAGAGGAACTAAATATACAATGCTCAATCAGGCTACCTGATAGCAGCAGTGTCTTCCAAGCGGAAGTTCTGGCAATCGCGGAAGCGGCCCGACAGGTGTCATTGTTGGCAATACCGCGTAACGATTCTACCATTTTCATTGACAGCCAGGCGGCTATAAAAGCAGTCTCTGCTATTGAAATAAAATCTAAGCTAGTTCACCGCTGCCGGGAAGAGCTCAAGGTTCTCTGCTCGCAGCACACCAGGAATCTCTGCTGGGTCCCTGGACACAGTGAAAAAGCCGGCAACGAGAAGGCTGACGAACTGGCAAGAGAGGGATCTACAATGGACCATAATAGAGCACTAGAGTCCATCAAGCCCCCACTCTGCTAACTGAGAGAACGAGTCGAGAACAAGATTCGTATGAAAACCAACAAAAGGTGGAAAGAACTAACGACCTGTGAAGCATCACGGAAGCTTTGACCAGAGTATGACAGTGGCCGAACCATCAAACTTCTACAGTTTGACAGGTCATCGCTGTCTAAGGTGGTAGGGGCTCTAACGGGGCATAACTTCCTAAGAAATCACGCAATGAAACTAAATCGTCAAATGACGATATACGTAGAGGCTGCGGAGACGAAGTGGTCCATGAGGACACCTTACTTCCTCTGTCACTGCCCGAGTCTCTGTCACTTGAGGAACAAAACACTTGGAAGATACTACTTCCATGTCTTACAAGAACTTTATGATGTCTCACTTTCTGATCTTTACAGGTTTTTGAGGATATCAGGATGGCTGGACGGCGTCGGGTAAATACATGAAGAAGGGACACGAAGCTAGCCATCCCAACACCAATGGTTAACCCCCCATGAAAGGGCATCACAATGGGTCCATGAGGACCCAAGTGTGGTACGGTAGGGTTCACCCTACTCTACCAACCCGTCAACCTAACCTACTACCTGTACCCTCCCGGCTTTGTCCGTGCACAGGAATTGTACTACTAAGGCAGTGATGCCAACTTAGGCATAAGTATGCCTTTTTTATAATCAATCCGTAAAACTAAATTTTGAATTTAGTAAATCTGGTACTTTGTCAAAGTCGCTTCACTAATTTTCATTTACCACTGTGTGTCATGCTTATTTTCAAATTCTCTACTATAGACACTCACTAAACCCAAACAAGAAATGCATTAGGGCGGCCGCACATTTGATACGAATTTGTATCGTACGTAAACGTATGAATACTGGTCGTACGAATTGTTTTTTGTATAGAAGGTATAAGATTTTTGAATGTTTTTTTTTTTTTTGTATGGACGGTGCCACGCCCCTTTATCCGATTTTAACCAATTTGCACAGGACCACTCCAGGGCTAAAGGCTAAGATTATCTGTTAGTTTGGGCTCAATAGATTTGGTAGTTTTCGATATACTATGTTTTTTGTATGAGAGGTGCCACGCCCATTTGCCCTATTGCTTGCTGAACAGTTTACTGGACGACGTTTGTTGCCGTGATTAATGTTTAATCGTCTGATCTACATTTACCTAATGCAATAGGTATTACTTGGGAACAATGTCACACGAACACAATATCACTTGTTTTTCTGATGTAGTCCAAAAATCATATCAGTGTGAATGCAATTTATGAATTATTGTCCGTTATGTCTGTGTCAAAGTTAAGCAAAAGTCTATTTTATTTTACAGCATAGTTTCCTTAAGTTCGATATACTTAGCAATGTACATTAGAAAAAATGTGCACGACTAACTATCTCGTTTATTGCGAATCTCGCAGAATTTCAGTCATTTTAGCAAATTTTATGTTTAAAATCATACTCACTTAAGATGTACAGTCGTTGGCATAATTATTTACACAAAAGTAAAATTAATTCTACTCATAAATTTGAACTTACTTCATGTAAATTTTGGCATCAATGGAAAGGTCTTTTAAATTCCGTTTGAGTGATACAAAATTTTCCTTAACCCATTGAAAATTTCGAACTTTTGTAAAAGTCTACTTTTTTCCTCGGTCCAAACATTTTTTTTTTTAAGAAAAATCTCTTCCCTAATATTTTTTATGATTTTTTGAAAATTGATAAAAATGACTATTTTAGCCACTTTTTCCTCCTTTTCATGCAAAATTTTTCTGAGATCATCCCATTCAAAAAATCATAAAAACTTTTTGCATCAAAACATTTTTTGTTTGAGAATGAGGAAAAAAGTCAAAAAAGTGGACTTTTACAAAAATTCAAAATTTTCAATGAGTAGGTACTTAATGGGTTAGGGAAAGTTTTGTATCATTCAAACCGAATTTAAATCTTCTTTCCATTGATGCCAAAATTTACATGAAGTAAGTTTAAAGTTATGAGTTCGAGTAGAATTAACTTTAGTTTTGTCAATACTTATGCCGACCACTGTAGATTGGTGTTTAATTGGTTCAAATTATTTCATGAATTTATGTGATATTTATTTTTGTTTAGGTGGCTCGCAGTTAAACAAGTTAAGATATGAATGTCTAAAAAAAATCGTTATAAGAACATTAAGTATCCCTGTTAACAGACCCTTAATTAAATTTAGTCAGGTTTCTCCGGGGCAAAATGTACGGACGTACCTACATGAAACATGAAACTACTTCTTGTAATAAAACTATTTCTAAGATATTTCTACATAACATGTAGTAAATCGTAGGTTTGGGCATTTTTATATTTATCTACACTTGATTTTTTTATGTATATTCGCAGAGATCTTTGTGAAGTGAAATTAATGGAATGCAGCTCTTGATCGAGTAAGAAATGTGTTAGATTTGTTTACGTTTAATGGATTTGTTTTCAGATCACAATTGTTGGGTCCACTTATTTGCGTTAAGGACAGATCCAAAGAGGTTACCTTATCTTAGAACACCTTAAAAATTATATGAAACAAACGAAATGGCTTAGATTGCGAAACTAATGTGTATTGCATTGTTATTTTGAATATACGCAAAAATAAAAATAAATTATAAGAAACATAAATCAACAGGTATGTCTTTTATTTCAAAGGACGTAATAAAGGCCGAGACGGGTAAACTCTGAAGATTTACATTGGATTTACATAAGTGACAAATCGTGGTATGAATTTCACAATTCTTTCAATATTTTCGTTTTGATACCGCATGCAAATCGGATATCTTAACCTCCATACAATTAGTATCAGATGAACGTACAAATTCCATTCCATTTCCAAAGGAACTAAAGTGTCTACCTAGCCTAGCAATATTTTATCAAAAATTACAAAAGTGGTGCGGAGTTATAAAATGTGCGTACCATGTGAGTCGAAATCGTTTGAGCAATACTGCGAGGAAGTTGTCGGAAGAAGGAGTAACTTTCTATGCGTCCAAATGTACCTAAGCTATTGAAATGAAATAAGGCAGCAAAAGCGAAAATATAACAAAAAAATATCACACAGTCAACGTAAAAATGTTTACTAACTGAGAAGCAGTTAATTGTTTTGGTGGAGTTTGTTGGTGCTACTGAGAAATTGGAATTGATTAGTTGTTGATGGCTCTTATTTTAAATCATTGTGTTGTTGTTAACATGATTTACATCGCTTTTGCCGATTATCCACTACCCTATTCACACCGAGTCGAAAACTCGGTTTTCGCGAAAACTTCATTAAAAAAGACGTTTTCCTATTGCAGTTTTCAAAACGAGTTGTTTAAAGTCGTTGAAGCAGATACCTACACCTTTTGCAACATTTAGCGAGTTCAGCAAAACTGCTGACAGGATAGCTCTCACTCAGTGTTCTCGTTTCTTCTAGTTTTTTGTTTACAAATGTGGCATCATTTATCTTTGCGCCCTAAACAGAAATTATTCAGTGTTTCTAGAATTTTAGAACGGCAGCACTACCTGCCACAACTAAATGGTATTTTCAGATGTTTTGATTGTTGCTTATGTTAATTATTTTATGCAACTTATGGTAAGTTAAGGATTATCAAGTAGCCTAATTAATTTTGTTTGTATATTATGTCAATACGAGCGGAGTATAGTTAGTAAAATAAAAGTTTAGTTGCCACAATCATTTCATAGCTAGTTTCACAGCTAATTGAAACGTCAAGCGAAAACTAGTTGGTGTTTGGTGTGAATGCATCGACGAGTTTTCGTAAACTTTTTGTCGAAAACTCAGTTTTCAGTACGGTGTGAATAGGCTATAAGCGGTGCTATGACTGACCATTTCGCTTAAAACAATCAGAGGCTAGTGAAATAAGGACTGGTCGAAAAAAAAAATCCGGAAAGAGAAACTAGGCCCGACAATTTTTAAAGCTGAAAGAATCGGATTATACATTTTTTTAAACTACTATTTCTACACATTATTATATGAGTATAAGAGCATGGATCAAAATTTAACGGTACTTTGGTGTCATACTTCAGTATTATCATACAGCGAAAATGTTTCCGGATTTTTTTTCTAATACAATCTTTTCAGCCGATTTCTTCATAAAGTACTAGCGCTAGTACCGGTATTAGACCAAAAGTTGATACTCAAATAGGTATCAAGTCATTTCTTCACGAAGTACTAAGCTGAATTTGATACCGAGTATAAGTTAGTACTAGGGTATTAGCTGGACCCTCAAAATCGGCAGTCTAACGTCGATAGTACCTGAATTAGATCGATTTCATTGCTTTAGCTCTTGCCTATTTTTGTGAAAAAATTAAATACGTCGTACGTTTTTATTTCAATTAATTTCATTCTTTTTTATACCCTCCAAGAAGGAGTCACCGAAGACCCCATAAGGTATATACCTATATCAGGAATCAGGTTTCAATTCTGAGTCGATTTAGCCATGTCCGTCCGTCTGTCTGTCATTAGCGCCAGTCCTAGGCAATTGATATTAGGGTTTTGACACATGAGTGAGCAACCTTCGACAATCCCGCATTAAAACTAGTGCCCATACGGCCATTCCCATGCCCTGAGAGGAAAAAAACCATGTTACCAAAGACTGTTTCCATACGAGTTCTTCAACAAAACAGCAGAGGTTTCAATCATCATTGGTGATTTTTCGCCCATAATAAAAGAGGAAGACTTTTTTGGCAGCATAGCTGGAAAACGTAGCCCACCTGGATACCATGTATGGACAAATTTGTAAGCTAATTGACTTTAGTAAAGAAAACAATGGTACATGGCTTCCGCCATATCATTAAACCACCAATGCACTTTCCCAGTATTCTGAATATCCAAACATTGCAAACTGAAGCTGCCATTGGGGAATTGAACGGTTCTTGAAGTGAACCTCTTACCTGGTAAATATATAATTTGGTGCAGAGAACCGTATGCCTAGTTTTTCACAACCAATTTAATTTGTTTGAGGCGAATGGAAGGGGCCTATAATTCTATAGTTAATCCGAACGGCTGAATTGTCTCAGATATTTGTCAGACATTCGCGAAAGGTAGCGCAGTGGCAATATCTTAAGATATAATTTGTGCTTTCCGGGGATCAAACCAAAGATTCTTCGCCGTAAGTATTAAGCCATTGCACCATCTTATATCTAGGAAAACTTTTTCACGCAAAACAATTTTCCGTCAATCGATTGTACGCGCGCGATTTGAGGCCGGCGAGTTTGGAAGAACACAGGCTATTTGGCGACTCGATGCACTGCGAATAGTTCCGATTATCGGCAAAATTGGCGTATGCAAATATGCAAAATGTTTGACGCCCAATGAGCATAAAAATGTCACCGTTATGACATTTCAGTCAAAAATGGGTACTAGACCAGTTTTTACATAGACGGTTGATAAATTTAGCTCCGGTACTAGCAATGTGAAGAAATACACAAGTACTAAAGCTAATATCAGACGATATGTGTATACACACACATTTGTGTAAAAATTTGGAAATTATTGTCAAAAAAATACACAAACCGTCTGAGCCACAAATTTTATAACCACAAATGGCATACACGAACGATATGTGTATCATTTGTGTATTGAAAATACAAACCGAATTTGTGTACATACACATATCGTTTGATCGGGTATAGAAATACACAAATGGTTTTGATAATTCAATTAAATGAGGATAGACACGGATCATGAGCATGTTTTATGACATGGTAATAAGGCTTTTATCATATGGTTTTTTATAAAACTAGAATTCAAGCTTTCATATTTAAGAACCTAGGTAGATATATACACTTTAGCATCCGCACTTTCAACTACCAAATAAATGATTTGGAAAACCACCGTTTAAATTTTCGTGGGAAAGCATACCTGGCCATGTACATGGAACTACCCGGTGGGAGTGATAGTAGCGAATATGACCATGAGTAAGTATAAAAATAGGGCCGACAAAGCGTGGTTCCTAAAGGTGCCAGTACACGATATTTAGCACGCACAAAGAGGGCTGGTACACGGCATGTACCCATTGGGACCATTCGCTGACGTCAAAATGACGTTAATGCCGCTCGCGCGAAATACAAACGAACTTCGCGGATGCGTTCATGACTGAAAAAGGAATAGCGTCATAATTCTACCCAATTGGGTAATTTGGCTCAAGCATTTCAACTTTGGCTCAATACTCCGAGCCAAATAGAAATAGCTCACACCTGTCTTAAACCTTAAATAAAAAAAAATATTAAGAAATTAAAATTTACTCGACTAAACCCTGTCACTAAACAATCGGCGTTAAATCAACACCTTTCACCGTGGGCGTTGGACTTCGCCAGGAGTGCGTCTTGTCTCCTTGGACAATACTTACTTGTCTTTTAATACTTATATGGACTGGCTGTTACAGCGCAGTATTGGCGAAGAGCGTTTCTGAGGATAAGTCATCTGCTCTTCGCTGCTGACATGGTCATCCTTGGATGCTCTCAGACTGAACTTCAGCGAGCACTCGATCGGTTTGAGATGAGATGAAGGTTAACGTGAACAAATCTGAAGTGATTGTTGTCTCCAGAACGCCTGTTCAATGGACTGTGCATGTTAGTGGAGTTCCATTGAAATGCGTAGAAAGGTTTAAGTATCTCGGAGTCTTATTCACGAGTGATGGAAGCAGCAATGCTGAGTTTTTGATTTTTTGACGCATGTCCCCAACTAGGATCCCACAATGTGCTATGGAATCCATACCATCAGGCAGGCGTCCTCTAGGTAGACCCAGGATGAAATGGTTAGATCAAGTTCATAATCTCTCCTCTACCCGTATATGGGGACTGCCTTAATGATTTAGAGTCGATGTTGGAGAATCGAGAGCTATGGAGGGTCCACTTGAGCAATCTACATCCGCGAACCACTTAATAGACCATTGAAAATTAATGAATGAATGAATGTTTCCTATTCAGCAGTCTCTGGTTTACATTGCTGATAAGGGAAACATTTCCACGGACACAGAAGTAAACGTCTTTACCAATTCGGGATGACGAAAGTCAGTGACCTCGGGAGTTTTGTTTAGATCGGTTCAAAATCTAAACACAAAAACTTAAAAATAAGAAGAAACTCAGCACACACACCAAACCCCACCACTTTAACTAAAATGGCTCAAACTTGTGTGAAATGGCTCGGAGAATGGCTCAACTCCAAAATTTCTCCGGAACAACGCTATACTCATTCATATCTCAGGAATGGAACTACAAAAAAACTACATTTCAAGTACAGTGCAGTATGGCACAGAAATCGAATTGTAAATTGCGTTAGTCTTAGCTGTTCCACTCAACAAAAACATAGTTCCAGTTGCATTTCAAGTGCTGCGCAGGATCGCACAGAAATTCAATTGTAAATAGCGCTAGGAGTAGTGCCACAAAACGAAAACCTCAGTTGCAATTGCATTTCAACATTTCAAGAGCAGCGCAGAAATAAAACCGAAAACACAGCAGTGTTCCGGTAAAAATTGCTTTTCGTTGGGCCGTTTTCAGACACGAAGGAACCACACTTTGTCGGTCCTATTTTTATACTTTCCAAATCATTTATTTGGTAGTTGAAAGTGCGGATGCTAAAGTGTATATATCTACCTAGGTTCTTAAATATGAAAGCTTGAATTGTAGTTTTATAACCATATGATAAAAACCTTATTACCATATGTCATAAATCATGCCCATGATCCGTGTCCAACCTCATTTTATTGAATTATCAAAACCATTTGTGTACCTATGCAAACGAAATTTGTGTATGCGCTATTTATCAGAATACACAAACTCTAGGCTAGGACATACACAAATCTACACAAATTGTCATAAATTAATAATTTCTGTACCCGATCAAACGTTATGTGTAGGTATGTACACAAATTCGATATGTATTTTCAATACACAAATGATACACATATCGTTTGTGTATGCCATTTGTGGTTATAAAATTTGTGGCTCAGACGGTTTGTGTATTTTTTTGACAATAATTTCCAAATTTTTACACAAATGTTTGTGTATACACATATCGTCTGATATTAGCTTAAGTTTAAGTTTTCGTTAGTTCCGAGTATCAGAGCTAGTACCAGGTCTAGCTAAACCGGGTACTAGTACTCATGTGAAGAAATCGGCCGTTAGATCACCTTGTTTGTGAACAAATTATATTGCAAGAAACATGTGTTCCAAAACCGGACAGTAGTAGGTACCTACTAGGATGTGAGAGAACTTTAGGGTCACAATAAATAAGAAAATATTTTCTAGTAGTTTGGCAAGGTATGTAGGTAGATGCTGTATGGTTTTGAAAAACGCAAGAAGCCCTGTGATCCGTTTTATTACCACAAATCATTTGACCTGATTGTTGAGGTTTTTTACAGAGGAGGATTTATATTCAACCTGTAGTCCTGTATAGAGTACAAGATGGTTATTATTTATATAATAATATTCTTTGAGATTTCCTCAAGTGAATCGAAGCAGGGTGCCGAACAGATGCATAGAGAGTTTTTTTTTAGTTGCATTATGGGTCTAACTGCATGGACGCATGGTCCCTTAAGGCCATTAGCCATTTTATTATTATATATTTGTAGCGATATCTTTTCGCATTTTGCTTAG
The DNA here is from genome assembly GCA_949372485.1 of Cheilosia soror. NCBI lineage: Eukaryota > Metazoa > Arthropoda > Insecta > Diptera > Syrphidae > Cheilosia > Cheilosia soror. Next base: position 39,212,676 of record OX443563.1, read on the forward strand.
AAGGTATGTTGTTTTTTTCTGGGCCGTAGTTTGGCTTAGTTGAGGTTGACTTCAATAGGAATTCTGAGAAGAGATTTGATTTGATTATGTATGGAGCCAAATGTGGATTGAGTCCGCCAATGGACATAGGGCTGAGCGTTGACTAGTCAAGTTAATTCGTCAGGATGTTAATTTCCATAAACGTTGATAAGCACTGGAAATCAAATCAGGGGAACCTTGAACTGGTTTAGAGAAGCCAGTTCATTCGCGCATTCTGGCACTAATTTTGAGATTATACATACTGATTACAGACTGAGGCGATAGCCTTGATGGCATCTTGGCCCTCAATGAATATGTCTATATTTTGCCTCGGAGTTATATATACAGTTTGATTAGACGGCAAAAAGTTCCGCCTGAAATACGTTGACGGTATCCGGAAACCTATAGGATATTGTGATATTAAAAGACTGAGAAAATACACTTCACCTGACCCTACTCCACAGTCCATTTTTGATCCGTCTTGTAATTCCAATCTTGTAGGGAATTATACACTTCAAATGTTATTCGTTGAGGGTTACGAGGTCTCTTGATGGGAAAAACAGAATGTTGTTATGGCCGTGGGGTTTCTAAGACCATACCCGACTCAGAGCTTTATAGAGCAGGCCACTTCTTTGCGAAGAGCATACAGAAACTCATGTCCAAGATTTGATGGAAAGAAAGTATTCCTGATCAATTAAACCTCAGCATTGATTGCCGGATTCACACGAAAGGAGATTCACTATATAAATTACGCCAATTATATGGAGGAATCCGTCTTCTTAACATCGCATATATTGTACATCATGATGGTAAGACCCATTATAACGTATACGCGACAATTGTCTGGTGACCGAAAGTACTTGAACGGACAACGGCTAATAGGCTACAAAAGCTACAGCGTATTGCCTGTCTCGGTACTACAGGTGCGATGCACACCTGCCCTACAACAGCATTAGAAGCTATTATAGGGCTTTCACCTTTACATATATTTATTAGGAAAGTGGTATAGCTAGATGTGATATTAAGCTACAGCTACAGCTCTCTTCAATTTGGCAAAAGCCACGAACTCCCAGACATACTGGGACCTATATAAAGCCGGCCAGCGGAGATTCAAAAAGGCCGTAATCAGTGCTAAACGCATTGCCTGGCGAACGTTCTGTAGCGACATAGAAAGCACCACAGAAACAGCTAGACTTAGGAAAATCCTGTGCAAAGAATCCGCAGTCCCGGGATATCTCAAAGACAATAATGGAAACTGGACACAATCCTGTGAAGAAACTCTTAGTCTGTTGCTGCAGACTCACTTTCCAGGATGCACTATGGATCAGACAAACCAATCTACATTTGTTACCGCAACAGCGACAGTTCCAAAAGAACTTATAACCGAAGATAAAATAAACTGGGCAATCGATACATTCTCCCCGTTCAAATCCCCGGGAGGCGATGGGATTTTTCCAATCATGCTCCAGAAAACTAAGACCATTATTACGCCGGTCCTAAAAAGACTGTTTACTCGCAGTGTGGAATGTGGCTATATTCCTAAAGCCTGGCGAGAAGTCAAGGTCGTCTTCATTCCGAAGGCGGGGAAATCTAGTCACACCACCGCAAAAGACTTCAGGCCTATAAGCCTAACATCCTTTATGTTGAAAACCTTTGAAAAACTAATGAACGTCTTTGTACGCAGTCGACTGGATGACAGCGCGATTTCCAAATCTCAGCACGCTTACATCAAGGGCAGAGGGGTGGAAACCGCGTTGCATGAGGTCGTTAGCACTATAGAGAGGTCATTAATAGTCAAAGAGTATATACGCTAGCTGCGTTCCTAGACATTGAAGGAGCCTTCAATAATGTCAAAACGTGCGCAGTAAAAAGGGCACTACAGGATCTAAGCGTTGACCAGTCTATCACCAATGTGATTGTTAACTTACTTAGCGAAAGAAATATCAACGCGAAACTAGGTGACACTGTCCTTAGAGTAACAGCTTCGAGAGGCACTCCGCAAGGAGGCGTCATCTCCCCCCTACTCTGGGTACTTGTCATGAATGAGATACTACTGAAATTCAATAATATGGGTGTCACGGTAACTGCATATGCAGATGATGTAGTCCTGCTTGCAAAAGGGAAATTCTTACCGACCATAAGCGACCTATTAGGAAACTCACTGAGAGTGCTCAACACGTGGGCAAAGCAATGCGGCCTTGGGGTTAACCCCCAGAAAACTGAGCTTGTCCTGTTTACAAACAAAAGAATAATACCACTATTCGAGCCAAAAACTCTCGAGGGAATACCTCTGAAGGTGGCGGATAGGGCGAAATATTTAGGAATGATTTTAGATAGAAAACTTAATTGGAAGCCGAATGCAGAGTATATCCATTAATGAGTAGGGACACTCTCTCTACATATGCATTTCCTACTACCACAAAGCAAAATGCAGAAAAAATCGTACAATAAGTGGAAGCAGGTCGAAAGAATACTTTTTACCTGCATACAACGACTGCTTGAGAAAAAAAGGGTACACAACACATTTTGCCTGTACCACTACATGGAGCTTGCTGCGTACGACAAACGATTGTGGGTTTTTTCATAAAGCATTTTTAAAGGCGAGCTGAAGTGATGTCAGTATATTAGTATTTTCTCTCAACCATTCAGGTTGATCAGGTAACCAGCTTTGCTTTCGTAGAATTGCTAATAAAAAAACAAATTTTGTAGTTTTTCCCATTGGTTATTGATTAAATGGTCTTTGTTATGGACATGAAAAAGAAATGTTTCATTCTCTATCACGAAATTAAACCCTTTTGCCTTGCTACGACTTCGTTAATTACCATATTTTACGATTTTAAGTTTTATTGCCAGCACTTTTTAGGTAATATAATTCACAGCAGATGGTCATACTAATTACTTAGGTTGGTTGTAGAGGGGATTGTTTACATTTTTTTCGCACGTATTTTTAAAGGCGAGCTGGAGTTGGATTGTTATCAGTCGTTCATTACCATCAATTGACGAAGTAAAGGGTGTTCAGTGTCAGTGCGTGTGGCAAACAATTAAAAATAGCCCTCATCTTTTAAAATCATTCTGGCGAAATTTCATGAAGTACGATATTGCTGTTGACAACAAAAAAGCAAATTGGAAAGACGTTGTGAACTTTTATTTATGAGAGAAAAATAATTCATTTCGAATGGCTCCCAAATTGACAGATGAGCACATTTTTCCCAACAATTTCCAAAAGATGAGGGTGAGGCTTGCTGCTCAAACGATAAGTGCAACAGTATCTTCAACAGCTATTAATACCGCTGAAATTATTGACAAAATAGATAAGTTATTTGATATTTTCAATTCATCTAAATTTCGAGAATCCAAAAAATTCAGAAGGCCATTTTTCGCAAACCTGGAACAAATTACTTTTTTGCATGAAATGAATTTATTTTTTGAAAATGTGACTTTTCATGAAAATTCTAGAAATGTAACTAAAAAAATGCGTTTTATAAAAGGATGGCAACAGAATATAAATGAAAATTAATTGGCATTTTTACAGAAATAAAAGAAGACGGTATTAAGTTTCTTTTAACAAGAAATCTTAATCAAGATTGCTTGGAAAACACTTTTGCTGTTTTACGTAACCGAGGGGGAAATAACAAGTTGCTGACTCCATTTCAATTCATCTGTTCATTTAAAAGATCTTTTTCGGCAAAGTATATGGAAGATATTACACGTGAAAACTGCGAGCCAACTGCTAACCTGGAACTTCCAGACATTGAAGTGCAGATGGAACCACAAAAACAAAATAAGGACAATTTGGTTTACGCTTTCAAAACTGAACCTGACTATAAAACTGTGGACTTTGGTATTGATAATGCATTCTACTATTTCGCAGGTTATATTTTAAAAAAAGACCGCCTAAACCACAAGTGTGAGTTAAAATTGAGTCCCCAACTTAACGTTTCCTCCCTTTTTACAGATTTTAAAGAATTTGAAGATGCGAAATTGACACGGCCCAATCAAGAATTTTTGGATTCGTTAGAGAATCTTGTTTCAAAAATTTATTTCTTGTTTTCCAAATATGTACTACCTAAATAATTTTGAGGGGAATATTTTTAACTTTTTGAAAAATGAATTTCATTACAACTGTTGCAAAAATCAAAATAAGGAATTTCTTATCAAATTTTACGTCCGAGTACGGGTTTACTTTATTCTAAAACAGTTCAATAAAAATAACAAAAAATGTACCAACAAACAAAAATATTTAAGTGTAGCACACATGTGAATATATATTAGATATAAAATGTTCATTAAGAAATATTACAAATTGATTTTGCTTTTTTTTACGTCACACCCTGTACCACATTTTGAAATAGTTCGACTACTCTTCCATCCCTCTTTTACTAGAGCACTTTTAGTGCCGTCTATTTCTCGTGTATGTGTACTGCAAATTGTAAACTGATAAGAAACACGTGGAGAGTGTCCCTACTCATTAATGGATATACTCTGGCCGAATGTCAATGAAAGAGTGAAGAAAGCAGCTAATGCTTTCTACGCATGTAACCGCATCTTTGGCAGGAGGTGGGGGCCGAAGCCCAAAACAATCCTGTGGATGTACACGGCAATCGTGCGGCCTATACTCACATATGGCAGCTTAGTCTGGTGGCAAGCCGCGGGCAAGGCGACCAATCTTAAGTTAATGACAAAAATACAAAGACTAGCATGTATAGGGACAACCAGTGCGATGAGAACCACACCTACGGCTGGACTGGAGGCAATTCTAAATCTGACCCCTCTAGACCTGTACATGGAGGAATCTGCTACCAAAAGTGCCTTAAGAATTAGCCAAACCGGCACTTGGAACCCGGGCAACTTTGGTCACGCACAGATTCTAGGGAAATACATTGGGAATGATGTCACTTCTGACTATACAATCCCACATCTAAACTTTGATAGACCATTCACCTGCTCGTTTCCGAGTAGAGATGAATGGAACACAAATGAACCCACAAAAAGGAAATCGATATCCATCTACACAGATGGATCGAAGATGGACTGTGGAACCGGTGCAGGTATATTCTCGGAGGAATTAAATATACAATGCTCAATCAGGCTTCCTGATAGCAGCAGTGTCTTCCAAGCCGAAGTCCTGGCAATCGCGGAGGCAGCCCGTAAGGTGTCATTGATGGCAATACCAAGAAATGATATTACCATTTTCATTGACAGCCAGGCGGCTATCAAAGCAGTCTCTGCTACTGAGATAAAATCCAGATTAGTTCACCGCTGTCGCGAAGAGCTTAAGGTTCTTTGCTCGCAGCACACCACGGTCCTATGCTGGGTCCCTGGGCACAGTGACAAAGCCGGCAATGAAAGGGCCGACGAACTAGCGAGAAAAGGGTCCACAATGGATCATGATCAAGCACTACAGTCGATCAAGCCACCACTCTGCAGTCTTAGAGAGCGAGTGGAGAACAAGATTCGCATGAAAACAAATAACAGGTGGAAGGGACTAACTACCTGCGAGGTATCACGGAAGCTTTGGCCAAAATATGACAGCGGCCGGACCATCAAACTCTTACAGTTTGACAGGCCATCGCTGTCTAAATTGGTAGCGGCTCTAACGGGTCATACTCATAACTTCCTAAGGAACCATACAATGAAACTAAATCTCAAGGATGACGATATATGTAGAGGCTGCGGTGACGAAGAGGTTCATGAGGATACACCTCACTTCCTCTGTCACTGCCCGAGTCTCTGTCACTTGAGGAACAGAACACTTGGAAGTCACTACTTCCATGACCTACAAGAACTTTCTGATGTCTCACTTTCTGATCTTTACAGGTTTTTGAGGACGTCAGGATGGCTGGACTGCGTCGAGTGAACACCATAAGAAGGGACATAAAGCTGACCATAACAACATCAACGGTTAACCCCCTGGGTATCACAATGGGTCCACAAGGACCTGAGTGTGGCACGGCAGGACTACCCTGCTCTGCCAACCCGTAAACCTAACCTAAGCTACAGCTAGAATATAAGTTTAAACCAGCTGACCATGTGGGACACTTTAACTAGATCCCAAACGTGCACATGTTTTGTTCCATCCCCGACATTATGGCTATAGGGAATACAGATTTGGGAAATTATTTGAGGTAGAAATACTGGACCGTACAAAAAGGGGCAACGGTGTCCCGACACTGAAGCCAAAAAGTATGGTTTGGTACATCGACGGATCGATAATGAAATCTGGAGTTGGTGCTAAGGTCTCGATTCGATACCTATGAGAATGTGTCCCACTGTTTTTCAGGTAGAAGTCCATGTCGTTGAGATCTGCGCCGTTTTGAACTCCAAAAATTAAATCAAAGGCACCAAAATACAAAGTACAAACCCAAGAACTCAAGAGATGCGCACAATCTGTTAACAGATTATAAGCCTGCGTATGATAGTAATTATGGGGAAGAGTTATAAAGTAACATGTCCACTTTTGGCATACCTGCCAAATTCGTCAGGTTGTGCAGGAAGACGATGCAAAACGGTGGATAAGGGAGCACCCATTAGGATTGAAAACAATCTCAGCGAAACCTTTGAGGTCTAAAAATGGTTAAGACAAAGTGATGCGCTGTCATGTGACTCCTTCAATTCCATCAATACAAGTTGCCCAATTTTTTATAAGCTTTATGTACAATCACTTGCACTCACTTTATACGAATAACTCAGCAAGCTTTCACAGGTGCGTCTGAGTATATTTCACACATGTGTATATTTCTAGCCTGTTTTCGTCAACTAGGTACCGTATTCTCTTCCAGTGATGAAAATCGACTTTTCTCAATTGTAATGAAAACTGAAAAAAAAATCTACTGAATAGTATTCAAATTTCTCAAATGTATAAAACCAAACAAAAACATAAAAAATAAAAATTTTATTAAAAAAAAATACTTTGATACCCTCTGCATAAGTCATGTAAAATGTTAGCCATGCGAGATGTACTGTACAGGCATGGGTTTAATGTCAGTTTTGTATGAGAGGTACCAGTCCAAAACTACTTGACCGAAATAGACGATTTTTAATATCCACCTGATCTATAAAAAGAAGTTCGCATAAGTCTATTCGTTTGGACTCTATGGTGTTTTCAACAGACAGATCGACGGACGGATAGACGGCTTAATTGATTTAGAATTGCATCCTGATTTAGAATATTTATGGCTTATGGGGTATAAGGTGACTTCTTTTTGGCGTTAGAAATGTAAGTACCTTTCAGTGGAGGGTGTAATAAAGGCGTATTTAATCGTATCTAAAGCTTAGTACGCAGTTCGAGCGAAACTAAATTTCAGCTGCTCCCCGATTTTTCTGTCCAAACATTAACTAAAATCCTAGCTAAATTTTGACATAGAGTGCGCTGTGGATATATGTAAGTGTCACAGAAAACAGCTGTTTGTTGAAAATAACTTCCTTCAAAAATTCATCAAAGCGAAAAAGTGTTATATTTTCGTTGCACTTTCTTTTTTCCTTATCTGCTATTCCTTGATCTCAAATTTATCACTTTGAAAGGATTCCTCATCGACGTATTCATTGAAAAACCTTGTCCTCATTTATAAGTCTTATATACGGATAGGAGCTTCAGCCCAAGTACGTACATATTAATAGATTAAGGCTAATCTTTGTATAGTCGTGTTCAAAATCACTTGTCAAACGGTCGATTGAGCAAACTGTACACTTTGTACAGAAAATCTGCCGCTGGCCAAGTGATTTTAACACGACAGTAGGTACCACATTCAAATAACAACCTACTACGTCGACGACGTATATAAAAAACCTCTAGAATAAAAAAAAAAGTTTTCTTATATCCTAGTTGTTTGCGAACCTGTATTATAATAAACAAAGTTTCACGGTGTTTCCACGTGCGTTTCTTATAAGAGATGATATGTTCTTATATAAGTGTTTCTTATATCCGCCGTGGACGTATACAAGTTCTTAATTTTCAAGTAGTTTATTATATGTTTTATTTATATAGCTCTGACAGCCTTAATGTTGAGATTTGTAGATTCTTAGTGCAGACCATATTTACGCCTGCATTCGATTATTTTGGTTTGGTTTTATTTTTTTTTTATAATAGTTATTTTATTTTATTTACAAGGCTCATTTAAGCCCAAAACTTAAAAATAGATGTATGACATATTTCTATCGTAGTAAAATAGAGCTCTATATTCATTATTGATAATTTCAATACTTTTTTGTTCACCAGGAAAAAAACCTTAAGACAAATTGGACGATTGAATTTACTTGATCGACCAAAGGGCAGTTTGTGAAAAATTTTGTAATGAGTGCAAAAAAATGTCTCCGAAATCAAATCGTTTTTCCGCATCTTCGAGGAATGCAACAAATTTCAAAAGTTAATTTTTAACGAAGTATGCATGATGAGTAATGAATGCATTCAGAATTTTAAAACAAAGGAGTGCGTTCAGCTTGTTTTTGTTTAATCCTTATATATGTTTGATTTAAAAGATATAAAAATAAAATTTCAAAAATTAAAAATAGTACAAATAGTACCGAAAATTGAGAAGTGGTACTTGCGTACTCGGGAAAGTCAAATTGTACTGAATTCAGTACAATAGTAAGCCTTTTTGCAACTATGCGTTCCTATTGCTATCGGTCGAGGATAGATTAGATTAGATTAAAGGTCGGGACCGGGAGAGCCTTCACCGGCCCTGGAATTGTGGCTTCTCTAAAGGAGCCTATTCACCCTTATTCTACGTGGCGTTTATATTAAACGACAGCTGGCGTTTTTTGAGTCGAGTCGCTTTAGTGTCGTTGTCGTTTAAGTATCGGTATTCTATTCATGAGTTCCACACCAACAACTGATATGACAAGTAGGTATTATTGGCAGCAAATGGGGGAGATTTTTCTTTTGGTAAATTGTTTAACACACGGAATTTAAATCCAAACAAAACCAAACGAAAAAAGTGTTGGACAGTCCTAATGGTCGCGATATTACATCAGTTTTAATCAAGAAGACGAGGTCAATAAGGTCTTCGTCTTCTAAACTGTTGTAGGTATTTATGTTTTGTATTTTAAAGTGCCAGTCATTTTAAAACTGGCTTCGACATTGCTTTTTCTCGCGGTGGAGGGAATAATTTTAATTTGGGTCTTGCCTAACCACCCCTTAGTAAAATCCTAACAGACATGCTTACCGTCATCGAAGAAAATATATACCCACTCTGGATAAACATGCATTACACGGAAGAAGAAAGGAATTGTGCAAAAATGATGTTATACCAAAAGGCTGGAATTTCGTTTGATCGGAATATGTTATTTTCACCCTTAATTAAAAGAGAATTATGAAATCACTGCATAAATATAAATAATTACCAAAACTCATATGTTTTTTCTTAAAATTGCCTCCTAGTCGTTTAAGAATTTGTAATCGACAATAATCGGCGTTTAATGAGTCCTTTTGTGCAACTAAAACGACAGTCAGAATGCGAAAAACTGTATTAAACTTGTGTTCCACACTACTTAAACGCCACATGTCGTTAAACGACATAAAACGCCTAGAAACACGCCACATGTAATACTGATTTCAAAAAACGTCATATGTCGTTCAATATAAACGCCACGTAGAATAAGGGTGATTGTGTCTTTCCTTGTGAGGTCTTAGAGCCATCTTTTGACTCCGGAGACAGTCAGGAAGACAAGTATCTTCTCTGGCGGCGAGTTTTGCTGTAGTAATGATTTCATCACCAATAAAATTCTTTCTGAGACGAAAGAGGGCCGAACATTCCACGAGAATGTGAAGAGAGGATTCATCACTCCCCAGGCAAAGTCTACATGTGGCGTTCGGTGAAACTCCAATTCGGTAAAGATGTTTCTTCATAAGGTCATGTCCAATAATTATACCTTTCAGGATTCTTAGATTATTTTTGTCCAGATTAGTAAGAAAATATAAATTTTTTGGGGGAGAATTTTGGGAAGAACTGTTTGGTGCAGTTCTGCCCAGGTGTTTTGAGCCGGAGTTTTCGATTTGACCTAAGCTCCTAATGCACTTCCTGAAGCATCCCTTACTGACACCACAGAAGAGTACAGGTCCGACAAGTGGCATTGTCGCGCCGACTTTAGCCAGTGTGTCAGCTGTTTCGTTTACAGTAAAGCCCCTGTGGGCTGGAATGCAGTGTATAGGCTGACTTAGTTTTTCTTTATGCAAGTTCGTGGATGGCCATGTAAGTTTCCAGAACCAGCTTCGATTTTATTATAGATGAGTCCATTACTCCGTTTGGTAAAAGGGGCGATAGTCGTCTTTTTTGGGCTTACAGAAAGACCTTCTTTGTTACACCATCTTTGAACTACCTATAGATAGTGCATGTTGCAGTATTTCAGAGATCGTGCTTTCAAATTTACCACTGACATGACAGTGATTGCGTCGGCATATCCTATGGCATCAATTCTTTGATTAGGCAGGGATTGGAGTAGGTGACAAGGGACCATAAGAGTGGCGAGAGGACGCCCCCTTGAGGACATCCATCCATCTTCCTATGATTGGGGACAGATTCATGTTTTTGAGAGCCCTGTTGGTGGACTCAAAAGATGTGTAATTGAAAGCTCCTTTAATATCTAGGAAAACAACAAGACATATTTCCTTTCGATTGATGGAGTACTCAATTTTAGTTACTAAGTCATTAAGCAAGCGCTGACTCCGTAGATTTACCTGGTTGATAGGCATGTTGGGATTTGCATCGGTTGGGGATACTATTGTATTTAGTAGGTATAGGTTCTTGCTTTGGCAGAACATATACTAAAATTGGAACGATACAGAGAAGATACTATGGTATAGTACTTACTTTGTACCGTTCGGTTAAACTTCATGACCGGCAGGTGTTGGTAAAAGTGTTCCGGTCAGATAACAATGAGGAACATGCTTACTTACCACAAATTAACTGACAAATTCCATATAATATTGGCGCAGCAGTTCCCTTATAAGACCCAAGGCAAGCTTCTCACAACCATTCACTTCTGTGTGATTGTTTTAAGTAATGGTACAAAAATGTACAGAGAAATTACCTCATATCGGCCGATCTCATAATTACTGACAAGTAAGCTTGGCATACAAGATACAAGATGCAACAAACAATAAACCTCGCAAGGACATGAGAGATAAAAGGAAACAAAAATAAATACGACATAATAATCTTACAGGTATTTCAGGGGGTGAATGCACCACTCAACACTCAAGTAACGCATTAAACACAAAAATGAATAAAAAAAAATAAAATAATATTCACCCCAGACCTTTTCCTCGCTAATTTCTTTTATTTACTTTATTTTTCTGTTTTGCTGCTCAAATTTTATACATTATCCAGGGGAATCACCCCAGATTTTTAATTAATTTTTTTTTGTTTCGTTTTACACCACCACAAGGGATACATTTCAAAATAAAATAAACGAAATGCGTACTGAAGGGACCTGTAATTTTCAATTTTGTACTCATTTTTAAACAATTACACAGTTTAATTTTAAAAAAATCTTAACAGAATAGTTAAGGGTGATGTGTTCGATATAATTTGTTGATATTTTTATATAACTTCATTTGCATAGGAATAGCGATCGCATTAGAGCATTTTTATTGGTGTGAAAAGTAGGTTTGTATATTCATTTTAAATTGGCTGGAAACTGACAAATTTGTCCCTTAAGCTATTGCCTGTCCATCTAGGAAATTCCAGTAAGGATGCGAAGCAACAACTTTATGAAGAAAGCCCTTAATCCGTCAATAACCATTGAATACTATATTACACGAGAATGAATCGGCTAAGAATACATTCATAGAGAATGATATACCTTCTTCCATTAGTCCACCAACGTTATCCTTATCATTAAAGGACGCCAAAGATGAAAAACAAGATAATTTGTCAATAATATAGGGATGGTATGTAGTTCGAAAAATAAAAGTAACTTACTGACTGAGAATAATCTGGATGATCACCCGAGCCGCCAAATTGGACAGCAGCGACACTTCGTAAAACTAACCCAAACTAACCCTACCCAGCTGTTTCATTGTTGATGCTACAGCCCATACCTTCAAACTCTACATAAATAGAATTGACATCTAGTCAATTTGCATAAAAGTTCTAGCAAGTTGCCTGGTCAATTGAGAAAAAGAAAAAAACCCAAGTTGCCAAGGCAACTTGTCTTGAATAACGGGTGGTAAAGAGGGTGGGGGCACTTTTCAAGAGTCGGCAAATGAACAAAGCTATATTTATCAACATGAGCCACTTCAAAAAAAAACGGCAAAATGGAGGAATTTTCAAAAATTAACTCGAAACAAAATGTTAAAAAATGAGAAGTGAGTTTGGATTTTCATTAGGTATGTGTTCTTAAACTTGTAAATGTGCACAAGTCGGCATTTTCAAAGGCTCCACCTTTTGGAGATGCCAATTTAAATTTATTTATTTTTATGTACCTACTCCGAGTTTCGATTTTAAAAATGACGGTCGGTATCGGTGAATTTGCCGAGAACACCTTAAAATTTAGCGAATTTCGATTTTAAAAATGACGGTTGGCATTTCTAATTTAAGGTTAAATTTAAACGAATGTTTTATTCGCTAGTTTGTGGAAAGCGGCTTAATGATGTGGATTGCGAATTAACTTTCGTTTCATTAGCGGAAAAAAAGTTTTAAAAACGAAATTTCGTTATTGAAACTGTTTATAAACTTGTTTTCTTAATACAATGTGATTTTTAATGGGATAATTAATTAAAAGGACTTTAAAGGACCATTCATTCAAATAAGAGCGAACGAACGAATTGATGAAATACGAACAAAACACCTTTTAAGCATTTACAAAACGAAAATTGCACATTTTATTATTCAATGAGTAGGATAATTAATTATCCCATCAAAATGCATTAAGAAAACAAGTTTATAAACAGTTTAAATATCTAACGAAATTTTGAGTTCCAAAATCTTTGCCGCGAACGAAAAAACTCTTGGCGCGGATTGTCAAAGTTTATTCGCAGTCCACCTGATCAAATCGCTTTCCACAAACTAGCGAATACAATATTCGTTCGAACTTAACCTTAAATTAGAAATTGCTGATAGAAACTGATGGCTGAAAGTCGCGAACTGTCAAAACTCGCGAGTATTCGTTCGTTCGTAGATAGTTGATCGCTCTCATCTGAATGGTCCTTAAAATACACAAGTAACTTTTTTTTTCTCACTCAATGACTTCGCACTGTAAACCTGGTCGCCTTTAAAAATACATTATGAAAAAATGTTTATTATCTCAACTCAATTGAAATAAATTGATTAATTTAAATTTAAATAAATTTAAATTCAAAATCTTATATCTCGTAGTCCACCGACTCGATTGAGCTCAAATTTACAGGTGTTAGGTATTGGCCCAGGAGTGTTCCTGTGTGATGACAAAGGGGCGTGGCACCTTCCGTACAAAAAACATTTTCCATGGGGTGAAATTCGATGACGTGATAACTCGATTATCGCTGGGCCGATTTTAATGATTTCTATACAGTCGGCAAGTTCCTAAAATAAGTGGGTATATTTAAATGAAAGTCAGAGGAAAGAATGCCTGGTGAATGGAGCCTCAGCATTGTTTGCCCGATCAAAAAAAGGGAGACCCTCTAAGTCTAAACTGTTCCAACTGATTGGAACCTATCAGCGCGGTTTTAGGCCCGATAAGTCCACAACCGACCAAATATTCACACTACGGCAGATCATGCGTGTATCGACTTTAAAGCAGCATATGACAGCTCCTTAAAGTCGGAAACAAACTCAACGAGACCTTTGATATAGACAAAATGATGTCATGTGACTTTTTCAACATCATTCTTGAGAAAATTGTGCGAAACTCGCCAACACCAGGGGCAATTTTCAAAAATCTTCGCAACTACTTGCATACGCTGACGACATCAATATATCATTGGCAGAAGACAGCAAGCTGTCACTGGTGCGTTTGCAAGGGCAAAACGAAATATATGCTGTCAATGAGGAGACTCTATATAAGACCCTCATCATCCCAGTCCTGTTTTATGCCGCAGAATCATGGGCGGATGAAGATATTCTTGGTCGTTTCGAGCGAAAAATTCTTCGAGTGATTTTCGGTCTTGTTTACGTTGACGGGCCTTGGAGGAGAAGATTTAACAACGAACTCTACGAGCTGTACAGCGACATCGATCTGTTCAAAAAGAATCAGTCGTCTAAGATGACTAAGACATGTAGGATGTAGAGCAAATATATAGTGAAAGGGGACCTCAACCAACTTGAAGTGCGCAACTGACGGCGGTTAGGCAAAGATCGTGCTAACTGACTGTAGCGCCACCTAAGTAAGTAAGTTACTTATTGGGTGAAGTGCTGTCGCGAAGAACTCAAGGCTCTTCGTACACAGCACAGGGTATCACTCTGCTGGGTTCCGGAAAATGAGGTATTCCAGGCAATGAGAAAGCAGACGAATTAGAAAGACAAGGTTCGACAGCTGTGTCAGAACAAGCTGATCCCTTTGTGGACATCCCGCCTTGCACACTCAAGCTTGAAGCAGGGAAAAAAGACACAACAGAGGCGAACGCAAGGTGGGCCACCTCAAACAAACCTTTTCCGATGTTACTGCCCAAGTTTCCAACACACCCAGGTATACATTCCTAGGGAGTCACTTCTTCAACGACCTAAGCTTTCCAGCACATTAATAGACAAGATAATGAACTTCGTCAAATCAACAAGATGGTTTGTATGTAGCAGCACAGTAAGTAATTCGAATACAGGGTTATAATGGCTAGGAGACAACCTTTTTCCCCCTACGTGAATCACAATGGGTCAGTATTGACCTGAGTTTGGCACGGAGAAATCCTCCCCAGCCCACAAACCTAACCTAACCTAACTCATTGGGTCTGTAATATGCCTGTAAGTAGTGACATCAGTCGCGGCATTTATAATAGCTTTCTTGTAATGCCTCCATAATATCTTCCTCTATTGTTGCTGTTAAGGAAGGACTGATCTAAAGACATCACCTGATACTATTTTCAAGTTATGTTTAGGACATGCTCATAAGTCTGCTCAAGGAGCTCGAAGAGAAATTGTCCTTCTGCTCTATGGGAGGTGTTGGACCATTCATAAGTCGAAGCAGCTCTTATAGGGATAAAAATGGAACTACAGACGCCGCCGTTCAGTTTATTCCATTAGAAATTAGTCTGCTGCTGCCTGGAACAAGAGGAAGTGACTCATTGAGGAAACACTCCTCTTCCATCTCTCGTACGCTGCTACCACACTGAAACATCTTCAAAGGAGTTAATACTCAATCTTCAGCCGGTATATTTACTACCTCCAACTCGGAGGTAATAGTAAATAGTCAGAGACTAAAGTAAGAACAAATGTTCTCATATATTCGGATCTATGCATTTTGCAGGTGAATAGTACATCATTTGATATTATTAGGTAACTTAACAAAAAAGTAGGTACATGTAGATAATATATCTTTTTCGATATGAAAACCAAGAAAAGTATAACTTTTCATATATATGTAGCATCTTTAGCAAGAACAATCTATGCAGTACAGGCATAAAATATTAAACGATTTGAATAATATATTTGTTTTTCTGGAAGTTAAAGAAATCCAAATAACTTCGAAGACATCAACAATAGAAAGATACTGATATTGCAAAAAAAAAACAAATAGATGATGGAAAAAATACAGTAGAATAGACAAACATTTTGAGCAAAAGTTTTAAGGGACGATGTCAAGTGGTAAATGTCAATCGGCGGTGGGTAAGTACACATTATAAGCTTCATATTGGCCATAATCGCCCACTATACAATGAGAATAAAAGAAAGTTTAACTTATGCTATTTTGCAGCAAACCAATCGAAAGTGCATGGATAGGTCACACTAAACTTTCTTGAATTACTGCATACTCCTTTCGATTAGCTGATTTCTATACATACATACATACATACATTTTCAATGGCCCGCTTATCCATTAAGTGGGTCGCGGGTGTAGGTTTTTTTAAGTGGACCTTCCATAGCTCTCGATCCTCCGCCATCGACACCAAATCATCAAGGGAAATTCCCATACGGGTAGAGGAGAGATTATGAATTTGATCTAACCATCTCATCCTGGGTCTACCTAGAGGACGCCTGCCCGGCCCGATGGTACGGATTCCATAGCGCGTCGTGGGATCCTGGTCGGGGACATACGTTTAACATGATCAAACCACCGAAGCATGGACCGCTCCGTCCGGAGAAGTAGCTGCTCGACATTGAGTTCCTCACGTATTCTGGTATTTCTAATGCGATCTCTACGGGTCACACCAGCAATACCACGGAGAAATCTCATTTCGGCAGCTTGTATCCGCGATCTTATTCTTTCGGTCATTACCCAAACCTCATGACCATAGGTGAGAGTTGGAACAAACACCGAATTAAAGACTGATAACTTAGCTTTGACACCAAGTTCAGTGCTCCTGATAACAGAATGACCATCGATCCAGCCTGACCAATCCTACAGGAAAACTCGGCATTGCTCCTTCCATCACTCGTGAATAAGACCCCGAGATACTTAAACTTCTCCACCTGTTTCAATGGAACTCCACTGACATGCAGAGTGCATTGAACATGCGTTCTGGAGACGACCATCACTTCAGATTTGTTCACGTTTACTTTCATCTCAGCTTCAACACAAACGGCTACAAACCGATCGAGTGCGAGCTGAAGTTCAGTCTGAGAGGACCCAAGGATGACCAAGTCATTAGCGAAGAGCAAATGACTTATCCTCAGATCTCCCAATTCGAAACGTTCTGCATTTATATATATGCATAATTGTATAGGCAAAGCTGAGAGGGTGTAATTGCGAGTAATCCTTACATATAATAAAACTGTAGGCATTTTCTTTGTCAGCTAAAAACTCGAAAACTACTGGACAGATTTCGATGAAACTTTTTTTAAATGTTCCTTAAGACTGTGAGACTGCTATAGGCTATGTCGTTTATAGCCACGTCCTTAGGAACAGTTTTTAGCCAAAATGTATTTTTTGAAGTGAAAATATATACATACACATTATACCTTGCTACGAATGGATGTTTATACTTTTGCGATCGTCAAACAAACACATTCGATAAGGGTTGATTTGTTTTCGCAGTGAGTGCTATGGTCAGTTGTATATTATGTAGGTATGTATATTATGATTGTATGTCCGATTAAGGATGGGGATGGGGTGAGTCGTGCGTGCTGCAGAATGGCATGGGGTGTATTAATAATCTTCATAAGAGAAGAGACGTATAATACAAAACAGGTTTCATTTCAGAATTTCATTCGATATGTGGTATGGTAATTGTGTTGGGTTGGGGTAGGTAGTTGTTTGGATTCTATAGGAAGAGGGAAGCAAAGGAAAGGAAAGGAAATGTAGTATATTAAACAAGTAGCAAGATCAATGAGAGGGAGGGCGATGCAGAGGGTGCACATTATATATCCAATGCATTACATCCATTATCGCATATCGCCACGCAACGCAGTAGGAATTTTATTCTGATATGACGTAACAGGGTAGGGTTGGGGTAGTTGTTTGGATTCCATAGTTCTACTTTGGGGTTGTTGTCGCACATCGAAAGCAATTTTTCTTGAACAGATAGGTACTGTGTATGAGTGACTTACTTCTGTCCAGCCAGTTTGTGAAATATACATATATTATCATAGTAAAGACGAAAGCCGATTGTTAGATACATATGTACTTGAATTGTTATTGATTTTAGAAGTGAAATTGAATACATAGATACCTATTGATTTCTGAATTTAAACTTCATCAGCAAGGTAAGTCCGAAAAAATTAAGCTCTGATTTAAAAAAAAAAATTAGTTCAGACTATTCCTTCGCGAGATAAAAAACCGATTTTGCTGAAATTTTGTTTTGTTTGAGTGGGTCCCTGGATGGTTTAGATTCACAATTGGACCCGATAGGTGGTGCTGCAATTGGGTTCCAGGAAGTTTACTATTTTTTTTCATCTAAACGTTTTGACTGATTTTGATTATATTGTTTGTGTGTGAACAAAACAAAACAAGTGAGACACATAAATGTATTCAAATATGTATGTATATTGTTATTAGTTTAGGTGACTGAATTTATTTTGGTTGTTTTGCCGTAACAGGGTAGGGTTAGGGTAGTTGTTTGAATTCCATAGGAAAGAAAATGCAGTATTACAAACAAGTAGCAAGAGTACGGCGAGGGAGGGCGATGCAGAGGGTGCATATATCCAATACATTACATCCATTATCGATATCGCCACACAACGCAGTAGGAATTTCATTCTGATATGACGTATGCATTTTTTGAAGTGAAAATATATACATACACATATACTTTGCTACGAATGGATGTTTGTACTTTTGCGATCGTCAAACAAAAACAAAACAAGACTAGCATACGTATACTACACATTCGATAAGGGTTGATTTGTTTTCGCAGTGAGTGCTATGGTCAGTTGTATATTATGTAGGTATGTATATTATGATTGTATGTAACAGGTTTTATTTCAGAATTTCATTCGATATGTGGTATGGTAACAGGGTAGGTTTGGGGTAGGTAGTTCCTTGGATTCCATATAGGAAGAGGGAAACAAACGAAAGGAAATTCAGTATTACAAATAAGTAGCAAGATCTAGGAGAGGGATGAATTTTCTTTTTCTCCTATAAGCGCGAAAACTACTGGACAGATTTCAACGAAACACTCAAAAGTGTAATTTTAAATGAACCAAATATAATTTTGTGCGAGCGGGCAAGGCGAGCACGGGTCCAGCTAGTAGCTAAATAAATTGGGTGTTGGGTGTGTATGAATCGGGCAGGTATTGATTGGCATTAACCTGGCAATGTCCAGTGTTTTAACTTTCTCATACACATCAATCGTGCCCGTGGTAACCACCGGGTAGTGGTCTCGCCCACTCGGGCTTGACTTGCTAAACTTATAAGCGAGAGTGTTGAACGCGAAGAAAATAGCAACACTATAATGCTCTGTCGGAATTGACTGTCTGCTAGACTTGAGTCTGAGAAGTCTAACACGAGCACCTCAGAATGAGGACGTACGGCGGATGAATTTAAACAGCGCTCATATCCCCGAAGCGGGTTACTGACTCCGGGAAATCCGGCCCCTTTTGTCCAAGGGGTTCAGCAAAGGACCTGGCCTTCCAGGTTGGGGGTTGTGCGTAGGGGTAACTTCCCTACCACGGAAAAACCAGGCAGTTCAGAAACAACTACAAGCCTCGGATATGGATGATCCAAATGTTGACGACCCCAGCGTCGGAAAGGAAAGGAGGGTATCTTTGGCTTTACAGTCGGAAAGCACAGCCTACACGACAACACCTCCGGAAACGGACTCAGGCTAATCGACTTTTCGACGGGGCGAAATGTCATCATTGCCAGCACATGTTTTCCACACCTCAACATACACAAGGGGACTTGACGGTCTCCAGATCAACAAACCATCACCCAAATTGATCATGTTGCGATCGACGCCAGCCATGCCTCCAGTATTTTGGATGTCAGAACGTTCCGAGCGGCCAACATAGACTCGGACCATTACTTGGTAGTAGCCAAAGTACGGATGCGGATATCCAATACTCCACAATACCGAGAGGACACTGTAAGAAGATTTGACGTTGCAAGGCTACTATCGCAAGAGACCGCTAAAACCTTTGCCGACTGCGTCTCCCTAAACCTCTCAGCAAGCCTACCATCAGCATCACCAGCATCAAGTACAGATACAGAGGACCAGTGGCAACATTGCCAGCGTGCCATCAGGAGTGCCGCTACCGAAGTGCTGGGTTTCGCTAGGAGACCACAAAGAAACTTCTGGTTCGATGAGGCCTATCAATTAATGCTGCAGACAAGAACCAGAGCGGCTGAGAGAGTAGCCCGCGAACTCTACGGGCAAAAAAGAAGGGAGGAACACCGACTTCTCAGAAGGAAAAAGAAAGAGCACGAGAAGCAGGCGATCGAGTCAATTGAGGGACGCTACTGCAGAGGCAATGTTCGAAAGTTTTACCAAAGGGTAAAACGATCCACCCAAGGATACAATAACCGAGCAGAAGCCTGCAGAGATGACCATGGGAATACAGTAGTAGACTCACAGTCGGTGTTGAGGATTTTGAAGGAACATTTCTGCAGACTGTTAAACGGCGGAGACAGCCTACAACTCGCGATCAGGCAGAATGATCTGTTCAGTTTGGACGATGATAGCCAAAACTTCCGTTCACCCGACCTTCACGAAATGAGCATAGAGATATCCAAACTTAAGTCCAACAAAGCTGCTGGAGCGGATGTCCTCCCGGCCGAGCTTTTCAAAGCAGCGGGAAATGGCTTGGTAAGGAGCATGTACCAACTCATCTGTAAAATTTGGTCGGATGAAAGCATGCCCGACGAATGGAATCTCAGCATCATGTGCCCCATCCACAAGAAAGGAGATACTCTGAACTGCGCCAACTACAGAGGAATAAGTCTCCTGAATGTCGCGTATAAGATCTTGCCAGCTGTATTGTGTAAACGCCTAAAGCCTTTCGCCAACAACCTGATTTTCCCATATCAGTGTGGTTTTAGACCAGGAAAGTCAACCATCGACCAAATTTTCACACTCCGACAGATCTTGGAAAAAACCCAGGAATTTCAGATCGATACTCACCATCTATTTATCGACTTCGTCCCTATATCGCCTATGATATAGGCAACCCCGCCAAACTCGTCCGTCTGTGCAGGATGACGATGGAGAAATCTCGCTGCTCCGTCAAAGTCGGCAAGAACACCACCGAGCCATTTGATGTCGAAAAAGGTTTGAGACAAGGCGACGCGCTATCATGTACTCTCTTTAACATCGTTCTTGAAGCAATTGTACGAAACTCACAAGCCAACGCCAGAGGTACAATTTTTCAAAAGTCCGTTCAACTCCTTGCCTATGCTGATGATATTGACATTATTGGGAGAACGCGGTGTCAGTGGCGCATTTGCAAGCATCGAAACGGAGGCGGCGAAGATGGGTCTTGCTGTAAATGAGGACAAAACGAAGTATATGCTGTCATCTGTCAACGAGAAAGGACTCTCAACATCGGCGACTCGGGCAAAACGTCACAATGGACAGATACAACTTCGAAGTAGTTAAAGACTTTGTCTACCTGGGCTCCACTATCACTTCGCAAAACAACAACGGCGCAGAGATCAAGCGAAGAATCACTCTTGCCAATCGCTGTTTCTTCGGGCTAAGAAGGCATCAGAATTAAAGCCCTCTCTCATAGAACCAAGGACTTATTATATAAGACCCTGATCATCCCGGTCCTGCTGTATGGTGCAGAAGCATGGACCCTGTCAAAAGCGGATGCAAACCTTCTGAGATGTTTTGAGAGAAAGATTCTTCGAGTGATATTCGGTCCAGTTTGTGAAGATGGTGTGTGGAGAAGTGGAGAAGAAGATTCAATGACGAACTATACGAGCTATACAGCGACGTCGACCTGGTCAAAAAGCTAAAAATACAACGACTGAGATGGCTGGGACACGTGGAGCGTATGTACAACAACGCACCAGCCCGGCGAGTCTTCGAATCCACCCCTGAGGGACAACGTACCAGAGGAAGATCTCACCTTAGGTGGCGCGCACAATTGGAGAACGACTTCAACCAACTTGGTGTGCGTAACTGGAGGCTTGTTGGTTGAGGCCGTGGCCCACCCCGGACTGTAAGCGCCACCAAAAGTAAGTAAGTAGGCTATATAAATCCTACGCATCGAATTCAATTGTTCACTGTCTTGATAAGAGCTTAAATCAAGAACATTAACAAAGGATTCAAATATGATCCCACAATAAGTTCTTATTCTGCCATTTACAAAAACAAAACAAAAAAACACATCCTAATAGAGTTATGGTAGCATGAAATTTAAATCGGCTTACCTAGGTAGAGAACCGCATATGTGTGTGTGTAGTAGGATATGTTATAGATATCAACATCAGTATAAATAGACATACAAAGCAACTGAAGCTTACCGTTTATCGAACACAAAACTATTGAGGAGAAAAAGAGGATTTGTCATAATATTGCAATGTTGTATCCATATTTCAGTCAAAATACGTTAGATATCAACCGAACGAACGAACGCACGCACGGACAAAATGTCGAAATGGCCCTCCTCTCGGAAACAAGTCCAAGCCCTAGCTGGTATAGATTCTTCTTCCGATGTTATCCCGCACGATATTATACATACATGGGTGTCGTGCTCCATACGTAACCACCTCTTCCTGCCGCACCACTCAACCGAATCCCTATATGAAATACATCATATCCAGTATGGTATAGTACAGTGAAAAGGGACATAATATGTGAGCAAGCTACACGATATTGTCGTAAGAACACAGAGGATGATTTTATGTTTACCCCGGATTAAATGAGAATGAATATTGCATGCGATTTGCAAATTGTCTTCATTGTTCTCGTTAATGTGAAATTAGCATTATTAGGTACTAGTGTGTTTCGAGTAGGTACATATTAGGTTTGGATTTATCCGTAAACATGATGTCATATTTGTACATTGTAAATTGTCCGAGAACTTTTGAATTTTCGGTTTATTCTCAGTGGTCTACTAATTACAAAATCCCACACCACATAGATGGGCCTAAAACGTGCACCGTATTAAATTCTAATTTATATTCACGCAACGGAGAATTAGATTTCGGAAAACGTTTTTATTTCGTCATGGTGTGGGTGGTGTGGCTTGAGCACAGC
This sequence comes from Cheilosia soror, assembly GCA_949372485.1. Taxonomy (NCBI): domain Eukaryota; kingdom Metazoa; phylum Arthropoda; class Insecta; order Diptera; family Syrphidae; genus Cheilosia; species Cheilosia soror. Next base: position 39,235,399 of record OX443563.1, read on the forward strand.
GCGGAGCACTTCACTGAACAGAGCAGAACAGGTAGGTAGGTAGGTAGGTAGTAATTAGAAAACATTTTCATCCTCAAATCAAATACATCTGTCAGGGGCACACGGCACACATATGGAGGCAGGGTTAGATAACTTGCATATGGATATGTGTACTTACGAGGATGTATCCAAAATGATGATATTCTGCACCAAATGTGTACGTAAGGAGGTGTTTTTAAATATTTATACAAGTTATTGTCGTTTGGACAGTGTTTTGGATAAAGTGCGGGCTTTTATTTGCCAAATGAATGTTAGTTGCTTTAGCTGGAGTGTTGCATATTTTAGGTATTAGCTCTGGCATGCAGGTCTCGCAGGATTACACGCAGGTATAGCATATAGCATCATTTCTGAAATAAGATATTAGAACTGTGAACATTATAATTTTATGGTGATTTTGGAAGGATTATTGACATTGCACGATGCGATAATTATTATTATAGCAAAACGAGCGTGTTTATACTACAGCGGTGTTGTTGGCTTTAGCCTTTTTTTAATGCCAGTCAAAATCAATAAAGTTGGTCGATGTTTAAGATGCGCCATTGAAATAAATGTTTTGTGCGAAACGGCATTTGGTTAGCTTCTATTTTGATCCAAAGAAAGGGATTCTTCTATATCATTGTCACGACGACGGTTGGGATCTTCGGATCAGAACATTCGGGTCAGTTAGCTATATTTCCCTTGAGCATTAGTGGTGAAAATAGCAATACCTTACAACAAGGATATTTTTAAGTGTCTTTCGATGGAAGAAATACTGAGGGGATTTAATCATTGTCTGACTATCATTAACGGCGTTAAATCAAAGCCTTTCACCGCGGGCGTTGCACTTTGTTAGGGGTGCGTCTTGTCTCCTCTCCTTTTCATTACTAATATGGGCTGGATGTAACAGCGCAGTCTTGGCGAAGAACGTTTCAAATTGGGAGATCTGAGGATAAGTCATTTGCTCTTCGCTGATGACTTGGTTATCCTTGGGTCCTCTCAGACTGAACTTCAGCGCGCACTCGATCGGTTTGTAGCCGTTTATGTTGAAGCTGAGATGAAGGTAAACGTGAACAAATCTGAAGTGATGGTCGTCTCCAGAACGCCTGTTCAATGCACTCGCTGCATGTTAGTGGAGTTCCATTGAAACAGGTGGAGAAGTTTAAGTATCTCGGGGTCTTATTCACGAGTGATGGAAGAAGAGTTTTCCTGTAGGATTGGTCAGGCTGGGTCAATTTTGAGACAGCTTGGTCATTCTGTTATTAGGATGACTGAACTTGGTGTCAAAGCTAAGTTTTCAGTCTTTAATTCGGTGTTTGTTCCAACTCTTATCTATGGTCATGAGGTTTGGGTAATGACCGAAATGACCGAAAGAATACGTGAAGAACTCAATGTCGAGGAGCTAGTTCTCCGGACGGAGCGATCCATGCTTCGGTGGTTTGGTCATGTTAAACGCATGTGCTATGGAATCCGTACCATCAGGAAGGCGTCCGGTAGACCAAGGATGAGATGGTTAGATCAAATTCATAATCTCTCCTCTACCCGTATGGGGATTGCCCTTGATGATTTGGAGTCGATCGAGAGCTATGGAGGGTCCACTTGAGCAACCTACACCCGCGACCCACTTAATGGACAAGCGGACCATTGAAAATGAATGAAAATTAATGAATATATTGTTATTTCGTTATCAAACTTTTATTTTCAAGCCCCAAGGAAAATTTAAAAGAGCATTGGTTTTGTAATCGGAGGGGTAATCTTCAAAAGACGAAACTCAGCACGGTACTGAATAACAGTGTGGGATTAAACCCACTAAACCCCCATAGCACAGCCGCCCCATTCCCCGCGGTAATACTGCCTTCAAGCATTTTATCGCGGGGAAGTTTTAGCCTGATGTATTCAGCGAGATTATGTTGGCATTTTCGTGCACTGCATTTGTTGTTCGCCGTGAAACTCCTTCCTTTATCTCTCCAGGTCTCTTAGGTTCTTCATGATTTGCATTGGAGTCCCAGCGACTGCATTCCACATTCACGCCGCCTGGCTTTTTAACATTTTCCCAACAATGTTCTCTGGCGTTGGTGTCGGGTCGCCAAGTTTTCTGTATAGTATATTTCTACTATCTACGAACCTTGGGCATTGGAAAAATACATGTTCAGCATTTACCAATTTACTAAAAACGGGCTGTCGTTGAGCTTATGTATACTTATATAAATTCGAACGGATGCTTCCGTGATCGGTTATGAACTATGTTAGGTAAAAGTTCAGTTCTCCGTGACGTTTGTCAATCCATGGCTAGATTTTCTTTATGAGTCGGTGTGTTCTCCTGCCTTTCTGAGAAGTGTTTTAGTGTTCTTGCCAGCTTGCCCCTCTCTCAAGCTTTCTATTCTATGCAGGCGGTTTTCCTCAGTCTTAATTCTCCTCTCCCTTCTTCCGTTGTACTGGCGTTGTTGTTGAACTGTTAGAATCGTCGGAATATCTATTGTCACCATTCTTACCACCACGCAGGCTGCATCGCTGGAAGTAGTACGAAATGCGCAACTAGCTGTTAATGCACTTACTCGATATAGATACTGATGTTAAAAGTAATTTGGCAGTTTTCGTGTTCATGGCCTCGGCACAAATCGGAGCGGCGCGGCCGGCGTAGACAATAATTGATGTTACTACTCTTGCCAATAATTTAGCCTGCGGCTATGTCTTCACTCTTTTACATTGGGCATTATTCGCGCTAGTGCAGCCCCTGCCCTTGTGCCTTTCTGGCAGACATATTTAAGGTGGTCCTTAAATGAGAGCTTGGTGTCTGTCATTGTACCTATAGTTAATTTATGTAAGGCTTAGATGTTATTTCATGTCCGACACCAATATCCTCGTCTTGTGCCGTTTGCGAAGTGCGGCTGACATTTTTTCATTTGTTCTTTCCTTTGCCCCTCTGTATTGCTCTTGGAGTTTACTCGCTCTAGAATACATATACAACCTTCTTACTCGATGACATTTGGCTCGTAACTGCGAGATTTCTTCGTACCCAGTAGGCTGCAGCACGATGATTTGTGGTCCTTCTTTGTTTGTTTTGAAGGTTTCTCAGTTTCAGGACATTAAGGGTATTCACTTAAATGCGTAAACTGCAGAAATTTACCACCTCGTAGATCAACTGTCAGATTTTGTATGGAGGATAGTTTACGTAGACCTCATAATTTCCCGCGACGATTTAGGCTCGGAAATCAACCGCAAAAAGTTACGCAAGTCACAAATGTCAAACAGTCGTATGAATTGTATGTTTTGATTCCAGATTTACAGTTGATTTACGCGATTTACGCAATGACATTTCCGAGGGGTGTTCACTTAAAGCACCGCAGAAATTTATACATTTACGAGCTGCATAAATTTATCACATTAAGTGGGGGAAAGCGGGAGACTTGAACATATGGGAGACTTGAGACACTCTCAATAACTCGCTTAAATTCCATTCAAATCCAATGAATTAAAATGTATGTGATGCAGAAACTGACGCGCTACTTGCATACAAAAGGAGTTCTAAATGGTTCGTTTACTTTGTTTGGTGGAGGAGAAAATGTGTTTTTCAATATGAAAACTTAAAAAAAATTTTTTTTTTATTTTCTCCATAAAATTTATGTGCAACATTGTTAGTAAATAATATTGATGTTACCTAATAATATTGATATTTGACTTTGTAAATACTAGCATAAAACTATGCTGGCATGTACGTAACAAAAATTATAAATGTTATTTTGGTAAAAAATGTAAACGGGAGACTTGAGACAGTTTCTGAGGGGAGAGTTGATCAGTGGCTTATTGCCTCAGTGATATGGCAATTTATAAAAAATTAAATTATTTATTAATTTTTGTTTTGTTTCGGAAGTTCATTTAGTTTTTTTTTACCTCTATTTTATGTTTGAAAACTGAATTACTTATTTTATATACTATGTATAAACGTTTGTAACATTTTATTATAAGTCTTTTATATTTTTATTTTAAAACATTAAACATAACTTTTTGTTTGTAGATAATGCCACAAAATTAATAAAAATTAATTCTATTTAGATTGATAGTTGTTATATTATTTGTTTTATTGTTTTGCTTATAGAATTTGAGTATGTTCAAGTCTCCCCAAAGGGGTGTTCAAGTCTCCCTGCGGTAGGGGAGACTTGAGCCGAAAATCTGTTTTCAAACAATTGCCATTTGTCAAAAATCTCTGGTGTTTATTTTAAGTTGATTGGACTTTTCTTAAAATAGATTTATGTAGCTAGAAAAAAATGCATTTAATAGGTGGCTGCGGTCAATAAAAAACATTTTATGAACGATTTAACAAAAAGGGGCTCAAGTCTCCCGCATTCCCCCTAGGTATATCTTTATTAAAATGTATACGTTGCTTTTTTTTCCCCGAAAAATCCATACGGATTGGGTTAGTAGTTTTAGCGTGATATATATATTTTCAAACAGTTTAAAATTTAATATTTAAATAACAGACAACCTATATTAGAGTGTCCCTTAGGGGAAACAATTTTTTTTTTTTATTTTTGTACGCATACCCTTTATTTTTTGTTTAAATGCCAATACTAACTTCGATGCAAAATATTTTCCTCCTGGGATGATGCTAATACGTGCCGACTAGACGGCAAAGTCAACATGTAAAATCTGTATGAAAAATTAAAAAAAAGTAATTGTTTTTGCTCTTCTTCGGCTGTCAAAAGTCCGTGAAAATCCTGCATTAGCTTGACTGCTCTTTCGGCTGTATCATTCACTGCTTTAAGAGAAAGAACCATCCTCTTGTCTTCTAAATAGGAAACATTGTTCTCCCACGATTATAGACATTCTTGAAGAAACGTTTCATTTATTTTCAAACGAGAAAATAAATTTAGACTCTTTGCCGACACAAAATCATCCAACGTTTTATCTAAATTAAATAAAAGAACATTTTCAATAATTAGAAAATATGTAGAAAACATTTATGAATAGTCAAATTAGCTTACTAATTTTTTCTTTCGATGGAACATATCTTTTAAGAGAATGCGATTGACTATCCTTATTAAAGTTAGCCACCATATTTTGTTTTGTGTCTAAGTCCACAGTGTCATCAAATAAAGATAAAACTACAGCCTCTTCGGTCAAATAATATAGATGCTGACACAATTTTTGAAAGGCTGCTTTCGAAATCGACTCGTCTACTTTTTCATAATCCTTCAATTTCTTCAAAAAGGATAGGTCTTGAAATGGTGCCTTTACTGCAGAACTGCACTGCAACGATGGTTTAACGCAAACCATTACAATAAACACACAGACCTCTTTTAATCCGTCACTATCTTTTTTAGTCAATTTAAGTTGTGAATGTGACCGTAGCAAAAATATTTTTAGTGCATAAATTGCTCTTGCCATCCATCTCGCTTGATGCATTGCACCTGGGGGCCTGATCTTAAGTTACTTACCGACATCTCCTTCCAAGAACATTATTGAAAGTTCAGTGAGTTCGCGGTAGTCATTTCTGATAATTGGCTTTCGTAGCTCGGCAAAGTAAAAACTTATAACTTCAGAAATTTCGAGATCATTAAAATTTTCTTTTACAATGTCAGCACAGGTTTGAAATTTGTTTGAGTCAATTGTCTGCCATTCATGTCGAAACTTTTTAAAAAGAGGTATTTCTGGACTTATAGTGACTTGCTGGACCTTAATTTCGAAGACGCTTTTAAGCACGAGCTCATAAATGTGATGCCGATAACCAAAAAGGACCAACTCTCTTTCCAATTCCTGTTCCAAGAGCACGCATGCTCCATTAAAGCGACCTGTGTTAGATGCAGTTGTATCACATCACAACACATAATCTGAACTTTATCATCCAAGTTCCAGTCCTTAATTGCTCTTGAAAAAGCTTTAGCTTGTTCTTTACCAGAAGAATTTTCCAATTTTGGCACATATAGAAGTTGTTCCGCATCTCCAAAAGTAATACCTAACAATAGGAAGTTGTTCTTTCTTAGGACTCCTTACGTTCAAGCCAGGTAACAATTTTCCATCCCAGTGAACTGTAACGACCTTCGGAATATTATTTTGAAAATCGATTTTAATATTATCTGCCCTTTCTTTTCTAATTCGTGTCCTCACGCGTTGGATCAAGGACTTATTGATTGGAAAATCCTCAAAGTTAAGTCCTAGAGCCTCCACTGTAGCCTTAAGTATATAATCAGAGTCTCTTATGCTCAACTGACATCTGTCTAGTTAGTTAGTTAGTTAGTTTAAAGTGGCTCTCGATGAGAGAAACACTTAGGCCGCTATTCGGCCCATTGTGCATACCACTGGGATTTGGGGAGCTGTTTCTTTACTGGCTACTCATGTAAACCATTTGCTGCCGGTTATGAAGCTAAGAATGTTAGCGGCGCTGGTGTTACCTAGATCGCTGAGATCATTAAGAAAATAGTTTCCTAAGTGGGCCTTTCTTAGATTGGCCAGGGCAGGGCAACTGCAAAGAAAGTGAGTGACGGACTCGTCCTCCTCTTCGTCTCTACAGCTTCTGCAGAAGTCATTATAAGGCAGACCGAGCCTTTGCGCGTGTCTACCTATTATGCAGTGCCCGGAGATCACGTTAACGACTTTCGAGATGGTGGATCTCTTAAGTCGAAGAAGCTCCTTGGATCGCTTTGCGTCCAAAGCTGGCCACGTGAGCTTGGCAGTGTCGCAGTATCCCAAATGTTTCCATCTGAGGCCTGCACGCATTACTGCGTCCGCATGAATTATTTGTTTAGCGTGGGAAAGTGGTGCATACACGTTGTGCAGGCTTATACTTTCCACGCCAGAGGAGCCTCGCCTTGCTAGTTCGTCTGCTGCACAGTTCCCTGGGATGTCACAGTGACCAGGAACCCAGCAGAGGGTGAGGTTGTACTGTCCAGCTATCTCGTTTAGAGATACGCGGCAATCTTCCACCGCCTTGGATCTTATTTCGCTGGATATTAGGGATTTGATTGCAGCCTGGCTATCAATGTATATAACGATATCCCTTTGTGATACCGAATTAATCGACAGCCACGCTGTAGCTTGACGAATAGCTGTAATTTCGGCCTGAAAAACACTGCAGTGTTTCGGAAGACTGAAGGAGAGGCCTAGGTTCAATTCCTCTGAAAAGACTCCGGCGCCCACTCCCTCTAGTGTCTTAGAACCGTCTGTGAATATTGACAGTGATTTATGTAGGACATTTTGTGAATCCCATTGGTTCCTGTCCGGTATTTCATGAGTGAAACCTCTTTCGAAATTGATTTTCGTGGGCAGATAGTCGGTAGTAGTGGGCAGGGGAATCGTCTGTAGAAGTATGCTGGCGTGTCCAGTTGGTTGCCCTCTCCAGTGTTTCCCCTCCCTTAATCTGATCGCCACATTGGTGGCATATTCTTTACTGACGATGTCTAGTGGAAGTAGGTTAAGCATGGTTTGCAGAGCGGCGGTTGGAGATGTCCTCAGTGCGCCCGTGATGCACATACACGCCAAGCGCTGAGTCCTCTCTAAGACCTTTAGATTGGAACTTTTGTTCAAGGCCGGCCACCACACAACGATGCCATATAGAATTATCGGTCTTATGACCGCAGTATAAAGCCAGTGCATTATATTGGGTTGAAGGCCCCATCGAGAGCCTACAGCCCTTTTGCAGGAGTATAGAGCCACTAGGGATTTCCTAGCGCGTTCGGCAATGTTTTCTCTCCATAAGAGCTTCCTGTCCAGCCTCAGCCCCAGATATTTAGCGCTGCTAATGAACTCGAGTGGAGTTCCTTTGAGATTTGGAGGAGTGACAGCGGGAAGCTTTACCTTTCTTGTGAATAAGACTAACTCCGTTTTCGTCGGGTTGACGCTAAGACCGCAACTGTCGGTCCAGGAGACTAGTTTACGCAATCCGAGTTGCAGGATGTCGGAAAGTGTCTGTGGGTACTTTCCAGAAGCGAGTAAGGCGACGTCATCCGCGTAGGCCACCACTTTGCACCCTGAGCTCTCTAACGAGATCAGAAGTTCGTTAAGAACTATGTTCCATAACAATGGAGAAAGCACTCCACCTTGTGGGGTGCCTCTGTGCACAAGTTTTTCGACAGCGCTGCTGCCAAAGGTGGCCCTCACCATCCTTTTTGTTAGAATGTGGGTGATTACGCGGCAGATTTGTTCGCCAATATTTAGCTTGTTTAAGGCTTGGATGATCGATTGTGTTTTGATATTGTTAAAGGCCCCCTCTATGTCAAGAAAGACAGCCATTGTATATTCCTTGAGTGAGAGGGACCTCTCTATCGAGCCAACAATCGAGTGAAGAGCAGTTTCGGTTGACTTGCCCTTTTGGTAGGCATGTTGAGATCTTGAAAACAGTGATCGGTCAACAGTGTCCTTGATGTGGAGGTCGATGATCCTCTCGAGAGTTTTGAGAAGAAAGGAAGACAGACTAATTGGTCTGAAGTCCTTGGGGTGTATATGGGAGGTCTTTCCTCCTTTTGGAATGAAAACAACCTTGACCGCAGTCCAGGATGATGGGATGCAACCCAGTGTTATGCAACCTACGAGAATGTGGCTGAGAATGTCTTTGACAATTTCAAATGCGTTCTGTAGTTGCGCCGGGAAGATGTCATCAGGTCCGGGTGACTTGAACGGTTCAAAGCTGTTGACGGCCCACCTTAGCTTCTCCTCACAAATGGTTAGAGTGGTTGGAGAGGCCGCGTAAGTGGTACCATTCCTGAAGTCAGGGTTACCGGTGAAAGGCGTACAGCCAGGAAAATGAGTGTCCATGAGCAGATCCAGTGATTGTTCCTCTGATTCTGCCCATTGGCCCCCGGGGTTTTTTAGTACACTTGGTACAGTGGGCGATTTGGATAGGACTTTACGCATTCTGGAGCCTTCGTTTACGCTGTTAACGTTCTCACAGAAGTTACGCCAGGAGCTACGTTGTGCCTTTCGGACTTCTTTTTTAAAGAGCCTAAGACTACCTTTGTAGGACTCCCAGTCCGTGTCTAGCTTCGAGGTTTTGGCTTTGTTGAATGCCTTTCTGCTCTCGCAGCGAAGCTTAATTAGTTGCTTGTTCCACCACGGTGGTTTTTTGCCCTCCCTCGCTTTGGTGAGGGGGCAGGATCCTCTGAATGCCGTATTCAGGGCGGAAGTGAGCACGTTGTTAAGCGAGTCAAGCTCTGTCTGATCGCCAGGTGTCGGGTGTCTACAGTGAGCTAGATTCGCAGATAGAATAGAGTTGTGTTTACCCCAATCTGTTTTTCGCCGGTTGCGATAAACTGATTTCTGGGGGGTGTAGCTACAGTTTAAAGTGAAGGATATGTACCGGTGGTCTGAGAATGAAGGACTATCCGATACTATCCAGTCCGTTATAGCTGGGTAAAGATATTGGGAGACGAGAGTAACATCAATTACTTCCTGCCTGTTTTTGACAATAAAAGTGGGACTATTTCCTCTGTTACATACTACTAGGTTAGTTCCTACTAAATATTCAAATAAAGACTCACCTCGAGGGTTAGTGTCTGTACTGCCCCATAGGTCATGGTGTGCATTAGTGTCACACCCTAGCACGATGTCGGCCTTCTTTTCCTCCGCTTCTTGGACAACCCGTCGTAGTTCAACTGATGGCGGGTCATCTTCCTCATACGGAAGATAGCTGGACGCCAGCCAAACCGGATTGCCGCTTGCTGGAGTAAGCTGCGCTGCTGCAAGGTCGCCTGTACTATGCTGGGGGATGAAAGTTAATTTTAACGATGTTTTGGCAAGAATGCAAGCTCTAATTTTACCTTTACCTTCCGCGTAGTAAGGAGTATAGCCTTGAGCCCTAAGCCCAGTCACGTTGCCTTTTGTCAGCCACGGTTCCTGAATTAGGGCGATATCCAGTCCGTCCTCGATGAGGCGGACCAGCAGGTTAGCGGATGCTAATTTTGAGTGGTGGAGATTAATCTGAATCAGGTTTAGCGGCATTGCTATCTGATCCAGATTTCTCCACAATGGTAGCGTCGAGATCCTCTGGTGGCGAGACGGTGTCTGCCGAGGATGACGCAGTGGAGCCGGCCAAGTTGGCTTCGGCGGTTAGTATGTCATCTTTCTTGAACAGCTTCATCTCAACTTCCTTCAGGCCGTATTTAATGAGGAAGTTCCTATCACGAAGCATAGGAAGAGATTCTGCTGACATAGAGATGACCAAAGAGCGGCCAGTTTTTTTGGGTTCCTCGTTGGGAACCTTGGAGTTTTCAATGATCTTCCAGTCTTTGACCGGAAGACCAGGATTTTGGAAGCCCATGAGGGCAAGTACCTTGGCAGGATCGCGTGGTTCGAGTGGAACCCAGACCCTGGCTCTCGGTCGGTGGGGGATCGAACTCCGGTCCACAACCTCAAGCCTGGCTCCTGGCCAAACTTCACCAAGGCTGCCGATGGCTGCTTTAATGAAGTCGGCCGACCGCTGGTCATCACAGGCAATCAGTTTGACTGACCCCTGATGCCATCCTGCGTCCTTATAGGAGATGGGATGTTGATTGGTGAGCAGGTACTCACATAGGTGGTTCATTACCAGATTTTCGATAACCCCCCATTTTTCGTAGGAGATTTTGCCCTCCTCGTCTGAGAGGTCCACCACCGCGACTATCAGGTTATCCTTGACCGCTTCCAAAAAGGATTTTGAGCTCTTAGTGGAGCGGGCCTTTTTGGAAGCGTTGGACACCTCATCTAGGGACCTGCGCCTTTTTGGTGCAGGCCTAGTCGCCGCTGTGGGCCTACCCCCTGTAACGCTCGGTGAGCTGTTAGCTAGGGGGCGACTCTTTCGAGGCTGGTTGTCTCCTACGAGCGGTCTCTTGCTCATCGGTGGAGCAGAAGTTCTTTTCGGGATTGAGACCTTCGAAGTGGAGGGAAGGACGTCCCGATTCCTCTCAAACTCCAGTACCCAGGGCGTTGCCCATGAGTAGGAGTCCCTATCCGACTCGCTCCATTCTTTTTCGGCCTTTGAATGTAGACGGGCCAGGATGCGAAGAGCTGCCCTGGTCTCTCGACCAAGCGACCTGTTCTTCAGGTCAGCCGGGGTAGGTGTAGGGGGACGGGGGTAGCTGCAGCATGCAGCAGTTGTTTTGTCAGTGAGTTCGTCCGATAACATCGAACACTCACTGGCAGCATCGTCTATACAGAGATCCTGTAGATGCTCTTCCACGCGTTGCATGGGGGTGGCGCCGCTGGCGTCCGTAGTTGTTGTTTTGTTTTTTTTGTTGTTTTTATTTGAGGTTGAAATTTTGTTCCCACGAGTAGCTAGGGAAAGAAAGGTCGATCTGCACAGAGCCCCGCATTATGCAGACAAGGCTATCTGATCCAGAGGGCGCCCGGTATCTGGATACACCGTTAGCGACTTGATGCTATTTTTGTTGAGACCTGGGCCCACCAGCCTAGTAGACCGTCGGCACGGTACGGTTGACACCTTGATCCAGCCCAGGGGGAGTGAAGGGATGAGAAAGGAGGGAAGGGGTAGGACGGGACGGTGATTACCTCTTAGTTCGCAGAGCTGGCGGCTAATTGGCAGTGCGAATGGCGATTGCCATCCATGCCGGCCTACCATGTTGCTCTACTTAAGCCTCCACACCGCGGCAAGGTGAGTAATCGTCGTCAACCACATCCACACGTGATTGTTCCCTTCACAGGCCTTTAGTGAAAGGAAGGAGGGACATCTGTCTAAGGCTGAGACTAATTTTGGATTAACAAAGTCCTTTCTTCCTCGTTTAGAGGTTGCCTCAGATGTTGGAGGAGCAGTGTGAAGACCTTCTTCGCTGCTTTCGTCGGAGCTTGTAAATATGTCATGCTCTTCAGGCATTAAATCCTTCAATGACGCTGAAGAAGTAGATGGTATTTCCAATGACATGTACTTACTGCGTTTTTTTTTTTCTTGTAATTGCCTCTGTCTTACCCTATCATCCTTTTCAGCTTGTTTTTTATCAACCCCTGCTAAAAAGCCCGGTCGTCCCGGCTCTCTCTGACGCTGTGAAAAAAAAAAACTCTGTCTACTTCTACTTTAATTTGTTGAAGGGCATCAGCATGATCTATGTCAAATATGTTATCCAAATCATCCTGGAAACATTCTTCTCGTAGTTTATGCACCTCCTGGGTTTTCTTAGAATTTTCCTCGAATTGGTAGTGATTTTGTGGGGATTCTTGCCTTTTCCCAAAAAATGGAACACTCCCGAATAACAAGATTTGCGCTTTCGCTGACTGTCAACTTAACTTCGCGCATATTAAAAAAGAAAACTGCAAGAACTTGTAATTTCGCACCCTTTATTTGGTGATTTACATCTCCCACTAAGTAAATGCTTTTTGTATTACTTCTTAATTGTAGTGACATCTTTAACTGATTAAAAAATACGTGTTTACCGTTCAAAATTTAAAAATGCAATAAAAATTTCCTCAAGCACGTGACGTGCTACAATGTCAGAGTAACTTGTACTGAAATTTTTCGATCCAAGTCGGCACCGGGTAAAAATGCTTCAAAATGACCTAATTTTTTTTTTGAATATGTTTTATGATAAAATAAACAAAATAAGAACATATGCGTTTAAAAAAAAAAAGTTGAAAAATAAGGGACACCCTAACCTATATATATATCGATTAAATTAGCTTTTCTCAAAAACACAAATATAACAAACCTCTCAGGCGGCAAATAGGTTATATTTATTTTTGTTGTTATATGTAAACTCTAATTGCATTGGACGTTCACGTTATATTATTGACACGTTCACTATTTACATTTTTGCTGCAAAGATAAATTTCAAACATCAGAAATTTTGTTTTAATAATTCATATTTTCTCATTTAACCAAATACATAAGAGTGAACAAAATTTGAAAATCTACCTAGCTATTTAATGAAGAAAGTAATAAAATCCTATCACAGACCTTACTAATTATCGACTCAGTGATGAATATAAAATCAAGTATATCTGCTGTTCATTAGAAAGGGTTAAGTTTTGGTGATTAGACACTCGTACTTCTGTACAGATGGTTAAATTTGATTCAAAATGATTACTGCTCACCCCTTTTTCATAATGGTATGACTACGGTCAATTCGGGGTGGATTGCAATAGTAGGTACTACAATCTGGAGTAATTTGATTGCTGTTACTTTCCACTGTTCTTTTCGAAGCTCTGTTAATTTATGAACATTGTATCTACATTACGTAAAATAAGACATATGTATATAAGTACATATTTACGTTTTGCGTACCACAAATAATTACAGTTTGATTTTGTTATGGTAACATTTTGACTGTACTTAGTTTTATCATAATAACAGTGTAGATATTATAATCCTTGGGGCCCCTTTGCCAATTCTAAAGCTATACGTAGGCACTTCTTTAAAAAGAACATTTTTACACTTGCAAACCATTTTTTTATATCCATTAAAGTTAGGGAGACTGTTGAACCTATAAAATCAATCAAATAATCTCGGCCAGGGCCTTTAGTCGCCGTTTAGTAGAACAACATCTTTGTGGATGCTTGTTCCGCAAAATATCAAACGTCACTTACAAAAATAATTGCAATTTTGTAAAAAAGTTCTTTTGAGTTACGAATTTAAGTTTAAGTCCTTCAATCAATCAAAAAGTTTGAAGAAGGTAAAATAATGGTCTGCGGTGCATTCTCTTTGTTCAGTATTGGTCCATTAGTTCGTATATGGGTCGACCCTTAATCAATACGCTTGTAAAAGCATATTAGAGAAAACCCTTTTTTTCATACGGATTCCATAGCACGTCGTGGGATCCTGGTCGGGGACATACGTTTAATATGACCAAACCACCGAAGCATGGACCGCTCCGTCCGGAGAAGTAGCTGCTCGACATTGAGTTCCTCACGTATTCTAGTATTTCTAATGCGATCTCTACGGGTCACACCAGCAATAAAACGGAGAAATCTCATTTCGGCAGCTTGTATTCGCGATCTTATTCTTTCGGTCATTACCCAAACCTCATGGCCATAGGTAAGAGTTGGAACAAACACCGAATTAAAGACTGACAACTTAGCTTTGACACCAAGTTCAGTCCTCCTGATAACAGAATGACCAAGCTGTCTCAAAATCAATCCAGCCTGACCAATCCTACAGGAAAACTCGGCATTGCTCCTTCCATCACTCGTGAATAAGACCCCGAGATACTTAAACTTCTCCACCTGTTTCAATGGGACTCCACTAACATGCAGAGTGCATTGAACAGGCGTTCTAGAGACGACCATCACTTCAGATTTGTTCACATTTACTTTCATCTCAGCTTCAACACAAACGGCTACAAACCGATAGAGTGCGCGCTGAAGTTCAGTCTGAGAGGACCCAAGAATGACCAAGTCATCATCAGCGAAGAGCAAATGACTTATCCTCAGATCTCCCAATTCGAAACGTTCTTCGCCAAGACTGCGCTGTAACATCCAGTCCATATAAGTAATGAAAAGGAGAGGAGACAAGACGCACCCCTGGCGAAGTCCAACGCCCACGGTGAAAGGTATTGATTTAACGCCGTTCACCCGAACACAGCTTTTACAGTTTGTGTAAAGAGATTGAATGGCTCTCAAGAGAGAACCATTAATTCCATACTTCTGTAATACACTCCAGAGTCCAGAGTTTCCCTCGAGGGACTCGGTCATATGCTTTCTCCAAATCTACGAAGCAAGCGTAAACAGGTGTAGCATACTCCCAAGCCTTTTCAAGTACCATTCTGAGAGTGAATAACTGGTCAGTTGTGCTTCTGCCGGGACAAAAGCCGCGCTGCTCATCTCCTAATCGTGCCTCGACCACAGGTCTGCAACGCGTTTCCAGCACCTTGGCAAAGACTTTTCCGGGGAGACTCAAAAGTGATATACCCCTGTAATTGGAGCAATCCCTTTTATCCCCTTTCTTGAAAAGGGGCACAATCACCCCAATCTGCCAATCGCTGGGAGTTTCCCCGCATTCCCAGGCCACTTTAATGACACGAGCGAGCCATTTGACTCCCTCTTCACCTAAGGCCTTTTGCATTTCTGGCCGGATTTCATCCACTCCGGCAGATTTGCCAGCTTTTAGCGATTTGATCGCAAAAGTGACTTCCTCTACCGTGGGACTATTTTCCGCCCTGCTTAAGGCGATAGATGTGTCATCCTCGATGCCCTGGATTGGATTGAGCAATTCGGAAAAGTGCTCGCTCCATCTGCGCAAGATGTCCTCCTCATTAGAAAGAAGTGTACCATCTTTGGATTTGACTCCTTCGATAATGTTCCACTTTCTTCCTCTAAGACGGCGGATGGTCTGCCAGAACACCTTGCTTGCAGATCTTTGATCAAGGCCTAATTTTTCGCCGAACTCCTTCCAAGACTGTTCTTTGGCTGCTTTAACAGCCAATTTGCAAGTTCTTCGCGCCTCAATGTACCGGTTTCGAGAAGGAGAGTCCCCCAAGTGAATCCACACCTTGAAAGCCTTCTTCTTCTCTCTGATAGCTTCTTGAACTCCGGGCGTTTTAAACCACGCAGTTCTTTTCTCACCACCAGCCGCCACACCGAGCCGCTTCACTCCGCAAACACGTCCTGCAGAGGCAATAAGTGCTGTTGAAAACAACTGCCATTCTTCCTCTACATTCAATGGAACATTTGAAATTTGTTCAAACCTTGCAGATACCTGCAGTGCAAATTCCTCCACCGTATGCGCGTAACCATCCTTGGTTTACGCTTTGGCAGGATAGGTATTTGATCATTGAGATACAATTTGCACAGCACCAGGTGGTGATCAGTTGAGAGTTCAGCCCCTCTCAACACACGAACATCACAAACCATCCTTTTAATACACGATGGTACCACAAAGGAATCTATCAGCGATTTCTGCTGCAGACTTCGACGGTAACATGTGTATTTATGGATATCTTTGTGTGGAAAGAAAGTGTTCATAATGGACATTCCATTTGAACAACAAAAGTACAACAACTTCTCTAGGTTCGCGTTCTGATCGGGGTCACCGTGTTTCCCAATCGCGCTGCCCCATGTCGAGAAATCCGCACCCACGTGAGCATTGAAATCACCCATCAGGATATAAGAATCCATATCTGCAACCTTTTCAAGGGCTGCATCAACTTCATCTAAGAAAGCTGCGTACCCTGACTCCAGATTCGGTGCATACACCTGCACTAGAGCCAGAGTTGATCTTTCAAGCTTAAGCTTTAAGATCGCAACTCTCCCTCCTAATGGTATCCACTCCAATACTCTGCCTGCCAGCCTGGGACTTGTGAGTATCCCCACTCCCGCCTGAGCAGCCATTGAAGGTGCTACTCCCGACATGAAGAGTTTCCACCCATCTGCAAGGTCCACAGTTCCAGAACCGCTTTGCTTTGTTGAGCAAACACCAACTATATCTAGTCGATATTTAACAGCCTCCCCAACAAGCTCCAGGTCTTTTCCCGTGAGCGAAGAGATGTTCCACGTGCTTATCCTAAGTCGATGCCGTTGTCGAGTAACCGAAAGTCCACTTATGCCCCTATTGGTGCATAGCGCATCCACCCTCTGACCCCCATAATGGTTTGCGAGACCATTGATAGGAAGCTCGTAGCCGTTTCGGGTTAAACCCGGCCGACTGCCGAGCGTGACAAGCCGACCACCAGATGCTCGCAAACTGCCACCCTTCAGGCCTTACTTCAAAGGTCAACCATTTGCTCCGCGCATACTAAAGCAAAAAGCCTTACAGATAACAATATTAATGTTTTGGATTGGCCCAAATCAAGACATAAACCTAATTGAAAACTAGTCGGCCGACGTCGAAAAAGCTTTAAAACGCAAAAAAATCAAGGATGCCATTCTGGCATTTTTAATGCTAGATCTAGCATTTTTGCAGATTTGAAAGCATTTTTTTAAAAAAGAAAAATGCTTTTCCAATTTTTCATTTTTGTGTTTTCTTTTCATTGAAATGTTGGTTTCAAGCCATCCTATGTTGAGATGCAGTGTAAAGTGTAATAAGTATTCATTTTTCAACTATTTTCCGAAATGTGAATGCAGTGACGTTGTATGGAAAGTGTATTCGTGATTGTTGGTCAAAACTTTAAGTTTGTAGTGACCTAACAAGGATGATTAACATTTCATTCGAAGCGAGTTCATCTAGGGATTGGGAATTCAAGACGATACATGTATTGTGTGAAATGGTTGACGTTGCGGCAAATGTTGATGAAAGAGTCGCTGGCGATTGCTAAGCCCCAATCCCAACCGAATAAAAAAGGCGAACATTATATTGAAAGTTTATACGAATTGGAGAACGATATGGTTCTGGTGGTAAACAGGAATACGTGAAATATAGGAACGGACTCGTTTCTTTAAAAAAGTTACTCCTTGCTCATTTAAAGTACATAGATTAAAAAAAAACAAGTAAAAGTGTTATCATCGGCTTGGCCGATGCTTTGATACCCTCCACTGCATAAAAGTCATGCAAAATGTTTGCCATGCGAGTTAGTATGTTTCTTATATTAGTTTTGTATGGTAGGTAGCAGAACTACTTTACCGACATGGACCATTTTTAATACAAACTTGAAGGGCATAAATATAAGACCTCTCATAAAATTTCAGTTGCTTAAGTCGATTCGTTCGGACGCTATCGTGGTTTCAACAGACAGAGACACATGGGTCTAATAGTGGTTTTGTATGGGAGGTACCAGAACTACTTGACCGACATAGCTCATTTTCAATACCAACCTGACGACGGTAAAAAGAAGTCGTCGTACAAAATTTCATTCGCCTAGGTCAATTACTTTGGACGCTATCGCGCTTTCAACAGACAGACAGACAGACGGACAGACAGACAGACAGACAGACAGACAGACAGACGGACATGGCTAAATTGATTCAGAATGTGATCCTGATTCAGAATATATATACTTTATAGGGTCTCCGGTGAATCCTTCTTGGCGTTACAAACGTAATGGCAAAGTGAATATACCTTCCTGTGGAGGGTATAAAAAAACACCATTTTTTTTTTTTTTTTTTCAGGAAAACTCGTTCGGCCAGTGGTTTGCTGGGAACTATTAATACTAGCCGTTTTTTATTATCAGCGTGATCTGATCCGGATCAGATAATGAAAATAAAACAAACTGGATCATTGACAGATTTTATATTTAAGTTGTGGCAACAGTAGTTTTTCACATATCAAATCCAGTACCAATTATGAAAAATTTTGTATTGACACCGCCATATTGGAGCCACACGGTACAATGTGACGTCGCAACGCGATGATTTCTCTATTGCACTTGCTCATATTTGAGTTTGACATTTCGCTTGTTGTGTGGGGGTTGTTTTGTTACCATATGAAGACAAATCTGCATACATTTGGCATTCAATATTTTGTTGTGGGAAACTATGTTCAAATGTTATGTTCAAATATGCATCATAATTAACTGTATTTTACTGCTAATATTTCCATTTATACTGTGTTATATAGCGAAACAAAACATCTCGAAAGTCGGAATAGTAACTTATTCGAATTTGAAAAAATGCTAATTGATTTTATGTGTTGTTAATTGTGTTTCATACTTTGGTCTGGAAACATTACTGTGTGGTTATAATTCACAGGGGCACCAACATTTAGTGAATGAAATAAAGAACGCCACGAAACAACAACGGGAAATAGTTGAATTAATTTTTAGATCATATTTCGTGATCTCGATGAAAAGCAGGATCACATGTTGTTGTTGTAAGTGCATATAAATCGATGATCTATATGGATCATAGCTGATAATAAAAACGGCTCCTGATATAGAGTGATGAACCAGAATGACATGTCGCGCTGCCAAATTTAACCACAAAAAAAATTCGAATAGTCTCTCATAATTTTATTAAAGAAACAGGTTCTCAGTGGAAAAATGGAGATGTTTTTTAAATATGTAATTACTTCAAAAAGTCTGATGATCAATAAGTGTTGTTTTTCAAAATAGCTATAGTTCCGACCAGTAACTCGTAACAAGTATTTGTTGTGCTCTAGCAAATTCATCGGAACTCCGCCTTACCCTTCAAAAGCTAATTATTGTCTAGGTGTTAGAATCTTATGCTCAATGCAGTTCTTCAATAAAATTTGTTATCCTTTAAATTTTCACAATTGAAAGCGGATTAGGTAATAGGTAGCTACACATTTTAAATTATTTCCGTATTTGGAAGAATTCATATGCAATTTGTTTGAAAGACTGATTAAAGTATATCTTTTTTTTCGTTTAGCATTTTTTTTATATAGCTTCATACATTTTAGCATTTTTTTGTAACCTATTTAGCATTTTGAGTTTTAAAATTCTGGCAACACAACAAGAAATGCTGAAGAGCTTTTAGAAAACATTAAACCAGGTCTGGAACACTATATCTTATATACCACCATTAAGATGCCGTATTTTCAGAAAAGATTGATTGCCATTTTAAAAATAAAGCATAAATATTGGCATTTTTTTTATAAGTTTTGGAAACTGCAACCCTAAAGTTTTTGTTATTCTATGACCAACTGGTATATAAGTAAAAAAGTGTTTTAAATTATTTTTTTAAATATCTAGGAACCTACTAAATTTAAATATTTATTAAAATGTTAAAAATATTTTTCTTAGTAGTATTTATTTATATTAAATTAAATTTTGTGCTAACAATTTGGGCCCATATTCTGCATTTTTTTGAGCAATATTGCATAAATGGAATGGGGTAATTTTTGGCATTTTTCATGTACCTACATAATTTTATTGAGCCGAAGATCACACACACACCATCTTTTGATGTGCCCCTACTGACAAACACTAATGAACGATGAACCCAGGGTCCAGGGACGGATCCATGGGAATGGTCATGAAGTCATGACCATATCCAAAACTCCAGAGAAAAAAAGGAAAAAAAGATTAAATAATTGAAAAGAACTACAGCCAGCCTTGGATTTACCCTTAGGCCAACTAGGCCCAGGCCTAGGGCATCACGACAGATGGGGCACCACAAAAACTGCAAAACAAACGCAGCAATTGAAATTGAAGTTACATGACGATCCTTCCAATTCTTCCCTATTCTTCATCACTGTGGGCCCTATTCCCTATTCTTCATCACAGTAGCGCAGTGGTTAGTGTGTTGGACTACTGTGCGAGGGATCCCAGGTTCGATCCCCGGAAAAACCCAAATTACATCTTAAAGTTTTTTCTACTGCGCCACCTCTCGCGAACGTCTGACAAACATCCGAGAGTATGACTGTCATGAAAAAGCTTCTCAATTCAGCCGTTCGGACTCGGCATAAAATTGTAGGTCCCTTCCATTCGTCCCAAAAATAGAAACTCACACAAAACGAATGGTTGCGAGAAAGCTAGGCCTTGGGTGTCACCCGCCTGTTGCGCCACCTATTTATTTTATTTATTCATCACTTAAAACAAAACTTCACCAAATTCTACTAAATATTTAAATACAGATTATTGTCATAGGCATTCATAATATTTACACATTTTTACATATTTTGCTGTTCCTTGTTTGCAGTTTTCGTTTGGTTTGGTTTTTTATAAATCCATAGATATAATATTAAACTATGCGACTATGTGTTTATGTGTTGTCACTTCTGCCGCAATGTAGAACTAAAGCTAGTGTCAGACGATAATGCAAACGTTTGCTGAAAATTGTATTCCAATCACAACAAATCGTGCATATTTGATGACAGACATTTTTGTTTACACAATATGTTGTGATTGGGGCACAATTTTCTGCAAACGTTTGCTGATTCAACATATCGTCTGATACTAGCTTTAGTACAACAATTTCTGTATTTTTTTTTTTTTCAAATCTACCAATTTACCCAAAAATTCTACCACGTTTGGTCATTCATACTGTTAAACATATAGGTATACATATTTTGTTTATGCTTTAAAATTTCACATCTCTGAAAAGCAGGCATTTCGTATTTCGTTGGCTTCAAATTCCTCGGAAGAAGATTGTGTTCGCCGGCAAGTTCATTTGAGAATCCCAAGCGATAGATACCTTTATCGCGTGACATGCTTGGCTTCGGTGTGAATGTAGGAATCGCCAGGGAATCAAGAAAATGCGAACATCCATCCATCCATCTAGAAAGTTAGGCGGTGGCCATGGTGTAGTGGTTAGAGTCATTGCTTGTGACCCGAGCGGCGTTGGTTCGAGCATCGGCGGGGAACAGCAATACACCGACCATAAAGAGAAACGAATAATAACAGAGTCTCTCCACCACTACACCAAAAAAGGGGTTTCAACTTGGTAGTACAATGGACCGTGATAAGTCTGAGTGCTCCAGGGTTTGTAATCCCATTTTTTTTAAATAAAAAAAAAAAATAAAAATAATGCGAAGTGGAAAACTGTGTGCAAATTTATGGGGATCGGTTTGGTGGTAAAGAAGAATATGTGAGATATTCGTCATTACTTTTTACACTACTGAACTATTTGTGTTATCTCGGGTCAAAGTACCTTCATCTAAGTAAGCTTTTTCTTAAATTCTTAGCAAATGATATTCACATTGGAGATAGACAGTAATTGCAGTACTATTTTTCTTAGATTCTACCAACAAATCATTTCCCAAAGTATCGAGATTGAAGGCAAACTTATAATCGACCAACATTTTTTTAAATCGACCACTGACCTTCCTTACAATCTATTCATTTTTTTAAATCCTTATGTAAAAACAATAGCACAACAAACCCGTCACGTGTTACATTTGACGTCTCTTAGCCATGGGTTTCTGGTTTAAAGTCGACGGCCAGATTTAGTGGAACGATTTGAGCAAGATATGAGTGCATTTTAAACTTAGATAGGCACATATTGCAAAAGAATATATACAATTTATAGAAAAATGTAAAAAGTAATATTTGGGTAGGACATCATTTCGTGCGCTTAGGTATATCATTACGCGGTACTAATAAAATAATTTTTAGTGTCCAGGCTAACATTAACGAAGTCAGAATGGTGTATATTTTCATATAAAATTATCTATTGTGACCGTCAAAATACATATTTAAGTTTAAGATTGTCAATAGACAATATTTACCAGATAATAAAAAAGAAATATAAAATAGGGCACCATTTGTTGTAAAGGCCTGGGGCCCAAAAAATGTAAATCCGGTGCTGACTACAGCTGTGAGTTAATTAATTTTTCGAGTTTACCAACAAAAACTAATTTATTTTTGCATCTGTATTTAATTTTTTTATTATGTTTTTTATGTTTTATATATTTACAAATCGTTTAAAATATTCCTCGCACAGTAGTAGGAACAAATTATGCGGTAGAACCATTAAATATCTACTTGAAAGAAAACCAAACAACATTTCTTTCATTTACGGAGGCTGTCAAACAAAATTTCCTCACTTGCACATTATGTACGTAGGTACATTCAAATCGGTGGGTAAGGAAGGGGGTAGGTAACCCTTTGGAATTCCTCGCGTTCAGATTTCACAATATATATAGCCAAAAAAAATTGAGATAGTTTGAGTTTCGTACACCCTTTAAGCAAGCGACTCTGCATCAACCTCATAAACGGACCCAAAAACGGATCCAAAACGCTTCCAAATCTATAATATTTTCCGTTATTTTCGATGAAACTATACCGACATTTTCCCAGCAGTTGAATCTCTGTTTTCGATATTTTCATTACTTTTTTAATACCAACTTGACAACGGTAAAATCAAGTCCTCTCACAAAATGTCAACGCAATGACAAAGTGAATCTACCTTCCTGCGGAGGGCACGGTTGCCAGATTGGGCGCTTTGTCGTATTTTGGGCTATCTTTTTCTTTAAAAAACGATAGAAATTTCTTCCATGAGCGCCCAACACAATTTTGGGCGATATATCGTTTTACAAATTTTGTCTTAATTTTGTTTGTTTTATTCTTTCACAAAACTAAAAAAGCTAACTCCTGAAAATTATTAAATTTTAAGACAAATTCGGAATTTCGGTCCGAGTATCAACTTAAATTATACGCGTCCGGGATTCAGAAAACTTCCGATCAAAATGCTTCCCCAGACGAAGAGAAATACATAGTACCTTGATCAGGGGAATAAATTGATATGATTTGACTGGAAAGTTGTGTTTCCGGTTGAGATACCACAAAATCCAGAACATTTTTGGGCTTACGTGTTATTAAACGTAAGAAACGGGCCCAATGAAGCAATTTTTAAGGAGTTGCGTTTATTTGAAATCCAAATGCAAACACTTCCAATAAGCATTGCTGTAGTCGAACGAGCGTTTTCATTTATGAATTCAATTAAGACCAAACCGCGAAACAGATTGTCAACGGAATCTCTCGATGCTTTGATGCGCATATACTCATCAATTCGACTGTTAAAAATGTTTGTTGTAATTATTTTATACCAATATTGGAAATGATCAGCAAATTTACATCAGACATTTATACAGAGGGTAGTGATGATGACAGCATAGCCTGTTAAATCATAACAACTTAAGCCTCCACGCCAACAACGTCCAGAAAAAGACGCAACGGCAAGGTGACCGCCCCTTCGTGGAAGGAAGATTTAGGAAAAAAAAATGAATACACAGGCGCGTTCTCGGCCGTTTTGGTAAGCCGGAATCGAATTCGGAAATGTTCATCATCGAGTGTTTCAAAATAATTTAAAAACTATATTTTTCCAGTCACTTCAAATAAATATTAAGCTTATCTTCTGGAAAAAGGATTTAACAGCCACTTGAACCGGTTATGATACTCTATCCGAGAATATATCTGTCAGATATCACTATCCGAAACCTTTGAAACCAAAAGTTGAAGTTTAGCTGATAGATAGGTAAGTTCCGGATAATCTATCCGAGAGTTTATTAGCTAGTCTTCGAACTGGCCCTAAGTGTTTGTATCATAATGATTATTTCATTGTGTTTTTTTTTGTTCAAGTTTTGTTTACTGTAATAAACATAATACTAATACATGATTATATACCTGTTTTATAATAAAGAACCGAATTATTTTCAACGATTTTTGGGCTTCTTTCCCGGCAACGATATTGGGCTACATTTTTTTAAGGTTTGGGCGCTTAAAGCAAACTAAGTTCTGGCAACCCTGGCGGAGGGTATAATAAAAAAAAATTACGCGAAACGTAACTAACGTTCTGAAATAAGTTTTCTAACAGGAATTGCGTACAATATGAACTTGTATTAGATACTGTTTTGTAATGGATCGTTTTTTATGTTTTTGTTAATAAGACTTGAACTATTTTTGTTACCTATGTTTTATTTATTTGAAGTTTGTTATTTTGTTTATTTTTTTTTTAAATAAATTTGGCTTATATTTTTGTTGCTACAATAAAATTTTTAGTTTCACTTTCGGAATTTTGGCCTTTTTGTCGGAATGCATCAGCGACTATGAAAAAAGTTTTAGCTTTTGACACAACGTCTTCGAGGAAGAGTTATTGAAGACCTGGGGCTATATCATGTAAAATAAGAACGATTGAACGATACCTATCTTTTTCACACATGCTGTCCCTATCATATCTGTGGCAATAAAACAGACAGAACAGAGACTGCTGTTGTCGAAACGATGTCGTTTGATCGTTTTTATTTTACGTTATCTGGCCCCTGCACAAAGAATTTGTGAAACTCGATGGGATATGGTTTTTACCGGTTTTTCTATTGAGACTTGGCATAAGGTTCATTGCTATATAGATATGCAAGTTTTTTTTTTTAAATATTTTTTATTGGTTGGCGGTCCGTAAATGTATATACAGAAGAACCCACGGCAGTCAATTCCTTGCGTGCACAAGATGTCGGCTCTTTTCAGACTTCGGCCTGCAACTTTTGCGTCGGGACTTGGCCCTACCCGTTTAAGATCCAAGAGCTTAAAGTTAATGAAAATGACCATAGACAACACCGTTTGTTTCCTTACTGGGCTTCGAACCGGTTGGAAGAAGACCCCAATTTTGATCGAACAATAATCTTTAGCTTCAAGACGCAATTTTAGATGAATGGCTATATGTTAACAAGCCATATTGCCTTGCCGTATATGGGACGAGGCCACACGAAGTGGCAATACATCCATAAAAACCGGCTTTGTGCAGATTTTAGACCGGCGTGACGATTGCTCCGTACTTTTTCTTGAAAATTACGTTGGT
The DNA here is from genome assembly GCA_949372485.1 of Cheilosia soror. Lineage (NCBI taxonomy): Eukaryota > Metazoa > Arthropoda > Insecta > Diptera > Syrphidae > Cheilosia > Cheilosia soror. The sequence continues at coordinate 39,260,449 of OX443563.1, forward strand.
CAGGCACAGGCTAATACCCTCAACGGCGAGCCCTACAAAACGATGCTAAGGCTAACCTATATTTCTTTTGGCCCAAATTGAACGATATGGAGGTTATATTTTAGAAGTATTGGTTTGGTAGTCATGATATATGCAGTAAATCCACTAATCAGCTCAGTCATGGGAATTAATGTTTATGAACAATGTAATAATTCGTAAACACGTTAGATATTCCCATAATAATTAAATGGCCACCTTAAACATTTTAAAACGCCATTAAAATCGCACGGTTGTTCTAATTACATTCGTTCATTCATATTTTATTATTTCAACCTTTATATACGTATATATATGTGCAGGTACATGTACAATTAAACTACATTACTCATTGTTAACTCTTAACCTTTTTACTGTATGATTTTTCATAACGATGGTTATCTCTATGACTTAAGGCAAGAGTGCTGATATTTCATCTTATGCTCTAAAGCATCATATGTATCAGTAACACTGGTCGGTCAGTCAGCTCTATACTTGCCTACATAGAAAAAAATTGACTTTTATTAGAAATTACAGTGCACGACTGTGTCGCACGAAACTTTCATATTCATTGCAAATTTGGTTGAAGCTTTTTTAGTGAATTTTCTAAATATCTTTACTTCGTCAGAAAGAAGCTGTTGCGCCAACCATTACTATTTTATTTATTTACTATATCTAAAGTCGTAGGCATTTTTTTATAGATAGGTATACCTATATCTCAAATGAGTCTATGACTCGAATTAAGATGGCGAAGATGGGTGATGATGGGTCTGGCCTCTGGCTGTTAACGAAGACAAAACGAAGAATGTGTAGTGTATGCTGTCTTCGAGAAAGGACATCGCACATCGGTGACCCTGAGAATAAACAAATTTTACTTCGAAGTATGTAAAGACTTTTTCTAACCAAGCTGTAGAATTACCTCGCAAAATGACATTGGCGCAAAGATTAAGCAAAGAATCACTCTTGCCAATTGCAGTTTTTCGATGAAATTCTCGCAACGCTCTGAGAAAAACGACAAACTTTACGGGCTATATAGCGATCTTGACCTGTCCAAAAACCTTAAATACAGCGACTGAGGAAGCTACGTCACGTGAAGCGCGTGGACAACAACTCCCATCGAATCCTTGAGTATAGGTACTCCCCCTGAGGGACGACGAAGCATGGAAAGACCCCACCTTAGGCGGCGTGCAGAGAAGAGAGAGAGACCTTAACCAGCTAGGGATGGGCTGGCTGAAGGATCTTGTTGATTGAGGTCCACGTTTTTAGTTAAAAACTGGGTTTACCATTCTATCAAAAAATGGTCACCGTCAGCTAAAATATTAAAAAATTATTAACTTGTAGAAGTAGTAGGTACCATTAATATTAGAGCTAGCCCGTGAAAAAAAAAATTGCCTCGAACTGTAAGCCCACAAGCTCCAAATACGAAATTTGAAACAAATCGGTTCAGGCGCTTAGGCTGTAGGCCTTAGAAGTACACAGATAGACGAACAGACGGAGGGGATAACGAACTCGATTTTGAGTTCCCCTGTCATCGTAATATCAGAATTGAATAACATTTCGAATTCAAGATTTTGTATGAAAACAATACCTTTCTCTTACTATACGCATATGAGAAAGTTTAAATGGGGTGTTCCGGAGCAGTATACATTATACAGCTTTGTAGACTACATTTGCTATGCACATAACAACATCTATGAATTTAATATGCAAAACGGTAAAAGCTGAATTTAAAAAATGTGCCCTTGTGGTGTCGAGCTTAATATATGGCCACTCATATGGACGTAGTGCCTAGTAGTCTTTTTGGTGCAGTTGCCGAAACCATAACATAAGAGTTTTTTGTTTTTTTTTTGTTTGTTTCACCTCTAGCGACACGTTTAAGTATCTGAGGGTGTAATTCTCCAGCTGTAGAAAGAGCATTGCAGGGTTAGGTTTGTTAGGTTTGACAATTTTGCGGCATTTTCAGTATCGGTCTTGAATTCGGTATGTTTGTTTCAACTTTCACCTAGGTATGGTTGGTTATGTATGACTTATGAGATTTGGGTAGGTATTGACTGAAAGAACTGATGGCGGATACAAACGGTCGCAATGAACATCCGAGAGTATAACTGTCCTGAAAAAGATTCTCAATTCAGTCGATCGGACTCGGCATACTGTAGGTGGTCCCTTCCATTCGTTCCAAAAATAAAAACTTTCACGAATGGCAATGGTTGTGAGAAGCCATGAGTAGGGTGTCTATGCGGACCTGTTGCGCTAACTTTTTATTTTATCTTTCTTTTTAGGCAGTACAATGGACCATTAGTTATGTTATGTCTGAGTGCTCCATCGGATAGTAACAACCTTCGACAAAAGAAAAAAAAAAAGAAAAGATCTTCTTTTTCGAAGTTCATGCCTTATACAATATATATATGTACATACATTTTCAATTGCCCGCTTATCAATTAAGTGGGTCGCGGGTGTAGGTTGCTCAAGTGGAACCTCCATACCTCTCGATCCTCCGCCATGCCATCGACTACAAATCATCAAGAGCAATCCCCATACGGGTAGAGGAGAGATTATGGACTTGATCTAACCATCTCATCCTGGGTCTACCTAGAGGACGCCTGCCCGATGGTACGGATTACATAGCACGTCGTGGGACCAAACCGCCGAAGCATGGAAAGCTCCGTCCGGAGAAGTGGCAGCTCGACATTGAGTTCCTCACGTATTCTGGTATTTCTGATGCGATCTCTACGAGTCACACCAGCAATGCCACAAAGAAATCTTATTTCGGCAGCTTGTATCCGCGATCTTATTCTTTCGGTCATTACACAAACCTCATGACCATAGGTAAGAGTTGGAACGAACACCGAATTAAAGACCGACAACTTAACTTTGACACCAAGTTCAGTCCTTCTAATGACAGAATGACCAAGCTGTCTCAAAATTGACCTAGCCTGACCAATCCTACAGGAAAACTCGGCATTGCTCCTTCCATCACTCGTGAATAAGACCCCGAGATACTTAAACTTCTCCACCTGTTTCAATGGAACTCCACTAACATGCAGAGTGCATTGAACAGGCGTTCTGGAAACGACCATCACTTTAGATATGTTCACGTTAACCTTCATATCAGCTTCTACACAAACGGCTACAAACCGATCGAGTGCGCGCTGAAGTTCAGTCTGAGAGGACCCAAGAATGACCAAGTCATCAGCGAAGGGCAAATGACTTATCCTCAGATCTCCCAATTCGAAACGTTCTTCGCCAAGACTGCGCTGTAACATCCAGTCCATATAAGTAATGAAAAGGAGAGGAGACAAGACGCACCCCTGGCGAAGTTCAACGCCCACGGTGAAAGGTATTGATTTAACGCCGTTTACCCGAACACAACTTTTACAGTTTGTGTAGAGAGATTGAATGGCTTTCAAGAGAAATTTGATCGCAAAAGCGACTTCCTATACCGTGGGACTATTTTCTGCCCTGTTTAAGGCGATGGTTCTGTCATCCTTAACGCCCTGGATTGGATTGAGCAATTCAGAAAATTGCTCGCTCCATCTGCACAAGACGTCCTCCTCATTAGAAAGAAGCGTACCATCTTTGGATTTGACTCCTTCAATAATGTCCCACTTCCTTCCTCTAAGACGGCTGATGGTCTCCGGAACACCTTGTTTGCAGATCTGTGATCAAGTTCCAATTTCTCACCGAACTCCTTCCAAGGTTGTTCTTTACCTACTTTAACAGCCAATTTGCAAGTTCTTCGCGCCTCAATGTACCGGTCGAGAAGGTGAGTCCCCCAAGTGAATCCACACCCTGAAAGCCTTCTTCTTCTCTCTCATGGCTTCTTGAACTCCAGGCGTTTTAAACCACGCTGTTATTTTCTCACCACCAGCCGCCACACCGAGCCGCTTCACTCCGCAAACATGTTCTGCAGAGGCAATGACTGCTCTTGAAAACAACTGCCACTCTTCCTCTACATTCAATGGAACATTTGAAATTTGTTCAAACCTTTCAGATGCCATCGTTCTGTAGCCCCTCCCAGTATGCGCGTAACCGTTCTTGGTTTTCGCCTTGGCAGGATAGGTATTTAATCGTTGAGATACAATTTGCACAACACCAGGTGGTATCAGTTGACTGTTCAGCCTCTCTCAACACACGAACATCACAAACCATCCTTTTAATACACGACGGTACCACAAAGAAATCTATCAGCGATTTCTGCTGAAGACTTCGACGGTACCATGGGTATTTATGGATATCTTTGTGTGGAAAGAAAGTGTTCATAATGGACATTCCATTTGAACAACAAAAGTCCAACAACTTTTCTCCGTTCGCGTTCTGATCGGGGTCCCCGTGTTTCCCAATCGCGCTGCCCCATGTCGAGAAATCCACACCCACGTGAGCATTGAAATCACCAATCAGGATATATGTAAGAATCCATATCTGCAACCTTTTTAAGGACTGCACAACTTCATCAAAGAAAGCTGCGTACCCCGACGACTCCAGATTCGGTACCAACACCTGCACTAGAGCTAGAGTTGATCTTTCAAGGTTAAGCTTTAAGATCGCAACTCTTCCCCCTAATGGTATTCACTCCAATATTCTGCCTGCCAGCCTGGGACTTGTGACACTTCCGACATTGAAGGTGCTACTCCCGATATGAAGAGTTTCCACCCATCCGCAAGGCCCACCGTTCCACCCCTTTGCTTTGTTGAGAGAACACCAACTATATCTAGTCGATATTTTACAGCCTCTCCAACAAACTCCAGGTCTTTTTCCGTAAGCAAAGAGATGTTCCACGTGCTTATCCCAAGTCAATGCCGTTGTCGAGTAACCGAAAGTCCACTTTTGCCCCTATTGGTTCATAGCGCATCCACCCTCTGACCAATTTGAGCTTTCAATTTACTCGTGATTAGCCGAATGTGAAGATTATTTCTACTAAAACTGATAACTGAACTGAAAACTTATGGGAATTCCATTAGCACCACTAAAAGCTTAACTGATAGCTCAACTGAAACTGAAACTGAAATGACCGTCTAAATGGGGCTTAAAGGGGGCTTACCCTTACAGCAACAAAGCAGCAACAAAAAGAAATCTGTTATATGATATGCTAGAACAATTCTGAATTTTGGGGGCCATTCTGTAGTATGTTCAAGTTCAATGAAAAAAGCCATTAGATTAGGTGATCCTATTTGGTAAAAGTAGGAGTAATATTCGCCCTGAGTACGTATTAGTTACTGGGCAGTGGATTCGTAAGGATTGTCTCAACCAACAAACTCTGCATTTGGAATTTTGTTAAAAAAAAACCTCGAAGAAATAACTTATGCTTAAGCTATATTGTGTTTAAGCATAAGTTATTTCTTCAAGGTTATCTATTACGATCCAATGATGAATCCGTACTGTGATATTGGTGCAGCACTTGAAAAGTGACCGTTTGAGATCTGACCAGGGGTACATACGAAGGTTTGTCTTCTAAATTTACAGAAGTTATCAACAGCGACTCTACAATAAGCTTTGAATAACAAATTTGAAGCTGCTTGCTTGTGCAACATCTTTTTTATTATGTTCTATTGTTTTGTACGTTTATAATTCGTCATGTAAAAAGAATGTTCATGATTTCCCGTTTTACAGACTTTTTCTTCTCATTGTCCATTTTACGTAGCGTCGCAGCAACCAGTTCCCCAAAAATAGTGTCCTCGCAACGGTGTTTTTCAGGAGCCCCATTTTCCAAGGACGATTTCTTCCCTTCGTTGATTTTGTTTGATTTTGGTTGCAACGCATCGTCTTCTTTGGAAGTGCATACATTTTCTTGCCTACTTAAACTTGCTTTCGGTTCGTTAGTAGACTCCTGAAGACTTGCATTTTTTGTATTTTTCTGCATAAAAGCAGTGGCTGAATCTTTGTTATCTGCTTCTTGCCCTATAGGTATCGCTTCGTCTTCTGAGTTCAACTTATAGCCAGCAGCCTTAGTAGAGTGTTGGTTTTGGTTCTCCGAAAATGAGTTATTAGGTTCATATAATAATGGTTCTTCGTCGCAGTCTTGGCTGACATCCTCTGTGAGATCAAATGATTGGGCGATTTGTTCCGTCTCTTTATTTTCTTCTTCTTCTTCTTCTAACTCCAATTCTAAAAAAATGTTCGATTCATCGTCACTTTCAGCCTCCAGATCTTTCTTTTCAATAACAAACTCGGGGTGAGATATAAATTCGTTTCGTTTTGAATGCTTTTCAAATGCATCAATATCGACATGATCAACTAGAAAGGACATCTCATCGAAGTACTTGAAGTTACTGCGTCTTCCTTGTAAATGGGCCACATATTCCTCTAAGAATTTTGATCTTAGCATGTGCCACCGACTTTTAACCCACGAAACTTAAAATATTCAAATTAAAGTCCATATAATTTACAGGAAAATGTGTTATTTACCTTCATTTTTTAGTACAGTGGCTATTTGTTTCCAGTGCAATGGGCGTCCCCGAAAATCGCTGCCTCTTGCGTACAGAGTAGGCCGACCTTGGACCAGTTGTATTAGGAGTATAGTTTTATCCTCTTCCATTATGTTTTGGAATACAATTTTTCGCTTAGATATAGAATTGAAAATAAGTTTTTAAGTTAATAAACTAGCCTAAAACTAGCTTAAAACTTAGCAATGAATAATTGGTCGGCAAGTTTTGTTGTCTTGTAAAACCACTGTAAAACTTTTAAATGAAATGTCATCAAGAAGTAAACAAATAGTAATGAGCGAGTTCAGACGGAAACACAAGTGATGGACAACAAACCAGATATGTTATATGAAGCAGGTCCATTAAGGGTGAGACAGCAATAAATAAGGATTACCAAAATCCTTATGTAGCCCTAACATCATCAGATATGTAATTCTATGCCTGAGATCAGGGGGCAGATCACGTAAAATGAAAACGATCGAACGACGTCGTTTCGACAATAGCAGTCTCTGTTTATTGCCATAGATATGATAGAGACAGCATGCGTGAAAACGATATTGTTCAATCGTTTTTATTTTACGTGATCTGCCCCCAGGGAATTGAAGTTCCGACGACCATATTATAATAGGTTCATTCGCGTACGCGTTTTAAACCGAACGCAATCAAATCGATACCAATCGTTAGCAACCGCACAAAGTCTATACACGTTCTCATCAAAAATGACAGAAAAAGAGAAACCTAGCAAAATAATGAGTAACGAACATTTCCCCTCCTGGCTCGAAACAGCTCAGGGAATTTCTACCGGCAGACTGATAATTATTGTCAAAAGTGAGTATAACAAAACCAAAAGTGAGTAGTATACAAGTTTTTCATGTAAAAGTAAAAGTGAGCTAGCTATAGATTCTCGCCTATAGACGAAATAAACAAAAAATATTTCCCAATAGTTGCTCGGTTATACAGATATTGATAGAATACAAAATTTTATCAATTTAAACGACATCGTTTTTATTAAACATGTCTCTATCATATCTGTGACAATAGACAGAGACTGCCAGTATCGAAACGACGTCGTTCGATCGTTTTCATTTTACATGATCTGGGCCCAGCCCCAGGTTTACAGCGCGCTCTATGAGCTCAGAATAATTTGATGGAGCAGGCTGAGTAAAAAGCTGATTACACACGTACAATCACATTTGAGAGAAAAAAAAACACAGAATAAACAGAATATGTAGTTGAAATGGTTTACCTTCTGTCCCAGAAAAACAAGGCTCGTCTTGTTATTCTGGGACAGAAGGTAAACCAAAATAATTAATAAATAACCATATGACAGCTATGTGCTCAAGTTTGTTTTGAAAATAAATCAGAACGCTCTTATAATGCTCGAACTCTGTTCAGAGGCACTAAAATCTGAACAGAGTTCGAGCATTATCAGCGCGCTCTGAAAACGCCTATGTAAATCCAGCATAATACCTACATACTTTCAATAAACTTTAAACTCATCATTGGAATTTGGTTTCATTTTGTTATTTTCACATACATGCAGTGAGCGTCAAAAGTGAGTTTTCTTAAGGGTCTGGAAGCAGGTCTAAAAAACAAACAATTCGTAAAATGTTTGATTACGAAATAAAAATAAGTAAACATATTATTCCTGTCGACAGAAAAAATTACTTTGTAAATACTATAAAAAAATTGTATTCAAACTCCAAAGGTAATAATGAAAACCGCATTGGTGTTCACTCACTTTTGAAGCTCACTGTATTAGGCATAGGCATATCATCCCTGTAGTTCTGTTCCGTTTCCATTGCAAGCACTCTTCTTTCAAAATCAGCCGGTATTTGTATTTGGTTTTTTTTTTTATTTTCTTGGGAGTTGGGATTTGAGGAGCATAGAAGTGTTCTTTATTTTTGTGTTATTTACAATTTCTACGAATACGAAGTTGGTCGTGTACCTACTTTTATTGCAACCGGCGACTTTTACCATAAAAGTTAATCGTTTAACATAATATTGTTTCATTAGCGTCAATATATAAATCACCAAATATGTACAAGCATTTAGTGATAGTTATTGCATTGTCCAGCCTCTGCTGTTTCCTTTATGGGATTGTAAATATTCTATTGGACGTAGAAAAGAATGCTTGCCACATGACTTACATGTACCAAGTTCCAACATTTATCGTAAGTTCATCTATTTTTGTTTCTTATCTTTAATAATCTTATACTATCTATATAGTAAGAAATTATTGGTCGTATTTTCAGAAATATCATACATAATTATACACCAGATGCAATTTCTCTCATGTCCTCAATGACATGTCCTGTAATTACATGCCAGCTGTTTTCATTTCCCACATAAACTTAAAATAATTTTATAATAATTATGGGTTGACATTCTTAAGATACCTTTCTTATCGCATTAATTATTTATTTCCACTTTATTTTCAACGATGGGTATAAGTATTTTGAATAGCATAGCAGCTATAGAATATTGAAGGAACATTTGTCCATTTTATACTATTCGTGACCAATACCTGGCATTCTTTCGAGGTCGATTCTTGTAGCGTTGTTATTGGTATTTTTTGATAACCCTTTAGTGATCAAGAGTTATTAACGCTTGTAAATAATAACATTACCCATACTCTATCGTTTGTACCTTGAGGTGCTATCCGAGGACATCCAATTTTTATAAAATATATTTCGTTTCTACTATATATACCTAAATGGCAACCACACATCTAGGATCTATTTGAACTTGAGGTAAGATCGTGACAAAACTGAAAGTGACCTTCCGACTAGTTTCCTTGAATAGCCGTTTTATTGTAAACGATCGATTGACGTAATGGTCTAACTTGGTGGTTCAAAATTAGATAAATAGCAATGCTCATCCATTATCATAATCAGCTCAGCATCAAATAATTTCGTGATAAGGGCTTTTAAAATGTAGATTCCCTTGAGGAACAAGGCTTTTCCCAACCGGTACACGGAGGCGTGAAGAATTAGCAAATTGCCTTTTAAAGCAGTCTTGCAAAGAGTTTAAAGTTACTTCTTCTCACCAAAACTAAGTTAGTTGTTGTCTAGAATTACAGCTAGCAATTCCACTTGCCTTCATTAGCGTCCTTATGTTTTACCTCATTGCAGTTTCTTAAGTTTAACATTCTTTAATATTTGTTTTTCCAATTTCTCATAGAAAATTCATGTTGATGGGGAGGAAAATTTTCCAAAGTACAACCTATACACTTATGCAGAGGGTCGTTTAATAGAGAATGCACGTTCTCAACGCTTCAATGGAGCGCCTGTCATATTTGTACCAGGAAACAGCGGGTCGTACAAACAGGTAGAGATTACAAATTATGTATAAGAATAAATACACAATTGAACTGTTGAATATTTTAGGGAAGGTCACTCGGATCGACTGCATTGCGCAAAGGTATTGATCATGACTTGAATTATCATTTGGACTATTTTATGGGTAAGTGTTTTCGACTACGTCCTTAGATGAATTTCTTTTCGTTAAACTTATCGTCCGTAGTCGACTATAATGAGGAATTTTCCGCTTTATTCGGGGGATACCTCGGCAGTCAAAAGGAGTTCCTCAAGAAATGTATTTTCGCTGTTTTGAAATTGTATAAAAGTTTGCCAAATGCGCCAAAACAAGTTGTACTAATAGGACATTCAATGGGTGGAAAGGTTGCACAGTCCTTGCTCACCGACCCGGATGTAGCTGATATGATTAATACAATCATATTCATAGCAACTCCAATAGATCGCCCAGTGATAAACTTTGATGTCTATATGGAAGCTGTTTATCGGAATACGAACAATGACTTGCTAGCAGAACGAAGGGTGATACCATTTGTGAATGACACTAACTACTGTACCGCTCCTTACGCAAATGTTCATTCAACATCACCTGAAGATAAAAAAAGCTTAGACGATAAATTACTGATTTCAATCGGTGGTGGAAATCGAGATTTACTAGTTCATGCCGGCCTTACGTATTCAAAGTTCAGCGATATTAATGTGATGGTAAGTGTTGCAAATTAATGGAAAAGGACTACTTAAAAAATGCTCTTATTATCACAGACCTCAGCTATACCGAATGTGTGGTTAAGCACCGATCACGTGGCTTCGGTGTGGTGTCTCCAATTAGTGCTTGTCATCAATCGGTTTCTATTTAGTATTATATCATCTGCGGGCAGCAAGCGCAACCAAGCTCTTAGCTTTGTTCAAGATAAATCTGTACGTTTATCTAAAGCATCGTACTATTTTGTGGTAAATCAACTTGGTCTTGGAGAATTCGATTCAATGACGCTTATAATATTTCCTGAATATTTTAAGGCACCAACGACAAATTCAAAACGTCGTGATATTAATTTGGTTACCGAGGGACATTCGGATGAATGGTACGAGGACTCTCGCAGGGTATTTAGCAAGGAGTTTAAAGACGGGTTGAACTACACTTACGTTCAGATGATTCCACTGGTTGATAAACCTCAGTATAAGGTAAATATTTGAACTAATAAAAAGGACGTCATATATATAATACAATTTGCATTTTACAGAAATTGTACGCAGATGCCTTTAATTTGGAAGCCGAAGATTGGGTTTTCGGTTGTGATGCTAAGGAGTTCAAACGCAACATGAAATACTGGTATGTCCTATATATAAGGTTTGTTCTTTGCTACTGAACGTTTCTTGAAACCCAGGTGGTCCTTTTTAAGGTTCCGTTTCCATATGAAGGAACCTTATTGCTTTCGCTACGATGTATGTCCAAATCAACTAAGCCAATTTTGTACCTAGGTCTATCTCAAGAACGAATTGACGTAGAAGGCTACACTTTTCACACAACATCAGATATAACCTCTAGTTCAGTGTTTCCCAGTCTTTTTCAGTCCGCGGCGCACCTACAAGTTTAGTATTTTGTCACGACGCCCTAACCTATAGCTATTTGAAAAAAGAAACAGTCCAATGAAATAATAGATAAATAGTCACAAAAATTAAAACATCCACAGTATGAAACTGAGTTTGTTTTTATTATATTTATAAGAATTCAGAGTTGAAAAAGAAACAACAAGAGAGACTTAAAAAAACCAAAAATAAAATCAAATCAATATGACGGGTGAGCCTGGTGATCTCCACACAGATTTTCAAAGCGGGGAATAAGGCTTGACACTGCTACTCTCATTTCTTGCTCCACGTTGATCCTTGAGCGATATTTGCTCTTAATTACAGCTACAGCTGAAAATCCGCAGCTTCACACATGTATGATGTTGCAAACGGAATAAAAATTCTTAAAGCTTTTGAAGTTAAATTTAGATATTCATTTTAAATCGATAACCAAAACTCCAACAAATCGGAACTGGTGAATCTAGTTTTAAGGCTGTGTCGCAACAGAGTTCAATGACACTCTCTTCCTCTTGATGTGTGGTTGTGCATGAAATGGATCTTACATCTACGCAAACTTTTCGACATCATCATCAAAGTATGTATGTATTTTGAAAACCATTCGAAGAGATTCGAAAGGCGTTCAGTGAAAAGGGCTATCAGGTCTTGTGAGACAACCAGTTTATTAAATGCCGCATATTTATACAATTTATAGTTATACCTCTTTGTTCAACAAACGCCTTCTTAAGCACGGAAATATTTCGGCTTATTTGGAGAATATTTATATGTGTTTTTTTAGAGGTACAGAACTTTGAAATAGAATAAAATAAGATGATTTTTTTTAAATTGTCATGAAATTTACTTTATTTGAAAGATAATCTTCTGGCATTGTAATTTAAATATAATTTCTGGCGTATGACCGCCACAGCTGGCATAGACGTAGTCTAATCTGAAGGTCCAATTTTCGAAGACTTTTTCCAACATTTGTGGCCGTATATCGGCAATAAGTCAGTAATCATGGCTCTATAGCGGTCATAATTGACTGTAACGTTCTGGCCAGCATCGTTTTTAAAGAAGTGCGGACCACTTATTCCGCCAACGCATAAAGCACACCAAACAGTCAGTTTTTGTGGATGAAACGGTGTCTCAACATACACTTGAGGATTATCATCATTCCAAATGCGGCAGTTTTGTTTATTGACGTATCCATATCCATTGAACCAAAAGTGAGACGATTATTTTGAGGCGATGTTGACGATTTATGATTTCGAACAGAACCTTGATTTTCAACATAAATTTACACAATTTGGAAGCGTTGTTCAGGCGTCAGTCTATTCATGTTGAAATGTCAAACCAAATTAAAAATAAATCATTTCACAGCTGACAAAACTTGTATTTTTGTGAATAACTCACGGCGCGGCGCCCCTCTTTACTTTCTACGGCGCACCAGGGCGCCGCGGCGCACACTTTGGGAACCCCTGCTCTAGTTGATTATTTTTATCAATTACATACTCAAAAAACGAATTACACTAATAGGTCAAACCGGATCAGTAAAAAAATTGTTTTTTTACAGGCCACAGGTATAAACACTCGTAAATATTTTTAGTCTCCAGGTTAAGTTTTCCGATCTCACAGTATTCAGCCTTTTCTCCTTCTCCTCCTCGTCGTCTTTGCAGCTTCTACAGAAATCGTTTGCAGGGAGGCCCAACCTGGTGCAGTTTGACCTCCATCGGTTAGTGGAGCTTATCGCATTTTATTTGATCTCGAGTGTGTTACAGGAGTATAAAATTGACGGTTCCCTTTTGACAGTCATTCAGTCTCTTTACACAAACTGTACCAGCAGTGTTTGGATAGCTCCAGGTAGACCCAGGATGAGGTTGTTAGATCAATACCATATTCTCAGCGTATGGCGGAGAATCGATAGTTTGGAGGGTCCACTTGAGCAACCTACACCCGCGATAATTAATGGCCATTGAACATGAATGAATGAGTAAGTAGCGAAAGGCATACAGATATTCTCCTTCTCCGGTAGAATCGACATAATTTACCGGGAATGTCCATATGGGAAGGCACCAATATAAGGTGTATTTCTAATTGTTCCACCATCTCGTGAAGAGATTAGCTTCCAATTAAGGATAGTTTTTGAATTGAAGATTACCGTATCCAGATATTTATCGGTAAAAATGTTGATATCCCTTGCAGACATTATATTATACCGTAGCCACCACAGGGCTACATGAATTCCGCATCAACTTGATGGTGCCTAGTTGCTGTTAATGTCGTATACACATTATCCGTGGTAGCCACTGCGTCTTGTCCATCCGGACTAAACTTGCTTAACTTTTAAACGCGACTATTAAACTCGTCCAAATTAGTCTCATAATAAGTTTAACATCAAGGAGGAGGTATCCGATTCAATCAATGCTCGTCAACACAGTCAGAGCGGCAGATATTAAAAAGTAGACGCAGATGAACGGACTAAGTGCCAACGTTAACCTTTCATGCAAAGAGAAATAAAATCGTTAACACAAGATGCAAAAAAATTAATATCGGCTTTACAACGACACAAAATATCAGTCCTATATGACAAAACAACAACGGGAATTGGGGTTGGTATTGGAGATGAATTGGCATAATGCTCTCCACCGAGACATCCCCTGCTGCCTTTAATAGTGGGTCGTTTGGTCCAGATGCCTTGTTTGAATCGATTGTACATATTGCGTTCATCGCTTGATTGAATGATTCATTCCTCTTTAAAGCGAAATTCCGGTCGTTTTCGTTCGGCGTTAGGCAATAACGCCCTAATAAACTCGTACAATTTGTTGTTGCACAGTTTTTCGTCTATTTGGGTGTCATTTCCTTTCCAGTGTTCGTTTTTTTTTTTTTTTTGACAAGAAGTAAAGCCCAAAATAGTAAGTAGATATGCAAAAAAAAGTGGAGTAAGTATGGGGGAATGCCTCCCTGGGCTTTATTTCCATCTTGTTGTTCATTTTTAGGCGTTATTTCCAAATCGATTTGGGCGCTATTTCCTTGGGCGTTATTGCCTAACGCCTTTTCGTTATTCTTTGCACAGCCGCTATCAAGGCGAGTTGTTTTGCTACATGTGCTTGCCGGCACTCTTTATCAGACCAAGGGTTTCATTAAGGTTGTCAGGTGAAACCGAGTACCACTGGTTGCAGCATTTGATGCTGATTGCTTTGGTTGATTGAGGCATACGCGATCGGTTCTGGCGGTATGCTGCGATTACATTCATACTTTGGATACAACAAGGTAGTGGTTCCTATCTATATTGGCAGCTCCGAACGTTGGGACATAGATAATACTAGAGGAGAGACTTACATCGATTGTAATATGATCAATTTGTTACCCTCCATGCAAACAGTAGATAGATTTTCATAATGGTCTTATTAAAGCCCTCATTCAAAAAAGCTTACAATAAAAGGTTCGAGTATGGACATTTTAGAGTTTTATTATCACGAGGTAATAGCTGACACCACGTCTAGATGTTGCTAGAGAACACCAAACAGCAATCGATACTATGTGCGAGTGTGATCCACCAGCCAATCGATTGTTCCCTCCCGCTAAGAAAACTGTTTCCCAACATATTCCAGCCAATAGAATCCACTCATCCAAACCGCTGCATCACAATTTTTGTTTGTCTCTAGCTTCGGGTTTTCCTTTGTCCAAACGTATTTGATGATTTCTTAAAAAAAAAAAAAAAACATGGTTCATAGCTATTCGATTCTATCTTAACTTGTTTTCGTTTTCATTTTTATTCGTTGACCGTTTTATTTTTAGTTCAACTGGATACTCCATCTCTCATCGAGTGCAAAAGCTTCCAAATAGCCCTCAAAAGCGAATGTTTCTATCCGTCGATCTTCATAAAATAAAGAAAACATATCCAAATTGGACACATGTCATTTTGCGGATTCCCCCAACTAGGAGCAATGTAATCTAAATTATTCCGATTCCATTCGATATAATATTTTGCAATTTTCAATATAGGTTAAGCTAAATGTAGATATTCACGATCCAGAAGAAAGAACTTTGAAAACTGTGGCTCCAAAGTGGTACTCGTACAGCGAAAAGCAATTGATTTCGGACACAACGCTTGGAGCATCGCATTATAAAATACTCGTATCAGGTAGAAATATAATCACATCTCTTTAAGATCAAGTGCATAACAATTGTTTCTCCAGATCTCGACGAGTCCTATCAAGCATTTAAATTATTCATCAAACCAAGGGTGTGTTCGAAGCCAACACACAATGCAGTTGCAAAGACTTGTGTACCCTGGGCAAAAGGCTCTGAACGTTATCAAAACTTCTCGTAATGTTACCCTTTGCAATTAAACATTACGTAATTTTGTCATATATTTTTTTTTTGTTTTACATATAAGAGGGTTGGAAAATAATCCACTTTTGGTGAGTGTTCCAATGCCCAAACCCCTTGGCTACAATACCACAGAAAATCCAGTCACAATCAATTTGTATTTGGATCCCAATTGCCGCTATCATATATCGTAAGAAAAAGAATTTTACCCTGTACCTCACTTTTATTGATGGATATTGTCGTTTATAATTTGACAGATATCAAAATGCATTTGGAGGATCTCTATCACGTATAGTGCAGCAGTATGCCCATTGGCTTCCTGCGCATTTGACGGCCGTTTTGCTTTTGTCATTTAAATACCAAGTATCATTGACTCCGGGGCGGGCACCTTTTAAATGTGGCAAACTTCATTCAGCCATTGTACACTGCGGCTCTTTCTTTCTTATCACAGGTGAGTCTACCGAATGATATAAATTTAACATTGAAATGAAGTGTTAGAATATTATAGCTACACGCATATTTGCTAAACTACTGCAATCGGTTAGATTCCTACCCGAACCGGATAACTTCCATCGTTCGATGGTAATATCGTTTATTATACATGGATCCGCGTCTGCAATTATCCTACTGACTACGGCTGCTATTTGGACATTTGTAACATTTTATGGAAATGTTATTCATCGTATATTTTTAAGGTGAGAATTATTTAAACCCATAAATATACGTTCTTGTTGGTGCAATAAAATATATTTCTGGAGCGAAGGGTCAAGCCAATCTTAGGAAAAGTTGTACATTATGAAAAGAATAAACGATAACAAGTTTTTTTTAACATTTTCAGATTGACAAAACTCTCTACGCCAGTTTTTTCAATAATTTTGCCTATTATTGAACGTATTCCTCTTCTGGCTGGCGTTGCTCTGATTGCTATTGCATTTGCATCGTGTGGTGGTATAGCCTTGATACTAGGTTGTGTCGTTTATTTTATGCTGGTAAGTAACAAATTTAAATCTTAACTATAGATATCTCCCTCTCCAAGTCACAGCACGCATACCTCAAAGGAAGATCGACAGAGACGACTCTGAAGTTTTGCGAACAATCGAAAATTCAATACACTATAAAGAATACACCCTAGTGGCGGCCTTTCAAGACATAGAAGGGGCTTTCAACAATGTACATACTGAAGCAATTCTAGAGTCCTTAACGGAACTAGGGATAGAAAATCATCTTGGTCCTTGGATTGTTTCTATGCTTAACACCACGAATAGACAACACTAGGAAATATGTAGCAACATAACCAAATACGTCCGCAGAGGCACTCTCCACTGCTGTAGATCATAGTAATGAACAAAATACTCAAAAGTTTAGATAGAGTAAGAATCAAGGTGGTCGCATATACGGATATTGTGATACTGGTGTCAGGAAAGTTTGCCTCTGTAATTAGTGAAATTATGGAAAATCTCATGAGGGTTAGCACCTGGGCCAGAATGTTTTGGACTTGGCGTCAACCCGAGCAAAAGAGAACTGATGCTTTTCGCCACCAAGACCAAAATACCCGACTTTACACTTCCTCGCCTAAACGGCGAACCTCTCTCCTTATCTCTCAGTGGTAGGCATCTGGAAGTAATCTTGGATCCCATGCTCAACTGGAAACTCAACATCGAGCAATGGATAAAGAAAGCATGCATAGCTTTCTATGCCTGTAACAGAACCTTTGGCAAGAGATGGGGCCTGCAACCAAAACTAATTCTTTGTCTTCACTGCGTGTCTGGCACTGTCATATATTCCTACACCTTGGCGCATGGTTCGAATGGTTTTCATTCGGAAAGATGACTACGCCCTCGCTAAGAGTTTCAGACCTATAAGTCTGTCTTCCTTCTTGTTGAAAAGTTTGGAGAGACTGGTCAAGATGCACGTGCGCCGGTTTGCACTGAGGATACATCTCTATCTGAGATGTAACATGCATATCAGCGTGGAAAATACTGTGAGACTGCGCTTCAAAATCTAGTTGCTAGATTTGCGACTTTTGACTGCATGTGTGGCTCTGCTAGATAACACATGTGACTGCCTTCTGCACAAAACTGCAAAGAACGGTTTGGAGAACGGCCGCACGGGTGCTTTTCCGAGTACGTCGGGCTCTGCTCTAGATGCTCTGCTTGATCTACCTCCCCTTGATAGCTATTTCATGGGTGTTACTATCAAAGCAATCTACCGTCTCAGGCGGTATAATCCACACTGGAGTTTAGACGACCTTGCACGACACTTATCCTTCGACCCTAGTTCCATGTATATGCCGTCTGATGCAATGACACCGGAACTTCGGCTGTTGTGCAAATTTGGAGTCGACTTGTCTTGCGCTCAGGACTGGCTTCAGCCAGAGTCTGAGCCTGGTTTGGGATGTAGTCGTATTTTCACGGATGGCTCCAAAACCAGTCAAGGGTCCGGTGCTGGTGTCTTCGGGGAAATCGACAACATTAGACTTCACTACTCGTTAGGCTAGCATGCCTCTGTTTTTCAAGCGGAGATCTATGCTATCCTGATGGCTACCGAATATATTGCTAGAAACCCTGTAACCCGTTCCAAAACAGTTCGCGAATGCAAGAACTCTTTGATTCTTGTCTGGGTCCCAGGTCACACTGGGATTGCTGGAAATGAGATATCCGATGAGATTGCTAAGCAAAATTCAGATGATAATTTCTCGGGACCAGAACCTGTGCCGAGTCTTCCTGCATCCTCGGTCAGGGCTTCGATTGACGATTGGGTCTCTAACGAACACAAGCGTGTATGGCAAGGCTCTACAGGAAGCGGGCATGCTCCCGAAAGTCAGTAGGAAGTCTGCGGCATTTCTGCTATCTCTCAGTAGAAATGACTGCAGAAAACTTATTGGCGTTCTTACAGGGCACTTAGCATCTTAGTGTGCTAGGCTTAAGTGACACCACTGTCTGCGATGCTTTTGGAGAGGGCGACGATACTACAGATCATTTCCTTTGTTATTGTCCTGGCTTTGCTCCGATCAGGTGGCAGATTTTTGGCGCTGATATGGGTGCTGATACTGTAAGCTCCTTATCGCTGAAGTGCATTCTCGGCTTTCTCCGAAAGTCGAAGAAATTCCAGTAAAATGGGTAATACTGGATTTGCTTCCTGGTAGTACAATGGACCAATTGCGTCTGAGTGCTTCAGTGAAGTGTTTCCTAAACCGACAAAAAAAACAAAAAAAAAAAAAAAAAGGAGGGTAACTGGCGGAATATTTAAATTAACATACAGCGTCTGTTTTTCCTTACATATTCCAGATTTCAAAGCAATATGAAGACTACTTGGAAAAGTTTGTGTTCGATACAGTAGCCACAATTGCCAGCAAACTGTTTGGAAAGACAGAACTGAATCCTGACGACGAGAAAAATAATGAACCGGAAACCGAAGAAGAAGAAAATATTGCTACAGACACAGAAACGGAAGATGTCAGTCCACAACAAGAGAATGACACTGCCGACGAAAGGGCACCATTAGTGTTGCCAGGAAAAGAAATTGAAAACAACTCAGACCTAATTACCAGCGAAAAACTCGAAGCAGAAAACAACGAACATGACGAAGAACTTGAAAGGCTGCTTAACGAAGCAATACAAAAACAAACCGAAGCCCTTAAAGAAAAACAAGATAAAATTAAACAAGAACGTAGGGAATACGACGGTATCCACGAAGGTCTAGTCAGTGTTCACTTCCACATGACGCTTTTCTTACTAATGTGTGTGCTGACAATTTTATTTATTCCCACAACAATTTCTTGGGCAAGAGACTTCAGGTAAAATCCACAGAATCGTAGATGCAAATTTAATTCATATATGAATATTTTATAGATATTCAAATAGCCTTTCTCCGGATCCGTCTATAATCCCGGCAACTATAGCTTTAAGTTGTATTTTTATACTCTGGCAGTTTGAGGCTCCCAAAAATCTGTAAGTACATTTTTAATCTAGTCCTATAGTCAACTAAACGTGATTTTTATTTCAGTTACGCGTATAACTTTGTTGCAAGCATTTTATACATTTGCGCAGCGATTTCCATTATATATTGTCAAGATTCGGTATATCGCTTAAGTGGAGTGATTTCTGCTGTTTTTCTTATGGTCACAGCACATCAGTTATTCTCGGCAGTAAAATCTAATGATATTGACTTTGACCCTGCCGAA
This sequence comes from Cheilosia soror, assembly GCA_949372485.1. Classification (NCBI taxonomy): domain Eukaryota; kingdom Metazoa; phylum Arthropoda; class Insecta; order Diptera; family Syrphidae; genus Cheilosia; species Cheilosia soror. Next base: position 39,280,278 of record OX443563.1, read on the forward strand.
GCTGAGCTAAAAAATCGAATAGAAAAAATGAAAGCTGTTTTAGCAGATGCTAATGCTAATACTAAAAAGACTTCGTGAAAAAATGTTTTAGATTTTATTTTATTTATAGGAATAATGTCTAGTCCCGTTTGCACGTTTGATTTATACTTTTACATTCATTGATTTGTGCGTTCATACAGATACGTTTATATTTAAAGTAGTATTTTTGCTTTGAAACGATTAAAGTCTGTTGTTTTAATTTAATATGGTTTTAATTGAGCTGCCCTATGCACAACTACATTTTGGAGTGGAGAATACATCTTCGACAATCAAACAGCGAACTTGGTAAAAAAAAATCGCCTAAACACTTTTTACTTAGCTATTGATGGTTCAACGGGTATTTTTGAAAGCAATCGATCCTGTGGTATCAGAGTGGGTCTACTTGTTTTAAATTGACTATAGCAATCGCAAGGATGTGAGCTCCCTCTTTGAACCGTGTCGGTGGGTGTTTGGCTTTATAACTTGGTAACAAAAAAAATCTTGATGTTGAAGCGGCGAAAAATGTGTCTCTACTCACCCTCCTCTAACTCCCTCACTACTCATACTTGACATGTGGACAAAACAATACGATCTTGAGGAAATTGTAGAAAATCTGCGAATAAATCTCGATCTCGGAAATCAGCGAATGCATTCTATGCATACATCCACTCTTCGACAAAAACTGAAACCAAACCTAAAAATAATTCTGTAGATGTATACGGTAATCAATACAAGGCAATCGATCTTAAGTCAATGACAATATCACAAGGAATAGCAGAAAGGAAAATCGATATTAATCTACTCTACCTAGATTGATCAAAGGCCCCTATTGTGAGTGTCGATAGTTAATCGTTGATCGACAACAGTCGATCGATCGAGAACTGTGATTGTCGATTGCGATTGATATTTGTCGATTTGACAGTCGTTTGTAGTCGATTACAAATGTCTGATTGATGCTTTCTCTTGCAAGTGAAAACATTTTGTGCGTACGAATAGCTAAAACCAACCAACGCAATCGACAATTGTCGTGACGATCGCTGATCGACAATCACAATAAGGGCCAACGATTCACTGCGCAACGAGGTCCAGTTTATTCGCAGAGGAATTAAGTATAGACTGTTTAATCAGTGAACGAGAGAAAACGATAATAATTGGTCAGAATAAGACAAAACCAACTTCACCACAGCACCAACAACCAAAAATCGTTATCTACTCTCCACTCCTCAAAACTTTTTAAGATTCAAGCTGAGTTATGACGTCAAAGATGCCGTTTCTTTGTCATTTGAGGATAGGCAGCCACTAGTACTTCCAAGCCATTCAAGAACTTTCAGATATATCATAATTTAATCGTTACAGGTTTCTGAAGACATTGGAGCAGCATCGTAAACCCGAAGAAAAGGGGTAGGAGGCCAAAGTTATTAGCGGATAATCCCAAAGTTATTACGTCAATCACGCGTACATATTTTAATTCATCAAACAAATAACCAACTGTACTGTGTGAAACTTAATGCTGCTGGTCGGATAAATCCAGAAAACAATCTACCTCCTAAAAGTGACTTCTTATCAGAACTTTCAAAATAGTTAACCGCAACGCACCATACGTTTAGCCTCCACATCAGTTTTATCAGATTCAAGAGTCACAATTCGGATGTACCATCCTCTGTTACCCTACCAACAGTACTATCCACAATCTGAGTAAACACCGCTGATAGTACCATTTGCTCCAACGGCATCATTCCTCTCTCATATTTTATCGGCCCTAGCGAGGTATCTGTCGGAACGGAAAATTCTCCGATTTCGTACGAATCGGAGGATTTTTGCTGCGAGGTATACTTGTACGTGTACATGTACAACTCAATCAACCCATGCATCGCTATGGTGCTGCGCGCAAGCTGCTTCTGCTGCTTCCTCTACTGTATGAGCGAAAACAATTTTTTTTTGTACATTGATCTTCATGAAAGTACGGAAATAATACGATACGGGCTTTGTTTACTTAAGAATGATTTCCTTTTATTTGGGATTATAACAACGTAAAAGAATAGATAAAGGAGGAAAGGAAAGGATAAACATATTAACAAAATATAACAGTTTCTATATAAAATGCCGGATATATCACTTTATAAATAATCACTACTTAACCACTACAACATCGTGTGCCCGTGGCAGGGTTTGCTTCAGCAGTATTATCATCCGAGTCGTCCACAATAAGTCTGTTGGAACTCCGTACCGAATTATTGCGCTGAAATGACGAAGCTTTAGCTTCCTTCATGTCGGTGCATTGGATCATCTAAAATTTTAGTAATTAAATAATGTTTCAGGTCATGACAACAAATTACTGATCTAACCAATGATGTTAGTTCCTGGAAAAGGTCTTCGATTCCTTCGTTCTGTTTTGCAGATGTTTCAAAGAAACTCGCTCCCACAGCTTGGGCATAACTAGAAGCACAAGTTTAACAATATGTATGCGACATAAGCTAAAACCACTGCTGACAAACCTTTGAGCTTCCTCGATGTTGACTATCCTGTCCTTTTCTAAATCAGTTTTGTTTCCGACTATAGCTATAACTATATCTGAACCTAGCATTTTCTTCAGTTCCTTCACCCAATTTTTTACCTGTTTATAGAAACAATAATGTAGAATTTTAGCCGTATAGAAATGAGTTAGAAAATATATTATTTACAACCTTTTGAAAAGAGTCTTGGTCTGTGATATCGTAAACCAATATCGCTCCATTTGAACCGCGGTAATAAATAGGGCCAAGAGCATGGAATCTTAACGAGATAAGAAATAAACAGAGGTAAGCATTTATTTTTTTATCTATTTCACCACAATGATGGAATTCGAAATGCAATTTTTCGCTCTTCTTACCGTTCCTGTCCCGCAGTGTCCCAAATGTTTAGTTGAATTCTTTTATCATCTAGGTTGATTTTCTTTGTTAAAAATGAAGCCTAAAACAAACATTTTTAGATGTAAATAGGAAGAAGGTAGTGAAGCCCAACAAATACTTTTGATTGAAATGAAAAAAGAGAACTTCAACAATGGATGAGGTGCTCATTTAGATTTCTTATACAATGTACCTGCAATGTACTGATGTGTCTGTTATTAAACTTATCCTCCACATATCTCAAGACAATTGAAGTTTTGCCCACGCATCCTTCTCCTAGCAAAACAATTTTCAGATTATAATTAGTAGCTGCGCTTGTACTCATATTTGTATCACATCTGTGGTCTCTTATATTTAATAATCACTAAATTAGTTGGCACAATATCATTTCATTTCGCGATCAACAACAAATTCAAAAGATAAATTATTTTTCACTTGTATTGTAAATATTCGAAAACATAAATTGGAAACAAATTTGCAAAAGTTTTTTTTTCGTTCTACTTCCTTTTGACACAGTTGTCAGATCCAGATGTCAATTGTCACAGTTGTACAGGTGTTACCAGCTATTAATATTGACGAGTATGATAGTTTGAAACCTTCAACTTAGAAAAAAAAACTGTACGAAACTGAATTGCTATAACGATTTATATTCGTTGTACCTACCTATTCATTGGTTTTAAGGACCATTCACATGGGAGCGAACGAACGATTTGATGAAATGCGAACAAACCACTTTTTATGCATTTATAAACAGAAAATTGCACATTTTATTATTCCAAGATATCCTCCTCTTGGAATAACGCTAAGTTCGAACGAATATTTTATTCGCTACTTTGTGGAACGTGATTTAAATGATGTGGATTGCGAGTAGACTGACAATTCGCGCCAGGGTGTTATCGTTCGCGGCACAAAGTTTGGTATTCGAAATTTCGTTATTTAAACTGTTTATAAACTTGTTTTCATAATACATTATGAGATAATTAATTATCCTACGATTCGAATAGTTAAATGCAGGGATCGAAAATACCGGGTATTTTGATATTTTTATGCAAAAAAGATCAGTAGTAGTTAAGGTTGTAAATTAAAAAGAAGTAAATCTGTTTGATGCTGATACAGCTACCTGTCGATTCCTGTTATGCCTTTAAGAACTTAACCCATTTAAAAAAAAGGTCAAATAAAATTAGTATTTTTGCCACCAAAAAATCATTGGATCAACGAATAAAGAAATATTAGGCTTTTACGCGTTGTGAATACCCCTGCGTAAACTGCAGAAATCTACCACCTCGTAAATGAACTGTCAGATTTTGTATGGAGAATAGTTTACGCAGACCTCATAATTTTCCGCGACGATTTATAGGCTCGGAAATCAACCGCGGAAAGTTACGCAAGTCACAATCACAAATGTCAAATAGTCGTTATTGTTTGTTTGATTCCAGATTTACAGTCGATTTATGCGATTTAAGCAACTACATCTCCGATGGGTGTTCACTTAAAGCACGGCAGAAATTTATACATTTATATTTGCATAAAATTATCAGATTAAGGACCGATTTTTCAAAAGTCGTATAAATCGTCTGATAGCTAACTAACGATTAAATTTATTTCACTGTTTATTTGTTAGATTAAATTTGACTTTTTCAATCATAAAATAAGAGCTAGATAACTATTCGACGGTAAAGTGGGTGTGAGAGAGACATATTGATTGACAATTTGTTGTGTGTAAGCATTTAAGATAGTTATGCCCATAGATTCACGTTTATCTTCGTTTGACATCTGCATTCTCCCATTGTACGTAATGGTTAGCTATCTCTCTATCACTAGAAGTTGGAGGATTCTATTATTATTATTATTAAACATTATAAACATTAATATGTAATTAATTACAATATTAATTGATAAAATCAATAGCGCCAGCTGCTAGGGCTTTCGGCTAGTAGTAAGAAACAAAATCAAAATTTAAATAACATTTTTAAACTTAATTTCTAGAATTAAACTAGGTATATACATCGTTTATATTTTTAGCGTTCACTATGGTCTATAGTTCTAGAAGGCTTTTGTCGGAAATGGTTTTGCAGATCGCTCGATGTGGCCGAGGCAATGTAGTCGACACATTTGGCTTTTTGGACCACATCCACAGCTCTTGGTTTTGTCCTCATTTACTTCAAGGCCAACGAATTTCGCCTGTTATTCAATCGCCGTGAATGCTGCTATCACGGCATGCTGGGAACGACCGCTGATGTCATACCCCAGCAGCTGAACTGACCTATTGAAGATAGCGCCATCCATGTAGAGACCTGCCCTTCGCACTATCTGCTCCAGTACGAGATTGAAGAAGTCGCATGATATTGCGTCTCCTTGCCGAAATCCGATGCGTGTTTGAAATAGTTCAGAGGAGCTACTACAAAATGCACGTTGCAGCGCGTGTTTTCCATCGCCACGCGACACAGCTGGCCTACCCGAGTTTTTTTACGTGTGCTGTGACAGCACAACAATATTATCATTATCTATTATTACACGCGCTGCAGTATGTTATTTGATAATATGACTCCAAAAATCTCTCCACATACATTTTTTTAATCTTTTCAGATGTATAGCTAATTAATAATTAAGCACCAAAATCTTTCCGTTATTTTTAAACAAATGCTTTTTGAATGTAGTCTTAAAAAATGTTTTTTTTTTCTCTTCCCGCACTTGAATAGGTACAGTAACTGGAAACAAGGATCAATAAAAAAAAACGTTGCAAAATTCAGTTTAAATTCATTTCTTTTTATCTTGTTAAGCTTAGTTAATAATGGGTGTAGACGCATTTGTTTGAAATAACTTCATAAATACCGTTTGGAAGTAAGTTATACAGAGATTGTAGGTAGCTCTGGGAAATGTCGCTCCATGCGATATTGATGGCCGCTGTTAATGAATTTAACATCTAAAAATAGTTTTCTCGCGTCTACTTTCCGTGACAACTATCCTAAAACAGGCTCAGTTAGGTTGAGATCAGGGGAATAAGGTGTGCAACCCAGTATATGCAGGTGTTGGGTACAGATACACCCTTTTACCACGCGGCCGGTATGAATGGGGGTGTTTTCCTGCTAAAAAGTAAATTGCACGGGTCCAAATACATTATCGTAGTAAGAAAAAGCCGCAGTAAGGAAAAGCCTTTGCTTATAATAAGAGATCGCACAACATACCATTACACCCCTTTCACGGCTATGGTGACGAGACAGATAGTGTTTTTCTTTGCGTATGTCATGCAATTAGTAATCTAATCATCGGGGCCATCTAAATTAAATCGGTTTTCGTCCGAAAAAACTATTTGATGCCACTAGCTATTCCATTTCATGCAGTTCCGAGCAAAAACCATGTCTCCTTACGAGTAGTGGTAAGAGGCGGTTTTTTTTTTAATTTTAATCTTTTTATATATCCTGCTCTCCGAATCAATCATCTTACCGTGTCAACTATAGCAATGATTCCCAAATTTGATCCTATCTGCGAGGCGGAACAGTGAGAATTTGATGCTTCTCCAACATACCGTCTATTTTCAGTAGATGTAGTAGCTGTTTTGGTCCTCCCTCCATGTTGTTTCCATAGTTGCACTCATTTTTAAAAAAAATTCCAAACCACTGAATTGCTTATTCCAATTTTTTTTTTGGCAATAACGCTATAGGTGAGACTACACTCCTTCTAGCCAATTATTGTGCCTTTCTCTTCTACAGTTACAACTTTTTCTCACACCATTTGACTGAAAACGATTAAAATATACGCGAAATAAAAAAATTCAGCTTCAATAAATTGATCCACACAAAGTAATTGCCTCTGTCCCTATTCAAGTGCTGCAAAAAAAGTTCACTTTTCTTTGCATGGTCAACCAAAAACCAACATAACATCTAACTGTAAAAATTGTGAGAATTTAGATTCGCTCCTAAAAGTTTCCTATTATTTATGTACTAAATAATAGCATAAAGGAAACACCGATATTTAGGAGTGAGAAAGAGAAACACAACATGAAATGATTAAAAAATCTTGTCCCTATTCATGTGCATGGGAGTGTATTTCGCCTACACACATTATAAATATTTTTTTGTTTAATACAAACGAAATATAGTAAATCTAATAAAATATAATATTTTTATTAAGAATATCTCTTACCATGGAATGTTAGTTCAATTACTCCAATGTTATAAAAAAATTAGCGTAAATATTTCTGTACAAAATACTACAATGATAAATAATAGCAAATTATATAAATAGACACAAACGGATGAGTCATTTTCAGGTAAAAGACAACATAAAACACATTAAGACTTATTTTCTACATCCTATGGGTTGCAATGCACTCCAATGAAAAACCGTACACTGAGTGATTGATATATTTGAATTTACATTTCTACTTAATGAAGTACCGATTAAAAATTTGTATTCACAGTTCCATCAAATGGTCCCATTTCATCACCAAAATCCTGTAGCTCATCATCTACGATTTCTTCCAAGTCATCACCGTCATCCTTTGATTCGGGGCAACGTCTACAACGACTATCATTTATACCATAATTAATGCATGTTGCACCAACACACTCGCAGCAGCCGTCATGGAACCATCTGAAAAGAAAACAAAGAAATGCTAACAAATTTCTATCGTGTAGTAAAATAAAAACACAATAAATCTGTTAACACTTAATTCCATTGTGTTAACATTGGAGGGCGAGCAGTCTTTCAATGTTTCCTGCTGCATTTTCATTCACTCTATTATCAGTAATTTTGTATACATACTTTATTTTCTATTAGTCAAGCCTACCCATACCTCTGACGAATGGTATGTTGAGAGCCATAAATTAAAAAAAAGGACACTTACCGATAGCTGCTGGCGCCAGTGCTCTGACAACTCTGGCGACACTTATTCCAGGAAATGCATGGCGCTAGGTAAATGACACTGCAGTTCATTGTAATCATATGATCGCGCTCCTTGAGTATTTCATCCGAATCTTGCTCATTTGATTCTGTAGATCAGTATCAGTATACAATTATGTGAAGGAGGTCAATAATTAGGTAGTTCTAGTAGAAAACTTACTTAAGTAATACTTGACGTCTTTTTCTAACTTTGGGCCTGCAAGGACAGTGTCAAAATCAACCGGAAATGTAACAATGTCCCATTCGTATTCTTCGGGTTCAGAGGTTATAAGAGCATTAAATAATTCTGGAACACCGTCAAATTCTTCTACATGCGATTTTTTGGATAATGCATTTCGCGTTTCGTTAGGTTTAGGACAAAGTTCTGTAAAGATAACAAAGTTAAAGCAGTTTAAATAAGTTTTTCGATTATACATTTGAATTAAAGTCTGCATAAACATAAGTCAGTCATTTCAAACACACAAAGCTAAGGGCAGGTAGGTAGGTGTGGCGGTTGTGAAAAGTTGTATAAGTTTGTCGAAGAGGGGTTTAGATCCAGCCTGTGGAATTCAAAAAGGTTATCAGTTCTTTAAGGCTACTCTTCGAAGCCTCCTTAAGGGAGTCGACGAATGAATATCTCAGATATCGCTTTCTGGTCCTGTCTATTGCCGGACAGGCGCATAGGTAGTAAGTGAGAGTTTAGAGGACCTAATCTGACCGCATCAGGACAACCTTGTGCCGATAAAGCGAGGCCAGCTCGTCTCGACATTCTAGTACTAATTTGGAGGTTATACAGACTGAGGCGATAGCCTTGATAGTGAATATGTCTATCTTTTGCCTTTGAACTATATTTGTTTGTATGATTTGGCGGCAGATCTCGCGGATGGCAAGTATTCCGCCTGAAACACACTGGCCGTATACGGAAGCATAAAAGATTTTGAAAGCTTCTCAATTCAGCCGTTAGGACTCGGCACGAATTTTCCAAAAAAAAAAAATAGAGACTCACGCAAACGAAATGTTGCAAGAAGCTAGGCCGTAGAATGTGTACCTATACGAACCTGATGCGTGTATTTATTTATTTACTAGCTATTGCCCGCGGCTTCGCTCGCGCAGTCCTCAAGATTTGGTACACAGATATTCCTTCACAGTCAGTTAGTTCCCTCTTATATATTTATATATCGCGCAGAATACCTAAACCCTAAATAAAGTTTAAAATTGATACGACGAACGGTTCGTGACTTTTGGAAAGGGCCACAAACTAAGTTTGAAGTCGATCGGATGAAAAATGAACTTTGACCCCCCTCTTACCCCTTTAAGGGTAGAATTTCCAAAATCGAAGAAAATATTTGCTTTATTTCTCATAGAGAATATACAAACCGAGTTTGAAGTCAATCGGCTGAAAAATTAAAATTTCCCATACAAATTTGGACCATCTCTTTTACCCCTTAAAGGGTTGAATTCCCAAAATCAGAAAAAGTAGTTTTCTTTGTTTTTCATAGAGAGTATACAAACCGAGTTTGAAGTCAATCGGATGAAATATAAAAATTCCCCATACAAACTTTGACCCCCCTTTTTAACCCCTTTAAGAGTCGAATTTCCAATAAAAACACATCTGTGCAAAATTTCAGCTTTCTAGAGCAAATGGTTTATGTTGGGCGTTGATCATCTGTCAGTCGGAATCTTCATTTTTATATAGATTTATTTTAACTTTCACTCAACAATAGACGCAAAATGTGGCTGTATGGCCATTCATCTAATAACAGGCCAAATCAAGAACGTTTTTAGATGAAACGGACACAAATCCATAGTTGAAATATAATTTATAAGAAGATGTAATTTATGACTTGTGCGATCGACACAGCATCTTTGGTCAAACAAATATTATCACTGCATGCATTAGTACTACCTACTTATCGGCTACTCAAAACAGATACACGGAACAGGGCACAGGGAACTTGCAAATTGGTTGTAAAAGTAATAACTCAGGATCAGAAACTGCGCAATGTGGTAGTTAATATTTCCGGATCTCAATGTTCGAGATCAACTTGTATCTTGTACGCATATCTGTCTTTTGTTTGGAAAGGAGTTTTGCTTTTATCTGTTCCAGATTTTGATGGAGATTTTTAAGACTCAGAGGGAACGGTGAGAACACTGAACACTTAGGAATGCATAAATAATTCTGATTTCATAAAACAGGCGTTGTTGTCTGATTCGATTTCCGTTCTAAATTCAGCGTTTGTACGACAATTTGAAACAATTCCTTACATCATATCTCTCGGATTTCAAACTATCAGCTAGGTTCCAGAAATCAGTGTTCTGCATTTCGGGCGATTCGGAAACTCCAAAATTTTTTCGAAATCACAATTTCACTTTTTCTTAATTCCGAAAACTTTTAAATCGAGATCGAATACAGTGAAATGTAAAACACAAAAATTCATTTCCGATTTAATTTCGAGTGAAAGTGAAATGAGTGGAACCTAGCAGTATTATCCTTGTAATATTTCGAACGCATATAGGATAGGCCTGTTCCCTACTTTTTAATATTCCGAATTTTTAATTGAAAAACATATTGGTATAAAAATGGTATCAGAACGCGGGACAATAATGTAACTTTTTTTCTCTTCTCGAATGTTTGCTTAAGTTTGCTAAAATGAGGTATACATTTTTTTCACTATTAAGGTAATGGCATTCCAATATAAACCAACGCTGCCAGAAATGTATTTCCGTGTTCAGTAGTCACCACGAACTAAGCTCACAAAATTACAGCCTTGCTAAAATGACTTGAGAAAAAACGTTGCTAGCTCTTACTCTATTTAGGTATACATACTGCATCGGCCGTGGCAACAGATGAGACTATTATCATTGTATATAGACACTATAGTACTATCACTTCGCATTTATGCACTAGCGCCACCAACCACCTCTGAGACCAACTACTGACATCGTACATGGTAGTTGTATTGGATTATTTGAAACGAAATTAAATGATGCCTTCTTCTTTTTTTATTCGTCTCATTGACAACATGCAGATGAAAGAGAAAGAACAATTATTATTTTTGTTGTCTTTTATTCTCCAGTAGTAAGGCTAAGGAGTGGAAGTAAGTGGGTACTTTTCGCAGGTAGTTATTGGTGGTGGTGTGTAGGTTAGGCGAAGTGTACTTTTAACATTTATGAGAATAGCAATATGAAAAGAAGGAATATGAAATGAAAGATCGGATCGATTTATACTTTTCGCATATAGTGGTGGTGTGTGGGGAGAGTACTTTTAGCATGATGATGAGTGTGGTGCTGTTGAGTGATGACGATTGAAATTGATATTTAAGAGGATAACAATGTGGAAAGGAGAAATATGAAATCATAGATCGGATTTTTAACAATACATATTTTGTATTTCTTGGATGTTTGGATATGGGCAGCATTGGTGTCATGATCGTGGCTTTTGGACTTAGGTGTCAAGGGCAGGTTATGATGATTTGAAAGTTATGGGGTGGGTGAGCATGTGAGGTGCACTAGTGGGGAAGTTTGGTTGGATCTTAGCAAATAAAATCACGTATACCTAGATCGATTCAAATTTTGAATTTTCTCATATTGTAGGTAGTGTGATAAAGATATTGTTTTAAGTCCAAATTTGTAGATTAAATAATTGTGATATTACGATGATAGTAGGTACAGAATCTGAAACTGAGTCTCGCAATTCTGTCTGCCTGTTTGTCTGCGTGGTGGTAGGTAGCTGTATTCTTAACGACAGGACGGATTCGTTTGTACCTCTAGTAGTTTGTTTCAAACTATGCATAAGTAGGTATGCGATTTGTAGGCTGACAGTTTGAGTTCATTTGTTTATTTTAATTTTAAACCAAAAATTAACCTTTTGTACATATTTAGATACAATTATTTTAGGAGCAGCTAGGTATACGCAGGTCGCAGTGCTACGCTGAATGCTATTGCAGCAATCATCTCTATACATTTAAAATATGGATTATTGTAGTATTTAGGAAATTGATGAATAGGTATGTGTGTATTTAGAAACTTTCAGTTCAGATTAGATTCTTACTATGAAATTAAGTAAGCCATTGTTTGTTTTAAATAACTAAGTCGTCAACGCACAGCCCAAAACGGATAATCTAAGCCCGTTTTCTAACCATTGATCAACGATCACATGAAAGTGAGGGAAAATGAAAATCAAAAAGGAATAAAAATATGTATGTAGGAGAATTTGTTAATGGTAACAAGCGAATAGCTCACAATTATCTCCAGACCAGAAATGACAGCATCAGGCGGGTAGCCCCAAATAACACAAGCAAGACCATCACGGGACTGCTAGTAATCTATTTTTTATATACCGTTTATAACTCGAGTTTGGCTACACCGAATTTGATGATTCTTTTTTTCTATAAAGGTATATTCTTCTGTAGCAGGTTTGTATATAAAAAGAATTGGACAAAGGGGCGTGGCACTGTCCATTTAAAAATCGTGGTATTGGTATATGAACTCACATTTTGATAAAATGAAATGAAATCTTTGTACGAAGGCTATTCTGTGAAGTTTGGTCAAAATTGGACAAAGGGATGTAAGGCTATTCTTCGACAATCACGGGAGCCAAAGTTTGTAAAATTTGTAACATTGGTATGCATTGTCCTGATAGACAAGAATCTATGCAATACGATTCATGGAAAACCCAAAAATGTGTACCATGGAGCATTACAATAAAAGCTGTTTATCACTTATTTAACTGAATTTGAAACTGATATTTTTATTTTTCTATTGTGCACTACGAAGTGCATGGTAATCAAACTTAGAACTTCTTCTAAATACATAGTAGGTAGTGCCTACATTGTTAGAAAAACATACCTACTCTTATTTAAATATTTCCGCATAAATCCCCTGAATATGTACCTACCTATGTACATGTATCTACTCTTTAGATTTAATGCCCTATATTAGTTTTATCAAAATGATTATATAATAGTGGTTATGGGAAAGGAACAATAATTGCAGTACATTTGATATAAAGATAACCGGCTTTGCACGTGCCTAGGAATTGTATCTATACTATTGCACAGATATATTTTTGTCCATCAGCACAATGCATATCAATGTTCCAAATTTTAAAAACTGTTGAGGAATAGAGTTTAATATTTTTTGTTTGTATTGTCTAATTTTCCACACTTCACAGAAATACCTACCTTTGCGTTTGGTTCGGTGGTTTTCGAGTTTTGCGATCATTAGTGGTGTAGGGTAGGTACTTATATTCTCATATAAAATGGAAATTCAGATTTTTTGCAATTTTTCGGCTTTTCATTTGGGGGTTTCCGAATTTTCTTTTTTTTGCCAAACCCTGATTCAAGACGAACAAAAAAAAATCATCCAAATCGGTCTAGCATCTATCCTTTCTGGAGTTTTGCAAACAATTGATTTTTATAGACATACTTAGAGAGAGATGTAGACTCCTATAATAGTTAGCTGCTCGTTTTACCTACTCGTTTACCTCGTTTACCTACAATATTGGAGACACCCTGTTCCATTAATCTGCAACTTGTATTGCATATGCACACTGAATGCATTCGTTTATTTCATGTATTATAGTTCTACTTTCTTATGTCAAATACACTTCGTTCTTAACCTTTAAACTGTGCAGTCACGCGCCTTTTATTCTCTCCTTCACGTTTCGTACTTTGCTATATACAATATTTTAGAATCAATTAAAAAAAGAATCCCTTAAATCGATGCATATTTGACAAAAATATAGGCAAAATAGTGAGAGTCTAACGTACATTATTTTATGCCCAATCCTCAAATCTTCTGCAACTACAGAAAGGAAGCCAAATTCAGTGTTTATTCAATTTGTCTTTCCCAACTGATCACCCCTTGCATCGTGCACCCCTCTCCAAACACACAAATCCTCCTCCACCAACATCCTATCCTACACAACCATGCTGTTGAATTATATTTGCTCTTGCTCATAATATTGCACTTGCACATGCACCTCCTTTCCTCTATTCTCCTCTCCAATCACTAAGAAAAACCAAACCAGTTGCAGTTCTCTACCCTACCCTGTTACATCACATCAGAAATAATTTTATACCTACTGATGATGATGGATGGAAATGGCGATGGCGATATGAATGAAGAAAGAGAAGAGGCATACCAGTTTGACTTTGTTTTGTTTATTTTGGTTTTCTCTATACACATTTCCCCAATGCTCGGAGTTGTCTGGCAGTGTACAAACTAAATCAACTGAAGCGCCACCTGGATCGTCGAAGACGCGTAATTCAATGCGATGGGATGAGAGTACTATAGTGTGTATATACAATGCTATTATGGTGTAGCATCTTTTGATGGCTTCAAGTCTTCTGGTACTGATGAAGTGATGGAGTGTACCTAGCTCTGCTCCAACAGGGTATAAACCAGTTGCTACTAACTCTAAAGAAAATCTTCACCGATGGTACTGGCCATATCTTGGCGTACGGTTCGAGTGGTTTTCATACCAAAAATTGGGAAAGATGACTACTCCCTCGCTAAGAGTTTCAGACCTGTCTTCCTCTTTGCTGAAAAGCTTGGAGAAATTGGTCGAGATGCACGTGCGCAGAGGTTTGCATGAGGATGCACCCTCTATCTGAGATGCAACATGCATATCAGCGTGGAAAATCCTGTGAGACTACTCCTCAAAATCTAGTTACTAGATTTGCTACTTTTGACTGCATGTGTAGCTCTGCTAGACAACACGGGGTATTGAGACATTGGTAGATCAGGGCAATGCTGATGAATATAGCGTTTGGGGTAGATGACGGACTGTGGACGCCACCTATAAATAAATAGATGGCGCAACAGGCGGTAGACACCCTAGGCCTAGCTTCTCGCAACCATTCATTTCTGTGAGTTTCTATTTTTGGGACGAATAGAAGGGACCTACAATTGAGAAGCTTTTTCATGACAGCCATACTCTCGGATGTTTGTTAGACGTTCGCGAGAGGTGGCGCAGTAGAAAAAACATTAAGATGTAATTTGTGTTTTTTCCGGGGATCGAACCTGGGATCCCTCGCACAGTATAGTCCAGCACACTAACCTACTACGCCCACTCATGTTAGGACAGGGGTAAACGAAGGCTGCACACAAGGTGGTGTACTGTCTCCCCTGTTATGGTGCTTAGTAGTTGACTCTCTGTTGCATATCCTAATACGCGGATGATGTTGTCATAATTTCTGTCTCATCATGGTTAGAGACTATCTGTGCTAACGTGTAGAAGGCTCTAGATATGGTCAATGAATGGTGCATTAGGAATGGGCTTTCGGTCAATCCTTTGAAAAATGAAGTTGTTCTCCTCACGAAACGGAGGATTCTAACCGGCCTGGCTTAGCTAACGCTATAAGGCGTCACTATAAAGATCTCCAAGGAAGCGAAATATCTGGGAGTGATCCTGGATAAGAAACTTCTTTGGGCAAAGCATGATAAGTCGAAGACATCCATCTCTCAATTTTCTGGCAGCGTAAGGGTGATTTCGGTAAGACGTGGAGCTTAACTCCCAAAAACGGCCTTTGGATCTATACGGCTATTATAAGGCATTTTCTAGCCAATGCGTCGGTTGTTTGGTAGAGAGGGCTTTCGCGAAAATATGTGACTGCCTTCAGTACAAAACTCCAAAGAACGGTTTGTCTTAGCCTCACGGGTGCTTTCCCGAGTACGTCGGGCTATGCTCTAGATGCTCTGCTTAATATGCCTCCCCTTGATACCTATATCATGGGTGTTACTATCAAAGCAATCTACCCTCTCAGGCAAGTTTGTTTTTTTTGGTATAATCCTCACTGGAGTTTCGATGACCTTGCGCGACACTTATCATACGACCCTAGTTCCATGATGCAATTACACCGGAACTTCGACTGTTGTGCAAATTTAGAGTCAACTTTCCTCGCGTTCAGGACTGGCTTCAGATAAAGTCTGAATCTGGTTTGGGTTGTAGTACTATTTTTCCTCTCAAAACAACGAAGAGTAACCCCATCCGCTTTTGATAGAGTCCATGCCTCTGCGCCACAGAGAAGGACCGGGATGATTAGGGTCTTAAAAAGTGTCACTTTAGTTGTTCGAGGCAGGGCTTTGCTACAGCGATTGGAAAAATGTATTCTTCGTTTAATATAAGCGCTGGTGTCATTGTCTGAGTTCATAGCGGAGCCTAGGTAGAGCCTGTAAATTAATTCTGTGCCGGTCTCTATAATTATAATAAACATAGTAGATGGAATTTAAGAAATAGGTCCACTCCGTGCATGCAATGTGTTGCGACTTTGTTTCCAGCTTTTTCGTGACTATGCTGTAGGTATAATGGTCCATGTGCCAAGGATTTATGTCAGATTCATCGCATCTTCTCTTGTTTCATCTTTTTTTAAAAGGCATCTAAATGGAACACATCGAAGTCTAGCTCTCATTTCTAGCTATAGATGCTATTTTGGGCATTAATGCATCGCATGATTGTGTATGTGTATACAAGTATAAGTTCATATGACAGGATTTGCGATGTTGCGTCGTGAATTAGATTTCCGGCACTCATCACATTTCCTCGAACATATCCTAGTCGAAGAATTTGTCCTTTTAATTTGCCACTGTCAGTTTAGGGCAGTGTTTTTTTTAAAACTTTTTGAGTACGCGACCCCTTCCCTTTGTTAGTAAAGCTACATGCACTGAACCCCTTTCAAACCCGGTCTAATTACATAAGATCTTATTTATTTATTGAAAAAGAAATTATATTTTGCAAAGCTCTTACTGCTAATACTACTGGCCAGTGTTTGTACGACATGTTTTTAGAAAGCTGTGGCGACTACGAGATGGATTGGACAAAATGCTTTGATATTTGTAGCGATGGTGCTAAAGCTTCGACGGGCAACAAAAGTGGACTCATTAGGTTTATTTGACGTGGACCCTATGGCGCACTAGTGCGCACTGGGTTAGCCCTGTCGCGTTCGATATAGCACTGAGTTCGCACTGACAATGAAAGCCTGTCTTCGAGGTGTGCACTGGAGCGCCCTAGATGAGCACTGAGCTGACCCTAGGTATTCAGTCAGGGCAAGAGTTCATTGCTGATGGATTTGGCTATAAGTATAGTAGCTGTCATTTGGGTGAAATCATATTTTTGTGAATTACCTATTTACAAATGCTGCACATAGTAAATGTTAAAAAAATGTGTTTTCAACATTACAATCATTAATTAAACAAATTTAATGTTATTGCTGGTAGTAAATCTGTATAGCTATTACAAACATTTTTTCATTAACAGGTCTCCTCAGGGTTACATTTCGTGTTCGATATGAAACTGAATGTCTGGGGTTTTCTTGGGTTTAAAATTAATAATGCCAAACGTTTCATGTGGTCACACTGCTTTCTTTATAGACAAATTCTGGCATCCAAGGTGTTACCTTCTGAATTAAATGATGTGCTTAACAATGTGATCAGAGTTGTGAATTCTATTAAATGCACGTCCTTGCAAAGTCGGCTGTTTAGGACCATATGTGATGAAATGCGTTCACTCTATCAAAATCTACTTTATCACACAGAGGTCAGATGGCTGTCTAAAGGAAACGTATTGACCGAGTTCTGGAATTAAACGCTGAATTATTTATGTTCTTACAAGATTCAAAATCTGGAAATTCGACTCATTTTTCTGATCCAACCTGGCTTTTAAAATTATCATTTCTCGCTGATCTTTTTGACCACTTAAACATCTTGAATAAGAGCCTCCAAGGGAGAGAAGAAAGCATCGTAACTGCAAAAGACAAAATCAGAGGATTCCTCGCAAAACTTCTTTTGTGGTCAGAGTCTTTACAAACAAAAAAGTTTGATTATTTTCCCTGCTTTCACATTATGTCGCACTAACAAATTTGGTGTTTAATTTTGTTTTTATTTTTTGGCACAGGAACAGGACTTTTGTTTATTAATCTTACCTACCGGCTTGCGCGTGCGACCCCCCAAGGAACTCTTGGCGGCCCCTAGGTAAGGTAAGATTTTGAATTAGTAATTGCAGTCACCAGTCATTTCGAATATTCAGACTGGGCAGTTAACTAAAGCAATCAATTGACTGCAAGTTAAACGACTGCAGTACTTTTTGACTGATTCAAGTCTTTTGGTCAATCGTCAATTGTAAGTCTTCTATAATTCTTAAACATTTTTCGCAGTCAGTAAGTCTTTTGACTGTAGTTATTTAACTGTAAGTCAATTAACCTAACCTAACCTAAGTCAATTGACTGCTTTTAAGTATATTAACTGATTTAAAGTCTTTTAACTAATATATTTCAGTTTTCAATAGCACTGAATTCTATCTCTATCTCTATATACATCTTATATATATAAAAATTAAGCCCTAAAATGTTTGTCGTCGATTCACGCCTTAACGCATTTACCGATTTTAACCAAACTTTCACACATCTTTGGTATTGTTCCATATACGATTTCTGTGAAGTTTGGTCAAAATTGGACAAAGGGGCGTGGCACCGCCCATACAAAAAAAATATTCAAAATCAACTGGTACTATAAATATAACGTTTCGCTTAGCATTTAGTTTATTAACGTAGCCGAAAGCCCTGGTAGCTAGTGCTATACCCTATATTGTTAATTGTACCTAATGTATTTACTTAATAATAAAGACAATTATAATAATAATAATCCAGCACATTTTTGCACAAGATATCTTATAATAATCCATAATAGGCGTATTTTTTTGGAAATCTATAGCTAGCTCACTTTTACTTTTACATGCAAGACCAAAAGTGGGTATAAAAGTGGCTAATTAACGCAGAAATAAAGTGGAGATAGGAAAGTTGGAAACTTTCAGGCATAGATGGCGGTGTTGTAAATAAGGAGGAATTATTTTTTTTCTTGAACGTTGAGAGCCTTGTTATTTGTAACTAATATGGGTTGTGTTCATTGATTGTTGTCTGAATTGGTAAATATTTTGCAATTCTCGTATTCGTTGAAATGCATTTATACTTTTTAATAATTTATATTCTTACATAATATTTTGAATACGAGGGAAAATGCTACATAAATTTTGTTGAAAAATGGATGTTAATAGGTATGTACTTACTGCAATTTGTTGTATTCAAGGTAACAAAATTCAACGTAAACATTTATTGGATGTAATAGACGCGATTCCCCACGCGACATGTGGGGTAAAACGCAGCGAATAACAATACCTACGATCAGCATGCATTTGCATGTATTCATGAACTCTACCAGCAGTATGAATACGGCTGGAATTTCGAAATTCCAGTAGTTAACGAACGTTTACAGTCGATACAATTTAAGAACGATTTTCAGTTTCTCCAATAAGTATACATTTTTTTAACATACCCTTTTCCAACTACTGTCAAGAAGCAACAAAAAAAAAAACATGGCGAAAAGGTAAACAAAATACAATCAAAACAATTTTGATGATTTCACGTAATGTTTTTATACTTTTGAGAATCAAAACGTTGGACAAAAGAAGAAACATTGGCTTTCTTATACTTTTATATCGCAAGGAAAGAAGAATTTTCGGCAATTTGAACTCATCATCTTCATTGCTTGATGATTCCACTAATTGCAATAAGACCTGCAGTTAAAAAGATTATTTAAAGCTTACAAACAATTTTATGGTTTCGTACCTCTTTTATTTCATTATCCATTTTAGTTTAATTCGTTTACATTCAAATGTTTTTTCTTCTTGACCGATTTAAATTATTTTGATATCTAATATGTCAAGTTGAAAACACGCGTACCAACTTCCAAATAAAATTAAAGTGAGTTAGGGATGTTTTTTTGAGACTCGAAAAGTGAGTATAGTAAAAAGTCTCAAAAAAATACGCCTAATAAGGAAGTAAATTCGAAATATGTGCAAACTCAATAACGCACATTTGAAACCTCAGCCCAAATATGTATCTTAATATAAAGCCTATTAAACCAAAAATTTTAATGAATTCCCTTTCACAGACAAGAGCTATTTTTAACTGGATTTATATTTGTGACTGCGACTGTATGTCTTTTGGTACCTCACTTACCAACGCAACTACAGCACTCCTCGTAGTATTTTTTCCCCAAGCAACTGAGACATTCCTTATAGCATGAACAATTCTTTGGTTCGCATTTGCAGCTTTGTGTTAACATGCATTTAGAAACAATAGATGCACAAACGACTTCGTTACAGGATTCCACTTGGCTAATGATCAGCATGCCGCCGTACACAATCAACACGCATAAAGACAGAACTTTGCGAAGAACCATTATTTATATTATTATCAAAACAATTTTGCAAAATAAAAAAAAAATCGCGTGAAAACTGAATCAACGGCAATGCCCACTTTTTGCTGTATATTATTATACAATATCTATTGATTGTATCAATGCCACTTTATTTTAGCTCACTAAAACTAGTTACACTCTTTTGTTGTAATTAATATTAAAGCCCGATGAAGTAAATCAAATTCCCAACAGCGATCTAAACCAAAAAATCTATCAAAACGAAAACAATGTATTTAGGTGGTTTAGTGAATCCATAATAAATGACACGCGATATTACAAGTTTTTTTACATTGCTCAGCAACAACCAAGCAGATCTCAACACAATGCCAAATGCTTTGTCAACAAGATCAAAATCGATCGAAATGATCGTATCTTCGATTTGAAAGATACATGAGATTGGATGGCATCAGCAGAGCAGCAGCCTCACTCTGAAAAAATGCGGCGAAGAATACTTATACCTCTGTCTTCTCATTCTTTTCAACAAGTTTATCGATAAACGAATCGGATGATCTCTTTACACCTATGCTATTGGGTTATAGGAAAAGGGGATGCTGGAGTTGTTTAGCAGCTTATTGAAAATAAAGAAGTGTAGGTATGTACTTTACTCTTCATTTGACGTGCGCGTAACAGGAAAAACACCATATACAACAGTAAACCAATACAAAAGTTAAACAAATGTTTTTTCTATGTGTGCTTACATACAAGTGTCACTCCGGCGAGGAGAGGAATGCTAGTGGAAACGGAAAGGTCATATTAAATCCATTTATCTCTTTTTACCTGCAGTTTTTGGAAAACCGCATTACACTTGCTATTTCACTTGCACAAGTGTTCTGCTCTCTGCATTTCCACCTGTAATGCAACACACACAAGCTCTGTGTATGAGTAGTACATTTTTACATTGTGTTCAAAGTTGCCAATGTTCAACTATTTAGTATGTACTTGTACTACTATTGTTCAGTCGAACTTTTATGCGAAACAAGTATGTACAAGAATACAAATTTGTACTCTACGATCACAGAGATTGTCATATTTGACAAGTTAAACAGTTTATTTATTTTTGCATCGTGAATAAAATTTTTCTCAGAGCGGCAATGCTTTCGGATTTCGTGAGATGTGGCGCAGTAGAAAAAGTAGACAAAGCACTATGATAGGTTAAACACTCACCCCTATCGTGTAATCCGCCGGGGGAATTATTCACGGAAAAAAATATTTCGGTATCATCAAATCCGCAAAGTGAACAGTTCCCCGTTCGGGAAAAAATCGATTTGAACGTTTTTAACGATGCAGCGAAACTTATTCACATTACACGGGGAACTGTTCACTTTGCGAATTTAACAATACCAAAATATTATTTTCCGTAAATAATTCCCCCGGCGGATTCCACGATAGGGGTGGCTATTCATCTATAAATGTGGTGTCAACACATTTATCATTATCAAAGCAGCACCAGCTAATGACTGTCCACGTAGCTGTGCTTCATACACACGCTTTCGTCATTTGCATCTCTGTGTATGGAATTAAGAGGGCCTATTGCCGGAAGTTTGCTGACAAGCATTTTTATGTGGTATCGGTACGAGGTGGCTTTAAAGGGTAAAAATCCCACGCTAATATGAGTTTTTAGAGGAAATATAATGATTGGATATCAGCATTCAAAATTAGCATAATTATAGAATAATTACATTTTCTATTTTATTTCAATAACAATTTTTCCTGTCTCTAATATACAAAACAGTAATGACCAGATAAATGTCAAACATTTTCATTTGATCTTTTTAAAGGTCCTCCAAAATCAAGTAGAGTTACCACTAAGAGTTTTCAGGGAATCTTCAAAGTCCACTGGCTCGATCATGCGCTTTGCTTTCGCGTGTAATGGTGGTCCTATTAATTCCACAACTTCATCATAGTTTAAGGTTTCCTTAAGTAGTAAGGCCTCGGCGAGCTAAAAACAAAGTGAATAGACAACTTCGGTTATGTTCGCATATTTCACCAGACAAACCTTTATGAGTTTATCTTTATTTTCTTTCAGGACTTTCTCCGTGTTGACATATGCAGATGTAACCAGACTTCTTGCTTCTCTATCCACCAAAGCTTCTAGTTGTTTGGAAAATGGCTTATCTCCCTGAGGGCCGTTTTCAACTTCTTCAGAATCGGTGATATACATCGGGCCAATTGTGTCGTTCATACCGAATTTTTTGATCTAAACAATGCGTAACTGATTAATAAGCCGTTTGCAGCAATTAAGAGTCTTACTTGAGCATAAGCGATCTTTGTAACCTTTTCCAGATCGTTCTGCGCCCCAGTTGTTATACTGCTAAACATCAGGTCCTCTGCTGCTCTTCCACCGAGAGCCATACACATTTTATCGAACAACTCTTCTTTTGTGAACAGCTTTTGTTCACTTGGTGTATACTGTGCAAAGCCCAGTGCCAGGCTGGTTCGCGGTACAATTGTAACCTTCAACAGAACGTCAGAGTTGGGCAAGAGCCAACCAACTAGAGCATGCCCTGACTCATGGTAGGCGATGACTTTCCGCTCTACGGGGGATAGCGCATGCGATCGCTTTTCTGTCCCACCTGTAAATATGTTTCTATTGTAAGCACTGAATGTTGTGTAAATATATTATGAATTTACCAACAAGTCTCTCCACTGCATATTCCAGATTTTTAGTTAATACAACCTTTTGCGAGTTTCTCGCAGCATGGAGGGCTGCCTCGTTGCAAACATTAGCAATATCTGCCCCTGAAAAGCCAGGGGTTAGTCTCGCAAGTCGTTCGGAGTATTTATTTGGATCGTTCTCCAACTGAATAGATGAGAGGTGCTTTTCAAAGATCTCTTTTCGTTCCTCGAGTGACGGAAGATCAATGAGTATGTGCCGATCAAAACGTCCAGGACGAAGAAGAGCCTTATCAAGAATATCTCCGCGATTCGTGCTGGCCAACATAAGAACTCCTTCTTTTGAGGAAATTCCATCCATTTCTACTAAGAGTTGGTTTAATGTCTGTTCCGATTCCCCCGAACTTCCTTGGCCGCCTCCCCCTGCACCTGATCGCGCTCTTCCAATGGCATCTATCTCATCGATGTATATGATGCATGGAGCACGTTTGTTGCCTTCTTGGAACAGATCCCTAACTCTTGCTGCGCCAAGTCCTCCAATCATTTCAATGAATTCAGAGCCGTTCATGCTTAAAAAGGGAACTTGTGCTTCGGTAGCAACAGCTTTAGCAAGTAATGTTTTGCCGCATCCAGGTGGCCCTAGCAGTAGGGCACCTTTAGGCACTTTAGCTCCCAGCTTCTGGTACTTCTCTGGAGACTTCAGATAGTCGACAAACTCAACAACTTCCTGTTTGGCTTCCTTCAAGCCAGCGACGTCTTTAAATAGAACACCGCGACCCCCGTCGTGTGGATCCACTAATGTGAATTTCGCACGGCCCATTTGACTCTGAAAATTGCACAAGAAAAAGAGTAAGGGGTTGAAATAGTTTAAAAAGCTTTACTTACAAAGGAGTCCATGCTTATTGGACTCTTCATTCCCTTCATGCGTGAGGCCAACGCCATGAATAGACCGAAGAATACTAATAGTACCAAAATCCGTCCAGTTATATCACTTTGCCTATCGTACGTGACAGAAACACCTGCGAATATAGAAACTGAGTACTTTTGCAATGTCCGAGTTACTCTTATACCTTCTCGTATGCCCATTCTTGTTTCGACGTCACGCAGTTTTTGTTCGAATTTGGAAGCATCGGCTATTGCCATGTGGAAAATAGGTGAGCCAACTTGACGTCCTTTGATAATCGCTCCATCGTGCAGAATAATAGTTACCATTTCCATGTCTGGACGAATGATGAGTTCCTTCACCTCACCGGTTGCGAGCATGTGATGTACGAATTCGTTCCATGAAACGTATCTAGTAGTAGTAGACTGAACAATGAAACTTAGCATATCAGACCTAAAAAGTTCCACTAAATGCATCAAGATCACCAACCTCTGGTCTATCTGGCCGCTTGAAGAACAACGACATGAAAGTCACAAACATGTACACCGTGAAAACCCAGAGAAAAACTTTGGTCAGAACCGATTTCATTTTCTCATCATTTTCATCTTTTTTCCCGCCGTTATTGCTGGCACCTCCACTGCTCGATGAAGCATTTTTATCTGGGTTTTCCTTGTCGCCCGAGTCGGCGGATGAATCTCTCTTTCGCGAGGAAAACAAGGACGTATGAAAACTCCGCACCTCGGATGGTGTAATGTCGAAGGAGCTGCATATAATTCTTACAACAGAATTATATTCCGATTTAAAGAGTTTTAACTGCAAAGTAGATGATGTAACGTACCAATTGATATGTTTCTCCATATAAAAATTACTTGTTTTCTTGTGCATATTGTACTGGACTGTCTGGTCAGAACCGGTAAAGATGACACAGATTTAGACAGTCTTTTCGATATATTTTGCTGAAATTTGCAAATTTCTCGCATCGATCTAAACATTTTAACTCTGGATAGGAATTAATTAAATATTTAAATAAAAATACAAAAACTATTTCATGATTTCTCACGATTTTACACCTTTAAAACGTCAAATCGCAACATATGATTTTGACAAAAGCCGGAAAATAGTACTGTTTGTATGAACATGTAATCTTCTGAAGGTATGTTCGACACAATTTTAGGGGCTCTGGAAGTGGTTTTATAGATTTATAATAGATCTGTTTTATTGAATATTTTCTAATGTGGTATTCGATTGATTTTTGCATACCTACCTACCTATTCCATAGAAATATTTTGCACGAATAAGGCCTAGGATATTTAGCTCAATTGACACACGATTTACCACTTCTTTCACAAAGTTGCAAATGCAATGCAAATAATAGATACTGCGAGACGAAATTGTTCTAAGACGAAGATGAACCAAAGATGACGAGAATGCATTTGCCCTAATCGATTACCATTGGAAAAAAAGCACTTATTTAAGATTCAGAGCTGTTTTTCTGCTCTAGAAATCAGCTATCTGTCATTTTCGTTTGGCACATACTTTCACTAATGACAAAGCAAGTGACATTTGTAAACACAAATTGAAATTAAAAAATAGCTGACTGCAAAAATAACACACCAGCACATATGCAAAATATAAAAGGGATCTCCGTTTCAACAGGAAAAATCTGAGATCTTAGAGCAAAACGTTAAAAGCCCAATAGAAATAGACATAACTAAAAGGTTGTAGAAAAGTAAAAGCACTGAGCAATTCATTTAAATCGGTATGAATAAAATTGTACTTTGCTAAAGCGGTGCAGACACAAATGTACTGTATATGGGCCGCTTAAAGTAAATTTGAACATTCAAACAGGTCAGCAGTTCCTACCAAACTTTGCAAGTCACAACACTTAAATATGGTTTTGTTTATTTTAAATTTCCATTTATAGGTAATTAGATAAATAATGGCCGCTTTCCGCCAAACTCCATATATAAAAAAACTGACATTTCAGCGTTTGCGCTAGAGCTCTAGCGCAAAATGAACTGCTAGATTGAAAAAAATAACGAACTTCCAAAATAAAAGTGAAAGTTCAGAAGTCAAATATTTCCAATTTGGTGTAAAATGGGAATTCAAACTTCTATGTAATTAATATACATTGTATTTGTTTATTTTAATTATAATGCATTAATAAATATGCGGCATGATGGTACCAAATACATTTTTGACCCTCATGAAGACGAAATAATACGAATTGAAATTGGTTCTAATTCACTTTGCCGCTGCCGCTTATCTCTAGCGCCAATTTGTCGTAGCAGGTAACCAATTCTTCTTGTGGCGCCTCTTTTCGAACATGACAAAAGTTGCAGTAGAATTAATAAGAAAAAACAGCTGTAAGGGGAATACCTATTTATATTCTTCATCTGGTACATTTTCACTTATTTTTAACAAAAGGGATTGTCGCACTTGCTGTCGCTGCTAATGCATACCGTATTTTAGGCTGAGGTTTTACACTGCGTGTTAATATTTTGACAGAGAATCATTATAAACCAATCTGTGACATTAAACCAAAACGTACGATTGACTATCAGTCATTTTTATTTATAAAATCTTTTCCCATCCTTGTGTCATCTAAATTACTATAAAGAAGAAATCTATTACATTTATCTGACCAAACAGAAATTGAATGAAGGGCGAACACCACAAAACAGAACAGAATCGGAGTAGTGCAGGTGGTTCAATACTGTTTGCATTGACATTACATGTTTTCACTTTTTCAAGTAGCTGTAGGAAACAGAGTAGGTATGTACTGGAATACAGATATTGAACTCAAACTCTTTCGATTTCGGAATTTCCATCATCGCCTGATGTAATTCATGCAGTAATATGAACTAGCCCGTAAAACGACCTCCAAAGTTATAATTAGAACTGTCAAAACTTATTCGCGCCCAAATTTTTTGGCGGAATGGAAAATACATCGTATTTTATTTTTTCTCTAGTTTGCATTACGAATTTTCACCAGTTTTTTACTTCACAGTTGTTTTGTGTTACAAACAGATCGCATGTTTAATAGAATCGAGTGTTTTTCAATTGCGTCAACTTAATTTTTAAAATTCGCGAATTAATATTTCAATCTAAAATTTCCTAAAAAACTATGGACGCAATGTTCCAATCAAAATCAAAAGAGATCAAAATGAAATTTCAGGATTTGTGCCGTGAGCTTAATATGGATAAAGAAACAGAAGAAATTGCATGGACCAGTTATAATGATATTTTACAAAATTTTTCGCTTGACGTAAGTTTATATCTGAATATTTCCAAACATATTCCACTTATGTGACGAAAATGAACTCCCATTGTTAGTACGCAATATTTTCTTTGTATGTGATTTACTGCTCTTATCAATAAATAAAAGTGCAGTGTTTTTGTTGCAAAATGATTTAACATTTTCATGCAGCTATAATGAAAGCTAAAGTCATCATCAATTATAGTTGCGGGAGGCGCGGCCACAGAATCAAAATTAAGAAAAAATATTTTTTACACCATGTCAATGAGTTGAAGTTGGATTTATCGTGACATCAATGAGTTGCAATTGCAACTTGCAACCTTCCTAAACTCATCGCTCTGGTGAACTTGGCTGATTTTTGTTTTTAACAAAATGGTTTCTTTGCTAAATATTTCTGCGGTGTGATGTCGTTTTCCATTGGTTTCACTAATCAATTCAACTCTTGCACTGCATTGGAATATGGAAACCCTTTTGCATTTAATTGAGTCCCTATGTGGAATATAATAGTTAGTGCTGTCAAAATTGAAATCGGGAATTAAATGGGAGCATAGCCCATTAAACACGTTTGGGAGTAATTTATATCTTTGCAGATTTCTTAAAGTTCAATGGGTGCTTTTTGAACTTTGGGCGTTAGCCACTCCTACGCACAGTCTTGTTAACAATTTCCAGACCTTGTTCACACTTCTTTGGTTCTACTTGAATAGTATAGCAAGGTCAGCAGGTGTTAGGTGCACGGCAATCTGTCAGGTCACTCATGTGGTATAATTAGCGTTTTCCGGGGAGCGTAGTCCAGCGCACTAACCACTGAACCTACATAAGTAAAGTTAGCTGACTTATAATTAATACACCACGTTGCATCACCATCTCTTCAGTCGAGATTGTTCAAAAAAGTGTCCGAAGAAATGGGTAGTCACTAGCCAGTATGAATTTCACCTCCTTCACACTGATATCCGATAGTTTTCCAGAGGCAAATCTTTATAAATAATATAACTTCAGGTCGAGCTGAAGGTTGTCCATTGTCCAAATAGGGCGAAACACTTTTGCGTCGGCAAACCTTTTCGATAGTCTGTATAAACACACTGCATAAGCATTTAAGATAAAAAATAATTTCTCAATAGAAAAGTTGTATGTTTTAGCACGATTTTTTTCAGTAAGTAGTTTCCGACTAATCGCAACTGATGTGGGTCGAATCGATGTCTACAACATAATACTTACTGCACTTACTACCTATATAATGTAAATTTCTTAAATGAAAATAAATAAATAAACAATTTGAACAATTACAGGGAGATCCATGTCAATGGCTTTGCTGTGCATTATATGCAGCTTGTCGCGCTTCCTACAGGCCAACAGTTGGTGGATCCAACGAAGTTGTCAAAGGAAATTGTGTCTCTTTAACGAAGCTTCTTCGAAGTTGCAATGTCAGGTAATATTTTAAAAATACACGTTTCAGTTTCATTAGGTTTCCAGTCTAACGAATAATTTCTTCTAGTCTTTATGATTTTTTTACAAAAATCAAAAGCTGGTGCGAAATGGCAAATCTTTCGAATAATTTCATCATGCAAGTCGAACGACTAGAGCGGGGCTTTAGAATAAGCATAAATCTGTTCGAAAGGTATAATAAAATATTTGATATAATTTTCATTGTGCCACAACATGAGAAGAAGAACAAAAAAGCAAGGTAAATATAGTTTTCCCAATTTCATTGTATGCACTTCAAAAGTTGATGCTGTATCTTGTTTCAGACCGGTAAAATGCACAGCGAACAAGCTTTACGAACTCTGCTGGTGTCTGTTTTTGTGCGCTAAAAATGAAGATATGAATTGCACTGTTGACCTTGTGTCCTCATTTCATTTGTTACTGTGCTGCATAGACCTAGTGTATGTAAATGCACTTGCGGAAAATCGAGTTGAATTGATAAATCCAAATTTCGAGGGAGTACCAAAGAACTGGAATACACCTGATTTCGATGCATCTGTCGTCTCTAAACACTGCATAATTGAAGCCCTGTGTAAATTTACTAAAGCAATATATATAGAGGCAATGTCGATGAAACTTAATTCTTGGAAGAAAATTATGATCAAATTTATAGAGACAAAAGTGAGTAGATTGCAAGGAATTAATGAATTTAAGCTCTAATAATATATATGCCCCAAACAGACTTTACTGGGGAATAAAGACACATTCATGGACATCATATCGAACAACTACTTTGAACCAAACTCAAAGTCGCTGAATAGCGCTTATGAACAGTATGTCTTAAGTGTGGGAGAGCTGGATGAGAGAATTTTGCTGCACAATACGAATCACAGAAAAGTCGACAATAATGGTAAGTTTTTTTTTTTTAATTTAGTTACCACATTAAGTGCCAGTTTTAAGACTAGCTGATAAAGTCTTATCTGCCAGACAAACTTCAACTATCAGCCGGTGGATATTAAAGCCAAATAAGCAAAATATTAATTTGAAGTGTCTAGAATAAATATAGTTGCAGAGTATTTTTTCGTTGACGAGCGTAGATTGCAGTCACAAGTGTCCTAACATGGATTTATTTGAATTTTTAAAAGACGAAATTGATGATTACTACGAACACATTACACGGCCTCCTAGGAGCAGAGAATTTTGCCAAAACCAAATGAAGATGAAGATTTATGAATTTTCAGTATTTGTTTAACTTTGTTCATGTTAAATTTCCAACAATAGAACAACACAATTCACTTAAAAATGTTTTGGTTAAGCTTCTAATAAACAAAGACAAAACAAATGACAAGAGTGTATCGAAACGATAGAAAGCAGCGTTGCCATTCGGTCAAACAATTAGTGGCTGATAAATGTTTCCATCGGTTAGTTTATCAGAGACTTCGACAAAAAAAAAATCAGCAACCTTTATCTGTTGGAGAGCGTTATGTGTCGTATAACTTCGAAACAATGGGGCTTCCCCCCATCGGTATTGAAACGTTGTGGATTGATTTGTGAATACCAGATCTCACACTCGGTTCTATAACAGTTTGGTATAGAGCAGTTTGGTTGCTTGCTCGTGATTCCCTGTTAGGGATCTGCATAGGGTCGAAGCATAAGGTTTTTGGGAGGCGATCCGTAACCGAGCAGATCATGTCACGTTCTGGAAGTTCAGAGATCACAGTCACTAGTTCTAGGTTGGCTAACTTGCCGAACTGCGTATTGCTACTTTGTTTATGTATGTCCACTTTATTGTGGAGGGGTGTTACCCCTATTACGACTTCTATACTAGTGGGACAGCTTTTCATAACTCCGGATAGGCCAAGGCATGCAAGGCGTTGTATTATTTCGAGCTTCAGGATGGTGGTCTTTTTGTTGGCTTTAGTAGGGATAAGTGCACCATACTAAAGAATAATTTGTTATGACGGGCCTGATCATCATTCTGTAGGTATGGTTCTACCATACAAGCGACACATGTCTATAATTTATCATCTTCACTGCCCTGTTCTGGATTTAGCAAATCAAACAAGTCTGCGTACTATGTCCTCATCTAACCATGTGTATATATCAAATTCAATTCAACTTCTTTAACTTTTTTGTGGTCGGTTGTTTAGGAGAATAACCAACAAATGGAAATATATTTTCTATTCGTCCTGGCAGTAGATGCAGACACTGGTCCTCAACAGTGCCACTGGGCTTCTTGGAATTGGTATAAACTTGGCTACTAGCCTTCTTTATATACCTAATATATCAATGCTTGGAAATTAATTCACATCTGTAAAAAGCTATGTCGGCTTTACAAAGACCAACTGATTAATCGTTGGAGATCTCTTGCTAAATCGTTGTCTTAGAGAGCCGAACACCTAAAAAAAGCTGATATGGAGTTATTCTCCGCCTTGTCACTGCAACTTCTTGTTGCATGTATTTCAATGAGGCAGTGCCGAGTGATATAAAGCAAACCCAACCGAAGAAGACCAAAAAAAGATTCGACGAGTCTGAAATGACTGCAACTCTGATACGGAATGAAAAATGTTCACATGACCAAAAGCTACGGCAAAAAATACTTCACCGTATTGTTTTGGTCTTTGGTGAAAAATATTAAGAACTCCACCACGTCGTCAATTCCTACACTCGTTTACAATGTCACTCCAGCTGTTAGCTCTTTGGACAAAGCAAATCTGTTGGCAGCATGGAAACGCTGATAAACCGTCAGCTTATGAAATAGCTTGAATCACGAAAACTTCTCAATGACCGGCAATACGGTTTTCGTGGTAGCAGGTCCACTGGTGATTTGATGACTTATCTCTCCGAAAAGTGGAACCAATCTCTCCATATAAGAAGATTGATATTTCGAAAGCATTTGACAGAGTTTGGCACCAAGCTCTTTTGTCGAAAATGCGTGCCTATGGGATCGACGCGTCTCTTCTTCAATAAATTATAAACTACCTTTCTGGCTGTTTAATTCAAATTGTGTTAGACGGTTTCAAGTCTGCAATTCACCATGTAAATGCTGGTGTTCCCCAATGCTCTGTTTTGTCTCCGACACTCTTTCTCATATTCATCAATGATCTCTTGCCTGTTACTTCTTTCGCTGATGATAGCACCCTCAGTTTTTCATATTCGTTCCCTGACTCACGTCCCTGCTCTTCGGCCGTGGAACTTTAACGGCAACGTATGCAAAACACATTAAATTCCGATCTTGACAGCATTATAAAATGGTGTACAATCAATAGAGTGGAATTTAATGCTTCCAAAAGACAATGCTGCCTTCTATCATTAAAGCGAAACCTGAACCCGCACCTATTATCCATTAATGGGACTTGCATCGACGACACCGAACGAGTTTCCATACTCGGTATGTATACAAGGCCTTTATTCGGCCTAAGCTTGAGTACAACGCCCATATCTGGTCAAGTGCACCAAAAACTTCATTGCACCTACTAGATAGAATAGAAATATAGCGGAGTCTATTGACTTGCTCGAACATCGCAGAAATGTTTCTTGCCTTTCCTTATTTTATCGATATATTCACCACCAATTCTCTGATGAAATAGCTAATTACGACCCTTCACACATCGAATGCGCATCAGTTCATCCTTAAGCCTACCTTCGGGCGTACTGTAAAATATAGAGATTCTTTTGTAAGTCGAACAACACGCATGTGGAATGCATTGCCTTACACGGTTTTCCCCTCTCATTACAACCCACAATCGTTTAAAACCAATGTTCACCAGTACCTCTTTTCTATCCTCCCTATTAACCCTTCCACTCGTGCTGTGCATTAGCATTTTAAGGGAACAAAATACCCTTGAGCACTAGTAAAAAAAAAATAAAAAATTGTGTACATACATATAACGATCCGATCACGATACCTAAGTGAATATGGAACTGGCACGCGACACTCAAGGGTTATGTCTACATCTTTATTTTGCAAAGAAAAACATTCAAAACCTAAAAGGTAATAACCCCTGCTTACTTTAATTACTAACAGAACATAATGTTCATTGGAATCTCCAACTTTCTTAAACTGGACAAACTCTTGGAGGTATTGGATCAATCATGCCTACATTATCTGTATATAGATCTACCTCATCCACGTACCAGATGCAATATACCGAATTTGTTTCATGCGTTTTCGAAAACATCGAAATAGTAGAGACATTACACATAAATTAATGCACAGTTCTTATTTTAAAATATTTACATAAATTTTGTATTCTTTTTCGAATAGAATCCTCCGGTGGTATTAATGGATACATGAGTCAGGTAATTAAATAAAATTATGGACTCATTCTAATTCATTCATTTTCTAAAATGTATTTTTTAGAGTACACGGTCACTAGCCCCAGAGACTCCATTAACGAGAAGACATCATCTACCGACAAAAGACAACAACATATCAGAGCCAGTGGCAAGTGCAACCCAAAATGTTCAAATTTTGCTAGATATAGCTGATCTCACGGGACCAATCGAATATATTAAGTAAGGATATAATGAATTTGGTTACACAACAAAAGCAATACATTCTTGTTTTTTTGTTCTGTTGCAGGCAAGCTGGCGAACAGACTATGCAAAAACTCCTATCTAAACTTGACGCAATGGGCGCTGTATTCAGAGAAAAGTTTCCCATCGAATCCGAGGCCGATAAACGTTTTGCACTGGCACGATCGCTTTATTTTTACCTGCTAGAGAAGATAGTACGAGCTGAAATTGCAGCCAAACCCAATTTAGACTTCAAAGTAACTATTTGCTTGGCTCTCGTGTTTTGTTTGTCTAATTTTATTATTAATCTTGTAGATTTTATTAGAAACTGACACATTGAACCTAACACTTATAACGTGTTGTGTCGAAATCGTGCTAGACGCATACAATTCGTCATTAAAATTTCCATGGGTTTTGGACTGTTTCGATCTGAAAGCGTTCAATTTTATTAAAATAATTGAACTAGTTGTGAAGCGACAAAACAAATTTTCACGTGCGTCAATCAAACATTTAAATTTTATCGAAGAAACATGCCTGGAATCATTGGCATGGAGAAGCGATTCGCCCTTATGGACAATATTGCAACAGAGAAAAGCAGCGCTTCCTTCATGGGCGGACGTTGATGTAAATAAAATGGCACATTGCAGTCAAGAACGAAACAGTAAGTGGTTGTTCACTTAAAAATGATTCTTTTGTAATAAATATTTTGTTATTCGTAGTATTGCAATCCCCAATGAACTCTGCGTATGAATGTTTTAATCCAGCGTCATCAGCATCCACATCGGAGTCAGCGAGAAGGGACCTGTTTAATGCGGGAAAAGGTAAATTTAAATATTTCTTATTAATTAGTCGCCTCAGGACTTTCGCTGAAATTGTCTCCCTGTATTGCCGCTGATATGTCTTCATTTGTATGTGATAATTTTTTCCTATGCTTTTAATTAATTTCCTGCATATACTATTTTAATTGGGTGAGCCAGATACGCAGTAGACGCATAAAACAACAATTAACTCGCAGAAGATATTATCATGCCTTATATAGCTTATAAGGCGTTTCAATCCGGTGGTCCTAAGCGCATCGAGTTAACGCGGTGTTTGGTTAACTGTCTCCAATTGCAAATTCCAAGTTCGTTGCGCGCGCGATGTCTTCCTCTACTCTAATAAAAGATGCTTCGAGCGTTGATGTCCATTCGCCGGCCATCATAGACAGATTCGCACCTTTCTATCGCATTAAAGAGTTTGCTGTTAAAACCTTTCCTCCAATATAAGACATTTAACCTGCTTTTACCTACGCCTTCGTCCGAGCGTGATTCTTTTTTAATGTACATTTTTTAGCTAGAAAAATCATGGGCCGGACATTACAGGTGGGAACGCTATTGCTACCTATTTCTTCTCCGTGCTTCTGCAGAAAAGGATGAATAATAACCGTAGCAGTCTGCCCCCGTTGATTTCCTTTGATAACCCCAACACGAGACAAAGACTGGTGCTGACCAGAAGAGCTTGATCGAAGCAAACCATCATACTGCTCAGGTTAGGTTAGGTTAAAAAGGGGTATGAGATGTCTCATACAACACCTGGCACCATAAGGGCCCATCGCGATCCCTAGGGGGAGCCAATTGCAGTGACCTACAATGGAAAAACACCTAAACACTTGCCCTTGAGTAAAATCAATCATACTGCTTAGTACGGAAAAAAAGGGGTTCGAGATTGTCCTTCAGGGAGAGCAAAGACGAAGGGTGACGGAACCAGTCTAACCCCCGCTTGTAACTTCTGACAGTCCGCTTGTAGGGAGGGTGGTTGGTACAGATCTGCTCTACAACTTGACGTTGAAAGGGGGTTGACAATTTGTCGTCGGGAAAGGCGGATTGTTTTTTTTTTCAATAGGTAATTGCGTGTTAATGTTTCAGTGAAGCCAGTTGGACTTTGTAACCATTAGGCTCCTAAGGTAGCCCTACGCAAGGTGGCAAGAGCTGGACAGGAGCAAAAGAGGTGAACGGTGGTTTCCTCTTCCTCCTCGTGTATGCAGTTCCTACAAAAATTGTTGATGGGCACTTTCATTCTGCTGGCAGATAATGTCCGGTTAATGTTCCCACAACAGATTTTGCTAATTTTGTTACTCTTAATAAAAAAGAGTTTTCTAGTTCTTCTTCGCGTGGAACTTACGTAACTATTTGAATGATTTTTAGAAGGTGGTATCTTTATCAACAATTTTATAGGGCGGTAATAATAGTAACATGCTTGTGGGTGATCCAAAAATCCTCCCTTAAAAAAATACAGTTCACGCGGAGAATTGAAAGTGTGGCGCAAACAACTTTCTTACGAAATAAAAAATGTACTTTCATTTTTGAAAAGCTGTGATCTTGTTTAAATAAATATTAATTCGGAAGATGCCGCATTATTACAAAGACCTAGAGCATATTACACCTCTAGCTACTCCATCCCAACTGCAACAAAGGAAAGACAATTCTTGTATTACTAGTACAATCTGTGTGATCACAGAACTCGTCGTATTCGGAATTTTCCACTACAACGGATTCTGTGATAGTTCTTTCTGGGTTCGTAGGAAAATTCCGAATACGATGGATTCTGTGATCACCTAGAATATTTATGTAGAATATTATAAAAAAAAGGTACATTCAACTTAAGGGTCAATCTTTTATTTCCAGCTGCTGAACTAAAACCAGTTGAAGCTCCAAAACCTGCGCCCGTCGATAGTAGGAAAGATGTCCCACTTTCAATATATTTAAGAAAGGTGCTACCCAATTAATTTGTGTTCTTTTTTTGTTTGAAAATACTTATTTTCTTTTCATTTATAGTTTTATACATTAGGTTGGATGCGAATGAAAGAGTTGTGCAAGGAGCTCAATATGGGCGATGAAATACATATGACAAAAATATGGACGTTATTTGAGTATTCCATAACTCATAGAACTGAACTTATGCAAGATCGGCATCTTGATCAGTTACTTATGTGTGCAATATATATATATATCAAGGTATGTACAAATAGACAGAAAACAAGTGTGAATTTAATATTGAAACACTTTGAATATAGGTAGGAGAAATCCCTGAAAAATCTTTTACTGATATTATGAGACTGTATAGAAAACAACCACAAGCCGCCAGCAATATTTACCGTGAGGTATTAATTAACAATGAAAGTAAGTCAATTCAGTTTTAAATTAAACATTTGAATTTACTAATTTAATATAAATGTTGTCCTTATTATAGATGAGAAATATGGTGATATTATACGATTCTATAATTTTATTTATGTACCAAGAATGACGCCACACGCTCTCAACTTTAGCGATAAGAAGAAATCGGTGAGAAATCTAGTATGTAATAAATTATTTGAATTCTCTTTATATTTGAAAATATTTGTATATTATGTTTATGTTGGCCGCAGTGGCGTACCGCGTAAGTGTGCTGGGCAATAGACTGTGAAAACTTATAAATGGGACCTTAAGGATTTAATTTGCCAAAGTCAGAAAAACGTCCGATGGTTTAATTGTCTTGGAGGCTTTTTAATTCAGCCGTTCTTCTATTCGTCTCAAAGCTTAAGGTCCTTTATGCACCTATTGCGCAACTATTTTTTTTATTTATGAGTATGTTTCAGTTAGTAGACAAATATCGGCAGCAATAATTGCTAATTGACTTCAAATGACCCAAAAATCAAGGTTGTGGAGCTACATTTCGTCACTCCCCCAAGAACAATGGAACCCCTCTCGAGTTCGTTAAAAGCGCCAAATATTTTCGGCTGAGACTAGACAGCAAGCTTTTATGGAGAGAAAATATTGCCGAACGCGCTAGGGAATCCCTAGTCAGTGGCTCTATATTCCTGTAAACGGATTGTTGATGCACTGGCCTTATACCGCGGTAATCAGACCAATAATTCTAAACGACTTAGTTGTGTGGTGGCCGGTCTTGGACAAAAGCTACCATCTAAATGTCCTAAAGAAATTATAAATAAATGTCTTCATACACGAAATACCTGACAGCAACCAATGGGATTTAAGAAATGTCCTACGCGATTGAGATCGCTCTCAATATACACAGATTGTTCCACTGAAGGTAGTTGGCGCCGTGGTCTTCTCTGAAGAACTAAAGAACTAAATCTGGGCATCTTCTTCTGTCTTTCAAAACACACTAGTGTGCCCCTGGCGAAATCATAGCTATTCGTTAAAGCTACAACGTGACTATCGATTAATACGGTATCATAAATGGATATCGCCAGATACATTCACAACCAAGCTGCCATCAAAACCCTACTATCAAGTGAAACAAGATCTAATGTGGTCAAAGATTGCCGCTGATGATTGATATGTCGTTACGAGACAAACCTCACCCTTTGCTAGGTCTCTGTTCACTGTGACATCTCACGAAGATCTAGCGTCTCGAAAGTAGTTCATAATCATCTCCGGACACTGCATATTAGGCAGACACCACGCGCAAAGACTTGGTCTGCAGAGATAAAGAGGAGGATGAATCCATTAGGTACTCACTTTGGTCGAGTTCATAAATGTAAAAATGTTGCATTCCTGCAAATTCCGCGTTCATTATTCTAGAAATGCTGCATTATCATTGCAGGAATTTAGCAACACTTGCATTCATAAAAGAAAATTTATAGTCAGCATTCTGTCAATTGTGCATGTGTTTTTGTTTTGTTGCCGCGCTGCGGGAAAATGGCAGGAGAGAAAATGTAAGCAAAATGCTTGAAAATTATTTAAATTATTTGACTAATGCACCTAAAACATGAAATGAATAATTGTTATCACATAGAAATAAACAAGAACAAAAATCTGGTCAGATGATGACACCAAACTTCTTATATCCCACAATATGACTTTAGTTTAGAAGTTGGTTGACGTAGTCAGCCTTAGGGTGCCATGCCCTGCCCTGCCTCAGCCAATTTAAGAAAGGCCTACTTAGGAAACCATTTTGTCCATCATTGCGGTAATACATACCACTACCGGTAACATTACTAACTTAATAAACAGCAGCAAATGACTTGCATGAGTAGCCAGTAAAGGAATCATTCCCCTCAATCCTAGCGGCATGCACAATGGACCGACGAACGCCCTAAGTGCTTCTCTCACCAAGAGCAACTTCAAACTAACAAATTATCTTTTCAATAATACAAACCAGAAACAATTCTTAAATGTTGACGCCAAGATCGAATGGCACCATATATGTAGTTAGTTATAACTCAACCTGGACTACCATTAAGAGATGGAAAAGTATGACAGAATGTTTTTGTTCATCACTTTAAAGTATTTTTTGATTGTAGGCTGTGGTAGTCCTTAAATTAAATGTTTTCCTACATACTTCTGGTAGCTACCCTCAGCCAAGAGTCGCACAGTCGCAGCAAGTTATATCGCCTGCAGTGACGGCGACCATCTGCTTTCCACGAGCTTTTCCTTTATTTCATCCAATGAAGATTTACATTTAAAAAACATTTTGAATCTGAACATAATTTATTAAATTGAGTTTTTCGAATGAATGTTTGTCCTTTTACTGACTTTTTATCTGGTAGATCAAATGGATTGAATTTTGTCGTTATCTGTTCCCGGATGCGAAGGACATAAGTTTGTCTTATGACCTCGTCTTCATCACTACTCCAAATCATTGATACACTATTCATTTTTAAGATATAAACTGAGTTTCGAAAAGGATAAACAACAAAACAATTATACAACTATTTATCTGTCAACGCTGTACATCAGCTCGTTTGGATCGTATGTAAAATGTGAACTACTTACCGACGACGTCGTACCCTGTCACGGAAGTTAGGGAATAATATCGTTTTCGGTTGGTCGTCCAGAACCGAACTCTCTTCGATTCTGAATTCAAATCCAGAAGCAAATTTCTCTTCTTTTCAGGAGAAAAACTGTCAGTTGAGTGCCAATCGAACGCTTTTAGAAGCGAATCGAAAACGACATAAGTCTCCTAAAATTAAACGCCTTAATAACCACAAACGTCGTGAAAGTAAAATGCCACTCGGAATAAGGGTGAATAATACATAATTCATTCTAAAAATAATGATTGCATTTATTAAGTGATATCGAAAAAGGAAATACATATATTGTACCTGTTTGAAGACCAGGTTCACACCGGACTGAAGCGTTACTTATGCCCCTATTATATAAGGCAACTACAACTACAGTAGAGTTGTCTCTTGGTTTTATGTCATTCAAAATTCGGTATTGTCCGTATTGTTATACACAACCTTGATAGAAAACAAAACAAATATGGCGGTGGTTGTCTATAAGTTGAGTTGTGTTCTATAATAGGGGCATTAAGTAAATACAAAACTCAAATTCTTGTGATGGTAGGTGTGTTGCGAGCCAGTAATCTAACCTTAGGTTGGGACAGACGTAGAGTTAGAATAAACCAAAGTGTTTGCAAAAAATGCTATTCTATTCTATATCTATTCTAATTGTGTTTTATTTTATTTTGTTTTTCAGCAATATGATCTCCTTCTCTCACCTCATCCCACCGAAAAAGTGAATCCCCCAAAGAAGCTCTCAAATCATATTTACGTTCATCAGTTGGAGAAAAATGAAGTCCAGTACGCTCCAAATCACATAACCTACGAATTCCATAAGAGTCCCGCAAAAGTAATAGCTTATATATATATTTGTTCCTATAACAATAATAAAAAATAATTATTTTCAACAGGACTTGGATAAAATGAATGAAATCGTACGTAGGAGTAAACGAAATTTGACATTCAGCGAAGAAGAGTCGGTAGTAATAAAAAAATTGGCAAAGCCAAATCTACACTTTCAGGGGAAAATACTAGGTATAAAGAACGACAGACAAGCGGAAAGAAAAGAGTGAATAACTTATAATTAAATATGTATTTAAAATAATGTATAATTTTAATAGAATTAATTATTATTATTCCCTTTATATTTCAACAATGGGTATCATATCTAGTCGGACTAATCGAAGAGGAGCTAAAATGAGTATTTCTGATGAAATTCATAAAGACGACCATTCTTTGGATGCATGTTAGGCTTATCATACACATATTTGTGTATGTACCATTGATAATAAGTCAGTTTCTCGAAAAACTCCCATGTTTATGAATTGAATGCAGTTTTTTATTATTATTTTAAATTAATGTATAGAGGCTTGAGATGCCATTTAAAGATGTAGGATGCACTTTTCATAATCGATAAGCATGCAATTTATGAATGAATCGTTGGGCGATATCGATGGGAATATACAGTATGCAGAATCCTACTTCTGAGTGATCTCCATGAAATTATGTCAGTGATTGGTGGGACTAGATTATACCCGTTATTTTTTACACTTTAATATAACCACCATAATGTTAAACAAAACAAAGAAAGAACACTGTATTTGAAGTATAAAAATGAATTAGAACATTTTGTCAGGAATGTACTAAATCAATATTGTAAGTAAGAATAAGTGATCACTATGATTGTACGAGTAAAGCCTAGTTTATTGTGTATATGAATCACTTGAAAACACATTTTGTTTTGCGTCTATTTATTTTCTTTTTAGACAAAATGCAAATAGATCATGCTTGTTATGAAAATAATATATTTTTATAATCTCAATATTATAATAATGCAAACTTTTTATGCTTATAAAATTAATAATAAAGTACATTGGATATCATTATTCATTTTTACAATAGGTACGTTACATGTACGAGTATATATCTATTACGCAATTACCTTTAACATTTTGTTATGTTTTAAGAACAAACGATTGTATTAAACAAAATAACGACTATTTAAATAAATACGTTTACACACATAAATTCAAATCCTCGATTAGTTTTAGTTATCCTTTGCTTTTATAGCAGTGTGCAAAATTGAATACCCACATGTATATTCTGCCATTTTAAAGTTATTGCGATGACTTTTGAAAAGTAAAGTGCCACTTAAAACTAAAGTACTAAGGCATACCGGTAATCCATGGTTTACAAATGACATCCGTGAGCTAATGGAAAGGCGTGACGTAGCGTATAATCAATGGAAGCGCTTCCGTATAGAAGATCACCATAGGTCATACTGTACTCTCCGTAATATCGTGGTTTGCAAAATTCGTGCTGCAAAAAGACGCTTTTTCTCTGAACGCTTAAACGCATCATTCAATGGAAAACAGCTGTGGAAGAACTTGAAGGAAATTGGTGTAGGAAAGCAACAGAACAGCCTCCTTGATAATGTTGACGGTGACCAACTAAATCTTTCCTTTGTATCTTGCACTCGTCCTACTGTTTCATCTACCTCGCAAGTTTCGAATATCAACATCAACAGCGCCATTTCTCCCTATGAAGCTTTCGGCTTTTCCTTTGTGGGACAGGCTGATGTGGTTGAGAGTTTACTCTCGATCAAATCCAACTCTGGTGGTTGGGTGTGTATGAATCGGGTAGGCGCTGATTGGCATCAACTTGGCGGTGTCCAGCTGTTGTAACTTTTTCATACACATCAATTGTGCTTATTTTACCTCCGCGTGGTAACCACCGGGTACTGGTCTCGCTCAACCGGGCTTGGCTTGCTAAACTTATAAGCGCGAGTGTTGAACACGAAGAAAATAGCAACACTATAATGCTCTGTCGGAATGACTGACTGAACGAGTCTCAGAGGTCTTACATGAGCCCCTCAGAAAGAGGACATACAGCGGATGAATACACAAGATTGAATCAACGGTGTTGTCAACAGTCGAGATGGCAGATACCTTGCGTGAGCTTCTCTGACATATTTGGAGCAAAGGTCTGTAAGGATTTTCAGCACTAGTCAGGGTGCTGAAATAGAGATGGTGGCGGATGAACCCTTTATGGGCCAACGGCAGCACTCATATCCCCGAAGTGGGTTACTGACAACGGAGTATCCGACCCGCTGTCCTAGGGTTATCTTAGGGCCTGGTCCTCCAGGTTGGGGGTTGTGCGTGGGGCTAACTACCCAACCACGGAAAAAAAATAATGGTTACGAAGCAACCAAGAGCCTCGGATACGGATGGATTCACTGTTGACGACCCTGCAAAACGAAAAAAGGACAATGACTTTCGGATCTGCACGTGGAATGTTCGAACCCTGAACAGACCGCGTGCAGCCGAACAATTAGCGGAGGCCCTAGACTGCTACAAGGCAGATATCACCGCCATTCAGGAGGTGCGGTGGGATGGGCCAGGCAAAAGAAGGATGAAAACCTGTGACATCTACTACGGTGATTGCTACAGAGAGCAGAAGCAGCGTCTATTTGGATGCGGATTCGTTGTAAGCGGCAGACTTAGGCAAGAAGTCTTGAGCTTTCGACACGTAAGTGAGCGCCTTGCAACTATCCGCATCAAGGCTAAATTCGCCAACATCAGCCTGATATGCGCTCACGCCCCCACAGAAGATAAAGACGACGCTACCAAAGAATGTTTCTATGAGCTCCTCGACAAAACATATGAGCAATGTCCTAAATACGACGTTAAAATTGTCTTAGGTGATTTTAACGCCAAAATAGGAAAGGAGGACATCTTTGGTAGCACAATCGGAAAGCACAGCCTACACGACACCACGTCTGGAAACGGACTTAGGCTAATTGACTTTGCTGCGGGACGTAATGTTACTATAGCAAGCACACGGTTTCCACACCTCAACATTCACAAAGGAACATGGCGGTCACCAGACCATCAAACGGTCAATCAAATTGACCATGTTGCGATCGACGCAAGGCACTCCTCCAGTATTCTAGATGTCCGAACTTTCCGAGCGGCCAACATAGACTCGGATCACTACCTTGTTGTAGCCAAGGTACGTATGCGGATATCCCAGGCACCACAACAACGAGGAAATACTGTGAGAAGATTCAACGTTGAACGGCTACAAACGCAACAAACCGCCAGAACTTTTGCCGATCGCGTCTCCCTCAACCTCTCGAGAAGTCCTGTGCAGCCAGCATCAAGTGCTGAAGACCAGTGGCATCGATGCCAAGAAGCCATCAGAAAAGCCGCAACTGATGTGCTAAGTTTTACCAAAAGGTAAAAAGAACGTGTCAGGGGAACAAGGCCCGAACAGAGACCTGTAGAGACGAACAAGGAAACCTTGTAGTAGAGTCACAGTCGGTGCTGAGGACATGGAAAAACCATTTCTGCAGACTGCTAAACGGCGAAGACGACACAAATTCCGCTGTCAGGCAGAATGAACCATTCAACCTGGGCGATGAAAGCCAAGACTTCCGTCCACCTGACCAAAATGAGGTAAGGATAGCAATATCCAAGCTGAAGTCCAACAAAGCTGCAGGACCGGACGGTTTATCGGCCGAGCTTTTTAAGGCAGCGGGGGATGACTTGGTAGAGAGCATACACCAACTCGTTTCTAAAATTTGGTCAGAGGAAAGTATGCCTGAAGAATGGAGCCTCAGCATTGTTTGCCCGATCCATAAGAAAGGAGACCCTCTAAACTGCGCCAACTATAGAGGCATCAGTCTCCTTAACACCGCTTACAAAATCCTGTCTTCCGTATTGTGTGAACGCCTGAAACCATTTGTCAACGAACTGATTGGACCCTATCAGTGCGGTTTTAGGCCCGGTAAGTCCACAACCGACCAAATATTCACACTACGGCAGATCATGGAGAAAACCCAAGAAGTCCAAATCGATACTCATCACCTATTTATCGATTTTAAAGCCGCATATGACAGCATTTATAGAGACGAGCTATACAGAGCCATGTTAGGTTTTGGCATCCCTGCCAAACTTGTCAGATTGTGCAGAATGACGATGGAGAACGCTCGCTGCTCCGTAAAGGTCGGAAACAGTCTCACCGAGACCTTTGATGTCAAAAAAGGATTTAGACAAGGTGATGCGCTGTCATGTGACTTTTTCAACATCATTCTTGAGAAAATTGTGCGAAACTCGCAAGCCAACACCAGGGGCACAATTTTCCAAAAGTCTGTGCAACTACTTGCATACGCTGACGACATCGACATCATTGGCAGGACACAGCG
The DNA here is from genome assembly GCA_949372485.1 of Cheilosia soror. Taxonomy (NCBI): domain Eukaryota; kingdom Metazoa; phylum Arthropoda; class Insecta; order Diptera; family Syrphidae; genus Cheilosia; species Cheilosia soror. Next base: position 39,323,982 of record OX443563.1, read on the forward strand.
AGCTGTCACTGGTGCGTTTGCAAGTATCAGTACAGAGGCGGCAAAAATGGGTTTGGTGGTGAATGAGGGCAAAACAAAATATATGCTGTCAACTAGAAGGGACACACAACATCGACGAATCGGACAGAACGTCACGATAGACAGCTATAACTTTGAGGTAGTTCGGGACTTTGTCTATCTCGGCTCCGCTATTAATTCTGAAAATGACATCACATCAGAAATCAAGCGAAGAATTACACTTGCCAACCGCTGTTACTTTGGCCTAAGAAGGCAATTGATTAGTAAGGCCCTGTCGAGAAACACTAAGGAGACTCTATATAAGACCCTCATCATCCCAGTCCTGCTTTATGGCGCAGAATCATGGACGTTGTCAAAAGCGGATGAAGATCTCCTTGGTCGCTTCGAACGCAAAATTCTTCGAGTGATTTTCGGTCCCGTTTGCGTTGACGGGCTTTGGAGGAGGAGATTTAACAGCGAACTCTACGAGCTGTACAGCGACATCGACCTTGTCAGAAAAGTACGTATCAGTCGACTAAGATGGCTAGGACATGTAGAGCGAATGAACACCAACGCTCCGGCCCGAAGAGTCTTCGATTCCAACCCGGAGGGACAACGCAGTAGAGGAAGACCTCGCCTTAGGTGGCGCGCACAAGTGGAAGGGGACCTCAACCAACTTGGAGTGCGCAACTGGAGGCAGTTAGCCAAAGATCGTGCTAACTGGAGAGGCGTGTTGGTTGAGGCCCAGGTCCACCCCGGACTGTAGCGCCATCTAAGTAAATCCAACTCTGCTGGAGTCGATGATATTCACCCTAAGTTTGTTAAGGTTATTCTGCCCATCATACTACCTTATATCACCCACGCCTTTAACCACATCCTAACAACAGGTGTATTTCCTTCAGTGTGGAAGAGATCTAAAATCTTACCTGTTCCCAAGAGTCGTACAAGTAACGACTTTCGTCCAATTTCTATACTTTCTTTTCTCTCTAAAGTATTTGAAAAAATCATGCAGAAGCAAATAAATAGGTATCTTATTACTGCGAATAAGCTATTGAGTTCTCATCAGTCTGGTTTCCGTGTTAAGCATAGCTGTACTACTGCACTTTTAACTGTGGTTGATGACATAAGACAAAATTTAGATAAAAATCATGTCACGTTTCTAGTGCTCCTTGACTTCTCAAAGGCATTTGACACAGTAACATCCGTAAAAGGCTGCCCTCAGGGAGAAGTACTCTCACCCCTACTATGGTCTCTGGTTATCGATAACCTACTTCAAGACCTAAGTAATGCAGGCTTCAAGATAATTAGATACGACGATGAGGTAGTCATCATCATTAAGGGCAAAAAACGAAACGAAGTCACAATACGTATGCTAAACGCCCTTAAGATAGTCATAGACTGTAGAAAAGAAAGTATTTCTATAAACCCCAGCAAGGCTGTCATAGTTCTTTTTACGAAGAGAAGAAATTTAAGTCTAAACCAAATTTCAATCAATGACATAAACATTGAGTATACATATACTTCAACGAAGTAAAATATCTTGGAGTGATCCTAGATAAAAAAAACTATGCTAGAACTCTCACATAAACAGTAAAATTCAAAAAGCAACCAAAGCTTTCTGGACTTGCCGTAGCATGTATGGTAGAACTTGGGGGATCTCTCCAAAGATCACACACTGAATAAATAAACTAAATAAGGTACCTGTACCACTGCGGCTATAGAAGCCTTAATAGGACTTACGCCCCTCAACATCTATATAAAAAAAAAAGTGTCAATAAGCAGCACACAATAGGAACGTCCCAATACTTATGGGAAAAAGCTCCAGAGTATTTCAAGCAGAGCTCGATGCCATTAAATAATGCGCAAACCTAATATACAATTCAGGTACATATTAGGTAAATGCGCTAACATCCATATATTCACGGACAGTCAATCAGCTTTAAAAGACCTTAGCTCACACATTATTGTCTCCAAATCAGTACTGCACTGCTTCAATTCCCTCCAAACACTTCCAGGAACAAAACCAGATTATGGGCGGGGACCAAGCCCATAAGGGGATTGAAGGAAATGCAAAAGCCGATGAACTAGGCAAAAAAGGCTCGGAAACCCCTTTCATTGGACCTGAACCCTTCTGTGCAATCCCCAAATCAGCAGACGTTTAAAAAAAACCTCTCATTCTTTCTACCAAGCGCTATGAACCGTACACTCGTACAGCCTACCTACTCGCACATAGGCCACATCACACCATGCATGGGCATTTACGCCCACAATGCAGAGCAATAACAAAAAATTATTGGTTTAGCATAGATTTCGCATTTGATCAACTAAGATCTCATATTTCTCTTATCGTTTCTAAGTTTCTGGATAAAGTAGAAAGATAAATGATGGCTCAAAATACTGTTGGAAGAACTGCCTATAAACAGTTAAAACTCTTTTTTGCATTGATTGAGATTTATGAATGTAGTGGCAAGTTGAATGAAGCAAAGTCAAAATAAAAATATGGGCGTGTACACGTGCAATAATAATATTGCATCTTCTTTCCTTTGGTCCTCCCTTCCTATGGAATCCAAACAACTAAACAAACCCAACCCTGTTACGTCATATCAGAATGAAATTCTGATATAATGTGCACCCTCTGCATCGCCCTCCCTTTCGATGATCTTGCTACATAGTATTCTATAGGGTGTACTTTTTTGTTGTGACGCATGTGTTTTCGTGGGATGGCTATGGAAATATTAAGCTATGAAATGCCCACCCTACATTTTATTGCATACTATCATTATTTCTTTCTATGAGAAATGACAGATGGCAAGCTATGAAATATTTCTCGTGGAGACGCGGTGTTTGGAATCCTAACAACTACCTACCCCAACCCTCTTACCATACTGCAGCAGCAGCACGCACCCCATCCAGCATCGGGCATACGATCGTAATATATATACATATACAACTGACCATAGCACTCACTGCGAACACAAATCCTTGCACAAATCAACCCTTTTCGAGGTATACGTATGCTAGTGTGTATGTACATCTATATGTAGCAAGGCATCTATATGTGTATTGTGTATGTACAATGTACATACATATATCATTTCACTTCAAAAAATTCATTTTGGCTAAAAACTGTTTTAAAGGACGTGGCTATAAACGACATAGCCTATAGCAATCTCACAGTCTTAAGAAACATTTTTAAAAAAGTTTCATCGAAATCTGTCCAGTAGTTTTTGAGTTTTTAAGAGACAACGAAAATTCCTACAGTTTTATTATATGTATATAGATAGATAACCGCAGATTGTCCTTTATAAGCCGGTGAGCGGCCACAGCCGATTAAAAAAAAAAAAAATAAATAAATAGGTGGCGCAACAGGCCGGTGTAGGCCTAGCTTCTCGGTGAGTTTCTATTTTTCGGGCGAATGGAAGGGACCTACAATTTTATGCCGAGTCCGAACGGCTGAATTGAGAAGCTTTTTCAGGACAGTCATACTCTCGGATGTTTGTCAGACGTTCGCGAGAGATGGCGCAGTAGAAAAAACCTTAAGATGTAATTTGTGTTTTTCCGGGGATCGAACCTGGGATCCCTCGCTCAGGAGTCTAGCACACTATCCACTGCACTGAACCAATTTTGGTAGTCATATTGACAAAAAAGCAGGTAGACTTGAAGAAATGGCGATCAATATAAGGTCAACACCTCCTATCCGTTGTTTTGACAAATATTTTGTTATATTTAAGAAATATTGTCATTTTGAAAATAATTCATTAAATTTTTCGTTGTGGTGTTAAATCCACAAAAATTTGTTGTAGTGATAAAATTTCATCATTCTATCATGTTCTTCATTTTAAAAAAATATTCTTCAAATTGAAAAAAACATTCTTCAATTCGACGCATCGTGCACCTTAAAATAACGAAATTTTCTTCATTTTTACGTATTATTTCTTTAAATTGAAATTCAATTGTTCATTTCAACACTTCACTTTATTCATATTGAGAAATTATACTTCAATTTTATGCATCGTTTTTCTTCAAATTAACTTACTTATTTATTCAAGTTAATGATTTTTTTCGTCATTTATCGCTTTTTTTTTTCAAATTGACAGCAAAACAAAAAAGAAACACTTTTAATGTCAAAAACGTTTTATTTTTATTTTCTTAGCATTAGGTAAATTTGAAATTTTTTTGTAACTTACATACATACTATTTATAAGTGAATATACTGGAATATGGTTTTTGTCATAACTGGAATTGATAAAAGAAAGTCTGGCTAAAGGTCCTTCAAGGTCCTAGCTAAATTTGGAAAAATGAAACAAATTGAAAATATTAAAGTTTGTTTATGTCATTGGGAAATACAACGAAGTTCTTACGGTTCATTTATGGTGATCATTTTCTGAATGTTCTTTTTCTTGTTGCATCTCCTCCGCACATAACCCACGGTTAATCCAACTATGAGAAAACTAGCCTAGAAAAATGGGAAAAAATATTATAATTAAAAGTGCACTTTTTTTTAAGCCCATTCAACTGCGATTATAGGTGGAAAGATCATAAACGAAATTATGAAAAATATTTCTATATTACTTACGTTTTTCTTATACAAATGTGTTTGAGAAAGACTTCCAAGGGTTTGCACTTATTTAATTTCTTTATGTACTTTATAAATTCTTTATCACAACTTTACTTTGGCAATTCACTTTCTAGAATAAAACTTATTACTTCGAGCGCAACAGCGAACAATAACATTTTAAAGAAACTTCTTCAAATTGATGAAAAACCCATAAGATTCTAAAAATATGTTATGAAAAATTGTTGATTTGAATAACTGATTCTTCTAAAAATGAATAAAATATTTTCTTCAATATCACCTACGGGATTTAGTTCAGCCAACGATTTCAATTTGTCAATATGACGAAATTTCATTCGTTTGAATAAAATACTAAATCGGACAGCAGTTGAAGAAATTTATTGACTTTGAATATTAAATTTTCAATAAAACGAAAAGTTTTATGAAAAATTGTCGATTCGAATAATAAATTCTTCAAAGATTGACAAAATATTTTCGTCAATATCACCTACGCGATTTGGTTCAGTGTGCGCTACTGCGCCCACAAAACTCGGAAAAAAAAGCAATGACAAAACAAAACAACGCACGATGCATTTTATTTAAATAATACATCAATACTTACTAGTTAATATCTAGAACGTAGTAATCAAAAACTGGAAATGCTGATCGTGCTGATGCACGGCAACAAAGTGCTTTTGCTGTGTTGTGTTCCTTTTGTGGTTGGGCTATTGCTGAGTACGGCTCCATGAAATTAAGCCCCAATGAAAAAAGGTTCAAAAATAAATGAAAAAAGGCCCCAATAATTGGGGCAATATTTCATTATGAAAAATAGCCCCATTCCATTTACGCAAAATTGCCCCAAATAAATGAAAAATTGCCCCAAAATAATGATTGGCAAACAACAACAAATATTATTATGAAATTTGAACGTATTTTCATTGTTTTGGGCATTTTTCCATTTTTTTGGGGGCTTTTTGCATTTTATTGGGGTGATTTTTCATTTAATGGAAATTGTTTGAAAACCTCTTGAGGCATTTTTCGCGCGAATTTTTAACTTTTATTTTCTCTAATTTTCAAAGGCTTAAAGTCAGCTCAGTTTTTGAAATAACTTTTAATTTTCTAAGGCTTAAAACCAGCTCAGTTTCTGAAATAACTTTTAATTTTAGCATTAGAAAATTAGAGAAATAATAATAATAGGCAAAATTATAATTGCCCGTATTGCAGGCAAAGTATTGACAGTACAATTCAAGTTTTTATTTTAAAATAAAAAAAAAACCAAACAATTACAAACAGTTTTTAACTTTTTATTGCGTTGTAATTCGGGGTTTTCATTGAGTTTGGGTGATATACCTATTATTCTTTTGGGGTGATATTTCTTTGGAACATCATAATATTCAGAATCGATTCTAACATATTTTTCGCGTTTTTCATTGAGTTTGGGGCCATTTTTCATTCTTTTGGGGCAATTTTTCATTATTTTGGGTGATATTTCTTAAAAATCTAAAATCGATTACACATTGGGGCATAATTTCGCAAGAAAAAATGAAATTTTGCCCCAAATTATTAATGAAAAAAGGCCCTGAAATAATGAAAAATCACCTCAATCCGACAACAAAACTTTGTTGTTGCTTACTACATATTTTTTTGGGGCGTTTTTTCATTTTTTTTGGGGCCTTTTTTCATTGGGGCATAATTTCATGGAGCCGCTGAGTACATTCGTCTTGCTGGTACTTGTAATGTGATGACATTATTGTGATAACATAACTCGAGCGCGGTGATGTCTGCTTTATAGAAGTTCTAGGTAAGCGCAGTTTAAGCCCCCAATTAGGAGGGCCGGGCTTAGTTTGACAATGTGGACATCCCTGTCACTTCATTGCTTACGAAAAGTCTTGTGACTTAAAAAAAATACCTCTAAAACAATTTCATTGGTGTAGGAAATACGTTCTCTTCTGATGATTAGCAAACAATTTTGATTTCAAGTCAGAATCCACTCAAGAAGCATGCAGACAAGTGCGATTTATGTATTTTTAAATTGTCTTGGCTGGCAGGTGCAGTGGCAGCAACCATTGTGCATGAGCATTGCCATTCTCGCCTTCCCATGAACTGCTTGGCTTTGGCTACAACACACAGAAATTTGGCAGTTCCTTTATCTGTGAAATCGAAAACACAAAACGAATTCTATGGTAAAGCCGAAGCAGACACCCGTTTTTAACATCCTCCTTCCTCATCCTAAATCTATCAACGCAAATTCCTAATGAAGATTTGTATCGAAAGCGCAATCGTGCCGAATAATTTTCAAAAACCTTCGTGCGATAATTAGCTATTTCTGAAAGTGGATTTTCGGTGCCTATCATCTATCTTTCTACTCACTCAAAATCTACCTGCCTCCATATTCCCTGGACACGATTGATTATTATTTTTCGGACTGAATTCGCGAGTGAAACCAATAAAAATCGACATAAGTTACATACCATACCAACCCATCTTGTTGTTGGTGAAATTTCAAGATTGCTGAACATCCCCGTGAATTGAGTGGTTTTGTTTTTATTCCAAGCGTTCTGTGTGAGTAATTTTGTCAGTTTTTTATTTACTTGCTTGCTGGAAAGTTGTTTTGTTTTGGGTCCTCCTATTTCTAATATTTTATTTTCCAAATTGTGAATTAAGTCTACGTATATTTACATATATGAAGTATATGGCGGCAATTGAATACAGGACACTGTTTCAATTTTATGCAGCTCCTTTTTTCGTTTTGGTGTGCCGTTCTGGTGAAAGTTGTCAAAACGTGAATTTTCGTTTGATTGACCATGACTTCCGGAAAAGTTAATGTGTAAAAGTAAATAGTAGATATGTAATTACATACGTATGTACCTATATATGTGTCACAGAGAATTTCCCAAAATAAATTCTGTAAATATTGCATTATATAGCTCTAATTGCCAACACGATTAACATCTAAAATTTATAAAAGGGTGCTTCCAACATCTGTGCACGAGTTTTCCTTGTTAAAAAAAACTAATTTTAAATAATCTGTGTCTTGCATAGTGAACAAAATATAATATTGCATTTGCAATGACGTTGAACGTGTAATGTGATAGATAGATAATGATGCTTCCAAGCTTCCATTCAATCTGCCAAGAAAAATCAATCTTCGCTACAACTGCAATCATGTATTCATTTACATAGCGACATCTAAAAATTATCTGATAAATCAGAAGGTAGGTATGTGTTTATTCAATATTGCATAAGTAAATATAATGATGTTCCTACATAAAACACATTTTAGTTACATAAACAACGTTATTGGTAAAAGGACTACGTAAGGTGTTTCTTACATAATTACATAGGCATCCTATAATCCTATCTTGTGTTATACAAGTCTGCATGCCGTCGGTCGGTGACTTGGTGCTTTAACCAGACATATAGGCATAGGTATGTAATATCTACATAGAATGATGTGATGACTGATGTTGTAAAACTGTGTATAGGATTAGGTACTATTACATTACGCAGGTACGAAACTACCGACCTACCTTCTTCATGTTAAATGGCTTTAGTCATTCGGAAGCATAATCACAATTATGTTGGCAAATCCTTCTGCATACCTAGCACATACCTACATAATCATTTGTGTCTTATACAGTTATAGGTACGTCTGTATCTATGTACTATATGTTTGTTAAAAAAAAGTCAAAGGTTCATAAGCTAGACGTCATGGCATGGATATATTTAGATACAATAATGTAATTTAATTGAATAGAATACTATTGGGCTCATGCTATTTTCGGGAAATTGATAAAACGTGCCATTTCTTATGTGCTTAACAATAAACCTTTAAAGTCTTAGTACAAGCACTGGATGATGGTATTCTATTGATTTATAGTTTCAATGAAACCTTGAACAGAGCATAAATAGAACTACGTACAAGATTTTACTTTACCGAAATAAATTCAACAATTTTTGTTTGCTATAAGTTTATAAGTAGCTACCTAGACCTAGATACCTACTATGTGTTGTGTATGAACTCAATGCTACTACATTATGTATTATTAAACACCAAAAAGTATTGGAGTATTTTGAAATTTAGATCTTTGGATTTTAAAAATGCTTTCCAAAATCACCATGCAAGGTGTTTTCTCATTCTATTTTATGCTTTTATCGTTTGATATTCCTTAATTATTGTAGGTACCGTTTTGCGTAAGCGAGTCACCATAAACTCAACTTGTTGTAGGTACAGTAGCGTAGGAAAATGGGTGTCATGTGTGCCACTCGCAGAAAAGCTACAATAATAGTCCACAAAACAAACAAGCTTTTTCGGAAAATAATTTTTTGCTTTCAAAACGACCAAGAATATATTTATCAGTCTTCGCAAATGTCCACGCTCCTGCCCGTAAATCAGAACTGCGATGATGAGGGTTTTCGTTTTATATAAAAGGACTTCGTACTCAATTGCGCTAGTGACATCTCTCTAAGCTTTGCTTATGGCAAAGATGTCAATATTAGCCGCTTATGCAAGTACCTAATTCTACAAACTTGTGAAAAATTGTGCCTCTGATTCTGTGGTCTATTTCAGCAACTTACAAATTTGTATTTACACCAGTTTCACCATACAACATTTATTTTCAAAGCAAATTTGTAATTTTTCTACAAATTTTGTGGGAAAATACTTTTTAAAAACAAATTTGTAAGTTGCTGAAATAGGCCACTGGCATTGTTGACTGATGAGTATTCTACAATTTTCTCCAGTATGATATTGAAGAAGAAGCATCACCTTCTTTGTATCTTTGAGCTACCTGAAAAGTTTGGAAGGGATGTCAAAAGTAGACATGGTCTTGAAATCGGTAAACTGGGGCACTGCACTAATTTGGTGTTGCTTCTATTGTAGCTTCACAAAATTAAACAGTGCAAGAACAAATAAGGTGCTTGAATTGAAATTGGTCTTGCTAGTAAGTAGTAATTGTGGAGATCAAAATACTTATTACCTAGCACTTCTTTGTTTGAACGCGTATGCAGTTTACTATACACATTTGAACGCAAGGACATATATAGCTTTTGCTATTTGTACATAGAGGGAGCCATCCCTCGGATTACAGTAAGGTGGTCTAATATGGAAGTGACCTTTGGGTTGTGCAGCTTCACCAGTAGCTATATACGTGGTACCACGGGGTAGCGGGTACCCCCTGCGTCAACGTCAACTACTAACGAATTAATTATCCATTGTTTTTCCTTAAATTTCTAGTTTGAAAGTATTTTTTTCAAAAACTATTTAACAATAATAACTTGACTTAAAAATAATGTGAAAGAAAAGATTCCTGGCTTTCAAAAATACCAACATTCTTTATTGTAAGTGTTGCCATTTTTTTAATACTTTTTTTCATTGAATACGTCAAATCTGACGTAGCTCCTCCAATGAGGACGGACAATCGTGGGGGCTGTGGTTTAACCCAAATGCGGGAACTAGTTGTGTTCATTAAAGCACAGAGGTGTTAGATAGGCCTCGCTCATACCAATGAGACCTGGCTATCTTACCAAATAGCCAACGGTAATTGAACCAGAATTAGCTTAGCCTAGCCCAGCTGGCTCTGGGGCGTAGGTCCACGCCTTTCTCAGGACACTAAGTGGGTATGCCCATCGTGACGTTATGGCGTCAAGCTAGGTACACACGTTAAAGCAAAATTCATTTTCTGTCCAGAAGACTACAAGAGTTCGAAATCATCCTTGATGACGGCTATATTTAAAGATTGATTGCATGAATCAGTATGTGTGACTAAAAAAAGTCTCATATATCTAGATTACTATTGTCTGTTTTTTTAGGCTACGACATTTATAAAAAATTGCAATCTACCATTGAAGGCTCTTCTTCTGGACAAACCTCCTCCGGAAATTGAGTTAACGACAGACGATCATTTTATTTCTTTTATGTGTATGCTTTCAAACGTTACTCCGTTAATCCACCCCATCATGGATGAAAATGACATCAAAGCTTTACTATGGAATTAGTCTGCTAGTCTAAAATTAAGAAAATATATATATAATTTTTAAATGAGATTCTACTATGGGATTATTCTATTCTTTTATTAAAATTCAACCTTCGCCAATGTGAACTGGCTTGGTTTTTAATTGTTCACGTTATCGAGAGTCTACTGTATAGACAAAATTTTGCTGATATGCATTATAGAAAATTCAGAACAAATTCCTGGCTTTAAAAATGCTATAGTACTTTTTTGTAAGTGTTGCCATCATTCTCAAATATAGAGAAATGTACTGGTTACTTGGAAAACATTCCCAGCTCAGTACCGAGAACAAACTGCTTTTATACAAGCAAGTGCTAAAGCCGGTGTGGACCTACGGTATACAACTTTGGGGTTGCACCAAGAAAACAAATGCCAATATTATACAATCTTTTCAAAATAAAGTGCTTCGAGAAATTGTAAAAGCACCGTGGTTTATTAGAAACGACGATATCCACAGGGATCTCGGAATACCTACAATCGAAGCTGAAACGAGAAGCTTTGCGCGAAAGCATAGAAACCGACTAATCGGACACACCAACAATACAGTCCTACAAATTTTGGATGATAGCAATTTATTGCGCCGACTACAAAGAACAAAACCTTTCGACTTAACGATATAGGGATTAACCGCGTCTAAATTGCGGAACATGCAGGATCTTTCATTGGAGAGTAACCTGCCAAAAGTTTTCATTTCGTGATAGAAAAATTGCTTGATAAGTTATATCTTAGTTGCAGTATCTACAATTTATATCGAAGGGTGGTGTTTTTAGTCAGTAAGAATCTGACACTACTATGAGCACGCGTTGTTCTCATAATGTCTATGCAAGATTTTCACCTACCCTCGGAAAAAAAAAAAAAAAAAAAATTGTTTTTTAATGTTATATTTTCATTTTAAATATTTTTTTTTTTTAATTTACCCCTCCCTCCTAAACGGAGCGAGATAGACTTCCCTTCCGGTAGTAAAAAATGCTTGTATTTATACCCTCTACATAAATCCGTCGTTAGTTTTCATCGCAAAAATTATCGTACTTCTCTATTTTTGTCCTTAAATTTGAAGTTTTAAATTGTGGAACTTCTATAAGTCGAACTCTCAAAATAAAAGAAAATAAATTCGAGTTATAGAAACTTCGAGTTATGGATGCCAAAAGTTGATAAGTTGAAAACGCAGAGTTCCCAAAAAAACTTCGAGTAACAGAGAAATTCGACTTAAAGAAGTTCGAGTTATGGAAGTTTGACTGTATTAGCAGAAATAACTTTATGTATGTATGTATGTAATAGAGACATTAGCACAGGCTTCGGCCCTCATTAAAGCTAAGCTCTGGGCCTTCGGGTATCGTAGAATAGCGCCAATGCAAATGGACAAACTAAAACCGTAAATAAGCTGATTGAATAAGTACAGGAACGTAAATATTCAAGGTCCTTACATATTCATATTACCGTTTGAACAGAGTTTAGGAACTTTCTCCTGAGGGATTTTATCAAAGTAGTGCTGGACCTTTGCCGATGTCATTATACCCATAATTGTAACCCAATTGTCGTGGATCTGATTCTCAGTGTGTTGGCGAAATACTCTTAAAGCCGAGGCGTTCGCGAACCGATGTGACCTGTTCCTGCGCGGGCACTTGCATGATTGACACGTTTTTCAATCGCACACAGCTTGACTTTGGCCAACACATGCACCGCAGTATATTTGTTGATTTCTTCCTTCGAACCGCCATGTGACGTTTCCGTGTGGGAAACTTTGGTGCCTTTCGAATGACAATCGCTTTCTTCAGATTTAAACCTCATCCGACCGATAACGTTCCAATTGTGTTCCATTACACCGGCATCCTCAATCAAATGAATTTTTCGCTTTAAATTATTTTTTCGAAATTTATTTATTTATTTATTGAAGTACCATTAACAGAAATAACTTTATTTAAAAATAATATTAAAGAAGAGATTCCTGGTTCGTCTACTGATGAGCCCACCTACCACATCGGGGCGAAACGCATTTGGAGTTGAGGCCACTTAATTGTTTAATAATATTTAATGTTTACTCCACAAACTTTATTCATTGCTTGAATTTATTTCTTCACTTGAAACATTTTTGGTATCAAAATCCTTTTACTGTAAGTGTTGCCATTGTTTATTAATATATATATTTTCTTTATTTTAAGTATTAGGGGTATCTCCTAAACTGAGCGAGATAGACTCCCCTTCCCGTTAACTCCTTTTTTAACTCCTAAATTTTTATCAATTTCTGGCGCCGAGTACTAGACAATACGTCGCGTCGTGTAGTGTACTGTACTGGGACGATGGGCTACTTCTTTTATTGTATATCTAAAATGTATATTAGATTCCCCAAAAACTCAATATTAACTAGACAAGGACTAGTATAAATTCGTTATTTGCACGGCGGATTTAGATTTTGTGTACCCAAATAATTTACAAAAAACGGTGCCCTATTTTATCTTTCACTTTATGTTACCTGGTAAAAACTGTCTATATCGACAATGACAATAGGTACTTGGTAGGCGCAGGAAATTGTATTCTACCGAACAATTACTTTTCACATTTTAAAATAAATTCAATTCATTTTTCATTTTCTAGGAACAATAAAAATAAATTATGGAGGGGAAAATACCCTTCCCATCTAACCAAATGACGTGAAATATACAAAACAAATTAACTACAAAAATATATAAATTGATATCGTGGCCAATTCCCAATTAGTATCACTTAAATAATCACATACCTATATGTATTGTACATACTCGTCTTTTGTCATGCGATCACAAGGCTATCGCTTCTTCACACCAGAAAGAGTTCATTCACTAGACTTGCATAGATCATTGTGCTAAATCAAAACATTTAAGAAAAATTTGCTCTTGCAATCTGCATCTGTCAAACAAAGTGAATGCAATATCTACATCGTTCTGAAATATGACATTGCGATTACAATTCGCACTCATCGTCTCATAACATAAAAATCGAACAATTAATCGTAAAAGAAGCATTGCTGCACTGGTGCGATTTAAATTGGTCTCAATGATATGATAAGAATCTACTATAGAATAATATTAATTAATTTGTATTCGTTTTACTTCCTTGTAATCTAAGTCCTACGTACACTAGTAGCTGAACAGCGATAAGAGCCCTTCTAAAACGATAAAAAAATATTTGTATATTTATTATCATTTTATTAAAACGACTGTAATAATATTGCCATCAAGTAATCGCTTAATGAATTTAAGACCCCGATAATAATTCTATTGAGAGTGATATGTATACATTTTCGTTGAAATAAATCAGTAAATTGTGGCAATTTACTTGTTTTTATTTTTATATGTGACAAATTCATAAGTAGAGCAATCAAATTTAAATTTGACATGTGTCGTGTGTCCTGGCTAATAGGTAGTTATCATCCGTAACTTCTTTGTCACTTTCGTACAATGCGTACAGTGTTAGGGGAACTTCTTCTCTTTTATAAATAAATTATGTCTCTTTTTTTTGTGGTCGTAATTTGCTGCCAGCAGTCAATAAAAAATTGAAATAAAAAAAGCAACCCTACACTAGCCTCAAAAAAAGTAAAAATATGCTAATGAGTTTGTATAGCTTCTCGTATGCGGCCAGACTAGAATAGTTTTGTAAGTCGCATGTCCTACCAGGTACTATAAAAGGGCAATGACAATATAGGCCTTCATGGACTCGGAGTGGAAAATTCAAGTGTTATATTAACTGCCATTAAATATTTGGTGGAATTTAGAGGGTGTCCTATTTCTTACTTAAAGCGAGTTTGTAATGGATCGAATGAAAAAAAAAGAAAGAATTTTCCTAAAAAAAAATTTGAAACTCTTCTGCCTTTTGGAGTTCGAATTTCCCCAAATCGCTTCTTATTACTTACTTACTTTGGACATTAAAGGAATATTGTTTAAAATTGTCAGCTTACTAGCTTCCGGCCCGTCTTGGTTGGACACTCATCGCCAATCGCCAATCAGTTAGAAAGAACAACAAATCTATACATATATATAAAAATCATGGTCAATTGTGTTTGTCGATAATGTTCTCTGTAATGCGTGAACCGATTTTGATTCTGGAAATTTCCCATGAAAGGTGACGTTGATACCATGGTTTATAAGTTCATACGGTCTTTGTAGGTTCATGAGTTATAGGGGCGTGGCAGCTCCCATACAAGAAATGCATTCAAAATCTTATTCCTCGAAAACCACTGAATCGATTGAATTCAAATTTACATACAATCTTAGGTATCGGCCCAGGAGTATTCCTGTGAAGATTGGTCAAAATTGGACAGAAGGGCGTGGCACCGCCCATACAAAAAATACATTTAAAATCTTATATCTCGAAAACTACCGAATAGATTGAGTTCAAATTTACAGATAATCCTGGGTATTGGCTCTGGAGTATTTTTGTGGAGATTGATCGAAATCGCACAAAGGGGCGTGGCACTTCCCATACAAAAAGTACATTCAAAATCGTATGTCTCGAACACCACCGAATCGATTGAGTTCCAATTTACACACATTCTTAGGTATCAGCCCGGGAGTATTCCTGCGAAGATTGGTTAAAATTGGACAAAGGGGCGTGGCACCTCCCATACAAAAAGTACATTTCAAATCGTATATCTCCAAAACTACCCAATCGATTGAACTTAAATTTATAGATAATCTTAATTATTGGCCCTGGAGTGCTCCTCTGAAGATTGGTCAAAATTGGACAAATCGACGTGGCACTGCCCATACAAAATAACATTCAAAATCGTATATTTCGAAAACCACCGAAACGATTAAGCTCAAATTGACAGATAATCTTAGGTATATAAAGGGTTGTGGCATTATTTTTCGACAATCGTGGGAGCCAAATTTTGTAAAATTTGTAACATTAATAGCTATGCATTGTCCTGGGCTCTAATCGCGTAAGGCTAAAACGATCGAACGACGTCGTCTCGACGATGCTTCTACTTCGTGTAACAACCAAATAACGATGATCGTCGAAATGATTGGACGATCATCGTTTTTTACTGCTTCACGTAAGCAATTCAAGTGTCAAATGCCGTCGTCAAAACGATTCGATCGAACGATAGCACTTTTGCAATCGTTTGATCGTTTTTGGTGTGTTTTTTCAGTTTCTAGGTTTATTTTAAGTAAACAGCAGAGATTCCATTCGGAATATGTTGCAGTTTGCTGTTATCTACTATGATTCATCAAAAAGAATACTAAAAAAATTCCCTCAACACAAAGAAGAAGAATAACTGGCTGTGGATTTGGGTATAACCGAAGTGTTATAGTTTGTTTACAGTCCTGGTCAAACTGTTCAAAACGAAAATGATGAACGATTCGATTGAACGATGCGATTGAGATGTTATATGAAGCGAACTAAAAACGACGTCGTTCAATTCAATCGTCTCGACGATGCTCGTTTGAAAAATTACGCAATTAGAGCCCTGATAGACAAGAATACTTTCTATGCAATATGATTCCTGGAAAAACCAAAAAAATTGTACCCCGGAGCATTACAATAAAAACTGTTTATCACTGATTTAAATGAATTTGAAACTGATTTTTTTATTTTGCACTACGAAGTGTGCAGGGGGTCGCTAGTTCTTTTATAAATAAGACGGTAGGACATGTAATTAACAAAACCATAGATATCTATTGATGAATCTTTTCGAAGCGGGTAGGGTTATATCATTGCTAGACCGTCCTGGCATTCAAACAACCGTATACCTACTCCCATGTTGTTTGATGTTCCTCTGATTCTATTTGCTCTTCATCCTTGCAGCTTCTGCAAGAATCGTTTGTACACATGCCTATTTTTTTTTGGACATGTTTCCAATGATGAAATGTTCTGTTATAATATCGACCGGCACTTGGATTTGGTTTTGGTGAAGAAATTACCTTAGTAATATTTCAGTTTATTACGCATTGTTGATGTTGCTCAGCGAATTTGGTGCAA
Source organism: Cheilosia soror (assembly GCA_949372485.1). Classification (NCBI taxonomy): domain Eukaryota; kingdom Metazoa; phylum Arthropoda; class Insecta; order Diptera; family Syrphidae; genus Cheilosia; species Cheilosia soror. Next base: position 39,340,500 of record OX443563.1, read on the forward strand.
ATATTCATCGCAATCGCTTTCTTTAACTTAGCCAATCTTATAGAAGTTAAACCTTTGGTAAGAATATCTGCTTCTTGTAACATATATCTTCCTTCTTCGACTATATCCTTGACATAATGATATCCTGTCTCAATGAGCTTTGAACGCTCGAGAAAAACTTGCTGCTATATATATACTCAGCTTCCATCGACGATAATGCACCTTTTTCTGGAGAGAACATTTCCCAATAACTGATCCTTCAGCAAGCTTTATCATTATTCCACTAGTTGACGTTCTTTGTTACCTTGTCTCCAGCGTAGTCGGAATCACTGTATGACTTGATTGTCAATTGTTCATCTCGTCTTTTAAAAACAATACCCTCCTTTCTTGTACCTTTTATGTATCGAAATATCCGTTTTACCAGATTCAAATGAGCTTCCGTTGGTTTATCCTGTGCTCTGCAAAAAACATTTACGGCGAAAGCAATATCAGGTCTTCTCGATAATGTTAAATACAGTAAGCTTCCAACCATTTCTCTGTACTTATGGTCCCCCCTCAGCTCTCTTTGAATCCCCAGGTGACCAACTTTGCTCTGTTGGTATCAACAATGGATAACTGTCTATCATATCATATTTTACAAGCAAATGATTAATGTAAGCAGTTTGATTCATCTTAATACGATCTTTGAAATAATTAATTTGACTCCAAGGAAACACTCACCATCTGTTGTTCGTACTGCGAATTGTGATGCAAGTTCTTCCATAAATATGTTAACATATTCTGCTTTACCTATAACTAATCCATCATCGACATGGAACACAAGTATAGCATTTTTCTTATAGAACATGCAAGGATCAGTACAACTTTCTTGAAATTCCCTCGAAATCAAAAATGCTTTAGTCAGCTTTAGTCCATATAGACTTTTGATCAACTTGTAGACTTTGTTGCTTCCGTCGCTGTATCCTTTAGGTTAAGACATGTTAATGTCTTCCTCTAAGATTCCATTCAAAAACGCAGTTTTCACATCAAATTGCTTTATAATCCAGTTATTTTGAATGGTAACCGCCAATAATGTTCGAATCGTCTCAAAACGTACAACTGGCCTGAAAGTATCGGTGTAGTCAATTTCAGGAATTTGGGAGAATCCTCGGGCAACTAATCGGGCTTTGAATCTTCAAACTTCGTTGCTCGCGTTAAGTTTCTTTGCAAACACAAACTTATTATCAACAACCTTTCTTCCTGGGGGCTTATCTACCAACTCCCATGTTCCATTTTTGTTAAGTGAATCGATTTCTTCTTGCATTGCCTTTTTCCATTGTTCCGATACTTTATAGCAGAATATCTCTCAGGTTTCTTAATAGTACTCCTATCCCGGAGAATTCTTACATCAGGCTCACAAGTTCGTTCACGGTCTACATCTTGTTCCTGACCACCATCAGGTCCGTCATGCTCTTCCTCTTCTTCAGGGTCTGAAGTTACATCTACATTTTCTTCAACTGCCAAATTCATATTAAATGTTACTTTGTAATATGCCGGTTTTCCAACAGATGGTTTGTAATCAAACTTGACATCTCTTCAACCTTGTACTGTCCTACTTTCAGGAAAATATACTCTATGTCCGCAGTCAGAGTATCCAACAAAAATACCTTTACGAGATTTTGTATACATTTTTTTCTAGAGGGTTGAGGAATCCAAGCATAGCAAACAGAACCAAAAACTCAAATGTTTCCATGAGGTATTTTTCTTCAAGAATAACTGGATAGGAGTTTTTTCTTTTGTTGGGCCAGTTCTGTTCAATGTGTATGCAGCCGTAGCTACCGCCTCGCCCCACAGCTTCTTTGGAAGATTTTTCAGAATGAATCAATGAGCGTGCCATCTCAATCAATATTCTATTCTCTCTTTCAGCTACACCATTTTGTTGTGGTGTATAAGGTGTAGTTTTCGAATATTCCATTCCTATAGATTCCGCATAATCTATTACATCTTTGTTATTAAACTCAGTTCCATTGCCAGTTCTTAGTTCCTTCAATGTCGAACCAGTCTGTACCTTTACGTATTCTATGAATTTTGGTAGAATACCTTTGACCTCATCTTTTCTTCTCATCATCTCATCATCTTTGAAGACCAAAACATATCTTTGCCCATACATATCTTCTTCTTCTAATGGACCGCAAACATCTGCGAAGACTAGTTCACCTGGCTTTGTAGACTTTTCAACTCTTTCTCCAAAAGTTACTCTATGATGCTTTCCAAAAATACATCCAACACAAAGTTCACTATTGTCTTTTGCTTCAACTCCTTTAGATTGTAAAAATTCTTTGTCATACCTTTTATCCTGATGTCCAAATCGCTCAAGCCATTCTTGCAAATTCAGGTTGTTTACTCTATTCAAAAATGCTTTATTTGGTAGCTTGACCTTCACCAGCAACCGGAACAAATCGTTATCATTCAATGAAACGGCGACACCAGTTTGCTTTCCTTCGCGCGAAAAAATCCATTTTCGGCCTTTTTCTACAATCCTCTGATCAACTCCTTTTGATGCAGTTGATTTCACTGAAAACAAATTTTTCGATACATCTGTGCAGTACTACACATTCTCAAGTCTGCAATCAATCCAAAATTTGCCGTCAAAAACAGAAGTTTGAAGTCCTGTTCCAACCGCTGATTTGCTCTCCATTTTTAGCTCAATCCAAAAAATACGATTCATCGAATTTCTTGAAGTCCTGGTACCAGTCGATTCTGTTGGTTATATGATGAGAAGCTCCACTGTCAACCAGGCACTCATCCATTGATCTTGGATCGATTCTGTCACACGAAATACTTTTCAACATCATGACATTTCCTCCAGGCTTTGATGGACAATCAGGAGATTTGTGTCCCTTTTTCTTACAAGTATAGCAGAAAGCCTCTTCTTTGCATTCACTTTTCATGTGTCCCTTCTTGCTACAATGATAGCACTTCTTTCCTATCTTTTCCCCATCTTGAATTGAAATGTTCTTCATTTGTCTGGAAACTATCGCCATAGCATCACTTTCTTCAGTCGTTGTGCCCCTCGCATTTAGCCGTAACTCAAAATTCAGACATCTTTTCTGAAGTTTTGACATAGTTACATAGACATGATTAAACTCTTGAGGTAGCACTTGGAGGAAAGTTCACCATCAGACAACTCAGCATTCCGCAGCCCCATCTTCATCTGAATTTCATCAAACTCAGCTAGAAGACCTTGTAATCCGGTACTCCGATTCCGTGTGATGTTGTGAAACTTATTTCTCAGCAAATCCAGATTTTCTTCGCACTGGGTGTCATAGATCTCTACTAATTTTGTCCAAATATCTTTGGCTGTTCTGCATCCTCCAACGCGTAATACTGGCTTCTCTTCCAAACCGAACAATATCCTCTTCTTAGCTCGATTGTTTTGTTAGCTTCTACGGTGTTTATATTTTATTTAGTTCCAAGCTCTGCTACCATGTCAGAGACCAAAATGAAATAACGAACACAAACAAGTTTATTCATTCAAAGAATAACACAAACAGAATGAAAAGTAATTAATATAATCTGACAACCGTATAAATGAAATATTACTAAGGTAATTTCTTCAACAGGTTTTAATCAGAAGATATTACGATCTTTTACTTGTTTTTGTCATTTGCGGCCTGCAAGCTGCGGGTTATGGTAGCAGTAAGTGTTGTTCCATCGTTTCTTGGCCAAATTTAGTGTGACATTTTCAATGAAGAGATGTTAAAAGAAGCTGTCAGCTGTTACCTATCTGTCAGTTAATAGCATATGCTCAATTCAAATCCGCATCTGGCTAGCTTGTCTGCTGTCTTGTTCCCTTCAACACCAACATGTTCGGCAACCCTTCATAGCAGTACTATGTGATGGTTTATTGCTTTCAATGCAGAAAGGCACTGAAGTACGAATTTGGTGTTAATCGATTTAAGTGCTGCTTGACTGTCCACGCAGAAATTATTTGCCATTGCTGATAAATTTGCTTGCTATTACAGTTTGAGCCGTTTTCTTGACTGCATAAATCCCCGCCTTGAAAACGCTGGAGTACCTAGTTACACTCGCTGATACATTTCTCTTTTTCTTTTGTCGGAGGTTGTTACTATCCGATGGAGCACTCAGACACAACTTAGTTTTCCCGTCTTTCGGAGAAAGATGAGATGGAGCTTCAGTGATGAAGAGCTTAAATGTTCGGCACTCACCACGTCAGCCCCAAAGATCCGCCACCTGATGCGAGCCGAGGCAGGACAACTACAGAGGAAGTGCTCCGCTGTATCGTCATCCTCTCCACAAGCAGGACAGATGGTGGTGTTGCTCAAGCCCAACACATTTAAGTGTTTGGCAAAAGCTTGGTGGCCCGAAAGGACGCCCACAAGAAGTCTGCAGTCGATTCTCCTGAGAGACAGAAGGAAAGACGCCGACCTCTTGCAGATGGCCGGACGCAGTCGTTTGGTCTGTCTATACCCAGCACAGTCACGCCACCGACACTCGTGTTCACGAGAAACCCAAGTATCAATGGATGACCTAACCACAGATGCAGGCAAACCCAACGCAGGTTCAGGTCCTAAGAAATCTTCCTCTGAACCCAACCTGGCAAGGTCATCAGCGATCTCTTTTCCCTGGATACCAGTGTGACCCGGGACCCAAACAAGTTTGACCGTCTTTAGCCTACCGACCAAGTTCAGAGAAAGCTTGAGTTCGAGCACTAACTTGGACGAGGTAAGAGGGTTGAGCAGCGCTTTTAATGCAGCTTGACTATCACTGCAAACGCATATGCTTCTAGCCCTCCACCTGTTAAATAGCTGATATGTACATAATTCTTCTGAAAAGATTCCTGCGCTCATGGTTCATTCTCCCACCTTCACAGATGGCTCAATACCTATTATGACAGTACTGGAGGAGAGCCAGTCCTTCCTGTTCGGCATGCAGACTTTAAATTCTTGTCAAAGTCATACCTTGGTTTCTTATAATCCGTGCAGGTGTAGATTCAGTAATGTTTCTAGTCCTAGTTGTGCGGTGTAGATTTTCGCGAACCGGTTGTACCTATATGTGAAGGAATTCTTTGCACCTTATTTAAATTCTTGAGGTATGGGATTTCATTTAGTGTTTATCACCTTCCATGTTCCATCAAACAACCAAGCCATAGCCCACAGGTCGGAATTGGTCTTACAATCGCAGTGTGCAAACAGTGCCTGTTTCAATTCTTTCCTCTGTATTCCGTTTGAAACTTAATTTGGGACCGTGAATGTATGTCAGGCATGTTTGTATATGTACTATGTATAGTCCTTATGCATATTATATATATATCGAACGAAACGCTGTAGAGGCATTGAAATCGAAGTTTCCGGGTCTCACGAAAAGCCGACGTATGGCGGTCAAGATCGTGCTATTTGGAATACCCAATCTAAGCATTCCACGTGCAGATCCGAATGTCATTGTCATTTTCCCATTTTGCAAGGTAATAAATCCATCATTATCCGATGCTCTTTGTTTCTTCCCAAGGGACGGTTGGGTTTTTAAACCCTCAACCTTAAGAGCTCCACTGATTAGGGTAACTTCACCTCATCAGTATCAAACGGTAAGTCAATTTTTGTTATTTAATTTTTTCATTTTGTGCAAAACAAATAACTATGCATACTTCTAAGAATTATCTAAGATAATTCGGGTTATGTCATGAAGTCAGTCTCAAGTTCCTCGTGTACACTTGTACAGCCCCTATGCGATTAATCCGATGTTATCTATAACATGCACCGATAAATGAATAAATGCCGAAAGCTATTTACTAGACAATTTAATCTATTATCCTTATCAATTTGGTATTCAATGATCAAATCGATTAATTATCAAATAATTGCCAGTCATGGTATAGATAGACACCTTCTTATGGTATATAAGAGAAAAACCCGGGATTTGAAATTGATTCTTATAAGCCAATTACTTAGGGGTTTTAAAGGTTAAAAGTGTGGGTGTTTGTATTTACCTATGGATTCGATAGATAAAGGAAAGCCCGACCAGCTTTGTCGGTTAATACATAATAAAAACTTGAATCACCCTTCGGTAATGCACAATGTTTTCAGTAGCCAAAGGTATTGTTACCCAGCTATAATGATGTGATGACCCTTTCTAAATCTCATCTAATATACAGTGAACGTCAAAAATGAGTGAAAACAGGCTCCTTTAGGTTCTGGAAACAGGTCTAAAAAACCAATAATCTGTAAAAAGTTTGATAAGGAAATAACAAAAACAAAACGTATTTTATTTTTCCAGCAAAAAATGTTGTATAGGTGTTTAAACAAAATTCTTTTTAAACTTGAAAAACAATTAAAAACATCATTGTTCACTCACTTTTGACGCTCACTGTATATAAATATGGAATGGAAATTACGATTCACTCACAGACTTATTAACCCCCAGGTCAAACCCTTCTCCTTAGAAAGCTGAAATTTTGCACAGAGGTTACCTTTATGATATGTATACAATGAAGGAAGGGTATTTCGAAATTCAGCCCTTAAAGGGGTAAAATGGGTGATGGAACTTTATATGAGAACGTTTTTATTTTTCATTTGATCGAAACTCGGTTTCTGCACTCTATATAGGTTAGGTTAGGTTAGGTTAAATAGGGTGTGAGTTCATCACATAAGACGGGCACCATATTGGCCCATTGCCATTCCTGGGAAATCTTCACGGTCAAAACCTTAACCAATTCGCACAAACACTTAACTTCCCTATATATCACCTAAAACTGGTTTCAATGGGTTTTATGCCCTCAATAATTTCAATTTGTTGAAGTACTCTATATAAAAAATTAAGAAATACAATTTCTCCGATTTTGGAAATTAGAGCCCTAGTTGTTGGGGATGAACCCCCTTTTTAAGGGGCGTTTTTTATAACCTTACTTCAGTCAGCTTGCCATAATAGTCATAAATCTAAATGAATACAAAAAAAACTTGAAACCATTTCTAGGCAATATGTCAGCGCTGCACTTATCGTATAGAGACATCGTATTTCCCGTTATAGCCCATCAAAGAGGTGTTACCACTTAAAACGCTACAACTTCTAAATATAATATTTTACAAAAATTGTTTTGTACATTTTGAAAAGACAATTTAGTAGCGCAGACAAGTCCTAAACACTTCGGGTACGTCTGCGCAGCTACAAAAAGTTATGGCTCCTTAAACTCAAAATTTTGAAAATTTATTGTTACAATTTTTTACTTAAATGGCTTTTTCTCAAAATTTTAACTTCATAAATTTTATTTTTTTTTATGAAATTTTTATCCTTGAGAAATTTCCTAAAAATTATGTTAAGCAACTTATTTACGTACAATCAACAAAAGTTGTAATAAAAGCAATTTTTTGTCACACAAAAATGGTCAAACAAAATTAAGTTAGAATAATAGACTAACAAAATATACGGAAAAGAGTTGCCTAAAAACAATTTTAAGGTTTCTTCGATTGGCATACATTTCTAAATACTATAGTGGTAAATTTAACGTAGCAAAGTCAAAAAGAAAAAGTTAGCGTTAGAGGTGTTTAGTCCGATTTATATAAAATTGTATTGAATTAAGTCCCGCGTAATTTGAATTCATATACCTGTGTTAAGGTTCCATGAGCTCGCGCTATTCATTATGTGATGCTTACTAAAAATTTAAAATCAGGAGCCTAATTACCGCATCCATTAATGAGTACCTACTACTCGAATGAATTTGGTTTTCTTTTGCATATAAATTTTGGATAATTCAGTGATGTGTTCCTCGCTCACGGAAGCGTTAATTCGACCACAAAATTTACATTTCGATTTTGAAAAAACATTGAACTACCAGCCACTAACTAGTCACTAAACACCACTTATTAACTTTTTTTTTTTCAGAACTGCGCCCTTTGTGCAAAACCTTTGATCCGGCGACAAAGTTTTTTTTATGTCTGCCTCAACTTTACGGTAAGTTAAATTTTGGGTAGGAAGATTCTTATTTTTTATTTTTTAACTTTAAACTTGGCTTGCGTTCTCTATATAAGAAATAAAGAAAATCAATTTCTCTGATTTTGGAAATTTTGCTTGGGGCTTTAAATATTAGCGACGGAAAAGGGCAATTCTGTTTGTATAGGTAAAGCACACAAAATCCTTCTATAACTGGAGTGAAGCTATATCGAGAATGCTATTTTTATAATTATGACTCCAGTGTATGTATTAGGCATTCTATAATATCTTATATAGAATGCCTAATACATACACTCCCCCTCATCTGAATAGGTTGTAACATTATTTAAAAAGTAAAACAACGATATTTCTGTAACCAACTAGCCGATTTTAATGAAATTAATTTTCTTTTAAGGAATTATCAATTGTTAATGAAACAGGAAAGTTTGCGGTCTCTAACACGCGTATTTATATTTTTATGATTATTTTTCCAAAAACGTATCGAAAAATTACCATTTATTTTGACGTTTCTTGTGCTGCTAAAGATACTATAATTGGTCTGTAGTTTTTGCAAGGCTTACAAATTGGGACTACTACAATACTTGTTCCAAGTCTTATAGAAGAAACTTCCGTCAAGATTGATAAATTTTTCAGCATGGCTGGCAAAAGCTGGCTAACAGTTTCGCGAGGATATAGAAAAGTGTATCCAACGCAAGTTTTTGTATGTTATCGATAACTTGCATGTAAATGTCATAAATTACATTTGACATGTTGACAAAAACTAAAATTAAGAAATAAATTATTAAAAAATAATAAACAATGCAAAACAAATGAAGAAAAAAATGTATATGTTCATCGTTAGATACCTCCATTATAGTTTCTCTATTGAATGTCAGACCGATGCGTTGCCAACTCTTGTTTTCATTCTTCAAAGTTGGTTTTTTTTTTTTGCAATCCTGGGTAGAGACGCTTACGGAGGCGGAAGAAACGCAACTAATAGTCCAATCTATTCCTGTATTTCGCAGACCTTTAAACAGTAACATTTTATTAAATTTACTAAAACGGAAGACTCTCAAAATCTAAGTTTCTTTCAACATATTAAATAGGGTCCTGAAAAATATGATCGTGTCAAACGAGGAAAGTGATAGTTAGCCAAACGGGGTATATTTTTTCTATATAATTGTATTATTTAACTTTACGGATAGCTTAACAAAGTTGCTTAAAATAAGTCAGGCATAACATTTTTTTGATGGTAGCAACACCCATTAAAAGGGTTGTTAACTCGTCTACGTTATTGGAACCAGTACTAGTTTTCGCCTTCGTACAATGTTTGGGCCCTAACTAAATATAATTGTGTGTTTTATGATTTTCTGTTCACGAGTGAATATGGTATTATTCACGAGTGATGGAAGGAGCAATGCCGAGTTTTCCTGTAGGATTGGTCAGGCTGGATCGATTTTGAGACAGCTTGGTCATTCTGTTATCAGGAGGACTGAACTTGGTGTCAAAGCTAAGTTGTCAGTCTTTAATTCGGTGTTCGTTCCAACTCTTACCTATGGTCATGAGGTTTGGGTAATGACCGAAAGAATAAGATCGCGAATACAAGCTGCCGAAATGCGATTTCTCCGTTGTATTGCTGGTGTGACCCGTAGAGATCGCATTAGAAATACTAGAATAGAATACGTGACGAACTCAATGTCGAGCAGCTACTTCTCCGGACGGAGCGATCCATGCTTCGGTGGTTTGGGCATGTTAAACGCATGTCCCCGACCAGGATTCCACGACGTGCTATGGAATACGTACCATCGGGCAGGCGTCCCCTAAGGTAGACCCAGGATGAGGTGGTTAGATCAAATTCATAATCTCTCCTCTACCCGTATGGGGATTGCCCTTGATGATTTAGAGTCGATGACGGAGGATCGAGAGCTATGGAGGGTCCACTTGAGCAACCTACACCCGCGACCCACTTAATGGACAAGCGGACCATTGAAAATGAATGAATGAATGAATGAATGATTTTCTAAATTTAAGGAATTCTTTCTCATTATTTTTACCCATACTTAGCATTTAATTTTTTTTATTTATATTATTAATTCATGGAATTTTTTTGGACATGAACACTTAAACTCTAACAGCCTTATTTATAAACTTTATACACTCTCTATAATAGGTCTAAGCGCAAAAATATATATTAGATTTTTGCGTTTAGAGTTATTATAGAGAGTGTATAAATTTTATAAATAAGGCTGTAAGTAATTATTTACCTCTGCGACGCGACTACCCGTAGCTTCTATCTCATCATAATACCAAGTTAGATTGAAATCGTCAGTACATTTTGTTCATGACACCATTGCCTGCAATATATAATAAAATGTATCGCTAATTTGGATACTCTAAAGTCTAAACAACAAAATCCAAAACAATACAAAAACTTGCACTCGAGCGAACGCTTTAATGTGCTCTGTATATTTTATATCGCGAACCGAGCATGAACGAATAGTAACCAAATGTTACTTCGCAAGCTACTTGACGTCATATGCAAATCTCAGTATTAAAATATGTTATTTATAGTAAACACATTCAGATGTTACTCGCAAGTTCTGGTGGAATTTTTTCAGTAACGTACAGTATCTTACTTAATACTGTTTGTATTATTCACTTGACACTGCTATGTACCTATATTTAATCAGACTTATTGCCTTATTAATGATTGAACATTTACTCTTGGTCTAACACGTGTCACATTAAAAAGTTGGCTGATATAGTAGGTACGAGAATACTAACAATTAAAAATGGCCTAAGCAAATACACTTTGTTAGGTTAGGTTTGTGGGCTGGCGAGGATTACTTCGTGCCACACTCTGGTAAATACTGACCCATTGCATGATGCCTGTAGGGGAAAGAGATTTTCCCTTGCCCATTATAACCCTGTTTTTAAATTACCTACTGATCTGCTAAATACAAACCATCCTGAGGACTTGATGAAGTTCATTATCTTGTCCATTGATGTGCTGGAAAGCTCGTCCCAGGTCGTGCAAGAAGTGTAGGTATTTATATCTGTTGTGTTGGAGACCTAGGCAGTGACATAGGAAGTGAAGGTGTCCCCAAGAGCTTCTTCATCACCGCAGCTTCTACAAAGTTATTCCTGCGTTAGGACCATTTTCTTCATGCGGTACCGCAGAGTATTGTGTTCCGTTGTGATTCCTATACGAGGGTGGACTGGGATTTTCTATCCTTCCGTACGTTGATATAGAAGGTAATACCTTCATCCAGGTGGCATTGTGCTTACCAGAGACTCACGGGCTGCTGTTGTTACTGCCAGGGCCTCCGCTTGGAAGATACTACCATGGTCGGGAAGGCGTACCGATTTTGATATACCCAGCGAATCGGAGAAGACGCCTCAGGCCTCACCCTCCAGTGTCTATTTTAGATCCGTCTGTAAATACGGATTGCATCCGTCTCATCATATTCTTCCCTGCTTGGGTAGGCGCTCGAAAAAGAATTGTAAACTCTATAAGTATGGCGTGATGCAGTCGTTTTGTGGCTGATTCTCATAGCACTAATGTCGGCTGATGATTATAAAAAGATATCTAGCGGATGCAAAATAAGCATACCCTTAATAATAATAATGAAGAGGGTTTAGTGCACTGCGACCTTGTGGTCTATTGTGCCCCCTGCTTATACCTTGGAAAGGTTCATGCCCTTTTCCGGAGCCCCATCGTTTGAGGGTTTTTGCTCTGGCTCTAGACTTAGCAAGAATATAAACTTTAGAGCACTTCATCCAGTCCAGTTTGTTTTATGAATCTGAGAATGAGTAGTGGGTCCATGGTTTGTATATCCTTATCTGTTATCTGGTACTTGCCCAGATGTTTGATCCTCCTGTGGGTCAGTGCCCCACAGGATTCTAGAATGTGATCAGGGGTTCTGCGTTTTCGTCGCGGAATCTGCAGACCCCTTCTTCTGATAAACCCATTTTCCTCAGATGTTCTCTCAGTCTGCAGTGTCCCGTTAGGAGACCTGTGAGGACTCTTAGGTTGTTTTTGCTTAGACCAATACACGCTTTGAATCTTTTTAGGTTATAGTTCCCTAGAAGTTTCTTAGCTTGCCTTAAGCCCTGAAGGTTTTTAAAAGATGCGGTTCTTTTTTCTTTTTCGATTCTCCTGAACTCTTCTCGTAGGGTATGTTCCCCTATGCCACAGAAGGGTTCCGGTCCTATGAATGGCTCCGCTGCTCCCTGTCTTGCCAGAGAGTCCGCGGCCTCGTTCCCCATGATGCCTGCATGACCAGGTATCCAGCAGATGGTTACTCTGTTGTTCTTACCTAATTCATTAAGCCTGTGCAGGCATTCCCAGTATAGCCTTAAGTCCTGCGGTTGGAGTTGTTCTCGTCGCACTGGTGGTTCACGCTATTCTGTCAAAGGTCAAATGCTATATGTCATAAGTCAAAATGTCTCTTACTAAAGCCGTGTACTTTCAGAGTTTAATTTTGGAAGATGGTCCCCAGGTGTTTCCAAAAATTCTGCAATTGGCAATTCTACTGTTAATGTTAAACTTACTACTGTGGCAACAAGGAAAAACCGCTAAAGTCGATTTTGATACTTTTTTAGGAGAGCACTTTTAAGATTCAATGAAAAAAATTAAATTACAAATGGCTCTGGTTAATCCGCGGAAAGTCTGATTTTCCTGAAAGTTATATGTAAATAAAGGTAATTTAAGTCTTTTTGGGTCTAACGTTTCGTAATCTATTGATCACTCTTACTTCGAGCGTGGTAAGCAAAATAAACACACTTATGGCTTAACACCACTTTAAAGCAAACAAATCCTAAGTCGAGTTTAGCTGACTTTAGCTGACTTTTTCCTTTATATTCCGACAACCGAACTCGACTTTAGAAATTTTTTTTAACTACATATAAAATCAAAGAAAGGGGATAAGTATCACGCGGAAAAACAACCAAACTTAACTTTAGCTGTTATTACTTGTGATAAATCAAAAATTCGTTTCTTTTAAAACGACTTGGAACTTGTTTTTTTTTGTAAGTAGTTTTGCCTTAACGGCGATGTAGACTTTAGTTGTTTTTTTTTCGGGACATTGTACCTTTAAATTTGAAGATAAAAAGCTAAAAAAAAAAAAAAACGGCATCAAAAACTCAATTTCGTCTAAACTCGATTTTTGTTGTTTTTGTTTGTGGACACAGACTTTATCGTTCTGCGTACGGCATCAGTACTTACATTACTCTTTCAATACCTAAGAATACCACTAGAGTATACTTTTTATCTTTATCGACAACACAATGTAGCGCGGTCTCTATACTTTTTACCTTTGTGTAGGCGTGTTGGGCCAGGGATTGATCTTCCGGGCGCAGCGTGTATGTCAATAAGCCTTTCAAAAGTTTTCAGGATGAGGGAGATGAAGCTTATTGGCACAAGTCTCTTTAAAATTATAGATCAATCTTTGAAAATATTTTTAATCCTATAGTATAAAGATGAAAACTAATTAGGCAATTAGAGAATGGAGTTTATTAATGATATTGCACATAACGACGTTAATCTATAAACTGAAGAGTTCTATGGGAAAATGAGTAACGTAGTAAATAGTTTCGTTTGCAAAATACGCCAGCAAAGGGGTAATAATATTTGGTTTAACAGAAGGTTAAGGGATATGAAAATTAACAAAATTAGAAACTACCACAGAGCCTGCTTTACTAACACCGCGTCTCCATGAGCAATATTTCATAGCTTGCCATCTGTCATTTCTCATAGAAAGAAATAATGATAGTAGGCAATAAAATGTAGGGTGGGCATTTCATAGCTTACTATTTCCATAGCCATCCCACGAAAACACATGCGTCACAACAAAAAAGTACACCCCATAGAATACTATCGATAGCAAGCTATGAGCTGAGCAATAGATAGAATACCATTTTTCATAGAAGCAATTTTCATAGCATACTATATGACAAGCTATGAAATATTGCTCGTGGAGACGCGGTGTAATGATTGTACGGACTGGCATTGTACAAAGATTTAAGAAATCGATATAGGAGTGCAGTAAATAAGGCAAAGAATAAGTCAATCGAAAATAGAATTACGATAGCTTCTGGTCAAAAGGAAATGCGGGGAGAAATAAAAAAAAAAACATGTAATGAAGAACTATGGCAACCCTAGCGCTATTATATGTACTACATTATACTGAAATTGTAACAAATGACGAGTTCAATATTTTTTTCATAAATGCATAGTACATATTAAGGAAATAAATGAGTCTATTCCGAATGTTTCCGAAATTACTTCTGTCTTCTGTTTTACGGAGGTGTCGACGACGGCTGCGATAAAAAATATTTGCGTAAGTATAAACAAGAAAAATTACCTGTCAATGCTCTGACAATGACTGACAATAAGCTTACAATAGCCAATCACCTTACAATACAAAATTGTGCGTTCAAACGGTTGTAAGATTTTGTCCCAAAGTCTTAAAATTTAATTGTCAGATGGATGTCTTACAATTTTCTGACAATGACTTTTCTGGCAACGTTGTAAGGCTGAAAATTCTGTGTTCACACGGTCGCCAGAATATGAAAAATTGGTCGATCTTTCGTCAGATAAATTGAAAGGGAATGGGCCATAATTCTGGATTTCAAAATACTGTATCGACAAAATTCTGTATTTTTTTTTTTTGAAAATACTGTATGAACAAAATTCTGTATTTCAGAATTCTGTATTTCAAAATGCTGTATATCCAAAATGCTGTGTATCCAAAATGCTGTTTATCCAAAATGCTGTATATTCAAAATACTGTATGTGCAAAATTCTGTTTTCCGAATAGCTGCTTATACCCAATTCTATTTTTTGAAAAAGTGTTTGCATAAGAAAAAGCAAGCTGTAATATAACTTTTTAAATTTATTGGAAAAAAAAACAAAAATTGGAAATCATTTAGGAACATAATTTAACAAAAACATAACAGTAAACCTAATACTTCAAAGAAATTTAATAAACAATAAACATAAAAATAACAAATTAGCATAACAGAATTATTTAAAATAAAAGCAAACTTTTTGCTATTCGCCTTAAATAAGCAACGTTGCTTAAATCGGGCCTCTTTCGCATAATACGTCGAATTCTCTTGTTTTTTAGTATTGTTTTTTTGTTTTTTTTTAATGTGCTCCCCATTCCTAACCCTTTCCACCTGTGCTTTAGTAAAAATTAGCTCCTTTTTCAGGTCGCTGATAAGTTTATACAGGCCCGGCTTTTTCCTCCCAACCAAGACTTTTAATCGGCGATGCCATGCCTCAACGCTGTTTTGGGTCCTCGGAAACACTTCTGTTCTTGTTTTTGAACTTTCAAAAACAGACCAAAACATCGGTTTATGTTTTATAAATCTATGTAGATATGCAAGGAGACAGTAAAATATAAAAATAAAAGAAGTGGTATGTTAGAATTCTGTATTTAAAAAAAATGGTTTTGATAATGTAAAAAAGTGCGCACTTTATACAGAATTTTGATATACAGAATTTTGAAATACAGAGTTTGTTCATACAGAATTTTGAAATACAGAGTTTTGTTCATACAGAATTTTGTTCATACAGAATTTTGAAATACTTACTTACTTACTTAGATGGCGCTACAGTCCGGGGTGGACCTGGGCCTCAACAAACACGCCTCTCCAGTTAGCACGATCTTTGGCTAACTGCCTCCAGTTGCGCACTCCAAGTTGGTTGAGGTCCCCTTCCACTTGTGCGCGCCACCTAAGGCGAGGTCTTCCTCTACTGCGTTGTCCCTCCGGGTTGGAATCGAAGACTCTTCGGGCCGGAGCGTTGGTGTCCATTCGCTCTACATGTCCTAGCCATCTTAGTCGACTGATACGTACTTTTCTGACCAAGTCGATGTCGCTGTACAGCTCGTAGAGTTCGCTGTTAAATCTCCTCCTCCAAAGCCCGTCAACGCAAACGGGACCGAAAATCACTCGAAGAATTTTGCGTTCGAAGCGCCCAAGGAGATCTTCATCCGCTTTTGACAACGTCCATGATTCTGCGCCATAAAGCAGGACTGGGATGATGAGGGTCTTATATAGAGTCTCCTTGGTGTTTCTCGACAAGGCCTTACTAATCAATTGCCTTCTTAGGCCAAAGTAACAGCGGTTGGCAAGTGTAATTCTTCGCTTGATTTCTGATGTGATGTCATTTTCAGAATTAATAGCGGAGCCGAGGTAGACAAAGTCCCGAACTACCTCAAAGTTATAGCTGTCTATCGTGACGTTCTGTCCGATTCGTCGATGTTGTGTGTCCCTTCTTGTTGACAGCATATATTTCGTTTTGCCCTCATTCACCACTAAACCCATTTTTGCCGCCTCTGTACTGATACTTGCAAACGCACCAGTGACAGCTCGCTGTGTTCTGCCAATGATGTCGATGTCGTCAGCGTATGCAAGTAGTTGCACAGACTTTTGGAAAATTGTGCCCCTGGTGTTGGCTTGCGAGTTTCGCACAATTTTCTCAAGAATGATGTTGAAAAAGTCACATGACAGCGCATCACCTTGTCTAAATCCTTTTTTGACATCAAAGGTCTCGGTGAGATTGTTTCCGACCTTTACGGAGCAGCGAGCGTTCTCCATCGTCATTCTGCACAATCTGACAAGTTTGGCAGGGATGCCAAAACTAGACATGGCTCTGTATAGCTCGTCTCTATAAATGCTGTCATATGCGGCTTTAAAATCGATAAATAGGTGATGAGTATCGATTTGGACTTCTTGGGTTTTCTCCAGGATCTGCCGTAGTGTGAATATTTGGTCGGTTGTGGACTTACCGGGCCTAAAACCGCACTGATAGGGTCCAATCAGTTCGTTAACAAATGGTTTCAGGCGTTCACACAGTACGGAAGACAGGATTTTGTAAGCGATGTTAAGGAGACTGATGCCTCTATAGTTGGCGCAGTTTAGAGGGTCTCCTTTCTTATGGATCGGGCAAACAATGCTGAGGCTCCATTCTTCAGGCATACTTTCCTCTGACCAAATTTTAGAAACGAGTTGGTGTATGCCCTCTACCAAGTCATCCCCCGCTGCCTTAAAAAGCTCGGCCGATAAACCGTCCGGTCCTGCAGCTTTGTTGGACTTCAGCTTGGATATTGCTATCCTTACCTCATTTTGGTCTTGGCTTTCATCGCCCAGGTCGAATGGTTCATTCTGCCTGACAGCGGAATTTGTGTCGTCTTCGCCGTTTAACAGTCTGCAGAAATGTTTTTTCCATGTCCTCAGCACCGACTGTGACTCTACTACAAGGTTTCCTTGTTCGTCTCTACAGGTCTCTGTTCGGGCCTTGTTCCCGTGACACGTTCTTTTTACCTTTTGGTAAAACTTCCGAACATTGTTCCTGGAGTAACACCTCTCTATTTCCTCGATCGCGCGCTTCTCATGCTCTTTCTTTTTCCTCCGGAGAAGCCGGTGTTCTTCCCTCCTTTTTTGCTCGTAGAGCTCACGAGCTGCTCTCGTCCTTCTCTGCAGCGCCGCTTTGTAGGCCAGTTGCTTTGCTGCATGTGCTTGCCGGCACTCTTCATCAAACCAGGGGTTTCGCGGTGGTGGTCGGGTGAAACCTAGCACATCAGTCGCGGCTTTTCTGATGGCTTCTTGGCATCGATGCCACTGGTCTTCAGCACTTGATGCTGGCTGCACAGGACTTCTCGAGAGGTTGAGGGAGACGCGATCGGCAAAAGTTCTGGCGGTTTGTTGCGTTTGTAGCCGTTCAACGTTGAATCTTCTCACAGTATTTCCTCGTTGTTGTGGTGTCTGGGATATCCGCATACGTACCTTGGCTACAACAAGGTAGTGATCCGAGTCTATGTTGGCCGCTCGGACAGTTCGGACATCTAGAATACTGGAGGAGTGCCTTGCGTCGATCGCAACATGGTCAATTTGATTGACCGTTTGATGGTCTGGTGACCGCCATGTTCCTTTGTGAATGTTGAGGTGTGGAAACCGTGTGCTTGCTATAGTAGCATTACGTCCCGCAGCAAAGTCAATTAGCCTAAGTCCGTTTCCAGACGTGGTGTCGTGTAGGCTGTGCTTTCCGATTGTGCTACCAAAGATGTCCTCCTTTCCTATTTTGGCGTTAAAATCACCTAAGACGATTTTAACGTCGTATTTAGGACATTGCTCATATGTTTTGTCGAGGAGCTCATAGAAACATTCTTTGGTAGCATCGTCCTTATCTTCTGTGGGGGCGTGAGCGCATATCAGGCTGATGTTGGCGAATTTAGCCTTGATGCGGATAGTTGTAAGGCGCTCACTAACGTGTCGAAAGCTCAAGACTTCTTGCCTAAGTCTGCCGCTTACAACGAATCCGCATCCGAATAGACGCTGCTTCTGTTCTCTGTAGCAATCACCGTAATAGATGTCACAGTTTTTCATCCTTCTTTTGCCGGGCCCATCCCACCGCACTTCCTGGATGGCGGTGATATCTGCCTTGGGCCTCTAGGGCCTCCGCTAATTGTTCGGCTGCACGCGGTCTGTTCAGGGTTCGAACATTCCACGTGCAGATCCGAAAGTCATTGTCCTTTTTTCGTTTTGCAGGGTCGTCAACAGTAAATCCATCCATATCCGAGGCTTTTGGTTGCTTCGTAACTGGTGGTGTTTTCCGTGGTTGGGTAGTTAACCCCACGCACAACCCCCAACCTGGAGGGCCAGGCCCTTTCTGTGACCCCTTGGACGAAAGGGGCCGGATATTCCGGAGTCAGTAACCCGCTTCGGGGATTTGAGTGCTGCCGTTGACCCATTAAGGGCTCTTCCGCCACCATCTCTATTTCAACACCCTGACTAGTATTGAAAAATCTTTAATGACCTCAGCTCCAAATATGTCGAAGTAGCTCATTAAAGTATCTGCCATGCCAACTGTTGACGTCACCGTTGATTCAATCGCGTGAATTCTTCCGCCGCACGTCCTCTTTCTGAGGGGCTCATGTTAGACTTCTGAGACTCGAGCAGACAGTCAGTTCCGACAGAGCATTATAGTGTTGCTATTTTCTTCGTGTTCAACACTCGCGCTTATAAGTTTAGCAAGTCAAGCCTGGATGGGCGAGACCAGTACCCGGTGGTTACCACGCGGAGGTAAAATAAGCACAATTGATGTGTATGAAAAAGTTGCAACAGCTGGGCACCGCCAAGTTTAAAGTTTTTTTTTTTGTTATGTTGGCGGCTTTTCCTGCACTGTTGTTTGTATGGATTAAATTATTTTCCATTGTGTATAAAAGTAAACTTCGATTTCGCGTCTATACCACCGGTTAAACTGTCTGTCAATGAAAAAATTGTAAGCTATTGTCAGCTTCCATAAACAATGACATCTGACAATTTCAAATGAGTCTTTCAATGTCCTAATTGTCTAACAATAATAAAAATTGTGTGTTCAGACGATCGTCAGCAACCTGACAATTTCATTGTCAGATGGATACCTTACAATGACATTTTTGACAATATTGTAAGACAAAATTGTAAGTTCAGACGGTAAGACATTTGGGACACATTTTTCACAGACAGATCTGACAATATTGTAAGATCTGACAATCGTGTGTCATTAGCTTTAGATATTAGTCCGTTTTACTTCTCTGCCGAGCCAGATTAAAATCGGCGGAGAAAACATTGAAGCCCTACGTGAAATGAAGTACTTAGTGGTTATTATTGTATTATTGATAATAAGCAGAGATGAGCTTGAGCATGCAGAATATATGTGTAAGAAAGTTGGAAAGAAGATTGGATTCCTAAAACGAATTAGGAATAAGGTGTCCATGTCCACATTGTGTTTGATAAAAATAGATAATGCCATTTATAAAACCATACTTTGAGTATTGCGCTACAATTGTATTCCTCTGCTGCCAGAGTTCAAGAGCGAGGCTACAAAAGATGCAAAACCGAGCCATGAGAAGCATTCTGAGGTGCAGTAGATTCACACCAATTTGCTGGATGCTGCAGACCCTAAATTAGATAAATATAAGGCAGAGGATGGACCTAAATGTATTAATTTTTGCCTTTCAAGATAAAAAACCGGAGCACTCCCCAATACTTGTCAGGAACAGTAGCAGCCTTATTCCCTAAAAAATGCAAAGGATTTACGAATCGGTTCTGCGACCAGGGCAGCGACGCAAAATAGTTTAGTGTCCGCGCGAAATAAAAGCTGCAACCTCTTTAAACAGATTTAAAACCAGTTGCAGCCGATATATACTGAGTTCCTCTTAACATTTACAATTTATTTATTATTTTTATTATTAAGTATATAATAATTATTTATTTTTGTAAATTATTTATATTTGGTTTGCTGTTATCTTTTTATAGTCTAGTATTTCTTAATATTACTATAATAAGTTTGGATTCTATTATTTTTGAACTATTGTTTTGAGCGAATAACATTAACAACAACTTGTTTTTTTTTTAAATTAAATTTAATTACAGGAATATTGTACACTTTCTTTTGTAAGCAAAAAGTAATCTTTCTTTCTAATAAAGAATCAATCAAGCAAATCAATCAAATTAGTCTCAAAATTTTCTAGAAAAATAATTTATTACTTTTCTATGAATTTCTCTGTTTCGTGTTTTTATGGGTGCATTTTACTGATAGCTTTAAATGATGTCTAATTGAGAAGGCAATACTGAGATCAAAGTACGATTCGTTCTCGCACAAATCACGAAAGACGTAGTTCGATAAGCTTCAGTTGCAGAATAGAATACATGCCTTTGAATACCTACAAATATGTTAGTTTGGATTTTTTTTTTTTACATATTTCCTACCACGCAATCATAATTTCGTCATTTTTGTATATGCGATTTTTCGTTTCGCAGCGGCTTTTGTTTGTTTTGTTTTTGTTTTTGTTATAAGCAGTAATTTTGTTTGTGGAGGACATTTTTCTTTTTGTGGAGGACGGAGGACATCACCTTACAAAGGAGGTCTGTCATCCTCAAAGGAGGACGGGTGGCAAGCCTACTTGAGAGTGAAACAATTTTGTGCATACGAATAGCTAAAACCAATCGACGCATTCGACAATTGTCGTGACGATCGCTGATCGACAATCACAATAAGGGCCTTAGGTGCTGCTACGGTCCCAGGTGGGCGTTCGAAACCACCAAGAAGATCTTAATCCGCCATTGATATAACGTCCATGCTTCTGCGCCAAAGAGCAGGACCGGGATTATGAGGGTTGTGTAGGTAAAGAGTGTTTCTTGAAAAGGCCTTTATTAGTCAGTTGCCTTCTTAGGCCAAAGAAACAGCGGTTGGCAAGTGTAACTCTTCGTTTGATTTCTGCTGTTGAAGCATTATCAGAGTTAACAGCGATCTGTCCGATTCGTCGATGTCCCTGTGTCTCTTCATGTTGACAGCATTTATTTTGGCTCTGTATAGCTCGTCTCTATAAATGCTGTCATATGCGGCCTTAAAAATCAATAAATAGATAGTGAGTATCGAGTTGGACTTCTTGCTTTTCTTCAGGTTGTGGACCTATCGGGCCTAAAATCTCACACGTGGGGATCAATTTCGTCGACGATGGCTCTATAGCTGGCGCAGTTTAGAGGGTCTTCTTTCTTGTACACCGCGCAAATGATGCCGATTCCGATGGTCCATTCACCAGGCATACTATCCTGTGACCAAATCTTAAAGACAAGTTAGTGTATGCTCTGTCCTGCTGCCTTTTAAAAGTTCGGCAGTTAAACCGTCCGGTCCAACAGCTTTGTTGGACTTTAGTTTGGATATTGCTATCCCCACTTCATTTTGCTCAGGTGGACGGACGTCTTGGATTTCATCGTCCAAGCTAAATGCTTCATTCTTCCTGACAGCAAAATTTGAGTCGTCTTCGTTGTTTACAGTCTGCAGACTGTCATGTCTCTACTACAAGATTTCTCTGCTCGTTTCTACAGGTCTCCGTTTGGGTCTTGTTCCCATTACACGTTAATTTTTTTCTTGGTAGAACTTCTCTGGAGTAGCACCTCTGTCTCTCTCTGCATTGCTGGCACTAATAAAAATAAATTGGTGTTCCTTACCATGTCAGCCAGTGTTGTAAAAATTGAAAAATTGCTTCATTTGCATTCCTCGTTGTGGCATAGTATAGAAACTAGTTTTCCTATCTAGATTGGCTTCAAGTGATTGAAGCTACCTTATGTAACTGATGTGCAACTTGTTTGTATGTACTACATTCTACAAGCAATTTCTATGCACATTACCTAATTAAATATTTATCTACATGTCTCTAGACATCGTCAGGTTCTGACCAAAGTTCAGGTTCATCTATCAAAGTTCAACAATATATTATGTTAAGTAGCAGCTTGAATAGAAACCGCTTAAATTATACCTTACAAAGTATAACAACGTATTTCACCCGCAAAGTATATGCGAAACAAATTCGTGTTCTAAAGTGCATTTTGTGCTTTACCCATACTTATAAACAGTTCACGTGCTCACAGGCACCTTTGAGTATGGTCCATACCATGACATGAACATTTAATTCTAATCCATAGAAAAAGAGACACTCTTCGATGTAACGTATGTTGAGTTGACCCCTTTCAATTACTGATCATTGAATGAGGGACAATTACAACAATAACGGGAATATAAATTATTCAAGTAACTTATCACGTGCTCATCAACATGAACTGCTGTCAATTATTGATAACGATTTTCAAGTTGATAAAGACAAATTAAATAAAATACACGATTACTTTCTAGATAGTGCATGAGCTTTTTTACTGTTTATACTATACGGGTATAAACTCTTTTGTAATCAGAAAATTACTGCACGCTGCAGTTACGAATGGCCTATAGGCAAGGCTAATTATATAGCATCCGTCAACTGACTGGAATTAAAGGAAACAAGTGGAAAGAGAAAATAGCCACAACGCAAAATAAAGTCCACGACGGTGTCGCAAGAAACTTTCACGTTCACTGTAAGTTTGGTGGGTTGCTTATTTTTTTTTAATTTTATAATAAAGTACATGTTTAGGTAAAGCATGGTAGGTTAGGTTAGGTTAGGTTTCAACCGAAAACACTGACCACGCCCCATGCCTAAACTTTGACAAGAACATTCTCTTAACAATCACCTTCTGATCAGTCCGGAATGAGAATGAATCAAATCACTTCTATAATGAGGGCTCTAAGACCGAAGACGGAGTTAGTGGAGGTGTTTCCTCTGAAAGCCTCCTTCCGTCTACCAAACTTTTGTAGCGTGTTCAAGGCGAAAATTATAGCCATAAAAGAAGTCTTATCTTGGCTCAAGAACAACGTGATATCCGTAAAGGATATCTGCATATTTTCGCATAGTCAAGCAGCTATCAAATCCTTGGATTCAAAATCTATAACTTCTCTAGTTGCCCTCGACTGCCGATCGTCTCGTACGGAGATGGCCGAACAACTTAACATTCACCTATTTTGGGCGCCGGCCGGGGCATAGAGATATCCCAGGGAATTGTAAGGCCGATAAACTGATGAACTGAACAAGTTCGGTTTTCTGGGGATTGACGCCAAGCCCACATTTTTTGTCCATTTAGATAGCCTAGAGAGGGCATCCTGCATAAGATCCCTAAGCGTGTTGAGATGTTTTCCTGAGACAGCGATGGCAACGTCGTCTGCATAGGCAATTACCTTGCACCCTTCCCAGAATCATGGACGTTTATATCAATGGCGGATTAAGATCTCCTTGGGCGCTTCGAACGCAAAATTCTTCGAGTGATTTTCGGTCCCGTTTGAGTTATCGGTATTTGGAGGAACAGCGAACTCTACGAGCTGTACAGCGATATCGTCCTGGTCAGAAAAGTACATATCAGTCGACTAAGATGGCTAGGACATGTAGAGCGAACGGACACCAACGCTCCGCCCCGAAGAGTAGTCGATTCCAACCCGGAGGGACAACGCAAGAGAGGAAGTCCTCGCCTTAGCGCGCACAAGTGGAAGGGGACCTCAACCAACTTGGAGTGCGCAACTGGAGGCGGTGAGCCAAAAATGGTGCTAACTGGAGAGGCGTGTTGGTTGAGGCCCAGGGCCCACCCCGGACTGTAGCGCCATCTAAGTAATTAAGTAAGTTGCACCCTTCCCCTTCCAGTATTAGAAGTAGTTCATTCACCACTAGGTTCCCAAGAAGAGGTGAAATCACCCGCCTTGTGGCGTACCCCTACTGATGAACCACCGAACCGATGCGATGCTTTGTACAGCTTTGAATTAATGAACCTGTTGGTGATCAACTGATTCACCCATTCGCCAATCGACTTATTAATTCCAAGGCTCGTCAGTGCGCCAATAATTGCCCTTGGTTCGACGTTGTTAAACGCTCCCTCAATATTCAGGAAAGCTAACAATGTGTATTCCTTACAGTCTAGAGATTTCTCAGTAGTTGCTACGAGTGAGTGAAGGGACGGGGACGGCCCTTTCTGATTTACCGATTTCCCTTTACTGCTCGCATGTTAAGAGGCTGATAGAAGATTTGCATTAACACTGCAGAGTATATGGGAGTCTATCAATTTCTCTAGAATTTTCAGTAGAAATTATGACAAAGTTGTGGGTCTGAGATCCTTGCGGTTAGCATGCGAGCTTTTACCATTTACTTCCGTCTATGACTTAGAAATGTCAGACAAATCCAGGTAAATTTTGAATATTACAGTTACAGATTAATTAAGTTCGGCCCGTATTATGCCATCAGGTTCAGGGGACTTGTATGGCTTAAAGCCACTTATAGACCAGAGAATTTTGTTCTTAGTAACAAGATGTGAGGAGCTAATTAATATAGACCTCGTGACTGTATTTTAGCTATTTGGAAAGTGGGTATCCAGTAGAAGATCTAGAGATTCTGAACTAGAGGCAGTACACGACCTCGGTATCCTAGGAGTCGCTGCGAGGAGGCCTCAGAGATCTCTACTATATTTCCACAGAAGAGTCTCCAAGAATTTCGTTGGGCTTTCCAGTCAATGGCTTCGCGAGATCGCTTGGCCAGATTAAAGAGCTGCCTGCATTTTTTTCGTAGAGCTATAATCTCCTGACTCCACCAAGATGGTCTATGCTTGCCCTTAGGATTACTTATTGGGCAGGAAAACGACATAGCGCGGTTGAGAATCGCCTTAGTTCTTCAACCATCGCGTCCAGTTCATGTGTGTTAGTAGGGGGAGCAGGGGTGCTGTTGATTTCAGAAGATTCCATACTATTCCTATATTTGGTCGAGTCTGTCGTCCTATAATTCCTAAAGACGGTTTGAACTTGAGGCTGAGGGAGGTAGTTTATACCAAATTGAATATATCTGTGATCTGAGAAGGAGTGTTCGCAAGAAACTTTCCAGTATCTGATAGCATTGTGAATAGTTTCAGAGACCAGGAGATATCTAGGACCTCTGTGTAATGCTTGTAATAAGACTTATTTAGTACTATAATTAAATAGTCAAAAAGTAGCTCACCTCTTTAATTAATGTCGTTGCTGCCCCATACTGTGTGATGCGCATTGGCATCGCAGAATTAGTGCAGCTTTCTGCCTCTACACATCAGTGATCGTCTTCTCCAGTAAAGAAGCATGGAGTCGAAGGTCGTCCCAAGATTTCTTCAGTCCGACTTCAAGACAGGCCGTCACGATGTCACTATCGCTGTAATTAGGGAGAAGAAAAATATTTACTGTGATCTTCGCGAGAACGGACCTCCAGTAAATGAGTTTATAGTTAGGAGTCCTGAGCACCTGCTCTTTAATGACCCAGGGTTCTTGAATCAGGACAATGTCTTCAGCGAAACAGGGGAAAAGAGAGAGAGAGACATTTGACGAATTTCTTTATGCGGCGGTTTTAAACGTTTACTACAACATCTTTTGATAGATTGTTTTTTGGATACTTGCCTGATTTTTGGTGTTCCTAGTCTTGCAATCTTTAAAAACACCCCAACCCGAGTGTATAATAATAATAATTGTCAAGAGGACTTTTCTCAATTCAGCCGCCCGATTTAAATATATAAAAAACACGCAAGTTCCCTAAAACTTACTAGAGAAAATTAACTGTGTAATTCGAATATGAAATTAAAGGTAAATTCTTAGATTATGTGTGCTTAGCGAGTGACGAGGTTTAATTTCATGCAATGTGCCATCTCTTGAAAGCATTTTAAGTGCTTTTATTTTTCTATTTTCCTTTAAGTTTTTTATTTAAGATTGTTTTTTTTTAACTTAATATTTGACTTTATTTATTTTCAGAACAGTTTCAACTTTTTAACTAACTAGTGTCTTAAATTGAAATGCTATACAAGGTGTGATATTATTTAAATATTTTTATATGTACGTATTATATCTAATATTAAATTTAAATAGCTTTATAGCAAAAGAAAAATGGATAATTTTCTGAAACAAATTCAAAACAAATACTCTTTCATCGATAATCTGTTGAAAAATTTCTGGAAGTCGTGGATCAAGTCAAATTTATTCATAAAACTAGAGCTTCAAAATCTTAAATGGAAAAATAGTAAAGCGAAACCGGGATGTGCGTATATTCCAACGGAGGTAAATAAATAATATAATGGTATTGAAATATTGAATTTATTGCGATTTAAATAATTCCAGTTGGAGCAAATGGCTAATTGTATCACACATGGATTATGGGTAATACCATCTGTGATGGCTACAATGAAACTTATCGAGAGATCTAAGACTTCTGGGCAGATGTTGGTTGCATGGGTTTACGGTTCAGCTCTAACGTTATTGTTTTGTATATCCACTTTCTTCCACTGCTCATTTTACTGTGATCGCAACAGGTATTATAATAAAAATGACACATCTTAGAAATCCCTCATTTTCCTGATGCTTGTTGTTTTCCTTTTTTCAAGGGGACTGAAGAACGTTTTGCATCGCTGTGATCGTGCTATGATTTACGTATTTATTGCTGGGTCTTACTTCCCGTGGCTACAGCTGGAGAATACAACACACTCTATTATCTTAGCATCGTTAGAATGGATTATATGGATAATGGCTGCGCTTGGTATATTATATCAACAGGTAGACAAAAAATGTTGTTAATTATTGTATGTTCAAAATTTTGAAAATTCTTCTTTTCAGATATACCACGAACGGTTTAAATGCTTGGAAACTTGTTTCTACATTTTGATGGGTTTAGGACCAGCATTAGTTGTCATCATGTCGGGTCACGAATTTCATGGAATGACTGAACTAAAACTAGGTGGCTTCCTTTATATAGTTGGCATAATATTCTTCAAGGCAGATGGAATTATACCAATGGCGCATGCCATTTGGCATTTATTTGTCGTTCTCGCTGCAGGTGCCCATTATTATGCTATTTTAAAGCATTTGTATCCTGCAGGTGTTAGTGAAATTATTAATAATTAAAAGCGATATAGCGTAATTGATAGTAGGCGTAGAATATAATAATTAAGACCGTGATTTAAACCAAATAATTGCATACAGTGATGCCCTCGTATACATATTTGGTATAGTAAATATACATTTAATGTAAGTACATTCAATTTAAACGAATTTATTAACAGATTGCAATCATTTTATAGGCACAAATTATTATTACATATTTGTATATACAGTATACATACATAAGTACATAATGCTGAGATTTTTGTCATATTAAGTTAGAAAATGTGTACGGTATTTTTCTAAAAAAATAATTTTTTAGTTTTCCTGCTTTTATGAACAAGCCCCACATTTTGTATTCATTCCTTCTTTCTTAAAATGAAGATAATTTCCTGTGAACATTGAACAATAGTGCGCGCTTTGAACCCGTTACTTGGACGAAGGATCTACTAGATCATCTAATAGTGAATAAGACTTGTATAAGGACAATATTGTCTTTAAATTTCAATCATGAATCGTTGTCCACCGAAATTAGTTTTCAGACAGCTGTCACTACTGGCATATGGTATGTATAAGTTCGCCTATTCGTTCAATCAATCAATCAGTGCATTTCAAAGAAAATGAGACTCGTCGCATACGAAGAAAACACGGACTGCAATATTGCTGTTCATATTATCTATGTGGCCTAATGCTTCAAAGTAACTTTGGTGGACACAAATCCTAAGCTCTTCAGCATTCTCATGTGCAAAGCGAATTCTTCACTTCGCTCTGCCCATAATTGGCTTTTAGGTCCCTATTTTGCAGTCACTGCTACATAATTGGGGCAAAGTGGATTAGACAGTCGTTCATGCTCGTGTTCAGTATGAAGACAGTTCTGATAACTTCTGTGCTAAGAACAGCGCACAGGGCGCAGTAGCGCATTGGTTAGTGTGCTGGACTACTGTGTCTGATAAACATCCGAGAGTATAACTGTCCCGAAAAAGCTTCTCAATTCAGCCATTTGGACTCGTCATAAAATTGTAGGTCCCTTCTATACGTCCGAAAAATAAAAACTCACCCAAACAAATGGTTGTGAGAAGCTAGGCCTAAGGTATGCGGACCTGTTGCGCCAATTATTTATTTATTTATTTTTGTGCGATCTGGCAGTACTCGAGCAATCTTATTTGTCTTCGCTCTTTTGGGCGGTAATTGTTCTTGGAACACTCTACGACATAAATTCTTATGACTGGGTAATGTGCTCGTAAGATATCAGTGCTGCAGCCTTTAGGTGTTGGTGATTGACACCATATCTTTCATAATTAGATGTTTGAGGGGGTCAATGATCCCTACATGATATAATAATAATTCCCTTATACGTTACTAACAGCTCATAGAAATTTTTTTCCAGAAAATATTCTCGACATTTTCCTAATTTTGCTCTAAACACTATTTAAAAAACGATTTTAGCTTGTGTTCCATATTTTGAGCCCGATACCACAGCCTTGCTTAGTTACTGCAGAAGCTCCTTCCAAAGCTGCAAGCATTTTACAACCCATTTCAAGAAATAATATTACATAAATAGTATTTCGTTATCGCAGTCGATTTATTCGCAATATAGTCACATGAATTATTAGAAACTCTCTGTAGGTCAGACTGGACATTGAATCCATGATGGCTATTATAAAGGGTGTTTTTTTTTAAAGGTATAGACATTTAAGTTGGCAACATTATTTTAACTGGCGGCCATTTTGTCAGCTGTCAAATGATTTGTTTTTAGTTTGGTTTGGCATTTCAACATGCATAGACTGACGCCTGAACAACGCTTCCAAATTGTGTAAATTTATTTTGAAAATCATGGTTCTATTCGAAATACGTATCGCGCACTACGTCCATTTTACGGTCAACATAATCGTCCATTAGAGCAATTAATTCGAATAACTATAGAACTATAGAACGTTTTAGCACCACGTTTACTCTAAATAATAATACGCATCCAGAAAGACGTCGCGACATGTACGACGCGTCGTACAGTGCGTACAGAAGAAGGCATTGCTGCTGTATAGCGTAGCGTAGAGGACGACCCAAATTAGCTGGACAGAACGTTACAGTCAATGGTGACCGCTATAGAGACATGATTACTGACTTTTTCGTTCATCAATTGAACAACCATGATATGCAGGAGCTGTGGTTTTAACAAGACGGCGCAACATGTCGTTAAATACCAAACGTTTGGTAACCTCATAGTTTCACGTTGCGGACCCGTGAATTGGCCTCCAAGATCGTGCGATTTAACGCCGCTTGACTATTTTCTGTGGGGATGTGTGAAGTGAACTTGGAGGACAACATTCGCCGCGTTATTGCCGATATACGGCCACAAATGTTGGAAAAAATCATCGAAAATTGGACAGATTAAATTACGTTCGAGCCAGCCGTGGCGGTCATATGCCAGAAACGATATTTAAATTATAATGAAGAAGATTATCTTTCGATTAAAGTAAATTTCTGCCCTTAGTTAAGTTGAGTTGTCTTCAATTCAACCCAACTTTCACACAACCCAAACTAACTAACAACTTATAGACAACCACCGCCATATTTTTTGTGTTTTGACAGACAACATTTTGTATAACAATACCGAATTTTGAATGACATAATTTGGTTACATAATTGATAGTGGCATTCATGTCAATTTAAAAAAAATCGTATTTGTTTTATTCCATTTTAAAGTTCTATACCTACCTCCAAAAAAACACCCTTTAGTATGCTTGTAACAGAGCTGAGAACTTGAAAAGTACTATTCGGTGTAGCCACACTAGCTCACCGCCTTCAGTGTTTGATTAAGCAAATCCAAAGGGCATACGTTTTATCTAGTGTTCCTTTAGAAACACAATCTTAGGTTATTTTATTGCCGTGGTTTAGTCTTATGATGATGAGTATGGTTAGCGTTTAAGCCTAAGTCGGAGAATACCTTGCACTTGATAGCTTCGAATATAAGTAAGCAGTTCCTTGATTGGACCTTACTAATCAGTGAAAAACCTTTATTTTTAATTTATTCCAGTAAACCCTGACAGATTATAGTCGAATTTAGGCAAACCAAATGTTTGGTTGAAATAAAAACACCAATTAAAACAGCACAACTAATACATCTTCCTTAATGATGATTTATTATATCTACATATATGAAAATATTTAACATACAAACAACTCAAATAGCAGTTACAAACAATAATCACAAAATGGTATATTTAAATTCTAGAGAAGATATACCAAAAATAATTTATTATAAGTGACGTCATTTAATTCCATTAAATCAGTACATTTCATACACATTCAAATATTCAAAGGTAGAAACATAAAAATAGTAGGTATTAACTTTTCATAAACATCATCACTGCCATCAAATGAATTTATAAAAAATAATTTAGAAAATTATTTTAGATTAATAATTCTTCGCTCCAAAAGATAATAATAGGTAATTAGATTCAATTATACTAAAGTTAGGTGAATATCTATCATCACGTACTATCTTCGTTATTATTTTGATAAAGTTGAATACAGTGCAAATTCTTTTGTAAGATTTTAGTTGTATAAAAGAACATACTTAATACAAGACTGCGCCAATTTCTTCCTCGAAACTACTCAGTGCTGACACATTTATGTCAACTGTGACATGAGAGCACAAATTGTAGACTTAGGTACTCATTTAATCATAAATCTGTCACGCAAAAGGTTTAGCTAGTTTCATTTGGCGCAGACTTGTAATTTTGTATTTGTTCATTCATGATTGTGGTTGAGTCGATTTTAGTTTTTGGTTAATGTGCCTTATTGTTGAGTTTGTACTGTATTTATATTTGCTCATTAAATAAGTAGTAACTATGGGTATGTACGTACAATACAGTATTAACTTGTTTCACTCAATTGCATGACCAAAATATATTTACAAAGGGCATCACTGTCCCAATACGTTTTTGTTCTCTGCTATGTATGACAAATAGACACCTTATCATTTAGTTTAGAATTTTCGTTAAATGTTCGTGTTCTTCTTTTAAATATTAAAACCAAGTATGTAATATGAAATACTTGGACAAATTAGTTGCTCTTGTCAAGGTGCTAAATTCCATAATTATGTCAGCCTTAACCAAAACAAGAAAGTCCTGTTGATCGTTACTACTTAAAAAATACGTTTTTGTATGGACACCTGCCGAATTGTGTATGAGTATGCACAGTGTGTCACGAGTTTCAACATTTTTTCAAAAATGTTTAGGTACAAATTAGGTCGTATCACTTTTTATCATCGGATAATTTTCAGACACAATAGGTCCGTTCCTTAATTTTTAAATCTTGAATTTTTACGAATTTTTACGCATTTTTACTCAATGTCGTTCCTCAGCTCGAAAAATTCGTAAAACAGAGCGGCTTCCTCCACTGAGAAAATGAGAATTTTACTAGTTTATACTCAACAAATTTTTTCGAGTAAGAATTGGCAAAACTGTCAGTCGTCTGAAAATTGACAGATGATTTAAAATTCTTCTTCTCTTTTCATCTCTATTATAAGTGTCAGAAAATTAGACAAAGATAATTAGTTAGCGCAATTGACACACGGCCTAAATGTGTGAAATGCATAAATACTAATAGGCAGTTGCACCAACTGCTAAAAAAAACAAATGCCAACTTTTTGAGTGTTGATTGGCGAAAAAAAAAGGAAATTAAACGGGTTAAGTCTCAGAATCACGACAACTACCCGGCAATATTAAGACAGAGGACTTAGATCTAACCCTATGCACCCCATTTATGAAAATATAAAGTTATTAGGAGCTACCATGTGTCATCGGAAATCCCCATGTCGGTGGATTTTGAATTTAAATGTCAGCCTCCCTGAAAAATGTAGGAATTTGGATGCATATCGGCAAAAACTCATGGATTTATCTGTGCGCACCCTAGGGTCCACGTCCAAGAGACCTAATGTCCCTCGTAACGTGACGCTTGCCAGCAAAGTTTAGCACTTCTTTTTCTCAGCGGGAATTGCAAAGAAAAAGTCATAATATACTTACATTCATCACTTAGGTCAGTCGAGATATCCATCTTCATACGTATATTACTTCAATTTTGGGCTAAGATTCATTAGAATGTTTTACATGATAGGGGGTGGTTTTTAAATAAATCTATGTGTAAATCAAAAGATTTCTAAAATTCTATCCCTTGCTATTTTTTTTTATAAAACTACTCATAACTCATGACTATGCAGGTAAGCAACTATGTACTCCGAGGACTTTCTTATTTTGGTTAAAAAAATATAAATATTTGTTTAAATTATTCAGTGCCAAATAATATAATATTATATCATGTGTCTACCTTAACACATCCAAATATTGTACGTGAAATGTATGGTGTTGTGTTTTTCTCAATATACATTATAATACATTTTTTTTTTAATTTTAGTATGTTTTTAAATGTAGAAACAAAAACAATGTTTTATTTGGTAACACTTTTTGAGATTTTACTTAGAATCAATTTGGAATTTGTTTTTATATATTTTTGTTTATTGAAATATATTTGGTATACAATAATATAATATTTATAAAATCTCTGTTAACATTTTCAAACCAAAATATTGTACTATTTTTCTAGCCCTATAAATAAATAAAGTAATTTTTTTGACTAAGAAGTATTCATTCTTAAGAGCTATTTCTTTAAAGCTGCAAACGGGGAGCATAATTGAATATTTTTTACGCAAGTGCAGGACATGGCACCTTATTCCCCTGTGTGGTGTTGATAAAATGGCACTACTGCCCATAAAGCCAAACATTGGATTAGATTATATTGGCCCTACAAACTAAGTCCCAAATGGAACTAACTCCCACTAGCCAAATGATATAAGTAAAGGGCCGACAAATAACTTTTTTTTTTAAAAATGCTATAAAAAAAAAACTACTGAATATTTTCTCAAATTTCTTTTTTTATTTGAAAGTACAATTCAATTCAATTCAATTCAATTCAATTTATTAATATACGCAAAGCCTTGAGATTGAAATATCTTTAATGGCTACAATCCTTCTGGTTAATAATGGAAAATAATTTCATTCAAATGGCTGCCTCGGCTGGCCATGCAGTAGCCTACACGATCGGTCCAATTTTTAAGCACATTATCGATTGTGTGCAGCTGTATTTCACTAATGGCTTCACGAATATTGTCCTTTAAAGCGTCAATTGTCTCTGGCATGTCGGCGTAACAATTATCTTTTACGGCACCCCACAAATAATAGTTCAACGGTGTTAAATCGCAGCTCCGCGGTGGCCAAACGGCATGCGATCTTCAAAAACAGGGCGCAAAACATCGAGTGTAGCATCGGCTGTATGGCACGTCGCGCCGTCCTGTTGAAACCAAATGTTGCTAATATCCTCCTCTTCAATTTTTGTGAACAAAAATTCGTTCAACATGGCCCGATAACGATCGCCATTGACTGTAACGGCCACTCCTTGCTCATTTTCGAAGAAAAATGGCCCAATTATGCCTCTGGACCAAAATCCGCACCAAACAGTGACTCGTTTTGGGTATATCGGCTTTTCAATGTATGCTTTTGGCTTTTCGCGCTTTGGTTTATCGATGAGGATGTCAGTTTCTTTCACTTTTTTTACAAGATAACGAACATACGGAGCAGACGGTGCTTCTCTTCTTCCAAAATCCGTACGCAATTTTCGCACACACATTCTGCAATATTTCCCAGCGTTGTTCAAGCGTATAAATCAGACATGAGCTAAGTGTTACCATTCGCGAAATAAGCACTAGTTGGAAAAAAAACGTTAAATGGCGGACCCTTTATAGGTGAAGAGCTAGTGGAGACCTTTGATATATAGAAAGTCGTCAATTTAAAGCCCCATTTACATGGTCATTTTAGTTTCAGTTTCAGTTGAGCTATCAATTTAACTTTTAGTTGAACAGTTCAGTTACAGTGCATTTAGACATCAGTTTAGTATTCAGTTGAGCTTTCAATTTACTCGTGATTAGCCGAAGGTTAGAAGATTGTTTCTACTAAAACTGACAACTGAACTAAAAACTTATGGGAATTTCAGTCTCAGTTTCAGTTAGACGCTTCAATTTTTGCATTTGGACATCAGTTTAACTGAAAGCATAAATGATAGCTCAACTGAAACTGAAACTGAAATGATCGTCTAAATGGGGCTAAATGTGGATTTGTGATTAAGACTTAAGGTGCTGGTACACGGCATGTAGCCATTGGGACCATACACTGATGCCAGTGCTACATACATATGTGGCTTCCTTCATGTCGTGTACTAGCACCTTTACCCGTCTTTGCCGCAAACCAAAAAATCATTCGGAGTTTCCCCATTACTTAAGCTAAGCGCATGCTTGCGCTTTTTGCTGAAAGCGGCTACCAGGTTGGAGAGGGAAACGACCACGAAGTTGGATTAGGCCAATCATCTATTTCCAAAATGCTTTGCTTTTTTCTTTGTATAAATTCATTTTGCTTTATCCGGATATTTTACCATATGATTTAGAATAATCGGTAGCTTTTTTGTACTTGTTGTGTTTGACCTTCATTAAAACTGACAATATGCATTATTTTTTCTAAATATTTTGCAGAAAAACACTTACATTGCTGCTCTTAAGCTAAAGTTCCCTGACGAAATGCCAGCGGAATATTTCGGGGAAAATTAGGGTAATATTTCCATCGGAAATTTATTCCCGATAGCTATTTTTCCGACGTAATTTTTTGTTTGATTTCGAAATCATTCACGATACCTATTTTTTCCGACGGAATTTTTATTTTCCCTTTCGAAAATTATTTACGATACCTATTTTGTGAAAAAGGGAAACATTTCGGGGGAAATATTATTCCCGATAGGGGTGGTTTTATGGACCCGGGGCTATTTTTGGCCCTTATTGTCATTGTCGATCAACGATCGTCACGACATACAAGTACATTGCGTTGATTGATTTTAGCTATTCGTAGGTACGCACACAATTTTTTCACTTGCAAGAGAAAGCATCGATCAGACATTTGTAATCGACTACAAGCGACTGTCAAATCGACAAATATCAATCGCAATCGACAATCAAGTTCTCGACCGATCGACAGTTGTCACTCACAATAGGGACCTTTATTTTTCATAAACAAAAAGTACTTGAATTTTAGACCGACAAGGCGTTTACATCAATTGAACTAGTTTTTCATTTATAAAATAAATAAATTACTTGTACAAAAATACGCGTCCCGCTTACCGATGACAGATTCCTATATGTCTGATAGGTTTATTTTTTTCGGCAACAGATATCGCAGGCCAACTTGTACATGTTGCATGCGTGTGTTGTAAATGTCATGATGTACCTACTTGTACATAATCTAGAAAACTCGGCAATTCTGCCTACGAACACCAAGAAGTAATGAATTTATTAGAAACAATATAAACTGAATGTCATAATTACAAAACTTTCCCCGAATATTTCTTCATGTTCTCCTTAAAATCCAAAATTGTTTCCCTTTTTCGAAAAAATCCAATTTGACATCAATGTGGTGGGGATGGGGACACCAACTCCTCAATATCTGCTTATATTAAGGTCCCTATTAGCGTGCCGGAATAGTCAGACGTCCAGCGGATGTTAAGTCACCTTAATATTGTTGGAGAATTCGCAAATGTCCATCGCCCTAAACTTCAAAACCACACGAACCATTTCTTTCTGTGAGTTCGAAGGCGAATTTTATTATTTGAAAATGAGCTCAATTGAAAAGAAATGGTAAGAAAAATCACATTTTGAAACAATAAAAATAACGTTCGTTTTATTTGTAGTATCAACCGGATAAACATTAGCCATTTTGAAAAACTGGTTGAACAACCCAGACGTTGTAAAGGGGTTGGCAAAATTTGAATCCTCAAGAAGCAACATTCGAGATATCGATTTTCAGTGGAGCTAAATAAACTTGGACCACCAATTAGCCGAGGTCAAGAGTGGCTTAAGGTAAGTGCATGTGTAACCCGAAAAGTACGTGTAACGAAGAAAACAGAAATAGTTGGTACCAGTGGTGGACCATATATTTTACTCTCGTTGTCCCCACTGGCACTGGAGAAGTTAGTCGATCCTCTAATATTCGATTCGTGAACGGTAATAGGGCCCATTGTGATTTCATAGTTAGCAAAATGTTTTTTCCATGTTTGTCGGTGGTTTTTTTTGTTTTGACTGAACTGGTGCCGAGGCGAACATACAAATTCGCTAACCATAATACGAACTGGCGGTTTGTTTGGCGAGCAAGTATTAATAATTATTAATAATCATAAATTGACTTCTACGATATCACAATAGCGAAAGTATCCATATGATCTAAACCAGTGGTTCTTAAACTTATTAATCTGCGGAACCCTAAAGAAGACCCAAATATATTTCGGAACCCCAACTCTTATGGCGATTTCGATTACAAAAAAAAAAAAAAACACTTTTTCTGGCCCTAGATCAGATGTGTTCGTTTGGTACAAAAAAGCGATCTTTTCAGATTCGAGAGCACTTTCGCGAATCTATGTTTTTTTCTCAGAGTTCTAGAGATTTACCAACTTACATATTATGATTTGTCATTTGGAGTTTTTTGTTTACGGTTTACGGAAAGTCTTTGGCCGAAAAAGTTAGAGCTACTGGAAAACCATATTATGTAAAATAAATAAACCAAAATATGGATAAATATGGAACAAATAATAGATATGTTATTTGCATATTCATGACGGAATGCTTACGGCGTTATTATACATTCGCGTTAATACGGATTAAAGTTT
This sequence comes from Cheilosia soror, assembly GCA_949372485.1. Taxonomy (NCBI): domain Eukaryota; kingdom Metazoa; phylum Arthropoda; class Insecta; order Diptera; family Syrphidae; genus Cheilosia; species Cheilosia soror. Next base: position 39,377,443 of record OX443563.1, read on the forward strand.
ACACCCCGGTTTAAGTGAGTTTAACCCAAAAATTAAGCCCAAGTCCATAATATTTAGTCTTAAACCCGATAATAAACCTGTTTTTAAACCTTGTCAGCGCTTAATCCGATTGAATTTAAACTGCACTTCGTAGACCAGTTTAAGTAGTTACTTTAACCCGTGTTAAAAATTGTTCTATTAAAAAACAAATGTATTAAAATTTTTGTACCCGAGTCCACTCATTTCACATTGGACACAAAAACAAGTGAAATTCGCCAAATGCTGATGTCTCAACAAATCAAATCAATCTCCAATATTAGTCAAAAACAACAAACTAAAAAACAAAAAAAAAAAAAAAATTTTCCTTTTATTTGAAATTTGAATTTACGTTGGTTTAAAACGGGTTAAAATCGGTTGAAACTGTTTTAAATCTGTTTTTGATCCAGCGGGTTTAATGCGTGTCTTTGAGTGAATATTATGGATATAGGTTTAAATTGTCGGGTTTAAAAAATGCAGATTAATGATCGGGTGTCAAATCAACTTAAACCTGATTTACATCTGGAGTGAATAATTTGGCTGTTCGTGTCGTAAATCGTAGGCTGGGTTTCATTCGGACTATATTTTCATTCTTTGTCAGATATTATGCAGAAACTTTACAAAAACTGTGCATGAACTATACCCACTCGTATGATTTTTTGTGTCATGTTCATTCTTTGTAAGATAAGATGTAAGACCTACCTCATAAAAGCTATGCGCGAACTATGTATACTCAAACGCGGCCATACATCATGGATTGTTGCTCGTAAATTTCTTTGGAAAGTGAATGTTGCTGTACCATTTTTGTTTGGTTTTTTAAGGTTCCGATCCCACAGGGACAAAACGGAATTTCAATAAAATGAAAATATAATCGTCAACAATTTTTTGCGCAAAAATGTTTCTAATTGCATACTTACAAAAATTATTTTTGTGTTTTACTACCTATTTTTAATTCAAGAAAGTAACGGAACCCTGAAAACAGTTCCTAAACTATCTATTGCGAACGTTAAAATATTTAAGTTGAAGGTTAAAAATTATAGGCCCATTATAGTAAGGCCCATTACTGACTGCAGTGTGCTTTTAAAGAAGGCTCCGTTAATACTGCCTTTTCTTAGTTTCGCTGAATGGTTTACATTTACACCCACATTTTTGATGAACAATTTTCGTCGGGATATTGCATTGCAATTGCTTCATTGGTATTTTTTTTTTAGATGTACAGTCTTGCATCAAAGAAAACGCGAGAATGTACAACAAAAAGGTGAGCATTAAGAAGCCGGCAGGACAACATCAAATGAAGTCGTGCACTTATCCGTTTTTCAATGTGCATAGAAATATTTAAAAACTGAACGAAATTACAAATTTTATTTAGTTTTTATTCTCAGCTTTACATTTTTTGAAACACCCCGCATAATAAAGTAAACATAGGTAAGTAATATTTGTATATAATAATCGATAGTTTATATTAACGTTCACACTAATTTAAGCCCGCTTACAAATCAATTCGCGGTGATAACAATATGATTATTTAGAGTTAACTTTAGGTAGTATTTTCATTATTTTTCATATACCTAATATTAGTTATTACTGATGTTTTGTATAAGATTTAAAATTTTAATATTAATTCGCATATATAATTTTAATTATATCAAATGTAAGAGGGAATATAAAATGTATGTACTATGTATTTTTATTATAATTACATGTATAAGCAGATGTATTTCAAAAACATAGTTTTACAATTTAAAAAAAGCAATAAATAACAAGTTAAAGGCATTCAAAATGCATATATAAATATGTATATATATCTCTTCATATTAAACTCAGTCTACTGTTTGTTTTCCTTAGTTGCGCTCGCCATGGTATGATATTGTCAGCATCGACTTCTTCGTCTTGGTATTTTCTGGAATCATCTGTAGAATCAGACACCTTTTCATTACACTTTCCATTTAAATTTACTGCTTGGTAGTCGGACTCGTTTTCCTTATTATCCTTGCTACTGCTGTTGTTGTTGTTGTTATTGTCGAGGGGTAATGTCTTTTGATCATAACCGGATTCTGTGCAATATGACGACATACTAATATTGTCGATTGAGACCGATTTATTTTTCATCCTCCATGAGTCGGATACTCTGTTGCCCTCCTCCACTCGAGGTGTATATATAGTCGCTCTGAAATTAAAAAAACAGATTTATTTGATAACAATTAGAAAGACCATTGGTTCTAAAAATCATTTTAAGTATTCACTTAAGATTTTACGAACTCACACAATCGCTATTGGAATATTAGTATTCATTAAAGGGGAAGAATGTAAAATGCCAATTAGTACTTATTTAAAATATGGACAACTAACTTTAGCTTATTTTCAGCTTCTTCGCGCCTTGCTAAAAGATCGCGCTTCCATTGTGGTATTTGTGACAGTCGACGGTTTTCTGCTTCACGGGCCATCCGCTCTTCGAATTCCTTTTTAGCGCGTTCGGCGGCCTTCTTTGCAAGCATCTGCCGTTTCCAATCGGGTATAACATTTCCGGCTTGATCCTTTTCAGGAATCTGCAAATGGACCTTTGAAATCGTATGAAAGCTCCGCAAGACATTGGACAATATTATTATGACTTCTCACCTGGTCAACAAAATTGTTCGCATTGAATTGCCTCGATATTTCCGAGTAGTGTTCCTGATCGTGTTTGTCGGCCATGCGTGCTTTTTCAACTTTCATTTTTTTAATACCCGATATATCCTTCGACATTTTTAGCTCAGCAATAAGATCGGTTTTAAGGTATGTCTCTGTTGTCGACGAAAGACATTGCATGCTGAAGCTTCGCGTAGGTGCAGCAAATGATTTCTGCATAGTTTTAGTCTCTGTCCTTCGTAGCTGAATGTTATCAATCAGAATTAAAAATCAATCACGCAATCAGTGGAGATCATCTTACCTGAACGCTGTTTAAATCCTGAATTGATATTGCAGACAGAGGTTGATGTTGCTTTCGGGTCACAGTGTCTTGGTGGGATTGCTGATTGGAAGATGATTTGCTTAGGGTTAAGTTGTTATTTCCAGCAATTAGAGGCGCTGGCATCGGGGGTGGTGGTGGCGGTTTTGGAGGATCAGCAGCACCTGAATGGTGGTGAGAAATTTGTATCTGCATATAATCCTCGGTGTCAGTAGATCTGAAAAACGAAATACGAAAATATGTATTACATCAAGATTTTTGCCAACGAAAAAACTATGAAGGTCGACGAATACAGAACACAGTGTGTTCAGTGTGACAGTACCAATCGTCAATAAATGTTTCTCACGAACACTGTCTTATCTAAAATGGGTCCAAAGGTGGCATTTGTTTATTGCTTATGATTGATAATTTAGTCATTCTTCTCCACGTGAAGGTAAACTTCAAGAAATTTCAAGTGATGGCCGTCTAGAGAACGCTACAAAACGTTTAATGTACCCTTATGTGCCTACTCCCTTCAAACAGGTGGAGAAGTTTAATTATCACGGAGTCTTAATAAGGAACGATGAAAGCAGGATTATTCATTTTTGATAGCTTTTGGTAGCTATAGGTCATTCTGTTATATCAGGAGGACCGAACTTGTTGTCCAAGCTAAGTTATCGGTCTTTAATTAGGTGTTTGTTTAACCTCCTACGTATGTTGATGAAATTTGGGTACTCCGCAAAAGGGTTATACCGCGGATACAAGTTGCCAAAATGATATTTCTTTATTGTATTGCTGGTTCGACTCAAAAAGTTCGCATAAGGTCCAGCGTCCAGTCGAATGCATGATCTGTACCAATAAGTGCCATACCCTCGGAAGGCCAAGGTTGAGATAGAGAAAAATACAAATCACAACGTAAACCCACTGCGTCAACTCCCGCGAATGGGTTGGGGTTGAAAAATTGTATGGCGAATCTCCGTTTTCAAAATATGTACTGTATTTCAAAATTCTGTACGAACAAAATTACGTGTATTAAAATTCTGTAGGTATTTAAAAAAATGGATGTAAAAAAGTGCGCACTAAATACAGACTTTTTTATAATATGTACCACACTTTGGTGAGGGTATAGTCACTTTGAGATTACATTTGTAACGCACATAAGGAGGCGTTGTAGGTATAACAAACTATATATATTATTGATCAGCATCACTTTCTTAGTCGATCTAGCGATGTCCGTCGGTCTGTCTTTCTGTCCGTCCGCACGATTACGGCCGTAATTTAAGAGCTATCGACTTGAAATTTGGTACCTAAGCTTTTATCCACCAAACTGAGGCTAAGTTCGAAGATGAGCAAGATCGGATAAAAATTACTACTACCTCCCATACAAAAATAACGGATTTTTATAGCTTTTTGATGTTAAAAATTAAATTAAAATTATATGGACTGGATGTTACAGCGCAGTCTTGGCGAAGAACGTTTCGAATTGGGAGATCTGAGGATAAGTCATTTGCTCTTCGCTGATGACTTGGTCATCCTTGGGTCCTCTCAGACTGAACTTCAGCGCGCACTCGATCGGTTTGTAGCCGTTTGTGTTGAAGCTGAGATGAAGGTAAATGTGAACAAATCTGAAGTGATGGTCGTCTCCAGAACGTCTGTTCAATGCACTCTGCATGTTAGTGGAGTCCCATTGAAACAGGTGGAGAAGTTTAAGTATCTCGGGGTCTTATTCACGAGTGATGGAAGGAGCAATGCCGAGTTTTCCTGTAGGATTGGTCAGGCTGGATCGATTTTGAGACAGCTTGGTCATTCTGTTATCAGGAGGACTGAACTTGGTGTCAAAGCTAAGTTGTCAGTCTTTAATTCGGTGTTTGTTCCAACTCTTACCTATGGTCATGAGGTTTGGGTAATGACCGAAAGAATAAGATCGCGAATACAAGCTGCCGAAATGAGATTTCTCCGTAGTATTGCTGGTGTGACCCGTAGAGATCGCATCAGAAATACCAGAATACGTGAGGAACTCAATGCCGAGCAGCTACTTCTCCGGACGGAGCGATCCATGCTTCGGTGGTTTGGTCATGTTAAACGCATGTCCCCGACCAGGATTCCACGACGTGCTATGGAATCCGTACCATCGGGCAGGCGTCCCCTAGGTAGACCCAGGATGAGATGGTTAGATCAAATTCATAATCTCTCCTCTACCCGTATGGGGATTGCCCTTGATGATTTAGAGTCGATGGCGGAGGATCGAGAGCTATGGAGGGTCCACTTGAGCAACCTACACCCGCGACCCACTTAATGGACAAGCGGACCATTGAAAATGAATGAATGAATGAATGAATAGCTACAGTAAAGATAGCAGGTAATTGTCTTACTGTGTTTTTACTGCCTCCCGAAATATCTTCTACACAGATTTATAAAAACAAAGTGCGAAGAATACCTGAAGAATTTTGCTACTGCAATCAACCCTGTACCTTTAGCGTTTACCCAAAAAAAATCTGAATTTTACTACCGCACTCCAAAAAAATATTTTTAGCATTTATCTTTATTAAAATTTTCTCATTCCATCATTTTCAAATACGAAATTTTGTTCATACAGTACTTCCAAAAAATAATGTTCAGAATTTCGTGGATACAGAACTTTGAAATCCAAAATTATGACCCACTTCCCTAGCAAACGCTTGCCAAACATTCCAAGGTCATTGCAAATCAGCCGTATTCATAAAATAATGGTTGTAGAAAGCTGCATAACTCCATACCAAATTTTAAGACTAAAAGTGAGTATACGGCCGTGGGTCGGTGTGGCGACGATGTGAGTGCTTTGAAACGCCCAAAGTTTAAGAAGCCATCAGAGATAAAAAGGAGGCCTTTAAGATGTGACTTCAACACACTTCTCGAAGTCGGTACAGGGATTAGTGAAGAGCATGCAAATTGACTATTAGAGCTCCAAAGTCTTAGAAAAATTCGGCGAAAAGTCAGACCGTGATCACTGATCTACAAAAAAGCTGGCATTTTTCTTAGAGAAGGAATTTGGTTTGGTTAAAGTGTCCAAACCTTAAAAGATTGTAGCCCAATATTGTTGCCACAAAGTAGCTCAAATTACCGAAGTAATGACTACCACTTACCAACTAAGCGATTAGAACTAGGCCACCAATTTTGAATACGATAGAAAGATTGACAACCGTAACATAATGCATAAAAAAATTGTCGATTTCTCGATCTTATAGCCACTTGCACCAAACTTATTTGACGGCAGTACCTATTAATTCTTTTATTCACTGTTTAGCACTATTCCGCTGATTAGGTAAAAATTGTGTTGCACATGTACACTTATTTATCTATCCGTGGATAAATTCATAAAATATTTATCCTGCCTCGAAAGGCTGGATAGTCGTGCCCAAACGTCAAATAGTAAAAGAAAGTGTCAAGTACTTGGTAGTGTGGAAAATAAAATCAACACAAAGAATGGATATTAGTTTAATTTCCGACGATTGTGGTTTTATAAATATGTAGCTACTTTTATAAACGAGGAATATTCAATAGAAAAAAAAACCATTTCGATGTCAGCGAATAAAATGCGGCGATATGATAGGAGTGCAAGAATCGAATCGACAGCATGTCGTATAATCCATAGGGTTACTCGCATTCGATAGCTCAACTCAGACCAAAATACCTACATTAGATTCAGAAACAACAGCAGAACAATAGATAAAGTTGCAACAAATTTCTATAGAGTGGCACGATTACCTAGATTTCTAAAATTTGGAGACCTATAGCGCTATTGGAATTATCTGACATTAATTTCATACACTGCACGAGTTTATTTACCTACGTCTGTAGCTTTTATTTGCCATTTATTCGACAGTTCAATGTATTTTTTGCGTTTTTAGTATTGGTAGTACTGCCAAATTTAAAATGATCGAAGGTTACTTATCCAGGCATAATTTTGCAATGGTGCAACACGAAGACGGGAAGTAACTATTTATTGGTTTATCTTTGGTTAGCTATTCAAAAGTTTATCTACATATCCAATGATTTGGTGCAAGTGGCCCTTAATCTCACAATGACTTAATTATGAATTGAAGTTATTAAACATATTGTGGCACCCTGTACATTATTATGAAATGTTATTTAGACAAAATAGAACGATATGTAAAATGAGCGTTGTGTGCTCTTGAACGAAATTTCTGTCGTTTTTAAAGAAAAAAGATAACCCAACTCTGACCAAGTATGGCAACTCTGACTATAGAACAGAGTATTCAGGAGTACAGATCCAACACTCTGAGCAGAGCAAAAATTGTCCCAGGTAGATGGTAGAGTGGTTTATTTTGGCAAACTATGGCCTGGTATAATATTTCTCGCTGATTGGTGAGCAACGGCATTACCAAACCTATAGGTTGAATAGGGTGTGACTTCATCACAGTGGACTAGACACCATATTGAGCCCATTGCCATCCCCGGGGAACCTTAACGGTCAAAGAACCTAAGCAAATTCGCCCAAGCAATTAATTTCCCTACAAATCCTAAAAATTGTTTCAATTTTGTTTGTGAGGCCAACCTCCTCCAAATTGTCGAAGAAATACCTTCCAATGTGTTTACTCCTGTACCGAGCAATAGCTTTAGCTTGACATTCACAGAGGAGATGAACAATATCCTCTGCGACATGCATGTATGTAAGTCTTCGCAATACCTACATGTGTCCGTATCTGTTAAACTTAGTCTCATAGCGTGCTTCCTTAGAAGACAGTCCCCGGAGAGTATTCCTATTGCCATTCATAGCTTTGATCTGTTGAGCTTTAATATAAATTCTACAGATTTTTTCCGATCTAGCTTAGGCCACAGAGCCTTTGAAAACCTGTGACCTATATTATATCCGACCATATGTAGCTCTTTGCTTCCTTCCAGAAATATAATCTATTCTTCATCTGTCATTGTTGGGGCACTCTTATTGTTAACTGTTGGTTATCCACAATATTTCTCTAAATCTAATAGTAGTTTCCTAAATATAATAATAAAATATATAAAATATCGCTCATTATTTTACTTTGAATTGAGTTAGAGGTCTCACATCAAAGCAAGTTAATATCGCTCGAACGAAAAATTTGCTGATTGCGGCAATAACTATTGCTAGCGATACACAGCGCATGCTGAAAAGCAACAAATACATTTGTGATTATTGACACATTAGTATGCGCACTAATACGTTCTATAAAGTTTTGGAAAATATTTCCGACGATCCTGTTTTCAACACAAAATTCGTTAAAGTTGTGGAAAAATATCCATGACAGCTAGAAATTTCAGGCAATCTGTTGGTTAAAATAAAATTGCATATTGCTTATTGACAATTGTTAGCTGCTTATTGCTTGTTGCCTCAATCTGAGAGCCGCCTAAATAAGTTTATTTTTAAACCTGACAATTTAAACCTATATCCATAATATTCACTCAAAAATAGGGATTAAATTAGCTAAAGATAAATTTAACGCAGGTTAAACCTATTTTTAAACCAATTTTAGACAATTTTTAAACCCACGAAAATAATGTAAAATTTCGCAAAAATTTTTTTTTTGCTGCTTATCACTTTTTAAATTGAAAATTAACACAGTGCATGCCAATTTATGTTTTTACATTTGTGGTTCATTTTTAGGGCATTTATATGTCAAAAGAGAAATAACGTACAATTAAATAAAGGTGGCGGTAATTTGAACGTCAACAGCAGCGAACGCGAAAATGAGTCATTCATATGTAGCCTCCAAAATGCCTCTTTTTTTAGGCGGAAACATTTACAAATATTTAACTCCCAAGAACCCATGAGAATGTCAGTACGAACGCACTTTAGTAGTAACAGAAAATAAAAGTGGTAGCTTGGGCATATGAGTGGTGTGTGGTGTGTGTTAGAGATTGTTCAATTCAATATCGGCATGCAACAACGTAAGACGTATGCCTGAGTTCACCCTAAAAGAAAATAGACCTCTTACGAATTATCAAGTTCAAGTTTATACGAGCGACGAAATGTCAAAAATGTGACATAAACAAAAATAGTCAATATTATGAATTTGAACCCGAGTTCAAAGACATTAGGTCCGGAATGTGGTTTAAATTCACTCAGATTAAACGCTGCCGAGGTTAAAAAATTAATTTTATGTTTCGGTTTCATTACTGAATATTATAGACTTGGGTTTAATTTTTGGATTAAACTCGCACTTTAATCTGGGTGTAAACTTTAAGAACGTAAATGCACTGTAAAGCGCGGTTTTCTGTACCTACAAAACAGTCATCGTGATCTACTTCGGCGAAAAATAAATTTTTAACAAAAAACTAAACTAAAAAATAAATTGTTAAACAAAAAACAAATCACTCTTGGAGTTTAGACGACACTATTGCATGAAAAATTCGACACCCAATAAAGAGTTAAATTTATCCACAAGGACAATTTGGAATCTCTCGTTAATTTGGTAGGTACTCGTAGTATTTTCGACACTATTGAGGATAAATAAAAAATAATAATAATAGTAAAAAAAAAAAATTACTCACCTTGCCGATGATGTGCAGGATCTTTTGTCACTGATACTCTTAAGGTATTCCGAAGGCTTTATCAAATGCGCCAGACCATCCTGTGAGCTAGTGGGAAAGCTAGGCGGTACAAACGGCAGCACCAGTTGTTTGTTCACAAGATTCGGACCTCCAGGTCGTCCACCCGCACCACTTCGATCGTATCCTGTCGACGAGTAATTACAATGCTGGTCGTTATAATCACTGTCTGTGCAGTTGTAGCTCTGCGATATTATTCCAATTCCAGAAGTGTGGTGATGGCCGTGGTGTTGTTGCTGATACGAAGCTTCGAATGTGGCTGATGAAGATGATTGCACGGTTGATGTTCCATTAAGAAGCTTGGCTTTCTTGTTCGCTGAAATTGAACCAATTTATGTATGAAACTCATCTGAGTATGTCTGCGCGCCGTTTACTTAGACACTAAAGTGTAACCATGCCGCACGGCACAAAATATACAATTTGTAATTACGGACGTTAAATTGGCCTAAGAGGGTGTGCATTAAGCGGGTAAAAGAGACGCAGTAAGGTGATTAAAAATGTGTGTTGGCTACAAGTGTGTGTGGGAAGCAATAGCATTACATTACGGTTTATTTTGATGGATTTGGAATTGTTTATTGTTGGTGCGGTGCGGCAGACTTGAACAATTAATTGCACTTTGATGTTCATATATCTAGCCAGATGCGGATGTATGCGGTATAGTTATGGCCTATTATGTAGAATGATATTTGGAGGGCATTTAACTTTCATAAAGAGATCGATTCAGATAGATACAGAGTGTTAAATAACTAATTTGTGCTTTTTGTTGATTTAGGTACCTACATATGTTTGTGTGGTAAAAAGTAAAAGTTGAGAGCAAGTGCTAATACTCGTAAACACGGTAAGCACATTCATAAACGTATAATAAGAAATTGTGTCAAATTAAAACGGATAAAAAGAACAATAAGTACAAACTACAGTCGTGCATGGGAGTGCTAGAGACGCAATCAAAAGGCGCGAAGGGTGATGATGATCATCAGAGTGAAATAGGTATGCAAGTTATTTGTATTTAATGAGCATGTATGACACAGGTGGTTGTGTGTAATGTATTTTGCGAAAATAGGTCCTAATCGGAAGGTCTGTTTTTTGTTTGTGGCCAGGTTTTTGCATAATACTATAATCGTTACAATGCAAGCTTAAGATTAAGACTTGGCTACAAAATCGTCGTTGCTCACTTGATTTTGACAGATAAGTCAACAGAAAAGCTATTGGGGTTACGTGAGTTAAGGTTGTGATGCCCTTGGGGTTGGTAGCTCCCACAATATGGAAAAGTAAGAGTTTACAAGCCATTTCGAGGTACTTGCGAATAAGTAACGCTGCCAAGCGAGGACAATGACGCCCAGTATTCTGTTTATATATGTCCACATGTTCCTCGTTATGACAAAGAAATCGAGCTTTCTCCATTTTTCATTTGTCGCTACTACATATTAGGCATGCTGTTCCCAGTCGCCTGTCTGAGATTACATGGGGAGTAATTATTGCAGCAGTATCGGCTTCACGTCGAGGGATGATTCTTACCAGCTTATTAGCTTTTTCATTAATAGACACACCAGCGCACTGTACACCAGCGCAGCAGCGAATTACAACCTGATGGCTGCGATTTTATTTCTACGGCATCAGAGATCGGTTTTATTTATTTATTTATTATTTCAATCAAAAATTATACTTAAAAACTACCACGAAAGCCTAACAGCAGAATTAATTTATTCCTAAATTGTTCAATTGTGTTTTGAGCCACCGTTCTGCTCCAAAATTCACACATCTGGTTTGGAAGGGATGCATATACAAATTTGCCAAATAATTTAGCGAAATCGAGCTCCAAGCTAATTCGATGGCTTGGGTTGGTTTAGATACAGTCGAATATTGTTGTCCCGATCCAAAAAGTTGACGTGTCAACCATCCCCAAACTTTTTAGATATGATATTTAAATCCGGTGAGTAGGCAGATCCTGGAAAAAACCCAAGAAGTCCAAATCGATACCCACCATCTTTTCATCGATTTCAGCAGCGTATGGCAGCATCTATAGAGACGAGCTATACAGAGCCATGTCTAGCTTTGGCATCCCTGCAAAACTCGTTCAATTGTGTAGGAAGATGACGGAAAAAGCTCGCTTCTGTATCAAGGTCGGTAGCGACCTCACCGAAACATTTGATGTCAAACGAGTATTTAGACAAGGTGACGCGATGTCGTGCGACTTTTTCAACATCATACTACGTCCGAAACTTACAGGCCAACACACAAGGCACGATCTTTCAAAAGTCCGTCCAAATACTTGCATACACCGATGATATTGACATAATTGGTAGAACACAGCGAGCTGTCACTGGTGTGTTTGCTAGTATAGAAACGGAAGCGGCTAAAATGGGTCTAGCGGTCAACAAGGGCAAAACCAAGTATATGCTGTCCGTCCAAGGGAAACCCAACATCGTAAAATCGGACAAAACGTCACGATCGACTGCTATAACTTTGGGGTAGTGAGAGACTTTGTCTATACATTCTGGCAACAACATCTCAGAAGAAATTAAACGAAGAATAACTCTTACCAAACCGGTGTTTCTTTGGGCTAAGAAGGCAATTGTGTAGTAGAGCCCTATCCCGAGCAACTAAGGAGATTCTGTATAAGGTCTTGATCATTTCAGTCCTGCTTTATGGCGCTGAAGCTTGGACTCCATCTAAAGCGGATGAAAATATCCTCGGTCGCTTCGAGAGAAAGATTCTTCGTAACATTTTTTTTCCCGTTTTCGTTGACGGGCTATGGAGAAGAAGATTCAACGACGAACTATACGAGCTGTACAGCGACATCGACCTGGCCAAAAAACTGCGAGTAAGTCGTTTAAGATGGCTAGGACATGTAGAGCGGATGAAAACAAATGAGGAAGACCTCGTCTTAAGTGGCGCGTGCAAGTCGAAGGCGACCTCAACCGACTAGGAGTGCGCAACTGGAGGCAGTTAGCTAAGGACCAGGCTAATTGGAGAGGCTTGTTAACGGAGGCCTCGGTTCACCCCGAACTGTAGAGCAGCCCAAGTAAGTAAGTAAACAAGAGTAGGCCGGTCAGCTTAATAGCTACACATTTTGGCTCTATATATACGTTTTTGTATGTATTAGCGTATTATCCAAGTCAGAGGTCTAAAAAGGTTAGGAAAGTATGGAAAGGCCTTTTTCAATATGCCATTGTAAGACAACGAATTCATTGTGGTTTCCAAAAATTGTAATTTGGAGTTGCCATAATACGAAACGGATCCCCACACCATCACACCTTCAAATCTGCTATGCAGCCGGTCTAAATGATGAGTTTCTTTGCGGAGGTTATAGCTATAGAGCCATCGGGGTTTTCCAAATTATTTTTTTTCGTCCGAGAAGACCACACAGTGTCACTACGAAGTCCAGGCCATATGTGCGTGACAAAAACGGAGGCGTTGCGCTTTTCGAACCGGATTAAGGGGTGACTTCTTCTTGATTTTTATGCCCAGTTGTACAGTCAGAGTTTAAACTCTCGTTTTGGTTTAAACCTTCGTTCAACAAATTTTCGGTTTTACTGTGTTCGTTTAAACCCAAAGTGGAGTTCAACTCTCGGTTTAAGTTAAACGCCTGCATTCTGCCGTTTAAACTTTCGTTTCGCATTTTGAGGTTTATTTTGACAGCTGCTATTTCATACAGAGAGATAGAGAGAGAGAACAGAAATGAGAAATTGTTTGGGTGCTGCACTTCTTGATTTTATATGAGTGAAAAGTAGAGCTATGATTAGTTCCAGCATTACTGCGGTAAACCCACTGTCATCAGAAAATTTCAATAGATTTTCAGCCAATAAAATGTACTTTTCAATGAAAACGCCTTTTTTCAAGTGAACATCAGGTAGATCTTAGCCCAAACATAATGTAGACAAGCGTAAATTGTATTGAGGTTTTTTCAATACAAATTATTTCTTTTCGTGTGTGGTAATGACGATTATTTTTTTGTAATGTACTAGTGATTTCTTTAGATTCTTCGCGAACAAAATATATTTCTATACGTACTCAAATCTTTCACATTTTGTTTTGGCTGAAACAAGACACTTCCCACTCTATTCTTTTTACAATGCAATTTGTTTGTCCGATTTTCAACACACTTCTCGGCACAATGCCTGTTCAGTTCAAAGGTTTCGGAGTTCATACCATTTTTGTATACAGATCTGGATTACCTACATTTTTTGTTTAAAAAAAAAGTAAAACCAGAACAAGATAGCGCAGATTTTCGTAGAAACACCAGCAAAAAACTTTGCGCCTACCTATTACCAGACAATGACCCTAATTAGAGGCTCATAAAATCCTTTCAATATTTTACTGGCGACGGGTGATTGGATGTGGTAAAAACCCAGCGAGTTACAAAGAAGCAGTACCTGTGATCGCATCCGTCTGAATGCCACATACATTTCAACAACTAGATATGTATTATTATTGAAAAAAAAAAAGAAATAATAATTACTGCAATAATTAATTGGTGAAAGTAGATGACAGTTCAAACATGTGTCGAAAACAAATCAATTCACTTCGTTAATACCAAAATACACAATGTAATAATATTGCACACATTTTCTTTTATTTACAAATGGTAAAATAGATAAAGTAGAGAAAAGCAATAACCATTTACTTGGTCAAAAGTGCGCTGCTAGAAAAATATCCCCTTAAGGGAAATTGTTCTGCGCTTCCACAACTGCGTTTAGTTAACTGTCAGATTATTTTGTACTGTGAAACTGAACGAGTTAAACCAAAAGTTTAAACTCTCGTTCAGGTTTAGTTAAACTTCAGTTTAAACTCTGACTGTACAACTGGGCATTAGTCTTTTTTATATCCTTGGCATTCGAAATAATACGACGCATAGTTGTGAAACTCGTTTTGATACCACACTTTTTCCTGATTTTTGGAAAAGAGTCGTGAAAATTTAACGCCTTTTTTTAATAATGTGTTTTTCACGCTTGCAGAAGTCCAGACGCTGAACCCAATGTTCGACGGTTTTCAAGCATATATCGGCCGATACTGCTGCTATGTCACGTTCGATATTCGTACGAAGTTCATCAATCGTCGCTGGCTTGTTGGCATAGACCATAGACTTGACGTAGCCCCACAGGAAATAGTCTAACGGCGTCAAATCGCACGACCGAGGCGGCCAAGCGACTGGACCATTTCGTAAGTCGCATTTCCGCATTAGTAAGCATACTGTGTATGCGGAAATTCGTGTTTTTGTCCATAGTTAGACTCATTACTTAAAAATATGGATATAACGTGTCGACTCCTCTCGTTTTTCTTAGCCAATTTGGCAATAAATAGTCTAGCGTCCTTTAAATTACGATTTGTCTTTTTCCGCCTAGATTAAGGCTTTTTCACCACCCATTTTATTTTTTTTTAACTAAATAGTCGAAATTAACAAAAAAAATCAATCAAAGAAAAATATGAGTCCACGTGCCAAAGATAACGGTCAAACTAAATACATGTTCTATTCAAGTGGTGCAAAATTAGGGCCCCATATTTTTCCGTTTTTTTGGACCAGTGGGCAATAGAAACACGACCTTAGGGGCGTGCTATTCAAGTGGCGCGGAGTCTATATAAAATAAAATACGATTTCTAAGAACTCTCGCAGGAGCATAAATTCCTACTAATGATAATAGAAAAGGGCAATCGATATGACCATTTATCAAATCACGAATAAACATAATGGAAAAATATTGCCTCCGTCTGAAATGAGGTAAGAGTAAGATACCAAATAACTTGCACCTTTTCTCGTAAGATGGCATTTCAATATTCCACCGCAGTCTACGAATAGCTACTCTAGTAAGACGCGTTTGGATCTTCTCAATACTAAAACAATGCCCTTCTTAAAATGGATTCCATACTATACTGCAGTATTCGAGATGAGATCTGACAAATGCAAAAAATATACATTTAAGAGTATGAGGATCTTGAGAGTCTTTCGAATTCCGAAATCCTAAGGTATAGTTAGTTTGGAAATTAGTGTAGGTACTGTGATTAAAATCCTTTAGCAAAGTCAGTACATATTACAAAAAATTGAGAGATTTGTAATAGTGGATCTGCCTGTAACGAAGCAATGCTAAGACGGAGATATTAATTTTTTTAAGAGAGGTGTAAGTTTGTCACAAACTAGTTTTTCAAACAACTTAGGGCGTTAAAAACTAAACGCAAAGGTACAGAAAACGCGTAGGAACACTTTTGAAGTAAAATTTGGTGGGATGCCATCCATACCCGAATTTTTTCCTAGTTTTAATAAAGAAAGAGCAATTTGAACTTCAGTGATTGAACACTCTAAGTTGCCGATATTTACGAAAATTAAACTCTAGGTATGGTTGTGCCACAAGAAAAAACAGACTGAAAATGGTTAGTGAACATCTTACATTGCCGTTTGTCTGCCAATGATGAAAGTAATAACCTGGGGAGGCCAAAACATTCGAAGTAAGAATCCGCGTCAACGTCCATCACTGATACTTCTGTGAAATTGAGTAGCACCTAGTCTGGCTTAGCCAAAGGGCTAAGAGATTCCTGCTCAAAAAGGTATAGGGGTTTAAGGTTAAGTATGGCATCTAGCCCCGCTGTGGCGCCATACTTTGAATCCATGGCGCCATACTTTGAATCGTGGTCGTAGTTTTAAGACTGATGGCCTTAGATAGCACTTGTCACTAGACTAAATTGTCATAAATATGTCCAGATATTAACCATGGATAGATCTCTCTGTATGAGAGTGGATAGGATTTTCAAACTACCTTCACCCCAGTAAATTCTAACTTGATCAACATCTCGTTTAGAACTCAGAAGGGTGAAAGGAACCTATCTTCAGGAGCATCTCTAGATGCTGATTTCTGAAATATTTAGTTAATTGTCAATTCGTAGCAAAAATGTTCACTACAACGGATTCTGTGATAGTTCTTTCGGGGTTTGTAGCAAAATTCAGAATACGACGGATTCTGTGATCACACAGAATATGTCTTAAAACGTATCAAACCGAATGTCCGAGTCCGCGTAATGCGAACCCATCTTTATCTGTGAAATGAAGGCAATTGTTACAAATTTGGCGAAAACGAATCAACGTATAAACACCGCCTCCTAAGAGTGGATAAACGCCTACAACTTTAAATTAAGTCTGCAGATGCTCATAGAACTGAATGTGCAGAGGGTACGAAAAGAATGACAACCTGACAATCACCCTTATTCCCGTTGGCGTTTGTCGTATACGACTCATGTGTCGTTAACGATTTTGCTTCTTTTTCTATGTGTTCACTGTAATTTCAAATCGTTTGTCTCAAAAAGTTAAAAACATTTAACTTAAAACCGAAGTGAAATATTAGGCGTTTACGACAAACGCCAACGGGAATAGGGGTAAATATATATGTAAAAAAAAATAAATAGGTGGCGCAACAGACGGGTGACATCCAAGGCCTAGCTTCTCGTAACCATTCGTTTTGTGTGAGTTTCTATTTTTGTGATGAATGGAAGGGACCTACAATTTTATGCCCGGTCCGAACGGCTGAATTGAGAAGCTTTTTCGTGACAGTCATACTCTCGGATGTTTGGCAGACGTTCGCGAGAGATGGCGCAGTAGAAAAACTTTTTAAGATGTAATTTGTCTTTTTTCGGGGATCGAACCTGGGATTCCTCGCACAGTAGTCCAGCACACTAACCACTGCGCTACTGCACCCACTGACAATATATGTAATACTTTTAAATTTCCAAAGATCGCTGCTGCACGATACTCTAAACGATCTCCTCACAACTTTTAACCCAAATTATAGTAAGCAATATCTTCGTTGACTGCCCAGCAGCTCTTCATTCGGCCCTACGAACTAAGTCCCACATGGAACTTTACTCCCAGTAACCAAAATGAATAAAGTCCCACCCAAATATGCAGTGGGATTTGGTTCAAAAGTTTGGGAGAAAATTCATTTGAGACGCTTGTAGAGTTCATTATGACCTAATTCCCAACAAAGTGATTTTAGAATGCATAAACCGTGAAATATGTAGGTATGGAGGCCATGCTGCCCCACTGCACCCCTCTGATTGTGAATGTGAGGTTGGCTATCAGCAAAATTTCTTTGAATCCATGCGAAACTTTGCATGTACCCAATTCTCATATTGGGACTTAGTTTATTGTATTAAATTTATTAAATATTATTTTTTTTTGGGCGCAATGGCTCAGTGGTTAGTGAGCGAGGGGTTTGATCTCCGCAAAAACATACGATTTGTTGTCGCACATGCATGCTACATGAACATAACACTATTGTCAAGCAGTGTCGGCCGCTTATCGTATTTGTACGAGTACGCTTGGAGTTTTTTTTTTTTTATTTTTTGATACCTACGTATTTTATTTAAAAAAAAAGAGGCGACATCTTTAAGCTTTGTATTTTGTTTGACGATTGTAAATTGCGTCGTGTGTGGTTTAATACGCGTATCGTTATCGTATTTGCACGGCAAATTCATGATGTGACGATGACGATACGAGCCGAGCCGTGTGCGTAAGGCCTAACTGTTCTAAAAAAGCTTCTCAATTCAGCCGTTCGGACTCGGCATAAAATTGTAGGTCTCTTTCAGTCGACCCAAAAATAAGCTAGGCCTTTTTATTAAATATAATATTTAGTTGTAGTCTTTTAATTTTAATATAAAACAAAAAACTACTCGAGCGTTAACTCTAAAGTAACATTTAGTTAGTTTTACTTCAATACTTTCCCTCTTTACTTTAAAGTATAACGTCACATGAATAATACAAAAACAGTGATTAAACCTGGGGCCAGATTATGTAAAATGAAAACGATCGATCGATATCGTTTCGACAATAGCTGTCTCTATCTATTGCCACAGATATGATAGAGACAGGTTTAGTGAAAACGAAAGCGTTTTTCGTTACATATTTTACAAAATCAAACCCTTGGTTTACGAAAGACCCACTGGATGACACACATTTTTTAGGCTAATTCTATAGGTAGTAGTAGCTTTGTCATAATATCAGTCACTTGTTTCTCTGTTGTCTCTAGGTTATCTTCTCTCAAACAAATAACTGTTTTATAGAGATTTGTTTCGTTTTCTATGAAACTCTGAATTTTGTGTTTTTCCGGGGATCGAATTTGGGATCCCTCGCATCGTAGTCCATCACACTAACCACTGCGCTACTGCGCCCACTGTGTTCGGGCATCCTCCAAAATCCACATCACTGAAGCACTCAAGAATCTCTTTGGGCTCTCTGGCATAGTAATATCGAAGGGAATGAGAAGGCAGATGAGACCAAAACCACCTGGTATACTATACTAGTTATACCGCCAACAGTCAATCCCCAGAAAACTGAACTGGTATAAGTACTTTTCACAAACAAAAGGAAAATACCACAGTTTGCTACACCTTCTGTTGGCGGGACATCCCTCAGAGTCTCTGATAGCGCAAACTACCTGGGACTTGAACTAAACAAAAAACTAAACTGGAAATTGAAGACCAATGAAAGAATCAAAAAAAGCCACAATATCCTTTTATTCCTGCAGTAGCATTTTCGTGAAAACCTGGGGACCATCTCCCACAATTAAACTCTGGATGTACACGGCTATAGTAAGACCTATACTGACCTATGGCGGTCTCGTCTGTGGCCGGCAACCAATAAAGCCACTTACCTAAAAGCGTTAACGAAAGTTCAAAGAAAGTTCTTGTGCGATGAGGACAACTCCAACCGCAGGACTTGAGGCTATCCTCAACCTGCTTCAGCTAGACATTCATTATACAACTAGCGGCCGCAATTAGTGCAAAGACAATCAGCCAATCAGTAAACTGGAAGTTGAACAAAACGGGTAATTCGATGATCCTACAGAAATATTTTGGTCATATACCTGTCACGGACTACATCACGCCTTAACTAGAGTTTACAAGACCCTTTTCTAGCGCCTATTCCAGCAGGGAAGAATGGAGAGACGGACTCGTACCTAGCTCACAAACCCAGCCGTATTTACAGATGGATCTAAAATGGACACTGGGGTGGGGTCAGGTGTCTTCTCTGAATCGCTGGATATATCAAAATCGATACGCCTCCCCACCCATAGCAGCGTTTTCCAAGCATATCTCCTGGCACTGACAACAGCAGCCCGTGAGTCTGTGGTAAGGGCAATACCACCTGGAGGTATTACCTTCTTTATCGATAGCCAATAATAGCAATAATAGCAATAACTATGCACCAGAAATAAAATCGAAGCTTGTGAAGTGCTGTCGCGAAGAAGTCAAGGTTCTTGGTACACAGCACAATGTATCGCTCTGCATTCCAGGCAAATAGAATGCAGCCGAATTAGCAAGACAACGTTCGACAGCTGTTTCAGAACGAGCTGATCCCTCTGTGGACATCCCGCCTTGCACACTAAAGCTTGAAGCAGGGTAGAAAGCCACAAGAGAGGCGAACGCTAGATCTTAAACATTTGTATTACCACAAGAATGCTATGGCCGTCCTTCAACGAAACCAAAACAGAGAATATAATGGGGAAGGATAGGAAATCCCTGTTGACCCTCGTAGGGGCACAACACTCTGCGCTACCATATGAAGAAAATGGGCTTAACGGAAGAAGAACTTTGCAGAGGCTGCGGTGATGAGGAAGCTCTTGAGGATACAACCCACTTCCTATGTCACTGCCCAGGTCTCCAACACACCAGGTATAAATTTCTAGGGAGTCAGTTCTTCAACGACCTAGACGAGCTCTCCAGCACATCAATAACAAGATAATGAACTTCGTCAAATAAACAAGATGGTTTGGATGTAGCAGCACAGTAAGTAATTTGAATACAGGGTTATAATGGGTAAGGGACAACCTCTTTCCACCACGGGCATCACAATGAGTCAGTATTGACCTGAGTGTGGCACGGAGAAATCCTCGCCAGCCCACAAACCTAACCTAACCTATACCGCCCAAGCTGAACAAGTGAAGAGCAAAAGTCTTATGACTCTATCCAAGAACTCAACTCGCAAGCTCATGGACATAATCATTGTTCACTGCACAAGTCTAGAAACTAGCATTCTATATATAAAAGCCGGAAAAAGAGAAACGATCCAGCATTATGTTTGTGGGATTGTTCTGCCCTTGAGGAATGGCGACTCTGATCTCTGGGGTCCAAATTCTTCGACAACCTTTCGTATATAAATGGCTGAAATATCAGATCTGTTGAAATTCCCCAAGACAGCACCAACTCTGAAGGACCAATAAGTAACATGTTATTCAGAATATCGCTGTCTAAGTTTGTTGGCGCCCTCACTGGTCACAACCTTCTAAGAAGCCATACAATGAAACTAAATCTCAAGAATGACGACATTTATAGAGGCTGCGGTGATGAAGAAGCCCACTAGAACACCTCTCACCTTCTCTGTCACTGCCCAAGTCTCTGTCACTTGAGGAATAGAACACTTGGAAGTTACTACTTCCAGGATATCCAAGAACTCTCTAACGTCTCAATATCTAATCTTTATAGGTTTCTGAGGACAAGGAGATGGCTGGACAAAGTCGAGTAACCAGGGGAAGGATGGAATAAAGCCAGTACAACATGGCTAACCAAAGTGGGGTGAAGAGGAGGCTACTCAGCTTCACCAACCCTTTAACCTAACCTAACATGTTATTGTTTATAAAAAAAATTTCAACTCGATGGCCGCTGTCAGAAAGGGTATCCAAAATTCTTTGTTAAGCTTAATTTTTGTACAAGTTAATATAATTCACATTTATTATTTGTCATATTGTTAATGGGACTTACTTAAAAATTTGCCCACAAGCCCAAAATTCAACATGATGGGGGCATGCGCATGCACATAGGTAAATATAAAAGATAGATGCGAGAAGAAACTATTTCACTAAACAATGCACTTTTTTCACAGTAAATCCAGTATAGGTAGGTACTCTAAAATATGGTTAATTCGAAATCAGGGATATAAACATTTCCACACGTCCTTTATTCTTGTTAATTTATCTTCGGATGTTA
This sequence comes from Cheilosia soror, assembly GCA_949372485.1. Lineage (NCBI taxonomy): Eukaryota > Metazoa > Arthropoda > Insecta > Diptera > Syrphidae > Cheilosia > Cheilosia soror. The sequence goes on from OX443563.1 coordinate 39,398,930, forward strand.
TATAGTATTGGGAGTCATGCGAGTCGATGTCATTCGAAAGAAATACCTCGAAACTTAAAACAGGACAATATTGGTTCATCACGAATTCTCCACTTAAAGGTCATTTCAAATAATTATCCGTTTGACTTCACAGAAAAAAAAAAAACTTGTACTATTTCGAATTAAACAGCAATCCTTAACCACTTACACAAAATTGAAAAAATATCTAGATTTGGAAGGCGCGCAAAATAGTTCATAGTCAAGTCGTTTGTTTTTAATTTATTTTTATTTTTTAATTTATTGTCACTTGCATCCAGTAAAATCTACCGAAACGTTTGAACTGTTTTATCTTAACTATGCAACTGAACGAATGAATTGTGATAACTGTTTCACAAAATTCCGCACCTCAATTGAAAGTTTTAGTCGTCTGTTTAATGAACTGCAATCTGTGCCTGTATGGATGGCAGTTGCAGTTTGCTCCGTGTATAAAGAAAGTTACCAAGCAAGATCCAGATCGATCACATTAAGAAGGAGCTTCGATGGAATTCTCATCAGATTGTACGTTAAAGCGATTTGAACTCGGTTAAACTAAGTGCGGCTTATTCTCCTTTTGGCTGATCAGCTTTGCCCCACCAAAAATCGTGTGTTGAATATTTCAAAACTTTATTTTTTTCCTGTATTTATCACCTAACGTGGTTAAGGTAATTGATTGTTTGGCGTCGTATAGGGGGATTTCATAATATGCGCGCTGACATACCAGTACGACAACAAAACATAGAGGTCTATGACATTGTAGTTCAATATCTTCATTTCAACAAGAGAGAGAACACAAACTCTCTGATGGATACTGCGCGAGTGTGGACACTTTCATTTGTCCAAATAACGTAGAGATGTTTGGTAACTTTCTATTATTTTTGTCTATAATCACAATTAAGATACCGTAGGAAAATTGCCTAAGCCTTCGGAGTAGAGCGAACAAGCCTAGTGCCAGAGTTGTCTCTAATCCAAGTGTTAAGATGCGATTATTCTAAATAATTGGTAATTATGATATGGTTGGTTAAATTCGATATCGATATGTTACTTTTACATAAATACTACTTTAACGTACAAAATTAGTCTCATGTACCTAATGATTCCAGCAGCGATTGGAATAAAAGAGGAAATATGTACCTAATATCTGAGTCTGCGAAGATTTGGTAATACGAATGCAGGCGTGAGACATTTGGCTAGTTTACCCAGTTTGGTACATTTGTTACTAGGGAAGAAAGCCCTCAGGGATGAGCGGATGCGCCCCTAAGGTGGGAACTAATGCAATGGGGAGTAGACGTAATTGCACAAAGGCTCAGGAATATATACGTTGCATGCCTAGCAATAGGCTACATCCCGATTACATGGAGGGAGGCAAAGGTGGTCTTCCTTCCAAAACCGAATAAAACGGATTACACCGAGGCAAACATCCTTTCTGTTAAAAAACAATGGAAAGGGAGGTTGTGGACTATATGGAGAATACGGCGCTGAAGAGGTATCCTTTGAATAGCAATAGGCAAGGCATGTTGTCCTATAGGGCAGGCATGTCTACAGAAACAGCGCTACATCAATTAGAACGCGCTGCGGAGGAAGAGCTAAATACCGGGGGCACTGCGATGATCACTATAATGGACATTCAAGGTGCCTTCGATAATATACGCTTTGAAAGTCTGAAACAACCTTTGGAAAAATTTAGAGTTAACCCACTACAAGGGCGATAAATATCCAGACGGGAACCTCAAAACTCGGAGAAAGGGTCAGCAGAGATTGCCCACAAGGAGGTGTTCTTTCACCTACACCGTGGATTCTCTTCTCGACAGACTTGAGGCAACTGGCATTCACACAGTGGGATATGCCGACGAAATAGCAATAATGGCAAGAGGCAAATTCATAGACGTCACAGCGGATAATCATGAGGAGTGCACTCAAAGTGGTTGAGCGGTGGTGTCTGGAACAAGGACTCTCCATTAATGTGGGGAAAAACAGATCTAACAATTTTCACTAGGAAGACGAAAAATCTGGAATTTCAGCCCTTAACAATTTTTGGATCGGAACTAACAACGACCAAGAAGGTTAAGTATCTGGGAGTATACCTAGATACTGGACTTACTCGGAATTACCATGTTCCAGGAGAAGGTCCGGAGGGTACTACATCAGTGTAAACGTGTATGTGGACAGAGGTGGGGACTCTCTCCTAGATCAGCATACTGGATGTGTACGATGATTACTAGACCCATTATCACCTACGCTTCGGTTGTATGCTGGGCGAAAGCCTCTCAGAAGACTGCTAAAAAGCACCTCGATAGGAACATGCGCATTGGAAGAAAACAGCGGCCCTAACAGCACTTCGTCTGCATCGAAATGCGAAATGGCACAATAGGGGTACCATCTATGGAAACAGAAGGATCCTGGAGCTTGTTAAAAACGTAATTAGGGAGCTGAAAAATGCCTATGGATGGCATAACAAAGGTGCGTGCTATGGAAAGGAATCACAAAACTCATATTGAGAATAGATTACTTCCAGAAAAGAGGAATGGTGAAATCGTGATTTTCACAGCTGGATCCATGATGGATGGCGGAGCGGGGGCCGGAATGTTTTCAGAATATCTGGAACTAGCTCATCACATAAGCCTCGGGAAACACACGTCAGTATACCAGGCTGGGATGATTGCTTTGCTGATTACTTGCTTGAGAGTCAGGTTGAAGGAAGAAATATTCTAAGCAGACAACCATTACAACATCACTGGCACTAGAATGTGTATTCAAACTCAATAAGTGTTCATCTAAAAATCAGGTAACACTGTCTTGGGTACGAGGACACATCGACGGCAATGAAAATGCGGACTCCCTTGCAAAACAGGGGTCAACTGAAAAGTTACTGGAACCAGAACCATTCACGTCAATTGGTATAGAGGAATGGTAGAACAGCTGATTCACAAATGGATCACGGCAGAACACCTGGTAAGGTGGTCAATCGTGGAACAATGTAGGCAAGCTAAAATGGCAATACAATGGCCGACCTGCTCCACTCAGAGAAAGGTTCTAACAATGAGTCGAGGGGTGGTGGCGTTAACTACAGGTCATATGGTAATTTCGGGTATCATTTAAAGAAGATGGGCCTTCAAGAGGATGATACTTGTAAGCTATGCCTGGAAGAATCTGAGATAGCGGCATTCGCATTATTCATAATAGTCAACGTTGTATAAACAATTGCAAGCTAATAAAGTGATCAGAAAAACAAATTTGAGCTCAGTAAATGGCACGAAGAGATTTAATTTCTATATAAGGCAAATGAATATCAAACATTTTATATGGAGGATATAAAATGTTTGACTTTCTCCATTCTGTAGACTTTAAGTCCTACCGCTCTGCCAAATTTCAACTTTCTACGGCAATGGGAAGTATGGCCCAAAATAGTAACCAATTTACCATGCTCTCTGAATGGAAAATCTCAAGTTTTGGACTTTTCCCACTGTATGCACCACAGGATTTAGCATTCTGCCAAATTTTGCGATTCTAGAATGGTGCTTCATAATTTTAATGATCATCATATAAGTTTGTTTTTTGCGATTTTTGAAGTCCTGTATTGATGGTGACTTAGGCAGTCGAATCCTATATGAGTTGAGTTTACTCCTGGTTGCGACTTTGTCTTCGGGTCAGGGTAATAGTTGACCGTAAAAGGCTACCCCCTGCCTATTGCCTCTGACAGACAGAAGCGGATGATTGAAACCAGTCCGCTTTGCTGCTTCACTAAAATGTCGGTGGATGGATTGTCTGTTGGAAAAAGGATGGGGGCAACCGTAGCAGTCTGCCTCTTGTTTATTTTCCTTTGACGTTCAGTCCACATGACAGAGACTGGTGCTGAGCAAAAAATCTTGATTGAAGTACTCCAACCTACTGCTTGGTACCGAAAGGAGATGTCGCGATTTGTTTTCGGTGAAAAGGCGAGGGGTGATCGTAGCAGTCCAACTCCTCGTCTGTTGCCTCTGACGAGAGACGAGGTACTCAAATTGTCGAAATGATGATGATTGATGTAGTCAGCTCTTCCTGTTGGCGGTTAGTCTTCAGAAACAGACAAAGGGGACCGAAACAGTCTAACCCCACACCTGTAGCTTCTGACCGTTCGCTTTCAAGAAGTGTGCGGCTGGTACGGAACGGACACGAATCTGGTCTACTATTTGGCGTCGGTAAGGGTGTCAATTTGTCTTCGGGAAAAAGACGGAGGGTAACCGGAACAGTATACCCCCGCCTATTGCCTTTGACAGTTAGTATGTTGTGAGAGAGAGGCTGATGTTGAATAAAAGCGGGTGATCGAAACAATCTTCCCTATTGCTTTACACCGAAGAGGGTGACGATTGGTGTCTTTTCAATAGGTAAATTGCGTGTTGATATTTCAGTGAAGCCAGTTCGACTTTGTAACGAACTTGCTGATGCAGCAAATTATTATTAGTATTAGATCTTACTCTCGCGTTTATAGTCATACGATATCACTTTTTAACATAACTTCCTAAGCTATAGAGAACACATAAAATGTATTTCAAATTTTAATGTTTTAATAAATTCTTAGACCCGTATTGAGAAAACCAAAAATGTGTATAGTTGTATGGGCGTTTATTTTTTAGCTATGTATAATGAAAATTAATAGAAACACCCCGAGCATACCTACGGCCACAAACCACTAAGAATAGACCGCCGACTTCCCGTACACCTACCCGATTCCCCCCGGAAAAAATTCCCTGTCTGTGAATACGTGTAAATGTCAAAATTAATGGCGGCAATGATTTTCCATGCTATGCCATGCGACCAGGATTTTTCAAGTATGCGTGCGTTAATGGCGCCCCTTTGATTTTGTATAGCACCAACACATGAAAAATCCTGGTTTCGCCGGCAGCTTGTAGGCAAAGTCCGTAATGTGGGAGGAGTCGACGGTCTATTCTTACTGGTTTGTGCCTACGGCTACGGTTACGTCATGTCAGACCAGTACGCATATTGGCATTACAAAGTTTGAAGTAAATCAGTTATACGGCGACATGCAGAGTAGCAAGTGTGAAATCCATTTTTTATCTCGGCTATACTCATCATTCAAAATTCGACCGAATAGGCGGAGAGGCGACCGTCAGATTACTTAGCTCATCGAGTTAAAGATTCTTATGCCAGTTAGTCGATAGAGCTACTCGAGACTAAGAAAACGCATCCGGGTTGCCTAAAATGTTTTGGTCGGATGACGTCTAAAACGGGTCACTTCCGGTGCGTTTTTTCGACCATAACTTAGTCCATCGAGTTAATGGTTGAAACTTCGCCAAATTATAGAGCTCGAAGAGACTAACCGAAATATATAGGGTTGCCTAGTTTAAAATGGTCGGATGGGGTTGGCAACCCCTTTTTAAGGGACCTGTTTTTCGACTACAACTTAGCTCATCGAGTTAAAGGTTGCCATTAGTGCCAAATGAAAGATACGGCGATGCGTTTAACAAAAATATAGGGTTGCCACCTTTAAAATGGTCGGATGGCCTTGGCAACCCCATTTAAAGAAATAAAAAAGTATAACATTTTTGTTTTTAAACATCATAAAAATAATGGTAGTTCATCGAGTTAACGGTTGAAACTTCGCCAAGTTATAGTACTCGACCTAACCGATTCTAACCGAAATATATAGGGTTGCCTAGATTAAAATGGTGGGATGGGGTTGGCAACCCCTTTTTAAGGGACATGTTTTTCGACTATAAATGGCTAAGAAATATGAAACCAATGAAGCCAAAAACTTCAAAAATAATTTACCAAGGTCATTAAATCGTTTTAATTGACCAGTGAACCTATACCAAATTTTTTAGTCAATGCTTAACTAAGAACTTGGCGTACATTTAGATCTCATTACTTTTCGTCGCTGACTAGTTAGACACATTTTTGTTAAAAGAGCTTGGCTGTTTTTTTACATTTATGTTTTGGGTGTGCTTTTACTACTTTTTGAGAAGCTTTCTTGATTCGATTTCTCAAACAACGCTGAAACGTCTTCGATTTTTAATATGTCAACACACACTGACTACCATCACTTTGGCTTTCTTTCTTATAAACTATTCATTAAAATTATATTCAGCGGGTAGATTAACTTCTTTTCGTATTTTAAGTGGGCAGATTGTACGCCCCTAAGCGGACAATTTTTAATTTTTATATTTCGCCTTTTGTACAATGCAGGTCTTACCGCTCTACCAAATTTCAACATTCTACGGCAATGGGAAGTTGCCCAGATAAATAGATATCAAAAGCGGGAGTATACCACGCCTCCTGAATGGAGGATATAAAATGTTTGATATTCTCCTTTCTGTACACTGCAAGTCTTACCGCACTACCAAATTATAACATTCTACGGCAATGGAAAGTGGCCCAACTAAATAACAACCAATTTTTAAAAGTGGGCGTATAATAGGCCCCCTGAACGGAAAATCTCAAGTTTTGGACTATTGCTAGTGATTGTACCACAGGATTCTGCCAAATTTCACGATTTTAGGATGGCAGGAAGTGCTTCATAATTGTGATGATCATCATCTAAGTGTGTGAGTGAGTCAGTTACGGTTTTTGCGATTTTTGAAGTCCTGTATGTTGAGAACCACTAATGCTAGAGATGAGATTTGCTGAGTAGGACCTTTTTAATGACCTTGGTAAATGATTTAAGTTTGAAGTTTTTGGCTTCATTGGTTCCAAATTTCTAAGCCATTTATAGTCGAAAAACAGGTCCCTTAAAAAGGGGTTGCCAACCCCATCCGATCATTTTAAACTAGGCAACCCTATATATTTCGGTTAGTCTCGTCGAGCTCTATAATTTGGCGAAGTTTCAACCACTAAACCATTATGGTCGAAAAAACGCACCGGAAGTGACCCGTTTTTGACGGCATCCGACCAAAATATTTTAGGCAACCCGGGTGCGGTTTCTTAGTCTCGAGTAGCTCTATCGACTAACTGGCATAAGAATCTTTAACTCGATGAGCTAAGTAATCCGACGGTCGCCGCTTGGACTAGAAAACAATACCTTTATTATGGGAAAGAAACCTAAAAATAATTTAATCTTTGAAAATTGTAAAGTTTTATATTCTTATGCACCTGCCCGATTCTCCCCGGAAAAAATTACCCTGTCTATGAATACGTGTAAATGTCAAAATTAATGGCGGCAATAATTTTCCATGCTAGATATACCATGGGCCTAGGTATAGGCGCTCCTTTGATTTTGTACAGCACCAATAAATGAAAAATCCTGGGCCCGCCGGCAGCTTGCAGGCAAAGTCCGTTATGTGGGAGGAGTCGACGGTCTATTCTTACTGATTTGTGTTAATGTTGTAAGTCTTCAAAGATAAGATAAGAAGGCAAAATAGGTAAGAAGAAAATATGGTCGCGTAGATAGTCAATAGCCTCTTATTGGTCGATTTGCCTGCAAATCTAGGCAACTTTCGTGTGTTAGGCAAGATTCTACGGCCTAAGTTCTATGATAAGCTGTCACCTGAATATTTAGGTGCCTAAAGTATTGTTGTTATATGGGAATGCCATGTCATTATGCAATTAACCTTTATATTACACACACACAAACGCACAAAGTTTAATTAACTTACAGCATTTTCAAAATACCCGGAATATTACATTAAAATAATAAAAATTCACATCTAAAATTTACTTACCGGAAATTGTTGACATCGTACGATTGTGATTTCCACGAACCAACTCCGAAGGTCTGAGACTTGGTTCCTCTACAACTTCGAGACCTGAATCAGAATCAAAAGGTTCTGGTAGCGAACCATTCGGATTTCTGGAGTTATTGTTAACGTATCCATCTGCATTAAAGTTGTTATGATTTGCTCTTAGTGGCGGTGGCAATGGCGGCGGAGGAGGTCCGTTAACTTTAAATGAAAATAAATACAAATTATCAAAATTTGTTTATAGCTTTGTGGCTTTTCAAAAATCGTAATATACATTTTAGTAGTTTGCTGGGAGAAGTAACTCAGGGGCGTATATATCTAGTCGACGACAGAGAGGCCTTATACAACCTCGGCAGGTCTTCGAAGGAATCTCATTGCATTAGGATTGCTACTCCTAGCATGAATAAGTCTTTGAGAAAAGCTTTCGAAATAAATTGCTGGACAATTTAAAATTGTTATTTTTCTTTACTTAATTTGCGTTTGTTTGGTTATATAACTAAATGTCAATCTGACAGACGAAAGCTTTGTTCTTTATTCTCTATTATTCCATATTCAGTAGTGTAAAATTATGTTTTGTTGAAACTACAAAAATAATGTAATATTGAACAAACAAATTTTAATTTGATGACTTTTAGTTGATTTGTTTTTTAACGGACCAATTGTGGAAGATACTGTAAGGTAATTTTTTTTCTAATATTGCAACACTTAAATGGCTAATAGATAATCTGACAGCTGACACGAAATTTTTTATTCAATGTCATCATGGCGCCCAGTGCAGAAATTGTTTCTTTCCGCGAAAGTGCATGAACAAGAACATGGTCTGCAGCACATTTGATTCCAAACAACAGGGTGGTCTTGGTTTCATATTCACAATCATGCCAAATGATATCATCTAGTTATCGAAGAAAGTGTTCTATAACAAGATTATTTTCAGTGTTGGACAGAGTTCCAAATTATTAAAATGGTCGAATATTGAGCTCAAGGATATCCAGTTCCTGAGACATTTCCACATGGTACAAATGGACACATAAAGAACAAATATCTTCGACATGGCTGCTTAAGAAAGGAGAAATGCTTAGAAGAATCGTTCACCAAAATTTAGTATAACAATGCTCAATATGGGCAATCAGTTTTTCTATACTATCGAGAGCGTAGGAATAGCACACTAGGTACTTCTGTAACGGGAGCGAAGCCGCAGATAAATGCAAGTGGGATGACATAGGATCGCATTCCCATTCCTGGATTTGTTTATTCATTTGAGCGAGTCTTATTTTTTGGACAAATAGAAAAGGCGTGCAATTCTCGCTGCCGAATCCAAACGGCTGTACTGAGAAGTTTTCAAAAGAAACAATTATACTCTCGACTCGGCTGAACAACTGTTTTGAAATGGGTCTGTAATGGATCATAATCGAGCACTATAGTAGTCGGTCAAGCCACCAATCAGTAAACTCAGAAAACGTCGGTAGGTAGAACAATATTTGTATAAAAGCCAATATCAGGTGGAAGAAGTAAACAACCTGTGAAAGATCACGGAATCCTTGGCCAGAATATGACAGAAATCGCACCAACAATCTTTTATATTTTAGCAAATCACGCTGTTTAAGTAAGTTAGCAGTGGCTTTCTTTTGAGGTGGTTAAGGACTTTGTGTACCTAGGATCCGCTACGAACTCAGGCAATGACACCAGCGCTGAGATTAAACGAAGAATACCTCTTGCCAATCGCTGTTTCTTTGTGCTTTATAAGACCTCAATCAGACCATACTTTATGGTGCAGAGGCATGGACTCTATCAAAAGCGGATGAGGTTACTCTTGGTTGCTTCGAGAGGAAAATTCTTCGAGTAATTTTCGGTCCCGTCTGCATAGACGGTGAATGGAGGAGGAGATACAACGATGAACTGTACAGGCTGTACAGCGAAATCGACATAGCCAGAAGAGTGAAGGTCCAACGACTGCGGTGGCTGGGTCATGCAGAGCGAATGGATGTGAATGCTCCGGCCGGATCTTAGAATCTACACCCAAAGGACGGCGCAGTAGAGGAAGACCGCGACTCAGGTGGCGCACGCAAGTGGAAGGGGACCTTCGCCAACTTAGCGTGCGAAACTGGAGACAGCTGCCCAAAGATCGTGCTAGCTGGAGACGCTTGTTGGTTGATACCCAGGTCCACCCCGGACTGTAACGCTACCTTAGTAAGTAAGTCGGCTCTGACAGGTTATAACCTTCTAAGAAATCATACAATGAAACGAAATCTCAAGGCTGACGACATCGCGTAGGAGCTGCGGAGACGAGGAGATCCACGAGGGTTACACTTACACACCTCACCTCACTGAATTGTTTTCCTTATGTAGCCAATAAATGGAAATCAGATATAAAATGTGTCAAAATGAACCATCAATTCGACAGACTTTAGCCTGCTGAAACCATATGTCTGATCACGTATATATTTGGTCTGCAGATTGTTAACTTTTTGCATCTTTTTTTGACAGCCACACGTCAGCCATCTCTCCTATGGTCTCACTCCGACATCTGTTCGTCCCGGACATGTATTTAAGTGAACAAAATGCGTTGATGCATCTTTAAAAAACGGATATGAACTTTGATTCAGTCTCCGAATCCGACTGGCTTTGCGTTGCAAAGAAAATTACTCTCCGAACGGGTACAATGATAGGGCAGAATAATTTTTAACCTTCAGCTTAAGTTTGTTGCAGAGGAATTTTTATATTTTATACGGAAAAATATCGTAAAACTTAACCTAGACACTAAAAATGATTAGGTATTAGTGCCGCGCACAGTGTGGTGCTTATTGGTTTCATTTGTTATCTATTTTTTACGGATTAAAGCACGTTATTTTCGGGCGAGTGTTTTGTTCGAAACAGCGGTAATGTGTGTCCATTCATTTAACGCCATGTCGAAATGGTTGACACGAAAAGGACGATTCATATAAGACAATCAACTTTTGATTGCACTTAGCAATAATGTAATTTTTATAATAAATTGAAACCTTTTTGATTGGTCTCTTCTTCACTTCACTATTGTTTTTTAATATTGTTTCTGTTCAACAATGATGAAGCTGTCAAAGTGACAAAAGATCACAGCACATGCTCGATTGAGATTGATGAAACGTCTGTTATAACTTATATTGAATTTTTTTTTAATTTAAATTTATATTACCTATTGCGTTGCTCTGGATGGGCGGTGCCGATGACACGCGTTTCAATAATCTGTTGGCGTTATTTGAATTATTTTGCGTATCGAGATTATTTCGAATAACTGTTGAATTGCGATTAGCCTGTTTGGTGCGTTCGGCAACGTCTTCTGGAGGACAAACACTCTCGTATGTATCACTCTTTAGGCCGCTGTTGATTTGATTCTTCAGATTTACATTCTTTGTGGTGTATGTTTCTTTGCGCGGCGAATCGTATTTACTATGAAGGCCATTGATGGACTGCGACTTGTAACGATTGAGCAGAGCCACATCACGTTTGTTGTTCAAATCCTGGACAAGAAAAGGAAACCAAAAAGAAAAGAGTCAGTGTGGAAGCAATTTATATGTATTTGGGTCAATTTGGAATTTACGTGTTTGGTGTATTGTATGGCAACATCTGTGCTTCTTGAAGAACTGGCACTTGCCGAACGGCTGTGTGATCCGCTATCTCTCGACCGAGATCTACCGATGTTGTATTTTTTCTTGATAGCATTTCTCGCCTCTTCACGCACCAGATAGATATCTTCGTAATCGTGGTTATTGTTGTGGATGCTGCTGCTGCTGTTGTTGTTGGTGTTGTTTTTGTTTTTGCCATGATTGCTGGTGTTATTGTTATGAACGTTTCTGTTTAGATTGTGGCTCATGCGAATGTTGTTCTTTGGTGAGTCTAAACTGGATTGGATAGAGACGGATTCGTCCGAACCACTTCCGGCACCACTGCTGCTGGAATGAACATCAGCCTGGATGATCATAGCCTTGTTGGAGTGGTCCTTATGCATTGGATTTTTGCTGATGCTGCTGCAATCAGAATCAAACAAGTCTTTCACCCGATTGTAAATAATTTCCTGGGGATCATGCAAGAAGAATGATTCGCCGGATATGCTGCCATTTGGCGAGGGCGGTGTTAGGGAGCCATTTCGCATTGGATTAACATAAAGGCCGTCATTTGGCACGATCGGTCCGCTGTAGATTTTCTCTGACGATGATCTAGATTGTGAGTAAATACCATCATTACTTTGACGTACTGAAGGTGGATGCAAGTAGAATGGTTCAATGTCAGAACTGCCAGTCGACGATTTGGACTTGATGGTGTAACTGCGATTGGCCTGCTTGCCGCTGTTGCTGTGTTTGCCATACGACTTCTGTCGTGAGGCATTGCTTTTCTCTCGAGTGTTGTAATCGACAGATGTTCCATGTTGAACTAAAATGTTGAGACACTGCGTGGAAGAAAGCAAGATTAAATTGCTAGATCACTTTAGGAATGACTACTCGGTAATTGAACACTTACCTCAACCTGCTGGTTTTCTGCGGCGTCGTTAATTGGACTTTTACCATACTTATCGAGTGACAACTTTGCACCATGATTGAGTAGCCATCGCACTGTTGTTAGATGGCCTCGTGAGGCAGCGAAATGTAGTGGCGTAGCACCGTCACCGTCTCGCAAGTTAGGATCAACACCCTGGTCTTCCACCTGGAATATAAATACATTTTTAATTGACGTGCAACAATTAAATCAGTTGCGGTTGCGCTCCAGCCAAATATGGAAGGTGGGTATAAAGAAGAAACTAAGTATGTGTGTAGATCTTAACGAACTTGCGCGTAGGAATTTACTTCTAAGAAAAGTATATGTTTCGATAGTTTTAAACGTTTTGTGTCAGACGTTTCACTGTTTGACGCCTTTCTTCGAAGACTTGCAATGCAACTAGAATTGAACATTCGAAATAAACAATTAAACCGGTGAAATATTGAAATATGAATTCGGATTTGGTAGATGGCTCTACGCAAAGACGTTTAACAACCGGATAGTGAATATGAATAAAGGGTTGCCGTCAATTCTTAATGAAAAAAGTTGTAAGATGAAAGAGTGAACATTTTTTACACTCTGGCGTCACAAAATTTGACTCATTGGATCGTCATGTAAGTGCCATTCAAGAGTGTGCTAAGCTCTAATTGATACACAATGTCAATCGTGCAGCCATGCGGGTGTCAGAATCGATGACATATTCGCTTTGTCACGCTGTGAGAGGAGCTGACAGCTGAATGGCAAAGGCGAGTGACCGAGGAATGAATGATTACACATCGTGACACTGTGACACTGTAACACGATTGATACGATTGACAATGATATGGGTGGCGCGGATGTGGTTAGTTTCACTTTAACTTTTTCTGTCGGCTGTAATCGGCAATAGTTCATCATCAGCTAGGGCTGTTAACTACGAACACCCTGCCAGCAATGACGTGACGGATGAATTCGAAGATGACAGAAAAGGACAAATATAAGACCACTGACAAAACAGGTCAAGACGATGTCAAACCATATTTCCGCGGCACAACATTTATAGCTGGTTGGCTGAGGATGTGGGTAAAAACAAACTGCAATCCTCAAATCAGTTATAAAAAGCTAGGAACGCTACAAGGGTATTTCTTATTGGGAAAGCATCGCAGGTCGATAGGCCAAAAAAGGTCATCACGGTTTGCGATATCACCTTAATAAAATGCATTTAGTCGACTCGCCGGAGTGCCGATTGTGTTTTGAGGAAGACGAAACAGCTGAGCATATTATTAATGTGAATACAATTACAATTGAAGCAATTACTAGCTATCATCTTCTTCCTCTTCCTCGTTATCTATTTCGATTCTTCGGTATGTCGATATGATTATCTATACCTATACCTATATATAAAAACTATGTAGCTTTTGCCCGCGGCTTTGCTCACGTAGCCCTTAGGATTTGGTACACAGAGATTTCTTTAAAGTAATTTTGTAAAAATATTATAATAACAATTTTCTCATATAAAATTTACTTATTCCTTGTAAACATAATAAATTGAACCTCTGCGCAAAATTTCAGGTTTCTAGAGTAAAGGGTTTGAGCGGGGCGTTGATGATCAGTGAGTGGTAAACTTCATTTTTATATACAGTGATCGTCAAAAGTGAGCAAACACCAATGATGTTTTAATTTCTTTTTGGAGCTTGAAAACTATTTTTTTTTTCAAAAATAATCTAAAAAGTATTTTATCTTGTCGAAATGAAATACGTTTTGTTATTGTTATTTCGTTATCAAAATTTTTACAGCTTTATGGAATTAGTAACTTTTTCAAGACCCTAAAGAAAACTAAAAATGGCATTGGTGTTTAGGTACTCACTTTTGACGCTCACTGTATATAGATATAAAATATATATAAACTAGTTGGTTGTACCCGCTTCGCTGGGTATGCAAAGTAATATTTGATAAACAAATTGATTTTATTTAAAGAACTTCTTTGAAAACTACATTGCGTGTAAATTGTCTCTGATTAATTAATAATCTTCCTTGCTGTGGATTAGATTCAATATACACCTTCTTTTGTCTTGCAACTCTTGATTGTGATAAAGCCACATACAGTTGGCCGTGTGAAAATACTCCGGTCTTCAAATGCATGCCAACGTGATCAAATGACTGGTCTTGAGCCTTGTTTATTATTATAGCGTATGCTAGAATTTATCGGAAATGGAATCATTGTGATAATTCATGCTCTTATCAAATTTCGTCCAGGCTCTTCCACAATCAACCATTGCAGTCCTTTTTTAGGGTTCAAATTTTTCAGCAACATGATGATGACACCTTGCTTAAGTACAGCACATGAGGTGGCTTGCTGGATGTAGTTTGCTGATTGAGGAATTCAACAGGGAAATTTGGTGCATCATTTGGATCTTCAGTCTTCACTGATAACAGAATCGCTCCTATTCATTTCTAATGTCTGCACATTTGTCAGCGCGGCAATGACTCGTTCTGAAAGTTCCAGCATTGACTTTTGCAGCAGATCGCCAAAAATTGTCTTAATTAAGTCTCCTGTTAATATAATTTCCGTGGGAATTTCAACAATGTCGTCTTTATACATTTCTGCTACCCGCGGCAATTTTGCAATAATGAGAAGACTCATATTTTAATAGCCCTCAGGATTTTGTCCACAGAGATTCCTTCACGATCGGTTAGTTTTCTCTTTTATATTTAAATATCGCGAAATAAAATTTCCTATTAAAGTACCTGAGGAGCAGTTAGTAAATCAGTGATTTTAAAATTCGTAGCAAAGTACATATTGCCTAAAAACGGTTTCTGTTTTTTTGTATCTATTGATTTAGAATTTAGATTTATGAGTATAAATAATATTTTACTTCTTTTTACTTCTTTATTATCAATGTACAAAGTTTCATATTGATACGACAAACTCCTTCGTGAGTTATGAAAAAGTTCTCATTAAAATCATTGCCAATAACTCGAGCCCAAAGCAAAATACCTAAATATTTCTTATATAGTGTACACAAACCGAGTTTGAAGTCGATCGGATGAAAAATAAAAATTACAAACTTTGACCCCCTAAGAAGGGTTGGTTTTATTTGGCAATTTCCTTTTGAAAACACCTGCCGAGCATTACTATAGTAGAGTTTGAACCTTAAAGAAAATTAAAATATATGAAAAATAGGCGGTGCGTATTTGAATAATGAGAAAACACAAACATTGAAAATTTATTCAAATACCCACCGCCTACTTTTATTTAAAATAAGAAAAATAAGAAAAGTAAGGAGCGTTACAGAATCAGTAAGGGTAAATATATATATGATCCACAGCTGATGTACTGTCAAATAACGCACTAATAAATTTAGAAAATCAGATCAATCTGTTTTCATGTTCCATATGCCACGAAAAATCTGAGATGTGAAATGAAAATTTCATGTGCCCAATGGAAATATTCACATGAGAGCGAGCAACTACTTACGAACGAACGAATATTCGCAAGTTTTGACAGTCCATTCACATGAAAAATGTTCTTGGTCGCCGCAGCTCGCGAATTTCAGCCATCAGTTTCTACTGACAACTTCTAATTTAAGGGTGGGTCTCCCTCAGCTACGAACTCTGTGCTCAAGTAAACGTGTTTACATGTATTAGTGCACAGAATTAAAAATAGCCGAGCACACCCTCCCTTACCAAGATCACAATTGTGACTGCAGAGTGCAGACTCGCTCAGCTCAATTAATAAAAATAATACAAAATTGTCTGCACAACAAAATAAATCAAAACAACCAAAGGGAAGGGAAAAGGACAAGCTGTGCTTGCTGTTGCTATTGCTCCTGTTGCTGCAAACGTTGTTTATCTAATACACTGAAACCAAAAGTGTGTGTGATATAGAATTTCCTAACGCACACTTATGAATATCGCCTTCGTCATCATAGCGACGTACAATCGCAATCGTAAGCACAAATCGAAATATTTTAATAATAATATCCAAAATCCATAATATGTATACAAATTTTCATTCCTGACCTTAGCTTTTATTTTTTGGCATTTTATGCTGGCTGTTTATAAAAACCTGTTAGGGCTAGTTTGTTATTATTGCTTTGTTTTGTGGGTTTGGGTTCCTTTTTAGTATATCTACATATTATATATTTATATAGAATATAAATCCTATCCAAAAACAAACGGATGGATGTATGGATGTAGGTATGGATTATCTAATTTAATAAAAAGTTTGTCCTGACTGATTGGGGACGCCTAGCCCAAATGGTAAGAGCCAAACTCAAGTTTCATCAAAGTTTATATAGGAAAATTCATATTTTCCATTCGATTAATGGATGGATATATGTACATATGTATGTCCTATATGTACTACTCCCAAATAGTGTTTGAAAAAAAAAATAATAATAGTTTTTGGCTTTTTTGGCATTTTTTTTTAATTATCCCCCTCCACCCTTTAGAAGAGAAAAATTACTTATTGTAATTATCTTCACTCTACAGAGATATGACCGAGGATATGACTATAATGAGATCAATTTTGTAGATATACGGCAGCATCATGCGGAAAAAAAACAAGTAAAAGTGTTATCATCGGCCTGGCCGATGCTTTGATACCCTCCACTGTATGGACTGTATATGTACACGCATGTGTCTAATATTGGTTTTGTATGGGAGGTACCAGAACTACTTGACCGACATAGCCCATTTTCAATACCAACCTGACGACAGTAAAAAGAAGTCTTCTCACAAAATTTCATTCGCCTATGTCGATTCGTTTGGACGCTATTGTGTTTTCAACAGACAGACAGACGGACATGGCTAAATCGATTCAGAATGTGATCCTGATTCAGAATAATATATACTTTATAGGGTCTCCGGTGAATCCTTCTCGGCGTTACAAATGTAATGACAAAGTGATAATGTACCTTCCTGTGGAGGGTATAAAAATAACATGAACGAAGCCGGGTGTGACTGCCATGCTAGTACGTAGATAGATATTGAGTATGTATTCATAACTAAATTTAATGTGCACTGCGCGAACTCGCCAAGCGCCCTTGCAAACATATACGAACTGCGATCTTAACACAATACGTCTGACTCACTTGACTGGTCATGCAAAACATTGACCAATCATTATGATTTATGAAAAGATGACCATTTCAATACCTATCACCAATAAAAGCGGATGTTGTGTATATATACTTATACTACACACAATAATTTTCAAAATATTAAAACACACAACCACTAATCTATTTTGAAAAGTTCGGCCGAAAATAGGGAACAGCAAAGCAATCAACCCCTTTCCTCATACAGTAGGTATTTTATTTACGATGACCCAAAATTGCATTTAGGTAGTTTGATTTGAACTCAACTCATAATAAAAAAAATCAGCATTCACCTCCCATCTCCCACTCCCATACATATTCTCAAATCTTCTCAAGCCCTCAATCCATATCAATCATCATTCATCATCCCTTAAAAATATTCCGCTCTCAATATAATTTTTCATTTTGATTTGATTTCCCTATCATATTCATAATTATGTTACGTACGTGTACCGTTTTGTAGGTAACGTCTACGATGATATTTATCCAATCTGCCTCTATGCCTCACAGTCACAATGCTCGATTGACTTCAAACAACAACAATAATATTATTAAGTAATTAGTATGTATCTATCAGAAAACCAAAAAAGGATCCAAACTTGTTTTCTCCATATCCCAGTGGCAACGAATGCGGCAAAACAACAATCTGCAAATTACAGACTCTCGCGAGAGAGCAAAATTATAGAGAAAACGATTAGCGCTGTGTCGGATATTTTGTGAACTACATTGCATATGTGAGCGTGAGCGTGAGTTCTGAAACAAAAATGAAACTGCTGTTAAATTGTTAACTTTTCAAAATGCAATTTTAACTATTTTATGAACCAAATCTTTAATTTGTATTCAATGAACAGATACATAAATGTTTGAATGTTATTCTGTTTTGAAAAGCTGACAAAAATACGTTCTGGTTGCTCTACAAACACTGTTTCCTTTTGGTCACCTTAATTTGCAGATTATAAAAGTTAAACTCAAAAAATCAAAATTCGAAGACGGTCACTAACTAATTTAACCCATTAACTATAAAATAAAATCATAAAAAAAATAAAAAAGTTCCATTTAGATATTGCCCCACCGGGGCGAAAAAAAAAACACCCAAAATATGACGTTTTTGGGACTTTATGGTACATAAAAGTCAAAAAATAAAAATTCTAAGACGGTCACTAACAGCGTCTATTTATTTACTGTCGAAAGCCGTTTACTGCAATCAATTATCTCTTAAGCCCTGCAAGCCCCATCGGGGCGAAAAATCATATACCCTCGAACACCCAGCCTTAAGGTTAAGTTCGAACGAATGTTTTATTCGATAGTTTGTAGAACGCGTTTTAATGTTGTGGATTGCGAATAAACTTTAACAATTTGCACCAACGGTGCTTTCGTTCGCGGCCAAAAGTTTGGAATTCAAAGTTTTGTTGTTTAAACTGTTTTTAAACTTAATCTCTTCTCTTTAATATAAAACAAAGTGGAAAAAACTATTTCCCTCTGTCGCCCGTAATTTTTAACCGATTTTGTTGCTTTTTTTTTTAAATGTCGGTAATTACGGTGATTGGGTGATAGATTAAACAAATTCAAAATCGGATAAAGGGGCGTGGCACCTCCCATACAAAAAAACATTCAAATTCGTATATTTCGAAAACCACCAAATAGATTGAGCTCAAACTTACAGGTAATCTTGCGTATTGGCCGTGGAGTGCTCCTGTGAAGATTGGTCAAAATTGGACAAAGGGGCGTGGCACCTCCCATACAAAAAAACACATTCAAAATCGTATATTTCGAAAACCACCGAATCGATTGAGATCAAACTTACAGATAATCTTAGGTATTAGCCGTAGAGTGCTCTTGTGAAGATAGGGCAAAATCAGACAAAGGGGCGTGGCACCGTTAATAAAAAAGCTAGTTTTTTTTATACATTTTGATGGGATAATTAATTATCCTACTGTTGGAATAGTAAAATGTGCAAGCGCTGACATTTAATTAAAAGGAAAAATTGCTATGATATTAGAACACTGTCCAACAATAAGATGGTTTAAATAATAATCACTTTATAAAACCAAAAAATATGGTTTCAAATAATACCATCTAAATTTTGTAGAATTGTTAAAATAAAAAAAAAAAAAACAAAAAACTAAACAAAAACTAAAATGTCACAATGCTGTTTTTGTATTTGTTTTTGTTAAATATGACAGCGCACGCTCTTCTTTTATTTTCGAATTTGAACATCGAATCGCTCTTAACTAAGGAATGGTTGGGACCGCTAATTAGTCAGTCCTAAGTCTTTTTACGAAGCTCTTAAGGTTTGGTCAGTGAATACAGGCCTAATGCTTTTATAAAATAGGACACAGGACAGTGTTAAGTACTGAACAAACTATTAAACCTATATGCATATTTCGATAAGAGAACGTACTGAAATAATGTTGGCCAACCAAAAGAGCTGTTTAAAATATCTGGTAGTTTGGTCCATCGAAATTGAGATTACTTTAAAATATAATCAATGAATTTTGACAAACTGCGCCAAGAAATGGTGAATATTTTCGTTTTCATTTCTGGTGCAGATGAGAGTACCCCTATGCCTATCCTAATTCGACTTTCTATGTGATACGAAATAATTGTTTTCCAATAATTGATGTAGGTAAAAAAAAATAAAAAATAAATAGGTGGCGCAACAGGCGGGTGACACCCAAGGCCTAGCTTCTCGCAACCATTCGTTTTGTGTATGAGTTTCTATTTTTGGGACGAATGGAAGGGACCTACAATTTTATGCCGAGTCCGAACGGCTGAATTGAGAAGCTTTTTCATGACAGTCATACTCTCGGATGTTTGTCAGACGTTCGCGAGAGGTGGCGCAGTAGAAAAAACTTTAAGATGTAATTTGTGTTTTTCCGGGGATCGAACCTGGGATCCCTCGCACAGTAGTCCAGCACACTAACCATTTGTTAATATGTACTTTCGTTCACCAATTCTGGGATTCATATCAGGAAACTTTTTACTGAACACCTCGATGTTAGATTATGTTAAATCCAAGCCTGCACCCTAGGAGAGGACAACTTGATTCCATTTCTTAAAGCGAATGGTTCGAATTCGAAGAAGAGTCGCCATCGTCATCTTATGCAACATATTTTTCTCCGCATAACTGTTGAAGATTTTGGTTGCACATATAATCATGCCTCTATAAGGTACATATGTATAGACGGAAAACTAATTGGTTGTCAAAAAAAAAAGCGCTTAAAAAAAGAATAGTTGAACACCTTCGAAGTCAAATGGTAAGTAATCGAAAGCTTGAACCCGATAGCACATACAGGTTTTAATAAGTGTTAAGATATTACATCTATGTGCTGATTACCGAAAAATGTTGGCCATAAGAAACCCAAAGCAGCCTTAGCTCCAATGCATGTTTCTTTTGCATGTCACATTACTAATTAGGAGCACTTAAAAACTGACAACTTCAATGCGTTTACCTTGAAGAAACCAGTTCGCTTTGGCCAGTGCGAAGATAATGTGATTCAAATGTCATAACCTAAGTTTAGACATTTACATGTATAAGCTCTATAAGCTGCAAGATTGTAGCCTATTGACTTGCAATTACAAGACACTACGATTGTCAGCTACCATAACAAGATCGGTAGTGTATAGGAAAACTTTAGTATTGATTTTTGGAAACATAAAATTAGAAAACTAACTTGGACTTGAAATACACCCTTGTGGTACACCTGAAGATGCATCAAACCAGTTGGATATCTTTACCCATACACCGCTGCTCTAGTTGAGGCAAATAGATTTGCATAAGACGATAACATTTTCTTACATAGCTAATCCCATTGTAGATCATTTTATTAGGGCATTTCTATTCATGATATTAAATGATGCTTTTAAATCCAAATTCGAACTTCTTTTCAATACTAGTAATGGGGATTATGTAATTGATCGTAGAAAATCCCGCACGGAAACTATGTCGAAAGAAACTAGTCCACTATTACTTTTACTTTCACGCCAATTTACAAGTTCTCATAGAGACTACTAACAAAATTCAATAAATATGGTCCAAATCGATACCCGAATTTTGTATCCAATAACAAGTAGAAAGGCCCTACTGACTGAGGTCAGCAAGTCTATTTTATTTAGCTCAATAATTCATTCCACTCTTTTATATGCTGTACCAGTTGGGATATCTTCTCTATACAGGGCGTTCATTTAAGTGGTATAATCCTTTAAGGGATTTTGTACCTATAATAGTTTAGGGTACTGGTCTCGCCCACCCGGGCTTGGCTTGCTAAACTCATAAGCGCGAGTGTTGAACACGAACAACACTAAATGCTCTGTCGGAAAGACTGACTGAACGAGTCTCAGAAGTCTTACATGAGCTCCTCAGACGTACGGCGGCGGATGAAATTACTAGACTGAATCAACGGTGTCGTCAACAGTCAAGATGACAGTTACCTTTCATGAGCTACTTCGACATATTTGGAGCTGAGGTCAGTGAGGATTTTTCAGGACTAGTCAGGTTCCTGAAACAGAGATGGTGGCGGATGAACCCTATATGGGCCAACGGCAGCTCTCACATCCCCGAAGTGGGTTTCTGACACCGGAGGGATCCGGCCTAACAAATGGCCTGGCCCTTCAGGTTGGGGGTTGTACGCCGGGGTAACTGCCCGGCTACGGAAAACGTACCTGGTTACGAAGCAACAACAAGCCTCGGATACGGATGATTTTACTGTTGACGAACCTGGCCAACGAATAAATGACAATGAATTTCGGATCTGCATGTGGAATGTGAGGTCCCTTAACAGACCGCGTGCAGTCGAACAACTTGCCGAGGCCCTGAATTACTATAAAGTAGACCTAGCCGCCATCCAAGAAGTACGATGGTATGGACCGGGCAAAAAGAGGATGAAGAACTGCGACATATATTATGGCGACTGCTATCGGGCACAAAAACAGCGCTTATTTGGATGTGGATTCCTCGTTGGAGGCATACTTAGGCAAGAAGTCTTAAGTTTCAAGTATATAAACGAACGCCTCACGACAATACGCATCAAGGCTAAATTCGCCAACATTAGCGCCCATGCCCCCACGGAGGAGAAAGACGCCGACACCAAAGAAAGATTCTAAGACCTCTTAGACAAGATGCCCTGACTATGGCATTAAAATCGTCCTAGGTGATTTTAATGCAAAGATATTAAGATAGCATACACGACACTACCTCCGATAACGGATTTAGGCGGCTGATCGACTTCGCGGCGATATTCACAAAGGCACATGGAGATCTCCCGATCAATCAATCGTCAGCCAGATTGACCACATTGCGATCCTCCAGTATTATGGATGTCAACACTACCTTGTTGTAGCCAAGGTATGCCTTCGGATATCCCGAACACCGCCAAGACAAGTTAATGCTGTGAGGATGTTTGACGTCGGACGGCTAAAATCGCAAGAGATTACCAGATCCTTCTCCGATTGAGTCTCTCTCAATCTCACAAGAAGGTCTATGCAGCCAGCATCAAGTATTGAAGACCAGTGGCAACATTGCCAAAAAGCCACTAGAGCTGCTCGTGAGCTCTACGCGAAGAAAAGAAGAGACGAACACCGGCTTCTTCAGGAGAAAAAAGAAAGAGCACGAGAAGCGCGCGATCGAGGAAATAGAGAGATGCTACAGCAGGAATGAGATTCGGAAGTTTTACCAAAGGGTAAAAAGAACCTGCCAAGGCTACAGAGCCCGAACCGAAGCCTGCAAGGACGAACAAGGGAACATCATAGTAGAATCGCAGTCGATGCTGAGGATATGGAAGAACTACTTCTGCAGACTGTTTAACGGCGATGACGAACTAAATCCCGCTGTCAGGCAGAATGATAACCATTCAACCTGGACGACGAAGACCAATAATTCCATCCACCCGACCTGGACATAGTGAAGATAGCCATATCTAAGCTTAAGTCCAACAAAGCCGCTGGAGCAGATGGCCTAACCGCAGAGCTTTTCAAAGCGGCAGGCGATCACTTGGTTAGGAGCATCTGTAAAATATGGTCGGAAGAAAGTATGCTCGATGAATTGAACCTCAACATTGTCTGTCCGATCCTCAAGAAAGGAGACCCTCTTAACTGCGCCAACTACAGAGGTGTGTGTACGCCTGAAGCCTTTCGTCAAAAACCTGATTGGTCCCTATCAGTGTGGCTTCAGGCCAGGAAAGTCTACCATCGACCAAATATTCACACTGCGGCAGATCTTGGAGAAAACCCAGGAAGTCCAAATCGATACCCACCACCTTTTCATCGATTTTAAGGCCGTCTATGACAGCATTTATAGAGACGAGCTATACAGAGCAATGTCTAGTTTTGGCATCCCTGCCAAACTCGTCCGGTTGTGCAGGATGACAGTGGAGAATGCACGCTGCTCCATCAAGGTCGGTAAAGAACTCACCGAGACCTTCGATGTCAAAAAAGGATTTAGACAAGGCGATGCGCAGTCATGTGACTTCTTCAACATCGTTCTTGAAAGAATAGTGCAAAACTCAAACGCTAACACCAGAGGCACTATACCTTTCATAAGTCCGTCCATCTACTCGCCTACGCCGATGACATCGACATAATCGGCAGAACGCAGCGTGATGTCACTGGCGCGTTCGTGAGCATTGAGACGGAGGCGGCAAAGATGGGTTTGGCGGTCAATGAGGGCAAGACAAAGTATATGCTGTCATCAAGAAAGGACACCCAACACCGACATGTCTTGGACAGAATGTCACTATAGACAGATATAACTTTGAGGTGGTAAAGGACTTTGTCTAGTCTATACCTATAGGCTCCGCTATGAACTCAGACAATGACACCAGCGCTGAAATTAAGAAGAATAACTCTTGCCAATCGCTGTTTCTTTGGGCTAAGAAAACAATTGAGTAGCAAAGCCCTCTCTCGAACAACTAAAGTGACCCTTTATAGAACCTTAATCATCCCAGTCCTACTTTATGGTGCAGAGGCATGGACTCTATCAAAAGCGGATGAGCTTACTCTTGGTTGCTTCCAGAGGAAAATTCTTCGAGTAATTTTCGGTCCCGTCTACATAGACGGTGAATGGAGGAGGAGATACAACGACAAACTGTACGGGCTGTACAGCGACAGTGACCTAGCCAGATGATTGAAGGTCCAACGACCTTCGCACAGAAATGGAAGGGGACCCTCAACCACCTTTGAGTGTGCAACTGAAGGCAGTTAATCAAAGACCGCTGGAGAGACGTATTGATGGAGGCCCAGTTCCTATATGTTACTAAGTAAGTAATGATTTGTACAAAACTGAATAAGTATATTAAAGTTATTATGACAAGGGGAAAACCCAGTTTTTTGCTTGTAATTAGGTAGGTTCCAAGTTTACTTTTGATCCAAATTGGCTAATTTGTAATTTCATAAACACCACGATACATTTTTATCAAATAATTAAATCAGCGCATACACATTACAATCAAGCCTTGAAAAAACAAGTACATTAAGAGAAAGAACAAGACAGGGAGCCAAGGCAGATATACTACTTCAAGGCAAAAAAATATACACAACACAAACGTTTTAGCTGAAAAGTACAGGTGCGACTAAAGTCAAACTAGTAGTGGATTCTAACCCAAAGTTTAATTAAAAAAATGCACATGGAGTGGACAACTGATATCATACCCTTACCTAAATGTTTACCAACAAAAATATGCAACAGCCATCTTCATCTCATACATACAGATACAAGTTCTGGTCATAAACTTGTTTAGCATGCTTAAATGTAATCAATCCTTATTCTAATGTTTTGCTTGTAATACATGCACAATCCAGATGAATACAAAATTCTGCAGTACAAGGTGTGTACGTTACATCTTGAGTCTTGAAGTGCAGTGCGCACAGCATCATGTTGGGAAAAAAGAAAGTTCAGATAATCTCTCCAATTTTCTTTTTTTCTTCTTCTGCTGCTTTAGAAAGGTGAATTTCAACTCTGCGTTGAGTTTTTGTATCTTGCTGCAACTGCTGTTATAGTTTATGCCAGTGGAAACGAATCATGATTAACATTGATACGGGGAAATCGCAAAACTAAATGCAACCGACTTGTTATGTTGAGATGAAGTTCTATAGCATCTTGTGTTAAATGGGAGTCAAGGCCATTGCTTTATAGTTTCCTTGTTTTTTGATCTAAGTTTGTCTGCAAGTACAATTTAATTGTAATAGATTATAGAATATTCTTATCATCATCATCCAAGTCGAGGGTGTGGGATGATCAAATTTGCCATCCTTAACCATTGATCTTCCGCCACCAGATCTATATCAACAGGGACAAGTCTCATAGAGGTAAGAGGAGGGAGGTTAAACTTCATTCTAGCACCGTATTTTAGACAGGATGCCAGCCTGATGCCACCAACTCCATAGCATGTCTTAGAATCCGTTGGGGTTGGTGATTTGCGTTTAAAGTGATCAAACCTCCGAAGCATGGACCTCTTCTTCCGGACAAGTAGCTGCTCGGTATTCAGTACCTGATGTATTCTATAGTGTTCCTTATACGATCTCAGTACTCAAATCTCATGACCATCGGATCTAACTGACTCAAAATGTACCCAGACTGACCAAATCCGAAAGAAAAGTCAGCATAGCTCCTTTGATCTCTTTGTTTGTAGGTACGTCTACGTATGTATGTTGTAACCTGGCCAAATCTTCCTGAAAATGACCCAATTTCTCTTAATGTAATCTAGAGGGGAATAGACTTCTTACGCAGATGATACGCAAAGAGCAGTGAAGCGCGTCTATAGTGAATTCTTCTGCATCCCCGTTTCTGTCTCTATTTTCATATGAACAGGGACCCAGATGAGAAGAATCTTAAACGGCCAAGTGTCTCCGTGCAGCCGAACTTAGATATAGCCTCAGTAGGATCGATGGCAAAAATCGCGGGCTGGGTGCCGATGAATTTACTAATTTTTTGTTTTGGCATAACATTTACATATAGGAACAGCTAATATGCCCCCTGATTGTTAGAACTTGTGCTTGAAGGAATTGGGTAAGCTGATGGATTTGAATAAATTTAGTTCTGCTTAAAAGCTTTTCGCTTCCACTCAACGGGCCATTCTAGAGCCACCTATGGCAACGAACCAAAGTGGCCTAGTTGTTAATTTTTGCAAAAAAGTGTGTGAATTAAAGCCCTCAAGAAGTAATAAAATCTCACGAACTTGGAGCTTTCTTGCCAACCATTACAATCTTGTTAACACCGCATCTAGTTTGAATGGATCGAGTGGATTTGGATTGGTCTCACTCCATATGCAGAAATTATGATGCTATTAACAAGAAAGAACTATCTGTCTATACGAACAAGATGTTAAGTTTACGAGAAGAGGGGCAACTTGATAGGCATGTGCTAATGCTGGTGTAGAAATTAAGCCATTTCAGTGATCAGAAAATGACAGTACCTACTCTGGATAAAGTCATATAAAGGTTGTTAAAATT
Source organism: Cheilosia soror (assembly GCA_949372485.1). Lineage (NCBI taxonomy): Eukaryota > Metazoa > Arthropoda > Insecta > Diptera > Syrphidae > Cheilosia > Cheilosia soror. The sequence continues at coordinate 39,425,646 of OX443563.1, forward strand.
TTGTAAGCACAGTGTTCAAATACACTTTGGCCACATTTTGATACAAAAAAAGAGGAAACTCAGGTTAAAATCTTATTAGGACACTGCGTTCCGAGAAACACACCAAGAGACTCAGACTGGCAGATACGAATACACGTATATATTCTGCTGTGACCAACAAACTGAAAAGGATTGTTGAAATTAAATCCTTGCCATACTCAATTTATCTGAAAATGTTGTGAAAGATTATAATGATGCGTTAGAAAGAGCACAAATGTGCGAAGCAGAAAATGGCTACAAGCTACGAAAAGTAAGGAAGACGGCTTGGGTGAATAAAATAAAATAAATTTCAAACATGAAATTTCTTTTTGCTCCACCCTGTATAAAAAGCTGCTTAGATTATGATAGAAAACGTTTTTTTTTTTTATTTTTATTTGCCCAAAGACATACTTTTCTTGGCAAATGCAAATTTATAACGCTCCAACGGCACCCGGAGATGTTTGCAGATGAGTTTTTAGAGTGCAAGGGTTTAGGTTTTTAACTTGACATTTTGAATGCAATTAGTTTCCTAGGGATAACGGTAGTCTCGTTTTGTCATCTTGTGTTCTATGAGGAGCGTTCCTCACGCCTTTTGGGCGGATCACGTAACTTTACACTTTTGGAAGTGGCAGAACGTCTTCGCATCGAATTTATACAGTTTAGATGTTAGAAATGATAAGAATAAATTTGGCACAATAAGGTTATGTGCATTGACATATTATATATGGGCCGCTAGTGAAATGTCAGTTAATACAAATTTTTCCCAGAAAATGACGCCAACATTAGCGCTCTTGGTTCGGAGGGAAAAATAAGTGAAACAAAATGACAAACCATCTTGGATTTCTCCATAGAATGCTATAGGGACACCTATTGGGCGTCTGTGAATTTACCACGTAAAACGTTTTCCACAAAACCACCAGCTCTCTTGGTTCGGAGGGGAACAAATTGGAAACTCGAACTTTTTTGAAGTGACATCTATTGAAAAACTATGAATGAGGCATTTAATATTTTTGACTTGTCTATGAACATACAAATTTTCAAGTACATAAATCTAACCTTACTCCTACCCAATTCTCACCACCCTATGGCCTAATTTGGCCACACGTCTACAAATCTGAAAACAATCATGAAAATCGGACGGATGGTTCTCGAGTTCTCTCTATTTCGACGAATAGTTATTTTAACACATGTCGGATGAGAATTGGAGTAGGGATATTCCTTTCTTTGAACAGTGTATTACTCCGAATGCAAATAAATCAGAAGTAACTTACAAATGCGATCAAATTGGTTCTGTAAATCTGGATCTGGACAAAATCTCGAAAATCTGGACAAACAGCTCATCCACGTACCCAAGAAAATAGCATCACAAAATAAAATGCACCTTTGTGGAGTCGCATCGCAGTCAATTCAAAAATAAAATGCCAGCAAAACCCACTCGTATAATTATGCTTTGTACTTGAAATGAGCTAAGAGGGAATTTTGGTTCATTGAAACTTTACTTTTATTTTCTTGTTTAAAACTTCAGGAAAAGAGTTTTTTTTTCGCTAAGCTTTACACTTTATTAAACGAACCCATTTATTTTATACACATGAAAAGGAGACCTCTTTTTTTTGGAATAACTAATAAAGTCTGACTGACCTAGGTGATAAAAGCTGTATGTGTCGACCTGATTAAAGTCTATTGAACTATAAGTTAGAAAAAAATTTTAGGCTAGGACGTACTCCACTTTTTTTTATAAAGTTTTTGATACTGATGCAGACGACTTCATTTTGCTTATAGGTAGTATTCTAACCCTGTAAGGAATCCAATGCTAGGTTTCTGATATCATGTCTGCTATGGGCATTGTAATAGAATAGCTCATTTGGACGGCCTTAAATCTGAAATATTCTTGCAATAAGAGATATATTTTTTGTGTTCCCAGCTTGGTATGGACTACTTTATAGCCGATTTGGCGGTATAGCAGAAAGGTTCCGGTCCCGTGAAAGGATTTCTAAGCTTATTCTGACCAATTCGCCGGCTTTTTCGTTTCCTCCAAAGCCCATAAATTTGGTTCTATTCCCGATTAAAGGGCGTAGAAACAGTGTAAGTGTATGTGTAATACTGATTTGGAGTGAATGATAGGTGAGTTAAGGAACTTTATAGATGCTTGGATGTGGTTGGAGCATTCTTGAATGGCGTGGAGCTTTGCCTGGAATACACTAGGGTTTTTCTTTGTAGTTATTGAAACTGTTCACGTAGCCTACTTGACAGCATATAAAGCCGAACAGTTCGAGTAATAGTAGATCATAAACTAACATCAAAACTACTACAAGATCTATCGCATATTTTTTTGGCCACAGGGCAAGCAAAGTTTGGATTTCCTGTTGGTTTTTTTTAATCATATGTTATTTTGACACTGACATACGAGCTGCGTTAAAAAAATTGTCAGAAACTCAATACATGTTATTGTTATATATTCTCGGTAACGAAATGAATCGATTGACACTTGACTCTGTGTTGCCAAAATAGTGAGGATTTTAAATAAGAACTTCGGCCGAAATAGTGCATGAGTTGCTTAGCATCAGTGCTTAGCCATCATAAAGCTGCGATTTGACGCCGTTTGACTTTTTTTTTAAGATCGATACTATGCAAACAATACAGAGACGTTTAGGTAATCAAGAACAGGTAAAGCTATTCGTGAAATCCGTTGGGAATGTATTTAAAAATTGGGTTGACAGGGTGGTCCAAATATCTCCGCCTGCTGTTGAAGATATCCCCATCCGAAGAAAAGTTAAAAAAAAAAAAAAAAATGTTTCTTATAACTTCTACCATCAACTACAGGTACATATGGAAAATATATTTAGCAAGTCCTCCAAAACCCCGCCGACCTGATTTATTTTTGTGGGTTTATTGCAAGCAAGAAGTGTGTAAAGTGAAACCGACCAATTTAAATGATTTGAATCAATTCGCAAACAAATTTAGGCGATTCTCGGAGCAACCCTCCAGATATTTCAGGGGCAATGTATTGTTGCCGGCTCTTCAGGGAAACAAGTAAGCCCTCTAACCCCTGCATTATAAAAAGTGATACACCTTACACAAAATTGATTCATTTTAAGCACATTTTTGAACATCAAAGTCCGTCACAAAAAAAAAAAACACCTGTATACAATAAAATTGCTAATTAAATGTTCGATCATACATTAAAAGTAGAATATCTCATCGGAATTATTTAAGAGACGAATATTTTGCAATGTGAATTAACAGTCGACAATACTTTGTCACTTAGCGTGACTCTCTTATAGAAACACATGTTGCACTAATTTTGTGGAAAAAAGTTACAAAACCTAAACAAACATTTCCATAGTCGTACAATTTGTTTTCAAAATCATTTGGCCATCATTATGTAGAAGAGGAGGTGCAGCATAAGTAGCAATAGCAAGCAATGAATACTTACCATCCATTTGAGGCAATCCAAACAACCCATTTGGGAAGCGGCATGAATCGGTGCCATTCCATCGCGAGCACGCACATAGAGAGATCCGCCAGCTTCAAGCACCAAAAATTTTAAAACTTCTAAGTGTCCTTCTTGTGCTGCTAAGTAGACTGGTGTGACATCGTTATCCATTTGAGTATTAGCACTGCAACAAAAAAAAACATTTAAATGCAACAGTTAATGGTAAAGTGATTGTGAAATGAAAATGATATACCAAATCAAAAGTAAATAATGAGCAAGTCTACGATAAGACAACTTGAGGCTGAGAAATGGAAGGTTTGCTATCCACCGTATTGTAATATAAGTGTGATTTTATGCAATATAGTATGTGTAAATTAAGTACTTAATATATTCGTATAAGTAATACCAGTTTTTGATGTTAAGAGCGACCAGAAAAGAAATTTTTTTTTCAGCAAATATTTTCAGACAGTGATATAACAATTACAGTACTGATATTTGTTTTGTATATGTGGTTGTTTTGGTGCTGGTATGAGTATAAAAGTCCATAAAGGTTTGTTTGATTTCCTATTTCATTTTATTTGCAATTTTTGGTAGAAATTTTAATGGTTACTAGATAACCTGGTCAGCTTCGAACCACATGAAATTGATGAGTTGATAGATTTCAGACGATATTCCTAATGTCCATTCATTAAATGTCAATGCTAAAACTACTATAAATTCGAAGATATGGTAGTTTTAATAACTTTTTTGTAGGGTTGCTGCCACGCCCCGTTTTTCAATCCCACCCATTTACTTCGCGCAGTGTTTTGTTTGGACAATGTACATCAATGTTTACAATTTTACAACACTTTAGCTCTCATAGAAGCGTTTTGAAATGTTTTTTTTTGTATGGGAGGCGCCACGCCCCTTTGTCGAATTTTCACCAATCTTCATAGGAACACTCCTGCGCCAATACCTAAGGTTGTCCGAAAATTCGAGCTCAATCTGTTCGGTGGTTTTTGGGATATACGATTTTGAATGTTTTTTTGGTGTATGGGCGGTGCCACGCCTCTAAAATTCATGAACCTATATAAATACAATGCCTTGGCATTGACGTCAGCTTTCATGGAAATTTCCAGAAACAAAATCGAACAGAGAACATCAATTGCAAACAAAATATGTACAACTTATTTTTATATAGATTTGATCTCCCCGTGGTAGGCACTGGCTACTTGTCTTGCGTACCCGGACTCGACTTGTTAAACTTAAAAGCGCTACTTTTATAAACACGAAAAAAAATAGCAAAAGTACATAAATGATGTGCTGTCGGAATTTATTGGCTGAATGGGCCTTATAGAAGTTTAATATGAGCCCCTCAGAGGTTGATGTACGGTGGCTACATCAACTGTGTCGTCAATGGTCAAGATGACAGATAGGAGTACCTTACGTAATGTACTCTTACATATTTGGAGCTGAGATCATTGCAGATTTTTCAGCACTAGTCAGGGTTCTGTAATATAGACGGTGGCGAATGAACCCATTATGAATCAACGGGGACAGGCCAAAGTTAGGGTCTGGACCCTCGGCCGTATTTCATAAAAATTGACAACTACAATTTGTAAACTGACAATTCGAAAATTGTAAAATTTATGTTTTATAAATAATTAGACAATTTTGTAAAACTTTCGAAAATTAAATTAAAATTCGACAGAAAAATATATATTTACAATTTTGTCAATTAGATACTGATAATTCCGACAGACGTTTAAGTTTCGGTCAAGTATTGATAGCGAAGTGACAAGAACGATTTAAAATGCTAGATATAATATTTCTTTAAGTAACTGTGATGTGATGGAGGATCTCAAATGCAATTTCATGTAGTACGCACTTGACACTTAAAAAAAATGTGCACGACTGGGTCGCACATAACTTTCTCGTTTATTGCGAATCTCGCAGAATCTCAAAGACATTTCAGCAAATTTTACGTTTAAAATGATACCCACTCAAGGTGTAATTAATAACGTAATACATTTCATTCATTCATTCGTTTTCATTCATTTTCAATGGTCCGCTTGTCCATTAAGTGGGTCACGGGTGTAGGTTGCTCAAGTGGACCCTCCATAGCTCTCGATCCTCCGCCATCGACTCTAAATCATCAAGGGCAATCCCCATACGGGTAGAGGAGAGATTATGAATTTGATCTAACCATCTCATCCTGGGTCTACCTAGGGGACGCCTGCCCGATGGTACGGATTCCATAGCACGTCGTGGAATCCTGGTAGGGGACATGCGTTTAACATGCCCAAACCACCGAAGCATGGATCGCTCCGTCCGGAGAAGAAGCTGCTCGACATTGAGTTCCTCACGTATTCTAGTATTTCTAATGCGATCTCTACGGGTCACACCAGCAATACAACGGAGAAATCTCATTTCGGCAGCCTGTATTCGCGATCTTATTCTTTCGGTCATTACCCAAACCTCATGACCATAGGTAAGAGTTGGAACAAACACCGAATTAAAGACTGACAACTTAGCTCTGACACCAAGTTCAGTCCTCCTAATAACAGAATGACCAAGCTGTCTCAAAATCGATCCAGCCTGACCAATCCTACAGGAAAACTCGGCATTGCTCCTTCCATCACTCGTGAATAAGACCCCGAGATACTTAAACTTCTCCACCTGTTTCAATGGGACTCCACTAACATGCAGAGTGCATTGAACAGGCGTTCTGGAGACGACCATCACTTCAGATTTGTTCACATTTACTTTCATCTCAGCTTCAACACAAACGGCTACAAACCGTGTCGAGTGCGCGCTGAAGTTCAGTCTGAGAGGACCCAAGGATGTAACGTAATACATACTATACATAAACATAAACATACGTAACGTATTAACTAGAACACTTTATTGCTTTCAAATTTCAAGTAGGCGATGAATTTCAAAATTGCTCCTGAAGTTTTGGCCTTTACTATACCGTGTGTGAATACAGATCGGGATTTGGGTAATCATTTTTGAGAAATATTCATAAAATGGCTGTATTCGAGTTTTCTGAGAAAAACTAGGTACGTGATCAGGTTTAGATGGCTTATGTTGTCTTAATTATGTATTTTGATCAAAATCGTTGTAGCGGTTTTTTGTAAAATTATGCTGACAAATGTTACAATTTTGTATTAGAAAAGCACTGTTATTAAACTGTTTTGCAAAAACTAAGTCCGTCGTATTCTTCAGGATATAAACCTTACCTAGCAGTTACATTTTCATCCAAATCGGAAATGGCGTTTTCGAGATATGAGCAGTTTTTTAAAGTACTATTATTAGAGATTTGGGGCGATATCAAAGGACGCAGTCTTTTTAAAGAAAACTGAGTTTACTATCAAGTGAAGATTTAAGAATGACAATAGTACCTTAAAAATACGATATTTTTCCTAAATCGTTTTTACCGTTTTCGAGAAAAGGCCAATTTTGTTGCTGGACTTTTTAGCGAAAAACTGAGTATGCAGTCATGTTAAGCATGCGTACATTAACTCAACTATCAATTTTGATTCAAATCGTTAGAGCCGTTTTCGAAAAAATCTAAATTTAGACATATTTCGTAATATTTCGTAAAATTTTTATATGGAAAGTACCGTTAATATTGGGACTAGAATAAAACAGAAAAAAAAACGCCTCCTAGGGGGAAGCCCACAAACTCTAAATACGAAGTTTGAAACAAATCCAACCAAGCGTTTAGATTCCCCAGGGGTGGGACAGACAGACATACGGACGGACAGAATTGCGAGATCCCCTTTTTTGAGTTCCCCTATCATCGTAATATCAGAATATATATATTATTTATAGCTTATAAAATTGGTGAGCAACTAAATCTAAACAGTGTCCCACAACAAGGAATCACTTGGTGATAAGGTAGACCTCTATACGACAAACTGACATTTATGTCAAATGACAATATTTTATGAAATGAAAATAGTCAGTAAAAGTGCTACTAATTTGTAGAACTGGCAACTGCCAATGTTTATTAAAAAGGACCCAAGGTTTGAGGGAATTTGTGTAAAGGTTGGGTAGGTAAGTCCCCGGGAACTAAGTCCACTGAGGGACTCAGTTTCCACCTAGTGGGAAATAAAACCACTTTCCTGAAGTGGACTTGGTTCGTATGTAAGGTGGGTACTGAGTCCACTTTCTTATGGGAACTTAGTACACATTCAATAGTTTAATACGTATGGGGGGCAGCATGCCCTCTGCTTGGGCTTGGGATTACTGTCAGATTTGCATTATGCTCGAAATTGGGTATATTGAAAGGGAAATAAAACCACTCATAGCTTCCGGAATTTATTTCCCACCTTACATGGGAACTAAGTCCACTTCACGAAAGTGGTTTTATTTCCCACTAGGTGGGACTTATTTCCCTGCACCATTTACGTCTACTCAACCTTATGGGCCTTTTTCAAAATACACGCGTGGTAAAGAGGTTATGACTACTCTTATATTGTAATGTGATGTAAAGAGCACTGGCATTCAGAACATTTGAATAGAAATTGTGATAGAAGACTATAACATATTGTTTTTAAATTTCTGTAAATTTTGCTAAGAATGTTAGAGTTAGGCAAAGCATCCGGGAATAAGGCACTAAACAAAAAATTAAACAACCTCCCAAAATATGAGTACAGTACAACTAAACCCATTTAGAATTAATTTCAATTTTTCAATTGCGGTCTTAAATTATAAAATGACAATAAGATATAGCCCTAGTGACATCAGGCCGCAAAAATGATTTAAGGCGTTTATTAATTTTTCTAAATTTGCTTGAGCATAACAGTAATAAAATTGTAAGAAAATTAGCTAATCGAGTAGTCAGGATAGGGTTTTGTAATAAATTTAACGAAACTCAGGTTTGCGTATCAATAACCGAATGAAATTACTCAAAAATAAGTCATTTTGTCATTCGAAAGAGTTTGGGAAAGTTTGTACATTAAATTGCATGCTTTCAGAATAATTTCTACCTTTGGAGGACTCTATATAGTGAGAGATATTATGACCTTTATATTCCTCTTGATTTTCAGTTCTTTATAAAATTGTGAAACAATTTCTTATATTTGTTCAGAGATGTAGAGTTTTTTTTCTATTCGTCGGTCATAATAATTAATCTAATTTTGATATGGGTCGGTTCAAACACACTGAAGCGCCATTTAGAGATCACAACTCACGAGGCACGACGCCTGTAATTTAAAAGAGAAATATAGAAGTGACATTCAAGACCATATAGAAGTGACATTCAAGACCATCTTGTAGAAGACGTCAATGATACATATTATTAAAATCTTGAGATGTCCGAGATATTATCGAAGAACAGATAGCCTAGTGCGCGATGTCTAGTTTTAGCGCCGGACATCAGCAAATAAATTGAAATGAATGAATGAATCATGAATGTTTCACCTTTATTAGCGTTCCCGCAGCTTCGACAGTGGGTAGCTTTTTTAGATGAAAGCCTATTTAAGACTGGTACAAATGCCCGTTAGTGTTCTGGAAATGAGGCTCTTTTATACGTTAGATTTGTTCACTTAGCCTGCGCTTCATGTATCGTAAAGGGGGTAGATTTTCTTTGCAGATGATATATGACATAATATCGAAACCGCATCTGACCAATCTTTTTTTTTCTCTGACTGACCTCTCTGATTGACCCTTATCAGCGTGGATTTAAGGTCCGGTCATTTCACAACTGACAAATCTTGCATGAAATGGACATGTCTGTCCATCTGTTTGTCTGTTCAAAATTCCTCTCAGTTGTTTCATTCATTCATTATGCATGCAGTTTTTTTTTAATGTGTGCTCTTTGTTTATTATTATTATTGCTAATCGGGGCGGGGGATTTGCAAAGAAAATTCTTACTCGCATTTTTAGGGGGTAGAACAACTGAAATGTAAGCTGACATTCAGATTGATGACGCTAGGCAAACTATATGCTCTAACTATGTATCTGTATCTGTATAATATGAACTAACACTACATAAGGTAGAAATATTGCACCGTACAAAATGGTGTTCCGGCACTGGACCCAAAAAGTATGGTTTGGTACACCTACGCGACGCACGGTTCGAAAATGGAATGTGGAGTTGGTGGTCGTGTCTTTGAACCCAACACTAAAGTCTCGATACCTATGGGAATGTATCTCACGGTTTTTCAGACAGAAGTCCATGGCATTGAGATCTGCGCTGTTTTAAACTCCAAAAAGAGAATTAAAGGCGCCAAAATACAAATTTTCTCTGATAGTCAAGTGGTCTTACCAGCTTTATCGTCTAATACAAAGGACTCAAAACAGTAAAGTGCTGCTGTAAATACAACATGATCAAACATAGATAAGTACCTGTCCATCAAGGTATTGCGAGCAACGAATAGGCGGAGCAACTATCTAGGGCTGGATCTGAATCCGCGTTCAATGGACCAGAACCTTATTATAGAGTCAGTTGATTAACGATTGGGAGTAACAACTTCGTCTAAACCGCTGGGAAAATGTCCCGGATTTAAGACAACCCAAAAAGGTTAATTAAACCTTACTCCTACGTGGAAATCCTTAACCTAAATAAGTAAAGTATCAGAAAGCTGGTGGGCTTTTTCACAGGCCATTGTGGCTTGAGATATCATCTTAACAAAATGAATTTGTGTCTGGAGACAGAATGTAGGTTCTGTCTTCAGAATGAAGAATCCTCCCAGCACATTCTCTCTGATTGCCCGGCACTTCATTGGTTAAGAAAACATGTCTATAACAGGGAGATACGTTTACCAGCTGAGCTAAGGAACTCCGCTACTAAGGATTTATTGAACTTCACTAGGGAGGTCATCCGCCTCTTAGTTTAACTTCATTCCTGTTCGATACAATAGGTTTTTTTCAGATCGCAGTGTCAGCCAATTGGACAGGGAACTTTAAAAAAAAGCACTATGGTCCCTTTGGTGCGAGAGTGACACTCGCACTTGGGCGGATTTTCTTAAAGGCTTTATACCGAAAACGCACTTTGAAACTTGCCAGGTCACAGTAAAAATCACTTGCAAAACCATTGAAAACAGTAAAGCGAAGATTCAAACTCGAAACGGGTTTGATTGTCAAATAAAATTTGTTCAAGTTAAACTTTTTTAATTATTCGACTTACAGACTAGGTACATAATTCAAGGCACGCGAGTTTTAAGAACTGTCTGCTTATAAGTTAGCAGGGATTCCCAATCCTTTCCATACTGCGACTCCCTATACCACTGAACGGAACAAAATGCAGATTATTCATATATGTGCTGAGCTTATTGAAGATTCACTGAAGGGTTTATTGGGTCGGTATTGAAATGAAATAAAACATGCTGTGTGAGATTTATCAATTATTGTTATGAAATATAATGACATGTCAAAATGTCTGCCGCAGCATCTCACGTTGCCACGGATCCGAGTGGTCCAATCTGAGCCATAGATTTGGCTGAATTTGAGCAATGACATTGGTTATGTTGGGTTTAAGGACATCGGTCGATTGCGGTTTATTCGCATTGAGCTGCAATTTCAGGCAACCCCACAAGAAAAATCTAGCGGGGTTAAATCGCACGATCTGGGTGGCCAATTTACGTAACATCTGCTAGAGACTACCAAACCCTACCCTCAAAATCGTTCATGCGGAATGTTGAAGATCGTTCATCTGATTGGCAACCCACACGTCGTTTACTACTTAACTTATGCAGAAATGTTGGCAACGCTTTACTATTCATAAGCTATTGTCAGTTTGATTTATGAAAAATCTACCTCCATATCGCTCAATTTGGGCCAAAATAAATCAGTTAGCATCGTTCTGTAGAGCTCGCCGTCGATGGTAATAGCCTTAGCAACGCCATTTTCAAGAAAAAGTACAGAGCAATGATGACGCCGCTGGTCTAAAATTGGCACCAAACAGCTTTTTATGGATGCATTGCCTCCTCGGGTGGGTTGGCGTTATGTTAACATAGCAATTCGTTAAAAAACGCGCCTCGTTGCTAAAGATGATTTTTCTATTTTCATTATCATTAGCTATGAGCTCTTGGGTCAGTTGGATCTTGAACGGATATAGGCCAACACAAAATTCGCCAAGTTAAAGTCTACAAAATGACGACTTTTTGTGCACGGCAAAACACAATGGCCAAAATCGACCCTACCCGACATTTTTTCAAATCGAGCTCAGAGTTGATGTAACGTCGTATGCAGGCAACCTGTGCGTACCGTCTTGCGACGCCCCTAGGAAAACTCGACACACAGTTATGGAACCCCCGAGTTAGAGAATCAAAACATGTATGGGAAAAATATAAGTTATTGGATTTTTCCAGTTACCGAAAGAATTTATCGGATGCTGGAAATTTTGTTCGACATCGCGCATATCAGTGTGAGGGTTTCCAATTAATAATTTTGTGTCCGTATCTGAAGGCGAGAATGGATGAGTTGAAGAACATCCTACACTGATAACACGGTGCAGGGAAGTAAGACTCAATTGCCACCTTAATAGGTGGCGAAACAGGCGTGTAGACACCCTAGGCCTAGCTTCTCGCAACCATTCGTTTGTGTGAGTTTCTATTTCTGAGACGAATGAAAGGGACCTACAATTTTATGACGACTCCGGACGGCTGAATTGAGAAGCTTACTCAGGACAGTCATACTGTCGGATGTTTGTCAGACGTTCGCGAGAGGTGGCGCAGTAAGATGTAATTTGTGTTTTTCTGGGGATCGAACCTGGGATCCCTCGCACAGTAGTCCAGCACACTAACTACTGCGCTACTGCGCCCACCACCTAGTGGGAAATAAAATCATTTTCGTGAAGTGGACTTAGTTCCCATGTAAAGTGGGACTTAGTTCTTGGGTACTTATTTCCCTGCACCGATAACACCACTGCTCCACCTCTCGCGAATGTCTGACATACAACCGGGAGTATGACTGTCCCTAAGAAGCTTTAAACTTAGCCGTTATGCCCAAAACTGTGCAGCAAGATTAGAATACACGTGTTCTTATGTGGTGATACAAATGTAAATTCTGCACCCACCGCAGCACTGCAATATGTATCTATTTCTAAATCCACTGCATAGCAAAGCAGTGAATTAAATTTAATAGACTTGGCAGCATCGAATTTTTAAATTCAGCTACTGATGCATGCGAGGAAAAGAGAGACGGGAATTATTTGTTGTGTGTGTTGCACTCTCGTATTTTACCCCGCAATGACAGCAACCGATGCAAGTTAAATTCTGCACATGTGTTTCATCTGCAGTACTGCTTGCAGTGAAGCGTTCAGAACACAAACCAGTAAGAATAGACCGCCGACTTCCCGTACACCTACCCGATTCCCCCCGGAAAGAATTTCCCTGTCTGTGAATACGTGTAAATGTCAAAATTAATGGCGGCAATGTTTTTCTATGCAATACCATGCGACCAGGATTTTTCAAGTATGCGTGCGTTAATGGCGCCCCTTTGATTTTGTACAGCACCAATACATGAAAAATCCTGGTCTCGCCGGCAACTTGTAGGCAAAGTCCGTTATGTGGGAGGAGTCGACGGTCTATTCTTACTGGTTTGTGGTTCAGAATATCTGCACACTTGTTTTGGGCATTAGGGTAAGAAATAAAAATGTAGGTACTTTCCATTTGTTAAAAAAGAAAACAATCACAAAGGTAATTTGTAGTGGGGAGCTATATTTACAGTAGATAAACGTTAAAAGGAAGTAAAAACCAAATTCTCTTCTACGGTCTTGAAACAGGTCTAAACCGTCTAATATAAAAGGTTTAACGAAATAAAAATAACAAATCGTATTTCATTTCGCCAACATGTTTATCAATACCGACGAATAATTAATCAAATTCCCTCCGCAAGTTTTGTGCAACTTTCTTTTTTTTTATGATTCAGAGATATTATTTAATAGCACTTTATAACTATACCAAATATGACAAGAAAAAATGGACATTGGTTCGTCATATATAAAATTATGATTCGAATGTCATTGTGTCGATGCTCATAATATTATGATATGTATTGCTTCATTATAGGGAGTAGGGTAACTTGTCACTATTGACGTTGCGTTTCATCATTATAAATTAAATTACAGTAAGTTGCAAATACAATATAAAGCATATTTTGCTTAGCTGTGGCAAATACAGTAAAACTACATATAAAGGGTGTCCTATAATTCACGCAATATTTGAATTTTGCGCCATTTAATAGAACAGTGATGCCAACTGGCAAAATATAACAATTTGACAGCTGACAGTTCAGGATTAGTAAAAATGGAGCGCTAAATCTCACGCAAGACTTGAAACTTCAGCTTACAAAGTTCAATTGACTCAGAAACTGAAGACTACTGACCATGCAGCGTGAAGAGAGTTCGTTGAATAGATTTTGGAACAACAGCAAGTAAATGCTGATTTTTTGAACAAAATCATCTTCAGTGATGAAGCTCATTTTCATCTTGATGGCTTCGTTAATTGTCAAAATTGTCGCATTTGTGGTTCAGAAAAACCACGAGTAATTGTTGAGAAACAAATGCATCCACAACGCGTGACTGTTTGATGTGGATTTTGGGCTACTGGCATTATCGGACCATTCCTCTTCGAAATGCGGGTGGTAACAATTAATGGTATTCATTATCGTGACATGATAACCCAGTTGTTAGTGTCTACATTACAAGATATGAATGTGACCAACGTGTGGTTTCAACAAGACGGTGCCACATGCGACATGCCATACAGCAGAAAAACAATTCAATTACTGCATGAGTCATTTCCTAATCGTGTAATCGGCAGTTTTTGCGATCAGAATTGGCCACCCAGATCTTGCGATTTAATGCCATTGGACTTTTTGCTTTGAAATCAAAGGTCTATGCAAACATGCCCACGACAACCAACGCCATGAAAGAGGAAATTGGGAGGTGTATTAATGAAATTCAGTCCCATTTATGCGAAACGGTCATAGAAAATTTCAGTAAAAGAGGTGGTACTTGCCAGCAAAGCTGTGGCGGCCATTTATCCAATACTCTATGAATCAATAAGAAATTTAAGCTTTCTAATTAAAAATCTGTTTTCTATCAAATTTTGCGTGAATTATGGGACATCCTTCATTATGTCATTATTAGAAACAACTCACAAGAAGAATATAATGACCGCCATAAAAATAATAATGGTCTGCATTGCAAAGGTACAAAAAAAGAACGTCGATATGAAGGTCCGACTCAATTTAAATTGGTAAATTAATCGTCCAAACAGTTATAATATGTTTAAACTTTTACCCAACATAAATTGATTGGGGAGCATTTAAATTTTAAAATATGCATGCGCCACCGCCGACTTTAATCTAAATGATGATATAACGTTGTTCGTTGGCGAAACAAAAGATTTCATCTTTACTAATCACATACGTGCCTTGGATTCAACTTTCCGATATAATTTTCTTCACTTTTTTTGATTGTTCCAAAAGCGACAACAAACAACTCTCACTTTAAAAAAAAAAGGTTTATCAGTGTTACATCATGAAGACGGCCCGGACCAACTTCGACGACGTGCTAAAAGAAGCACCAATGAAAAGGGAAAGAAAGGGAAACAACAGAGTGAATGTAGATGATTTAGAAGAAAATGACGACAAAAACAAAAAATAATTATTACCTTACAACACTTCGTCTATTATTCCGCTCTTTGCGTACAACAATCTTATTGTTCTCGTCTGTTTGTTCTTTATTGCCTAGTGTTGCATCTGCGACGGCAGCGTCATTGACTAAGGCTAATCCATCAGATGCGTCCTTTAGTTTCGCATCATTGCTTTCACCAAACTCATTAATAATCGAACGAATATCACTGTTTGATGAAGACGTTTTCATCTTGCTGCGCCGATATGACGTTAAACTTGTCATTTTGCCGAGCAATCCCTTTTTAACATTTATCGTCGAAAAATAGCTAAACATGAATAAAAATATTTGTTTATATTTTTGATTGGCTTTATTTGATTTTAATTGAACTCGACTTGTGCAATAGTGCGGTCCTGTCTTAGTGTAGTCGGGATTTTGGGATACAGTCGTGACTCTGTGGTTGTATGTGATTTAATTTTTCTGTATAACTCAGCACTTTTGAGACACTTGTGAATTGTGTGGTTAAACATTTGAAACAAAGACATTAGCATAACCCACCTTTATTTTCTCTTTATAACAAGACAAAGAAAACGAAAACGAAAACTATATCAAAGCAGATTTCGTTTGTATGTGTGTGTGTGTTTTTTTTTAGTTCACATTAACTGCGGTTGAATTGTATAGATTGAAAATTTATTTCGAAATCCACTTTAGGAGGTGTGAAGCACTTTGCATCCTTGACTGTAGGCGATCCTTTAGATTCTATTCACGGTTAACATTCTGGACACACTTCTTTGCCGATGAAATCTAAACGGACAACTGCGGCGGTGAAATTGTGAAAATCGGTCGATAGCTTGAATTTAAGTAACACTTCATTATCCACTGCACTGCACTTTACTTATCGTTGGTGTTTGCACTGCGCGAAGTGCACTATTTTCTATACGAAGAAGAAAAACAAGTTGAATGAGTATCTATGTGAAAATGGAGCGAAATTTCTTGGCTCACGGCATTTACCGGTGTATAGTTTTGATTTTACAGTTTGTCTTCGATTTTTTTTCTCTCCTTTTTTTCTATAATTGTTTGAATTTAAATGAAAACCCAGTGACCAGAAAGAAAAACATAAACCAATTGGTCATGGAACACAGTACACAATACACAATACACAAACCACCCACTAGTGGTGTTAATTATAGATCTATCTCACGGATGCACTTTTGCGATTACGTATTTGTATTAGAGACAGCAGTGACAGTGGTCCATAGCCCTATATTTTTTTTTTTGTGCAAGTAATGCAGTTTTTCGGTAGCGAAATAGCACTGACCATCGAACCGAACACTTCAGGGAACCGATGACGAATAGATACAATTCAAAGTTAGCGGAAAGCGGGTCTCTTCTTCGGCGCTAAGAAGACGTACGACGAACTCGTTCGCTTGGTATACCTCATTTGGCTTTCTGGTTTCTTGCGCGCGGACAGTCAATATTGGCAGTATTGTAAGTCAGTGGGTAAAAGTTGGTAGCAGCGACGGCGACTAAGATATCGTGTGTGCACTGTGCATACATGAAACTCTATTTAGAAGAAGATTTTTGCGATACTTAGTTAACATTTCGATGATTGTTGCTGTAGTTAGAGACGGGCCGAGAGGACTGAATGTCTATAATTTTACGACTGCTTGGTTGCCAGTGGGGTGCATGATTTTTTCTGGCATGAAATCGTGTTGTAAGCGGAATTGTGTTTTAGTTTGCAATTTCTATTCATATTGGAGAGAAGACGGGTTAGATTCTTGCGACAGGATTGAAATGGATTGTATATTAAACGTTACAACGAAACTAGGTTCTGTGAGTAGTTGGCTAATAGGTATGTTAATGGAGTAATTAGTTAAATTATTCACAAGAAACGGAGAGTCTACGCAGATATAGATGGAGGCGACGCACTCAAAGTTTGTGTCTTAGGTATGTAGGTAGGTAATTGGGTGCTCTTGTGGCGGTTGCCACAGCTTCACATAGACCATCAGTTGGGTCCATTGTGTCCAGTCACGGGAACCTTCCATTTCATACCTGTTGAAGACAAATAGTATACCGCTTTATTGAGTCACCTAGATTTGGCATTAATCACAGGCATTCGCAAGCTCTTGTGTCCAGATTCCCAGCCTATCCTAGGAGCAACCGAAGGGATGTGGGGTTTGATGATCTACTGGAACCACCCCGATTTGAGTATAAATCTCAGGAGTTCCTTAAGATCAACATTCACCAAATCCTCTAGCTCATCGAAGAAGAAGCTGTTGAGAGTACTCTGTCTACTGTTTTTAAAAGCTGGACATTTGCAAAGCAGATGACAAACAGATTCTATTTCTTCAACGTCTCTGCAGCATCTGCAAAAGTCATTATGCAGTATGCCCAGCCTTTCCGCGTGCACCCCTATCGCACAGTGTTCAGTAATGACCCCCGTGAGTATACGGATGTCATTGCGGCTAAGTCCGATCATGAATTTGGATCTCTTTTTGCTCACTTCTGGCCATAATTCTTTTGCATGCCTACAGGTGTTGAGATTGTTCCAGCGTAGATTTGTTCTACTCAAGGATTCAATGTCGATCTTCCTAGCAAGCGTGCTTAGCGGAGTTTTTACAGATTTTAGGGCCATTGATGCGTGCATCTTCGACCCATTTCTTGCAGTCTCATCCGCTTGTTCATTTCCCGGAATATCCATATGCCCTGGTACCCAGCATAGGGTCACCGTGTTGGCTTGTGATAGTTCATCCAGGTATTTCTTGCAATGACTTACTGCCCTCGACTTCACAACGACTGACTCCATGGCTTTTATGGCCGCTTGGCTGTCAGAGTATATTGTGATTTGTTTGTCGGTAATGTGTCGTCTCTTTAGGTCCTTTGCCGCTAGGGTTATAGCAGCAATTTCCGCTTGAAACACACTACAGTCATCGTTTATTCGGAATGATTCTCGCAGGTTTAGTTTTTCGCTGAAGATGCCCGTGCCTGTACCAACATCCATCTTAGAACCATCGGTATAGAGGGCTATCTCCCCTTCTTCTGTAACTGCATTGTGCTCCCATTCATTCCTGTCAGGAATTCTGGTTGTGAATCTCCTTTCAAAAACGAGTGTGGGGGGTAGATAGTCTGTAGCTATCCTCTCCTTTGCCGCGCTCCATTGTGTTTCAATCGAGGCGTGCCCATAGGATTTGGATGACCATATTCCAGACTCTCTTAGTCTGATCGGGGTTTTGACCGCTCTACTGCTGCAGTAAATATCCAGAGGGGTGAGGTTTAGCATTACCTCCATTGCTGCCGTGGGTGTTGTTCGTAGGGAACCCGTTATCCTAATGCATGCCGCTCTCTAGACTTTAGTGAGGCTTGAGAGATGGCATTTTTTCTCCGTGGCCTTCCACCACACAATTGTACCATATGTTAGGATAGGTCGCACTATTGCGGTATACAACCAGTGTACCACGTACGGTCTGAAACCCCATGTGTTGCCGAATGCTCTTCTACAGGCATATAGTGCCACATATGCTTTTTTGATGCGAAGTTTGTGTCTTAGGCGGCTCTCAGATTGAGGCAACAAACAATAAGCAACTCTGGCACTGGCGGTCTCTTTAAAGGGGCCTATTGTCGGGTCCTAGAACAATAGTTTTTTACTCCGCGCGTGTGCATAGAAATACGCTCTAATGCGACATTTTTTACCTGACGTCACAGCGCCATTTAAATGACTCAAAAAAATGGCCGTGTAATCGTGGCTTTGGGCTGGTTAAATAAACATAAAGCGGAAAACAATATCCGCCAGTGAGGTAAATTTCATCACTGCATACGTATTGCTTAAAAAATGGGATCAACCTTCTCACGGGACCATGTGAGATACATCTGATGTACAACATTTTTTATTGATTTTATAAATTGAATAAAATGTGTAAAAAATATAAATATAAAATGAAGCAATTTGTAGGTTAATCGAATATCCAATATAAGTCGGAATATTTAATCTAAATGAATTTATTTACATATTTGAAGCGCGTTCAAGGTGCCAATGCCGAGGGAAAAAAATAATTTTAAATATTGTTGGTAATCAAGATGGTCGTGAGACAGTAGGTCGTCACCAATGCCAATCAATGTTTAGTTGAAGAACTTTTAAAATTCCGATACACATTTTATGAGCTCGAGGGCTAAGTAGATACCAGCACCAGGTAAGGGCATGCATCGTCCGAATGATGCGTTTAAAAATGTATTGAAATAAACATTCGCAATCTCAAATTGATGAAGGCGAACCTTCATCAGCGCCCCGAGATGCTTGCAGATGTACGTTAGTTCTGCACTTAAATTGCTGCAAATTGTAGTCTTCTGGAAATATATACCCAGGAAGCGAGTTCCAAAATTTGCTTGTCCTGTAACAGAAGGAGTTTTGGAAAGGTGATGTCCTTGCGGTTGTCAAGTGTACTGTATGGTCATGAGCATTAGCAGCCTGTCTTGTGGGGCGCCCAAAAGTTACATTTCGAGGGATAATGTCCTTGAGTTCCTCGGAACATCTACCATGGAAGTACCTATAGAACAAGCATAGGTCAGCGACTTGTCTTCTGTGCACGCCGATCTTGCGATATAGGATATGTGGTCCTGCCATATGATTCCTGAATTGACTGTGACTAGAAGGTGCATTGAGTCCTTGGGATGGATTGGATGGTCATCCATTTGGATCTGAGGAACTGTTGATGCATTTTTCCTGGAAAATGTTGTGAGCTGTGTTTTGTTTGCATTAAATATAACCAAGTTGTCTTTTCCCCACTTCAAGATTTTGTCCAGATCACTATTTAGAGAACTAATAGAGGATATAAGAGTGCTGTCATCAGCAAAGCTGTAGATATTATTATTTGTTGATCCAAGCAAATCGTTGATGTGGAGAAGAAATAGAGTTGGGGAAAGAATAGATCCTTGGGTCACTCCTGCATTTATAGCAAACGAATTAGATGATACAACATCTACAACAACTTGAATCGATATTCCCAGAAGAAAATTGTGCATCCATCCGCAGAGTTGTTGTGGTAATCCATAAGACGCCAACTTGCCTAATAGGGCTCTATGCCAGATTCGGTCAAATGCCTTTGATATGTATGTCCAAGGCTACGGCTCTTCTAGATTTTTGGCCTTCTAGATATTTGATTATTTCGACATTTATTGCCTTTTCCATTACTTTTGAGAGCATTAAATGTAACGATAGTTTGTGGCAAACAATTTCCTTCCTTCCTTTGGAATATATTGAATCCGAATTGAATATTGAATTGTGGGTCCCAATATTTCCATATACGCGTACATTGGTCTGAACAATTTTCAAACATTTAATTCATTTTAATTCAATAACTACACAAAAATCCAGAAGATATAATCCTTTAGGTAAAAGTATTATTTAATAAAAATCTCAATTCTCGAAGACACCAAAATAGTACGTATACGCCATGGGGTCCTCAGACAAATTTTTCTTATTCAAACATAACCAAATATTGTTTCTATGTGATATTGTGTATAGATCGGAGTATTCTGAAAAAAATATGTTTCTTTTGGGAATTTGTACCGTTAAGAAAAAATAACATACATTTTCAGCTTAACGTTTTGTATAGACAATTACATTTAAAAGCTGTACAACTCATTTAGTACTTTAACTAGAAAACTGGATCAAGAACCAGCATACATAATGTACGGGTAATGTGAACGAATTTCACTGTTGAATACGTTCAAATCGAATTATTTTTCCCGAACAAAATTAAATTTTTCATCCGCATCAAAATCATTGCGGATTTTATTGGTTTTCTTGTTTGCTGCACGTGTCGTCAGAATTTGTCTAAATTTATTTATGGGCTTTTTCAAGCCGAATATTTGTAACAAATCTGTGCAATCTTTAACATTATTAAAATTAAAAAATAATCATTCTAAAAACACACTTTATCTGGAAGTTCCATGAAATCATTCACTGCTCCTCTGAATCTGTCTCGTATTCTTCTCTGAGAACACCATTAATTCGTTTTTTCGTTTTCATATGCCTCCGACGAATGCAGCTACACATATTTGTATTGACAATGAAAGATAGCCGTTTGACAGTGAAATTACCTTTCCCAAAAACGTGTCGATAAGGAGACGTTTCATTCCGATTCCACGATAGCAGTAGAAAGTGAAAGCGAATCAAATAGGTGAAGTGAAACTTAATTAGAGGGATTCCACGATGGCGTTAGGCCCAAATCAATTTGGAAATAACGCAAAATTTTTCATCATTTTGGGTGTTATTTCCTTACCACTACCAGGGTTCGTTTTTTTTTGACAAGCAGTAAAGCCCAAAATAGTAAGTGGAAATGCATAAACAGTGGAATAAGTGCAACCTCTGCTTCGGTTTTCTGTTGGATTTGGGAGTAGGTGAGAGTTTTTACTGCAAAACCAACCTTCAATATATGCAATTTCGCACATACTCCAACTGACAGTAACCCAGGGGGGTTAATGCAAATTATGTTTGGGCCTTATTTCCATCTTGTTGTTTATTTTTGGGCGTTATTTCCAAAACGTTTTGGGCGCTATTTCCGTGGGCGTTATTGCCTAACGCCAGGGGCGTATATCTTATTATATGAACAAAAAATAAACTCACCGACAAATTTTTGAAAATATTTTACGAAAGAAGAAAATGTAAACATGATCGAAAAAACTGTGGTTTACACTTTGGAGTGCAGTGGCATCTTCAAGAATAATATCCTTAAGAAAACCTTCAATATGCTTTGAGGGAATAGCCAGGGCATCTATTATAGGTACCAATATTAAAAGTAATGGGCACAGACAGAATTCACAGCAGAAACGCTACTTCAAGTTCAACCAACATCCCTCCTGATGTTGTGTCTTAACCCAATAATTGTTCTGTTTGATTAAGCGATTAGCCGCTAGCCGCTATCAGCTTGTATAATTGTTTACGTTCCGTTGCATATATACTTGCGTTTTTTTTCCAACGCGCAGGCTCGCAGCGATTCGATGTTTAATATTAAAAGCAAAACATTTGCAGGTAAGGATTATAATTATGCACTACTATGTATTTCTTATTTCTTCATTCATATAATATTTTCAACTGAACATAATGCATTCCAAGTTTGTAAATAGTGTTCTTTACACAAGGTTTTGCTTTACGGAATAGCTCTGTTTCAATGGTAAAAAATGTGCACGACTGGGTCGCACGAAACTTTCTCGTTTATTGCGAATTTCGCAGAATCTCAGTCATTTCAGCAAATTTAAAATCATCATACCCTATTAAGATGTCCCCAGGTTTACTAACTGAATCCTTGTTAATTAAATAAAACATAAGTAACACATACTATGTACATAAACATACAACACTTTATTACTTACTTTCAAAATTCACCCCGAACAACTGCCACTTAAAGGAGGTAAGTAGGGGATGAATTTCGAATTTCCAATTTTTGATTATTTTAAAAAAGTGGTTTCAATGGTCGGGATTTGGGTAGTAATTTTTGAGAAATATTCATAAAACGGCAATATTCGAGTTTTCTGAGAAAAACTAAGTACGTGATCATGTTTAGAATGCTTATGTTGTCTTAAATATGTATTTTGATCAAAATCGTTAGAGCGGTTTTTTGTAAAATTATGCTGACAAATGTTACAACTTTGGATTCGAAAAGCACTGTTATTAAACTGTTTAGCTGAAAACTGAGTACGACGTGTTCTTCAGGATATAAACATTACCTAGCAGTTACATTTTTAACCAAATCGAAAATGGCGTTTTCGAGATATGTGTAGTTTTTAAAGTACCGTTTTTAGCGATTGGGGTGGAAATCGAAGGACACATTCATGGTCCAAAAAACACTGTTTTTTGAACTGTTAAGATAAAAACTGAGCAAATGTTATTACTATGGATTTAAGCATTACCTGACAGTAACATTTTTATCATAATCGAAAATGGCGTTTTAGAGATATGAGCAGTTTTTTAAAGTACTATTATTAGGGTGGATATCAAGAGGCGCAGTCTTTTTAGAGAAAAACTGAGTTTACTATCAAGTTAAGAATGACAATAGTACCTTAAAAATAATTTTTTTAAAAATCGTTTCTACCGTTTTCGAGAAAAAGCCAATTTTCAAAACTGCCATTGCTGGACTTTTTATCGAAAAACTGGGTATGCAGTCATGTTAAGCATGCTTACATTAACTCAACTATCAATTTTGGTTCAAATCGTTAGAGCCGTTTTCTAAATTTAGGCATATTTCGTCATATTTCTTTTATATGGGAGGTACCGTTAATATTAGGGCTAGCATAAAAAAAAAAAACGTCCCGAGCGGGAAGCCTACAAACTATAAATACGAAGTTTAAAGCAAATCCGTCCAAGCGTTTAGATTCCCCAGGGGTGGGACAGACAGACATATGGACGGACAGAATTGCGAGACCCACTTTTTTGAGTTCCCCTATCATCGTAATATCAAAATTGATCAAAATCTCGAGTTCGAAATTTTGTACGAAAACAATATCTTTCTCTTACTATACGTATACGAGAAAGTTAAAAAAATATTTTATACTGGCGAACCCGGCGAACGCCCCAATTTAACGCCTTCAGATAAACTCCAGAGTGATAACAAAACACAATTTAGTTCAAATTTCAATGTGATTAATTTGAATGAAATCGGAAACAGTAGAGAGCGATGTGATAAACAATGTTTTTCGATTTGTTTTCCGGCGCAAAAACAAACAACGAAGACGGTTTGCCAACACGCGAACGAGCAACGTACGGCTGACCGTGCAAAAAACAGGGAAATTCAAGATTAATCCCACAGACTTCCAACGATTGGTCTTGGTCTTGGGATTTTCATCGCAAAAGCCAATCGAACGGGGAGCTGAATACGCTTGAAATGGAATGAAAGATCAGTTGGAATAATCGGAATTCGTGGGATAAGACTTCCTCTCCTTTGAATTTGCCCTTGATGATCGTCGCTTGAATCACATTGCTCATCAGTTTCTTGACGGACAACCGCGTACCGTTACACAATTTCGGATTCAGATTTCACAAAATGATTATGATCGATACCACCTTCAGCGGTAAATTATGCGGTGGAGTTCCTGGCACATCAAGCGAGATCAAAAATTCAGTCGGATAGTTGGTCGCTTCATCCTCGTCGGGCACGCTCTCAACGGATTTGTAGTTTTTACGAATACAGTTCTCCAGCGATTTGACTTTGAATAATGAAATTCAAGCTATCGACGTCCTTATTCTTCGCTGCTAGTATTGCCTGTTCACTACTTAATCCAATCGAGATTTTTATAATTTTGTGCAATGCCGGGGAACACTTTGGTGATGAGTTCCTCCTTCGACGATGTGAACTCGCAAAAATTTGCCGGGAACAATATCAATCCAGTCGAAGCTTTAACGGGAATTTGGCCAGGTGAGTCGTTCTGCAATGCGACTCTCATGATCGTGGGCAATTTCAACCCCTTGACATGCCGCCACTAAGATGAAGATTTAAGGATTTTCTACCTTTACATCGTCCAAAATAATTAAATGCGATAAAATGCAAAATTTCGTCAAAAAAATTAAAAATTTTCGCGTTTTTAAGAAATTTTCCAAGTTTTCGTAGTTTTCTACTAAGAGTTTTTTTATTTTTCCATTCGAAAAGCCATTCCGGAACAATAGCACACAAAATTCCATACAAAAACTAAATTTTTGATTTTTCCAATTTCCCGGCTTTTGCGGAGGTTTTTCCCAAACTTTTACAAACGTATAAACCTTCTCCTAGCAA
Source organism: Cheilosia soror (assembly GCA_949372485.1). Lineage (NCBI taxonomy): Eukaryota > Metazoa > Arthropoda > Insecta > Diptera > Syrphidae > Cheilosia > Cheilosia soror. The sequence continues at coordinate 39,450,427 of OX443563.1, forward strand.
TTACGAACAGCTGAACAAAATTTGAGCCAAATTGGTCCAGCCGTTCTCAATTGATGAATTACTATATATTTTTGCCACCATTTTTATATATAAAACAATAATTCATCGTAGATGAGGGACCTCTCTTTCGGGTAAAATATGGATTGCACAATATTCGCCAGCCCCAACGAGAAAATTGAATAAAGCATCATTCGAGCATTTTTATTTTGTACTAGCGGACCCTGCAAGAACGTTGACTTGATGTTACACTTTGCCTGAACCCAATCGCAGCGCCACATACCAGGTCAAATTGTGAATCTAAGGGGCAGAGGCCCACTCAAACACACCCAAACATACCAAAAAAAATACATCAAAATCGGTCTAGGGGTTTAAAAGGAGTGCGACGACCTCGATTTTTGAAATTATTTTTATTTTTTATTTTTTTAAACGACCGTAGGTAGCTACTGAACCTGCATTTTAGAGACAAAATGTAGTTGTCCCACCTCACGATTTATGAAAGAAAAACAAATCATATTTACTATAAAATCATATTAATATAAATGAGAAAATAGCCTAGGTATGTATAAACTTACCAAATTTCAGAAGTAGCCTGTACTAGCAATCGAACACAGTCCAAGCATCCTCTTGCGGCTGCATAATGTAAGGCTAGAGCACCTCCGTTGGGCCTTTCGATTGAAGAAATGCTCCCCGAGTGCACTGAGTCATATTTATCAAACTGATGTGAATGCATTTTATCAGTAGTATTTAAATTTCCGGGGCATTCAAAAGTTCTAGAAATAGAAAAAAAAATTGTTTTATTAATTTACTAATTAATTATGTTACGACTCGACTTCACGATCACGAGTAGATCAAATATTTAATGTCATTGCATATTTGTAGGCACAATCAAACTGAGCTTTATTCAGCCCGAGAATATGCTACATATCTATTCTGCTATTTATCTTTTTGATGAAATTATAGATTCAAAAGCTTAAAACGAGCTTCACGATAAGTTTCATGAAAGCAGATATAGATAGATACTTCAAAATATCGCATTTCCTTTTAATTTGAATGAGGCAATGCTCACGTGGATGTTGATAGTGTGTAATGAATGACAAACGGCAGCGGAATGGTAATGGTAGAAATGGTGACAACAATCAGAAGGCGAATGGTGAGAAGATGTAGACTTGTGCTGTGCAAAAGTGCATATTATCTTACCTTCTTTGCACACAAAGATATTCATACAAGTGGTAGTGGTACCGTCGAAGTATTTAGCGAAGTAAAAATATTGTTTGTGAAGTTCGCATGGTTACATTCCTAGAACACCCACACATCACTTTATAATAATATCACATGATAAAGAAGAAAGATACAAAGTATTTTTCAATAAACAAATGCGATCATAAGAAATACATATATAAAATTGCATGTCAGCACATTTTGCATTCAGTAACTTGTGTGGCCAAAGCATATTCTCATTCAACATCAGTGCCAGCTTGGTTTGTCGACACAAGTGTGCATCCTTATTTCTTGTGTCCGCATTGAAAAAAGACAAAGGAGCGCAGTCGATCTTCAGTCGAAGATAGATTTGCCGACTAAACAAATTATTAGTATAAAGACGGTTTCTTTGGTCAAATAGTTAGTTCCAAACTGCTGCTCTACAAACAACTTAAAAGGCCGGTAGTAACTTACGGTTTCCCCATATGGTACACCGTTTCTAAGACGTACATGAAAAAGCTGGCCATTTTTGAGAGAAAACTTTTAAGGATCTGCACAGGACTCCACTACGATCCAATCCGAAAGAAAAACGTCAGAAGTTCAAGACTCTACGAAGAGTCACCATCACCCTCCTGGAAAAGTACATGGCCACACTTTTGCAGAGAATACTCGGGAATGCATCCAGCCATCCAAACCCTCTAGTCCGAAGGATTGCCGAAACCCAACACATTTCAGAGCATCTCTACCTCCATAAATTGGCGCTACTAAACGAGTACCTATTCCCAAGATACACCGACAGGGCAACTATACCCTTCTACGATTCGACCGAGACAACCCACCATCTAGGATAATACCAAGATGAACAACCCTCTCTACCACCACAAGGACATCGACGCCCAGATTTGAACACCCTGAGGTCAACCCTGGCAACGATGCATACTACGAGTTTGAATCTGAGAAAACAATCACAATTTATGTAAATCTAATAAAAAAAATCAATGTAAACCGTTGGGCCCCTGTTGTTGAGGCAACACACAAAATATTAATTAAGCTACGATTACACGGCCATTTTTTTGAGTCATTTAAATGGCGACGTGAAGTCAGGAAAAAATGTCGCATTAGAGCGACATTTAAGCTACGATTCGTCATTGGAAAAATGGCGATCACACGAAATGACTATCATCGTCATTTGTGTCCCAAAATCAAATGACGGACACTGCGAGTCATTTAGAATTTTCCGTTGGGATGCGTCATTGAAGAGCGATCACACGGCCATTTTTTTCCGCCATTTAAATGGCACTTAATTCATGTCATTTGCTTCGCCATTTTCCTAGTCATTTAAATGACGCTGCCAAAAATGGCGATCACACAGAGCGACATTTAAATGACTGCTTTGTGACGGGATTTTTACGTCAGAACGCCATTTAAATGACTCGAAAAAATGGCCGTGTAATCGTAGCTTTATTCATAACCATTTTTGTAAACTAGCCTTAAGTCAAATTATATATATAAAAGTTCCCTAAAAATGAATGTAAATAGAGTTAGTTCTTGTTCAAACGTTCTCCTGACGATTTCCCCTACCAGTGGTAAGGGATTTAAAGCTTTTTAATAAATAAAATTATTAAAATATCAAATAAAAGTCGTTTTTTCAGCGTGTGTTCTCATACGAGAACAAAAAATTATATTTTTTTTATTTAATAAGAATCGGTAATGAATTTGCGTGTTGAAAAGGGATGAAATAGATCGTCACCTGGTTTTCTGAAAATGTTGCCAAATGGGAGGTGTTAAAGAACGATGTAATACGAGGGCCATTTGCGCTGATAGAAGTTATCTGAAAAGTTGAAGCAAATTACAAATGTTTGATTGAATGAGGAGGAAGAATGGCAGTTGTTTTCAACGTCAGTCATAAAAATGTGTAAAATCTGGTGTTAAGAAAGCCATCAGAGAAAGAGGAAGGCCTTTAAGGTGTGGATCGAGGTGTGGATTCACTTGGGGGAATGGTACCTACATGAGGGCACGAAGAACTTTCAAATTGACTGTTAAGCCAAAACAATTTTGAAAGCAGTTTGGCGAAAAGTTAGAGCGTGATTACCAGTGATCACAGATCTACAAGAAATAAGTTCTGGAGGACTATAAGCCGTTTTAGAGGAAGGGAGTATGATATCATTTAAGAAGTTAAATCCAAAGACGGTACCTACACTTCTTTTACAAAGGATATCGTGCGCAGAGAGGGCGAGCACTTTTCTGAGTTGTTCAATCCAAAATAGGGCATCGAGCAGGTCGGAAAATAGTTGCACGGTAGAGGAGGTGAATTTTGCTATTAATTCGCTAAAAGCCAGAAATGCTCAAGGACCTAAGTGAAGAAGGGGTTAAGTGGCTCTCTCGTGTCATTAAAGTGTTCTTATGGGAATGCGGCGAAATATAGGGCGATTGACAAACTGGGGCGATAGTACCCGTTTAAAAAAAGGTGTATGTCATTCCTAAGTCTTGCCGGCAAAGCGTTTCAGAATTTCAGTACTTGAGAAAGCTTGGGGGCCACACCTGTTTACACTTTCTTTGTAGACCTAAAACAGACATACAACTAAGCCAGAGGCAGATAGTACTGTAGAGTACTGTAGAGAACTTCTAGTATTTATATAAAATTTTCGGTTGTCTCCTGAGAGCCTTTCGATTTATTTACACAACCTCTATGCTCTATATCTATTATATTTTATCACGTAGGTACAGTGTACAGTGTACAGACCACTATGTCTGAGCAGGTTGACGATACAAAGAGGAAGAGAGTTTTGCAGAATGTATACTAATTTAAACTGTTAGCTGCACAAATAAATTAAACTGAAATGAAACACAAACTGGAGCCCACAAATATTATGTACGTTCATGAAATGTACAAAGTAAAGTCAGTTCTAGTGCCTATTGCAAGAGCTGGCAAAGCTTTTTCTCCTTTACTTTACTCACTTTATTTTTGTGAGTTTATTTTCTAAAGTCTACTGAACACAAAAATATAAGTCTGGCTTATACGGTAAGGTAAAAGAAAAACATCTTTTGGTATATGCGTGAATTAAAAATATTACAGGTAACAAATGTCTGCCTAATGGACATATGGCGACGGCTACTTATTTAAAACAAACTAAGATTTCAACCCGACCGAACTGATAATAGTTAATGAATTGCGCCAGTAGTGCGACAATAAGGTCATTGCAAAATGGGCTTTTCTCAATCGGCTGAACACTGACGAAGGAGCATAAGCCCAAAGCTGTATTAATAATCAATAGAAAAAAGGTAGAAACAAAAGAAACTGCCACTATTACCCTTGCGTGTCTGCCGGTGGTGCGATACTCAACGCAGAGGACCAAGAAATATAATTGCAGGCTATATTGTTGGCAAGAGTGGAAACATCGATAATGTTGTGTAATGTTAATTTGGCCATCGTCACTAAAAGGGCGTTAATAGTTAGCTGCGCATTTCCTATACTACTTCCAGCGTGGTACCAAGAATACTGCCAATATTGATATTCTGCTTGTAGAAGAACAACGAAATCAAATCAAACGAAGAGTTGCACTTGCCAACCGCTGATTCATTGGCCTAAGAAGGCATCAACTCACTAGAAAGAACTTGTCAAGAATCACTAAGGAGACCCTTTATTAGACACTCATCATCTATGGCACAAACCAGTAAGAATAGATCGTCTACTCCTCCCACATAACGGACTTTGCCTACAAACTGCCGGCGGGCCCAGGATTTTTCATGTATTGGTGCTGTACAAAAACAAAGGAGCGCCATTAACGGACGCATACTTGAAAAATCCTAGGCCCACGGTATAGCATGGAAAATCATTGCCGCCATTAATTTTGACATTTACACGTATTCACAGACATAGGGTAATTTTTTTCGGGGAGAATCGGGTAGGTGCACTGGAAGTCGGCGGTCTAGTTCTTATTGGTTTCTGCTCTATGGCGCAGAAGCATGGAAGTCAGCAAAGACGGATGAGGATCTTCTTGGTCGTTTCGATCGCAAAATTCTTCGAGTGATTTTCGATTTGCGTATTGACGGGCTTTATAGAGGAGATTTAACAGCGAATAATCTACAAGCTGTAAAGCGACATCTACCTGGTCCGAAAGAACGTATCACTCGACTAAGATGGGTAGGAATGAGAGCAAAGAGTCTTCGATTTCAACAGGAGGGACAACGCAGTAGATCTCGCCTTAGGTGGCACGCACAAGTGGAAGGAGATCTCAACTAACTTGGAGTGCGCAACTGGATGCGGTTAGTCAAAGAACGGACTAACTGAAGAGGCTTATTATTTGAGACCCATGTCCACCCAGAACTGTAGCGCCACCTTAGTAAGTAAGTAAGGAAAAACAACCCAAGGATAAATGAGACTAGGGAAAACCGCCTGTATTACAAAAGGCCTAATATAAGGGAGTGGCAAGAACGCTAGAACCTGGAACATTTTAGGGAAAGGCAGGTGCATATACCGATTCATAAAATTCAGCGATGATTGACAGATGTCACGAGGAACTGGTGACTGCCTATTGCCCGCGTTAGATTTTGTTTTCTAATGTCCAAGGTTTCTTCTATAATAAAAATATACTTCATAGAAAAGTTGGCGAGCCGCCACCCATGTCACAAAACATTCTTGGCAAAAGGCAAAAAGCTTGGTATGCCATCGCTGAGACATCAATACAAATGAAGATTCTTGGGGTCCTGGAGAGAGAATGAAAAGGATCAAACAGGCGAGATGAAACGATTGCAGAGCACACAAATGCAAACACGAATACACCAGGCTTGAGGCCAACTTCAGATTAGCCAAGATGCAATATGCACCCAAAACAAATACGTAAGCTTTGAGCTAAGGGCCATTTGGGTCGAGGATGACTGTTGTTTATCCAACTGATGTCCCAAACAAATACATTTTTTGTTTTTCATGTCGTTAATATTAGTGACAAATTATTTAAAAATGTCCATACAAAATGTAGCACGTACTATCCATATTCATCGTTTTGGATTCACTGGAATTTTGGTATTAATGCTCGTAATAACTAACTAACATTTTAAAATGTCATAAACATTTTACATAATATTAATTATTTAGATTATTTACCTTAAACGTAGCGCAGTATCTTTACACTTTTTGCATGGAACACTTTCAATTTTACGCACGGCTGCCGTTCTCAAACCACTTCGACGTGATTTCGATTTCGATTTCGAATTAGATACACCATCTGTTGTCTTCTGCGGAGACACATACTTTCTGCCATTGCTGTTAGTACTACTTGCACTTCTTTGACTAAAATAGCCACTACCACTCACAAGAACATCATCATAATCAAAACACTGATTGTTCTCACTTCTTTTAAACACTCGCGGTTCATAGTTGCATTTCCGAAGCACTTCCATTCTTTTGTGTCGCAGTTCAATAGAAAATATTAACCGAACCCGAATAAACTGTTGCTTCTCTTCCGATTCCAGTTGCTTGAGTCGGCGCTTGTTCTTTCGTATCTCTAATCTGTGCAACCAAGAGATACTTCTTTCGATATCGCGTTGTGCTCGTGACTTGGGATCCCCGCCACAGTCAGTAGTATTTGCCAAATCTAGACGATTTTTTTGTCTTCGCCACGGCAGCAAATCAAAGTGAGCGAACTTTTTTCTTTCGGCCTGAAGCCACGGGTGAAAGTTTGTTTCTGAATCACTGTAACGTAATATCCATGAGGCGGTCAAGTCGGCTGAGGAAATTTTGTAAGAACCTTGCAATGGTTCTTCTTGTTTGCCATCTTCTTCTTTGCTTTTTCGGTTGTTTGGTGAAACTGCTCTATTTCGTTTAGGGGCCGGTTTATCTTTATTATCATTCAAAATACAGACAGATAAATTATTAAACATTTTAAAACGGAATAGTAGCAGTGAGTGTACAAATCGGTTAAAGTCATTGTTAACTAAACTAATGTAGCTCGCATTCCCACGAGACGAGATGCATTCGGTATCGAAAAATGCCAAAATAACACTGGGGAGGGAAGTGAGAACCAAGCTGATGAACTCTTTGAATATTTTCATTTCGGTGAGCACAACAACAACAACAATAAAAAAAAAAGTCGTTGGCTTTTGTCTCTTTTATTTATGCTTTTACTTAGTCTGTCCAACACCACTCATGTCTGCGGCGGCGGTGTTGGGATTATATTGTTAAACGTGCTGTAGTGGTTGCACGATACGAGGGGTTAGTCAGCCATTGTGAGCAACGCCGTCTCGGTTGGTTGAGCATGGTTTAAGGTCGACTATGGCCGATAATTAGGGTTCATCATATCATGAGCCAGGCCAGCCTAACATTGACTGGTGCGCAGCGCACTTGTCACCAGAAAATAGAACTATTTAAGCCCGAGTTACACAATAGTAAAGCATAATATAATTCGATCCCTTTGTTAGAATGAAATTGTTGAACCATGAGTTTTGGTGGAAGATGCATAATAATTTATATTTATTTTAAATTCTACGCGTAACAATTGAAATTATGCGGAGGAACTAAGAAACCTCTTTTGGGATAAATAATATTATAATTTCGCAAAGCACTATTCAAAAATAAACCTTGGCCCATTACCTTACCACAACGAATTTGAGTCAATAGGGGTGGAGTCGCTGGAAAATTACAGTTTGCCGGTTCGGTGCTTTATTCTTTTGAATTTATTAATGCAAAATATTGACTCATATGATATCCGGTGGACATGAAGTTAAAGTAAATTGCTTGGTGCTTTTGGAAAGTGACAAGTCTAGGAAATGATTTCACAATAATTTTTACAGTTCTTGTTTATCGAAGGGATGTTGTTAAAATTTGAAGTTTGAAACGCTTTTTTTACTAGATATTGTGGGATCGTTCATTGATAAATTCCAAAATGCTCATATATCTATTTATTTTGGGTTCGTAATGAAATCTCCGTTTCCAAAAACTCTTTTCCAAAATCCCCTGTGCTGAAATTCCTTACTACAAAAGACCCTGAGAGAAAATCTAAAACGGAACAAAATCTCCCATTTTTAGATTTGGTGTTATTAATTCTGTCGCGCGACAGAGTGAGATACGTATGAAGGGCATGCTGACCCCCTGCAATCCCCCGCTTGTGGTCACTGTAGGATTTGGAAAGAAAGTTTATATTATGTTATTTGCTTAATTTTACTGCCAAAACTACGCGTTTGAAAAACGGATGAATTCTAAATTGTGGAACAGGAGATTTTACCGAGGGATTTAATAAGTATGTACATTGTACAGTGAGCATCAAAAATGAGTAAATACGAATGATGTAGTGATTTGTCTTTGGAGCGTGAAAAAATTTTTTTTTTGTTCAAATATCTATAAAGTATTTTATGTTGTCGAAATGAAATACGTTATTGATATTTCGTTATCAAACTTTATACAGATTTCTGGTTTTTAAGAACTTTTTAAAGACTCTAAAGAAAGCTTAAAAGAGCAGTGGTGTTTACTCACTTTTGACGCTCACTGTATGTAGATGGGAGATTTTGTCATAGAGGACTTTTGGAAATGTGATAAAAAAAAAAATGAGATATTATGTCCAATAAGGGATTTTAGAAAAGGAGATAATGTAAGGATCCCATTTTTTTTCATCCAAATCTACCAACTTCTGAGGTGGAGGCAGAGTAAAGAGCAATGTGCGGTCTCATTTTCTGAACATTTTCTGCAGCAAGTTTGCGTTCGGAAATCAGGAATACCACCACTATTAGGTTCTCACTACTCAGAGATGGCTAGGACATGGGGGACCCGGAGAGACAACGCAGTAGAGGAAGACCTCGCCTTAAGCGGCGCGCGCAAGTGGAAGGACACATTAACAGACATGGAGTGCGCAACTGAAGACGGTCGGGTTGGTGGAGGTCCACTGCAGACTGTAGCGCCACCTAAGTATAAGTAAGTAAGTAAGCTGAGAGCCTATTCTGAGAGTTGTCATGAATGGGAGACCTTAAAGGCAAGGTTGGGCTGACCTGAAAAGCATAGAGGGCAAATATGGCCAAGGATCGCGAAATAATTTGCGTATCATCTTTTGTACCACGAATTCGCTTATGCTGGGTTGGATTACCTACATTTCTAAATAAGACCTATCATAAGGGCTCAACTCCTATAGTGAGCCCAACATACGTTGTTATCTTACCACCGCACTCAACGATAGAGTATTGTCGCTCACGTAAATTGAAGATCAATCCATTTAGTGCGATTTGGGGCGAAAAAGTGTATTGAATATATAGAGTCAGAGTTTTAACGAAACGTGGGTGCTATAATTTTTGGAATTTTGTAAAGCAAACAGATACAAAATAGACGTCAAAAAGACATGAATTGCTATACTCCTTAAGAACGCGGAATAATTGTCTTTTTTTTTTAATAATTCGTCGGTCATGTTGCTGCAATGCGAAGAATTTCGGCCCAAATTTCCCGGTCTTCTAACACCAGACCAACAGGGCAAACACTACGACGCGACGTTTAGCCGGTCGTCTAAAAGAGTATGGGACAACACGAGATGCTACCAGGTCTTGCAGGCCCCGGGGCCCGGAGCGCAGTTCTGCTGAGAATATTGTTGCTATGTTTTAAGATGTTGCAAAGGACCCCGGGAATATCGAACAGATGACGTGCCACGCAATTGGACATCAATTGGCAGTCTTTACAGAGAATTTTTGAGATATACTGTAAGATGTTCTCTTATAAAGTGCAGACTGTGCATCAGTGCATACAGCATGAGCAATAACCTAAATTCTGAGGACTGCTTAATCTGTCGTTTTGGCGATTTCCACTGGCTGGCAAGATCGCCTGATTTAAACGTTCCAGGAGTATTTTTAAAGCCCGCAACGAGAATATCCAATGAAAATTGTTATAAAAGCTTAACATTTGGACTGTGCAGATGATATCTGTCAAGTACCATCAGCGGGTTGGAAGAAATGTATCACTCACTACTGGATAATGGAGAATTGGCCGGTTTAAGGACTTTAGACATAGGTAAAGACAAAACTAATGTGCGCTGGTCGCCCCACAAATCACCGTATTACTCTGAAGCAAATGCCAACTGAAAAGACCGAGCTGTTTAACTACCCAAAAAGACTAGATGCAAAAAGCTGAATAAAGAAAGGTAACGCTGTCTTTGGTATTCTGTCTTTAGTTCACTAAAATCTCATTACGCATTAAGTTGAAGCTCTAGAATACAACTTGAAATCCGTGGCTGTATGGTGTCTGTATACCAGGAACATCTGGGAAATCTCGGTAAATATTATAAGAATGTTACAGTTTTCTATTATCCGCTGTCTGTGACACATCCTTAAGGTGCTAGTACACGATATGTAGCACGCCACATATATATGTGGCTCTGACGTCACCAGATGGTCTACACATATGACACACATTTCGTTTGTAGCGCAAGGCTTGCCACCTTTTAGAAAATCTCGTGGAGGACTTAAAAAATAAAACTTTTTTTGAAAAATAAAGTCAGAAAATATGAGGTACATAATTAAAAAAAGCTGCATTTTAACCACTGAATTTTTGTACTGACATTTTGCTTACTTTCAAGGGAACGGGCTAATATTTTGTATTTAAACATTTAAACATTTTTACTGACTTATCTTTTTTTTACAAAAAACGTAGCTTATAGGGGCATACTGCCCCCCCCTGCAATCTCTCTGCTGTAGGATTTCGAGTAGGTGCAAGGTTGGGTACCTATATGCAATGTTTATCTTATGTTGCTTGACTAATTTCACCGCCAAAAAATACGCATTTTTATAATTACCTTATATCTTCTGTTTTTGAATCCGATTTTAATGAAACTTTTTTTATTAGTTAACTACACCTTTATTTAATACTAGCTGACCCAGCAAACTCCTTCTCGCCCCAATTTAACGCCTTCGGATAAACTCCAGAGTGATTATTATCACACTGCTAGTAAAAAGCACATTTGCTCAATATAAAATGATAATGCGAAAAGGACACCTGTCAAATTGCGAACAGCCTAAGTCTACGTATAACGCAATCTGTCGGGTTGTGACATTGATCGCAGCACAGCGCAATCTATTATTTATCTCGGTAACTTCTCCACCCAAAATGCACGCAAATTGTCTTTTATCACAATGAATTTCAGTCTCTGAATTATTGTTTGAGAGAATTACATTATCAACAACTCGTAGACACAGTCACTTTGGTAGGAATGATAGCTATTTCGAACTACACCACTAATTCATCATCAGACTCCTTTAAGTGATTATTTGAATAGTTTTGAATTCTGACAGTCTGAATTTCACAATTGTCCGAAATTTTCCAAGTTTCACAACGAATTTTCCACCTTTGCATCATCCAAAATCACAAACCAGAGAGAATAGACCACCAGCTTCGGCCAAAAATGATAGTTTCATAGAGCCAGTTTCAAAAAGTTACTGCGTGGTTAAGTATGCGTGCAATGTTAAAGTAAACGGAGGGTGAATTTGGTCACGCATACACTGGCACATAGTAATATTTACAGTTATTCGGTGGTAACTTTGAAAAAATTCAAATAATTCAAATAAATTGGCCGTTATCGGGACGTGTTAAACAAATTGCGTGTTCGGTGTGGGGAAATTATTACCAACTTATATTTTTTTAAAAAGCGGACAAATATAAATGGGTTTAAACTGCAAAACTAAAATGGATGATAAAAAAAACATCAAACATGATTTTTTTAGTTTTGCTGATATAAATGTAGACCTTTTTCTATATGTTTTAACGAAAATTTATTTATTTTCTTTGATTGTTTGTTTTATTAAAGTGTACCTACCTACTGAGCCTTGGAATACATAATTTAAAAAAAAGGAGGGAGGACATTTTGTTTTGTCAGACTACAAGAAAAATGTGATTTCGGGAAATATTTTTAATACAATTCAATTTGTCCACTATATTTGAATGTCAAAACTACATAGACTCAAAATAGTAAAAAAACGCGAATGTTATTCAAAATTTATGAATTATTAAATTATGTTATAATTTCATTGTGAAAAAAAAGAATACCTACACAAAAAGCAAAACTATTATAACATAACAAAACAAATAAGATAATTACATGTTTTAAATTAAAATATTACGTACCTATACCTTTCAGTACAGTTCACTTTTCGCTTTAGTTTACGCGTTACTATGGAAACGAACTTGTTTTTTAAAAAAATCAAAAATGCCACTTTTTTATTTAAATTTGACGGCGTCCTGGCCTGTGTATACGCTATGCTATGCATTCTGTAGCGCCTATGTATGATATTTTAAAACACGTTTTCTAGCAGGTTTTGTATTAAAATGTCCATGTTTTAAGTGACAAATGTTGATTTTTAATTTTTGAACAACCAATTCCTTATAAAACCTAATTCAAAAACCACTCATCATATTCTCCTCATAGATAAAATAAAACAATAAACATCCCTATTTATATACGACCAAAATATTTTCGTTAACTTTCTTTATTCCGAAATAGCTGTTCTTGAAAATATAAGAAGAAAGAGCTCAAAATGTATATCAACAACAACATTATGCTTGCAATTTAGTTTTACAGCTTAAAATAATATTTTTTTTTTTGTAATAATGTCATAAAATACAAATCGTATCATTAAATACAGTTATTACGCAAATATATTATTATGCTTTTTAATAAAACATAAGTTGGCAGTTAATTCACCACACCACACACACCATTTGCTTAACACGTCCCAATAGTGGTCAATTATTTCAATTATTTGAATTATTTCAAAGCCATCTCAGATTCGATTGTCTTATTTCATTTTTTTTTGCTTATTCACACGTATTCACAGATAGAAAAAGAGGCGGAGCTACTTATTTCAAAACTGGCTCTATGAAACTTCATTTTTGGCCGAAGCTGGTGGTCTATTCTCTCTGGTTTGTGTCCAAAATCACCAAATCATGCAAAAGAAGAAAATTTTCGTCGAAAAAAAAAATATCTTTTTTTGCGTTTTTCCGCAAATTTTCGAGTTTTCCACTAAGAATTTTCCATTTTTTCATTCGAAAAGCCATTCCGAAACAATTGCACACAAACTTTCATACAAAAAAATCAATTTTTCGATTTTTCCAATTTCCCGACTTTTTCGGAGGGGTTTCCCAAAATTTTCTGTCGGATTTGAGCCAAATCGGCCCAGACGTTTTTATGAATTACTATACATTTTTCGAACCATTGTTATGTAATAAATAGATAGAATATAAAAATAATAATAATTTTGGAAAAATTTTAAAAATAAATTAAAATCTAGCCAAATCTACTACAATTACCCACTTTTTGTCATCGTTTCGCAGCAGCAGCGCACTGCAAAACTGAAAGTAGGCAGCTAGAGCAAAATTTTTCATTCATGATTTCGTCGTGTCATTTTTGTATGCGATGTTTCAATCCGCAGCTACTTTCACGTGCAATGCAGATGCAGAAGTCAATAGTATCTGAATTCCCTGAAGAGATGAAAAATATTAAACCCTCTTGCTCTAACACCGTGTCTCCACGAGCAATATTTCATAGCTTGCCATATAGTATGCTATGAAAATTGTTCGTGGAGACCACAAATAGTATTCTATGAAAAATGGTATTCCATCTATTGCTCAGCTCATAGCTTGCTATCGATAGTATGCTATGGGGTGTACTTTTTTGTTGTGACGCATGTGTTTTCGTGTGATGGCTATGGAAATAGTATGATATGAAATGCCCACCCTACATTATATTGCATACTATCGTTATTTCTTTCTATCAGAAATGACAGATGGCAAGCTATGAAATATTGCTCGTGGAGACGCGGTGTAATGTATCTATTGCCACATTTGTAAAATAAAATCGTACCTACTATTTGAAAAGTGAAGTAATTATGGTTGTGGAGGACATTTTTCTTTTTGTGGAGGACGGAGGACAGCACCTTACAAAGGAGGACTGTCCTCCTCAAAGGAGGACGGGTGGCAAGCCTAAGCGCAGTGGCTACATAAAATTGTGCTAGTACACGGAATGTAGCACAGCGCTGAAATATCGGTTGGCTGTTGGTTATTCGTTTATGATGATGCTATCCGCAATTTTATTGCCCTGTGTGCAGTCTTGCACTAGAACTGTAGGTACTTATTGTTTTATTGCTTTGGGTGTATTTAAGTTATCCCGTCGCGTTCGCTACTTTTATGACCCACAAAAAAATAAATACTATGCTGCTCGTAGGTACAAAAGACACGCACACAAACTGAAATGGTGAAACTACATTCAAAAATCCATACGAACCGTACAGGTGCAGGTAAACACTCGAAATTACGTAGCGTATTGGCAGGGTAGTACGCACGGAATGCCGAAAAGCCACACACGAGTGCCTCATATTGTGCCTCATACGTATCAGTACCTTATTTGAGTGGCACAAAGAGGGCTAGTACACGGTATGTAGCCATTGGCATCATACACTGATGTCAAAATTACATCAGAGCCACATATATATGAGGCGCGCTACATATCGTGTACTAGCACCTTTAGGTTCGTGGGATTAAACTTAAACAAAACCAGGAATTGTAGCGTAAAATGAGTCATTAATTGTTGTATATCGAGTATTGATAACCCCAGAGAAGCACTTCTTCGAATGAAATCTTCAGAGTGCATGGCAAATTGAAGGACCAAGAACAATATGGAAATTAAATCAGAAACAGCTACCTTAAAGAACTAGTTCAAATATCTGACTGCAGGCCGAGAAATATGAAGAAAATAAGCGTTTTCCGATATTTTTCAAACTTTAGGAGAGCTAGCTAGACATAGAAAAACAAATTTATGCGTTTGTTTTGTTCAGGGCTTAAATATGGAACCGCTGGCTCAGTAGTCCAATAGAATAACCACCATCGCTTAACGTCTGCAGAAGGGTTGACAGTTTATGATGACAGATGAAAGTAACATCACAGTAATAGATAATGTAATGAAAGGAGGCAATTTTTCATCGATAAGCAGGAAACAACGTACATAGTTCTATTATCTTGTAGCTGCCATCTTTTACATGCATTTATTTAACTGTCACAGTTACCATAAAGGCATGCAAATTTTCAAGTTCATCAGATATGTGGAAGTAGGTGAAAATGTATCTACAAGATTTTCCAACATTTAGTACAAGTGAGGCTAAAGAAAATCGTGTAAAATGAAAACCCAAACAAAATTAACATGAACATACATCCGAGTACCTGTACCTACCACAACTTTCTTTACAAAATCGTACTCATTTGGGTTTGCTCGTATGTAATGCAAGCACATCAAGACATAATATGTATTTCAATTGTAAGAAAAGGCCGTTCACACAGTTTTTGCTATATACATTTAGGAACGCATGTATCTTTTTATAATAAAACCATGTTATTGTAAATTTTCTTTTGAGTGGGTTTTCAGCGAATCAATATGAACTGGAAAAAAGTGTGTGCATAATACCTAATGCTAAATCAAAATCCACAGTAGGTACAGGTAGTAATTGTTTGTTTTCTTCTTCACCATAATAAGTGCTTCACGCTTTATGCTTGCAACGCATTGATGAACTTTCGCGTTTACTTAAGGTGCAAATGTGGATTTTTTTTTTCATATTGAAGTATTATAGAAAAACTAAGGAAAAAGTATGTATTTGAAGCCATACCCTATTTGTCGTGCATAGTTTTAACAATTTAGATAAACTTTGTAACTTTCCTATACTGGCACAATGAAGGCTCAGGACGTCATTCAAAAGCCATTGGATTAAAAAATGATTTTTTTTCAAAACAAAAGAGTTTAACAGAGAACTGGGATTAGTTGTTACAGTGAATATGGATTGTTTTGTCTGTCACATATTTACCTATAGTCGCAGCACGATTTATCAAGCGTTAGGTGCTAAAGAGTTCTATAGTCCAAAAAGGGTTATTTCAACAGAAGTTGTTCGTGTGCACATTCACAAGAAGTTGAAGATAAATGCGTAACCATTTCGTGGTTCGTGGTGTAATTTTGACAGCTGACAGTCAAACTTGAATGTCATCCTGTGATTTGTTCAGTTTTAGGTTTGTCAATTTACAATACGGATGGGTTAACCACCGAAAAACGTGCTGGGTCCATGACATGTTGGTGTAAAAGGGACCGAGGCAGCAGATAAACTGGCGGTTTGAAATTAACTTACTGCTGCATCATTGGAAACATAGCCAAAAGACTGGGTATTTTTACAAATGACTTCAGCAGAAGTTGCAGGGATGGCGGGGAAATAGAATTTGTGGAAAATCTCCAGTGTCACTGTCCAGCCCGGAGCACGGTTCTTTTACGGCTTGAAAGATATAGCAACAATACGTCAATACCTCTACCAGATCCAAATGGTTTCGTTAGTTTCATGTCCTGTCATTTACTATAAAAGGTAATCACAATGGGCCTTAATGGCTTCTGGGTGAAAATTGGATATAATGCAATTGCAAACTGCCCATCTTACCTACCCTAACCTAACTTTCTATTTTCTCAATGATCTCAGTGATCTAGGTAACACCAGCGCCGCTAACATTCTTAGCTTTATAACTGGCAGCAAATGGTTTACATGAGTAGCCAGTAAAGAACAGCTCCCAGTGGTATGCACAATGGGCCGAATAAGGGCCTAAGTGTTTCTCTCATAGAGAGCCACTTTAACTAAACTAATATACACACAACTTTAGGACAAAATCTGACGTCAGAATGTCAAAAATTGAGACGGATTTTGACGTGTGTAATAGAAGTCTCAAACTCTGGGCTTGTCATACATTATGGCGGTCATACTGCGCTTGGACTTGCATCGTCATCCTTAATAAATTCAACTTACGCTATAATTGCGACCATATGAAATAAGCAAAATTGTCGTATTTGAGGTTTGAAAACCAACAAATGCATTGAAAATTGTTTGTGCTCTGCTGGTGTCTTTGGCCCTTACTTTTTCGAAAAAGGAGTGACTGTTACCGCCAAATCTCAGCGCTATGGTCGTATAATCACAAATATTTTTGAAGATTTTGATCGGAGCGATTATGTGATACCAGAAAGGGATGGCAACACATGAAACCACACAGCACGACCAGTTTTGATTTTATTTTGATTTTTATTAGTTTTTAAATCGTATTTACTTAAACGAACATACTTAAATAATTTTTTTACACACATTTTTCACATTTTTTTTTCAAATCAGAAGACGTCTTCATTTTTTTTGACATGAGATCAATCACCTTATCTGGATCCACATTAATATCCGAAATTGTGGAAATTGTAGCACATGTAGCACATGCTCTGAAAACCTCTCTAATTCGACATGAATTTCGGAAAAATCACGAACTAGAGTTTTAAGATCCCTGAACGAAAAGGACTTACAAATTTCTAACAACATCGACAAGGTTGTCGAATTTCTAAATGGTCTCCCTAACAGTAAGCCCATCACCGTCCTTGATGATCGACTACTTTCGTTTGTTATTTAACTTTGCAGATCCGAGGCTCGTTGTCCTTAAATCGTTTGCTAGGGTCGTCAACATTTGGACCATCCATATCCGAGGTTTGCTGTTGTGTCGCAACACGAGTTGTTTTCCGTGGTAGTGAAGTTACCCCGACGCACAACCCCCAACCTGGAGGGCCAGGTCCTTTATTGAACCCCTTGGACAAAAGGGGCCGGATATTCCGGAGTCAGTAACCCACTTCGGGGATGTGAGAGCTGCCGTTGACCCATAAAGGGTTCATCCGCCACCATCTCTGTTTCAGCACCCTGACTAGTGCTGAAAATTCCTCATTGACCTCAGCTCCAAGTATGTCGAAGTAGGTCAAATAAGGTACCTGCCATCCTGACAGTGACGACACCGTTGATCCTTCCAATGAATTCATCCGCCGTACGTCCTCTTTCTGAGGGGCTCATATTAAGACTTCTGAGACTCGATCAGTCAGTCTTTCTGACAGAGTGTTACTATTTTTTCGTGTTCAACACTCGCGCTTATAAGTTCAGCAAGTCACGCCCGGATGAGCAGACCACTACCCGGTGGTTACAACACGTATGCAAAATGCCCTTAAGATAGTCATAGACTCGTGTATAAAAAGAAAGTCTTTCTATAAACCCCAGCAAGGCTGTCATCGTCCCTTTTAACAAAAGGAGAAATTTAAATCTAAACCAAATTTCAATAATGACACTGACATTGAGTATTCTAACGAAGTAAAATATCTTGGAGTAATCCTCGACAAAAAACTAAGCTGGAACTCCCACATTAATAGTAAAACTCAAAAAGCAACCAAAATTGTCTGGTCTTGCCGTAGCATGTATGGTAGAACCTGGGGGATCACTCCAATGATCAAACACTGGATCTATACGATCATGGTCAGGCCCATTATAATATACGCTGCAATAGTATGGTGGAACAAAGTCACCCAAAAAACAACCATTAACAAATTAAATAAGGTAAACGGCTCAGCAAGTTTGGCACAAGTGGAAGAGTTAAATATTAGCGAACATCTAGAACTAATGGAACTAATTCCAGAACTTGACATGATCTGTCCTGTTACAGACCGCTGACCGAAGACACTATATGCTTCAACAAAAAATTCTTCACGGAGATAACAACCAGGAAGGCATGGGTTAACAATAACCCACCAAACTGCCAAACACTACCTAAAGTGGTATACGGTACGGATGGTTCTAAAATGGGCTCGGGGTGGGACCTGCTATCCCTGGACCAAATCGGAACGTTTTAATACCTATGGGAAAAATGTATTTCAGGCGGAACTCCATGTCATTATAGAATGCGCAAACCTTATATACAATTCAGGTATTAAAGGCACTAACGTCCATATATTCACGGACAGTCAATCAGCTTTAAAAGCTCTTAGCTCACCCATTATTGACTCCAAATCAGTACTGCACTGCTTCAATTCCCTCCAAACACTTAGTGTCAGAAACAAAACCTTGATTATGATGGGTCCCCGGCCATAACGGTATTTAAGGAAATAAAAAAGCTGTTGAACTATTCAGCCTTTCAAAGCAGATTCCAATAAGACACTAAATCTACGTAGGCACGATATCAAAAACTTAGTAGGCTACCTAACGGGTCACCACGGTTTGCGATATCATCTAAATTAAATGCATTTAGTCGACTCGACTCACCGGAATGCCCTGCCCTTTGCGGTATAGAAGGAAATCACTCTTCAGGAAAGTACCGAAGAACTAGGGAAATCTTCTGCTGAATGCATTATCAGCTACGTTAGGAAAGAAGAAATGCTACTAACCTAAACATACTTCTGACGGCAAGCACGATACGTGCACTTATTGCTCCGGCAAGTATACCATTTAACCTCCTAGAGCTAGAAACTAAAAATTATTTTAAGATAGTCATGACTCTTGATGCCTTTATTGGATCGGACCGAAAGGGCTTCACATTTATATTTTCAAATTGTTTGACCTCATGCAGATATAGCATGATCATCATTATCCAGGCAACTAAGAAAATGGTTCGTACTCTACGTTTCTTCACTCACTGTTATTTATCCGAGTTATTAAAATAAAATATACCCTATACTCGTAGGTACTCGTCAAATAAACTGACTACCTACAATCTGGTCTACACCCACAAGCTTAAGAGTATTTAATTAGAAATTATAAACTCTTTCTTCAATTTTATATACAGTTACAACCTACAACAGTAACAATTATAATTGTGCACAGCCGATATATGTAGAACCAGCGTCCATAAAGTCCATAATTAAAGCTCTTGAGTTGAGATTTACCTATAGTCATCAATGTTAGCCTATAAAATTAAAATGCACGCTTTCTGGAGTCCGAGCCGCAAGCAATCATTTTATGCCGTACTGATAAGTTATGGACACGGGTAGGTATACATTAAAAAGAGATTCTTTATTCTATTGATTGGTTGGTTGGACTAAAAAAACGGAGTAACATAAATTGCAAATTCCACAGTAAGACGAAGAAGAAGCTACTTGAAATTTGCAACCAATTTCCCATCATCAGTGAAGTGATCAGTGGAATTCCAGAGCGAGTTTCAGTAAATGCAAATAGGAATAGGAAAGACGAAGATAGGCCAATGGAATGCATTTAAATGAGTTGATCAAACATCCATTCTGTATCTATAGATATAGATTCATCTTCTCAATTAGAGGGAAACTATCGTGGAAATAACTGCCCCCAATCAGTTACTATGTAGGTACTGTATTAATGAATTGAAAAAAACAGAAAAAAAGCCTTCCATCCTCTACGATCCCGGGCAGTTGTCCAGACTAAGCGCGGGTTTGTAGAGTACAAATTTCGTCCGTCGAGTTAGAAGTTTTGAACCCAATTATTATTTTGGCAAACCGAAGTTCCAACGGTTTCTCTACGGATCTCCACTAGGTTGTCATTCGTGGAGTTCATGTTCACTCCTTAACTACCTCGAAATTATTGCTATCATACACAATTTTAAGTGAATATTTTTTCGAAAACAGTGGCGCAAAATATTATAGTCAGATAAAGTATACTTTAGTTTATTTTAGTACGTGACAAAGTCAGTATCTATCGTACTAGTATTTTGTTAATTATAGTCAAGATAAAGCCCACTTCATCGTTGTCACCTGGTATTAAATTTAAAACCACGAAAAGCACCTATTAACTCTTAGCACTAAATAATTTGTCATCCGTCAATTTGAGGGCAAATTTAAATTTTTTTTGTATTTTTTTTTTATAGAATTTCAAGGCGACATTGAACAAAATGTTTTCCGAGGGTGAAGGTTTAATATTTTAAAAGATTTTAATGTACATAGCTTTTTGACTTTGAGCTATTGGGAAAATTTTGATTTTTATTACGAATTTTTATTTTGAATTTTGTTTTTTGTTTTGCTATCTGTCAGTTTTTTTTTGAAAATTTAGTTGCAAAAGGATTCCCGAAATTGTGGTTTGTTTCTCAAACTGTGTTTGACGAAAATTTGCGTCAGGTCTACACTAAAGCTGGTACTAGTTGTAGGATGATAATAAAGCGTCTATAATTAAATAAAAAGTTAGGCGACAGTTTTCGAGTTAGAGTGCCGCTACTTAGTTCCTACTAACCTCCCTTAATACAAGGCGACTATAATTTTGCGTTAGTATTTTTAGTAAATAGCTACATATTTTGTTATGTATTTCCTAATTTTTGTAAATATTCCTTGAATTAAAACTGTTTTGGGCAAAATGCCTACGCTATTAAAAGTTTGTCATTGAGCCTTGTTATAATTGTAATGACAAAAGCTAGAACATTAGGAAACTGCCGTCTTTTGAGGATAATTGGGAGGTCATATCCGTTGATGTTATACTAATAAAGTGCAAAAAAACTGCGTTGCAAATTCATACTTATAGGGGCTGTTGGATATTTTACGACACATTATTATGAAGTCAAAAGTACTTTTGATTAAAACTTAAGATCCTCAAATATACACCTATTTTCTTGTGTCAAATTTCAACTTCGTATAGACTTAATGCGTGCCTAGTTATTTTTCACCTGACAGAGGATTTATTACAGAGGACAAAATTAGAGAGAATAGCTTAGCTAGTAAAAATAAAAAAAAAAAACAAAGTAAAAGTGTTATCATCGACCTGGGCCCTATTTCACCAACCACTTTTCACTTTGCATTTTGCAATTTTGCAATTTACCTTTGCAAATTCCGTTTCACCAAACGCAAATTTGCAAAGAGGAAATTATTTCTTTGCAAAGTTGAAAATTTTTCCTCTTTGCAAAATTCGTTTCACCAAAAACAAATTTTCAAAGTGCAACGCATGTTTTTGCAAAGTGCAAAGTTTTGCAAATTTGCAAAGAATTCGATCATTTCGTTTCACCAAACAAATAAGATTTGCACTTTACATTTAAAATCGTGAAAAGTTTGTCAATAATATGCAAAGAAAAAAAAGCATTTGCAGTTGAGGTTTTATTCAACATTTGGTGGAAATAGTTAAAAAATATTTAATGAACCGTTTCGAAACATGCTTTAAAGGCAAACTAATAGTTTACAATGGGTCGTATAAAGGGCAAATTTTAAATGCTTATAATAATATAAAAATCAATTGATGTGCTTTAGTCTCGCAAAAACTAGAGAACAGCTGGACCGATTAAGCAAACAAATTCTAAAAACCTCAAAAGTCGAAAAATTTAATAAATGGGAATTTCCACCACCAATAATAGCAAAATTCGAAAACGAGCAATTGAACTCAAATGTTAAGAAAATATTTTTTATTTTAAATTAGACATAAAAACAAGTAAAAGTGTTATCATCGGCTTGGGCGATGCTTTGATACCCTCCACTGCATAAAAGTCATGCAAAATGTTGCCATGCGAGTTAGTTAGGGGTATCGCGAATAAATTCCGATGGAATTTTTTCCCTTGTCAGCAATGTAAATCAAATTGCTGAATGGGAAACATTCCGGGGGAAATATTATTCGCGATAGGGGTGAGTATGTACTGTACAAGTGTACACGCATGTGTCTAATATTGGTTTTGTATGGAAGGTATCAGAACTACTTAACCGACATAGCCCATTTTCAATACCAACCTGACAACGGTAAAACGAAGTCCTCTGACAAAATTTCATTAGCCTAGGCCAATTCGTTTGGACGCTATCGTGTATTCAACAGACATACGGACAAACAGACAGACAGACTTTATATAGACTTTCTGGTGAATTTAATTATGCAAATTGCAAAGTGAAAAGTGTTGGTGAAATAGGGCCCTGGTCGATGCTTTGATACCCTCCACTGAATAAAAGTCATGCAAAATGTACTGTAGTTTTGTATAAGAGGTACCAGAACTATTTGACCGACATAGCCCATTTTCGATTCACACCTTAATTGTAATTTGTGTGCACAGTAGTCCAGCACACTAACCACTGCTCCCACAATACAAATAATAATATGTACCTATGTTCAAAAGTTGGTGGCATGGAATTAAGTCCAAAACTCAGTACCTACAACTGATCGGTTATGAAGATAGGCCTAATTTAGGATTTTTTATCGTCAAAAATCCAACTGACAGTGAAACGATATTGACAAAAATAGCTTTTTTTAATTTGATCGTTGTTTTTGTTTAACTTTTACAATTTTTTATATTGTTTCTTATAAATTGGCCGTAAAAACTAGCATTTAAAAAAAATCATGAAGATCAATCTAATTTTGGGTTTTTTGATTGCCAAAAAAACCATCTGACCGAGAAAGTGTAGGTACATTTAGCTTTATTTTCTACTTGGTATTTATATTGTTATAGAAATAAAAAAAAATTAAAAAGTGATGTGGATTTTAGAATGTGAAAATTAAAGAGGAGGCCAATCTTTTTATATACATATATGTTATGTATATTGTATATATTATAAATCCTTTGGGATAAAACTCGATGACGTATTAATTCGATAACCGCTTGACTAATTTTCATGATTCTTTTTTTTGTTTTGTTCGTTTATAATTATAACATCCATAAAATTCAAATTTAAGTTTATGTGCTGGGTGTTTACTACAGAACAATACCACGTCTTCGAGGAGGAAATATCGATCGACGTATACACGGAATGCAGAAATAGCCCGGACACGCTAATATCAGGCAGGACAATGTCTGCCGGGTACGCTAATTTAAATAAATGTAGTTGTATAGTGTATCCTGGCAACAGTAGAGTGAAACGTTAAATTAAAATAAATAACAAAATAGAAAATAAATTGTGACTTGATCGGCAGACACATCAGATCAGAGAACAGGCGTCATAGGATAGGACAAACGAACATATAAAAAACAAATTTCCATTCTTTCTTCAGATAGGTCATAACGAAAAGCTTAGCCAAAAACTGGACGATTAAATTAAGAAAGTTATCAGCAACGATTACGATAGTGGTTCTACTTTGTCGTTTTCTCTGTTGGAACGGAACGAAAGAGAAGTACGCGATATGCATTGTGCATGAAATCAACAACGACAATGTTTTTCTTGAGAAAATGCGTAGGGGCGATGAGACACCTACGTGTGGTGGCGTATTATGTGAGATCAAATTGAGTGTAAAGTATTCCACAGGTTTTTGAAAGAAATACTCGATTTAGGGCCAGTTTTAAAAGTTCCGGATAAAGTTTCGGATAATTAACCGACACATAACGCTATCCACCAGATAAAAGCTGCTGATATTTTTTCCTGTCTAATCGTCAAAGTCTCTGATAAACTCACTTGCGGAAAAATTTATCAGCCACTAAGTTTGGTTCGATATACACAAACACATGTCATTACTTTTGTCTTGTTTGTTTCGTGTTTTCTAATATTTTTTGTTGTTTTAGAAAAGCCAAGAAAAAAAAAGACACTTGATAAATTAACGGAAAAACAAATAAGCAGCAAAATAAAAAAAAATCTAACAGAGGAGCTAGAGCAGGTATCCGCGGATACTCCGTTTGCGGCTGAGCTATTTTTTTAAAACTGGGCCCCCAACCAGGCTGACTATATCGGCACGGGTCAAGGGATATAGGATATGAAATAGGGAGAAGTGTGATTTTTGAATAGGAGTATGAGAATAGGACGAGGCGCTGTAGATAAGCTCCATAGCCGAATAGAGCACTCTAATAAAGAGTTTTAGAGCAGTCCGCGGTAGGAATGTTTGGGAGAAAAATGATTGAAATTGTCCTTTCAGAGTCGCGTTTTCGGCCGTTTTACTAAGCCAGAATCGAATTGTCAAACCTTCATCGTCGAGTGTTTCAAAATAATTTGGCCTTAAGCGAAATACTCTGTTCCTACGGGGCCGTGTAATTTGATCGTGATATTCTTCAAATTCGTATTCTAAAAATTCAAACATATCCATGTTAGGACTTCTGTGACTGCTGAAATTATACTTTTTCCAGTCACTTCAAATAAATATTTTATTTATCTTCCGGGTAAAGGATTTAACAGCCACTTGAACCGGCTGATACACTATCCGAGACTATATCTGTCAGATATCACTATCCGAAACCTTTGAAACCAAAAGTTTAGGTTTACCTGATAGATACATAAGTTCCCGATAGTCTATCCGAGCCTTTATCAGTTAGTCTTGAAACTGGACCTTAGTGTGTTATGAAACCTATCGATTGTAAATATAATGATTCTGAGAAGTCATGACCTACATCCTTCTGTGAGATTGTTTACCCATGGCTCGAAATGTTATAATTAGGTTAGACGCAGGATTGTGAAAACCGTCACAGACTCTATGCACCTCGGTGGACCCATTGCGATCCATTTAGGAAAACTCATTCAATAGATGGAAAAACCCCTCACTTTTCCTAAAGCATTTTATTTCCCTACATAATTCTCATTATTCATTACAGAATGAAAGTCCTAGTTCTTTGTTTAGCTTTCTAAGTAGATGACGACCGGACAGAGTTCCTCAGTCTTTCCTTAGATAAACGATATCCAGTTGCGTTTACCCATTTTCGGGCTGCAGAGTTTACCTCGAAGGACTCGGTCGTATGCTTTCTCCAAATCTACGAAGCATGCGTAAACAGGTGTAGCATACTCCCAAACCTTTCTGAGACTGAATAACTCGTCGGTTGTGCTTCTGCCGGGACGAAAACCACACTGCTCATCTCCTAATCGTGCCTAGACCACACCTCTGCAACGCGTTTCCAGCACCTTGGCAAAGACTTTTCCGGGGAGACTTAAAAGTGATATACCTCTGTAATTGGAGCAAACGCTTTTATCAGCTATCTTGAAATGGGGCACAATCACCCCAATCTGCCAATCGCTGGGAGTTTCGCCGCATTCCCAGACCGCTTTAATGACACGAGAGAGCCATTTAACTCCTTCTTCACTTAAGACTTTGAGCATTTCTAACCGGATACGGATTTCATCCACTCCGGCAGATTTGCCAGCTTTGAGCGATTTGATTGCAAAAGTGACTATTTTCCGCCTTGCTTAAGGCGATGGATGTGTCATCCTCAATGCCCTGGATTGGATTGAGCAATTCGGAAAAGTGCTCGCTCCATCTGCGCAAGATGTCCTCCTCATTAGAAAGAAGTGTACCATCTTTGGATTTGACTCCTTCGATAATGTTCCACTTCCTTCCTCTAAGACGGCGGATGGTCTGCCAGAACACCTTGCTTGCAGATCTGTGATCACGGTCCAATTTTTCGCCGAACTCCTTCCAAGACTGTTCTTTGGCTGCTTTAACAGCCAATTTGCAAGTTCTGCGCGCCTCAATGTACCGGTTTCGAGAAGGTGAGTCTCCCAAGTGAATCCACACCTTGAAAGCCTTCTTCTTCTCTCTGATGGCTTCTTGAAATCCGCGCATTTTAAACCCCGCGGTTCTTTTCTCACCACCAGCCGCCACACCGAGCCGCTTCACTCAGCAAACATGTCCTGCAGAGGCAATGACTGCTGTTGAAAATAACTTTCATTCTTCCTCTACATTCAATGGAACATTTGGAATTTGTTCAAACCTTTCAGATACCTGCCGTGCAAATTCCTCCCGTATCTCATAGTTCTGCAGCCCCTCCCACCGTATGCGCGTAACCATCCTTGGTTTACGCTTTGGCAGGATAGGTATTTGATCGTTGATATACAATTTGCACAACACCAGGTGGTGATCAGTTGACAGTTCAGTTCATTGTTGAGGTTATGGTAGGTAATTGGGTGCTCTAGTGGCGGTTGCCACAGCTTCACGTAGTCCATCAGTTGGGTCCAGTGTGTGTTGAGGTTATAATGAAATGAAATTTTTATTGTTGATATTGTTCAAATCGAATCTTCACAAAGATTATGCATAAATTTGTGTCCACAGATTTATGTCTAGGTCTACTCTGCTATTAATATATAAAGGGCGATGATTATGATAAGCCTATATTCAAATATTTATAGAAAAGAAAGTTATACTTAAGTAAAAGTAAAAGCATTAATTAGAACAGAAAGCTAGTTGGAAACGTTAGAATGAAAACAAAACGGAATTATGTAAATTCTGCCCAAAAAGTAGAACAGAATTAATTAATTTCTAGAAATATTGGTCATTGATTTATAGGCAAAGGCATTCCAAACAAGTTAGACACACGGAAAGTGCAAGTTCGAATTTGATGTAAATAACATAATAAATAAAATAGTACATGATCTATTGACTGTTCAACGCATTTTGCGACTCCATGCTTGGCCGGTGTCATCGAGTTGGCAGTCACTTTAGGCGTAATTATTTAGATTGATTGCTAAAAGAAAGTTAAATGACAATTATAATTTTGCTGGGATGTTCTTTGAATTATGAATACAAAACATTCTGAAAGGTAATGTTTTGATAAAAGAATATTTCCAATGAAATGACGTTATTTTTGAAAAGAACTCTACACATGGCTATTAAGACTGTCACTCGTGAAAGTGTGTCATTCCAACACTTTAATGTGATGTTAACATAAACAGCATTAAATCGTGAGCCAGAGTGGAGGCAGGAAAAGAAAACAAAAGTACAAACTACAGATTGCATACCTCGTCGGCAGATCGTGGTTCGTTTATCTTTCACTTGACGTTTGTTCCGATGCTGTTAAGTAAAGTGCATAGAATCTTGATAGTTGAGGGTGGTAAATATTTGCTTATGTATTTCAAGCACAAATTATAGGTAACTGTATACGTTCTGACCTAATAAAACAGCTCGCAGCGTGGAGCGCGTTTTTAATGCTTTTTTTATATATGTATATAAGACAAGGCTTAATTTAAAAATAATGGTAATCAGATTTAGTTAGCACAACGCATACACATTGCATTTCTGATCCGACATAGTGATGGATGGGTATATACAAATACACGTACATACTAGTTGTTTATTGGCCATTATCATTATACGAGTGCCGGGTTTGCTTATCAAATTGGTTTTGTTTTACCACTTGAGGTGTAACAGCATCGGGCTAAGTGGTCAATTATAAAGATGCAGCAGGAAAAAATAGTTTTTCATACAGCGAAGTAAGCTATGGTATCAAACTTATTTTCTCTGTATAATGAATTATTAAATGGTGTCCCATAATGTGTCACGCAAAATTTTAATTTTGCACCATTTAATAGTACAGTGTTGCCAATGGAAAAAGAGATAACAATGTGACAGCTGACAGTTTTGGGTTAGTAAATAAAAAGGGGGGCTATACGAAAGAATAACGCATTTTCATTATTGAGCAATATTTTAAAAATAATGAAGGTTTGTCCAGCTACAGTCCGCCATTTTCGAACAAAATATGGCCGTCATAGTGATTTATTAAAACCATCGACTGTGAAGAGAATAATTGAAAGTTTCAGGGAGACTGGATCAATTAGTGATCTGAAACACTCTGGGTGTCCTGTCACAAGTCAGGGTTGGAAAAGTTGATGCAATTGTATCTTTTGGATATAATCAGAAAGTTACACAGTTACAATTCACACGAAAAAGATACAATTAACAATACATATTTTTGCTTTAAAAGTTATGCAGTTACAATCCTATTTTAAAAGATACAATTTTATACCTACGCTACGAATACCACCAAAATTTGATAAAAGGCGATCAAGCTTCAAATTATATTCTACTACATTCGGCTAACCAACTAATTCACCAAAAAGAAACAAATTTCATTTTCATAGGTCAAGCGCAGGCGCACTTTGAGTGCGAAGCACAGGGGACAGTGCACGCATGCGCACATAGGAGTATTTGCACTGAAAAGCTGGTCAAAATTCAATTTTCTAAAAATTAAAATCAAGAAGTAAAAATTTGCTATAGCGGAACGCGCTGCTGCTTTTTTTTTCTTCTTCATCGTGTTTTGTGATAAACTGAGTTCAAAGTTGACGGTTTGGATTTTTTGCATTTTTTCCTTGCATGCATGCAATTTCGTTAGTTTTCCTCTGTAAGTGATTTCAAGTTATTGTGCTATCAATCTTAATTTTTTTTAATGGAGAGTTCTACTGTGGGTATGCATTGATATATTAAATGCTTTTTTGGAAATCGTGTGTAGTTGTTTTCGTTTCAATACGGGTTCAAACGCAATACAGCAAAAAGATGTCGTATTTTTTTAAAAAAAATTTAAGTTTTAATAATTTTAGTATAGTATACCGTGTTATTCTGTGATAATTTGCACTTAATAAGTTAGATTGAATATTTGTCATTGTAATGCAAAAAGATTTGGCTGCTACTAGCTGCTACCCGATATTTTATGAACGTTCTAGTTTTTTCATTTCGTGTGAAAAAAATCACTCATACGCCATACAGTTATTTCAATGATTAGTTATTGCAATGTTACTGTACTGTTTTAATTTTTTATTGTTTTCGGAATAAAAACATACACTGGGATATATTTTAAGTGCAGCAAAAATGGTGTGTTAGGGCTTGGGGCGGTCAACGTATGCCTTTTTATTGTGTTCGTATCGTAAATGTTTTTTTTTTGTGTAAAAGTAAGCATTTTTAAGTTCAATTCTATAATACATAGTATTTTTTAGGATTATCTGGTTCGAGATTTGTGACTAAAAAAAATATTTATTTAATATTATGGAAGAAAGTGGAGAGGCCGATATGAACCAAAAATTAAATAATTTAAAACATTTTTTGTTAGATATGCCTTGTTCAAAAGAAAACCTTCGAACTTATAAATCAAATGTATCTAAAATTGTTTTCAATTTGAAGCAAATATGGTTAGCCCCTAGCAGGAGAAAGGATTTGTTTGTAGAGAGAAACAAAGAGTGGCTTGAAGGGACTTTCACACTTCCAATTATGAGCTCGGACATAACTAAAAGCAAAATTAACTTTATCCAGTCAAAAATTGATTCACTTAATGAGACTGCAATAAATTCGACCATTAAAGTGAAGCATACATTGCTTTTTACCATAGTCGATGTAAAAATATGCAATGCAATAACGGAAACTACATCAACAAAGAAATGCTATGTTTGCGAGTCAACGTCAAAAGACTTAAACAAATTAACTACATCGACAAACGAAATCAATGAAAACTCCATGAAATTTGATTTATCAGTACTACATGCAGAAATCAGACTTCTTGAGAGTCTTCTGCATGTAGCTTACAAACATCCAGTAAAAAAATGGCAAATTAGACCCCCAGACGAGAAAGAATTATGTAAAATAAGAAAAATTCAAATTCAACGGGAATTTAGAAACAAGATTGTTCTCATTGTGGATCTACCACGAGTATAGGTTTCGGCAATACAAATGACGGGAATACAAGTCGAAGATTTTTTAATAACCCTAAAAAATTGTCAGTGAAGTCACAGGGATTGATTTTGACTTGATTTTTTGCGAAAAATAATTTTGGACAGGTTTTTCATGCAAATACTCCACCTTGATGCGGCTTGACTTTGACTGTTGCGTGTTGAGATTTAATTTTCACTTAGAAGTAAATTTCGCAAATTTCTTTACACAACAAAAACCTAGCATTTCATTCACTGCGCAATTTAATATATCTTAAAGAAATTAATGTCAACATTGGTCAACCAGTAGCAACAAGCGCGTACGTTAACAGATTATGTAGACTTCAGGCGTAAATATCGACTTTAGATAGTAAATATAGTATCAGCCCAAGCAGACCTACTTTCTGCTTTTACGCGCGTTTGACAGTGTTGAAATTTCATTTTCGATTTGACTTGTCCGATTGTATTATGTTTAAACTAATAGAGCAGGCTTCAGGCTTCAATGTTGGAGTTCCATAGATTCAGAGAGTATTATTTTCCTGAGAAAGCGTCTCAATTCAGCCGTTCGGACTCGGCATAAAATTTAAGCTTTCTTCTATTCGTTTACGGCACCCATCCTTAGCATAGACCTAGATATGCACAATAATTTTTAAATATTATTGTGCGCATTCAAGTCGTTTTGAAAACTCCTGCAGTACACAGGTCGAGTGACGATTTTCTTGGCTTGCGCCCGAAGTTGGCCAATTTGTTTTTGATTCCTTGGAATATGTGCAGGGGTAATTTGTCCGACACGGAAGAAATACATCAAGTGGTTTCTTTTTAAATCATATAGGTAATTTTGACACTAACAGCCGTTTCCTGCTCGAAATCTTGACAAAAAGTCAGTATCATAACTTCGAGGAACGAAATGAGTCGCTTTACGCTTGAACAACGTTGGGCAATATTAAAAACTTATTTCCAAAGTGAGTGCTGTCTTTTTTTAGAAAAGAAGTTTTGGCCGAAATGAAGCACATACCGCGCCTGCTGTACGCAAGTTTGTGCCTGATACTGGTATGCTAGTGGACAACCAGTCATGGTCCCCGTCGTCGTACGGTCGTACGTGTCGTCTGCACAGACAGAGAGCGACAGTTTGGTGGGGATTGTGGAGTGGTGACATCATTGGACCATTGCCATTGTTCGAAAATTAGGCTGGGAACAACGTTTCGATCAACGGTTGGCGTTAGAGAGCCATGTTTACCGACTTTTTTCTACTGAAATTGAAGACATGGATTTGGACGACCTCTGGTTCATGCAAGATGGCGCTCCATGCCACACAGCCCAAGCAACAATCGATCTTTTGCGCACCAAATTCCCAAATGTCAATTGGCCGCCTCGGAACTGCGATTTGACTCCTTTGGACTTTTTTTGTGGGGAACCGTGAAGGACCGATGTTATGCCAACAATCCGGAAATAATTCAAGCACTTAAGGCAATCCGTGAGCTACTGCCTGAAATCATCAAAAAGGTCTTGGAAAATTGGAGTGACAGAATACACTACTGCGAAGCTAGCCGATGCAGCCTCTTGAACGACATTGTGTTCCATAATTAATGGGTATGTTTGCTCTTACTAATAAAGCCATAATATATGAAAACGATGTAATTTTGTTAATTTTATTGCATTTTTAACAAGAAACCTATATTTTGCCCACCCTTTATATAAGGCAAGAAAAATCATATCTTATACCAAATTTTTCGCAGTATTTCTTGGTCTTCATTACCAATGAATGAATGGAAGAGTATCTTTAGGTATATGCAAAAGAAATTTTTAAATATATAAAAATGTCTTTGAACCTTTTTTAATCGAAACTCATGGCTGATCAAAACCGAACCAACTTCCTGATTATCTGGCTGTCCACATTACGATAATTTACAACACAATTTAAGTTCAGTCACTGGTTTTGCGAAACATTGTGGTAAGGCGTTATTAACATGGCGGTTTCCTCACAACAATTATGAAGTCATATCATATGTGCTGGTTAACTCTTCTAATTGCTGTCTACATCTTGGACTAACTCGAAAGGATAGTAAACCATCCAGTTTTTATTCAATAAATTGAAAGCCTTGTAACCTTATATAAGACTCACTGCACCACATCCGGATATTTTCATTACACTTTTTATTTTAATATGAACCCATGCGTTTCGCTATGCTATAATATTATACAACCAGTAAGTGTATAGTAAAAAACTTAATAAAATGCGAACATTCACTTATCAGTCATGCGTCTATCAGTCATGCATCGCAATGAGAAAATGCAATTATTCACAAAAAGATACACCAAACAGCCACAATGGTAAAATAGTAATAGTAGCGATGTACCTACTTATATTCGACTATAATAAGTGATTACTGATTTGATTACCTATTAAATGTATCTACGCATCGCATAGTTTTATATGGTTTTGCCATTTTCACTACATATGAAGAAATTGGAAAATGATCGTAAAAGTTCAAATAAAATTTAGCTTATAGCATAAAAAGAAAAAAAAAAGTGTAAGTGTAAAACTGGAACTAAACGCTACAATTATTACCAATAATAACTTTCAGATAAGTTTTCACTTTTGATAAACTTTCATTGCCAATGTCCAATACAGGTTGTAAATACAGACGAATATCTATCGAAAGTGCACAGACAACACACACCATCAATATTGTATCTCCCAAATGGAAAAGATGGAAAATAATTGCTGCTGGTGCCTATTAGCGAGAACCTGTCTTTTTGAAAATTTAAAATGTGTATCATCATTTACACTAAAACAAATCAACTGCATTTTGAAGCAGCCGACGACACAGAGAAACTACCAAGGAGAAAGGAGCTCGGCGCACAGCATCACCACCGTCGTAATCATATTCGCACATCATTTGGAAAGTAAAAAAAAAATATTTAATAAACTTGGAAATAAATGGCTTTATAATTGTCCAGAAGCAGTTGTGTAATTTTTAGTATTAAAATTAGAATGTGTCAGTAAGTATACGTTAGTGGTATCGATTTTAGGCTTTAATGTGCAAATATTAACCCTAGACAGAAAAATGTATCTTCTGGATGAGAAAAGTACGTGTGCAGAAAGAGAAAGTGGAATTTATACTCATTCATTGAAAAGTATACGACGAGGAGTGCCCGAATGCAATGACAGCGAGTAGGGGGAATCAGACATGTTTCCTGATATTTGTTCTCATGCTTTTTAATAGTCCTTATTATGTAAATAAGTTGGTAGACCCTTCCCCGGCAGGACTGGATATTGAAAGTAGTTAGAAACCACAAATGCGGGGATGGGGGAAATGGTTATAATGCGTTAATGGATTGCTTATACCCATTTAGATGATCATTTTATCAGTTCAGTAAAAAAAAAGGCAGTGCATTTTGACGTCGTCAGTTCGCTATTCAGTTGAGCTTTCATTTTATTTGTATAAGCAGCCGAAGGTAAGAAGATCTATCTAAGTAAAACTGACGACTGAACTGAAAACGTATGGGAATTCAATCAGTTTCAGTTAAACCCTCCCATTTTTGAATTTATAGGTACATCAGTTTAACTGATAGGGTTAGACTGTTTCCGCAGTCTTCTTATGTGATCTGTACCAGCCACCCTCCTTACTAACGGACAGTCAGAGGCTACCAGCGGGGGGTTAAGACTGCTTCGGCCACCCCTTTGCCCTCCCCGAAGACTAACCGCCTTTTTCCAGGCGTTGGTGGCCGTGGGCTTGTTTCCATAGATCCTTGACTTCAAAGAGCCTCAAAGAAAAGAGTCCAAGTATACACGATTAGGAAATGACTCATGCAGTAATTGAATTGTTTCTCTGGCTGTATGGCATTGTGGCACTGTCTTTGGTGAAACCACATGTTTGTCACATCCATATCTTGTAATTTAGGCACTTAAAACTGTGTTATCATATCACGATAACGAAGACTATTAATTATTATATTACTGCCTGAACAACCGCATTTTCGAAGAAGAATGGTCCGATAATGCCAGCAGCCCAAAATCCACATCAAACAGTCACGCGTTAGGGATGCATTTGTTTCTTAACAATTATTCGTGGGTTTTCTGAACCGAAAATGCGACAAATTTGACGATTAACGAAGCCATCAAGATGAAAATGAGCTTCATCGCTTTGTTCGAAAGTTGTGGACTGTAGCTGACAAACGTTCATTATTTTTAAAATATTTGCTCAACAATGAAAATGCGTTGTTCTTTCGTATAGCGCTCTAGCACTGCGGCCTCCTTAAAGGAGCCTATTGTGCTTTGTGAGGTGCTAGATCCATCTTTTTACTCCGGAGAAACGGAAACAGGAGTAAGGGGGGAGGGTGTTTTCGCCTAAGATTTAAATTGTACGATATCATTCCGTCTTCCCAATCACTGTAGCGTGTTCCAGGCGAAAATCATGGCGATAAAGGACAAGGAAGCCCTGTCGTGGCTACGGTATAATGTTATATCCGCAAAGGATATCATAATTTTTACCGCCCTCAATTGCCGCTTATCTCTTAACGAGATGGCGGAACAATTAAAAATGGACCTTATATTGGTGCCGGGATACAGGGACATTCCAGGAAATTGCAAGGCCGACAGACTCGCTTGGCATGGCACAACCTTGTCGTTTCAACCGGAAAAGGACAATCTATATGCCTCTCACTGTGTGTAAACTTTTAATTAAACAAAATGCGATAAGCGCTACTAATCGAAGGTGGTCAAACTGCAGCACGTGCTCCACCACGAAACAGATTTGGCCCATGAACGTGACCATTTATTTTTTGGCAAAAAGCGGCGGGTTTTTTGGAGCTAAAAGCGGGTGTGTTTTGGCGGGTTTCCCAAAAGTAGATTCTGACTTCAAAAAGTTCGTGCAAAATAGTAGAAAACAGTTTATTCTTTAAAAATAAACGTCATCAGTTTTTTTAATATACAATACAAAACGATTTCCAATTCTGGCGTAAGCGTTACATATTTTTTTTTTTAATTTTTGGATTTTTCGGCATCTGGGAGTTGGTGTGTCTCTCGTTATCTTGCTAAATTTTAGCGTCGTACTTACAGCGAATGTCAATGAATAACATTGGTTGTTTCTTTGACACATGACATTTCCAATTTTCGCGCACTTATGCCAACTGAAGTTGTATACGGCAGCTTAGTTCTGCCATCAGTGTTCTTATACGTTTTTTAATTAAAAAAATCTTCAAACTTAGTGAAAAAAAGACTAAAGAAAATTCTTAAGAGAATTAAATTCCGACTTTTTGTCAAAAAGCGGGAAAATGGTTGTGGTGGCGGGTGGAGGGGTTTTAGGTAAAAAAGAGGGTAAAACCCGCCAAAAGCGGGTGAAATGGTCACATTATGCTGGATCTCAAGCGCTCCAACAATCTTGTAACAATAAATAGATCAAATATAAGTACATTAGTAGGTGTCATCACGGGACACTGTATTATTGGGAGACATGCTCTTAAGCTGTGTCTCCCTTCCAACGATTTCAATGGAAGCTGCATGGACGAAGATGAGGAAGAGAGTATTCTTCACCTCCTACGCACGTGCCCAGCCCTCTCAGCTCGTAGAAAACTATATCTCGTAGAATACTTTTTTGACAATCTCGGCGAACTCGAATATGCAGTCTCCAACGTTGCCTCCAACGCTTCATTCTCTGCTCCTGCTGGTTCAACGGGTAGTTGTGAGATCATTAGATCCTGTGGTATCACAATGAGTCTTCTCTGGCCTGTCTGACACCTTAACCTAACCTAATCTACTCCGTAGACAGTCAGGAAGACAAGGCGGTTCTTCTCTAAGGCTATGTCAGCAAAATTTGCTGAAGTAACGATTTCCTCGCCAAGGATATTATTTTTGAAACGAAAGAGAAAAAATTATTTTCTGGAGGAGAATTTTGGGAAGAGTTGTTTGGTGCAGTCCTGTCCAGGTGCTTTAAGCCATTGTTCATTGGATTCACTTTGGGCCAAGCTCTTGAAGGGGTTCCTGAAATATTTTTTACTGACACCGCAGAAGGCAGAAGTGTTCAGGTCTGATAGGTGGCATTGTCGCGCCGAGTTAGTTAGTTCGTCAAAAAAAAGTTAAGCAATTAATCTCAAAATTTTCTAGAAAATTTTAAAACTGCGGCCTTAGCTAGTGAGTAAGCTTTTTCGTTACCAGCAAAGCCACTGTGGGCTCCAGTGAAGAATGACAAAGTTTTTTTTTTTAAGTTTGTAGATGGCCATGTATGTTTTCAGGACCCCAAGTGTTACCGTATTACTCATCAGTCATCAGCTATCTGCGCAGCTCATTTTCTCAGAAAAACATTGTCGATGTTGATTACACTCAAAGTCATATGCCCATTGTATTCTTCTCTATCGTCCCGCTCTAACAGAGAAAATGACACACAGTGCAGTCGGTTGTGATCCTACCAAAGTGGAACTCAAGAACAATCGTT
Organism: Cheilosia soror; assembly: GCA_949372485.1. NCBI lineage: Eukaryota > Metazoa > Arthropoda > Insecta > Diptera > Syrphidae > Cheilosia > Cheilosia soror. The sequence continues at coordinate 39,487,121 of OX443563.1, forward strand.
GCTGATATTTTTTTCGATTTCAATAAATAAATTTAATTTATCATGTAAGTAGCTCAGCTTCGAGATGATGCAGAAATATAGTGACCAGACGTCAACATATTATCGAAAAATTCCGGGGAAAATAAATTCCGATGGAGATTCAAGATAGGAGTAATATTTTCCGGGGAACAAAATTTGTTCGGGGGGAACTTTTTTTCCTCGGAATTACCTATAGTCCTTATTGAAATGCATCCGTAGCGAAAATGTGATTATCATCAGTTAATTCATATTGGTATCCTGTATCAATTCCTTGCCATAAAAATCATAAGGCTGCGGTTCCGGTGCCAGTGAATGTAAGCGAATATCATTCGCGCGAATTCGCAAAGTTCGCTGAAATAATTCAAATGTACGCATTTCCTATGTTGTGGTTTCAGTGCACAAAATATACTCGCGCGACATTATAATTGAAAGAATTGTGCGAAACTCTGAGGCCAAAACAAAGAAGACAAAACAAGAAGACTCCAAAGATATTCACATAAGGTCTGTTCCTTTACTTTTAAATCTTACGAAATTTTACGAAATGTCGTTCCTCAACTCGAAAAATTCGTAAAAGAGAGCGGCTTCGAGAGACCAAATATTACCCCTCCACTGAGAATCTTACTAGTTTTTACTCAACAAATTTCTTTGCGTAAGAATTGAAACAACTGTCCTGTCAGTCGCCTGAAAATTGACAGATGATTTAAAATGCGTGTAACGACTATTTGCTTTGTCTCTGATTTCCTGCGATATGAGAAACAAATTGGTATGAAAATGGTATCAGAAATTCAGAAGGCGGGCAAATAATGTAGCTTTTTTTTTCTTCTTAAATACATGTAGTTCAGTCAGTAAAAACTCGTCCATATACTTGGATTCATACTCACATGCAATTTATGGAAAACCAAAATGCATCTGTCATTTTTCATAGTTAAGTTACTACAAAAGCGTTCCCTAACGTTTTCGTAAGTTTTTCTCTTTGAGAGAGAAATCAACCCCACTATTGTCATTTTGACAGTTTTTTCCATTTTTACTATAAAAGTAAAGGAACAGACCCTAATGGGTAGATAACAGCGAGCTGTCACTGGCACGTTTGCTAGTATTGACGAATGTATAAATTGACCTGCGATATCTGGTGGCAAGGAAAAGAAACCTCTCAGATACACAGGAATCTGTCATCGGTAAGCGGTACTTACGTGTATTTTTGTAAAGGTAATTTATTTTTTTATTATTTATTTAATGCAAATGCCTTGTCGGTCTAAAATTCAAGTATTGTTTATGAAAAATAAAATAACCCCGGGTCCATAAAATATTTTTAAATAGTTTAAAAGTGGAATAAAAAATTTGTGTTGGTTCCCTGTAAACAATTTTTTTTAAATTAGACTCTTTTTGAACTGTTAAAAGTTCTTTAAATTGTTGATAATATTTCATTGTGCAGCATTATCCCAAATACCAATGGCGGACCCAACTAACCGAGATTTATCTCAAACGTTGTCAATACTATCAGTGATTTTATTTTGCAGATTTTGCATTTTAGCGGTATAAAACGATCCATTCGAGCTCGTTAAGGCTTGTTGGGTCTATGCTATAGGTGTGATACCAGATTCAGCAAAGAGTGATGAAACTGGTCTGGTCATAAATGCATTCTCGATGACTTCAGAGCACCACGAGCTGGTGAAGGAAAAAAGCACATCGCTGCCTGTTTCATAATTCATACATACATATACACATTAACAGGTTCGATTTGTTATTAATTCTATTATATTCTACTTTTCTATTCCATAGGGCACTTTGTCTTCAACCAATTGAGTGGTAGAACCCTAACCCAAAGAACTAAGGAGATTCCATATAAGAGGAATACCTCGCCTTAGGTGGCGCACACAAGTGAAAGGGACCACAGGCAACTTGGAGTGTGCAACTGGAGGCGGATAACATACTGATTGAGGATCAGGTCCACCCTTAACTACAGCGCCACCTAAGTAAGTAGTAAGTTAAAAACACAGGGTATCACGTATCAGTATATCCATAATATAAAAACTTTATAAAAATCAATTCTCATTTCACAGTTTCTAGTCAGTATCGGTACCTAATCTTTACAAGACTTCATTAAAGAAACCGGAAACCGTCTTTATTCGCTTTTCATAAACGAAGGCAACTTGTTTTATCCATACAGGGTGGGCCATCTAGTGGTTTCTTGGTAAATCATAGGTTATTTTGACAGTGACAGCTGTTTCCCGTTCGAAATCGTGACAGAAAGTCAGTATCAAACCTTCGAGAAACGAAATGAGTCGCTTTGCGCTTGAGCAACGTTGGGAAATATTGAAAACTTATATCCACCGCGCTTGATGTACGCAAGTTTGTGCAAAAAGTTAATGAGTCTGGTATCAAGGTTAGGCGTTACAGAGCCATGTTAACCGACTTTTTTTTTCTGAAATTGAAGACGTTTATTTGGACGAACTCTGGTTCATGCAGGATGGCGCGCCATACCACACAGCCCATGCCACAATCGATCGTTTTGCGCACCAAATTCCAAAATCGTGTTATCACTTATTAGCCGTCTTGACGATGCCTCGGAGCTGCTATTTGACTTTGAACTTCTTTTTGTGGGGAATCGTGAAGTACCGATGCCAACAATCCGGAAATGATTCAAGCACTTAAGGCCAATATCACCCAAGCAATCCGTAGGCTACAGCCCGAAACCATCAACAAGGTCTTGAAAAATTGGAGTGACAGAATGCGCCACTGCGAAGCCAGCCGAAGCAGCCACTTGAAGGACACTGTGTTCCATAATATTTTTGGGAATGTTTGCTCTTACTAATAAAACAATAATATGTACATGGAAAAAATTTAATTTTGATAATTTTACTGCATTTTTTAAAAGAAACTTGTATTCGGCCCACCGTTTATATCGAAGTCCCATGAATCACAAGGCTGTTTAATACAAAGGCAGGTCTAGGAAAATGGTTTATGCCGAATTAGGAAAATAAACTTGAAAGTAATCCTAAGGTCCTGTCATAATAATAAATAAATTATTTATTATAAATAATAAATTATCTTGCGCTAATTTTCTCACACTCTCGTGGTTGAAAACGATTTTTTCAGCTGTCAAAAAATTATCCTAGGGGAGACCGGGGCAAGTTGACCAACTACCATTTATTTTAAAGATAAGAGATGAATGTCCATTCCTATTTTTACATTCAATACCGATACCTGCTTAGTCTCCTTTTGTATCTAGTCGCTAGTAAATAACATTCAAGAAATATTAAGGAAAAACGATTTTTTGCTACCGTAAGTAACTTTTTTTGCTCTTATTTTCTTCTTTTCGACCGTTTTTGAGCGTGTGGCGCAGATTTTTTTGTCCATGCATGTCTTTTATTTTTTGTTATTTTCTGTTTTTGCTTCTGAAAAATCTTGTTATTTTGCAGATGGTCGGGCGGGGTTAGTTGACCCATTTTTTTCGGGGTAGTTGATTCAATAAGTTTTGAGGAATTAACAGGAAATGATGACTTATAAAAGGAAATCAAGAAGGGGAGATACTCAGCAAAGCGTGATGGAACGAGCCTGTAGATTTGTATTGATGGAAGGCCTCAGTATAAGGTCAGTTTCAAAAGAAGAGGCAGGCCCGCGTCAGAAAGTTAAAAAAAATCATCGGTAATTTATATTGACACCCCAGAAAACACCGCTTTTGAAGAAAAGCAAAACGCGCTAATGTCTAAGAAAGAAGCTACCTAAAACTGACAGAAAAATATCCAAAATAACAAAACCAGCCAAAAACAACAAAGCAAAAACACACCGAAACCGAGGAGGGAGCCATCTTTAAATGAGTCTTCACGAGGAAACTTGGTTTTTTGTAGCTGTCGAAATGGTAATTCTGATGACGATTAGATAGTTACTAAGTAATAATATTTGTTTTACCACAAGAAGTGGGCTCTAATTTATTTATTTTGTGCCCTTGAAAGTGCCTCTATAATTTTTGTTTTGCTTAATTAGTGATTAAGAATATTCCTATAAGTAATATTTTTGTTTTTTTTTCTTTTTTGTTTTACCACAGGAAGTGGCTTTTAATTTATTTATTTAGCTTAACTTAAAATCATAGATTTTTCCTAGGAACTAGAAGTATATACCTCTTCAATTTAATTAGTTTGCTTTGCATATTTTAGTTTCGCAAGGCGTGGGTCAACTTATCCCATTACGTAAGTCAACTTACCCCTGTACCGGAGTTAGTTGACACAATCGAGGTGCTCTATAGTAAAATTAAGGAAAAATGTTCCTCATGTTGTTTTTTGTTTATTGAATACCTTTGTTTAGAAAGACCAAATGATATTTTTTAATGATATTTTAACTACAGAGAACAGAAGCAGCGTCTATTCGGATGCGGATTCGTTGTAAGCGGCAGACTTAGGCACGAAGTCTTGAGCTTTCGACACGTTAGTGAGCGCCTTACAACTATCCGCATCAAGGCTAAATTCGCCAACATCAGCCTGATATGCGCTCACGCCCCCACAGAAGATAAGGACGATGCTACCAAAGAATGTTTCTATGAGCTCCTCGACAAAACATATGAGCAATGTCCTAAATACGACGTTAAAATCGTCTTAGGTGATTTTAACGCCAAAATAGGAAAGAAGGACATCTTTGGTAGCACAATCGGAAAGCACAGCCTACACGACACCACGTCTGGAAACGGACTTAGGCTAATTGACTTTGCTGCGGGACGTAATGCTACTATAGCAAGCACACGGTTTCCCCACCTCAACATTCACAAAGGAACATGGCGGTCACCAGACCATCAAACGGTCAATCAAATTGACCATGTTGCGATCGACGCAAGGCACTCCTCCAGTATTCTAGATGTCCGAACTGTCCGAGCGGCCAACATAGACTCGGATCACTACCTTGTTGTAGCCAAGGTACGTATGCGGATATCCCAGACACCACAACAACGAGGAAATACTGTGAGAAGATTCAACGTTGAACGGCTACAAACGCAACAAACCGCCAGAACTTTTGCCGATCGCGTCTCCCTCAACCTCTCGAGAAGTCCTGTGCAGCCAGCATCAAGTGCTGAAGACCAGTGGCATCGATGCCAAGAAGCCATCAGAAAAACCGCAACTGATGTGCTAGGTTTCACCCGACCACCACCGCGAAACCCCTGGTTTGACGAAGAGTGCCGGCAAGCACATGCAGCAAAGCAACTGGCCTACAATGCGGCGCTGCAGAGAAGGACGAGAGCAGCTCGTGAGCTCTACGAGCAAAAACGGAGGGAAGAACACCGGCTTCTCCGGAGGAAAAAGAAAGAGCATGAGAAGCGCGCGATCGAGGAAATAGAGAGGTGTTACTCCAGGAACAATGTTCGGAAGTTTTACCAAAAGGTAAAAAGAACGTGTCACGGGAACAAGGCCCGAACAGAGACCTGTAGAGACGAACAAGGAAACCTTGTAGTAGAGTCACAGTCGGTGCTGAGGACATGGAAAAACCATTTCTGCAGACTGCTAAACGGCGAAGACGACACAAATTCCGCTGTCAGGCAGAATGAACCATTCAACCTGGGCGATGAAAGCCAAGACTTCCGTCCACCTGACCAAAATGAGCTAAGGATAGCAATATCCAAGCTGAAGTCCAACAAAGCTGCAGGACCGGACGGTTTATCGGCCGAGCTTTTTAAGGCAGCAGGGAATGACTTGGTAGAGAGCATACACCAACTCGTTTCTAAAATCTGGTTAGAGGAAAGTATGCCTGATGAATGGAGCCTCAGCATTGTTTGCCCGATCCATAAGAAAGGAGACCCTCTAAACTGCGCCAACTATAGAGGCATCAGTCTCCTTAACATCGCTTACAAAATTCTGTCTGCCGTACTGTGTGAACGCCTGAAACCATTTGTCAACGAACTGATTGGACCCTATCAGTGCGGTTTTAGGCCCGGTAAGTCCACAACAGACCAAATATTCACACTACGGCAGATCCTGGAGAAAACCCAAGAAGTCCAAATCGATACTCATCACCTTTTTATCGATTTTAAAGCCGCATACGACAGCATTTATAGAGACGAGCTATACAGAGCCATGTCTAGTTTTGGCATCCCTGCCAAGCTTGTCAGGTTGTGCAGAATGACGATGGAGAACGCTCGCTGCTCCGTAAAGGTCGGAAACAATCTCACCTTGACCTTTGATGTCAAAAAAGGATTTAGACAAGGTGATGCGCTGTCATGTGACTTTTTCAACATCATTCTTGAGAATATTGTGCGAAACTCGCAAGCCAACACCAGGGGCACAATTTTCCAAAAGTCTGTGCAACTACTTGCATACGCTGACGACATCGACATCATTGGCAGAACACAGCGAGCTGTCACTGGTGCGTTTGCAAGTATCAGCACAGAGGCGGCAAAAATGGGTTTAGTGGTGATTGAGGGCAAAACGAAATATATGCTGTCAACAAGAAGGGACACACAACATCGACGAATCGGACAGAACGTCACGATAGACAGCTATAACTTTGAGGTAGTTCGGGACTTTGTCTACCTCGGCTCCGCTATTAACTTTGAAAATGACATCACATCAGAAATCAAGCGAAGAATTACACTTGCCAACCGCTGTTACTTTGTCCTAAGAAGGCAATTGATTAGTAAGGCCTTGTCGAGAAACACCAAGGAGACTCTATATAAGACCCTCATCATCCCAGTCCTGCTTTATGGCGCAGAATCATGGACGTTGTCAAAAGCGGATTTTGCGCTTCGAACGCAAAATTCTTCGAGTGATTTTCGGTCCCGTTTGCGTTGACGGGCTTTGGAGGAGGAGATTTAACAGCGAACTCTACGAGCTGTACAGCGACATCGACTTGGTCAGAAAAGTACGTATCAGTCGACTAAGATGGCTAGGACTTGGTATCAGTCTTAGTTCAAGAGAAAAAGGAAAAAATGTAAATTTTTGATCAACTAGCCCCGGTTTCCCCTACTCCACTCCGATAGCAAGATATTAAATTATCCAATGCTAATTTTTTAACAGTTCTTTAACGTGGGATTTGGTTTGTTGTTGAAGGGGAATTAATCTCTGTCTCTCTGTCTTAAAATTGGAGTTTGGTGAAGTACTCCTTTTCAACTCTCACATAATGTGTCAGAAAATTAGCCGACGATTGACACACGGCCTTAAGGTGGTGTAGTATCGGCACTGTGCGATGCCAACACTTTACTATATAATATGTAAAACAATGAAAATAAAGTGGCACTTATAAAATAAAAATACGGAAAATATAAGACAATTGATAGTGAAATATAAATAAATATAGAGCAATCGGCTATGGAATATTGGGTCTCTACAGGTGGGTTTCCTCATGTCGGTTGATTGACAAAGTTTGACAGCTCTCGCGTTTATGTCATTGAACGACACCACCGTCAGTTCAATTCCACTTATGCCAATTATTGGCAAAAAATCGTTTGTCAGTTGATTGACCAACTTATGAACTCGATGCCAATTAATTTTCACCGTCAATTATAGACAAAGTGACATTTTGTTTGACAATTCAGCTATTTGCACTTGTCCAGTGGTTTATTTGTCAGTTATTGACAAACGCTGTTAGACAATTCATTGACAAGCAATTTTCTATTTCCACTTGCCAATTGTTTAATTGGCATAAGCCATAAGAATACGTCAATTGTCAATTTCAAATCGACAAGTGGAAACCCAGCATAAGTCAATTATCCATTGCGTGGGTGTATTATTATTATTATAGTGCATTTGTCCCTACTTTTAGTCTAATCTCAGATCCATGTAAATTTGGCAATATGTAACTGAAAAATAAGTACATTATATCGATTGTCTTCTACTTATCTTAATGAGTGTTTGTCGAGTGTGTCGAATAACGAATAATAATTCGTCTGACTACACCAACTGTAGTGTTCGATTCAACTTTAATTAGGCAACGAATCTTTTTATACCACGAATATCTATCTCTATTATTATGAATTCATACAAAGTGAACACGAAAAATTATTATTAGTGCCGCCCAAGCTGTATTAAGTCATATTAAAAATAAAACAAACCTTTTGAAAGCAGTTATCCAAATATTGTTAAATTTCTCATAACTCTCACTGGTACCGCAATGGTGTTTTTTATTTATTTATTTATTTATTTATGTTATGCGAATATGAAATAGTTTCCATTTTTTTTTACATACAAACGTATTTATTAGGGAATTTCATTGGAAAAGGGGGAATGTTTATTTTACTGCACTTTAGCTTTCCAACATTTATTTGCACTGTTATGGACTTTTTCAAGAGTGTTTAAACAACGACCGACCGACCGACACACCTAGGCTGAGTAAAAACACCTGAAATGCAAAAAGCATCTACTGCGGGAAAAATTCTTTTAAAAGAAAAAACAACAACAACAACAAGACGAGCGACGAAGATCGAACAAATTATAAAATATGCACACGTTATGAATACATCTATGATGAGAAGAAATTTATCTCAAAAATGTTAACACCCAAGACTGAGACTGAGAGATACAACTTTGGAGCCACAGAAAGATCACGTGCTATCGCAACAATGGCTAAAGAGTTTATGAGCCAAGAAAGATTTCTCGAAGAAATTGGTCCCGAAGAAAGGAAATTAAAGGTGGCTGACTGTTCATCTCTTCATCGACGCATAACAGTTGCATAGTTCTTTTGGCCAGCCGCACTGCTGCTGTGTTGTGATGTTGAAGTGTTTTTCACTCTGCGGATGCAGTATAAGTTAGTGAAGAAAGGAAAATTCAAAAAGTTTGTTCGTATCTTTTTACCCGCCATTCATCACGTCAGTATTAACCGTTTGGAATTGTAGATTTGTATATACTACCTCTCTGCGTGTGTTGGCTTGCAATTGAATTGGTTGGAAAAGGCTTTTAGCATGTCTGGTGCGTTAATAATCGTTAAATTGATTTTTATTGTGAAGTGTGCTTCATTTCAGTTTTCACTATAAAGTTAGGGCTCTATTAAGGTACCTACATACATAAATAAGATCTGCACTCTCACTCTCGACAGAAGGTATGTGGATAAAAATGCGATGCAGTTCATAGAAGGAAACCACTTTGAGGTTTCCCATACCAACCAAGTTGCCGGCTCGTTTAAAATGAATATGTTCGAAGGGTTCATGCATTCACTAAACACACAGCCAAGTTCGCCCTGGAAAAATACAGTGTACAAGAACAGGAAGCTTTCTTTATTATGTTAAGACTTCCATTAGGCCTTACTAATAAAGGATCCGTCAAACAGAGCGCGAATTAAAACACTTGTTTCTTACTTTTAAAATTAAACAATATTTATTTGGAACTATGTCCTTTATTATTGAAATACTTTTTACTAATTCTAAAAGGAGCTTAAGGCTACTATGTAGTTACAATAAGACTGTCGATAAATTCATCATACAGTCGTATTTATATATTTTTCTTATCTATCTACAAGGAGACCCAAGCGTACAATCGTCTTGCTTGATAATGAAGAAGAGATAATATTCCAACATTGTATACAAACGATATTATCTCTTGTACATATGTTATCATTGTAGCGTTGTGTGCAAGACTGTACTAGAGGCTAAAGATATCATTGAATACAAATAATGTTATCTTTTTTCTCAATATGTTTTGCTATGGATACTTAACTCCCCCCCTTGTTAAACGAAATCGTCCCGATTTTTCGACGCTATTTTTAACATTTCTCTTTCATAAGTTTTGTTATATGCGTCAATCTTTTTTTGTTTTTGACGATCTGTTATACATTGTATAGTTTTTATCATTACGTACGTAAATGCTAGAATAACAATCAGTGTTACAATTGTGTATATAGTTGATAATATCGGTTTTTCTTCAAAAGGAATAATTAGTTTTTTTAAAGTATCTATGTTATCGAATTTGTACATTGTATCTTCTTTAATTATTTGGTCGATGTAAGACTCTGAATTATGATTTCTTAATATAACTTCTTTAATTTGCTTATGCATGTTTTTGTATATTTTATCGTCTAGATTTATAGTATTTTCATAAGTAACTAAGTTTATACCATTAATTGTTTGATTATTTAACTTATGCTTACCGCTTAATAACATAACACCGGATTCAATTTCTAAGTCGTAATCGTATTCTTGTTTAATGTTGCATTTTGAAGTTATATTCTTTAAAAGTGGAATAAGACAATTTTCTTCTTCAAAGTTAATTTCACAAATGTTTTTACTTAGATGATTTTGACAATTTCTTGTTCTTAAATAAGTTTGGTTACATAAGGCAATTGTTTTATCTGTAATGATTTTTCCATGTTTTGAATTTAAAGGTGTTACTTTATACAATTTACATGATTTAATTAGAACTGGATATTTATATATTGTGATGAAGAATTCATCAGTTCTAGCTAAAAATATTTTAGAGTACTCAAGTATATTTATTATGGGTACTTGAATTATTTCATGTTGAATAATATTTTTAATGTCATCTAAGTCTAGGCTTTCTGATAAATATTCATTATTTTTTGCTGCATTAATTGTTCTGGTCAATAATAATAATTGTTCGTACACTTGTTCTATTACTAAATGTTCTTTAAGGCTCTGACCTTCGAATTGTTGCAAAATTTGTTCAAATCTAGAATTTATAGTTTTTTGTTTATTATTGTTTTCTATGAGATTATTTATACTCGTTTCTATGTTAACTAAGTCATAATGGTCAGGATTACCAAACACATATTTGAAAGCTGTTCCTAAAAAGTTAATTGATCTAGTATGCCTAGTATGTTCTTGTAATTGGTCTGCTAAATTCTTAATTTTACTTAACCAAATTTTTTCTTCCTGTGTAGGTTGATATTTACTAGTTACGATATTTACGTAAGGTTGAAATATCGAAGTCAGGTTGGTGGCATGTAACAAATAAGTTTGTTCTTTGAATAAATACACGTCATCTGTTTGTGTAAGTATAAACTTCTTGTTTAGTATCTCAGTTATTTGAACGTTTCCTTGCCCTTCTTGACTCTGTACAATTCCTAGTAATGTTAGGAATATTAATATTTTCGTCATCTGAAAAATGATAATTCTTTATGTTATCCTTGTGAATTTTTATTCCTTCTTTAGAGATTACCGTGTCTCCTTTATCTTCTTCTACTATTCTTGTTATGTATCTAGCGTTAGATTTCTTTCTAAGACCTGTGATTCTTACCATTATCTTATCTCCTTTTTTATACTCTCTGTGTCGAGTTCCTTTATTTAGACGTTCGATCACTTTTTTGGATGCTGAGTTTAGTTTATTTATTATAATTTCACTATTTCTATATTTATTTTGATTAAAGAAAATGTCTCTAGGTTTCAAACCGGTAACTGAGTGTATAGAATTATTTAATTCACGCACTGTTCTAAATATTTCTTCGATAAGTCTTGTTTTATTCTGAATTGTGAATATTCTAGACAGTTCAGTTATTGTACCGTTTACACGTTCTACCTGACCGTTAGCTGTCGATCTGTATACTGGAGTTTCTACTTTAGTTATGTTGTATTTCAAACACATTTGGTTCACCATTTCTGTTTTGAATCCCTTCTCGTTATCTGTCATGAGTCGTTCACATTTTGGGAAATAATTAGATAAGACCTCTTCCATAACGTCGTACAGTCTGTTTCGAGTTTCGATTTCCCGAAGGATTGTATATTTAGAATACTTATCTACTGTTACAAGGAAAGTATACTTGTCGTTGAAGTATATGTCCATATGAATGTGTGTTTTTTTCCTCTAGCACAGGTATGTTTGGTACTATGCCTAATCCAGATTTTACTTCATTTAGTTTTGTTTCTAAATTAGTGTTTATTTGATTTTGGTTAGTTATTATTGCTGCTAACCTTGCATTCTCTGTGCGTGTGTGCTCTAGGGTTTGTGTTACTGTGTTGCACCTGGTTTCTAAAGCTTCTAATCTTGCCATTAATACTGCGAGTTGTTCCATTTTGAACTCGTGTCTGTTGTCGTCGAATTTGTGTGTTTTTTTCCTCCACATATACACTTTCACTGAATTGCTTAGCTGCTTCGTATGAAGAAGCTATATTTGTACCTGCTATGCTAGGTAATTCTTGTAACCGGTAACGCGAGTGTTCTGTTTATACTAGATTTCACTACTTGTTCCCGAGGTCCGCTCGATTGAAGTTAAAAAGTATATTTAACCTCCTGGCAGGATCGCCAATTAAAACACTTGTTTCTTACTTTTAAAATTAAACAATATTTATTTGGAACTATGTCCTTTATTATTGAAATACTTTTTACTAATTCTAAAAGGAGCTTAAGGCTACTATGTAGTTACAATAAGACTGTCGATAAATTCATCATACAGTCGTATTTATATATTTTTCTTATCTATCTACAAGGAGACCCAAGCGTACAATCGTCTTGCTTGATAATGAAGAAGAGATAATATTCCAACATTGTATACAAACGATATTATCTCTTGTACATATGTTATCATTGTAGCGTTGTGTGCAAGACTGTACTAGAGGCTAAAGATATCATTGAATACAAATAATGTTATCTTTTTTCTCAATATGTTTTGCTATGGATACTTAACTCGCGCTTTAACGCCGCGTTAAACTCACCGCATTTTGACGTTTTTGTAGTGTCAAATGGAAAATTGAATGACGGTTAACATGAACAAATCTGAAGTGATGGTCGTCTCCAGAACGCCTGTTTAACGCACTCTGCATGTTAGTGGAGTCCCATTGAAACAGGCGGAGAAGTTTAAGCATCTCGGGATCTTATTCACGAGTGATGGAAGGAGCAATGCTGAGTTTTCCTGTAGGATTGGTCAGGCTGGGTCAATTTTGAGACAGCTTGGTCATTCTGTTATTAGGAGGACTGAACTTGGTGTCAAAACCAAGTTTTCAGTCTTTAATTCTTACCTATGGTCATGATCATGAGGTTTAGGTAATGACCGTAAAAATAAGATCGCGGATACAAGCTGTCGAAATGAGATTTCTCCATTGTATTGCTGGTGTGACCCGTACATATCAAGTAGAAGCACCAGAATACGTAAGGAACTCAATGTCGAGTAGCTACTTCTCCGGATGGAGCGGTCCATGTTTCGGTGGTTTGGTCGCCAACCAGGATCTTACGACGTGCTATGGAATCTGTACCATCAGGCAGACGTCCTCTAGGTAGACTCAGCATGAGATGGTTAGATCAAGTCCACAATCTCTTCTCTACCCGTATGGGTGGGGATTGCCCTTGATGATTTAGAGTCGATGGCGGAGAATCGAGAGGTATGGAGGGTCCACTTGAGTAACCTACACCCGCGACCCATTTAATGGACAAGCGGACCATTGCAAATGATGGTGATAATGAATTATTTTTCATACATTATTTTTAAAATATTGCTCAACAATGAAAATGCGTTGTTCTTTCGTATAGGGCTGTATTTTTATTAACCCTGAACTGTCAGCTGTCACATTGTTATCTTTCATCACTGTACTATTAAATGGCGCAAAATTCAAATTTTGCATGAATTATGAGACACCTTTTATTTAAAAAAAAATAACAATACGATTTTATACGTAGGTATTTACTTTCGCTTTTTTAACTTTCTCGCATACGAAATAAGAAAACGATACTGGAATACGATATTTTGACGGTCACAATAGATACTTTTGTATCGCCATTGTGACTTTCGTAAAAGTTAGACTGGACACTAAAAATTATTATTAATACCTACCACGGACTATTCTTATGGCCAAAACTTCGAACTTGAGATATTAATCAGTTATAATATTATGATGATGTAGTGGAGGTCAAATAAAGGCCGTCTGCGTAAATAGATACATATTTACACTACGGCAGATCCTCGAGAAAACGCAAGAAGTCCAAATCGATACCCATGCCATTTGTCTATACATTTTGAGAGTGCACATAATAGCATTTCCATCATAGAAGAGCTATGTATGTAGATGTAGAGCCCTGTAGGGTTTATGGCATCCCTGTCAAACTAGTAAGGCCAGAGTAAGGCTTTGCAGGTTTTGGAGAACACTTACTGCTCCATAACAACTGAAACAATACCAACGAAACGATTGGTATATGGGAAATAGGATTCAGGCAAACGCACCATTACGCAAGGCACTTTCTTTCTAAAGTCTTGTGCCCAATAACTTAACTTGCCTACGCCGAAAATATTATTATTGTAGAACATATGGAACTGTCAGCTGTGCATTTGAAATGCTCGTTTTTACCAGGCATACTTCGTTTTTTTTTTTTTCTTTTTTGCAGGTTGTTACTATTCGATGGAGCACTCAGACACAACTACTGGTCCATTGTACTGCTAAACAGACACCTTACATAGCTGTACTTAATTTTCCCGTCTTTCGAAGGAGCTTCAGTGATGAAGAGCTTTGATGTTCGGCACTCACCACGTCAGCCCCAAAGATCCGCACCTGATGCGAGCAAAGGCAGGATAACTGCAGAGGAAGTGCTCCGCTGTATCGTCATCCACTCCACAAGCAGGACAGATGGCGGTGTCGCTCAAGCCCAATACATTTAAGTGTTTGGCAAAAGCTTGGTGGCCCGAAAGGACGCACACAAGAAGTCTGCAGTCGATTCTTCTGAGAAACAGAAGGAAAGACGCCAACCTTTTGCAGATGTCCGGACGCAGTCGTTTGGTCTGTCTATACCCAGCACAGTCATGCCACCGACACTCGTGTTCACGAGAAACCCAACTATCAACGGATGGCCTAACCACGGATGCAGGCAGACCCAACGCAGGTTCATGTCCTAAGAGATCGTCTGAACTCAACCTCTGGCAAGCCCATCAGCGATCTCGTTTCCCTGGCTACCCAGTGTGACCTGGGACCCAAACAATTTTGACCGTGTTTAGCCTACCGACCAAGAGAAAACTTGAGTTCGAGCACTAACTTGGACGAGGTAAGAGGGTTGAGCAGCGCTTTTAATGCAGCTTTGCTATCACTGCAAACGCATAGTCCTCAACCTGTTTGTCACAATATAGGGCATAGCCATAAGGATATCGAAAATCTCCGCCTGGAAGACAGTTGCATGGTTACTCAATGAGTAGTGTAGTCTAATGTTCTCGCTTTCCATGAGGACTCCAGAACCAGACCCCCGGTTCTAGAGCCATCCGTAAATATACGATGGCATTGTTTCCCTGGCTCAGAGTCTGGCCGAAACCATTCCGCTGCCTGAAGAAAGTTGACGTGGTAGTTTCGTCGCAGTAGGATTTCTGAGGTGTCACTGGACTTTGGCGAAAGAGGCCATAATACGTTTCCGCGAAAGCCTGTTCCACCACACAACCGATGCATATGAGGGAAGTGGTCTTACCGTTGCCGTATAGATCCAAACGACCCTTTTAGAAGATAAGCCCCATGTCTTGCTAAAGCGCCTTTGCACTGGCCAGAAAGTCGACAGCGCTATATCGGTTTTCGATTCAACATGCTTGGACCAAAGAAGTTTTCTATCGAGGATTACTCCCAGATATTTGACTTCGTCAGAGATCGGAATACTGACACCTTTTAGCACAAGTTGAGTCAGACCAGTGACATTCCTCCTTCTCGTAAAGAGAACAACCGTAGTTTTAAGAGGATTCACTAAAAGCCCATTTCCTGTGCACCAGTCATCGATCAAGCCCAGGGATCTCTGCGCCTGGAAGCATAAACCGACAGACAGAACGACGACATCGTCCGCGTAGGCTTGTGTGTAGGTTGCAGGAAGATTGAGAGTCGTCAGCAGAGAGTCTACTACCATGCACCATAAAAGGGGAGACACCACCTTGAGGGCAGCGCCTGTTTATTCCTGTCATGACGCATTTGCCACAATCCGCTTCGGCAATCAACATTAGCATTGCTTTAATCCACAACACCAATGTTTCATCTATTGCGTGATGTCTAGCTGCGTTGCACATGCTATCGAATGTCGCATTATCAAAAGCACTCTCAATATCGACGAAAATACCCAAAGCGTACTACTTCCGATCAAGAGCACTTTCGATCCTATCAACGAGGTTCTGTTTCGAGGCGCAGTTTTACAGGGGTCTAATCGCGTAAGGCTAAAACGATCGAACGACGTCGTCTCGACGACACTTCCACTTCGTGTAACAAGCCAAAAACGATTATCGTCGAAACGATTGGACGATCATCGCTTTTTATTGCTTCATGTAAACAAATCATCTGTCAAATGGTGTCGTCCAAACGATTCGATTGAACGACAGCTATTTTGCAATCGTTTCGTCGTTTTTGGTGTATTTTGTTTCTGTTTAGGTTTTTTTAAAGCAAAAGAAATATTTAAGGAACAATTATCCAACAAAAAACCTTTTTAATATTCACAAATAGGACACGCATGAGCACTTTTGTGGTAAAATGTGAAGAAATAAAAAAAAAAATATCCATTCCCTTCATATTTGACGGCAGTTCAACCAATAGTTGTGTTTTCCTTGAAGGGTGCTATCATTGAATTGCATTCACAGATCCTCTTCTTCTTCTTTTTCTTCTTTTACAAACCTTATCAATATAAATTCTTGGGCATCAGTGCTTATTTTTAAACGTATCCATATGTTTCCACATAAAAGGGAACAAAACAAACAAAATATATAACCATTTTATTAGTTTTTAGTTGTTGTCACAGTTTGTTTACAGTCCTGCTCAAACTGTTTAAAATGAAAACGATGAACGATTCGATTGAACGACGAGACTGTGATGTTATATGAAGCAAACTAAAAACGAGGTCGTTGTATTCAATCGTCTCAACGACGATAGTCTGATAAATTACGCGATTAGAGCCCAGGATTTTTCGCACTGATAAGCATGTTGTATCTCAGTCACCACTCTGGATTGAATATACCAGCTACGCCGCGTGGAGTTTGTCAGTCCGGCCACCGTTGGCGGTACCACTGAAGAGCGCGTTGTGACCCGATTCCCCGGGAAGTGAGTCTCCAGCAGGAGACTAAAAGTCTCCAGCAGGAGTCCCTTTTAAGGACTTTAACAAGCCTACTGGTTGCACTTAGTGATTCGACCTTCTCACAAAATTTCCTATAAGAGTCATTTTTCGATTTACGATACGAATTAGGCGGCTCACAGATTGAGGCAATAAACAATTAGCAACTGCCAATAAGCAAACAGAAACATTTTCCGTTCGAGAGATATTTAGTTGCTTTGATGTGAGACCTTTAATTTAATTCAAAGTAAAATAACTGTAAGCGTGAACTGCCTCAATGTGAGAGCCGACTAAGTCTCTTAAATTATTTTTGTTTCGATCGATAGAGATTCCAGTCTTCCTCTAAGTTGGCTTTTAAAGACCGATTTAGGAGCTTTCTGGTTTCTCTGCGAATACACTGCAGTTCGGTGTTCCACCAAGGTACCGGTTTTCTACAGGAGTTTTTTGTAATTGGACACGCTTGCTCAAAACAACGGATAAGGATACTGTTCGGATCCTGAGCAGACCTCTCTACCCCTTGTATTGATCTTAATTTAAGTGGAGCTTTAACAGAGTTACCAAGTTCTTCCCAAAACCGTGCCCAATTCGTTTTTCTCGGATTTCTCCTCTTTTGCGAAGGCGAAACAGTAGATTTGAAAATCGATGTATCTGATGTGGTCTGCCAGAGTGCTATCTGACGAAACCCTCCAATTGTTGATAGACTTGGAATGCCTGTTGGACAGAGTAATATCGATTACTTGCTGTATCGCTGTAACAAGAGTAGGTCGACAACCCACATTATTGATGGTGATGTCAGACGATAGGATGAAGTCCAGGGCCCAGATTCCGTAAAATGAAAACGATCGAACGATATCGTTTTCACTAAAGCTGTCTTTATCATATCGGTGGCAATAGACAGAGACTGCTATTGTCAAAACTATATCGTTCGATCGTTTTCATTTTACGGAATCTGGCCCCAGAAGACGATCTCCTCGTATATTACATTTGCTGCTGCCACAAACAGTGTTTTGGGCATTAGCGTCGCAACATAAGATACGACCAATCTTTTTGGACTCGCAGTACTTTATGAGCTCAACAACTGCCTTTGGTGGTGGAGGAATTAGTCGTAAAAGTAAGGAAAGTAAGCCGAAGCAACAACAAAGGTTTCCCAATTCCCGTTTGGCAGATATGAAGATACTTTCTTCACACGGCAATAGAAATGTCATTCGCATATGCAATCATATAGTAGTCCTCCGCTTCCAGGCATGTCAGCCGTTGATTGACCACTGAGTTCCAGAGAAGTGGGGGTTGAACGACGCCTTGTAAGTGGGGTTCCTCTACTGACAAATGCCCCACCTAGACTAAAGTTGGTAATCCGGCTGTTGAGCATCAAATTAATCAGCTCGCTAAGTGAGGTGTGCTAAGTGGTTAAAAAGGTATTCCCTAAGAAAAATTATTTTTTTTAACAGTTTACCTTTCAATAAGAGGGTAGGGTAGAGGGTAATTTTGAAAAATGCCGAAACATCTGTCTAAACATTTTTATTTATTTTTTAATGTGGAAGTAAGCTTCCAAATTAATATGGCCTCGGCCTCCCTAAAAACAGTATGGGTACCCTTGCAAGGATTCGAACATTTTTGGAACTTGCAGTGATAAGTGTTTCATCATTATTATTCTACACAACAGTTAGAATGTACTATTACAACTAAATTCCATCAAACAAACAAATTTCTGTCATCATAGTATGTACGATAAGTTGTGATTGAAACACAATTTTCAGCATACGTATGCTGATTCAACATATCGTCTAATACTAGCTTGAGACATACGTTTCGTAAGTTACCGAATCTTAGAATGTAGAGGTTGGGTGGTACGTACCCCTGCTATCGGCACCAATAACTTATAATTAAATGTAAATTATATCATAAAGAAATACAAATACATATCTATTTAAATATTAAAACAAAACAGAATAAATACCTTTCTCTAGAAATCCTACTTCCGTACTGTTCCTGATGTCTCTTCTGTGCATCGCACTTAGATCCGCAGAATGAATTCTCGCAAAATCGACAAAACTGTGTATAACTAAATGTTGATGTGCACAGAGTACAAAACGAGTCCAATTGGTCTTCATCCTCATTAGCTCTGTCCTGTTCTACGCTATCAGTTTCATAGGAGCTGTAGTCCAGCTCGCTTTCGGTGCCGTTTCCAGAAGAGAATTCAAGTTTAAAACTTTCAGAATCGTATCCTCGAAGAGTTTTCGATGATCGACGTGAATAACGGTCACTCCCACTCGCGCTATTCGAATTAGGACTGTATGATGTATAATAGCCCAAACCATTTCCTGCAAATTGACGCATTTCATACTTGCTGGTCATAGATAGATTCTCATTAAAAAATATGACATTCACATCGTTGTACTTTTGCATTAAATCAGACGGATATTTGGCCGATATGTCCTTAAGTGATTTTTTCTGCTTTGAGCATGATCCAGAGGGACGAATCAAATCCAATAGACATAACTTTAAGTCGAGCATTTTTCATTCACAGAAATTTGGCGTTTTATCTGAAATAAAGAAATCCAATTTTACATATTTGCATTTACATTTGCATTATTCATTACATTCATATACATATTAAATTTCAATATTTTGTAACCCTTGATGAATGACCATTGACCATGGTTCCTAGCCCCACTTTCAACTGAATTTAAATAGATTTCCATGTTTTGAAATTAGGAGGTGCTGCTATGAACAATTTATATTTTTGAAAATGTTTTAAATAATTAATTAAAATTATGTTTTTAGGAACAGGATTGCTATGATCTGACGACTTTCTATTCAAAGTGATTCCGGCTGCGACTTATTCTGGCCAAAAATTTAAATATTAGCAAAATAAAATACAAATTCATAACAGGTTTTGAATGCATTATTAGTTTAATAATGAAAAAAATTAGATTATTACTTGTTGTCCCTGTTGGACCCATTTACTTGCAAAACAAATGCAAAATATTAGATAATATTAATGAACACAAAAAATACTTCGATATTAAGATTTAAAAGATTTGAAAGCCATCAGTTATAAGTTACAACATATCTCAAGTAGAAGTCTTGGACTAAAATTTGTATTTTATCGATGTGCATCAAAAAAAATTCTAATTCCTAAATTACCTACCTACACATTCTAATAATTCTTTTATTTTTCTTAAATTTAATAATTTCCCAAAAAATAAATTTTGTCTTTTAGTGTACCAAGCGAAGATAACTTAACCATAAATCATGTACACAAACCGAAAACATTTTACATTCCACTCATGCATGGGATCCACACCTTCTGACAGTTCGATTGTGAGTGAGGTTATGGTTGTCAATTCATTTGTTTATTTCCAGCGACAGCACGTTATTCTCATATACATTGCAAAGAAAACAAAATAGGTAATTCTTTTTAATTATCCATTGTTTAAACATATTTACCAGCTTCATATAACCAACAGTGTAAATAATGAGTACACAACGAGGAAATGCTGAACGAAAACGTGCCCAAAAATATAAAAATCGTCATGTCTTCAAAAATGATCTGCACGACAAGACACCAAAGCAAATGATGTTGAATTCCTTGCACATTTCAGAAGTATGTCAGCATTGTAAACAAGTGATAGAATGGAAAATTAAGTACAAAAAGTATAAGCCTTTAAGCCAGCCAAAAACTTGTTGTAAATGCCAACAGAGAAACATTCGTAAAGCTTACCATGTGCTGTGTCGTGGTTGTGCTCTATCGCAGAAAGTGTGTGCAAAGTGTCTGAAGGCTGCTGATGAAGTTGATATTGAACCCCCAGCACCCACGCCAGAGGAGGAACTTAAGCTGAAGGTGGAAATGGAACGGTTAATCAAGTCATTCCCAGAAAGGAAGCGACGCGCATTCCTCCGCTACATGAAAAGGGGTACAGTTGATGAAGCTGCAAATCAGGAAGAAGCAAATGTTGACAATGCAAACGAGGAGGAAGATGAAGATGCAAATGCAGCGAAGGCGATACCCAGAAGAATTCCTCATTCACGTGAAACTCTTCTGAAGAAAATCGAAGAGCTAAAACTGGGTGCTGATAGTGAATTCGATTGCGATGATTTTGATGATAGCGATGAAGATGATGACTTTTCTGCAGATGAAGAAACTGAATAGAAGTCACAAACGTGTAATGGAATAAATAATAAAGTTAAGATAAATACAGTAAATTTTTCATTTTGGATGACTAACGTTATAATAATAATAAGTAAAACTGAATGGTGTTAAATGAAAAACTTTGTGCTGCGTAGTAGATGCGATTGGTACTTTTTAAGTAAGATAATTCCCCCACTGTAGAAAAAGTCTAGCGTAAAATTAAAATTAGTTCAACCTTCCCTGATGATGATGGATGCTGGAAGGCTTGGGAGGGACAGGTAGTATCAGAGGTGTAAAAGGATTAAATCTTTTGATTTAAGAAATCAATTGACTTCATTCTTCTGTTTATTGAATTCTTGATTTCGCTTTGGAATTTAGACTTCAGAATTAAAATCTCTCATTCTTTTTGAAGTCTTGACTGACTGGATCAGTCTACGACCACTCTTATGATTGAAGTAAATTGAAGTCGGTTGATTGATTGACAAAGTTTGACAGCTCTCGCGTTTATGTCATTGAACTACACCACCGTCAGTTCATTTCCACTTATGTCTGTTGATTGACAAACTTATGAACTTGATGCCATTTAATTTTCACTGTCCATTATAAATAAAGAGACCTTTTATTTGACAATTCAGCTATTTCCACTTGTCAATCAAATTCTTTGTCAGTTATTGGCAAACGCTGTTTGTGTAAAATGGTGATTCAAACTTCTATGTAATTAATATACATTGCATTTGTTTATTTATGTCGTTTTCGGTTGGTCGTCCAGAACCGTCCGGAAGCAATCCGAACGCTTCTGAAAGCGTTCGATTGGCACTCAATTGACAGTTCTTCTACTGAAAAGAAGAGAAATTTGCTTATGGATTTGAATTGAAATCAAATTGGTTCTAATGTCACTTTGCTAGATCCTAGCGCCAGCGTTCCTACATCAGGGATATGTATTATGTGATAGATGACTAGCGGTCAATGGAACGCGGCCAATGGAACGGGGCCTGACAAACAGTTTTTCGCTATTTTCACTTGTTAATTTTTTAATTGCTATACAAATTCGTCCATTGTCAATTTGAAGTCGACAAGTGGAAACCCAGCATTATCGTTTACAATCCATTTTGAAAATCAAATAGATATCTAATTGATTAAAATGTGGTTTTCCATTGGGACAAAAAATCAATCTTCTTTTTAATCTAGATCACTTTTCATCATCTTTGGATTTCGATTCTTCGTCGATATGATTATCCATATGAAGTTCGAATGTTTCCATCGAAAAACGAAAACAATTTGCACGACTGATGCACTGTCAAATAACGCACTACAAAAGCAGATCAATCTGCTTTCATGTTCCATGTGCCACGAAAAAATTCGATGCTGCCAAGTCTATTTAATATAATTCACTGCGTTGCAATGCAGTGGATTTAGAAATTGAGACGTGTTGCATTCCTGCGGTGGGTGCAGGATTTACATTTTGTAGCACCATATAAGAACGTGTATTCTAATTTTGTTGACCAGTCAATTCTGCACGTGTGTCTTGGGCATTAGTGAGACTTATCTGTTCGTTTCTACTTGGAACGGTACTATTTGAGATTCGAAATGTCAAATGAGAATCTATTCAAAGGCAGGAGTCATTCAAGGTATATGAATAGAAGGTAATATATTCCGAGCACTCATTTTCGTTTCGTTCTGCGCATCTGTCAAAAAGGCATGCTTTTCCATACGAATAGTCACAATTGTCCGCCATATCTCATGCGCGCGCATACTATTTCTATACGATTATTGCACAGTCATAATTGGCCGCCATTGCGCAATGCGCAATATATTACCTTCTATTCATATACCTTGGGAGTCATTGACATACATGGACTGCTAGTAAAAAATGTCAGTTTCATAAAAGAAAATCCAATTTCACATAAATGCGGATGAGGAATATATTTATTGTTGTTGTAATGATATCGTTAATGTGCTCGTTTTACATTTTTTATAAAATTCTATAATTTTAATATAATTGCTTTCATTTACAAAATACAAATGCTTGCTGCTGTCTAATGGGCATATCTCATATGCTCTAATGACCTAAATGCCACATATTACCAGGCTGATTTTGACAGATAAAAATGCCCAAATGGCATATAGTGTAATCGGACAATAAGCACGTATGCCAGCATAAAGCCCTATATGCCCATATGCACTTTATTGAAATTTCGTTATGGCATTGCTGGCATTTTTGATGGAACAAGAATTATTTTGATGTCATCGGTGTTTGAGTTCATGGGATTGTGATTTATTTTCATTTTCTTTCTCTTTTTTGTGGATTATTCAATCTATTTTTTGTGTAAACTATTTATTTGATCTATTCCTTGAAATTTGTTTTTGCAGAAATTGTTTGCTATCTATTTGTTTTGTGCTAGTTATTTGTATTTTTTGTTAATATTCGTTATGTATTTTCATTAGTTCGATTGCTTATTTCACTTGATCTATATTTTGTTTGTTATTTTACCCTTTTTAGTTCTTTTGTGTGTTTGCTTTTTTTCTGTTTGTACTTTTCTGAACCATCTACATGTCTTTGGGGAGCTCAATCGAAGCGGGCAGCAAATTTTTGCTTTGTTTTTCTTTACATCATTACCCTACTACAACATTTGGCAATAAATAACAAATGCCTTAAATGACCATCAAGGCAAATATGACCATATTAGTAATTTTGGTCATATAGTCTAATATACACTTTTGATAGTCCGGACATTTTGGTCACTTGACAGCTAATCAGGTCATTTGCCTGTTGGCATACATATGCACAATTGGCATACAGTCTAATCTTAGCTTAATGGCAATGGCACTTGTGTAGCAGCTGATGGAATTCTCCACAAATTATTTTCCGCGGTCTTTTCGCAAACGTTTCGCTGCGCAACTGGAGACCATCGGAAAATTTCGTTTCGCAAAAGCAGAGTACTAGGGTTTACGACGAGTTTACGACGAGTTTAAATTTTGTACCTTTTCGTTTTTGAGTAGTGTAAATTGGGACACTGTCATGCAAATGGAACGAGAAATTGAACGATTCCATGGACGAGTCTTTACCGAGAGAGACAAATATACGTACCTATTATGTTTGAAGCATACTTCACGAATTTGACAGCGCCATATGAAACAAATCCACTCTCGATGTGTATATTTCAATAAAAAGTTCTTAATAGTGGTTTATATAAAATACAACATAATAATCATTGTTATCTACACCGTGTGTATATTTGCCACATTCATTCTATATTTTGCGCGGAAAAGAAATTTTTACTTTGTT
This sequence comes from Cheilosia soror, assembly GCA_949372485.1. NCBI lineage: Eukaryota > Metazoa > Arthropoda > Insecta > Diptera > Syrphidae > Cheilosia > Cheilosia soror. Next base: position 39,511,461 of record OX443563.1, read on the forward strand.
ATTATTGTATAGCTGGGCCAAATGGCTAACAAGCAATTAAAGTCACAAGAAAATGTACCCCGAGGATTGCAGAAAGAACTAAAAGCTAAAATAACCCATTTTCTTGATTATGGAGACTCTGACATATTAATCCTCAGTGGACTGCCGAACGACCAACGTAAATTTCTGCATAAATATGCCGCTTCCATCGGCTTGAAATCTCGAAGCTTTGGCGGTAGGAATCAACGTGATTTGCATATAACACTTCCAAAAAAACTAAGAATGTTGGGCGACACAAGAATCTTATCGTTAAGCGACGAGACACGAAATTACTTTTATAAACCGTTGCTAAACCAGCTTAAAGAGACGCTATTTCTACCAAATTCCATATGCGACAAAAATGCTTTGCGAAAACGAAATAGAATACGCAATGAAAGTCTAATGCTGGGTTTGTGCTCACGTTTGGTCCCACCCAGACCAGTTCGAATCAACAGACAATTACAAAAGGATAAAATGGAATTGCCAATCTTTCTGTATCAGGATGGAATTAACGATGTGCTTCGTAATAATTCTGTAAGTTAACTAGCAATAAAACGGTGAAAAAATGCTTTTAAATTTGAACATTTTTCTTGCAGGTTATCATCATAAACGGAGAAACTGGTTCGGGAAAAACAACCCAGGTTCCGCAATATATCCTTGAGGAATGCACGAGATTGAATAAACCATGTCGCGTTATTTGCACCCAGCCTCGTCGTATCGCAACTGTTACAGTGGCAAATCGCGTCGCAGAAGAACGTGGTGAACCCATTGGTGAATCAGTTGGATATCAAATTCGTTTGGAAAGTAAGTTTAGACAGAATTCCCATCCGCTTTTTGTAAGGGGTCTGTAGTGTATTACTTTTTACATTTGATTTATATCTGTTGTGCTATTTCATTTTCTATCTGCTATTATCCAGCCTCAGAGATTTTCAGAACTATCTATCTATTGTCTATTTTAAACCGTGCTTTTCTAAACATTCCGTAAACCCTCCATTGGGGTAATTTAGAGGATTTCCATAGTTGTGGATAGAATAAACGATGTGCCGTTCCCGCTTTCACTAAATTCGGCACGCTTGTTGATCATGAATTTAGATATTGCTATCCTTACTTAATTTTAGTAGGAGAAACGGAAGTATTGGCTTCCAAATGAAATGGTCGGCTTCGCCTTAACAGTCTGCCGAATTGGTTTTGCTATATCCTCATCAGCGACTATGATTCTATTACAGGATGGCCTGCATATCTCCAGAGCTCGTTCGGAATTTATAGCTGATATGTTGAAGGCCTTTTTGAACTGTTTTAGTTGAAATATTTGACATATGTGTCCCACGTGTAAAGGAGAAGAATATGTCCGCCTGCACTCATCCCCTAAATGCAGGTTAGGGGAATGAAATTAAAACTGGAGGTCTCCAGACATCCAGAGTCTGGGCTAAAACGCAGACTAGATGCAGTTTTCTCTCTCGGTAAGTTTCCCGATTTTCGAGAAGAAGAATACAGGATGACGAGTGGTTGGTCGGCAATCGGTGTTTCACAGCGAATAAAGTGCAGTCTGCATCACTTACATCTCTGCTATAACCCTAGGATGAAGAACGAATCGTACCCAGGCTCCACCATTCGCCACCTGTGGTAGCGCCTGGTTGCTTTCGTTCTTTTTTGCAGCGCTACTTTGTAGGCGAGTTGTTTTCCTTCCCCATAAAACTTCCCTACTCTACTTTTGCTGCTAGGGTATTTCGGTTTGTCAAGTCGCAAGTCTCTAGTCTTCATTTAGTGTTTACATCGGAAACACTGACATACAGCTATTGTTTATTTAAACATGCTCTTAACCAACAAACGTACTGCATCATTATGTTCTCATTTCAGGTCGCGTGCGAAGGACAACCAACCTTATTTACACAACAAGCGGTTGTGTTTTGCGTTCAATTATGGCGGATGCACGAGACTTCTTTCAGAAAATCACCCACCTGATAATAGACGAAATACATGAGCGTGACAAGGACACTGACTTCATACTAATCGCCATCAAGGAACATTTAAAATACAATAAAAACTTTAAAGTAATCCTGATGTCGGCCACAATGGATATTCAATTGCTTTCAACTTATTTCGGTAATTGTCCCATCGTCAATGTACCCGGACAAGGCTACGACGTAAAGTTATATCATCTAGAGGACATTCTTTTCCACACCGGCTACCGCACATCACTTATGGAGAAATATTTACGCCTATCGCCAGCCGAAATACCAACACAAAAGGTGGCCCCAATCGCCGATGAACAAACCCAAAGTATTTTCGATGCTATTATTGACGATATACAAGAGGTTTACCTCAGGCATGAGAGCACCATTGAATATTTCGATCAACTGCAGTACTACATTGAAAACGAAGGCATCCACATTGACTTGCGCCATTCCAAGAGCGGAAAGACAGCTCTTATTGCCGCAACTCAATGCAATATACCACAATATGTGCAGAGATTCATGCAGCTGAAAGCAAATACAAACATTCGCGATTTCGCTGGTAAAACAGCTCTGACGTACGCTGCCGCTTTCGAGGATGGCATCTGTCTGCAATTGCTTGGCCATGCACAGCAAAACACCGAGGCGCTATCTGAAAAACAGATTTTACTGTCAGCATATACACAGCAGTTTCACGACGAGAATGAGGTTGATCACTATTTGATACTGTCATTGCTGGAGGGATTGTATCGAAGCAAGCACCCTGGTTCGATACTTGTTTTCCTGCCTGGCTACAATGATATTGTAGCTCAAAGGGATCTCATTACTAGCACCCTTCCTTGCGGTACATACAAAATATTTATACTGCATGGTCAAATGGAATCTAATGACCAGCGGTCGGCTATGCAGCCCCAGAGGAATAGAAAAATTATACTGTCGACCAACATTGGTCAGACATCAATCACAATACCGGATCTCGCTTTTATCATTGATTCTGGAAAGGTTAAGATGAAGACATATGACGTTGTCACAGGCTCGTCAGAGCTGCGCTCCATGTGGATATCTCAGGCGGATGCCAATCAAAGATCTGGCCGCGCTGGTCGAACACAAAACGGAGTATGCTATCGATTGTATTCCACGGAAAAATACCAACTCATGAACAGGCACTGCATTCCAGAGCTTATGCGTATTCCATTGACCGAAATTTGCCTGTACGCAAAGTCATTTGATCCCCACGCTGAGGTACAAACCTTCTTATCACGTGCTTTGAATCCACCCTCGGGTATAATAGTACAAAATGCGATCAAGAAACTGAAAATCATTGGCGTTTTTACGGACGACGAGCAGGTAACTGAGCTGGGCAGACACTTGGTTGAAATACCAGTCGATGTGCAACTGGGCAAAGCCCTATTGTACGGTATATTCTTTAAATGCATTGATCCGATCATAACTATTGTAGCGTTCCACTCGGTTAAAGATCCCTTTACACTACCAACAGATCGTTCTTTGCAAGGCCAGGCGTCTTTCCAACGCAAATCCTTGTCCGGCGATTATTTCAGCGATCATATGGGCATCCTCGTGCTGTACGATTCCTACATGGCCATAAGGAACAACAAGAGAAAAAAGCAAGAGTTCTGTAACAAACTCTTCCTCTCAGAGCCCTGCATGGAGATATTTTGCGCAACAAGACGACAGATATATGATCTCATTCTTGGCAAGTACTCAATAACCCCAGACAAACAAACAAACAACTCAGATTGGAATATAATTCGATTGTGCATGGTAGCTGGTCTCTACCCAAACATTGCACTCATTGATCGCAAGCGAATGTCTATTAAATCGGGCGCCGACAAACAGCTCATTCTTCAGCGAAGCTCATCGCTGAATCCTCCTGGAAAGAAGATGTTGAAGGAATTCGCCAGCACGCTACCCTACGACTGGCTTGTCTACTATGAGAAATCCAAACTCTACAGCATGTACAGCATTAACATGAATACCTTGATCGCACCCGTTGTTATTGCTTTGCAGTGCGGACGTGATCATGTACTTCAAACGGATGGTAAAGATGACTCTGAGCGAGAAGTCCAGAACAATGAGCTTAACGACAATGAGTCGGATCCGATCGCTCGGAGAAGCATGCTGACTCTGGACAGTTGGATCAAGTTCGACATGTGCGAAAATGATGCCGACATTTTAATCACCCTGAGGAACTTTGTTCAAAGTGAATTCCTCAAGTTTTTACATCTGGGACATTCCGAGTCATCCGGAAAAGCCATCGGTTATGTTCAGTACCTTCTGAACGCAGAACTCAACGAGTCTAATCTACATCTTTAAGCAACACCAAACAAGAATATATATTTTAATTTTATTTTTTATTTATGGTACTATTTTTATAAATGTTCGAGAAGTTAAAAAAGTATTATATACATATTATATAACATTTATTATATGCACTTTGTGTTACAAATTATTCAATTGAACATTTGTCAGGATGTTTAGACATTTTATGGGCATAGGGCATCATGTCGTCCTCATAATTATTATTATTAATTTTATTATATATATTTAATGTTATACGGTATTGTAAACAAAGAAAACAAAAATATTTTTCTTTTGAATTAATATGACATTAGAGAAATGTGATTTTATACATAAATAAATATTAAATAAGTAGTGTCATTATTTATACCTTTTCTTTTGATGTGTACATGTGTGCACTTTTGTGGTTAAATTTAAGAACGCGACAGCGTTTATTTGGATTTGTCATACGCGGCAGATTTAGGCAGAAAGTCTTGAGCTATCAGCACGTTAGTGAACGACTGATGACAATTCGCATCAAGGCAAAATTCTCGAACATCAGCCTCATATGCACTCATTCCCCCACTGAAGAAAAGGACGACGCTACCAGAGACAGTTTGTACGAGCTCCTCGAAAAGGCCTACGAGCAATGCCCTAAGCACGACGTTAAAATGAATGCGCGCACATAAAATCCAAAATTTATTATGTGCGCGCATTCATATTGAAATGTGTGTGTTTCATTTTTTGCGACTAAACAGTCGCGCGATTGAAATCGCATGTGTGTTTCGGGCCTAAGTCGCTAGAATAGGCAGGGAGAACATCATTGGTAGAACAGTTGGCAATCACAGCCTACATGACAACACGTCTGGCAACGGACTTAGGTTAGGTTAGGGTAGGTTAAAAAGGGGTATGAGAGAGATTTCTCACACGGCACTAGGCACCATGCGGGCCCATTGCGATCCCTAGGGGGAACCAATTGCAGTGACCTACAATGGGAAAACACCTAAACACTTGCCCTTGAGAAAACTCCAATTTCTCTGCAAAAACCAAGTAGCCCCTTATGGGTGGTATTGTCTATGTCCTTCAAATGTCGGAAGAAGTACCTGCCCATAAATTTCCTTCTACTGCGACATATTGCCTCGCATTCGCATCGCACAGTATATGTGTTATGTCCTCTTCGGATTGTAGGTCATTGAAGACAGAAGTGTCCGAGTCTGTCAGTCTAAGTCATTTGGCATATTTTCTAAGAAGACAGTGCCCTGATAATTTGCCGATCAGTGTTCTGGGCTGTTCCCTGCCTAGTTTGATGATTTCCCTAGATCTTTTTCGGTCGCATTACGGCCAAAGTGCCTTCGATACTGCCACTGCGTGACCGGTGAGGCCCGCCCACCTCCTACATTTGCATTCCAGTTCAGTTTCCTTTCTAGAATAACCTCAAAGATACTTTGCCTTGACAAGACAATTCCACTGCTTCCAGGGAACGGACTTAGGCTAATTGACTTTACTGCGGTGCAAAATATAGTTAAAGCCAGCACCAGGTTTCCACATTTCAATATTCATAAGGGGACATGGTTGTCTCCGGATCACCAAACAGTTAGCCAAATTGATCACATTGCGCGATTGACGCAAGGCACGCCTCCAGTATTCTGGATGTCCGAACCTTCCGAGGGGCCAATATTGACTCGGATCACTACCTTGTCGTAGCTAAGGTAAGAATGTGGATATCCAACACACCCCAACAGAGAAATACTGCGAGAAAGTATGACGTCGAAAAACTGTAATCGCAAGAGACGGCCAGAATCTTCGCCGACCACGTATCCCGATGCCTTTAGAGCAGTCCTATTGCTTCAACAGCTAGTGCAGAATACCAGTGGCAACACTGCCAGTGAAGTGCTGGGTTTCACCCGACCACCACCACGAAATCCCTGGTTTGATGAACAATGTCGACTAGCAAACGCAGCAACACAAGAAGCGTTTAAAGGGGCGTTGCGAAAGAGGACTAGAGCTGCTTGCGAGCTCTACAAGCAAAAGAGACGAGAGAAACATCGGATTCTCAGAAGAAAAAGGAAGAGCACGAGGAAGAGCTTCGAGAAGTATAATCGAAGAAATTAAGAGATGCTACTCCAGGAACAATGTACGGAAGTTTTACCAAAAGGTAAAAGGAACGTTCCAGGGCAGACAATCCCGTACAGAAACCTGTGGAGATAATGAAGGAAATCTTGTAGTAGAATCACAGTCGGTGCTGAGAATGTGGAAAAATTACTTCTGCAGACTCTATAACGGCGCCGAAGGCCAGAATCCCGCTGTTAGGCAGAATGTACCATTCAATATAGACGATGATAGACAAAACTTCCGTCCACCTGACCAAAGCGAAATACGGGTAGCAATATCCAAGCTAAAGAACAACAAAGCTGCAGGGTCTGATGGTCTACCTGCCGAGCTTTTTAGAGCAGGCGGAGATGACTTGGTAGAGAAAGAGAGTATGCACCAACACAACTCAAAAATTTGGTCAGATGAATGCATGCCTAATGAATGGAATCTCAGCATCGGTTGCCCGGTTCACAAGAAAGGAGACCCCTTCAAAGCCGCCAACTACAGAGGTATCAGTCTCCTTAAAATCGCATACACGATCCTGTCTGCCATTTTGTGTGAACGCCTTAAACCCTTTATAAATAACCTGATTGGCCCCTATCAGTGTGGTTTTAGGCCAGGAAAGTCCACCGTCGATCAAATTTTCACGCTTAGGCAGATCCTGGAAAAAACCCAAGAAGTCCAAATCGATACCCGAAAGCCGCGTACGACAGCATCTATATATAGACGAGCTATACAGAGCCATGTCTAGCTTTGGCATCCCTGCAAAACTCCGTCGATTGTGTAGGATGACGATGGAGAAAGTTCGCTGCTGCATCAAGGTCGATAACGACTTCACCGAAACATTTGATGTCAAACGAGGATCTAGACAAGGTGACGCGCTGTCGTGCGACTTTTTCAACATCATATACTTGAAAGAAACGTCCAAAACTCACAGGCCAACACACAAGGCACAATCTTTGAAAAGTCCGTCCAATTACTTCCATACGCCGATGATATTGACATATAATTGGTAGAACACAGAGAGCTTTACGTTTGCTAGTAAAGAAACGGAAGCGGGTAAAATGGGTCTAGCGGTCAACGAGGGTAAACAAAAAGGGACACCTAACATCGTAGAATCAGACAAAACATCACGATCGACAGCTATAACTTGAGGTGAGGGACTCTATCTACCTCGGTTCTGCTATAAATTCTAACAACAACATCTCAGAAGAAATGAAACGAAGAATAACTCTTGCCAACTGCTGTTTCTTTGGGCTAAGAAGGCAATTAAGTAGTAGAGTCCTATCCCGAACAACTAAGGAGATTCTGTATAAGACCTTGATCATTCCAGTCCTGCTTTATGGCGCTAAAGCTTGGACTCTATCTAAAGCGGATGAAGTTATCCTCGGTCGCTTCGAGAGAAAGATTCTTTGGAGTTCATATTTACTCCGAGGTATAGGTGAACTCCTTAACTACCTCGAAATTGTTGCTATCAATAGTGACATTTTGTCCTAGGCGGGCGGTGGACAGATGCTTGTTTGTTTGTTGATAGCCAAGGAATTTCGCCTGTTCTTTAATCGCCGTAAACGCTTCTATGGCGGCACGCTTGTTGTTGTTAAGTTTTACCTATAGCTAAGCAAGCTTTTTCTATACTAGGAGTTGGAAGTTGATCTACACTGACTGGACGTGGGTCCATTAAGCAGCCCATTTAGCCCATTAAGCAGCTGCTGGAAATGCGCTGGGCTACTCCAGTTTAGGTGTCGAATTTATTCTTCTGGGCGGTTCGCAGCTTCTTCTCGTTGGAAGCCGCAACAAGAAAATGTTTAGAGTCGAGGTTTGCCCCTCAGAGTGTGTGCACGTCGAGGATGTTGGATGATTGCCTCGAATCGATTATCACATGGTCGATTTGGTTGGCTGTTCGACCTTCTGGAGAACGCCAGGTTGCTGTGTTGATCCTCAGATCCTGAACCTTGGAACATCTATTTCAGCAAAATACAACTACACTCTGCTTGGCACTTTCGAAACTCTATGTAGTGAAATTGCTGAGATGGATGTTAAAAATTTGTAAACCGAAAAAAATAGTCTGGCTCCAAAACTATAGAAACCATTGGAAAACTCAAAATAGTTTCATCTCCACACATAAACTAGGTTTGATGCTTTTTAAATATATTTAAGAAAACTATAGTTTGGAGGAGTCGAAACTTTGAAAAAGGCTTCGCAATGGAATTAACGAAATGTCCTACACGACAGATCACTGTCAATATTCACAGATGGTTCCAAAACACCTGCGGGAGTTGGCGCCGAGTTGTTTTCAGAAGAACTAAATATTGGGTTCTCCTTCTGTATTTTGAAACGCACTGCAGTGTTTTCCAAGCCGCCGTCAACACGGGTATTAGTCAAGCTATCGCGTCATAATACGTCGATAGCCAAGCTGCAATATATACCTAATATCCACCGAAACAAGATCTAAAGCGGTAGAAGATTCCCATGTATCCCTTAGAAGATTATTTCTACTAAAACTGACAACTGAACTGAAAACTTATGGGAATTCTGAGACTGAAACTGATGGAATTCCCGTAGGTTATCAGTTCAGTTGTCAGTTTTAGTAGTTATTTCTTCTTCTAACCTTGGGCTAATCACGAGCAAATTGAAAGCTCAACTGAATACTAGACTGATGTCTAAATGCACCGTAGAACATTAGTTTAACTGAAAGCTTAATTGATAGGTCAACTGAAACTGAAATGACCGTCTAATTGGGGCTTTAAAGTGGGGTCTTAGCGAATAAGCTGGGCAGTACAATTTCACCCTCTGAAGGACTGCAGGGTTCCTGGTCACTATGACATTCCAGGGAACTCTGCAGCAGACGAACTAGCAAGACTAGGATCCTCTGGCGTGAACACAAGTCTTCCCAACGTGTGTGCGCCACCGCCACTATCTTACATTAAACAAATAATTCATGCGTATTCAGCAAGTGCAAGCAAAGTCACAAATGGAAACATTAAGTATATACTGCTATACTTTTAGGCTCACCTGGCCAGCTCTGGATACAAAAAGATCCAAGATACATGATGGCACAAAATACATATTTTTGATGCTCATGAAGATGAAGTAATAAAAATTCAAATTGGTTCTAAAATGTCACTGTCGCTAGAGTTCTAGCGGCAGGGTCTCTCCATGAGGAATATTATATGTTATACGTCTACCGGTCATTCGAACGTGGCCAATATGTTCCTATGTACATCTACTCCTTAAGCTATGAGTACAGGACATGCCAAACACGACATACGCATGCCAGTCTGAAGTCAATTTGACGTCAGAATATGTCACAAAAGGGTGCATGTCGTGTACTCGGCGTATTATTGACGCTGACATAATATGTTGGCATGCGTCTGTCACCCATATGTCCGACTCAGAATGGCATGTTAATTTCAGAGAATACAAAAAAAATATCGTTTGAATTGAAGATTTTTTAGCCGTTTTTTAATCCATTGATATCATAGCCATCCTTTGTTGGAATTTGTTAATTTATGGTTTGATAGAAAGAAGGCGAACCATATTTTGGGATATATCGTCGGCCTCAAATTTAAAATTTTCAGGGGGAACGAAAATGTCGTACGGAGCTTATATTGTATGTTACTAAAAAATACTAATTTTCATCTGAAATTACCGTTTTCAAAATGAAAACATTAATTTTTGATTTATTGGACTAGCTGTGCTTGGAGTTACGAAGTTTTCTACAAATCCTTTGTAAATAAATTAAAAACTAGTCTATAACACAACACACGACTGTTTATTGTTTGCAATATTAAGGTAACATAACATAAATGCATAATTAATAATGTCTTATTTATTATGGAGAGTTATGTTATCATAAAAATCGTGAAAATCCTTTCGCAATGATTTTTTTAAATCTTGCAAGTCGTCGTATTTCTTTTATTGTCTCCCTCCATTTGAATATATAGATGGATTATAAGTCGCTCTCCCGACGTTGGGGCTTTGGCACTACGGCCTCTTTAGAAAGGAGCTTATTGTGCCTTTACTGGTGAGGTCCTAGAGCCATCTTTTCACTCCGGAGACAGTCAGGTAGATAATTAATTAATTATACTTGTGATTATCCTCAGGTTATTTTTGTCCAGATTAATGAAGTGGAGGAGAATTTTGGTAAGAATAGTCTGGTGCAGTTTTGGATTTGGTTTAAGCCAAGCATTGATGTTATTCCTGAAATGTTTTTTACTGACACCACAGAATGGTCCAGGTCCGATAAATGGCATTGCCACGCCGACTTTAGCCAGTGCGCGTTGCCGGTGGATAGTTTCCTGCAAAGCACTGTGTGGGCTGGAAACTAGTGAGGAATGACTAGGTTCTTTTTAGCAAGTTCGTAGATGGCCATATATGTTTCCAGGACCAGCTTCGATTTTATTATGACAGATGAGTCGAGGGCTTTGAGAGCTGCTTGCCTGCCTGAAAAGATAAATATAGTTTTACCACGTATATTAGAACTTAAATTTATTCTAGCGGAATGGTTAATGGCAGCGACTTCAGCCTGGAGTATGGACGAGCTTTTGCCAAGGCTGACTGAATAGTTCGCCTGACTCCATCTTAGAACCGTCTGTGTACCAGACTAGGACAAGTGGAGGTCAATGTTGTTCGAATAGAGCAGACGATGAATACTTAGTCTTGCCTTCATTAAAATGTGTATTTGAAGTGGTAATAGGCCTAGGATGACATTCAGTGCAGTGGTCGGGGTGGAGCGTAGACACCCCGTCAAGCAGTACCTGGGCTATACGTTGGACCCATTCCAGCTTTTTAACTGTAGTGACTTCGTTAGTCTTTGTCCACCAGACCACGGCCGCATAGGTGATTGCTGGTCTAACCACAAGCGAGTATAAACAATATATCATCAAGGGCCTAAGAAGACCCCAATCGTTAACGCAGACTCGACTGCAGATCCAAAGGGATCTGATGGCCCTCTTTGCGAACGGTTTTTATTACCCTTTTAAAAGCCAACGATATTTAACGATAACAAATCGACTTTGAGTATAGTGGAGTTAGGAGTTTTGCTAATCATGCACAAGCGTTAGTTACGAGGTTTATTTCGAAATGTCACCAGAAAGACCTAAAATCTTAATTTTTCCATAAGGGGGTTGATTGAAAACTTATAGTTTGGGACGAAAGCACAATGGCGCATAAAGTGGGTTTCGAAGCACTAAACAGAACTCTTAAACATATCAGAGGGAACAATGACATGATGGGTGGAGTCACCGTGTTGCTAGCTGGAGACTTCCGTCAGACTCTGCCGATAGTCCCGATGGGAATTAGAGCTGCCGAAGTTAAGGCTTGCATTAAGGCTTCAAATCTTTGGCCCTTAATCAGAAAACTCCACCTTACGAAAAATATGCGAGTGCACCTGAAGTGTAATGTTTGCGCTGAACAATTCTCCGATCTCCTCCTTAAAATAGGAAACGGAGAATATCCGGAAACTGAGGGCAAGATTACAATTCCACCAGATCTTGCCTCAGTTGTGTCGACCGTTGACGACATAATAGCTCGAATATATCCAGATGTCAACAATATACACAGCAAATCAACGGAGTGGCTGTGCGAACGTGCGATTCTGACACCAAAGAACGACCAGGCTTCCGGAATTAATGAAACTTTGTTAAAGTCATTCGAAGGTGCAGAATACGTGTACAAATCTGTGGACACTGTAGTGCATACGGATGTTGCAAAAAAAAAAAAATGTGTTAAAACACATGCCAGTCACCGTCGACATACCAATATGCCAACTTTGAGACAAAACGTGCATGCCGTGTACTCGGCATACTTTTCGCACATAATACCACAATATATAAAACATGACATATTCTGCAATATGTCGAGTAATTATCGTGACGTAAGAGTGGCATGCGTATGTCGTGTTTGGCATGTCGTTTACTCGTAGCTTAATTGATGAAAAAATCAAAATGTATTGGTTTCGAAACAACAGCTCTTCAAAAACGAAAAAGCTAGTCAGTCGAATGTAAAATTAATGATACCTCTTACGTTAATGTAAGGCTTTCACTTCCCGAAGCCATGTGTTAATCAATTGGTAACCGTGTCAAATTTACCGGCCAAAATCAATCACACAATATCCCAATTTACCTTTAAGCTGTAATAGTAACACACATTCATTATAAATTAACTTACGGAAATTGGCATTGGCGTCAAATTAATAATTGTTTTTTTTTCTCTTGAGTTCTTCAATTCGGTTTCTCTAGATACAATTTTGTTTGAAAATAAGTTTCGTTTTTTTTTTTTATCTCATATATTATTATGTGGGTACATAACAGTATACCTACTTAAATGGCCTTGGTGTTCATTACCTATTTCTTCAGTAAATTATTGGAGATCGGAGAAATTGATTTTACTTTTCATGGGATTCTTAAAAAGCTAGCACGTTATACAAAAAAATGTTAGCCACGATTAGCCGAAAGGTACACAAATCAGTGACAGAAAATAAAAGTGCAAATAAAATATATTTTTATTCAGAACTAGTCTTTAGCAGAGATAGATTGCTCAATACCTTTGACAGTGGGCTTTGGACTTCACCATGAGTGCGTAATGTCTGCTCTCCTTTTCATTACTTATATGGACTGGATGTTACAGGGCAGTCTTGTCGAAGAACGTTTCGAATTGGGAGATCTGAGGATAAGTTCTCTGCTCTTCGCTGGTGACTTGGTCAGGCTTGGGTTTTCTCAAACTGAACTTCAGCGCGAACTCGATCGGTTTGTAGCAGTTTGTGTTGAAGCTGAGATGAAGATAAATGTGATCAAATCTGAAGTGATGATCATCTCCAGAACGCCTGTTCAATGCACTCTGCATGTTAGTGGAGTCCCATTGAAATAGGTGGTGAAGTTTACATAAGTATCTCAAGGTCTTATTCACGAGTGATGGAAGGAGCAATGCTCAGTTTGCCTGCAGGATTGGTCAGGCTGGGTCAATTTTGAGACAGCTTGGTCATTCTGTTATTAGGAGGACTGAACATGATGTCAAAGATATGTTGTCAGTCTTTAATCCGGTTTTTGTTCCAACTCTTACCTATGGTCACCAGCTTCCTCTGTTGTATTGCTGGTGTGACCCAGATCGCATTAGGAGTACCAGAATACTTGAGGAACGCAATGTCGAGCAGCTACATATCCGGACGAAGCGGTCCATGCTTCGGTGGTTTGGTGAGGATCCAACCAGGATCCCACGACGTGCTATGGAATCCGTACTATGAGGTAGGCGTCCTCTATGGGTAGACCCAGGATGAGATGGTTCGATCAAGTTCATAATCTCTCCTCTATTCTTATGGGGATTGCCCTTGATGGGGATTTAGAGACAATGGCGGAGAATTGAGTGCTATGGAGGGTCCACTTGAGCAACCTACACCCGCGACCCACTCAATGGACAAGCTGACCATTGAAAATGAATGAAATATATGGGTGTCCAGTCCATATAATGTTTTATATTATAAAGTAGAGTGGAACATAATGTAATATGTCGGATTAAGATATGACAATTGGTATAATATTTAATTTTACTTTCACCAAAAATTTGAGGCATGTCTATTGGTTTTTCTTTCAGTTACCTATATTTGTTGTGTGGTCGTCAACAAAAGTAACCCTTTCTTCCACAGTAAATATTTACATTTTGTGTATGTACAACAAATATGCATTAGTGCTGAAACTAAATCGGCTTAAGTTTGAAGTATTGTTTAGGTAAGTAAGCATCAATCTAATTACTTTCATTTGTTTTCTCTTTAGATTATTGTTTTCATTTCTAATGTGATGGGCGCTTGTGTAACTTACTATAGGTACTCGCATAACTCTACGTTAATTAGAGAAGAAAAGTAGTAAAATGAGAGATTCCTAAAATTGTGATACAACAACTGTGTGATGCCTTCGGCATAGACACTCCAATTAAGGTTTAATATTCTTCTAGCTTAATGAATGGTGAGGTGCTACTGCTAATTGAAGCCATTAAAAGTTGCAGTAGTTCTAAGCAAAATACAATTAATTATCAGTTTGAATTAAGTCGCTGTATATCTTAAGCAACATAAAAGAAACCACTACGGAATGGGATATCTGCATCGATTGGCCTTATAAACCAGAGACAAGATACACTTGCCTCTGTTAGAAACTACCAGTTACAAATTGACGTGTTCGTTGAAAATGCATATTTAATATAAAATCTGTAATATCAAATTAAAGGGATAAATAGCCAAAACGACCTCTGCGGCTTTAATAAAATCCTCCTTCAAAATGTGTCGATTCTTAAAGGGCTTTATATGAATTTACATTTGACTTCACCCATAAAATACCGGATAGGAACCAATGGGATTCACAAAATGTCCTCCACAAATCACTGTCAATATTCACAGGTTCTAAGATACTAAAGAGTGAGTGGGCGCTGGAGTCTTTTTATAAGGATTGAATCTTTGCCTCTCCTTCTGTCTTCCGAAACACTGCAGTGTCTTCCAAGCCGAAATTACAGCTATTCGTTCAGCTACAGCGTGGCTGTAGGTTAATTCGGTATTACCATAGCCAGGCTGCAATCAAATCCCTAATACCGAGCGAAATAAGATATAAGGCGGTGGAAGATTGCCGCGTTTCTCTTAACGAGATAACTGGACAGTACAACCTCACACTCTGTTGGGTTTCTTGTCACTGTATTGTACCATCCCATGGAACAGCGCAGCAGGCGAACTAGCAAGGCGAGGCTCCTATACCTATTGCGTATAAGTGGCGTGGACAGTATAAATAATTCACGCGTACGCTGCAAGCAGAGAAGGGTTCAGATGGAAACATACTGCTATAGGCTCACCTGGCCAGCTCTGGACAAAAAGCGATCCAAAGGAGCTTCTTCGACTTAAAAGATCCAACATCTCGAAAGTCGTTAATGTAATCTCCGGGCACTGTATATTAGGCAAACAGGCGCAAATGCTCGGTTTGCCATGCAATGACTTCTGGGGGCCAACTATGTAATTCGATTCTACAATCAAAATGTTCGAATTCGGAAGATACGTACTCTGTAACTCTATAGCATGCGCTCATATTCGAAAATCGAACGGACCTCGAATTGTCTATTTTTTTTGGTACTACCTAATCCTAAAGTAAATGCCAAAACCATTCGAATTCGCAAATAATCACTCTAATGCAAATGTGTTTGCGAACAGGCTGTGTTGATTGCAGAAATCTCAAAAAATGTGAGTAAGAAATTTGTTCATAACTTATTAAATATTATTAAGAGTGTTAAAATATACTTTATGCATAGGGAATCATCTAAATGTGCAAACACAAAGACATCTCAATTTAAGATTCTTGTTCAATACATGACAATGCATCCCGACTTATCTAAAGGATTTATCCCGAATTCGCCTTGGCTCAATTTGATCATTGCAATCCTCATTTTCTTCGGTAAAAAATCAAATTGCGACACTGTCCATGTTGATTTATCATCTACTCACGAATCACAACCAATGATTATTTCGTTTTATTCAAAAGTCTGTCAAGCACAATGCGAGACTCGTTCGAAAGTCGGAAATTGTTTGGGAAAAAAATGGCATTACTTACATTCGATTCTAATTTCATACATAGTTCCGTTTGAAAGTAGAATCGGAACCAACTTTCGAATAGAATCCAAAGTAGAATCGAATTACATAGTTGGCCCCCTGCAAAAGCTATAGAGACCAAGAGGAGGACGAGTCCGTCACTCACTTTCTTTGCAGTTGCCCTGCCCTTGCCAATCCAAGAAAGGCCCACATAGGAAACTATTTTCTCAATGATCTCAGTGATCTAGGTAACACTAGAAATAGCTCCCTAAGTCCCAGTGGTATGTACAATGAGCCGAATAACGGCCTACGTGTTTCTTTCATTGAGAGCCACTTTAAACTAACTAACTAACTACTCTTGCAAAACAGGCGACAAAAAATTGGCCGACCTGCTCCACTCAATTAAGTGTCTATGTCTATATCTAAGTCGAGGAACACTGAAGTGGGTGCTAGTGTTATGTAGACTAGAGGACATGGTATAATTTCTTTTAAGGAAGATGGCCCTTATAAAGGATGATAGCTTTAAACTATCCCTGAAGGAAGCTTATCTATATAACTATACTGTGTCAATGTTGGGCAATAGAAATTTTAGCTTACATAAAAATAACACTAGCAATCGAAATCACAAAATGAACTGTTGAACTATTGAGACTTGAGAAATTCAAATAGAGTCTCTGGGTAAGTACACGAAGATATAGGGCTCTGAATCGAACATCTCTCAATACAGTGACCGAAATAAGTATAAAGACACGGGCGGCTCCGTTGTTTGATTTGATTGTAGGTACTACGAAATGAGGAAATTTTAAGAGTAGGTATATATTCTAAGGGGAAAAAATAATTATTTTATTCAATTTTATAATCAAACAAAAAAAACTTGTTTTTTAATACCATGGATTGTTTTTTTGGGTTCATCGTTAATGAGCTCAAAAAACAAGTATAAAGACAGTCAGCATTTTAAGAATTAAAACGACGAAATTTTTAGTTTTACCTATCAAACTGTAACTCAGTACCTACTTCGTACAGCCGCCTCGGTTCTCAATAACTTCAAAAATTATATTCGGGATAGAATTTATCAAGTTGTGCAGAACTTCATCATTGAAAGGGAGCACTTAAAATTTAGTTCTATTTGTTCTTCCTATCGAGCAAAGCACACTAGTGTAACGGTATACATATAAACATATGCTATCTACCCTTCCACCTTAGAGATACATTAAATCTCAACTTGACATCGGTGGAAAGGCTGTCCGGTCGACATAGCAAGGCAGGCTTGCTAGTTTAAGCCAGTGCCTTAGCTCGTCGGAATGGATGGGATCTTTTGCATGTCTTGCGGACTACCGTGTTGTTTCATATGCCTGCAAATTTTGATTAGGATAATTGAAAATAGGGATTGATGAGAGGATAGAAAGGAAATTTGGAAAGAAGAAGGACCATAGGATGTAAGGCCCTATGTTTTTAACTTTTTTTTTATATATTTATATTTTTTTTTATTTTCTCTGTCTTTTATCCTTTTCTATATAAAAAAACTTCGAGAGTTTTCACAAACAATATTAATAATTTGTAGGGTTGATTTATTTTTTTTTTTTTTGTGAGTAATTTCTTTGATTTGTTTTATCAGAAAAATACAACTAGCTACTTTGATTTTATTATTTTTATTTACACCTATCATTTAACTTTAATACATAATGAATGTAGGTATTACAATTTTTTTTATTATGTACCTCTACTTAATTCACTGTTAATTTTATAAGTTATTAATAACATAGAGTTCTCACCCTACGATTAGTTAAACAGTTTTTTTTATATACAAAAATAAACGTATACATAGGTTATATGTATATATGTTAATGTCTGATTCAATCTATTTTTTATAAGTAATGTTGAATTATATGATGGCTTTATTTGGCAAACATTTAATTTGAGTTTTCAAATAAAATATTCAAAATGATTTGCTAAATTAGTAAATGAACGGGTTGACTGAGATGACGTGGTTGGTGATGACAGGCAACAAGAGTTGTTGAACGTTTTGAATTTTTTTTTAGTGGTTGTCACAAAAATGAGCGAGTGGCAACCAAGGTACTCTGCTCATTCCATAACACCTTCGGTACCGGTGTGACGAGAGGAGGAGGAAGGCAAAGCAACCGAGTCGATAGGTGTGGTTTGTTTCCTTCTTGGCTGTCTAAATTCTAAACCTTTTAAAAATCCTAGTAAAAATGTTCTTTCTTTCCCTTTTTCCAATTTTCTTCCTATCCTTTCATTAATCCTTATTTTCATTTATCGCTATCAAAATTTGCAGGAAAAACAACACTGTAGTCCGCAAGACATGCAAAAGATCCCACCCATTCTGACGAGCTAAGCACTGGCTTAAATTAGCAAGCCTGCCTTCCTATGTCGACCGGACAGTCCTTCCACCGATGTCAAGTTGAGATTCCTGTATCTCTAAGGTGAAAGGGTAGGGTAGCATATGTTTATATGTATACAAGGTATAGATATATATATAAGGTATAGATACTTCTGTAAAGGAAGCAAAGCCACAGATAAATGCTAGTATAATATATATCGGCGAGGTAACTAAATTCGTAAACGTCGATTCCATCGAGTGAATTAAACGAAGTCCGACTAAAAAAAATTTCTTATAACATATTTACCATCAGGGGCGTAGCGAGGGTTCGAGCCGTGGGGGGGTGACTTTCATTGAAATGCCGACTTATTTTAGGAACTTGCCGACTATATCGGGCCAGCGGTTATCGAGTTATAACGTCATCGAGTTTCACCCCATAGAAGATGTTTTTTGTATGGGAGGCGCCACGCCCCTTTGTCCAATTTTGATCAATCTTAACACGAACACTCTTGGGCCAATACCTAATACTACCTTTAAATTGGAGCTCAATCGATTTGGTGGTCTTCGAGATATCTAAATGTGGGGCTACAGCGCCACCTGTTGAGAATTTTCCGACTTTTTTTTCCTAAACCTTCGCGTAGCAATTACGAACAAACCCGCAGAAGGAAGTAGGTACCTATCCAATTTGGTCAAGTCGTGTTCAAGTTTTACGCATCCGAACACAAACCACGATCCATTTTCAGTCGACAAATTCACCGATGCCGATAATCTTTTTTTAAATCGAATCGAAACTTGCTAAATTTTAATGTTTTCTGTCGGCAAATTCAGCGATGCCGACAATCTTTTTTTAAATCGAATCGAAACTCGATAAATTTTAATGTTTTCAGTCGGCAAATTCAGCGATGCTGACAATCTTTTTTAAAATCGAATCGAAACTCGCTAAATTGTAATGTGTTCAGTCGGCAAATTCAGCGATGCCGACAATCTTTTTTAAAATCGAATCGAAACTCGCTAAATTGTAATGTGTTCAGTCGGCAAATTCAGCGATGCCAACAATCTTTTTTAAAATCGAATCGAAACTCGCTAAATTGTAATGTGTTCAGTCGGCAAATTCAGCGATGCCGACAATGTTTTTTTAAATCGAATCGAAACTCGCTAAATTTTAATGTTTTCAGTCGGCAAATTCAGCGATGCCAACAATCTTTTTCAAAATCGAATCGAAACTCGCTAAATTTTAATGTTTTCTGTCGGCAAATTCAGCGATGCCGACAATCTTTTTTTAAATCGAATCGAAACTCGATAAATTTTAATGTTTTCAGTCGGCAAATTCAGCGATGCCGACAATCTTTTTTAAAATCGAATCGAAACTCGCTAAATTGTAATGTGTTCAGTCGGCAAATTCAGCGATGCCAACAATCTTTTTTAAAATCGAATCGAAACTCGCTAAATTGTAATGTGTTCAGTCGGCAAATTCAGCGATGCCGACAATGTTTTTTTAAATCGAATCGAAACTCGCTAAATTTTAATGTTTTCAGTCGGCAAATTCAGCGATGCCAACAATCTTTTTCAAAATCGAATCGAAACTCGCTAAATTTTAATGTTTTCTGTCGGCAAATTCAGCGATGCCGACAATCTTTTTTTAAATCGAATCGAAACTCGATAAATTTTAATGTTTTCAGTCGGCAAATTCAGCGATGCCGACATTCTTGTTTTAAATCGAATAGAAACTCGCTAAATTTTAATATGTTCGGTCGGCAAATTCAGCGATGCCGACAATCTTTTTTTAAATCGAATCGAAACTCGCTAAATTTTAATGTTTTCAGTCGGCAAATTCAGCGATGCCGACATTCTTGTTTTAAATCGAATAGAAACTCGCTAAATTTTAATATGTTCGGTCGGCAAATTCAGCGATGCCGACAATCTTTTTTTTAAATCGAATCGAAACTCGCTAAATTGTAATGTGTTCAGTCGGCAAATTCAGCGATGCCGACAATCTTTTTTAAAATCGAATCGAAAATCGATAAATTTTAATGTGTTCAGTCGGCAAATTCACCGATGCTGACCGTCATTTTTAAAATCGAAACTCGGAAAAGGTACATACAGTCAAAAAAATATAAATTCGCATTTCCGAAAGGTGGAACCTTTGAAAATGCCGTCTTGTACGAGTTTTTACCAGTTTGAAAACATATACCTAATGAAAATCCAAACTCACTTCTTATTTTTTAACATTTTGTTCCGAGTCAAATTTTAAAATTTTTTTTAATTTTTTTTGAAATTTTTTGATTTTTTTTTTGTTTTTGAAATTTTTAGAATTTTTTTTTTAGCTGCTCAAGTTAAAATTTTACTCCTTGATTTGCCGACTCTTAAAACCCCCCCCCCCTCGCTACGCCCCTGTTTACCATTGTTAATTATTAACCTCTAAACGTACATTTTTCCAAATGCCTGCATAAATGTAGTTAGCTATTGCCCACCCGAAGTCTGCACATTTTGGTTTGAGTTTATATAGGTAGATACTTTCAAGCTTAACGAGCTAAAGTACATTTCTAATAAAAAGAAACATAATCAAAGTGGTATAAGTGCCAATAAACCCATTTTGTTTGGACGGATTTCTGCAATCCATTGAGTTCGATAATCGTATTTTTTTGATATTAATTTGTTATTCGGGGAAAGCCCCATTTGCAATTTTTTTTTCCTTCTAATAAACATGTTCTGCTATGGTTTCTTGATTTTACTGTCTGCAGTTTTTTTTTTTTTTATAATTTGTATCTGTTTTCAACCACAATTACGGATACGCTTGGGATAACATTTGAAGTTAATTTAATGCAACTCACAACTTAAATCATCGGCCGTCATTCGCACTAGGAAAAAATGTCTTTTCTGGTGTGGAACAGCGGATAAAGTACCGAAACCGTCATAAAATAACATCAAAAGAATGAAAGTGAAGCTTTCTAATGATTCCGCTGTCAATTTGGGAAAATGCTTTATTTCTAACTTTGGATGAACCAGTCAAGTAGTCAGACAGCTGAAGTTCTCATTTTTCTTTATGCATGTGCATAATGAACCGTATTATGTAGGTAAGGTACCTACTTCTACCAATGATTTCTAATGCTTACTTTACATTATTGTTAAAGTTTTATTGTTACAGTACTATGACCAGTAGCACATGTTCATGTAGAAGCGAATGCAAATGCTGTGCTTCCAGAGAAGTAGTCCTGCAGATTTGCCAACTTAGGTTTAGGTATAGCAATTTGATTGCAAAAGTGACTTCCTCCACCATGGAGCCTTCCAGCGTTATTCGGCTGCTTGAAGGGCATACCTACATAAAACGTTCTTCGTGCCTCGTGTACTTCTCTATGGTAGCAGTATTTTAAACCACGGAGTTCTGCTATCAGGACAAAAACCGATGCAATCAAGCAAAAATCTCCTGCAGGGACATTAAATGCTCTTAAAATCAATCGGCACTCTACCTTAACTTTCAATGGAACAGTTGGAATTCATTCAAACCCTTCAGATATTTTCCCTCCTAGATTTCTCCCGTATCTCATCGATCTATGTCGTGTAACCATCCTTGGCTTATGCCTGGACAGGACAGGTATTTGTTAGTTAAGAACTGTAAAGCATAATGAAGGTAAAGATATATTCAAAAAACAAGCCATCTAGGGGATGTGGGGCAAAACCGTTTCCGTACTATTTTGTATGAAAAACAAGTAAAAGTTACCATCGGCCTGGCATGCAAAATATTTGCCATGCGAGTATCACGTTAGTATATACCTACTGTGCAGGTACACGCATGGGTCTAATATTAGTTTTTGTATCATATATTAAATGAAGTCCTCCCAAAAAAATTTGGTTCGTCTAGGTCGATTCGTTTGGACAGACAAAAAGACAGACTTACGGAAATGGCGAAATTGATTCAGAATGTGATCCTAATTCAGAATATATATACTTTATGGGGTCTCCGGTCCATTACATTGAATTGAATATAGCTTCCTGTGAAGGGTATAATAAAATAAATAGTTAGCGCATCAGGACTGTATATAGGCACTCTAGGCGTAGCTTTACTTTACTATGTAAAAAACGCGCGGACGTAATATACAAGATTGACTGCATGGGCAACGCCATTGAAAGTTGTGACCTTTGTTACATCGGTACCACCAAACAGTTTCTATCTCAAAGAATGTTCAACCATCGGTCGGACATCAAATCAAAAAACGGTGGAAAAACGGCACTCGCAAACCATATCATCCAAGCGAACCACAACCCGGATTTTGATAATGCAACTGTGCTTCAGACGGAAAGACATACCTCGAAACGGTATACGCTCGAGACGCTACACATAATAAACAACAGGAATAACATGAATAGAAAACAGGACATCCAAAATATATCTGCTATATATAGCTCGCTTGTTGGTCCAAAAAATACGTCATAACAGACTAAACTTCAATAGAAGTGTTTCATATAACATAAATCAGTTTTGTTTCATTGTCACTTTTTCATAATAATGTTATAGTCAAAGTTCACTAAATTGTTTAGCTCGTTCATCAATTTTTGTAAGTTTAACGTTATTTGTTTTTTTTTTTCCATATTTATATTGTAAAGAACCCCTGAAGAAGGCAGCAACCCCTGCCGAAACGTCGGGAAATCAAATGAAATAATCGAGTTTCATTCACCTACTTATGACCAAAAAAGCCGACGGAAATATATTCCAAACATTATCACGTAGCTTCTCACAACCATACGTTTATGTGAGTTTTCATGCCAAGTCCGAACGGCTGAATTGAAAAAGCTTTTCAGGACATTTATACTGGTGCAGGGAAAAAAGGGACTCAGTTCCCACCTAGAGGGAAATAAAACCACTTTCGTGAAGTGGACATATTTCTCATGTATAGAATAGAACTTCAGGAATCTCCTCATAAAGGATTATACCGCTTAACTGGAACACCATGTATAAAAGTCGTGATTGCACGTGCATAGTCTGCAGAATGGTTTTCAATTTTTCAACTTTCAATTACTAACATTTGTTCAATCATAAATAAATAAATCAGTATAATTACAAGATAATTTCAGGGTTTTTCTGTAAAACACAGGAGTCATTTTTCTTCACGAAAAATTTGTTGAAAATACAGGGGTATACTGTACAATACAGGATAAATGGCATGATTGTCTATAGTTGATCAAACATTTGGATTTTAGCGGAACTAAACAAAGCCCATTCGATTGAGACGAATAAAAATTTTTACGAAGGTCTTCGTTTACCTCCGAAGGACCATTTTTCCTATAAAACCAAGTGGACAAAGCTAACAAAGTTTTACATCATTCTAAACATAGAAGAATTTAAACACTTCATTCATTAATTCATTCATTTCAATAGAAGAATTTGAGCTAAACGAAGAAGAGAGCTCATTAATACCTGCAGATATGTATATAGTGTAAATATAGAAAAGAATAATGGTCCCAGTATTGATCCCTGAGGAACACCTACGCTTAGTGATAAAAACACCATGTAATCAAGAAATTAAATCCGTTTAAGAGAGTTTCACTACGCAGGTGACTCAAATTGGTATTTCTTCCTAAGTTTACTGCAAAAAAAATCCCAATATTTTTAACTACATTTACACTGCCATGATTAGGGACGAGATTTTTTAATAACTTCATGTTGTGTTTCTGCTTCTCATTTTTAAATATCCGTATTTACTTTTATTTAGTACATAGTAAAGTAAAACTTTTAGGAGCGAAACTAAATTCTCACAATTTTTACAGTTATATGTTACAAAAGTGAACTTTTTTGCAGCACTTGAATGGGGAGAGAGGCAATTGCTTTGCTGTGGATCAATTTATTGAGAAAAAGTTGTAACTGCAGAAGAGAATAGCAAAATACTTGGCAGGAACGGGTGTTGTCTCACGATATTGCCAAAAATAAATTGGAATAAGCAAGTCAGTGAATTGAAATTTTCTTAAAAATAAGTGCAACTACGGAAACAACATGAAAGGAGGACCAAAACCGCTACTACATGTCTACATCTACTGAAAACAGACGGATTGTTGGAAAAACATAAAATTCTCACTATTCCGACTCGCATATCGGGTCCAATTTAGGAATCATTGCTAGAGTTGACAAGGTAGGTAGGACGAGTAATTCAGAAAGCTGAAACGCCTCTTACCACTACTCGTAAGAAGACTCGCACGGTTTTTGCTCGGAACTGCATGACAGGGAATAACTAGTTCCATCAAATAGTTTATCGTACGAAAAGCGATTTAATTTAGATGGCCCTAATGGTTAAAATTACTTATTTCATGACATATGCAAAGAAAAACAGTATCTGTCCCGTCACCGTGTGAAAGGAGTGTAATGGTGAGTTGTGCGATCTCTTAATATGGCCAATGTTAATTGCATCAAGAATGAACGCGAATAACTACAAAGGCGTACTGCAGAAGGCTCTTCCTTACTACGATAATGTACTTGGACACGTGCAATGGACTTTCCAGCCAGATAACGCCCCCATTCATACCGCATACGCGTGGTAAAAGAGCGTATCCGTACCCAAAACTGGAGAGCCCACCTTATTCCCCTGATCCCAATATAATTATGAGACTGTTTGGGGATGGTTGTCATGGAAAGAAACAGTTCTCAGACGAATCATTAGGCGTTTTTCTTTTTTAGTTCAGAGCGAGCGTGAACTGTCAAAAAAAAATTTCGTGTTTCTTTTTTAGCTCAGAGACTTCAGAGCTCAGATTTGTGTTTCTTTTTTCGCTCAGAGAATGTTCAGAGCACGCTCAGAGCGCGCTCTACGAGCTCAGAATAAATTGACTGAGCACTCTGAGTAAAAAGGTGATTACAGTCACATTTGACAGAAAAAAAAACAGGATAAACAAAAGTGTGGAAATGGCGGACGAGGCTTGTGGTTCTGGAACAGAAGGTAAACGAAAATAATAAATAACAATTAATAAATATTCAGTTTATGCATAATTATACTTTATTACAGGATTCAAATGGACGAAAAACATGGTAGTCATGCTTTTTCACTTAATAAACTTAAATTTGTAAATAAACTTAATGACATATAGCCATATGACAGCTAAGTGCTCAAGTGTGTTTCATAAACAAATCAGAGCGCTCTGAGCACGCTCAGTTCAGAGCGCGCTCATAATGCTCAGGCTCTGTTCAGAGCTCAGCTCTGAACTAAAAAAGAAAAACGCCTATTAACAGCATCCATCAATGCCGCATGGAGCGAATCTCTGTATAACTCAGTTCCAAACGGGAATTATGAAGTTATTTCAAACAAATGCGGCTACACCCATTATTAACTAAGTATAACAAGAGAAAAAGAAATTACAGTAGACGCTCGATATAGTGAACTATCCAATATAGTGAACCACCGAAATTTTACACAGACTACTCTAAATAGTGAACTATGGAAATCACGATATAGTGAGCTCAGACTTTTTCAAATGTTCTATTTTTACAATGCCAACTATTTTTCAGAACAATTTACCGTTCATTTGTGTGTTTTTCTGATATTTTAGTTATGAAACGCTTACAAGAAAAATCTGTGCAATTAAATTTAAAGAATACACAAATGAAGGTTATAAATTATTTTTCAAAAATTTAATTCATTCTTTCATTAGGTATTGAAAAAAATATATATATTTATATCAAATTAAGCTTTGGTAAACATTTAAACACTCCCGCTCGAAAAAAGTGAACAATTTCGATATAGTAAACAGGACTGGTTTTTATAAGTTCACTATATCGAGCGTCTACTGTAATTTTAACTGAATTTTGCAAAGTTTTGTTATTGATCCTTGTTTCCAGTTACTTATCCCTATTCAAGTGCGACAAGAGAAAAATGTATTTTTTTAGAAAGATTTTGGTGCTTAATTTTATTTTCCTTTTAATACAAAATTTAAATCAAAACATTAAAAAATATATTATGTTGTTTTATTGTAAAACCGCAACAGAGAAGCAAGAAAACTTGTCCCTTATCAAGTGCATGTGAGTGTTTTAAACGATGTTATAATACGAATATGTACTATATGTTTGAGATGAAAACTATTTTTTTAAATAGTTTCCTGCCCATTTGGCTGACAATGCGACCAATAAAGAATCGATTGTATCGAAGAGGGATATAGTTATTCTAGAGACTGGTGATCTACCAATATATCCTTAGCAGTGGAGTTCGTAAGCTCTATTGGTGTACGTGTCTCCTTATTGAAGAAACGTTTTCTTTACCAATAAAGTGCCGGGCAATCACAAAGAATGTGTTCGGATGATTCTTCATCCTCAAGGCAAAACCTGCATTCTGTCGCCCAGGCACAGATTCATTTTGTTAAGATAATATCTGAGGCCACAAAGACCTGTGGAAAAGCCCACCAGCTTTATGATATTTTGCTTATTTAGGTTGAGGATTTCCTTGTTGAAATGAGGTTTAATTCACCTTTTGGATTGTCTTAAACCCGGAACATTTTCCCAGTGGTTTTGGCGAAGTTGTTGTTCCCAATCGTTAATTACATCCAAAGCAGTAGCCCAATTGACCATGCAATAAGGTTCTGGTCCATAGAACGAGGATTCGGATCCAGCTTGGATAGGGCACTTTGCACGCTTACTATCTTTACTAATAGTGACCACAGTACCCAAATCGACTTATAGCTACTTACTGATGTAAGAAAAATCAAAGATGTATATACTTACAGGAACAATTTTTTATAAATCCAAAAGATGTCTGTGGTCGGTGGTGGGTGTCTTTTTAAATCAAATTATTGGTAACACTGACAATTTCTTGTCTTTCACGGGTCGCGCACTTTCACTAGAGACAGTTGTTGTTGTTTTAAAAATAGAGTAAACAAATAATTTGTTTTTATTACTCAACTGTTACTATGTATCAATTATGGGGCAGGTATGCTTAATCACATAGCTTAGAGCTTCGCCATCAATAGGAGATTATTTTTAAAGATAATATGCAACTGCACAGTGCACATAGGTACCTACAAATTGCACGTTTTCAATGATTACACTGATTACTAGTATCTTACGTCTCACTGGGCTCACGCTGATTAAGTTGGTACAAAAAGTTTAATAAGATTCAATTATAATTATAAACCAAAACATATTTATAGCTGCCATGATGCTCAATAAACAGACCGAATCAATTCATTTATTATATTAAAAGAAAGTTGCAAAATAAGATATTTATATTGTTATAATAAAATCATTATTATTTTATCTTAGTTTGTGATACTGCACAAATTCCGATTAATAGCACTTTTGGTATTCGAATTTCCGTTAAAAACGATGGCGCGAGAAATATTAATAGAGGTAAACGTCTTATAATGGGGAGGAGGTACTTATTTCCGTTTCCTAAAATTTAGGAGATTGCGATGGCGACATCAAGCAGGCACTCGCGATCCGAAGAAGTGCGCCAGCAAAATGTCGAAGAAAGATATTACCACAGTTGGTAATGCCTCAAAACTATTCAAAAAGAAATAGTCAACCGAATGGAAAAGAAAGATACTCGTAGTGCTTTCGTGACGTCGATGTAGATCAACATTGCACGAACAGATGCTAAGAGATTTGTGTGGGTATATGTATATGTAGATGGTGCAGAAGGAAAAATAAAACAGAATCCGATGTTTATGAGAAGCGTAACAATACAGTCATTAGAGGTAATCTTGAATGACGTTATTAAAATCTTTTGATCAGTTTTGGTTGAATTACATTTGTAGCATTATGAAAAATATTGGGTTAGACACGCATAAAGAAAATGAAAGTACGAATCTTTTCTGGGGGTTTGAACTTGAAAACATAAACATACTGGAGAGAAACAGAAACTTAGGACAAGTTAAGAGTCTCCAAGACACTGCAGATATCTTAGGTACTTTACTTACCTACTTACAATCCGGGGTGGATCTGGGCCTCAACCAACAAGCGTCTCCAGTTAGCACGATCTCCAGCTGTCTCCAGTTTCGCAAGCTAAGTTGGTTAAGGTGCCTTTCCACTTGCGTACGCTACCTGAGTTGCAGTCTTCCTCTACTGCGCCGTCCCTCGCTTGTGTATTCGAAGTCCATTTGCTCTACATGACCCAGGCACTGCAGGTGTTGGACTTCTGGCTAGGTCGATGTCGCTGTACATTTCGTCATTGTATAGGTAAATGTATACTCCCCCATTCACTGAATTTTCCTATCGAAGAAACCAAGAGTAATCTCATCCGTTTTTGATAGAGTAGGTACTTGCCTCTGCACCATAGGGTTGATTAGGGTCTTATGAAAGGGAGAGAGCTTTGCTACTCAGTTGCTTTCTTATCCCAAAGGAACATCAGCGATTGACAAGAGTCATTCTTCGTTTAATCTCAGCGCTGGTGTCATTGCCTGAGCTCATAGCGGAGCCTAGGTAGACAATTGCTTAAATCCTCATACTTCTGTTCTTCTCGTGGGCGCCTACCTGAAAATGGCTAATCAGCTTGTCTGATGGTTAGTGTCAGCCAAGTAGGATCACACTTACACATCAGCAGCTGTACGCTGTGATTCGTTGCGACGTATGACTGATATGAGAACCATCAGATGAGGTGGGAGTAAACCCTAAATCAAGGCCGGACTAAGGTGTCATACGACCCTACCTTATATGTATATAGCGAATTTCTGTACAGATGGACCTCCTTTCTTCGCTACTCGTCGGTACTAAATGGACTTCAAAAACAAAAACAAAAATAACAAACATAAAAATGAGACCGGTTCTCCTTTAAAATCGGGCGGTAGTACGGCGACTTCGCTGTCTACTGGTTTAGCTCCTGCAGCGGTGAGCAGTGGAAAGATTGTGAACATTTATGGTACATCCACTGTAAGAAGTTGCAGTGGGCAAATTAAAGGTAAAACTTCTAACAGTGGTAGGATTGTGAGCAAACATGTACCTTCCACTGCTACCAATACAAAAGCGCACAAAACAATAAGCAAACAAAAATAGCCCTCACAGGAGCGACTCCTAATGCACCAGTGCGCCATCGCAATCCCTCTAGAGGAGCCTACAAAAAACGTCGCTATGCCATCCACATCCTAAAAGTATTTGGAGACTGATTGGACAGCGGAAGAAAAAAGCAAAATCCAATGTACAAAAAGGTAACAGAGAACGATCCACGAATGACCAGCAAGGACTCTAGACTAGAACGCCGACTTCCGTGCACCTACCCGATTCTCCCGAAATTAGTTCCCCTGTCTTTGAATACGTGTGAAATGTCAAAATCAATCTAAGGTGAGTAATATCACCAACTCTCAAAAGTCTTCCAGCCGCACATATCTAAAGTCTTTCAGTGACGTTCTCAAAGAAAAGATTGTGGTTGCTGTGATCGATCGTAGTGACGATGGCCCGATCTCCCCTGAACGGTGGAAGGTATAGTCAAAATGAAGCTCTCCGGCACTTTCTTGAAACTGATAGCCTGCGGCGACAAGAGATCTTGTCATTTCTATAGAATTGCTGTGGGTAGACTGGGTGAAGTTTGGCCGGGATGAAAAGCTCGAGGTCGTTGATAGGGAGGAAATCCCATCCAGACCAAGAACTCGTATCTAGATCCCAGCCGAACCCTCCTCTACGTAGTCTTAACCTACTTAGTCGGCTCTCACATTGAGGCAACATTCAATAAGCAACTGGCAATAGAAAACACGCAAAATTATCGCTCACAATTATTTTACTTTGAATTAAATTAGAGGTCTCACATCAGAGCAACTAAATATCGCTTGAACGAAAAATGTTGCTGATTGTTTATTGGCAGTTGCTATAGTAACTATAGTTGCTTATTGCTTGTTGCCTCAATCTGAGAGCCGCCTTACACTCCCTATTTTCAGCGATCCAGATATAGCGGCAGATAGACTGGTCACTGCTAAAGGCATGGGCGCATATTGTGAGTGTCGATAGTTGATCGTTGATCGACAACTGTCGATCGATCAACAAATATTTGATTGTCGATTGCGATTGATATTTGTCGATTTGGGAGTCGCTTGTCGAGTCGATTACAAATGTCTGACCGATGCTTTCTCTTGGAAGTGAAAAAAATTTGTGCGTACGAATAGCTAAAATCAATCGACGCAATCGACAATAGTCGTGACGATCGCTGATCGACAATCACAATAAGGGCCATATACTGGATAGTATCAGCATATCGGGTCTACGTCTACGTGGGCTCTCTCCCCGGAAACAAACTGGAGAGACTGATCGCGGAATCTTAGAGGACCAATATTAACCTCATTATTGGATTATTGTGTGCTAGTGCCCATCACTCTGTATGGGGAAGTACGGACATCAACGATTAAGGTGTGTCACTTTTTGACTATATCTTAAGTGCTAACCTTATTGAGTGCACAGTGTGTCACACTCACATGGAATGTGATGTTGACCATGCCTTAATTGAAAAAATGCAAAAGCTCACAACAGTTAAAATACATCATCCTCGATACTTGTATCAATTTGTGAGAACTGTGGGTGTTAAACACAAATTAAATTTGAAAAAAGGAAATGAATCAAGACCAGATTTTGAATTTCTCATCTGTTTCAAAGGAAAAATGTATGTGGCGTAAGGTTGGTCAGAAGTTTTGTTGGCAAAATATAAAGTGGATGAGGTTCACGAGGTTCAAATCCAACTTTTCTCGAACGGGGAACTGTTCATTTTGCGGATTCGACGATACCAAAATATTCACCCCTATCATGGAATCTGCCGGGGGGAATTATTCACGGAAAAGAATATTTTGGTATCGTCGAATCCGAAAAGTGAACAGAAATCTGGAAAAAAAAACCACACCCTACCAATAGTATGTTTTAATATTGTATTTTAATTATGTATATACCTACCTATATGACATAATAACTGTTCAATTTGCGGATTCGACGATACCAAAATATTCTTTTCCGTCTTCTAGTGGTTGATAAGTTGGTAAGCCTGCATTCCTGTATCAATTTTTGGCTGATTATGTTTAATGGAGAACCTGTAGATATCTAAAAACCCTTTTATAGGCCCAAAATTGTATTCTTCATTCTCCAATCTTACCATTATTGTTGGCATAAAGTTCGAAGTTCTGTGTTTAATGAAAATTCAAACTCGTTCATTTAGCACTGCATTATGCGCCTTCTTTATTTTCCAAAAACGAATCAAATTTTACATTTGCCTTTTTTTTTTTTTATTAATGTTTTCCCTTCACTCTGATTTTATATTACTTTTTCCCATAACCTACTATTGTTTCCTTTTGCTCCTTATCCGTTTTCCTTCTTTGCTCCTAGTCAATTATATAATGTGGCTTTCATCCTTTGTAGTTTGTTTTGCTGATGGTCGTTTATAAGTACCGGTAGACGTTCGAAATGATTCCTGTAGGTACGCCTTGCTGATGTGGTAGGTATGCTTCCTGTAATACCGCAACCGCTGCTACTTTTTCTGATATTGCGAATCCTGCTATACGCTTAATTGACCGTTGTAGGTTTTGTATCTGTTTCTCCTGGGAAGTCACGTCGTCGTTTGCCTTTGTTTTTGGTTGTTCCCACTGATTCTCTTCTACTTTTTGGCTCGCTCCTTCAGCTAAATAAATAAAAAAATCCGATATAGATTCTATCCATTTTAAATACTTTCATTTTCTCATTTAAAAATTCACATCATTGTTTCCAACCTAAAAAAATATAACCTAATACAATAATTATGGCGAACATAATTTTCTAAAATCCTTCCTAACCTCATCATTTGAGCTATGTTATTAAATTGTGTTCCATTCACGTTATGCTATCACGCAAATATTCCGATTTCCGAGAATACTATGTAAAAACAAATTTTTGAATATATTTTCACAGAAACGTCAAATCGTTGTCTTCAAGTGACGTACATGCGCAGAACAAACGAAACTACGTTGTAGTTCTATATACCTTTGGCACAGCATAACTAGTTGCGCTACGTATATAGCTACCTACACAAGAAAAATAAATCCATGTGGATACATTTTTTTTGCGCGTTCAATAAATAACTCGTCACAGCAAGTACACACACAGAACAACAAACATAAAATCTTCTTCTAACAAAGAATCACTTTTTTCTTCATCTCCTCTTTCCCTCATATTTTCCTCCATTCTACGCTCCACAGCCACAATGATGTGAATTCCATTTCCTTATTTCATAAATATTTTATAATAAATACCTTTTTTCTCCTTCGTTGCTTTCATTTTACTGTTCCGTTTAGTTTTTCTTCAAGGAAATATGAGTATTTCCACTTTTGGTTGTTTCCTTCCTTTGATATTTTCTTTTATAATTTTCACTACAACTTTCAAATTTTATTTATTAATATTATTGTTTTTACCATCCACTTCAACCTTTTTACAAGACTGTCGCTGACGAACTAAAAACAAAATCTACCAGAATCTGACATCACTGCCTGCCTCATGCCTATGCGATATGCCTCCTCCTACTTGTGGTTGTATTGAGATTGTGTATTGTGTTAGAGCACTTTGTGTTTGCTGTGCCTGTGTCGCTTTGTGGTTGTTTGATACTTGATAGGTACCTATCTATCAAGGTACCTGTATAGAATATATTATAAGGTATTATATTATATATCTTTGGTACCTATGTGGACCTATGTGAAGTTGGCCCGCACTTTTCCAAAAAAGGTTTAGACTTTTACAGTTCGATAGGCAATCGTTTGTAGTTGTTTGTAGTGAATTTTTTTTCGTTTGTAGTTCCGCCGTTAGAGAGATATAGCCATTTGAAAAATGTATGGGAAAAGTTTGATTGTGTGTCATTCGATGTAGTTTCGTTCAAAAAGGTTTGTAGTGAAAAGCTTTTCGTTTGTAGTTCAACCGTTAGAAAGTTATGACCATTAGAAAAAATTAGAAATTTTTGAAAAAAAATTTAAATGTTTATATTTCGATAGGCAATCGTTTGTAGTTGTTTGTAGTGAAAAGCGTTTCTTTCTGAAAATTCTTATTTAAGAGATATTAAGACATTTGTGTTTGTACCTATAACTTCGAATTTCCAACACGGAAAAATTTATTGAGCATACTGGTGCATAAAGCACATCCCTCTCTTTCTAATGAAATCAAAAACGCATTTTTTAGCAATTGGATAATGATTTATTATCGATTTAAGCAATTAAATAATGATTTATTCTCAATTTAAGCGAAAGGTTCGCGCAACCCGATTTAAGGGGGTGAATATTTTTATTACTGGACAACTACAAACGACAAAAATAATAGTTTTGGTAGAAGGCATATATGTTCTATGTAATAAAATCAAAATTATAAAATTTGTTGCAGCGGTAAGCAAATTATATGCAGTTTAAGCAGACAACATCAAATCGCCGTTATCTCCAAAACCATACAAAATAAAATTATGAAATCTTCTTTTTTCAAAAGTGCACCACCCTACCAATCTAACAAAATACTAATTGTGCCCATCGCCCAAACGGTTAATGATTTATTTGAGATTTAAGCGAAATTTAAGCAAAAAAGTGCGGATATCCATTTAAGCGGTTGAATTTCTCAAAAACTGTGTAACTACAAACGACCAAATTTCACACATCTATTATGTACATCCGTAACAATCGATGTAATGTACTTTAAACATCACCCGCACTACTGGGCAGCTTTTATGGGCGTTTGTGAAGTTGGCCCGCACTTTTGAAAAAAAGGTTTATATGTTTACATTTCGATAGGCAATCGTTTGTAGTTGTTTGTAGTGAAAAGTTTTTCGTTTGTAGTTCAACCGTTAGAAAGTTATGACCATTTGAAAAAATTTGATTAAATTAGCCGTTATCTCCAAAACCATACCAAAAAAATTATGAAATCTTCTTTTTTCAAAAGTGCTCAACCCTACCAATCTAATAAAATACTAATTGTGTCCATCGCCCAAACGGTTATTGATTTATTTGAGATTTAAGCAAAATTTAAGCTAACAATTCTCGCGCTCATATCTCAAAAACTGTTCAACTACAAACGATGAAATTATACATTTCTATTCTCTACAATACTCTCTACCAATGATATCA
The DNA here is from genome assembly GCA_949372485.1 of Cheilosia soror. Taxonomy (NCBI): domain Eukaryota; kingdom Metazoa; phylum Arthropoda; class Insecta; order Diptera; family Syrphidae; genus Cheilosia; species Cheilosia soror. The sequence continues at coordinate 39,545,710 of OX443563.1, forward strand.
AATAGAAGCTAGCCCGCACTACTGGGCAACTTTTATTAGCAATTTAAGCGCCCAGATTATTATCCCCATATTTCCAATTCGAAACAACTTCCATCAGATAAATCTATTTTTTTCTAATGAATCTATCTGTCTCTTTTTAACTAAACTATCTAAAATAATTTCCCACCAACAGGTAACGCCCTAATCCCAAATTATGTAAAATTAAATTGAGTTCTTAGACCCATTTAAGCAGCTGAATATCTCAAAAACCGTGTAACTACAAACGATCAAATTTCACACATCTATTATGTATATCCATCACAATCGATGACATGTACTTTAAACATCACCCGCACTACTGGATAACTTTTAGTCGCAATTTAAGGGAAAGCCGAAATGTGTATAAACACCCATATTTAAGCGGTCATATATTTCCACTGTAAGGGAGCTGTGGCGGCTGGAATATGCTTTTATCTAATGTAATTACCTATCTCATATCAGAAATGTCAACAAAAAACCTTTCTAAGCAACAATAAATGTTATTTTCGCATTTTAATTTTTGATAAATTCCGGTCGGAGACCAATTTAAGCACCCCCATATTTCAAAAACGGTGGAACTACAAACGATGAAATTACAGACATATAGCACGTACATCATTCTTAATCGATGATATTAATTAGAAGATAGCCCGCGCTACTGGGAAACTTTTATTCGCAATTTAAGCGCCCAGATTGTTATCCCCATATCTCTAAAACGAAACTTCTTCAATCAGATATCTATTTTATTCTAATGCATCTACCTATCTCTATTTAACTAAGTCAGTTAAAATAATTTCCCATCAACAAGTAACGTTCTAATCGCAAATTATGTATAATTAAATTGATTTCTTAGACCCATTTAAGCAGTTGAATTTCTCAAAAACCGTGTAACTACAAACGATCAAATTACACATATCTATTTTGTACATCTATCTTAATCGATGACATGTACTTTAAACATCACCCGCACTACTGGACAACTTTTATTCGCAATTTAAGGGAAGCTTGAAATGTGTATAAACACTCATATTTAAGAGGTACGATATTTCTAATGCCAAATGATCATAAATGGAAAAATCGTCTGTTTTCTATTGCACCTACCCCTCTCTCTTTAATAAAATCATCAAAAATTATTTCCCGCTAACAGGTAATATTCTTTCCCAATTTAGGCAACTAAAGCGAAGCCTCATTTTGTCAATAGTATGTTTCGGTAACGGTGCAACTACAAACGATGAAATTACACGTGTCTACCATATGCACCCTTCTTAATGCATGTTATTAAAGAGAAGCTAGCCCGCACAATTAGACAACTTTTATTAGCAATTTAAGGGAAGCCTAAAATGTATTCAATCGCACCCATACCTATTTAAGTGGTCTGATGTTTTCATTACTAAGGATGTACCTATAAAAGCTGAAATATATCTATTTGTAATGAAAATAAATCTCTCTCTCTCTAACGAAATCAAGAGTACCTAACTATATTTTCAACAAAGAGATCATGTTTTATTCGCAAATTATTTTAACGTATAAATTGAGTTCGGGGACCCATTTAAGCGGTCGAATATATCAAAAACTGCAACTGCTGACGATGAAAATGTCGATACATATCATATTAGGACGTTTGACACAATCCCCGGTATGTTTTCACTCCACGTAGGTAAAGTTTGTTGAACAACCACAACTTTTGAATATTTTTTAATTCCATTAATCAACAAAATTCGACCACTTTTTTCATTCTATGTAGGTATAACACACCCAATGTTTGAAATTTATATCCATCGCTTGTGGAAAATATACATAAACAATTCAAAATAACAGTCGCATGACAATCACGAGTCACACAAATAGCACCGACAGGTAGGTTAGGCAATGACGACACAAATGACAAAAATTTATTTGCAGTAAGTACCTACCTACCTATATATGTAAGTAGCGTCTTATTGAGATGGAAAAGTATGTTCTCGTACTAGAGAGGAAATATGAATCTGTTTAATTATTATAGTATCTATAGGTGTACATACCTATATCATCAATTTTCAAATCTCAACTCAACTCCTCTTCCTTCCAATCTACCTAACACATTTGAGACTCAAGTTATAAGAAGAACCGAAAAATTAAATACCTATAAACCTTGCTGATTGTGGCAGCAAAAATGCATTTTGATAGTGGTCATCTTTTCCAATTTATTCAAAAAGCTAAAATTTATTGCCTAGTGCTATCACTCAGTTGTGCCAATTGGTACCTAAACTTTGACAATTGATCGTGAGATACCTACCTCCGGCAATGTCCAAACATAGGTAAATCGAAACTATGTATGTAATTAGAACTTTCAAACAATCTCTGTACTTATCTATAATTCCAACGAATAAGACAAGACGTATCTACCTACTTATATACATATATAATACCTAAATACCCCTTCCATAATATATGCACATAGGTATATTCAAATTGAATCGGGGTATCCTACGTAATCGCAGCCAGCGCCAATCAAACTTCTTATTCTTATTAAATCATTTCCGATTGTTATATCTACATACCTATACTTATACTCCTACTTCCCTCCCCCTTCATACCATACAAATGAAGTGTAACATATCGTAACGGTGCAGTACGGTCGATGCACAAATCACAGGTATAGGTTTTCGCAGGACACTCCTTTAATTTCACGGTTTGTCGCACATGTGGAGCGTCATCTTTTTTGCTAATGATTCTCTGTATGTTCGTTTCATTCGTTCTTCTTCAAGAACGATACGCGCATTCGATCACTTTCACAGGTAAACATCACACCGACACGATCCGTATTACAGGTCAATAATGTACGTAGCCTACATTTCTTTGCTTGGTCATACTCATACGCATACCTCATAGGTTCGGTGTAAGGATGGCGGAACAAAAGCAACCCTTTGATGATAATGCACATCTTTGAAATTAAATTTGCCTTCCATTTCTTTGCAAAGAGCGTCAGATTTAGCAATAAAACTAGTTTTTTTTTAATATAAAGACGACGGGAGTGTACCTACGTATTGTAAAAAGTTTTTTTTCTGTTTGCCTAACATTGGTTGCGTGAACATATTCAAACATCGCATCGGTTTAAATTGCAAATAACATGTGCATCAGATCAGAGTAGTGGTAGCTAGCTTCTATTTGATTATTATACATTGAAGGATGTAGGTAGGTAGGTTCATATGTAGTACAAATATGATAAATAATTGGATTAGGTACATGGCTTTAAGTCTTTAATTTTGGAAATATCGGGCCGATTAAATGGGTTTTGGATATATGTATAGTATAATATATTATTTTTTATATATCCCTAGTAATGAAAACATCAGACCACTTAAATAGGTATGGGTGCGATTGAATACATTTTAGGCTTCCCTTAAATTGCTAATAAAAGTTGTCTAATTGTGCGGGCTAGCTTCTCTTTAATAACATGCATTAAGAAGGGTGCATATGGTAGACACGTGTAATTTCATCGTTTGTAGTTGCACCGTTACCGAAACATACTATTGACAAAATGAGGCTTCGCTTTAGTTGCCTAAATTGGGAAAGAATATTACCTGTTAGCGGGAAATAATTTTTGATGATTTTATTAAAGAGAGAGGGGTAGGTGCAATAGAAAACAGACGATTTTTCCATTTATGATCATTTGGCATTAGAAATATCGTACCTCTTAAATATGAGTGTTTATACACATTTCAAGCTTCCCTTAAATTGCGAATAAAAGTTGTCCAGTAGTGCGGGTGATGTTTAAAGTACATGTCATCGATTAAGATAGATGTACAAAATAGATATGTGTAATTTGATCGTTTGTAGTTACACGGTTTTTGAGAAATTCAACTGCTTAAATGGGTCTAAGAAATCAATTTAATTATACATAATTTGCGATTAGAACGTTACTTGTTGATGGGAAATTATTTTAACTGACTTAGTTAAATAGAGATAGGTAGATGCATTAGAATAAAATAGATATCTGATTGAAGAAGTTTCGTTTTAGAGATATGGGGATAACAATCTGGGCGCTTAAATTGCGAATAAAAGTTTCCCAGTAGCGCGGGCTATCTTCTAATTAATATCATCGATTAAGAATGATGTACGTGCTATATGTCTGTAATTTCATCGTTTGTAGTTCCACCGTTTTTGAAATATGGGGGTGCTTAAATTGGTCTCCGACCGGAATTTATCAAAAATTAAAATGCGAAAATAACATTTATTGTTGCTTAGAAAGGTTTTTTGTTGACATTTCTGATATGAGATAGGTAATTACATTAGATAAAAGCATATTCCAGCCGCCACAGCTCCCTTACAGTGGAAATATATGACCGCTTAAATATGGGTGTTTATACACATTTCGGCTTTCCCTTAAATTGCGACTAAAAGTTATCCAGTAGTGCGGGTGATGTTTAAAGTACATGTCATCGATTGTGATGGATATACATAATAGATGTGTGAAATTTGATCGTTTGTAGTTACACGGTTTTTGAGATATTCAGCTGCTTAAATGGGTCTAAGAACTCAATTTAATTTTACATAATTTGGGATTAGGGCGTTACCTGTTGGTGGGAAATTATTTTAGATAGTTTAGTTAAAAAGAGACAGATAGATTCATTAGAAAAAAATAGATTTATCTGATGGAAGTTGTTTCGAATTGGAAATATGGGGATAATAATCTGGGCGCTTAAATTGCTAATAAAAGTTGCCCAGTAGTGCGGGCTAGCTTCTATTTGATATCATTGGTAGAGAGTATTGTAGAGAATAGAAATGTATAATTTCATCGTTTGTAGTTGAACAGTTTTTGAGATATGAGCGCGAGAATTGTTAGCTTAAATTTTGCTTAAATCTCAAATAAATCAATAACCGTTTGGGCGATGGACACAATTAGTATTTTATTAGATTGGTAGGGTTGAGCACTTTTGAAAAAAGAAGATTTCATAATTTTTTTGGTATGGTTTTGGAGATAACGGCTAATTTAATCAAATTTTTTCAAATGGTCATAACTTTCTAACGGTTGAACTACAAACGAAAAACTTTTCACTACAAACAACTACAAACGATTGCCTATCGAAATGTAAACATATAAACCTTTTTTTCAAAAGTGCGGGCCAACTTCACAAACGCCCATAAAAGCTGCCCAGTAGTGCGGGTGATGTTTAAAGTACATTACATCGATTGTTACGGATGTACATAATAGATGTGTGAAATTTGGTCGTTTGTAGTTACACAGTTTTTGAGAAATTCAACCGCTTAAATGGATATCCGCACTTTTTTGCTTAAATTTCGCTTAAATCTCAAATAAATCATTAACCGTTTGGGCGATGGGCACAATTAGTATTTTGTTAGATTGGTAGGGTGGTACACTTTTGAAAAAAGAAGATTTCATAATTTTATTTTGTATGGTTTTGGAGATAACGGCGATTTGATGTTGTCTGCTTAAACTGCATATAATTTGCTTACCGCTGCAACAAATTTTATAATTTTGATTTTATTACATAGAACATATATGCCTTCTACCAAAACTATTATTTTTGTCGTTTGTAGTTGTCCAGTAATAAAAATATTCACCCCCTTAAATCGGGTTGCGCGAACCTTTCGCTTAAATTGAGAATAAATCATTATTTAATTGCTTAAATCGATAATAAATCATTATCCAATTGCTAAAAAATGCGTTTTTGATTTCATTAGAAAGAGAGGGATGTGCTTTATGCACCAGTATGCTCAATAAATTTTTCCGTGTTGGAAATTCGAAGTTATAGGTACAAACACAAATGTCTTAATATCTCTTAAATAAGAATTTTCAGAAAGAAACGCTTTTCACTACAAACAACTACAAACGATTGCCTATCGAAATATAAACATTTAAATTTTTTTTCAAAAATTTCTAATTTTTTCTAATGGTCATAACTTTCTAAGAGGCGACTAAAATCCAACCTCCGTATACCGAGTGTATAGTGTATACAAAACATGCAATGAACAAAACGAAACGATTAATTACCCCAGGTGGCAGTCCAGCTTTACTGGAAAATCCACCCTCTTCGGAGGCAGGCTCTACGGATTCTGGGGAGAGCCGCTTATTGCAATCCAATGACCCTTTTTCAAAAAGCTCAAGGGTATCTCGATCTCCTCCACCAAGATCGAATAATAACGGAAAAAGAAGTCCGCCGGAAACGCCAGCGAGCGAAAATTGGGACTCAGCGAAAAAGAAAAGTATTGAGGAGGAAAACAAAGCACTCCGAATCAAACTGAACGAAATAAACATACTCTATCAAGATCTTAAGAAAGAGATTGAGTTAATAAAAGAAGAAAATAAGGTGCTAAGGAACACACATTTACAGCAAGAACGCGAATGTACTCCAGCACGCTTAGCTAGTCAGGAATACCATACTGACGAAGAAGAGCTAGCACGCGAAACGAATCAGGTCCCTAAGAAAAGACCTAGTAAGAAACGGAGAGCCGGATCTTCTCCCGAAGTCGAGCCCCTAAAAGAAGAAAGGCGTAAAGAACCGCAAGAAAAGCAACTTCGATCGCAATTTCGTCAACCCCCTCCAATAAACGTTGTCGGAATAACCGAATATAATATGTTGCATAACCTCCTTAAAGGGACGATAACATCAACATTTAAGGTTACATCTTTGAGGAACAACGCATGGAAAATAAACGTCGATAATCACGACGACTATCGAGCTGTATCCCAAAAGTTAAATACCGAGAAGATCCAGTGGTATACTTTCGAAATAAAGTCAGAGAGGCCACACCGCGTCGTAGCAAGGGGACTCCACCCCTCATGCACTAAAGAAGAGGTTATGAACGATCTTCAAGCCAAAGGCTTTAAAATTCTTGATGCCGTTAACATCATCAAGAAGGAGAAGCAACAAACAGAAATCAATAAGGACATCCTGGTAAGGCGTGGACTTCCGCTTTTTATGCTTACCTTCGATAAGTCTGATAGGATCGATGAAATCTACAGAATTAAAAGCATACTAAATATCGTGGTCAAAATCGAGCCAATGCGTAGAAACTTAAGAATAATTCCGCAGTGCAAACGTTGCCAAGGATTTAATCATACGCAAATGTATTGCAAAAAAGAACCGCGATGTGTGAAATGCGCCGGGAATCACCTCTCCCAAGACTGTGGAGTCAAGAAACAAACATCCGCAACCTGTGCTAATTGTAAGGGAAAACACCCGGCAAATTATAGAGGCTGCGAAGTTGCTAAGGAGTTGCAAAAACGGAGAGATGCGCTCCTTAAGCCCCAAAATACGAATTCGAAACCACTAACTTATCCAAAGCGTAAGACCGCTAAAGAGGTTGTAGGCAATCCAAAACCAACGGGTCTAGAGCATGCAAATGTGGGAGTAAGTGTGAGGACAGAAAAGCCCTCGACCTCTGTCCACAAAAGAAACGGTCCCGGAAAGTTACCATTTGTAAAGCCATCGAGTGATGGCTATCAGACAGCGGGAGTGCAGACTTACGCTCAAGCTGCGGCGGCATTAGAAAACTCAAATAGCATTGAAATTTCGTCAGATCCTGTTGCTCAAGTTTTCTCAGTTATTCTCGCGAAATTTGAAGAACAGAGCAAAATAAATAAAATTATTCTCGATCAGTTGGTTAAGCTCGAAAGTAATTCTAGGAAAACGCGTACTTCAAATAGAATATGAATGAAAAACTAGTATTAAAAGTATGTACTTGGAATGCAAACGGACTTTTGCAAAAACTTAACGAATTGGAAATATTCATGCGAGAAAAAGATATTGACATTTGCTTGGTTTCTGAAACTCACGTAAAAAAAAGAGAAAAGAAATTGAATTTAAAAATAAAAGACTATAATGATTTCCACGCTTGTCACCCTTCGGGAAAAGCGAGAGGCGGATCATCCTTGTTTATTAAAGACTGCATTGAACAATACGAAGACCGAAAGATAGAGCTTGAAACTGTGCAACTGTGCACAATTCGAGTAAAGAATAACCAACGTATTCTTAGAATCTCATCCATCTACTGCCCACCGCGTCTCGCGCTTGAAAAAAGTGATTTCACTAACTTGTTTAAATCGTTGAATCCTAATTTTATTGTAGGCGGCGATTTTAATGCGAAACATACGTTTTGGGGTTCTAGATGCATCTCGCAAAAAGGTAGAATGCTCTATGGGGCAGGTATGGAGTACAGTTGTGATTTCCACTCGACGGGCAAACCGACTTACTGGCCAACCGATACTTCGAAAATACCTGACCTAATCGATTTTTTCGTTACGAAAGGTATATCTACCAACCACATCAAAATTGAAGAGAGTTTTGATCTGTCCTCTGATCATTCGCCAGTCATTTTGATATTGAGCGAAAAACTAGTCTATTACCCAGAGCCAGCGAGATTGACTGGTAGAACTACTAACTGGAACGATTTTAGGAACGAAATCGAATCGAATGTTGAATTGACCGTTCCCCTTACGACACCATATGAACTTGAGGTTGAAATTGACCGCTTCGTTGAGATTGTACAGCTCGCCTCCTGGAATAATACGCCCAAACCAAGGAAAAAGCCGGACAAATACGGCTTACGATATCCTCCGGAAATAAGAGAATTGGTCAACCAAAAAAGGAAAGCGCGTAAAAAATGGCAACAGAATCGTTCTCCGCAACATAAAGCACATTTTAACTTTTTGTGCAACTTGTTGAAGGCAACTATTAAGGATTTCAAGAATCGTGCGATAGGCTCTTACCTCGAAAGCTTAACTGCGAAAAAAGATTCCAATTATTCACTTTGGAAAGCTGTAAAAGGCACCAAAAAGCCTAAAATCCCCGCGCCGCCAATTAAAATAAATCAAAATGAATGGGCAAGGGAAGATAAAGATAAAGCGGATGTTTTTGCAGCCCATCTGAAAGAAACGTTTAAACCGTACGTTGGGCAAGTGGTTAACGATAACAACGATGGGACTGAACTAATATCTGACGATTCAACACTCGCAAGTGCAACGCTAAGAGAACTAAAAGATGAAATCGAGGATCTTAAACCTAAGAAAGCCCCGGGCTATGATTTGATCACGGGAGAAGTTCTAAAAGCTCTTCCTAGAAAAGCACTAATCAAGCTTCTCCATATTCTAAATGCTGCGCTCAGATTAAGACACGTGCCGAGCCAATGGAAAGTTGCGGAAGTCATAATGGTTCTAAAACCAGGAAAACCGCCAAATGAGATAAAATCATACAGACCAATTTCGCTTCTTCCAATCATATCCAAAGTTTTCGAGAGGATACTACTAAGGCGTCTACAACCGGTTATAGAAGTCAATAATCTTATCCCTGACCATCAGTTTGGGTTTAGAAGTAAGCATTCGACGATTGACCAGGTTCATAGAATTACTGACGTAATCGAAAAAGCACTAGAAGAACGAAAAATATGTTCCAGCATATTCCTTGATGTCTCACAAGCCTTTGATAAGGTGTGGCACGAAGGCTTAAAACTAAAATTACGACAAGTTCTTCTCGTACGTCTATACGATATTCTCGTATCATATCTCGGCAATAGACTTTTCCGTGTAAGACATGGAAGCGAATACTCGGATCTAAAAGAAATATCGGCTGGTGTACCGCAAGGAAGCGTTCTTGGGCCGCTTCTCTACCTGTTATATACTCGTGATATACCAAAGGAAGATGACACTATTCTTGCTACGTTTGCCGACGACACAGCTATTCTAGCAGTTGGTAAAACAGTCGAAGAAACGACTGCAAAACTGCAAACCGCGTTAAATAAAGTAAATGAATGGACGAGGGTCTGGCAAATCGCCCTCAATGAAACTAAATCTGTTCACGTGAACTTCACATATAAAAAAACGAATGACTTGCCAATTTTTCTAAACTCGGCCAGAATACCTTTTGCGAACGAAGCCAAATACCTGGGAATGACACTCGACGCAAAGCTGAAATGGAATTCACACGTGAAAATGAAACGCAAAGAGCTTGAACTCAAATATAGAGAAATGTACTGGTTACTTGGAAAACATTTCCAGCTCAGTACCGAGAACAAACTGCTTTTATACAAGCAAGTGCTAAAGCCGGTGTGGACCTACGGTATACAACTTTGGGGTTGCACCAAGAAAACAAATGCCAATATTATACAATCTTTTCAAAATAAAGTGCTTCGAGAAATTGTAAAAGCACCGTGGTATATTAGAAACGACGATATCCACAGGGATCTCGGAATACCTACAATCGAAGCTGAAACGAGAAGCTTTGCGCGAAAGCATAGAAACCGACTAATCGGACACACCAACAATACAGTCCTACAAATTTTGGATGATAGCAATTTATTGCGCCGACTACAAAGAACAAAACCTTTCGACTTGGCGATATAGGGATTAACCGCGTCTAAATTGCGGAACATGCAGGATCTTTCATTGGAGAGTAACCTGCCAAAAGTTTTCATTTCGTGATAGAAAAATTGCTTGATAAGTTATATCTTAGTTGCAGTATCTACAATTTATATCGAAGGGTGGTGTTTTTAGTCAGTAAGAATCTGACACTACTATGAGCACGCGTTGTTCTCATAGTGTCTATGCAAGATTTTCACCTACCCTCGAAAAAAAAAAAAAAAAAAAAAAAAAAAAAAAAAAAAAAAAATAACTTTCTTACGGTTGAACTACAAACGAAAAGCTTTTCACTACAAACCTTTTTGAACGAAACTACATCGAATGACACACAATCAAACTTTTCCCATACATTTTTCAAATGGCTATATCTCTCTAACGGCGGAACTACAAACGAAAAAAAATTCACTACAAACAACTACAAACGATTGCCTATCGAACTGTAAAAGTCTAAACCTTTTTTGGAAAAGTGCGGGCCAACTTCACATAGGTCCTATGTGGCTATGTAGAATGTAGCACGTATGCAGGTGCAGGTAGAGAAAAAAAATTCGTGTGTACCTATGTTCGAGTACTGCTGCTCGCCCCTGTGTGTGTGTGGTTGTGCGCGATTTTATCGCGCCAAATGGTTCCCGTCCCGTTCCTTCCTTTTCTTTTTTTGTTCCCACATGTTATAATATAATAATTTCCTTTTATGCTGACTGTACTTACCAAACCATACCATTATCTTCTAATAATATAACACCGCGTATCCACGAGCAATATTTCATAGTTTGCCATCTGTCATTTCTCATAGAAGGAAATAATGAAAATATGCAATAAAATGTAGGGTGGGCATAGCTTACTATTTACATAGCCATCACACGAAAACACATGTGTCAGACAAAGAAAGTACACCCCATAGAATACTATCGATAGGAAGCTATGAGCTCCCAATTGCCGAGGAGATATCGACAGAAAATAGGTATGTACGTTGATTTTTTAAAATGTCGATTTTAAAATATCGAAACAAGACCAAACTGAAATACGTACGGGGTGGGGATGCATGCTGCCCCCTGCAACCCCCCCGCTTGTGGTCACTGTAGGATTTGGAGTGGGTGCAAGATTGGGTATATGAAAAGTTTATATGTATTAATATGTTACTTACTTAATTTTCTGGGTGAAGTTAAATTGAAGTTACAAGAAGAAAGACCGACAGTCGGCATATAAAGTCGACATTATAAGTGTCGAGGTTTTAAACTTTCGATATTCTTAAAAGTCGATAAAAATGTTGTCGAGATTTTAGCGAGTGGCAAAATCGACATTATTAGTAGTCGACATTTTTTTGTCGGCAATTGGTAAGTATCCCGACCAATAGATAGAATAGCATTATTTCAAAAAATACTATTTGTGGTCTCCACGAGCAATTCTCATAGCATGGCATTCTAAGAAAAATTGCTCAATTGCGCTTGCGTGCGTGGAGAGGAGTTTTAGAAACTTTACGATAGCAGCTTTCCAAAACTAAATGTCGCTTTAGAGCGTACGCGCTTTGAGAGATTAGAGTATGAGGATTAACGTTCTGTTTGGTTAATATGTTAATATACCCGAATTAAGAGCAGAATGCAAGTCTACTCTTTTTGCTTATAATTCCTATTTTTAAAGCTCGAATTAAGAGGAAATTTGTTCAAAATAGAAAAAAATGCATAAATAAATAACAATATGTATTTTCACTTTTCTTGTCGTGGAATATTTCTTTTTTTAATTTTTGTAGAAGAATTATCTGGTGCATTAAATGTACATAATGCGTGTTTTTTTTGCAATCCTATATGTACAGGCTTATGTCGATTTCCATTGGGCAAGAAAAAGCACTTTTTTTAGATTGAGACCAGTTTTTCTGCTCTAGAAATCAGCTGTCTGTCAAATTCATTTTCCATTGGCCAAAAAAAAAAGCACTTTTTTTAATGTCGTTTTCCATTGGGAACATTCGATTTTTATTTCAGATCTCAGATTTTTCGTGGCGAATGGAACACGATAGCAGATTGATCTGCCTTTGTAAATGTATTAGTGCGTTATTAGACAGTACATCAGCTGTGCAAATTTTTTTTCGTTTGTCGATGAAAACATACGAACTTAATGTGGGTAATAATATCGACGAAGAATCGAAATCCACGATGACGAGGAAGAAGAAGAAGATGACGAAGATGATAGTAATTGCTCCAAAATTAAGTCTATGTCCATTATTTACGTTTCTGTTCTGAATAATTGCTTTTCACGAGTCTTTTCGTAATTTTGTTTTGAACACAAATTCTGAATGACGTAAAACAGCTGTGCAAGGTATATTGGTATTGGTGAGAGTATGTGCAAATCTCGAAAATTATCGAGATCTGCAAAAAGTGATCCGAATCAAAAAAGGATTGATTTTTTGTCCCAATGGAACATGAAAAGTGATCCGGATCAAAAAAAAAAGATTGATTTTATGTCCCAATGGAAAACCACATAAGATTCCGACCACTTTTGCGAATCTCGATTCGAGGGCGAGATTCACACATACATTCACCATTACCAAAACAAGAGACGTTTGTAAACACAAATTGCAATAATAAAATAGCTGAATATCAAATAACACACCAACACAAATGCAAACAAAAAGTAATCTCATTTCATGTTCCATTGGGCAGGAAAAATCTGAGATCTGAGAGCAAAACGGTAAAAGCCCAATGGAAATCGACATTAGAAAAAAAAACGCCTTACTTACTGTGGGTGTGGCAGCATTGTGCTAGTTGACATTTGACTTTTCAGCTGTGTTATTTCTGTCTTCACCAAATATTTGCAGGCAGTCAATTAGTTTGGAAAATGATAAATGACGAGAACAATAGTTAGCTATAGGCATATTCAAATAGTTCACAAATGAGAAGAAATGTACAGTTAGTTTCAGATGGTTTATTTATTGTTGGCAAACTCTGCAGCAACAGCAAGTTCCAGCCGTAATAGCGATTGCAGGACGTAGTGGACGTGCCTGCGCTTTTATCGGATGATTTAAGTTCCAGCGGCGAATCAGTGGCGGTGCTCAACTCCTTGCGTGCACCGTAGCACTCCAGCAGTCCCAATCTGGCCCCAGTGTCTCTTCCTAAGTCCAAATTTTGAGTTGCAATGTTTCTTGTCCATATTTTGATTGTTGATGTTTATTTTCCTTTTTTTTTTAGGAAAGACTGGGGTACCTTGATTCATCTAGGCTGGGAAACTTTTGAACGGCAGTATTTGTAATTACTTTTGGTAGCTAATAAGCTACTACATGCTTTGTTTTTTTTTTGATGAAATAAATTAACTTTATTTTTTAATACAAACAAAAAAAAAAACAAAAAACAACTAACTGAAATTCACAAATTATTTTGTAAATGACTGAAGAAACTTTATAAAAACAAAAATGAGTTAGATGTTCAGTAAATTCTATGTTCTCGATGTTCCCGAAGCTTTGATTGGTGGTGATAGCTTAGCTTTTATTTCAATGTCACTTACAGACTTGTACAAACGTGCACCGATAGGCCAAGCGACAGAAAAATGTTCTTAAATAATTACATATATCTTTTAGATTTGTCAAAAAACATACCTTCAAAGATAAAGATGTATTTTAAACAAAAAGAAAAACTCCCCATAAAATGTTTACACTCTTAAGTACCATTCACATGAGAGCGGCAAACAACTTACGAACAAACGAATATTCGCAAATTTTGACAACCCGTTCATATGAACACTAGGTCGCAACAATTCGCGAAATTCAGCCATCAGTTTCTACTCGTAATCGCTAGTTTGAGGTTAAGCTCGAACGAATGTTTTTGTTAAGAGCAAATTTGTTCAAAATAGTAAAAAATGCATATTTTCACTTTTCTAGTCGTGGAATATTTTTGTGGCAGAATTGTCTGATGAATTAAATGTACATAGACACACAGGTACATGTACATTGTACATGCCTTCCCATGAAATTCCTTTCAGGCGAGTCAGGTAGATTTTTAGTTTGGTTGAAAAAATATGGGTACACCGAAAATCCCCTTAAAATTGTGAATTGATTACCTACACTGTGGAATGCTTGAAAAACGATTTAAGTGAGCAAGAAAGTGCAGAAATAATAATAATACAAATAAGATTGCATAACATATGGATGTGTGCCTAACATCTACCTATATATCCTGTATTACCTCTAATTAGGGTCATTGCCTGGTATTACATAATTAAGTAAGTAGGTATAGATAGGTATGCGAACATTTTGTTTGCTATATTTCCGCGAAGATCTTCGCTGTCTTGTCCAGAAACTTTTTTTTAAACAAAAATTAAATTAAGATATACCTATTTATATACAGAAATGTTTGTGCCCATTTACGTTCCTATGTATGGACTTCAAGACCTTCCAGTCGATTGAGTTCAAATTTAAAGGGAATCTTCGATATTGGCCGGAGAATTCCCGTGAAATTGGGTCAAAGTCGGATAAAGGTGCGCATATTCATCTACATTGTCCCGATGGACAATACAAAATATATCTAATACCCTATTCACACCCAGCCGAAAACCGAGTTTTTGTCAAAAAAGTTTAGAAAACTCGTGGATGTATTCACACCGAACACCAACTCATTTTCATTTGACGTTTCAATTAGCTTGAAACTAGCTATGAAATGATTGTGGCGACTAGACTTTTATTTTAGTTACTAAACTTCGCTCGTATTGACATAATATGCAAACAAAATTATTTAAGCTACTTGATAATCGTTAACTTATGGTCAAATGCATAAAATAATTAACATAAGCAACAATCAAAATCAAAACATCTGAAAATACCATTTAGTTGTGGCCGGTCTAGTTTGCTCTTTATGGTGCAAGCAAAGATAACAAAAAAAACGCTCACTCTCACTCTCACTCAGTCTCTCACATCCTGTCAGCAGTTTTGCTGAGCTCGCTGAATGTTGCAAAAGGACATGTGTGTCTGCTTTAACAATTCAACGATTGTACTCGTTTTCGTGGCGTTTTCATGGAAAACGACCTCAAACAACTCGTTTTGAAAACTGCAATATGTATGGGAAAACTTCTGTTTTCGAGGAAGTTTTCGACTGTTTTCGCGAAAACCCAGTTTTCGGCTTAGTGTGAATAGGGTAGTTTCAGTTCTCTATAGGTAGATACTATACTCACTTTCGTGTTAACTAAAAGTAATGGGTCTTAAAAATAAAAAATGTATTGTGGAGTTTAAATTAGAGCTCCTGTTCATATAAATTTCTTTTTGCATAGGAGTAAATCAGACAACACTTTTGAGTTTTACACTTAATTTGTTATTTTTACCATCCAATGTTCCTGACAACAAATTTGTATAAGTTAACATCAACACGAGCAACGGAAATGCTGACAAAGCGTCTGCCTCGATACAGCGAATTTCCACAGAAATTCATGTTGCAATTCAATTCAATACCTTAGGAATGCAAAGTACCGAGGTAAAATCGAATATAAAATTATTGATTGTAGTTAGTTAAGAAGTAAACTCAATAAAGGTCAGAGCAAACTGCTCTAGAAAAGATTTTTTTTATTAATTATTTCGGTGTAGTGATTAACTGGCGCCCAACGTGGGGCTTTCGAACTTACACGTTCAACATTAATTCGCAACTTCAGGAAAAGAGTTCCATCAGTAGTCCAATAACCAAGGATAAAAAGGAACAGAAAAGAGGTCCCCCAGTAGCCCGATAACCAAGGACAAAAAGGAGCAACTATAAAGCTGCAGCCGCCTGAATAGGAATAGAAGAACCACCAAAACAAAAAATATCGTTAATCAACACATGGAGCAACACTTCATACTATTATTGTAAGTCTAGCTCTAAGAAGTGAATCAATTTTTGAAATAATAAGAGAAATAATAAGAGTAAACAAGTGAAGTTAAATCCTAAAAGCACAACTTAAAAACCGTGTAAAGAAACCTATTGATTAATTAATTGATTTTATTTAACAAAACATTATTCAAACAAGTTTATTACATTAGAACTAAGATAACATCTGAAAAAATCGTTCCTCTTTCTTTGCCGTTATCTATTTCCATCCGTGCTCTTGCTTTTATTTCAAATTAGATACTTTGAAACGTTTCAGCCAATATGGCAAATCAAAATAACCTTATTAGGCCAGCACGCCTGGAACACGTCGCAGATCCACCTATCCCTGGCCCTGCTCCCCAACCTGCCCCCCAACTTGCTCAAGGTATTAATCCTAACGATTTAGTTCAACTAATCACCAGATTAGTAGCAGAAACGCTACAAATACAAGGAAGACAAATATTTAATTCGATAATGAATCCCGCGGCCGACATCAATAACGAAGTCGACCAACCCATCAACTTAGTTGATAATAATTTAGCCGACCTTGACAAAATACCAGACGTAGTTAAAAGTCTACGAGAATTCTCTGGGCAAGCTCATGAATTCAATTCATGGAAGAAGAGTGTTGAGAGAATAATCCAAATTTATGATCACGTTAGGGGTACTCCCAAGTACTATGGCATTTTGTCTGTAATTCGCAACAAAATCGTAGGACATGCCGACGTCGTGCTAGAGTCGTACAACACGCCTCTTAACTGGGAGAAAATCTCGAAATGCCTTACTCTTCACTATGCGGATAAAAGGGACTTAGGAACCCTTGAATATCAAATGACAACGCTAGTGCAAGGCAATAGCACGATTTCTGAATTCTATCAGATCGTCTATCACCACTTGTCATTAATCCTAAACAAACTGGGATCAATGGAAATGAGTCAAGATGCTATGAACAACATGACTCAATGCTACCGTGACAAGGCCCTCGATACCTTCGTCAGGGGTTTGAAAGGAGATCTGCCTCGCCTGCTTAGCATACGTGAACCAGCAGACCTTCCACAGGCCCTGCATTTGTGTTTGAAACTACAAAACGTAGACTTTCGCGCCCAGTACGCAAACAATTCCCACAGTTCTCCCAGATCGTCTCAACAAGCACCTCCAGTTCCCGCTAAAAGGAACAGTCCTCCAGGACCTGCACCAGCCCCAGCTCCTAGACACAATTTCTATCCCCACTTACTGCACAACCCTCGTGCTCCACAACAACCTCAACTCTATAGAGATGTCCAATACCAACCTAGGTACCAACAACAAAGAATACCACCAAATCAACGACCTCTCCCACCGAAACCAATGTCCATTGACTACTCCCTGAGGACTCAGAAAGTAGACTATCAAAATAGACCAAGGAATCAACAATTCATACAAAAACGACAACATTCGCAGCAAATACACCAACCACAAAAGATGCAGCGAATCCATCACACAGCTCAACTCGGTGACGAAGAAAAATCCATGGAAGACTACGAGACAGAAATTGCAGAGGAAGACCAAAATTATGACGAATCACTAGAAGAATACACTGAACAGAGTGGAGGAGAAAACTTTGACCAACACGAAGAACTGGATGACATCTATTTTTTAGACTAACGCCCTCTTCACTTCCTTATTTCGAACACATTTCTAGAAGTGGAGAGACCCTGAAGTTTCTTGTTGACACAGGTTCCAACAAGAATTACGTTCAACCACGTCACATAAAGAATCCCCTACTAAATGCTAAACCCTTCTACGCTCACTCCGTGGGGGGAAATATTAAAATAACCCATCATGCACTTATTCAACTTTTTGGCCCCCAAACTGACAAAATTACATTTTTTATTCTCCCTAGTCTTATTTCATTTGATGGTATCATAGGACATGACACACTAAAACATTTGAATGCTATCATTAACACAAGTAGAAACCATATGTCTATTCACCCTGGTTTCTCTCATCCAAGAATTTCCATTCCGCTCAAACAACATCAATCACAATTTGTCAATAACATAAATATTAGAACCGACCACATGACTAAAGAACAACATTCCGAACTTATTAAAATTATTCATAAATGCCCCAATCTCTTTTCGGAACCAAACGAAAAGTTAACCTATACCACCATGGTCAAAGGAGAAATTCGAACCACAACTCGAGACCCCGTGTACTCGAAATCATATCCTTACCCCATGGCACTTAAAAATGAAGTCGAAAAAGAAATACGGAAACTATTAGAAGACGGTATCATAAGACCATCAAGATCTCCCTACAATTCTCCTGTTTGGGTTGTCCCCAAAAAAATGGATGCTTCAGGAGAAAAGAAGTTTCGAATGGTAATTGATTACCGTAAGCTAAACGCTATAACTATCGCCGACAAGTATCCAATCCCTGAAATATACGAAATCCTTGCAAACCTTAGTAAAAATCAATGGTTTTCCATAGTGGACCTAAAAAGTGGTTTCCATCAGATCCCACTTAAGGATTCTGATATAGAAAA
Source organism: Cheilosia soror (assembly GCA_949372485.1). Classification (NCBI taxonomy): domain Eukaryota; kingdom Metazoa; phylum Arthropoda; class Insecta; order Diptera; family Syrphidae; genus Cheilosia; species Cheilosia soror. Next base: position 39,564,422 of record OX443563.1, read on the forward strand.
AACTGCCTTTTCGGTAAATAATGGCAAGTTCGAATTTACTCGTCTTCCATTTGGGCTAAAGAACGCCCCCTCCATTTTCCAGAGAACGCTAGATGACATTCTAAGAGACCTCATTGGAAAATGTTGCTATGTTTACATTGATGACATTGTCATCTTTGGGAAAGACGAAACCGAACATTTCTCAAATCTGGAAAAAGTATTTCACACCTTAGAAAAAGCAAATATGAAAATTCAGCTCGATAAATGCGAATTTTTCCAGAAAGAAGTAGAATTTTTAGGGTTTATTATTGGAAGATTCGGAATAAAAACCAATCCAAAAAAGGTACAAGCTATAGTTGATCGACCTATTCCTGAAAACCTAAAAGAACTTCGATCCTTTCTCGGAATGTCAGGGTATTACCGCCGCTTTATACGAGATTACTCAAAGTTGGCAAAACCACTGACATCCCTTTTAAGAGGGGAAGATGGACATGTGTCCGCAAATATGTCAAAGAAAAAACTTATTCAGTTGAATCAAGATGCCATCGAAGCATTCCACAAATTAAAAAACTCTCTCGCCTCCGAAGAAGTTATTCTTCAATATCCAGACTTTGACAAAAGCTTTCAATTAACAACTGACGCTTCCGACTACGCCATTGGAGCAGTCCTCTCACAGGATGATAAGCCAATCACATTTCTCTCCAGAACCTTAAGCAAAACAGAAGAAGGTTATGCCACGAACGAAAAAGAAATGCTGGCGATTATTTGGTCCCTCAATTCTTTGAGAAACTTCCTTTACGGATCCCGGAAAGTCAACATTTTCACAGACCACCAACCACTTACCTATGCTCTAAGTAACAAAAATACAAACTCCAAAATGAAAAGGTGGAAAGCCATATTGGAGGAGTATAATTATGAGCTAAAATATAAACCAGGTAAGGAAAATGTGGTTGCTGACTCTCTCTCGAGACCCCCAAAAACTGAAATACACTCAATGACCCCTACAGAACACAGTGCTGACAGTTCAGCGCAAAACCTAATTCCATCTGTAGAAATCCCTATAAACGTTTTTCGAAATCAACTTTTACTCAAGATAGGAAATGAAAATAGCTATCAAATCCAGAACCCCTTTGACAACTATACAAGACATATTCTGATACGCCAAGACTACTCAACAAACGACATCATTAACATTTTCAAGAGATACCTTAATCCAAATACTATTAACGGACTTCTAACAGACGAAATGACGATGGGACGAGTACAAGAAATTTATCCGTTACATTTTAAAGATTATCGTATTCGATTCACCCAAAAATTTGTTGAAGACATAACCGGCCAAATAGAGCAAGAAGAAAAAATTCTGAAGATACATCGAAGAGCACATCGTAACGCCGAAGAAAACAGGATTCAACTGTTGGAAAACTATTACTTCCCTAAAATGTCCTCAAAAATTAGAACACTAGTTAACCGATGCGTAACATGCAAGGAGAATAAATATGACAGGCATCCTAACAAACCACATTTGAATCACACACCGATCCCTAGCTATCCTGGTAACATCCTCCATATAGACATATTTTCTACGGAAAAATACCTCGTGTTGACCGCCGTCGATAAGTTCACGAAATTCGCACAGGCTAAAATAATATCATCCCGTTCAATCGAAGATATCAAGGAACCTTTACGTGATATCTTGTTCTACTTTTGTGTCCCCGAAGTCGTTGTTATAGACAACGAAAAGGCTCTTAACTCAGCCTCGATAACCTCAATGTTAGAAGATGACCTCCAAATCAAAATTTTCAAAACACCACCATACAAAAGTGAAGTGAACGGCCAAGTCGAACGCTTTCACTCCACCCTATCTGAGATTATGAGATGTCTCAAATCGGAAGGACCTTCACGGTCTTTCAAAGAACTGTTACAGCGAGCCGTTAACGAGTACAATTTTACTATCCATTCAACTACAGGTAAAAAGCCCATAGAACTTTACTATGGGCGAATACCCAGACTAAACCCGGAACAATTTGAAAAGACACGTTTAATTAACATCGAGAAAATTAAAGCAAAACAGGAAAAAGATATTAAATATCATAATAAAAAAAGAAAACCGCAGAAGGACTATCAGATAGGACAGGTCATTTATGTAAAAAACAACAAACGGTTAGGTTCAAAATTAACAAATAGGTATAGACAAGAAATCATTAAGGAAAATAGAAACTCTACAATAGTAACAGAATCCGGAAAAATAGTCCATAAAAGTAATATAAGAAACTAATTCTCTTTCAGATGCACCATCTATTTTGGTCGAGCGGAGATCCAGATCATGGATTTCTCAAACTCCCAAATTGTCTCCCTACATACAGGGCAAACAAAAATTCAAGATGGACATTTCAAGTTAATACATAGCATTAATCTTAAACAATATGAGCAATTCCTTTCCGACATATCACCAGTCCTTAATCTCGAAACAACCCAAAGTCAAATCCTTTTTCCCTTAATATCACATGAAATTCAACAAATCCGTAATCTTTTACATAACTTACAACCCAGAATAGCGAAACGTTCTCTAGACTTTATAGGCAAAGGTTGGAAATGGATTGCTGGCAACCCAGACCACGATGACTTTGTTACAATAAAAGAAAAAATTACAGATGTTCTAAAAAACAACAATAAACAGGTTATTATTAATGAATTGTATAACGAACGAATAAACAATATTACGAGAATCCAGAATGAAATCCAAAACTTACTTAAAAATAATAATAAAATAAATTATGAAATTATATCAAATCTCAAATATAAAATCAAAATTGTAAAAGAAGAACTAGAGAATATTAACTATGCCATTCATTGGGCTAAACTAGGTACAATAAACTCTTTTATATTGTCAAAAAATGAAATAGAATTAGCCACCAAAGTATTTAATGAACAAAAATTACCCTACACAACAATAGAAGAAGCCCTAGACTTTGCAGATATAAAAGTTTTAAGCAATAGTACGTCAATCCTCTACATAATAAACATTCCCTTAACAACGAATGAAATTTACGAAAATTTGTTAATAAAGCCAATTAAAAAGAAAAACATTGTAACAGAAACATTGTACGAGGTAATTTTAAGAAATAATGAAAAATTATATGGAACAACAAACAAATGTAAAACTTTTAACAATCTATCCATTTGTAACTCAAAAAATATTGTCAATATTACAAACGATACTTGCATTCCTAATTTATTAAAAAGTCTACCAGCTACTTGCAACAAAATAAATAATCATCATATTCCGACCATAGATGAAATATCAACGGGCATAATGCTATTGAACCAATTCATCGGCACCCTTGAATTTGATAACACAACACACAACCTAAATGGAACATTCTTGGTAAAATTCCATAACATGACCATCACTTTGAACGGAATCCAATACATCTCCAAAGAAGCCTCAATGATTAAACCACTTCCGGCAATATTGCAAACCAGTCCCAAGGAAAACGAATACCGTGAATTACTCTCACTAGAAATGATGAAGGATCTCCATATTAACAATACCAATAAGATCCACCTTCTACAAACAGAAAACGATAATCAACGAGTAACAACATATTCCCTCATCTCCGTACTAGGACTACTTATTACAATAGCGATCATATGCAAAATCTTGCCAAGAAGAAACAACACAGAAATCATAATTGAACAACCGACAACAAAGACGAATGGACCAGTAACAATCATCGATAGACTTTCCGTTCCTGAGGTCAACTATCTCCAATATCCAAGCAGCCCAAAGTTCAACAACCTACCATACTTCTGACGACCGATGACGATCGTTTTTTAGAGGGGAAGAGTTAACATCAACACGAGCAACGGAAATGCTGACAAAGCGTCTGCCTCGATACAGCGAATTTCCACAGAAATTCATGTTGCAATTCAATTCAATACCTTAGGAATGCAAAGTACCGAGGTAAAATCGAATATAAAATTATTGATTGTAGTTAGTTAAGAAGTAAACTCAATAAAGGTCAGAGCAAACTGCTCTAGAAAAGATTTTTTTTATTAATTATTTCGGTGTAGTGATTAACTTATAGTATAAGCAACAGTTTAGTTTATCACCTGTGTCAAGCTGTGTCCGCCCGCTGGTTTCTTTTCTTTTAAATTATATTCATAAACTATATACATACATGTTATTAATTTAATGGGCGCAAGTAGCTATAAACAAATTACGCCTACAGCTCACACGCGAACATTCAATATATAGCTGTCCAAAGAAAGACGTGGCTGTCGGAGATCAACTCTGGCAATGGCCGAGCAGTTCTGAAAATAACCCCTATACCCCTGTTTCCCCGTCCCCCATCCACACTCTAACTAACCTATACTGATAATAAGGATGTAGCCGGTACAATCTTGAAAAAAATCGGCCAAATAGATCCAGAGTTAGTCCCAACCACCCCTTTACCCCTCCCCCGTCGACAACTTAGTCCTTACGTAACCTGTACTGATCCGAAAGTCCTAAGTCAATGGACATACGATTTCACATGAATAAAAACTCGTCACAGGTATGATCTAATTATTCATACTACGCGATCATATCGTTACACTTTCCATAGCTGCAGATCTCAAATACATACATGTAGATATGTATCCATGCACCACAAACCTCTTATATGTACGTAGATTTACATATATACATATTTAGTTTGTTTTATACATATTCATTGCCTACATCAAATTCAACTACGCCATACATATGAGTATGTACGTACAATGTGCATTCTGAATGCCAGTCGAGCAAGTAATCATATTCTATTTTAGGAACGCAATATAAAACTACCCCTAAGCACAACTGCAATCGAGAAATCATTTTTTTTTTGCACTTAACCAAATAAGATCTATTTTCAATTTATTATATCTCACCCTCTGGATGGACCAGAAAGATGAATTTTAGATCAAAATACTCGGTGAAGTATTGGCTAACAAATAAAGGCATTCCTTGAAATGACATACGTAGATTTATGAGTATAATGGCAAGTTGAGCGTAGTAAGGTCAAAATAGAAAAGTAGGGTGCAAACGTTTTTCAGCCCTTATAGGACGAATTTTGAAAAACGATGAATGAGGCATGTAATTATTTTGATTTATCTATCAACACACAAACTTTCAATTTCATACGGCTAACGGTTCGTGAGACCCCCCTTATTCCCCGCGACCCCTTTACTCCTGAGCAATTCTCACCCACCCTACGGACTAAGTTGGCCACACATCTATAAATCAGAGAAAAAATCATGAAAATCGGACGAATGGCTCTCGAGTTATGGAGAAACGAACAGACGGACGTTGCATTTTATAAGTAGTATGGATGGATGGATTGTATTGTCATCAAACTGAAACATCAGCATGCAAAGTTTCAAAGTCATAAGTCAATAGACATTTAGGTATGTATTCCACATAAATGAAGATTCGCGACAGGTATGGTTTGATTGATTTTACTACGCGTACCTACATATACACTTTCCAAAGCTGCAGATCTCAAATATAAGTATGTACGATTGTGCATACCTACCCATTTACGCATCACAAACTCCTATGTACGTACATATGTACTATACATAGTTTGTTTTATCCATATCCATTCCCTACATAAAATTCAACTACGCCATACATATGAGCATACATTCAGAATGCCCGCCGCAGTGACAATTCTATTTTTAGAACGCAAATAAAACTACCCTTCCTAAGCACAACTGCAATCGAGATAGACATTTTTTTCGCATTTGGCAGAATAGGATCTATTTTCAATTTATTAGTTCAATATAAAGTTTAAAATTAATACGGCTAATGGATCATGTGTTATGAAAAAGCCTCCTTTAAAGGGACAGGGGAGGTCAAACTATAAAAATTCTTTCTTAATATTGCATTGTCTTCAGAACCCACGGAAAATTTTAAAGTTCTAAGTTTACAGGAAGTGGTTCAAATTTGGTTTGTAAGATTTGAGCATAACTAACATTTCATAAAGTTAAGTAAGAGCCTTTAACAACTGCAACCTACAACCTTTAACAAGGTTTTATTCATATGACCAATTCGTCCGATTGTCATGATTATTTTTTTCTGGTTTATAGATTTGCGGCCAAATAAGGCCGTAGGGTGGGTGAGATTTGTTTAGTGTTTGTGTGTCAGGCAAAGAACCACCCCACCCAGTGAAGCAGCTGGATTTTATAACGTGCTAACCGCCTGAGTCCACCCATCAACCATTTTAGTTCCCGTTACATACATTTTTTTGTTATATACAAAAATAGTACGTATACGCCCCAGTTTTCATAAAAAAAACCATTTAAAATCTTAAATCTCGAAAACAACCGAACCGATTGACCCCAAATTTTTAGAGCTTCTTAGTTATTGGCCCAGGAGTATTCCTGTGATTGGTCAAAGTTGGTCAAAGTGACGTGGTACCGCCCATACAACAAAAACATTAAAAATCCTTTATTTCGAAAACCACCGAATTAGGTGTTGGGAGTGTTAACTTTTCTTCGACAGTCATGGGAGCCAAAGTTTTTAAAATTTGTAACATTGATATGCATTGTCCTTATAGACAAGAATATCGAGGCAATACGATTCCTGGAAAAACAACAAATGTAGTGTACCTATAGAGCATTACAATAAAAACATTTTGTCACTTATTTGCATGAATTTGAATTTGATTTTTTTATTTTTCTATTTTGCACTACGAAGTGTGCAGAGGGTTCGCTAGTTAACCAAATTTGGACATTGTTTCATTTCACCAAATGAAATGATACTTGTTCTTGCTAACTGTTTCATACAAAGCTACATATATGTTTCTTGCCAAGAAATAAACCTACATTTTGTTTGACTATGTAAGTACATAGAATTAAAATGACGTTTTCAAAAACCACAGGGGCAACATTCTCCCGCCTTGGAGCGACATATTTTTCGCTTCCATCCCATGGATACTACTGCCATCGGCCTGGAAGGCAAACGACGAGAAAAACAAAATGAATGTATAGCACTAGCCTCCTCAGATACTTCTGCAAGTACGCCCACTTGTCGTAAGTAAATACACGGCATTAAATAATTGCAGATATTTTACTTAAAACTAAATAACAATTCATTATTACATTCTTTTTTTCAAACAGCTCCAGGCAACAAAACATCGGGTTATAAACGAAAAAGTGGATATTTAACCATTTTGATGAATGAAGAAGTATTAAAAAAAAAACTTGCACTCAGTTAGTTATTATTGATGGGCGTCCTCTTTCCATATTGGATGATTCAGGACTCCGCATTCTCATTGATCCTATAAATGAAAGTAAACCTATAAGCAAAAAAATCTGTGTGAATAGGTTCGCGTCGTACAGAAGTTCAGAAAGAAGCAAGAGAGATGCGAGCTCAAATTAAAATGGAAGTAAAAACAACTCGCTTGGATAGGCAAATCCCAGGAACAAATATTCAATTCATAGAAGGATATCAAATAAAATTACGTACTCTTTGTATCAAAGAGCTGAAAATATTAGGGCAGAAATTTTGGAAGTGTTGGAGATCTTCGGTATTTCACCGTCAACGATCTTACTGTTACATCAGACAATGCCTCAAATATGTAAAAAACCACCCGCCTTCTTGTAGAAGATTCTTTGAGGGATCGAACACTAGATGCAGAGGAGAACTTCAGCAACAGCGATTCTGAAGAGGAAACTACTCCGACCAGCTTAAACATGGATACACTTATACCTAATGCGTGTAATATACCATTTTTGATGAGTTGGGGGTAGTTGGGGTTCGATGTTCCGCACATACGCTCCAACTCGCCGTATCAGATGTGATTAAACGAACTGAAGTTAAGGGAAGCTTTAAAAAAGGCTCCTAACTGAGCACATCTAGTTGCTGCTGATCACCGGTCATCACACTAAGGGACATACACCATCTGAAATGCTGTTTGGTCGAATAGTCCGGCTACCTTGTGAGTTGATTTCCGGATATCCAGCTGAGGAACCCAAGAATTGGAACGATTATGTTACCGACCTCAGAGAAATCATCAGGGACGTGCATGGAAGAACTAGGCATAAGATCAAGATAGCCAGCGACCGCACGAAGACGAGGTTCGATTCCAAAGCAACAACGTCAGGATTCGAGGAAGGAAATCTGGTATGGCTGTACAATCCACATAGAAGAAAAGGAATTGTATTGCTTTGGTCTTGGATAATAATGTTCTTTCCTAAAATGCGAGAAAATTATGCCTGAAATACAACAATACGAACAAAACAAAAAAAGAATCATGAAAATCGGCCCAGCGGTTATCGAGTTATAACGTCATCGAGTTTCGAGCGGTGCCAGTGCCACGCTATTTTCTTGTTTATTTTTTTATTGATTCCCTTTCAATAGCACGTTCCTTTTCCGTTCGACGTGCTATTTCTGTGTCGCGTTGCATTCTGAGTACGCCGGCTACTGTTACAATTATCTCTTCTTGGCATCGTAATAAATATCGAACTGTAAATGGTCATCACTTTGTATAAATCGCACATAAATTTTTCACTATCAATAATTTACCTCTGAAATAGCCAGTGAAGAAAGTTAAGGAACGAAAAAGATACAATTGAAATTTGGAAATCAATTTGAGAAACAAAAAGAAATCGGTTACTTTTAGGTTTTCTTTTTCCTAAACCTTCGGGTAGCAATTACGAAGAAACCCGTAGAAAAAAGTATCCAATTTGGTCACGCCATGCCCCTTTGTCCAATTTTGGCCAATATGACCACTCCTGGGCCAATACCTTTGATTGTCTGCAAATTCGAACTGAATTGATTCGGTAATTTTGGAAATATAAAATATTTGAATGTTTTTTTTCTATGGGCGGTGCGACGCCCGTTGTCCAATTTTGACCAATCTTCTCAGCAACACTCATGGGCGAATACCTAGTATTGTCTGTAAGTTTCAACTCAATCAATTCGGCGGTTTTCGAGATATAGGATTTTAAATGTCCAATTTGTCCAATTTTAACCAATCTTTAGTGGAGCACTCCTGGGCCAATACCTAATCTGTTTATTATCTGTAAATCGGTAAATCGGCTTAATCGGTTTGGCAGTTTTCGAGATATACGATATTGAGTGTTTTTTCTTGTGTGGGAGTGCCGGCATTCAGGAGCAAATTAACCCTGAATTAAATTGTTCAATGAACCATATCAAGGAATATACAATTCTTATGTTATTATTTCATTGCCAAACATCGTTTATAATAACTGATTTGTGCATTAGCACAACAAAAATCGGTGTTTTCCTAATTTAAATTACAAATATCCGGCAACAAAAAAACTCATAACAACTGCGCAATACAATTTGCTTAAATCATCATGGCGTTCTTATCTCATGCACTCAACATTCCAGAGAAAAATGTCAGAATTTATAAAATACTAGCTGAACCCCCGCCAGCTTCGCCAGGCATTTTGCTGCTTTTTTAATTTTTATTTTTATTTTTTATTTTATTTTACTTATTTTCGGGCGACAATGTTTAAATTTTTTTATATTGGAGGTGCCACGCCCCTTAATTCAACTTTGACAAATCTCCACAGAAGCACTCTAGGGCCAATACGATTACCTGTAAGTTTGAGCTCAATCAATTTGGTGGTTTTCGAAATACGACTTTGAATGTTTTTTTATGAACGGTGCCACGCCCCTTTGTCCGATTTTGAATTTGTTTAGCCTATCACTCAATCACCGTAATTACCGACATTTAAAAAAAATCAACAAAATCGGTTGAAAATTACGGGCGACAGAGGGAAACAGTTTTTTTCGACTTTGTTTTACTTTTATATGAAATGCTGGTATTCTTTTAGGCTTATTGCCTTAATTCATTGCTGGTATACGAGCAAAAATTTTTTATGAATGAACATTTGTGAATCCTTAAATAAAAATGACCGTTTTGAATTTGGCGTGAGTTAGCTGAGACACTGATAATTAACAAATCGTTCCAGTTTTCCAGTTTATTTGTCAATTCAGTTGTTAGATTTAATCAATAGTTAAAACTGTCACAACCACAGCAATGCATGCAATTTTTTCCACACTGTCTTGCATTGTATTCATCTGCCAGTTGTTGAAAATGCGTCCACATAGCAGATGCGAATGCAACACACTATTTTGCTATTATTATTTATTAAACTAATTTTTATTTTTGAAAGAAAGTTGTTTTGTTTTTGAGTGTTACTTCAAAGCTTGAACAAACAAAATTCCATAATTTCCTTGGTTAATGTCGTTAATCGACCAAAATCGCCTGGCTATCGATTTCTGTGATTAACTAATCAAATCATGGATTCTCTGGTTAAAATTTGACTGAACAAACAGATTCTATGATTATCAGCTGGAATAACCATTGATTAGAGTTAACCAAAGATGAACAAACCGGCCCTTAATGAATCTAATGAATAAGGCTGATAGATATTTGTTAATTGTTAATTAAAAACCAATCAGGCGACAGCCGCAAAATTATTTTGTAAAAATAATTGTAATTCGCAAAGGTTATAGAAACTCAATGGTTATAGTGGTTATAGTAGTTTGTAATAGATTTTTTCATACCATAGTTGTTTCCAATCGTAGTTAGTAGCATTATTGTTACTTCATACTTTTAGGCTGTGCTGAAGACATTTAACTGGAATGGAGATAACGCATTTTTGTTTGTTTTCACACAGCATGTGCTTTATAATTTTGTGTAAATTGAAAGTCAAGAAGAATAATAAAATAATGGAGTCAACATTTGTTATGGCCTTATGGGTCAGTGGTTATAGTGTGCTTCTGCTACTACTATCCTGAGAAAGAACAAATCAGTATCTCTTGCAAACGACAATCGGATAGTAGCAGTATTAGGTAGGTACTCAATATATTGTGCCATGAAAATATTTGAACAGATATGCAACGAAGGGACAAAAATCTTACTTCATAAATTTTGCGAAATCAAAGAATTGGATTTTGACGGTCACTACCTACTGGTGCAGCATTCCGTTCAGTCTCATTAAACCAGAATTGTAACAGTTTTAAACAGCATTTGCGCTCATGGAACGCAAAAACCTCTGCTATTCTATTCTCTTCTGGTGCAGTAGAATAATTAAAAAAAAGACAATATACCTAAAGTGTGAATGCAGGCAAAGTTTTGAAATTTGTATACCTACCCCTATGCTCAATTCCGGCCAAAATAGGATTCGTGCGGATTTCGATTTTCCGTGTACCTCTGCAATTATTGTGTTTACCTAAAGACGCATTGACTTCTGTTTTGTAATCCCGTATGTTAATTCAACGAAATTAAGTCGACTGATAGTAAGGATAAGAAAGTGAATACATTACTGAGCACCCCGAAAATTCGAAATACGCAATTTGTATACCCTCCACAGGAAGGTAGCTATATTCACTTTGTCATTAGGTCATTACATTTGTAAAGCCAAAAAGGATTCACCGGAGACTATGAAGTATACCTACATATTCTGAATCAGGATCACATTCTGAATCGAAATGATTAGCTATGCCCGTCTGTCTGTCTGTTGAAAGTACGATAGCGTCTAAATGAATTGACCTAGGCGAATGAAATGTTTGCTTTGAAAATGGGCTATGTCGGTCAATTAGTTCTGCTACCTCCCATACAAAGCCAATATTGGATGTTTCAACCCAATATTCTCTGTCTGTTGAAAACACCTTAGCGTGCATACGAATCGACTTACGTAAATGCAATTTTCTGAGAAGACTTCTTTTTACCGTTGTCAGGTTGGTATTAAAAATCTGTCAGATATACCACTATCCGAGACCGTTGAAACCAAAAGTTGGAGTTTATCTGGCAGATGAGTTCCTGACAGCTACAAACAATGTTTTTTTTTTAAATATCTACTGTGCTGCAAAAAGAACAAAAAAGGAAAGGCAATTTTGGGTACTAGCTACATGCACTAAACAGCAAAAGAAATTTCACCGGCAATTTTTATTTGAGTCATCCTAAATTGAAGCAATTTTTGGAGAAAAAATATTGTTCAACTATGTATTACTGTATTTCCAAAGAATAGTTTGAAAAATTACTATGGAATTACTTATTCCAACATCAATCTGACCATTCATGATTTTCATTCCTAAAATCGGTGCGTAGGTAAGGTAGGTACCTACTTACAACCGAAAAATTTCAAAATGCTTAAGACTCACCTTGATTTTGAAAAATTTAATTTTAAATGAAGTGCTCCCATTTGGAAGCTGTTGTGTTAATTTTTCGACTCCTTTTTGATCGCGGACTTTCGTGTTCGTTGGTTCTCTGTATATTCATGCTGCGCGCCCCAAATGGAGCTCGTGTGGCATTGGCCTTAAAATGCTATTTGTTGACAATTTTGTATGAGAGTTGAAGTTGTAAAATTTGGAGCATTGAATTGCATTGTCGCATACCTTCGTCTTTTCTGATGAAAAAAAAATTAATTTGGACGGACCTGATGGATACAGCTGTTTAAAAGCTGCTTAAAAGGTCCGTCCAAATTAACAGCTGTTTAACAGCTCCCTAACAGCTATCGCATGACTCTCGATTCCACCTGTCGCACTTGTGACAGGTGCTGGATCTTACGTGCCGCATTCCATGGTGGTTTCCTCTTAATTCTTTCATGGCCAATATGGCTGACCTTATGTATCACGCGATGAACAGTCGATCTGCTAGCTGTAACTCCAGTTTCTGCCTTAATTTTAGCCTTAAAAGCCTTGAACTTGAAGCAACTTTCAGTATTACCCGTCTTTCCTGACATGGTATTGCTTTGCTGACTCTTCCTTTGCGGTTTTTTCCATAGTTCTCATTATCCTTAATAAAGCTGTTAACAACAGTGGCGCCTCTTCCAATCTTGCTGGCTATGAAACGGATCGATTATCCTTGTGCCCGGTAAGCTCGATTCCTCCTTGGTTAATGTCTTTCCTTTAGTTGTTGATTGTATGAAGTTATTACTTAAACTAAGCTTCCTAATACTCAAAGTATCCTTTATTTGATTTAAAACAAGGTAACAGGTAGATTAAGCCACAGCTCGTAATCAAGTGAGACAAAATAAACAGGTAAATTTTATGACCTTTTTGGGAAAAGGATTTGAAAAACATCGTAAAATTAAAACAAAAAAACAAAAAAATACGTGCTCGTAATCAAGTAAGAGGGAGTGTAGGTACGTTTCTGGTGGTGGACATATAAACGAAGTCGGCTCCGCGAAATAAGGCCCCAAAAGTAAAAATGAAATAAAGCCCGAAAATTATGGTACACTTTCACAATGAAATTATGCCCCATTTTTAAAATGGAAATTAGTCCCCAATGAAATGAAATAAGGCCCAGAATTGGTTTACATTTTTATGAAATGAAACTCCAACATTTTTTTTTGATTTATTCTATATTTTCAAAAATGATAATGCGCACTGAACCATCATACAAATATTACTTGCATTGTGTACTGTACAATGTGTATACAACAGGGACACCTACAGTTTTCGTATCCTTCAGTAATCAGCTCAGTTTTTAAAATAACTTTTAATTGCGCAGTAGCTCAGTGGTTAGTGTGCTAGGTTCGATTCCCGGAAAAACACAAATTACATCTTAAAGTTTTTTCTACTGCGCCACCTCTCGCGAACGTCTGACAAACATCCGAGAGTTTGACTGTCATGAAAAGGCTTCTTAATTCAGCCGTTCGGACTCGGCATAAAATTGTAGGTCCCTTCCATTTGTCCCAAAAATAGAAGCTCACATAAAAACGAATGGTTGCGAGAAGCTAGGCCTTGGGTGTCACCCGCCTGTTGCGCCACCTATTTTTTTTCTTATTTAGAAAATTTGAGAAAATCAAAGATAAAAATTCGCGCGAATTTTGAATCCTATTTTCTCAAATTTTCTAAAGTTTAAAGCCAGCTCTGTTTTTGAAATAACGTTTTATTTTAGCTTTAGAAAATTTTCAAAATTCGCGCGAATTTTTAACTTTTATTTTCTCAAATTTTCTAAAGCTTTTAAAAATGAAGTTGTCAAGTCCTTTATAACAGACCTTACATACTCGAATACACGCGTTGACTACTTCCCGTTCCCGTGATACCTGGGTTACTAATTCCCCTGCACTTCAGGCTTGAAGCTTAAAAGATCTTCATCTAGCGTGGGTTGACCTTCCATTTAGATCGCTTCATCGAGTTCCGATAGTCATGGTTTGCTGGTTCGGTGCTGAATTAAATGAGCGTGCCCATTTTTTTTATTTTTCAAAAGACGTTATGCTTACTTTACTTTATTTTACTTTACTTTTGGGGGCGCTTACATTCTGGGGTGGACCACGGCCTCAAACAACAAGCCCCTACAGCCTGCTCGGTCCAGCTAGTTGCCTCCAAGTTGGTTAAGGTCGCCCTCCAATTCTGCTCGCCACCTAAGATTGTGTCTTCCTCTGCTACTTTGTCACTCAAGGTTGGACTTAAAGAATCATCGGACTGGTGTGTTGCTGTCCATACGCTCCGCTGGCCGCTTTTACTGGCCGAACGCGCAGACTAAGGGCTCTTTCTAACCAAGCTTGTAAAATTATCTGCTGGCTGCAGCATCCAAGTTTTCCAATAATGTAGCAGGTTCATTAATTTTATTGTCTTCCTGCAGTCATAATTGTATAAAGATGACTTTGACCCTGCTCTCGCATACACCGGTAGGTATCGGAATCCAAAATTATTTGAACATTTGAATGTATCTAGAGCTACTGCTCTTTCGTATAAAGAAGTTTCACGAAAGAATGTCAATAAATTATTTAGATAAGGTAAACTATTAGCCGGTGCGCGCTTACCGATGGATGTGCCGTAGTCAAGGGAAACATTAAAACTGACCTTGACTATGAAAGCGCAAAAAAATAAAGCCGGAAATATATTTAAATTTCGGGAAAACAGCAACATATTCACCGCTTCTAGATCACTGTCAACATTTAACCAAAGCTACATGCAAATCTTAAAGAAGTAAAAAGAAGTTTGAACTGCAAGAGTGAAATAGATATAAAACAACCACTAGACCACACCATACAGAGTAGAGTTAGAGTCCACACCTATAATAATGATGAATGTCTTGTCTACACAACAAATTCAACACATCGCCATGTCCACAGTTAATCCAAACCAACACCAAACCCATCTAGTTTTCTGAAATCTACCAGATACCTGTTAGTGGCCTACTCTGAGCTCAGAGTCAGACTCAGATATCAGATACCTACTAACTTAGAAGACCAGCGTGTCGGCATCGGCATCGGCATCGGCTGCTTAAACATCAGACAGTCTCATTGAACTTGCTCAGTTTAAATCGAAACGTGAATCAAGAGTTTGGCTGGCTGGCATTCACTCGCAGCCACACGCGGTCTAGTTCCAAAAACAAAAATAAATCTTAGTTAAAGAGACCGAACCAAAGATGAAACTAGAATGACCGTATACAGTGTAATCGTGCAAATAATACTCATTTGTCATTAAATATACCGCGAAAAACAAACAAAACCAAAAATGGCAGTCGTTGTTTTTTCAAAGTCGCATCAGGAACATTGTATTGAAGAAGATGGCACCGACGAGGAACTCATATCCAAGGTCAATATAAAATGCTAAATAAAAAATTCACATTCACATTTTAATTCACGAAGAAGTGTTAATAAAAAAACATGTTGTAAGCATTCTAATAACTACAAGCCCATATTAGTTTTAATTTGTGTTGGCAGTTTCTAAGTGGTTATTCTTGATTTTAATTATAACTGTTATATACATTATGGACATTGTATCTACGTATATTGCTTGTCTTGAACTAGAACAAACTGCATGTACGTACGTCTAATTATGCAGTTTTGAGACCTCGTAAAATGCACAACAGCCAATAATGCAAGACCCAATTGTAATTGAGGTCATTGGCATTGATCGCCATATTAATCTGGTTTTGACAATCACTCAAATCGCGCTCAACTGTCTGTGACTGACATTTGAAAACTAAATTATTTTACGCGTTATTAGTTAGCTAGTCTCTTCATTTAATAAGTTATGATGACATCTCTTAATACATTTAAATGAGGTGGTGTGGTACAGCCAATGTGAGCTTCATTTCAATATGACCTCCCTGGGTCAAGGTGGCTATAGTGTTAACTTCCTGAAGCGTTATGTATTGTTTGTGTGGAAGACATGAGTTTCAAATAGGAGTGATTCATAGTATCATCTTAAAAATGTATTAACCAACCGACGGAATACACTTTATTATGGTCAATTTCAAAAGTAGGGTAAATCGGCTATTTTCACCTTGAGAACCATTCTAAAACAGCGACAATAAAACGAAGCAATGTCCCATGACGACATTTAATATAACCAGCTACAAGTTAAATGTGTATTTAAATACATTCCGTGGGTTTAATGTTCATTTTTCATGATTAAAATGCTGCTACTCATTGTGACTTAATGATATAGTCATAGTGGATACCTTCCCTTGCATACAACAGAGGCACTAAGTTCTAGGTATCGTCTTTAACACATCATGTTATATTTGAGAAGACAAGGAAAAAGTAAATTAATTACACTACGGTAGCTTCGAACATACTCACAACCATTTTTGTCGGTATTTTGCCATTTGTTTTATAAAAGTAAGCTTTACCCGCCCGGCCCAGGAATTGTAATTGCTTAGGTAATATATTCCTATCAGGACAATGTAGGTACATCAATCTTCCAAATTTTACAACTTTAGCTTCCGCATGAGTATCGGAATATAATTGCAGTATTTTTTTCTCCCTTACCTCTGGTGGTTAGTGTGCTGGACTACTGTACCAAGTTCAATCCCCGGAAAAAACACAAATTACATCTTAAGGTTTTTTCTACTGCGCCACCTCTCGCGAACGTCTGACAAACATCCGAGAGTATGACTGTCCTGAAAAGGCTTCTCAATTTAGCCGTTCGGACTCGGCATAAATTGTAGGTCCCTCCATTCGTCCCAGAAGTAGAAACTCACACAAAACGAATGGTTGCAAGAAGCTAGGCCTATGGCGTTTACCGCCTGTTGTGCCACCTATTTATTTATTTATTTATGGAATATGCCACGCCCACATTCCAATCTCGCCTATAGTTTTCGCAAAGTCAATTTTTCAGCTGATGCATAGTACAGGGTTTTTCAATAAGAGCGCTACAAAAGTTTTTTTTAAATAAAACAAAAACGGTTTTGGATATCAATGAAATTCTTTATTCCTGTGAAAGTACGTTCGATGAAATATCAAACCTTACTGAAGGGAAATGTCAAAAGAGCGGCAAGAAATTTAGATAAATTAATGAGCCAACTTTCAGCTTTAGCTCCCATAATTCTCAAGAAATATCATTTTAAATTTTCATTTGTGAAAATAAATCTTTAGACATTAATGATAAAAACGTTTCTCAACTCTCTTTTTTCGACTATGCCCTTCTTCATGTTCCAGGCTATCACTCTTTGCCAAATTGCATTACGATTGATAAAGAGCCTTAGTCGTGAAACACACTAATGTGGCTGTAAACTAGGCTCACCCAATAATAGCCACAGCATTCCACTCTGTGTATGATTCTTTTTTTCAGTTTCTGCTTCACACATAGTTCGATTGAGTGAAGCCTTGTTGCGCATGTGCACGTATTGTTAATGTATCAAACATTTAATTTGTTTATAATTTGCAAATAATTTTTAACTTTCTTGTAAACGTAGTAAGAGAAAGATATTGAGTTTTCGTACAAAATTTCGAACTCGAGATTTTAATCAATTCTGATACTACGATGATAGGGGAACTAACGGTACCTCTCCCATATAAAATTTTTACGAAATATGACGAAATATGTCTAAATTTAGATTTTTTTGTGTTTTTTTAATTTTTTAATGTGAGCATGTTTAACATGACTGCATACCCAGTTTTTCGTTAAAAAGTCCAGCAACGGCAGTTTTGAAAATGGGCTTTTTCTCGAAAACGGTAAAAGCTATTTTTAAAAAAAAATACAGTTAAGATACTATTGTTATTCTTAACTTCATAGTAAACTCAGTTTTTCTCTAAAAAGACAGCGTCCTTTGATATCCACCCAAATCCCTTATACATATAGTACCTTAAAAAACTGCTCATATCTCAAAAACGCTATTTTCGATTATGATAAAAATGTTACCTTCAGGTATTGCTTAAATTCGTAGTAAAAATCTTGCTCAATTTTGAGCTAAGCAGTTTAATAACAGTGTTTTTTGAACCCCAATCGCTAAAAACAGTACTTTAAAAACTACCCATATCTCGAAAACGCCATTTCCGATTTGGTTAAAAATGTAACTGCTAGGTAATGTTTATATCCTGACGAATGTCAGTTTAATTTAACAGTGCTTTTCGAATCCAAATTGTAACATTTGTCAGCATCATTTTACAAAAAACCGCTCTTACGATTTTGATCAAAATACATATTTAAGATAACATAAGCATTTTAAACACGATCGCGTACTTGCGTATTGCCGTTTTATGAATATTTCTCAAAAATGACTACCCCAATTCCCGATCTTTATTCACACACGGTATATTTTTTGCAAAGCCCAAAACTTCAGTGGTAATATAATTCGAAATTCATCGAAATTTAAGTGTCAGTTCGGGTTGAAATTTAAAAGTAAATGTTGGAGTTAATACGTATGTTTATGTAGTATGTATTACGTTTTTAATTAACAAGTGCTCAGTTATCTGAGTACATCTTGAGTGCGTATGATTTTAAACGTAAAATTTGCTGAAATGACTCTGAGATTCTGCGAGATTCGCAATAAACGAGAAAGTTACCTGCACATTTTTTGAAATTACATATAATAATTATCTTCGACACATCTATAAACGATAAGCTTCAATTTGTAATACAAAAAAAATATAGAATTGCTTAATTCTTAATTCTTATCGTTTATAGATGTGTCGAAGATAATTATAATTTCAAAAAATTATTTGAAAATTAAGTAGTGTAAAAATGTACCATAAGAAAAAGCGTCAATGAAAAAAATCCTTTCCAAGGCAGTCAGATCTTGACTTGTTAACATCATTGTTTTCGGTTTACTGACTGTCTTGAGCAGGGCTCCTGTCTAAATTTCAAAAAACTCCAAGCGATAAAGTCAACAGCGTTTTTGTCATCGCAACAACCTTGGCATAGCTTTTATACCAGCCAGTGTCTTTGTAAAAGGTAAGGGCCGAGTATCGTTGCCATTACTCATATAAGCTGTCACACCCTACGACGATGTTACTCCCGCGTTACTTCGGAGAAGGGGTTTTTAGATTATTAAAATCCTAGCCCGTTAAGGCACCAAGTGACAAAGAAGAGAAACAGCAACAAAAACTGGAACAGAACAGAAAGCTTTTTCGTTCTGTAGTAAAATTTGGTTCTGCTGACGTTGTTCACTCAGCTACACAAAACTGAAACAGATCCAGAAAAACATGGCGGCCGTATATTCTGTCAAACACTATCATGAAATTATGTCCACTAAACATTTTTTTCATCTAGTAGATTTCCAAATCAAACTACAAAAATACTTCCTCTCACTTTCACTACGATCGTAATGTTTCACTACGATTTTGCTTTAGTTCGCAAAATCATTACGTCACTACGAAAAATTTTGAAGCACTACGATTTTGCGTTCGACTTCGTATCCATAAATTTCTTGTATAAAACTACTTCAGGAAAGAGTAGTACGATTTCTAAAATGTTATCCCCTGAAAAAGTTGTCTGAACGCATTGACAACAGGGCGATTAATTTAACGCATTCACTTTTCAGCGCAGTAATGGTGGTAACAAGGTGGTTCCCGTTCTGTGATACTGTGAAGTGATAAATAATTTAACTTAATTTGCAATTTCCGAGGTTTATTTATTTTCAACCGAAGACGAAGATAAAAAAATTGTCATATGAAAAAATTCTGACATTTGTTTTAATTGGCCGCGTTCAATATACGCTGTTGCCTAGCTCGTCAACAGCCTCTGATTGGTCGATTTGACTGCAAATCTAGGGAAGTTCTGTGTGTTAGGCGAGATTTTCTGCCTAATTCTATGATATTTAGGTGCCTAAGCACATTGAACGGGGCCATTTTTCATAGATCGAGAATCGTATCATAGAACCAGAATCAGCCCCCCAAATAGTTCAGTGTATTGCGCGTCGTATAGTCGTATTGGGGTTAAAACTAAAACATTATGGAGATTGCAATTAGTTTTCATATTTCACTCCGATTTAGCTCGAAACACTACGTTTTCTTCATCTCGGCACTACGCTTTCGTAAATTTGAAGTGGGAACGCTGCTCTCACGATAAATTGGCATTTCAGTCGTTGGCTGGCAGCAACAGAAACAATCAATATAGACTTGTTTACGTCACAAACCAGTAAGAATAGACCGCCGACTTCCCGTACACCTACCCGATTCCCCCCGGACTTAATTTCCCTGTCTGTGAATACGTGTAAATGTCAAAATTAATGGCGGCAATGTTTTTCTATGCAATACCATGCGACCAGGATTTTTCAAGTATGCGTGCGTTAATGGCGCCCCTTTGATTTTGTACAGCACCAATACATGAAAAAGTCCGTCGTCGACGGTCTATTCTTACTGGTTTGTGGTTTACGTTCTGTCGTCAAACAGCCCTTTTTCTGTCGCTAAATTCAGTTGCTGGAAAACAAATTTGCTGTTTCTAATTCTGTTTCTGTTTCAAATGTTTGAGATTCTGTTTCTGTTCGTGTTTCTGTTCTTTGTCACTTGGTGCCTCTCCTAATCGAGAAATATACGCTTTTTCGGTGTGTATAGTGCCACAATTATGGACTAATATTTTGCCTGGTTCGATGTACCAGCCCGATTCTTTGAAACGTGGATGGAAGCGGCTCCTCGGAAAAAGAGTAACTCAGGTCGTGTTCCCGATTTAAGTAGTTCGCTGAACTCCTGCTGTCAACACCAAAATACTACAATTTAACTTTAATGTAATCTACCCCCCAATTAGACAAATTAAAACATAGATGGCGTCTCTCCTCTTTTTCGGCTCTTGGTCTTTGTTCTTAATTCGGTCGTGTTTTAAATTGGTTTAAATTTTGATTCCTATTTTACCCCATCGCATCATCACGCATCGTGTAACACGACACCTGCACTTTTATTGTTTTCCAGCGGTGTGAGTCCCTCTCTCGTTGACTGTCCTCTGTCTTTTTCCGTCTTATTCCTTAGTCGGTGTAGGATTTGAAGTGAAAATTCCTGTGACTCAGCGACTTGTTTTTGAAGACAGACAGTTTGGGAAGCGCATCACAGGAGTCCGTTTTGTTCAACTTGTTTGGCTCATTATATTGAGCGAAGTTTTTCTAATTCTCTTTTCACACGTAAAGTGTTCTTGCAGCTGCTGGCGAAACCAGTCGGTTTCTAAGGTTTTTTTGAGATCCTTACCCAGTATTTGTATTTTCCTTTATTTTTGGAATTTTGGTCTCACGTATACGAGCAGCTAGGACATGTCAGCCTAGAGGACTAATGTTTCTTTCTACTGTTATTCAAACCTGGGATTGAGAGTTCAATCGGGTTATTTCCCTCTAGATCCGCCATATTCAGTACGGAACATTTCCCTTTCATATTAGTTCCATGGACACGGGTGAGTAAGCAAGAGCACAATATCGTGCGCGAAAATAAGTTCTTAGATTTTATATTGACAGCAAGCACGACTCCATAATGATCCTCAAAGGAAACACATCAATCGTAGATTATTAGGAGGACTGAAAGAATTGACATTTTTTCAATAAATTCTTCGTCCTAATCCGCAACGTAAATCGACCGATAGATAAATAAAAGAAAATCCATTTTAAATTCATATGCAAAGTAATAAAATCGTTTTATATTTTTCTAGTTGGTGTTTGACTTTTTATATGCAGCAATACAACTGTCAACGTCACTATGAATGACTTCCAACTCCGATAGTGCAGATTCCTCTGCAGCAGCAGAACAATCTTCCAAATCGTGCAAAATTTGTGGTAGGGTCTCATCAACAGATTTGTTAACCAGTTTAATAGCCCTCTTTGTTTTAACTAAGAGCTTAGTGGCCTTAATTGTCAACTTAGTGTAGCAAGTATTTGCCAAAATTGGGTTGCTATATTTCTGACATCTTTGATAAGTCTTTACCACATCCATTGAATCGTAAACTATTTCTGTGGATACTTTTCCAATTTCGTATCCTACAGTTGCACTGTCTGTGGCTGCAGTTTTGCCGCACATATTAATAGAATCTTCTACGGTGTTGACTACATTTTCGACTTCAGCTTCATGAGCCACAACGCATTCCATATTCTCCTGTTTTCGTTCTTCGATCGCATTGACAGATGCTTCAACATGGGCGAGTGGCTGTACAACAATCTCATCATACTTGTGCTCGACATCCTTTGCGACATGCTCAGCTAGTTCGGTCAGGGAGTCTGCATAGCTCTCCATGGTTTTGGTGGTCTGTCCAATATGGTCGACAGCCCCTGCGTTTGTCTGTGGAAAACGAATTGCTTAATGTTCTCATTTCAGAGCATGCTCAAAGAAATACTCACCAACACCAGGCAACATGCCAATAATCCGAAAATTGTTAATTTCATTGTTGAATTGTTAGACGTTCACGTAAGAACTGTTATGTAGGCACTGGGATTAATCCTGCTTTTATACTTAACCCAAACGCATCAAATAGCGATTATGACAAAGAAATCTGATAATACTTTTAATTGTGACGGATTATTCTTATATCTTTGATTTACTTTTATGTTATCAGAACAGCCGCTAAACAAAACCAAGATAAGGATACAATCGAACATAAGAAAATATTTTATTACAATTTCTATAATTGAAAAATATGACATTTTTATAAGGATTATAAATTTTAGACAAGCCTTTGAGCATTTAAAATCTTCTTGATTAGCAAATACCTGCTTATCTTTGATAAATAGTACCTTAACCGCAATTAAATGGATTAATGTAAATCGCAATACATATTTTTAGAAAAGCAGGCGTCTATCTAACGACGATGTCTTATCTATAAAAATCGTCTTACAAATTTTTAAAATTAATAATGATTGGTTGTACAGTTGAGACTTCTGACTTTCTAATGCAGTTTAGTCACAAAAACTTATACAGTCGAAAAAAAACTTTTGCAAACACAAGGAAAAGGTATTTAATTTTTTTATTTAAGAAAACTTGAATAATAGCTACTTACTAGAGCTCAGCAGGTATCTGAACATATTTTAAGTATCTACAATTTCTATAAAAAAGAAACAGTTCCCTGACGTGAATGACAGACAATGCAGATAAAATAAATAGTTGGCGCAACAGGACCGTTAGGCACCCTAGGCCTAGCTTTTCACAACCATTAATTTGTGTGGGGTTTTTTTTTTATTTTTGGAACAAATGAAAGGGACCTACAATTTTATGTCGCGTCCGAACGACTGAATTGAGAATCTCTTTCCGTACAGTTATATCTCGGATGTGTGTCAGACGTTCGCGGGAGGTGGCGATGTGGAAAAAACCTTGAGATGTAATTTCTGTTTTTCCGGTATCGAACCTGGGATCCATGGCACAGTAGTTCAGCACATTAACCGCTGAGCCACTGCGCCTACAATGCAGATGGCAACGCTCTGATCGTAGAACCATGATAATATATGAAATATCATGAATTTGATGGTGAATTCCACCAGGACATCCGTATGAACCCGTCTGGGCGTTTTCATTATGTAATTCCCGAACTAATGATAGAGAAGGTTAAACAACTTTAAATATTTTTCTAAAATAGTTAGTTAATTAGTTTGAAGTAGCTCTCGGTGAGAGAAACACTTAGGCCGTTGGTCGGCCCATTGTACAAACCTCTGGGATTTGGGGAGCCGTTCCTTTTCTGGCTACCCATGCAAACCATTTGCAGCCGGCTATAAAGCTAAGAATGTTAGCGGCGATGGTACTACCTAGATCATTGAAATCATTGAGAAAATAAGGTTCCTAAGTGGGGCTTCCTTAAATTGGCCAGGGAAGGGCAACTGCAAAGAAAGTGAGTGATGGACTTATCCTCCTCTTCATCTCTGCAGCTTCTGCAAAAGTCTATGTGTGGGAGACTGAGGTGAGCCTAGCAGTATCACAGTATCCTAGATGATGATGATGAAATTTTCTCTACTTGCTGCGTCCACATGAATTATTTGTTTAGCGTTGTTTAGCGTAGAAAAGTGGTGCATGGTGTTTTGCCAACAAGACTTGCAACAAAATATATTTTTATTAAGAAATGCTTAGTTCGGTTAGTATTACGTTAAAGTTTTTGCATTCACTAAGTGTACTGTTAAGTATTTTATTAATTTTTGTTGCAATACCATTTTGTACGTTTTAAAAGTTGGACATAAAAATAGGTGTGCTTAATTAAATTGTTTAAATTTGTCGATTTGTTTCAAAAGTGTTATTAAAAAGTGATTAAATTCAAAGGCGAGTTTGTTTTTAGTCACTTTATCACAATCCTTGTTTAAGTTTTTTTGTTAAATCATATTTTAAGATGGGTCGAAAAGTCCACTGCTCTGCGGAAGAAAGGCAACTAGTTCAGCCTCAGCGGTTAATAGGTGAGGGTAAAACCTAAAAATTTATAGCAGATGCCCTAGTAAGGTCACAGAACTTCGTAATCAATCCTCTTAAGCCAACATTAGAGATAGAAAATGACAAAGGACAAAAAAACAAACCACAGTTACTACTGACCGACGCATTTTACTTCTAGCGAAGTTAAATCCGTTTATTTCGTCACGCACTATAGGCGCACAAATTGGGGATGGAATCAGTGCACGCATAATCCGCACGAGACTACAGAACTTCAATCTCCCAGGAAGAGTCGACAGAAAAGTTCCACTCCTTAGAGCTAGGAACGTAAGGTCCCGAAAATAATTCAATTTAAGCCATAGAAATGGAACGGATCTGAAGGAGTTAAAAAATGTTTTTCCTGGTATGGTCTCGGTCCTATATTTATGGATATGAATATGGATATAGGGACATCTTGCAAAATTTCATGCTTCCATTTTCCGAGGAAAACATGCCCTTCCGATGGCATTTCCAACAGGACAACGATCCAAAACATACGGCCGGTATTGTGAAAGATTGGTTTCGGGATCAACATTTCTCCGTAGTTTCATGGTCACATCAATCTACAGATCTCAATCCCATTGAGAACTTGTGGGATGAACTGAGAAGAAAATTAAGGGGTCACTTCTTCGCAAATGGGAATCAACTGTGGGAAGCAGTGCAAAAGGAATGGCATTCCATTCCTCCCGAAACGTGCCAGAAATTAGTAGGATCAAGGCCACGTCGACTCCAAAAAGTTTTGAAAAATTATGGAGGATACTCAGGTTACTACAGTAAGTTAAAAAAAACAAAAAAAAAAATATTAAAATCTATAATTAATGATTATTTAGGAACACACCTAGTTTTTTGTCCAAGCAGAAAAACAGAACTCCAAAAGTTTTTGTTATTTTTTTTTAATTATTCGAAAAATAAACAGATAAATATATTTCATGTATCTTAAATAATGTAAATTTTATTAATATAATTGTAAAAACAAATTTAAAAAATATGAAAAAATTGAGTTTTTTAAAAAATATCTTCCCACACCTATTATTTTGTTCAGCAGTGTATGTAGTAAAATAACTATTAAAAGGGTTATTAAGTGGAAGATACTTTCAGTTCATTTAAATAGACAACTCTAAATACTTACTTACTAACTTAAGGTGGCGCTACAGTCCGGAGTGGACCTGGGCCTCAACCAACAAGTGTATCCAGCCAGCACGATCTTTGGCCAACTGTCTCCAGTTTCGCACGCTAAGTTGGCTAAGGTCCATTTTCACTTGCGTGCGCGTCTTTCTCTACTCTTTCGGGCCGGAGCATTCACGTCCATTCGCTCTACATGACCCCAGCCACCTCAGTCGTTGGACCTTCACTCTTCTGGCTAGGTCGATGTCAGTGTATCTCCTCCTTCATTCACCGTCTATGCAGACGGGAAGAAAAATTGCTCGAAGAATTTTCCTCTCAAAACATCCAAGAGTGACCTTTTCGCTTTTGAAAGAGTCCATGCCTCTGCAGAATAAAGTAGGACTGGGATGATTAAGGCCTTATAAAGGGTCACTGTAGTTGTTCGAGAGAGGGCTTTGCTACTCAATTGCTTTCTTAGCCCAAGAAACAGCGATTGACAAAAGTTATTCTTCGTTTAATCTCAGCGCTGGTGTCATTGTCTGAGTTCATAGCGGAGCCTAGGTAGAGAAAGTCCTTTACCACCTCAAAGTTATATCTGTCTATAGTGACATTCTGTCCAAGACGTCGGTGTTGGGTGTCCTTTCTTGATGACAGCAAATACTTTGTCTTGCCCTTATTGACCGCCAAACCCATCTTCGCCGCTTTCGTCCCAATGCTGACGAACGCGTCAGTGACATCGCGCTGCGTTCTGCCGATTATGTCGATGTCGTCGGCGTAAGCGACTAGGAGGACGGACTTTTGAAAGGTAGTGTCTCTGGTGTTAGCGTTTGGTGTCCCATAATTCACGCAAAATGTAATTTTGATAGAAAATACAGATTTTTAAATAGAAAGCTTACATTTTTTATTGATTCATAAAAGGCCGACACGGCTTTGCTGGCAAGTACGTACTGAATTTCATTAATTCACCTCCCAATGACGTGAAATTGCAAATCTGGATGGCCAATTCTGATCGCAAAAACGGCCGATTACATGATTAGGAAATGACTCATGCAGTAATTGAATTGTTTCTCTGGATGTATGGCATGTCGCATGTGGCACCGTCTTGTTGAAACCACATGTTGGTCACATCCATGTCTTGTAATTTAGGCACTAAACGAACACCATTAATTGTTACTGCCTGACCTGCCGCATTTTCCAAGAAGAATGGTCCGATAATACCTCCAGCCCGAAATCCGCACCAAACAGTCACGCTTTGTGGATGCATTTGTTTCTCAACAATTTTGACGATTAACGAAGCCATGAAGATGAAAATCCGCTTCATCACTGAAGATGATTTTACAGTAGACGCTCGATATAGTGGACTAATAAAAAACCAAGCATGTTCACTATTTCGAAATTATTCACTATTTCGAGCGGGAGTTTTTAGA
Organism: Cheilosia soror; assembly: GCA_949372485.1. Lineage (NCBI taxonomy): Eukaryota > Metazoa > Arthropoda > Insecta > Diptera > Syrphidae > Cheilosia > Cheilosia soror. Next base: position 39,591,472 of record OX443563.1, read on the forward strand.
GTTTTTAAATGCTTTATTTGATATAAATATATTTTTGTTCAATAATGAAAGAATGAATTAAATTTTTGAAAAATAATTTGTCACCCTCATTGTGTATTCTTTAAATTTAATTGTAAGCGTTTCATAACTAAAATATCAGAAAAACACACAAATGAACGGTAAATTGTTCTGAAAAATAATTGACATGCAGGCGCATTGTCAAACTGGAACATTTTTCGTTGAAAAAAGTCTAAGTTCACTATATCGAGATTTTCAAAGCTCACTATTTAGAGTAGTCTGTGTAAAATGTTGGTGGTTCACTATATTGGATAGTTCACTATACAGAGGTTCACTATATCGAGTGTCTACTGTATTCAAAAAATCAGCATCCACCTGTTGCTGTTCCAAAATCCATTCAACGAACTCTCTTCGCGCTGCATGGTCGAGTCAATTGAACTTTGTAAACATGAAGTTTTAAGTCTTTCGTGATAATTCGATTTAGAGAGCTTCTCGAAATCCCCAATTCTTGACTACGGTGCCGAATTGATATTCCTGGGCTGTCAGCAATACTCTCACGAACTGCTTCGATGTTTTCTGTTGAACGGCAGTTGTTGTGACAGGATACCCAGAGTATTTCAGATCACTATAATTGATCCAGTTTCCCTGAATTTTTCAATTGTTCTCTTCACAGTTGATGCTTTTAATAAATCACTATGACGGCCATATTTTGTTCGAAATTTGCGGACTGTAGCAGGACAAACCTTCATTATTTTTAAAATATTGCTCAACAATGAAAATGCGTTGTTCTTTCGAATAGCGCAGATAGGGAGGACTGGCAAAAGAACGAGGTTTCGAATGAAATGAAATTTCGATTTATACGGATGGTTTCCAAAACTATAAGGAGGGTACAGGGTCAGGTATGTACTCCAGGGATATAGACCTACAAGTGTCATTAAGACTTCCGGATATATGCAGTGTGTTCCAGGCAGAGGTTCTGGCCGTGCTCAAAGCCGCGGATCTACTTGATATGGGATCAATATCCAACAAGAATATCGCTATCTACATTGATAGTCAGGCTGCGCTAAAGGCATCATTAAATCTGGCCTAGTCAGGAGCTGCCGCACAATGCTCAGAGCATTATGCGCGCAGAACCAAGTCAGATTGTGTTGGGTACCCGGACACTGTGATAATGAGGGTAACGGAAGGGCTGATGTTCTGGCGAAAACCGGAGCAGAGCTTCCACCTAATGAAACAATTGAGGGCATTAGACCACCAATAGCCGTGGCCAAGAGATTTATTCTCGAGAATATTAAAAACAGGACAGATCAGAGATGGTTGAATATAGTAGGGCGCAGGGTCTCTAAGGCTCTGTGGCCTAAGCTAGATCGGAAAAAATCTGTAGAATTACTAAGGCTCAGTAGATCAAGGCTGCGAATGGTAATAGGGATACTCTCCGGGCACTGTCTTCTAAGGAGGCACGCTATGAGATTAGGTCTAATAGATACAGACATATGCAGGTATTGCGAAGACTTGCATGTCACAGAGGACATAACTCATCTCCTCTGTGAATGTCAAGCTATTGCTCGGTATAGGAGGTAATTCCTCGGTAGGTACTTCTTCGACAATTTGGAGGAGGTTGGCCTCGCAAACAAAACTGAAACAATTTTCAGATTCTGTAGGGAAATTAATTGCTTGGGCGAAGTGGTTTAGGTTATTTGACCGTTAAGGTTCCCCAGGGATGGCGATGGGACCAATATGGTGCCTAGTCCAATGTGATGAACTCACACCCTATTCAACCTAACCTAACCTAACCTTCGAGTAGCGCTCCATTTTTACTAACCCCAAACTGTCAGCTGTCACATTGTTATCTTTTCTTTGCGTTGGCATCACTGTATACTATTAAATGGCGCAAATTCAAATTTTGCGTAAATTATGGGACACCCTTATAAAATACAAATGGCGATAGAAGACTTGAAAGAAAAATTCGAAGATGAATGTTGGTATATTGTTGTAGGTTTATTTCGTTTCGCAAAAATTAAAACCAGCAAATAATTTTATTCCACCCACTATTTAGTGTACATAATCGGATATCGTCTAGTGTAGATCCACAGGCTGTTAATGTGGTATGTACATATTCATTTCTTTTCACCGCAAGTGCTTTATTTTCTGAAAAAATTGTTTTTGTTTTTATTGTTAAGTTACCAGATGCCAAGTTCATGGTTATATTCGTTAACTTTGTGCAAACCTGTTCGACGTTTGTGTCTCGTTTGGTTGGCGTCAATCCGTTTGTTTCTGCGATGTACCTACAGATAAAGATACAGGTACCAGCATTCAGCAATACTAGAATTATTCTTATTTTTGACTTATTACAACAGATTAGCATTTGTTTAATTTGATTGTCTTTTGACCGTAACATATTTAAAATGATTGGCATTACCATTATACCAGCTATAAAATAAGTCCTAAAATGACACTATTCATCCTAAGCTGTGTTCTGAAATTTATTTCAACTTTTGGTTCCTGTTGATTTATCAAAACAAGTACCTCTCTTAGTACCTACTCCAGTTTTATATCAAGTGCTGGCCTTGAAGGCATTCTCGATAAAAGCCCGTCCCCATGGAGTTAACTTTGTTTTAAAAAGTTATAGGTATGTCTACACATTGCAATCAATACGTCCAGTGGAGGCTGGAAACTTGCGGGCGTGCATTTTTTCTTGACATCAGTTTGTAGGTATCAGATTTTATTTCCTGTTACTTTTTTTTATACCGACACTGAGATGGGACACTTAGGGTTAAGGACGTACATCAGAACAAAATCATTGAATATGCAAAGCAATGTGTAGAATTTTACATGTTTTCTAGTTAATATTAGGTATTTGTCTATTTATTTGTTTCGTTTTTGACGCAATATTTTCCTATTGTTTGCCTGGTGGAAAGCTAAATGTCTTGAAAATATCTTTATCGTCTCAAATGGCATGATATTTTTAGAAGTTTAAGTTAAAAGAAAACCAATTTAAGTTTTCTTCAAGCACTCAATGGGTTGGAATCTGGGACCAAGATAAACGAGTGCATAATTCTAAAGTGAAGGTCATCTCCAGAACGGATGTTTAATAGAGGGTTCTCTGCATCTTAGTTGAGACCTATTTAAATAGGTGGAGAAGTTTAGATAACTCTGGATCGGGATCTTATTTAAGAGCGATTGAAGGAGAAATTGTTAGTTTTCCTATAGGATTGGTCAAGCTATATTAATTTCGAGGCTAGGTGAATCCATTATCAAGAGACCCGAGCTTGGTGTCAATCGGTCTCTACTTCGGTGTATGTTCTGATCAATATATGATTACGGTTACATGCTGCCGAAATAAGATGTCTTTGTTGTATTGTGGCGTGACTTGCCAATTACCCTGATGAAATGTTGTATGCTTCAGTGGTTTGGTTCAGGAGAACCGTCACAAGACACTAGGCACCTTAGAGGGCCCATTGAGATCCCTGGGAAAACCATCATTTAGTAGATGGAGAAACCTTCGCTATACGCACTTTCCCAAAGGCATTTTATTTCCCTACAGAATTTAAAAATCTTCAATCTTCCCAAAACTTTTTACCGCGTATCTACGTGCTATGCCATGACATTCGCGCAGTATCTATATGTGTAATGCCTTTATCAACACCTGGGTTAGTTTAGTTTGTATAGGGTGTGAGTTCATCCCAGTGAGTTAAGCACCATATTGGGCCCATCGTCATTCCTGGGGAACCTTCATGGCCAAAACCTTAACCAATTCGCCCAAGCATTTAATTTTTCTACAGAACCTATAAACGTTTTCAATATCTGTTAAACCTAATCTCCTATTGTGCTAAGAAGGAAGTGCCCAGAGATCTGCTGAGTTTTAACAGTTCTACAGATTTTTTTCCGATCTAACTTAGGCCACAAGCATTTGAGACCATGTGGCCTTCGATATTTGACAATCATATGCCTTGCCTGCCCTATTTTTAGTTTTTTCGAATATAATTTTCCTGGCCACTTCCATTGGTGGTCTTATGCTCTATTTTCAATTTGTGGAAGCTTTGCTTCGGTTTTGGCCAGAACGTCGGGCATTTCGTTACACTCAATATTACAGTGTCCCTGTCCGGGTACCCAACACAATCTGACACCTATAATATTACAGAATCTACACAGATCTGCGTCTGAAATCCTTGGCATGATTTCTAAGAAGACTGCCAGACAGGATTCCTATTGTTGCTCTCAGGTTTGCCGTTCTATGTTTAAGAATTTCCTTAGTTCGTTTGTGAAACGTTTCCGGCCACAGACAATTAGACACGCAGTGGCCGGCTATGTTGGCCCATTTTCGGCCTGCTTGTTCTAGTATGTTTCTCCTTTTTTGCAAATTCGTCGTCTCTCGCCCCTAATGAGGATTTCACTCCATGAGGATTTCTATCGGCGGCACATCGTTAAAGGGAAAATGCTAAAAAGCCAGATTTGTCAAAACCTTCAAACTCAGCCTGAACTGGCTCGGCGTCCTCAAATCCAAAGTATTCATATCGGATTAGAGTTTTAATCAGATTGATCGAGTTATAAGATAATAATCAGTCATGATTTATTGTTTAAGGCACTGAAACGAGCTGTTAACTTTGATTATCTTGAAATCTATCGATGACTGTGTCCATTTTATTTTGCCAGTTTTGAAAAAAAAAAAAAAAATGTAAGTGCACGACATAAAGCAGGCCATTCACGTTGAGATGGTCGTACGGACTATATAAGGTCCATTGAAAATTTCTAGAAATCTTGTAAAACGATCGAAGGTCTCTGTGACCATCTTAACGTGAATGTCCACGTCCGTTCGACCAACTAAAGAGGTATTAAATTAACCACTGACTCACTGCGTATACACAATCAGTCGCCCTTATCACAAATTATTAATGTTGTTCCGATTGTGCATTTGAGATTTCGATGCCAGATTTTAGATTGCTGCTGCCCAATAGGCCATGTAAACTGGATTGGTTTAGTTTATGTCGGTTTATTTCATACTTGCTTTTGCCCGTGCCTTCGCTCGCGGAGTTCTCAGAATTTGGACACAGAGATTCCTTCACAGTCAGTTAGTTGCCTCTTTTATATTTATTTACCGCACAGGAAACCTATCTAAAGCAATTAGTATCTCTGAAAAATATGTTTAACTCTCTATTGGAGAAAACAGTTCAAAAATTATATGATCAATATTTGTGGTGAAGCGCTGGCATCTCGACACAGATCATACTATGACAGACTGAGCCACTATCATATTAATACACCGATATGATGAGCACCATCTTTAGACTAAGGGGGAACTCTTACTCTGCAACATACTGCGCAACGTATGCAACCAGAAAGATCGTGAGGATGTGTAGTGTATCTACCACTTTCTAGCAGTATCACCTCATTCTTACAGAATTCCGCTTGAATATCTTTGGAGTACGTACGCTGGAGTTAGATGAAGCGATAAGAATACTCAATTGCGACAGAGGTTAGGACGCACTACAAAGTTTTAAATTGATATGACGTACGGTTAGATAGATAGATAATTTATTTCGTTTAGAATTTGCAACCTGTTATAGCACAATTTACAAAATTAATACAGAGATATGACAAATTTATGTCTTTCTACTGGAAAATGTTTACAAATAATTTTAAGTAGGTAATTTTAAGTAAGTAGGTTGTTTTGAAAAAAACAACGACCAAAAGCCTCAAATTTAAAAAAAAAAAAACAAAATTATAATAATTTAAAAGTAAATAAAGAAATAATAAAATAAAAAAAAATATTAATAAATAAAATAAAAAATAAATAATTTAATGAATAAATAAATAAAATAAATAAATAAACAAATAAATAAATTAACAAATAAGTAAATAAATAAGTTAACAAATAAATAAGCAAAAAATAACAATTTTATAAAAAAAAAACAGGAACAGAACGATAATATAATTAAACAAATAAACGCCTATGATTACAAATTAAAAGTGAACATTTGAGTAAATAAGTAGTAATAAATAACAGATAAATAAATTTACAAACAGTAGTATTAAAATAATAAACATACAAGAAAATTAACAAAAAGATTAACATCGCGTTAGTTAATATAAGTTAAGGGTATGATATTCAATATTTAATTGATTAATAAGAGGATTATCGGGGATATCACATCTGATTTTAAATTTGTCAATCAGTTTGTTTATTCTGAAGGAGATCATCTCAACACCGGCTCTTGCATGTAGATCTATCGTAGAGTGATCCCAGGGAAGATTAAGCTTAATTTTTAATAATTTGTTCTGTGCGATTTGTAACTTTTTTATATGACAACCAGCACAATGTCCCCAAACCTGACAGCCGTACAGTAAAATAGCTTGAAAAATTGTTTTGTGAATTAAAATTTTGTTTTCATTCGAAAGCAATGATTTCCGATTTATAAATGGATATAACAATCTTATGCCAAATATTTATTTTGTTAAGTGTTTGCGAGGTATGTTCTTTAAATGTGAGTTTTGAGTCAAGATGTATTCCCAAGTATTTTATAGAAGGCCTCCACGTTATTGAATAACCATCGACAAGTAATTGATTAGCTGGAAGAAAACAAGGTTTTCTTTTTCGTGTGATAAAGATAGCTTGTGTTTTTTCAGCATTTAGTTTTATTTTCCACCTTGTGTAATAGTTTTGCAGTGTCTCAATCGCATTTTTAAGATTCGTCTCGATATTGAGACTGAACTCATGCGATGAAACTATTGCCGTGTCATCGGCGTATATTGCTGCTTCACATTGCAAGAGGATCGGAAAATCTGATGTGTACAGATTGTAAAGAACTGGTCCAAGGACCGAGCCTTGGGGCACACCTGCATGAAAATTAGTTACATTTGATGCACTACCATTCACATGCACTCTAAAACGACGATTTGAGACAAAACTTTGGATAACTTTACAGAGGAACGGAGAAAAATGTAGGGTTATCATTTTATATATAAGTCCACTTTGCTACACTGAATAAAAAGCTGTTTCTATATCTAGTAGGATCATACCAGTTGATCTTCCTATTGCACGGTTTGCTCGAACAATATTGCACAATCTTAAGACTTGGTGGGAGGTACCATGACCACGCCTGAAACCAAACTGTTCATCGGGATACAATTTGTGAGTTAAGAAAAGGCCCTGTAATGACCAGTGATCGGCAGCAACTAGATGTGCTCAGCTCCACTGCAGAAATGCAGATCTAGCTCTTTTATAGAGAGACAACAGATGTTACTCTTTGGCACGTAATGGACTTGGGTGATCTAAGCATATGTCACTAGAAGCCCCAAGCAAAATTTTGAAAATCGGAAAAATCAATTATTTTTATATCTTATAATAGAGTACACAAACCGAGTTTGAAGTCAATCGGATGAAAAATAAAAATTTTCCCATACAAACGTTGACACCCTTTTACCCCTTTAGGGGTAGAATTTCAAAATATTCTTTCTTATTCCTTGTATAGGTAGATACATCATAAAGGGTACCTCTGTGCAAAATTTCAGCTTTCTAGAGCAAAGGGTTTATGCTGGGCGTTGATGATAAATAAGTGGTAAAGTTCATTTATATATTGATATTTTTTTCAGCCTCTCACATTAAATAAAAGTTAGGTAGGTATATAAAGTCTTTGTTAAAAGTCTCGAACATGAGATCAATTAAATTGATGATAGAGGCAATAAGAGCATCCTTGCCGGTTAATATGAGGTCATACATAGGGGTTTTAAGAAACTATGTTTCCTTGAAAAGGGTAGGTACAATATTTTTGATGTCAGATATAACTATAGATGTTTCATATTATGATGCAGCCTACGTTCAGTTTTTTGGTTTAATTTGGCAGTAATGGTAGTTACTTTGAAAAATTAGCAACTGGTACTACATGGTACCCATCGATTTACTGCAAAATCACCATAAATACTAACTGCCCCTTTCCTAGTACTATCTAACTTTTCCAAGGCATTTGAATAAAAAAGATCCCATCCACAAAACAGCAAAATTTTCAACGAAAAAAAAATTAACTTACCCAAAAATTTTTAATAGTGAATAATTAAGACGTTAAATAAAAAATTTATAAAAATAGTTTAACAAAAACGAAATCTCTTCTTTTATTTTCAGATACCTTCAATAGTGGCATTTCTAATGATAGATTAGAAACGAATTTATTTGAAATAAACGTCACAGAAGCATAGTCGGATCGGAGATTTAAAACAAATGTGGATAGTCTGATTTGATTGTAAATGTAAATACCGCCGACTATTGAAATAAATATTTTTTAATATTAGAACATTTTTTCGTTTTGTAATTTGCTGAAAATTTTAAACTTCCAAACGCATTTGTAGCACACAGGCCACTTAAATGTTTAATAAGATAAAGTGACCGAACCGAAATAAGTAGGTATAAAGACAATCATTCTCAAACTGTTCAATTTGATGTAGCGACTGAATTGCTCACATTATCTACGCTAACCTAATGTTTACCCAAAAATTGGGTAAATCAATTCTCTCTTCAATTGGAAAAATAATGCACGGTTACCTAGAATAGCAGTTAAGAAACAGATTAAATTGTCATTATTTAGAGAAGTGGTGTAAAAAAGGCGAAATAATTATAAAGACACTGTGTCTTAAACTGTTATCTTAAAGTATTAAGGTTTTTTGCAATTTTTTTTATTTAAAGCGTGCGTGAATCTTAATTTAGCCATGCCACACGGAACCCATTTGACCACGAAAGAAAAGGCAATAATCAGAACTCACAAAGAGCACGGCCTATCAAATCGGTCAATTGCTACCAAGATAGAACGATCCCCTACCGTTGAGTAATTTTTCTAAGTTGGGTCAAAATTATGGCTCTGTTTGAAGGTCCGGTCGACCAAGCCTTCTTAGCGCCCTTGAAAAGAAACGTATTTCACATGAAGCCAGGCGAAACAAGCTGAATGCTGGTAGGATAAGGCGCAAGTTGGATCTTCCAGTAGGCGTAAGAAGAGTGCAGCAAGTGTTGAAGGGAAATCCCAACCTTCGATACACAAAAATGCTAAAAAAAAAAGCCGCTACTGCAGCAGCATAAGACTAAGAGGTTCGCCAGTACCCAATGGCATGGGCAATCGAGTGGGAATCCGTTTTTTTTTTATAAAAAAAAAATTTAATTTAATTAGTTTCAGCTGTTATTTGCGTGATTTGCGAGACTAAAAAGCTGTTAAAATGAGTCGGCACTGTGGAGGCAGAAGCGTGCGTTTTGATTCCATGGAAAAATCCCTTTGATGTGGGTACCACCCACAATGAATGGTATAAAATACAGTGATATGCTGGAATATGTCCTAGATGAATTTGGAGAAATTCCGGTGTTGGAAAACTTTATTTTTAAGCAAGACAATGCTCCCATTCACACGGCAAGAACAGTCCGCGAATGGTTTGAAGTCAGCGGGACAAGGTGTTTACCGTGGCCATCATCATGTAGTCCCGACCTTAACCCAATCGAAAACAGGTGGGGGATCATGGTTAGAAAAATTTATTCGAATGTGGAAGAGCTTAAAACACAAATATTCGAGGTATGGAACGAGCTCAATGATGAAGTTCTGCATTACTTGATAAATTCTATGCCGAATAGAACTTTTGAAGTTATTGAGAACCGAGGCAGCTGTACGAAGTACTGAGTTACAGTTTGATGGGTAAAACTAAAAATTTCGTCGTTTTAATGCTTAAAATGCTTTCTGTCTTTATACTTATTTCGTAGGAAAAAATAATGTTTATCGAGCTCATTAAGGAGGAACCTAAAAAACAATCCTTGGTGTTCGAAAAAAAGTTTTTTATTGATGGATTATAAAATTGAATAAGGTAGGTATACATTTTTTTCCTTTAGGATATACTCTTAAAATGTCCTCACTTCGTAGTACCTACATTATATTCAAATCAAACAATGGAGCCGCCCGCGTCTTTATACTTATTTCGGTCTCTGTATTTAATGCTTATACCTACTCCACAAACTGTATTCATTTCTTGAATTTATTTTTGCCTTAAAAAATTGTTAGTATACTAGTAGTTCTGTTTAATGTCCCGCCTATGAATCTGGAATCTCAAGAATTGAAACAGTTTTTTTTTTTTAGACATTACCTTGGGACCCCGAAAAACATCTTCCCCCCTACATAAATCGTTTAAACTTAAAGCGACTAAATATTCAAGCATTAGAAAAACGAACATTTCAACCTCACAAAATTCAATTTAAAAAAAAATGTTAAAAGAAATGTAAAACCATGTTGCTGGTGGCATAGGAGTGGTGTGGTATAATAATAAGTTCTTAAAATGTCGTCCTATGTTGAATTTTGGTCGTCTCGCTTCGCCACCTAGCGATCAGACACTACAGGACTTGACTGGCTCAGCAACGTGCTCACTTCCGCCCAAAACAGGCAATTCAGTCCTGTCCCCTCACCAAGTGAGGGAGGGCAAGAAACTACCGGGAGCAAGCAACTAGGTTTGCTGCACGCCTGCCACGCCAGCATCCTTCAACAGAAGACCCCCTTGCTCATTACTACCGATTACCTGCCTACGAAAACTTTGAAAAAGCTTCACCCATGAAATACCGGATAGGAACCAATGGGATTGACAAAATGTCTTACACGACAAATTACTGTCAATATTCACTGACGGTTCCAAGGCACTGGAGGGAGTTGGCGCCGGAGTCTTTTCGGAAAAAACTCAATCTAAGCCTCTCCTTCTGTCTTCCTGAACAGTGCAGTATCTTCCAAGCCGAAATTAAAGCTATTCGTCAAGCGTGGCTGTCGATTATTTCGGTGTCACAAAGGGATATCGTCATATACAATACATTGATAGTCAAGATGCAATGAAATCCCTAATATCCAGCGAAATAAAATCTAAGGCGGTGGAAGATTGCCGCGCGTATCTCTCTTGACGAGATAGCTGGACAATACATTCTCACCCGCTTCTGGATTCCTCGTCACGGTAACATCCATGGAACACTGTATAGCAGACGAACTAGCAAGCAACTCTGGCGTGCGGATAGTATAAATCTGCACAACGTGTATGCACCACTTTCCTACGCTAAACAATAATAATTCACGTGGATATGGACACAAAAATATTCAAGGTGCTTCTTCGACTTAAAAGGTCCAGCATCTCGAAAGTCGTTAATGTCATCTCCGAGCACTGCATATTAAACAAAAACGCTCAACGGAATGGCTCGGTTTCCCACACATGGACTTCTGCAGAAGCTGCAGAGAAGAGGACGAGGATGAGTCCATCACTCACTTTCTTTGCAGTTGCCCTGCCCCTTTATAACCGGCAGCAATTGGTTTACATGAGTAGGCAGTAAAGGCTCCCCAAATCCCCAGTGGTATGCACAATGGCCCGACTAACTTTAAACTAACTAACTAACTAATCCGTTACGATTCTCGAATGAAATGTTATTTTCAACTCGTACACATTGTAGTTCGTTTTGGCTATGGTTGGCTATTTCGGAAATGGGAATTCAACAAAAACAAGAGAAGAATGTGCAAGGCTTCCGCCGCCGATCCAATAGAAAAGTACAGTACAGGTTTTAAAAAATTTAAAAAACTATTACCCTATTACTATAGGTAGTGTCAGCACTGATGACTTCCCAAGGCCTTCAAACTGCGCAATTTTGAAGCCTCTGTGTTGCACGGTTTGTGCATATGATAATCCGTAATTCCAGTTCTCGAACCAGTGTTACAATACTATGTTTTTTTAAACCAGTGAAATACCAGGTTCCGAACTTTACCAAAAGTATAATGAACCATAACCTAATCACTGACAGCAAACTTTATTTGATTTGCCTTTTCTATAATCAGTAGATGGGTGAATGAAGTTCATTCGAAGCAGATGTAGGTAAGTGTAGGTTGGGTTAAGTTAGTAGTCAGGTGGGTATACGTTTATACATGATTGTGTTCAATGCCACTTGTACAATTCCATAATGAAAACAAAAAAACAGTCCGACGGCGGTTACTTTGGACTAGAGCGATAGCAACGATTATATACTTGTAATTCGTTTGTGAATGATTTTACTACTATTAGCAGAACAACGAGTGCGGCAATTATATTTCGACAATGCCTTCGGAACATCGTACATATAGATAGATAGGTTACCCGTAGAATCGTATTAATTCGTTTTCCCCTTGAGGTTGCGTAATTTGTTCACAGGTGGTGAGTTTGAGTTTCCATGAGTCAACCATTGACGAAGCGTGAAGTGCGAGAGGCAGTACAGACACAGAGCCACAGGCACATTAGGTTAGAGCTGCTGCTGCATCCATCCCAAGCTAGATTTGTTGTTGCTTGGTGATGGTGATGACGGTGAGGTTGGTTCGTGCCCAGTCCCAGTGCCAGTGGTTTACCTTGTTTTGGTTAGGTACTCTACTCGGCTAGCTAAATTTGTAGGGCACGGTGGGGCGTGCGCGGCACATCGAAAAACCTATAATGCAAAAGAACTAAGAAGTGTCTATTGTTCACATTTTTTTAATGCTACGACTGTAGTGGTTTTGTTTGTAGGTATGCACTTCAGACTCGGGTCTGGTGCCACAAACAAAGTAAAAAGTGCACGCTAGCTTGTTAGGTTCTGTTGGCCGATAAATTATTTTCAGATTACATTGGACGGGCGTTCTTCAACTTTTAACTGCCGTCGCGTCGTCGGTTGTTGTTGTCGTGGTCGTGGGTGCCAATTGCCAACTGCCAAAGCTAATGGAGGAAATATACAATCAAACGCGATAAGTGAAAACAAAGCCATGCCAATATCTCGTGAGCTTGTATCGCGCCAACATTGATAATGGATATTAAAATTGTGTAGGTGCCTATTTTGAAAATTTTTAAAATCAGTTAGTGTGATCAGCAAAGTGACGCAGGACTATAGTGCTTCGTTTCCGCCGCTGCTGGTACGTTTCGTGGTGCGATAATGTTTTGAGTTGTGCGTGCGTATCGAAGGAAATCAAGTGAAATACAATTTTAAGCAAAACAAGGCGCTAACTATGGAAGATGAAGGTTTCAGGACTTTGTTCAGGAGCATATCACAAGTTATGTACTCAAAGGGATCGTCTGGAGACGGCGGTAGTATTTTTGTAAGTAATTTTGTAATTTAAACTGTATTCAGTGACGCAAAACGGCAAATGTGCTATAGGCGCATACTTGAGTCGAATTAACTGATAGTAATAGACGCTTAATACTTTTCAAAAAGGGGGATGTCCACAAAAAGGCGGTGGTTTGGGGGTGGCAGTGTTGACACACATTCATCTGGTGCATATTTGTCAATACATACATACATAGATACCTACTTGGTACCAATTGTCACCAACAAAAAAAATTCACTATTGAAATTGCATTAAAAATAGTGTAGGTATGAGTGTATGACGTCAATTCAGTGCAATAAAGACGCAGTGATAACTTCTGGCTTCTGGCACGGAGTAGTGTGTGTTGTGTGGGGATATAGGAATAGGTACCTTTTTTTTTTTTTTTTTTTTTTTTTTGGTTGCGCCAATGGATGTGGTAATCTTCTAAAGATGCGGTAGCCCGTGCTACCAACATGCACGATTCGCAAACCCGAATAATCGATGCCAGGAGTGCGCCTGACGTACTAATCCACACCCTATCTCCTTCAACCACTCTCCCCGCGGGACTGCCGTTAGGTATTACTTCGCGGGGCTGATTAGCAACTCATGCTAAATCCTCCGGGTCCGCCATTTCGGCCCTTCTAAGTCTTTCAAGTCTCCTTAGTTCTTCGTGTACACTCGTTATAAAGGAGCATACCTCCAGCCAGTCATCTTCTGACCTTAACATATGGCTTATTAGACTTTGAGGGTTTGGTAAGTTCGCTCTTCCCCCTGCAAAGCGCCTACAATGGAACATTGCGTGCTCCGTATCTTCTTCTTCGTCTGGGCATTCGGGACAGAAAGGCGAGCTATCGTGACCAAATCTGTGAAGGTATTTCCGATAGCCGCCGTGCCCCGATAAGAACTGCGTAAGGTGGTAGTTGCAGTCCCCGTTTGTTCTTTTTGTCCAGACCTCGATAGTGGGGATCAGTTTGTGGGTCCATCTGCCTTTTGCCGTGTTATCCCACCTGGCTTGCCATAGTGCCATCGATGTTTCCCTCTCTTCTAGTTTGACCCTTCCATTAGGGACCTCTTGCCGGTTGGCTGTTTGCCTAAGGTAAATCCTTTGCATCTCGCTGGCAAGAATGTCGATGGGGATCATTCCCGATATAACGCAGGCTGCTTCATCCGAGATTGTTCGAAATCCCCTTATTGTTCGTATTATGCATAGCCTGTATGCTGACGAGAGCTTTCTCCTGGTTTCGTTTGTTTTTAGAGCCCCCGCCCAGACCGGTGCAGCGTATAGAAGTATTGAACTGACCACTCTGGATAGTAGAATCCTTATTATATATCCAGGTCCACCGATGTTTGGCAGCATTCGGGAAAGAGCTGCTTGCATTTGTGAGGCCTTCCTGCCGGCATACTGGATGTGTGTTTTAAAGTTTAGCCTGTTGTCGAGCATTACTCCTAGGTACATAAGAGACTCCTTAGACCTGATGGTTTGATTCCCAACCCGGAAATTTGCAAATTCCACAGACTTTCGGCTGGTTATCAAGACAGCCTCAGTCTTGTGGTCAGCTAGTTCTAAGCCGGCGGATTCCAGCCATTTTTTGATTTTGGCAACTGCTTCATCCGTAACGGACTCTATCTCGTGGATGTGTTTGGCCACCGTTACTACGGCGATATCGTCAGCAAAACCGATCACCTTAACCCCTTGAGGCAGCGTTAGTTGCAGGACCCCGTCATACATTATATTCCACAATAGAGGTCCAAGAACGGAGCCTTGTGGTACTCCCGCGGTGACTTTGTAGTACTTAACTCCATTATCAGTCTGATACCTTAACTTTCTATCGGTAAAGTAATTTGCAATTATGTTCCGCAGGTACACCGGAGCTTCCATTTTGGCCAGCGACCTCCTAATGCATGACCAGTTCGCCGAGTTAAAGGCATTTTTAACGTCCAGCGTCACAACCGCGCAGTATTCCTTTGTCTCGCCTCTCCACTTTTTCCCAGTATTGCTTCAGCTGCTGTGTCTACTACCGCCTTTATGGAATCGACGGTAGAACGCGATTTTCTGAATCCATACTGGTAATAAAGGAATAGGTACCTATGCCTACTTATCTGAATTGGTTATGGGTCGTCTTATCTCAACTTGTAATTGCACTAGTTATTACAAAATGGATTATTGATACGGGCACATGCCTCTAAGACGATAATAAAAGAAGGTATAGACACTAGACACAGTTAAATTATACTGTTTGAGTCAAAATAAAAACTACTATATAGCTGATTGTACCTATACCTACCAACTTTGCAGGGTTTTAAAAATGTTTGTAGTCCATGAAAATTCGTCATATCTTTCTCTTTTAGGTTAAGATTATCTGCAATTTATTTAAATTCCTTGACTTTTGATGGCGCTTTGATCCGGGGGACCTGGGCCTCTATCAACATGACGCACCAGCCATTTGATCCGTCGCTAGGTTAGGTTAGGTTTGCTTTGTTGACTGGGGAGGAGTGCCACACTCAGACTAATACTGACTGACCCATTGTGATATCTGACGGGGAAAGTGGTTGTCCCTTAGACCCTTACCCATTAAAACCACAAACTAATAAGAACTAGACCGCCGACTTTCCGTGCACCTACCCGATCCTCGCCGGAAAAAATTACCCTGTCTGTGAATACGTGTAAATGTCAAAATGAATGGCGGCAATGATTTTATATGCTATACCAGGGGTTCCCAATCTTTTTCATACTGCGACTCCCTAGAGAGGTTGAAATATTTTTGCGACGCCCTTATAAAATCAGAGATATATACATATTCACTATAGGGTTTTTTTAATAAGGACGGGTAAACGTTGAAATATCGTCGTCCTTTATTTATGGCAATTTTGCTCGTTGACATACCCGCATTCATCCAAAAATGCGCCCCGTAGGTAAAGATGATTTTTTGGCCAAAATTGAGGTTCTCTTCCAAACGCCCCGAAGCCAAGTCAGCGAAACGGCATTGTCTATGTTCATTAACTTTGAGCTCATGGATTAGCTGGATCTTGTACTGGCGTAAGCCCAACTTCCAATGCGAAATTCGCCAAGTTGGAATCTGCACAAGGCCGATATCTTATGCACGTCGAATTGACTGCCTCGAGTTCTCCTACACACTCTCATGGACCACGGCAATATTCCCGACGAATCTGACCGGCAACGACCAATACCAATTGAAAAACCCTTATTAAATGTTAAGTGCCAGGTAAATACGAGTGACAGCCACGACACGAAGCAAGTCTGACAGAAAATACGCGAAACACAAACGCGCCTATTGGATTTCGCTTCGACCATGCTCTTAGTATTCGTAAAGAGAAACGTAATGATTTTCCTTCGTTCGGAGTCTTATAGCAGTGAAAAAATAAAACTTGCGACGCCCTTAGAATAGCGCCACGACGCCCCAGGGCGTAGGTCTTGGAAGAAGTGTCTCCGTAGCAATTTATATACCTGGGGTACTGGAGTTCTAGGAATTTCATAAAAATAGAAATCTATTGTAAAATCACAACTGGATAATTCTCAAATTTCTGTTTTATAGATAACTATAGGTGTACCCGCCCGGCATTGCCCGTGCACATGAATTGTATTGCTTATACCCTATTCACACCAAGCCGAAAACTGGGTTTTCGCGAAAACAGTCGAAAACTTCCTCGAAAACAGAAGTTTTCCCATACATATTGCAGTTTTCAAAACGAGTTGTTTAACGTAATTTTCCATGAATACACCACGAAAACGAGTACAATCGTTGGGTTGTTGAAGCAGACACAACTTTGCAACATTCAGCTAGCTCAGCAAAACTGCTGACATGATGTGAGAGACTGAGTAAGAGCCTCAGTGCTGTCGTTTCTTCTAGCATTGTATATAGAGACTATAGTACTATCACTTCGCATTTATGCACTAGCGCCACCAACCACCTCTGAGACCAACTACTCACATCGAACATGGTAGTTGTATTGGATTATTTGAAACAAATTTACTGATGCCTTCTTCTTTTCTTATTCGTCTCATTGACAACATGCAGATGAAAGAGAAAGAACAATTATTATTTTTGTTGTCTTTTATTCTCCAGTAGTAAGGCTAAGGAGTGGAAGTAAGTGGGTACTTTTCGCAGGTAGTTAGTGGTGGTGGTGTGTAGGTTAGGCGAAGTGTACTTTTAGCATTTATGAGAATAGCAATATGAAAAGAAGGAATATGAGATGAAAGATCGGATCGATTTATACTTGTCGCATATAGTGGTGGTGTGTGGGGACGGAAGAGTACTTTTAGCATGATGATGAGTGTGGTGCTGTTGAGTGATGCCGATTGGAATTGATATTTAAGAGGATAACAATGTGGAAAGGAGAAATATGAAATCATAGATCGGATTTTTAACAATACATATTTTGTATTTCTTGGATTTATGGGTAGCATTGGTGCCATGATCGTGGCTTTTGGACTTAGGTCTCAAGGGTAGGTTATGATGATTTGAAAATTATTATGGGGTGGGTGAGCATGTGAGGTGCACTAGTGGGGAAGTTTGGTTGGATCTTAGCAAATAAAATTACGTACCTACCCAGATCGATCTAAATTTTCAATTTTCTCATATTGTATGTAGGTAGTGTGTGAATGATATTGTTTTAAGTACAAATTTTTAGATCAATTAATTATGATAGGTATTAAGATGATAGTAGGTACAGCTCATAAACTGAGTCTCGCAATTCTGTCTGTCTGTTTGTCTGCGTGGTGGTAGGTAGGTAGCTGTATTCTTAACGACAGGACGGATTCTTTTGTACCTTTAGCAGTTTGTTTCAAACTGTGCATAAGTATAGGTATGCGATTTGTAGGCTGACAGTTTGAGTTAATTTGTTTATTTTAAACCCAAAATTAACCTTGTGTATTTAGATACAATTATTTTAGGAGCAGCTATACGCAGGTCGCAGTGCTACGCTGAATGCTATTGCAGCAATCATTCAAATCATCCCTAGGTATATAAATTTAAAATATGGATTATTGTAGTATGTACCTAGGTATAATATGGATTATTGTAGTATGAAGGAAATTGATGAATATGTATTTAGAAACTTGCAGTTCAGATTAGAAGATTCTTGCTATGCAATTAAGTAAGCTATTGTTTGTTTTAAATAAGTAAGTCATCAACGCACAGCCCAAAACGGATAATATAAGCCCGTTTTCTAACCATTGATCAACGATCACATGAAAGTGCTCACGATTATCTCCAGACCAGAAATGACAGCATCAGGCGGGTAACCCCAAATAACACAAGCAAGACCATCACGGGACTGCTAGTAATCTGCTTTTTATATTCCTTTTATAACTCGAGTTTGGCTACACCGAATTTGATGATTCTTTTTTGTCTATAAAGGTATATTCTTCTGTAGCAGGTTTGTATGTAAAAAAAATTGGACAAAGGGGCGTGGCACCGTCCATTTAAAAATAGTGGTATATGAACTCACATTTTGATAAAATGATAAAATCTTTGTACGAAGGCTATTCTGTGAAGTATGGTCAAAATTGGACAAAGGGATATTGGCTCTATTCTTCGACAATCACGGGAGCCAAAGTTTGTAAAATTTGTAACATTGGTATGCATTGTCCTGATAGACAAAAATACTATCTATGCAATACGATTCCTGGAAAACCCAAAAATGTGTACCATGGAGCATTACAATAAAAATATCACTTATTTAAATGAATTTGGAACTGATATTTTTATTTTTCTATTTTGCACTACGAAGTGCATGATAATCAAACTTAGAATTTCTTCTAAATACATAGTTGTGCCTACACTGTTAGAAAAACATACTTTTATTTAAATAGTTCCGCATAAATCCCCTGAATATGTAGGTACCTATGTACAGATGTATCTACTCTTTAGATTTAATTCCCTGTATTTGTTTTATCGAAATGATTATGTATTAGTGGTTATGGGAAAGGAACAATAATTGCACTACATTACATATAAAGATAACCGGCTTTGCACGTGTCTAGGAATTGTATCTATACTATTGCACAGATATATTTTTGTCCATCAGCACAATGCATATCAATGTTCCAAATTTAAAAAACTGTTGAAGAATAGCGTTTGAAATTTTTTGTTTGTATTGTCTAATTTTCCACACTTCACAGAAATACCTACCTTTGGGTTTGGTTCGGTGGTTTTTGAGTTTTGCGATCATTAGTGGTGTACTTATACCTATTCCCATAAAAAATGGAAATTCAGGTTTTTTGCAAATTTTCGGCTTTTCATTTGGGGGTTTCCGAATTTTTTTTTACCAAACCCTGATTCAAGACGAACAAAACAAAAAAAAAGGATCATCCAAATCGGTTTAGCACTCTAGCATCTAGCCTTTCTCGAGTTTTGCGAATTTCGAGACTAATGCTCAACAATTATTGATTTTTATATAGAGAGAGATGTAGAATGTAGATACCTATAATAGTTAGCTGCTCGTTTTACCGACATAAAATGCTTCTACATTATAAACCTCATAAAGTAGACACATGCCTATAACATTTTAGAATCAATTAAAAAAAGAATCACATAAATCGGTGCATATTTGACAAAAATATAGGCAAAATAGTGAGAGTCTAACATACATTATTTTATGCCCAATCCTCAAATCTTCTGCAACGACAGGAAGGAAGCCAAATTCAGTTTTTATTCAATTTGTCTTTCCCAACTGATCACCCCTTGCATCGTGCACCCCTCTCCAAACACACAAATCCTCCACCACCAACATCCTATCCTACACAACCATGCTGTTGAATTATATTTGCTCTTGCTCATAACATTGCACTTGCACCTCCTTTCCTCTATTCTCCTCTCCCCGCACTAAGAAAAACCAAACCAGTTGCAGTTCTTTACCCTACCCTGTTGTTACATCACATCAGAAATAATTTTATACCTACTGATGGATGGAAATGGCGATATGAATGAAGAAAGAGAAGAGGCATACCAGTTTGACTTTGTTTTGTTTCTTTTGGTTTTCTCTATACACATTTCCCCAATGCTCGGAGTTGGCTGGCAGTGTACAAACTAAATCAACTGAAGCGCCATCTGGATCGTCGAAGACGCGTAATTCAATGCGATGGGATGAGAGTACTATAGTGTGTATATACAATGCTTCTAGTTTTTTTCATTACAAATGTGGAATCTCTTTTTATCTTTGCATCATAAAGAGCAAATTATTCAGTTTTTCTATAATTTTAGAACGGCAGCACTACCTTTTTGCATATTATGTCAATACGAGCCAAGTTTAGTAACTAAAATAAAAGTCTAGTCGCCACAAACATTTCATAGCTAGTTTCACAGCTAATTAAAACGTCAAACGAAAACGAGTTGGTGTTCGGTGTGAATGCATCTACGAGTTTTCTTAACTTTTTTGACGAAAACTCGGTTTTCGGCTTGGTGTGAATAGGGTATTAGGTCTTAGATAATAATGTTCTTTCGTAAAATGCGAGAAATGAGAATAAATCGATTTGCTAGAGCTTTATTCCTAAACCTAAAATGCAACAATAAGAACAAAAGAAAAACCTCGTATAGGAGGTATACGATTTTGAATATTTTTTTTTGCCACGCCCCTTTGTAATGGACGGTACCACACCACTTTGCCCGATTTTGACCAATCTTCATGCTTTGATTTTTTTTTTATTAATTTTGTGATGTCAGCTTTCGTTTATAACAGAATCGATCACATTTAAAGCAATGATAGTTTGGTTGCACAGTTTTTATCGGGGCTAAGGAAACAGCCCCAATAATTATCCAGGCTAACGAAAGAATTAAATTTGTATGAAATCATTTTTCTAAGCCTACCTATATAGAATAGCCAAAAAACGCACCTAATTTTGAATTGCTGGAAAATAAATGTTTAATAATATGGAAAATAACTTACATAAATGACAAGGTTTTTGGTTTTTATAAACAATTTTACAGTGAATTGTCACAAATTTCCTAAGAATCGTCATGAATTGAATATTCTGACAAATTCGTACTGACAGTTTTTTTTATGGAAAATGTGAAAGAAAAAAATATACAATTTACAGTTTTGTCTGTATTTAATTGACAATTCCGACAGAATTTTCAGTTTCGGTCAAGTATTGGTAGAGAAGTACGATTTAAAATATGTACTAGTCTTCCAAATCCGTCGTCCATAGGCGTCAAACATTCTTATAGTATTTTTCTTATTCGTCGATATGTTGTTTGTGCGAAACTCGTATAGGTACTTGCTATTGCTACCACAATGTTACGTTTCCTCGCAAAATCAATTAAGAACTATCCATTAAAGGATGGGGTGTCGGGTAGATTAAGCTTGCCGACAGTAGTACCATTGAGTTTATATACATAGAAAAATGGTAGTACCAGTAGTACCTTATGCCCTATTTCTTAATTTTGACATTGAAACAACAAAATAGGTAAGATTGCATTCCGTACTTAGAACGCTTTTTAAAGGTCCTCAATTCATTTTATCACTTTCACAAATCAATTTGTGGACCTTTCAACCATGGCAGTGGTGGTCTTTGTCAGTTTATGTTGAATTTTGTTTTATGTAGACTCGCGGCATTGTTCGACTCGTTCGCATTGTATCTACTATGACACACCGTAAATTCACAAATTGATTAATTTAAGATTATCTGCCTATCAGATACTATTTGGCCGATTTGAGGCAATTGTCAGGCCCTTCAACCAAACATTGGGCAACCAGTCAAATGACGAGCGATAATGAAGTAATTTAACATTTTTCGCTATTTTAATTTTTTTCGTTGAGGTTGCTGCACCTACCTTCCGATTGCATTGCAAAATGATAAATGTATGTAAGTTACCTGCGACACAGCTGTTTTTATAAACGAATTAACACAAAAGAACCCCTTCAATTAAATAAATAAAATAAATAGGTAATTGGCGCAATAGCGCAAAAGGCCATTCCTTAGTTTCGGCTTAAATTTTGGTTTCTATTGCGAACTATTTTAATTTAATTTTAAAATTTTCTGTGAATTATTTTTTGATGTACAAGTTGGCTTGAGATATCCGGTGGCGAGGAAAAGAACCCTCTCAGATAGGAATCGGTCATCGGTAAGCGGTACGTGTATTTTTGTACAGGTAATTTATATAGGTACAGTAGACGCTCGATATAGTGAACCTCTGTATAGTGAACTGTCCGATATAGTGAACCACCAAGATTTTACACAGACTAAGACTCTAAGTCGTGAACTATGGAAATCTCGATATAATGGAGAAGTAGCTGCTCGACATTGAGTTCCTCACGTATTCTAGTATTTCTAATGCGATCTCTACGGGTCACACCAGCAATATAACGGAGAAATCTCATTTCGGCAGCTTGTATTCGCGATTTTATTCTTTCGGTCATTACCCAAACCTCATGACCATAGGTAAGAGTTGGAACAAACACCGAATTAAAGACTGACAACTTAGCTTTGACACCAAGTTCAGTCCTCCTGATAACTGGCTCTCAAGAGAGAACCATCAATTCCATACTCCTGTAATACACTCCAGAGTTTCCCTCGAGGGACTCGGTCGTATGCTTTCTCCAAATCTACGAAGCAAGCGTAAACGAAGCAAGAGTAAACGTAAGCGTGTAGCATACTCCCAAGCCTTCCCAAGTACCATTCTGAGAGTGAATAACTGGTCGGTTGTGCTTCTGCCGGGACGAAAGCCGCACTGCTCATCTCCTAATCGTGCCTCATTTAAATCATTCATTCATTATTGAAAAAAATTATATTTACATCAAATTAAGCTTTGGTAAACATTTAAAAACTCCCGCTCGAAATAGTGAACAATTTCGATATAGTGAACAGGCCTCTGGTTTTTATTAGTTCACTATATCGAGCGTCTACTGTATTTTATAAATGAAAAACTATTTTAATTGATGTAAACGCCTTATCGGTCTAAAATTCAGGAATTGTTTATAGAAAATAATATAATCCCGGGTCCATTGAATATGTTTAATCGTTTAAAGTGGATTGATACAGTCTTCTACCGTTTAAACCTCAGATCACTTGACATAGTTAGATTATTTTCAATTTCAAATCTGCCGATTGTCAAAAACACAAATATTTGACGTAATTTTCCGTGTTTTTTGAGAGGAAAGACAAGGAACGATTTTGGAAAAGTCGTATAAAAGCTAAGTATGTACTGTACAATACTGCCAAATTCTATTCATTAAATTTAGTTAAACTGCGTTCAATTGAACTGAAGTTCCATCCAATAACATTGTGAACCGGACGAGTTGAAGATTAAATTTAAACCCAAGTTCAGATTCAGCTGAGCTTTAGTTTAAACTTCACTGTAAAACTCAGGGTAAGAGCTTTATTTTTTCTCACGCTTTTGTGATTACTTTTAATTAAACGAAGAATAACTCTTGTCAATCGCTGTTTCTTTGGGGTTGGGCTAAGAAAGCAATTGAGTAGCAACTAAAGTGACCCTTTATAAGACCTTAATCATCCCAGTCCTACTTTATGGTGCAGCGGCATGGACTCTATCAAAAGGAGGATGAGGTTACTCTTGGTTGTTTCGAGAGGAAAATTCACTCCCGTTTGCATAGACGGTGAATGGAGGAGGAGATACAACGACGAACTGGACGGGGAGTACAGCGACATCGACCTAGCCAGAAGAGTGAAGGTCCAACGACTGCGGTGGCTGCGGTAGAGCGAATGGACGTGAATGCTCCGGCCCGGAAGATTTTAGAATCCACACCCGAGGGACGGCGCAGTAAAGGAAGACCGCGACTCAGGCGGCGCACGCAAGTGGAAGGGGACCTTAATCAACTTAGCATGCCAAGCTGGAGACAGCTGGCAAAAGATCGTGCTGGCTGGAGACGCTTGTTGGTTGAGGCCCAGATCCACCCCGGACTGTAGCGCCACCTTAAGTAAGTAAGTAAGTCTATTAAATCTGTCACTAACTAGATAGAGGATCTGGGTAGAACAGAGCTTTTCCAAAATCCCCTTTCCAAAATCAACTGTGCTGAAATCCCTTACTCCAAAAGGGCGTATGAGAAAATCTCCACGGACGAAATACCCCATTTTTAGATATGGTGCTATTAATTCTGTCGCCGCGACACCTAAAAATGGTCTTAAAAAGTGAAATACGTGTGGGGGAATACGCTGCCTCCTGCAACGCATGTAGGATTTGGAGTAGGTGCATCAAGGTTGGGTATATGCAAACTTTAGTTTGCTTGTGGGAGATTTAGGCATAGGGGATTTCGTGCCGGGACGAAAAAGAGAAGAAAAAATGTGCACGACTGGGTCGCACGGAACTTTCTCGTTTATTGCGAATCTCGCAGAATCTCAGAGTCATTTTAACAAATTTTACGTTTAAAATTATTTCCACTTACGTACATCTTACGTAGGTTTAGTA
Organism: Cheilosia soror; assembly: GCA_949372485.1. NCBI lineage: Eukaryota > Metazoa > Arthropoda > Insecta > Diptera > Syrphidae > Cheilosia > Cheilosia soror. The sequence continues at coordinate 39,615,914 of OX443563.1, forward strand.
ACTGAACCCTTGTTAACTAAACACGTAATACATACTACATAGAGATTATGTACGTATTAACTACAACACTTTATTACTCACTTTTCATTCCAACTGACATTTGAAGGAGGCGATGAATTTCGAATTCCCATTTTTGATTATTTAAAAAAAAAGTAGTCGCAATGGTCGGGATTTGGGTAGTAATTTTTGAGAAATATTCCATATTTCTGAGAAAAACTAAGTACGTGATCATGTTTAGAATGCTTATGTTGTCTTAACTATGCATTTTGATCAAAATCGTTGGAGCGGTTTTTTGTAAAATTATGCAGACAAATGTTACAATTTTAGATTCGAAAAGCACTGTTATTAAACTGTTAAGCTGAAAACTGAGTACGACGTTTTCTTCAGGATATAAACATTACCTAGCAGTTACATTTTTAACTAAATCGAAAATGGCGTTTTCGAGATATGTGTAGTTTTTAAAGTACCGTTTTTAGCGATTGGACTGGAAATTCATGGTTCAAAAAACACTGTTTTCAACTGTTTAGCTCAAAACTGAGCAAATTGTATTACTATGGATTTAAGCATTACCTGACAGTAACCTTTTTATCATAATCGAAAATGGCGTTTTAGAGATATGAGCAGTTTCTTAAAGTACTATTATTAGGGATTTGGGTGGATATCAAAGGACGCAGTCTTTTTAGCGAAAAACTGAGTTTACTATCAAGTTAAAAATGACAATAGGAGGTACCGTTAATATTAGGCCTAGCATACAAAAAAAGAACAAACGGAAGCCCACAAACTCTAAATACGAAGTTTGAAACAAATCCGTCTAAGCGTTTACATTTTAGAGCTATGGGACAGACAGACATATGGACGGACAGAATTGCGACATCCACTTTTTTGAGTTCCCCTATCATCAAAATTGATCAAAATCTCGAGTTCGAAATTTTGTACCATATCTTTCTCTTACGACGTATACGAGAAAGTTAAAAATGAGAGATTATGTCCAATAAGGGATTTTGGAAAAGGGGATAACGTCAACTAAATGAAGGAGTGTCATAATTTTTATAGGAGTTTTTATCTACCTAACCTAATAAAATAATGCTTATTGTTAGTGACTGTCAAGAAAAGATATTATATTATTTAAATTTGAACTTATTACTTTTGGGTAAGGATAGATGTTCCCAATCTAAACGATTCCTCAAATGTTGTACCTATACTAATCACGTTTCCGCGTATACCAGTTCACATTAAAATTCTATTTACCAACACCCTCTGTGCGTCAAAATAAATGACGCCATCGAACTTGTTCGCATGTCAGACCTTTAATTTCTTGAAATGTGTTGTGTGCTCGATAACCCTATATTTGTATAGACATTCATCACGTATAATGCCTGTGTATTTGTATTAAATTTTCCTTATCTAAAATTATTGAAATTTCACCCGTAAACATTATAAATTAATCTATATTATTTAAAGAAGGCAATGTCAAGCAAAAGTCTAAAGAATTACAATACGCGCCGCCGCCGGCCGTGTTGTTAGTTTAGTGTGTAGCACAAGGTTCGGGCGCGACAATCGTTTGGGCTTGTACTTAATTTAATACAAAACTCGCGATCGTACACCTCTTATACAGAAATGGTAAATATCACACAGTTACAAGTAAATAAATTCACGATGTGTCATTGGATCGCACCAGGAAATAGCCCTGTATATTGCGGTTTCTGGTTTTTATGTCATAATATCTTTATTGCATCGTTTCAACACTGAGCGGTGAATGTTCTGTAGTTTGAATCTGAAAAATGTTTTAAATTGCATTAGCTTTTGGCATTGGGTTCGGGTATACCGTATATACTACGACCACCTACAGAAGGGGCATTCATTGATGGCTGGCATCGCCCCATTTTTTCGTTTGCATTCTGGCCTGCGTGACCTCTTCAATTTAGCATGAGTTACTCCCCCTTTTGATGTTGAGAATGACGTAAGCTGGTCGGTAAAATATTTAAAATTTGTGTTAATACTTAGCTTTTTTTTTTGTGTTGCTTTTTATACATAGTGTACCATTTATACGTGTGTGTTGTAAGTTGAGTCTCTTATGTTCTTATCGAACATTTTATTTCCATAGCTTGTGGTGTTGGTTGGCTGCCTCCCTATATTTAAAAGAAAGACTTTGTGTTCTTATTTTGTTTTTGGTTTTGCAAAACTACACAGGAAATGCAATGTGGGGTTTGCTTTGTGGAAGTTGCATTCTTTCAGTTGTTTCTGGGAATTAGAAAAGTCAAATCAAATACCTAGGTGTTGTTCAACATATTTTTTTTCTGAACATATGTACAACAGTTATCTTGGACTACAGATAATATTGTATGCATTATCCACACATTTTTGAAATTAAACCCTCTTACTATGATAACAAAATGAATACGCTTTGACTTTGACAAATTGTATTTTTCGAACCGAATTTTGGAATAATATCAATTATTTGTCATAAAATAATCTGTGGCAACAAGGAAAAACCGCTAAAGTCGATTTTGATAATTTTTCAGGGGAGCACTTTTAAGATTCGACGAAAAAATTGAAATTACGAATGGCTCTGCTTAATCCGGGGAATGTCTGATTTTCCTGAAGGTTATATGTAAATAAAGGGAATTTAAGTCTCTTTCGGTCTAACGTTTCATAATCTATTGATCATTCTTATTTCGGGCGTGGTAAGCAAAATAAACACTTAAGCTGTTATGGCCTAAGACCACTTTAAGGCAATGGATCCCAAACTTTTCCAAACTGCGACTCCCTATACAGGTCATACTATTTTTGCGACGCCCGGCCCTTCTAAAAGCACACAACGGAACAAAGTACAGATATGTGATTATAAGCTGAGCTTACTGAAGATTCACAAAAGGCCCAAATGTTCGCCGCAGCTTCTCACGTTGTCACGGATCCGAGTGGTCCAATCTGCCGCATAGATCCGACTTAATTTGATCATTGAGCTGCGACTTCAGGCAACGCCGCAAGAAAAATTTAGCGAAGTTGAATCGCACGATTTTGGTGGCCAATTTACGTCACCTCTGATAGAGATCAGATAACCATACCCTGCAGCTGAGTGACACATAGCCATACCTCTTGCTGGAACCATATGTTAGCAGAATCGTTCTGTAGTACTCGCCGTTGATGGTATTAGTTGGCCTTACCAACGTCATGAAAAAGTATGAAGCAATGACGCCACCGCTAGTCTAAAATGCGCACCAAACAGCATTTTATGGATGCATTGCCACCTCGTGTTGGTTGGCGTCATCCCATATATGGCAATTTGGCCATTCATCCAAAAATGCGGCCCGTCGCTAAAGATGGTTTTTCTATGGTCATTACATTATCATTAACTTTGAGCTCCTGGGTCAGTTGGATCTTGAACGGGTATAGGCCTAAGTCTCGACGCAAAATTCGCCAAGTTGAAGTCTGCAAAATTCTTATACCTACTTCTTGTGCACGGCAAAACACAATAGCCAACATCGAACGAACCCGACCCGACATTTTTTTCAAATCGAGCTCAAGCTGATGGAACGTCGTGTGCAGGCGACCTGTGCGCATCGTCTTGCGACGCCCCTGGGATAGCCCCACGACGCCCCAGGGCGTCGCGACGCACAGTTAAGGAACTCCTGCTTTAAGGCAAACAAATCTTAAGTCAAGTTTAGCTGACTTTAGCTGATATTCCTTGATATTTCGACAACCAAACTTGACTTTAGACATTTTTTTTTAACTATAAAATCAAAGAAAGGGGATAAATATCACGCGGAAAAACAACCAAACTCAACTTTAGCTATTATTACTTGTGATAAAACAAAAATGCGTTTCTCTTAAGTGGTCTTAAGACTTGTTTTTTTGTAGTTAAGTTGTTTTGCCTCAACGGCGATATAAAAATCTGACTTTAGTTGGTTTGTTTTCGGGACATTGTACCTTTAAATTCGAAGATAAAAAAATCGAAGGACTTATAGATTTGGACATCCTGAATCTAATGGTATCAAAAACTCAATGTCGTCTAAACTCGACTTTAGTTGTTTTAGTTTGTGGTTTGATAATTAATATGATTATTACACTAAATATTTCGAACAGAAAATTCAATAAACTGAAGCAAGCCGGTTAATGGCATTATCGGGAATGACAATTATTTCAAAAATACCGCTTAAAACAAACCCGGCTAAAACGAACAATCGGTCATAATGAACCATTTATATTTATGTACTTGTAGATAACGAACCTGAGTTAAGCGAACTTCTGCTATGAAGTTTGGACGCATTACAATGTTTTAAATCGATACGACGAACGGTTCGTGAATTAAGAAAAGGCCCCTCTTAAAAGGGGTCATCGCCAATAACTCGGACCTCAAGCAAAATTTCCAAAATCTGACAAATTAATTATCTTTACTTCTTATAGAGAGTATACAAACCGAGTTTGAAGTCAATCGGATGAAAAATAAAAATGGTCCCATACAAATTTTGACCCCCCTTTTTACCCCCTTAGGGGTTGAATTTCAAAAAATCCTTCCTTAGTGCTTGTATACATCATAAAGGAAACCTCTGTGCAAAATTTCAGCTTTCTAGAGCAAATGGTTTAGGCTGGGCGTTGATGATCTCTCAGTCGGAACATTTTCTTTTATAAAATCAAATGAACAATTTTAAAAAAAGAAATGATGTTTTGTTGGTCCATTCTGTAGACAGAAGACGAACAAAGCCGAAAATTGCAAAATACAAAATGCGAAATGCGAAATGAAAAGAATTGACTTCGAATTTTTTTTACAAAGGGTAAACAATTCATAAAAATGACACATTCATGCGAAAAGGGGTGGGATGGCGATCTGCAAAGAAATTGGCCTACCATGATGCCAATTAATTTTTACAGTCAATTAAGAACAAGGTGACATTTTGTTTGACAATTCAGCTGTTTCCATTTGTTCGTGGTTTTCTTGTCAGTTATTGACAAGAGCTGTTAGTTAGTTCGTTGACATTTTTTGCTATTTCCTCTTGCCAATTTTTTAATTGAAACAAAAATACGTCAATTGATTGTCAAATTCAAATCGACAAGTGGAAACTCAGCATTAGTAGATTGGGCCAGCGCAAGAGGGTATGACGAAATTTAAATTTTATAAAAATATTGCCAATGGAATTTCTTATAATTCTAGTTTGATAAAGATAACGATACATGTTATATTTGTTGTTTATATTATTTTAAGGAAATGTGTTCACGTGCGTCACAATTCACAATTGACAAAGAAATGACAATTCTAAATTGGCAGCGCAAGTGGAAATAGCTTTCAGTGAATTGACATCCATACTTGTCAAAATTGCATTGTCAATGAACTGACAAACGATATTTGGCCAATAATTGGCATAAGTGGAAATGAGCTGACGGTGGTGTCGTTCACTGACATAAACGAGAGCTGTCAAACTTTCAGCTCAATCAACCGACATGAGGTGGAAACCCATCTTAACGCTCTATTTTCTCTATCTTGTATGAAAGATACTTAAAATAATTCCTATTTCCTAATAAAATATTTCAATCTGTACAAAATGAATACCTGTTTCCCTTGGTCACTCCATAACTTGAGAACGATTGTTCGATTTTCACAACTTGTGCTTGATGGATTTGTATCGGCCCAAAGGAGGACATAGGCATACCAAAATTTGGACAAAGAGTCGTGATCGTTATACAAAACATTCAATATCGTATACCTCGAAAACCACCAAACCGATTGAGCTCAAATTTAGAAAAAATCTTTGTTATTGGAACAAAGGCTTTTTTGTGTGGGCGTGGCACCTCCCACACAAAAAATATTCCAAACGCTTTTTCCCGACACCTCTCGAAAAGTAATCGAACGATGAAGCTCAAATTTACACATATAGGTAACAATCTGTTATGATTTAAGCATCTTCAATTTCCCATACGTCTCGCTTTCGCTATATGACAATCTCTTCTCTTCTCTTCTCTTTTGTATATATAAGTCAGAGCTGGTCGGAAAAACTGTTCCCTCTGTCGTCCGTAATTTTCAACCGATTTTGTTGATTTTTTTTCTAAATGTCGGTAATTACGGTGCTTCGGTGATAGGCTAAACAAATCGGACAAAGGGGCGTGGCACCGCTCATAAAAAAACATTCAAAATCGTATATTTCGAAAACCACCGAATCGATTGAGATCAAACTTACAGACAATCTTAGGTATTAGCTGTAGAGCTCCTGTGTAGCTCCTATGAAGATAGGTCAAAATCGTACAAAGAGGCGTGTCACCTCCCATACAAAAAAAAATTCAAAATCGTATATCTCGAAAACCACAGAATCGACTGAGCTCAAACTTAGGTATTGGCCGTAGAGTGCTCCTGTAAAGATTGGTCAAAATTGGGCAAAGGGGCGTGGCACCTCCCATACAAAAAAAAAAACATTCAAAATCAAAAAAAAAATTAAAAAAGCAACAAAATGCCTGGCGAAGCTGCTAGTAATTAATAAGCCGCAAGGACAATCGCTAAATTTTTGTGGCATCAACTATGTACTCCAATGTTTCTCACATGGTCAATTGTATCCGGCGTGATCACGTATCGGCAAACCTCCCACTTTGTACGTGTACGCGCTAGCTTAGCTCGCTTTTAATTAACTAGTAAACAGACACTGATTGGTCGATTTGCCTGCAAATCTAGGCAAGTTTCGTGTGTTAGGCAAGATTGTCTGCCTAAGTTTTGTGATAAACTGTCATCTGCTTAAGCACATTGAACGCGGCCAATGTTGTGTTGGTGTAAAGCAGCACAAAGTGGGCGCAGTAGCGTAGTGGTTAGTGTGTTGGACTGCTGTGCGAGGGATCCCAGGTTCGATCCCCGGAAAAACACAAATTACATCTTAAGGTTTTTTTTCTACTGCGCCACCTCTCGCGAACGTCTGACAAACATCCGAGAGTATGACTGTCCTGAAAAAGCTTCTCAATTGAGCCGATCGGACTCGGCATAAAATTGTAGGTTTCCTTCCATTCACACAAAACGAATGGTTGCGAGAAGCTAGGCCTAGGGTGTCTAGACGCCTGTTGCGCCACCAATTCATTTATTCATTTTACCACAAAGTAAAATAGCAGTAGGTTGGTTCTTGGTTACACGTTAATCATTGCGGTTTGATTGAAACATATCGACATTGTTAGATACTTCTGTAATTTCCTTTGTATTTAAAAGAGCATTTGAATGAAGAATTTGAATTGACCGAATTGCATGAAACAGACTGTGTAATTTGTGCATTTATATAAAACCCATTTTGCGGATTACCCACTGAAATATTAGGGCTTCTATTCTAAACCTAAACTATAAAGTATAAACAATCAATCTTCAACTTTGTACTGATTTCGTCATTATAGGAAAGAGATAAAGTTTTAAACATGCGCATTTGAAGATTCCAAGGCTATTGTTCTAATCTTTAAGTGGGCCAATACAAATTTGGATAGTATAAGTACATGAAACGCGATGGTAAACAATGTTACCAATTTGCTAAATGTTAAAAAATGAAATCTGATTTTTATAAAAATATCAGGAATAGCAGCCTCGAATGCTAGCTATACATTGATTGATAAAAATCCAAAGACAAATTCGCGCTGGTAGATTTTTAATAATCTTTGCCTTACAAATTGTATTTGTCGGGATATTAGTTGATATAACAGTTCTTGACAGATTACACTCAAATCAAAATTGAATAATCCTTATAAAATTGTTATTGGCTTGCGAATATTTAAGCGACGACAGTTCTGAATTACATATTTATTTCAAAAATCAATGTTCTCTGGGTAAGTGAATTGATCCTATGCTCAGATCAGCTTCACATTATTCACGGAATTAAACTGTTCCAAAAATCACATAAATGAGTCTGATAATGAATTAGTGGCTAAAATTCCAACCGAAGTATTTATTGACTACTTATGTTTTGCTCTCAAAAGAACACATCAAATCAAATTTAAGTCAAAATTTCCCAACATAAGATGTAAAGGGCTGCTCCCCAATTTAAGAGGCATAATTAATTAGCCATACGAAATACATTGTTTTTATTTAATTTTTTTCATAAACCTTAAAAAAAACTGTGATAACTCAGGCTTAAGTCAACTCTCAAGACCTATGCTATGCACCTAAGACAAAAATTTAAACAAAACAAATGTCAGAATTCGAAATAAGTCGCAAAAATATTCATTGGTTCTCTACTGGATGTCGAATAGACCATTCTCAGGGCCGGTCTTAACGATCTCGGCGCCCTTGGCGAGTCATGCGCTTGGCGCCATTTTAGATTTAATTAAAATTAAATTAAATTAAAACAAGTAAAGGTGTTATCATTTGATACCCTCAACTACATACAAGCCATGCAAAATGTTTTCGATGTGTGCACTCGCATGGTTCTAATATTGATTTTGTCTGGGAGGTACCAGAACTACTCGACCGACATAGCCAATTTTCAATACCAACCTGAAGTCCTCTCACAAAATTTCATTCGTATTAATCGATTCGTTTTTACGCTATCGCGTTTTCAACAGACAGACAGACGGACATGGCTAAATCGATTCAGAATGTGATTCTGATTCAAATTTATGGGGTCTCCGGTGACTCCCCTAAAGCCGGCACTGACCATTCTTCTAGAAGAATAACGTATGTAAATATTGTTGGTCATTGTTCATCTTCTCTTCGTCCCGACTCAATAGTTTCAAAATTATCTTTCTAGATGAACATGGGTCAGTTTTTATATGGGAGTTTTTATATAGATTTATTTCCATTTATATCCATTTCCACATAACATTTATGCCTAATTTTGATGCGTTGAGAAATACATTGCCTCTTAAATTGAATGATTAGAAGTTTACTCAGCATTCAAGATAAGCCAGAATTTTGAAAAAAATAATATACGAATGTATCTTATAAAGGAATTCCTTGTGAAACGGAACAAACCCATCAAAACGAGTATAATCATTAAAATGCACTCTACTGCAATTTTTTTTTTTAATTTACAACAACTGTTGCTGTGCAATAAGTCTCCACCCTTTCCTGAAGGCAATTATTTCGTTAATTGTATGTATTTTTGTGCAGACAGTAGCTGTAAAAAATAATTAACCACCAGAATAATAAAACAATCAGTTTTACAATGGTACACAAATGCTTTATAGGAACATTTTCAATTTACCGTGAAACAACTTTCTCGTATACATAATAATTTTTTTGGGGTACCCTAGCCTAGGCAATCTATGAACTAGTTCTATTACCACCATGTGTTCAAATACTTATCTCAGATCACACACAGATCATAGGTGCTATTTCAGCACTTAAATTGTTTTAAGATGTTATCCTCTGAAAATACAGGGTGGGCCATTTAGTGGTTTCGTTTTAAATCATAGGTTATTTTGACATTGACAGCTGTTTCCTGCTCGAAATCTAGACAGAAAGTCAGTATCATACCTCCACGGAACGAAATGAGTCGCTTTATACTTGAACAACGTTGGGAAATATTGAAAACTTATTTCAAAAGTGAGTGCTGCGTAGTCCAAACAGTGCTTTTTAAAAAAAAAAAAAAGTTTTGGCCGAAATGAAGCACTATGCAAAAAGTTCGTGAGACTGGTATGCTAGTGGGCAACACGGAAAACCCGCACTTTATTGTCGAGAAGCCAATAATGCATCCACAGGGAGTTACAGTTTGGTGTGGACTGTAGAGTGGTGGCATAATTGGACCATTTTACTTCGAAAATGAGGTTGGGAACAACGTTTTGGTCAACGGTGCGCGTTACAGAACCATGTTAACCATTTTTGTTTTTTACTGATATTGAAGACATGGATTTGGACGACCTCTGGTTCATGCAGGATGGGGCGTCATGCCACAGTCGATCTTTTGGGCACCAAATTTCCAAATCGTGCTATCAGCCATTTTGGCGATGTCAATAGGCCGTCTTGACCCCTGCGATTTAACCCCTTTGGACTTTTTTTTGTTGGGGAACCGTGAAGGACCCATGCGATGTTATGCCAACAATCCGGAATTGATTCAAGTATACTTTAGGCCAATATCATCCAAGCAATCCGTGAGGTACAGCCCGAACATCAAGAAGGTATTGGAAAATTGGAGTGACGGAATGCGCTACTGCGAAGCCGGCCGAGGCAGCCTCTTCAACGACGTTGTGTTCCACAATTAAATGTTTGCTCTTACTAATAAAACAATGATACATGGAAAAAATTCAATTCAAATTCATCATCACGAAGATGGTAAACTCATTGGAATGTCAGGACTATCACGGGGAAATGTTAGTTACCGGGCTAAAGGCTATACTTAATCTTAAACCCCTAGACCTCTTCGTATAGAAATTTGCTACAAACAGCGCCCTTCGGTTAAGCCAGATCAAAACTGGAAACACAGCCTGAAAAATCATGCACGAATTCTGAACAAATACCTACACGAGCAATAATGTATGCACGGGCTACACTAGGCGTATTTTTTTGAGAATACATACCTATATACACGAATGGATCAAAGATAAAAATTGGCGTTGACGAAGGTTTCTACTCGGAACTTCTCGGACTATCCAGTTCAATCTGGCTTCCTGATTACAGCAGCGTATTCCAAACCGAGGTACTGGCAATGAGTGACAACAGCTGTTAAACAGGTTGCAATGATGGCAAACGTCATGCAGATATCTGTTGACAGTAAAGCGGCAATAAAAGCGATCTCTGCCGTTGAGTTAAAGTCAAAGCTTGTAAGTCGCTATCGCGAAGAGCTACGGGTTCTTGGCGCGCAGCACAACGTAAGAATATGCTGGGTTCCTGGGCACAAAGGTGTGACTGGAAATAAAAAAGCTGATGAGCTAGCAAGAAAAGGGTCCTCCCTTGAACTAAACCAGGCCGACACCACAGTAATGATTCCCCCCTGTAGTCTCAGACAGGCGATTGGAAAAAAATACTAATGGCGACAAATGAAAGATGGAGCAAGCTCGACCCCTGTGGTATAACCAGGAAAATGTGGCTTATCTACAACAAACAGAAAACTGAAAAAATCTTACAATTGAACAAGAGAATGGGAATCAGTACAGGCGACCTGTACAGAAGATGCGGTGATGAGGAGGTGCATGAGGACACCCCACACTTTCTTTATCACCGCCCAGAGCTCTGCCACATAAGAAATAAAATCCTTGATAGTAGTTACTTCTTCGAGGTTTTAGAAGAACTTTCAGGCAGATCCATTAACTTAAATTTGTAAATAAAACGTTTCGATTTACCAATCCGTAGGTTTTTCATAGGTTTCCAGTGTGTGGGGATCATAGACCCCTAGAGCATCACAACGGATCTACATTGATCTAAGTGTGGCACGTACAGGTTTCTCATGTCGTGCCAACCCACTAACCTAACCGTGCTCCTGGCTAGGTGAAGTAAAAAGTGTTTTGTCTTTGAACTCCCTTCAAAACAACTTCCTACAAAAATTCATCGACGGGAAAAAGTGTTAGATGTATTTTTGTTGCACTTTCTTTTTTCCTTGTCTGCCATTCCTTGTTCGCAAATTTATCACTTTCAAAGGATTCCTCATTGAGGTATTCATTGAAAAACACAACAGGAAACAAAAAACCAACATGATCTGTCAAAATTTAGCTTTAAAAAATGTACAGAACCAATAATGGGCGCGCTAAATTGTGACAGATGTACAACATATGCAGTACAGTCTGAAATGAACATTTAATTTTTTATCTGAAGCAGCTAAATTTTTGAGATTATTTTGTATGGGGGCTCGAGCAGCATATACTATAAGCTTAAGAGAGGAGTACAAACGTTTCTCGCTTACATTGTGAAGCCCAACTAATTTCTGTAACGAAATTTTTAAAAATTTGTCATTGTTCTAGAAATCGTAGTTGATTATTGTTATTTGGAGCTAAACCACTAATATTCCCTGTCAGATTCATTTTAGTAATTTTATTGAACAGTAAAGTTCTGACAGTCAATTCTCCGTATAATATTCCACTTGGAATTGGAAAGGCATTATTGTTTCTCTCCTGGTCAGGAACAGGGTTGCCATATGTGGCGATTTTAAATTTCATTTGGCGACACGAAAATCGGTTTGGCGACGCACCTCAAAAAAGGCGATATTTATAGATTTTGGCGATTTAATTTGTTTTTAACCAAAATCCTCATATTTTTTCTTTTTTATAATTTTCACTCAAATTTGTGATGACTGTGATGAAATATTAGAATTAGTAACGAATGAAGACATCTTTAAAGCTTGAAAAGATATTAATTTAGGGTCGGATTTTGAAAGAATCGCGATAAAAATCAGTGGTACCGCAGAGCATATGAACAAGGTTAAGAAGCAAGTTAACGATTTAATTCTTGTTTTACTAAGAGAACTGCGAAAAAGATTGCCTGACTGCAATCTGCAACACACCTTTTGTTTCTTTGTGACATTTTTCTCCAGGCGTTTTTTTAAGCCAACTGCGACCCTGTTTTAAAAGTCTGCTTGTAAGCTTGATTCCATCTAAAAGCTGACAACTTACTGAGTCTCAGTGGGAAAAATTTATTTCTGTCAATTGCTCATATGAATTTTATCTAGAAAGTGTATCTACCTCCCCGAAGAAGATGTTTCGAAGTTTTGAAACAAGGTGTACAAAATGACAAATGCCTTAGGACAGCCAGAGTTCCAGGAGCTTGGGGAATTTGCATTAAGTTTTTTTACGTAAAAATTACGAGATCATTTGATTTGTATGGTGTTTGAATGTGGAAACTTTTGAAATTTGGCGTTTTGCATTTTACGTTTGGCGATTCCTGTTTTTAAAACCTGACAACCCTGGTCAGGAAGCGAACCTGTACTTCAATTCGATTAGGTATAGCTGCCCTCCTGATACCAATCTGACATAAAATTATTGTAGCTCCCCAACACAAATGAGAAGCGAGGCCCAGAGTTCATGTGCGGACCTTATATTTATTTGTTTCTATCAAAACGCCTAGACTAGTACCAGTACGCCTTGAACATTGTTTAGTTCTTTATGGCCATCTAATTTAAACTGCTGGTGACGTACGGTGCAAACTCGATTTAGACGAATGCATTTGTGTGCATATGTAATTTATATTGAAGCTGATTTGATCAAGCGAGAATGACCCAACTCATATGAGTAGGTACATACTAGTTATTATAATTTCCGGTTCGTTTTACGGAACACATCGCTGAAAGCCATAGAAACTCAAGCATGAAAATTCATCGAGGCTAACCCTGTCACAGGTTGTTGCAATTTATTCCAAACGACATAAATAATACCTACCTACCTATGAATAGGCAATTTCGATTATAATAAACTGCTCGGTATATGGTTTATTAATTTACGGTGTGCTTTGGGCTTTAAATATATTCGCTTCTTATTATTAATTTATTAACCGAGGAACGCGCTCTATAGTCTTGTCTTCTCTGAGAACGTTAACCAAACGCGTGGAAGGGTTGATGACAACAATTAAGCATATCAATCGCAGTTGGTGTAATTTCCCCTTTAACAATTTAAACCCACATCTATAATGATAAAAGAGTGGATATTTTTCATCCCCCACTGTACACACTCGTATATGTGCATGCAGCCGTACTCGTCTAGATGATCTTTGAACTTAATTAATTAAGCACAATGATCTCAATTGTTGGTCGTTTTTTTTTCTGAATTGATTTTGATTAAACTACACATGTCTTCAGCGTCGACACATGCATGCAGTAGTACTACTTGGCTTCGCCCTGCCATAAAGTCATTCAATGTGTATAATTTTCTGAAATGGAATCTTCTTGTCGAGCATTTCCCAACCGGAGTCCGCAGCTCCAAGACACAAGATTAGTCAGATTAAGTGTCCGTCTCAGTGTAGTTGACAAAAGACTGAAATTATCAAAACAGCACATGAGCTGAGCTATATATTCAATAAACTCAATCGGTGTTATCTTAATCGACTTTAAATATAAACACACCTTTGTTATCTATCACACACATGGACAACTTTGTCCTTTGTGTGCCTATATACGTGCGTTGTAAATTTCGAAAATAAAATCTTAAATCTTGACAAAAAAATTCAAATTCTCAACATAAACCGTGTAAAGTATGATAATATCGCGCACACGATTCAACCAAGTGACTCATTCCGGAATTTAAGTTGCTGTTCTCGATTTATATAAACAACAACTTATGGAACAGCACAAAAAGATACACTCATACAATTAAAAATCAAATACCTATGTGTGATCATGCCAAGGGGAAGTAGCTTTGAAAACATTCATACCGATTACAGAGAATCGCACGAGACGTCGCGGTCGACGACGGCGACGTCAACCATCAACAGTGTGGCTAGTGTTCGTTCAAACCAGACGCAGACCGCTGAATATATCGGAAGTGAACGAAGTGAACCCCCTAACGATCGCGACTATTCAAATATCTTATACGATCCGAGTAAAAATTTAATTTTAGCAAAATTCTTCAACAGCACCAAGGCGAACGATTCGGCTTACGAGAACCTCTGTTCCGGTTGCGGGTATGGGGTGTTTGAAGCGCGCGGCAAATTGTGCAACTTTTGTCAATACGTTATAAATGGGTATCTTGAAGATAACTCGAATATTTATGAGAATATTTGTGATAAGTGCTCGGAAGTGTACAGTGGAGGCGAGTGCTCGCTTTGCTCCAAAAATAACAATGTCAACAGAGCAGATAACGCGGTCCGTCTGAGCGGCAACAAATCGACTTCGAAAAAGTTGAAAAAGCGATTGTTTCACAGTCTGTTCGGCTCGCTGAAGAGAGTAAAATCATTTAACGCGTCCACGCCGCCGCCGCCGTCTAATCACAATCCAAAAGTGTCTGTTCGGAAGTTGGAAATCGTTCACAATGTCGACGGGTACGATAATGTCTTCCGGACAAATGAGACCTTCGATCTAGGGCGAATTTGTGAATTGAAACGACTTAAATCGAGCACCAGCGATCATCATATCTACGGTAAATTACGAAAAAGTGACGATCACTTGCTGCAGACACCGTATGTGTGTGTAAAACAAAAATCACAATCTGACGATTACTTAATTGGCGGCACCGGCTGCGAGCCACTTTTTCGCAGCACCTCTGTCAATAGTCACGATTCGGTTGATAACAACTATTTGTCGTCGTCGGCGACGTATCTACAACAGGTGCAAACGAGTGTTAGTGAATGGGTGACGTCATTGCGGTGTGAAACCCACGACTACTATAGTTTTGGGGCGCCAGATACCGGGGTTTGTAATCCGAAAAGTATTCCGGCTAGCACTGGTGGTGGTGCATCATCATTTGTATTTTACCCAGAGCAAGTAGTGTACACAACAGATGTCGATGTGGTGCGATTGAGATCGTTTTCCGACGAAAGCAGGCATTTCGATTTCGCACAACAAATGGTGAACGAATTCAAACGCAGTCTCATGGAGAAACAACAGGCGAACAGTACTCAACATCACCTACGAACGAAACGTCAGGGAATCTACCTGAAACTCGATGGCATCGACGAAAGCAAGCAGCGTAATTACCAAGTGGACCTGGTGGGAGATGATCGTAATTGTTTATCGCCATCGCCATCGGCGCAGTCGCAAGCCATACCCACAGAAGTGACAGCAGGCCCGGGACATAGTCGACGCGGAGTGCCGCATCAGTTCAACAAACGTTGCTGTATCTATGAGAAAGATTCCGAGTTTGTGAGTGATATTCTCCAGGCGTTTGATTCATTTTTATTGCGCGACTCAGAGACTGTAGTTACGGAAGTGAACGAAGTGAAAAATGATGAAAAAGGTGAAGTGGTGATTGCGAATCCCCTTCAAATATCCGCATTGTCAGAAGCAAAAAGTGCTTTCAATTGTGCTGCCCTTGAAATCGACATTGAACAAATTCATCAGCAGTTGGCGCTGTCCAAGAGCCTAAACAAAATCCTAATAAGTTACGATACTCCCCTAAAAGTGTTCTTCAGTGGCATTGATCAATCGCCACATCTATCACATTTGAAATCCGCCAGATTGTTGAAGATATTTCGTCGGTTTCAAGTGTTTTTATCCCAAAACAAGTGCCACATACAACTAGAAACAAGTGCAGTGCCAAGTGATTGCCATCCAGTCAGATCATTAGCAAGTGAAAGCATTCCTGCAATTAAAGATCAATATCACATTCCTCAAACAGAAGTGCATTTGAATTTAGACTTAATAACCCCGCCGCCGCCGACAGTGTCATCGGATTCCACGATAATGACAGTACCAAATGGAACCACCAGCACCATTACTAGCACCAGCACAAGAGAGGAGGAGGACGAGCCTATTTACCAACCGATATGGAAATTCAAAACCGTAGGGGAAGTCCAAGAAAACTACATCACCGATGAGTACTACCAACACTTGCCAAGAACATGTGACTCATCCGCATCTATAGCGGGAGTTGATATCGAAGATCACGACGAATGGGAGCCCGATGACGAATTCACATTCACCACCAAACTAGATGTCAGTCTAAGTAGCAAAGAGCCAGATACTCTGAGTGTCAATACAGCTAAATCTTCGTCAAGTGGAAGTACCATAACTGGATATGCCAGCAGTATTAGTACGATGACTATTGCCTCGACATACAGCCTCACACATCACATTTTCAGAAACATATGCATAGTCTATAGCCTGAAGGAGCCAAAGATACGCGCGGTATTATATGATTACGACCGGAATCGATGTTCGAGTTATTTTGCGCAGCAGCCGACTATTAAACCGATAGGGCGGGGCCCAAACGATTCTCCGCAGACAACAAGTAGTGCAGATTATTCGAGGCAACCTAGCGAGTTCAATTGTCATGGAAATAAATTGAAAAAGTCAAGTGAAAGCGGGGGCCGAATGTTCGCGGATTCGGTTCAAGCGTGGAAATACATGTTGTTGGATGTTAATTACCTTGAGGATGAAGAAGATATGGTGAGCAAAATATACATACATTTATCCACCTACCTACCTATTATCTCAATGAAAATACAACAGAATTGTGGCCTTTTGTTTTTCCAAACGGCCTTTTCTCTTTCGTGTTCTCACAGTGTAGTAGAATTAAAACAATAGAAAACAATGGAGTGAAAAGTACCATAAGATACTCGTACTGGTACTCGTACCCACATCCATTCAGAGGCAGTATTTACTGTATCTGCAGCTATATAAAATGTGATTAATGTTATATTCTCTCATCTGTAGGTACATTTTATGATGGGTTTTTTCAGAACATAGTGAGAAATATAGTTTTCACTTCGTAGTCATTAAAATTATAATAAAACTAATACTCGTACTCGTATGCGTATAGCGTATCTCCGAGTCGGTTGATAACCTCTTGTGTGTGTGTGCCTAACGAAGGTCATTACATGATGGTGTGCGTTCTAATTATGATAGAGAGAATCGATTGTATTTCCGTCCTCTCATTTTCATCTTATAGAAATATCATTTCGACTTCGACATAAGGTTTGTTTGGCTTGATTGTTAGTTAACAAGATATTTTTTCTTCTAATTATTTAGGGACTTGTGTTCTATTTTGCAAATGAATCTAATCGTCAAATAGTCAAAACCTCGTATCTACATTTAGGTATCATGAATATGAGATTTTCATTCTGCATCGAAAGAAAATACTCGTATCTGAACTGAACTGAATCAGGGCCGCTTTGTTCATCTTTGGTTAACTCTAATTAACTGTTATTCTAGCTGATAACAATAGAATCTGAGGGGCCGAATCGTCTCATCCGCAAACGAGCAATACCTACGTGCCGGAATTTGTTTTTGTTTCGACTCGAGTGTAAAATCGATTGATTCCGTGAACGTGTAGCTCGTTCGCGGATGCGGCGATTCGGCCCCTGAATTTTGGTTGTTCAAGCTTTGACATAACAGGCAAAAATAAAACAACTTTCTTTCAAAAACTGTAGATATAAAATAGAAATGAATTTAATTCTATATAAAAAAATGTAAATTAGGACTCACTGATCTACATCAACGCCCGCAGTCCAAAGGTAAAATGGTTCCAATACTTAAAGGTGGAAAACCACCAGAAAGCCCAGAAAGTTAAAGGCCGTTAAGCTTTTTAAGCAATTTAAGTAAAATATATGAAAAGATTGTTATTGATTGGAACAAATTTTAAAATTTATCAAAGATCATGAAATTTACCTTCACGAACAGTTCACAATAGATACTTCCCATCAAGTACTAAGAATCTGCAACTTTGTAAAAAAAACAATCGTTCTCAAGGTAAATCCACTGGCACGATATTACTAGACATCGAAAAAGCCTTTGATTCAATTTGGCACGAGGGCTTTATTTACAAAATGATAAAATAGTTCAGTCTTTCTTGTCTAATCTATGTTTTAATTTTAGTGGACTTCGATACAGGGCTACCACTATGTTCAGTCCTCGGACTGGTCCTTTATATCATCTCCAATATATCTTGCTGTGAAGTGGCTGATGCCTCTGCCATATATTCAACCCGTCGATTTAAAAGACTGAATGAATTTAGTAGACAACTTTTACAGGAGATGGAAAATTAAGCTAGGTATATTTTCTTCCCACCGCCACCAGCCAGTTCCAGATAAATGGGAGCTACATAAAATGGGAGTCTTCGATTAGATATTTGGGTATTCATCTATACACTAAACTTACGTCATATTAAAGAGTTGCAAGTTTCGCAAAACAAAATAGTAAAAATTATGCTTAATTTATCATGGAGGCATTCAACTTTAAAGCTAATTCAAATCCAATGATTGATTGCTTATAGTAAGTGTTTATGAACACTTAAAACGCTATAACTTCTAAACTATTGTAAAAAAAAAAAATAGGTGGCGCAACAGGCGGGTAGACACCCAAGGCCTAGCTTCTCGCAACCATTCGTTTTGTGTAAGCTTCTATTTTTGGGACGAACGGAAGGGACCTACAATTTTATGCCGAGTCCGAACGGCTGGATTGAGAAGCTTTTTCATGAGAGTCATAGTCTCGGATGTTTGTCAGACGTTCGCGAGAGGTGGCGCAGTAGAAAAAAAAACTTTAAGATGTAATTTGTGTTTTTCCGGGGATCGAACCTGGGATCCCTCGCGTAGTAGTCCAGCACACTAACCACTGCGCTACTGCGCCCACTCTAAACTATTGTAGGCGCAAAAATTGGTTTGTACATTTTGAAAAGACAATTTAGTAGCGCATACACTTAAGCACTTTGGGTACATCTGAGCAGCTACAAAAAAGTTATGGCTCCTTAAAGTCAAAATTTTTAAAATTTGTTATTACATTTTTTTACTTAAAATGTTTTTTTCTCAACATTTCTACTTAATATTAAATTTAAATTTTTTTATGAAATTTTTATCCTTGGGAAATTTCGTAAAAATTATGTTAAGCAACTTTTTTACTTACGATTAACAAAAGTTGTAGTAAAAGCCATTTTTGTACCAATAATAGTTTAGAAGTTAAAGCGTTTTAAGTGGTAACACCCCCAAATTAGAGGTCATCCACTTTGATGGGCTATAACTATAAATTGGGTGAGAATAGACCCACCTGCCATACAATTTTTTGTTCGGCGGAACTTCAGGAATCACCCCTTAAGGGATTATACTTCTTAACTGGAACACCCTGTATAGTTGGCGCAACGCGCAAACATTCCTGGGAGTTTTATATTTTAGCACGAATGGAAAGGACTTACATTTTTATGCCGAGTGCGAATGGCTCAATTTCAAACCTTAAACAGGGCAGCTCTACTCAATACTGTCGGATGTTTCTTAGGCGAGAAATGATGCAGTGGAAAATGCGTTAAAATGCAAGATTCGTCTAAACGAAAGCCTTAAATATTTTTTAAGTCACAATATACAATTATATGTTTTTGTATGAATGAATGATTAGGTCGAACTTGTATAATTATACTTACCTCTATACGCCATACCTAACCATCCCATCTATCCTCCTTTTAGTAGAATGATCCTCCTTTTTTAAACCAAAAATTTTAAAACCTCCTTTATAGCCATAAATCCTCCTTTTACCCTCCAATCCTCTTTCCTAATGAAGTTTTAATATGAATTTCTTTAAAGAAAAATCAATTCCAATTTTGCACTTATGAAAGTGTTGAAAAGAAGAGTTTACCAAACTCCAAACTTAAAATATAAATTTAAAATTGATTGTTTCATTCAAGTCAAAATAACGTCAACAAATTAGCCTAAAGCCACAATCACATTCAAAAAAATATTAAAAAAGTAAACAAAATTACAAAATAATATTATTTCTCCCTTTATCACATAAACTACTTTCTATCATTCCGTTTCATTTTTGTCAAAATAAATTTTTTTAAAGCTCAAGATGCTCTGAGCTTTCACATTTTGCAAGCTCCAAAAACTAACACACACAAAAAATTGTTTTCATATTCCCCCCAGCAGATAGCTCTGCAAGTCAACTATTTTGAGGAAACATACCTTTCATTTGATGTTTTGTCAGCTATAAAAGCTTTGTTTTGAACGTCAAAAAAACTTTCATGTATTTCAACAAAATCCATCCATACTAGTCGTGTTTTTCCAGCATATGCGAAATTCTGTTATAGCTATAAGCTGGATTGTTCTGTGATTGTTGCGGCATTTTGAGGTAAATATAATGGACAAATGTATGCGCTCCCAACTGATTAAACCGGCTTCGATTTCAGTTAATTTTTTTCGGGTTTGGAACTCAGCAATAATCCAGCTGGATTGTGGAGAAATTGAGCAGACACTCGATCTTTACTTGGACAATGAACTGATCAATAGGCCATAGTTGCAATCGATTGTTTTCCTAAACATTGACTCCTGGGGGAGCTGGCTGAAAGCTGTGCGGTAGTAACTATCGTACAAACTAAACATTTTATCCGAAATAGAACAGATAAGCCGATTCTCGAGAGCTACGACGAGTACACGTCACGAAAGGGGACAAGTTGCCCATTTTGTTGTTTAAATATTATTTTTATTGTTCGATTTTGGTTGTGAATAAATGTTATGATCTCAAAAGGTGGTAAAATGCGAATTATAGTGAAACAAAGTGAATGGGACACCGTTCCCCATATAACATTGTCAGCTCCATAATCGCGTTAATAATATCGTTTTTGTTATTCTTGGGCGCTCGAATTGCCTTGGCTGTTGTTGTGTACGCTTGCGTGATGACTAGCTCAATGTCCTTTTTGTCAACTCCAGTCTCTCCAGTCTCATCCACCTCGACGATTGGTGACACTCAGGTGGTTGTGCCAACGGTGTCAGATGCCGATTCTGGAGCATTGAACTTCTCAGCGGCCGGGGGCCACTTGAGCTTGTTGTGAAAGATCCTCGATCACTGTGTGTCACTGTGGGGATTCTTATACACATCGGGGTTGTTGATTACAAACAAAATGTTCTTGGACTTCGAAATATTCTGACTATTTAAGCATAATTTTGCGTGCCTTCTTTTCGCCGCGTGACTGCTTTGCCTTTAAAACTAAATCTACCAGTAGAGTTACTCCAGTAGTTGCGTCCTCCAAATCGGCGATAGTGACACTCAGTGTCTTTTTCCACTTTTGACAATGAAAAATGAAACCTGCCATATTTCTTGACATCTTCCAAGTGTCAAGAAAGAGCTTTTAGGGAAAACTCTTTGCGATAGATGTCGCATATATATGCGTGTGCTTTTTAATTTTTTCCACTTTTCTAACTTTTTTAACATTTTTCTGAATGTGATTGTGCCTTAATAATAATTTAATAATTTTTATTACTTTGCTCCCGGAGCAGACAGCTGAAAACTCGTTCTCCACCACAATAGTGTCAGAAAATTGTGTGAGGATATTATTTAGCGTAATTTACATACGGTTTTAAGACGCAATATAGGTATATGTCGCGCCTGGAATTATTCTATTTGTTCATCAAGTCGCAGCCTGATATGCCTCGCCAAATGTTATTGAAAACAAAATATAATGTGGCTAGCGACAAACAAACTGTTGACAAAGATGAATTTGAGGAAATGGACTCAGAATAAGATACAGATAATATGTTTCGTATTCAGTTCTTTGATTGAAATTTAATTAAAAAAATTTTCTCATCATTTCACCCTACTTTTGGAGCCTTTTTGGCAAAATTTGGAAGGAAACCCCTCCTTTTTGACGTAATTGAGATGGGATGGTTAGCTATACCACTAAATTTAAATAATTTCATTAGCGCAGAGTGTGCATGTAGAAACATGTACTCATATGTACAATGGTATCCTACAAGTATAAAAATATGACTACAAAATTTGCCGATGTAGTTGGCTATCTTGTTCGATTTCTTGGAAGCAGCTGTTAATCGTTTAACCAGGGGTTTCCTTAAAGACATTCTTTTTGTGTAAACAACGCTGAACAAAATTCCTATTGTCACAAAAATAACATTTTGAGTATGGACACCAATAATGTAATTGAAACCACACCCACGAATAAAATATGTACCTATAATGATTCATAATCAACTGCTGACTACGACAGACTTGGAGGTAAACGCCAGCTAACTTCTTGGAATAAACCATAAACACTTGGGTATGGTATATCCAAACAAAATACTAAATAACAAAAATATCATTCTTCTTTTTATTGGTCATACACATACTCATACATAATATTAACTTTATTACAAAATATGACTAAAAATACTTTAAGCTACTCCGAAAACCGGCATGTCTCAGAGACTTAAAAATTTGCATAAACGGTTCAACAGTATTTTGTGTGATCCAGTTTTAACCCCCTTAAATCAATGCAGTAGTTACACTCAGAAAAAAACAAGCTAAAATCATGAATATCAGTGTCATTTTAAGCTCGTTTGTTGACGAAAGTATGGAAATCTCGGAAATTATTATTCCAAGTACAAACAATCTTATTTTGAGCTCGTTTTTTCATGATCAAAAAATCTACTTTTTAGATTTTTAGTATGCCTAAAAGTCTTACTTCAATCCTGTTTCGGGATTGATTTAAAACCTTCGTTCTTAAATTAAGAATACAAAGGCTGCGTTTTGGACCATTGTCAACTTAAATTACCTAAGCTCGAAAATTCTTAAAACATAAAAGTCTTCTTTTTGGTTTTCAGTAAGCTTAAACATTTTACTTCAATTCTGTTTCGCGATTATTTTAAGAACGTGGGTCTTACATTATGTCTGAATCAAATATATTTTGAGTATTCAAGATCTAAACCTTAGATTTTAAATACCTTCCATCTTTACATCATTCATTCACATCAGTAGATCAGTAATAATATTAAATTTTTAATGTTGCCTTATGAGAATTTTAGCAACGAATAGAAATCAAAATTCATGCATGCACTTTAAGTATTGTTGCACTCGATTCAATCATGACCAAGATTGAAATAAATTGTTTTGTCCCTTATTTGTGTTTCAATGTCATCTTTTAAGATTTTTTCGGCTTATTTCAAGAACAGTGAGTGTCATATTAATATTTAGCACGTAAGAATGAAAAAATTTAAAATCAAGTTTGAGCCTGCGATTTTTCTCTGAGTGTAGAATACATACGTGATAAAATTTTAGGTCCCTGCAAAAAGATCACACAGCAATATAATAATTATTGTTGTGTATTATGTTTGAGGATAATAATCTTCTCTTCATTTGTTAATCCTAGGTACCTATAGGTACATGAAGTTCGTATCTAATAGAAAATACTAGCGGACTCGACGAACTTCGTCTCGCCCTGATTTAACGCCTTCAGATAAACTCCAGAGTGATAATAAAACACAGATCATACAAATTTTCAATATGATTTATTTTAATGGAATCGAAATCAGTAGAGAGCGATATGATAAACAATGTTTTTCAATTTGTTTTCCGGGGGAACGTGAACGTACAGCTGACCGTGAGAAAAACAGGGAAATTCGAGATCAATCCCACAGACTTCCAACGATTGGCCTTGTGATTTATTGATTGTCATCGAAGCCAATCGAACGGGGAACTGAATCTGCTTGAATTGGAATGGAAGATCAGTTGGAATAATCGGAATCCGTTGCGCAATTTCGGATGATTCAGATTCCGCAACATGATTATGATCGATCTCACCTTCAGCTGTAAATTATGCTGTGGAGTTGCTGGCACATTAAGCCAGTCCGCAACCCAATTTTTACACGCAAACTTATTTTCTGAAAAAATTATCGCATTGAATTTCAATTGATTGTACTGTTTGCGGATGTGGTGCGCGATATACGACCATATCCGGAATCAGTGTAATAATACGCAAAACTTGAATCAATTGCAGCAAGAAAAATAGCACATTTACTCAATAGAAAATGTTGGTGTTACCCTATATTTATGTAACTTGACCTAATTTTGTAAACTCACCCTACTTTATTTGACATGTGCATAATAAACTTACTCTTTCATACTACTTAGGTACCTAATAGAAAATGAAAATGCAAAAAAAAACTCCTGGGGGCCAACTATGTAATTCGATTCTACTTTCGATTCTATTCGAAAGTTGGATCCGATTCTACTTTCAAACAGAACTATGTATAAAATTAGAATCGAATGTAAGTAATGCCAATTTTTTTTCCAAAAATTTACCGACTTTCGAACGAGTCTCGCATTGTGTTTGACAGACTTTTGAATAAAACGAAATAATCATTTGTTGTGATGTGATTCGTGAATAGGTGCTAAATCATCATGGACAGTTTGATTTTTTACCGAAGAAAATGAGGATTGCAATGATCAAATTGAGCGACGGCGAATTCGTGATAAATCCTTAAGCTAGTATCAGACGATTTGTTGAATCAGCAAACATTTGCTGAAAATTGTGTTCCAACCACAACAAATCGTGCATACTTAATGACAGAAATTTTATTTTTACACTATATGTTGTGATTGGAACCCAATTTTCAGCAAACGTTTGCTGGTTGAGCAAATCGTCTGATACTAGCTTTAGATAAGTAGGGAGGCATTTTCATGTATTGAATAAGAATCTCAAATTGCACATTTAGATGATTGCCTATGCATAAATTATATTTTAATACTCTTAATAATATTTAATAAGCTATGAACAAATTTCTTACTCACATTTTTTTAAGATTTCTGCAATCCACACAGTCTGTTCGCAAACACATTTACATTAGAATGATTATTTGCGAATTCGAACGATTTTGACAATTGCGTTAGAATTAGGTAGTACCAAAAAAATAGACAATTCGAGGTCCGTTCGATTTTCGAATATGAGCGCTAGCTATAGAGTAACAGAGTACGTATCTTCCGAATTCGAACATTTTGATTGTAAAATCGAATTACATAGTTGGCCCCCTGGCGCCACCACTTTCGAACACTCGGACACCAGTTCCAGGACATGTCATTTTAAAAATAGCCTATTTTGGACACCTTTTTGGAATTTATGATTTGTACCATTGTATTTGAATTCCCAAATGTTCTTTGTTCACACATATAGCGAAGGGCCTAGGGTATTACTAAATCATTTTAAGCCTTCACCTTAAATGCCTTGTTAGTTAGGTAAAAACAAAAAATTTTTATATAGTAAATTTCGCTATTGTGAGTTAGAAAAAATTAACTTAAACACTAAACACATCTCGTTTATGATTTTTTCGTACCTCAATTGAAATTGAAATTTATACATCATCATCATCATTATCATACATCATCAAATTTATACTAGACGGACAAAATTACAAATGAATGTTGTGAACTAAGAATACGTTTACTATGAAATACTTAATTTGTTGGTTTATTATAATAAGGATTGACAAAAATATGCTAACATATACTCAAAAAATATACCCCAAATAATTTTCTTTCTAACGCGGACACCTTTTTAGATACTTTACAAACATTTTCGGAGGTAACCCTGCCTGGCGCCATCTATCTATGCCGTTAACTTCTCCACCCAAAATGTACGCAAAACACCTTTTATCACAGTGAATTTCACAATTATCTGAAATTTTCCAAGCTTCACAACGAATTTTCCACCTTTACATCGTCAAAAATCATCAAATCATGCAATCAAATGCAAAATTCCGTCGAAAAATAAAATAATTCTCCGCGTATTTCCGGAATTTTCTATTTTTCCATTCGAAAAGTCATTCCGGAACAATTGCACACAAAATTCCATACAAAATTCTATTTTCGATTTTTCTAATTTCCCGACTTTTCCGGAGGGTTTCCCCAAAATTTTCTTTTAGAAGAACCTTCTCCTGGCAATTACGAACAACTGAAAAAAAAAATTGGTCCAGCCGTTCTCAATTGATGAATTGCTATACATATTTTACGCCATTTTTTAATAGGTAGATTTATTTTGCACTATTTTTTTTTTAAATATTTTTCTTTGTTTTTAGATCGTTTCAGAAAGCCAAATATTAAAAGCCCAGGCTGTTAAGGAGATGGAAAGTTCGCCACCGCAAGTTGGCACTCTTCAAAGATTTAAAAGTATTTCCAGTGGAAATTTGCTAGATGTACCAGCTGAGGAAGATAAGAAGTCAATAACCGAGAGAGTGCGGAATAAGTGTAAGTTTGAGAAATGTTGTTCATTTAAAAATTTAAAAGTAGCCGCAATCTTTATATACATATATAAAACAAAGTGGAAAAAGTATGTTTCCCTCTGCCGCCCGTAATTTTCAACCGATTTTGTTGATTTTTTTTAATGTCGGTAATTACTGTGATTGGGTGATAGGCTAAACAAATTCAAAATCGTATATTTTGAAAAACACCCAATCGATTGAGATCAAACTTACAGATAATCTTAGGTATTGGCCGTAGAGTGCTCCTGTGAAGATTGGTCAAAATCGGACAAAGGGGCGTGGCACCGCTCATAAAAAAACATTCAAAATCGTATATTTCGAAAACCACCGAATCGATTGAGATCAAACTTACAGATGATGTTAGGTATTGGACCTAGAGTGTTTCTGTGAAGATTTGTCAAAGTTGGATAAAGAGGCGTGGCACCTCCAATACAAAAAAATTAAAACATTGTCGCCCGAAAATAAATAAAATAAAATAAAAAAAAATTAAAAAAGTAACAAAAGGCCTGGCGAAGCTGGCGGGGGTTCAGCCTTTCTTTTTGTCGTACCGATTACGGTGTTATTTCAAAACTGAATTTTATAAAATTTGAACCAAATGAAAGGTGAATATTCGTAGATGATTTTTCGCATGTCCTTTTTTGTCATAAATAATAACAATTATTACAAACAGAATTGTTGATTTGCATATAATGTATCTACACTACATATAGATACATATTAATAGGCTGCACGTACAATAGAAAGAAACATGCCATTGCATATTTATAGGCTAATTGGTTCCATGCTATTGCGTTCTTCATTTTGTGATACTAACACTTCAAATCAGAGTTTATTTAGCATTTAGTCTATTTTTGTTATATGAGCAAAGTAAATGACCCTCAATTATTATGCGTAGGTAGGTACATATACTTAAAATAAATAAATACTTAACTTTTCACTAGAATGTGGTAAAATGTTGGCCACTAAGGATTTTCTAGTAGATAATAGTATTAGTACTTATTTCGTATTATGTCGATATTTGTTTTGGTAATAGCTTTTCTTCTCATATTCGTAGAAGTAGATATTGACATCAGTGAGTTTTCGATTACATATTTAAAAAATGTAATTTAATAGCACTTGGGCTCAGTGGATAGTTTGCTGGAGTGGTGCTGGACTACTGTCTAAACCTGATCCCTGGAAAAAAGCACAAATTACACCTCTCGCGAACGTCCGAAAAACATCCAAGAGTATAGGTATAAATGTCATAGAAAAGCTTTTCTCAGTTCACCAGTTCGGATTTGGCATTCAATTTTAAGTCCCTTTGTATTCTTAAAAAAAAAATGAATGGTTATAAGAAGTTAGGCTTTGGAAGCCTATACAGATCTGTTTATTTATTTATATAATTTAATACCTTAAAATATGTAACGGATCTTTGCAGTAAAGTTAGCAACAATTTAATCCATACAATATTGCTAGGGTGTCCTAACTGTGTTCAAATTAAGCAACATTATCGTCTACATTTTGAAATTTTTTTTCTATATCTACTACTATTCTACATTTATTAACATTAAATGTAGAAAAAATTGAGTGCTCAGGGCATCCATTTTTTATTTTGAAGTATACAAATTGTATACTTTAGTAAAATAGTGGCAATAGTAATTTGACTTCCTCAGCGATGTCTATTTTACTCCCTTAACCATAATGCCCCAAGAAAAATACAACTTCAAAAAGTAAAAAGCTTTAAAAAATGGCTTAGTAACAATATTTTACGAAACTTTGCACTAGAATCACAATCTTACTTTAAAGCATTCTCACATTTTTAAGGTTTTGTAACAGTTACAAAACATGTTAGGGTTTCTGAAGCTTAAAGCTTTCATTTAATAAGCTGTAATCAATTAGCTTTAATATTAAAATAGATAAAGGTAGGTAGGTAGAGGTGGCTGACAGCAACTTTGAATCACTGGACCAGTAGCTGATATACATATTGGTGAGGTGGAGCTATATCAAACTCATAGATCATTTTAGATTCAGCCTATACGTGTCGCTATAGATAATCGGCCCTAGCGAGGTATCCGTCGGAACGGAAAATTCTCCGATTTCATACGCATCGAAGAATTTTTGCATCGAGGTATTCTTCCGAACGGCTTTTCAGAACCACACTGGCGTTTTGCGTTTCAGTGCGATTAAGTGCGTTTTTACTGATATTTTTGACAGCTTCATATGAATTTTCTTCCGATATGCTCCGACAGGAATTTATTGCGGAATTTGTATTGATAAATGAAAGCCATAAAGAAAAAAACATTTTAGCAACGTAATTTTTTCTATTTATTGCTTAAACTTGTTTTTCCAGGGCAAAAGCTTTTATATTATATACTTTCTGAAGGCGGATTACCTCGAATGTAATTTGAGTCTCCGACGGAGTATGCGCTGCGGGCGGATACCTCGCTAGGGCCGAATATGTTCAGTGTTTACTCCTATCATGAAATCCGCCGGAGGGAATTATTCACGGAAAAAAATATTTCGGTATCGTCAAATCGACAAAGTGAACAGTTTTCCGTGTGGGTAATGTGAATGAGTTCCACCAAACAATAACCATGTATTATGTTGCTGGGAGGTACTCAAAGTATTTAGAAAGCGGTTTGGCTAATTTAATCACTGGGCTCGATTTAGAAGTCTAATAACCTCATATACGATACGATACCGCATTACTTAACAATATTTCATATTACTATCTGTTATATAATGTTTTTTAATAAGTCTCTTTTATTATTTTCTACTTCCAGTACAACGAGGAGTATTTAAGCTGTAAGTTTATATTGCCATACAAGATTTTGTTGACATCTAAATTAACATGCAATTTACTTATAGACAAACAAGATCACCAAAGGAAAACAAAAAGGGACGCAACATATTCCGACGTGCAGAAGCAACTAGTCTATACTTAGAAGACGGAATGAAACCAAAGTATCCTATATTCAATGCTCCACTAGAAAAGTTAGAAATGAATGAAACATCTTATCCCGATGTACCACGATTTGTTGTCGATTGCATCGAATATATTGAACAAAAAGACTGCATCCAAATGGATGGATTATATCGAGCCTCCGGCAACAAGGTTGCCATTGATGAACTTAAGCAAAAACTCATCGAAAGCTACATTTACGATCCAAAGCTATTAGTTACCGATGATATTCACACTTTGACTAGTCTATTAAAGTTATTCTTTAGAGAATTGGGCTCACCGCTTATACCACAAGATACTTATCAGCGATTGGCATCGGTCAGAAATTTAATGGAGGCGTCTGCTATTGTCAGTTTTAAAACTGCGTTTAAGGATATGAAAAATCCCAATTATGCCACTTTAAAATTTCTTATAAAACATTTGACAACGTAAGAGAAAAATTTAGATAATATTAAAAAACAATTTTTTTAAAATTCCAATTTTTATTTTTTAGGGTGGCTCACTACAGTCATGAAAACCGGATGCCTGCCTCCAATTTGGCAATTGTTTGGGGTCCCTGCATTCTCTCTGCGAACCAAATAGAATACGATATTGCCCGCATGAACACATTGGCAAAGGTGCTAATCGAAAACTACGATCAAATTTTTGGTGACAATGAACGTTTAGTTAGCTAACTTATATAGACATTCCTATAACTACTTATGTATAAAATAATAATTTAAGAACTTATAAAAAGAAACCAAAAATCATTGACAAACTACTTTAAGTGAGATTTCTTTAGAAT
Organism: Cheilosia soror; assembly: GCA_949372485.1. NCBI lineage: Eukaryota > Metazoa > Arthropoda > Insecta > Diptera > Syrphidae > Cheilosia > Cheilosia soror. The sequence continues at coordinate 39,646,106 of OX443563.1, forward strand.
ACGAGTACAATACTACAATCAAAGATGGATTGAAAGAGCTTGTAGAAAACCTTATATATTTTTATTGTGATATTTATTTAAGTTTTCTTTTTTTATTTGAATAACAGAAAAGACAAATAAATAGCTTTGAATTAATTTCGGATTTTTTATAAATGTCATTCAGATAGGTACACGTGGGAATGGCTTCAGGAAACTTTCTTAGAGTTCGGATGAATTGTTTATTCAGCTTTAGGAAACTAAATAAATATAAAATAGCGTTGGGAAAAAATCGTTATGGGAAACTACGACAATTTGTAGAAAAAAATTCTCACAAAATTGTATATTATTGCCATTTTCATGACAATTTTTTTATGAAACGAAAACTTGACATATTGTCGGTAATTCGTAGGTACAAAATTGTATATATTTGTGTGCCTCAAATATATACAAGCTCCTCGACAAAACACAGATATAACCAATAATGTTCTAAGTATGAGGTTAAAATCGTCAGAAACAAAGCTTTCAGCAGATTAAGCTAAATTAATCATAAGTTTTGGAAAAGCACTACTTGAGTAAATATTATGGAGGTCCATTCTTTCCGATCTGCCAACTGATTTACTATAGATTTCAGGGTTTCACCAGACCCCCACGAAACCATTGGTTTGATGTAGTATGCAAAGCAACTCGTAATTTACACGAGCAAAAGAGGAGAGAAGAACATCGAAATCGGCTTTTTAGCAGGAAAAATATGCAGGAATAAATGCTACTCCAGGAGCAATGTTCGAAAGATTTACAAAAATTAAAAAGAATGTGTCGCAGCAAGATCCGAACAGAGGTCTGTAGAGATCAGCAAAGAAACCTTGTAGTGGAGTTACCGTCCATGTTGATGAAAATAGAAAGAACGTTTCTACATTGGTCACTATCAATGGAAAGCCGACTCGGCTTTATTTCTCTTTTAAAAGTGAAATAACGCCGAATTTAAAGATTTTTTTAAGATAATGGGAAATAAAACCTACTTTAGAAATTCGGCCTAATTTCGCTCGGCGTTATTTCACGGCACCCCCTAATTCATATGCTGAGAGTAGCGGGATGTTTGAATCTGTGGTGGGCTCTGAGTGGTTCTATACAGAATCGGGTGATGACCTTGGCCACTAGCGGAAGGATTAGGTTGTTGTTGGTAGTTCCAACTGAGGAATGGTTGGATTTTTTTAAGTACTTCTCCCGGGAAAGGCGATCCTATAACGCTTTAATAGCGCCCCGAGATGTGTGCAGATGTATGTTAGTTCTGCACTTAAATCGCTGCAAATTGTAGTCTTCTGGAAATATACCCCAGGAAGCGAGTTCCAAAGTTTGCTTGTCCTGTAACAGAAGGAGTTTTGGAAAGTTGATGTCCTCAGGGGTGTACTGTATGGTCATGAGCATTAGCAGCCTGTCTTGTGGGCCGCCCAAAAGATTCATTTCGAGGAATAATGACTTTGAGTTTCTTGGAACATCTTACCATGGAAGCATCTATAGAACAAGCATAGGTCAGCGACTTGTCTTCTGTGCACCAACGGTTGTAGATTCGATGTGAGTGTAGGGTCTTCAATAAGTCGAACTGCTCGTCTCTGTATGCTGTCAAGTAGGTTAAGTGAATGTTTTGGGGCCGAGCTCCATATATGGGAACAATATTCCAGGCCTGGTCTAACCTGTGCTTTGTAGAGAAGGAGAAGTTGCGCTTGGGGCTAAAGTACCTCTTTGCTCTAAATGCGTAGCTCAACTTAGCGGACGCCGATCTTATGATATGGGATATGTGGTCCTGCCATGTGATACCTGAATTGACTGTGACTCCTAGAAGGTGCATTGAGTCCTTGGATAAGATTGGTGTAGAATCCTGAACAAACGACATCCGTCTAGTTCAATAGATTCGTATAAGTAAAGTTTTATTTAATTAAAACTGACATTTTATACAAAGTTAGCATAAACTAAACTTCAAACAATTTATGTAGCATTTCGAGATACTACAATTGGAGGGTCATCCATTTAGATCTGAGGAAATGTTGATGCATTTTCCCTAGAAAATGTTGTGAGCTGTGTCTTGTTTGCATTAAATACAACCAAGTTGTCTTTTCCCCCACTTCAAGATTTTGTCCAGATCATCATTTAGAGAACTAATTTATTCACATTTCTGACTGTTCGATCGAATCCAAGCAAATAGTTAATGTGGAGAAGAAATAGAGTTGGAGAAAAAAGAGATCCTTGGGCACTCCTGCATTTAAAGCAAACGAATTAGAGGATACACCATCTACCATAAATTGGATCGACCTTCCCAGAAGAAAATTTTTCATCCATCCGCAGAGTTGTTTTGGTACTCCATAAGATGCTAATTTGCCTAATAGGGCTCTATGTCATACTCGGTCAAATGCCTTTGATATTTCCAAGGCTACGGCTCTGGATTCCCATCGGTAATCCTGAGTGGGTGAAGTAAGGTAAGCTACATTTCGCTCGGTGGATGACTTGAACAGCATGGACGTATCCATTAATGGAGAAGTTCTAAGGCCAAGGATTTCCAGATTGGGTGCGGGTATTGGCCGCGCTTACAATTACAAAGAGCCCCTTTCAGAGTGGTAACTGTCCGTTCGATGTCGATAGGGAACGTTGTTTTTCGGGAATAAGAATCCCTCCCCAATTCTGACGAACAAGCTCAGCCGTGCAGAGCCAGCGTGCCACGTTTCCGGAAGTCAACATTCTCTCCCATTTTTCAAACTTCCTTACCCATTATCCTCATCCGGTTATCCTTTTTTTGAATCCCAACTACCTCTCCAGTACTCATCCTGCCTACATTACACTGTCAAACGGCGAAAAAATTCCGCTGATAGGCAGAACGAAGCATTCAAGCTAAATGACAAAAGGGTTTCCTTCCACCCGACCAAATGAAGTGATGATATAGCAATATCCAACAAGGCTGATGGACACGACGGCCTACCAGCCGAGCTATATAAAGCAGCGGGAGACGACTTGATGAAGTGCATAAACCAACTCATCTGCAAGATTTGGAAAGTATGTATGCCTGATGAATAGAACTGGAACCTCAGCATCATTTATCCGGTCCACAAGAAAAGGGACCGTCAAAACTGTGCCAACTATAGATGCCAGTCTCCTTAGCATCACATAGAGGATCTTGTCTGCCGTTCTGTGTGAATGCGCCTATAACCATTTGACAACGATTAGATTGTCCCCTACCAGTAGCCCGGTAAGTGCGACAACCGACTAAATATTCATACTACGGTAGATAATGGAGAAAACCCAAGAAGTCCAAATCGATACTCATCATCTAAAGGGTGTCCCATAATTCACGCAAAATTTAAATTTTGCGCCATTCAATAGTACAGCGATGCCAACGGAAAAAAAGATAACAATGTGACAGCTGACAGTTCGGGATTAGTTAAAATGGAGCGCTGTACGAAAGAACAACGGATTTTCATTGTTGAGCAATATTTTAAAAATAATGAACGTTTGTTCCATCTTCAGTGATGTTAATCGTCAAATTTGTCGCATTTGGAATTAAGAAAACCCACGGGTAATTGTTGAGAAACAAATGCATCCACAACGCGTGACTGATGTTTGGTACGGATTTTGGGCTGGAGGCATTATCGGACTATTCTTCTTCGAAAATGCGGCTGGTCAGGCAGCAACAAATAATACTGTTCGTTATCGTGACATGATAACCCAATTTTTTGTGCCTAAATTACAAGATATTGATGTGACCAACATGTGGTTTCAACAATATGGTGCCACATGCCATACAGCCAGAGAAACAATTCAATTACTGCATGAGTTATTTCCTAAACGTGTAATCGGCCGTTTTTGCGATCAGAATTGACATTGGACTTTGTCTTTGGGTTTTTTTTAATTCAATGATCTATGCAAACAAGCCCACGCCCACCAATGCATTGAAAGAGGAGATTGGGAGGTGTATTAATGAAATTCAGCTACCGATGTATGCGAAACCGTCATAGAAAAGTTCAATAAAATAGTACGTATACTTGCCAGCAAAGCTGTGGCGGCCATTTCTCCGATTTGCTATTCCATACATAACCGATAGCCCCAATCTGGATACTCTATGAATCAATAAAAAATGTAAGCTCTCTAATTAAAAATCGGTATTTTCTATTAAAATGATATTTTGCGTGAATTATGGCACACCCTTTATTTATTAATATTAAGGCTGCATATCACAGCATTAAGAGACGAGTTATATAGAGCCACGTCTAGCTCTGGCATCCCTGCCAGTCAGTCTGTGCAGAATGAAGATAGATAGAGCTGCTCCATTAAGGTCGCAATTAATCTCACTGAGAATGTTGTTGTCGAAAAGGGTTTAGACAAGGTGACGCGCTGTGATCTAATTCTTCAACGTCATACTTGACAAATTGTGCAAAACTCAAAAACCAACCAGAGGCATAATTTTTCACAAGTCTATACAATTTGTTTACGGGTATGACATTGACATCATTGACAGATCTCAGCGAACTGTGACTGGCACGCGTTTGGCAAATATTTGGACAGAAGCACCCAAAATTGTGAACCCTGGAATTAGACTGTAGTGCCATTAGCATACATATCTCTGTAAATGGCCAGACAAAAAAGAAGAAGAATCCCTTCTTTAAGACCACATGAAACTGTTGGACCATCCACATTGTATTGGTATAGTTACGTATCTACATGTGGCGACTAATAGAACTAGAACTTCCCCATCTCAAACTATACTAGATTGCGGCATATAAGTGAACGGATTAAAAGTTTACATGATCACCCGCCTATGTCTTCCAAATTGAATGCTAATTCAGTTTATTTAAACTCTGTCACGGAAGACCTACCAACCAAGCATTGATTTTGCATATGGATGCCACGTATATCTGTAGGGAAAGTGTTCCTTATGGTCCATAGTCCATCCGTGTATATGCATTGCCAATATTCGATCACGTTTTCATGTGGGAGGATAGGGGATGCACTCCCACATAAATGTTGGCAACACGTCAATACTCGATTTGATTAGTGAACTTTGTACTGAACGAGCAACTCTGAATTGCCTTGGATTATCAAGTTTATCCCACAGACGAATCTTCATCCAAAATATATAAAATCTCTCTTTCACCAAAGGAATGGTTACCACAAACAAACCATAACTGTCTGCCATTTCTTTGCTAATGAGACTTTGTGGAGAAGAATTCTTCGTTGTGCGTTCTATCAAGCACTTTTAAATCTCTTTTAGCTCCACTTCCAAATTTGCTTACTTGTAATGTGGCTATACTTTCGAGAAAACCCCAAAAACGTGATTGAGTCATAAAATTTGCAAAATAATGTATTTATGCCATTTATATGACGCAAATGTGCGGAGCTTTGAATTTGTTCAAATATTAGAGAAGAACAAATATTTCCAAGTTTGCGGTTAACAACTGAATAATTCTAAAACCTAACGTTTTGCATACCATACCATTTTGTGACCACAAAATTGTTTCTGCCGCTAGTAATCAACATTTAGTGTCATTTTTGATTTGACCATAGTTGTACTCTTAGGGAGATTTTGTTCACTCGAAGTTGAAGTTTTTACATATTTTAAACGTATGAAAATCATAAGTTTACTCACTTAAATTTGAGGCCTTTTCAGCAGATGAGTTGATCACCTTTCAACTTTCTCAACTCCCCAAAACAGTAGTTAGCAATCAAAATTGCTATTTATATTTTTATTTATTTGAATTAAATCTAATTTGGGCGATAGTCATAGTCAGGGAGACCATAGTAATAGCTCTGTGAAATATGTCCGCGATCAAAAAATCAAACTATACCGCTCGATCTAAATATTCATCATAGATGATATGAATTTAACCCGCTATGGAAAATTATTTGGGGCAGGTAGCTCGTAGCCCAGAATATAATTTTCAGACATAATGAAAAAAAGGCTTTGATTCGGTTACCACATCGCGGGGACTAAACTCAAAAGATGATGAAGTGATGAATTAAGATAGACATCAAAAGATGAAATTAGGGGCGCAGGCGGGACATAAGTCCCAAATTTCTCTGTCCCACCGATTTTTTTTGGGACTTATGTCCCACCCAACATATTTCCTTAGACAAGCCTTTTATTAAGAAAAGTTTAGAAGAAACCACTTAAACTAAGGACGCAAACTCTTACTTTTTCCCCAAATTTCTAAATTTTCTATTCATTCTGAATTAAACAAAGCAACCAGAAAGAATTAAAACTAAAATCAAATTTGTTTGCTTTTTTTCACTATAAGAAAAAAATATATAAAATAATTTAATATAGTAAAATAAAGAAAAAAAACCTTTAGTTTATTAGTTAGTCTGCCTTTAATTTTTATTGTGAAAATGGAAAGTGAGAGTGCACACATTAAAAGTGGTGAAGATTTTGAGTTCATCCCAGGACTCAGAAAAAATAGCTGTGTGTTATATTTTAAAAATGAAAAACAATTATACTTACAAAAAAGTGTGTATAAAAATACAAGAAAGCATTATACCTGCTATATCAAATCTTGTAAGGCACGACTTACGTTTGATAGTGATTTAAATGAAATTATAAAAACAAGCGATATCATACATCCACACGCTGACCAGGAAGATATGATGAAGAAAATGAAATTTGTTGAATAATAAAGGCGATTGCTCTGTTCCGGATAAAAGAAAAACAACGGCCAAACAAATTTAATTAATAATAAAATTAAAAAACGCTTGAAACTAACAGATGCAGCGCACTTAGTTCCATATTCAACTATTAAGCGGCACATGAATAGATTAAAAAGTGAGATAATACCAAAATCGAAACGAAGTCTATTGGATACACCATATTCCTGGCTTCTAAAATCGTGGAGTTAATCGAAACATTGCCTCAATCAGAGCGGCACTTTTTAATTGATGGCACATTTATAGCCCTATTGCGAAGATCAACTATCAATCGGTTGACGGTTGACACAATTTATCAATTGAAATTGATATTGGTATTGCGAAATATAATTGATAAAAATATAAGCTATTGTGAACATAACGCAAAAAATAAAGTTATTGTGAATGAAAACTCAATTTTGACAGTTCTAAAATATATTTGATGTGAAGAGTGATTGTTACGACTTTCAAACAAATTATTTAAACAATATACATAATTACGAGTGTTACAAATCTGCGATTGTGCAATTTATTGAAAAACATGTCATTATTGGAATTATTTTTTGATGATGACGAAGGCGAGACAAATTATGCGGAATTGGCTGCTATACGGAGGAGTTTGTGAGACGCATCTAATCCTTTGGAACTGGAAAACCGAAGGCAACTAATTTAATTCTGAGCTCCTTTTTTTACAAAAGTGCAATTCCAAATCTAATAGGATGCTTGGATGGGAAAGGGAAACACATTAAAATCATTGGTCCCAAAAAAGAGGTTTGCCACCTTTATTATAATAGAAAAGGCTTTTATAGTCTTAATGCACGCATGTATTCAATTGAAGGATACGAATCACAGCCTCTTTCCCATATCATTAAACTGGTGACATCGGTTTGGGCCACCACCAGTCGCAGATATTTCGACTTTATTTTCAACCTTTTTCTTTTTTGTCTTGCAGTTTAAGTCGATCCACACCTATACATGGGCATGGGCAGATATTTAAATTGATCATAAAGTTATTGGAAATATTGTACAATGTACCCTTTGCTATATTTCTGTCAATCTTGTTCAGCTGGTCCTAAGATATTTAGCTCTATTGCAATTGTTCCCACTTTGCCTGCGCACCAGTTTTGGAAATAAATCTTCACCCAATCTATTAAGTTGCCTTTTATTGCAAACTATTTTACCCCTTAAAAAATAACAATTAAAAATGTTGATCTTCAACAATTTTAAAAATTCTTCCATTTCTCTTAAGCATTCTTCCTTATCAACACCGAAATTCCGATTGATTAAAAAATTGACAGCTACCAATAAAATTGTTCGCGATTGACTTTCACAATACCGTCTTGTCAACCGACTATCGCTAATTAATGCACGTTCACAATCGGTCAACACTTCATTGACAATTGATCGTCGCAATACCATTTCGAAAAATTGATTGATAAGTATCAACTATCAATTGATAGTTGATCTTCGCAATAGGGCTGTTAATGTTGCTCCATTCTGTGGATGCAGGCAACTACTAATTGTGTATTATATGTATATCCCATGCGGAACATGTACCTACGTAGCTATACTTTTTAGTTTAATTTTTTTTAGTTTATATAATTCTAAATTTTGAGAAAAGAAATTAATAAAATTGTTTTGTTTGAGAAAATAAACTTATAAAATTAAAGTTGTTGAGAAAAAATCGAGCGATTTTTTTAGTTTTATTTTCTCAAAATCTTTAATTTTATAAGTTCATTTTCTCAAACAAAACAATTTTATTAATTTCTTTTTTCAAATTCTCAAAATAAATGAATTTTGTTAATTTCTAAAAAATATTTTTTCAAATTCAGGTGTATCCCTTTCTTTACTAGCTAATGAGTAGTAAGTCAGTGGAAACATATGTACACATGTTTCAATTTATTGAAGCGAACATGTTTCATTTTCGTCCCGCTTCCTTTACAACCGATTTCGAACAGAGCCTTCGAAACGGAATTCAAAAAACATATCCTGATGCTGAAATTAGAGGCTGTTGGTTTCATTATCTAGACAAGCAATTTTTTAAACTCTTTGTTTTTTGTTCTTCCGTTACTTAAACCAACATTAATAAGAGAAGCATTTGATTGTTTGGAAATTATAACTTGTAAATATCCTTGTTTTAATGAGTTTGTAAAATATTTTAAAAGACAATAGATTTCTATGGTAAATAACTTTGCACAAAATCTTTATACAGTTTGTGTGCACTTATACGGATTTTGCACTTATCCGTAAGTGCACATTTTTGCACTTACCCGTAAATGCACAATTTTTGCACTTATACTTGCTAACTTAATAAGGTGCATAATTTCAAGCTCACATGTTACTCTGAATATTTAATGTAGTTTTCCATTGGAACAAAAAATTAATTTTTTTTAGATTTGTTCCATTGGGAAAAAATCAATATTTTTTGATCCGGATCACTTTTTGAAGATTTCGATATTTTTCTAGATTAACACATACTGTCATTAATACCACAATACCTTCCACAGCTGTTTTACGTTCAGAATTTGTTTTCAAGACATAATTACTAAAAGGCTCTTAAAAAGCAATTATTCAGAACAAAAACGTAACTGTGGAGCAATTGCTTGGTCATCCTCGTCTTCTGAGGATTTCGATCCATATTATGAAGTTCGTATGCTTCCATCGACAAACGAAACACAGCTGATGTACTGTCAAATAACGCATTAATACATTTACCTCGACATTTACAAAAGCCAATCAATCTGCTTTCATGTTCCATGTGGGACGAAAAATCTGAGATCTGAAATAAAAATCTGTTGTGGCCAATGGAAAATCACGTAAGTCTCATAACAGGGCTTAAAGATTTACAAAACTAAACTGATCTGATTGCATAATTCGAATAGTTTTCCAGGGAATACCTTTTCTTATGATTAGATTATGATGAAGCATTTAGTAAAATTTGAAAAGCCCAATCGAAAACGACATAAGTGCAATGACAGAAATTAGCTTGAAATATCTACTTCTGTTATGACTTTTTCCATTAAGCAAAAATAAACGTCCCGGATCATCCAGAATCAAAATATCTTTTCTGAACCCTTTCCATTGGCACAAAGAATACTCATCGGATGATCCCCTTCTTAAGTCAGAATTCACTCAAGAAGTACTTACACAAATGCAATTTATGCACCGCAGTTAGAAATAACATTTTGCCATTTCACCAATACATGAGTGGAGTCGACCAGAAAAAGTTTTCTTGAATGAGTGAATTACAGAGTGAAGCCAATGAAAAACGACATTAATCTTAATGTCAGTCGGACTGGAAGAGCGATATGCCATTGATGCACATATATTATTTACATAGATATGTGATCCACGTTGTCATGTGCAATTTGTAGGTATCTATGTATGTAAAATAATATTTTACATTTGCACTTATCCGTTTTAAAAACAGTATAAAACTTCATTCCGTAGTTCGAAAAATTGTTCACTTATAAGAAATTTTCACTTATCCCTTTTGCACTTATACGAACAAATTTGTATAGAAATCGAGTGAAATGGCTTGGGGTTTTGAAACGCGTTCCACTTAGGCGATTTTTCCACTTAGCCGTTCTCGACTGTATTTAGTTTTTAAATTCATTTTATTTTTCCAGGACCCATCAAAACAGTTTTCTGTTTACAATCAAAAATTGGGACAAATATTACCTAAACATGGTAATTTTTTAAAATTTTGCGACACCGTGTTGGACGAAGAATACAAATCCACTATCGATTTTACTACATCACTGGATGGAGAAACCTGGAGAATGTTTTGGAATGAGTTCATCGACACCTTGACGAATTAAATGGATAAATGTAGAATAACGATTTCGGAATTTATCAATCAACTGACCTCGAAATTGTATAGTGCTTCTTGTACAATTGAAGAACAATTCCGAGGTTCGTGAATCGTCATCGAGTGACAACGAAGAAGACGACCCTGGGCAACAAAAAAGAACGAAACCATAACCTGCAGAATTTGTCCTGCACTATTATGTCCATTTTGCAGGCAAATAATTAAAAACACATCCTATGTTAATTTGTGAAAAGTTTGTAATTTTCCTACGATTTGTTAATTATTTATTTTTTGTTGACTTTTGGCGAATTTTTGAGTTTTTTTTTTTTGTTAAATATATTGTTAGTTGAGTTTTTGTTTTAGAAAATAATAAATGATTATTATTGTATTATCAAATCGTTTGTTTGATTTTCTATATTTTTATATTGTGCAAAAGAGGGGATGCCTAATTCAAATTCACAATATTTTGCTAAATAATATCTCTCCGAAAATTTGGGAGCTATGTCCCACTTTCGACAAAAAAATGTTGGGACTTATGTCCCGATGGGGTGAGACGTAAGTCTCAAATTTGATTTCAGAATCTCAGAGTGTATTTTGATCAAAATCGTTGGAGCGGTTTTTAAACTGTTTAGCTGAAAACTGAGTACGTACGACATATTCTTCAGGCTATAAACATTACCTAGCAGTTACATTTTTATCCAAATCGAAAATGGCGTTTTCGAGATATGAGCAGTCTTTAAACTTTAAAGTACCATTTTTAGCGATTGGGGTGAAAATCGAAGCACGCACTCATGGTTCAAAAAACACTGTTTTGCAACTGTTTAGATCAAAACTGAGCCAAAAGCATTACCTAACAGTTACGTTTTTATCATAATCGAAAACGGCGTTTTTGAGATATAAGCAGTTTTTTAAAGTACATACCTATTATTAATAGGGATTTGGGTGAATATCAACGGACGCAGTCTTTTTAGAGAAAAACTGAGTTTGCTATCAATTTAAGAATGACAATAGTACCTACAGTTTTTACCGTTTTGCAGAAAAGTCCAATTTCAAAACTGCCGTTGCTGGACTTTTTAGCGAAAAACTGGGTATGCAGTCATGTTAAGCATGCCTGCATTAACTCAACTATCAATTTTGGTTCAAATCGTTGGAACTGTTTTCGAAAAAATCGAAATTGTTTAATATTTTGTAAAATGTTTATATGGAAAGTACCGTTAATATTAGGTTAATAACATAAAACAACAAAAAGAACGCCTCCTAGCGGGAAGCCCACAAACTCTAAATACGAAGTTTGACACAAATCCGTCCAAGCGTTTAGATTCCCAAAGGGGTGGGACAGACAGACATACGGACGGAGAGAATTGCGAGACCCACTTTTTTGAGATCCCCCCTATCATCGAAATACCAGAATTGATTAAAATCTCGAGTTCGAAATTTTGTACGAAAACAATATCTATCTTTCTCTTACTGCATGCTGCGCCCCTGGAACACCCCTGTTTGGGTTTACTGTCAGATTTGGGGCCTTATTTCATTTTTTTGGGGCCTTATTTAATCGCAGTGAGGCCTTATTTCATATTTGAAATTGGGGTATTATTTCATTATGAAATAACACCCCAAATTTGGGGCATTTTTTTAATTTTCTCTTTTGGGGCCTTATTTCCTGCAGCAGTATCCTTACTCCCGCCTGAGCAGCTTCCACCCATCCGCAAGGTCCACAGTTCCAGAACTCCTTTGCTTTGCTGAGAAGACACGAACTAGGTGTATCTAGTCGATATTTGACAGCCTCCCCAACAAGCTCCAGGTCTTTTTCCGTGCGCGAAGAGATGTTTCACGTGCCCATCCTAAGTCGAGGCCGTTGTCGAGAAGCCGAAAGTCCACTTATGCCCCTATTGGTACATAGCGCATCCACCATCTGACCACCATAAAGGTTTGCTAGCCCATTGATGGGAACCTCGTAGCCGTTTTGGGTTTAACCCGGCCGACTGCCGAGCGTAAAAAGCCGACAACCAAAACGAATTCTCGGCAATAGCTACCTATAGAAGTAAGCTTCGATTTGATTTCGATTAGTCCATACATCAAACTATGAGAACAATGAGTCCTATCACTGACCCCTTTAATATGTATAATTTGTTCAATCATAAAATCAATAACTTACCGCTATGTAGGTGGTGAGTCAATCCGCCAATTATTAAAAATAGCAACACTTGCAATAGCCATATAATTTTCACACATACAATTTTCACACGGCAATAATGTCCATGGCAGGTACTCCTACTCATAGCAACTCAAAAGAAGGGGGTTGATTTGATAACTTGTAATGGAAAGTATCGGCAACCTAATTTATAAATAAATTATTGTATATTATATATTTAAGGTGTTGCTGTTGGCCTTTTAACAGGACACTACTATTAACTGCACTTACTATTAATAAGTAAGCACTTATTGTGTGCACCTGAAGGTTATTGATTACACCACTAATTCGCGCAGAACGAAGCAGATTCAAGCTAGTGTACAGTAGGGTGGAGTGAATAAAAGATTTTTTTATTTTTTTTGTTGCTATGCCTACATTTATAAAAGTTGAATTTGATATTTCCTTAACACTACCACAAGTTTTTAGTAAAAAAAAAAATTAGGTCCTGGGGTTCCTTTATTCAAAAACAAAAAATAGTAAATTGCTTATATTCCAATATTATTTGATAAACGACATTTTTTGTTCGCCAAGCAGAATCGATTCCCTAAAAATCTTATGGAAAATTGATTAAAATTGTAGGCACCTATAGAAAAAAAAACGGAATTTCTCTTACAAATTTGTACGAGTATAATTATATTCAAGAGAAGCTGCGTTTCATTTCAGTTATCAACAACTGAATATTTAAAGTAAAAAATTTAATTTACCTACCTATATAAGATTATGAAATGTTAGTTAGTTGAGGGTACATATTAACAAAGTCTTTCTTTGTCTCAAATAGTGGCAACATTTTTGGAGATGAGATCCTTTAGCCTTGGAAAATCCATCTCTCTATTCCAGCCACACACTGAAGCAGCTTCTGTCACCAGCTTAACACTTAACACAACTTACGACTGCTTGAGTGTGACGGATATTCGAAGCTTTAAAATTGTATCTACCTATATTGAATGGGACATTTTCAACCATGGAGCGCAAATCGTCATCTGATATTATTTTCGTTAAAGGATGTTCGGTGACGGCCGCCGTAGCGCCGTAGCCCATTATATCTGGTCGATATAATCATCGGCTTCGAAATTTATTTTTGGGATTTTAAATTCTCTCTCGAAGCGAAGAAATTACGCAGCTCGTCCAGGTCCCAGTTGGATTTACTATAATTCCAAATCGAACGATGGCGATTCTGATTCGCTCCTATTTTTGTCGGTATAGAGAGGATAACAGATATTAAAGGATGATCCGAATTCCCTAAGTCGGCTCTTACATTGAGGCAACAATCAATGAGCAACTGTCGTCTGGCAATAGGAAACACGCAATATTATCGATCGCAGTTATTTTTCTTTGAATTAAATTAGAGGTCTCACATCAAAGCAACTCAATATCGCTCGAAGGAAAAATGTTGCTGATTGCGGCAATAATTATCGCCAGCAATGCACAGCGCATGTTGAAAAGCAATAAATGTTTATTCCTAGTAGCAATATGGTGCCTAGATGGTGCTACAGTCTGGGGTGGACCTGGGCCTCAACCAACACGCCTCTCCAGCTAGCACGATCTTTGGCTAACTGGTTCCATACTTGTGAGCGCCACCTAGGGAGAGGTCTTCTTCTACTGCGTTGTCCCTCCGGGTTGGAATCGAAGACTCTTCGCTCTACATGTCCTAGACATCTTAGTCGACTAATACGTACTTTTCTGATGTCGCTGCACAGATCGTTGAGTTCGCTGTTAAATCTCTTCCTCCAAGGCCCGTCAACGCAAACGGGACAGAAAATCACCAAGGAGATCTTCATACGCTTTTGACAACGTCCATGATTCTGGGGGTGATGAGGGTCTTATATAGAGTCTCCTTGGTGTTTTTCGACAAGGCCTTACTAATCAATTGCCTTCTTAGGCCAAAGTAACAGCGGTTGGCAAGTGTAATTCTTCGCTTGATTCCTGATGTGATGTCATTTTCTGAATTAATAGCGGAGCCGAGGTAGACCAAGTCCCGAACTACCTCAAAGTTATAGCTGTCAATCGTGACGTTCTGTCCGATTGGTCGATGTTGTGCGGGTGTGCCTTCTTGTTGACAGCATATATTTTGTTTTGCCCTCATTCACCACTAAACCCATTTTTGCCGCTTCTGTACTGATACTTGCAAACGCACCAGTGACAGCTCGCTGTGTTCTGCCAATGATGTCGATGTCGTCAGCGTATGCAAGTAGTTGTACGGACTTTTGGAAAATGTTGCCCCTGGTGTTGGCTTGCGAGTTTCGCACAATTTTCTCAAGAATGATGTTAAAAAAGTCGCATGACAGCGCATCACCTTGTCTACATCCTTTTTTGACATCAAAGGTCTCGGTGAGATTGTTTCCGACCTTTACTTAGCAGCGAGCGTTCTTCATCGTTATTCTGCACAATCTAACGAGTTTGGCAGGGATGCCAAAACCAGACATGGCTCTCTATAGCTCGTCTCTATAAATTATGTCATATGCGGCCTTAAAGTCGATAAAAAGATGGTGAGTATCAATTTGCACTTCTTGGGTTTTCTCAAGGATCTGCCGTAGTGTGAATATTTGGTCGGTTGTGGACTTACTGGGCTTAAAACCACACTGATAGGGACGAAGCAGCTGGTTGACGTTTCAGGCGCTCACACAGTACAGCGGATACGATCTTAGGCGATGTTGAGGAGACTGATGCCTCTATAGTTGTCTGTTCAGGGTTCGAACATTCCAGGTGCAGATCCGAATGTCATTGTCCTTTTTTCGTTTTGCATTTGAGATTGAGGACATGGATTTGGACGACCTCTGGTTCTTGCATAATGGCGCGCAGTGCCACACAGGCCTTGCCACAATCGATCTTTTCCACACCAAATTCGCAAATCGTATTATCAGCCGTCTTGGCGATGTCAATAGGTCCCCTCGGAGCTGCGATTTGACCACTTTCGATTTTTTTTTGTAGGGAACTGTGAAGGACGGATGATATGCCAACAATCCGGAAACGATTCAAGTACTTAAGGTCCATATCATCCAATCAATTCGTGAGCTATAGCCCGAAACCATCAACCAGGTCTTGGAAAATTGGAGTGACAAAATCCACTATACTGCGAAGCCAGTTAACGACGTTGTGTTCCATTATTAACTCACAATCACAATCTAATCCTCGCTTTGCGTCCATAAACCTTGGGCAACTAAACACGACATACCTACCCATTCTGGGTCTTCGTTAGAACGTGGCCATACGAGATATTGCAAGACGGGCGGGTGATCATTGATCAGGGACTTAAATTTAACAATCTAAACAGACAGTTCGAAAATGGACCGCGTGGAGTAGGCGTTGATGTATTTTTTAAGTATCAAATATCTTAAACTCCTAAAAGCTTCCGTTTACCTTCAGTATTCAATTCAAACTACACACAAACCATAACCCCGAGGCAAAAGATAGACATCCAGCCCTCCACTCTGTTCACTTGCGTAATTGTTCACATTTCGTTCCTAACAAAGGCTAACTTCAGGTGGAGGAGACTCAAAAACTGTGGCATATCAAGAAGGATAAGGACAAACTACAGCAAGGAAGAAACCACTCACTCACTCAAAACGAAAGGCGAAAAGATAGTTGGAACTACCATTTATTTTCATAATACATATAGGTTTAAAATTAGTTCCATCCCAAAAGGACCGATGCAAGGCCATACTTAAATGTTATTAATTCTTGAATTATTAAAAAATATTAAAAAAATAAAATAAAGCAATTTGCGCAAAACTTCCCCGAACCAGAAATAAGTCCATCCAATGATCTATACTTGACTTAGCACAGTAAACATCGAAAACGAAAAGCGGATGATCTAAAAAGAATGATTTTAGATTGCAGCTGACATCAGTGATAGTGATAAATAACTTACTTCAGTAAATGTTTGCAGGGAAATTGGTACAAGGCCACCTGCCAGAATCATGTCGGTTTTTTGTGAACGTTGCATAAATATAATGAGACTTTTGCGAAATTTAATCGGCTGATCCACCCAGTTGCAGCTGTAGATAGCTGTGGTTAGACCATCTGACTCGTCCATCAGAGCATTCCCAAAATAACAAACAGGAAACGATCCAGAAAGAATACAGGCAATATAAACAACCGTACTAATTAGCTGAGAAATATCCCGATCGAAAACGAGGTAATGAATCGCTGCTAGGCATAGAACGAGAGCTGTTATGAAGAACTGGATCATTACTGATTCGGAAATCACTGGCTTGATTGTCTCAAACAAGCTAAAAGAGAAAACTTATTAATTGGCTTTAAACATAATCCCCTATGTTAGCTATAACCTTATGATGTTCTTATGATCGCTTACACAAGCCTTAAGCTCCTTGTAGTTGTCATCTGCTGTTACTCCTGAGTCTGTACCGATTCTTGAAACTCGCATGCAAAGGACATGATAATGAGCCATCAATACGTTTATATATATCGGTGGATAAGCATCGTTAGCGGCATTCTGGACACACTGAAAGGCACAGGACAAAAATTGAAATGAAAACGCGAGAATATAAAGTCTAGTTGACGAAGTCCAGTCAAATGGAAACCATCCTTCAAAGATAAGTCTACCGCCGATTAGGCCAGGTATTGCATACGATGACAGTGAGCCGAATAGTGCAATCTGTTCAACCAGCGCTATGCAATGACATTGCCTGATGACATTTCTTAGATATTTAATCTCGTCCTCATTAAGACTCGCCCTTTGATCCAGCTGTTTGATGCACACCTTCACTTTGTGAAAATTTGACATTCTGTAAAAAATCACAAACTGTTTTAATGACGCGACGATAAGTGTGGGGCTGATTTTTAAATTGTCCATAATTTGTGCGGGATCCTTCAGGAAAAACACGTTTACAAATATAAAAAACGGCGACACTATATCGGCGGCCAAATTCACTAAAAGCGCATAGGTATTGTAAAGCCATTTTCGGTTCGGGTACGGATACACGCCGACAAATCTCCACGCTTTCCATATGTAAATGAAAGAATCGGTAGTGTCTAGATTGCACATTGCACATGTCACTGTAGTGTACACGCTGTAGTAAGTCCCTCCAATTCACTCAGTCGACTAATCGAATTAACCGTGCAACTGTTGTCTTTTGGGTGCAAACAAGTCCTTTGATGCGCTACCTGCCTATTAAATATTTAAATAATTATGTATATCTTTGACCTTAGAACACCTTGTTGGCACTTATTTTCAAACTTTCGTGTTAGTTATTATAAACATGTTCCACCACCAGCTCGAATTAAATTTTCATTATCCTGCGAAACCAACATGTGCTGTGCACTGAGATTTAATCAGTTAAATTGTTGGCTAGTTTTAATTCGACCATGCTGTGGTGGCCCCAGAGTTTTCACCCTATATATTCTTTGCTTGAATGAAAACTCCTTTTCTGCTTTTGGATTAGATTCGGGCCTGATTTATGGCATTTTCTATCACTCTTATCAGAACTTCCGGCGATAGGTTCTCGAATGTATTGATAGATAAATTCTCTTTGAGGGCTTCAGGATTCTGCGGCTTTTTGATATAGACTTGTGACTTCAAATAATTCGACAAAAATAAGTCGGAATCTGAATCGGCGAGATTCCCGACCATTGCAAATCGCCAAGACGAATAAATAGGCGACCCGGAAATGCAGCCCTCAGAATTTCGGTTGTGGCGCACGTCCAGTATGCGCCGTTGTTCCATCCTGTTGGAACCACATGTTCTCCTGGTCCAATTATACAGTAGTCTTTCACCTAAATCCTCTGTAAAGATCGCCGGCACAATTGCGATTGCGTTGCGAGGTACGTCGTCTGATCGATACTCTGAGGTCCTCTGCGCTCTGCGACTTCTTTAGCCACAGCTGCGGGTCGGACAGACCCGGCATCTCGTATTATCCTATACTCTTCTAGGCGACCGGCTAAACGTCGAAGTGTTTCTCCAATTGATGTCGGACTCCAAGGAAATTTGCGCCAAAATTCTCGCAACGCCAATAAATACCACCGACGACGAAGGTATAGCGATACCATGTCTTCTTTACATGTATTTTGTATCTGATTATTTCGCAAATGTCAAATTAAAATTGACAATTGAAGCCCTTTGAACAAATATAACAGCAAAAGTCATCGCCCTATCCAAGGTGATAACTCTTGCGGGTTCTTGTATACATAAACTTTAAAAAAATCCTTTTTGGTTCAAATAGAGTCGTTTCCTTTTACATAAATTAAATTTATTTACATAAAACTGCCATGGAAAATCATAGGTGCCGCTAATATTAGGGTTAACATGCAAAATAAACTAAAAAGTTTGAAACGAAACCGTAGGTACATACAACCGCTTAGGCTGTCGGTGGGCAGGCAGATAGATGGGCATATAGGTCTGTGGATGGATCTGCGAGACGGACTTTTTTGACTTTCCTTATCATCGCGAGGGGTATTACGTTCAATATTCAGAAACAAGTAAAAGTGTTATCATCGGCCTGGTCGATGCTTTGATACCCTCCACTGCAAAATGTTTGCCACGCGAGTTTATGTGTCTAATATTAGTTTTGTATGGGAGGTAGCAGAACTACTTTACCGACATAGACAATTTTCAATACCAACCTGACGACGGTTAAAAAAATTTCTTTTATAAAATTTCATTCACCTAAGTCGATTCGTTTGGACGCTAAGGTGTTTTCAACAGACAGAGATATACATGTCGAGTCGAATATTGGCTTTGTATGGGAGGTAACAGAACTACTTGACCGACATGCATCATTTTTAATACCAACCTGACAACACTAAAAATAAGACCTGTCACACAATTTCAGTCGCCTAGGTCGATTCGTTTGGACGCTATTGTGATTTCAACAGGCGGAGAGACACATGGGTCTACTAATGGTTTTGTATGGGAGGTACCAGAACTACTTGACCGACACAGCCCATTTTCAATACCAACCTGACGACGGTAAAAAGAAGTCCTCTAACCAAATTTCAATTGCCTAGGTCAATTCGTTTGGACGCTATCGTGCTTTCAACAGACAGACGGACAGACAGACAGACAGACAGAAAGACAGACAGACGGACATGGCTAAATCGATTCAGAATGTGATCCTGATTCAGAATATATATACTTTATAGTTTCTCCGGTGAATCCTTCTTGGCGTTACAAACGTAATGGCAAAGTGAATATACCTTCCTGTGGAGGGTATAAAAATACAAATTATATCTTAAGGTTAGTTCTCTCTCCCGAATGACTGACAAACATCCGAGGGTATAAATGTCATGGAGCATCTTCTCATAGCTGTTCGTATATCTTTAATTCAATATTTAAACAGTGACATCATTTGCAGGGCTAATCGTGCTGTCGCTTTAGCGTTTACAAATATTGAGACAGCGGACAAATGTGGCAAAATTGGGTTTAGTCGTGATTCGTGAACGAGGGCAAAGCCGAGTGCATAATTTATGCTTCTAACAAGAAGGAATATAGGGTGGGCCATCTAGTGGTTTATTTTTAAACTATAGGTTATTTTAACACTGGCAGCTGTTTCCCTCTCGAAATCTTGACAGAAAGTCATTATCATACCTCCGCTAAATGAAATGAGTCGCTTTACGCTTGAACAACCTTGAAACTTATTTCTAAAGGGAGTGCTGTGTAGCCCAAACAGTGCGTTTTTTTAAAAGAAATTTTGGCTGAAATAAAGCACCCACTGCGCCTGCTGTATGCGTCTACGTTAACAAACAAAATTGCCACATCTGATGGGGCGCGGAAAACCCCCTCGTTATTGTCGAGAAGCCAATGCATCCACAAGAGAGTCACAGTTTGGTGCGTTTGGTGCGGATTGTGGAGTGGTGGCATCACCATTATTTTCTTCGAAAATAGGACTAGGAACAACCTTTCGGTCAACGGTATAGGCTTTACAGAGCCACGTTAACCGACTATTTTTTTTTTACTGAAATTGAAGACATGGATTTGGACGACTTCTGGTTCATGTAGGATGGCGCGGCATGCCGCACAGCCCATGCCACAATCGATCTTTTGCGCACCAAATTCTCAAATCGTGTTATCATCAGCCGTCATTTGAACTTTTTTTTGTGGGAAACCGTGAAGGACCGATGTTATGCCAACAATGCAGAAATGATTCAAGCACTCAGGGTACAATATTGTCCAAGCAATCCGTGAGCTACAGCCCGAAACCATCAACAAGGTTGTGCTAGTAATAAAGATATAATACATATGGAAAAAATTTAATTTTGTTCATATTAGTGCATTTTTAAAAAGAAACTTGTATTTGGCATACTCTTTACAACATCGACGAATCGGAAAGAATTAGGGCAAAATTCGGTCCCGTTTGCGTTGATGGCAATTTGAGACAGAGATTTAACAGTGAGCCCTACAAACTGTACAGCGGCCTTGTTAGAAAAAATTTAATTAGTCATCTAAATTGGTTAGGACATGCACAGCACATGGAATAGGCCAGCTAATAGTTTTCGACTCTAACTAACACAGAGGGACAACGGAGTAGAGGTAAACGTCGCTTAATGTATGGTTAACAAATTTTGCGTAATCATAAACAGAAAAAGGTTGTCGTAGACCAGGCTAGAGAATCCGGACTTGTCAGGACTCATCTCTGGAAGAGATATGTTCTTACTGCTTGTTTGATAGTTTTTATAGTTTCTTCTTATTGATTTTTGTCGAGGCCTCTGCACTTCCTCATGCTCTTCCATCGCTAATAAAAATTGCGCACTTCTAAACATATTAAAACTATTATTTTTATTTATTTTTTTTAAACTATAACTCCAAGTTAACACGATCGTAAAATGTCAAGAGCAAAATAGTATTACAGCTAATCATATATGATTAGTTTCATCAGTTTCATTCATGTCTCTACCATACCGTTGCCACACCCCAGTGCATTAGCATCTTATTGCACTTAATAATAATAATAATAATAATAATAATAATAATGAAGTGGGTTTAGTGCACTGCGACCTTGTGGTCTATTGTGCCCCCTGCTTATACCTTGGAAAGGTTCATGCCCTTTTCCAGAGCCCCATCGCTTTGTTTGAGGGTTTTTGCTCTGTCTCTAGACTTGGCAAGAATATCAACTTTAGAGCACTTCATCCAGTCCAGTTTCTTTTATGAATCTGAGAATGAGTAGTGGGTCTATGGTTGTATATCCTTATCTGTTATCTGGTACTTGCCCAGATGTTTGATCCTCCTGTGGGTCAGTGCCCCACAGGATTCTAGAATGTGATCTGGGGATTTACTGGACATTGCGCGCGCAAATTAATTTTGATGTGCTTAAAAACCATTCTCGTTTAAAGAATATTTTTTATTCACTATTGGATCCGCCAATAGTCCAGTATCGGTATCTTTACAGAGGATACAAAAACGGCAGTGCTTCCATCCACCATTCATTACCACTTCCATGTTCCATCCAGTGATAGAAACCAACAGTGTCATCCAGCACTCATTACCACTTCCAACCAGTGAGAGTATACCAATTACAAACCATAAACCACATAGTCAATAGAGCTGTGTCAATCGTGATTGATTCGTTCTTTTTGACCCGATCACAATAAAGTATTGGTGATTGCAATCACATAACCTCAAGTCAATCGTTCATGGAATCAATACTTTTGTTCTGACTGGTTCATTCATCTCGGTTAGCCAGTAAAGAAAGAACGAAACAACACAATCCAAAAATCAATCGTTCACAGAGTCAATACTTTTGTTGCGCATCTGACTCGTTTATTTTGCTCGGTAGCGAGTAAAGAACGAACGACACAAGCCCCAAATCAATCATTCACAAAGTCAATACTTTTATTGCGCATCTGACTGGCTATTTCGGAGAGCAAAAAATAAATCGCTTGATTTGAAGATTTCTTGGACGTTTGTTAATCCACTGGCATCGTAGCCATCCTTTGATGGAATTTGTTACTTTATGTCTTGATAGAAAGAAGACGAACCATATTATGGGATATATGCTATATTTATTTCGAAATGTCACCAGAAAGCCCTAAAATATTAAAAAATTTGAGTGATTTCTTTTTCGCTTGGAAAAATTAAGATTTTAGGGCTTTCTGGTGACATTTCGAAATAAATATAGCATATATCCCATAATATGGTTCGTCTTCTTTCTATCAAGACATAAAGTAAAAAAATCCATCAAATGGAACAATCGTTTCATCTCTTTTTTTATTGTCTCTGTCTTTAGATAAACATGTTTTGAAGCTTTCATAAGTGATTCACTCTTACAATCTATCAGAATGTATCTGTCTCTACCGAAACAAAATTGAACGAATGATTGTATTGAAATTGAATGGAGCAATACAATACTCTCATTCTCATCTGTCATGGAATGATTGAATGATTGATTGAAATGACCGAATCATTTTTTCAACCAATACTTGAACGATTCGATCATTGAATTTGAACGATTGACACAGCTCTAATAGTCAAACGCGTACCGCTCACTCACGGTCTACATTGAAGAGATACCGATTTCTAATGAGCTACGGTTGCGTATTAACTAAATGCATTAATTTTAAGAAAAACGTTAATGTAAATAATGGTCAAAATCTGAAAATAACTATCCACTCTTATCAGATCATTACTAATCGAAGTCACAACATTCTTGCCAGTAATAAACTTGTGTCTTGTAAGGAGAGCCTGGACTGGCTATGCATTAGCATAGTGGTGGTGAGTCCTTTGGTTTTGGTATCTTGTTGGCACGCAGGCGTAGGCTCGGCTTAGCTCGCCGTACTGGTCGGGGATCTTGATACCTACTTCTCTCACTCAAAACAAAATTAAATCGTGCCATACAAAAAAAGTAATGCGGAAAGTACGCAAAATAAATAAAATATATAGATACAAATATGTATATATAACCACGAATATATAAATAGCGTATTGTATGCTTTCTCCCCCTCTCTTAAATGCCTGATATGCATCTGCCGCCCAAATACATAACCTACGAGGGTTATAGGTTCATATACCCCTATCGTCTAGAATGGCCCCGATGTAAAGTCCATCTTACCGGCTTACCCCACCCCATATGACATTCTTTGGGAACGTCACACCGCGTTATCTGCTTGCCGTCATACAAAAAATTAGCTGATAACCCCTTCGTGATTATCCCGCTTCACCTCATCCACTCACCATTGATCTCACCTATCGTTCACTTAAAACATCATCACTGCTTCAATCTCCATATCAGTTAATACACATGCTAGTTTACACTTCATTTCAATATTCTTTAATTCATTTGGATAACTTTGTACATAATTCTAGCATCTCTATAGTAATAATTTTGGTTGTACTTCTTTCACGTACCTATACTTAACTAGTACGCCCTACACAAAATAATTCAATTAATTTCCTCGACGTTGATGTGCACATAAACCCCAAAAAAAAATTTCTATTCTATTGACTTGCAAAATGACTTCAAAATTCAACTATCGAGATACTCTCTTTTAATTTATTGCTCCTTTTCTTTCTGTTCTTCACTTTTAAGTTTACGTAGATAAATAGATTTATTTTTTTTTTTATATAAGTGTAAATTAGCTTTAGGATAGGTATGAAATTTTATTTTTAAGTTTTAACGATTATAGTTTTCAATTCAGTAATTCTGTTACTATTTTTAATATGTTCTTATATCTTTCTTTATCTTTTAGCTTTCTGTCTTAATCAATTGTTCACCAATAAATAAATTCGATCACTTTTGTGCAATATTATGCAACTACTTGATAAGATGATCGCAATCAAAAAAAACTTAATTTACCACACAAAAAGAATTTAAATCTATTTGTCATACATACATACGGTTTTACTTCGGTTTAGGCTGAGCAGGTAGACAATCAGACTGCACTTGTGCTGTGTGTCGCGAGAGGTGGATTTTCGGCGATCACAATTGATGACGTGCCCTGGCTTTTCCTGCGGCTGGACTAGCACTGTCTAATGGGTTTCGTCGCTTTAGCCGGGGAAGTATGATGCTAGTGGAATTTGCTGTGGTGTATATAGGTATGCTGGGACGGGGAAGAAAGCAGGAGTTGTTGCTGGACGCTGCGTTCAGTACTCGGTGTCGATCGTGCGGATATATTTTTTTTTCTCGCTGATTAGATGGGGACGAAGAGGAGCGGTCGCCCTGGTGCTAATGCAAAGCAAAGCTTTTCACGGCAACGAATGAAGGGAGATGGGTCGCTATTCTGGCGGGATGACTATCATTCGTCGTTCTTTAAAGCAGTGATTTTATCTGTTCCCTTTAATGCTAAACACGAGGTGCTAATTGCAGGGCGAGGAGTAAAGATAATGCCGATCAATTTCTGATATCAGCAGCTTACTTTGGTCACTCCCCGCGTTTTTAGCAAATAGCAGCAGCTGGATGAAGAAAACACAAACCTATTAGACACTAACCAGATAAAAAAATCTTACAGCAGTTACCTGAGGCAAAGGAGAATTTTTCTCACTTTGTAACTTTGTATGCGTATAATGCTCTTCTCTTAAGAGTTCCTTGGCTTCGGAACAATGATTGCTGATAAGGTTTAATGAAATAAAATTCGTTATAAAATAGTTTACAGAGAACTATTGTATTACCTTAGCTCGGCAGAATACCTTGCTCGATCGAAGCTCAAAATGGAAAGAGCACGAGTACGCGGAAATTGTTTGTAGCAGCGATCGTTTTAATGGTCGAATGGTATAAAAAGAAGGAAATCGGACACTTGACGAAAACTTTTGGGCCCTGGTTATACTTTTTTTGATTTGGGGTGGAAACACATTTTATTTTTTTATTTTTTTGGGCAGAATGATTTTATTAAAAATATTGTAAAACTTAGAACCAGCTGCACGTTACAGTCTTTTATCAGCACGTCCATCTCTATCACTTTGCAGAAGCTCGCCTTTTCAAAAAGAAAAAAAAAAAACTCCATTGTATTCAACTGCATCTGGTTTTTGGTTTTGATTTAGGTTGCGAAAGGCAGACGATGCATAGCATAAGCCAAAAAGTTTTTGTTTTCCTATTCCAGGATTAATCTCCACTTATTTGCACTATTTTCCAATATAATAAAGTAAATACTTTGCTCAAATTCTCTCTTTAGAAGTTAGACATTTTTCAATGATATTTTAATAAACTTGAATCTCCACCTTTTTTTTTATTCTATATGCAACCTAAGGTTTGTGGTAACTTAAAATTTTTTTTGATATTTATGAAAAAAAAAAGTTCAGAAAATTTTTAGGTGCCAATTTCCGAAATCCTAGTGCAAAATCGGAAATTGGCACCCGGTGCCAATGTGCTAAGTAATAATGCAAATTGGCACCGGTGCCAATTTCCGATACACCGATCTGGGGTTTTTGCGTTTTCGTCGCAGAATCTGCAGACCCCTTCTTCTGATAAACCCATTTTCCTCAAATGTTCTGTCAGTCTACAGTTTCCTGTTAGGAGACCTGTGAGGGTTCTTAGGTTGTTTTTGCTTAGAACAATACACCAATATTGCACTTAGTGCCGTTGCTACCGGATGCGTGTGCGTAGGTATATTGGAGGCGCCGTGAACAAAGGCTATTATATGAACTAACGCCATAATGGCGTTAATTCACTTTCAAGTGCGAATTAACGTCATAATCCACGTATGGATTTAATTCATTTTCAAATGAGAATTAAAGTCATATGGTGTTAGTTCGTTTCAGAAAGTGGCCTTAGTTCTTATTTGAATCTGAATTAAAGTCACTGGAATTATTCTCAATAATTTGAATTACATTACAATGGTCTTACGAAATAAGGATGAGGGATATTACATTAAAGATCGATAAAAAAATATATTTACTACCTACTGTATATAAACTTGTTTTCATAATATATTTTGATTTTTAATAGGATAATTAATTAAAAGTACCTTAAAGGATCATTCAAATGGGAGCGAACAAACGAATTGATGAAATGCGAAAAAAAAAACACTTTTTAAGCATTTATAGACGAATAGTCGTTCGTTCGCAGAAAGCTGGTCACTCTCTTGTAGGTAGTACTTCAAGTTCAAGGGCTCAACCCATAGAATCCGTCGCATCCACTGCGGCAACGTATAAGACTGACATGTTGATAGAATACACAGCAGCTTATGGAAGGTGACCCATAAGCAACGCACGTTCCGGATGCGGTGGATAAGTTAGCTTTACTTTCTACTTTTCTGTCCGTCGCATCAGTTGACAGTTGGCACAGCGTGAGAGGAAGCACTTTCATATACAGATGGTCTTATGTAGGTATTGGCCCAGGAGTGTTTCTGTTAAGATTGGTCAACATTAGACAAAGGGGGGTGGCACCTCCCATACAAAAAACATATTCTATGGGCTGAAATTCGATTACGTCATACTCGATAACGCGCTGGGCCGATTTTAATGATTTCTATACAGTCGGAAAGTTGCTAAAATAAGTCTGTAGCGAGGGTACTATTACCTTCTGTTATTGTGGGGGGGCGGACTACGTTAGATGGTGACACGTAGCAACACTCCTCAGGCTCATCACCTTCCATACGCCAAGAGCAGCTGATTCCGCAGCTTTGTTCGTCTCTCTGTCTGCGCTTATGCTGTCCGAAGACCCCAGTAAACGTTGGACAGGCAGATGAACAAAGGAAAAAAACGACGAAGTGAAATGACAACAACAACAACAAGCGGAGAAAATGAAATGAATTCTGACACGTTATATGTAGTCTAGACACAAACGGTTTTTTATTCAATATAAAAAAAAGAATTAAATCTGTTTAACAGAGTTTTGGAAAAAGAATTTGTTATGGCAACCCTGACAGGCAGTGATTTACTTCTTTTAGCCACTTATTCAGTCTGCGGATGCGGACCGATGTAAGTAGGTATTTAAAAGAAATAAATAAAAATTATGAAAGGGGCAAAGCGCAAAGGCAAGCTCAAATGTAAAATCTCAAATGTGGTATTTTTCGGGATGTCAGTAAATAACCGTACGATCGGGCGAAATACCAAATGTGAGTGGCCACAAACCAGTAAGAATAGACCGTCGACTCCTCCCACATAACGGACTTTGCCTACAAGCTGCCGGCGAGACCAGGATTTTTCATGTATTGGTGCTGTACAAAATCAAAGGGGCGCCATTAACCCACGCCTACTTGAAAAATCCTGGTCGCATGGTATTGCATAGAAAAACATTGCCGCCATTAATTTTGACATTTACACGTATTCACAGACAGGGAAATTCTTTCCGGGGGGAATCGGGTAGGTGTACGGGAAGTCGGCGGTCTATTCTTACTGGTTTGTGGTGAGTGGCCCTGCTTGTAATTTGCTCCGTCTTTTATACATGCTCGATAGAGCTT
Source organism: Cheilosia soror (assembly GCA_949372485.1). Taxonomy (NCBI): domain Eukaryota; kingdom Metazoa; phylum Arthropoda; class Insecta; order Diptera; family Syrphidae; genus Cheilosia; species Cheilosia soror. Next base: position 39,674,029 of record OX443563.1, read on the forward strand.
TATTCTGATCAGCTGGAAAAGCTTTTTGACAGTGCGTTTGGAAAATGAATGTTTAAATGGAAATGCGCATGCGCAGTCAGTGGTGCCAAGTTACAATGTTTTTTGTATAATACAATGGTGTTATAAAAGTGTTATAAAGTTATGTAAACGAAATAAAAATTAAATACAAATGAATTGCAAATGAAATGAAATTAAATGCTATACATTCTACTGAATTCAAAAAAAGTTATAGGTACAAAAGGTTATTTTATAGATAATAAAATGGTGGCGTTACAAGTCGGCATTTTAATGAAAGTCACACCCCCTCGGCTCCAACCCTCGCTACGCCACTGTATAATTCATAGTTATTTTATTTAGTAAGTCGAACAGTGGGTGTGCCTTCGGGCACACGTTCGCGGGTTTTCTTATAAGTCCCCAGATGGACCTCTTTAACTTCCATTTATCTTGTCTACTTGATGTTGTCAAAACATACTTTTCTTTCTTTCCGATGGGTAGATTTAGTTTCCAGGAACAAAAAATATTCGGGGGAAACATTTTTCCCTCGGAATTCCCGAAAGGGAAGAATATGATATGAGGCCGATTAGTTCAATGCTGACTTTTCAATAATTTTTTTTAATTTTTTTTTTAAACGAACAGAAAAAAGAGCACATTTAATTTTTCGCTCTAGGTTACATTACGACTGACTTGTTTCCTATGTTTATATTCTATACTGAAGGTTGTATCTTATTTTTCTACATCCAACGTTACGCCTCCTTTTATTTTTTTTGTTTGTTGCTTTTGTACTAGGTACCTATAATATTGCTAAGTAAACCCGCAATATCTAGGTGTATACGAACTGAAAAAAAAACGTTCTAATGACAGAATATTGTAAACGCCCATAAAAGTGTATCGTGCACTATAAAATGCACTTGGTAATGTATCCAAAAAAAATGTAGGTACCTACATAACATGTGTGCAAACTCATATAAACTTCCACGTTACATATTTCAAAAGACCTTTGACATGCCTTTATCTCGTTACATAAAAATCCAACATTCTAAAACCCATACAAACATTGACAGCTTACAAAGGTCATAGTCACAGAGCCAAAAGCCAAAGAATCTATTCGCAGGGAGGTTCACCCGTGGATGCCCAATATTAATATAAAAAGCATATTGTAGAAGCTTTAAATATACATAAGCATAAATTGGCTCGAGAATTGAACAACCAAAAGCGAAAGGAAAATATCCAAATTATTCATAACCAAAAATCCTTTCCAAATCTCCGACAAAATTATATTGAAAAAGCATATTGCTCGTAGCTATCCGACGAAGACAACTTGGATTTGGATGTAGAGGGTCAATCGAGGTGAGTATAGAAATACAGATCTATATGTCTGCATATAACGGTAGGGTATGGATGGATTTTGGCTTTCAGAACACAATACGTGGTCGTTTATGATTTCTTCTCTTTTTTTTTACTGAACTGAACACCGGCTGGTTATTGTGATTTGCTTTAATAGAAAACCCTTGAAAGGGATACCGAAGTATGTATTCGGGAAACACCGTCAAATTGGTTTTTGGTCATTCGATTAGTAGACTGAACATATTTTTAAATTAGTTCTGAAATTATTTAGTGGCAATGGCAATTCGAATGGTGTGTCTAAGGCAAGTTTTTAATTTTAGTTTTTCAGGAGAATTTGCAATTTCAGGCGAAATAGACTATAGATACTGAAAGCAATAACTAATGCACATGCAGCAAAGCAACGAGAACAGCTCGTCAGCTCAACGAGCAAAAGAGGAGGGAAGAACACCGGCTTCTTCGTAGAAAAAAGACAGAGTAGGTATGAGAAGCAGAGCGGTGCTAGTGCTACTCCACTGACATTTGGCCCTAGCGAGGTATCCGTCGGAACGGAAAGTTCTCCGATTTCATACGAATCGGAGGATTTTTGCTTCGAGGTATACTTCGGAACAGCTTTTCGGAACTTTGTTTCGACAAAAGGCGTATTTTTTTGGGAAGTGAGTATAACAAAACCAAAAGTGAGTATAACAATTTTGCACGTAAAACCGAAAGTGAGTATAACAAAACCAAAAGTGAGTATACAAGTTTTGCATGTAAAAGTAAAAGTGAGCTAGCTATAGATTCTCAAAAAAATGCGCCTAAAATGTGCAACGCACACTGGCGTTTTGCGTTTCAGTGCGATCAAGTGCGTTTTTAATGATATTTTTGACAGCTTCATAAGAACTTTCTTCCGAAGTGCTCCGACAGGAATTTGTTGCGGAATTTGTTTACGATTTGTAGTGAAGTGTTGATAAATGAAAGCAATAAAGAAAAAAACATTTTAGCAAAATAATTGGTTGTATTTGTTGTCTTAATTTGTGTTTCAAGGGCAAAAACAAAAGAAAAAAACAGCTCTAAATAGGAAAACCCCGATGTACGTGTACCACGAAATGATGTCATGTCAAATCGATGCGTTGTCGCATATTAATTATTCTTTCCGAAGACGGATACCTCGAATGTAATTTGAGACTCCGACCGAGTATGCGTTGCGGAGAATTCTCCGTTCCGACGGATACCTCGCTATAGGGCCGAATGTTCGGAAGTTTTACCAAAAGGTAAAAAGAGCGGTGCCACAGAAACAAGACCCGAACAGAGACCTGTAGAGACGAACAAGGAAATCTGGTAGTAGGTCACCCCCGGTACTGAGGACATGGAAAAAACATTTCTGCAGATTGCTATCTGAATGGCGACGACGCTGTCAGACAGAATGAACTATTCAACTTGGGCGATGGAAAGCCAAGACTTCCGTCCAGGTGACCAAAATAAAGTGAGGATAGCAATATCCCAGCTAAAGTCCAACAAGGCTGCTGGACCGGACCGGGTTTAACTGCCGACCTTTTCAAGGCAGCGGGAGCTGACTTGGTAGAGAGCATACACCAACTCGTTTCTAAAATTTGGTCAGAGGAAACTATGCCTAATGAATGGAGCCTCAGCATTGTTTGCCCGATTCTTAAGAAAGGAGGCCCTCTAAACTGCGCCAACTATAGAGGCATCAGTCTCCTTAATATCGCTTACAAGATCCTGTCTGCCGTACTTTGTGAACGCCTGAAACCATTTGTCAACGAACTGATTGGACCCTATCAGTGCGGTTTTAGGCCTGGTAAGTCTACAAATATTCACATCGATAATCACCATCTATTTATCGATTTTAAAGCCGCATATGATAGCATTTATAGAGACGAGCTATACAGAGCCATGTCTAGTTTTGGCATCCCTGCCAAACTTGTCAGATGGAGAACGCTCGCTGCTCCGTAAAGCTCGGAAACAATCTCACCGAGACCTTTGATGTCATAAAAGGATTTAGACAAGGTGATGCGCTTTTATGTGACTTCATCAACATCATTCATGAGAAAATTGTGCGAAACTCTCAAGCCAAATTCTCAACTCTTAATTTTCCAAAAGTTTGTGCAACTACTTGCATACGCTGACGACATAGACATCATTGGCAGAACACTGAACGACTGAACACATCGAGCTATCACTGGGGCGTTTGCTTGTATCTTCAGATTTGTTTATGAAACACACTTGAGCAAATATCTGTCTATGGTTATTTATTAACTTGGTTAACCGTCTGTGCGTGTGCCAGAACAACAAGTCTCGTCCGCCATTTCGACTTTGTTTTTTATCCTGTTTTTTTTTCTGTCAAATGTGACTAAAGTGCGTACTCAACTTTTTACTCAGCCTGCTCAGTCAATTTATTCTGAGCTCATAGAGAGCGCTCTGAACATTCTCCGAACGAAAAAGGACACAAATTCTGAGCTCTGATGTGTCTGAGCTAAAAAGGAAATACGGAACTTTTTTTGACAGTTCAGGCTCTGCTCTGAACTAAAAAAGAAATACCTAATAGCACCACAAAAAATACCGCAATACCGCTTTTGCCTAGCTAGTCAACAGCCTCTGATTGGCCGGTTTGACTGCAAATCTTGGAAAATTTCGTGAGGTCGGTCAGCTGTGGTGACTGGAAAGTTAGGCAAGCATTTCTGCCTGAAGGCCCCGACCCATAGAATCCGTCGCATCCGTTGCGTCGACGGATTGGCGTATTCGACGGAACGAACAGTCCCATAGAATTCGTCGCATACGTTGACAGCCGATGACATATGAGAGACAGTTTCTCTCATTATCTTATATTTCCACCAATGAAAATGCTTACTCTCACGCTCTGCCAACTGTCAACGGTTCGACGGAAAGTAAACCTACTTTATCCGTCGCATCCGGCACGTTCGTTGCTCATGGGTCACGTTCCATAAGCTACTGTGTATTCTATCAACCTGTCAGTCGAATACATTACCGCAACGGATGTGACAGATTCTATGGGTCGGGGCCTTTAGTTCTTAGTGGATTTGAGAAATGTCATAAACAGCTGATTGAAATCGAAGAATTTTTCACTCCATTGTTGAACTTTGTTGAGATTTGTATTTGGTTTTATTATTATAGCTGAAAAATAAAAAATAAAAATGAAATTTCAAGTTACAATTGACGGTGTTTTGTATGACATCGATGATACCCAGGAAACTTACGACAAATTGACTACGGATAATTAAATCAACACGTACACAAGTGTGATAATAATTAAATAAAATGTGTCTTTTAGATGGGGTTTTTACCCGAAAATTTGTAAAGCTGCTTTTAGAAAAGAATCAATAGAATCATTCATTTTACACTTCAATAATTTTATATTTTTCTTTAGTAGGTAGCCAATGTGTTGATCTAGTTGATGTCAAAACAGTAAGTGAATGCTCAAGTCTTAACACATGTAAGGCATTTGACATTTAGCTTAGGTACTAGGCAATTTTCCGTTCAATGATAAACTGTCACCTAAATATTAGGTGCCTAAGCACATTGAACGCGGCACATCAGTTTTCCGTCCATCAATTTTGACATTTCATTTCACATAGGGAAATTAAGAGGGGATTTTTTCCAGGGAAAATTCCGGGGAAGTTGGCGGTAATTTTATATTATAGTTTTAACAGACACAGAGTAAATGGTGTTAACGTAAAGCCATTTAAGTTTTGCTAGTTGATTTTTACTCTTGGGATTATGATACAAAAGGATAGGTAAAGTGGCGTCTATTGGCTAAAAACGTTTTTATAGGTGTTTAACTGTCGAAGGGTTGACATTGACATGACACCGGTACTGCATAATTTATTACGTATGGGCACTATTACGGTGTCATACGTAAATATTAGAGCAAGGTGTTAAAGTAATTTTTAATTATATAGATATCATTGCCCCAATTCAAGCATGAGAAACTCATTTTCGAAATCAATATCAAATTTTTAAGCACGCAACTAAAATGTATAATTACATACGGTTTGAATTTATTAACATGACAACAGTTTTAGGAATATCAATAGTTCTTAGAATGCATGGGCAGGGCGGGTTGCGGTACGGGTAGTTGTATAAAAATATTCGCGTTGCCATGAAATGGATTGTCCATTTTGTAATTATTATGTATTACGAACGAACTATATTTTCGAAACAACTTCTAGTAGTGATTAAATATTTGAAGTGACATAATTTGTATTTTATAAAGGATTTTATTTTAAAAAAGGATTTTATTTTAAAAATCCTTTTGTTCTTCTTCTTAGGTAAAATCGTCTTTGATTTTAAGCGAGCAAAAGCTTCTTTGATCTTTCAAATGAAGCCCAGCTTGAAAAGAACCTTTCAATTTGAGCAAATAAAGCAGGTATCTGCAACAATTTTCTTGTTAGTTGTGCTAAAGTTGGGTAATTCATCTCTGGCATATTCCAGAAAACGAGGTTTTTTTTTATTTCGAAGAAACCAGATTTATTCCGAAAGAAGCTATCCAACTCGTTAATACCAACTGCATCTTATTCTTACTTTACTTTTGGGGGCGTTTACAGTCCGGGGTGGACCACGGCCTCAACCAACTAGCCCCTCCAGACAGCTTGGTCCCTTCGCTAGCTATAGCTGCCTCCAGTTGCGCATACCAAGTTGGTTAAGGTCGCCCTCCAATTGTGGCGCACATAACCTAAGTTTGAGTTTTCCTCTGCTACGTTGTCCTTCCAGGGGTGTGCTATGTATTAACTATTCAATTATAACTGTTGGCTATGTACATGTTACAGTCTGAACGTTAACATCATGCCATGTACTTTGAACTAGATTTGGCGTTAATATCGCGCCATGCGTACCATACATGAACTATATATTAACTGACAACTAATTTTATCTTTGGCAATGTCATCACTCACATTTAAGTCGTCCATCGAACAAGTATCCATAAGCTCTTTTTAAATATATGTAACTTACTGTAATAAATTAATTCCTGAACTACAGTGTTCCTTTTTTTCAATATATACAGAACAGGGTGGACTCAAATAGTCATCGGGCCGGTGCGTTGCTGTCCATACGCTCCACGTGCCTCAGATATTTTAGCCGTTGTATCTTCAGCTTTTTGACCAGGTCAACGTCGCTGTATATAGTCCAATTGCATCCAGGGGGCTTATTCTCAAATGCGCGGCGGATCGCTTTTCACGGCGGATTTGTATTTTTGTATTTCCAAAGCGATAGATTCCAATCGAAAGCGACAGCTATTTAGGTGACGGACTTATTGCGGATAATAAATTGGGAATAAACCCCCAGACTTTTAAATTGAAACTGGAAAATAATATCATTATGTTGACTTTTTAGTTTTGTAATATTATCTCAGAACTTCTTATTTATTAATAAATTAATATTCAAGCAGTCCTGTTCCTGTGCATATGCTTACTATTACCGACGCCATAAATCACATAGAACTATAGGCCGCCGATTTCCGTGCACCTACCTGCTCCCCGGAATGAATTCCTCTGTCAGTGAATACGTGTAAAATGCCAAAATCAATGGCGGCAATGATTTTCTATGCTATACCATGGGCCTAGGATTTTTCAAGAATGCATGCGTTAATGGCGCTCCTTTGATTTTGTACAGCACCAATACATGAAAAATCGTGGGCCCGCAGGCAGCTTGTAGGCAAAGACAGTTATGTGGGAGGAGTCGACGGTCTAGTTTTATGTGGTTTGTGCTATTACCATTGAGTATTTATACATAGAGTAAAGTAAGTTTCAAATTCACCTCGCGTGGAGCGTTGCAATCGTTTAAGCTTCTTCTTTTTTACGGACATAATCTTGAGTGAAGAATTATGAAACCAAAAATACAACTCAACACAGAAGAAAAAGAACAAAGAAGGACTGTGGTGCACTGTGGGACAGACACATGCCGATTGGGTAGGTATAGGTAGCATTTTTTTATACCCTTCACAGGAAGGTATATTCACTTTGCCATTACGTTTGTAACGCCAAGAAGGATTCACCGGAGACCCTATAAAGTATATATATTCTGAATCAGGATCACATTCTGAATCGATTTAGCCATGTCTGTCTGTCTGTCTGTCTGTTGAAAACACGATAGCGTCCAAACAAATCGACATAGGCGAATGAAATTTTGTAAGAGGACTTCTTTTTACCTTCGTCAGGTTGGTATTGAAAATGGGCTATGTCGGTCAACTAGTTCTGGTACCTCCCATAAAAAACCAATATTAGACACATGCGTGTACCTGTACCAGTAAATACAGTGGAGGGTATCAAAGCATCGGCCAGACCGATGATAACACTTTTACTGGTTTTTCGTTTATGTTTTAATCAGACTCAAATCCCCGCGATCTCGCCAATCGATTAATTTTTGTATTTCTTTTAGTCAATCTTTCTTTATTTTTTTTTATTTAGTAAACTCAGTTTATTATTATAATACAAGGATGCGAATTGAGTAAGCTTTTTGATGAGTAGAATTTTTTTCTGTATTACCTATTCTATTTTGATGTTTGCTTTGGTCATTCAGTTTTCAGTACGCTAAATCTTTCCGTAGTCCATAGATTTTATTCTATAGGATTAAAACACGTTTGACTACCATTTTATATGAGCCAAAGTTTGCGCCGTCAAAAGACATTTTTGTTTTGACGTAATATAATGATATTCAGAATTGCCACTGTTAAGTGACTGTTAAGTTAAGTTAAGTGACTTAAAAAAAATAAAAATAAATAGGTGGCGCAACAGGCGGGTAGTCACCCTAGGCCTTGCTTCTCGCAACCATTCGTTTGTGTGAGTTTCTATTTTTTTTTTGGACGAATTATATGCCGAGTCCGAACGGTTAAATTGAGAATCTTTTTCATGACAGTTGATTATGAATTTTATCGATATGATTTCAACGATTAATAATGCGAAAGATGCACCAAGAAGAAAAAAAAGTAATCAGCGAATATTTCGTATACCAATTGTTAACAGCGGTTTATTAGTTGCTTACACGTTAACGTCCAAATCCAAAAAGAAAGAAAAATGAACGGTTTACAACATTTGAGAGTGTTCAAATTGGATTTACATACAATCGGTAATTAGTAAAAAGTTGTGCCCGTTAAGAGAGCAATTACAAAGATAACAATTTAAAACAAATAACAATAAGAAACGCTAATAGGGTAAATAGTACAATGTTTTTAGTAACGAAATGTTTTAAAGTTACGAAAGAATATTTGAATATATAAAAAAAGCAAAAACAAAACTAAATATGATATTAATCATAAACAACAGTTATACTCTTGGATGTTTGTCAGACGTTCACGAGAGGTGGCGCAGTAGAAAAAAACCTCAAGATGTAATTTGTGTATTTCCGGGGATCGAACCTGGGATCCCTCGCACAGTAGTCCAGCACACTAACCACTGCGCTTAGTTAGTTTAGTGACTTACCTCCTAAACTTAAAAAAATCCAAAGATCATATCCCCAAATGCAACATCACTCCATTTGGGTAGCTGCAACAATTTTATTTTAAAACGTGATAAATTTGGATTGTACCGTTTCACGTGGGGCTAAAAGTAAATAATTGATACATTTCTGCTATTTTGTTAACAATTATAAATTGGCCTAACACTCAAACCGTAGGTAGGTAAGTGACATAATTACAGCTATTAGGTGTCTGGGTAGTTAATAGTTAATCAAGCAACATCAACCCGCTACTTGGTTATAAATATAAGTTTTTAAATGTTGATTGGTTAGTCATTCGGAAAAATTCGTGGTCATCTAACTCAACTGAAAAAATACACAAGACTTTGCGGACAATATGTCCAAAGTGGACACAAACGATTCTTTTATATACATGTGGTACATCTGGAGATTCGTAGGCGTGCATCCCTACCCTAAGTTCAAAAGGCTTTACAATATCTACGCAATTTTAATAAATTTCGTAGCCGATGTAGTGGCACCATTTTTCGTGTTTATAAATGTTTTCTTTCTGCGGGACCTGTCACTGATAATGTACAATTTGCAAATAAGTCCCACACTTATAGTCGCGTCGCTGAAACAATTGGTGGTTTTCGTCAGAATGTCCAAATTTTACGAAGTGAAGGTCTACCTGGACAAACTTGATCAAAGGGCAAACCGTAATCAGGAGGATATTCAATATCTAAAAAGGGTCATCAAACAATGCCACCTTATCGAGTTGATTTTCTTTATAGCGTTATTTTTCTCTTTGTCATCGTATGCCATACCGGGTCTCATCAAGCGGGCTTTAGTCTTCGAAGGATGGTTTCCATTTGACTGGACCTCATCAGACCGTCTTTATGCACTTGCGTTTACATTTCAATTGCTTTCATGCGCCTTCCAGTGCGTTCAGAATACCACAAGCGACGCCTTTCCACCGATATACATCAACGTACTGATGGCCCATATTCACGTTCTTGGTATGCGAGTGGCCAGAATTGGAAATGATAAGAGCGCTACACCCAAAGATAACTACAAGGAGCTTAAGGCTTGCGTTAATGATCATAGGAACATTACAAGGTTACTTAACCCATAATTACACTAAATCAATATAAATGTTTCTTCTTTCAGACTCTTCGAAACCATCAAGCCAGTGATTTCCGAGTCAGTCATGATCCAGTTCATTATAACAGCTTTCGTTCTTTGTGTAGCAATTATAAACTTTCTCATATTTGACCGCAACACTCCTCAGCTGTTTAATACGCTTTTGTATGTGAACGGCATTCTTTTTGAATCATTTCCTGTATGTTACTTTGGAAATGCTCTGATGAAGGAAACGGAAAATCTAACTACAGCTATCTACAGCTGCAACTGGATTGATCAGTCCGTACAATTTCGCAAGAGTCTCATAATATTTATGCAACGTTCACAAAAACCCAACATAATTTTGGCAGGTGGTCTTGTTGAAAGTTATTAATCTATTTGAAAAATTGAAGTCTGGCAATAATGGCTCCCACTTATATACATTGTACTAAAACCATATGAATTTCTCTAATAAAGATAGTTTCTCTTTATACTTCATAGAAGTCGGTCGGTCTTTTTCTTTAAAGTTAACAGGTTATGGGCCCAGACCACGTTAGAAAATAAATTCGATAAGGTTATATTATAAAGGTCACCTTGGTCAAATCGTTTTTTTCTGGTAAACGCGTTTTTGGGAAACCTATTGCTATATCCAAAAAGTTTGTTCTTTAAGAAAAGAGAAAATGGAGAGCGAACTCTTTAAAGTGGAAAAATTGTAAAATTCCGAGCAGTACTCAGTGTGGAAGTTCCAAGTAACGATTTTGTTAAATGCATCAGGGCTTTTAGGACATGTGGATGGATCAATCCCATTCCCAATTAAAGCACAGAATGAAGAACAAGCAGTGTTCAATGTACGTTTAGCTGATTGGATGAGATCGGATAGCAAGGCTCAAAGAATAATTGCAACAAGCATTGGTTCAACCCCACTTCGGCATATTGTCAATTGCACAATTGCAGAAGATATGTGGATGAAGTTGAGGGCGGTATATGAACAAACATCAAAGGCGAATGTTCATATGCTGCTACAACGTTTCTATAGTTTCAATAAGGATCCAGATGATGACGTTGCAACACACATCTCCAAATTGCAGAACATAGTTCGGCAGCTTAGAGATGTTGGAGAGACAGTTTCAGAGAGTATGGTAATTACAAAAATATTAATGACTCTTCCAGACAACTTCAAACATTTTTTTTGTGCGTGGGAGTCCTCAGTCAAAAAAGAGCAAACTTTGGAGAATTTGACGTCACGGTTGGTGATGGAAGAGACTCGAATGTTATCTCATTCTTCTAGTACATCTACTTTAACAACAGCACTACTGGCCAAGCAAAGAGGGAGAAAACAGCAAGAAAAAAATTCTAAGCCTGGCAAGTGTTTTGCATGCAATGAGTTCGGGCATTGGAAAAGAGAATGTCCGAAGAAGATTGCTGAGCGAAAAAAGGCTGGAGGTAGAGGTGAAGCATCAAAGGGGAACGCATTGACTTGCAGACGCAACTCTTTGACAACCGATGATCGAGCACAGGATGGAAGTGGGAGTGAGCAGCTAAGAGGAAATGTACATAATCAATTGTGGACTGGAAGTAGAAGTGAAGTACCAAGGGGTAACGCACTCATTAGCAATTGTCTAAAAATTGATGATCAAATGAAGGCTGGAAGTGTCGGCGAGCTGCAAAAGGGGGATGCAGATGATCGGATGAGGACTGGAACTAGAAGTGAGGAACAGAGGGCAGGAAAACTGACAGCAAGCGCGCTGATGGTTAATGATGATCGAGAAATTAATAATCGATGGTACTTAGACTCAGGAGCAAGCGATCATATGACCTATAAAAAGGAATGGTTGATAAACTATCGAAGTTTTTCAGATCCAATTGGAATAAGAATTGGAAGTGGAGAAAAAATTTCGGCGATGGGAGTTGGAGACATTAATATTCTAGCTTCAAATGGTAAAATGTGGATTGAAAAACATCTTTCAAATGTGCTTTATGTACCGAAGATTTCTGTTCATTTGTTTTCACAAAGTCGTGCATTGGACAAAGGGTTGAGATTTATTTCTGATAGTGTGAAATGTCAATTTGTGAATACGGATGGTGCAATTCAAGCAGTGGGAGAACGGAGACAACAATTGTTTGAAATGTGTATTAGGGTACAAAGTGAAGTATCTAAAGCGGCGAATATTGCAAGTAATCAAATTTTGTCACTGAAAATGTGGCATGAGAGGATGGCTCATCAAAATGTTTCGCATGTACGTACCCATTTGAAACAGAATGGCATAGAGTTTGAGGATGATGGTAATTTCTTATGTGATTCCTGTCTTTTCGGTAAGCAACACAGATTACCTTTTCCGAAGAGCATTTTTCAAGCCAACCAACCAGGTGAGCTTGTGCATGTGGATGTATGTGGTCCAATGGAGGAAAATTCCTTGGGTGGTGCTAGATATTTTGTGCTTTTTAAGGACCATTTTTCGCATTATAAAGTGGTTTTCTTTCTGAAGCATAAGTCGGAAGTTTGTTACTCGATTGAGCAATTCATTAGTCGGGCAAGGTGTGAGGCTCGAAGTCCAATTAAGACACTTCGGACAGACAATGGCTCAGAGTTTGTCAACGAGGGTGTGAAATCTCTCCTAGCCAAGCATGGTATTCGGCACGAAACTACTGTGGCTTATACTCCAGAGCAAAATGGGTCTGCTGAAAGGGAGAACAGAACAATAGTTGAAGCTGCCAGGACAATGTTGCATGCGAAGAATTTACACAAGAAGTTCTGGGCGGAAGCCGTGAATACCGCGGTGTATGTGCTGAATCGAACGGGAACAAGTTCTTGCAAAGGTAAAAACCCATATGAGCTGTGGTGGGGCAGTAGTCCCAGGGTTGAAGATTTCAAAGTGTTCGGAGTCGAGGCTTTTGTACATATTCCGAAACAAAAACGCAAAAAGTGGGACAAGAAATCGGATAAGGGTTTATTTATGGGTTATGCGGATAATACCAAGGGATACAGGATCTGGATACCTGCAGCTAGGAAAGTCGACATAGTCAGGGATGTCACATTCAACGAGAAGGACGACAATGAACATCATCACATGGTAAGATTGGATGATACCAATAAGGCACCGGAGGAAGCTGTGGTTTTTCCAGCCTTGGATGATGATTCACAGAAGGACGATGCTCGTAGTTCTACAGGTGATGAAGAGGACCCAAATGGAAGAGATGACGTTTTCCAGTCGGCAAGCGAAGATGATGAATTAAGCGACGGTGGTGGTGATGAAACGCTTCCGTTGAGAGATCGTCTGCGTAGCAGCAAAAATAAAGGTTCAGGTATGTGCAATTTCTTTGAAAAACATGCTTTCCTTGTGCAGGGTGAACCATATAGCTATATTGATGCAACAACCTGTAATGATGCATGTCATTGGAAAGAAGCTATGGCCGAGGAGATGAATAGCCTTAATAAAAATCGCACCTGGGACTTGGTGCCGCGTCCACTACAAAGGAAGGCGATCGACAACAAGTGGGTTTACAAGCTGAAAAACTTAGGTGTGAGCGGAAGGCAGAAATATAAGGCCAGGTTGGTCATTAAAGGATTTAGCCAAGAACAGGGAATTGATTACGGGGAGACTTTTAGCCCAGTGGCAAAATACACATCCATTCGCGCAATTTTTGCTATTGCGGCAAACGAAGGACTAAGTCTTACACAATTCGATGTGAAGACAGCATTCTTAAACGGCGAATTAAATGAGGAGATTTACATGAAGCAACCACAAGGCTTCGATGACGGATCCGGAAGAGTGTGCAAACTTCGAAAGAGCCTGTATGGGTTGAAACAAGCGTCCCGATGCTGGAATAAAAAGTTTACTGGTGTTCTGAAAGAGTTTAATCTAAAACCTAGCAAAATGGATCCGTGTGTGTTCATCTCGGCGGACGTAAACAGGCGTTTGATTCTTGCAATATATATCGACGATGGATTGGTTGCTGCGCGAGAAAAGAAGGATGCTATGAACCTGGTGAAATTTTTGAAGAAGCATTTCGAGATTACATTATTAGATGCGGAGATGTTTTTGGGATTGGAGTTAACGAAGAGATCTGATGGTACGATTTTCGTCAATCAGGCACGATACGCGGAGTGTGTTCTGAAAAGATTCAACATGGATTCGTGTAAACCAGTGTCAACTCCAGCTGAAACTTATTCGCTTGAAGAATCTGTGTCTTCAAAATGCGTGAAATTTCCCTACAGAGAGGCTGTGGGATGTCTCATGTACCTGGCAGTTGCTACTCGTCCAGACATAGCATTTGCAGTGGGAGTTGTTTCTCGGTATCTGGAGGCACCAACTCAGGCGAATATTAATGCAGTCAAACGTATTCTGAAGTACATCAGCGGGACCAGGACAATGGGTATAGTTTTTGAAAAATGTAATAAATTTTCTTTGGTTTGTTTCAGTGACGCTGATTATGCCGGCGATCCTGAAACTAGACGTTCGACCACGGGCTTTATTTTTACCATTGGAAATGGACCAGTCTCTTGGTCATCACAAAGACAAAAGTGTGTGTCTTTATCCACGACGGAATCGGAGTACGTAGCGGCTTCACAGGCAGTGAAGGAAATGGTATGGCTTCAACAGCTGCTTTTCGAATTGGTTCCAAATGGCATTGGCGAGACACAGTTGCTTATGGATAATCAGGGTGCAATTAGGCTTGTTAAAAACCCCGAATTTCATAAACGAACAAAACACATAGATGTTCGTTACCATTTTATTCGAGAACGTTATGATAGAGGCGATTTTAAAATTAATTATGTTCCATCTGAATTACAAAAGGCTGACATATTCACCAAAGCATTAAGTAAAGATAAATTTGAGAATTTACGTTTTTTAATTGGAGTTACTAGTAAATAAAGTAATGCTTATTATGTTTCATTAAATTTATTCAAAAGTGGGAGTGTTGAAAGTTATTAATCTATTTGAAAAATTGAAGTCTGGCAATAATGGCTCCCACTTATATACATTGTACTAAAACCATATGAATTTCTCTAATAAAGATAGTTTCTCTTTATACTTCATAGAAGTCGGTCGGTCTTTTTCTTTAAAGTTAACAGGTCTTGCAACTATTTCTCTGCAGACATTTATTAGTGTAAGTTATCTTTACATAATGCCGTTTGACATTATAGTATCTCTGTTGTTATAGATTATCCGCTTTTCGTTTTCGATGTTTACTGTGCTCAGTCAAATACAAAGCTAGAGGAGAAAGCTAGTTCGCCCATCGAAGCAGAGTATTCTAGTCCACAATTCCACAGCACGATTGTATTGCAGTCCTATAACAAGTGACCTACGTTAACACTGAAATAGGAACAGTGCATGTTTCTTTTTGGTCAATTGATTTAGCGTTATGTACAACCTTTGCACATATACCTACATTTGCCATGCATTGTCTGTTATTTGGAATAAAATTTGCTTTATCACTCAAAATGTTGAAATTATCTACAAATTGTCTAAAAATCATCATCATAACTTTCGAATTCAAAGATGAGCAGCTGGCCGGCGCGCGTGGTTAGAGCTGGATCTAGAGATGAGCTAAGTCGTGATTTCACAATCACAGGTAAAACTGTGACTGTGATTTTGAAATCACTGTGATTTTAAACTGTGATTTTAAACTGTGATTGTGACAGTCGCAGTTTGAAAATCACAAGTCACGAGATAAACTTCCAAACAGATACATACCGTTCACAGGCACGATACGAATCACAGTCACAAAGCAAATCACGAAAAAGCGAACCTGCGAACGCGAAGCAAGAGAGCGTATAGATATCTATAAATCCGGTGACATCTCGAAAGAAATATAGTATGTATCCCAAAATATGGTTCGTCTTCTTTTTATCAAGCCATAAAATAACAAATTTCATTAAAGGATGGCTACTATGTCAATGGATTAAAAAAACGTCTACGAAATCCGCTGCTTGTTACTAATTTCATACCCCTTAGTCCGTACCTGTTAGTGTAATTTGCTATGCTACCTTGCTTTGCAATTTCACTCTTCTGTGATTTGTTTTGTGGTTGTGATTCATGTCGTGACTGTGATTTGTAGATATCTATACGCTCTCTTGCCTCGCGTTCGCAGTTTCGCTTTTTCGTGATTTGCTTTGTGACTGTAATTCGTATCGTGACTGTGAGTGGTATTGGTTGGTATGTATCTGTTTGTTAGGGAGTTTGTCTCTTGACTCGTGATTTTCAAACTGCGACTGTGATTCTGATATGATGAGTATATGAAAGAAGAAGTAGTGAAAAATCGCAATCACGTTTTAGGCAATCACTCTTTATTTCATATTCGGTCACAGGTAGTGACTGCGATTTTACAATCACTGCTACTAAATCACAGGTAGTGATCCACTGGGATCCACTACATTTGAATTTCACATAATAAAAAATATATTTTGATTTTGTTGCTATTCGCTATTCTTAGAATCTAAATTTTATGAAGAACCTAGCTTATAGTCGTAGATCTTGTGAATTTTTTTGAGATTATTTCGGCAACAAAATTTTACTTTTTTTTTGGTTGTCTTGGATGCATGTTTCATAAAAGTGTAACTCTGCCGAACTTGAGCGGTTTGGGGGGTGGGGGCTCCAAAGTTGTAAAAAATCATAAAAAAATAATTTTAGTGTCACATCTGAATTTTTGCATTATAAATCTCTAGACCGAAATATGCAATGGGGTATAATTGTCATAGCGATATGGCGAGCAAAAGGGCGTGGCAGAGCCTCCCAAACATGCAAAAAAATTAATGTTTTAAACTTATTTCGTCACGCTTGAAATTTGGGTATATCATACGGACAACCTCCTAGTGAATCTATGCATGGTCCTTATTGCGATTGTCGATCAACGATCGTCATGACAATTTTCGATTGCGTCGATTGATTTAAGCTATTCGTACGCACAACATTTTTTCACTTCCAAGAGAAAGCATCGATCAGACATTATAATCGACTACAAGCGACTGTCAAATCGACGAAAAATATCAATCGCAATCGACAATCACAGTTGGAGATCAACAATCAACTATCGACACTAACAATAGGGTCCTATATCTGCAAGTAGAGTTGGGCAATTTAGTTCATTTGAGTGATCGATCAATTTAGTTCATATCACGCTACTGAACTAGTTCGCTCATTTTAGTTCAATTTAGTTCATGGGTTTGTTGGATGCAGAGTATAAAGTACCCAAAGAAGCCCTGTCTGATTCTCACCTCATCTCATTCAAAAGCCACCTCGACAAATACAGAAACAATGTTGGGTCAAGCTGCCAATGAAACCGTATCGATTTCTTGGGCACTCATTCCGTAAGTCAATAATTGAATAACATTGAAAATTGCTATCGTCTCCACGACATCGTTTCTACGATCCAACATTTGCTTCTTGTAGCTCAATAATCGACAGAACACTATCGTCCAGACGATAGAGTTTGCACGATAGCTAATTAAATTAGATATCGTCATGCATTGATTTGTTTATTCTGCAGACAATTTTAAGCTTTTTACAGGAATTTTAAAGTGAGCAATTGAATTCAGATTTTTTTACGATTTAAATTACATAATAACTCATTGTTATTTGTCAAGTGTCATTTATGTCAATAACGATGACGTCTAGTCATTTTTTCAACTACTGTTTGTGAGCTCCTGAAAGGTACCGAAAGTTCTCAAACTTTGTTCAACATAAACGATGGTGGTAGAGTTACGTGAAGCAAATAGATCTCGTGCACTACTATCGCTTGGACGACTGTCGTCTTAAATTGTATGGAATGAGTACACTTGATGCTCGCGTATACTGGCATCTTGATGTGTGGACTGTGGAGTCATCAAAGCTAGAATTCCTTCGAATTGTGTTGAGTCCATTCGCAAAAAATTGTGATAAAGTTCCGTCTCCTCAGCTTTGAATTTGGAGTAGAATCCTTCCTGCTGACAACGGGCCACCTGCACTCCTTCGTCCAAACACTACGTCGTTTTTATGTCAATTCATCAAGTGCAATATTTTGTTCCATTATCCGTACTGCAAAAACCAAGGACCATACATTTTAATTTGTCTGACAATGTCTGACAACGGATACACCAATTTTTCATATTCAAATATCTGACAACCGTGTGAACACACAATTTTCAACCTGACAACGTTATCAGAATGTGAACGAACAATTTTGTATTGTAAGATAGTTGGCTATTGTAGGCTTATTGTCAGTCATAGTCACAGGATTGATAGATCTGACAATCGTGTGTGCTTAGCTTTAGTTTATTCCGTTTGTATGAAAAGCATTGCGCGGTACTAATGATCATTTTTAGTGTCCAAGATAAATTTTACGAAGTCAAGAAAATTTCCATATAAAATTACCTATTGTGACCGTCAAAATATAATTTAATATAGTAATTTGAAGGTGAAATGTTTTTAAAAGCGTATTCAAAGACCTTTAAACCAATGTATAAAGTTTTATCCAAACCCTCACACTTTTCAAAATATTTAACTTTCAATACGAACATTTTTAACCGACTTAAAAACATTTGAAACGTTTTATTTTTTAACACATCAAAATAAAAGCAAATTTAATTTTTTAATCTCAATAAAAGGTTTAGATCACAGCTATTAGAACTACAACTAAATATGGTATTGCACATAGATATTCTGGGTGATCACAGAATCCGTCGTATTCAGAATTTTGCTACAAACCCCGAAAGAACATTTTTGCTACGAATTTAATCCGTTCGTTGCAAAATTCTCTCTCTCGGCGATAGTCTTTGAACCAAAGATTCGTCTTGAGGTATGATTCACAGTCACTTGTTGATTGAAAAATCATATACTGCTAGGTTCCACATTTCACTTTCACTCGAAATGAAATCGGAAATGAATTTTTGTGTTCTACATTTCACTGTATTTGATTTCGATTTTAAAATTTTCGTAATAAGACAAAGTGAAATTGTGATTTCAAAAAAATTTCGGAGTCTCCGAATCGCTCGAAATGCAAAACACTGAAAACGAAATCACTCGATTTGCAATTTCGATTTCACTCGATTTCTGGAACCTAGCTGATAGTCTCGGTGAAAATCGAGCAAACAGTGCGTCTAGATCAGATGTGGCATACGGTTGCCAGATTGGGCGCTTTGTCGTATTTTGGGCGATCTTTTTCCTTAAAAAACGATAGAAATTTCTTCCATGAGTGCCCAACACAATTTTGGGCGATATATCGTTTTACAAATTTTGTCTTAATTTGTTTGTTTTATTCTTTCACAAAACTAAAAAAGCTAACTCTTGAAAATTTTTAAATTTTAAGACAAATTCGGAATTTCGGTCCGAGTATCAACTTAAATTATACGCGTCCCGGATTCAGAAAAATTCCGATCAAAATGCTTCCCCAGACGAAGAGAAATACATCCTACCTTGATCTTTTGCAGGATCAGTGGAAAAAATTGAGATGATTTGACTGGAAAGTTGTGTTTCCGGTTGAGATACGACTAAACGTTTTTGGGCTTACGTGTTATCAAACGTAAGAAACGGGCCCAATGAAGCAATTTTTAAGTAGTTGCGTTTATTTGAAACCCAAATGCCAACACTTCCAATAAGCATTGCTGTAGTAGAACGAGCGTTTTTATTTATGAAATCAATTAAGACCAAACCGCGAAACAGATTGTCAACGGAGTCTCTCGATGCTTTGATGCGCATACACATCAATTCGAATGTTACAAATGTTTGTTGTAATTATTTTATACCAACATTGGAAATGATCAGCAAATTTACATCAGACATTTATACAGAGGCTAGTGATGATGATGACAGTGAATATTTTATAACTGAAGAAATGAATAATGGTTTCAAAGGTTCCGGATAAAGTTTCGGATAGTTAGCTGCTGAAATTGTTTTTCCGTTTCATCGTCAAAGTCTCTGATGAACTAACTTGCGCAAAAATTTATCAGCCACTAAGTTTGTTTCGATTCACATGTAAATTTGTGGCCTTTGTTTGTTCCGTGTTTTCTAATATTTTTTGTTGTTTTCGGAAAGCCAAGAAAAAAAAGACCTTTGATAAATTATCGAAAGAAAAAATTGAAGCAGCAAAAAAAAAAAAAGAAATATTTTTAACAGAGGAACTAGTGTCGTAGAACACCTTCGTCCAGCCCAGGGGAAAGGGGTATAGGATAAGAGTAGTTAGAAGAGTGACTTGTGGGTAGGAGTAGAAAAAGAAGGGCGAACTAGATACGCTCTCCCGGCTTATCGATCGCTCTAATTAAGTTTTTGGGCAGTTCTTAGTTCGTTGTCCATCAAAACAACCTGTCTGTTATAGGTGATCCTACTGGCGACTAAAGCCGCCGACAGCATAGCCTGTTAATTCATAACAACTTAAGCCTCCACACCCAACGTCCAGAAAAGGACGCAACGGCAAGGTGACTGCCCCTTCGTGGTAAGAAGATTTAGGAAAAAAATGAGTACACAGGCGCGTTCTCGGCCGGAATCGAATTCAGCCGGAATCGAATTCTGAAATGTTCATCATCGAGTGTTTCAAAATAACTCAAAAACTATATTTTTCCAGTCACTTCAAATAAATATTAAGTTTATTTTCCGGAAAAAGGATTTAACAGCCACTTGAACCGGTTATGATACTCTATCCGAGACTATATCTGTCAGATATCTCAATCCGAAACCTTTGAAACCAAAAGTTGAAGTTTAGCTGATACATATGTAAGTTCCGGATAATCTATCCGAGAACTGGCCCTAAGTGTTTGTATCATAATGATTATTCATTGTGATATATATTTTTTTTGTTCAAATTTTGTTTACTTTAATAAACATAATACATGATTGCGTACCGGTTTTATAATAAAATACAAGAACCGAATTATTTTCAACGATTTTTGGGCTTCTTTCCCGGCAACGATATTGGGCTACATTTTTTTAAGTTTTGGGCGCTTAAAGCAAACTAAGTTCTGGCAACCTTTGGTGGTCGTCTAATGATGAGCCCTCCCACCAAATCGGGGCGAAACGCATTACTGGAGTCGAGGCCAACACTATTGTGATGATAATCGTACACTCCAACGTTATTCAACTCATAAATATGTTTATGATTGAAAGTAGTTTGATTAATAATGGACGATTTTTAATCCGATATTCGCAAAACTGAAGACATCCCACTTTGCGCACTGCTTAGAATGACCCTATATGTAAATGCTTTTGACTTCCATACGTTATATGTGAAATAAACCTTATTTAGTTGTAGTTCTAATATGTAGCTATGATCTATTTGATGAGTGAAAATATAATATGCTTCAAATGTTGTTACGTCGGTTAAAAATATTTTTTTTAAAGTTAAATATAATGAAAAGTGAAAAGTACTAGGATAAAACTTTATACATACATAGTTTTAAAGGTATATGGATATGAACCATTTCTGTGCACTTGCCCCTTAAAAATAACTCTACGCAAAATACAGTTCGACAAGCTCTGCCGAGATGTTATGCCCGGAATTTCGCTCTGCCCTTGCAGACATAGATTCACTAGGAGGTTGTCCATGATATACCCAAATTTCAAGCATTACAAAATGGGCCTTACCAATAAACAATCACTAAACTCGAGTTTTACTAATTTCGAGACTAACTTTAATTTCGACTTTTAATTTTGTCATACCAATAACCAATTTAACCGGAGGTTTTACTAAACACGACATTAGTACAAATTCTAGTACAATGGCTGTCAAATCTTGTACGAATTTGACTAAATTGTCAGATTTATTCGAGCCAAATCAGCTTTCCATTTTTTTTTTTGCTGAAATGCAATTATTTTACACAATTTCTTGGTAGGTATAAGGAGTCAGGACGCAAATATAAAAACATCATCGGAAATAAATTGAGCAGAGATTTCTGGTCGCATAATGAAATGTACAAAACACATTTTTGGTTTGGGTAAACATTTCACAAACAATTCACAAATTCACATAATGCCAAAATGATGAAAAATGTTCCGATGGTACCTAATCATAATCACAGTCACCTTACAAAACAAAAACCACGAAATAAAACAAACTATTAAGCTTGCTTGACAAATATTTGTCAATTTATTTAAGGAAAATAAAAATTCACAATTTCACAGGCCACTGCTAAATTTATTTTATATAAAACAATCACATCAAATTAAATTATAAAATTACTTATTAAAGAATTTTAAATGAAAAATAAAATATTCAGCTGGAAAACTGACATTCCACCTTTGAATGACACTACTACGATGACATTTATACTTAAACCATGAGTTAGACACGACTTTCTCAGCATCGAAAGTTAGAGTCGACATTAAAGTTAACTCGACGATAAATTGGTTATTGGTACGCAATATTTTTTAGTTTCGACTTTTGCATTAAAGTCGAGTCTAAATTTGATTGTTGGTAAGGCACAATAAGTTTAGGTACAACTTTAATTTTTTTGCATGTTTGGGAGGCTCTGCCACGACCTTTTGCTCGCCATAATCGCTCTGCCAATTATACCACATTGCATATGTCGCGGTCTAGTCAAGAGATTCATCATGCAAAAATTCAGATGTGACACTATAATATTTTTTTAATTATTTTTACAACATTGGAGCCCCCCACCCATATAACAGCATTTATAGAGACGAGATATGTAAGGTAGGAGCGTTAAAGCTAACCCAAAAGATCTCAGACCTACAACTTTCTCATCATTAGTGAAAACTCTATAAAGAAATTGATAGATCTCACCTCTTCTTTGGAACGTAGTGGCGAATGAACTACTTCTAACACTGGAAGGGGAAGGGTGCAAAGTAATTGCCTATGCGACTGACGCGACGTTGCTATCGTTGTCTTATTAAAACATCTCAACACGCTTAGGTATCTTATGCAGAATGCCCTCTCTAGGCCTTTTAAATGGACCCAAAAAAGGCGGGCTTGGCGTCAATCCCCAAAAACTGAACTGGTTCACTTTACAAGGAAATACAAAATTCCGATTTTGGTTCCCCCAAAACTAAATGGCACCCTGCTGGTGCTCTCTGGTACGGTCAAGTATATAGGCCTCATTCTAGAGACGGCAAATTGAACTGGAAACACAATATACTGCAGAGGGTATAGGGTATAGCCACCACGGCATAGTACTGCTGCAAAAAAGCAATTGGTAGCAAATGGGGACTCCAGCCTCGAATTACACATTGGCTGTATATATCCGTTATTAGACCTATACTCACGTATGGCGTGCGTCATCGTCTGGTCGACTGCGCTTTAAAAGGGTATTGACTGCAAACACTTTAGTCATGTTCAAAGAACGGCATGTGTTTGCATCAGTGGAGCGCTTAGAAACACTCCAACAGTGGCGACGTTCCACCTGCTCCCGCTGGACTATTATTGTATGGTGGCAGCCACCCGTATGAAAGCAATCCGTCTGTGGACCAGTCGACAAACTGGTCACTCGTCTAATCTATAGATACAATACAATGCATCCCAAAAGATACTGATTAGGTACACACCCCCAGTTTCAACTCAGTAAGAATTTTGAAAAATCCATATCCATACCCTCCATGAGTCACTGGGAGCCATTCCTTCCATACTAGAGATTGGAAAACATCTAAGTCTTCATGTAGAACCACAGAGACAGTTGGTTGAGCGAGACCCAGATCAAAATCGTTGCCTGCGCTCTTTTGATAGCTCCCGTCAGCAACTAACTCTCCTTACAAGACGCAGTTTGAGGCTCGCTGAATCCACAGAGTCCATGCTCCTCGGTAGGAAAATAAAAAGGATGGGTTTCCTGTAGAGCCAATGGTATCTGTTGACGATGAATCCAGCTTTGTACTTTGTATTCCCTAGCATTATGCATTAAAAAATCCTTTTTCTAATAAAATTGTTTTAAAGATCAAAAATGGCTATTATGCCCATTATCCCCTACTCAAATGTTCTTTTATTTTTATTTTCTAAAGTTACATAAAATGCTGATTTGCAGTTGCAGTTCGACAATTCGTTCGGCCGGATCAGGTGTCGCACTTCCAAAGGAGCAGAGCGGATGAGCAAGTGTTTTCTTTGCACATTTAACAAAGTTAGGGTCGATGCGATACCGTGATAACCTAAGTATAATAATGGATATGGGCAGCTATAAATAAAATTAGTTTCACCAAAAAAACAGCATTTCTTCTTCCTGTTTTAGGCCACCAGCTACAGCCAGCCAGAAGGAAATTCGGAAATTAAAATGTAAATTTAGTTTTGCGCCTTTTTGGACCGCTTAAACTGAGTGGTTTTCCCCAATAGCTTAAAACTTAAAAATTAAATAAAAAAAAAAATATTTATTTTTCCGGACATACAACTTTTTTAGATCAAATTCTTAGATAATTTTACAAAAGCTTAGCCAATGGTTTCACTGAAAAGTTTAACATTTCTACTGCTTCATCATTCTAAGATTTGTTTCAGCCACCTCTATCGAACGACTGACAAACATCCAACCAAGAGTATAAATGTCGTGGAAAGATTCCCAGTTCGGCGTAAATTTGTAGATCCTTTCCCATTATTGCATAAAATAAAAACTAACACAAACGAATGGATATGAGAAGATAGAGGTAAGACACCACTGGTGACAGCTTTATAACTAGTGCCTTACCAGGAATAAGATACAATAGTGATCAAATGATGTTCGTTTAGTGATAGGGTCAGGGACAGCCCTTAGTTTTGCATTTGACTGAGCACAGTAAACATTGAAAACGAAAAGCGGATAATCTGTAAAATCGAAGAAAAAACATGGATAATCATCAACACCAATATTGCCAGAATTTAACTGAAACTCACACCAATAAATGTCTGCAGCGAAATAGTTGCCAGACCACCTGCCAGTATAGTGTTGGATTTTTGTGATCGTTGCATAAATATAACTAGACTCTTCCGAAATTGTGCGGACTGATCAATCCAGTTGCAGTTGTATATAGCTGTAGTAAAATTGTCCGTTTCTGCCATTAAAGCGTTTCCAAAGTAACACACCGGAAATGATTCAAACAGAATACCGTTCACATACGAAAGCGTATTAAACAGCTGAGGAGCGTTGCTTTCAAATATTAGAAACTTAATAATTGCCACACAAAGAACAAAAGCTGTTATAATGAACTGGATCATGACTGACTCGGAAATCACTGGCTTGATGGTTTCGAATAATCTGCAAATAAAATCGATTAAATTGGTATGATGTACCCAATTCCTGATTAACAAACCTTGTAATGTTCTTATGGTCATTTACGCAAGCCTTAAGCTCCTTGTAGTTATCTTCAGATGTAACATTCGCATCGGTTCCAATTCTGGCGACTCGCATGCCCAGAAGATGATAATGAGCCATCAGTACATTAATATATACCGAAGGATACGCGTCGCTTGTGGTATTCTGAACACACTGAAAGGCACATGAAATTGACTGAAATGCAAACACAAGTGCATACACAGTACTTGATGAATTCCAGTCAAATGGAAACCATCCTTCGAAGACCAGCGTATGCTTGATGAAGGCGGGTGTGGCAAATGATATCCAAGAGCAAAATAGTGCTATGGCGAAAACTAACGTGATAAGGTGGCATTGCTTGATGACACCCTTGAGGTATTGGGCCTCCTCCTCATTGCGATTTGCTCGTACATCAAGTTCGCTAATATAGACCTTGGCCTTGTAGAATGTGGACATTCTTAAGAACACCACCAATTGTTTCAGCGTCGCGACAATAAGCGTGGGACTTATTTGCAAATTACTTATAATTAATGATAGATCCCGCAGAAACAAAATATTCACAAGCACGGAAAGTGGTGCCACCACATCGGCTACAAAATTTATTAAAATCGCGTAGACATTGTAAAGCCATTTAAACTTGGGGTATGGATGCACGCCTACGAATCTCCAGATGTACCACATGTAAATAAAAGAATCATTTGTATCTACTTTGGACATAATGTCTATGCGAAGGAGCGTTGCGCTTCAGTTATGTTTGTTGACTGTGGATTTATTCGAATAAATCGTTAGCCTTTATACACCTATTGTTGTAACCAACAAAGGGTTGCCGATGCCGATGGATTAATTATTCATCGGTTTCGACACCTAATTGCTGTAATTATATCTACATATTACTTAAATGACTATCTGTTATTGTGAATAAAATATAAACTCATGTAAAATTAAAAGGGGGTGAGATTTTTTTCCTTTTGGTGAATTGTTTTACATCCAAAACAAAACCAAACGAAAAATGGTGTTGCGCGTCGTTAGCGCTCTCTTTAACTTCTCGGTAAATGTTTAATATTATCTAAACCATTTGAAATAGGGCCTTAAAATTGTTATCCATTAGACTCTTATTATTATTTGTCCTTAAAAAAACAGGAATGACTACTGTAACATTTAAGATAACACTTCAATATTTTTTTAAGTAATAGTATAGCAGTATAAAAAAAAATCACGATAGCTCTACATGCTTTAATTAATTTATTTATTTTGAATTTTTTGAGCAACGATATATATATTTGTATTTTATTTTTTTAATATTTTTAAACATAATTAATAAATGTGTGGTCTTGCTTTTGTTATCAAAATACGATTGAAAATTGAATCATAAAGTTTTTCTATTATGTAATGTAATGTATGCAATATGTACAGTCGGCGGCATAATTATTTACACAAAAGTAAAGTTAATTCTACTCTTAAATTTGAATTTACTTCATGCAAATTTTGGCATCAATGGAAACGTTATTTAAATTCCGTTTGAATGATATAAAACTTTTCTTAATCCATTAAGTACCCGTTGAAAATTTAGAACTTTTGTAAAGTCTACTTTTTTGACTTTTTTCCTCGGTGCAAAAAGTTTCTTCAAACAATTCTAATAGTGACAGCAAACATTTTTTTCCAAAAATCTCTTCGCAAATATTTTTTATGATTTTTTTTAATGGGATGGATGATGGCTAAAATAATCGTTTTTAGTGTTTAGTTTAGTGAACAAATTTTTTCAGGTTTTCGATCCGAGTTACAAAAAAAAACACAAACAGCGGAATTTTTTGTTTCATGTGTTCTCGATGCGAAAAGTTTTGTCATGCAGTAGGTACTTCCAGCTGTTCCGCATGTCCGCCTATCGCACACTGTCCATCAGTAATGCTAATGATAATGAGCCCCTCTTGACTATGCGAATATCTTTGCGGCTTAGTCCGATAATGAATTTAGATCTCTTTTTGCTTACTTTTGGCCAAAATGTTTTTTGTGATTGATGCAGGTATTGTGATCGATCCAGCGTAGGTTTGTTCTGCTCCAGGACTCAATGTCAACCTTATTGGCAAGAGTTCTTAGCGGAGTTCTTATAGATTTTAGGACCAAGGATGTGTGTATTTTTGACCCGTTTTTTGTAATCTCATCTGCCTGTTCATTATCCGAAATATTCATTATGCCCTGGTACCTAGCATAATGATGTGATCATAGTCCCTAGACTCTCTGCCTGATTGCGCTTTTCACTGCCTTTCTGCTACAGCAAATGTTCAGAGGGTGAGGTTTAGCAACACCTCTACTGCTGCGATGAGTGTTGTTCGCAAGGGACCCATTAACCCGATACATGTCGCCCTCTGAAAGTTGGTGAGGCTTGAAAGATGGTATGTCTTCTCAATGGTCTTCCACCACACGATTGTGCCAAAGCGCAAGTCCGTTTCCTTAGATGCGACTTGGTCGAGTGTGTGCCTAGCAATCTAGCATGAGTCCAATTCAGTCACAGAGGCTGCTATTTAGAAGTGCGAAGTGAAATTATGAGATGTTGTTGGCTCTGCAAAATCGAAAGCAATTAACGTTACCATCAAAATAACCTTCTCGTCTTCAATATTCCTTGAATGGGTTGGCAATCTACACATAAAATAAAACTGTAGGAATTTTCTCTGGCCGTTAAAAACTCGAAAACTACTGGACAGATTTCGATAAAACACTCAATGTGTAGTAAATTTAAATTTTGTGCGAGCGGGCAAGGCGAGCACGGGTCCAGCTAGTAACCAATAATGGACGTTCCATGAAAGGTTGTTTGTGTGTGTGTGTGTGTATTTTGCAATTCCATCACCCTCTATCCGAAAAGTTCCTGCATTAGATCATGGAACGGCGCATTGCTGGCTGATTCCACTGTCCTGATGTTATCTTTTGTGGCTTTAAACGCCCTCAACAATTTGTTTTAAACGCTTTGTTCAAGTTATTAAATCAAGAACTTATGCAAGGATTCCATTTGCCAAAAAAAAATCGTTCAACACGTTCGAGTCGTGCATTCAGTCACGTGGTGTATTCTATTTCGCATTCAATGACCAAGCCCAAAAAAATAAAATAAAGGAAAGGATTTGTTGAAATTTTAAAATTATATTTTTCAAAGCTGAAAGTGGATAACCATAAACATACTTGCATTCATTACAATCAAATTGAAAGACTATAAGCTTTGAACGTACACCACAAATATTCTTATATTATCTAATTTTGAATTGAAAAGTGAATATTCGTGAGTATAATATTTATACAAGCTTAAACTAACTTTTAAATCACATTTTCAAAGTTTATCCTTCGAATTTCGACATCAGGTAAAATATTGTTAATATTAATGTTTACATTGTGCTGAAAGGTCCATAGGAGGGTGGTTCGTATACAGTTACATTTACTTTCAGCAAAAATCTTTTCTTTAGCGGCAAAAAACCGAAAAAGAAAAGTTGAAGTTTCGCTCCCTGTCCACGGTCCCTCGAATATTGTTCTAACTTTTTTTCTTTTTTATCAGACAGTAGCAAAGTTTCTCAACAAAAGTTAAATTAAAAACTTTTCCTTTACAATAAGGAATGTTTGTTTGTTTAAAAAGGAAACTGTATTAAGACCAGGACGAGCATAGATATGACATATGACTGCAGATGATACCAAAATGCGATGTGCGTGGTGAATAGATTACGTGTTGAAGTCTGGAAAGGAATGCAAATATTTTTAATCACATCAATAAAAGCCGCATAATTCACACGGTCTAACAAGTGATTTAAGATAGTTATATAAATGAATGCCAACTTTTTACACATTAACTTGTCTATTCATCCTGTCATGTGTGCATGACGGTGAATATTTTAGTAGTAGATTATAAATTATTTTGGTTTTACGGTATAGGTATATAGTTACATATCTGCACTAATAATAATGGACTATCAGCAACCAGATACCTATGTGCCTTTCAAATTATTGTGTCGAACGCTTTTCCTAATCCTAAATGTGCATTCTGCGGCTGTTACCTATGGACGAAATTTGAATCAATTATATTTGCATATTATATTAGGCTTAATGATTATTTTAATTAACGGAAATAACCATAAGGTATCAAATTAACTGGATTTAGGCGGACTAACATTGACTATCCTGCATACCCAGGCCCGGCCCCAGCCAAACTAGCGCCCTGTGCAAGATTTACGGAAAGCGCCCTTTTTTCTTATATGCACACATGCATACATAAGTCTTTTTCACATCACTCAGGAAGTAGACTTACAATTCGTTTTTTTATTGAGGTATCTAATGTTGGCTTTGTATGGGAGTGGGAGGTAACCAAACTACTTTACCGATATTGAGCATTTTCAATACCAACCTGACGACCGTAAAAATAAGTCATCTCACAAAATTTCATTCGCCTACGTCGATTTGTTTGGACGCCATCGTGTTTTCAACAGAAAGAGAGACAGACGGACATGGCAGTATTTATTCGGAATTTGATCCTGATCAAATCCGGTGACTCCTTCCTGACGTTACAAATGTAATGAAAGTGAGTATACAAAATGTATTAACTCATAAATGAACTTTAAAAAAATTAGATTCAAGCAATATTTGGTCTTCTTTTTATTTTTTTTCTATTGCCACTTTTAATTTAAAAATGTATACTTATAGAAAAGAAATTACACGAAACATTTAAAAACAGTCAAACAAAATTCGTATCTAGCTAAAAAAAGCTGCCTGGATTTTAAAATGTTCCAGCTAAACGCATATTAATCCAGTCAGATCTGACTGGAAAGCAGTCAAAATGGCAACGCTGCTGAGAGTCTGAAGTGGAAGAGAAGAGAATACTAAATTTTCATAATTCAAATTCATATGCAAAGCTACTTGTAAGAGAAATTTGTTACTCTTTTTCGTAGATCAGAAATCCCATCCATATGTGCAGAATCCTCGGCAGAATCAAAAACCTGCACGTTCTACACAAACAATTCCCTAGAATGAATTTTTTTGTTTGAAATATTTTCCTATGAAAATTTTGCGAGTGACTGTGCAAGAAATAAAACCTGCACATACGGGGTGGAACTTTTTTTGTTTTGAGATTTTTGAACTATGTTTTTTTGTAAAATGTAAGTGGATGTGCAAGAAATATATTTACACGAACTGGGTGGAATATTTTGAGATAAGGTAGGTAAGAAATGAACTTGTATAGGTTTAGTGGGATTTTTTATTTTGCGATATTTTGAGTTAGATTCTCCCTGAAGTTGCAACATTGCAAGTAATGTGAGTTAATGTGCAAGAAATAATTGAGCACAGGTGTGGTGGATGTTGTTATTTTGAAATTTTTTTAACAAGCTTTTTGTTTAAAATGCAAATGACAGTTTTAGTTCGCGCAAGATAAAATTAATTTTTCTTAGGCTTACTGTTACTGTCCGCGTAGCTGCGTTTTATTTCTTAGTCGCACATGCGACTTTGCCGCTCCGTGGACAGAGCTTCGTTGGTTTATATGCAATCTGCAAGCAAGCGTACAACAAGCTGCAAATGACGAAAATCGTGCGTATGAAGCGCAGCTACGTGGACAGTAGGCTTAAGAAAAATTAATTTTATCTTGCAATGCGCCCCCAGAACTTGGCGCCCTGTGCATTTGCACATCTTGCACATATGGTTGGTTCGGCCCTGTGCATACCAGATATAGTCAACTGCAATGAACTCATATGGATTAGACCAAACGGATTAAAATTATAATAAATAATGTGCTATAACATAAAACGTATGCTGCGTAACTATTTAAAATAAAAAATGTGCACGAAACTTGCTCGTTTATAGGTAATCATGCAGAATTTCAGAGTCATTTTAGGAAATTTTACGTTCAAAATCATACCCACTCAAGATGTACCTACTCAGGTTTAGTAACTGAACCCTAGTTAGTTAAAAACGCAATACATACTAAATAAACGTACGTATTAACTACAACAATTTATTACTTTTAAATTTCATCCTGAGGCCTAACTCTGTAATTCGATTCTAAAGTTAAATCATTCGAATTCGGAAAATATGTACTTTGTTATTCGAAAATCGGAAATTGAAATACGTATTTAATTTGTCTAGATACCTTTGCTCGAAAATCGGAAATGTCGTACTATACAACTCTATTTTCGTTGCTAAATACATACGAATTTATGAAATTTCATTCGATATCTATTTACCATCCGGAAAGGTTTTGCTGAAAGCTAAAATGTAAGTATTTATTTAAAAAAAAATACATAAATAATATTTTTTGATGAAATGTTATAAATTAATTGAAGAAAACATAATAAATATTAATATGATGATATTTTTAGAAATTTTTTGTTTAATTTTAAAGGGAATATTAATACAAGTCGTTTTTAAGGTACATATTAGAAAGATTCCAAACATGTGAGTCATGAGATGCTCCACAGTATCTTCCAGTAACAACTCGGATAATCATCCGGTGATCACATATCTTCAAGAAACGAAGCTCCCTACATTAAAAAAAATCCAGAACTAGACTTTAAACTTTCCACCATTGCATTTATACTGTGCTTCAGTTTCCGATTGAAAAATAAATGTTCATTGTTGTTTGGCCTAATAATTTGAATGTGCGTCCCATCCACGACTGCAACAATTCCCGGTATTCCAGATTTCAAATGGAAATATTTTTTTGATTCTGATTCATTCGTCATATTAAAATTGTATGTGTTTCGGACACAGCTGTTTTTCGATAGCTTTACAGACCTCAGAAATAACCGTTGAAACTGTCAGCTGCGCCAGCCCAGTGAATCGATCTTGACCTATTTGGTGCTGGTATCCACCTTGTGCAATAAATTTAAGCGTTGGACCTAGTTTTATGATTGCAGGTATTGAAGACGATATTTTTCTTTCTCTCAGATTATCACTTTATGCTGTTCAAAATATACATAAATGCATCTTTTGAAAGAATATCCATTTTTACAAAAGTAGAAACATTTTTAGGCTAAATCATTTCGCCATTAAACTTTGTGTTTTATCACATTACTTTTTACCCATAATGTTAGAATTGTCTCTTATTTTCTTTCTTTCAATGCTTTCTTCAGCACAAATTTCTTCATCAAACCACAATGCAACTAAATCCATATCCATAGTGAAATTTAATTATGAACGAATAAATTTAAATAATCAAAAACTAATTATTTGACTTTTTGTTGAATTGAAAATGTCATTTTTGACAAAAAAACAGCTCTAGTCTCGGAACATTTATTCGAAAGATGCTAGGTTTCTTTGCAACATTTCCTTTCGATTCGAAAGTTATACAGAGTAACATTTGAAATTAGAATCGGCAACAACTTTCGAACAGTTTTTACTTTCGAATCGAATTACAGAGTTAGGCCCCTCTGAACTGAAACTTGAAGGAGGCAAGTAGGCGATGAATTTCGAATTCCCATTTTTGATTAATTTGTATTGCCACTGAAGTTTTGGGTTTTACATAAATGAACTGGGTGTGAAAACAGATTGGGATTTAGGTAGTAATTTTTGAGAAATACTCAAAGAACTGCTATATTTGAGTTTTTTGAAAAACACTAATAACCAATTTCAGTGTGGCAGCTTAATCCTGGGCTTAGCTAAGTGTAGGATTGAAAATAATCTTCGCTTAACCAATTTTCGGGTGGTTGGGTGTGTATGAATCGGGTAGGCGCTGATTGGCATCAACTTGGCGGTGTCCAGCTGTTGTAACTTTTTCATACACATCAATTGTGCTTATTTTACCTCCGCGTGGTAACCACCGGGTACTGGTCTCGCTCAACCGGGCTTGGCTTGCTAAACTTATAAGCGCGAGTGTTGAACACGAAGAAAATAGCAACACTATAATGCTCTGTCGGAATGACTGACTGAACGAGTCTCAGAGGTCTTACATGAGCCCCTCAGAAAGAGGACATACAGCGGATGAATACACAAGATTGAATCAACGGTGTTGTCAACAGTCGAGATGGCAGATACCTTGCGTGAGCTTCTCTGACATATTTGGAGCAAAGGTCTGTAAGGATTTTCAGCACTAGTCAGGGTGCTGAAATAGAGATGGTGGCGGATGAACCCTTTATGGGCCAACGGCAGCACTCATATCCCCGAAGTGGGTTACTGACAACGGAGTATCCGACCCGCTGTCCTAGGGTTATCTTAGGGCCTGGTCCTCCAGGTTGGGGGTTGTGCGTGGGGCTAACTACCCAACCACGGAAAAAAAATAATGGTTACGAAGCAACCAAGAGCCTCGGATACGGATGGATTCACTGTTGACGACCCTGCAAAACGAAAAAAGGACAATGACTTTCGGATCTGCACGTGGAATGTTCGAACCCTGAACAGACCGCGTGCAGCCGAACAATTAGCGGAGGCCCTAGACTGCTACAAGGCAGATATCACCGCCATTCAGGAGGTGCGGTGGGATGGGCCAGGCAAAAGAAGGATGAAAACCTGTGACATCTACTACGGTGATTGCTACATAGAGCAGAAGCAGCGTCTATTTGGATGCGGATTCGTTGTAAGCGGCAGACTTAGGCAAGAAGTCTTGAGCTTTCGACACGTAAGTGAGCGCCTTGCAACTATCCGCATCAAGGCTAAATTCGCCAACATCAGCCTGATATGCGCTCACGCCCCCACAGAAGATAAAGACGACGCTACCAAAGAATGTTTCTATGAGCTCCTCGACAAAACATATGAGCAATGTCCTAAATACGACGTTAAAATTGTCTTAGGTGATTTTAACGCCAAAATAGGAAAGGAGGACATCTTTGGTAGCACAATCGGAAAGCACAGCCTACACGACACAACGTCTGGAAACGGACTTAGGCTAATTGACTTTGCTGCGGGACGTAATGTTACTATAGCAAGCACACGGTTTCCACACCTCAACATTCACAAAGGAACATGGCGGTCACCAGACCATCAAACGGTCAATCAAATTGACCATGTTGCGATCGACGCAAGGCACTCCTCCAGTATTCTAGATGTCCGAACTTTCCGAGCGGCCAACATAGACTCGGATCACTACCTTGTTGTAGCCAAGGTACGTATGCGGATATCCCAGGCACCACAACAACGAGGAAATACTGTGAGAAGATTCAACGTTGAACGGCTACAAATGCAACAAACCGCCAGAACTTTTGCCGATCGCGTCTCCCTCAACCTCTCGAGAAGTCCTGTGCAGCCAGCATCAAGTGCTGAAGACCAGTGGCATCGATGCCAAGAAGCCATCAGAAAAGCCGCAACTGATGTGCTAGGTTTCACCCGACCACCACCGCGAAACCCCTGGTTTGACGAAGAGTGCCGGCAAGCACATGCAGCAAAGCAACTGGCCTACAAAGCGGCGCTGCAGAGAAGGACGAGAGCAGCTCGTGAGCTCTACGAGCAAAAACGGAGGGAAGAACACCGGCTTCTCCGGAGGAAAAAGAAAGAGCATGAGAAGCGCGCGATCGAGGAAATAGAGAGGTGTTACTCCAGGAACAATGTTCGGAAGTTTTACCAAAAGGTAAAAAGAACGTGTCAGGGGAACAAGGCCCGAACAGAGACCTGTAGAGACGAACAAGGAAACCTTGTAGTAGAGTCACAGTCGGTGCTGAGGACATGGAAAAACCATTTCTGCAGACTGCTAAACGGCGAAGACGACACAAATTCCGCTGTCAGGCAGAATGAACCATTCAACCTGGGCGATGAAAGCCAAGACTTCCGTCCACCTGACCAAAATGAGGTAAGGATAGCAATATCCAAGCTGAAGTCCAACAAAGCTGCAGGACCGGACGGTTTATCGGCCGAGCTTTTTAAGGCAGCGGGGGATGACTTGGTAGAGAGCATACACCAACTCGTTTCTAAAATTTGGTCAGAGGAAAGTATGCCTGAAGAATGGAGCCTCAGCATTGTTTGCCCGATCCATAAGAAAGGAGACCCTCTAAACTGCGCCAACTATAGAGGCATCAGTCTCCTTAACATCGCTTACAAAATCCTGTCTTCCGTACTGTGTGAACGCCTGAAACCATTTGTCAACGAACTGATTGGACCCTATCAGTGCGGTTTTAGGCCCGGTAAGTCCACAACCGACCAAATATTCACACTACGGCAGATCCTGGAGAAAACCCAAGAAGTCCAAATCGATACTCATCACCTATTTATCGATTTTAAAGCCGCATATGACAGCATTTATAGAGACGAGCTATACAGAGCCATGTCTAGTTTTGGCATCCCTGCCAAACTTGTCAGATTGTGCAGAATGACGATGGAGAACGCTCGCTGCTCCGTAAAGGTCGGAAACAGTCTCACCGAGACCTTTGATGTCAAAAAAGGATTTAGACAAGGTGATGCGCTGTCATGTGACTTTTTCAACATCATTCTTGAGAAAATTGTGCGAAACTCGCAAGCCAACACCAGGGGCACAATTTTCCAAAAGTCTGTGCAACTACTTGCATACGCTGACGACATCGACATCATTGGCAGGACACAGCGAGCTGTCACTGGTGCGTTTGCAAGTATCAGTACAGAGGCGGCAAAAATGGGTTTGGTGGTGAATGAGGGCAAAACAAAATATATGCTGTCAACTAGAAGGGACACACAACATCGACGAATCGGACAGAACGTCACGATAGACAGCTATAACTTTGAGGTAGTTCGGGACTTTGTCTATCTCGGCTCCGCTATTAATTCTGAAAATGACATCACATCAGAAATCAAGCGAAGAATTACACTTGCCAACCGCTGTTACTTTGGCCTAAGAAGGCAATTGATTAGTAAGGCCCTGTCGAGAAACACTAAGGAGACTCTATATAAGACCCTCATCATCCCAGTCCTGCTTTATGGCGCAGAATCATGGACGTTGTCAAAAGCGGATGAAGATCTCCTTGGTCGCTTCGAACGCAAAATTCTTCGAGTGATTTTCGGTCCCGTTTGCGTTGACGGGCTTTGGAGGAGGAGATTTAACAGCGAACTCTACGAGCTGTACAGCGACATCGACCTTGTCAGAAAAGTACGTATCAGTCGACTAAGATGGCTAGGACATGTAGAGCGAATGAACACCAACGCTCCGGCCCGAAGAGTCTTCGATTCCAACCCGGAGGGACAACGCAGTAGAGGAAGACCTCGCCTTAGGTGGCGCGCACAAGTGGAAGGGGACCTCAACCAACTTGGAGTGCGCAACTGGAGGCAGTTAGCCAAAGATCGTGCTAACTGGAGAGGCGTGTTGGTTGAGGCCCAGGTCCACCCCGGACTGTAGCGCCATCTAAGTAAGTAAGTAAGTAACCAATTTTCGTTTAAACAGTCCATAAATGTAAACTTGGTTTAGTTAAACCACTAATTGAGTGTCATTGTGAACCATTTACGTTAATAAGTCATTGTGATTGAGCACGAAATGTCAAACCAGATTACTGTTACCTTAATTCTAAACGTAAAGTTCGATTTGTGTGACGAAAATAATAATAATGGATTATTAATGAGAAAATAAGAAGTGCTAATTTTAACCCTGCGGCTGCGGATGTGGAAATTCTTTTGCAAATTGTTGTAAAACACCGAGATGTCATTGAAAATAAATCCACAGACAGAGTTTTTGCCAACGAAAAAGCCGCTGTCTGGATTGAGATTGAGTTCAACTACACTTCCGGAAACACCTGTAGAACGGCCAGTGTTCTGAAGAAAAAATATGAAAATTAAAAAAAAACAACTGTGGCGTTCAGCTTCGCACCAAAATATAAAAACGATTTTTTTTACCATCTCTGGCACTAAAAAGGTACTGAATTCACCTTTCAATTTAGTACACGACATATTGTTGTAACTTAGAACATTAGTACTAAAATTAAATGTAATGTCTGCCAAGCATTTCCCACGACCTATACTCGCTCTTTTTACATCAAGCTTTCATCGGAGTAACAACCTTCACTCCTCATTGCAAGGGATACTAAGAAAAAAATAGTACATAGTCCCAAAAATAAGAAAAAAAATATCCATTGTATACTTTAATAAATATACTTAACCCAGTTTTACTGAAATTTTAAAAATACCTAATAGGTATTATATATTTTTGTACACCTGCCATTGAGATCGTTCAAGTAAGTAGAACTTAAGCTATTCTGTGAACTAGTAAGAGTAAAGAAAAACTCTCATTTAATAGTTTCGGTTGCAAGCAAACAATTGGTGTAGACCATCAAATCTTCAACTTTTTTCGTAAGCATAGCGGGCAATTTGTGAAGACGAAATCATCTTCAACTTTGTCCGCGGAAAAAGCCTCAGACACCAACGAAATATCATCGCACATCTGGCTGATAGTATCAATCGACGATCAAACATCGAACTCCACATAAAACCAGCAAAATTGAATAAACGTATTAATAATCTCCAAGGAGCGCCCCCCGCACGCTTGCCAAATCTTACGCACCTCGTGAGTCAAGTGTGTTCCCGACAAGTCTCTCGATTAGCACATCGTATCAGTGCCGAAAATCGATCAAACGGGGATTATCAATACACCAGCCAAAAAGCCTAGCTTCTCGCATATTCATCGAGCGGTTGTTCTCACCCATCGTCATTCTCAAGACTCCGTACAGCAGCCTAATGTGTGTTTGATAAAATTCGTCTACGCCACCAATAAGGAAGTAACAGATCCAGACTTTCATCACCGGACAGTGTAGCTCTAACC
This sequence comes from Cheilosia soror, assembly GCA_949372485.1. Classification (NCBI taxonomy): domain Eukaryota; kingdom Metazoa; phylum Arthropoda; class Insecta; order Diptera; family Syrphidae; genus Cheilosia; species Cheilosia soror. Next base: position 39,711,744 of record OX443563.1, read on the forward strand.
AGTGCCTCGTGATCAAACTTTACAATCGATTTAAAGTTTCTAAATTTCAATAAAAACAATTCTTTTGTACATTTTCTTGTATATCAACTTTTCCGAAGTGTACCTTAAAAGCTATATAATAGTTAAGATATATCATTTTGTCGAATGTTTCCTTTTTTTTCTTTTTTGCATCTTCACTCTGGAGATCAGTAAATTTTTGTTTAGTGAGAGAATATTTAATTGTAATTTGATAATCGTAATCATTAGTGACATCAACAGCAGCAGAGGTTTTTGTGCGCACAACAACACAGTCTGGACATCAGGAAAGGTCACATGTAAGTTAATTTTTTTATTTTTACCTTTTTTATATACATTTGATATTCTCTTTCAATCTTAGTACGTATATATATATTTTATAGTTTAAGTATTATATTTTTTTTATATTGAGTGGAAACTTTTAATGAATCCAAGACCATGTTCTTGTCATTTTCTTTGCCTTAAATTTCAATTAATATGATTAGAATTTCGCAAATTTTGCTTACATTTATTTTTCGATAATTTTTTTTTAAATATAAGTTAATGAAATTGAATACTTATAAATTTGAATTGTTTTTTTTATGAAATTTGATTACGTAATCATGGTTTGGTAAAGCTTTCGGTAGTTTGGCGAAGGGGAGGATGATAATGAGAAGTGAAATGAGGATGTGGAAGTAAAAGTGAAGTGAGAGATATATGTAGAAAGGGGTCAACGAAGAAAAATAAAAAGGGCATCCGTTGACAAAGGCGTGAAGCTTTTAGGGAGTTTCAAAAGCGGCGGGAATGCCCCAGGTAGGAACCATCTAACCTACCACAGGTGCCAATTATAACAGGTGCCATAAGTAATGAGAAGTAGATCAGGAAGCAGTGTTGTCGTGTAACTACAATTTTTTTTTGGCACGAAATTTTTTTTTTTATTTTTTTTGGGTTTTATGTGGAAACAAGTTCCCACCCCAATACGGCGAGCTACGCCGAGCATCGCGTGCGTGTCATCCGTTTCCACTATAGGGGATTCTACACCTAAACCCCGACCGTTACACAACAAAACAGAAATATGCGAACCAGAAGAAAAAATTGTATGCGACAGGAGGAGGCCCACCACAGGAATCAAATACATATAAATAACTTGGACGAGACTCTGCACGAGATTTTGGGAACTCAAGTGGACGAGCTACTCTCAATATACGACTCCGACTTCTTGGAACCAACCCAAACAGGTAGGTATTTAAAATCCAACTGTTGATCTAAAAATTAATTTTTTTTTTATTCTGACTCGCCATGGGCGATATAGAGAGAGCACTTCGACCTGTAAGGTCTTTTGTGCTTGAATCGTCAGAAATTGGTTAGGAGAGTAGCGTTTCTACTTTCTTAATGTAGCTGATAATACATTCAGCAGAGGTCGTCCTTAATACATTGGTACTTATAAGTTCCTTGAAAAATGACTTCCTTCTGATACCACAGAGGGCTGGGCATTCACACATGATATGCTCAGCTGTTTCGTCTTCCTCAAGACAAAGTCGGCACTCCGGTGAGTCGACTAATTGCATATTCTTTAGGTCATATCTTAAACCATGGTGGCCTGTAAGGTAGCCTACTAAATTTTTGATATCATGCCTGCGTTGATTTAGGATCTTTTTGCCATCCTTTTTGAAAGGTTCTATCGCTTTTTTGGCTTGTCTAAGTCCAGGGATGTCCTCCCAATATGAAATGCATTTATTGCGTTCCCAGCTTTTTATGGCCGCGTTTATAGCTGATTTAGAGATTGAACAACGGTTCTGGTCCTATAAAAGGGGATACCGAGCCCTTTCTGGCTAGTTCATCAGCATTTTCATTTCCTACAATACCCTCATGGCCAGGAACCCAACATAACCTGATTTTGTTTCTGGTACTGAGTGTCTGGAGGGTGTTGAAGCAGTGAAGCAATGATTTGAAGTCAATAATATATGAGCTAAGGGCTTTTATAGCCGATTGACTATCGGTGAATATGTGGATGTTAGCGCCCTTAATACCTGAGTTTAAGATATTGTTTGCGCATTCTTTGATGGCGTGGAGCTCTGCCTGAAAAACAGTAGGGGTTTTCCCCATAGGTATTGAGACATTTCGGTTAGGCCCATGAAAACCATTGGTGGGCAGTTACTTGCCCATGCTTCTCTACTTGGGATCTCCGTGGAGAACCGTTTGTCGAAAAAGTATAAAAGTCATATTATGATAGTTTTTTTTATACATTATTTCAGACATGGACAATAGCGTTGAAAAAGCAACATCCAGCACATACGCGAAGGAAGATAATGAAAATGTAACTAAGAGAAAAACTAATATTCCTTCCGGTAAAGATAATATTGTAACAATGTAAATCAATATTAATTTATGTCATCTATTCTTATATTTCCACTTCGCAGAATCTGACATCAACAAAAATTATCAACAGCCAACAAAAAAAGAAGAATTTTAAAAAAACAAACAGCGGGTGACAAGTTCGGAATCTTCTGTAAATGTCGACATCGTCCCAGATGTTAAAATGATTTGATCGCGTTCAAAAAACTCTTTCTCTTGGGATACGCACATCAACAACTAATAGATAGTTTTCCTCGTCACTTATGTTTTCCTGATCCGAGTCTATCATTTTTTTGATTAACTTAATTAAATTTATTTAAAAAGGGGAAAATTGGGAAACACATCTATTCGTTTTCAAATAAGCAAGATTAATTTAAAATTACTTTTTGACATTTCTTCTTTAGAAAAATTGATTTGACATTTCGTTTGAACAGCATTGCCAAACATAATATATGGTTGCTTATTTAGGTTTTCTTCAAAGTATTTTGGGATTAATATTATCTTTTTGCACCAATGGCAATTATGTATTCGCTGGATCGCTACTTAAGCCACGGAAGTTGGTGGCTTAACTTAAACCAATATTTAATTGGAGGTTATCGTTAAACCTGCACTGTGCAAACCAAATTTGTGTTAATCCTGAGTTTATCCTTGAATCGACACTTAAGCTCGCAGTGTGAAATCGGGTGTAAGTACTTGATTATGTTTTGAATGCTCATGTTGTCTTAAATATGTATTTTAATCTAAATCGTTCGAGCGGTTTTTTGAAAAATTATGCTGACATATGTTACAACTTTGGATTGGAAAAGCACTGTTATTAAACTATTTAGCTAAAAACTGAGTACGAAGTTTTCTTCAGGATACAACATTAGCTAGCAGTTACATTTTCATCCAAATCGAAAATGGTGTTTTCGTGATATGAGCAGTTTAGTACCCATTTTAGCGATGGTTCGAAAAACACTGTTTTGCAACTATTTAGCTCAAAACTGAGCAAATGGTATTACTATTGATTTAAGCATTACCTGCCAGTTACATTTTTATCATAATCGAAAATGGCGCTTATAAGAAATGAGCAGTTTCTTAAACTACTTTTATAAGTGATTTGGGTGGATATCAAAGGACGCATTTTTTTTTAGAGAAAAGTTAAGAATGGCTTAAAAATAAGCTTTTGCTAAAATCGTTTCTACCGTTTTTGAGAAAAGGCCAATTTTCAAAAATGACGTTGATGGACTTTTTAGCGAGAAACTGCGGGTATTCAGTTATGTTAGTCCTGCCTACATTAACTTAAATATCAATTTTGGTTCAAATCGTTAAAACTGTTTTTGAAAAAAATTTAAATTGTTTAATATTTCGTAAAATTTTTATAAAAGTCGAGCAGCTACTTCTCCGAACCGCGATGGTTTGGTCATGTTAAACGCATGTCCCCGACCAGGATTCCACGACATGTGCTATGGAATCCGTACCATCAGGCAGGCGTCCTCTAGGTAGACCAGGGATGAGATGGTTAGATCAAGTCCATAATCTCTCCTATACCCGTATGGGGATTGCCCTTGATGATTTGGAGTCGATGACGGGAGATCGATAGCTATGGAGGGTTCACTTGAGCAACCTACACGCGCGACCCACTTAACGGACAAGCAGATCATTGAAAATAAATAAATGAATGAATGAATGAAAAAAATGTTTATATGGAAAGTACCGCTAATATTAGGGCTATCAAAAAAACGCCTCCTAGTGGGAAGCCAACAGACTCTAAATACGAAGTTTGAGACAAATCCGTCCAAGCGTTTAGATTTCCCAGCGTTCTCTTACTACGTATACGAGAAAGTTAAAAATATATGTACGTAGTCTAATTGCTAGATCGATTGAGCGTTCGCAAACCCCAGCCGTAGTGCCCGGAACGTGTCAGAGAAAGGAAAAATTTAAAGTTATATGTTTCAGAATCCGAAAGGAATTTGTTTTTACGTCAATGTTTTGGAATTTGTTTTGGACTGCTTCTAAGATCGTAAATATCGGAACGGAATTAAAAATCAGCAAAACGTAAAAGTAACGACAAATCAAGCAAGAATCGGAGAGTCGTAGCTCGTAGTTCCTATCCAAAATCGTCAGAATTACGATATTTACGACCATGTATAACAACGCTGCGATATTGGCTTGTTTGTTTACTTGCAATTACGCTGGCTCTATATTTGTTTACCACTTTGATGAATGGCTTTTCTTTCACATTTTTTTGCGATAGGTTCAATGAAAAGCAGAATACTAAAAATGTAATATCCTTAATACAGAAAGTTGGCCCTTCCCAAATACAATTAAAATGTCTGCGGCATTAAAGGTAATTCGCAAAGAAAAACCAACGATGCGTTGAAAAATAACATTGCCCCCGGGTGGCCATTTGAATTTAGTATAATCCTCCGCCCCTTTATGCGGAAAGTAGAAATTGATATGATAAGCCATGGGCTAATACCTACTCCAGTCCGGCGTCCAGGAAATTTAACTTGGTTGTCCTTGTCAGGAATAAAGCAAGTGTCACCAAAATCGAAGAATTATTGCTATAGTAGCATTATAATTCAAACACCGTGGCTTACATTAGTTAATTAATTTTCCAACCCACTGCGCGGTTTTATTTACGCGTATACATAAGGAAAGCGAAAATGAAATTATACAATAGTGTGCCTGTAACACAAGAAGGACAGATGGTGAGAGGTATTATTTCCGAAATTATTATCCTCCTTGTCAAGAGTATTAATTGCATTTTTCCATTTTATTTTTATACTGAAATGTTACTTATCGTATCTATTAGCAAGGATGATTTCCTTTACGTTAAATAGGGAATACACCAAAATACAATTTGATTGCGGATAACACACTCCTATATCCGTATCGAATACATTAAGTCATTTGGCCAAAATTAACTCAGATACCTATATATACCAAACGACGTGCATAGGCCAGCCCTCTAATAAAATAGTTTCGCAATCGAACTATAAAAGTCTATGCCCTTTTAGTGTCATTATCAATAAGATCGTGTCGCATTACAGTAAAACGTGACTGAAATCCCAAGAGGAGACTGATGTAGGCCTCGTTGAATAAAGTAAAATATTGTCGAAGGGAATCTCCGGCTGTGAAATTGGAAATAAGATTGCTGGTTTTACCATCTGTGTGAGTAGCTGAATTTGCTTTTCATAGAAGCTGGGCTACGTGAACGATAAGTCCATCACATTCGAATAAATTTTGGAAAATAGGAAAAATGTTTTTCTGGTGTGCTGGAGTAGGTATTGCTTGCTTAAGAGCCCTTGAGGTATTAAAACAATTTTGCAGACGGCCAATATTTTTCGCGCAAGTGCGTAAAATGGTACTAAGTCAAAGCTATTCGGAATTGTGTGACTTTATAGGTGTCGTCAATATTTAGGTTGGTTAAGGAATTACTCTGAGTGTTTTGAATTAGCCTATAAAAATATCAATTTCTACTCTACACCCTTTGGTTCGCTAGTAACCTAAACCTAAACAGTCCTAATAGCTCACCTCGAAGTGTTTTTAATTGTGAATACAATCAATGTCTCAGTTCGAATTACTGATGTGTGCCACAGTCGAATCCTGCAACTCTTAACTTAACAACAGCTGCACCAACTTAAGAGATTTTCCCCGGAATGAATTCGTAAATACGTGTGAAATATCAAAATCAATGGCAGCAATGATTTTCCATGCTGCATGGGCCTAGGAGGTCCAGTCGACAGAGTAAAGCCAATCGAAACAGATGTAAAAGTGTGAAGCCAATCAAGACATTAAGATCATTTGTTCATCAGAACCTTCAATGTCATCTTCAGATCAGTTTACGTCTTCAGATAAGCGCAACTTGCTAATTTGAAATGAATAGTCGATACAGTCATTGAAAGCAACGCCTTTTCGCACATCCCGAAAACATTTTAGTTGCAAGCTCTTCGATAAAAGGTCTTACGTTAGGGAGCTTGCTTTAAAACAAAACATTAAATCAAGAACAAATGATGATTCCAAACGAATATTCAAGACCCTGTAGTATATTGTAGTAGAAGGTGGTTTGGTATCACCACAAGTAATGCCATGAGAAATGTATTTGTAGGAAATTGGAAAGGGATAGATAGATACCATGCGAGTGTTCGGTTTTTGACAGATGATTATAAGAACGCCATTTTTGAAAAGAACCAACGTGTTATAAAAACTCTAAATAAAAATCAATTAAAATAAAGGCCATCGTCACATTTATTATATCTCAGAAGTGGGATTTGGACATTAATTTCCACAGTTCTAAAGTGTATCGGAAAAAAAAAAAAATGGCTTATGTGCAACGACAACGAATAATCGAAGCTCTAACCGCAGCCCACGTCGAGTTTGACGAGGACGCAACTGTGGCCGAGTTGCGACCATTATACGACCAACTAGCCAACGACGCCCGAGCCCAAGAATCCAACGACGAAGACAACAACAACCGCCGCCCAGAAGACGCTGAGAACCGCCGTCCAGACGATGCCGATAACCGCCGCCCAGAAGATGTGCCTGATGTAGATGCGCAGATAGCGCAATTGGAAAAGGAGATGTCGCTACTCAGGAAGCGAAAGGAGCTGCAGTTGCTAATGGAGGAACTGGACATGGCCGAGTCCAAAAAGTACGACTTTGCATCATTTGAGGCCATGGTGAATCCATTTAGCGGAGACGACACGTACGACGTTCGTAAGTGGTTCGACGATGTAGAGGATGCGTTCGAGGTGCTTGGCTGCAGTGAACGCGACAAATTTATCAGTGTACGGCGCATATTGAAGGGCACCGCAAAGATGTTCCTGAGGACGACCGTCGCACACACTTACGCCACTCTGAAGCAGGCACTCATTGAGGAGTTTGGTCGTATCTATACGATGAACGAGGTGTTCCAGCAGCTGAAGTCACGAACACTGAAGCCAACCGAATCAGTTAAGAGGTACATTATCGAGATGCAGGAGATTGCTTCGCATGCCAATATTCCGGAAGCTGATGTCATCGAATGCATTATCGAAGGCCTCAACGACCGCAGTAACAATGTCGTCATCCTATTGGGAGCCACCACCATTAAGCAACTGAAGTCGTTGGTGGATCGATATGAAAAAAGACGTGTCCGTGGTGCCCAGCTGAAAGCCCTTCCGTCCGTCATACCGATGACAAAGCCGAAAAGCAATGCTGCTGCCGCAGCCACAACTGCTGCCCGAGGTCCCGATGTTGCAACCGAGCAAATACGGTGTTTTAATTGCTCCCAGTTTGGGCATTACCAAAGTCAATGCCAGAAGCCGAAGCGTCCTCCGAACTCCTGTTTTACGTGCCACGAGGTTGGACATTATCACCAGGAATGCCCAAGAAGGAAGAAACTGACTGCTGCCATATGCCCCGATGAAGATGCTGCAGATGTTGATGAGTCCGAGGTCTGGGGTGATGCCGAAGATATAGCTAGGAAGTTAGGAGCATTCCAAACGGTAGGTGTTGCCTTTGTAGATAATAGAGACAAGTGCACTGATGTAAAACCTTTTATTTCTCTTTTTGACTCCGGCAGTCCATGTAGTTTTGTGAAGAGATCTTTAGTTCCTTTTGCATGCCGCGGTAAAAAGCCAACGCTATTTCGAGGGATGGGAAACCAAATTTTGAATACTTATGGTAATATAAAATGTAGGATTGTGTTTAAAGGAAAAGTAGTCACTCATACGCTTATCATAATTCCAGATAACGAAACTTTAATATCTCTTCTGTTGGGGCGTGATGTGTTACCGAAGTTTGACGTACATCTTTGCCGATTTATAAAAAGTTACCGCCGCAAAATATTATTTAGAATTAAAGAAAAAATGGAACGTAATAAAACCTTTGCCTTAGACGAAAAAACTACCAGTGCACTTGTGTCTTTTAATTTGTTGAAAAGTTCGAATGAAGTAGGTAGTAATGCATGTGTAACCGACTCAACCAGTATAAATAAGATAAGTAAAACCGAAGATAATAATATTATGTGTAAAGTTCCGACTGAAGTTGTGCCGCCAGTCAAGGGTGTTTTGGTTCCCGAATTGACAGTAATAAGACCCAGATGTGAAGGGGAAATGGTTCATTTTGTTGATTTAAGTTTGTTAGTGAATGTAGTTGAATTTTGCGAAGAAGATAGCTTCGAGTTGAGTATAAATGAGCAACTGGATAAAGCTCATTCAAATGCTGTTAGGACAGTAGTCGAAGAATGTTATTTGAGGTCGTGTGTGGAAGTGAAACCGATTGATTATTCAATGAAGATTAGGTTAACAAAAGATGTACCCATATTCTGTTCGCCCCGGAGGCTTTCATACTGTGAACGTACCGAAGTTCAAAATACTATAGAGCGACTTTTAGACAAGGGCATAATAAGACCGAGTAGTTCGCCTTATGCTTCGGCATTGGTGTTGGTTAGGAAAAAGACTGGTGAAACCCGTATGTGCGTGGATTATCGTGCTCTTAACAAACACACAGTTAGAGATAATTTCCCTCTGCCGTTGATTGAAGACTGCCTGGAATATTTTGCAAATAAACAGATTTTTACAACCTTGGATCTAAGAGATGGATTCCATCATATAAAGATATCCGAAGAGTCAAGACAGTATACCGCTTTCGTAACTCCTTTTGGACAGTTCGAGTATTTATATATGCCCTTCGGTCTTAAGAACGCGCCTGCGGTCTTTCAAAGATATATTTATCTAAATTTGAAACCGCTGATCGACAGAGGCTTAATTATAGTGTATTTAGATGATATTTCCATTGCAACAGAAGATATAGAAACGCATATTGATATTCTTGGTAGGGTCTTGCAGTTATTGAAAGAGGCAGGGTTGGAGTTAAATATGAAGAAGTGCAAGTTTGCGTATAGTGGAATTGACTATCTCGGTTATCATATAAATAAAGAAGGTATACGTCCAAACAAGAATCATGTGGAAGCAATACGTGCATATCCGATGCCGCAAAATAGTAAGGAAGTCCAGAGGTGTAATGGTTTATTTTCTTACTTTCGCCGGTTCGTTCCCGGATTTTCTTTTCTAGCTAAACCAATCACTAATTTACTAAGAAAAGATTCAAAGTTTATCTGGACCGAAGAGTGCACTTATGCTTTTGAGCAATTAAAGTCGAAATTGAGTTCCTCGCCCGTGCTTGCAATTTATGACCCTAAGCGAGAGACTGAGCTACACTGTGATGCGAGTTCACATGGGTTCGGTGCTGTCCTTATGCAGAGGCAGGATGACAAGAAATTTCACCCTGTTGCTTTCTTTTCTAGAAAAGCAACTAATGGGGAGTCTAAACTGATTAGCTTTGAGTTGGAGACATTAGCCGTAGTTTATGCTTTAGAACGATTTAAGACGTTTCTTGACCGATTACCCTTTGTTATTGTCACTGATTGCGAAGCTTTGTCCCAGACGTTAAGGAAAAAAGATGTTAACCCACGAATAGCTAAGTGGGCATTGGCCTTTGAAAATTATAATTACCAAGTGCAACACCGGAAAGGTGAGAGAATGGGGCATGTTGATGCGCTTAGCCGTGCTCCTATTGCCGCCGCAGTGACGATTCAGGACCTTGACAGGAACCTCCAAATCACTCAGGCGCGTGACGAAAAAATAAAAACAATACGAAGTAGGTTAGAAGAAGAAGATTTGCCGGGATATAGTTTAGAGGATGGATTAGTTTTCCGACTAGGACCAAATAACGTCCGCCAACTCTACGTTCCCAGAGAACTTGAAGAAAATGTCATGCGACTGATTCATGAGAAATACGGACACTTAGGTATTGACAAGTGCGCTAACCAGATTTTGAAACACTATTGGATTCCCAAAGTGAAAGAGAAGCTGAATAAATTTATTAGGAACTGTCTAAAGTGCATATACTATTCAGCGCCGCAACGAAAGACTGAGCGAAATCTGTATAACATACCGAAGCGAGCCGAACCGTTCGATACTATACACATTGATCACTTTGGTCCCCTGCCGTCAGTTGGTTCCCGAAGCAAATACGTTTTGGTTGTGATAGATTCATTTAGCAAATTTGTGAAATTGTATCCAGTGAATACACCGGGGACGAAGGAAACTATTAATGCACTGGAGCGATACTTTGATTATTATAGTCGCCCACGCAGAATTATTAGTGACCGAGGCACTAGCTTTACGTCACAAGAATTTAGCAGATTTTTAGATAAATATTGTATAGCACACGTCAAAGTTGCTGTGGCCTCTCCGCAGTCCAACGGGCAGGTCGAGCGCGTTAATCGCGATATGAGGGCAATGCTGGCGAAGTTGAGTGAATCTTCCGAGCACGCTGATTGGCGTCAAAAGTTGAGCAGGGTTGAGTTTGCTATCAATAATACCGACCATACGAGTACCAAAGTTTCACCAAGCAAATTGCTGTTTGGGGTTGAGCAGAGGGGACAGATAGTCGACGAACTAACCGAGCATTTGAGTGAGAGGTATACAGATGACCGTAGAGTAGACCTGGATAAGCTAAGAGTCGAGGCCTCTGAGGCAATTAAGAAGTCTCAAGATAGGAACTTATATTATTTCAACGAGAAGCATTCCCCAGCCAAACAGTTTGAAGTGGGCGAATTTGTGGTCATTAAGAATGTAGACACTTCCGTCGGAACTAATAAAAAATTGATCCCAAAATACCGTGGTCCGTATGTTGTAAAAAATAAATTAAATAATGACCGCTATGTAATAGAGGACATTGAAGGTGTTCAAGTGACACAGATGCCTTATCATGGTATTTTGGATTCAAGTAGGTTAAGGAAGTGGGTTGAGTCGGAGGAAGAAATTGAAAACGATTGTTCGGACTCTGAAGGCAGCACCTATACTAGTTGAACGGTTACAATCGAGGTCGATTGTACGGTCAGGAAGGCCGAACTGTAGTATATTGTAGTAGAAGGTGGTTTGGTATCACCACAAGTAATGCCATGAGAAATGTATTTGTAGGAAATTGGAAAGGGATAGATAGATACCATGCGAGTGTTCGGTTTTTGACAGATGATTATAAGAACGCCATTTTTGAAAAGAACCAACGTGTTATAAAAACTCTAAATAAAAATCAATTAAAATAAAGGCCATCGTCACATTTATTATAACCCCGAAAATAAAATTTAATGCTTCTGACAACAAGACATTATTTTTTGGAGTGAACGTCAATTCAATTTGCCCAATGAAGAACTTTCATTGTTTGTAAAAGGAACAGAGCTCAGAATACACTTCCCTTGTCATACACAAAGTTTCGAAAGGTGAAAACAAAACAGTGACTGAAGCTAGTCATTGTGATTGCGTCATTTGAGAAAACTCAAGGGATGGAGTTATTCGAAACAAAATTGAATCCAGATACCGGATGCCATCTTTTCATTACAAAAGCCAATTTTGAATGTAAAATGTTTGTTTTATGTTTTGAAGCCTTAGGGCCAGTTTCAAGACTAGCTGATAAAGTCTCGGATAGCCTATCCGGAATTTATATGTCAGATAAACTTCAACTTTCGGTTTCAAAGGTTTCGGATAGTGATATCTGAAATATAAAGTCTCGGATAGTCTATCGGCCGGTTTAAGTGACTGTTAAGCCTCTATCCGGGCGATAAACAAAATATTTATTTGAAGTGGCTGGAAAAAATATAGTTTCAGTGTCAGAAGTGGCCTATTATGGATTTATTTAAAATCTTAGATGGCGAATTTGATGAATATTACAACCAAATTACACGGCCGCGTAGAAACAGAGTATTTTTAATTATTTTGAGAAATCCTCGACGATGAGGATTTCTGAATTTTGACTATTTCGTTTAACTTTATCCATGCTCACTGAATACCTTTCACTCTGGGCGTTGGAATTTGCCAGGGGTGCATTTTGTTTAATCTCCTTTTCATTAATGACTGAAAGAATAAGATCGCGGATACAAGCTGCAAGCTACAAGCTATGAGCTATTGCTGGTGTGACCCAAAGAGATCATATTGAAAATACCAGAATACGTGAGGAACTCAATGTCGAGCAGCTACTTCTCCGGACAGATCGATCCATGCTTCGGTGGTTTGGTCATGTTAAAAGCATGTCCCCAACCAGGATTCCAAGACGGACTGTGGAATCCGTACCATCAGGCAGGCGTCCTCTAAGTAGGCGAGCGTGCTCTAGATCGCTCCGTGTCGAGAAAAAGACGAAACACCAAATTAAAGACTGACAACTTAGCTTTGACACCAAGTTCAGTCCTCACAATAACAGAATAACCAAGCCGTGTCAAAATTGACTCAGCCTGACCAATTCTACAGGAAAACTCAGCATTGCTCCTTCCATCACCCGTGAATAAGACGCCGAGATACTTAAACTTCCATCAATCGTCGTGAGAGGCCCAAAAGTTATGCCCTATAATCAAAAAGTAAATACACATTCGGAATCTTCTCGTCAATACGCATCGTTTGATGGGAGACCGGACACCCTACTGTATGCACCATACTTAGATCAATGTAGAGCCGTTGTGATGCTCTAGAGTCTAGATTTATGACTACCACACTCTGGAAACCTATGAAAAACCTATACGGATTGGTAAACTATCCCGAGGTATTTACAAATTTAGGAAGGTAATTTCTGGACCTGTCTTAGTACGATATAAGGAGCCGTTTGGGGGCAGTCACTAGGTCACTGGTCCTTTAAGGTGGAAGGCAGTTTGCGAATGTCTTCTGTCCGGGTCCAACTTGAAACGGCTATGAGATGCCCACCAATGGGCACGCTAAATATTATGGTGATCAGATTGAGGATGCGCTATGTATATGCAGCAATACCCGCACAATGGAGGTTTCTTAAACAACATCAACCTAGGAAGAATAGGTGCAGGGAAATAAGTCCTCGGGAATTGTAAGTCCACAGAGGAACTTAGTTCTCAGCTAGTGGGAAATAAAACCAGTTTTCGTGAAGTGGACTTAGGTGGGAGCTAAGTCCACCAGTTCCAGTGGACTTAGCTCACGGGGACTTATTTCCCTGCACCTGTTCGTCTGTGCTCAACAAAGTAAAAGGTCTTCTGGAACTGTAGATCTCGCGAATGGTTGCAAAATCTTCATGTCAGGAATAGCACCTTTAATGCCTACTCAGGCGGGGCTGCGAACAGCCACAAGTTCCAGACTGGCATCAGGTAGAGTATCGGATTGAATATCATTACGATGGAGACTTGCTATCGTATAGAACATCGGGCAGCCTGATTGGGAGGAGTGGTGATCCCGATCAAAACACCAATGATGAGACGATGTTGGACTTTTGCTGTGGAATATCATTGAAGGTAGGTATAGATAGATGTGGCTTCTCAGAATGAACCCAAAGTAGGACTATATAATGTGCCTGTTTGTTATCACGAGTCGTTTGATCTAGTTTGTGAGAAATATTGAAGATTTGTACTGTCGGTACCTACATATATTCAACCTGTGGAGTTGGTAAAACGTATTAGATCTTGTATCCCTTCACCCGAGCTGTCACTACGGTCGTCGAAGAATGTTTGGTTTAGTGCATGTAATCTGGCATTTGCAGATGAAGGAGTCGAGTGCAAAGATTGTAAACTATTTTTCTTTGAGAAAGACATCTTGTGCAGATGGCTTTGGCAATTTTTTGAATTTTTTAATATAAAACAGCGTATCGAGGACGACAGATGCATTTCCTTGAGCAGTGCGAAAAACAGTTGCTGCGATTTAGGAAGTCAATTTTGCGATCAAATAGCTAATTGGCCAATGATCCGGAGTAGATGAAATCCGACAGAACTGCTCAAGGTAAAGAGGGAGTTAAATAGCTGTCTCGCGTTATTACAGCGGAATGGAAACACGCAGCAATTGGCAAACTTGGATGATAGTGCCCACATTCAAGAAAGGAAACAAAAGAAATTTCAGTTTTAAGTCCCACCGGAAAGCTATTTGCTAATGTTTTATTGGAAATGTATTCCAGAGCTGTGGTCGAGGCATGAATCACAACCGAACCGACTAGTTTGGTTATTCACTCTCAAAATGATATCTATTTGAAAAGGCTTGAAAGTATACTTCAAGTATGTAAACTTGGAGAAGGCACAGGTATACGTCTGAGTCCTTCGAAGTAATCTCTAAAGTATGTATACCTATACTGCAAAAGTATGGAATTGACACTTCTCTCTCTTCTTCTCTGAGAGCTTTTCCATCTCTTTACACAAACTGAATTGGGACTGGGGGATTCCGACTGGGACTGGCAATTCTGAGTTTCCCGTGGGATTGGTCATCCTAAGGTAAATTTCTAGACAGCTAGACTAGTAATTGGTCTTTAAATGAATAGCTGATGCTTCAGGTTCTTTTGCCAATTCTTCCACCATATACTATCGACGGCTACCATACCACTCACAACTGGAAGGAAGGGTTCACCACAACAGGATGATGAATCTTTGTTAATAAGTTTCAATCACAGGTACGTTCATTACCCACATAAATTCGTATCCTAAAATCTCAAATCAGTAAAAGTGTAGTTAGTATTCGTTATATATCTAAATTGTGAGGACAATAACAAAAAATAAACAAAATCAAACGTATTCTCAACGCACATAACCGTAAGTTAACGTTTATCATACCAAAAAAAAATAAGAATCCAAACACCGGCATCATCATAAAAAACCATTCCTGTAGATAACGACAATTCGAATCCCTGGCAGAAGCCAAGACATATCGTATTCCCACTTCTGCAAACGAATTCATCTAATTTCGTCTGACATCCGCCGTAATCCTCTAATTTTCTTTTACAGCACAGTCAATCCGAAAAGGAAAGCAAAGTAAAAAATAGAAATCTGTTGGCGTTATCCTCTCAAATGCATTTAACACATAAAAATTTGCATACAAAGTGCTCAATGAGAAGCCATGGCAATGGCAGTACCAATAAAAACCATGAAAGGCTTTTAAAATCCTTATTTGCTAAGGTGCCAAGCATCTGTGAGCGACAGTAAATGATTCCGTTACACAGAAAAAGGTCATTTCTTTGGGAATGGCAAAGTACACCCTATATGTCGGCAGACCCACCATACTCTTCATCTCGGTATCAATACGTTGCGTCGCGTCGTCGGGCTGTTGTACTGTATGTGTTTGTGGAACAAATGAAGAGTGTCATCCCACAGCTCCTTTTGTTATATCCTATGTCTTGAGATTGGGCTTAAGGTTGTTACTTTATATAACTGAATGCATGTACAAGGTCCCATTAGATTTGCATATAAATTGCGTCTGGCTGCAGTTTATTCGCATACACATCGACTGTACTGATATCCGTAGATTCTTTCGCATATTTCGGAGCTAACTTGTGGTAACGAAAAAATGACAGCACCGTTAATGGCTTAGATGGCAACACCCGCAACCACCCTTCGAAAGTGAAACAGTTTTATATAATTATTTATGCATAGTAAGAATGCAGCAAACTACTGTGCTTAATCATTCATTGGATTTCTCGCTCTATTTGGTACAAGCAGTTCAGCAGTTCGTATATCCTAATCTCTTCTTTATTATTCAGATTGAGCAATTGCAAATGAAATGTGTAAATAAAGTGCACCACTGTGTCGCACGAAACTTTCTTGTTCAATGCAAGTTGGCATTCGACCGAATGATACCGAAAAAATTGTCAGTACATACGTCGATCCTGCAACAGGATTATTGGACAATAATACTGCCAAACAGACACCTTACATAGCTGTACTTAGTTTCCCCGTCTTTCGAAGAAAGATGAGAAGGAGCTTCAGTGATGAAGAGCTTAGATGTTCGGCACTCACCACGTCAGCCCTTAAGAACCGCCACCTGATGCGAGCAAAGGAAAGACAACTACAGAGGAAGTGCTCCGCTGTATCGTCGTCTTCTCCACAAGCAGGACAGATGGTGGTGTCCCTCAAGCCCAATACATTTAAGTGTTTGGCAAAAGCTTGGTGGCCCGAAAGGAAGCCCACAAGCAGTCTGCAGTCGATTCTCCTGAGAGACAGAAGGAAAGACGCCGACCTCTTGCAGATGTCCGGACGCAGTCGTGTGGTCTGTCTCCACCCAGCACAGTCACGCCACCGACACTCGTGTTCACGAGAAACCCAAGTATCAATGGATGATCTAACCACGGATGCAGGCAGACCCAACGCAGGTTCAGGTCCTAAGAGAGCTTCTTCTGAACCCAACCTGGCAAGCCCATCAGCGATCTCGTTTCCCTGGATACCAGTGTGACCTGGGAGCCAAACAAGTTTGACCGTGTTTAGCCTATCGACCAAGTTCAGAGAAAGCGACGAGGTAGGAGGGTTGAACAGCACTTTTACTGCACTGCAAATGCATATGCTTCTAGCCCTTCTGTTTATTAACGAAAATCTCCGCTTGGAAGACAGTCGCATGGTTACCTAAGGGGTAGTGTACTCTAATGTTCTCGCTTTCCACGAAGACTGCAGAACTAGACCCCTGTCCGGTTCTAGAACCATCCGTGAATACACGATGGCATTTTTTCCCTGGCTCAGAGTCTGGCCGAAGCCATTTCGTTGCCTGAGGAAAGTTGACGTGGCAGTTTTGTCGCAATAGGAATTCTGGTGTCATTACGTCAGACGGCATATCCATAAGACAGGGGTCAAAGGATAATTCTCGCACAAGTTCTTCAAAATTCCAATGCGCGTGGTACGGAATAGTGACACCTTTTAGCACAATCTAAGTCAGACCAGTGACATTCCTCCTTCTCGTGAAGAGAACAACCGCAGTTTTAAGAGGATTCACTGAAAGCACCAATTCATTCATTGTGCACCAATCATCGATCAAGCCCAATGATCTCTGCGCCATAGAGCAGACAGTCCTTAGGTCTGAACCGACAGACAGAACGGCGATATCGTCCGCGTAGGCTTGTGTGTAGGTTCAAGAAATATTGAGAGTCATCAGCAGAGAGTCTACTGCCATGCACCCTAAAAGGGGAGACAGAACACCACCTCGAGGGCAGCGCCTTTCATGACGCATTTGCCACAATCCGCTTCGACAATCAACGTCATGTACATTAGCATTGCTTTAATGCACAACACCAATGTTTCATCTATACCCTGATGTATGGCTGCGTTGCACATGCTATCAAAGGTCGCATTATCAAAAGCACCCTCAATATCGACGAAAATACCCAACGCGTACTCCTTCCGATCAAGAGCACTAGAGCTAAGCATGTTGCATCTCAGAGAGAGGATGCAATCGAAAGAGCAACATTGCGCATGTGCAGCTCAACCAGTCTCTCCAAGCTTTTTAGCAGGAAGGAAGAAAGACTTTTGGGTCTGAAACTTTTGGCGCGAGTATAGTCAGTCTTACCGATTTTCGGTATGAACACGACTTTAACCATACGCCAAAGGGAAGGTATGTAGGCCAAGGCCAAGCTTGCGGTGAAAATTCTTTTCAACGTTGGCATCAGCTGACTAAAACCTTGCTTCAGCATAGTTAAAGTTAAAGTTTATTTATATAAGTAAGGTATATATTAAGATAAGACTTGGTCTTTTATTGTACAGCAATGGTGGAAAGAATTATGTTATGTAGGTAATGCAAAAAAAAAATAATTCATGTTATATGAAAGTAATTCATTAATACAAAAATGTTATACAGAATAATAAAAAAACAATGTTTAATCAAATGTTTAGAATAATAGTATAATTCGAAAAATAAGATAAGATGAGAGGAGAGAAGAATAGAAATGAAGTAGAAATAGAAATGAAATTAATGAAAAGGGAGAAATTAGTGCTATTGTTGCAATGCGTAGAAATTTGTAAGTGCAGCTTTAAAGTTCTTCATGTTTGGTATACTTTTAAGGTTCTGAGGGAGCGGGCAAATTTGAGCTTGGAGTAGAGGTAAGTCGGAGATTGGGTTCTAATAAGTTTAAAAAGAAACATACAGTTTCTAATGTTTCGGTGTTGCTGTAAAGTACAACCTAAAACATTCTTCACGTGCAAAGAGATTCGTTCGTACCTACGTATCTGGTAAATGTATCTTACAGCATCATTAAAAGCCACTTGTAACTTGTGGTATGAGAGTGAGTCCAGGTTACTATAAACTACCTCAGCGCGTAGTCAATTATGGGTAAGATGAGTGTAAGTACTAGTCGACGCCGTGTTTGAAGCGGAGTAAAACTGGCTGAAATCCATAATTTTCGCAGGCAGCCATATATTTTTCCAATAACCACGTTGATGTGATTGTAACAGGATAAACTTCTGTTTTAAAATATCAGGCATAGAAAAGAGTTCATAATTCCTTTTAGAAATAGGAATAACTTGGCACTTTGTCGGATTTAGGACTAAGCCATTGTCCAACGCCCAATTATTAATTGAAGATAAATCTTCATTTAAGTAGGAAACGAATTCACCTAACTTACTAAAGGGTTGGGAGCAATAAAGTTGGACATCATCAGCGTATAGGTGGATTGATGCGTAAGTGCAGACAGAGGGTAGGTCATTGATATATAGGCAAAACAGAATGGGACCCAGGATTGAGCCCTGGGGAATACCTTGCGCAAGTGACATGAATTCCGATCATTTATCACCAACAATCACTCGTTGCAGCCTATCAATAAGAAAGCTAACAATAAGTCGTATGGCCCTTTCACTAAAACCAAAAAAAATGGCGGAGCTTCCAACAGAGTATGGCATGGTTTACCTTATCAAATGCCTTTGTAAAGTCTAGAAGACAAAGAAAGGAAATAAATTCCTTGTCAAACTCCTGTCGTATGTCATCTAAGACATGCACCATTGCCGATGAACAGCTCTAAAGCCAGGTTGTAGTGGGCTTAGTAAGCCCACAGATGATGTCGTATTTGCCTCTCTAAAACTCTTTCAAATACCTTGGACAGGCAGGGTAGTATACTGATCGGTCGGTAATCATTGGCTGTTGTTGCATTGGGTTTCTGAGGAATTGGTATAACTATTGCAAGTTTCCATAAAAAGGGAAATGTTGACGTCATGTTGACATGACTTTATGACGTGCGTCACATGGCTTATAATCTGTGGCAGCAACATTTAAACGAATTGAAGTGGTACCCCATCTTCTCCAACAGCGTTCGATCGTAGTGCCATTGTTATATCTATAATTTCAGTCCCCGTGGCATTTTGAAAGTCGGTTTGATGGTCAAAAGTTGTAGATGAGACCGCATTATAGTTGAATCTATCAGGAGTAATTTCACTGGACAGAAATGAATAATTTAGATCATTTAGGTCAAGCGTACAACTAATATTAGTTTTATCAATCATTCCTATTTGGCGCAGATTTCTCGATAACATTTTGGAAGGCAGGGAAGTACTTAGATTTGAGGAGTAAAAGTTTCGTTTAGAGAGACGAACAGAAATTGTTGCATTATTGCGTGCTGTTTTATACATATTCCAGTTGGCAAAAGAAGTATTATACTTCCCTTTCCTATAAAGTCTGTTTCTCGTCTCGATAGCATTAATTACCTCATCAGTGTACCACGGACAGGCTTTATTATGCGAATAAAAACGGTTTTGTTGGGTACATATTCATTATACAGATGCCCAATAAGCATCTGCAAATGATTTAACTTATCATTTGGGTCAGCACTCAGAGATTCGACCTCCACACAAAATTTCCTATAAGACTAATTTTTCGATTTACGAATGTACTCATGGTTTTTTTTTTTTTTTTTTTTTTTTTTTTTTTTTAAAGGGGATTCCAAATCCTGGAGCACTCAGACGAATCTCGGTCCATTGTACTACCAAGCAGAAACCCCTTTTTTTGGTGTAGTGGTGGAGAAACTCTGATATTATTCGTTTCTCTTATGGTCGGTGGCAGAGTATTGCTGTCCCCCGCCGGGGCTCGAACCAACGCCGCTCGGGTCACAAGCAATGACTCTAACCACTACACCATGGCCACCGCCAATGTACTCATGGTACTCATGGTTACTAAAACTTTAATATTAATGTGAAACCACAATCTCAAAACACAATGGCAAATTTACAAAATTTTAGATATGACTTCTTGTTAGCACTGTTAGAATTAAAGACTGTCCCTATTTTAAGTTGAACCAATTTTTAACGTGGAGTTTATTAGGTCTTTTCCAAAATCCCCTGTTCCATAATAGCATCTGCTGGAATCCCTTACTCTAAAAGACCCTGAGAGAAAATCCTCACGGGACAAAATCTCCCACTCTTAGATTTGGTGTCATTAATTGTGTCTCGCGACAGAAGGCAGATACGAATGGGGGGGCATACGACCTGCAATTGCACAATAATGCAATGCATACCTCAATTCTTCTTAAAATCATGAAAATAAGCGGCACACACGAGCAATATCTTTTCCTAGAAGTATAGTTGCTTCACCTAAATAAATAGTAGCGGTGTCAAGGATTAAATGATTAAGTGGGAGATTTTAAGTGCGCACGTATTCGTCGTTCTGTCCCCAAACGTCCAAAAAGGATTTTCACAACATCCCCACTCATATTTTCCGAACAACGTACGAGACCACATTGAATCTTATTATGTATACCTATCTTACTGCGAATTATTTCCTCCGCACTTGCCGCGAAAGCAGGAGCAAGTGCGCTGTTATAGTTAGAACTACGACCACCACCATCATCCACTAGTATATGTATCTCCCACCAGCCACCGCCACCGCTATCATACTCGAAGTCCTTAAAAATGCGGGTCGGTCAGACAGTAGTAGGGCACATCCCTAATGCCTTCCTATGGTGATGAGTAATAGCAAAACTTAAGCTGCTTGGATAAGGGATATAGTGCCATCACATGGATGCTCTGATGCTCAGCAACGTTCTCCTTTCTCTTTGGCATTCGACATTTATACCTTGTTTTTGTTTTTGTTTTCTAAAAAGGAAAGCATCCATGGATGTGGCATGTGGGTGCGCGTGCTATATAGCTGGTGGCTGGAAAGTTCCGACGTGTGACTGGGTATATAGTGTGTAAACAAAGGACGATGTTATCCCCAAATACAAATGATGGCAATATGTCATTTGCGGGAATCATCTTTCAAGGACTGTCATATAGTTTTCCCCAGACAATCTACGTTTAGTGTACGAATTTGTTTTTCTTCGTTTTTTGTCTGTTTACGTCGTTATAAGCTTGATGCGATTCTCCCCAGAAGCACATGTTAGCCATTTGTTAGTGGACAGTTAATTTGATAAATTTCTGCTGACAAACCAAGGGGCCATACATTATTTCGGTTTGTTGTTGGCTCTTTCAGGCGTCAGGCCTAAAATAAAGTGGCTGACAGAAAGACAAAAGGAAAAGATATATACACGCCCCATTCGCCTTTGCTTTGTTAATCATTTGTCTTCCTTTTTTCTAATTCGTTTTCGACACTGTCACTCTTCGTATATTCCTATCCGGTCCATGGTGACTTTATGAGTGTAATAAAATTTTACGTTTTGTGTTAATTTGTGCTTGGGTTGCGCAATATTTGCCAAGCCCCTGTTGTGCCACAAAAAAAAAAGATGTAAAGGACTTTTGGATTGTGGCTATTTGCGGAAGCTCTCTAGTGGTCGTTATTATTTTAACGGCAATATACTAGAATATTATTGTCATCAATTTAATATGAAAGTTATAATATCTATGGTGGGTATTAGATTACACGATTTTCTGTATGGCGTCATTGCATTGCTGTAAATATACATTGGTTTGCGCGAAATCACATGTTCGTAAAAGTTCTCTGCTCCTTTTGGTTGTCAGAATTTACGCACTAATCGATTGCTATTTATGTTATGCTAATCGCGAGTTCTGTCACTCTTTTGTATGAAAGCCACTAATGCAGACATACCTATACGCTATACCCTACCCACCTACTTAAGGGGTGGTAGTAGAGTAGAGTACTTTCGAAAATATGCATAGGTTCGCAGTTCAAATCGTTCGCTGGAATCCGAGCAGATAACCGTCTTATACTTATACTTTACTTTATAGACGACGCTTACAGTTTGGGGATGTAGAATAGGTATCGTATAGGTACCTCGCAGTATATTTTTCTACGCTTGTGGGCAACCGAGATGACGCTAAAGCTTTATGATCTTTACATGGGATGTGTCTGAATCCGCATTCGCGAATTTTAGACTTTACAAATTCGCATCCTTACTTACTTAAGGTAAGCCACGCCCCCACTGTCAGAGGCTACCAGCGGGGGGTTAGACTGCTTCGGTCACCCCTCGCCTTTTCACCCAAGACAAATCGCGACATCTACTGTCGGTACCATGCAGCAGGTTGGAGTTTCAATCAAGCTTTTCTGCTCAGTACCAGTCTCTGTCATTTGGACTAATTGACAAAGGAAAATAAACGCGAGGCAGACTGCTACGGTTGCCCCCATCCTTTTTCCAACAGACAATCCATTCGCTGACTTTTGGATCCCACTCTATTGGCTAGACCCCATTTTATAATGCTGTCGGAATTTAATGAGCTTAACATACGTTGTCGTTCCAGTTCTGCGGCCGAAGTACGCGAGTCCTGGAAAGAATATGAAAAGCTAAGAGTGCTGTCATCAGCGAAGGAATGGATTGGATTAGAAGTTGCAGACAAGAGATCATTTATGAAAATGAGAAAGGGAGTCGGAGACAGAACTGAGCCTTGGGGAACACCAGCAGTTATATGGTAGTTTCAGACCTAACACCATCCAAAAAAACTTGAATTAAACGGCCAGAAAGGTGGTTTCTAATCCATTGGATCAGAGACACATCGATCCTATACAAGCACGCATTTGCGACAAGATAGCTTGATGCCAAACTCTGTCAAATGCTTTCGAAATATCAAGTGCAACAATATCCGTTTCACCGAAGTAATGGAGAGATTGGTTCCAATTCTCGGTGAGATAAGCTGTCAAATCAGCAGTGGATCTGCCGCCACGAAAACCGTACTGCCGATCATTGAGTAGTTCCCGGGATTCAAGATATTTCATGAGTTGACGATTTATCAGCGTTTCCATGACCTTAGAAAGAATAGACATAAGAGCTTTGTGTCGGTAATTGGCGGGAGAAGAAGATTAACATTTTTGGGGACGAGTTGGATAAATGCTGTTTTCCACTCAACTTCCTTAATCTAATAGCCCCTTTACAGCTCATGTCGTACCACGTGTTTTCTTTTGGTTTAATACTCTTTATCCTGTTAGGGATCCATATGCTTTGGTGTTTTGGTCGTGTTAAACGTATGTATGTCCCCAACCACGATCCCAAGACGTGATATGAAATCCTTACATTCATGCAGGCATCCTCTAGGTAGACCCCATGCTGAGATGGTTAGTTCAAGTCCATAATGTCTTCTCTACATGTATGGGGATGGCCCTCGATTATTTAGAGTCAAAGACGGCGAATCAAGAGCTATGAATGGTTCGCTCGAGCAGCCTACGTCCGCGACTTACTTAATGGCTAAGCGGGCCTTTTGAAAATGAATGAATGAATAGAAAGCCATCTTTACATGTTTATAGGTCTTAAGCTCCCATCAATCATCATTGTCAAAGAATAGCAATTTAAGTGTTCTTTTATCGAAACATTTTTTACTTCATTGACAAAGACCTATGTCCTTGCTCTGGGACCAGATCACGTAAAGTGAACACGATTGAACGACGTCGTTTCGATACTAGCAGTCTCTGTCTATTGTCACAGATATGATAGAGACAGCTTTAGTAAAAACGATGTCGCTCGATCGTTTTTATTTTACGCGATCTGGCCCCAGGTCTCAGAGAATATCTTTTTTATAACCAATTAATTTATTAAAGTAAAAAAAAAAATAATAAAAAAATAAAAATTACTTCAGAATTGAAATTAAAAAAAGTCTCCGTACACATTTGATTATATGCCAAAATTGAATAGAATTTGACAAATATATTCGATCTAAAAACTTCGTAGGGAAGCCTAGCGTCTAAATAATTGCTTGCATTTATGTCGATGCATTACATTCACCAAGTTTAAAGTAGCCCTGGAGCCTATTTAGTCCTATTCATCCTTTAACTTATCTATGAGCGTTTTTTTGCTCGTAATATTGTGTTTCCGAATTCTTCATTGTAACTCATCCCAAAAGTACTCAATTGGCTTTAGATCTGGCGATTGGGGCGGGCTATGCAACTGTTTTGGCACTCGGAACAATGACCACCCTTTCACAATGTGCGCCGTGTGGAGCGCACAGCGATAGTTCAAATCAGTTTACTGTTTGTTGTAAGTATCTTTATAATAAAATTGTAGATTTTTTCTTTGTTCCACTATCACGTAAGGACTACTAACCCGATTGGTATGGTTTTTTTTTGAAAATGTAGGCCTTCACAATGGGCACCAGGCTTTATTTGGTCAAAATTGGACAGAAGGGCGTGGCACCGCCTATACAAATAAAAACATTTAAAATCTTATATCTCAAAAACCGCTGAACTGAATGAGCTCAAATTTACAGACAATCTTCCGAAAGTACATTATAATTTAAGATCAAAGCAATACAATTTCTGTGCACGGGCAAAGCCGGTCGGGTACAGCTAGTTTTGAATACGTTTATTAATTCATTTTTCAAATATGTCTCATCGTACACGCACTTTGTTGCATTAAATGAATTCCGTTACGATTGTTAATGAAGACCCACTATAAGTCAAAACTGTTTGTTTTTCGCTGTCATACCAATAAAAGTATTACATTTAATGAACCATTTAAATATAATGAGGCTATAAAAGAATCGAACAACTCCCGCATTAAACTATCGCCCTCTTCCTTCGTGTGGTAGTGTTTGGATTCGCAAGCAATTAGCAAGGAAACGAGGACAATTGTGTTATCTCACTATGCCATTTAATTAAGACATGGTTTCTTTCATCAATAACGAGAAATAACAAACCCGTCCCTCTTATACATACCTACCCACAGCCACAACCCACCTTTGGATGGAATGAACACCGAGAAAGAATATCCGGAATGCGGGTGGCGGAGATTTGAATGCCTCTGGTCGTTAAATCAAGATCTTAATCGTTACCCAATTTGTGTGTATTTCGTTAGAAGAACCATCCACCGGATGCTTCATGTTAATACAATAACAGAGGCGAACACTTTCAGTGTTTTTGTTATTCCTTTTGTTTGGCCATATCCATCCTAGAGAAGAGTCTTATCGCAAACGGCTTTCGTTATAATTTGATAAAGACAATAAGGGCCTACAGGGCAGGACTATTCGAGCTTTGTTAATTCCCATTCACTAAGTTGAATCAGTAGTGATAATTTAATGACTTTGTACAATTCGAATTTGAATGCTTATCTCCGGAGGCTTAAAACCAGGTTTTTGAGCATTCGCCCAGGATAACTATTTATCTACGTAGTTTGAAGTGATTATTCTATACTCCGATCAATATGATATCATGACCCGTGAGCTAGCATTGTTCGTCGGGCTATACCCATCAGTGGCAATTTAAGCAAGGTCAAAAGTTCTGTGCAATTTTGTATAACCACTTTTAACTTACATACGATAAAATCTGTTGAAAGATTATTGCAAAAGTCTTATAGTCTATTATTATAGACACGTAGATGCAGATATTTCAAAATTTTTGATATCTGCCACTTATTGCTGTGAGCAGAATAGGGAATTCATGAGAGAAGGGTCAAAAAAGCAACTCAGCAAGAGAAGGGTGAAAATGCTTCAACAGCATTCCTAAAGGATTCGAAGGATTCAGATTTTATTTATTGCATTCCTGCCATTATTGTGAATCCCGTTGTATAACGTAGTTCTGTTTATCCTTCTGTGTTTTATTTGCAAAAGGTTTCTTTTCCAAAGTTTAGTCGTAAATTTTCAAACCTATTATCATCTATCATATTTTGCTGCTTGCCAAATTCACTTTCTGTCTTTTTGAGGGGCTTTTGGGGTGTACAAAGGACCGGCAGAGAGAAGTACTTTGAATTGTACGTTTCAAAATTTACTCATAGGTTCTGTTAGGCTTGCCATATTATAGTGCGCTAACAAAGTTACGACAATAATGAAACAATAGTTTGCACTTAAGTCGAGGATATGAGTATTTTTTTTTTTTTTTTTTTTTAAAGGGGATTCCAAATCCTGGAGCACTCAGACGAATCTCGGTCCATTGTACTACCAAGCAGAAACCCCTTTTTTGGTGTAGTGGTGGAGAAACTCTGATATTATTCGTTTCTCTTATGGTCGGTGGCAGAGTATTGCTGTCCCCCGCCGGGGCTCGAACCAACGCCGCTCGGGTCACAAGCAATGACTCTAACCACTACACCACGGCCACCGCCTGATGAGTAATAATATAGTAATGAAGTTCTTTAAATTTGCATGCATTGAACAGCAAGATAAGAGAGAAGAATAAATATTTTGATCAGTATAACTCTGTACGACAACCGAAATTTGATATACCTACCTACCTACATAATGGTAGGCATTTTTAGGTTCGAGGCAGACAGCCATTTTGTGCATATTGAAAATGAAATAGGTAATGGGACTAGCAGAGGACAGACAAGGGAAACTTTTCAAAATTTGTTCAGGTGAAATATGTGAAAGAGATAGAAGCCTGTGAATGGCCCTGAATATTGTAGTCGCACTTATATTTCCAACGCACAATCTGCGGAAATATAGCTCCTATCAGAGCGGGTTAAAGCCATTGAAAAGAAACCATGGTACTAGGTACATAAGTAGGTGCACAGAGGCGAGTAGGCTAAGATTAGGATAGAGTTGTGAGAAGAACCGCCACACAACATTGGGGCCCTTTGAATGGGTCCATTGCGATTCCTGGAGGATCATTTAATGACCATTTCATATTTCCTCAAATATTTTATATCAAAGTCACAAAGTCACTCTACGTAATTTAAAAATCTTGAATTGCTTTATCTATTCGCACAGCGGCACAGGATTATGTGTGACATATGTACCTATTTATCTGAGAGCTCTAATTTTTTAGCCTCGGAATGATAAAATAATAATGGTATTTTTGAACGTTGTTTTTGGGTAACTCTTCTTCTTTCTCTGTGACAAACTGTAAGTTCTGGAAAAGAGCCGTTAACCCAGGTATATGTTTTTTTTTCACTTTATTTTAGCATTTGCTGAAATTTAGGAAAAATTTTTGACCCACTTGAATAGAACATGCATTTAGTTTGATTGTTTTCTTTGGCACGTGGGCTCATATTTTTTTATTTTTTTTGATCGAGGGCCGACTTAGGTATATTAAAAAAAGCGTCAAATTCTCACGACTATTTTTCAAAAAATCAGGTTAAAATGTGATATCAAAGTAAGTCTCACAAATATGCTTCATATTTCGAATGCTAAGCATAAAAAAGACGAAAAATTAATAAGACACTCCTTAACCCGGTTCGATAAGCGCGGCGTCTCCGTTTTATTCGCGCACATGTGACCTGGGGCCTAATAACACAATACAATAAGTGCTTGTTAAACAAGTGAAATTCAACAACTGTTAAAAATTTGTGTAACACGTAATAACAAGTCTGCTGGCACTTCAACAATTGTTTTAGAAATTTGTGGGAAATTTAATAAATTCTACCATTTCTTTAACTGGAAACAACAAGTGTCTAAAGAAAAGAGAATGGATCTGTTAAAAAGTTGGTTAATTTTAACCGACGTTGATCGACTTGTTAGAATTAAATAAGCAAAAGTTAAGAAGAAAATATGTAATGAGCTCAGGTAGGCCACAGAGGCATCTTTGGCATGGAGGAGGAGGACGGTGGCACGCTCGCGGTTGCACAGCTAGACTCGTCGGACGGGGTAGTTCTTGTCTTCCCTCACACCAGCCACCTGCTCTTCACAAAAAAAAATCGTGCCAAAAAAAAAACAAAAGAAGAGATAGGAGGAGATCTAGTTCTATTTGACGGCGGACGGACAAAAAAAAATCAAAGAGAAAAGTGAAAAGAAAGAGAAATAGGAAAGAGGAAGCGGAAAATGCTCAATAGGTCCTATGCCTATACCGAGGAACAAGGATGGAAAGTCAGATGCATCAGAAGCTAATCCTAAAATATCCTAAGCTAACCCTAATCTACCCGAAACCAAAAATGTAAATGCTAAACTAACCTATCTTACTTACATCTAGCCTAATCTATCCCTATGCATCTTTCCAGCTCTCCATTGTAATTCCTCCGTATAGGTTCGTCTCGTTCCAGAGACGTGCCTGTTGTTGTCGGCACCAGCGTGGCCTTCCCACCCCATGCCTAGAGCAGCATATCCTTGGCTATCTTCTTGGCCAAGAAATCGAAGATAACCCCTTGTACGCTATTATCCAGCCAATTGTCTGTCTAGTACCTGTCTAAGTCATTGGTTGTTACGTTAGTCTCCGTCACGTCATTGTCTGACCGAATTAGCGGAAGGACGGCCTTCCCAGTCATCCACACACCACTTCACTTTGAACCTATTCCATATTAAGACACTGCAACTTTACTCATGAATACAATTTCAATTTATTGTCCATGCGAGGCAAAAAAAAAATTCACGGAACTAAATCTAAAATATAAATAATCCAAATGAAAAAAAAATGAACCTTAACCAATTAAATTAACTGCTTTGCCACAAAACTATGGCAATCTGTTCTTATATATATATATATGTAATTACCCCCCAAACTAAAATTCAAATTCCCCCAAAAATATAAAAAGAACGACTTACGGCTTGCTACCTTGGTGGTAAGGATCCCTCGTCGTCCTGCGCGCAGCACTTCGAAGAATCGTCGACAGCACCTAGATTGGGAAAAATCCTGATAAAACTAATCGCGACCGATAGATAAAAACAGACTCAAAAAAAAACTAATTCAAAAAAAATGCAATTACTTTACGTTAACAATCTTCACTAATAATTCCACAAGAAAATTCAAAAATGTGAAGCAAAAAAAAACCTAATACTATCGTGCACTCGCGACAAAAAAAAATTTCTCCTTTGTTAGGACGACCTCTATGTGGGTCGTTCTATTTCCTTCTTCAGGGTCACGGCACTTGATTTGTTCAGGGTCACGTCGCTGAATTTGCTCAAAGTGACCTTCAATCATCCAGCCAGTGGAGCACCCGACGTAGTGTGGCGAAGCAAAAAAAAACACTTCGGTAATTATTCCTTTGTCACAGGATCTTATGAGGAGGAAAAGGGGGTTCAATGCGGTCGACACACGGTTCTTGAGACCGTTGCCCACTCGAAACTGTTTCGGCTTTGTCCGTTGGTTTTGTTTCTACGGTAACTCTCTTTACGGCTAATGGACTCCGCTTTTTTGGCGGACTAATTTGGGACCGTTTTATGAGAGACCGTCGGACGTTTAGTTTCGAGCCAGGCGTCGATACAACAAAAAAAAACGCAGAGGTCTGAGCCGTATCTTCGACCAGAGGCCTCAACCCAGTACCTGCCAAAAGGATATCACGAATTAGTCGCCCAAATCCATCACTATTACCCCTACATACCTCTGCACTTCGGTTTACGAATTTCGCTTTCCTTGGGGAATCCCACAGTCAAGATCCCGATTTCCTTGCACTCTCCTACAGGAAGTTACAGAATTAATTTATGTGAATTTCCGAATGGGGGAAAATCACTTACCTCACACTCACACTATTCACTATTATTGGATTTAAATTTATATTTATACTATATGATTTTTATACCCTCCACAGGAAGGTATATTCACTTTGCCATTACGTTTGTAACGCCAAGAAGGATTCACAGGAGACCCTATAAAGTATATATATTCTGAATCAGGATCACATTCTGAATCGATTTAGCCATGTCCGTCTGTCTGTCTGTCTGTCTGTCTGTCTGTCTGTCCGTCTGTCTGTCTGTCTGTTGAAAGCACGATAGCGTCCAAAGGAATTGACCTAGGTGAATGAAATTTTGTGAGACGACTTCTTTTTCCCGTCGCCAGGTTGGTATTGAAAATAGGCTATGTCGGTCAAGTAGTTCTGGTACCTCCCATACAAAACCACTATTAGACCCACGTCTCTCCCTGTCTGTTGAAATCACGATAGCGTCCGAACGAATCGACTTAGGTGAATGAAATTTTGTGAGAGGACTTTTTTTAACCGTCGTCAGGTTGGTATTGAAAATTGTCTATGTCGGTAAAGTAGTTCTGCTACCTACCATACAAAACTAATATTAGACACATACTAACTCGCATGGCAAACATTTTGCATGCCTTTTATGCAGTGGAGGGTATCAAAGCATCGGCCAGGCCGATGATAACACTTTTACTTGTTCTTTTTTATATTGTTCGAAACAACCAATTTAATGATCGAAACCCGATCTATAATTCAATATTTGAATATTGGTGCTTTTACACAATTTCAACTATATGGGGTTTTACTCGGCAACCCTAGCAACACAGCTGATCACTGCGAATCGACAATTGCAAATGACCTACATTTGAAATGGTGTCAATCCCCTTTTCTGTTTCTTATTTTCTTTCTCTCGTCTACCTTGTTCATATTGTGCATGTATGTGTTCAATCAACACCGCAAAATTTGCAACGGGTGAAATATGCTTGTATGAGGGGAAGCAATCGTCTACTCCTTCTAACATTTTCCCCACAGTTTGTCCTTCTCTTGTTGTGTTCTAGTCACGATGGACTTTATTGAACGGACAAATTCGACCAATCCACGCACATCACTTATTTACATAAAACTAACTTGTCCACATACCTAAATAAATCCTGACTCAACGAAACATGACCTAACATACCTACAATAAATAAATTAATTAATAAATATCATAAATCTTGTCATAAATAATAAATAACATAAAATATAACACCTACCTACAACAAACATCACCGAATATCCAATTGGTCTAATTGGATTTGTCACATAGCTTGTATTACTTTCCACTGTGAATAGTGCATATTTCCCCCTAAGTGAATTATGATAAATTCTACCGCAGTAGCAACAGAAATAGTGACAGAGAAGGGGCGATATTGCTCGGGCAGGTGGAACGGGATAACTATATGTTTTGCATTGCTCGAGCAAAACACACAAGAAAACGTCAAAACAGAAAGAAAATTTGCGACACAACACGCGTTAGAACATTGTAGCAGAGGTAAGTTAGTAATTATTTTTTTTTCTATTATTTCATAATCATTTTTAGATATTTAATATTTTCCAGATCATCTGACAGATCCGCCAAATGGATTGTTCCTGTCCTCAAATTGTCTACCTTTGGGGTTTAGTGGAGGGAGCGTACATCGAATGGCGATAATAACCAACCACCAACGGATATGGGGGCGATCCGGTTCGAAGCCATTCGATGTAGTTCAGTTTGCAGCTTGTTGACATGGATCCATTTATACCTAAATCTTGGTATCGGCGAGTGGAAGTGAGTGTGTTTATATGGTATAGGGGTAGTTCTGGCCTGGCCTCTAGGTCAGTTGCTCGAACTTCCCCAGTGTGGATATTTGTGTTTTCGTGATTTTAACTTCCTTTTCTTTGTTTCTTGCAGGTACCCGCAACAAATATTAATAGAATCACATTGGTTTGGGACAGGATCTTAGTACCATGTTATAGGTGACGTTCACGGTGATGGTAAAATTATCACAACTAAAAATAATTTAACTTGTATAAGGCCCAATTTGTTGAGCTTAATAAGATATAGCTTCTTTATTGTCGTTATAAGGCTTATTTCGAGATGTTAGCCATTTTTCAAGATATGTTTTCAGTAACAGCTTCTTTATGGTATTTGGGAAATAATTGCACAAGCTGCACAGAGAGGTGAGATATTCTTATTTAACAAGGCTAATATAAACTTAAAAAAATAAAAAATAATTGCAGCGCATTCGCTTCCATACGACACGACAAGTCTAAATTCAATTGTCTAACTATAACACCTTGTCCGACAAGTACAAATTAATTCTGTAACAGAATGTAAACTGTAGCACTTGTCAAGAGAATTAAATTTCCTTGACTTTGTAGGAAACCAGCTTCACTTTTCGTTAGACCTATTTAATATTTCCGGTAACGACAGTTTTTCAAAAGCGGGAAAGTAAAGGCGATCGCTCTTTCGGAGTAATAATGCGCTAAGCGAAAGTTAGATGGCAGGCGGAAGTATGCAAGTTATCCATGTTTCGCCATAATGGCGGCAGCAAGATTCTGTTCGCGCAGATTATGGCAGCATTTTCTAGCTCCTCTGGCTTACGAAATTTAATTCATATACCGAATAAAATATATTTATTGTGGTGTGTGCCAGGAATTATCTTCAATAGTTAGCTTCCCTTGCAGGAACGCGACCGTAATAACGGTTTTTTTGTGATGTATTGGCTGATCTGCATCATATTGAATGAATTAGAAAAATGAAAGAGGGTTTCCAAAATTTATATACATATTCCTAATTCAGCAAAAAAACAAATAATACATTTTTTTTTAAACTTCTTAAAATGTTAATTCCGATATGCGGTAGAAAGTGAAAAATTATTAAAATTTAATACGAATTTTAAAAGCATTTTTTTAATTTGAGAAAATAATAGCTATAAATTCAAGCAGATGGCCTTATTTCACTCACCTAAAGTGAAATGCCAAATTTATATTTTGAAAGCGCAATAAAACCAACTTGGCATTATTGCACTTTGTCGAAGTGACCAACTGTTGAAAGTTGGCCTTATTACACTTTTGCTTAGTGAAATAAGGCCAATTTTCAAAAGTTGGCCTTATTTCACTTGACGTTATTTCACGGAACCTACTCATCATTTGGACCGGCTGCATAGAAGAGTTGAAATAGTGATGGTGTGGGGGCCGTTTTCGTTTCGTATTATGGCACCTGCAAATTACAATTTTTGTCAACCACAATGAATGCGTTGTCTTACAATGGTATAAGGTGTTCTCGGGCATCAACGATATTCGCCCGTCTAAAGTATCGTTGTGAAAGTGTAAGAGTGTGAAGTTTTCTTACACTCCCAAGTAGAAATTTGTGACTTTGATGCCCACTTATTTTAAATTATAGTCACCGTATGGTATATTTGACTTTGTTTTGAGTAGATAAAGGCATTACTATGATTAGGGAAACAGTTTGACCTTTTTGTAACCAGTACGTGCCTTAAAGAGACAAATGTCCTTTAACGTAACATTTCAGTAAATTTTGTGTCTATTAAACTACTGAATAGCGACAGAACTAAAGTCACAAAAACAGCAGAGTTGCTATTTAATGTTACCACTACACAACTACACGAATAGACTATGCACAGTCTGAATTGTGACCATGAAATGTCACCATAGAGTACATTAGTCTATTTTGGTTTTTATTTCCACACAATCTCCAAACATACTGTTTAAATAAATACTTAAAAATTTGACGCATTAGTTTCTACACATATTAGTTGAATGTTATTTCCACCATTACTATATTGTACCAGGTTTTGTATCAACACAAAGGAATAACTGAGAAGGATTTGTATGCACATATTATGCGACTACACACAAGTCGCACGTATATTTTTTCTTCACATGACGTAGAGTGTAAAGGGGGCACAGAATAAAAAAAGACGGTATGTCGTTTTAGGTATAGGTATGGAATTATAGTTTTCAATAAAATATCAATTAGATAGGTATTGTTTTAGCAATTTAATTGGCAAATTTTGCGAACATATTTTAAATGCATCTGCAGAATATATAAATTAGTAGCATCATGCAGCGCTTTTAAAGTAAGTGGAAAAAAATTATGTGTAAAAATAGTGTGCACCTAAGTACGTATAAAAATCGCGTTGCACCATCGTAGGATATTCACGCCCCAATAGCGCAAAAAATCTGCCACCTGACACTTATTGTACTATTGCTATACATGGTTACAGTTATCTACAGTAGTCCGAAATTTAGGGAATTATTTTTATAATAGGCTTGTTTTATTGGCAATCTCTATCTCTATCTATCTCAGCTAAAGTAGAATATTTAACACGCAATTACGACAACTACAGTATCAGTTTTGTTTTTATTTTTGATAATGTCAATAAAGTATTAATAAAGCCGCGCTTTTATAAGTAACCAAACATGTCAGTAAAATACATTTCAGAGGTATTATTATTTCAATGTATTTTTTTAAATATTCATCAATATTAATTAACTGATTTAAGTAAATATTGACTAAGTGCAACTTAATAAAAGCAAAAAAATAACTTCATCAATATATTATTGGGGAACACATGCACCCATTGCCCCTACCAAATGAAACGCACATGCCCTAATATGCCATACTAAACGCCATTTTCGATCCTAAGAATTGGGCATCCATTTTTTAATAAAAAATTATTTCACAATTTAGATTCGCAAATTCTTTATTACTATGGGTGTATTTAACCCTGAAATATATCTCACAATTCGTTCAACTCATTTTAAAAGCTATTGAGATCATTTGCGACGTCAATGGAAAAAATATGATTATTTGGAAATAAAATGGAATATATAAATATTCCATATTTATTGAGCGCGTGAGTTTTTACCACTGCAACTTATTCATATTTATGGTAAAACTGTCTTCCGTTTTAATATTTGGGCTACGGATACAAAGAAATTCAAGTTTTTATTTAATTACTATTACCATTTTCCATTATGTTCGTTTGGGAATGCCAATTCATTCCATGTGTATAGAATATAGATACATTTTATTTGTATCTGTTTGTATTTGTGTACGGATTTTATTATATTCTATTTATGTGAATGAACTTACAAACACATAAAGACAGGATTGATAACTCACTTTGTGTGTTACATGCAACACTTTGTGACCGTAATGTGTGGTTTCTGTACTGTAAATGCTTTCCAAGTTGTGACCGATTAAGCACTGCAAAAATCGGTTACAAATCATAGCCAATTATACTATAATGTGTATTTCACAGAATGGTCATATAAGTAAGTCAAACTAATTCCCCACTTGATCACGGTTCCCTCCTATATGAGACACGGTTTGCACATTTGATAAATTAAACACACTTTGACCATAATGGGAAACTTACTGAATTGTGGTAACAGCGGTAGAACTTTAACCAACGATTTCTACTTGGGCTATAGCAACAAAATATACTAGCTACACTTTTACACTTTTACTATACCCCAGACCTATAGTAACAAACAAATACAAAAGTGTAAAATGTAGAAATACGCAAATGTCAGTTCGATTTCAAATGTTTTTTGTTATTTACTCAAATTTTGCAATAGAGATAAAAAAAAGTGTGTTCACTATGTGTTAAAAAAAATACAATTTCACAATTTTATTACGGTGTATCAGGCGAATCGTGAATACCCCTAGTGATAAACAGTTTCTATTGTAATGCTCTGTGGAACACAGCATTTTTGGTTTGACTTTCAGGACAATACACATCAATGTTACAAACTTTAGCTCCCATTCCCATGACTGTCGAAAAATAGCATCTCCTTCCTTTATCTATTTTTGACCAATTTTCACAGGAAATAAATCGGTGGTTTTCGAAATATTAGATTTTTAATGTTTTATTTTGTATGGGCGGTACCACATTCCTTTGCATAATTTTGACCATTCTTCACAGGAATACTCCTGGGCCTATCTTTAAAATTACATACATGTAAATCGATCAATCGATTCGCTGGTTTCCAAAATATTACATTTTTAAAGTTTTTTTTTTTTTTTTTTTTTGTATAGGCGGTGCCACGCCCCTTTGTCTAATTTTGACCAATCTTCACAGGAATACTCCTAGGCCAATCCCTAAGATTGTATGTAAATTTGACCTCAATCGATGAAGTGGTTTTCAAGATATGTATAAGATTTTGAATGCATTCTTTTGTATGGGAGGTACCACGCCATTAACCAATACACCTTAAAAAAAACCGTATAAAATTATAAAGCATGGTATTAACGTCACTTTTCATGGGAAATTGCCAGAATCAGAATCGATTTACTCATTGCAGAAAATATTGGCAACAAACACAATACAACTTATTTTTAAATAGATAAGGATTATTCATTCATTCATTCATTTTCAATGGTCCGCTTGTCCATTAAGTGGGTTGCGGGTGTAGGTTGCTCAAGTGGACCCTCCATAGCTCTCGATCCTCCGCCATCGACTCTAAATCATCAAGGGCAATCCCCATACGGGTATAGGAGAGATTATGAATTTGATCTAACCATCTCATCCTGGGTCTACCTAGAGGACGCCTTCCCGATGGTACGGATTCCATAGCGCGTCGTGGGATCCTGGTCGGGGACATACGTTTAATATGACCAAACCACCGAAGCATGGACCGCTCCGTCAGGAGAAGTAGCTGCTCGACATTGAGTTCCTCACGTATTCTAGTATTTCTGATGCGATCTCTACGAGTCACACCAGCAATACAACGGAGAAATCTCATTTCGGCAGCTTGTATTCGCGATCTTATTCTTTCGGTCATTACCCAAACCTCATGACCATAGGTGAGAGTTGGAACAAACACCGAATTAAAGACTGACAACTTAGTTTTGAGACCAAGTTCAGTCCTCCTGATAACAGAATGACGAAGCTGTCTCAAAATCGATCCAGCCTGACCAATCCTATAGGAAAACTCAGCATTGCTCCTTCCATCACTCGTGAATAAGACCACGAGATACTTAAACTTCTCCACCTGTTTCAATGGGACTCCACTAACATGTAGAGTGCATTGAACAGGAGTTCCGGAGACGACCATCACTTCAGATTTGTTCACGTTAACCTTCATCTTAGCTTCAACACAAACGGTTTACAAACCGATCGAGTGCGCGCTGAAGTTCAGTCTGAGAGGACCCAAGGATGACCAAGTCATCAGCGAAGAGCAAATGACTTATCCTCAGATCTCCCAATTCGAAACATTCCTCGCCAAGACTGCGCTGTAACATCCAGTCCATATAAGTAATGAAAAGGAGAGGGGACAAGACGCACCCCTGGCGAAGTCCAACGCCCACGGTCAAAGGTATTGATTTAACGCCGTTTACCCGAACACAGCTTTTACAGTTTGTGTAAAGAGATTGAATGGCTCTCAAGAGAGAACCATCAATTCCATACTCCTGTAATACCCTCCAGAGTTTCCCTCGAGGGACTCGGTCATATTATGCTTTCTCCAAATCTACGAAGCATGCGTAAACAGGTGTAGCATACTCCCAAGCCTTCTCAAGTACCATTCTGAGAGTGAATAACTGGTCGGATGTGCTTCTGCCGGGACAAAAGCCGCTCTGCTCATCTCCTAATCGTGCCTCGACCACAGCTCTGCAACGCGTTTCCAGCACCTTGGCAAAGACTTTTCCAGGGAGACTTAAAAGTGATATACCCCTGTAATTGGAGCAATCCCTTTTATCCCCTTTCTTGAAAAGGGGCACAATCACCCCAATCTGCCAATCGCTGGGAGTTTCGCTGCATTCCCAGGCCACTTTAATGACACGAGACACGACAGAGCCATTTGACTCTCTCTTCACCTAAGGCCTTGAGCATTTCTGGCCGCATTTCATCCACTCCGGCAGATTTGCCAGCTTTTAGCGATTTGATCGCAAAAGTGACTTCCTCTTCCGTGGGACTATTTTCCGCCCTGCTTAAGGCGATGGATGTGTCATCCTCAATGCCCTGGATTGGATTGAGCAAGGATTAGTGCGGATAATACTGCAAAGCAAGAAAATTGAAATAATTTTTAATGAAAATATTTAGTTAGACCCAGCTGCTTACTGTATCGGAATTGAATTGAATTTCTAAAGCACCTGACTTACAATAACTCAATTGTATAAAATAGTTACTGTATTAACACTTTCAATGAAAGTCAAGCATTTTTCCTGCTCAATCGTCCCTTGAGAGCTGAACAATCGAGTCGAATCTTCAAGTACCATAGGTACGATTGTTATTTTAACAAAAACCGACCGCGCAAACCACATGAGAACAAAACGTATTTAAACTCAGTTAACAATTGCTCTCAAGAGATTGGATGTACAATAACAAGATACAAAAGCAGTAGGTAAAGTACACTCTTTACTGTTCTTCAGTCAGGGTGATAAAACTTCGACCGTCTAAGAGGGTGGACGCGTCAGTTAAAGTATTCACTGTTTATAGAACATGGACAAGTTCAGTGTAGATTTTACCTTTCAAGCACCGTTAAGTAATAGATAAACACAGTAGCTATTAAGCTCATTAAATTCATAAAAAAATCATTTACTTTGCATTGTAGATATTGACAAAACAGTAATGTCATTTTAGGCGTATCACAAAGTAAGGTTACATGCTCTGACGTTCAATTTTTGCCATTTACATTAACGTTTCTATTAGGGTTTGTGCTGAAAATATTGCCATGTCATTTAATTCAGTCACAATGCCTTCAACAATGACGACCAAAATACACATTGCTGAAGTGAGTTGTAAGTTTGAAGACATGTCAGTATAAGGCGAACGTATGTATGTAAAATTAACTAAAACGATTAGAATGATTTTGTAATAATTGCAAAGGACATGTATAAAAAGTTTTAAAAATGATGACGTGTCATTTTGTTCAGATTTTCCTTTAACTCTGGGGATACATACGTGTGCACGGAACCATAACTTGGGTTGGGTTGTCGGTATATATACCTACCCTCCAGCATTCGTGGGTGGCACTACTGAGTGCTTTCCTCTTCACTAATGACAGATAA
This sequence comes from Cheilosia soror, assembly GCA_949372485.1. Lineage (NCBI taxonomy): Eukaryota > Metazoa > Arthropoda > Insecta > Diptera > Syrphidae > Cheilosia > Cheilosia soror. Next base: position 39,750,562 of record OX443563.1, read on the forward strand.
TAACTAAAAACGCAAATTTATTCTAGTATTTGCCGATGGTAGATTTGCCGCCCACACGCAATAAGGAAACAATACATAAAGTCTGGTTTCGCTCCATTAGCAAAGCTCCTTAGAAACGGAAATTGACCTCCTGCATGCTCTCAATATAGGTGTATGCATATAAATTAATTGTAAGGGCAGCGAAGTGTTGTATGGTAACATTTTAATGACTTACCCTATAAAATCTTAAGCCGCAAACAAATTGCAAGTACTATTGCAGATAACCTATGAAAATTAATATAGCGAAGATTTTTAATTATGGACGTGATAAGAATCGTGAAATGAACGTCCATTTTCTCAAAGATACTTTTTATAACTTTTTTGACATGCGCATATTTAATAGATTTATTTATCTATTTATTGGGCTCAGTGACTCAGTGGTTAGTGTGCTGAACTAGTTAGTGTGTTGCCTCAATCTGAGAGCCGCCTAAAAGGACCAAACCACCGAAGCATGGACCGCTCTGTCCGGAGAAGTAGCTGCTCGAAATTGAGTTCCTCACGTATTCTGGTTTTTCTGATGCGATCTCTATGGGTCACGCCAGCAATACAAGGGAGAAATCTCATTTCGGTAGCTTGAATCCGCGATCTTATTCTTTCGGTCATTACCCAAACCTCATGAGTCATGACCATAGGTGAGAGTTGGAACAAACACCGAATTAAAAACTGACAACTTAGCTCTGACACCAAGTTCAACCCTCCTGATAACAAAATGACCAAGCTGTCTCAAAATTGTTCCAGCCTGATCAATTCTACAGAAAAACTCAGCATTGCTCCTCTTCCATCAAACAAACATCCAAAAGTTTAACTTTCCTGAAAAAGCTTCTCAATTCAGTCGTTTGGACTCGGCATAAAATTGTAAGTCCTTGTCCTTTTCGGCCCAAGAAATTAATTGCGCCCGTCTTATTTTTTTTTTATAGAAGTTTTAAGTATTTTTAACGCTTTGCTGTCTGTTTGTTATTTATTCACAGGAAGTTGAGTGACAGTTGGTAAAATTAAAATAGAATTTTTTATTCCGGTTCCTATCGATAGGTACTATAGTTTTAGTACAATAACTAACCGTATTACCTTTTTGTATTGTACAGTGGCCGGCATAAGTATTTTGACAAAACTAAAGTTAATTCTGCTCATAATTTAAAACTTACTTCATGTAAATTTTGGCATCAATAAAAAGGTCATTTAAATTCCGTTTGAATGATACAAAACTTTCCTTAACCCATTAAGTACCCATTTAAAAATTTTAGAATTTAGAATTTTTGTCAAGGTCTACTTTTTTGACTTTTTTTCCTCGGTATCAAAAAAAAAAATGTTTTGATGCAAAAAGTTTCTCCAAGCAATTCTAATAGTGACTGCAAACCATAAAAAATATTAGCGAAGAGAATTTTGAAAAAAAATGTTTGCAGTCACTATTAGAATTGTTTGAAGAAACTTTTTGCATCAAAATAGTTTTTTTTTTGACCGAGGAAAAAAGTCAAAAAAGTAGACTTTTACAAAAGTTCAAAATTTTCAATGGGTACTTAATCGGTTAAGGAAAGTTTTGTATCATTCAAACGGAATTTAAATGACCTTTCCATTGATGCCAAGATTTACATGAAGTAAGTTCAAATTATGAGCAGAATTAACTTTAGTTTTGTCAAAATACTTATGCCGGCCACTGTATTTTAGTGCCCGTTTAATGTAAGTAACTTTTTGACATCAGCAGTTCAATTTCTTCTTCTTCGAAATCTTCATATTTTTGAATTGATTTATTTCATTGATCAGACAGTTTATTAGTTAATTACAAATTCAATTAATTTAATTAATTTATTAAGCTGATAGATTTCTTTGTGGTACCATCGTGTATTAAAAGGATGGTTTGTGATGTTCGTGTGTTGAGAGGGGCTGAACTGTCAACTGCTCACCACCTGGTGTTGTGCAAATTGTATCTCAACGATCAAATACCTATCCTGCCAAAGCGTAAACCAAGAGTGGTTACGCGCATACGGTGGGAGGGGCTACAGAACGATGAGATAAGGGAGGAATTTGCACGGCAGGTATCTGAAAGGTTTGAACAAATTCCAAATGTTCCATTGAATGTAGAGGAAAAATGGCAGTTGTTTTCAACAGCAGTTATTGCCTCTGCAGGACATGTTTGCGGAGTGAAGCGGCTCGGTGTGGCGGCTGGTGGTGAGAAAAGAACTGCGTGGTTTAAAACGCCCGGAGTTCAAGAAGCTATCAGAGAGAAGAAGAAGGCTTTCAAGGTGTGGATTCACCTGGGGGACTATCCTTCTCGAAACCGGTACATTGAGGCGCGAAGAACTTGCAAATTGGCTATTAAAGCAGCCAAAGAACAGTCTTGGAAGGAGTTCGGCGAAAAACTGGACCGTGATCACAGATCTGCAAGCAAGGTGTTCTGGCAGACCATCCGCCGTCTTAGAGGAAGGAAGTGGAACATTATCGAAGGAGTCAAATCCAAAGATGGTACACTTCTTTCTAATGAGGAGGACATCTTGCGCAGATGGAGCGAGCACTTTTCCGAATTGCTCAATCCAATCCAGGGCATTGAGGATGACACATTCATCGCCTTAAGCAGGGCGGAAAATAGTCCCACGGTAGAGGAAGTCACTTTTGCGATCAAATCGCTAAAAGCTGGCAAATCTGCCGGAGTGGATGAAATCCGACCAGAAATGCTCAAGGCCTTAGGTGAAGAGGGAGTCAAATGGCTCTCTCGTGTCATTAAAGTGGCCTGGGAATGCGGCGAAACTCCCAGCGATTGGCAGATTGGGGTGATTGTGCCCCTTTTCAAGAAAGGGGGATAAAAGGAATTGCTCCAACTACAGGGGTATATCACTTTTAAGTCTCCCCGGAAAAGTCTTTGCCAAGGTGCTGGAAACGCGTTGCAGAGCTGTGGTCGAGGCACGATTAGGAGATGAGCAGTGCGGCTTTCGTCCCGGCAGAAGCACAACCGACCAGTTATTCACTCTCAGAATGGTACTTGAGAAGGCTTGGGAGTATGCTACACCTGTTTACGCTTGCTTCGTAGATTTGGAGAAAGCATATGACCGAGTCCCTCGAGGGAAACTCTGGAGTGTATTACAGGAGTATGGAATTGATGGTTCTCTCTTGAGAGCCATTCAATCTCTTTACACAAACTGTAAAAGCTGTGTTCGGGTAAACGGCGTTAAATCAATACCTTTCACCGTGGGCGTTGGACTTCGTCAGGGGTGCGTCTTGTCTCCTCTCCTTTTCATTACTTATATGGACTGGATGTTACAGCGCAGTCTTGGCGAGGAACGTTTCGAATTGGGAGATCTGAGGATAAGTCATTTGCTCTTCGCTGATGACTTGGTCATCCTTGGATCCTCTCAGACTGAACTTCAGCGCGCACTCGATTGGTTTGTAACCGTTTGTGTTGAAGCTGAGATGAAGGTAAACGTAAACAAATCTGAAGTGATGGTCGTCTCCAGAACGCCTGTTCAATGCACTCTGCATGTTAGTGGAGTCCCATTGAAACAGGTGGAGAAGTTTAAGTATCTCGGGGTCTTATTCACGAGTGATGGAAGGAGCAAATGCCGAGTTTTCCTGTAGGATTGGTCAGGCTGGGTCAATTTTGAGACAGCTTGGTCATTCTGTTATTAGGAGGACTGAACTTGGTGTCAAAGCTAAGTTGTCAGTCTTTAATTCGGTGTTTGTTCCAACTCTCACCTATGGTCATGAGGTTTGGGTAATGACCGAAAGAATAAGATCGCGAATACAAGCTGCCGAAATGAGATTTCTCCGTTGTATTGCTGGTGTGACCCGTAGAATTCGCATCAGAAATACCAGAATACGTGAGGAACTCAATGTCGAGCAGCTACTTCTCCGGACGGAGCGATCCATGCTTCGGTGGTTTGGTCATGTTAAACGCATGTCCCCGACCAGGATTCCACGACGTGCTATGGAATCCGTACCATCGGGCAGGCGTCCCCTAGGTAGACCCAGGATGAGATGGTTAGATCAAATTCATAATCTCTCCTATACCCGTATGGGGATTGCCCTTGATGATTTAGAGTCGATGGCGGAGGATCGAGAGCTATGGAGGGTCCACTTGAGCAACCTACACCCGCGACCCACTTAATGGACAAGCGGACCATTGAAAATGAATGAATGAATGAATAATGATATTATCAAAAATAAGTTCAAATAACAGATTGTTTCTTTTTACAAAAATTTAGGTAGTCAATATAACAGAATTATTTCTAAATGATTTTTAAAAATTTTTACCTATACAAATGGCCGGCAAAAATCCTCCTCCAAACCCTCCACAGGGGTTTGAACTTGAACTTGCGTGAACTTAGCACCCCAAACTTTAAAAAGTACCGATATATTTTTTTAAAGTTCTGTATAGCTGGACAGGAGTTCTAGTTCTAGAGTTCCTGATACAAATTTTGAAAAGTTCTGTTCATTTTTTTCTGCTATTTTTTTTTCTTTTTAATTTACTTATTAATTTTTTTTTACAAAATATATCCACTACACCAAGAGTTCTGGAGTTCCCTAAACAAGAATTTGTTTTTTCGGAAAATTGCGAAAATATTGTTTTTTTTTATTTCCGAAGAGTTCTGATTGGAGTTCTGGAAAGTGCTCAAGAAACTTAACAAAAAAATATAAAATAATCTTCTAAGCCCAAACAGAAAAAAGTTAGAACCAATTGAAAAATTGCAAATTTTTTTCCGGAGTTCCGAAGAGTTCTGATTAGAGTTCTGCAAAGTACTTTTGAAACTCAATAAAAAATCCTTTTTAAATAATCTACTAAGCAAAAAAAAAAACAAAAAAGTTAGACAACATTAAAAATTGTTCTGTGAGTTTTCATGAGTTCCGGAAAGTACTCCAAAAACTCTACAATACTCTCATATAACAAAATCGTCAAAATCCAAATCCAAAAAAGTTAGAAGCAAAAGTTGCAAAATTGATCCAACAAAAAAAAGTTCCGAAGAGTTCTACAAAATATCCTTATGAAATCATTTTCTAAGCCCAAACAGAAAAAAGCTAGAGCTAATTAAAAAAATTGTAAATTATTGTTCCGCCTGAGTTAACATTTAAAGGTTTTAAACCCATAGTTCGCACTAGAATTCTTTTGTGTTTTATGAAAACCTATAAAAAGAAAACGATTACCCCGATCGAATTTTTCTGCTTCGAATAATCACAAAATAATTCCCTATGCATCATAAGGCTATCTTACAACTAATCAAATAATTTGTCGCTCTTCTCTAAATTTGTCAAAAATTGAAGAGTTTATAACGAGATAATTCATAAATCTCGTAGAAAAATCCAACATTTTTGCAAATGGGGTGAATCTTCAACGTAGTACCCTATTAAAAAAAAATAAAAACAAAAACTACTAAATGAACAGAACTTTTCAAAATTTTTTATCAGGAGCTCTAGAACTCTTGTCCAGCTATACAGAACTCTAAAAAATATATAGGTACTTTTTAAACTTTGGGGTGCTGAGTTCACGCACCCGCCGACGGTGATCAGTAGCTAATGTCAGGTGACATTACTGCGGTGTTCCTTTACTTCTCAATAGTAAAATACCCAGTTTGTGCTCCTTTACAATCGGATTGGGGTGCCCAAATTCAAGGTTGTGTGAGCGTACACAGTAGGTAAACTAATCCGTGCCGAAGAATGAATGGCTGAGGGCTAAATCATTTCCTAACGAGTTCCTTCAGACTCTCAGGCAAGGTCTGTCGTATTCCCTGTTGCCTAACCCCGGTATATCGACTCTGCCGGTATGGACCTTCATTTCCGACCTAACTCGTGGGAAAAATATTGAAATTCGAAACATTCAAAACTCAAAAAACGAAAATCAATTAAACCGACCAAAACTAACTAGACAGGACGAACCAATCCAACAAACCCACAACCAGCAATTTAGCGTTTTACATTATACGAAAAACGGGATAAGCACAACGAAAACGAAGTGCTCCGCGAGGAATTTTTTTCCAGAAAAGTGCTCCGCGCCCAAAAATTTGGGAACCACTGATCTATTGTACAAGGTAGCGCAAAAGTAATCCTCCTATCAGAAAATGCTATAAATTTTGCGATTGGCCCCTAATGTCAGTTCTGTTTTGACATTTGTGTAGTAAACACATGCGAAATACACGTTAATAAACAATGTTAGGCTACACTGCTCCAGAACGCGGAATATTGGTGACTATTTATTTGAGCAATAATCGGTCGGTGACTTTGGCACAACGTGAATTTCGTCGCAGATTTCCTAGCCGTCCAACGCCTACTGGTGAAACACTGCGACGTTTAGCCGCTCGCCTCGAAGAGACTGACACAACACGAGATGCTGCCAGGCGTGGCAGACCCCGGACTGTATGGTGTGTTGTTTTCGCTGGAGGAGTCATCGGACCTTTTTTCTTCGAAGACGTCGCGAGCCAAACGGTTACTGTGAATGGTGAGCGCTACAGAGCAATGATCAACGAGTTCTTTTTGCCGCAACTTGATGAATTGGGATTGGAAAACATGTGGTTCCAACAGGACGGTGCAACGGCACACACTGCACGTGCCACAACCGATATGCTGAAGGATGCATTTCCCGGGCGCCTAATCTCCCGTTTTGGCGATTTGCACTGGCCAGCAAGATCGCCTGATTTGACCGCTCCAGACTTCTTTTTGTGGGGCTTTTTGAAGTCGCGGGTTTATGTCAACAAGCCTCAGACTCTTGCAGCTCTTAAAGACAATATCCGTCAAGAATGTGAGGACCTATCGCCGGAAGTTTTGCCCAAAGTGATGGAAAATGCCATAAAAAGGGATCAAATGACAATCAACTGTGGCGGCGGCCATTTACATGACATCATATTCTCGACTTGATGTAAAAAAAATTAAAAGACCAAATAAAAATAATCCACAAGAAGAATCAAAGTTTTTCATTTTTTTTTTTAAATTACAGCCAAAAAACATCGGAAGGTTATTTTTGCGCCACCTTGTATATAAGAACCTAAATATGAAAAAAAAAAAAAAAAAATACTCGAATAGACCGGCAGTCAAATGACTCCTTCTAAATGTTGCCAAGGTCATTGGCCAATGTTTGATAATATACAAAAAATAACAAAGTCTACTACAATATTTTACGAACTAATAGTATTAAATATTATTGGTTTACTTAAGTATTAGTTTTAATACCGAAACCACACAAATTGGCTTAATTCGAAGTAATTAGCTAATGTACGTCCAATAAAATTGTACCTATTCATGCTTCCAATCTTTTTTCAGTGGATGGGCCATAAATTCGAAAATTAACCCATAACCATAAACTGGGTTATTGTATGTAAGGGATGTAAAAAAATCACTTTGGGTTTCGCAGTCGGGTGTTTTTCGCGCCAACTTCTAATTTTGTTCTTGCTATAACAAATACGCGGTTTCTTATGGCTTCCATTTAATGTGTCACTTGATAGGTACTCAGGAGAGTTTCACGGAGTGTACTTATTAATTTAAATTATCGAATTAATTCTACACCATGACTGTGGGCCTCTGATAAGGTGGCAGCATTTATTCATTTCAGCAAAATAAGGGTCGTAAGTGTAAGGATGTGTGCATCGTGCAGTCGACAAGCGAAACAGAGGTTCATGAGGCGTTAAAATGTTTTTATTATGTGAACGTATAATTTGTGCGGTTAACTGATTTTCGAAATCTATTAGAAAAATGCGACACATTTATAGTCTTTGTTAGATATAGAGTGCGTTTCAAATTGCTATGGAGTGTGACTGATGGGATTGAGAGTGGACTATTATATTCTTATTATACAGATACATGTATGAAGAGCAAGGAGAGAAGTATCTGAAGGTTATTTTTACACCCAAAGCTGGAATGCAAATTCCAATAAGTCCAACTGCTCTATAACTAAAACCCTAGAAAGACACTTTTGTAGGACACAATTTATATTTACAGCCGAACACTGTGTTGTTGGCTCAATGGAAAGTCACTCAATAAGATAAAGGGTACACTCTTTATAGCTACATTCTCATGAAGGATTTGTCAATACTAAAGCCGTATTTAAGACGGAAAGTAATTTGAAAAGTAACAGCATTCTTACTACATTATTGGGTTGCTGACAGACTTTAAATAAAACAAGCCCTTGTGGGTTTACAGACTAAAAACTTACCATCAGAGGAAATCTTACCACTAATTTGGGGCAACATTCTAAAGAAGACGATTCTGTACCTTAGAAACAGAGGCTTAAAAATCGCTGCTCATATTGATGACATTCTGCAAAGAATTCCTTCCAATACTCAGCGGACAATGGACATTTTAATGACGAATCACTCATAAGACTTTCGCAACTTGGTACAGGAATGACGGCCATTTTTCCAAATAATAGTATTCATCACACCTTCTACTGAAGGCATACTTATAACTTTATAGATAAACCTGGACCACAAGCAATACGCCTCTGTATTTGCGCAGTCCAAGCTTGTTGAGGAGACTTCCACTTGTGCGGGCCTTTATATGATTCACTGAGCCTGACAAAATAACTATGGTCGTACAAGCTATTAAAAACCGTGTATAAAAAGAATGAAAATCAATGAATGTCAACGATCTTTAATTTAACTTTATAAGGAATCCGAACATTCGATGTAAAGATACACGTTTAACGAATACTGAATTCAAAATGATTTACATATTCATGAATGGAAGCGTTAAGATGAAGAATGGGTTAAGTGACGTTCTTAAAGTTTCGAGATATAAGGGTTTAAAGTATTTTGAGCAGAACTTTTTTTCTGATACATATTAACTGAAACTTGCTGCTGACGAAAAAAAAATAAAAATTCTTTGTGGAATTACGTAGGTACCTACATTAAGTTTTGCCTGTAAGTTTGTGAGTGAATGAAAATGGTTTTCCATATTAACGAAGACGAAGACAGTATTTCCTTTGCTTGAACTTCTTATTATTTGGTATACACCAAACCTGGGTCTTTAAGCACTAACATTGATTTTGCACTACCATGCAAAATTTCAATGCTAACGAAAGTTCGTTTTCATTAGCACTGAAAATTTCAATGCTAATGAAAGTTAACTTGCACAGGTATTGAAAATTGAACCTACATACTTCTAATGAAGATTAACTTGCATTAATTAACTTTAATTTAATTAACGTAAACAGCTTAAAGCAGCGACTATTGCAGCAGGGAAAAGCGAGTTAGGGTCCCTATGTCGCATGAAGATTAGAAAAGTACAGCGCAGCATGCGCCCAACGCACGTGACAACAGCAATTACATTAATGCGAGCGGGTGGAAGTCTGACAAACATCCGAGAGTATGACTGTCGTGAGAAAGCTTCTCAACTAACGTTCGGAATCGGCATAAAATTGTAGGTTCCTTCCATTCGTTCCAATAAAAGAAACTCACAGAAACGAATGGTTGCGAGAAGCTAGGCCTTGGGTGTCTACACGCCTGTTGCGCCACCTATTTATTTGAATGGGTGAAAGAAAGCATGCCCGATGACTGGACTAAAGAAGAAGGTCCTTCGAACTAATTTAAACATGTTGTACAGAATTTCGGCAAGGAGATGCGCTATCATGAGACTTATTTCCATATTTTTAATAATTTACACAGTTGTTCACTCAAATTAAACAAATTACAATAAAAATTGCAGATGAATTCACAAAAAGCACGTTTTATGCTGGATTTACAAGCCTCCAGGAGAACCATCATCCTATCGCCCAATATGCCTATTGGTTACCATGGGAAAGATCCTCGAGAAGATAATCTACAATAGATTACTCGCAGTGGCAGACGAAAAAGGTGCCCTTTCAGACTACCAATATGGTTTCCGGAAAATGAGATCCACTGTTGATGCCATAAGAGCAGTAGTGGATATTGCAAAAGGCGCCATCGACGGGGAAAGATGGCTCTATGGAACAAAGGAGTACTGCGCAGTAGTAACCAGAGTATATCCATTAATGAGTAGGGACACTCTCTCTACATATGCATTTCATACTACCACAAAGCAAAACGCAGAAAAAATCGTGCAATAAGTGGAAGCAGATCGAAAGAATACTTTTTACCTGAATACGACGAATGCCTGAGAAGAAAAGGGTAAACAACACATTTTACCTGTACCACTACATACGGTTTGCTGTGTATGACGAACGATTGTGGGTTTTTTCATAATGCATTTTTAAAGGAGGTAAACTCGGATTTCGATGTGTGTACCTATTCACTTTATGCAGTGTGACCTGCTTTGCTTTTTGGAAAATGGTTTCATGCTTCGTTTTTATGATTATTTTTTCCAGGAATTACAACTAATTCTGAACTCTTACCATTAATATTTCAATCTAAAATATGAAAATAAATGTTTCTTCTCTGTTCTGACTTCGCTAAAAATAATGCAATTCGATATTGGGCGCAGTAGCAATACAAATGATTTCATTCCATAATTGCTAGTTTTTATAATAACTGGTCACACTGGTTCTGCAGTGACAATGGGGTAGGTTTTTTCATAATGCGTTTTTAAAGGCGGTAAACTCGAGTGCTTATCAGTTCTGCGAAAGAAGTGAAATAAACACAATACAGGGTGACCCGTGATAGTTTTCGGTGCGAACAAACTACAGTGCAATTGTTTTTGGATTAAAGAAAAAAATGGGAAAACATATTTTCAAGTGTTTAGCCTGCGCGGTCGGGAACAAAAAGAAAATGCAACTGTAAAATATTTTTATGTGCCGATAATGGAGGGCATTAAGTTTAACTTTATTGGTTTTTTAGTGATAACTCCTGAAACTATCCCTTTTCTGACTCCTTTTTTGGCGGTGTAATTTTTCATTAAAATTTTTTTACGCGCTGTTTATTTTACTTTTGTTTTACTTGAACACATGTAAAATACATATATACGCCTTTTGGTTTTAAAATGAATAGTATTGCTTGTGGTCGAAATTGTGTCCTAAGTTATATTAATCTTTAATTCATATAAATTTAAAGACCCCAACAAATTCAGAAGACAATTTTTGGAAAATGAAGAGAAAATCAATTTCTTATAAAATGCATTTTTTAAGTATTGCCTTTTTCGATAAGTCTTCCAATAGGCGTATTTTTTTGGGAAGTGAGTATAACAAAACCAAAAGTGAGTATACAAGTTTTGCATGTAAAAGTAAAAGTGAGCTAGCTATAGATTTTCAAAAAAATACGCCTGATATAACTAAAAGGATGGCAACAGAATAAAAATAGTCTTATTGGTATTTCAATTGACTTAATTGCCATTTTAAAGCAACCGAGAAAGAAATAATAAGTTGCTGACTTCATTTCAATTCATTTGTGAATTTAAAAGATCTTTTTCAGCAAAGTAGCTACATGGAGAAAATAGCCAACTGAAAATTTAGAGCTTTCCGGCGTTGAAATAAACGCTTTCAAAACTGAATCTGACTATAAAACTGCTGATTTCGGTAGTAAAAATGCGTTTTATTATAGGCGTATTTTTTTGAGAATCTATAGCTAGCTCACTTTTACTTTTACATACAAAAGTTTTATACTCACTTTTGGATTTGTTATAGGTACTCACTTTTGGTTTTACATACAAAATTATTATACTCACTTTTGTTTTTGTTATACTCACTTCCCAAAAAAAAAAGCCATTTTTTGTATGCTATATTAAAAAAAACGTCAAAAACGCAATTGTGAGTTGCAACTAAGTCAGCAACATAGTGTTTCCTCCATATTTACAGATTTTTAAGGAAGATGAAAGTGCGCATTTAACACGTTCGCCTAAAGAATTTTTAGATGCATTAGAAAGTTTATAGCAAAATTGTTGCGCAGATTAACCAAAAGACTTCCGATCTTCTTAAGCGTTTATTATGAACTGAACTAAACTAGAATACAATTGAGTATACGAATAGGGAAGCATAACAAAATATGGTTAAGTATATATACAATGAGAGAGTAAGGAGTGCATATAATAATAATAGGTATATAATAGTTTTGAGCGTTGTTGAGAATAACGAGAATATAATAAAGAGATATAATAATGTATAAAAGTAAACAACAACAAAAATAAAAAAAAATAATCTTGAAATGAAAATGTATTAACTTATTAAAAAATAAATGTGATTGATTACTGGCTGTAAAAATCAAAACAAATAATTTCTTATAAAATGATATGTAGGCACGTGTTTGAGAGCATGACTTTATCAAAAAATGTAATAGAATAATAACAAAAAAAAAAAACCAACAACAAGTATAAATATCTTAGCGTAACACACATGTAATTATAATTTTGTATTTAATAAAAATGTATGACAAGTTAAAAATTTCCCTTTTTTAACGGAGCACCCTGTGCCATTTTCCGAAAAAATATTCCTCCTCTTTTCTCTCCGTCTCACTACCCACTTTATATGTCCGTCTATTTCTCATGTCTGTGTGGCACAGTAATACTTGCTGATAAGGAAATTGTCGAGAGTGTCCCTACTCATTATAATGGATATACTCTGGTAGTAACTTTGGACGTTAAAAATGCTTTAAACTCGGCGAACTGGTCTTTCATTAGAAGATCCCTCGATAGGATAGATACACCGTACTACTTGCTACGTATATTGACGAGCTACTTCAACAACAGAAAGCTGAGATATAATACAGATGAAGGTGAAAAATACTACAACGTCACGGCCGGAGTTCCACAGGGATCGGTTTTAGGGCCGTTATTGTGGAATATCATGTACGACGGAGTCTTACGATTGGCGCTGCCTGAGGGAGTGACGATAATTGGATTCGCCGATGACATTGCCGTTGTGACAGTGGGTAAACAGATTCGTACAGTTGAATACGTTACAAGCGAAGCAATTGCCAGGGTAAAGGAGTGGCTAGCAATCGCCAGCCTGGAACTAGCTGATCATAAAACAGAAGCTGTCCTCATAACCAGCCGAAAAACTGTAGAGTTTGCCAACTTTCAGGTTGGTAGCCAAATAATCAGGTCCAAAGAAGCTGTTAAATACCTTGGAGTAATGCTAGACAATAGATTGCGATTCAAAACACACTATTTAGCCAAGAAAGCATCGCAATCGGAGCTCTCTCGCGCATAATGCCTAAAATTGGTGGTCCTGGATACGCAAGAAGGCTCCTACTTTCCAGAGTAGTTACATCAGTCCTGTTGTATGCTGCCCCATTCTGGGCGCAAGCGCTGAGGACGAAGGAGACCAAAAGGAGACTATTGTCAACATACAGGCTCTGCGCGCTACGGACAATCAGCGGCTTCCGAACCATATCGGATGAGGCCGCCTTTGTTATAGCTGGAATGGTTCCCGTCGACATTCTTGCAGACAAAATGTTGAGGATATATAACAAAAGAGTTTTAAACCAATACGATGCCAGTGAAATCAAGAGAATTAAAACTGAAGAAAATGCAGCGTCAATAGCTATGTGGCAAGCTCGTTGGAATAGCACAACGAAAGGCAGATGGACATACAAACTTATACCGACAATCCAGGAATGGATAGAACGTAACCATGGAGACTGTAACTACAACCTTACACAGTTCCTGTCAGGCCACGGTGGCTATCGCAAGTATCTGCACCGTTTTGGGCACGACAGCTCACCATTTTGCCCTGAATGCGTAAATGAAGATGAAGACACGGAGCACGCAGTATTTTATTGCCCACGCTTCATGGCATGGAGAAATACTTTGCCCAGCCCGTCACTTATCATCGACCACATGTTGCAGTCTGAAGAGAACTGGGCGGAATTATGCAATTTTATAGCCATCCTACAAAATGAGCTACGGAGAATAGAAAGGCTAAGAAAAGCCACAGCAGAAGCCTCAGAGGCCGCTGAAACACCAGAAGCAGGTGACACACACACAACACGATTAGCTTGAATGCTAACCAACCCCGCGAAGTAATACCTAACGGCAGTCCCGCGGGGAGAGTGGTTAAAGTGTATAGGGTGTGGATTAGTACGTTTAGGCGCACTCCCGACATCGATTATTCGGGTTTGCGAATCGTGCATGTTGATAGCACGGGCTACCGCATCTTTAGAAGATTACCACATCCATTGGCGCATCCAAAAAAAAATGCTGGATTTACATTACCACGCTACGCAATTTTGCATGACTTCTGAGAGAAATATTCGTTTTCCACAGTCAGGGCTAATGATGTGCAAGAGTAAGACCACATATCTCCATAACAAAATGATAGCAGCCTAAATTTAATGGTAAGGCTTGTGGTCTCACTCTTACACTTCATTAGCCTTAACTGTGGAAAAACGGATCGTTCTCTTTGAAGTCATGCAGAGTCATGAATATGGTCGAAGATTCAAAAATATTTTTTTCAAGTAATAATGTGACAGTATAATAAAAGAGCTTAAAACCCAGTATCCTGCTCGCGCTAAATTTTATCTTCCATACAAAAATGTCTACAGAGATAAAATTTAGCGAGGCAGTCTAGCAAAGCAGTATCCTGTTCCGCACGCTAAATTTGTATTTTCATATAGATGGGACACACTAATTGTCAGTCGAGTATAACAATATTGTGTGTTATACGTACTACGTACAATTTTGTTATACTCGGCCAAGAAAATGTTTCCACTGATTTAGCGCGCGAAAGAATTGCCTGGTACATTAAATCGGCGATAAATTTTGACATTTTCGAAACAAAACAAATTTTCAATTGACTATTTCGTGGAATACTTGATAATCGATGTAAGTGAGTAGGAAAAAAGTGAAAAAATAACAAAAATCAAAATACATGTGGCAATAAAATATGGGTGTGTGTCCTCTCTATATCCTGTACAACGATTTTAGCGAGCATTTATCTGTGCGGTGGAAAGAAAAGCGCTCGCTAAAATTAAGCGCAAACAGGATACTAGGCTTAAACTAAAAACTAAAAACAAACGCAAATACAATATAATTCTTTTATTTCTTATAAATTTATGAAATTTCTTATATCCGTTATATTATATTGTAATATTAAACAATCAATGGGCGCAGTAGCGCAGTGGTTAGTGTGCTGGACTACTGTGCGAGGGATCCCAGGTTCGATCCCCGGAAAAACACAAATTACATCTTAAAGTTTTTTCTACTGCGCCACCTCTCGCGAACGTCTGACAAACATCCGAGAGTATGACTGTCATGAAAAAGGTCCCTTCCATTCGTCCCAAAAATAGAAACTCACACAAAACGAATGGTTGCGAGAAGCTAGGCCTAGGGTGTCTATCCGCCTGTTGCGCCACCTATTTATTTATTTTTTTTTAATATTAAACAACAAAAACACCTTCTAATGTAAAAAGCTTAACAATACTAAATCTGCTTAATTCTAAACGCTCTGAAAATAACAGCATGAGTAAAAACACAGGTAGAAAGTTGCAAGTGAAAGTTGCATAAAGGAGGTAAGTCAATCATTTAACTCCTTTTTGCCAACAAAAAAATATTTTGATTTGGCGTTTGCAATGCTTTAAGGGGTTAAGTGATTTTAACACCCTCTTCCACTACATCTTTCACTTTTCTATTGCATTTACCACCTTTATACCACATTTCAAAGGGACCATATCAAAAACTTTATAGGGTAGAGACAGGGGGATTGGTCAGAAATTTAAATTGTCACATACGATTTTTATTAAAGAAAAAAACATACATTTTCAAAAATTTCACTTAACCCTTCTTCATCTAAACGCTTTGCATATCGAAAGAATAAGGTACCTATTCAAATGTGAAAGATAGCGCATGCTCTATTGTTATTGTGTAAGTAGTGTTTATACTGTTCACTTACTGTGTGTGTTTTAGTAATATTAACTTTACTTTATTTCTTCAGAAGAAAATAACAACTGATTTTCATAAATCTCCTTTTTAAATACAAAACAATTTTGTATGTTCATATTTGGTACTAAAAAAATGCTGATGTATCACAAACTCTCCCCTTAAATACCCCCACCGTATCTTCTTTTCCAATTATATCCCTAAATTGAAAATCTTGACCCATATTTTCTATATTTTCCAAAGGAAAAGCTGTCCTTTTCATATTTTATATAGTATACGAATACGACCCATAAAAGTCATCATACATTATTTCCTCTACTCAACTTCTCTCCTAAGGCCACCAGCACCACTATTGTATCCTTTCTATTTCATCTCAGCTGATACGAAGAATTCCTCGAAAGTCAACAATGTGGGGAAGAGGAAGAATTCTTTTAGAGACAAATAACAGACCGACTGGTTTCTTCATCTTCATTTGGCCATTTGCAAAACTAAAGAAAATATGTCAATTTCGATTCACAAAGTATGTCAACAAGCTAAAAACACACACCCCGACCACAGTCCCCAGCATGCTGTTTGTGTATTTTCTTAGGCCACGTTCTGTAAACGTGCATATATTATGTATACTCATTGAAATATGAACCGACCCTGTATCTCTATCTGTATCTGTATGCACTGGTATTCTTGCATCTGCCACCTACATTTGGGAAACTAATCCTCTTCTTATTCATTCATTGCAAAATGTTGATGTCGAATATCGACAGTCGTATTTGAAAAGTTTTTCAACAGAATTTCTAAGGAGGTTGACAGTCTTTGCGAAAATCTTGTACATAGGAGTAGGTAGGTAGGTCATTATACAAAAATATTTTGCTTTGTAAATTGAATTATTTTATGCTGCTAGGTATTTTCGAGACAGGTCATGATTTAATAAAAGATGCCTTAAGGCTCGAGCTTTAATCTGTTTCTGTCGGAAGGATATGTTCTGGGTCAAGTAAGGATGAACAACAGAGAAACAATAGTGTATTATTAGGTTTGTTCGACGTACCCTACCTAACGTGTTCGATGTAGCACTGAACTCGCCCTGGTACTGAAAAACTGCGTTTGAAGTAAGGTCTAGGGCGCCCTAGTTGTGCCCTGAATTGACCCTAATTCATTTTTCAAGGCGAAAATTCAGTGCTAAGATTCGCTGTCATTTCGTTTGCTGTCATTCGTTTGTTATTATTTTTGGAGTTCAGTTAGCGCTTTGTTATAAAGGTAAATATAAATAAATTTGATATTTAAACGTAAAATGTTTGTTAACAAAACTATTTTTAAGTTAAATGTTTATATTGTAGAAAAATGGAACGATTTACACTGACGGAAATGGAATCGGGCAGCTCAGTCACAGTAGAATGTGAACGGGAAGTTATTGAACTGGTAGATATTTTTCCCAAATACATATATAAAGAAGCGGTCGAGAACGAGAATGGAGGCTCAGATGGCAACGATCTGGTCTGCCTCAATAATTCGCCGACACCGAGCCTCTTCGTATGTTTTCAATAACTTATTCTTGTTTTATTTATATCTACTAATCATTTACACTTTTTTAGAACGCAACACCTGGTCCGATGCTTCAACGAAATTTTTAATTTCCCTTTTAAAAGATGACAAGCCCAAATTGGGCAAATCACAAAAAGTAGAAAAAATGTTTAGATTAATTAGTCAGGACATGGAGAAGGTGGGATACTCCTACATATTATATCCAAATTGAAAACAAGGCGAAATGGTTAGAAAAGGCATACAAAAAAAAAAGTGGATGACAACAATAACGGACCATTCACATGGGAGCGAACGAACGAATTGATGAAATGCGAACAAACCACTTTTTATGCATTTATAAACTGAAAATTGCACATTTTACTACTCCAAGATGAGGATAATTAATTATTTCATCAAAATTTATTAAAAAACAGTTTAAATAACGAAATTTCGAAATCCAAATTTTTTGCCGCAAACGAAAACACCCTGGCGCGAATTGTCAGTCTATTCACAATCCACATCATTTAAATCGCGTTCCACAAAGTAGCGAATAAAAAATTCGTTCGAACTTAACCTTATTTCAAGAGGAGGATATCTTGGAATAATAAAATGTGGAATTTTCTGTTTATAAATGCATAAAAAGTGGTTTATTCGCATTTCATCAATTTGTTCGTTCGCTCCCATGTGAATGGTCCTTAAGACTGGGAGCGAACGAATGGTTTGCAACTTGCAAGTACGAGGAGTGAGTTGAGTACATATTAATTAAAATTTAAAACAAATTGAAAAGAACAATATCTGATATGTAATTGATTTTTAATTTTATTTGTAGTGAGTTGGAAGGAAGGTCTTTTCAGACATCGGGCTAGCGTTCATCCAGTAGTTTTACTGGATTCTACCAATAAAGAAATATGCCAAAAAAATAGTAAGTGCTTAAATTAATGTCGTGCTAGTCTAAATGAAATACTTATTTTTAGGTTAAATGTCAGAGAAATGCGAGACACCACTTACTAGTAAGGACCAATGTTTGCCTTCCTCGTCGCAAAGTGCTTTGGCCTCCTTATCGCCGACAGGTTTGCCATTGCCAGGCTTTTCGAAGAAAAGGAAGTCTGCCGATACCTACCTAGAGTACAAGCCCAAAAAATTAGAGCATGAAGAGGAGAAGCTAAAAGCTTATAAGCAACGGACACCGAACAGAGTTTTTAAAAGAAGAGGCAAAAAAAAGAAATGACCTCCTCCAAAAAATATATGAACGACTTGGACAATCACAGTAGGTGTGAAATGGATGGACTATGAATAATGAATTGTGATATTTTTTTTTTAATTAGTGTATGTACATAATTACAAATTAGTAGGTATGTATATTGTGATTTTTATTTTTGTTGAAATGAATTCTTCTTTTTGTTTACTTCTATGTCTTTTTTACATTATAAATAAATAAATAATAATTAATTTTTTAGTTGCAACGATATTTTATCGACGTTGAACGTAAAGCTCCCGGCATATGCCATCTCGCTTCACCTTTCCAGCAGTGTTATCAGCCAGCGCTTTAATTTTCAAAAGAATGATCTTCGGCATCGGCAGTCAGATCTTCAACATTTTTCACACTTGGTTCCAACTCCTGGATGTCAATAACATTAGACAAATTGTGTAATATATAACATGCTCGTATGAAGGACAAATTTTTGGGATACCTCTCAGCTTGTAGTAGTACAGCAAGAATAATAGAACTAGAGATTGCGCGGTGCGCATGTCCGCCACATTGGAGATTAATTTTGACAAGTGCGTGACGTCACGTGTGATGAAGTACAATATACGTTACTATACGAAGTGAACTGAATATTGAAGAGGATAATAAATAAATAAAATAATTAAAAATGAGATGTGCTGTATACAGTTGCAGTAATAATAATGATAAAAGAGACAAACGTTTTAGGTTTTATTCCTTTCCAAAAGAAAAGCAATTGTTAAAACAGTGGGTTAATTTTTGCGGCCGAAAAAATAATTTTAACACGAAAACGGCGCGAATTTGCTGCCGACATTTTACTTCCGATGATTTCGAAAGGAATTTACAATATGAAATGGGTACAACATTACTTTTGTATATCTACCTAATTTGCTTGTAATTTGTTAAACATTATATTTTTAGGACTTTGTAAACAAAATGGTTACAAATTGAAGAATGGAATTGTTCCGACATTAAACCGGAAATCCGATTCGAGTCCCGGAACTTCCGAGCAACATTCCAACCGCTTGCAAGTACGGGATAATCAAAAATTTGTACGTTCAGTATTGAAACATAGTGAAAACATTCCCATTCCCCAAGTAGAAGTATCGGTTGAGGATGCGGAGTCGGAAAAAATCTGTTTCCTGCAACGATGCTAAGGAAAAAATTAAAAATTTGGAGGAAACTATTGAAATATTACAATTGAAATTGTAAGTGGAAACTTATCTGTTTTTAAATCAATGTTCATGAATAAATTTTAGCCATCACCTTGAGAAGGAGAACTTCTTACTTAAGGAAGATGCGAAGGAAAGATGTGCAGAACTTGAATCGCTAAATCAAAAGCTAATAAAAACTGAGTTCGAAATGACCAATATGGAAGTCAGACTTAATCAAATATTTACTTGTGGTCAGGTAAATAAATTAAAGAGAGTTGAAAAGAAGCTTCATTGGACACAATCAGATATAGCTCATTCCATAACGCTTTATTCTGCAAGTCCAAGGGCTTATAAATTACTGCGTCGGAAGTATTTCCCACTTCCTGGTGTTCGAACGCTACAGGATTGGGCTCACAAGGTTGATATTTCACCAGTAATATTGCAACCTGTTGTAAAAATTATGACGGCAGCTAACCAACTGAGTGATATAGAAAAGGTGTGTGTCCTCAGTTTCGACGAATGAAAATAAAGAAGAAATATTGCTATGTACAACAGGTCATCGGACTCAACTCTTGCTCCGGCTGACTATGTTCAGGTAGTCATGTTAAGAGGTACATACATAAATTTAATTTCATTTTGTTACATAATAATTATTACATTATTAACATCCAAAGGATTCTTCATGAAGTGGAAGCAACCAATTTTTTATCAATATGATTGCCAAATGACCAAGACATTGCTTTTTAACATACTGGATTCCACAAAAGCTTGCGGATATAATGTCGTGGCTATTGTAAGCGATTTAGGTGGTGGTAATCGGGGACTACACACCGAACTTCAAATCGAACCCGACAAACCCTGGCAATTAAATAATCATTTACAAAAAAATATACATATACCTACGTTTTTTTTCATAGGTTTGTGTATGACAGCAATAAAATGTTTGCTTTTGCGGGTGTACCTCACCTGATCAAACTCCTCAGAAACCATTTCGTCGATAGCGGGTTTGTTATCAATAACAGGCAGTTTAAAAAAGAAATCGTTCTTGAACTACTTTCGTGTACCTCATCCGAACTTTCAATCACACACAAGATCTCAAGTAATCACCTTAATGTCCATGGAGCTGACCGCCAGAAAGTAAAACTGGCAACGAAACTTTTCTCGCATACAGTTGCACAATCATTGACAAGGGCAGGAAGCTTGGGACTTATGAGTGATACAAATTGGAAGAAATGCTCTGAATTTTTTAAAATTGTAAGTAACTTCCAGAGAAAATTTAACTGAATATGAATAAATAATTCTAAAATAAGTAACTTCTTTCGTTTTTGCAGGTTAATGATTGGTTTGACGTGATGAACGTGAGGGCACCTACAGAAGATTCCAGAGAGAGGACTCATGGATATGGACTGGCACTTGAGTGTCAAAATAATATTTTAAGCGCAATGACTGAAATGGTTCGCGAGATGCGAGTCATTGGTAAGCGAAGTTTACTGCCATTCCAATGAAGTATTTCATTAAAACGTATATGCGCCTAATATAAATATAAAAAGTAACTGCACTGCACTTCAATCACAGGCATTATTCAGTCCAATACTGCACTGCCAATGCTGCTGCAGGATTTAAAGGAACGCTTCGGCTTCAAGTACATTTTGACTTACCGCCTCAACCAAGACGTACTGGAACATTTTTTCGGCATTATTCGGTCCAAGGGAGGACTTCACCATCATCCAGATCGTGAAGAATTCAAATACCGATTACGTGCATATATGCTTGGATACAAGCAAGGTGTACTGTCCGACAATTCAAACGCCGCAGTCATTTAGTTTTCTATAGTTAATTAGAGTTTACAATTTGTATATCTCATATATGAAGGAGGTCTATCGAAACCAACTAAAGACATGATGATACACATGACGGCACTGGAGGCAATATTTAAAGAGATAAACGGGGAAGACATATTAATAACAACAGATTATATTAAACAACATCTCGCTATGGCAAGTAATATTAACTCTGATGTTAAAGTAAAAAAATTATTTATTAGATCACGAATGTATTTTAGAATACGAAAATTGAATAAAGAAATAGCTGAAAATGCAATGAAAAGAAAAAGCAAATACAAAAAAATCACAAATTGAAACCACAATGTTTTATTTTTCATAGTAAACAATGAATATACGTATCAAACACAACACATTACACATTATTTAAATTTGTAATATTGAAAATAACACATTTTAATAATAAAAACAAAGAAACTAGAATCGCGCCCGAGATTCTTCAGCTAATATAAACTGAGCTGTCAAATTGTTCATCACGCGTGACGCAGATGCGCAGAACGAACAAAAGTCGAAACCCGGACCGCGCAATCTCTTATTCTATTATTCTTGGTAGTACTACAGTATGTAAATACACATTTAAAGAGAATATCTTAAAACAAGTTTACCTGCCAAGTAAACCGAGTTTGCTACTGAAAAAACCTTCGCTTTTTTTTCTGTTCAGTTCAGGTTTTTTGACAGTCATGAAAATTTAATGACACTTCTCAGTGCGCACTAGGGCGCTCTAGGGCTGGCCACTTCGAACAAACCTATTTTAATTATGCACATTAAGCGTTTTTCTTTTTTAGTTCAGAGCTCGAACATTATGAGCGCGCTCTGAACCGAGCGTACTCGGAGCGTTCTGATTTGTTTATGAAAAACCCTTCAGCACATAGCTGTCACATGGTTGTTTATTAATTCTTATTTATTAAATTTGGTTTATCTTCTGTGCCAGAACAACAATTCTCGTCCACCACTTCAACTATTTGGTTTATCCTGTTTTTTTTTTGTCAAATGTGACTGAAAGTGCGTAATCAAATCACCTTTTTACTCAGTGTGCTCAGTCAATTTATTCTGACTGAGCTCGTAGAGCGCGCTCTGAACATTCTCTGAGCGAAAAAAGAAACACAAAATCTGAGCTCTGCCAGCGTTGCAAATCTACTGCAATTTTTTCAAAATTTAAATCTACTGCCACCAAATTAAATCTACTGCATTTTTGTAAAAGCTTAAATGAGAAAGCCAAATCCAAAATGGTAAATAAAATACAAGCAGAAGTACAGGCCAATTTGTGAAACTGAATTTTCCTGGCTTAAATTGTCGAAGTTAACTGTTTCAGCAAAATATGTCTTTGAACAAAAACAACAGGTCAAATTTAGACGTCGATTCTGAACAAATATTTTCCAGGTTGATGGGGTTTTTCGTGCTGCAATTTTGTATCGAGGCTTGTCAACAGATAAAAAATCGTTTTAATTTTAATGATGAAAAACTGAAACCTCTGAGGTACGTAGATACAAAGTTAGTACCTAGTGGAAGGCAGTATACCCTCGATATTGCCTATTTTAAACTTGTTTTCTTTTTATGGTAATGACAAAGAAAAACTTAAAAGCCAATGAAGATGAACAATATTCCATGTTCATTAATATTAACGCATTTTTTTGTTTGGTTTAAATATTCGTCTTTATTAATTTTGTATTGTTTATGTTACGTCTATAATTTACCTTGGTTTTGTTTGAAAAAAAAAATCGACTGCAAAAAGATTCAATCTACTGCATTTTTTTTAGAGAATCTACTGCGAAAAAATAGTCCAACAGTGGCAACGCTGAGCTCTGCTCTGATGTCTCTGAGCTAAAAAAGAAACACGTACTTTTTTTTTGACAGTTCACGCTCGCTCTGAACTAAAAAAGAAAAACGCGTAATGAGTCGATTGAAATCCCAGAACATGTGCTGGGATCTTGAAATCTGAAATATTTGGGTAGGTAAGTCCCAACTGTCAGATGAAGGAATACCATCCTTGAGGTAGGCTTTCATTCTTAGATTCTTCTTCTAAACTGAATTAGAGAGAGTACTAAAAAAAAGGACTTCCCCCGCCAAGTGTGGTGAGAGCACTAGAGCTTAAAAAATAATTACCTAAAGGGATCTTCCATACGTGGGGAATACCTACTTATGAACTGGAATACATCTGCAAGGCTTAAGCATTGGGTACAATAGACCAAATGTTCCCAAATAATAATAATAATAACATACGTGAGGAACTCAATGTCGAGCAGCTACTTCTCCGGACGGAGCGATCCATGCTTCGGTGGTTTGGTCATGTTAGACGCATGTCCCCGACCAGGATTCCACGACGTGCTATGGAATCCGTACCATCGGGTAGGC
Organism: Cheilosia soror; assembly: GCA_949372485.1. Lineage (NCBI taxonomy): Eukaryota > Metazoa > Arthropoda > Insecta > Diptera > Syrphidae > Cheilosia > Cheilosia soror. The sequence goes on from OX443563.1 coordinate 39,774,378, forward strand.
GTCCTATAGGTAGACCAAGGATGAGATGGTTAGATCAAGTCCATAATCTCTCCTATACCCGTATGGTGATTGCCCTTGATGATTTGGAGTCGATGGCGGAGGATCGAGAGCTATGGAGGGTCCACTTGAGCAACCTACACCCGCGACCCACTTAATGGACAAGCGGACCATTGAAAATGATGATGATGATGATGATAACTTACATAGTTACTTAACCGGCTCCCGACCCGTGAAGAGTCTCTGCCTGAGACACAGCAGCCTTCCATCCTCTGGGCACGCTGCTTCCATTTGTCGAGACCAAGCGCTATGGCATCCGCGATGGCTTGGTCTTTGAAACGGAGGTTCGGTCTTCCTTGTCTTCTCGAACCTGGGGGCTGGGTTCCCATTCCCTCGATGTGGCCGAGCCAATGTAGTCGACGTGTTTTGGCTTTTTGGACTACATCTACATCTTGGTACAGCTCATAGAATTCGCGGTTGTATCTTCTTCTCCATTCGCCCTCCTCGCACACAGGAGCAAAAATCCGCCGAAGTATTTTTCTTTCAAAGGAGCCCAGTATCACCTCTCCCTTCTTGCTTATCGTTCAGCACTCGGCGCCGTAAAGCAGAGCTGGCAGGATAAGAGTTTTGTAGAGCACACATTTCGTCCTTCGAGTTAGGAGTTTTGAACCCAGTTGTTTTGCCAAACCGAAGTAGCAACGGTTTCCTAGGGTAATTCTTCCCCGGATCTCCACTAGGGTGTCATTCGTGGAGTTTACGTTTACTCCGAGGTAGGTGAACTCCTTAACTACCTCGAAATTGTTGCTATCAATAGTGACGTTTTGTCCTAGGCGGTGGACAGATGATTGTTTGTTTGTTGATAGCATGTACTTAGTCTTGTCCTCATTTACTTCAAGCCCAACGGATTTCGCCTGTTCTTCAATCGCCGTGAACGCTTCTATCACGGCACGCTGCTCCAGTACGAGATTGAAGAAGTCGCATGATAGAGTGTCTCCTTGCCGAAATCCGGTGCATGTTTGAAAAAGTTCGGAAGAGCTGCTTCCAAACTGCACGTTGCAGCGCGTGTTTTCCAGCGTCACGCGACACAGCTGAATCAGTTTTGCCGGGATTCCAAATTCGGCCATCGCCATATAGAGCTCCTGACGATGTATGCTATCATACGCGGCTTTGAAGTCGATGAATAGGTGAGGTGCTGAGTTTCGACTTGAAATTCGTTGGTCTTTTCCAAGATTTGCCTCAGTGTGAAAATTTGGTCTATATAGTCGATCTGCCGGGCCGGAAGCCACACTGGTACGTGCCGATTAGTGTGTTGCAGAACGGTTTTAGACGTTCACACAGTACGTTGGATAGGATCTTGAATGCGACATTTAGCAAGGATATGCCTCGATAGTTCTTGCAAGACATAGGATCGCCTTTTTTGTAGATGGGGCATATGAAGCTGATAGTCCAGTCATCGGGCATGTTTTCTTCCACCCATACTTGGTTGATGATTCGGTGCATGCTCCCTACCAAAACATCACCACCGTATTTAAAGAGCTCCGCTGGTAGACCATCAGAGCCTGCGGCCTTGTTGTTCTTAAGCTTTTTTATAGCTAAGCCAACTTCTTCTATACTAGGTGGTGGAACTAGTTCTTCATTGACTGGACGTGGGTTCTCTTCTTGCCCTATCACTCTCTCTACATGATGCCTGTAGTATCTCGAAATACTATATAAATTGTTTGAAGTTTAGTTTATGCTAACTTTGTATAAAATGTCAGTTTTAATAAAATAAAACTTTACTTATACGAAGCTATAGAACTGGACGGATGTCGTTTGTTCAAGATATAACATTTGGCGACGAGGATCAGAACCCGCAAAAGATAGGTACCAAGTATGAGTTGAGTAAGTAAAACGTAATGCGGCTTAATGATGAGCGCAAATTAGTTGAATTTATTTTTTTTGTTGATATCTGATTCAATAAATTTAAATAGATAGCTCAAAAGATGGAGCACAAACAAAAATAATAATACTCGCTGTTTCAATAAATTTGGAACAGGAGAAAGAAGTTGTATGTAAGCTCAAAAGATGGAGCAGAAAAAAAAATAATACTCGCTGTTTCAATAAATTTGGAACAGGAGAAAGAAGTTGTACGTAAGCTCAAAAGATGGAGCATTGAAAAGACTGATTCAATTGCTTTGAACATGAAAAGAACTTGTTCGCCCAAAACGTTGGGGCATTATATTAAAATCAGTTATTAGGCATTTTGACATCCTACTTTAAAGTTAAAAAAGTTTAATTTAATTTTGAAAAAGAAAAGAGTAGATGTAGTATCTCGAAATACTATATAAATTGTTTGAAGTTTAGTTTATGCTAACTTTGTATAAAATGTCAGTTTTAATAAAATAAAACTTTACTTATACGAAGCTATAGAACTGGACGGATGTCGTTTGTTCAAGATATAACAATGCCCATTAAGCAGCTACTGGAAATGCTGCTTAAACACATCTACTATTCCCTGCGCCTCGGTGACTAAGATTCCTTCGCTGTCTCGAAGAGCCTGCGTTCCGGATTTGTAGCCAGCAGCCAGTTGCTTGGCTTTTTTATAAAACCTCCGGATGCTATTGCGATCGCGCGACTCTTCGATCTCCTTGAGCTGGGAAGCTGCGTAGGTCCTCTTCTTTCAACGCAGGATATTCTTTTAATCCTACTGCATAAATTACTATTATTAAATTATCTACATTGCTAAAGACAAGGATCACCATCAACATATTGAATTGTGTCCTGTGAATAGGTGTGCCTACCTATAATAATTTTAATATATTGAAGTCTTCCTTTAATTTTGATTTATTAAAAATTAATATACAACACCACCTACGTAAAATTAAATGTTGTCATCTAGTAAAACCACCCCAGAACAATAGAAACTAAGAAATAGCAAAAAATGTTGCTCAAACTTAGTACATATTTCATTTACACCCAATTAAGGTTTATTACAAGACAAACTCATCGAACACGAACATCATATAAATTTACAATTAATTAGAAAACATGACCATAAATAATTTCCAAGTGCGTAAATTTTGCAACGCAATAAAGAACATCCGTTGTTGTATCGTCGTCGCCGTCGTCGTCATTTAGTAACCCACCCTCCGAACCTTTTCACCCCAAAAACCTGACACAGCCATAGCCCAGAGGGCCGGCACGGCATTGCTGCTCTGTTTATTTTCGGCAAAACCATTATGCTCTTGTACCTTTTGAGAACGAAAGATAATATGGAAAAAGCGTAGATATTCGGAAATAGAATTGACACACTGGTAAATAGGGTGTACATCTATTTATCTTCAAATAAGTTTGATGCTGAAAAATGCGTATCCCTTTTCGAAGGTTTTATATCTACGAGTACCCACTCTCGACATATTGGACTATTCGGTATATCCGTATTAGCAACATACGTCCTTTTATATATTTTTTATCTTCTGTCAGTTCAGTGTGTTTGGATTCGAATGGTATGGTCGAGGCAAAATCCATTGCTCGTGTAGAAATGTATTCAATAATGTAGGTACAGTGGGGGAAGGGGGTCACAGATACACTTGTGTTGGCATGTCCGCCACCGCTCAATGGAAAGGACATAACTTCCAATTTGATTTCATCGAATATAAAATAAGGAACTAAATGGAACATTTCGTGGTTTTCCGCTCAAGGGCGCAAACGATTATAGGGACGGCGAATTTAGTATTTCTTTGGAGACATATTTACTTCATCTGCGAACCCTTAGTTTGCGTTTTTGTTTTTCGATATTGGAATTTTCTTTTTTGCGTTCAACTACACATTGGACCAAACAGCAGAAGGTTTGGGAAATTCTTTTTTTTTCTTTCCTGGTAGGTATTCCATTAAGATTTAGATTTGTAACTGCTGGTGCGGATATGTACGGCATGCGATATCTAAACCTGAAGAGGATGTGGTTTGCTGCTGACACTTCTTTTGGTGAATTTGTAATATCTATTTTGAAATGAGTTTGGGCTTATTTATTGCATGAAATGAACATGGGAGTAGGTAGTTCCTTTTCAAGTCCTTTCACAATGTGGATTATAATATGTGATATGTCAACGGCGCATATTTTTTTACTGGTGATAGGTACAGTAATCCAATAAAAATGTTGCATTGGATAACTGAACTGCATACGGTGGCTATATGGCCTATGGGAAAGGGAAGGCGGATTTAAAACATATAAAAACTCACCTCACTTACAGGTGGATGCTTTGCTCGAGGAATTTTGAAAAATTTCAGGAGGAAGTTTCGCCTAAACTACAATTATCTACTCAAAGATAACTGGCTTAAGAATCAACTTCTGGTAATTACACTTTATTGAAATTTGTATGTTACAAAGATTGTAAGTATATACTTTTTTTTAATTTGAAAGTTGATACAAGGTCGAATGAGAAAAAGCTAGGAGTAGGTACCTACCTAACAATGATTTACGTTTATAATGGAAAAACAGCCCCTATGGCAATTTGTGTTGGGAAATTTATTTAATTGACGTGTTGCTTTGAGAGAACAACAACTTTTTAACAAACACTATCAGTGGAATTTTAACAATTTCGAACTACCCTTAATTCATCATTAGATGTTTTAAATAACTAAATTGTGATACCTAGTCAATTCTTGGTATTTATACGTATTACCTATTACCTACCTATTTTTATTTTAGTCTAAGAGCCGACCTGGGGCCTAACTCTGTAATTCGATTCTAAAGTTAAATCATTCGAATTCGGAAAATATGTACTTTGTTATTCGAAAATCGGAAACTGAAATACGTATTTAATTTGTCTAGATACCTTTGCTCGAAAATCGGAAATGTCGTACTATACAACTCTATTTTCGTTGCTAAATACATACGAATTTATGAAATTTCATTCGATATCTATTTACCATCCGGAAAGGTTTTGCTGAAAGCTAAAATGTAAGTATTTATTTAAAAAAAAAAAATACATAAATAATATTTTTTGATGAAATGTTATAAATTAATTGAAGAAAACATAATAAATATTAATATGATGATATTTTTAGAGATTTTATTTAATTTTAAAGGGAATATTAATACAAGTCGTTTTTAAGGTACATATTAGAAAGATTCCAAACATGTGAGTCATGAGATGCTCCACAGTATCTTCCAGTAACAGCTCGGATAATCATCCGGTGATCACATATCTTCAAGAAACGAAGCTCCCTACATTAAAAAAAATCCAGAACTAGACTTTAAACTTTCCACCATTGCATTTATACTGTGCTTCAGTTTTCGATTGAAAAATAAACGTTTATTGTTGTTCGGCCTAATAATTTGAATGTGCGTCCCATCCACGACTGCAACAATTCCCGGTATTCCAGATTTCAAATGGAAATATTTTTTTGATTCTTCCTTTTCCTCATTCGTCATATTAATATGTTTTATGTTTCGGACACAGCTGTTTTTCGATAGCTTTACAGACCTCGAAATAACCGTTGAAACTGTCAGCTGCGCCAGCCCAGTGAATCGATCTTGACCTATTTGGTGCTGGTATCTACCTTGTGCAATAAATTTAAGCGTTGGACCTAGTTTTATGATTGCAGGTATTGAAGACGATATTTTTCTTTCTCTCAGATTATCACTTTATGCTGTTCAAAATATACATAAATGCATCTTTTGAAAGACTATCCATTTTTACAAAAGTAGAAACATTTTTAGGCTAAATCATTTCGCCATTAAACTTTGTGTTTTATCACATTACTTTTTACCCATAATGTTAGAATTGTCTCTTATTTTCTTTATTTCAATTCTTTCTTCAGCACAAATTTCTTCATCAAACCACAATGCAACTAAATTCATATCCATAGTGAAATTCAATTATGAACGAATAAATTTAAATAATCAAAAATTAATTATTTGACTTTTTGTTGAATTGAAAATGTAATTTTTGACAAAAAACAGCTCTAGTCTCGGAACATTTATTCGAAAGATGCTAGGTTTCTTTGCAACATTTCCTTTCGATTCGAAACTTATACAGAGTAACATTTGAAATTAGAATCGGAAACAACTTTCGAACAGTTTTTATTTTCGAATCGAATTACAGAGTTAGGCCCCAGTATGTGTAACACATCTAAGCAAGGTTCAACGCACAGCCTGCATGTGTAGTGTATAAGCGGTGTACTACCCTCCACAACTCTGCGGCACTAGACTTATTGTTTTATCTATTACCCCTTGATAATATTTAGCAAGCAAACGGCAGCGAGTGCATCAGCCATTCGCCTTAAATCTATCTCACAGTGGTCAAGGAAACACTTTGGCCCCGCGTCTATTCTGAAAAACTCCGAGATCTCAACCGAAAACACTGACTACCCCATCTCTAAACTTTGACAGGAACTTTCTCGTCACTACCCCCTCCAGAGCAATCTGGGATAAGGATACTTTCCCAGAAGTTGAAGTTGAATCAGTTCACTTCTATACTTCAAAAACCAAAGACGGAACTGGAGGGGGTGTTTTCTGTCGAAAGTCTTAATCTTAAGCTCTTCTTCCGTCTACCAGACTACTGTAGCGTGTTCCAAGCGAAAATAATGGCGATTGAAGGGGTCTTATCCTGGCTCAATAAAATCGCCATATCCGCCAAGGATATCTGCATATTTTCGGACAGCCAAGCAGCCATCAAATCCTTGGATTCGACCTCTATAAATTCTTTTGTAGAGATGGTTCGGCCATTATCACAAAGTTCAACATTCATCTAATTTGGGTGCCGGGGCATAGAGACATTCCAGGGAATTGTAAGGCCGATGAACTCGCTAGAATAGGAACAACTCAACCCATTCTGCCGGATAAAGGCACCATAGAGTATACCAATCGCTACTTGCAAACAAAAATTGAAGCTGAATGCTATCGAGAGTACAAATCTTAAAGTACCTACACTTGTCTAGCGACAAAACAAATTTGGCCTAAACTGCATTTAAAACGCTTTAAGAAATTGATCTCTCTCAACAGATTGCACATCGGCTCTAGGTGTCATTACTAGATACAGCCTCATCATTTTCAATGGTCCGCTTGTCCATTAAGTGGGTCGCGGGTGTAGGTTGCTCCAGTGGACCCTCCATAGCTCTCGATCCTCCGCCATCGACTCTAAATCATCAAGGGCAATCCCCATACGGGTAGAGGAGAGATTATGAATTTGATCTAACCATCTCATCCTGGTTCTACCTAGGGGACGCCTGCCCGATGGTACGGATTCCATAGCACGTCGTGGAATCCTGGTCGGGGACATGCGTTTAACATGCCCAAACCAACGAAGCATGGATCTCTCCGTCCGGAGAAGTAGCTGCTCGACATTGAGTTCCTCACGTATTCTGGTATTTCTGATGCGATCTCTACGGGTCACACCAGCAATACTACGGAGAAATCTCATTTCGGCAGCTTGTATCCGCGATCTTATTCTTTCGGTCATTACCCAAACCTCATGACCGTAGGTGAGAGTTGGAACAAACACCGAATTAAAGACTGACAACTTAGCTTTGACACCAAGTTCAGTCCTCCTAATATCAGAATGACCAAGCTGTCTCAAAATTGACCCAGCCTGACCAATCCTACAGGAAAATTCGGCATTGCTCCTTCCATCACTCGTGAATAAGACCCCGAGATACTTAAACTTCTCCACCTGTTTCAATGGGACTCCACTAACATGCAGAGTGCATTGGACAGGCGTTCTGGAGACGACCATCACTTCAGATTTGTTCACGTTTACCTTCATCTCAGCTTCAAAACAAACGGCTACAAACCAATCGAGTGCGCGCTGAAGTTCAGTCTGAGAGGATCCAAGGATGACCAAGTCCTCAGCGAAGAGCAAATGACTTATCCTCAGATCTCCCAATTCGAAACGTTCTTCGCCAAGACTGCGCTGTAACATCCAGTCCATATAAGTAATGAAAAGGAGAGGAGACAAAATGCACCCCTGGCAATGTCCAACGACCACTGTGAAAGTTATTGATTTAACGCCGTTTACCCGAACACAGCTTTTACAGTTTGTATAAAGAGATTGGTGGGCGCAGTAGCGCAGTGGTTAGTGTGCTGGACTACTGTGCGAGGGATCCCAGGTTCGATCCCCGGAAAAACACAAATTACATCTTAAAGTTTTTTCTATTGCGCCACCTCTCGCGATCGTCTGACAAACATCCGAGAGTATGACTGTCATGAAAAAGCTTCTCAATTCAGCCGTTCGGACTCGGCATAAAATTGTAGGTCCCTTCCATTCGTCCCAAAAATAGAAACTCACACAAAACGAATGGTTGCGAGAAGCTAGGCCTTGGGTGTCACCCGCCTGTTGCGCCACCTATTTATTTTTTTTTTTATTTTTATAAAGAGATTGAATGGCTCTCAAGAGAGAACCATCAATTCCATACTCCCGTAATACACTCCAGAGTTTCCCTCGAGGGACTCGGTCATATGCTTTCTCCAAATCTACGAAGCATTCGTAAACAGATACTCCCAGATACTCCCAAGCCTTCTTAAGTACCATTCTGAGAGTGAATAACTGGTCGGTTGTGCTTCTGCCGGGACGAAAGCCGCTCTGCTCATCTCTTAATCGTGCCTCGACGACAGCTCTGCAACGCGTTTCCAGCACCTTGGCAAACACTTTTCCGGGGAGACTTTAAAGTGATATACCCCTGTAATTGGAGCAATCCCTTTTATCCCCTTTCTTGAAAAGGGGCACAATCACCCAAATCTGCCAATCGCTGGGTGTTTCGCCGCATTCCCAGGCCACTTTAATGACACGAGAGAGCCATTTGACTCCCTCTTCACCTAAGGCCTTGAGCATTTCTGGTCGGATTTCATCCACTCCGGCAGATCTGCCAGCTTTTAGCGATTTGATCGCAAAAGTGACTTTCTCTACAGTGAGAATAGATCTGTCCAGGCAATAGATCTGTCATCCTCAATGCCGCCACACCGAGCCGCTTCACTCCGCAAACATGTCCTGCAGAGGCAATGACTGATGTTGAAAACAACTGCCATACAGCCTGATAGGTAAAAATCCCGCAAGGCTAGGCCTTTTCGCAAACGACTTTCGCAGAAGTTGTAGGGATGAGGAAGAGGAGGAAACTATCCCGCACCTTCTTTGTTTCTGACCAGCTCTCTCCCGTAGAAGGAAGCTTCACTTATGAGCCTTTCATTACAATGACTTGGGCGACCTGACGAACACACACATCAGAAGCTGGCAGCCACTTTCAACCAACCAACCAACCATGTGTAACACACTAATAATACAAATTCAAACGTCTGGCAGGATTGTTTTTCAGCCGGGGCTATGGGCGGGGGTTTGATAACGGAAACTTTTCCGCTTTTTATGTCGGAGGCTTAACCACTTCAATGCATATTTAGACAATAGATAATTGCGTAGATACTGATTTTAAATATGTAGGTCTCAGACGTTTTCTTTTCAGCCTTCATTTTTATCAAAATCGTTAGAGCGGTTTTTTGTAAAATTATGCAGACAAATGTTACAATTTTGTATTCGAAAAGCACTGTTATTAAACTGTTAAGCTGGAAACTAAGTATATAATATTGTTCAGGATATAAACATTACCTAGCAGTTACATTTTCATCCGAATCGAAAAAGTTGTTTTCGAAATATGAGCAGTTTTTTCCGAACCATTTTTAGCGATTGGAGTGGAAATTGAAGGACGAATTTATGGTTCAAAAAACACTGTTTTGCAACTGTTTAGCTCTAAACTAAGCAAGTGGTATTTTTCTGGGTTTAAGCATTACCTGCGAGTAACATATTTATCACAATCGAAAGTGGTTATTATTGGCGATTTGGATGGATATCAAAGAACGCAGTCATTATAGAGAAAAACAAGGTTTGTATCAAGTTAAGAATGATGATAGTACCTTAAAAATACGTTTTTGTTAAAATAGCTTTCACCGTTTTCGAGAAAAAGCCAAAAGTGCCATTGTTGGACTTTTTAGCGAAAAACTGGGTATGCAGTCATGTTAAGCATGCCTACATAAACTCAACTATTAATCTGGTCCAAATCGTTAGAGCCGTTTTCGAAAAATTAAAATTTTGTCAATTTTTGTGTGGGAAGTACCGTTAATGTTAGGGCTAGTATAAAAAAAACGCCTCCTAGCGGGAAGCCAACAAACTCTAAATACGAAGTTTGAAACAAATCCGTCCAAGCGTTTAGATTTTAAAGCTATGGGACAGACAGACATACGGACACACAGAATTGCGAGACCCACTTTTTTGAGTTACCCTATCATCGTAATACATAGGTATCAGAATTGATCAAAATATCGAGTTCGAAATTTTGTACCAATAATCATTTTTAGTCTTCAACTTAAATATTTTGACGGTCACAATTGACAATTTTGTAAGGAAATTTTTGCCATTGTAACTTCGTAAAAGTTAGCCTGGACACTAAAAATGATTATTAGTATCGCGGAATATCTAGATATCTTTCTCTTACTACGTACATACATATACGAGAAACTACCAACAACTGCGCCAGGCCAAGGGCAATAATAGTCCTATACGATTAAATCTTTGACCAAAGACTCGTATTGGCACGTAATGGTTTACAGTCACTTTGTGTTTGTGATTCCATATAGTCTCGGTAAACATCGAGTAAACAGTGCGTCTAGGCAGATGTGGTGGTTCGTCTACTGATGAGCCCACCCACCACATCGGGGCGAAACGCATTCGGAGTTGAGGCCACTTAAATATTTCAATGATATACGAGAAAGAGACACCAACGCTCCGGCCCGAAGAGTCTTCGATTCCAACCCGGAGGGACAACGCAGTAGAGGAAGACCTCGCCTTAGGTGGCGCGCACAAGTGGAAGGGGACCTCAACCAACTTGGAGTGCGCAACTGGAGGCAGTTAGCCAAAGATCGTGCTAACTGGAGAGGCGTGTTGGTTGAGGCCCAGGTCCACCCCGGACTGTAGCGCCATCTAAGTAAGTAAGTAAGTAAGTAAGTATACGAGAAAGTTAAAAAGAATAGACCATGCTTAATGATACCAACTATACTGGATTTTCCAGTACCATACTCCATTCAAGGTCCAGATACTGGATAAATTTCTATATACTGGATTTTATACTAGATTTTCATAAATTTTATCAGTGTTTTATAAATTCGTAGATACCTACCCACTAAGAATATTCACCCTTACTCTGAGTGGCGTTTTCGTTTAAGACGACTTAAAATACTCCGATTTGAATTTAGAATTACGAGTGCCGTTTTTTCGACCTTGAACGCTAGTTGTCATTAAATGCATTGTGGGTCCCATTAGTGTACGACGAACGTCATGTGAGAAATTTCGCAGACGTTCGTTAAGGTGTTGAAGGCCACAAAACGACAAAAAAACGACGACTTTTTTCGTTAACAAATTAGTGATCGCCAACTAATGAAAACGACTGAAAATGCAACTCTTTTTGAATTGTTAAGTTATTCAAAGAAATAAATTAAATTAGATTCTTTCAAAGGGTTAAAATTAGCAAACCAGAAACAATTTAATGGAATTGATAGAAAAAAAAAAAGCATTTCATTGGCAAAATTATTTGAGAAGCAGAGTCTGAAATGTTGACGCTAGATCGAATGGGACTATTATGTAGTTATAACCCATCCTAGACCACCATCAAGAGATGAAAAAGGTTGGTAGAAAGCTTTTGTTACTTACTTACTTACTTAGATGGCGCTACAGTCCGGGGTGGACCTGGGCCTCAACCAACACGCCTCTCCAGTTAGCACGATCTTTGGCTAACTGCCTCCAGTTGCGCACTCCAAGTTGGTTGAGGTCCCCTTCCACTTGTGCGCGCCACCTAAGGCGAGGTCTTCCTCTACTGCGTTGTCCCTCCGGGTTGGAATCGAAGACTCTTCGGGCCGGAGCGTTGGTGTCCATTCGCTCTACATGTCCTAGCCATCTTAGTCGACTGATACGTACTTTTCTGACCAAGTCGATGTCGCTGTACAGCTCGTAGAGTTCGCTGTTAAATCTTCTCCTCCAAAGCCCGTCAACGCAAACGGGACCGAAAATCACTCGAAGAATTTTGCGTTCGAAGCGCCCAAGGAGATCTTCATCCGCTTTTGACAACGTCCATGATTCTGCGCCATAAAGCAGGACTGGAATGATGAGGGTCTTATATAGAGTCTCCTTGGTGTTTCTCGACAAGGCCTTACTAATCAATTGCCTTCTTAGGCCAAAGTAACAGCGGTTGGCAAGTGTAATTCTTCGCTTGATTTCTGATGTGACGTCATTTTCAGAATTAATAGCGGAGCCGAGGTAGACAAAGTCCCGAACTACCTCAAAGTTATAGCTGTCTATCGTGACGTTCTGTCCGATTCGTCGATGTTGTGTGTCCCTTCTTGTTGACAGCATATATTTCGTTTTGCCCTCATTCACCACTAAACCCATTTTTGCCGCCTCTGTACTGATACTTGCAAACGCACCAGTGACAGCTCGCTGTGTTCTGCCAATGATGTCGATGTCGTCAGCGTATGCAAGTAGTTGCACAGACTTTTGGAAAATTGTGCCCCTGGTGTTGGCTTGCGAGTTTCGCACAATTTTCTCAAGAATGATGTTGAAAAAGTCACATGACAGCGCATCACCTTGTCTAAATCCTTTTTTGACATCAAAGGTCTCGGTGAGATTGTTTCCGACCTTTACGGAGCAGCGAGCGTTCTCCATCGTCATTCTGCACAACCTGACAAGTTTGGCAGGGATGCCAAAACTAGACATGGCTCTGTATAGCTCGTCTCTATAAATGCTGTCATATGCGGCTTTAAAATCGATAAATAGGTGATGAGTATCGATTTGGACTTCTTGGGTTTTCTCCAGGATCTGCCGTAGTGTGAATATTTGGTCGGTTGTGGACTTACCGGGCCTAAAACCGCACTGATAGGGTCCAATCAGTTCGTTGACAAATGGTTTCAGGCGTTCACACAGTACGGAAGACAGGATTTTGTAAGCGATGTTAAGGAGACTGATGCCTCTATAGTTGGCGCAGTTTAGAGGGTCTCCTTTCTTATGGATCGGGCAAACAATGCTGAGGCTCCATTCTTCAGGCATACTTTCCTCTGACCAAATTTTAGAAACGAGTTGGTGTATGCTCTCTACCAAGTCATCCCCTGCTGCCTTAAAAAGCTCGGCCGATAAACCGTCCGGTCCTGCAGCTTTGTTGGACTTCAGCCCAGGTTGAATGGTTCATTCTGCCTGACAGCGGAATTTGTGTCGTCTTCGCCGTTTAGCAGTCTGCAGAAATGGTTTTTCCATGTCCTCAGCACCGACTGTGACTCTACTACAAGGTTTCCTTGTTCGTCTCTACAGGTCTCTGTTCGGGCCTTGTTCCCGTGACACGTTCTTTTTACCTTTTGGTAAAACTTCCGAACATTGTTCCTGGAGTAACACCTCTCTATTTCCTCGATCGCGCGCTTCTCATGCTCTTTCTTTTTCCTCCGGGTCTGGCGGTTTGTTGCGTTTGTAGCCGTTCAACGTTGAATCTTCTCACAGTATTTCCTCGTTGTTGTGGTGTCTGGGATATCCGCATACGTACCTTGGCTACAACAAGGTAGTGATCCGAGTCTATGTTGGCCGCTCGGAAAGTTCGGACATCTAGAATACTGGAGGAGTGCCTTGCGTCGATCGCAACATGGTCAATTTGATTGACCGTTTGATGGTGAGGTGACCGCCATGTTCCTTTGTGAATGTTGAGGTGTGGAAACCGTGTGCTTGCTATAGTAGCATTACGTCCCGCAGCAAAGTCAATTAGCCTAAGTCCGTTTCCAGACGTGGTGTCGTGTAGGCTGTGCTTTCCGATTGTGCTACCAAAGATGTCCTCCTTTCCTATTTTGGCGTTAAAATCACCTAAGACGATTTTAACGTCGTATTTAGGACATTGCTCATATGTTTTGTCGAGGAGCTCATAGAAACATTCTTTGGTAACATCGTCCTTATCTTCTGTGGGGGCGTGAGCGCATATCAGGCTGATGTTGGCGAATTTAGCCTTGATGCGGATAGTTGTAAGGCGCTCACTAACGTGTCGAAAGCTCAAGACTTCTTGCCTAAGTCTGCCGCTTACAACGAATCCGCATCCGAATAGACGCTGCTTCTGTTCTCTGTAACAATCACCGTAATAGATGTCACAGTTTTTCATCCTTCTTTTGCCGGGCCCATCCCACCGCACTTCCTGGATGGCGGTGATATCTGCCTTGTAGCAGTCTAGGGCCTCCGCTAATTGTTCGGCTGCACGCGGTCTGTTCAGGGTTCGAACATTCCACGTGCAGATCCGAAAGTCATTGTCCTTTTTTCGTTTTGCAGGGTCGTCAACAGTAAATCCATCCATATCCGAGGCTTTTGGTTGCTTCGTAACTGGTGGTGTTTTCCGTGGTTGGGTATAGTTAACCCCACGCACAACCCCCAACCTGGAGGGCCAGGCCCTTTCTGTGACCCCTTGGACGAAAGGGGCCGGATATTCCGGAGTCAGTAACCCGCTTCGGGGATTTGAGTGCTGCCGTTGACCCATTAAGGGCTCTTCCGCCACCATCTCTATTTCAACACCCTGACTAGTATTGAAAAATCCTTAATGACCTCAGCTCCAAATATGTCGAAGTAGCTCATTAAAGTATCTGCCATGCCAACTGTTGACGTCACCGTTGATTCAATCGCGTGAATTCTTCCGCCGCACGTCCTCTTTCTGAGGGGCTCATGTTAGACTTCTGAGACTCGAGCAGACAGTCAGTTCCGACAGAGCATTATAGTGTTGCTATTTTCTTCGTGTTCAACACTCGCGCTTATAAGTTTAGCAAGTCAAGCCTGGATGGGCGAGACCAGTACCCGGTGGTTACCACGCGGAGGTAAAATAAGCACAATTGATGTGTATGAAAAAGTTGCAACAGCTGGGCACCGCCAAGTTGATGCCAATCAGCGCCTACCCGATTCATACACACCCAACCACCTGAATGCTAACAAAAGCTTTCTTTTTTTTTTTTTTTTTTTTTAAAGCAAAAGCAAAAAAAGAAAGCTTTTGTTAGCATCACTTTAAAGCATTTTTTTAATGTTGGCTGTGGTAGTCCTTAATTAAAATGTTTTCCTACACCCTTCGGCCAAGAATCGCACAGCAAGTAATATATCGCCGGCACTTACGGCGCGCGATCATGTACTTTCCACAAGCTTATTTTTTATTTCGTTCAATGGAGATTTTATTAGACATTCTAAAAAAACATTTTGAATCTGCTTGTTTAGATCGCATGTGGAATCGGAACTACTTCAACGCTATCTTTCAACGCACACAAGATGTCAAATGTGGTTGTCAAACAAAAATTTTTGCGTTCATGTCATCGTTTTGTGGTTGTCCAATTTTCAACGGCTTAACTCGATTCAATAAAATGCTACCAAAACGTGGAAAGTGTGTGTTAAATTCGGAATTTAAAAAAAAGTGTAGCTGGTAAATCGGACATCAAAAAAACTTTTTGCGTCTTTGGAACACATGACGGCATTTAACTGTAGTATCATCGCACACTTTGGCCTTATTTTTTGGATCAGCAACCGATAACAACTGCAGCGAATCACAGTTTTCTGTCGTCGCAAAAGAAAAAAAAATCTGATGGTAAGTATGCTTTCAAAAAATCGTCAGTCAGCTGAAATTAGTCAGATGTCAATTCAGTTCGCTAAATTTAGCACAGACTTAGATTAATAAAAAAAAGTTTTATGTAGGTAGGTTCTATTTTTGAATGCAGTAGTAGTTAAACTGAATATACTGGAATTATTTTGATTTTAATAAAAAAAAAACGTTTATACTAAATATACTGGATTTTATCCAGAAAGAGTTGGTATCATTACTCATGTCATGCTCAATAATACGTGCCTTGTTGGTTACCTACTGCTTGGTTGTTTTCCCTTCAAAAATACCTTCTCTGCCATACAATCTTTTTTGTTTTCAATTTCTTTTGGTAGGTCTACGTACTGTCTAATAGGTATTTCCATTATATTAAATACATAGTATATTTATTGCAACAGCGGGATCATAAACAATTTAAATATAAATGTTTCGTACTATTTTTAATACATCTACAACAAATTTAATATAACAAATATAGCAAACACTTTATACAATATGTATTCCATTAGATACAAGTTATAATTATGTAACTCCTAAGAAATGTTATAGAAGAAGTTGGCTTAGCTATAAAAAAGCTTAAGAACAACAAGGCCGCAGGCTCTGATGGTCTACCAGCGGAGCTCTTTAAATACGGTGGTGATGTTTTGGTAGGGAGCATGCACCGAATCATCAACCAAGTATGGGTGGAAGAAAACATGCCCGATGACTGGACTATCAGCTCCATATGCCCCATCTTCAAAAAAGGCGATCCTATGTCTTGCAAGAACTATCGAGGCATATCCCTGCTAAATGTCGCATACAAGATCCTATCCAACGTACTGTGTGAACGTCTAAAACCGTTCTGCAACACACTAATCGGCACGTACCAGTGTGGCTTCCGGCCCGGCAGATCGACTATAGACCAAATTTTCACACTGAGGCAAATCTTGGAAAAGACCAACGAATTTCAAGTCGAAACTCACCACCTATTCATCGACTTCAAAGCCGCGTATGATAGCATACATCGTCAGGAGCTCTATATGGCGATGGCCGAATTCGGAATCCCGGCAAAACTGATTCAGCTGTGTCGCGCGACGCTGGAAAACACACGCTGCAACGTGCAGTTTGGAAGCAGCTCTTCGGAACTATTTCAAACATGCACCGGATTTCGGCAAGGAGACGCTCTATCATGCGACTTCTTCAATCTCGTACTGGAGCAGATAGTGCGCAGGGCAGGTGTCAACACGGAAGGCACTATCTTCAACAGGTCCGTCCAGCTGCTTGGCTATGCGGACGATATTGACATCATCGGTCGCTCCCAGCGTGCCGTGATAGAAGCGTTCACGGCGATTGAAGAACAGGCGAAATCCGTTGGACTTGTAGTAAATGAGGACAAGACTAAGTACATGCTATCAACAAACAAACAAGCATCTGTCCACCGCCTAGGACAAAACGTCACTATTGATAGCAATAATTTCGAGGTAGTTAAGGAGTTCACCTACCTCGGAGTAAACGTAAACTCCACGAATGACACCCTAGTGGAGATCCGACGAAGAATTACCCTAGGAAACCGTTGCTACTTCGGTTTGGCAAAACAACTGGGTTCAAAACTCCTAACTCGAAGGACGAAATGTGTGCTCTACAAAACCCTCATCCTGCCAGTTCTGCTTTATGGCGCCGAGTGCTGGACGATAAGCAAGAAGGGAGAGATGCTACTGGGCTCCTTCGAAAGAAAAATACTTCGGCGGATTTTTGGTCCTGTGTGCGAGGAGGGCGAATGGAGGAGAAGATACAACCGCGAACTCTATGAGCTGTACCAAGATGTGGATGTAGTCCAAAAAGCCAAAACACGTCGACTACATTGGCTCGGCCACATCGAGCGAATGGACAATAATGCTCCAGCCAAGAGGGTCTTCGAATCCCAGCCCCCAGGTTCGAGAAGACAAGGAAGACCGAACCTCCGTTTCAAAGACCAAGCCATCGCGGATGCCAGAGCGCTTGGTCTGGACAATTGGAAGCAGCGTGCCCGGGATCGTAGAGGATGGAAGGCTGCAGTGTCTCAGGCAGAGACTCTTCACGGGTCGGGAGCCCGATAAACAAACAAAACAAACAAGAAATGTTATAATTAGAATGTGTATACACAAATTAAATATATTAAAGATGAGGAAAAACGTTCAAGATGTCTCATTTGAATAGAACGCACAATACAACAAATTATTTAATTAACAAATAAATTCAATAAAACTACGTTTCTGTGCATTTTTTATTTACCCATCGGCTACACATATAAAATGGAAACGTCGCTGAAAATGCACCCATATAGGAGTAGCTGCGGTTCAAATGAATTTAAATAAATCAATAATAATTAAAGCAATTAAATATAGTCAGAATATAATTTTAATTATCACTGAGGTTTGTTGGTTTAATTTTAAATTAATCATGTTTGCCATCATTTGATGGTTGAATAGTTTAATTCGATCAGCCCACGAATTTAAATATGTACCTTGTTTTCAACTCCTCAACGCTATTGAAATATTTAAAGTGCATGATATATGTAGGTATTTAAAAACGACAGTCAACAATATGAGAGGTGCTTAGATAAAATTATGCTCATTTCGATTTGTCTTACCACATAAAGTGAAAAGTATAAAGAAAATAATGGAAATGCGTAGGTAGTAGATACATCTATGCTATTTGCACAAAGGTTTCACGTGGCATTTTTAAATAGAGAAAAAATATGTATTGCATGTTCATTCTTTCTTAATGTGTAGGCAACATTTTAAATAAATCCATAGTCCAACAAGGACTATTTTATTGCTCGATTTTTTTTTTTTTTTTGAAAATAGGTTTGATAGCCTATTGATAAAAAATTATAAAAAAAATTTTAACATAAGTCGGCTCTCAGATTGAGGCAACAATCAATAAGCAACTGCAATAGGAAACACGCAAAATTATCGCTCACAATTATTTTACTTCGAATTAAATTAGAGCTCTCACATCAAAGCAACTAAATATCGCTCGAACGAAGAATGTTGCTTATTAGCAGTTGCTAGTTGCTAATTGCTTGTTGCCTCAATCTGAGAGCCGCCTAAAGGAACGAAGTCTTCTAACAAATACGGGTATTCAAAAATGTCAAAGTTTAATTTACAATTAATGTATGTGAAAACTGTTTTCATTGGAAAAGGTGAATTTTCCAATATATTGGTAAACTTTTCTAATTCAGTGGCAATGACCGACTGCGAAATGTGATAAACTTAGGTTTAATCCCCAGGAAAACAAAACAAATTACGACGCAGTTAAAAAACGAAAGGGGCATTAAAGCCCATGTTGCCCCCTGCAATATTTAATATGCGAATGTCGGTGAATGTCAGAGTCATTCTTACTTTTCAAATGGATACCTACTCAAGATCTAAGGACTCGCTTGAGAGCGAACGAACGAATTGATAAAATGCGAACAAACAACTTTTTGAACATTAATAAAAATCCAGGGCATTGAGGATGACAGATCCATCGGCTTGAGCAGGACGGAAAATGGTCCCACGGTAGAGGAAGTCACTTTTGCGATCAAATCGGTAAAAGCTGGCAAATCTGACGGAGTGGATGAAATCCGACCAGAAATGCTCAAGGCCTTAGGTGAACGTGTCATTAAAGTGGCCTGGGAGTGCGGCGAAACACCCAGCGATTGGCAGTTTGGGGTGATTGTGCCCCTATTCAAGAAAGGGGATAAAAGGAATTGCTCCAATTACAGGGGTATATCACTTTTAAGTCTCCCCGGAAAAGTGTTTGCCAAGGTGCTGGAAACGCGTTGCAGAGCTGTGGTCGAGGCACGATTAAGAGATGAGCAGAGCGGCTTTCGTCCCGGCAGAAGCACAACCGACCAGTTATTGACTCTCAGAATGGTACTTGAAAAGGCTTGGGAGTATGCTACACCTGTTTACGCATGCTTCGTAGATTTGGAGAAAGCATATGACCGAGTCCCTCGAGGTAAACTCTGGAGTGTATTACAGGAGTATGGAGTTGACGGTTCTCTCTTGAGAGCAATTCAATTTCTTTACAAAAACTGTAAAAGGTGAGTGTTGAAGCTAAGATGAAGGTTAACGTGAACAAATCTGAAGTGATGGTCGTCTCCGGAACGCCTGTTCAATGCACTCTACATGTTACTGGAGTCCCATTGAAACAGGTGGATTAGTTTAAGTATCTCTTCCCACGACGTGCTATGGAATCCTTACCGTCAGGGAGACGTCGGTCGTCTAGGTAGACCAAGAATGAGATGGTTAGGTAAAGCAAAAATGTTTCAAGTCAAGAATAAATTCAAGAAATGAATAAAAGTTTGTGGAGTAATCATTTTTTTTATTCATTTCTTGAATTTATTCCTGATTTGAAACATTTTTGGTTAACTACGCCAGGCCACGAGCAAATAATCCTATACGATTACATCTTTGACCAAAGATTCGTATTAGGTTATGGTTCACAGTCACTTTGTGATTGCGATTCCATATTTAATCTCGGTAAACATCGAGTAAATAGTGCGTCTAGGCAGATGAGGTGGTTCGTCTACTGATGAGCCCACCCACCACATCATCGGGGCGAAAAGCATTTGGGGTTGAGGCCACTTAAATGTTTAACAATGGTTAGATCAAGTCCATAATCTCTCCTATACCCGTATGGGATGGGGATTGCCCTTGATGTTTTAGAGTCGATGGCGGAGAGTCTATGGCGGAGAGTCGAGAGCTATGGAGGGTCCATTTGAGCAACCTATACCCGCGACCCAATTAATGGACATGTCGACCATTGAAAATGAAGGATTTCAATTAAAAACTTAAAGGGAGAGTGGATTTTTTTTTATTTGCGCCGTCATTAACATTTTTATTCCTCAGCTTCACATCTCAGGAAAATAGGCAGTTCGCCTTCCTCGGAAGAAGATTGTGTTCGCCGGTGAGTTCATTTGAGAATCCCAAGCGATACCAATGCTATATCACAATCGTGATATTATCTATTGTGGCCGTCAAAATATTTAAGTTGATGATTATTGGAAAGGTCCATTGTCAATAGGCAATATTTAGATAGGTACTAGATAATACAAAAGGAAATATAAAAAAGCAAAAAAACCCGACAACATTTATGTATGTGAAGGGTTATAAAATTTCTTTTTAAAAATGCAATAATAGGGTAAAGTACCCAGTTCATAACTTTTCTCCGTTGCATCAATTTTAATGATGTTTATTTAAAATATAACTGTAAATAATTTGCTGTAAGAAAGTTATAACAACAGATATGTAAGGAATTCCATAAAATAAGTAAAACAGGAAATTGTAATACCTTACCAGGTTTTTAGTTACAGACACCATTTTTTCAGTAGTCGAAACTCTAAAATATTAGTAATGGACACCCACTTTTCTTAACAGGCCAGGGGTAAATTTTGGGCAAATAAAATATAATAAAAAAAAACATTCTCAGCTCAAATAAATAAACTAAGTTTTTTTTTAAGTTAGCGGACCTGGCAAACGTTGATTATCCTGCTCGTACATTTTCATTGTCCTTCAATTGATCTGCAGCCGTTCTATTTAACCGATGTGTCCGGACTGATTTTAAAATTTTATTTTTGTTGAGTGTTTAATATGTAAAATTTTGTGGGACCGGATCGCAGCGCCGCCTCCCGGGCCCAATTGTGAATCCAAACCATTCTTGGACCCACTCAAACACACAAAATTTCATCAAAATCGGTCCATACCGGACGCAGAAAATGTGATCAAAACACTTTTCTTGGCGCATTTTCATGATTTTAGGTAATCCGGTGAAGAATTTGCTGTTCTTCATCAGTGGTCAGTACAGTTTCCGGTCCAAAAGTTCGCTTTTGTACCTACTTGCGGACCAGTTTGATAAGGGGTTACGAGGAACGTTAAATTTAGCCGCAGACCTTTTTTTGGCATTCTAAAATAAAATTTTAACATTTTCAAATCAAAGCCCGAGAAATCCTTAGAGATTTAAAACTAACAGCTAAAAGGTATGTAAATACAAAGATAATATTGGTGGTGTCCATAACTAATATCCTTAAAAATGTCCATTTGCGCCAGTAATAGACAATGTGTCGGTCACTAGATTTATTGAACATTTCATTTCAGTTACGGACACGCCACGTAAATGTAAATTGTTTTATTATTTTAATAATAACTGACTAATGAATAGATCGACTACTTAATTATTTTAAATAAAATTAACTTTCACAGTGTTACTATACACGGTTATATTTTTAAAATAATGATCTGTACTTACGTGTTTCTTAAGGAAATCTCAAGTTTTCTGTTATTCTTAAAGGTTTCAAACCAAAGTCTATTATCGCAACATTTCCCAACGTTGTTCAAGCATTGTGTAAAATAACGACTTTATACTTTAGTTTTTATATTTGTTTGTTTGAGAAATATGCCTTGTTCAATTTCCAAATTCATTTGTTGAGAAATCAATAAAAAAGAAAGAAGCTGATCAAAAATAAGGATATTTTTTTGTATATGTTAAAATGGGTTATCGAACATGGTCCTTCGAGCCGGATGGAACTAGCTGATCTATGGATGATGCAGACTGCACTTTCGATAAGAAAACTTTCATAAGCTGTTGCTTTTTTTTTACGTCCATGCAATTTTTAGCAAAAAGATTTGGGGCCGAAATAAGCGTTCGCACGTCGAAAATGAACGAAAGCAATTGAATGATGACGCAGTTTTTGATCGATCAAATACGAATTTGATGATATCACGCAGATGGAAATGGGTCCGAATCCGAATGCAGTAAACGTTAAAAAAGCAGGTATGTATACTTGAGTATAAATGCCGAATGGCGTATGGCCATAACCAGTTAGCAGAAAAGCTTATGGGTCACATAATGCGTGGGCATAACCTGTTATGTAGAAAGGCTATGAGTCACATAATGCGTGGCTATAACCAGTTTCGCAGAAGGGCTTATGGGCCACAAATGCGTGGTCATAACAAGAGTAGAGTCACACGAATTTAAAGCTGTAAAAGCAGGTACGCAAGTACAAAGTAGAAAGCGTCATGGGCTACAAATGTGTGGTCATGACATGACGAGTGCAGTCTTTTTTAACAGAAGGATAAAAGAAGAGTGCAAATGCAAAAGCAAAACAACGAAGCAGTAGCAGAAGTCAATCTACTACAGACTTAGAGCTCGAATTCATGGCGCAGTCGTACACTGGACGATAGGCTCCATCGTATGAATCTGCATAGAATGATCAGATTCGAGTGCACATGCCAGAAAGCAGTTGGTTGACTATCAGTTCCTGCATCAGATCGAGGAGTTGTTAGACACGGAAGGGGGAGTGAATGGGAAATGCGGCGCCGTGTTAACAAGCTACCCACACTTACTGAGATGTTCCCGGTTTTGAAGCAGCGTGCAAACTGTTTGGCTACAGTTTGGCGATCGTTATCAGCACTACACTACAACCCAGGCGGCAGAAATCAATTCACGACATGGTTCGCCCCTTTGAATAAATTTGATGATGCAGACTCATCAAGGGGGGAATGTGTAAAATAACGACTTTATACTTTAGTTTTTATATTTGTTTGTTTGAGAAATATGCCTTGTTCAATTTTGAAATTCATTCGTTGAGAAATCAATAAAAAAGAAAGAAGCTAATCAAAAACAAGGATATTTTTTTGTATATGCTAAAATGGGTTATCGAACAAGCATAAAGCAACTCATTTCGTTCAGTGGAGGTATGATTCTGACTTTCTGTCAAGATTTCGAGCGGGAAACAGCTGTCAGTGTCAAAATAACCTATAATTTAAAAAAAAAACACTAAATGGTCCACCTCCAGCATGTATTATGAAGATTTGAAATTACTCTCAAATCTCACACAAGCGCAGTATGAAGTGCCCCAATATCTAAAAACCATGTCCATATAATGTGACTCTTCTTTTATTTTTTGTGCTATAAAAATATAGACCAAAAGCTCTATTAGCGCACATTTTGGGATGCGACATAATGTACCTACCTACAAAATGGGTAATATCCCACGATCTGGGGCTCACTGTGGTTGCACATTAAACCTAATAAGATCCTTACATATCGGATAATTGACGCCTTACACAGTCCTAACCTAATATTTTCTTCCTAGCCGTGATTGTGGGACTTTTTGTTTTACCCAAGAGTAGATAAGGCACATTTGTCATCCACTATCTGTAGCCATTCCAAATGTTGACTGTCCCAAAACAAATGCGTTTATATTTACACAAGTACGTAATCAAGTTCGCTTAGAAACATAGATTAATCCATCCATCCTCACTTTAAGTATAGACATCAGTTCTCATTTTGATCCCCGAGCTTAAATCGCTAACGTTGCCGTCTCTTAAAATAAATTACTTCAATATAGTTCAGTGACTCCTTTCATAATGAAATAAGACAAATCTATTTAACTGTCATTATTTTTAACTACAGGAATTATCTAGCTGCAAATGGCTGCGCAAAATAATTTCCACAATCACAAAGCCACCCTCCTAAAGAAGAACGAAAAATGACGGACACTTTATCGCAACCACTGCCACTATACACAGGGCATGGTGGTGGTTCAATAAGCTTCAACAAAAGTGGTCACAGAATTGAAAAATTAAAAACATTAAAATAAATAACCACAAAGTTGTGATATTAATACCAGCGCTGCTAGCCAGCCCAGCACCAGGACCAGAACACAGTGCGGTGGGAGAGCCACTTGAAAGAGCCATTGCATTACAACGAGGCAGGACAATAGAGCATTTTTACGCAGAAGGATACACAATGGTGGAAATTTTCTTTACGCGAATGACGATAAGCAATAAAAAGGGTCATTTTTTGCTGTTGTTGTTGGTGTTGCCCCACAATGTTCATTTAATTTTCTTTTTTAATTTGACTAAAACGTCCGGCCGGGGGGTCGAAGTGGCACCCCCCTTTTGATTGTTCTCGAACAGTGAGTACTTGAGTAGTATGCGTTTTGCCTGGTGTTGTGATGTAGACAAATGTTGCGCGGACGTGTGCTTAGAAGGCGGAAAAACACGAAGCACGCTACTGAGCGTCACATGGATCCATTGCTGGGGAAAAAATAAAAGAAATCAAAAGAAGTTTTTCGCTTCGAAAACGAAGAGAATAGGACTGCTCGCTGACACAGTAAAGCGTGGAGTGGAGGCAAAATGTACAAGTAGTAGAACTGTAGAACAATGCAAAGGAGAGGAAACAATTTTTAATTTAACTTTTCCGTGAATAACAGCATTATCCATAAACACTTCTAGACAGTCGGTGGGTGGGTGTCTAGAATAGAAGGACGTCCCTCTTATCCTATTACAACAACATAATAGGTTTTCTGCTTTGTTAAAAATTAAAAATGAGAGCGCGAGTCGCAAGGAATTTGATTGGTAGGTATGTCATCGCCCAAAAAATTGCATCGGATTTCTTGGCTTTACAGAAGCAAAGAAAAACTTGAAGAGTTTTCTTTTAATAATAACAAAATGTTGAAGATCAGGGAGGTGTAGTTACACGCGCAACGGACCTTCTGTATTAATCAGGAGCTTCAAGGTCAAGGGACACTTTACAAATTAGTAGGCTTGAACAAAAATACTAAATGCAGGTTGGAAAAACATTGAGTTTAGAAAATGTCAACAACGATCTGTATATAGATAGAGCCACCATCTTTAGGTACCAAGACCGGCTCTCGGAAAAGCCTATAACATAACCAAGCTCAACAGAGTAAAAAGAACGGCATGCATAGGCACCACAGGCGCCCTGAGGTCAACACCGTCAGACGCCCTCACAGTGCTTATACATATGCATCTCTTACCCTTAAACCTTCATATCACAAACATCGTAATACATAGCGCGATCAGACTGAGAGAGAGTCAGGGTGCTGGTATGCGAGACCATGCGGACATAGCAATATTCTGCTTTCTTTATCAAGAGAGCTAGTACCACCCTTAACGGACTACATTGCCCCCAGAATATTTTTTAAAAAACACTTCGAAGTAAATTCCAAATTCCAATAGGAGCAGTCAAAGGAAAAATGTCCACAGAATTCCTATCAAAAGCCAATCTCAGAATGAGGAGGCTAACAAACTGTACCATATCCAGAAGGATGTGGCCAAATTAAAGCAGGGAAAAAACGACACACCTCCTGCGTAGAACACACTGTTTTTCAACTGTTTAGCTCAAAACTGAGCAAATAGTATTACTATGGATTTAAGCATTACCTGAAAGTAACATTTTTATCATAATCGAAAATGGCGTTTTTGAGATATGAGCAGTTTTTTAAAGTACTAATATTAGGGATTTGGGTGAATATCAAAGGACGCAGTCTTTTTAGAGAAAAACTGAGTTTACTATCAAGTTAAGAATGATAATAGTACCTAAAAAATATTTTTTTTTTAAATCATTTTTACCGTTTTCGAGAAAAAGCCAATTTTCAAAACTGCCGTTGCTGAACTTATTAGCGAAAAACTGGGTATACAGTCATGTTAAGCATGCCTGCATTAACTCAACGATCAATTTTGGTTCAAATCGTTAGAGCCGTTTTCGAATTTCGTCATATTTCTTAAAATTTTTATATGGGAGGTACCATTAATATTAGGGCTAGCTTAAAAAAAAAAACGTCCCTAGCGGTATGCCCACAAACTCTATAAATACGAAGTTTGAAGCAAATCCGTCCAAGCGTTTAGATTCCCTAGGGGTGGGACAGACAGATATACGGACGGACAGAATTGCGAGACCCACTTTTTTGAGTTCCCCTATCATCGTAATATCAGAATTGATCAAAATCTCGAGCTCGAAATTTTGTACGAAAACAATATCTTTCTCTTACTACTTCAATGGTCGGGATTTGGGTTGTCATTTTTGAGAAATATTCATAAAACGGCTATATTTGAGTTTTCTGAGAAAAAATAAGTACGTGATCATGATTAGAATGCTTATGTTGTCTTAAATATGTATTTTGATCAAAATCGTTAGAGCGGTTTTTTTGTAAAATTTTGCTGACAAATGTTGCAAATTTGGATTCGAAAAGCACTGTTACTAAACTGTTTAGCTGAAAACTGAGTACGTTGTATTCTTAAGGATATAATCATTACCTAGCAGTTACATTTTCATCCAATTCGAAAGTTGCGTTTTTGAGATATGAGCAGTTTTTTAAAGTACTATTATTAGGGATTTGGGTGGATATCAAAGGACGCAGTCCTTTCAGAGAAAAACTGAATTTGCTATCAAGTTAAGAATGACGACAGTAAGTATCTTAAAAATAAGTTTTTGTTAAAATCGTTTGTACCGAGAAAAGCCAATTTTCAAAACTGCCATTGCTAGACTTTTAAGCTGGGTATGCAGTCATGTTAAGCATGCCTATGCCTACATTAACTCAACTACTAATTTTGGTTCAAATCGTTACCGTTTTTGAAAAAATCTAAATTGTTTAATATTTCGTAAAATTTTAATATGTGAAGTACCGTTTATATTAGGGCAGGAATAAAAAAAAACTAATCCTAGCGGGAAGCCCACAAACTCTAAATACGAAGTTTGAAACAAATCCGTCGAGATAGTATATACCATAAAGTTAAAAAACTGATTAAGGCAAAGTTCCATAAGAGCAAGGCTGCAGTTACATCGAATAATTAGGTGCGGCATGGGCATGGGTATCCGGAACGATAATAAATGAATCGAGGTCAGGTTGTAGATCATTTTATGAAACTTTCAGTTAGCGGAAATGTGATCAATTATAGGAGTAATCTCGAAATGATTCGCCTTAAAATAAAAAATCGTGTACTGTGTACATATTCAGAAGCAGGACGTTGTATATTATTATTCAGACAGACATTGATACTGCATAGTAGCTTTCCAAGATT
The DNA here is from genome assembly GCA_949372485.1 of Cheilosia soror. Classification (NCBI taxonomy): domain Eukaryota; kingdom Metazoa; phylum Arthropoda; class Insecta; order Diptera; family Syrphidae; genus Cheilosia; species Cheilosia soror. The sequence continues at coordinate 39,801,815 of OX443563.1, forward strand.
TCCACCTTCAAAACATTCGAATATCATCATCTACATTTATCACAATAAGCTTATGAGCCAGATTGTTCCATTAATGATTTTCAGAAAATACATATAAACTTTTTAAGAACGATATCCAATTCAAAGCGATCCGCCAAAAAATAACTCCAATTGAGAGTTATACAACATATCCTAATATATATATTAATATTAACAATAATTAGATTGCAACACAAAGATACATACCCAATTGGCGAGAAGTCATATAAAAAACTTAATCATATTCTTACCGTTTTCGAATCTCTTTCGTGTTCTGTCCAATTCACTTCTAGATACATATGTATAATAATTTTGTATTGTTGATATGACTATGGGAAAATTATCCTGGATTCTCCGCTATTGTGTGCAATGTAATTTCAGTTGGGAAATTATTTTTTAAAATGTTTTCCTTCGTGACTTTTAAACTCAGAATACAGAAAATTATGTATTTTTATTTTAATACAGCTCTGACATTAGTTGCGCAGGTAAAGTATTTGATAGTACATATATTCAATTCAAGAAACATTTGTTTTGGACAGCAGTACTTTGCTTCTCTAATGCTAGAATTTTAATATGTACTTTAAGGGCCGGTTTGTTCATCTTTGGTTAAGGACTCAGTTACAGCTATCAGTAAAATGCATCCGTAAAATAAAAACACGAAACAGAACAAAACTGAAACATTTAACCATAGCATATCATAGGAATTCAGTGGAATACATCGTGAAACTGGCTGAGAAGTTGAACAGAAAAAGTTTTTCGTACGGAAAAATAAAGAAATTCTTTATCTAGAATTTAAAGATCAATTGCTTAATTTGTTTTGACGAATTAGTTTTATAATTCAAAAGCAAAATTTTAAGACCAGGATTGAGTTCAACGATTAAGTTTAAGTGCTCCAAAAAAGTGAAACAATTTTTTTACGGATGCACTTTACTGATAGCTATAACAGACGCCTAACTATAATCAACGGTTATTGCAGCTGAAAACAATAGAATCTGTTCGTCCATTCCATGCCACTTTACTATTTAACTCTTTTCATTACCCATAGCACTAAGGAGAACCACATATTCTCCAGTCCCAATTTATCAAATTGAGGAAAAAGAAAGTCACTGAGAAAGGCTCTGTAGCGCTTGCCGTCCACAGAAGTGTTAGCCCCGCGTTGTTTTCGAAAAAAAAAAATGAGGCCCGATGACGCCGCCAGCGTGAACAGCACATCATGCCAGCAACTTTGAGCTGGTGTAATATCTCTTCGTGGATTATTGGCGAATTTTCCGTGCCCCAGAAGCGATAATTTTGCTTATTGACATCGAAATGGGGTTCGCTTATGATGATTTTCAGGATGGTTACGCACTTGACGGTCAACAGCTGATGCACTGTCTCCACTCTTTTTAAGGGAACATCTCACAATCTGTCAGCAAAATTATCTGTAAGGACCGCCTATTGATGAACAATCGAATTCTGCCTTGCCGGAGCATTAGGATGCACGTCGACCTAAAAAATCTGTTGTGCTTGGCGTCAGTTATCTGTTTAGGTTAGTAGCGCTTCTTCTTCCCTAATGTAGCTGATATTCATTCCCTCTACTGAATTTCCTTAGTTCTTCGGTACTTATTATTTCCCTGAAAAATGATTTCCTTCTTATACCGTAAAGGGCCGGGCTGTTTCGTCTTCTTCTAGACATAGTCTGCACTCCGGTGGGTCGACTAAATGCATTTTATTTAGGTGATGTCGCAGAACGTGGTTTTTGATATCTTGCCTACGAAGATTTAGTATCTTATTGGCATCTGCTTTGAAGGGCTGAATAGCTCTTTTTGCCTGTCTTAGGCCTGGGATGTTCTCCCAATATGTTTCACATTTGTTTTTTTTCCAGCTTTTAATAGCCATATTTATAGCTGATTTGGAGATTGCACAGAAGGGTTCATGTCCAATGAAAGGGGTTTTCGAGCCTTTTCTGGCTCGTCATCAGCTTTTCGTTACCTTCAATCCCCTTATGTCTGGGGACCCACCATAATCTGGTTTTGTTTCTGGAACTACGTTTTTGGAGGGAAACGAAGAAGTGTAGTACTGATTTGGAGTCAATAATGTGTGAGCTAAGGCCTTTTATAGAGCTGCTTGACTTTCTGTGAATATTATGGATGTTAGCGCCTTTAATACCTGAATTGTATATAAGGTTTGCGTAGTCTTTAATGGTATGGAGCTCTGCTTGAAATACACTGGGGCTTTTTCCCATTTGGTCCATGGATACCACTTTAGGCCGATTTCGGCAATTTGGTGGGTTATTCTTATTGCTAACCCATGCTTCTCTGGTTGTGATCTCCGTGGAAAATCTTTTGTTGAAGCATAGTGTCTTTGGTAAGCGGTCTGTAACCGCACATATCATGTCAAGTTCTGGAAGTTCGGAAAATTTAACTAATTTCGCTAATATTTAACTCTTCCGCTTGTGTCAAACTTGCTGAGCTGTGAATTGCCACTTTTTTACATAGATGTGGATGGGCGTTAGTCCTATTAAGGCTTCTATAGCCGCAGTGGGACAGGTACGCATGGCTCCGGAAATGCCTAAACATGCAAACCGTTGTATGTACCTTGTTTATTTTATTTATGGTTGTTTTTTGGGTGGCTCTGTTCCACCATACTATTGAGGCGTATGTTATATTGTGCCTGACCATGATCGTGTAGATCCAATGTGTGATCTTTGGAAATCCTCCAGGTTCTACCATACATGCTACGGCAAGCCCAGAAAGCTTTGGTTGCTAAATAATCGATATAGGCGTGTAGTCTGGTCGATACTCTAGGGTCCTTTGCGACAGCCACCTTGTAAAGGGTGGGCCATCTAGTGTTTTCTTTTTAAATCATAGGTTATTTTGACACCGGCAGCTGTTTCACGCTCGAAATCTTGACAGAAAGTCAGTCATTGGATCATTTTGCTTAGAAAATGAGGCTGGGGAAAACGTTTCGGTCAAAGGTGGGCATTACAGAGCCATGTTAAGCGACTTTATTCTTACTGAAATTGAAGACATGGATTTGGACGACCTCTGGTTCATGTAGGAGAGCGCGCCATACCACACAGCCCATGCCACAATCGATTTTTTGCTCACCAAATTCCAAAGTCGTGTTATCAGCCGTCTTAGCGATATCAATTGGCCGAATCGGAGCTGCGATTTGAACCCTTTGTTTTTTTTTTTTTTTGTGGGGAACCGTGAAGGGCCGATGTTGTGCCAACAATCCGGAAACGATTCAAGCACTTCAGGCCAATATTATCCAAGCAATCCGTAAGCTACAGCCCGAAAGCATCAACAAGGTCTTGGGAAATTGGCGTGACAGAAAGCGCTACTGCGAGCCGAGGCAGCCTCTTGAATGACGTCGTGTTTCATAATTAATGGGAATGTTTTCTCTTACTAATAAAGCCATAATACACGGACAACATTTAATATTGTTCATTTCATTGCATTTTTAAAAAGAAACTTGTATTTGGCCCACCCTGTATACATATCAATATAAAAGAGATGTGAATATAAATGTTTTACAAAATGCTATTAATTTGTTTTATATATGTTTTTTATTTAATGTATGTAATTAAATCTCATTATGATTATTGTTTTCAAATAAGAGAAACTCACAGATATTTACGACGGTACAATAGCATCAGATCAGAATCCTTCATGACATCCAGTTAAACTTTTGTATCTCAAATATTACAAAATTGATGTCCTTGCCGCGACAAAGACAACATTTTCTTTGTTGGCATTTCCCTTGCCTTAAAGGCAAACGTAGGTATCTACATCTCAACAAATTATTGACCCCTTAACCCACAACTGCCAGCAAAAGAATTCACATGGCATTATGGCAAATCATAAAATAACAACAATACAATTCGATGGAAGAAAATCAATTTACGGTTAGCAATTATGGCTCTAGGCCGAATCGATAAACTTAATTTAAAAAAGGTCCCATTATTTCCCCCGCTATGGCTGAATGGGTTGCTCTGAAATTAGAAAAGCAAAAGGATTCAGGTCCTGCGGAGAAAAACCGTTAATAAATCGGCCAAGATTAACTTGGCTCTGTATTAGAGTACTTCTCAGCGGGGTGTACTCAGACTCACCTTCCATCCTTTCTGTAAGACATTTTTCAATTTAATGAATTTATTGCTTTTGAGTTTCATTTTAAATTAAATTAGACTTTTCTTTGTTGCGCGCTATATCCAGTAAATGAAGTAATCAATGTATCTGTGTCGAGGTCTATTGGTATAGCGAAAGAGCCAACGATTATAATGTAAAGAAACTCATACAATCGCAACAATAAGGTTGAATTAATTAAGATAGTATATGAATATAGATGAGCGTGGTAATTAATTTGATTAGAGACCAAGGGAGTTCCGTTAGTATTGCTTTCGATTGAAAGTGGGAGGAGGGCTGTAAATACGAAAGGACATTATTATACTGTACAAAGAAATTATTTGGTAATTAGGAATTGAGAGGAGCGAATTGTGTGTTCAACTTGAATTGCACAGCTTCGGACCACGTAATTTGAATGCGGTAAGCTCTTTCTCAATTTTATGGCTTCCTCAAATCAGATAATGACTTAACGACTTAACGACTCCTGGGCTTAATGCTCAGATTTCATTTTCTTTTGTTACAGTAATCAAAATACAAGTATAGCTACATTCAACATCTTAATTGAGGGATATTTTTTTTTAGTATTCAACTTGTGAGATTAAGTCGGTATATAACTACGAAAAATGTAACTGTCAATATTTTTATACCCTCCACAGGAAGGTATATTAACTTTGTCATTACATTTGTAACGCCAAGAAGGAGTCACCGGAGACCCTATAAAGTATATATATTCTGAATCAGGATCACATTCTGAATCGATTTAGCCATGTCCGTCTGTCTGTCTGTCCGTCTGTCTGTTGAAAACACGATAGCGTCCAAACGAATCGACCTAGGCGAATAAAATTTTGTCAGAGGACTTATTTTTACCGTCGTCAGGTTGGTATTGAAAATGGGCTATGTCGGTCAAGTAGTTCTGGTAACTCCCATACAAAACCACCATGAGACCAATGTGTTTCTCTGTCTGCTGAAATCACGATAGTGTCCAAACGAATCGACGTAGGCGAATGCAATTTTGTGAGAGGATTTGTTTTTATCGTCGTCAGGTTGGTATTGAAAATGGGCTATGTCGGTCAAGTAGTTCTGGTAACTCCCATACAAAACCACTATTAGACCCATGTGTCTCTCTGTATGTTGAAATCACGATAGCGTCCGAACGAATCGACTTAGGCAACTGAAATTTTTTAAAATGTCTTATATTTATAACCTTCAGGTTTGTATTAAAAATGGTCCATGTCGGTCAAGTAGTTCTGTTACCTCCAATACAAAGCCAATATTTGACGCATATATCTCTCTGTTTGTTAAAAGCACGATAGCGTCCAAACGAATCGACTAAGGTGAATGAAATTTTGTGAGAGGGCTTGTTTTTATAGTTGTCAAGTTGATATTAAAAATAGTCTATGTCGGTCAAGTAGTTCTCGTACCTCCCATACAAAACCAATATTAGACACATGCGTGTACATGTGTACATACAGTGGAGGGTATCAAAGCATCGGCCAGGCCGATGATAACACTTTTACTTGTTTTCATTAGCTTTGTAATTGGATGCATTATCATCATATATGGACATCCTTTATTCAGGAAATCCATATGATCATATCATCACGATGGCTATAACAGCTTTGTTGGATTTAAGTTTACAGATTAGGTCAGTTTAGACGAAGAGTTGTCAAGAGAAGCGTCAAAAGCACAAACCACAGAGAACTAGACCGCCGACTTTCCGTGCACCTACCCGATTCTCCCCGGAATAAATTTCCCTGTCTGTGAATACGTGTGATATCCATGATTCAATTACTATAGATTACGCATTGCGCATATGTTCTCCATTTTGAACGTGACGTAATTTGGGCGTAGAATTTGTGTAGTTTGTTCGGTTTGGGTTGATTTTAATAGTCGATTGCTTCAATTGCTCTAAATAATATTAAAAAAATAATTAAATATAAACATTAATTGAAAATGGTTGTTTGTGCTGTGTGAGTAAGTGTGATACCAGTACAGAAAAAAAACCATTGGACACCAGCTTTTATAGCCTTTCAAAGCAAAAAACTGTGCTGTACTAAACCCAAAACTGCATTCATTCTCGAACTCCCATTAAACCCAAAAACTGCAAGAGTTTTGAGTTTGTAATCTGCATACAAAATGAAGAAAATATCATGTTGTTTCGATTCCATAATAAGGCTGATACACTTCTTGAATCATAACAAAACTTAAACAAAATATTTATCGCATGATTACGAATAAAACAAATTAAGCATTTTCTGCAAATCCATTCATAATTAACACAAAACAAATGAAAACAAAACTTCACTTCCTAATACTATCACCATTATCTCTACCTGTCAAAATGCATTCTGCGCGCAAATGACGTAGGTGCGCAGAACGAAAGAAACCGAACATCACCATTGCGCTATCTGTAGTATTTGTATCATGTGTGATATCGATATGTCAAAATCAATTCACCCGCGAACAAAAAATATTAGTGAATGAAAAAAATATCGCTGGCGATTTATTTTACGTTCCAGCAAATTTGTTAAAATTGCTACCAACTATGGGATAACTTTTGGAATTGTTGTTTAGTTTAACACGAGAACCTTATCTTACAATTACCTTGTGGCATCACCATAAATTATTATACTGCTGTATCTGTCTTCGAATAAACGCTCGCGTCTTTTTTCTTTTCAGCGAGTTGGATGTGTTTTATCCTTGTCTCCGAAAAACTTTAAATTTTTCAGCATTTATTCATCAATAAGCCTGTTTTATTACACATCAATAAAGTGTCAAGCAGTGTGTGGTTGTTGTAATTGCGTGTTAAAATTTCTACTTCTCTTTACTTCACTGAGATAGATGTTCAATAAAACAGGCCTAATAACAAAATCAAATTAACAAATAAAGGATAACCACGTGAATAAATCAAAGTGAAAAATAAATCACAAAAAGAGTTTCATTTTGACATTTTGTTTTGACATTGCTGTCAATTCCTGAAGCTCTTCATTCCAAAGATCCAGGAGCAAGTTTTTTCCGGACGATTTTTTTTTTGCAATCATGAAAATATATAATAGATCACGAAAATAATGATATGATTTTAGCTAAATCACGTTGATGGGAACATATGGTATAGGTAAGTGAAAAGAATATTAGGCGCGTTTTTTTTTGCAATCCTATATGGGCTTCGCAAGTTTTCCATACAAATCGTTAGCCCGGATAATCATCGGGGCTTATGACTTAGCCCAGATAAAAACTGTGCTGCCAATCTACGAGTGCTTTAAATGTTATCGAAAGTGCTATCGATTATGTCATAAATGACATCTGACAACCAAAATTAAATGAAAAAAAAAAAAAAACCCAAACGTAAACAATTCAAAATAAAATAATGGAGAAAAAAGAAAAACGCAAAATTTGGACTCGGGAGGAGATACTGGGGCTGGGGAAATGAATTTTATTTGATTTTGCAGGGCCTTTGGCAGACTGAATGGTTTCGCAGCGATTCTCATGTCTGTTGGCTCAAAGAAGACCGGCCTGCGGTGCTTTTGAGCGATGTGTAGAACAGTTTCCATGGATTTAAGTGGAAGATTTGCGTCCATAACGAGGAGCCAGCGCTAACGCGTCCTGGTAGTGTGCAATGAGATCCGGACTGATGGATCGATTAACTTCCATGTTTCCAAGAACCAGCTGGCAGTCTCCGCGTCGAAGATTACCGAGCAGAGGGATGTCGACTGTCGGGGGTCTCGGTATATCCGTTGTAGATCGGAGAAAGTCGCACCTCCTGCCGGATGACTACGAGGAACCTGCCAAACGTTCTATTCGATTAAGTAACAAAACTAGTCAACGTCTCTGGAGCTGGTGATAGCTTCTCTAGTGGATTCATTGCAAGCATGTTGAAGGGCAAATCTGAAGAAGAATGCATTGCTCTAGGGCTATTTGGTGCCAACAAGGCTCTGCAGACAGACGGTGCCGTTCCGAGGGAGTACTTTGACAAGGAGCCTTCACTAGACACCCCCAAATGGGAAGAACTATAGATTAAAATTGGTGTAAATTGCTTTATTTAGACGTAAACAAAAAGTTTTAATTTTCTAAAAAAAGAAAACCTGATGGCTTTTGCTTCTCCATCTTAGTACTGCCACCTGGAAAGCAAACTCGTAATAGTAAATTGCGAGATCAAGAAGATGTATGTACACTTACAGTTTAACGACCTTATCCTTTCCTCCGGAAACAACTCTAGCCCCATCTGGTGCCTAGTCGACGCCAAAAACTTCGTCAGCGTGACCGGGAAGCTCTTGCGCCATTTTCTTGGTCTGCACACTCCAAACTAATAAGAAAAAACAGTAATTAGTTTGAATAATTTGCCCGACCAGTAACAATTTACCTTTAAGCGTTGAGTCTTTGCTTCCGCTCACAATAAGCCGTGAATCAGAAGACCAGACTAAAGTGTACACCGCCTGAACATGTCCACGGAATGTTGTAATGAATGTTCCATTGGGCGCGCCACAGACGCACTGATTTGTCGAACGATGCCGAAGCAATAAATTTTACATCTGGGGAGTACTTGACGTCGTTGACGACATTCTGATGGCCAGTCATGCGTTCGATACACTTGCTCTGATTTGATTTCCAGAGGTGGAGCGTGAAGGCATCTGAGCACGAGACAAATGACTTGACGCCATCGGGACAGATTTTGTCGTAGCGCTGTTGAGCTATATCCTTTAATTCTTTCTCTAAAACGGGAAATGGTTCAGCGCATGTTTGCAAGGATAAGGAGTGGAAAATTACTTGGAATTTCTGCATACGTCTTTTTCTTGTCCATGACTGGATGAAATGGGCCCGTGCGGAGAACATAGTCTGTATTTAACGTAATGTAATTTACCCAGTGAGCATGCCCGGTAAAGGTTCTGCAAAGAACACCATCTGCGGCACGCCACATTTTTACAGTACGATCCTTTGACGAAGAGTATATCAACCAGCAACCACCCCATCGCACTGAGCTTACCGACATTCCGTGTCCTATAAAAGGAAAAATGTTGGTTTATTTCACATGTCACAATAAAAATAAAGACAACTTACCAGCTACAGCTAAAAGACAATGCCCAAGAACAGTATCCCAAATCCTAACATCTCCATCCGAACCAGCGCTGGCCAGCTTACGACAATTGGGATTCTGATGGTATGGCTCCCAACACAAGCCGTTTATCCATTTCTTGTGCCCAGTAAGGGGTTTTCCCAGCTGTTTGCCACTTTCTGGATCCCAAATGAGAATAGTTCCAGCTTTGCACGCACTTGCCAATTTTTTACCAGCAGGCGACCATGAAACACACAAGACCCATTGCTTGTGACCAGAACATGTGAAATGTGGTGTCTCTGTACTTAGATCCCACAATCGCACCGTTGTGTCACCAGAACCAGTAGCCAAATGCTGACCGTCTGGACTAAAACTGATCGAAACTACTGCTTCTGCATGCCCGGGCATAGAACTCGTACATCTAGTAACCGGGCGCACCTTAAACACTGCTTGTGGTTGGTAAACTATGTCGATGACATTTTCTGTGTCGATTGTTCCACACAAGTTCCAGAGTATTGACTGGATATCCGACTTGTTAGGTATATTGCAATTTGTGTAGTTCTTCTCAAAACTCCTGAGGCTGCACAATTCATTCACTGATACACTTCACTTTCAAAATATTTTAATGTGCCTACCCGTGTGTTCTCGCTATTTATCATTTTATTAGCACAAATTAAACAAACAATGAAAAATAAAATCTAAATTTTCCGTACGGCAAATTTGTCAAGACAGAAAAAAAAAAACAGCTGAAATGTCAATTGTCAATTAGGATAGTGCTGCCAAGTCACAGTACAATCGAACAGTTATCGAAAATTATCCAAGCCTATATAGGATTGCAAAAAAAAACGCGCCTATTATCACATGTTTTGACAGTCCATTCACATGAACACTTTTATTTGTCGCAACAGTTCGCCAAGTTCAAACATCCATTTCTACTACTTAACAATCTTTGATTTAAGTTTACATAAGTTCGAACGAATTTTGTATTTGATAGTTTGTGGAGCGGGTTTTAATGTCGTGAATTTTGAATAAACTTGTGAAAATTCGCACCAAGGGTTTTTTCCTTCGAGGCAAACATTTTTAGTTCGAAATTTCGTTGATTAAACTCTTTTCAAACTTGTTTTCCCTTATTTTGATGCATTAATATATTATTCTATGTAGGTACTCTTGCAATAGTAAAATGAGCAATTTTTTGTTATATAAATGCATCAAAAGTGGTTTGTTCGCATATTATTTTCAATTCGTTTGTTCATTCTCATGCGAATATTCCTTTACATCGTCAATTTTAATTGATATCAACAGTTTCAACAATTTAATATTTCCTAAAACTAAACTGTTATGTAAACGAAGTGTAACTGGAAAAAAAGAAAAAAACCTTCAGAACACAGCCCCACTGCCATAAACCACTGCCATAGGATTTTACTAAGTATGCGTGTGCCGTAATTTGTGCCCTTTGATTTATACAGGCCCAACACATAAATAAATCCTATGGTGCCAACAGCTTGTAGGCAAAGTCCGTTATGTGGGAGGAGTCGACGGTCTATATCTTACTGGTTTGTGGTCAAAAGGCACTGGTCTCTGCCCAAGTGTCGTCAATTCTATATATCCGGTAAAACATTGCATCTTGCGGAGACTTGTGGTCTTGTTTTCGTCCTCACAGATTTAAGTAATGAGCTTTAGTTTTACTACGGCTAGATCTGCATAAGCTTCAGTCTTCTAGGTTTTACTCGTTTTAGTCCGATTCATAAGTTTCCTTTATATAGTTTGACGTATCGAGAGCTCCCATCGAAATATTAAAAACTATTACTTTTCTGTTTAAAATGAGAAAGGCGTTCGATTGGTATGAAGTTCATTATTCATGAAGCATAGGGTTGCCAGTTCTCCCGATATTCAGGGAGTCTCCCGGTTTTTTCACTAATCTCCCGGTCTCTCGAATATTTTACGAAACCTCCCGAATTTGCAATATTTCATCTAATTTTCTTAAAAAGCCAAACTACGAACATCTAAGAAAAAGTTTTATTACGAAGAAATGTAATCAGCGCCTAATGCAACTATATTTTTATTTATATAAAAATTAAGCCCTAAAATGTTTGTCGTCGATTCACGCCTTAACGCATTTACCGATTTTAACCAATCTTTCAGACATCTTTGGTATTGGTACATATACGATTTCTGTAAAGTTTGGTCAAAATTGGACAAAGGGGCGTGGGACCGCCCATACAAAAAAAAATATTCAAAATCGTATATCTAGAAAACCACCAAATAGATTGTGCTGGAACTTACAGACAATCTTAGTTATCGGTCCTGGAGTGGTTCTGTTAAGTTTGGTCAAAATTGGACAAAGGGGAGTGGCATCGCCCATACAAAAATAATATTCAAGTTGTAGGTACCTCGAAAACCACCAAATCGAATGAGCTCAAACTTACAGAAAATGTTAATTTTTGGCCCTGGAGTGCTCCTGTTAAGTTTGGTCAAATTTTGTCAAAAGGGAGTGGCACTTCACATACAAAAAAAATATTCAAAATCTTATACCTCCTATTACAAAAAACATCTTTAATGGGGTGAAACTCGATGACGTTATATCTCGATAACGGCTGGGCCGATTTTCATTGTTCCTTTTTTTGTTTTGTTCGTATTGCTTGAGTTTCAGGTTTAGGCAGAAAGAAAATTCCTCCAAGTCGATTTATTATCATTTCTCGCATTTTACGAAAGAGCATTATTACCTAAGACCTAAGCACTACAATTCCTGTGCACGGTCAAAGCCGGGCGGGTACAGCTTTTCGACAGTCTTGGAATCGGAAGCCAAAGTTCTTAAAATTGGTAGCATTGATATAATGAAAGTAAATAATATTGCCTAGGTCTAGGCAATACGATTTCTGAAAAAACAAAAAATGTTGTGTACCACAGAGCATTACAATAAAAACAGTTTATCTATTTAACTATTTTGCACTACGAAGTGTGCACGGGCTGCGCTAGAATGTATATAAAAAATACTTCGGCTTCGGAATAGTTCAACACGTTATCTGTCACTTTGGCAATGCTCTTGATATGTGGTTCGGTCTTATTTTCAAGACCTAGGTGAAAACAATTGTCATCCAGTTGTTTGGCAATTGGTTTATGAGAGTATCTAATGAAATGACATAAAACCTGATATGTTTTTGTACTTCTTAATTCATTATATCAATAATTAAAAAAAATCGATTTATCGATTATTTAACTGCAATAACTACTCATAAAGTTTTATCAGACTTGAAGTAACATTTTTTTTTTGGAGCAAAAACGCTTAAGAGAAATAAATTTGTCAACCAAAAACATCAATACAAAATTAATGTTTTTACCTTTTTTGTTTTTTTGTATACTGTATTACAAATATCTTTATTTTTTGTTAATTCAATGTTTTTGTTATTGTTGTTTTGAAAAAAAAACCTGAAATAAAACTATAAATTTATTTTGTAGTATGAAGAAATAAGGATTTTCTAACTCTCCCAATTTTTTCTCAATCTTCCGATATTTTTTCTGAAACCTCCCGCATGCCATATGACCGTATTATTCAATATTCAAAAGTTGAGCAATTATAGACCGATTTCAATACGGATACTAGAAAAATAAAAATAGGTACAGGCCAACTGCTAATTGAATTCGTTAATTGTGTCAATGAAAGCTTAAACAGAAGTCATCATGTTCTTGTAAGGCCTTCAACACCCTTAACCATGCAAACATATTAGAAGCGCTACGAATGATTAACATCCGATGAGTAATGCCTGATTGGCTTTGGGACTTTTTACAGACTATTTTGCTTCAAAATTAAGGACGTGGTGAGTGAGAAAAGGACGTTTAAAATCGCGTCCCTTAGGGACCAACATTAAGTCCGATTCTCTTCATCCTTTATAATCGAGCGAGCTACTTCGCATCTTTAAACATAGCATTCCATTTGCCTTTGCTGACTCAGCGATTGTGTTGTGGTCTCTGTGTTTTCAATATCACTATTCCTTTACCTGTCCAATTGTATTTCATTCTACTCTATTGTAGTTCGCAAAAACCTCAGTGTCGAATGAGAAAATAAATAAAAAAATTACAGCTAAAAAAATTGCAGAAACCAACTAAATTTTATATGACTGGGAATAGGTTTTACTTATAGTTTATGGTAAACTGGAGCGCCACCAGGGGCCTACACCACGAAACAACAAGTATTGTTAAACAGTAGCAATTTATCGGAGCAAAATGTTAAAATGCTCCCATTCCACAATACTTGTTGTTTCGTGGTGTAGGCTGTGAATTCCTAGCTGGGGAGAAAATCAAAAGTTGAGACCCAGCAGGTTGTTGTTTTATTTAACACTAGCGAACCCCTGCACACATCGTAGTGCAAAATAAAAAAATAAAAAAATCAGTTTCAAATTCATTTAAATCAGTAATAAACAGTTTTTATTGTAATGCTCCGTGGTACATATTTTTGGTTTTTCCAGGAATCGTATTGCGTAGAAAGTATTCTTGTCTATCAGGACAATGCATAGCTATCAATGTTACAAATTTTACAAACTTTGGCTCCCATGGCTGTCGAAAAATAGCGCCACACCCCTTTATATACCTAAGATTATCTGTCAATCAGTGCCACGCCCCTTTGTCCAATTTTGACCAATCTTCACAGGAATACTCGTGGGCCTATACCTAAGATTGTGCGTAAATTTGAACTCAATAGATTCGGTGCTTTTCGAAATACATATAAGATTTTTTAATGATTTTGTTGTATGGGTGGTGCCACGCCCCTTTGTCCAATTTTGACCAATATTCACAGAAGCACTCCAGGGCCAATAACTCAGATCACCTGTAAGCTTAAGAAGCTCAATCGATTCGGTGGTTTTCGAGATATACGATTTTGAATGGTTTATTTGTATGGACGGTGCCACGCCCCTTTGTCCAATTTTGAACAATCTTCACGGGTATACTTCTGGGCCAATACCTAAGATTGTATGTAAATTTTAATTAAATCGATTGGGTGGTTTTCGAAATATAATATTTTGAATGCATTTTTTGTATAGGAGGTGCCAAGCCCCTATAACTCATGAACCAATGCACTTACAAGGACCGTATATACTTACAAACCATGGTATTAATGTCTCCTTTCATGGGAAATTTAAAGAATCAAAATCGGTTCACGCATTACAGAGAACATTGGCGACAAACACAATACAACTTATTTTTATATATATAGATGTAAAATGTGCCTCGACTTTCAACTACTTGCTAGCGAGGTTTCAGAAAAACAGTCCTAGTATGTCAAAAACTTTGTAAGCGTTTGTCACTAGCCATTGAAATGCTATGAATGAATATGAATGACACGTAGGTACATTACGACCTGATGGAAACATTTTTGTGACGTCAGCATTTCATGAGCTGACTCTCATGACTGCTCAATGCTACCTCATTCTGTATCTGCTGAAAAACCATTTCTACTACATACTCTCGGAAAACGACAGATTTTAAGTTTTATCTGCTGCATCAACTACAAATATAACCTTCACTAATGCCCAAAACACACATGCAGAATTCACTGTGTAGCAAGATTAGAATACACCATGTTCTTATGTGGTGACACAAATGTAAATTCTGCACCCACTGCAGCACTGCAACATGTCTCTATTTCTAAATGCAGTGAATTAAATTAAATAGACTTGGCAGCGTCGACTTTTTAAATTCAGCTACTGATGCATACGAGGAAAAGACATCACCCGCATCAACCGATGCAAGTTAAATTCTGCACATCTGTTTCATCTGCAGTACTGCTTGCAGTGAAGCGTTCAGAATTTCTGCACATGTATTTTGGGTATTAAATCTTTTTAAAGGGGACGGAATGTTGCGGCCAAAAAACTACGATCGTCATTCGATGTTTCTCTAATATACTCGCGTATAAGAGTAAGTAAGCTTAGCTTGCGCTAGTAACGCTCGCAGTCGTCCGTTTTCAAGTTAAAATATAGAAATATTGAAAGTTTGTTATGAAAATTTATTGACTTCCTTTGTAACATTATAACGATCGTGGAATAGAATATAGACGGGGCATAGATTAGTGTCATTAAGCACTTGGAATAGTGGACAGCAATGACCAGACCCTGATTGAAAAATCATTACTGGACATGGACAGGACAGTACATAATACAGAGTGGCACACCAACTGTGCTATAATAGGAAATTCAAATAACTATTTTTTTAATCAATAAAATTCAATTATTTTTTTTTATTGTGTATAGAAAATTCAATTTAATTTTATATAAATAATTGTTTTTTGAAGATGATAGACCGTAAATAACCTCCATGCTCATCCACGCATATGGGACACCTCCTGATCAGAAAATTATTCAATGCGGCCTGAAGGGTTGAAGTCGGGATCGCCTCAATTATTTTTGGAATGGACTGCTTCAATTCAGTCAAATTCCTTGGTTTCGTTTTGTACACCTCTTGCTTGACATAACTCTATAAAAAATAAAAAAAAATGTCTGGTGCAGTCAGGTCAGATGACCATGGGGGCCAGCGGAAAGTGGAGTTTTTGGATATTAATTTGCAAACATTTTTTGCCAAAATTCCAGGCGAATAGGAAAATCCCGAGGGTTAAACTTGCCTGTAATTTGGACTTTGTACGGAAACAAGTTTAAGTCATCATGAATTATGCGGTATAATGACCGTTTGCGCCGATAAGTTCCGAGTCGGAACGCTTGGATTTGCTTGAATTGACGATGCTACAGCCGCGATTGTATCTTGAACCCTAATATGCGGATCTGGATGGTATGGTCTTCGTGCGATGCTTCTAGATTCGGCAAAATTTTTAAATAAATAAATAGTTGGCGCAACAGGCGGTAGACATCCAAGGCCTAGCTCCTCGCAACCATTCGTTTGTATGAGTTTCTATTTTTGGACAAATGGAAGGGTCCTACAATTCTATGCCGACTCCGAACGGCTGAATTGAGAAGTTTTGTCAGGACAGTCGTACTCTCGGATGTTTGTCAGACGTTCGCGAGAGGTGGCGCAGTAGAAAAAACTTTAAGATGTAAAATATTTACCAGCATCATAATGGTCCATCTACTTGGGGGAGTGCCGCTAAACTCCCGCCTAAATTCCCTTCGGACGGAAATGAAGGACTGCAAAGCATGGTACCGCTGCACTATCCAAATTCTCTTTTCGGTATCCCAAGCATTCATTTTAATAAATCTAAATAATAGCCTCCCAAAGAATAAAAAAAAGCCAATTACTCACACAGATAAAAAGTTATTACGTTTTGTTTTTGTAGCACGATTCGTGCGCCACCCTGTAGCATTAATAAAAATCGTGTGAGGTTAGTCGACTTTTTAGTTGTTGCTAGAAGTTTTTCCCATAACATATTCAGACTCAGGGACTGATCCATTGTCCTCATGGGTACAAAAAAACTCTCCTCTACTGTAACTCCCCTTGAAATTGCTTCAACGATGAGAAGGTAATAAGCCTAGTTGAGTGAACTTGCATTTATTTCAAAGATACAATGTCAGACTCGTCAGTTTATGCTGAGTCCCTATAATTCTGCAAACTAGTGGTAACCGAACAATCTTTTATCTAAATCTAAAGTGCAGCCATTAAGTCCATTTCATGTCAGAGAAATCGTTGCACCAAATAACGACCTCTCATAAAGTCAGTATAGTGCTAACAAAACCGTCTCAGACACGTTCTTAATCCCAACAGCATGTAAAAGTTATCATTCCGCTGGAAGTGTGTTTAGACAATCCCGCAATTACTCCCTAAGGGCCTAAGGGAGAAATAATCGGCACACCTTATCCT
The DNA here is from genome assembly GCA_949372485.1 of Cheilosia soror. Lineage (NCBI taxonomy): Eukaryota > Metazoa > Arthropoda > Insecta > Diptera > Syrphidae > Cheilosia > Cheilosia soror. The sequence continues at coordinate 39,818,786 of OX443563.1, forward strand.
TATCGTAATCCAGTGCGCTTGTATTGTGCACATCGGTTTTAAAGGTATGCTATATACTTTCTTTGTGCTGCCCCAGCTCATAAACATTACTTTTGAGGTATCAATGCAACAGTGTCAAATAAGCAAAAGGAGATTAGAGCCCTTTGCGTTCACGTTAACGTCGGTCGTTACACTTGTACACTTGATGCTGTCACCCTACTCGATTCAGACTGGTTTTTTTTATATGCTTCTAATCTGAGTGATATGATGGCCACTTGGGAGCTCATTATAGTTGAAAAATGATTCCATGCTTCTCAACACTAGCCAGACTATTGACAAGTGTCGTATATTTATTTTCACCCAAGCTCACTGTGCCAATCAATATAATCGACAGTTTTTCGGTTTGTTGCCTTCTCACTGGCATGGCGGCAGCTTTAACCATTACATCACCGAAAGTATCGATAAGAATGCCAAGGCGGTTAACCCATATCAATGACCAGAGGAGTAAAATTTCTCACCGATGCGAGGCGAAGTTGAGTGGGAAGGAATATTTTATTGTCACCGATTTCATGCCGACAATTTATTTCGAGAAAAGTCGTTGAAGAACATATGAATTTCTTATCAGCTTTCATGTGGGTGTCCTTTGTCCTTGGTGGGCTCATTTGATTTGAATTAGCATTTTGTAAAACATTTGGCCTTTCTGTTGGCCTTATATCTATGTAACTTTCTTCATTGTCTTGCAGGATTTGTGTAAAGTTTATCCGTATCTACAATTTTGGTTAATGGGCTTTGATTGGGTATAGAACCTACCTTGAAAGGTTATCATTTTTCATTGAGATGTGCAGGCATAGAAAAGCAAACGGTCTTAGTGGGTTTCGTATAGGGGCAATTCTATTCGATCTTGACGTACAAAAAATGGCACTACTGGGTTGCAAATTGAAAGCAGGCCTGTCAACAGATTTTATTGATTCATTATATAAAAATGGTGTGAAAAATGTATAGTAGTAATTCATCAATTGAGAACGGCTGGGCCGATTTGGCCAAATGTTTTTTTTTTTCAGTTGTTCGTAATTTCTAGAAGGTTCTTCTGAAAGAAAATTTTGGGAAAACGCTCCGGAAAAGTCGGGAAATTGGAAAAATCAAAAATTGATTTTTTGTATGGAATTTTGTGTGCAATTGTTCAAATGGAAAAATAGAAAACTCCCGAAAAAGACGAAAAATTTGAAATTTTGCATTTTATCGCATGATTTTATGATTTTGGACAATGTAAAGGAAAATTCGTTGTGAAGTTTGGAAAATGTCGGATAATTGTGAAATTCATCGTAAAAAAAAAAACGTTTTGTCGAACTGCACATTCGGCTTTGAAGCTGCCGATGAATCTTCTCACGGTGGACAAGGCAACGTACACAATGACCAAGAATTCAGTGACAGCGAAATTAATGGGGGAATGTAAAGTCATCATTTAATTTGAATGAACGATAGCGCTTCTATCATCGCGAAATCTACTGCTGCCGATGAAATTAATGCATGCCTGAAATCGTCGTCTTTGTGGCGGCATGTCAAGAAGTTGAAATTGACCACGAATCGACTCCCGTTGCTACTTATTTATTTATTTATTTATTTATTTATTTATTTATTTATTAATTTATTTATTTATTTATTAATTAATTAATTTATTTATTTATTTATTTATTTATTTATTTATTTATTTATTTATTTATTTATTTATTTATTTATTTATTTATTGGTCAAAATCGGACAAAGGGGCATGGCACCTCCCATACAAAAAAAAATATTCAAAATCGTATATTTCGAAAACCACGGAAGCGATTGAAATCAAACTTTCAGATAATCTTAGGTATTGGCCATACAGTGCTCCTGTGAAAATAGGTCAAAATCAGACAAAGGGGCGTGGTACCATTCATAAAAAAGCATTCAAAGTCGTATTATCTCGAAAACCACCAAATTGATTGAGCTCAAACTTACAGGTAATCTTGCGTATTTACCGTGGAGTGCTCCTGTGAAGATAGCACCTCCAATACCTCAGAAAAAAATTAAAACATTGTCGCCCGAAAATAAATAAAAATTAAAAAAGCAACAAAAGGCCTGGCGAAGCTGGCGGGGGTTCAGCTAGTCTACTATATAATCAGCAATTAGCTTGTATTTTTATGAGCAGTTAGGCCGCGTATCGTAAGTCCAAAGCAACTTATAGATTTAATACAAAGCAGAAGCGAGTTGCTTTATTAAGTAGCTTCACAGTACCTATACTGGAAGTGGATCTGTAATCCGAGAAAGCTATTCCACTATCGTTAGGTAGGAATGACACACATCATAAAAGAAGAACGATATGCATGACCAGTGCTAACCTTAAATTTGCTGTTAAAATCGATATACTTTCTACAACTCTATTCTGATTTCCCGCTTCTGTAGTATAAAATCAACGACGTGACGACTGTTATCTACCCCAGCTCTCTATTAATTACCCAATCTAAACAACCGAAGCTTGAACTACGCAGTTCTTGTTAGTCAAGCTTGTCGTGCAAAAGGCCGAAGGTATCTATCTATGGAACATTAGCATTATACTTTCATACGTGCGTTTGCTAGCCGGTTTCTCTGTTCAAATATGCGGAAGCAAGTTGTCTCCCAGGACACTCAATTAGAAACTACAATTGAAGTTCCTATATACCACCCAATAACTGGTAAATCAGACTCAAAAGAGAAACATTTAGTCATTTCTAAAGTGGTAACATCAACTTGCCCTGCCTTCTCCCTGGAGAATGCATCACTCTGCTCTCAATAATGACCGATGACAACTACTCGTACAATCAATATTCGACGCACTGATGTACTCGTACGTCTATACGACAGGCAGCGTCACTGCTGGAAGCAATTGGCCACGGATCATCAATTAAATTGAACTATAGTAGCAGTCATCTGCTATAGGTTTGCAAGTGAGTCGGTGTATGTTTCCTTGCAGTGGACTTATGGCATCTTCTACAAATATGTGTGTTTCCAGGAAGACCAAATACAAAATACGACCAGGCCGAATAATTGCATTTACGCATCAACCCCCAAATGGGAATAGTCATCTCTATGAAGTGAATGGTTGAAAAGAAACTTTCTCCGCTTCGTCCATCCAGCAGCACCACCCACTATACATATATACAGTTCATGTGACAGGCAAGAGGAGCACGCTCATGGAATTAATTATTACGGTAGAAGTTCATTCAAAGCAAACCCATTTAGCAGATTTTCTACGGACATTATTTCGAAGGGATGCGTGCAACGGCACAAGCAGCAGGAATTGAAGTCCTGAGATTTGCATTTACTATGAGTGCGTATTGTGTACATTGTGCGTATACTTGACACAGGGGTGGATCTCCCCTGGGAAGAATCAAAATTAACACCCCGGGCTGTGTTTGAAACAAAAAGCCAACAGAGGCAAGCATCCTTGTTGTTTTAAACGAGGCGAAAATGGTCATTAGATACGGCAAGTTGGTCTAGGTAGGACAAAGCGTATACCACTCTGTACAAACAGAACAATAAATTAAAATTAAATTTGGGTCAAATACTATATGAAGTAAAACCTAAAAGAGCAGGCGAATCAATGCGTAAGGCAAATGAAACGGATGTTAAGCCAACTCTTTTCAATTATTGACCCGTACATACCAACGAGAGGGAAAGGCAAGGTGTACAAAGCTTGTGACACAATACGATTAGTGAGAACTCTTATACCATATATACCAAATTTGTATACTCTAAGCTAAGCCATGTCCTGGTAAGACCAAGCTAGGTTAGGCTCCTCTGGCTTGGATAGTGTAAGTCTGCAAAAAAAAATGTTTGAAAATATAAAAAAAGAATGAGCTGAGCTGTTCTCTCATGACATGATTGTCTTCTGTGTCTGCATCCGTATAGTCTGTTTAGTTTGCAGGAGCACACATATGTCCGCATATAGAAGAAATGATGGATTGTTTTCTTTAAGCTAAGTAGACACCATTGTCAGATCTTACAATATTGTCATATACGTCAGTTAAAAATATGTCCCAAATGTCGTACAACCGTCTGAACTCACAATTTTGTCTGACAATATTGTCAGAAAAATCATTGTAAGCCAATTGTCGGTCCTCCACCTGATTATGAAATTGTCAGGTTACTGACCATCGTCTGAACACACTATTTTTATCATTGCAGACAATTAGGACATTGTCTGATTGATTAGAAATTGTCAGATGTCGTTGTTTATGAAAGCTTACAATTTCTTCATTCTCAGACAATATAACCAGTGGTTTAGAAGCGAAATCGAAGTTTGGTTTTAAGCGTTGGACAATAATATAGTATACAAAGAGTGAATAGGGTTGTTGGATGCGCCGAGTAAAAACTACCCAAAGAAGCCCAGAGGTAAGAGCTCGCCGACGTGATCCACATTCAAAAGCCACCTCGACAAATACAGGAAAAAAACATGGTCAATGAAACCGTATCGATTTCCTGGATGCTTGCGCGCATATTGGTGTCTTGATGTGTGGAGTCATCAAAGCTAGAATTTCATCGAATTTTGTTGAGTCCATGTCGAGTCTTCCAATACGTAGAGTTAAAATAGTCGCAAGTGCAATATTTTGTTCCATTATCCGTACTGCAAAAATTAAGGAACAAAAAGTTTAATTTGTCTGACAATGTCTGACAACGAATAAACCAACACAATTTTCAACATGACAACGTTATCAGAAAAGTTATTTGGGACAACATCTTACAACCGTGTGAACGGACAATTTTGTATTGGGAGATAGTTGGCTATTGTAAGCTCATTGTCAGTTATTCTCAGAGAATTGACAGATCTGACAATCGTGCGTGTACTTACACGAATGCAGTACAGTAGCGGCATCAAAATAGTTGCATACCGCATTGGCCAAAAGGTGAGGCATTACGCGAAAATATCAAATTTCAATCTTCTGCGCATAAATTACCAATATCTCGACCCTAATCTTAACTGAAATTCTAGCATCGAATAAGCTGTATGGATGGCCGGCCAGTATGGCGTTTCTACGCCTGTAGCAAAATTGTTGGTTTTTGTCAAACATTGGCAGGCAATTCCAGTTCAAAATTAATAAAATAAAGAAACAAATCCACCTGAAATGATATTTATTTTGAGTTTGTCACTAATTTATTGTTGTTTATTCGTGTTTCTAATTATTAAGCCAACACATCGCTGTCAGACATTTTTAAAACATTTTTACATTGTAAGTGTGGTCGCTAAAATTGAATTTTATTACTTACAGAAATAACTGTAGCTTTTACTTTGAAATACCTACTTTCAACTTTCCAATATTTACCTACTCTAAATACAATACAAAAAACCTTAAATTAAATATTTACTAATAATAATTTTTAGTATAGTTATCCAGGTTAAATTTTACGAAGTCGAAAATTTCTATATAAAACTAGCGGACCCGGCGAACTTCGTCTCGCCCCAATTTAACGCGTTCGGATAAACTCCAGAGTGGTAATAAAACACAGATAGTTCAAATTTCAATATGATTTATTTGAATGGAATCGAAATCAGTAGAGAGCGATGTGATAAACAATGTTTTTCGATTTGTTTTCCGGCACAAAAATGAACAACGAAGACGGTTGCCAACACGCGAACCGGCAAACAGGGAAATTCAAGATTAATCCCACAGACTTCCAACGATTGGCCTTGGGATTTATTGATTGTCATCGCAAAAGCCAATCGAACGGGGAGCTGAATCCGCTTGAAATGGAATGGAAGATCAGTTGGAATAATCAGAATTTGTGGGATAAGGGCTTCCTCTCCTTTGAATTTGGCCTAGAAGATAATCGTCGCTTGAATCACATTGCTCCTCAGTTTCTTGACGGACAACCGCGTACCGTTGCACAATTTCGAATGATTCAGATTCCGCAACATGACTATGATCGATCCCACCTTCGGCTGTAAATTATGCGGTCGAGTTCCTGGCACATCAAGCGAGTTAAAAAATTCTATCGCGCCAGCAGTTGTCCCGAGAATACAGGAGCAGATGGGTCGTTCTGCAATGCGACTCTCATTTTCGTGGTCAATTTAAACCCCTTGAGATGACGCCACAAAGACGAAGATTTCAGGATTTTCCACCTTTACATCGTCCAAAATCATCAAATTATGCGATAAATGCTGCATTTCGTCAAAAAAAAATTCAAATCAAAAATTCAAATGGTTTTCCTAGTTTTCCACAAAGAATTTTCTATTTTTCCATTCGAAAAGCAATTCAGGAACAATAGCACATAAAATTCCATACCAAAAATAATTTTTCGATTTTTCCAATTCCCCGACTTTTCCGGAGGGTTTTCCCAAAATTTTCTTTCAGAAGAACCTTTTCCCGGCAATTGCGAAGAACTAAAAAAAATTTTAGCCAAATCGGTTTATCCGTTCTCAATTTTCTACTTTTCCAATTTCCCGACTTTTCCGGAGGGTTTTCCCAAAAGACCCATTGTTTCTAGACTAATTTCTATAATTTTTAACTTAATCTTAATTTAAAATCGCGAAAATCAAAATGCAAAATGGCAAAGGTCCACTGAAAAAAATGCTGGCAATATTGCGTACAACAAGAAATGTGGAATGACTTACCAAAAACTGATTTTCGTACTTGTTACGATTTGTAAACATTTAAGACCAATGTGCATCATTATCTTTCTTATCTATCCCCATTTCCTTAATACCAGAGCTGCATACGTACATAATGTCAAATAATGTAGAAAAAGCTGTTGGTAACTTCGTCTTTTTTCTGTAAAGAAGTTTAATCCTGTGGTGACACAGTACATCTTAAGGTTTTTCGTATTATGTACGTAGTTTTCGTACAAAATTTCGAACTCAAGATTTTGATCAATTCTGATATAACGATGATAGGGCAACTCAAAAAAGTGGGTCTCGCAATTATGTCCGCCGTAGATATTTATATCTGTCCCAAAGCTGGGAAACCTAAACGCTCGACGGATTTGTTTCAAAGTTCGTATTTCGAGTTTGTGGGTTTCCCGCTAGAAGGCGTTTCTTTTATGCTAGCCCTAATATAAACGGTACGTCCCATATACAAATTTTACTAAATATTAAACAATTTAGATTTTTTTTCGAAAACGGCTCTAACGATTTGACCCAAAATTGATAGTTGAGTTGATGTAGGCATGCTTAACATGACTGCATACATACCCAGTTTTTTGCTAAAAAGTCCAGCAACGTCATTTTTGAAAATTGGCCATTTCTCGAAAACGGTAAAAACGATTTTAACAAAAACTTATTTTTAAGATACGTACTATCGTCATTCTTAACTTGATAGTAAACTCAGTTTTTCTCTAAAAAGACTGCGTCCTTTGATATCCAACCAAATCCCTAATAATAGTACTTTAAACAACTGCTCGTATTTCAAAAACGGCTCTAACGATTTTGATCAAAATACATATTTAAGACAACATAAGCATTCTAAACATGATCGCGTACTTAGTTTTTCTCAAAAAACTCAATATTGCCGTTTTATGAATATTTCTGAAAAATGACTACCCATCTCCCGATATGTATTTACACAATGGCAATATAATTCAAAGTTCATCGCCTACCTGTCTCCTTCAAGGCTTAAAGGCTTCAAGTGTCAGTTGGGGGTGAAATTTGAAACGTAAAATTTGCTGAAATGACTCTGAGATTCTGCGAGATTCGTAATAAACGAGAAAGTTACGTGCGACCCAGTCATGCAAAAATTTTTTTTCTACTGCGCCACCTCTCGCATAAGTCTGACAAATACCGATAGTATAACTTTAAAGGAAAAGCTTCTCTATACAGCAGCTCGGATTCGGCTTAAAATAGGTCCCTTTCATTCGTTCTGCAGGGTCGTCAAATTAAATGCATCTTGATACTTGATCCGATAATCTTTACTCGTAACCGTCTGATTTTTTTGTTTTTGTGGAAAATCCTTATTAACCTTATTTTTATGTGGAGCTAACATAAAAACTTATACAGCGTTAAAAACAACAACTACTTCGGCCTGAGTGCTACTGTAACCTTCGTCATTTATTTTATCAAGGGAATTCGTTTCCTTCACGCCTGACATTGTGTTTCAACTTAAAAAAAATCTTATTTCGTTGAGAGCAAATATTTTTTTCCCCGACACTTAAAAGTCCTGGCATTATGTAGGCACTATGAATTCGAATATAAACCTATAAAGCTGACAAAATTCCTTAAAATAGTCATCTCCTCAATAAAGTGAATCATTATAGTTCTGTCAAAGTTCAAAGGTATAGTTACATTCATATAGAAACTAGTTCAGCCAATACACACAATTTTTGCATTGGAAAAATTGCTCGTCTTTAATAATTGAAAATACCTATAGAAAATTATTACGCTCTTTTGCGGATGTTAACTTCCGCAAATTTCTCATTTCAGAAATGAAATGAACCAATATACCTAACCTTGCTAACCTTTGAAAATATTCGCTTTATCTAACGTCCAAATAGCAAAACTTCCAGTCATTCATCATTCACAGTAAAAAAATAGGAAAAAAGTTTAATGCGGGTGGTTGAGGAAGTGTGGGCGAAAAAAAACTGAACTTGTTTGGAATATTCTTCAACATTCAGTAGATAGGTATGTTATATACATAGTATCTCTATTGGTGTAGACATTAGTAGCTACTCTATGTCGACGAAGAAAAATGTTGAAAAAAAAAAAATTGCTGACAGGACGAAAGGATTTATTATTTACGAGTATCCGTTCGGCTTCTTTGTCGTTTTATCTGTTATTCTCTCTTGGAAATTAAACTTAGAATTTAGGACTACCCACTGATATTTTTTTTTCTTTTAGAAAATATTGAATAATAGATGGGTAGGTACTAGTACTCTTTTTGAAAAAAAGTTTAAAGCCATCTGGACAAACATTATGACATTTAATATTAACTGTCAAATAACTGACGGAAAGCGAACAATGTTCACAATAAAATAAAATGTTTAATAATTAATCGATTTAGAATTAATGACAGTTGTAGATGAATACCTTACCTAGCACTTCCGTTCAAGAAGACTGTAAATACTACCAGAGGAGATGCGACGTTTGTTTTTCGATACGAGCTCAAACTCGCATTTGGTTATTGTTTTGCAACATTGCAAATGGAAAATGGTTCCCAAAATAGCTTTTTATTAAAACCCATTTATTCTTTCGAACTGTTAAGAAATATTTCATTGATTAATAATAATTGTCTCTCGCACTCTCATCTGTTAAGAATAGCTTAGCTTAGCTGTAGACACTCCTGGGGTGCTGAAGTGAGTGTTTGGAACGCCGATTTTAAAAGTTATTACAGTACAGGTGTGACAAAGGGGCGTGGAAGCACACATAAAATAGACATGTTTATTATATTATATCTCGAAGTCCACAGAACCGATTGAGCTCAAACTTTTCAGACAATCTTAACTATTGGATAGGGAGTGTTCCTGTTGGTCAGAGTTCGACAAAGGGGCGTTGCACCTTCCACACAAAGATAACATTGAAAACGCTTTATTCGACAATTCCAAAAGTAGTGGGCTGAAACGTATATTTCCTATGAAGTGAGACGTGCTCGTAGCTCTACAGTTTTCAAGTTTGCCTATAGATGGCGCCAACTACCCAAATCTGAAAATCACACCATATTTCATCTTGACATTTGTATTAGTTTTAGCTTTGAAATTTGGTAATTAATAGTACTTTTACAAAATTTTTGTACATAAAAGTGTCAAATGCGGTAATATGAAAGTTTGTTTAGCATTTCTTCAGTCAGTTAAACCATGACGTCACGAAGTTTTTCAATAACCACGAAGTCATAATCACATGCTTCATAGATGTGGAGAAGTCATTCGATTCTGTGTAAATTGAAGGACTTATTCATAAACTTCAACAGTAGGAACACTTCCTATACCTCTCATTAACACATTGTTTAGCTTTCTTTAATCCAGGTCCTTTTTTGTGCAAATAGAAGCAAGCCATTCACAAATGAAAATCATTAAAGCCGGTGTATCCCAAGGGTCAAAACTGGGTCCTCCATTGCTTTTCAATATGATTACATCCGTACAACGACTCCGCATCTCGATGCCCCTAACGAAAGCAGCACGAAGTGTTGAAGCACACGCCAGTACTACCAAAGATGGGGCATACCTACGGATCATCATCCGAACTTACCTGAATCAGAAGACACATCAGAGAAAGAACTAGAGGAGGGTTAGATACCTGATGGATCAGCGCTATCACCCACAAACGATATTAAATATTTGGAGTAAACTTTAACGAGTGACTTAGATTCAATTGACAACTGAACAGAACACTGCTCTCCAGGAAGGCTGCATTCACGTTTCACCGACTCTACCCAAACCCACTCAGAACGGACTCAGTAAAATAACAGACAGCTGCCAGAGAAACAGCCTATAGCCGGTAGTAAAGGCGCTAGTACACGGCATGTAGCAAGCCACATACGTATGTAGCACTGGCGTCATTTTTACGTCAGCGAATAGTCCCAACCCAATGGATATACATGCCGTGTACAAGCTCTCTTTGTGCACTCTCTGTTCACGTCAGAGCTACATACACTATTTCTAAAACCTACATAAAAAAGCTGGCCATTTTTGAGAGAAATCTCAAAGGATCTGTATAGGAATCCACTACGGTCAAATTCAGAAGAAAAACGTTCGAAATTCAAGACTCTACGAGGAAGCCAGTATCACACCACTGGAAAAGTACATAGTTCAGATACCTCCAATCTCCATGTATTGGTTCTGCTAAACGAAGATTTATTCCCAAGAGACACCGACAGAAGGACAACGACACACGGATTTAAAAACCTTGACTTCAACCCTGACAACGATGCATAGCATACTATACGAGTATGAATCTAAGACAACACTCACAATTTATGTAAATCTAATTATTTAAAAAAAATCATTGTAAACTGTTGGGCCCCAGTTGTTCAGTTTACAAAAAAAATAGATATTATGTAATTATTCATCACCATTTGGTTAACTAGCCCTAAGTCAAATTGTATACCTGTATAAAAGATCAATAAATACTAATGTAGGTAATGAAAAAAAAATTCTGCAGTGTGTCGATTCTGACCAATCACCGGTCAACGCAATACATATTTTCAAATAAGGCCACATGAAAAGTTAAATAACTGCAGGAAAATTAAACTTTAAAGTGGGGTTAAAGTCAATAAAATGTTTACCTAATCTTCGGTCTTTATGATCCGATTTTGATGAAACCTTTTTTTGGACACTCCGTTTTTAAATTTTGGTACTATGTATTTCAAATGGTATTTTTGAAATTTTGGGGCGTGCCATGCGATGCCCAATCGGTAAGAGAGCGACAATTTTTTTTTCACATTGTGTTTATGACACTAAAATCAATAGGACTGTGAAAAAAAAACGTTGGCCGCCAGTAAAGTAAAATCTTGCCTTAGCTTATAATAGCTAATACAATGACATAACAAAGGCACCACGATCCGCACGAACTTCTAATGGCAAAAGTAGAAAAGCCATGGCTTTAGTAGATTTATGCTTAAATGGTTCAGAATCTATCATAAGGTAATGAAACCACGAAAGGTTTTTTTTTTTAGATTATATGATTTTTTTATTAAGTCTTTATGTTTATGTGAGTTTCTATTTTTGGGACGAATGGAAGGGATCTACAATTTTATGCTGAGTCCGAACGGCTGAATTGAGAAGCTTTTTCATGACAGTCATACTCTCGGATGTTTGTCAGACGTTCGCGAGAGGTGGCGCAGTTGAAAAAACCTTAAGATGTTATTTGTGTTTTTCCGGGGATCGAACCTGGGATCCCTCGCACAGTAGTCCAGCATACATACTAGCCACTGCGCTACTGCGCCATAACGTAACATAACATAATCAATAAAAACATGGTATTGCCGCCTGCCGACTGACATTATTTTATAAGCAAAAAGGGTTAGTTTTAAAGTAGATTAGGGGTTATTATAAGTTATAGTTAACTTAGATTAGCTTAATTAGAATCGCGGTACGTTCCTGGTCTTTCTAGACTCACAACAATTTATAGATTTGCGGCCAAATTAGGCCGTTGAGTGGGTGAGAATTGTTGGCGATTAAAGGGGTCTCGGGAGAGTAAGAGGGGGTCTCACAAACCGTTAGCTGAATGAACTTGAAAGTTTTTATGTTGATAGATTAGTAAAAATTATTACATGCCTCATTCATCGTTTTCCAAAATTCGTCCTATAAGGGAGAAAAAAATGGAGTACAAACCTTTCTATTTCGACGTTACTACACTCAACTTGCCAATATACTCAGAAAAATGTAGATATATGTAAATCAATTCAAAAAATTCGTTAGACAATACTTCACCCAGTATTTTGAGCTAAATTTCGCCTTCCAGAGGGTGAGATATAATATATTGAAAATATGTATATCTTATTTGACCAAGTGCTTTCTCTATTGGAATAATTGTGCTTAGGGGTGGTTTTAATTTGGATTCTAAAAATATAGTATAAATATATTCTCTGGAAAGAAAAATTACAAAAGGATTGAAAAAAACTTAAGACATTTTTGTGTGCGATACGGTTGTGGTACATATACAGCTACAGATAGACATTGTAGCTTACATTTTTAAATTTTATCTAAATTTTTAAAAATACATTTTTAAACATACATTACATATTTGTACGTATTTACTTTTTCATACATTTGTAACGCCAAAAAGGAGTCACCGGAGACCCCATAAAATGCATATATATATTATATATAGTCTGAATTAGGATCAACTTCTGAATTTATTTAGCTATGTCCGTCTGTCTGGTTGCCTGTTGAAAACATGATAGAGTCCAAACGAATCGATTTAGGCGAATTGGTATTAAAAATGGGCTATGTCAGTCAAAGTTCTGGTATGTACCTCCCATACAAAACCAATCTTAGACCCATGTGTTGTCTATACGTATCTACTAACTCACACGCCTAACATCTTTTAATGACTTATATGCAGTGGAGGGTATATCAAAGCATCGGCCAGGCCAGATGATAACACTTTTACTTGTTTTTATTGTAATAGTTTGATCACCCCACGATCGATCTTTCCATATCTAGTTTTGTATTAAAATATTGTGCACATAAATAGTTGGCGCAGAAGGCGTGTATAGACACCTTAGGCCTAGCTTCTCACAACCAATCGTTTAAAGAGTTCCATTGCGCCAGAATCACCCGCCCTAAGGCGTAAAGTTTTGGCTGCTTGCTTACCTGCAATAACTGCCGACTTACAGCTTCTGTATTTAATCTCAAAAATGATCCTAACAAACCTAAATGATCTATCTTTATATCTCAGCTTGAAAGATGTTGCTATAGCCCTGATTCGTACCTAGTGTTCACGATTCATCAGTGTACGCCTTTTACAATGAATATTCACTCCAGACTGTGATGTTAGATTTCCTGATGTTATCATGCGTACATAGATAGCTAAAAGTTTGTTAAGTCCCTCAGTTATGATATTCTTCTAGCCAATACATGTCTCCCCTCCAATTTATTTTGCCATCATTAGGTCTATTTTTTTTTCTGGCGTATCCGTCGTAACTATGAGGTGTACCGGGTTGGGGTCACAATTCTAGAACGGGTCAATATTATATTTAACAATTTCTGCAGAAGTGGGCGCAGTAGCGCAGTGGTTAGTGTGCTGGACTACTGTGCGAGGGATCCCAGGTTCGATCCCCGGAAAAACACAAATTACATCTTAAAGTTTTTTCTACTGCGCCACCTCTCGCGAACGTCTGACAAACATCCGAGAGTATGACTGTCATGAAAAAGCTTATCAATTCAGCCGTTCTGAATCGGCATAAAATTGTAGATCCCTTCCATTCGTCCCAAAAATAGAAACTCACACAGAACGAATGGTTGCGAGAAGCTAGGCCTAGGGTGTCTACCCGCCTGTTGCGCCACCTATTTATTTTTTTTTAATTTCTGCAGAATAAGAATATTGTTTGCAATTTGAAAAGCAGAAAAAAAAGCTAAACAAAAAAAAAACAGATTTTTGAAAAGCTGAATTTTGTGTGAGAAGACAGAAATTTTTAATGCAGTATTTTGACCCGTTCCCAGTATGCAGAAGTAGAGGATTCAATGGCTGTATTTGCCTCTTGTTGTTACCACTCTGGATCCCCAATTGCAAAATGCATCGCACGGCTTTCCCGATAGGTTCTTACATAATTATAAGAGCTCGGGTCGGGGTATTCCTCTTTAAAATGGCATAATGTGCATTGTGCGTGTTCTCCCAGATTTACTAACTATTGTCCTTTGTTATCCTAAATAATAAATATTTAGATACAATGTAGTTCATTTCGATGACTGGTATCAGCATCGTGCCTCAGAATCAGATCACTTTCAGTGCCTGAAGTTCTCTCTTCCTTGTGATAGTACTATAGTTCTTTCTGGCGGGTCTATGTTTATTTCAGCTGTATTGCACCAGTTAGGTACCTACTGTTAGTCCGCTCTACCTATATATGATGTCGCTATATTGTTTCCTCGAGACTACAGCTAGTAAACATTTATTTCGACTGTAGCAGTCAAAGAGGAACTCCAATACCAAAACAAATAAGACTTTGTCGAACTGCCTTAGACGTTGTTTAGTTTATAAGGTGATCTGAATCTGATCATGATCATAATTGCCTGACATACTGGAGAAGACGCCTTAAAAACAAAAAAGAATAGGGGACTTGGTAACAGATCGCTTCAAGATTTTCTTTACATCATTGCCAATAATAGAACTACCACTGACAACCGCTCTGTCAGCTCGTGGTAGCAGTTTTTGTAGTGGTAGGAGATTGAAGTAGATTATTGTTTCATGCGGGTACCCACTAACCAGCCCAAACCAAAGTACTTCCACAAGAGCGATCGTGTCTGATTTAGCTTAAGTATATTGAGCGTGAACTCTTCGCAATAGATTTACATCCTTCAACTTCATAAGACTACGATGTGCGCTATTATGTATATTTTCAAGATTAGTGAAGTCCGTAAGGATAGTTCAATCCCAGTGGACTAGTTCAGTATTCCAAGTGCAGTTTGCGTAAAGGAGCTTTTTATTATCCCGCAAACGGCATACCGCATAAATCATGTCCTACACCTACCTCTAAATTTATTTATTAACTTTCCATCAAGACCGCAAGTCCTAAGATAATTATTTGGACAAATGGCATATAGCCAGTCGTAAGTTATGGTGTATTGCTAACCATGCCATTTATCCTGTATTGTACAGGATACCCCTGTATTCTCAACGAAAATCCTGTAGAAAAATGATTCCTGTGTTTTTCCAAAAAACCCTGTAAATATCCTGTAATCATCATGTTTTGTTTCCATTGACTTAAAACCTTTGAAAACTCTGTTGAACGAGTGTTCGCAATAGAAAGTTGAAACGTTGAAACCCATTCTCAGGCCTGAGATCAAGGTTAAAATTTTTGAAAAATCTGGTTTTTATTCCGCTCTTTGAAATATGTCCGGTTATAAGAGGTGTCCGCTTATGACAGATGTCCGTAAGGAGAGAGTATTCTCTGTATTCTGTTTAACCCTAGAAGGCTAATGTTTGTCGTTTCGACGATGTCTCGCTAACTAACTTGGTCATCGATAACCTCTTGCAGATGGCCCTTGTACCTTCTATTTGAAAAACGTATTTTTTTTTTTAAATCATTGTATCGACAAATATTTAGCTTATTAGGAGTAGCCATAGCCATGAGCATTAGCCTTCTAGAATTAAACTGAAGACAATGAAACCATTGACTCTGATTAAATTTGAAATATTAAAATACGCATTTATTCATATTTGCAATGTACTAATAGTTACTCTTACTGTATGTGGGGGCAGTGGCTCAGTGGTTAGTATGCTGGACTACTGTGCAAGGGGCACCAGGTTAGATGCACGAATTTAAGGTTTTTTCCACTACGTCACACCTCGCAAACTTCTGACAAATATAGGAGAGCATAATAACAATGCCGTGTAAAAGCTTTTCAATTCAGCCGTTTGGACCTGGCTTAAAATTATAGGTCCCTTCCTCCCGTCGCAAAAATAAAAACTACGAGAAGCTAGGGTGCCTATACGGACCTGTTGCGCCAATTACTAATTTTATTTTTTTTTAAGTTAATACATTATTCTAATAATAAATTTCGAAAAAAAAACTATCCTGTAAATTATACTATATTTGGAAAAATAAATCCTGTGAAATGAAAAAATGTCTTTAATTTTTCCTGTTTTTTCTTGAAAAATAATAAATGGCATGCTTATGTATTGCATATCTTGTAATCTACACGTTACGGCAAACCCAACTCCAATATGTAACTCCAGCTCCAGTAATTATAAGTTGCTTAAACCGCTATTAATTCTCGGTAATGCGTTTTCCTTTTTATGCTGTTTAATTGGTTACCTCTATGAAACGAATACAAAATGCTTGGCGTCTTAAGTAAAAAGTATCTATCCATTTTAAGAAAAATCTGGCAAAAAGTCACTGCCATTTTAAAGGTACAGTATTAATGCACAAACTTTTCAACACCCAACGGATTCGTAAGCCTACTCTATAAAGTAAGGCAATAAATAAAATTTAAAATGCAAAACAAAAGATACGTATAACATAAACCTTCAGCAGACACGTGCGCCTGTAGAATCCTTTTCTCCCGTCCCTAACGGAGCATAATGGCTATATAAATACATATATATACACGAGGCAAACAACAACGAATGAAAGTTTTTCTCTTTCTTTAAGGACACAAAAAGCATAGAGGTAGCCAGTCAAGGATTGCGTTAAGCTTTTTTGCATCTCTATCATCTGGGGAATGAATCTCCCTCCAACAATTGTTATTCCTTTCGGAATTCACGTATACGTGGCTGTCCCGTTGTATTGTATAAACAAAATATATTAGCGTTTAGAGTTTAGAGAGCACAGCTTGCCTATTTCGTGAGGATGCAAAACACTAAATTTGTTTATCTGTAGTAAAATTCCCAAACAAACATATTGCAGCTCTTATAAGTCCGACTAAAGCCCATCCCAAGGAGAAGGTGCCACCGACAACCGACTGCATATTGCAAAATCACAAGTCAATGGTCGATGCAATGAAACTTAACGACAAAGAGCTCTACAGTTAAGACCCAGCTACCAGTATCAGTCGCCAGCGAGCAACAATAGCAAGGGAGGGCTGTCCCAGAATAAAAAGTATAGTCATTTTACCCACAGCGAGTTTTCTTCCCTCTTCCGCAAGGATACAGTTTCTGTTTCTGTTGAATTAAATTTGCATAATGGCCAAGAAAATATTTTCTTACTTCGTCTGCCCTCTTGGCATTCTGCATACATTGCACACAATTTTTATCCCTTGCATCAAGATGCTACGGTTGGGGTGCTTACGAATAAAGTGGCCAAATGTGTGTGTGTGTTTTTTTTTTCCTACACAGCAAGGGAATGGACACTATCAGCAGCCAGATAGACATTTTCAACTCAATGAAAACAAAACTGCTTACAAAAATATTTTAGATGTTCTCATATGTCCCTGGGTTGCTATATGTATAATGTATTTTGACAAAATTGACTTTTTGGTTGTTTACGATATTTGTTGCATCTGAATTGCTTTGTTGGAAAAATACTTCCATAAGGATACTACATGTACCTACGTCCTACATATTGTATCTATAGAGAAATGAAATACGTTGAGACTGTACGAGTGACTGTAAGTTGGTTGAAAAATGAAAAGTTTGTTGATGGTTTTAAATTAAAATGCGGAATTTATGTCTTAAGGATGACAGATTAGGTAGATAGATATTCGTTTATTTAAAAGACGGGGAAGTATGATAACTTAGGCGCCAACAAATGTTAACGGTTTTTATTAGAGGGGTTAAATAAACATTTTTTACTATGGGTTATCTCTCCTGCTTAAACGAAGCAATATAGAATCGCCCTCCCTCCCATAGTAAATGCTTGTATGTATTTAACTCCTCTACGGAAGAATGTTATCAATTTTGGGCGTCTAAGTTATCGTACTTGTTTCCAAAACAGAGAAACACAAAATAGTAAAAAATATATGTACCTACTTACTTATCGGGATCCGTCCTCCCGACTCGTAAAGAGTCTCTGCCTGAGACACTACAGCCTTCAATAATCTACGATTCCGCGCACACTGCTTACAGTTGTGGAGGGTCTGACATCCGCGATGGCTTGGTCTTGGAACGGGTGGAGGTTCGAGCGCTTACTTTGTCTTCTCGAACCTAGGGGCTGGGATTCGAAGATCCTCTTAGCTGGAGCATTATTGTCCATTCGCTCGATGTGGCCGAGCCAATGAAGTCAACGTGTTTTGGCTTTTTGGACAACATCCACATTGTAACGACCCGTTATACGAAAACAACACCACAACCAACCACCCCACTTCGTCAAATAATTCACACTGGCTTATAGTTGCAAGTTTCTTCGGGCTAAGAAGGCATCTAAGAAGTAAAGCCCTCTCTCGCAGAAGCAAGGAGATATTGTACAAGACCTTAATAATCCCGGTCCTGTTGTATGGTGCAGAAGCATGGGCCTTATCTAAGGCTGATGAAAACCTCTTGGCACGCTTTGAGAGAAAGATTCTTCGAGTGATTTGCGGTCCAGTTTGTATCGACGGAGTGTGTGCTATTACAGCGGCTGAGATGGCTGGGTCACGTGGAGCGTATACACAACAACGCACCAGCCCGACGAGTCTTTGAGTCCACCCCTGAGGGACAACGAAGCATAGGAAGACCCCACCTCAGGTGGCGCGCACAAATGGAGAGCAACCAACCAACTTGGTGTGAGTAACTGGAAGCAGCTAGCTAGGGACCGAGCTGGCTGGAGGGGCTTGTTGGTTGAGGCCGCGGTCCACCCCGGACTGTGAGCGCCATCTAAAGTTATAGTTGCAAAAAGCAAAATGACTCCAGCAGAGCAGCACCTTCAGTTATTGGTGGAAGTGGAATACATCGAGCGCTGAACCTGTTCTCTAGAGACTTGCACCATTCTCTAAATTTTTGGGTGCTGACGTTCTGCTTGCAGAATTGGCCTTGTATTCAGGATCTAGTATTGTGAGATATTCCAATCTGTTCCTTCCTCTCTTTCATTTTTCGTGGACGTGCATTGTGAGTTATTCCAATCAGCCACTTTTCCTTGGGGACTTTCATTCATCATTCCATTGTATATACACACTATAGTACTCTCATCCCATCGCATTGAATTACGCGTCTTCGACGATCCAGGTGGCGCTTCAGTTGATTTAGTTTGTACACCTCCAGCCAACTCCGAGCATTGGCGAAATGTGTATAGAGAAAACCAAAATGAACAAAACAAAGTCAAACTGGTATGCCTCTTCTCTTTCTTCATTCATATCGCCATCAGTAGGTATAAAATTATTTCTGATGTGATGTAACAGGGTAGGGTAGAGAAATGCAAGTGCAACTGGTTTGGTTTTTCTTAGTGATAGGAGAGGAGAATAGAGGAAAGGAGGTGCAATATTATGAGCAGGAGCAAATATAATTCAACAGCATGGTGGTGTAGGATAGGATGGTGGTGGTGGAGGATTTGTGTTTTTGGAGAGGGGTGCACGATGCAAGGGGTGATCAGTTGGGAAAGACAAATTGAATAAAAACTGAATTTGGCTTCCTTTCTGTCGTTGCAGAAGATTTGAGGATTGGGTATAAAATAATGTACGTTAGACTCACACTATTTTGCCTATATTTTTGTCAAATATGCATCGATTTAAGTGATTCTTTTTTTAATTGATTCTAAAATATTATAGGCATGTGTCTACTTTATGAGGTTTATAATGTAGAAGCATTTTATGTCGGTAAAACGAGCAACTATTATAGGTATCTACATTCTACATCTCTCTCTATATAAAAATCAATAATTGTTGTGCGTTAGTCTCGCAATTCGCAGAACTCGAGAAAGGCTAGATGCTAGACCGATTTGGATGATTCTTTTTTTTTGTTTTGTTCGTCTTGAATCAGGGTTTGGCAAAAAAAAAATCGGAAACCCCCAAATGAAAAGCCGAAAAATTGCAAAAAACCTGAATTTCCATTTTTTATGGGAATAGGTATAAGTACATACACCACTAATGATCGCAAAACTCGAAAAGCACCGAACCAAACCCAAAGGTAGGTATTTCTGTGAAGTGTGGAAAATTAGACAATACCTACAAACAAAAAATTTCAAACGCTATTCCTCAACAGTTTGTAAAATTTGTAACATTGATATGCATTGTGCTGATGGACAAAAATATATCTGTGCAATAGTATAGATACAATTCCTAGGCACGTGCAAAGCCGGTTATCTTTATATGTAATGTAGTGCAATTATTGTCCCTTTCCCATAACCACTAATACATAATCATTTTGATAAAACTAATATAGGGAATTAAATCTAAAGAGTAGATACATATGTACATAGGAACATATTCAGGGGATTTATGCGGAACTATTTAAATAAAAGTATGTTTTTCTAACAGTGTAGGCACTACTGTATTTAGAAGAAGTTCTAAGTTTGATTATCATGCACTTCGTAGTGCAAAATAGAAAAATAAAAATATCAGTTTCAAATTCATTTAAATAAGTGATAAAGAGCTTTTATTGTAATGCTCCATGGTACACATTTTTGGGTTTTCCATGAATCGTATTGCATAGATTCTTGTTTATCAGGACAATAGGTACATACCAATGTTACAAATTTTACAAACTTTGGCTCCCGTGATTGTCGAAGAATAGCGCCATATCCCTTTGTCCAATTTTGACCATACTTCACAGAATAGCATTCGTACAAAGATTTTATCATTTTATCAAAATGTGAGTTCATATACCACGATTTTTAAATGAACGGTGCCACGCCCCTTTGTCCAATTTTTTTTACATACAAACCTGCTACAGAAGAATATAGGTAGGTACCTTAATAGAAAAAAAGGAATCATCAAATTCGGTGTAGCCAAACTCGATTTATAAAAGGAATATAAAAAGCAGATTACTAGCAGTCCCGTGATGGTCTTGCTTGTGTTATTTGGGGTTACCCGCCTGATGCTGTCATTTCTGGTCTGGATATAATCGTGAGCTATTCGCTCGTTACCAACTGATTGGTTTAGTGCGTCTATATCTTAAAGTCGTTAACAAATTCTCCTACATATTTTTATTCCTTTTTGATTTTCATTTTCCCTCACTTTCATGTGATCGTTGATCAATGGTTAGAAAACGTGCTTAGATTATCCGTTTTGGGCTGTGCGTTGACGACTTAGTTATTTAAAACAAACAATGGCTTACTTAATTTCATAGTAAGAATCTAATCTGAACTGAAAGTTTCTAAATACACACATACCTATTCATCAATTTCCTACATACTACAATAATCCATATTTTAAATGTATAGAGATGATTGCTGCAATAGCATTCAGCGTAGCACTGCGACCTGCGTATACCTAGCTGCTTCTAAAATAATTGTATCTAAATATGTACAAAAGGTTAATTTTGGATTTAAAATTAAAATAAACAAATGAACTCAAACTGTCAGCCTACAAATCGCATACCTACTTATGCATAGTTTGAAACAAACTACTAGAGGTACAAACGAATCCGTCCTGTCGTTAAGAATACAGCTACCTACCACCACGCAGACAAACAGGCAGACAGAATTGCGAGACTCAGTTTCAGTTTCTGTACCTACTATCATCGTAATATCATAACTAATTAATCTACAAATTTGGACTTAAGACAATATCTTTCTCACACTACCTACAATATGGGAAAATTTAAAATTTGAATCGATCTAGGTACGTGACTCTATTTGCTAAGATCCTACCAAACATCCCCCCTAGTGCACCTCACATGCTCAGCTCACCCATCCAATAATTTTCAAATCATCATAACCTACCCTTGACACCTAAGTCCAAAAGCCACGATCATGACACCACTGCTGCCCATAAATCCAAAAAATACAAAATATGTATTGTTAAAAATCCGATCTATGATTTCATATTTCTCCTTTCCACATTCTCATCCTCTTAAATATCAATTCCAATCGTCATCATCAGCATCACACTCATCATCATGCTAAAAGTACTCTCCCCACACACCACCACTATATGCGAAAAGTAAAAATCGATCCGATCTTACATTTCATATTCCTTCTTTTCATATTGTCATTCTCATAAATGCTAAAAGTACACTTCGCCTAACCTACACACCACCCCACCACTACTAACTACCTACGAGTATAGGTATATATCGTATATGCGAAAAGTACCCGATCATTCATTTCTTTCCACTTCCACTCCTTACAATGCAATCGCTGGAGAATAAAAGACAACAAAAATATTAATTGTTCTTTCTCTTTCATCTGCATGTTGTCAATGAGACGAATAAGAAAAGAAGAAGGCATCTTTTAATTTCGTTTCAAATAATCCAATACAACTACCATGTACGATGTGAGTAGTTGGTCTCAGAGGTGGTTGGTGGCGCTAGTGCATAAATGCGAAGTGATAGTACTATAGTGTCTATATACAATGATCATTCCTACCAAAGTGACTGTGTCTACGAGTTGTTGTTAATGTAATTCTCTCAAACAATAATTCAGAGACTGAAATTCGACATAATTTCGCAACAGAAATTGTCAGGGTCTATCCCAAGCAAGCGAGAATCGTTGTTACTCCTCGCTTCCCCACTCAGCAACTTGCATTGTGAGATAATCCAATCTGCCCCAAACTATCCTCCCGTGGTTAGAAACATATGCCCCTATTATGTAAGACAACTACAGTTGAGTTGTCTCTTGGTTTTATGCCATTCAAAATTCGGTATTGTCCGTATTGTTATACACAACCTTGATAGAAAAGTTGTCTGTTAAAACACAACAAGTATGGCGATGGTTGTTTATAAGTTGTTAGTCAGTTTGGGTTGTGTGAAAGTTGGGTTGAATTTAAGGCAACTCAATTCAACTAAGTTGAGTTGTGTTCCATATTAGGGGCAATAGTTAGACAGTTCGTATAAAAATTGTTAAGAATAGACGTAATAGAATAGAAGTAATTATCAGAAAATGACAAGTGTCCGTCAGCTGCGCCGGATTCTCGGAATTACGACATGGTACCGACCGACGGTTTATCCAAGATTTATCAAGTATTGCAGCTCCCTTAACGACCCTCCTCAAGAAAAACCGGCCTTGGGCTTGCTTTGGGACCCAGCCAGTCTTACCTTCGGGACTCTTTAGAGACCTTTTTGACTTTTTTTAAACGCTGGGACTCCAGGACTCATCTTTTTAAAAATCATTGAAATTTGACTCCATTTAGAAATTTTTCCATAAACGCAGAAATATTATTTGTGAATATTTATTGAATTTTATGATATGAACGCGTTCAAAATCGCTTGAAGCTCATTTCAATTCACTTGACTCCAAAAGGCAGTCAAGTTCAAAGCGATCATTCTCGGTTCTGTGTTTGGCTTCTGTGACATCTCATTTATTATGTCAGTGGATGTGTCCTTTTCCAAAATCCCCTTTTCAAAATCCCCTGTGCTGGAATCCCTTACTTCAAAAGACCATGAGATAAAATCCCCATTGGACAAAATCTCTCATTCTTAGATTTGGTGTTATTAATTCTGTCTCGCGACAGAAGTGATATACGTATATACTGCAACCCCCCTGCTTGTAATTTCTGTAGAATTTGGAGATGGTGCGAGGTTGGGTATATGCAAATTTTATATTATGTGTTTGCTTAATTTTACTGCCAAAACTACGCGTTTAAAAACAGATAAATTCTAAATTGAGCGAACAGTCGATTTTAACTAGGGATTTAATTAGTATGTATGTAGGTGGGAGATTTTGGCATAGGGGATTTCGCCCCGAGAGATTTTGGAAAAAGATATACAAAAAAATGAGAGATTATGTCCAATAAGGGATTTTGGAAAAGGAGATAACGTATAGGGATCCCATGTGTGCTACCTCTTTCGCTCAAGCAGAACACAGATACCTACCTAAAATCATATTTTTTTTACACCTGCATTAGTAAAATACATTGGAACGCTATTGGAAAGTGTTTCGATTCTTCTTACTTTTCTTTGGAATGTGTCAATTTTGCATTCTTGTTTTTAGTTTGTTGGTTGCGGTTCTACGTTTTGTGATGTAGCTATGCGGATGGAGATGATTTTCTTAATAATCATTTAATAATATGTAAGTAAAATTTATTCAAAATTATCAACTTTCAGTGGGTAAACTAATTTGTTTTATTATTAGGTTTGTAACAAGCATCGAAAAATCGAATCTATCGGTGCCGGCGGCGGCGGTGGTGGCAACGTCTTCAAAAAGCCAAATCCAAGCTGTAAACGTCGACGGGGTCTGAATATGAATCTGGTTCGGATTCTGAAAATTCAGACGCTGGCACTGACGCTGACTCAGGGACAATTCAAAATCAAAAGCCAAAAAGCCTAAAAAGTTCAATTATAGTTGGCAAAATGAATACAAATGTATTCAAAATGACAAAGAAACTGGCCGACCTTTTTGCAAAGCCTGCAAGCAATTGCTTTCAAACCAAAGACACAATTTAGAACGTCACATAAAAGCCAAAAAAACATAACGGCAAACTTAAAGATGCTAAAGAATCAGCAAAAATGATTATTCAGAGCAGCTTTGTCCTTTGTATCTAAAAATGTTTTAAATAATAAAATCGCTATGGCTGAAATAAAATTAGTTTTGCGAATAATTGTGCAAAACCAAACATTAAACTCGATAGCAAGGATTTGTCAATTCAACGCTTCCATTAATTTTTCCTTGATATCTGAATATCCCAACTTTATTCTTCATCCAGAAAAAGTTATCGAAGAATACAAATTACTAGAAATCAAAGCCCAAGATAGTAGATAGTTTGAAAATCTATTTTGAAATTAATGACATTGAAAAGTTTTGCTTTAAAGTGGGCAATTTAAAAAACCAATTCGAAGAGTTCTTGTTTAAAAATGTATATGGCTTTGTAATAAAGATTTTAATATTACCCCATAGCAGCGCTTGCGCAGAAAGAATTTTTTTTAAATTGACTCTATGCAATTAAAAATAAACTTACAAACCGCCTAATGCTTTCTGCACTTAATTTATTAAAAGCAAGTTGAAAACTGGATTCCTGATTCAATTTTAATTCAAACATATAGAAACGATGTTCCTAATAAATAGGTAGGTACTATTTGTGATATTCGGTATGTAGATAATAATATTATATAATAATATTAAGAGTTTTTCTTTGTTTAAAACAGAAACTGTGTTTATTATTATTTATTTTTTTTTCAGATTAACTAATATCTAAACTAATAAACTAAACAAATGGATATTAAATGTAAGTTTTTTTCAAGTTTATTTGAAAAACAAATAAATGTTTCATCGTCTCGACCGTACTCAGATAAAGAAAAAAAGTGTTTCTCGCCCGGGGAAGCTTTGTCATTGTAGCTGTAGGTACCTTGACCTCGACTTAACAGAACGAAGCTACGAAGTATTGAGAAATACTGTTAATGCCCTGCACAAGGACTGTTTTCCAAGCATTTATGCTCTACGGCAGACGAAATCTGCAGTTACAGAAACATCTGCGGAAGCTGACTTCCAAGATGTTGTGGAGAAAACTGTTCGAAGCATATCTAAATCTGTAACAATCTGTAAAAATACAAAAGCAAAATTAATATGTAAATGGGGTTTTGACGGTAGTGGTAGTCACAGTGTGTATAAACCGAATATCTAGGTGTTCTAATAGATAACAACTTGTCCTGGAGCTGGAAGGCACACGTAGAAGAACTAAAAAAGTATATACTCTCTGCGACTCGTAAAATGTATCTCCTAAGAGCACATTGTTCAAAAAAAATTCTACTAATGTTTTATTATGGACTTATACACTCTAAGCTTCAATACGGTACTGCAAGTTGGGGTGGAACTTACAACGGTACCATCGACATACTAAATGTTGTCCAAAAACACGTAATTAGGATTATCTGTAAAGAAAATCGACTAGCCCATACTTGGCCACTGTTCTCTAGACTACGTGTACTCCCGATAAAACATCTTTACATCTTTAAGGTTCTCAAAGTTTTCTTCATGCGAAGCGGCTATAGTGCTACATTAAGAAGCTCGAATATATACAGACTAAGAGTAAATCATATGGCAATCGTTAACATCCCAATTTCAAATAAAACTCATTGTTTAAAGTTTTATACTGCGACAGCACCAAGGCTTTTTAATAAGTTACCAATCGAAGTCAGACTGATAGTAGAGCCCACTTTATTTCTCAGAGAATTAAAAAAAATTCTCTTTAGTGTGGATAGTTCTACAGTCAAAACATTTGTAAATACAGCCATTTAATTTGTTAATTATGTAGTATATCTAAAATGTTTGTAACGTTATATTCCCTGTTTTTCGTTATTATTATTGTCTATTTAATTTACTCTTGAATTTACCCCACATGAAATATAAAATAATACATTGAATTGAAGGATCATTCGCCTCTAATTCCGAAAGTGCAGACGAATATTTGTTCTTGGTTGCATTTGTTCCCTTAAGATTAATAGATATTGATTCGGGTGAACCTCTTTGGATTAATGATCGTCCTGGATCTATTTTGAACTGTAGGCCTATTAAGTTTTTATTTCGCAAAGAATGTTCTGAGCTTGTGAAAGAAGAAGAGGCAATTATGCAAGATAAAATAAAGAAGCTTGATGACTTCGTGGAGTATGTAAATGGCCACAGTGTCAAGGTTTCTTTTGAATTCCACTTAACCATGGTTGACGGAAGCGTGTGCAATGTTTTGTCTGACACAAATTCATCTTCAAAAAGCTACATCTGTGGCGCACTACCCAGCGAAATGAACACAGAAAAATGTTATGAAAAAACTCCTAACGAAGGCAATTATCGTGTCGGTCTATCAACTCTTCACCTTTGGATAAGAGCATTTGAATGCATGTTAAACATTGCGTACAGGCTGCCTTTTAAAAAAATGGCGAGTTCAAGGAGAAGAAAACAAAGCTTTAAAACGAATACGGGCGGAATTTTAATCAAAAATGGGGTTAAATGTTGACCAGCCCAAACAACGCTTGAGGGTTTTCGACGTACAAGGCTCAATTATGCAAGAAAATCTTCAAGATCAAAAAACTGTCAAGACATAATGAATCATTTGCTGTTAATGTCTGACCCTTACATTTCATATCAAAGGAAAATTGTGCGCAAACGAAGGAAATTTTATACCATTATTAAAAGCTATCTTACTTGTGGTGACGAATACAATTTTTCTTTTGATGAGTCGCAATTTTTTTGTAAAATGTGTTATATAATTTGTAATGCTTCTTAAACTAAATAAAAAACACATTAAAGAAAATAATTACATAAACAAAGTTGATTAGATTTTTTTCCCGATTTTCCATTGATTCGCCGCACTGTGCGACATCCTGTCACGAGACCCGCTACACCACACAGTCTACTCCAAACCTCTAGACTGGGTGAAACAAACGATGCAAGCAATACAAAAGGACCCCGAACCATACCCAGATTAGATCCAGGACGGGAAATTATACCGACGATTTCCAACCAACAACCCCCTGGAGAATTCCGACCACCAGACCTGGAAATGGTGTAGTCCCGCAATCAGACCAGAACCAAAACCAAGTGCTATGGGACCACCACGATGACCACACGGCCGGGCACTTGGGTATCGCCAAGACCATCGACCGAATCCGGAAAAGGTAATACTGGCCGCAACTTCCCCGGGACGCAAAGAGGTATGTACAACACTGTGATGTGTGCAACCGGTACAAAACATCGTAACAGAAACCCAACGGCTTAATGTACACAACGCAAGTAACCGCGCCATGGGAAACGGTGTGTGTAGACTTCGTGGGGCTATGTGCAGGACAACCACACACGTTGGGACGAACATATCCCGGAGCTCACCATGGCTATCAACACCAGTAAACATGATGCCACAGGATACTCGCCGGCGTTCCTCAACTTTGGCCGAGAACCCCGCAAGCCGATCCGCACCGGCAATCCCCTACCAGAAGACCAAGATGGTTCTATCTCCATCTTTCCATATGAAGAAGTGAAATTTGATTCACCAGTAATCGCCGTTATCCGGCGACCCACCAGCCAAAACAAGCGCGACTTTCCCATACAACGTGCACATATAGGTACGGACCTGAAAGAATATAAAAGGAGAATCACCGACACCAGACAAACCAGTCTAAGTTCCGAAGGCATGGAAGAAACACTCCTAAGTATCGAACCTATGATCCGCCGACCCACCCGACCCGGAAGGTGACAGCGCCGGCACGGAAAGAAGAGCCCTGGTAATGGCCATGAAGATCAATCGACGCCACCGACCAGTCCCAAGCTTCGAAATTATACCGAAGGAATCGTTCCAGTGTCAATTAGCAGCCGCCAGAAAAGAAGGGCGCAAGCGGAGGAGGCCTGGAGGGCGAGACAACAACCATCACCATCGCCCACAACCCTACGGACCGTCCGGGAAAAATTCTTCTACAAAAAAAAAAAAAAAAAAAAAAACGACGAGATGGTTCTCGTCTATCGAAGAAGGAGACAAAAACAACACCACAACGACGATCATATAAATACATGTTTGTTTATATTTTGTCTTCTTTTTTAAGCTTACAAAATATTTTATCGTTGTGATGATGGAAGCGAGGGAAAATCATTCACGGAATGAAAAGAGATAACACGATGTAGGTTCTGCGCATGACCTAGAAAAGGTTTGAGTAGGTATCGCAATGGTTGTTGGGATTGGAAATGAAAAAAGCCGTTGGAAGCATGGGTTTTTTTTACTGCAGGTCAGCAGGTGTCTCTTGATACATTGCAATTGGCAACCAATCAAGACTTAAGTTTGTAAAAAGAATTTGTACAAAGCCATTCATTGAACTGTACATCTTATCTAACAGCGGCAGCTTCTCAGGACCAAGGGAAAAATCAACCTGACCCCAGACGTTGTCCAAAGTTAACAAAAAATTTGTTCTTTGTTGATCGTCGTCCCTAAAGTCGACGTACATGAAACCTGGAGCTGTTCCTAAAGTACACGTATCTGAAGGTGATGTTCATGTTCCAAATGCTCCTCAATGTAGCCATTCAAATAGAATGATCCTGTTGATCATATTGTCCCTAAATGATGCTGAAGAAGAATTGAATGCAACCCCCGTTAAAAATGTGGAGAATGATTCATTCCAACCAGACATCAAGATTTACTTCAAGTAAAACAATTTGAAGTAGAAGAAATGGCTACGGAAATGTTTGTGATGAAAAAACAGATGTAAGTAATTATAAACGTTTGCATAAGTAGATGTATGAGAGATGAAACTTACCATTATTTTAGGACCCAACTTGACAAGGAAAATTGTATTTTAAGGACCCGTCTATTGGACTCGGAAGAAAAAATTAGACAACTTGCTTGAAATTCGGTTGAAGAAAACTAATTTCAAAGAAGGGAACATGGAGCAGAGACTAGGTACTCAAAATCTTTACACAAGGGCAGGTGACGAAACTTCAAAATCCCTTAAAAAAGTTATATTGGTCGGAACAGGATATAGCCAAGCCCATAACGTTCTATTCCGCAAGTTCAAGAGCATACAAATTGCGCAAAAGAAAGCAATTTCCTCTCCTGCTCCACGAACATTGCAGTTGCAGAGATGGGCGCGGTATTCTTAAACCGGTTGTTATCGGAATAATGAGTGCAGCAACAGAGCTAACTGAGGCCCAAAAAGTTTGTGTAGCTTCGATGAAATTAAAATTGAAGAGACATATTGGTACGACCGATCAACAGATGCAACACTTAAGCCAGCATTATATGTCAATTAGCTATGCTAAGAGGTAAATTTAAGCACTTAGTTTTTAATTAAAAATATATACAATACATAGTTAACTTATCCACAGGCTTAATGGGAAAATGGAAGCAGCCAGTATTCTACGACTATGACTGCAGAATGACGAAAACGATTTTGATAATAATATTAAAGGACAGCTGTCCTTTTTTCCACACATATTTAACCAAAAAAGGCGGAAAAAAGGACAGCTGTTCTTTAATATAATTATTAAAATCAAATTGATCGAGACTTCTACGCTAAAGAAAACGATTTTGTTCAACATTTTAAAAACGTTTGGAAATTGTGGCTTCAATATTGTCGCTGTAACCAGCGATCTTGGAGGTTCCAATCGAGGTCTCTATAACGATCTAGGCATAATCATGAATAAGCTTTGGTATGTATACTTTTCCTTTTTCTTATTTGTCCTTTACCTTATATACTTGAATAATTTAATAGGTTTTCATACAAAGAGAACAAAATTTACGTTTTTGCCGATGTTCCACATCTGATTAAACTTCTACGAAACCATTTCATCGACAGTGGATTCCTGATAAATCACAAGGTTGCTAGAAAGAGAGAGACTATTTTAAAACTCCTGTCTCTTGCACCTCTGGTGAATTGAGCTATCGGAAAAACATTTAAATGTTGTCCAGGCTGAACACCAGAAAGTTAAGACGGCCACGAATCTGTTTTCGCATACCTTGTCGCAAGCTTTGTTACGGGCAGGTAACTTAGGATTGATAGGAGATGAGCGTTGGGAGGAATGCTATGAGCTGTTTAAACTTGTGAGTATACTCACATATATCATCAGTTATATATCAGTTGTTTACTTTAAAATGATCAACATAATAAATACAAATATAGGACACTTTATTGTAATAATGATTCTTATATTTTAGACAAATGACTGGTTCGATATAATGAACGTGCGGGTGCCTTTTGTGGATTCCAGAGAGAGGGTGCACGCATACGGTGGGCACTTGGAACTGCAAAACAGCATTCTAAACAGAATGACCGAAATTATGATCAGTATGAGGGTACTCGGAAAAAACTGCATGCTTGCTTTTCAAAAAGGGAAATATTGTAATAAAAAACGTTAAAATTGTTTGTAAAATTTAATTCATTTTTTAAGGCATTGTTCAATCTAACACTGCGTTACAACATCTATATAAGGACGTTTGTGAACTTTTCGGTTTTAAATACGTCCTAACATATAGATTGAACCAAGATGTACTTGACAATTTCTTTGGCGTTATGAGGTCGAAAGGTGGCTTGCACGATCATCCCGATCGCCAGGAATTTAAATATTGACTAAGATCATATATTCTTGGTTTTAATGAAGGGGCCCTATCTGAAAACGGCAACGTAAGTGTTGATAGTACGCCAGATTTAAGCCTTGAAGAACCGTCTATAACAGGTACTTCTATATTAGATCACATTTAATCTATAATTACATTCATTGACATCTTTCTTTGTACTTTCTCATTACAGGTAGAATCTTCAACATAATAAAGATACCGAAAGAAGCAATGTGTCCGGATCCAGAACTTGAAATTCCGATGGCATACGATGGCCTGGAGAACTTAGCAGGTTACATTTGTCACCGGCTGAAATAAAATCTGCCTGAGCTTGGACAAACTGAAGATAATTCTTTATCTTGGGTCAAGCAGCTCAGCGAAGGTGGTCTTTCGAAGCCATCGGAAGTCATGATGATCCATATGAAAGCTCTGGGAAATGTTTTCAACGTTGTCAACGGCGATGGGCTAAATATTCGGACGAATTATTTGACCCACTTAATTGATTTTTATCGAAAAAGCTAAAATAAACCGCAACATTCGTATAAAAAAACTCTTCTTCCGCTCGCGAATGTACTTTCGCATTCGCTCGCCTTCTTAATCGACAAATAGTTGATGAAAAAACACCAGAAAATTAAAATATTAAAAAATAATAAACTAAACCACTTGTTTTTAAAACATTTTATTTCACTCACTTGATTCACTTCACATTTAGCATTTTTTTTAATATAATACAATTTTTTTTATAAATTATTCTTCATATACACATATGGACGTAAATGTTTATTCAAACATATTCGGGGCTATCGTGAACAAAATTCCCCCCGAAACATTTCCCATTTTTCAAAAATAGGTATCGGCAATGAATTTCGAAAAAGGGAAAAAGTTTCCCCCGAAATAAATTGTTATCGTGAACAAAAATTCCGCCGAAATTTGATTGAATTCCCCACGGAATATTTCCTTCCCAATATTGCAGGTGGAAATGCAAAATGTAAGCAGCTTCTATAGGAATAAATTTAAAGTCAGCTGCATTTTTTTAATTTGTTTGATTTTAAAGGATATAAAAGTGGCATAGGATTGGTGTACTTAGTGTATAAGGAATGAAAAACGCGACATTGCCAACGGTTTAACTACGAATAGAAACAAATAGTCCAGTCATTTTAGCGTTTAACCTCGGAATGAGAGGTAATAAGCTGAATTTTTGTATATACCTTAATTTTGCCGTTCTAAATGTTCTCTCAAAAGTCTCATAAAATCTCGTGTCTGCGTTAAGTTATTCATGGTCAAAGGTCAGCAAAATCTGTTTTTCTCGATTATCTCAGTTTCTATTGCTCCAATGATGTTAACATCTACAACAAAATTGTAGAACATAGAATTTGCAACAAATTTTGTTATAAACATTTTTTTCATGCGCTCAACCGTTTTCGAGATAGAGGGTGGTGTGGTGAGCGCGCAACGCTCAGCCATACGTGGTAGATTTTACTATATTACATATATTGCAACGCTATTTAACTTCTAGTTACTTACCACAACTTCAAAGGTTGGGTGTATCTCTTCAAAGTTGTTCTTTAATCTCCCTTTTTTCCTGTTGAATTTCTCCTCCACTAGCAATAATTGCTGTGAATTTTGTAACTTTTATATTTTATTTTATACTTCACTGGATTGAACACATTCTTTACCTAAAGAAGGATAAATCCAATTTGCATATTTGCAATTACGAAAATTAACACAATTCCTCGGTTTAACACAAATAATTTGCAAAAAACTTCCAAATATGAGCTTAAGTGACAACTGAATATATCACAATTTACAACCGTCAATGCATTCAAACATAGGCCGCGTTCCATTGACCGCTAGATGATTAGCGGCATGCCAAATTCCATATAAAAAAAACTAACATTTCAGCATTTGCGCTAGAGCTCTAGCAAATTTTGTGAAATATCATTTTCTGGGAAATTTTTCAATCTAGCACAAAATGAACTGCTAGATTGAAAAAAAATAACGAACTGTCAAAACAAAAGTGAAAGTGCAGAAGTCAAATATTTCCAAATTGGTGTAAAATGGGAATTCAAGCTTCTATGTTATTAATATACATTGTATTTGTTTATTTAAATTATAGTGTATGTATTAATAAATATGCGACATGATGGCACAAAATACGTTTTTGACTCTCATGAAGATGAAATAATACGAATTCAAATTGTTTTTTTTTGTCACTTTGCTGCTGCCGCTAGATCTCTAGCGCCAGCGTTCCTCGATCAGGGATATTTATGTGCTAGATGCTAGCGGTCAATGGAACGCGGCCATATTTTTGAAAAATTCCGGGGAAATAAATAATTCCGATGGAGATTTACGATAGGAGGAATAT
Source organism: Cheilosia soror (assembly GCA_949372485.1). Classification (NCBI taxonomy): domain Eukaryota; kingdom Metazoa; phylum Arthropoda; class Insecta; order Diptera; family Syrphidae; genus Cheilosia; species Cheilosia soror. The sequence goes on from OX443563.1 coordinate 39,852,249, forward strand.
TTTCCAGGGAACAAAATATGTTCGGGGGGAATTTTTCCCCCCGGAATTGCCGATAGCCCTGATTTAAAACGGGTGCCTATTTTTCGCTATGTTTCGCTTTTCTTCCAATTATTTCTGTTTACTTCGTAATACCTACATACCGTATTTTGTTTTACTTTGGTTTTTAATCACTCTGCAATGAGTTATTTAGGTCAATGTTATCTCGCTAATGGTTTATTTCGCATTTTATTTTTATTAGAATCTATTGTTTTGGCGTGTGGTTTTCTTTTCGAAATTCGTTTTCGTAGATTTTGGCGGTAAAATTAGCAAACAACATAATATAAAATTTGCATATACCCAACCGTGCACCTACTCCAAATCCTAAAGTGATCAAAAGCAGGGGGATTGCAGGGGTACTTCTAAATCGAAGTTCGCATCATCCACAGATCAGCTAGTTCCATCCGGTTCGGAGGACCATGTTTTATAACCCTTTTTCCCTTTTGGTGAAACCATTTCTTCCTTCAGATCAGCAATATAAAATATCTTCTTCCTTTTAATAACTTTCCAAATCGAATGAATTTCAAAATTTAGCATTTTTCTCATAATTTCAAACATAAAAACTAAATATTAAAGTATCATCATCATCATCATTTTCAATGGTCCGCTTGTCCATTAAGTGGGTCGCGGGTGTAGGTTGCTCAAGTGAACCCTCCATAGCTCTCGATTCTCCGCCATCGACTCTAAATCATCAAGGGCAATCCCCATACGGGTATAGGAGAGATTATGGTCTTGATAAAGTATAAAGTAAAATCTAACCGAAAAGACTTCTACTCTCCGGTATAGATGGTTGAGTAAAGGGCAGTCTCACTTATCAGGCGGAGTGCAAACATAAATGATTTGTGGAATATAAAAGGTACATCCTCATATACCTACTACTACTATTTCCCGAAAAGTTATTGTAATGGGTTTGGAATCGCCTAGCAAAGACGAGGTCGAGTCTAGGTTGGGAGACGAGCAGAATGGTTCTTGGTTTGGCAAAATCACTACCGATCAGTTGTTGACTCTCGGAATGCTACTTGAGCTTGAGAAGATTTTGAAGAACGCCATAGCTGCTTACACAATACACATGTTGTTTTCCAGACGGAGCCCCCAGAGCTAACATGGAATGGTTTTAGCCATTTAGAGTGCTTATAATTGAGCATCATAAAGGACCACTTCGTTAACGATGGTGAGGGTAGACCAGATGGCGAACCCATTGGCTTAACAATTATTGTCTGCCGATTGCCCCTATAACCAGGGCTATCCCTTTGGCGAAACCAAGGCCGTAGGCAGACAAATATTCCGGGGGGGGGGGGGGGGGGATATGATCTTTAAAAAATAACTTCTTATATTAAAGGTTGGAAGCGATTCAGGAAAGTAAAATAATCTTAAATTTCAAATTTAATTTTTTTTATTAACTAGTCATTATAGCAAAATTAGGAATAGTTTTAACAGTGGCTATATTCAACAAAACAAACTAAAGAATTATTTTATAAAGCTAAATTTAATCGCCTGGCCTTCTTTGCTGCAAATACATCAATTACTTCGTCAGTATTTATTTCTATCTCCCGATGAATTGACATTAAGGCTAAACAAGTAAGTCGATCTTTACCGGTAGAGTTTCTTAAAAAAGTTTTTAAGCGTTTCATCGTCGAAAACGTTCTTTCTGGTGTACATGTCGATACTGGTAAGGTTGCCAAAATTTTTAAAAGTCGATGTATGTTGGGAAAAAAAAATTTTACTGCAGTCTCCTAAAGCTGTTATGGCGTTCTGTGAACGCAGTGCCTCGGGTTCTTCATGACATTTTGTCTTCCACAGTAGAAACTCAGCCATCAAGCTATCCCAATCCAAAAATCTTTTATAAAATTTAAAATTTTCTTCGTTAAATTTTGTTTCGCTTTTTCCAAGTATCTATTGATGGGATCAAAATATATAACGATGATAGAACGCTCTTATGGTCCTCGAACCACGTTTGGAGCTGAGTTATCAAGTCGTCCAAAGTTTTCAGGATCAGACGCGTTTACATTGGCCCTATGCTGCTGCTTCGATACTGTTCGTGGAATTTTCAAGGTTTCAGTTTCATCCACAATACTTAAAAGGCCTTGTGCAGTCTCAAAAATATCTTTAAATTCTGAACTAACATCTTCTCGAATTTTTTGAAACGTATTTAAAACGTTTACGTGGTCCAGAGCTGACACTAGGTCACAAGAAGCGGATTGCAAAATTTTACACAATGGTAGTGTGTACGAAAACAAAATATTTAAGCAGCGCAAGCTTATCAAAAAATCACTGGCCAAAACTGATTTTAAAAAACAGCAAGCTTTAGATGAGGTCTCAGAGTCCCTATCAATACTCAACACATCCAAGGTATCCACTATGCCTTCAAAAATTTCTTTGAACCTTAATAAGCCGTCATGATTTTCAACCCATCGAGTTTCACACATAGCCGTTAAATTCTTCCATTTAGTTTCCGGATAATTTTTTTTAATATTTTCCAGCAACAAGTGTGTTCGTTTTGCGGATAGTTTAAAAAAATTTCCAACCGATTTTACAATGCCAATCATATTACGTATTAGAATTACGTCAAGAATTCGTTAACAATTCGTTTTGAATGGTAGGGCTTAAATAAGTAGCGTTCAAATGCAAATTTTCGGAATATTTTTTAGGAACCTGTACCGAAAAGCGCACGTCAACACAAACAGAACCGACAATTTCACGGTGGAGCTATCTCTCGAAGCCATAGAAGATATCTTCATCCACTTTAGATGAGTCCAAGATGTTCCACCTTGAAGCAGGACGTGGATGTAGAAAATAATTCCTTACTACATACGACACACCTCAACGTTTTAGTGGTCGATTGTAATATTCTGTGCAATTCGTCGATGTTCTATTTCTATATCCACCACTCTTGTTGACGGCCGGCATAATACATATAATATTTGGTTTTGTCCTTGTTGCGCCCAAGGTGCGATTTTCTAGTAAATGCTTTACCTCCGTTTGACAGCCACCGGATACTGATATCTACATTATGTGGCGAACTGCGAACAACGAATTAGCCACACACCAGTCGACAACTTCTCAACAGTCGACAATTTCTCAACAGTCGACAAATACTCAACAGTCAACAACTTCTTAACAGACGTCAACTTCACAACAGTCGACAACTTCGGAACAGTCGATAATTTTTTCCATATTTTATTGGAATTGACTGGCTAAATGAGTCTCAGGTGAATTCAATGGAATGAATCAACGGTGTCCTCATCACCCTTATTCTACGTGGCGTTTATATTAAACGACAGCTGGCGTTTTTTAAATCGAGTCTTTAAGTGTCGTTTTATTGGCGTTTGTAAATTTGTAATCGACAATAATTGGCGATTTACGTGTCGTTTTTGGAATTAAAACGACCTAAACGACATAAAACGCATAAAAACACGCCACATGTAATTCCGATTTCAAAAAACGCCATTTGTCGCTTAATATAAACGCCGCGTAGAATAAGGGTGAAATATACCTTTCTTGAGCAATTGTGACATATTTGAAGCTTATGTTAGTGAAGATTTTTCAGGAGTCAGGGTGCTGAAAAAGAGTTGCTCGCCAGATGAGCTCTTTATGGATCGAAGGCAGTACTCACATCCCCGACGTGGGCTTCTGATTACTGATACTGAATCCGGAATATCTGGTCTTAGAAATTGCAATAATTCCTAACTTTTAAAATGCCAGGGGTTGTAGATCTGATACTAATGTAGGATCGAAATCCTATTAGCCCATCCCCACAGCATCATACTTGGACTTAATAATTCAATGCCAATGTTGGACATCTTTTATCGAAAATTGCAACGAAGGAACAAAACTTTTAAAGTTATTTCGCAGATTTAAGTGAGAGTGAGTTAATAGCAGCGCTTAACCCTTATCGATTTGTTATCGCAGCTTGAAGTTAAAGCTTAAACCTATTCCCAAAATAAAACAATGCCTTTAGATATTTTAATATTTATAACCTTTTATATTTATATTGTTCTTCGAGTTTTACAAAATATCACATTTTAAGCTTTTTGGATTTATCCATTCATAATAATTTCTAAAACAATCATTCTTCATGTCATAACTTCGATTCGATTTTAATAGTAATTTTCTTCTGTCCTCAAACTTTTACTCGTGCGTACCAACTACTTCCGAAATATTATATTTTTTGTGTTTTTTGTTTTAATTTTTGTTTCTTATTCAGAATTTTAAAAATGTTCAATAAAATTGTGTTGACTAAAAAAATGAAGAAAGAAAAAGTTATACAAATTTGTTTGCGACAGTTATGTGCATTTAAAGTCAACGATTGTAATATTTATAAAACGGTTCGCCATTGAATTTTATGTGTATCTCCGTAATTACCAAAAAGTTTGAATGTTTTAATATGTGTCTAATAAATTGAATTTGTTTTAATATTAGTATCTCCCTAGAGAGTTTTGTGTGCTCCTTTGCTGTAATATATATATATATAATATTTTTTTTTTGTTTTCTTTTTAAATTTCTAAAAATTGTACATTTATACAGAACATTTACAATTAGGTAAATATATTTCTATAAATATTTTATAATAATTTCTAAATACGTCTTTTTGTTGTTCTTAAACACGATTATATGCATATTAGTGAATGTACTCGTATAGTCATGAACTATATTTATAATAGATTCAAAAAAATAATTCAATTTAAGCAAGAATCTAGAATTCATATTTTTTTTATAAAAATAATAGTGATTTCAATGTAATTATAGATTTCATTATAATTAAATGCTAAGAAAGAGTACAATAATGTTTCTTCTTAATTTAAATATATATTTCGAAGTTTATTCTCCATTTGTGAGTGTGTGTTAAGTTTTAGGCAGCTTTCACTTCAGGTTCATAACTCCGAGTTAATTTTTGTTTTTAACTTCAAACTTATAGTTAGTGTTATGTATGAATCCGCAAGTGCTGATACATGGATTTTCATTTATTCTAGGAAAAGAGAAAAAGAAATAAATAATTCATGTACATTATTGCTGGGTAAGGAATTAGTTTATTTGGAAAATATGTAAAAAATGTTCTTACCGTTTTATTTACAGAAAAATGGCTGTCTACAATCTTCGGTGTCTCGACATTTTGATAATTTTTTAGAACAGTGATACTGAATTACATGGCATGAGGCAGTCTTCGAATTATACTCCTGTAAATAGAAAAAGATTCTTTTGAAAGCTTTTGGTACTCAAATTTTGAATAAAGAACGAAAGACCTAAAGAAAAGGCAGATCTTTTAGCTAGCATGTTTTCAGAGAATTACACCGTAGATACTGCACAACTAGAGCCACCAAATATCACAAGGGTGCAAACATCGATGGCAGAAGTGAAATTTCGGCCTTGAATAATTCAACGCATCCTTAAAGAACTAGTTTGCAATAAGGCAACTATGGACCCGACGGAATCCCGGCTATAGTACTCGATAGCTGTGCAGTAGAACTTGCACATGTACTATGTAAGCTGTTTAGCATGTCGTACTCCCAGAAGACGTTTTCTTCTTGTTGGAAGACCGCTCGCATTCAACCTATTCCAAAGAAAGGGAGGAAATGTCTGCAACAAAACTATCGTCCAATTGCGTTACTTTCAATGCTCTCAAAAGTAATGGAAAAGGCAATAAATGTCGAAATAATCAAATATCTAGAAGGACACCGATTAATAAGCGACAGGCAAGACGAATTTTGGAGCCGTCGTTTCACTAGAGACTTGTTAGATACGTAACGCACACAGCGAATCCAGAGCCATAGCCTTTGACATATCAAATGCATTTGACCGAGTCTGGTATAGAGCCCTATTAGGCAAATTTGCGTCTTATGGATTACCACAACAACTCTACGGATGGATGCAAAATTTTCTTCTGGGAAGATAGATCCAAGTTGTTGTAGATGGTGTATCATCTAATTCGTTTGCTATAAATGCAGGAGTGTCCCAAGGATATATTCTTCCTCCAACCCTATTTCTTCTCCACATCAACGATTTGCTTGGATCGACAAATAATCATATCTACAGCTTTGCTGATGACAGCACTCTTATATCCTCCATCTCGAATAGTGCGGGCATGTGAATGCGGCTACATTATACACAGTCAGAGATGTGAACAAATTAATTCTGTTAATGAAAAGACAACTTGGTTGTATTTATTGCAAACAAGACACAGCTTACAACATTTTCTAAGAAAACCACATCAACAGTTCCTCAGACCCAAATGGATGACCATCCAATCCATCCCAAGGAATCAATGCACCTTCAAGGAGTCACGGTCAATTCAGCACATGGCAGGACCACATATCCTATATCGCACGAGGAACTCGAAGACATTATCCCTTGAAATGCAACTTTTGGGCGCCCCCCAAGGCACATGCATGACCATACAGCATACAGTACACTATTGACAACCGCGAGGACATCAATTTTCCAAATCTCCTTCTGTTACAGGACAAGCAAACTTTGGAACTCGCTTCGTGGGAATATATTTCCAGAAGACTGCAGTTTGCAGCAATTTAAGTGCGGAACTAACATAGGTATATCTGCAAGCATCTCGGGGCGCTGATGAAGCGTTATAGGTTCGCCTTTCCCGGGAGAAGTATTTAAACAAAAACAAGTAAAAGTGTTATCATCGGCCTGGCCGATGCTTTGATACCCTCCACTGAATAAAAGTCCTGCAAAATGTTTGCCACGCGAGTTAGTATGTGTCTAACATTACTTTTGTATGGGAGGTAGCAGAACTACTTTACCGACATAGACAATTTTCAATACCAACCTGACGACGGTTAAAAAAAGTCCTTTCATAAAATTTCATTCACCTAAGTCGATTCGTTTGGACGCTAAGGTGTTTTCAACAGACAGAGAGATACATGAGTCGAATATTGGCTTTGTATGGGAGGTAGCAGAACTACTTGACCGACATTGATCATTTTTAATACCAACCTGACAACCGTAAAAATAAGACCTGTCACTCAATTTCAGTCGCCTAGGTCGATTCGTTTGGACGCTATCGTGATTTCAACAGGCGGAGAGACACATGGGTCTACTAATGGTTTTGTATGGGAGGTACCAGAACTACTTGACCGACATAGCCCATTTTCAATACCAACCTGACGACGGTAAAAAGAAGTCCTCTCACCAAATTTCAATCGCCCAGGTCAATTCGTTTGGACGCTATCGTGCTTTCAACAGACAGACAGACAGACAGACGGACAGACAGACAGACAGACAGACAGACAGACAGACAGACAAACAGACAGACAGACGGACATGGCTAAATCGATTCAGAATGTGATCCTGATTCAGAATATATATACTTTATAGGGTCTCCGGTGAATCCTTCTTGGCGTTACAAACGTAATGGCAAAGTGAATATACCTTCCTGTGGAGGGTATAAAGATAAACACTAACCAAATAGTGATTCCAAAACCATACTCGGACTTGGAGATTTCTATAACAATATAGGTGAGAAAATATCTTTAGCGGACCACCGCATTTCTTCACATACATAGTATAACTAACTAAAAGATACTCTGAGAATTGGCGCGTTTTCAACGCATAGTACTGTAAGGTAAGGTTTTTATTCGCTAAGACCACATCCCACCGCCACCGATAGAATTGTTTAAAGCCAATGTGCACCAGTACCCCTTCTCTATCATCCCTATTAACCCTTCCGTTGTAGCACTAGTATCTATATTAAAAAAAAACATTCGTTTCTTACTGCAACTGCAACTAAGACCTCTCAAAAACTTTGGAAATAATTGAAAGAAACGGCAAGGGTCTAAAGATGCATTTTCATTCGGTGCGCTTTGCCTGGTTTTCCATAATGACATCCGCGAATCAATTGACTTGGTGTGAGCTTTAGTCTAGTATTTATAATATCCAAAAGATTAGTTAATACTTTCCGATGTAATATTTTTAGGAGTTCATTCGTTATCAGTTTGTAACCCGGAGCTTTATTGGGCTCGCTTAATTGCCTTTATTACTTGCCCGATCTGGGTAAGCGTAACTTTTCTCAGTATATTATTACAGATGCTTTGTCTTGGGCGGGTTATCTTTTTGACAAAATGCTTCAAATGATGACAGCATCGAGTTTGGACATAATAAATAATTGTGGTCTTAATGGCGCCAGTGGTTCTATCGGATCTGGGCCGCAACAAATACGTCTTTCTAAGTTAGTTGAGGTTCTCTTCCATCAAGTTCTGCGCCCAACCAAAGGCTTTGTTCCTCAAGACGGACTCTACAAGTTTTGAGAGCCGACGCCTTGTGCTTGGTTCCCTGTCAACCTTTTCCAGTTATACTTTCACAAAGTGAAATATCTCCAATTTGAAAGACCACTTTCATAGACAAACACCAACAAGGGATTAAAGAGGTAATAACTTGTTATCGAACTTTTTCATAGGTAGTTTGCATATCAAGCATTAACAGCCTCCTATTTTCCATAAACAACATGACTGTATAAAAGCCAGATCAAAGATCACCATAAACCTTGTTAAATTCGTATCATTTGCCCTCTCAGTCCTTGAAAATGGCAATGAATTCAACGTTACCGCAGCTGATATCAGTAAAGTTTTCCATTAGATGCCACATCAATTATAATCTTTTTCAAATTGCCTGACGATGTTTTTAAACCCATTTTGCTAAAATGGATAACTTTTAAACTGGAACATTGTATTTACAGTCTTCACTTCGAGTCCATCAAAAGCGTAACGAAAAGCAATTTCGAATAGGATTGCCATTCGGAACGAAATAGAGAGTAGGGAGCCTGATATCTCAAAAACTGTTTAAAGCTCAACATCATCAAATGTCAATGTATTACTTCTCGTGTTAGAAGTTCCCTCTACGAATTTACCTTCTCTACTCAACACTTGGCTCGGTAGAACATACATTTTAAGACTAATGTTATGCCATATGCCCATATCCCAAACGGCTAAGTTGAGAAGCTATCTCAGGACAGCATCTACTTTCGATATTTGCAAGATGTTTGCGAAATGTTTGAAGGGAAAATTGCTTAAGATGTTGCTTAGGGTTTGAAGACCACTAACCACTGAGCCCACATTATTTAGTTGTTTAAAAAAAATGGTCTAAGGAATTCTGTAGCCGTTAAGTGACCAGATTTATCTACATAATATTTGTTTTACCCATCATTGATTCTTACTCAATCCTACGTTGGAATTTATTTTCAGTCCGTCAAAAACGTGTTCATTCTGATACAAACTTGGGATGTACAAGAACGTGTCAAATTGAATCTGCTGTACAATTATTAATGTCACCGCAGAACCGTTTAGAAGAATTCATTCATCAAATTGATCAATCAGATATGAGCGGAGCATAAAATTATAAAAACCCACAAGAAGTTGACCCGTTTTTACCCGTCTACTGGATACTAACACACCGATCATTGAAACCCTCATTTCTACAGAACCGCTCTACGAATTTAATGCCGGCCATACACTCAAACCAAAGCTTAGGATAAGTTAAGCAGGGTACGAAGACTCTCATTCATTTACTCGAGCTCTGAAGGGGTTTGAGAGATAGCACCATGTGCCTGTCGATTTTAAGTTAGCCAATTTTACTCAAATTAATTTTTACCACCATAAAGTCCGAAACACACATGCGATTTCAATCGCGCGTCTTTTTAGTCGCAAAAAATGAAACACACACATTTCAATGTGAATGCGCGCACATAATTTTGGATTTTATGTGCGCGCATTCATATTGAAATGTGTGTGCTTCATTTTTTGTGACTAAAAAGACGCGCGATTGAAATCGCATGTGTGTTTCGGGCCTAAGCTGAATCGTGTTTAACAGAGGCTAGGTATAGGTCAACTCTGTTTCTATTGCCTTGACTCTCTGGCCTCTGGGTAAGAATCGAAGACTCTGCGAGCCGGACCAGAGTGTTGATGTCCATTTGCTTAACATGCTTTAGCCATCTGAAACACCCAATGCACAGTTTTGGTCGATGTCATTCAAAACGGGAAAGAATATCTTCATTTGCTTTTGAAAGGGACTATGGCTTTCGATTAGTAAAGCACTTCTGTAATTATTATAAGATCTTATAGTCCTGTTCGGGAGAGGGCCTTACAACAAAGTTCAAAATTGCCAAGAGTTATTCTACGTTTGATTTATGATGAGATGTCATTTTCAGATGTAATAGCTGAGCCGAGGTAGTCAAAGTCATGACAGCACTTCGCCTGACCTAAACCCTATTTTGACATCAAAGGCCTCGCTGAGGTTACGACCTTGGTGCAGCAGGGAGCTGCTATCCCACAGAGACTGATGAGTTTTGCAGGGGTTTCAAAACTAGATACGTCTCAGTTGAGCTCTTCTCAATGTCTATAAATGTTGTAGCCAGCTTTGAAATCGATGAAAAAATGGTAAGTATGGAAATCCACGATCTGTCTAGGTGTGAATATTTAATTGACGGTAGACTTCATGAGTCCAGGAAACCCTAAGTAGCATTGAGCCGATTTCCAATTAAAGCGAGTTCAAGTTCAGTTAATTCCTACTTACTTAGACGGCTCTACAGTTTGGGGTGAACCGAGGCCTCAGCTAACACGCCTCTCCAGTTAGCCCGGTCCTTGGCTAACTGCTTCCAGTTGCGCACTCTTAGTCGGTTGAGGTCGCCTTCAACTTGAGCGCACCACTTAAGGCGAGCTCTTCCTTCCCTCCGGGTTAGACTCGAAGACTCTAAGGGCCGGAGAATTTTTTCCATCCGCTCTACATGTCCTAGCCATCTTAAACGACTTACTAGCAGTAGGGCGCAGTAGCGCAGTGGTTAGTGTGCTGGACTACTGTGCAAGGGATCCCAGGTTCGATCCCCGGAAAAACACAAATTGCATCTTAAAGTTTTTTCTACTGCGCCACCTCTCGCGAACGTCTGACAAACATCCGAGAGTATGACTGTCATGAAAAGCTTCTCAATTCAGCCGTTCGGACTCGGCATAAAATTGTAGGTCCCTTCCATTCGTCCCAAAAATATAAACTCACACAAAACGAATGGTTGCGAGAAGCTAGGCCTTGGGTGTCACCCGCCTGTTGAGCCATATATTTATTTATTCATTTATTTTTAGCAGTTTTTTTACCAGGTCGATGTCGCTATACAGCTCGTATAGTTCGTCGTTGAATCTCCTTCTCCGAAGCCGATCAACGCAAAGGAGACCGAACATTTTACGAAAAATCTTTCCCTCGAAGCGACCGGGGATATCTTTATTTGTTTTAGATAGAGTCCAAGCTTCAGCGCCATAAAACAGGACTGATCAAGGTCTGATACAGAATCTCCTTAGTTGTTCGGGATGGGGCTCTTCTATACTCAATTGCCTTCTTAGCCCAAAGAAACAGCGGTTGGCAAGAGTTATTCTTCGTTTAATTTCTTCTGATATGTTGGTGTCAGAATTTATAGCAAAACCGAGGTAGATAAAGTCCCTCACTACTTCAAATTTATAGCTGTCAATCGTGATGTTTTGTCCGAATCTACGATGTTGGGTGTCCCTTCTTGTTGACAGTAGGTATATACTTGGTTTTGCCATCGTTGACCGCTAGACCCTTTTTAGCCGCTTCCATTTCTATATTAGCAAACGTACCAATGACAACTCGCTGTGTTCTACCAATTATGTCAATATCATCGGTGTATGCAAGTAATTGGACGGAGGTTTTGAAAGATCGTGCCTTGTGTGTTGGTCTATGAGTTTCGGACAATTTTTTCAAGTATGATGTTGAAAAATTCGCACGACACCGCGTCATCTTGTCTAAATCCTCGTTTGACATCAAAGGTTTCGGTAAGGTCGCTACCGACTTTGATGAAGCAGCGAGCTTTCTCCATAGTCATCCTACACAATCGAACGAGTTTTGTAGGGATGCCAAACCTGGACAATGGCTCTGTATAGCTCGTCTCTATGGCTGCTGTCATACACGGCTTTGAAATCAATGAAAAGAAAGTGGGTATCGATTCGGAGTGTAGGCGCTGATGCCCCTCAGAAAATGTCTTTCTATTTATTAGCCCTTTATAACATAACTCACGAACCGCCACTTTCATACAGGAAGCGTATCAAAACAAGCATTTATTTCAGAGACAGACAAAAATTCTAACAGGGGATGTGTATTTTGTATATAAGATACATACTCGCATTTAAGAAAATGGGCTATCGCTAATTATAAATAAAGTTGTTCCTCCAGCCAAAACAAAAGATCCCTATCACACTTTACTACACGTGTTCAAGGCACATTTAGCTACCCATTTTATAAAACTGCCCTTCTTCTACCTTTAACTACATCCTTTTCAAATAAATGCACAAAATAAACGCTATGGCAAACTTTAAACAAAATGTCCTCTAAATGTTTATGTCGTTAGCATGGACTATGTTGTGCTATCCTTTTTGCTATGGTTCAATGTCTGTCTTACCTAGTAGATACGTGGTGCCACTGACGCCACTAAAAAAAGGAAATAAAAAAAACCAACAACAACAATGACTCCCACAACACCATTATTGCTTGTATCACCATAAACGATTTAGGTGTCTGGCTGTGGAAACCAAATGTCGACTTTGTCTTTTTGTTTAAATATTTTTGCGGTGTTTGGTGTTTTTCTTTTTTTGTATCCACGTTCTGATAAACAATGTTGTCGCACTTACCACCCAGCCTATCGTGTCCCAAAATCCCATAAACCAAACAACATTAACAGTACGCATAGCCTGGCTATATGTTGGTGCAATTTGTGCTATCTGCGGCCTCATCTATAATGGGATTTGTCACGTTAGATGGCTGATGGCCCACGAGTTGTTATATATGTAGCTTGGTGGTGGCTATACGCAACCACTCTACTAGTATGTACTTGGCAAATGGTGGCATCAGGATATCCAGTTTGGCTTTTGTACACCGCCAACAATATCTGCACTCACCTAAAAAGGGAATTCTGTTTTTTTTTTTTTGTTGTTGTTTTATTTGCAAAAGGCTTCGTTGTTCTATTTGGGAGTAGGTTTTTTTTTACCTGAATACGTGTCGCTGATGTGTGTGGAAACTTTTTGTTTTATATCTACAAAAAATGGGAAGATTTTTCAATAAGGATAATGGTGGAAGGTTACCCAATTTTATATGGTTTTCATTTTGATTTGATGTAATCCTTGTGGGCCAATTTATTAGGCCGTCATCATATAGTATGGAAAGATTTTTTTTTAACGAAGAATAATATACAGGCAGAAAGGAGGAAGGAATATTAAATGGTGAGTGGTTTCTTTTGATTTGCAATTTCAGACCACTATATTAATATCTACCGATGGGTGGTAAATGCAGGATGGAGTCGGTATGAAGATGGTTTCTCGAAAGACCTGATGGTTGGTTCCTTCTCCAATTTCCAGAATTATTGCACCCTCTTTCAGGCCGAAGGCAGTGCCATTCGTATGACTGGTTATCGGTAAGGACAGTTTTGCAAAGACATATCGTTATACAAATCTACAGTCAGGCAGTTGTGAAATTTGGCTCAAGTTTGCCAAATATATAGATAGTTTAAGGACACCTTTGCAAAAGGTATAATCAATAGGTTCTCCACAACGGGGAGATTCTCTATTTCCCTTATGTGGAGCATTGTAGTGGATGAGCTACTTGGAAATTGACAAACCATGACAGCATCTGACGCCACGGGTAAATTTGAGGAAACCTTTTATACAAAGACTACAATAGTAACCTTCATAAGGAAAAAGTAGAACGGCTGAGGCCGATAAGGCTGTCGGCCGGCGGGTATACATTACTGATACCTGTCAAAGAAGTTAAAAATCTGGTACTAAACCTAGGCAGCAAAATAATCTACAAGGCACACCCAGAAGATGAAACCAGAGGCTAGTTCGCCCAGGTCACCTAAAATAAAATAAATAAATAAACGACATCATCTCGAAAAAAGCTGTCTCCGTCTATTGCCACAGATATGATTGAGACAGCTTTCTTAAAAACGAAATCGTTCCATGGTTTTCGGTTTACGTGATGTGGCCCCAGGAGACCAAAGAAATCTCAAATTAATTGCAGGAGTCTAACGAGCAAGTCACATGTGTGTGAATGTACTCCTTTTGTGAGACCAATAATCAAATATTGAGCGATTGCATGAGCAAAAAGAACTAATCTGGCGGCTAAAGCTACGGTTAAATAAATAAATAAATAAATACCCGCAACAGGCGGGTAGACACCCTACGCCTAGCTACTCGCAACCATTCGTTTTGTGTGAGTTTTTTTATTTTTGGGACGAATGGAAGGGACCTACAATTTTATGCCGAGTCCGAACGGCTGAATTGAGAAGCTTTTTCATGACAGTCATACTCTCGGATGTTTGTCAGACGTTCGCAAGAGGTGGCGCAGTAGAAAAAACTTTAAGATGTAATTTGTACGATTTGTAAAGCTACGATTAAACGGCCATTTTTTTGAGTCATTTAAATGGCGCTCTGACGTAAAAATCGCGTCACAAAGCAGTCATTTAAATGTCGTACTGTGTGATCGCCATTTTTGGGATAACATTTTCGGCGTCATTTAAATGACTAGGAAAATGTCGGACCAAATGACATGTACTTAGTGCCATTTAAATGGCGGAAAAAAATGGCCGTGTGATCGCTCTTCAATGACGGCTATAGGACAAATGACTAAACTTTTTGGCTGTGGCGTCATTTAAATGGTATCCCAACGGAAAATTCTAAATGACTCGCAGTGTCCGTCATTTGATTTTGGGACACAAATGACGATGATAGTCATTTCGTGTGATCGCCATTTTTCCAATGACGAATTGTAGCTTAAATGTCGCTCTACTGCGACATTTTTTCCAGACGTCACAGCGCCATTTAAATGACTCAAAAAAATGGCGGTGTAATCGTAGCTTAAGAGGAAGACACTTATTAAAGTGCAAAGATTGACATGCCTGTGTGTTAGGTACAGGGGCCACGAAAACTTGTCCATCTGCAGTCAAGGAGGTGCTATCATAATTGACTCCTCTGCGCCTTGTGGTTTAAGAACGTGAAAAAGAAGGAAGAGGAAAATTCATCATATCGAAGCAATTCCATGTATATCTACGACTCAAAAAAGAAGATTTAATTTTCAAAAGAGTTTTGGTACCAAGCTCAGCCACAATAAGAACTGGAGCAATAAATTCACCAACTAAGCAATCACATAACAAAGAGGTACTCAGATGAATAAAGTACTGAAAAGGGAACTGGAGCGAAGTATTTGCACCTAGAACCAACTACTCTCGAGTCAATGGCTGCAATCTATGTCATAGATAGAATATGTGTCCAAATGAACCTCGTCAAAGAAAAAGCCAACTCATATATAGCTATACTGTTCGAGAGAGTTAATCTGCTATAATGACACTTGGTACTTATGTCATCAATTGTGTGGGGATACCTGCACACACTTGGCCATTTCGGGATAAAATGCAATGGCCGACTCCTTATAGCAAGAAAGGGGGCATTAGCAACTTGAATAGGTCCTGAACCAGTCTGCTGAATAGGGGATCACACCCTCAAGGAAGAATTCCAAGAAACTAGAGAAAGAAAGCAAGGCAAGAGACTGGAACAACAACTACTTCTACGGCCTCCGTATGGGCTTACTAACGTGGCTCTATAGACTCAAGGACCACCTACTGATACTAGGAAGGTATCTGCGATGAGTCCAGTTAAATCCCCGAATATGTGCTGGGATCTGAAATATTTGGGCAAGTACCAACTATCAGATGAGGAAATAACGCCCTCATCCCTAGATTCTTAAAGAAAATGGATTAGGGAGAGTGCTATAGGACGGACTTCTTCCGCCAAGGTGTGGTAAGAGTACAAGGTGGACACAATGGACCCAACTGATGGTCTATGTGAAGCTGTGGTAACCGACACAAGAGCTCCCATTTACCTCCCTAAGAGTATACAAGACTCTTAAAAATGAAATTCGAAAGGAATCTTAATGCGAGAATAAATCGTATGAAAAGGAACTTGCATCACGTAGGAGCTGCATCCAGCGATGAGAACAATGAGGAGACAATAGTGCACTTCTTTAGATATACATTGTCCTGTTCTCGACAGTGTCCGGAATGGCACGTGTGTCCATGATCTTAACCATCTTAAAGATGCCGCAGGTATATGTAGAACATTTACAGCTTCATTAAATAAAGGGTGTTCGATAATATACACAAAATGTATTAGATTTTGAATTAGAAAGCTTACATTTTTCACTGATTCATAGATTGGGGGTTATGTATGGAATAGCACATTGGATAAATGGCCGCCACGGCTTTGCTGGCAAGTAGATACGCAGGTACTTTTTTATTTAAATTTTCAGTGACAATTTCGCATAAATGTGGCTGAATTTCATTAATACACCCCCCAAATTTCCTCTTTCAAGGCGTTGGTGGCGGTCGTGGGATTGTTTTCATAGACCTTTGACTTCAAAAAACCACAAATTGCCAGATCTGGATGGTCAGTTCTGATCGAAAAAACGGCCGATTACACGATTAGGAAATGACTCATACAGTAATTGAATTGTTTCTCTGGCTGTATGGCATGTGGCGGCGTCTTGTTGAAACCACATGTTGGTCACATCCATATCTTGTAATTTAGGCACTACAACCTGGGTTATCACGTCACGATAACGAACACCATTAGATATTGCCTGACCAGCCGCATTTTCGAAGAAGAACGGTCCGATAATGCCTCCAGCCTTAAATCCGCACCAAACAGTCACGCGTTTTGGATGCATTTGTTTCTCAACAATTACACGTGGGTTTTTTGAACCCCAAATGCGACAATTTTGACGATAATTGACGAAGCCATCAAGATGAAAATGAGCTTCATCACTGAAGATGATTTTGTTGCTCCAAAATCCATTCAACGAATTCTCTTCGCGCTGCATTACAAGTAGTCTTCAGTTCTTGAGTCAATTGAACTTTGTAAGCATGAAGTTTTAAGTCTTTCGTGAGAATTCGCGCTTTATTTTTACTAACCCCGAACTGTCAGCTGTCAAATTGTTATATTTTTATCCGTTGGCATCACTGTACTATTAAATGGCGCAAAATTCAAATTTTGCGTGAATTATGGGACACACTTTACATATTGTCCTGCTCTCGAAAGATCACACTAAGTCAATATCCTTACTACGTGTGTCCATGATCTCAAATATCCTAACGATAACAGGTATGACGAACATTTACAGCTTCATTATCATTAAATGTGGTTCCACCTGTCCTTTTGCACTGGCAACACGATGGACCAGTGCACCACATCGCGGACCCTCTTAAACCAACCAAGATATGAAAAATATGAATGTTTGTAGTCTTAACCAAAAATGATTGCAATTTTGTAAACTGACAGTGATTTAGGTATATACGTGATCTTTCGATTGAACTGCTTCCTAGGTAAGGTACCCCAAATCGGTAATCGCACGATTTAAAAGAATTAGGCACAACAGTTGGGAAATCTTCGCATGACAATACGAAAATCTTCAAATAAAAGAAGATTAGGAAGAAGAGAAAAAAAAATCAATTAACCAAACTCTTCATGTCATCATCAATTGTGTAAAGATACGTGAACCAAATACCCTCATAAGTATTTCCATTTGACTGGCCACCGAATCGAACGCCCGCCCGCACCCTTATTTTTTGAATACACACCATATAGTTCAATCGTGATGATATCTTCACTAGAATTCATTAATTTCCTTAGTCGAACATTATCCGTGCCTTGCGCTAATCCCACAAAAGCGCCTTATAGTGCGAGTTGCGAGCATGAAAAATGTTCCACTACTGTGCGCGCACGGAAGGGGGAAAGAAATTGATCCGTCCGTACAGTAATAAATATGTCAATTTGCCTTTGGATGCTGTGTGTGATGTAATAAAAATCTTCTCAAAATCTTTTCGTTGTTGACTAACCCCTATTGTATCTTAAAGATTTTTTCTTTTCCTATTTGCAATATTGGATGAGGGTAAAATATATGTACACGTATCCCTTGTTCCTTCGAAAATTTGCCTTTCGCCCCATATCGGTGTCAGATTAAATGTACTATCGCATAAAAAAAAAGAAGAACAGAGACGCACTCGCAATACGCAATTTCAAGAGATGTCGCCCCAGATCTTCGACGCCGAAACTTTTGCGTAAATCATGATGGAATTCCCTTTACTGTGTTTTTTTTTTTTATTTGTTGCCAGCCAGCCAGCCAGACTGAATTAATTCTTATCTCGGTAGTCGCTTTTGACTTCATTTCTGGGAGTGGGAATGGGTGCTTGTCCCGGGGCACGGTTTGGCATTGGTGGTGGGATGGTATCGATTTTATCAGTGGGATGTCTGTCCTTCCTTACAATTCGAAATTATTAAAATGTGCTGTGGGTGTACGGTACCGACTACACTGTACAAATGGGGTGGTTTGGATGTGATGTCGTCTGTCTGTTCATGGGCTTAGATACCCATGGCGATCATTCTAGAGAGGACACAAACAAATGGCCACGAATCCAATTTAAATTATTGCAGTGCAATGAGAGGGAAGACTTTTTTTTTATCGACTTTGTGGTTTCGTTTTCATCTTTCCAGTAACGAGTAAAATTCGATTTCTAAGTGTTATTGTATCTGACTGCTTTTTTTCCCGGAATTGATTTTGAAGAAAGTTCTTCCTATACAAGATTAAGCTCATAAAACGATTTTCCATAAGCAGCCGGAGTCTAGAACGACAACTACTTTCATGATTGTCGGTGCTCATAAAACGAACGAAGTTTCCCAGCGAGTCCAGTCATTCTAGTACGTAAATGTTGATGTCCCAAATTGCCAGTCGTCATTTTACATAAGTAGCTATATAATAGTTTGAGGATGAATTTTCTAGATTTATCTTGATTAGTTTGGAATATTTTCTTTGAGTAGTTAGATGTGGCATTTACAGAAGTGAAGAATGGACGGAGCCAGGCTTGTCGGATATTCGAAAGGGGAGAAATAATCATTCGACTAATTTGTGTAGGCAATTTCATCATGATTAAAGATTTTCGATTACATAATAAACCAAAATGCCTAGTGCTGACAGTGCACGCTTAATTGTCCAAAAGGCGCTTGGACAATAGGACAATGAGAACAGAATACAGTTCCTTTAATTTTGACTCTTTCCGGCTGGTAGCACAGTATATCTACTAGATACATAGTTGCATACAAGATACGCCTCCGAATATCTCAGATGGCAGAACAACGCAGACATACTATACGGGGAGATTAAACGTTGGACGGCTGTAATCGCAGCAATCAGACACAATCAAGTGCCAAAGACCAGTTACATCGATGGCAAGCACAAGAACCTGTCGGAAGCACTTCACAAAATCATGCATAAAAATAAATCGCCTAAAGCCGCGCTGCAAAACTAAGAAGACGGAAAAAATAGTGGGGCCGTATTCCAGTGAACACTATTTCAACCCGAAAAGGGCAACAAGGATATCTATGACCTACCTATAGGAATGAACCAGGAAATCACAATTGGTGCTAAATATATGAAAAAAACACCATTATGTAGGTTGAAACGTTGCTGCTAGACCGAAGGAACTTCCTATTTGTATGGTTTAAGGTTTTCTTGGCTGTTGAACAGACAAAACTGGATCTTCCACAGTAACAGTACTGTTCTAATACCCATCTTCACAGATAGCTTAAAGACGGAGAATGGAATGAGACCATGAGTCTTCTCAGACTGACAGACTACTGCAGGGTTTTTCAGACGGAGATCTACACGATTAAGTAAGAGGCTCAAACCGTCTTAGCAAGCGAAACACTAAGACAGCACTTAAAGCGATTAGTACCAATCTGATAAATTTAGACCAATAAACCATCGCACAGTACTGATGTGCTGATGGGTTACTCGACATGATGGTGTGGAAGGGGACGAGATAGCAGAAAAGTTGGCCAGATGCAGCTCTGAATTGAACGTACCTATTATTATATCTGACAGGCAAGTACTACAAACCTAAGAGTTTTGTTTTGCCGCAGCTAGTGGCCCGCAATTGGCACTAAAAGATCAAAGATCGCAATATCTTTTAGTAGACACCGAATCCAAGTGCTTGTCGGGGTTATAACCGGACACTGCATCAATGGAAACATGGCCAAAAAAACTAGGCATCTTCACAGAAGGAAATAGAATATATGAAACCTCTTTTGTGTAACTGTCCAGGTTTCCAATAACACCGATTCTTCTGCATGGGTTCTTTGACTGTCTGGAAGATATAGAAATCACTCATATCCCTTCAAGATTTCAGAAGATTCATCAACAGATCCCAATGAATCTCACTCTAATAGCTTCTGTGTGAAAACTCTCCCCCATCCCCTGACCTAAGATGTTGCTAAACATACGATTTTCCACTCCACCAGTGGAGACAAAGCTTCTTCAGCTTACTTCTTATATTCTTTTGTCCTTTACTTAACTTGCGCCTTCTAAAACTGAACAACTGCAGCAGAAAAATGCGTGTACCATCAAACGCAAGGTAGACGCATATTACAAACCTGCCAATAGGACGGCATCTATTAAGACGGAATTATGCAAAGCTATGCCTAATTTTGTCATCCCCCCATAAACTATCGGTATATATGACTACGATTGAGAGAGTTTACTTCTGCATCAAGGACATCACCTATTAGCGAGAACTTTGACGTCCAAAAAGGTTTTATTTAACAAGGTAATAAGCTAGAATTGCTAAAACTCAAGGCCAACATATGGGGTCCTATCTTTTAAACGATTGCCGAAGATATTGACATAATCGGAAAAATAGAGAGGGAAAGAGATCCAAAAAAAAGTCAGGAATCCCAAGGTAAATGGATCGTTAAAAGTCGACGAGGAAAAACTTGATAAAAACTTTGCTGATCGACTCACAACACGTGTATCGTAAGGGTTATTAGTTGGAGATAGCTTTAACAACTTCTTGGTAGTACTCTGAGAAACCTTTATCATTCTTGGTATCATTGTTGACACAATAAGCACTTTTGAAAATGGCAAAGCAGGAATAATGCACTTCTCAGACTGATGCATAGTTGGCAACTGCAACTGCGGACAGATGGAACACGCTTAGCAGCGGAGAGGATCAAGCCATACAGAAAGTAGTTTAAAAAGAAGGCCAGTGTAAATCTTCTACAGGTTCCTAGCCTACACAAATGAATAACCACTATAATAACATAATGGATCTAATGAAATCAAATCGAAAGTAACTATATAACAATCGGCTCTCGACGGGTTCAGTGTCAAACCTTTCAAAGGCCTACCTAGTTCATGTACACACATATTCATTCAAGTTCAAGTTAATTTAAAATTCTGAAACAAGGAACTAAAATTTACAAGCCAAGAAATGTTCTTAAGGAAGCCATCGACTTGTGGGAAAGGCTTAGGTCCAAAATGAGGTACAACCTAAGGCGGTATTTATGCATATTATTGCAGACTACATAATATATGTCAACAGATTTGAATTCCTACATTCTTAGGGCGCTATTTCAGATGACATGTACCACCAAATGATGAACGACTGAAGCTAGTAAAACACTGTTGTGCAGTGGCTATTTCTCCCTAAAGGGACCTTTATTAGTATAATAAAAAGAAAGCCTGGCGGAACTGTTGTCAAATCGTTAAATCTCACAATACACTTCACTACTGAATTATGTTTCTATAGCCAAACGAAGTTCCTTGTTTACGATGCAACGACCCTTTCTTTTCAGCTCTGGTGATTTGCACATTTTCTATCTTTTCTAGTTGGCCCCACACATTCGTACATATGATTGCCTGCTTTGCAGAAGCAAGGGATAGCTGTTATACTTACAATGATAAATAATACTATTCTATTTTTTTGAAAACTTACCACTACAATACTCCACTTTCGACAGAACTTTCGTATCGCAGTATAGCATCACGGTTTTATCGTCCAAAAGTTTTTCTTCGGCTTCGTACCGGTCGTCGCCGAGGATGCCCGTGCCGATGACCTCTGCGTATCCGAACACCGTCGATTGTAGTTGAATGGAGATGAAGAAGTCGTCGCTGTCAGCATGCCAATACCCTGGTCTTCGGACGAGTTCATACTGCTCTTTGATGTTGAGGTACCAGAGGCTGTTGATGACCGACAACTTCTTAGATTATGTGGCAGAGTTGTTGTATGCATCACAGATTGTGTACCTGTTTTGTAATATCTAAGGCTTTCATTATAACTAGCACCACTACTACTACCACTGCCGCTGAATCCGCTATCCAGGTCTCCCTCATCGAATTCCGGATTGATGCAGGTATGGTCCTTCAGCTCAATAGAGTTCAGGGTGGTGGACAGGTTCTCCAGGCTGGCGTGTGACATCGCTGGTGGCTTCTCCTCCTGGGTGGGACTGATGTCGGGCGGGGTAGGCGGCATAATCAGCGCTTCCAAGGACAAATTCAGTTCATCAAGGACACGAAAATGGTTGTGCTGCACACGACGGAGTTCTTCTTTAACGGCACCAGTGTTGGCCGAGCCTATACGATTGTCGGATAGGACTTTACGTATTTTCTGATCGTTCACCTCTTCGTATAGGTTTTCGGTTGTACCGTATCGAGTTGTGTACGTGTGCCGTTCCTCGGCCGAGGAGTTCGACGCACTTAGTGCTTTTGAACGGAAACTCTTGGCTAACAAAGCTCGAATCGAATTCCTAGGCGGACTCTTTGACGGGCCAGGAATTGTCTGAATTGGTGACAGCCTATCCTTGTGAGGTATGTTTGTATGGCATTTGGCAGCACCAGGCTCGTAATAGGCGTACGAGTAGACATGGTTAATAGGCGCTTGCTGCTGTTGCTGCGGCGTCACTGGCATTGATTGATGCAGCGGAGTACCAGCTGTCGGAGTAATCGCCATTGACACATTCGGCGCTACAACACCAGCAGCAAAGCCGTACTCCAGTGCTTGACTCGGTTCGAAACGATCCATTGTCGCAGCTAAATTCTTTCGTGACCATTTTACCTAGAAATAGAAATTACATTTACAATCGCTATAAGGACACATGAAACACCAAAGCTTACCTGTTTTTCGACGTCCAACTTCTGGTTACTTCTCCGACTGTGCCCTCTTCGTCGACGTTCCGAAAATGACGAGTCCCCATGGCATGCATTTGTGGCGGCTCGCAGCATCTCATTTGATGGCGGTAAGCAGAATTCGATGCTGTCGATGTCATCGGGAAATATTAAATCACCTCGCCCACTTATTGTGCTGGATGAGACCATCCTTCCACTGGAAATGCTATCCCCATCGCTGCCCATCATCATGCTTTTCGAAGATTTAGGATGTCGCATCGACATTGAATGATGATGAGGAACGGACGCTGCTGCCGCAGCCGCCGCAGATGGATAATCGGACGGTGGTGAGAAGTTTACAAATTGCGGCGATGGAGGCCGTGTGGAAAATTTCGCTGATGGATACATGTCCCCCGACCACAAAGCCCAGTAATTGTATCTAGTTACTCGTTTGTGTGTCGTAGTGTGTCACCGGAGATAAGACAATATCGTATGCTGATGGGGCTATGAAAGACGAGTAGCTCAGCTCAAGGATTCTCAGATGCACTCATTCGTTCATTGTTACGCTGTAGACAAAATCGGCTCCGGGCTGTTGCTTCAATATAGTCCTCCTCTTGCACTACCACTTCTCCGGCTGCTGCTGCTGATGCACATCACACACTCTATAAAATAGGATTAAAGCGAAAAGGGGACATTAATCAGTATGAAGAGCATAAGAAAGGCAACAAAAAACTATACGATACGCTACTCCGTGCGCAGAACGATGGGATTTACGATAAGTACACTTGTGGGTTGTATAGCGGCGATGGTGGGTGATCTGGGGGAGGCTGAGGTTGAGCTGTACCACAAAGAAAGAGATAGAGAGATACGACGCAATATTTATTCATTATTTTGGGAAAAGTGTATATATGCATTCGAGACTATACCAAATGGGTGTAGTACACTACAGTTTGCTCTTTGAGGACTTTTGTGGTCGACACGAGTGGGCATTAGAGAGCACATACACGATACACCACACCATGCGGTCGATGGCAGCCGACGTTATATCGCCCAAACTCCTTTCACAAGACCGAAACAAAACAATAAATCAATCATACTGGTGAGCCAAACAAATGGCGTTTTAAGCCGCCCATTCACCCCAGACGAATGTGTGTTTTGCTTGTACCATGGATGATGGGTTGCGAAGATAGTTTTCGCTACGCTTTTTCATTCTATCCTCGTGTATTTTATGATTTTCCCCATCTCGTGCCGGGCTAAGGAAGCACATCGTCTATAACTGTTTCTGGATGTTTTCTTATTTTTTATTCAACTCAATGAAATTATGGTACATGAATGATACGAAATAGAATCGAATGAAATAAATGTTGGGGCGACGAATTATTAATCTTGATACACATTATGGACTACGGTCTGTTGAAAGAGAAATGATGGCTGGAAATGAAGCATTATGTACCTAATACCGCTCGTTACTTCTGACACTGGCGAGCACAAGGAATGAGGTTTTTTTTATTCCTTGTGGATTTGACGCTCGATAATATTTAAGTGTAGCGTGTGCACAGCACACTGTGTAGTGTATAGTGGAGTGCTAATGTCCGTATTGTGTGTGTGGATGCTATAAAGCTTCGCATTTAGACGAAAAGGGTATATGATTTATTTTACCGGGAAATGATAAGATAAAATAAATATTTTTGTTCTTAAAGGAATGAAAGTAGGTATACAACATAAAAGTTTATGACATCCCGCTTATGGCAGGTTAATGGAAAAAACAAATTAGACGAAAATAAATGGCACGCATTTCATACTTCAAAAGGAATGGTAATATTCCAAGAAAAATTATTTTAAATTGTTTTTTGTTTTTAAATACATCAAGGTAGGTATTGACGAGTGTTCAAGACGCCCAGCTAAACTAGAACAAAAATACTATAATATTATAATATCATCAACTCAATCAAGGAGTTTTTTTGTATGTATAATAATAATATTATTATTGCTTTGGAAATTTGGAAATTAAAAACAAAAACTATTAAGGAGGAATAATGAGCAAATATAAAAATATTATACAGTCCGCCAGCTGCCGAAACAACGAGTTTAAAGGTCCTAGAAGAGGTCAACTTATACCAAAGATTCCCTAGCTTCCAAGAATATTCGTATTTTTAAATGAAGTACGTCGGCAGTATTTATGTAGATTTGAATTGCCTAAAGTGAATTTTGCGGTAGAAGCAGAATCTTCCTTAAAATACCGTAAAAGTGTCTTTATTCTTGGTGCTATCAGTGCCAAAACTCACAAAAAAAGGTTGCTGCGTCTCTAAAAATACTCAAGGTAGATTCAAGTTGAAGTTGGAAGTTCATAGTTTGGGGGTTTCTACTTCAAACGGTTTTTAGATTCTTTCACTGACTTTGTTACCAGCTTAATTGGAGCTGTAAGAACAATCTGACTGGTTAACAGAAGTGTTAAGATTGGCTTGACGAGCAGCCGTTTTCTTGAGCAATTGAAATTACCGACGGCTTGCCCTTTTAATACATATAAGGATACAGTGAGAAGCATGGCAAAGCACCCCGACCTACCAACGAAAGGCCCTGATGGCATTCTGCCAGCTAGGCTGCAAAAGGATCACGGCATGGAGGGAGGTACGAGGGGTTTTCATACCCAAAGCAGGTAAACCAAGCCATACCTCTGCGAAAGACTATAGACCCATCAGTCTCTCGTCATTTCTTCTCAAGGCACTTGAAAGGCTTCTCGACATCCACATATAAGAAGCAAGTGTTGCTATATATGCAATGCTCAGCACACATATCTAAAAGGTAAATCGGAAGAAACAGGTCTACATGAAGTGGTAGGTAAAATAGAAGACAGCCTACACCACAAGGAATTTGCATTAGCTGCCTTCTTAGACATTGTGGGGGCTTTCAATAACATTAGGGCAAAGGCAATGAAACGCGCTCTGGAAAGGATAAATGTAGATCATAGCATCACCATTTGGCTTTGCACGATGTTTGTCACCAGAAATATCAATTCCATTCTCGGACATAGTTCAATAAGAAAATCGGTTACTAGAGGCATTCCTCTCCCATTCTCTGATGGGTTCTTGTCATAGACAATATATACTTAAAGAACTCAGCAACGCAGGGTTTAGCGTAACCGCTTACGCGGATGTTGTGGCGATTTTAGTTCGGGGTAAATTCTTGAACACATTGAGTGAAACCATGGAATCAGCCCTCAACAAGCTCAGAAAGTGGGCTGAAGAATGTGGACTTAGTGTCAACCCGCGGAAAAGACAGAACTAGTACTTTTCAGTACAAAATACTAGATACCACCCTTCAAACTACCCAGAATTGGTGGGGTGGAGCTTTCCCTTTCGGATAGCGCAAGATATTTTGGTACGGTCCTAGATAAAAAATTTAATTGGAAACTTAATGTTCAGGAAAGAGTCCGAAAGGCTCATAATGCTCTCTTTATCTGTAAGAGAACAGCAGGAAAAAAGTGGGGATTGAGTCCAACAACAAACCTAATATTAAGACTTCCGGATACATATCCAGTCAGAGGTTCTGACCGTGCCGCGGTTCTACTTGATATGGGATCAATATCCAACAAGAATATCGCTATCTACATTGATAGTCAGGATGCGCTAAAGGCGCTAGAGTCCTTCATCATCAAATCTGAACTAGTCAGGAGCTGACGCACAATGCTCAGAGCATTATGTGCGCAGAACCAAGTCAGTGGTGTGTATTGTGTTGGATACCCGGACACTGTGATATTGAGGGTAACGAAAGGGCTGATGTTCTGGCCAAAACCGGAGCAGAGCTTCCACTTAATGAAAGTATTGAGGACATAAGACCACCAATAGCCGTGGCCAAGAGAATTATTCTCGAGAAAATTAAAAAATAGGGCAGATCAGAGATGGGTGGATATAGTACCTAGGGCACAGGGTCTCAAAGGCTCTGTGGCCTAAGCTAGATCGGAAAAAATCTGTAGAATTACTAAAGCTCAGCAGATCAAAGCTACGAATAGCAATAGGGATACTCTCTGGGCACTGTCTTCTAAGGAAGCACGCTATGAGGTTAGGTTTAACAGACACGGACACATGCAGGTACTGCGAAGACTTACTTATGTCGCAGAGGATATAACTCATCTCCTCTGTGAATGTCAAGCTATTGCTCGGAACAGGAGGAAATACCTTGGAAGGTACTTCTTTGACAATTTGGAAGAGGTTGCCCTAGCAGACAAAATTGAAACAATTTTCAGGTTTTGTATAGGGAAATTAAATGTTTGGGTGAAGTGGTTTAGGTTTTTTGACCTTTAAGGTACACCCAGGGATGGCGATGGGCCCAATGTGGTGCCTAGTCCAATGTGATGAACTCACACCCTATTCAACCTACCAATTGGGTGGATATTAATTGCCCTGTAACGAAGTTAAATAATTTCTAAAAATAAATCGAAAAGCACGAAAGGTCTGACAAAGAATATGAACGTCTTAGAATAGAATAGTATAGTCTATAACGCACTATGCCATGAACTAAAGGTGTTACTACAGTCCATCGGCAAGCCTCTCTATCCATAAAAACGCAGATTAATCGGCTCTGAAATTCGGTGAAAGGTGAAACCAGAACCCCCAATCAATCACGTTTTGGGTCTTGAACGAAAATGACACAGAAAATGCAAACCATTTCTGCTGATCATCTTGAGGGAACATTGTAACCATTTTCTGTAGGCAAACTGCAGAAGAACTGTGGTTGCAAAATTATTATCAATAAACCATAGACTACCAGATTTAAAGAACGAAATCAAATCACCGGGTTATGACTTGATAAGAGGGCGCAAAAAGTAAAAGAGTTATGCATTTGAAAAGCTAAGCAAAAACTATATAACATAAGATTATGTAAGTCTTAAGTATGTTCGTAGTCCTTGGAAAGTCACAAAAGTGATAATGATTCTGAAACTGGAAAAAATCACCAAATGAAAGGAAATAGGACATACCGATTTCTATAAAACCAATAAAGATATGTGTTTAAAAATGATACCTATAAGTACAGTACATACAAGAGCTTCAAACCAATAATAGAGGACATCAGGTATTTGGTTTCCGGTAATAAATTCGGGTCAATTTCTGTTAAGAGAGCAACAAATACAAGTGCATAGAATTGCGAGTATCATAGATAAAGGTGTGGAAAACAAAAATATTGTTCGGCTATTTTCTTAGATAGGGCATTTGATAACTTTAGGCACAAATGACTAGAAAGTAAATTGAAAAAGGGACCTTTATTCTTTAATTGTACATCAAAATGTAAGACATTCCGGGATCGAAAGAATGACTGGCAGTGTATCTAAATCCGCCACCATTAGTATTTGCCGTTTAATTAGAGGTTGTATTGGGTGCTGTGTCAATTTCAGCCATAGCATCCAGTTTCAATTGGTTTTTAAAATAAACCTAGGAACAAAATTGGTCTCAGTGGACTCGAACAGACGGACAGACAACGCAGCGAAACTAATAAGGTACGGAAACTTCTAAAAGAGTAGCTACTCAATAAATTTAGAAATACGTACTAATTAATGGGAATAAGCTCCCAACTTTCTATTAAAAACAATAAACTCCTGATTTATAAGCAAATCCTAAAATCCTTTCACAGCAGGGAAGAATGGAAAGACGGACTCGTACCTAGCATGCAAACCATAGGCGTATTTAGAGACGGATCTAAAATGTTAAAATGTACACCAATGGAATAGGGTCAGGTGTCTTCTCCGAGTCGCTAAGTATATCAAAATCCTGGTAGTGACAACAGCACTACCTGGCAGTATAAAAGGCGCAATAAAAGCCATAACTGCACTAGAAATGAAATCGAAGCTGGTGAAGCTTTTGAATGGGATGATCTCAGAAAAATTTTGTATGAAAAGGCGGAAAAAGTGGGTAAAATAGTCATTTTTAGCAATTTTCAAAAAATCATAAAAAATATTAGCGAAGAGATTTTTGAAAAATTTCCAGTCACTATTAAAATTGTCTGAAGAAACTTTTTGCATCAAAACATTTTTGTTTTTGGACCGAGGAAAAAAGTAAAAAAAATAGACTTTTACAAAAGTTCGAAATTTTCAATGTGTACTTAATGCGAGACCCGAGAAAGTTTTGTATCATTCAAACGGAATTTAGATGACCTTTCCATTGATGCCAAAATTTATATGAAGTAAGTTCAAATTTATGAGTAGAATTAACATTACTCTAAGTAATTATGCCGACGACTGTATTTCAAAGATGCTAAAGGCGCCATCAAAAGTCATCTTGCAAGGAGTGTCCGGGCAATAAATTATATATCCACATATTTAGATGCGACCAACTGTTTCACTCCACCGCTGTATAGTTAAAAAATAAGTTTTAAGCAATCAAAGATTTCGAATTTTCGTCGTTCGTAAGAATTGACCCCCATATTGGGTCGAAAACCAAAGACCGAACCTCCGTTTCAAAGACCAAGCCATCGCGGACGCCGGAGCGCTTGGTCTCGACAGCGTGCCCAAGATCAGGCAGAGACACATCACAAATGTGACAATCACTTGTGATCAAATAAAGTTCTCCGTCTGCTTAAAGTGATCACCAAAAATTATTTAAAATTTGGCATCACTTGACACTGCCATGTGTCATTATTTATTATTTTTTATTTTTTTGTATTGTTTTCGATTTGGGTAAAAGCATTTCGTTAATAGACTTTTAGAAAATGCAAAGTAATATAAAAAACAGGCCAAGTGCGAGTACACTAGCGTAACGAAGGTTCCGTGCTTGGCCAGAGTTAATGTCTTGAAAAGTCTGTTGTTCTTTGATAGACCTAGGTACAAAATTAAACAATTTTTTGTATGAATAAAACAATTTTTTCTCACTAAATTACTAGTAGTAGTTACTCAAAAACCAATCAATGTATCGCTATCATTGGTATTTGTCGTTTAACCAGAGGCTATGCTATACCTATACGATACCTGATGTTGTGTGCAAATTTCAGCCTTCTACGTCAATTGGTTCTTGAGATAGAATTGGCTTAGCGGGTTCGGACAGACGGACAGACATCGTAGCGAAAACAATAAGGTTTCGTTTTGTCCCTATGGGAACGGAACCTTAAAAATACCATTTTAACGATGTAAATGTCTAAGTAGGTATTATTTTTCGATTTGCGCAGCCAATAAAGCGCAAACTATACGTATGGAAAAGTACCCGGATTTGGCCAAATCTTTTTCTGCCAGAGGTGCTATGACGCCCATAGGGTTTTCCTAAATATGAATAAGCCACTCACCTATGAGTGTAAGTGTTCTCGAGGTCACCTCACATAGATTATTTTGACCTATTGGTGCTGACCAGTCATTACCAGCTTCTTGTAGGTAACTGGAGAGTAGATGGAATGTGATATGTGAGTTGACGAAACTCCAGCTGGCAAGTGCAATTGCGGTAGTGGTACAGGATATAGTACAAAAATACCTATATCCATTTTTAGTAGATTTTTTTAAATTTGGAAATAGCAATTAGCTTTGTATATGTACAATACTTTGAATTTTTCAGCTCCAGTATGTTTAGCTTATTTCGGAGATTTAATCGCAACAGTCGGACAAAAAACATTCCTATCGTTACTTTTATTTTGTTCCTATTCACTTCCAGATCCTAAAAATAATTACAAAGATAAAAAAGCGCTATATACTAAATCAACATGCAAGTGACAACTAAATTGCTGTCGCAAGAAATTATCACAAAAATGTGATTGTCACAAATCAGCTTAACCGATTCCACCCCTGGAATCTCTAAAGATTTCGAGGATGTACCTATGCATTAAAAAAAAAAAATTCAAACCCGTCGCGTCGTTGATGGAAGTTCGTTTACATATCTGCTAATTAAAATATTATATTGATTGCCTATAGAGTCATCGACCCAGTCCCAGTTACATCCCTAATGACACATAATGTGTTTACGAAATATCACACTAATGTGACACTTTTTTTACGTGTAATCTCAAGCTGTTCCCCACACATTAAAAAGGGGGAGAAAAAATCAGACCACACCTTGAGCATATCAGCGGAAATATCGTCTATTTGTGTAGACAACTCATTTGTTTGTTTGTTTAGATAAATATACAAACAAACCCCTTTTTTGTAGCCTAGCCGCGTATTCATCAATCAATATTGAGAATTCATCGACTTGGAGTGACGACTGATGGATTACGATAGCATATGTCATAACATTTTGTTAATAAACGTTTTTAAGTCGCTTCCTTCATATTTTCGAGTTCATATCGGTAACAGAGTAAAATCAAAATTATATTTTAGGTTTCGTTCTGTCAGAAACCCATCAAATCTTTAAAGAAAAAAGTTAAAGTTCACAAGTTCACAATAATAGATAATAACTTGGAAACGGATAGATAGGTATCTACTTGAGAGATGATTTTCAACTTGAAGAAAATTTAATGGAACTATGTGTATATGAAATAGGATATTAAACTGAGTTGACTCCTGACATTATCTGATAAAGATGAGCGCCTACAAGGCCCAAAATAGGTCGACTGTTTATAGGTTGTTGACACATATACACGTTCCGACTGAATCGATACAAGTTCATGTCCGCAGGACTAAGTATTTTATTAGCTACTTTAATTTTGTTACAGGAATAGAGATGTATCGATTTCAAATGCATGGTTTTCAAGAGAGGTTCTGGTGACTTCTTTCGCCAACTACTTCTACAATACACTCTAGGGAAGAAGAAATTCTGTAAGGGAAATGCTTTTCACGGACGACCGGCAAGTACTAAACACGTACGTTTTGCTTCATTAAATATGAAATGGAAGGATCAGCATTAAAAAAAAATATATAAAAACGCACCCTCTACGAATAGCTCAGAAAATTCGTTAACATTTGTGTGTGGGTATTTCAAATCAAATGTTTACGTAACATTTTGAAGAAACATTATTACTCCTGTGAGACATTTTAAGCGAAACAAATGTCAGCTGGTTAGATAGAGAGAGAGAGAGCAGTTGTACGCAGTAGGCGTAGTGGTGTTACAAATTCCTGGGAACATGTGCCAGCATCCTTTACGCTAGAATATGGGCCATAGTCATACACATAGACAGGTGTAGCAGTTTTCTCATAATCGTGGGAAAAATTGTATTCCATAAATATACACGCCTAAGCTTATGATAAAGGTTACGTATATTTATAGGGGAAAAACAGAAAATTGCAAAATATTATAATGAATGCATTTGGTGCTAATGCTTACATAGTTAATAAAGGTTGGAAACTTAGAGAAGCTATTTTTAGTTTGAAGTTCAAGTTGATATGGTATTTAGTGTAGGTTATAGAAACTCGTAGCTGTATCAACTACCTTCACATCTACGAGATTGTATTTTTAGATCGCAATAAATGGTTTAAAAGTAATAGGTAGGTTTTCAACTCTAAGGTATATAATACGGAAAGACAATCACCCCTATAATGGAATCCGCCGGGGGAATTGTTCACGGAAAAGAATATTTTGGTATCGTCGAATCCGAAAAGTGAACAGAAATCTGGAAAAAAACCACACCCTACCAATAGCATGTGTTAATATTATGTATATACCTACCTATATGACATAATAACTGTTCAATTTGCGGATTCGACGATACCAAAATATTCTTTTCCGTGAACAATTCCCCCCGGCGGATTCCATGATAGGGGTGAATATCTTTAGTTTTTAGCGGAAATGTTGCTGCATAAAGTGAAGAACTTTGTTTACATAAGGCACTAGGTTAGGCGCTAGGCGTATGGTTTTGAGGAGAACTAGGCACTTTAGTGGGACCATTGCGATCTCTGAGAAATCTAAGCACTTTCCCCAAAAGCATTTTATTTATATTTAAATATCTTCGCATGGTCGATAATCCGTATCTCTTGTAGTTTCCCAAAAGATTGTACCACGTAACATGCTATGTCATGTCATTCGCACAGTATGTGTGTGATGTCTTCTTTGACACCTAATACGATATCATTGCAGAATCTACACAGTTGTGTGTCTCTTAAAGCCATAGTTCCTTTTTGGTTGCTTACTAAGAAGACAGAGTGGACATGGGTTTCTATTGTTATTCTCAGGTTTGCCCTGCTTAGTTTTAGAATTCCTTAATTTCGTTTGTGGTCTGTTTCCGGGCACAGTGCCTTGGATACGCGTGGCCGGTTGTGTTGGTCCATCTTCGGGCTGCTTGTTCTAGTATGTTTCTCTTTATAATTTCAATGAAGGTACTCATAGGTTGGTTGACGTAAACTTTGACGTCAACATCAGCTTTACACAACCAGTCAGTCCTAGATAGATAGATTAGAAAGATTAAAAAGTCGGGAGAGCCTTCATCGGTCCTGGCACTGCGGCCTCTCCAAAGGAGCCTAATGATGTGCATTCCCTGGGCGGGTCCAATAGCCATCTTTTGACTAATCGGAGACAGTCAGGAAGACAAGTATCTTCTCTGGGGGTATGTCAGCGAGTTTTGCTGTAGTAACGATTTCTTCACCAAGGACATTCTTTCTGAGACGAAAGAGTGCCGGACATTCCATGAGAATGTAAAGAGAGGATTCGTCACTCTCCAGCAGGCAAAGTCTACATGTGGGGTCCGGTGAAACTCCAATTCGGTGAAGATGTTTCTTCATAAGACCATGTCCAGTAAAATTTAGTAGGCTACCTTACAGGCCACCATGGTTTACGATATCACCTAAAAAATATGCAAGTAGTCGCATCACCGGAGTGCCGACTTTGTCTTGAGGAAGACGAAACAGCTGAGCATATCATGTGTGAATGCCCAGCCCTCTGTGGTATCAGAAGGAAGTCATTTTTCAAGGAAACTATAAGTACCAATGTACTAAGGACGACCTCTGCTGAATGTATTATCAGCTACATTAAGAAAGTAGAAACACTACTCTCAATTTCTGACGCTTCTAGCACAAAAGACCTTACAGGTCGAAGTGCTCCTTATATATCGCCCATGGCGAGTCAGAATGTTTAATAAAAAAATAAAAAATTTCCAGTAATTATACCTGTCAGGATTCTTAGGTTATTTTTGTCCAGATTAGTAAGAAAATTGGATTTTCTGGGGAAGCATTTTGGGCAGAACTGTGTGGTGCTTGGTGCTAAAATCGTACCTGATGCCAGAGGTGGAGTGAGTGTATAGTAAACCGTGGTGATGGCTGCAATCTGCCGGGGGTAAAACCGGCTGTCTACGAGCTCCCTCCGATGCCTGGCGCTGCCTGAGCTGACCTTGTTATTTCCGGCTCTACTCGTGGGGACAAATTTAACGTACAAATATAATGGATAAAAAAAACAAGAAAAACATATTAAAAAACATAAAGTAATTCATGCTAAGGGGGAGATGAAGTTGAGTGAAGGAGAGTTATATCTATTCTGCTTCAACCGTCTCCCTCCTGGTGTTGGAATTGGAGGAAAGAAGGTTGTTGGCTAGCGGTAGTGGAGAGTCTGAAGACACTACCATTTACCTTAGCGCGTTCACTTATGAGCAGGCAGGTACTCGCACAGGTGAATCAAAGGGAAACGCGGTCGAGGAGAAAGGTGAAACAACTGGAACATCCGATGTCAAAGAGACTACTTCCGAAACCGTAAAATGACAGGGCAATAAAATGGCTGAGGAAAAGGCTGAGGCAGCTGGAAATTCCGCTACCAATGAAGCTGGATCCGACGTCAAGGTTAATCAGGGCGACGCTTTAAAGGGGGGGAAAGTGGAAACAGCTGGCTCAACCGCTGTAACCGGTGCTTCCCCCAACACAAACAGTAAGGCAAGGGCTGCACTACGAGGGTAGCGATCCTAGCACTGGGAGAGATCTGCTTTTGACAGAGCAAAGGCCATTCTGGTCGACCGATCGCTCAGTCAAAAAGCGACAAAGGTGGGGGCTGCTGTGAAGACGAGGGAGGGAGCCGGACCGACATCCTCTACGTCTTACGCAGCAAAGGTTAGGGAAAAGAGCTCTTCTGAGAAAGGTTTCAGCAGCAAGAGAGCCAGGTCGGACGATGTCGCGGAGCCTAATGACGCGAAAAAGATGAAGGCTGGTACTTCATCTGCAATCCGTCGAGGGCAAAGCGACCCGAAAGATGAGATTCTCGTTGCTGTAGTAAACGAGCGGGAACCTTGCGGCCGTCGGACAATCGACCAGTGGAAATACGTCGAAGAAAAGTTCCAAGACGCCCTGTGGAAGGAATTGTCCGCTACAGGAAACGCGAAGCTTCTATTTGACGGTGCTGGTTGGGAAGGCCGCCCCACTGTTGTCGCTTGTGGAAACACTTTCCCGGTGGAATTTTTGAGAGGGTTCATCCTGGAGAGTAGCTACTTGTGGGAAGGCATGAAACTGAAATGCCTGCCGGTGGCGGAGTTGGCACGGGTTTGGTTTCCGTGCCATGTGCAAAACCGGGAACTTAAAGCCGACACATGAAGAGTCCTAAAGACGGGACCACGACGGCAATATGGCCAGCACTTCTTGCTATCCTTAAACAAGGAAATAGTCTGCCATACCTGGAGAAATCAAATGTTATGGCAAGATACAGTGTGGGAAGGGTGATGGTCAGACCGACCAAGGGCAAGAACGAGGATCAACCCCGGTTGATGTTGGAAGCGGTGCAGATAAACCTGCATCGACCGACCTGTTTTTTTGGAGTACATCTTCAAGTAGGACGTCGCAGCCATACTGATACAAGAGCCTTGGATCAACAAGAACAACGTGATCCAAGGCCTCAAGAACAGGAATTACACGTTCTTCTACAAGGGAGAAGGTAAAATCAGGACTTGCATCCTAATTAAAAACCATACAAGGGCTTTTCTTTTGAATAATTACAGTTCAGGAGACTTGACTGGCAGTAATCTGCGAAAGGGAAGACGGGAAACCGCTATGTCTAACATCAGCCTACCTCCCATATGACTCTGAGGTAGTGATCCCGGAAAATTTAAAGAACCTGGCTGGTCAGACAAACTGGATGCTCGTAATGGGTTGTGTGATGCGAATGCCCATCATTCACAATGGGGTAGCAGTATGACATAAATGCAAGAGGTGAGTGTCTTTATGATTTTATTATGTCGTCCAACCTAATAATTATGTAACAGAGGGAATTCACCTAATTTGGTAGTTAGAAATAGGGAGGAGGTTCTAGATATCACCCCTGTCTCCAATATACAGATAGGTTGGTATAGTTGGAAATTAGAGGGTTGTGGAGGAAGTGTCTATGTCGGATCATCGATGGATACGCTTCAAAGTAAACTTCCATAGTAGGGCATGTAGTTTTCATAGGAATCCAAAAAAAAAACACCACGTATAACAGTTCTTGTTAGGACGAGAATCACAAACTGGGCTATTAACATCTGTCTTACATCACGTTACATATTAAAGCCCTCGCCTGGCTACCCGCAATATTAATGTTGCCAATAAAACAGACACGCTCTCTAACTGGCAGTTTATGGTACCATTAAAGTGCCTACGGTTCTTATAGCGGACGGAAGTATTCAATTTCGTTTTATAAGTGCTACAAAAAATGCCCAAGTGCGAGGTTTAACAAACAGTATTTGTAGATGTGTTGTTACACGAACAGACTCTCCTTAGATATAAGGTGATACGCAACATTAAGCTACAATGTAACATGTTCCATCATTTTGTTTGAATCACCAGAATTTATATCTTTAATTGAACAGGACATCCAACATAAGAATTTCGTTAATTTTGTCTGACACTATGACACAAAGCACATGACTCGGTACTAAATAAGATTCAAATCTCACTGCACACAATTGCGTCATAGTTGTAACACAATACCGTAAATCGAATGAATGGCCAAAAATGTCAAAAGCCATTTTAACGGCCAAATGCACAAGGGAAGCTTTCATTCATCAGCCAGCCAACCTAACAAAAAAAAAAAACCTACGTATCCTCAATCCTCATGCCCTTCCACTTGGTTGGGTAAATGCTCATTGAGCTAATTTAATTTCTTGTTTCTACATGATTCGGAAATTGAGGTTCATGATGGGCGCGTACACAATCAAATGAAACAAAATAAGGAAGCCGTACTATATATATCTACGCAAGAACTGTACGTTGTATATTTCCTACATCGAAAAAAAAAAAACTAAAAACACATCCTAGGATCACATTTCCTGTGGTTGCTATATGCTTCTATATCACGTCCTTTTGCTATATGCCCGAACTTCTGCCACTTAATTATTATAATTTCGATGAGCATGTAAGTAGGGAACTTAGCAATTTGATTTAAGGCAGCTCATGTCTCTTCGAACTTCATATACTCGTACGATGTGAAGGGGTTGCTTTCTCACAGGCAGATGGAAAAGTTGTGTTTTATTTTGAAGACCGAAAAATAAAAATCCAATTTCAAATGGAATTGTTCTTTTGACTCTTTCCCTTCAGGACGTGATGTTTAACCTAGGGACCTAAACAAACAAAAAGACATTGAAGACACCCTCTTCGTTTGTTCGTATACCAATTAGATCTCAATTAAAAGTAAAAGGTCAACACACATAGACTGTGTTGACGGAAAATAAACGCGAACGCGTTACTTCCAGTTTATACCCACAGCAAGGTACACAAAACTAAAAAAAAAGTGAGTGATTTTAATGTTTGTTAAGGATTTTAGTACGGTGCGGTAGCGGTGCGTATGTATGTGGCAAGGTGGTTGCCTCAGTTTAAATGGGCACGAAGAGAAATTTATTACTTCTCACGTTCGTTGTGTTGTTGTTTTGTTATTGGAGGGTAGTACATTTTGTTTCGTATCCTTGACATCATACCATCTTTTTCGTTTTGAGTTAAAAACTTTTTCGAATTTAACCGAAACACACCTATGTCAATAAAAAACAAATTAATTAATTTTAAGCCTGAACTACATCCAAACAAAAGTGGAAAAAAGTAAAAACATCGAAAACACACGCATATCTATGAGTCTCCCAAGCATTTCACTCATCAAGGTCCTTTATAATTCAATGTGTATTGATTTTTACACAAACAAAAAAACATTGAACATAAAGTGCTTTATTGAAAAAAAAAATCCCACTATTGGTACGAAATTAAAAATGTCAAAGTCGACAAACAGTTCAGAGCTGATTATGGTTCTTCACTGACATGGCATTTTAGACAATGTCTTGTCAACAAAATATAAATCAAAGTCGATGCTCCTTCTTACAGAGTAAGGATAAAAAATGATGTCAGAGTATTCAGTCTTTAAAAAGACATAACTAAGAAGTACGTTTTTGAAAGACTTAATTTGGCTTATTTTTATTCTAAAGAAATGTTGATTGAAATGTGTATAGGTTGGTACATCAAAGAAAATAAAATCCGTTCTTTATGGTGGGCTCTTAATATTTGTTTTGTATCAGGTAAAATATTTACTCCCCATGCTACTTTCATTTCAATCGGTATCACATCCGCATCAAACGGGAGAGAACGATTTTGTGACTTCGCAATTAGAAAGCGAAACCTGCGAAATAACTACAAGAGAGTTTAAAAAAATCGCCCAAGTGCGAGTATGACTCGCGCACCGACGGTTTCGTACTTGGCCAGAGATTATGTCTTGAAAACGTTAGTGTGTCGATTTTTCTTTGATTTGATAGACCTAGGGACAAAATTAAAAAGTTTTTTGTATAAAGGAAAATATTTTTTTCACCAAATTACTAATCATGTACTCCAAAAATTCAAAACCAGTCAATTTATCGCCATCATTGGTATTTGTCGTGTAACGAGAGGTTATACAGTGCGGTTCACTGGTTTAGACGCACAAGAGTTACGTTTTATTTCTTGTTTTTTTTTTTTCGTTTTACGTGGAACAAAGAAATAAAAAACTCATTTGGCAGAAAGGTACATTCATACACTATAAAGCAAACATAATTTCAAACTCGATGATGGACTCATAACGGTAATTTTACTTTTTTTCCTATACCATGCAAAAACGTATGCATTTTTTTGGTTCACTTGAATAGGCGCACCTGTAAAAAAATCGAAAAACACCAAATTCCTTTGCAATATTTTTATTTTTTTTTATTTATTTTAATAAATTTTATGTTATTTTAATAATGTGTAAGGCAGTACCATTGGAAATAATCTCAAAAATTTTATTCCTCAAAGAGCCATATGAACTTTTAAGGTTATTCAAGGATATATTCAGTCAAGAAGCTTTAACGCGGCAATCAGCTCTTGATTGTTGCCTCGATACATTTTACAGGACAATATTTTTAACAATATTAAAGTCAGGCAAATGTGGCGGATAGTACAATATTTTAATATTTTTACTGGCAATCCATTCTATAACAAGGCGTTCTGTATAGGCAATCCTTCTGGAATATCCATGGAATAGGTCCACAAAGGTCTTTTATTGCGGGACAAGCTACTTCCAAAAGAGTTTTGCAAGAAATACTAGTCATTTTATTGGAAACGATTTCCATTTTAAAAGCGCGGAAGAATTGAATTGCACCCCATACAATAACTCCCCCTAGTTTTGAATGCTAACGGGTCAAAATATTTTTTTTCCCGGAGATCATAAAAGTAATAAATAGTTGTAGTTGCAGGACCATCCAAGTTTAACTCTTTTTTGTTTGAAAAGTCGGCTTTGCTCCAATTTCTGGAAACGACTTTATCCTTCATATCCCATGCCATATGAACCCTTGCAAAGTTCAAGGCGTAGGTTGCTTTTGTAGCTTTGTAAATTTTGGGTGTAAAGCATAGACAATAACACAACTTGAGTGGATTTGCTACAGAAAAACAGAGCAAATTCCATAATTTTGTTTGTAAATTGAATTTGAATTTTCAGCTTGTCTTGTGGTGTTAAAGTTTTTAATGATGCTTTCTTTGTAGTTGTTTCCATAAGGTACCCTATTTTTTACAAAGTTTCATATCAAGTGTTCACTTCGAGCTATTTTGTGAGACATTTCACGATTTAAAAAGCTTTCCGAGAGGTAAGCTTAAAATTTTGCCATTTCTGCTAATTTAACACTTTTTTCTGCCTATTTTAATAAAATTAATATAAAATAATAGTAGTCTCACTTTCTAATTAACTTTTTACTGCTCTTTGTCCGACCACTTGTTGTTAACTAACCAATTTAACCGTTGCGTCTAATCAAGTGAACCAAAGAAATGCATACGTTTTTGCATATGGTATAGAACAAAATGAATAAAACTACCGTTATGAGTCAGTCATCAAGTTTGAAAGATGTTATGAGTTTTTTTTTAAAAAAACTGCAAATATTTGTTAATTATTACATTTTGAAGGAATCAGCTGTCACTACTAATTTATCAGTGAAACGACTGCTGATATTTTTAATAATTAAAATAATCAATATTCATAACATGGCTGTCACCTGATCAAAAAACCTTAAGCAACATTGTCTATGCCGCAATTAATGTGCTAGATTTCACCCGACCACCACTAAGAAACCCTTAGTTGGATGAATAGACCCTGCAAGGAAAGCAAATCGCCTATACAAAGCTGTGATCCTGCAGAGAAGAACGGCTGGCAAGCTCTACGAACAAAATAGGGGAGAAGTATATCTATCGGCTTCTCAGAAGGAAAAGGAAAGACCGCAAGAAGGGCGCAATTGTGGGAATAAAACCGTGCTACTTTAGGAACTTTTAGCAAAAGGTAAAAAAAAAACATATTAAAGTAACAAGACTCGAACAGAGACCTGAAGATATATGATCAAGAAAACCTTGTCGAAGAGTCAAATTTGGTGTTGATGACATGGAAAAGCAACTTCTGCAGACTGTTAAACGGTGAAGACGAGCGAAAATCCGCAGTCGGGCACAACGAACCACTCAATCTGGACGATGATAGCTAGGGTATGTCTGATGAATTGGACCTTAGCATTATTTGTCCGGTCCACAAAATCCTCTCTAAACTGCAGCAACTATATAGAGAGGTCAGTCTTGCTAACATGTGATCCAATATTATGTCTGCCGTACTGTGTGAACGTCTGAAACCATTTATCAACGAACTGATTGGCCCTTACCAGTGCGGTTTTAGGTCTGGTAAGTCCACAAACGACCAAACATTCCCACTACGGCAGATGATGGAGAGAACCACATACAACTATTTTATTAGTGACTCGATGTCGGAGCTAGTAAATGCATTATCCATTTCGATTTCTCTGGAAATAAGGAACTTTCGGCCATCTGTTATCGATTAAAACTTAAAAGAACTAATTTTAATGGCATTAAAAAATATTTCCTGAAATTTACATATTTGCCCTAGCGAAAGCGTAATAGGCTCATCTTTTTCACAAATTGTTGACGGGAATTCGACCATCCGTTAAGGCAGAGGTTGTACTGCTTTTTAAGTGTATTATACTTAGTTCATCATGCACTCTTCCTGCTAATCTACGAGGCAATCGACACGATGGGCAACTTAATTTAATTTTGTTATAGACATCGGTATTCGTTTGGACTTCGTCTAGTAGCTTTCGAAAAATCTGCTTAAACAAAAAATCCGAACCCTATAAGAAAAAGCCCTGTGGTTTCGTCATATTTTCTTATAAGTTTAAAATTGCTGTGCGAATTTCAAGTCGACAAGGTAGACCATTTTGGCGGCTCTCATATTGAGGCAACAAGCAATAAGCAACTAGCAACTGCCAATAAGCAATCAGCAACATTTCTCGTTCGAGCGATATTTAGTTGTTTTGATGTGAGACCTCTAATTTAATTCAAAGTGGAATAGCTGTGAGCGATAATATTGCGTATTTCCTACTGCCAAACGAGTTGCTCATTGATTGTTGCCCCAATGTGAGAGCCGAATTTGCTGTCAACTAAATTTAGCTGTAGATACGTATATACCTTTGAAGAACTGAGCAACAAAAACGTCTATGTTTCAAAAACATTTAATTGCGGAGACGGAATACATTTTTTTCCTTGATATTAGGAAATGGTACGAGTATGTTCCATTAATGTGTTAAGTCCATCGTGTAGTTAAAATTCCTT
Organism: Cheilosia soror; assembly: GCA_949372485.1. NCBI lineage: Eukaryota > Metazoa > Arthropoda > Insecta > Diptera > Syrphidae > Cheilosia > Cheilosia soror. The sequence goes on from OX443563.1 coordinate 39,894,202, forward strand.
CAGTTATGCCCGACTTGAATAATTAATTGAGGGTTATGTCAAAATATACTCTAATTGCAGACCAAGTTAATAGTGATGGATACCACTTTGTAATTATCCAACCAGCAGCGTTCAAATGCCAACGTGGGTCGATGGGATGGTATGAAAGAGGCAGTGGGTAGTAAAACTTGTGAATGAGGTTTGAAGTGGTTCGGACAGTTGGTCAATTATGGCTAGTACTTTTTTTTTCCCCTTGAATAATGATCTCCGCATTCTTCTGTAGCATTTCACTTATGATTGTATGTTTGTGATGTGTTGGATTTTAAATGATAGTATTACGTATGTATGTAGGGTAGGTGTATCTTTAGAATTCGTATATAGGTACAACACCAATCCCAACAATTTGCATGAATCTTTAGATTAAAAGATTATGGGTAAATCCAATGGCTTGTCATTACCTACTCGTAAATTACGCTGAAAACTGTGGAAAAAATAAGTGAAATTCCAATTGAGGTATTACTAATTGAAGATTTCAATGGAAGACTTTTAAAAAGTAAATAGATGGCGCAACAGTTTCGAATAGGCCCGCTAGGACTTTCTTCTCAAAACCATTCGTTTCCGTGAGTTTTTATTTTTTAGGTACGAATGGAAGGGACCTACAATTTTATGCGGTTTCCGAACGGCTTAATTGAGAAGGTTTTTCAGGACAGTTATACTCTTGAATGTTTGTCAGACGTTCGCGAGTGGTGGCGCAGTGGAAAAAACCATAAGATGTAATTTTTGTTTTTCCGGGGATCGAACCTGGGATGTTTTTTTTTTAAATTAGCTATAAGTCGGCTTAGAAAAAATAAAAGTTTTCTTTTAAAGTTTTCCCTATTATTTAATCAGATTTTCTGTAGATATTTTTTAATTAGGAGGAATTCTCTAGATGGAATCAACGGTGGCGCCTACAGGTCCAGTTAGGTTGAACTGGTAAGTGTAATCCCTATATGAGCTGCTTCGACATATTTGAACACCAGGTCTATAGGGACTTCCAATACTGAGCCAGGGTGTTGGAAAAGAGTTGGTGGCGGAGGAGCCCTCAATACGGCAGCGCTCATATCCCAAAATGGGTTACTGACATCGGTTTTTCCGGCCAGCTGTCCTAGGGTCAAAACAAGGGCCTGGTCCTCCAGGTTGGGGGTTGTACCGTCGGGGTAACTTCCCGACCATGGAAAAAACCACTAGTTATGAGAGAGACACAACCAGCCTCGGATAATGGAACTCCTCAAATGGCAACCAGACCCGGAACGTCAATGGACTACGATCTAAGAGTATGTACCTGGAATGTACGAACGCTCTACACCCCAGGTGCTACTCAAAAACTTGAGTCTGTCCTCACGCGGTACAAGGCAGATATAACCGCGATCCAGGAGATACGATGGATAGGATCAGGTATGATGGAAAGAAAAGATTGCGACATTTATTACAGCTGCAACAAAAGATTGCATGTATTAGGATGCGGATTCGTCGTGGGAAATCGGCTTAGGACAAAAGTCATTGACTTCAAGCCGATAAGTGATCGCCTTTCTGTGATCCGCATCAAAGCTACTTTCCAAAACATAAGCCTATGTGCACACGCCCCTACCGACGAGGCTGAAGATCCTATCAAGGAGGAGTTTTATGACCTCCTGGATGGAGCCTACGGAGCCTGTCCGGAGTATTATGTAAAAGTTGTACTCGGGGAAGGAAAGGAAAACATCTTTGGCGGATTAGTTGGTAAGCACAGAATCCACGAAACGACAACAGACAACGGCTACCGACTAATCGATTTTGCAGCAGCTCCTAATACGGTGATAAGTAGCACTAGGTTTCCAAGGCTAAGGATCCACACAGCAACCTGCCGCTCTCCAGACGGTCGAACCGCCAACCAAATCGACCATGTGCTAATCGATGCGAGGCACGCATCCAACATCCTCGACGTGCACACATTCCGAGGGGCAAACGTGGACTCTGACCATTTTCTTGTCACGGCTAAATTCAGAGCTCGACTGTCCAACGAGAAGAAGCTGCGAACCGCCCAGAAGAAGAAATTCGACGTTGGACGCCTTAGCACACCTGGAGTAGCCAGAGCCTACAACGAGCGCCTGAGTATGAAACTCTCCTCTGTGCACTCACCTACCACAAACGCCAACAATCAGTGGTGCCAGTATCGCGACATCATCAAGGAGGTAGCCGAAACCACCGTAGGGTACCAGCCACCCCAGAGAAATAGCCCGTGGTATGATGATGAATGCATGTGCAACACACTAATCGGCACGTACCAGTGTGGCTTCCGGCCCGGCAGATCGACTATAGCCCAAATTTTCACACTGAGGCAAGACCAACGAATTTCAAGTCGATACTCACCACCTATTCATCGACTTCAAAGCCGCGTATGATAGCATACTTCGTCAGGAGCTCTATATAGCGATGGCCGAATTCGGAATCCCGGCAAAACTAATTCAGCTGTGTCGCGCGACGCTGGAAAACACGCGCTGCAACGTGCAGTTTGGAAGCAGCTCTTCCGCGACTTCTTCAATCACGTACTGGAGCAGATAGTGCGCAGGTGTCAACACGTAAGGCACTATCTTCAACAGGTCCGTCCAGCTGCTTGGCTATGCGGACGATATTGACATCATCGGTCGCTCCCAGCGTGCCGTGATAGAAGCGTTCACGGCGATTGAAGAACAGGCGAAATCCGTTGGGCTTGAAGTAAATGAGGACAAGACTAAGTACATGCTATCAACAAACAAACAAGCATCTGTCCACCGCCTAGGACAAAACGTCACTATTGATAGCAACAATTTCGAGGTAGTTAAGGAGTTCACCTGCCTCGGAGTAAACATGAACTCCACGAATGACACCCTTGTATGGAGATCCGGCGAAGAATTACCCTAGGCTACTTCGGTTTGACAAAACAACTGGGTTCAAAACTCCTAACTCGAAGGACGAAATGTGTGCTCTACAAAACCCTTATCCTGCCAGTTCTGCTTTATGGCGCCGAGTGCTGGACGATAAGCAGGAAGGGAGAGCTGATACTGGGCTCCTTCGAAAGAAAAATACTTCGGCGGATTTTTGGTCCTGTGTGCGAGGAGGGCGAATGGAGGAGAAGATACAACCGCGAACTCTATGAACTGTACCAAGATTTGGATGTAGTCCAAAAAGCCAAAACACGTCGACTACATTATTGGCTCGGCCACATCGAGCGAATGGACAATAATGCTCCAGCTAAGAGGATCTTCGAATCCCAGCCCCCAGGTGCGAGAAGACAAGGAAGACCGAACCTCCGTTTCAAAGACCAAGCCATCGCGGATGCCAGAGCGCTTGGTCTGGACAATTGGAAGCAGCGTGCCCGGGAGCGTAGAGGATGGAAGGCTGCAGTGTCTCAGGCAGAGACTCTTTACGGGTCGGGATCCCGATAAGTAAGTAACTATTTTTTAATTAAAATGTAGACAAAAGGGAATTAGATACCCTTATGACCACCTATGTCCGTCCATCTTCGGTCGGCGGGCTTTATGATCTTTTAACTCTTGCGACATTTTTCAAAAAGGTACCATCGCGTGTCTGGCAATATCTCAGAGATGGTAACACCTAGGATGATGATTTAAATTTTGCTGGATAGAGGACGCATTGACGCTAAATCATTCCTGTCGCTTCTTAAATTTGCCAATGGTGCCGAACGTTTGTTTCGAAACGTTCAATTCCATGCCTTCCAAACAAATAATATATAACTAATGCCCCTCCCAATTATTGCGAGAAGCTATTTATTTATTAGCCCTTTGCGCCTGATATTTCAATTGTGATGAGTCGTGTAGTGGATCACTTTATAATGTCCAATAGTAACTAAAAGTGAAGTGCTCTGGTGTGCCTTTCAATTCGGAATGTGAATTAATAATAAAACGTCCAAATTGATGGACATTTTGTACAACAAATTGGAATTTTATTTTCAAGAATTCACACTTCAACGATTATATAGTATACCTACATCTATATGCTGTCTCTTTTCTCAATTTAAAATATTGTCCATATTCAATTTCCCCACATAGCCGCCACGTGCTGGTCCCGGGGGATCGAAACCCCTCTTGGGAAACATTGCCTTGTTGGGAATGTGTTCCATTGCTCCCACGACCCTATAATTCTACGGAAATAATTTCATTTGTCGACGTGTCACTCGATATTTCAACATATATAGGTAAGTAGGTGACAGTATTGACGCCTATCTGTCCTTTTAAATTGATGCAAATGTATGACAAGTAAGCCATATATTTTATGACTAAATTGGATATCTACTAATTAGAATCAAACTCCATGCTTACCTTTAGCACAACATCTAGATTTAATAGAACGTATCCTGTTTATAGGTACCTACACGAGGTCCGCCAACACTTTTACTTGGGGTCGGTTGGGTATAGTACCCTCAATCAAACGAAAAAGGCTCCGAAGTGATAAATGTCAAATTTATGTTCCCGTCATTGTTAATCCCAAACATCCGACACAAACTGACAACTTTATGAGTATCAATAACAAAAATTTAATGGTTCTCCATTTAACATCTTTCAAAATATCCATTGAATTCGAACCGCTGGCGCTGTACAATATCCTATTTCCACCACCCGAGGATGAAACGAATTCTTTGTTTGGATACTGTTCCGTACATCTCGTTATTATTGTTTTAAGTTTATAGCTGCACTCGGAAGTGCCGTGTTGTATACGTTTTCTTATTGCGTATATGTATGCAAGTGGAATGTATAGTACTACATTGTTCTGGATACCGCAATATTTTTCATTTTATGAGAAGATTTTCATATTCCACGCATAGGTACATCACTGTATTATTAACACCTATACAACCTTGGCAGCATCTGGGGTGAAAAAGCACTTAACCCTCACCCCATGTGTATCTACATCAGATACGTGACTCCTCGCGATAATTGCCAAGACGGCTGTGTAAAAACAAAAACATCTGTAAAAATATACGCACTAGTTACACTCCTAGATACAGCATATAATAAAAATATCCAAGATTTGTTCAACCCTTTCGATATGGTTTACCACGCACCAAATCAGAATGTCTTACAAAACTACGGCACGTCTGGAATTTTCATTAATATAAAAGGGATTGCCCTTCCTGTGGTGTCATCCACCATGAACACAATGCCAGAGGCGAACGAAGCAATAACATCGCAGGAGTGATGGAACTAAAGAGTGTACCCGAACAATAATAGATATAGAATATCTCTGGTATAATCATTGACTTGAGATGGGTCGATCGCTTAACGCGTCAAGTAATGAGCCTTAAAAACAATCGACCCGCGCCTGTGAGACCCTTTTTTTTTTGTTTTGTTACTAGGCTTCGTCTGGACTTCTTCCGCATTGTTGTGATGTCTCCTCTGTGGACGTCACTGTGTAAACAAATGAATTGGTTCCCGGCTTCTACAAAAGAGAAGGAAATTCTGCGGGCATATCATCGTATCGACTCGACATTCAAATTCATTTAAATCAAATAGAATTTTTGGAATTTTTTTAATTTCAACTGCTGGGGAATGATTTTATTGGCTCTGCGGTCTGCTGTGTGCGCGAGTGTATGTGAACGGATGACGCCACTCAAAATAAATCAAGTGGCGTGGATGATATGCACTTAGATTATTGGAAATGTACGGCCCACCCTTCAAAAAAATAAAGACTGATAAAGAAGTTAAGTGGCTCAATATCCGTTCTTATAATTTAATAATTCACATTTCGATTCAAACGGAAGAGGATTAAGTGCAATTGCAATGGTGTTTATTACTCGCATTGCACTCGAATCATGTGTGTTAATGGAATATTTTGGTTCGGAAGACACTTGAAGAAATCGAAAGTTGATCGGATTCTTAAGACGAAAGTGGGAATTTATATGATGAAGTATATGGGCTGAAGAAGGTCAACTGATATCGGAATCATAATGGGGATCGCTATTATTCGATTGGAGGGAATTAGTCACATTAGTTGGGTATTATTTATAAGAAGGGCGATATAGAACCACTGTCGGTAACCAGTGATGTCAGTTCGTGAGACTTTTCCATTTGAAGGGCATTTTCAGTACCAAAATAAAATTTGTTGCTTGGGAAGACACTTCAGTCGGCAACAATCAATAAGCAACTAAGCAACTAAGCAACTAGCAACTATCAATAAGCAATACGCAATTTTATTTTAACATCAAGGCAACATATTGCCTGAAATTTTTAGCTATCACTATTTCTACGAACTTTATATTAACAACTGGATCATCCATCTGTAGTGACGTGTCACTAATGAGAAAAATTGCTGCTACGAAGCAATATATATGGTACGAAGCAATACATGCGCTGTGTATCGCCTCGCCAGTGAGAAATATTGAAGCAATCAGCAACATTTTTCGTTAGGCGGCTCTCAGATTGAGGCAACAAGCAATAAGCAACTATAGTTACTATAGCAACTGCCAATAATAGATCAGCAACATTTTTCGTTCGAGCGATATTCAGTTGCTTTGATGTGAGACCTCTAATTTAATTCAAAGTAAAATTATTGTGAGCGATAATTCCTATTGCCAGTTGCTTATTAAATGTTGCCTCAATGTGAGAGCCGTCAAAAGTGATGCCAAATCGAACAAACGTTTTAAATGATAAATGCATCAAAAGCTCAAAAAATGGCGGTCGAAATTGAAACCCCCCATGATGAAGTTTCAGGGAAAAACCTTGGCAACTATCTTATCAATTTTGTGCTTAGTCTAACTCCCTATGGTAGCCACCATAGGTATAAGTCTTGTTCACCCGGACTCGACTAGCCTAAACTTATGAGCACGAGTGAAGAACACGAAGCAACCCTGAAATACTCTGTCGGAATTGACTGGCTGAAACATTCTCAGAAGTCTGACATAAAGACCCTTAAAAGATGGTGGTACGTCAGACCAATTCACTGGGGTTGAAACAACTGCGTTTTCAAGAGTCAAAACGCCTTATAAAGGGTGTTTTTTTTTTTTAGAGGTATAGAGCTTTGAAATGGAATAAAACAAAGATGTTTTTTTTTAAATTGACATGAAATTTACTTTTTTCGAAAGATTTAGTCGGCTCTCAAATTGAGGCAACATTCAATAAGCAACTAGCAATAGGAAACACGCAATATTATCGCTCACAATTATTTTACTTTGAATTAAATTAGAGGTCTCACATCAAAGCAACTAAATATCGTTCGAACGAAAAATGTTGCTGATTGTTTATTGGCAGTTGCTATAGTAACTATATTTGCTTATTGCTTGTTTTGTTGCCTCAATCTGAGAGCAGCCGTAAATAATGATTTCTGGCATATGACCGCCACGTCTGGCTCGGACGTAGTCTAATTTGGAGGTCCAATTTTCGATGACTTTTTTCAACATTTGTGGCCGTATATCGGCAATAACGCGGCGAATGTTGTCCCCCAAGTGGTCAATCATTTGGAGCTTATCGGCGTAGACTAGCGACTTCACATATTACCACAGAAAATAGTTCAGCGGTGTTAAATCGCACGATCTTGGAGGCAAATTCACGGGTCCGCAACGTGAAACTATGCGGTTATCAAACGTTTCCTTCAATATATCAATTGTGGCTGGGTGGCATGTTGCGCCGTCTTGTTGAAACCACAGCTCCTGCACATAATGATTGTTCAATTGATGAACGAAAAAGTCAGTAATCATGGCTCTATAGCGGTCACCATTGACTGTAACATTCTGGCCAGCATCGTTATTAAAAAAGTACGGACCAATTATTCCACCAACCCATAAAGCACACCAAACAGTCAGTTTTTGTGCATGCAACTGTGTCTCAACATACACTTGAGGATTATCATCACTCCAAATATACGGCAGTTTTATTTATTGACGTATCCATTCAACCAAAAGTCACCAAAAGTAAAATGGACGTAGTGCGCGATACGTATTTCGAACAGAACCATGATTTTCAAAATAAATTTGCACAATTTGGAAGCGTTGGCGCTGTTCAGACGTCAGTCTATTGTTGAAATGCCAAAACAAGCTAAAAATAAATCACTTGACAGCTGACAAAATGGCCGCCAGTTAAAATAGTGTTGCCAACTTAAGGTTCTACACCTCTAAAAAAACACCCTTTACATGAGCTACTCTGACACATTAGCAGCTAAGGACAGTAACGATTTTTCAGGAGTAAAAAAGGCCAACGTCAACTCTCACATCACCGAAAAGAGATACTGACCCCCGAATATCCAGATTGCTGTCCTAGGGTCAAGATGAACGACAGAAGAAAAACCTGATGCTACAAAAGACTGTTTCTATACAAGAAGAAACAGAAAGAGCACGAGAAGCGTACGATCGAGGAGATAGTGAAGTGCTCCTGCAGGAGCTTTGTTTGCAATTTTTAAAAATAAAAATAAAAATTAATATGTAGTTGGCCCAACAGGTTCGTATATGCACCCTAGGCCTAGCGTCTCACAACCATTCGTTTTGTGTGGGTTTTTATTTTTGAGACGAATGAAAGGGGCCTACAATTTTATGCCGAGTCCGAACGTCTGAATTGAGAAGCTTTTTCGACAAAGAGTTGTACTTTTGAATGTTTGTCAGTGCGAGAAGTGGCGCAGTCCTTTTTCGGGGATCAAACCTGTGCGAGGGGTGCACAGTTCAGCACACTAGCTACTGAGGCCATATTCGCAATTAGTATCAAATGGTAAAAAGAACGTGGCAAGGCAACAAGACCCGCACAGAAGTAGAATAGAGTCATAGTAGGTCTTGAGGATATGGAAAGATCACTTTTGCAGACTTTTAAACCCTGTCAGTTAGAACGAACCATTCAGGATTTCTGTCCACCGAACCAAAATGAAGTGAGTATTGCAATATCTAAATTTGAGTCCATCAAGGCTGCTGGCAAACCGTGCGTCGCCAGCCGAGGAATTTAAAACAGCATGTAGTCTCCCGTTGCTGGTGCTGGTGGACAGCAAAATTCAACTCATTTCCGAAATTTGGTCAGAAGGGAGTGAGCCTGACAAATTAAACCTCAGAATTCCTTTTCCGGTCTACAAACTATAAGACCATGTAAGCAGCCACAATTGCACAGCTGTACTGTGTGTATTCCTGAAACCGCATTCATGAAAGAAATGATTGCCCAATGTCAGTGCGGTTTTAGGTCAATCAAAGGTCGAAAATTCGTCCACTTAAAGCAGAAAAAAGTCGTCCGTCTTAAAGCATAAAATAAATTTTGCAGCAGTTTGTCATTTGAAGGACTTTTCCATAAAAAATAGCATTGGCCGAAAATGGGTTCAATATTTCTAGCGCTTTTTACAAGTTTTTGTATAGGTAGACAAAAACTATGGTTCATGGTTATTTTTAGAAAATTTGGAGAGTCAAGTATATTTATGAAACAGTTCATAGTACCTACTACCTATAACTTGACACAAAATTACTTGGAATCCTAAAACGAATACCTACTGACTATGTAAAGATATTTCTTAGAAATTATAATCCAGTGCAGACAAATCATAATAGCAATTCGATCTTGCTTGTGGGCGACACGAATTGAGAAATGCGAAACCGAATACTGAACCCACTTGAGTTTTAAAAATAACCATATAGGAATTTTTATCTTTATACCTACCACCGCAGATACATTCCATTCTTTAGCAATTCTATCCGTTTCGCCCAGGGAGGGAAATGTGACACGGAATACAAAAGAGTTTTAGATTTTCATATACGTAGGTATTTGTATCTCAATCATTAGCAAGGCAAACAAAACTATGTATTTTGAAAATTCTAAAATTGTAGCGCAATAAAGACGATTGTGAATGTAGTAAAAATTTGTAAACTTTCTCGAATATGTAGGTATAGTAGGTATAAAAGAAGGACATTGTTGTCGTATCAAATTTCGAACCCAAGACTGCTCCTAAGGCCTACAGACTAAATGTCTGGATCGATTTATAAGAAAATTTGTATTTTGCTTGTTATCCCCTAAAACATGACTCCAACGATTTAAACAAAAATTTAAATTTAACTTAGGTTAGGCAAGTATAAACCATAGGTAGAAACCAGCCAGACGGAAGTCAGGCAGCCAGCTGTTACGGATGGCGCCAAGACTAACGTGGAACCCTTAACGATAAACGTCAGTAGCGAGCCATCATCTGATTCGGAGGATGGCAATAAAACAGTGATAGAGGTGTCTGTACCGGTTAGCAATGCTGCTACGACTAGTTCAGAGTAACCTCCATCACTCCAAAATAGCTTCGGCTAATTTATTGCTCCGCCTGCAAACGGGTGGAGAAGACATCGTCCTTATCCAGGAACCGTGGGTTAACCAAAAAGGCCACATACTTGGACTGAGGACAAAAAACTACACGTAACTCTTTACAAAAAACGAAGGTAAACACAGATCATGCATCTTGGCAAAGAAAAGTTTAAAAGCTCGTCTTATACCTAATTTAGTTTACATGCATACTTGAAGTAAAATGTTTTCTCCTATAAAGTGGATGCGTCGAATGGCTAATTAAAGAAACAAAACTGAGAAAGCGCTATTTTCGATTTCCATAAAAATTTAAAGGATGTAAGGATTATGCATCCTCAAAAATCCATTGCACAGTTTTTCCCTAAAAAGATGAATATTAAGTTCTCCAACTTGAAGAACCACATTACACCCCTAGGACGAGGGGCGTATAGTTACCGGCGCAAGTAACCCACTTTGGGATATGAGCACTGCCGTTGATCCATTAACTCTTCTCCAATATAGCTTCTAGTAATATTGAAGGTCCCTACTGACGTGCCATCCGAATATATGTCGAAGCAGCTCTAATTGGGATAACGAATGACATTCGGTCTGACTGGAACTGAGACGTCCCATTTGGTTAGGGAATAGGGAATACATACCTACGATGAAGCCTGATAGTCTTGTTATAAATACTGGTGTACCTATTACAAAAAGTGTGTCAAATATTTTTCAATTAATTTTTAATAGCTGCAAATCGTAAAACACATTATTCGAAATGGCCGACATTTGCATTCCAGCACAGCCGACCAATCATCTAATCTTTCGCAACGCGTGTCACATTAATGAGCAAATTGTCAACTGATCGGACTTTAAAGACTTAATATTAGAGTAGACCATGCCATTCAATCTAAAACGAACCATAGCTTGAAGTCCAACGGGTTTAAGTGTGGACTGCCGGCTGGCCAATCTTCCGGTTATATGAAGTCCGCAAGGTTGTTTTTGAGCCACTCTTGAGTGGTTTTCGCTTTGTGAACTGGAGCAGAATCTTGTTGAAATTCCATTTGGTTAAGTGGCTTTACAATGTACAGTACGATAAAGATTAGCCGACGTTTTGACTCCTTTCTCGCAACTAACAACACGCCTTCTGAATCATATCCGCACTCAAAATATGTTTGCGCGGTTATCTATATATATAACTAGCTGAACCCCCGCCAGCTTCGCCAGGCCTTTTGTTGCTTTTTTAATTTAATTTTATTTATTTTCGGGCGACAGTGTTTTAATTTTTTTGTATTGGAGGTGCCACGCCCCTTTATCCAACTTTGACAAATCTTCACAGAAGCAGTTTAGGACCAATACCTAAGATTATCCGTAAGTTTGATCTCAATCGCTTCTGTTGTTTTCAAAATATACGATTTTTAATGTTTTTTTTCTTATGGGAGGTGCCACGCCCTTTTGTCCGATTTTGACCAATCTTCACAGGAATACTCCACGACCAATACCTAAGACTATCTGTAAGTTTGATCTCAATTGATTCTGTGGTTTTCGAGATATAAGGTTTTGAATGTTTTTTTTGTATGGGCGGTGCCACGCCCCTTTGTCCGATTTTGATTTTGTGTAGCCTATCATCCAATCACCGTCATTACCGACATTTAAAAAAAAAAATCAACAAAATCGGTTGAAAATTACGGGCGACAGAGGGAAACAGTTTTTCTCGACTTTGTTTTATATATATAGAGATAAAACTGTAGGAATTTCTTTGGCCGTTAAAAACTCGAAAAATACTGGACAGATTTCGATGAAACTTTTTTTTAAATGTTCCTTAGGACTGTGAGACTGCTATAGGCACGTCTTTAGGAACAGTTTTGAGCCAAAATGTATTTTTTGAAGTGAAAATATATACATACACATAAACCTTGCTACAAATGGATGTTTATACTTTAGCTATCGTGCGACCGGACAAGCAAAAACAAAACAACACTAGCTATGTATATATCGCATTTGAGGGTTGATTTGTTTTCGCAGTGAGTGTTATGGTCAGTTGTATCAATGATCGTATGTCCGATGCAGGATGGGGATGGAATGCGTGCTGCAGTATGGCATGGGGTTTATAATTAATAATCTTCATTTTCATAAGAGAAGATGCCTATAAAACGGGTTTCATTTTAGAATTTCATTCTGATATGTGGTATGGTAACAGTGTAGGTTTGGGGTAGGTAGTTGCTTGAATTCCATAGGAAGAGGGCAACAAAGGAAAGGATATGCAGTATTACAAATAAGTAGCAAGATCTATAGGAGAGGGAGGATTTTTTTTTTCCTAAAAGCGCGAAAACTACTGGACAGATTTTAATGAAACACTCAAAGTGTAATTTTAAATGAACCAAATATAATTTTGTGCGAGCGGGCAAGGCGAGCACGGGTCCAGCTAGTATTGAATAAATTTTAAAAATGACAATTAAAGTTAGTACAAATATTTCAATATATAAAGTGCTTTATAAAAAAAACCGTCGGCGCATATTTCAGTTGTTTGCACGTAGAAAAGTGCGTGCTTATAAATACAGCTAGCCCACACTTAATAGATGCCATAGGGGACATGTTAGGTGCATTTGTACGACTGTGACCTTGGTTAGGTTAGGTGGTAATTATCCATTAATACGAAGTTATTCACTTAGACCAGATAAAGTCCATTGTGATACCACAAACAGAGTCGGTTATTTCCGCTACTCTTGGAACCATTTCGAATTTTGGAGAAATCTCCGTATTTTGCCGATATCCGTTTCGGCAATATCAGCAATCTCCCCAAAGAAGTACTCTCCTAGAGTTTGCTTTCTATTCGTGGATAGCGCCGGGCGGTTACATAGTAGGTGGAACGGAGTTTCCTCCTTCTCCTCATCCATGCAACTGCGACAGAAGTCTTATTAGCGGTAACTCCAAGCCTTGCCGCATGTCTTCCTAGTACACAGAGGCCTGTTAGTACTCCGACAAGAGTTCGTAGCGAGGTCTGTTTTGCGTGGTTGCAGGTGTCAAGATCCCGCCATCTAATGTTAGCCTGTTGCAGTGCTAGTGTGGAGATGTTGCATCTTACCGTTTCAATTGGCACATGGGGCTCTCCTTTACCAGTAGTGAGTTCCATTTTCGTGCCGTTCCTTGCTAGTTCGTCTGCTTTACAGTTACCTGGTATATCTCTATGACCAGGGACCCAGCACAGCGTTGACGTCTGCACATACCCGAGATCTCATTTAAAGATTTGCGGCTGTGCCGGACCAATTTGAATGTTAATATTGGTGATTCGAGTGCTTTAATAATTGCTTGACTGTCAGTGTAGACGACGTTGTCTGAATTCGATATCGATCTCACCTTCAGCAGTTTAGCGGCTTCGCGAATAGCCATAATTTCTGCTTGGAGGACACTACAGTTATTTGGTAGTCTAAAAGACTGGTTTACGGAGAATGGAACTGAGAAAATTCCAGCTCCTACTCCGTCCTCCGTCTTAGACCCATCTGTGTATAGGTATACTTCTAGCGTATTTTCGTCGATAACCGTATTCTCTTTCCATTGCTGTCGGTTGGGAATACTGGTTTTGTACTTAATATTGAAGTCCAGGACCGTGGTTATGTAGTCTGTAACTTCTGTTTTAACTTTATTAGTTTTTAGAATATTGGCATGCCCTGTGTCACTGCTTCTTCATTGCAGTGATTCTCTCAGACGCAATGCCGATTTTGCCGCCATCTGTTTACCGTGTATGTTCAATGGCAGAATGTAAAGCATGGTTTCCAGTGCTGCGGTTGGAGTTGTCCGCAGGGCACTGGTCACACAGACACATGCCACTCTTTCGATTCTATTAATTAGAGAGTGGTAACTTATTTTATCTAGTGCTGGCCACCAGACGATGATTCCGTATATGAGTATCTGTCTGCCTACTGCTGTGAATGCCCCATCTGAGGCTCAAGATCCTTTTGCAGGAGTAAAGTGCAGTAGCGGCCTTCTTAATGCGTTCATCTGTGACCTTGGTAGTTTTGCTTAAGTATTACAACCTTTGTTGGTCCTTACTATATTCACGGAGGGAATATTGACAATAATCGCTATTCTATCGAGCTAACAAAGTCAGATAATAATAATTAAAATTAACGAAATTGTAAGAGAAATTCTGACACATTATTAAAGCTAAAAACATGCCAAAATTTACATAAATCGAACGTAAAGTTACACATAAGCCCTAATGCTAAATTTATGGACTCTATTAAAATAAAAGTCTTCAATTGGCTTAAATCGAGTAATGTTTGCACTGTCGAATCTGATCGTTTATCGGTAGCAGTTGCTACCGTTAAAAGTTGCGCCCAACGTAAGGCACGCATAGATTGTATTTTTTTTATATTCATGTAACTTCGTTATATACCTATGGATATGAAGCCTTGAGGGCTATTCAAATAGTTCTAGTCTGAAAAGTAAGAATTGATGAGACTTTCGTTACAACAAAAACCATATTTTAAGGGTGTCCAAACGATAAAGCCTTTCATAATGACCCCTACAAAAAAAGACGTACATATACATACCTAAATATACCTACCTACATCACATTTTACTAGAAGTTTGTAGTAGCGTTTTTATAGAAAAAAAAAATTACAGACCACCGTAGGTATCTAATTTAGGTAGCTTCGCAGTCAAAACAAATGCACAACTTTCTTGCTTTCTGAATCTGTAATTCAATTATTAAAGTAACCAATAATGTTATTTCTGCCGTTTAGTGTCCAAAAGATAAGACAGAGTGGAAAAAACAACAGAGCGACCACAAAACTTTTAAAGAAAACACACACAATCTACTCGTTTGCCCAGAGAATATATAGTAGATAGAAATTCTCGTCTAGACACCTAGTCCACTGCCGACACATCGACGACAACGACAACGACAATGGTAAGGTAAAGGATGTCACATGCCTCAACCCTCCTATATTGCAAAGCAACACTGATTTTATAGTTTCGTCTTTCGTTGCGCTCGACGAAACGAACCCCCCATGGAACACACTGCGACTGCAGTAAACTTACCACATTAGTGGGTGCAGTGTACTCCACCGCAGACGAGACAACGAAATGGGTAAAATATGAAATTCCATTAGAACGATTTTATGGCAGAGCACCTTTTACCAAAGAAGCGGCCACAACACGAGTGTGCCTGTGTGTCGTTATACCTAGTCGTTACCAACCAATGGTCCATACCAAAACATCTCGTCACAAAACAGCTAGCAACACGTATCCACATCCACAACCACACTCCACAGTCAGCCTCACAATGGACCACATTAAATGTGAGTTGTGATGTTGCCCCAATCGGAGTGAAGCAGAAAAAAAAATATATCTAATCATTTAGAGGAGAACGAGTTTCACAGATTATTTTCCACATCCAAAGGCCTTAGAGTCCACACCAACACCGCACACAATATTATACTAAAGCATAAGTGATGGTAGATACGTAGATACTTTTCCAACTGCAGTGTTTTCCTCAGCATCAGAGTCAGAGATTATCTTTTCGACTTGAGAAGAACAAAAAAAAATACCGATGAGGTGTATCACTGCATGCAATTGACTTGGCATCATTTATTTTATATGCGGTTAGAGCATAGCAAACTAGTCGTCTAATGATGGCCGGTCGCAGTAGTGGGCTCTTCACACTATACAATAGGGCGAAAATCCGGTTCAAATCTGATGGTTTTTCCTTCGATCTCGTTCGTCCTCGCATGACATTATATGCTTTGCAAATAATGTTATGGCAATTCAATTGAATAAATTTCTCTCTGGAAAAGCTTCTAATGCCGATGGTAGATTACGTGCTGTATAGCAGGCTACTACATATACTACGTCCCTCAGTCGAAACGCTTAACATTGATCGGATGTGCCGCAGCGCAGTCAAGCAGAGAGAAAGAGAGAAAAGCAAAATGTTGACGCCAGAAGGCAAGGTGGTCTGTGCTCTGTGCCTTTGGTCAATTTAAATTAATTCTCTCTGAGTGATTTTACCCAAATGGCTGTTGAATGAGGTACGTTACGTCTATACGTACGTGTATATAGCATCGAAGGAAGAAGGCCGTTTTCAACTCATTTCAAAGACCATTGTTCCAAGTCACCCGAAAATAATTGAGTTTTGCATAAGATTTATTGTGTTTGACTTGTTTAGTATTTATAGTGTGGGTTTTTAATATACCATATACAAGCTCAAATCAACATGGTAGTGTATCGTATAAGACTGGTCATTTAGATTCTTATATTTACTTCCCGCCGCGTCGTCTGTACTCAAACAGTGGGCTTTAAAGGTGGTCCAAGGGTTTCAGAATGGTGTGGCAACAAACACGTATACGTTAGCTAATTATGAATGTAGATTTCAGATACTAAACAATTAAGGGAATTTAAGTCGTTTTTAATTAATTGCTTGACTTTAAATTCAGTTATTGATTGTTGTCAAGATAAACAAATCACAGATAAAACATAATCGACGAAGAATGATGTCATGTCACTCTAGGGTGGTACTTAACAATCTTTTAAAAGAGTATTAGCTATTTTATGTTCTTTTAGAGTTTCTACGCAACGGGAATCTGATACAACTTAACTGTTGTTAGGCTATGGTCTATGGAACCCCGTCGTTCTTTATTGTAAAAAGTTAGCCTTGGCGACGTGCACGATAGCAACTTAGTCTCTACTGCGTTTATACGAACAAACATGCTTTTAAAAGTGCTGAATATAATAACGATATTATTTAGCTGTTTCCATTTCAAACTCCAATAGCAGGTGTCACTAAAAGTTGATTTTAAATCAACTTGCATCATGGTAGTTAAGGACTTAAAAGTGGAATTAGCTGTTATTAGGTATAATAAGCATTTCAAGCAAGGAAGACCGATTTACCTTAATCTTGTGAACTTTTTAAGGGCTATATTTCAGTTTAAATATATTTGCATTGGAATAGCAAAACAACTTCAATTATTCATATATTTTTTTTTCGACCAATTTTTGATTAATTTTGTTGGGTTTTTTGTATAGTTTGTCTCAAATGATCTTGTGATGATTTGATGCAAGTAAATTATGTTTAATTCATCTTTGGACAACACGTGTCGTTTGTTCTCTGTCAACATCTTCAGGGGGAATTCGTTTATTATTCTACTACTCTTGAGAAGTTTAAGGAAAATCTTACTTACATAAGTGGTAACTGTGAAACAGGGCATAAGAGTCTTTTATCAAGACCAATAACATAGGCGTTTACACTTACATGGAATTGTGCTTCATCTGCTCTAAAAACTATAGTTCCAGTGAACTACTAGTATTGGTCCTGCAAAAGGTAACTACAAGCCTTGAAAAAATACGGATCTACTGTTAACAGCATGACGAGAATAAATAATGACAAGGACGTTTCGTTACAGAATGTAGGTGCATTGAACAGGCCACTGTTAGCCTATAATGAAATATTGTCAATTATCCCATCATGGCGTATTCGAAAGACTGCATTGAATAGTTTTTTCTGCAATACTTTTACAGTGTTCCACTAGACAAAAACAGCGAAACCCATGCAACCGAGAACAAAGATATCAATCTAGCTCTAGAGGTAGAACTAGAACTCTCTGCGAACTTTACGCATGAAAAAAAAGAGAAGAAGAGGAACTTGGACATCTTAAAAGGAAAAAGTAAAACCACAAGAAGCGGGCAGAATCTATACAGCAGAAGCAATGATCGAAAATTTTACCAGATGATGTAACGATCTTCGCACAGTCAGTGCTGTGAAATTGGAAATGATACTTCTGTCTGACTGTCAAAGTGTCAAACCACGACGAGACAGAAAACAATGTTCTGATAAGCTCCAACTGCGCTATCTTAGGCAAAACTTCCTTCCGCACCCGACATAATATGTCTTTATATGTATTTATCTAATCGTTAACTTAACTTTAAGGCTGCTGAGGTTAACGACTTTTTAAAGTGGCAAAAGATTGGTTAGCACTATGCTATACACCAAATTATCTATACAGCAGTTCGATCAGATGAAAGTATGCTCGAGGGACCTCAGCATCGTGTGGCCTCATTCTCAAGAAAGGAGATATGTACTCGAAACCACGTCAATTGTAAGGGAATGTCTCCTCAATGTTGCGTAGACGATCTTGTCGGCTTTGTTCTTTGAACGCATGAAATCGTGACTGATATGAACGCGTGACCCGCCCCTATCAGTGCTTTTTTAGGGTACGAATGTAAAACATCGATCAAAAAACACAGTGCGAGGGATCACAGGTTCGATCCCCGGAAAAACACAAATTACATCTTAAAGTTTTTTCTACTGCGCCACCTCTCGCGAACTTCTGACAAACATCCGAGAGTATTGACTGTCATGAAAAAGCTTCTCAATTCAGCCGTTCGGACTCGGCATAAAATTGTAGGTCCCTTCTATTCGTCCCAAAAATAGAAACTCACACAAAACGAATGGTTGCGAGAAGCTAGGCCTTGGGTGTCTAACCCGCCTGTTGCGCCACCTATTTATTAATTTATTTATTTTTTTTTATGTAGTGACGAATTATACAAAAGTCATGCCAAGTGACATAAAAAACATGACATAAATCATGAAAGCATAAGCCCATATTGTGTAAGACAACTCAACTTAGTTGAGTTGAGTTGACTTCAATTCAACTCAACTTTCACACAAACCAAACTAACTAACAACTTATATACAACTACTGTCATCTTTGTTGTGTTTTGACAGACAACTTTTCTATCCAGGTTGTGTATGACAATACGGACAATGCCGAATTTTGGATTACATAAAACCAAGAGACAACTCAACTGTAGTTACACAATATGGGCATTAAACACTTTGTCTTCCCCCCAAAAATACATCGTCGCAAAGATCAAGTGAAGCATCACTCTTGCCAAACGCTGCTTCTTCGGGCTAAGAAGCCATCGAAAAGATAAGGCTGTCTTCTATAGCAGGGGTTAACAAACTGTGCCCTAGGGCGTCGGCGTCGGCGTCGGCGTCGTGGCGCTATCCTAAGAACGAAGATTAAGCGCGTTTGTGTGTCCCGCATTTCCAGCCAGACTTGCTTCGAGGCTGGCACTCGTATATTTGCCTAGCACTCATAATTAAATAAGCAATTCAATTGGGATGGGTCGTTGCAAGCCAAATTGGTCGGGAGCATTGCCGACCCGAGGCAGTCAATTCCTCGCCGTGTACAAGAAATCGCCCTTTCGCAGATTACATCTTGGCGAATTTTGCCATCGGGATTTGGGCTTACGCCCGTACAAGATCAATCTAATCCAGGAGGTCACAGTTAATGACCATATACAAAGCCGTTTGTTCGCTTACTAGGCCTCGTGAAAGCGAACCCAAACTTTGGCAGAAAAATCATCTTGATCGACGAGGCGCATTTTTAGATGAGTGCGGGTAAATTAACAAGAAAATTTGTCATAAATATGAGACGACGATATTTCAACGTCGACCCGTCCTTATTGAAAACCCTATAGTCAATCTTCAGTAAAATAAGCTTCTATTCACATTTATGTGCTTTTAGAAGGGCTTCGTAAAAATATTTCAACCTATCTACGGAGTCGCAGTATGAAAAAGTTTGGGAACCCCTGTTCTATAGAACTAATAAGGTAAGTATTATAAGTTTTTCGGGGCTCTCAAGTCTTTTTCTGCATTCTTCTCTATGTTTTGACTGCAAAAGCATGTTTATGTTGATCAGTTTAATGGATCAAAGCGGAGCTTTTAAGGAGTGACTGCTGAAAAACTCTGTTGGGATAAATTTGCCAAGTTTACAATTGATAACATGGACAAATATAAAAGTAAACACAAGTTTCTCAATGCAGCAAAATTCATCATCTCTATCCTATTGTCAAACGTACGGTCACTATACATACCATTAAAAGTGTTCGACTCGATACGCTCCTAGTTTAGCCTGTTAATCAAGTGATGTAACTGCTCGTTTATACTATTATTTATTGATATGGGCCAACCCCTTTTATAAAGGCTAAAACGACGTAGGAGTCCCCAATCCAGCCTTTCATATATAATTTCCAGATTTATAACGAGTCAGATGGGAGTAGGTACTCGTAAATTAAGTCAGTGATTAGTA
This sequence comes from Cheilosia soror, assembly GCA_949372485.1. Taxonomy (NCBI): domain Eukaryota; kingdom Metazoa; phylum Arthropoda; class Insecta; order Diptera; family Syrphidae; genus Cheilosia; species Cheilosia soror. The sequence continues at coordinate 39,914,501 of OX443563.1, forward strand.
TTATAATTTTCCACCGCCAGAATTTCATTAAATAATATGTAAATGTTAAACCAATTGAACTATATTAATATTGAACAGAACGACCTCAAGAGACTCAAGTGTTTACAGACTTTTCAGTATGTATTTTAAAAAGAACGTTTGTTACCCTGAAATTATTTATCGATTTATTGAAGTGCATGCGAAGAGGAATGCAAGTGTTATAAACATGTAACAAGCCTCGCGGTGTTCGAGTTCGATGGTAATAGATACATGCTTATTATATTAAGATTTATGCACAGGAGTAACGCATGAGAATAAAAGAGTACGGCATATGGAAAATGTTTCCTTAGTGTAGGTACGAACCTTATATAGCAGCGTGTGTTTTATTCAGCAGGTGGAACTGTGAAAAATGTCCTGTAAAGAAAGAAAAAAAACAGCATAAATTAAATAAGCAGTAACAAGGTGGATATGTGTTAGGATATTATATGTAGGTTTACATTGGGGGACGTCATCTTTTATTACAAAGGAAGAACTGAAGCCGACATTGTTTTGTTTAATACCTACTCAGAATTGAATTGAGTGGCAGAAATATTTCTGAAAAATACTCCCATTTCAATACCCAATTATTATGTCCTTGCACGACACTTATCCTACGACCCTAGTTCCATGAATATGCCGTCTGATGCAATGACACCGGAACTTCGGCTGTTGTGCAAATTGAGAGTCGAGTTTCTTTACGTTCAGGACTGGCTTCAGCCAGAGTCTGAGTATGGTTTGGGATGTAGTCGTATTTTCACATATGGCTCAAGGTTACGGTGTCATCGTGGAAGTCGACAACATTAGACTTCACTACTCGTTAGGCCAGCATGCCTCTGTTTTTCAAGCGGAGATCTATGCTATCCTGATGGCTACCTGTTGTTCCAAAATGTTCCTATTATTAGGAATAGGTGGCGGGGTCGGGGTATCTGCGTCTGTAGCGACAGCCAAGCTTTGCTTAAGGCCTTGCTTAACCCTGTCATCCGTTCAAAATAGTTCGGGAATGCAAGAACTCTTTTAACTTGGTCGCAAGGCTGAACTCTCTGACTCTTGTCTGGGTCCCAGGTCACACTGGGATTGCTGGAAATGAGATATCCCATGAGATTGTTAAGCAAGGCTCAGAGGATAATTTATCTGGACCAGAACCTGTGCTAGCTTCCATTGACGATTGGGTCTCTAAAGAACACAATCGTGTATAGCAAGGCTCTGCAGGAAGCGGGCAGACTAAACGCATGCTCCCGAAAGTCAGTAGGAAGTCTGCGGCATTCCTGCTGTCTCTCAGTAGAAATTACTGCAGAAGACTTGTTGGCGTTTTTACGGGGCACTTCGCTTTTGCTAAGCATCTTAATGTGCTAGGATTAAGTGACACCACTGTCTGCGACGCTTGTGGAGAGGGCGACGATACTTCGGATCATTTCCTTTGTTATTGTCATGCCTTTGCTCGGATCAGGTGACAGATTTTTGGCGCTGATGTGGTGAGTGATAAATACTGTAAGCTCCTCATCGCTGAAGTGCATTCTCGGCAAAAAAAATGTCTAAAAAGCGTTGTTCGTTGTCACTTTAGGATTCCAAAGTAAAAAATGTTGACAAATCGGTTATCCATTTTGTGACAGCTGTTAGTGGATGTTTATTTGTTTTTGCCAAAAGTTGAAGATTTCGATCTACGCGATATGTGATTTCAATAAGACCTAGCCACAAGAGTAGTTTCGAGCTTTTGTGATGTTAATTGGACAACTTTTTGCTGGGCCACGCGAATGATCTTGTGTACACGGATAATCCTTAAGCTCTTGAGCAGTTGAAAACTATAAAACTCGTCAAGTCATAACAAAGATTCCAACAGCCGAAGTGTGAGGAAAAGTAATCGCGCAGTGCAGATAATCATTTTTAGTGTCACCAACTCACCAACTTACAAACCTGTATTTACAAGTATTTTTCGACAATTTTTTTTAAAAAAGAGTCAAATTTGGTTTCAGTAAATTTATTTTGAAAGTAAAATTATAATTTTTGTACAAAATTTGATAAAAAAAATACTGGTACAGTGAACTTGTGAGAAAAAAACCTAAATTGACAAACTCGAGAAAATAAACACAACAGACAAGCTGTTAAATTTGAATTCAGAACTTAATTAATTTGTATATGATATAAATTATTTAAGAATAAAATAAAATACACAAACAAAAAATTGTTTTTTTTTACATTATTTACATTTTTTTTACATTATTTATTTATGTATGCACATAATTGTGCACTTTTTTTACCGCCAAGCGGGCAAAAAGTTTGACCAGTTTTAAATATATCAAAAAGATGTATCATTTACGTTTTTTGAATGAGCGAGAAATAAATGACACCAGAAAAGCGTTGCCATTTTGACTGCTTTCCAGTCAAATCTGACTGGATTGATATGCATTTAGCAAATTTTGTTTGACTGTTTTTAAATGTTTCGTGTAATATCACTTTTCTATCAATATAAATTTTTAAATTCAAAGTGGAAATAGAAAAAAATATAAAAAACGAACAAATATTGCTTAAATTTCACCATTTTTGTTGCTCTGAGCTTGGAAGCATATCCCACTCATACAATGAACCAATTTATGCGTTTGCATTTGGACAAGTACTTGGCTTTGCCAACTTACAAACAAATATTTGAAACTGAAAATTTAGCAGTTGCGTGAGGTTCAACTTTCCTATACCGGCCGAAGTAACAAAATAATTGGTTGGTACTAATATTACTTACAGAAGCAGCAATAAAATATTCGACATTATGTATGTTGATGCAAATGATGAGGAGACAATTGAAGCGCTCAGAGAGATTGCTATATAAAGTTCATTTATAAGTTAATACATTTTGTATACCCTCCACATGAAGGAATATTTCCTTTATCATTACGTTTGTAACTTCAAGTAAGAGTCACCGGATTTGACCAGGATCAAGTTCTGAATCTGAATCGATTCAGCCATGTCCGTCTGTCTGTCTGTCTTTCTGATGAAAACACAATATAGCGTCAAAAGGAAAGAAATCGACCTAGGTGAATGAAATTCTGCCAGAGGACTTCTTTCTACCGTTCAGGTTGGTATTAAAAATATAGGCTATATCGGTCAAGTATAGTTCTGGTTCTAGTACCCTTCACCACACCAAACCAACATTAGACCAATGCCCAGCCCATGCCTCACATGTCTAAATTTTTGCATGACTTGTATATGTATGCAGTGGAGGGTATCAAAAGCAACGGCCAGACCATTGATAACACTTTTACTTGTATTTTTATTTTCATGACTGGAATTTTAGCTGGATTTTTGTTTGAATTTTTTTGACTGATTTTTTGACTGGATTTTAGGGTTTTGACTGATTTTTTTCCAGTCAAATTTGACTGGAAGGCGGATTTCAAAACGGCAACCCTAAGTCCAGAATAGGAGCTTGTACTTTAGTATTCCAATCATAGACGGATAGTAGACGGCTGCCACATGACTTTGTGCTGGGAAAAGGAGGGTGGAATACACGGATCACGGAATTATCTTCTCTTTTCTATTCTTAAAACCGACCTGTCTCGCGCGACAAGACTTTAATGGGAAGGCAAGTGTGGCCTAGCACTTTAACAAATACCGTACAGACAGGCACAGTGGCACACTCCACACAAGAGGAGAAAAAGAAACCAAAACAAACAGCAGAACACAGTATGTACAAGTACTACTTTGTCCGTTTAAAAGAGAGCTAAACCCATTTGCGGATCTGAAATTGGGTGTCCGCGTCTGGTTATAAGAGAGTCCGCTTAAGAGAAAATTATTAACATTATGTATTTATTTCCGTTATTTGAAATCTGTCCGGTTAGAAAGGTATCCGTAAGGAGAGAGTACACTGTAGATACAAATTTGTAAGTTGGTGAAATAAGCCACAGCAGGATAAATTTTACAATCTCACACTGGCGAAATTCTCCAAATAAAATATTTTAGGTAAATGTCAAAAATGATTATTAGTTTAGGATAAGGATTTAGCTACTATACCTGCGTTATTTGCACTAAATAATTATCCTCTACCAATTTTCTGACACTTATGAAATTGCTGAAAAGAGAAGTTCACCAAACTCCAATCTTTGAAAAGATCTTCCCAAGCAAAAAAAAAAACGTTTCCTATTTACTTATTATCTTGCGGAATCTTTTTTAGACAGCTGCAAATTCGTTTTCCACCACGATAGTCAGAAAATTTGACGAGGATAATTATTAAGTGTTATTAACACTCGATCTTCACGTTAAATTCCGAACAATAAATTGAAAAATAAATTCCATCGAAATCTTCTTCTTTTTTTTCTACTTTCTGAAGAAAGACTGTAGACAGAAAATAAAAATGACACAAGCGCGGTGAATAAGTGGAAAAAAGTAGGTAGATGTCAAAAATGATTCTGATCTGATAACCTCATACATGTAATATTTTAGTTTCTGACAGTTCAGTTTACTGTACGATATTTGACGCGTGTTCGATGTCTTCCTTGTTTTCGAGTTTTATCAGAATTTTTAAAAAAAACATAATTGAGTTAAAACAAATACAAACCTCGCAGTCTGTTGGTACCAATTTGGTGAACATTTTCATACAACCAGAGATAGATTTGCCGTCTTTAAGAGATTTACAAAATGTCAGGAAGAAATTGTAAAAGTATGGACTTCTTTCTGGGGCCGAAAGTAGTGATTTGTCAGTGTAATATCGTTTCTCTCGGTTTGTTCGGTACAGATTGCATACCGAACCCATGAATTTTTTGAAGAGTCTATAGTCGTAACGAACCTCGCTATGACTATGAGCGTATCTGTATAAAGCGCGTACAAACTGCACTGACGTTTGAAACATAATTTTGCGTCGCTTTAGTTCGACTTTGAAAATATACCAAAAAAAAAGAGAATACGATAGCGAAATTAGTATCATTTTGGTAGAATGGTAGTAAATACAGATATACAATACAGGTACCGAATTGATAAATCAGGAAGCGGCCCAAATCGTCATCAAACTCTTCGACTCTGGCTATTTCACTAATTGGCGTATTTTTTTGGGAAGTGAGTATAACAAAACCAAAAGTGAGTATAACAATTTTGAATGTAAAACCAAAAGTGAGTATAACAAAACCAAAAGTGATTATACAAGTTTTGCATGTAAAAGTAAAAGTGAGCTAGCTATAGATTCTCAAAAAAATACGCCTAATGTCAGGTAAAAAATCTATTACTATCATTGTGGATAAGTAAATTGCACAACCAAATAAACGTCAAAAAATCAGTTTTGGTGCTTTGCTACGTCACATAAAACCGACTTTAATTTCATTAGGTACTTGTTATTTACTGCACTTATTCTCGCTCTAATATTTCTCTCAAATTATTTTCACTTCCTTTTCTTTTTTTTCCTTAAACAAGTTTTAAAATTTCATACATACCACTACCTGCTGACCTATTTTATATACCGCCATCAGTTTTGTAGATACATACTTCTACAGTATACTCAATACCAATACCATTCATGTTCATTGGCTGTCAGAATTAACCCAATTCGCTCAGCAGAAATTCACCAAAAAGCTACTAAACTACTATTGTAAATGTCAAAAAATATCTTGTAGGGGAAAATGTATCCTGCATTTTAATACAATTCGCACACACGAATGACACTTGAATGACAAAAAGCGGTCGAATTTTTGAATTGTACTAGATCTATCACAATGTGGTGACAACACTAGGCTGAACTAGACTGATATTGAACAGATTGAAACAAAAATAACTCTCTCAGAACTCCATCCAGCAGACTAATTGAACTGTCAAGACAGCCTTTACAAATATGTATTTGTATTAAATTAACAGTGACAGGAGAAATTGATGCAATCAAGAACGAATCTATGCAATAAATGGGCGTTCAACTCTTATTCATGTGCCAATATAGCTCGGTCCTATGATAATCTTGATTATGTTTTCAATTAAACAGTAATTCATTTCAATTGATGACAATTAACAAGTTTCATCCGCGTCTAATTAAAGACTCTATATCTGAAGTTTCTCTCAAGCGATAGCCATCTCTTTGTCTGATGTGTATTTTGCACAGATTAATTTTGGACTATAAAATCACAAACAAACAAAAAATTATAATAAGAAAATGATAATAGACAGGAAATTGTTCATTTCGGTGAGCAAGCAACTGTCAGAAAAAGGAGACAAATATGTGAGTGAGGAAAATGACATTCATTATTTCGGTTGGCCACAGCTGTGGCTACTGGCATGACCGAAATCAGCCGGCGTAAAATGACAGCATTAATCACACATCCAGATCGTATCTGTGTCGCATTTTGACAAATTTCTGTTGACTCATTTGTGATGTTTATCCTATATAAATAGGTAGGTACCTACGTACGTATTTATTCTGTGTTGATGTTCCACTTTCCATCCGTAGTACATGCGAAAGGATTGTGTGCTGTGCTGTGCTGACCTGTCCAGAGTTCAAAATTGCTTGTATCTGGGGAATCAACGTTTTCAAGTAAACAAATTTAAACAGACAACACTAGCTACTAACCAAAATGAGTTATGTTATTGTCATACCTCCGTTGTCATCTTTTTTTCCCGCCCCCTTCACTCTAGGGACACACACGTACTCGTGGAGAAAAAAAGCTGCAGGGATAACAGACCGAAAAGGGAAAATGAAACGAAAGCGAAAAACCACTTGACATTTATTTGGATTAAAACACCATCTGTCGGTCTGTTGGCTGTAATTTCTCGCTTGTCGGGGGTCTCTGGAAATTCCTTAGATAATTTCAATATTTGTCACCTTGTGTATACAAGTGTGTATGTTTGCCACACATAAATTATACTCAGATAAAATCGTCCAAACGGGAATGCAAAGACGAATATGGGTACGAGTATTATTATTATTTGGCCGTTGGCCATTTACCAACAAGTCCATCCATCTTGTGGCTGTAGGTGTTTGCGGGCTTTTCACAACCAACAAGACAAGTAACGATCAAAAGATTATTTTGTCTCTTTTAAGTATCGTCGTCGCGAGGTAACTTTTTAAACACTGTCCCTCCATTTACACGTAATTAAAAAAAAAAAAATTCAATTACATACTCAAAAATCTTTTTCAGATCTTAATTCGGGGATACGAGTTGTAGATACCATATTTTTCGTACCTTTTGTTAGTTTGCTGATGCCTTTTGACAAAAAGATCAAGCGATTAAGTATAATTTATTTTTAAAATTTTTCTCACTCTCATTTAAGTCAGATGCCAGATGGACGATGAAGTTCGTTCGGTGAAAGCATTTGTAATTTATTTCGTTTTGTTCACATGGGTTTTAAACGATTTCCCTGAAGCTGTATAGCTTATCTCGACTTAGATCAGGTTATAGCGGACAAGAGGACAATTAATAGTTGTTTACTATCACAGATCGCATCTGAAGTTCACATTTTTCTCATTTTAATATCTATCATCAACTGAAATGGTTACAAGTGTACAGTGGAATGACCTCAACAATAAAAATTTTGAACTGATTTCGGTGTCTGGTCTATATGGTTGTTCGAATGCGTTTTATGAATTTTAGTGACATAGTAATGGCTTCATAAATATATGCTTCTGTCAGGGATTACTTGAAAATACTAAAAATGTTGTGTGTGCGGATATTTTTTATTGCCAAAAAGCCATGGCAGTCGCATTGCCAGACGTAAGTTTAAGAAAACAGGTTCTTTTTAACCCTTCTGAGAAAATAAAAAAAAGACTGTGCAACTTTAAAACAATGAGGTCATTGTTCGGCAGGCTAACCCATAAAGCTAGAAACGAAATCAGACAGAGTAAGAAATCAAAACTTGAAGTCTCAAAATGGTCCGCATCACAACACAAATAATAATCATTTTGAGTGTATAGTGTGTAGACTTTTACGGCACAGTGGCGAAAAATGTAAGGGAAGGTTAGAAATGATTACTAGTAAGACCCGATGTCTTAATTTTGAGGTATAAGATCGGGTTTCAATCAAGAGCACTAGTATACTTGGCACTGAAATGAAGGCGACAAAAGTGATAGGTGATCGCCATGCTTGTGATAACCGAATGTGTCAAATCACGGTTTTGTTGTTTATGAAATGATTAGTGGTTGCGTGTTGTATGAAAGGCAATGCAAATAGTGACATAGTCTCTCTCAACAACTTCTGACTTCATAAATGGCACCCCTTATGCGGCCTCTCCAACCACATTAACCATTTGTGAGGAGAGGAGAAGGAGCTAAGGTGGGCCGTCAACAGCTATGAACCGTACAAGTCATCCGGACCTGATGACATTTTCCCGGCGCAACTATACAGAACGCCATTGATATTGTCAAAGACATTCTCAGGCACATGCTCGTAGGTTGTATAACACTGCGTTGAATTCCATCATCCTGGACTGCGGTCAAGGTAGTTTTCATCCCTAAAGCAGGAAAGACCTCCCACACACTCCCCAAGGAATTCAGACCAATTCGTCTGTCTTCCTCTCTTCTTAAAACTCTCGAGAGGCTCATCGACCTCCACATCAAGGACACTGTTGACCGAAAACTGTTTTCAAGCTCTCAACATGCCTAATAGATACCAAAAACTATTGGCGAATGTATTTAGGCGTCGCGTCGTTTAAAGACTACTTGCCTATGCTGATGATATTGACATTATTGGGAGAACGCGGCGAGCTGTCAGTGGCGCATTTGCAAGCATCGAAACGGAGGCGGCGAAAATGGGTCTGGCTGTAAATGAGGACAAAACGAAGTATATGCTGTCAACGAGAAAGGACTCTCAACATCGGCGACTCGGGCAAAACGTCACGATGGACAGATACAACTTCGAAGTAGTTAAAGACTTTGTCTATTTGGGCTCCACTATCACTTCGCAAAACGACATCGGTGCAGAGATGAAGCGAAGAATCACTCTTGCCAATCGCTGTGTCTTCGGGCTAAGAAGGCATCTAAGAAGTAAAGACCTCTCTCATAGAACCAAGGAGATATTATATAAGATCTTAATCATCTCGGTCCTGCTGTATGGTGCAGAAGCATGGACCCTGTCAAAAGCGGATGAAAACCTTCTGGGATGCTTTGAGAAGAGATTCTTCGAGTGATATTCGGTCCAGTTTATGACGATGGTGTGTGGAGAAGAAGATTCAATGACGAACTATACAGCGACGTCGACCTGGTCAAAAAGCTAAAAATACAACGGCTGAGATGGCTGAGACACGTGGAGCGTATGGACAACAACGCACCAGCCCGACGAGTCTTCGAATCCACCCCTGAGGGACAACGTAGCAGAGGAAGACCCCACCTTAAGTGGCGCGCACAATTGGAGAACGACCCCAACAAACTTGGTGTGCGTCTGCGTAACTGGAAGCAGCTAGCGAGGGACCGAGGTGGCTGGACGGGCTTGTTGGTTGAGGCCGTGGTCCACCCCGGACTGTAAGCGCCACCAAAAGTAAGTAAGTCGTTTAAAGATATCAAAAACTATCTGCGAATGTATTCAGGCGTGTCGGTTATAGCTATCAGTAAAAATGCATCCATAAAAACGCGAAACGGAACAAAACTGAAACATTTAACCCCTGAATTTCATAGGAATTTAATGGAATGCCCTGTGAAATTGACAGAAAAAGCTTTTTGTTCAGAAAAGTTAACAAATTCTCTTTTTAGAAAAAAATAAAAATTAATCGCTGCATTTTTTTATCAGCTATGTACTTCTTTATAATTCAAAGCAAGATTTTATGCCCAAAAAACCAAACCAATTTCGGTTGCATTTTACTAATACATACATACAATCGACGCTTTACATGGGTGGGTGGGCAAGAAGTCCTATATTTGGGACTCCGCATTCAGATGATTTTCCCTTCCGCCTTATTATGATGATTTCTTTTTTTTTCAATTTTCAGTTGAACTTTTTGTTTCTAATTTTTAAATTTGTACTGTGTTCTCGCTTGAACCAGCCCTCAGGCGGGATTGCTTCTTTAGCAAAATTTGCGACCCTTCTCATCAGCTGCAATTTCGTGCTGCCCAAACATCAGAGATGCGATAACAAGGCGGGTGGTATTTTATCTTCAATTATAGACCTTGTAAGCGAAAAATGCTAGATAAAATATTAATGCGGATTTCTTTTAAGGCCAGTTGATGTTCATTGTTCAGTTGCTAAAATCTTTGGCACGTTGAGGTTTCAGGGTCTAGGCGTACAGAACACGAGAGTAACAACTGCAATATTCTTCGTTGAGCGCATACAGGACAGGACAGGACACAGCTTACAAGGACTTACCCAAGGACTCACCTTCTAGGAGTCACAGTCAATTCAAGCAGGACCACATATCCTTTATCGTAAGATCGGCGTCCGCTAAGTTGAGCTACCTATTTAGAGCAAAGAGGTACTTTAGCCCCAAGCAACTTCTCCTTCTTTACAAAGCACAGGTTAGACCAGGCCTGGAATATTGTTCCCATATATGGAGCTCGGCCCCAAAACCCTCACTTAACCTACTTGCCAGCATACAGAGACGAGCAGTTCGACTTAATGGAGACCCCACACTCACATCGAATCTACAACCGTTGGTGCACAGAAGACAAGTCGCTGACCTTTGCTTGTTCTATAGGTACTTCCATGGTAGATGTTCCGAGGAACTCAAAGACATTATCCCTCGAAATGCAACTTTTGGGTGCCCCACAGGCAGCTAATGCTCATGAGTCATGATCATGCACATACATTGTTACTTGACATTTTGACAATCGCGAGGACATCACTTTTCCAAAACTCCTTCTGTTACAGGACAAGCAAACTTTGGAACTCGCTTCCTGGGGATATATTTGCAGAAGACTACAATTTGCAGCAATTTACGTCTGCAAGCATCTCGGGGCGCTGTTAAAGCCTTATAGGTTCGCCTTTCCCGGGAAAAGTATTTAAAAAAAAAAAGAAAGAAAAGACAATCTTTTTTTAATATAGTTTTTAGATATTTCTAAAATTATATTACAGCCAACTTGAACTTGTCTTGACTCTTGATTATTATTTTTGCAGTGCACATATTTTACAAATCAGTACGACCCTCTCCCGCCTGTTGGTTTGCAAGATAAAACTACAAACCTTTCTGGTCTCTGGGTAGCGTGATTTTTTTTTTTTTATTATTTCACTATCACGAGAAAGTACATTAGCAGCACAATTTATGTAACCCAAGTGCATTAAAGTATCGCGAGTGAAATTATCTACGGACTAATGACGTAATAAACAAAAACAATTCCATGGTTCTCATTCAAGCTCCAGTTCGCTTCATATATTTGTATATGGCCATGTTTGATTATGAAATGTGCGAAGCAATAAAGAAGATTAGTGCGGCGCCAGAATGTTCATGGTATTATGACTCGGCATTGAATTTAAAACATATTTAGCTAATTAGTTCAAAAGACTTGGTCTAAAATTAAGTAAGGGTAAGGAGAAATGAGAAAGTTAGTACAAGCCGCAAATTAATATTATTTTGTTTCCTTTGCGTGTGTGCAGTCGACAGGTGTTGAATTTAAAACTATTAATTTGCTGTCTGAGTTAATGACCAAACGTACCGCCTTTTGTTAAAAAAAAAAAAATTATCCCGAGGTATACGGATACATATTTAATGACGCAATGATTTTATCGTTCGTGTTACGCCCTTGCACTTAGTTGTGTTTTGTTTATTGTTGATAAGGAACAGAAAAATGTATCCGTCTCAAATCTACATTTACATGCAGTCAACCAACAGTATCTAAATAAAACATACTCCAATCACAACCTCTGACTTTGCTTTCCCCTGAATAAGTTAAAGGAATTCACATTTGGATGTGAAGTACACCATATCGCTTATTAGATACAAATTTACATTGCCAAGCAAATTTCGATATCACAATCAAACTTTGTATATGATCTGTGTACATATTTACATATAACGAAATAGCAAAGTCAGACAAACGGGAAGACTGTAAAAACAGAAAACACATAAAATTGTTACGACGGTCCTCGAGGATTTCGGATTATTCAAATTTATAACTTTATAAATAAGCTTAAGGAAACGATGACATAATATCCTTTTTGGTATACAGTCTTCCACGTTATACCATATAAGAGAATTATGCCTGAGCACATTTCTAAATAAAACTATAAAACGAAATAGCTACCGGCTTATGGAAATGAAAGAAGCACTGGTAACTGGTAACTCCTATATATGCAATGGATCGCATGTTATAGTATAATTAATAAAAGTAATACCCATTAATTTACCTACATACATGTAATGTGCATAAAACAAAAATTAACTTTAATTAGTTGTACGCGCGCTGCTGTCCTTGACTTGGAAATTTTATTGCCGAATAAGGATTACCAAGGGCGTATTGTTATGCTGCGTAAATGAACGTTTCCAAGACAAATGATTGTAGGCTTAAGCTGCTTTGGAGACATGTGAGAGTATAGGTTAGGTACCTACCCCATCGGCTTATTTGTTTGTTTTGCTTGGAAAACGCGAAGCTCTTAAGGCGTTCATAAACAAAAGTGCGGTGTTTTTATGTTTCCACATTATATAGCAAGAGATAATCTTCAATTTTATATTAGTATAATTCTTCCGTGGTAGTCGTAAAAAAAACGCCTTGAACTGTTTTCAAATAAACATCATGAAAAATGTTATTAAGATTTGAGCGATGTACAGCTGATGTAAACTGCAAAGGGTGACCAGAATTTAAACAAATTTTCAGAGACAATCAAATTGACAGCGCTGATGTGTTTACATTTTTAGAATGAGTATACTTCGTAGGATAAAGCCCGGCTATTGAAAAATTACTCAAAAGTTAGACTTCCAGATTACCTACGCTTTTACCCAGTCGTGGCGTGATGTTTCTAATACCTGTATAACGAACTAAATGCGATACTAACGGGTTTTTCCATAAGAGCGCTACAAAAGTTTTTTTTAAATAAAAACTGTTTTGAAAATCAATGAAATTCTTTATTCCTGTGAAAGTACGTTCGATGCCATTATGTATGGAACTCGATTTCTTTTGCATGGCCACCACGGGAACGCTTGCAGAAGTCCAGACGCTGAACCCAATTTTCGACGGTTTTCAAGCATATTTCGTGTGTGGCTTGTGGCGCCGTCCTGTTGGAACCACATGTCCTCCAAGTCCATATCATCTAATTGGGGCCAAAAATATTCGGTTATCATTGAACGGTAGCGATTCCCATTCACAGTAATGTGCCGGTCTTGATCATCACGGAAGAAGTACGGCCCAATGACGCCGCCGGCCCATATAAACCACACCAAACCGTAATTTTTTCGGGATGCAATGATGACTCATGGAGTACGTGTGGATTGCTGCCTGACCAATACCGCATATTTTGTTTATTGATGAAGCCATTCAGCCAGAAATGAGCCTCATCGCTGAAGATGATTTTTCGATGAAAATCCGAATCATTTTCAAGTTGTTGCTCAGCCCAATTCACGAACATACGACGCTTCTGGTGGTCAAGCGGCTTTAGTTCTTGCGTCAATTTAATCTTGTAAGGATGTAGGCCAAGATCTTTTCGCAAAATTCGCCACAACGACGTCACAGAGATGCCCAACGCTTGAGAACGACGTGTGAGAGACACATTTGGGCTTTCTTCAACTGAAGCCTCAGCGGCAGCAATATTCTCGACACTACGGGCACTTCTTTGTCTCACTGGCACGGGAACATTTTGTACTGTGCCTGTGGATTCAAATTTTTCCACTAGACGCTCAATTGTTGATCTGCTAGGACGATTATGACGACCAGAAATTGGACGTAGCGCTCTTAACGTTGAGGCCACTGACTCCGAATTTCGGTAGTAAATTTTAATAATTTCGACTCGTTGTTGGCTCGTATATCTTTCCATCATGAAATGGCAAACCTTACTGAAGAGAAATGTCAAAAGAGCGGCAAGAAATTCGACGTCGTTGCTGTCCCTGTCGCTCTACTTTTGTAGCGTCCCTGTTGAAAAACCCTTTATAACTTTAAAGAAATTTGCGAGTCTACTGCTAGCCCCCAGTTTCAAGGTGGAAGGTGTTTAAGCTAGGTACACTTTTAATTTAAACTTCAGTTCACAGTTTCGTTTAAACCAGGGGTTCTCAATATTTTTCATACTGCGACTCGCTAGATACATAGGTTGAAATATTTTTGCGACGACCTTCTAAAAGCACATATATCGTCGTCGTTCAATGAAAACTCCCTAAGTCCATTTTTCTCAAAACTGATATAAATACACCATGTATAATAAAATAACAAAATCTGTGTTCTGTGAAAACTCCCTAAGGCGGCTCTCAGATTGAGGCAATAAGCAACCATAGTTACTATAGCAACTGCCAATAAACAATCAGCAACATTTTTCGTTCGAGCGATATTTAGTTGCTTTGATGTGAGACCTCTAATTGAATTCAAAGTAAAATAATTGTGAGCGATATATTGCGTGTTTCCTATTGCCAGTTGCTTATTGAATTTTGCCTCAATGTGAGAGCCGACTAAGTCCTTACTTTCTCTATTTCCAAATTATTCAAAATGAAAACTCCCTAAATCAAAACATTTTAAATTTCTTGTCAGTGAAAACTCCCTAAATGGACTTAGGGAGTTTTGACTGGCAAACGGTTTGCAGTTTTCTGTTGTGGAAGTTCACTTAGCCTACTATAATCGATTGTGAAATATAATAATAAAAAGAATTTCGATTATAGATAGTTCTTATGAACACTTATGAGTATTTTTCGATTTTTAATATATCAATTACCAACTTTAAATGCAAATATCTCAAAACCAATAAAATGGACTTAGGGAGTTTTCATCGAACGACGACGATATGTGAATAGAAGCTGATCTTACTGAAGATTCACTAAATTGTTTTTCAATAAGGACGGGTCGACGTTGAAATATCGTCGGCCCATATGGTAATTTTACTTGTTCACATACCCGCATTCATCTAAAAATGCGTATCGTCGTTAAAGATGATTTTTCGGCCAAAATTGGGGTCTTCTTCCAAACGCTCGGAAGCCAAGTCAGGGAACAAACGGCCCAAGGCCCGATTTCTTATGCACGGCGAGGAATTGGCTGCCTAGGTTTGTATCCCGTGCACTCTCATGGACCGCGGCAATGCTTCCGACGAATCTGGCTTCGCTTCGACCTTGCTCTTGGTATTCGTAAAAGGAAACGTAATGCTTTTTCTTTTTTTGGGGTGTTTCAGTCGTGAAAAATTAAAACTTGCGACGCCCTTAGGATAGCGCCACGACGACGCCATCAACCTGGTTTAAACCATGAACAGAGTTTATTCTGTAGTTTAAGTTAAACGACAATATTCTGACAGTATTCTGCTGTTTAAACCTCAGATCAATTGACACAGTCACCCCTATCGCGAATAATATTTCCCCCGGAATGTTTCCCATTCAGCAATTTGATTTACATTGCTGACAAGGGAAAAAATTCTCGAAATTTATTCGCGATACCCCTAAGTGACATTTCAATTTCAAAGCTGCCGATTGTCAAAAACATAAATATTTGTCGTTGTTTTGAGTGTTCTTTCAAAGAAAAAACAAGGAACGATTTTGGAAAAGTCCTATAAAAGCTAAGTACCTACTGTAAAAAATTCTATTCATTAAATTTAGTTTAACTGGCGTTTAGATTACATTGTGAAACCGGACGAGTTGAACTTCAAATTTAAACTCAAGTTTAGGTTCAGCTGAACTTTAGTTTAAACTTCCACTGTGAAACTGGGGATAAGAAAAACTGACTACGTAGATGCATTTTAGTGAAAAATTTAACATATTTGTCGAAATTCCCCCAAATTAAGGGTAAAAGAATCCACTACTTATATGTATGTAGGGTGGAAGACCTTATGTTCTTTGTGATATACAAAATGAATATTTTACCACAGTAACCAAGCTATGCGGACCGAGACAGCTGGTGCTTGTGGTTTTCAATTCGCCAGGCTTGTCAACGAAAAAGGATCCTAGGAACATTATGCTTTTTTTTCTAAAAGGGTTTGAAAAGCTATCTATTGGTTACGTACGCTGAATAATGATCGATTCTCGGTTAAATGCGATCAACACATCTGCTCTAAACGCACTCCTAGTGGCATTTTAAAAGAAATTGACTGCGTCTTTAGACATAATGGTCAATGGTTAGTGTAGGTACGAGGAATGGGGTCAAGCCTCTAAGAACAGAAGTTCCTCATGCCCGCTTGAAAAAAATCAATTATATTTTTTGTTTCAAACGGAAATGTGAAGAATATGAGCTCGTATTAAATGTCATCCTACACAATAACCCACCCCAGGGTCAATGGTTCTGTCCTCTGAACTTGGGATGTTCATAGCGATTGCATCAGACCGTCTTCCAAACGACCGCCTTGGTCTAAGAAACGGTTTCCTACGCACGAAAATCTTCATGAAAAAAACACGAGTTAGAAAAAAAATCTTGAAAATGCCTGGTAAATGGATGGTTCTAAAATAAACTTGGATGTCTAAACTGCACCTGGGTATTTAGGAATATAACCGCACAATTTCAATGGTACCTCCACGAAATTGATAATAAAAGCTATTATGTACCTCGGTTGTCATCGACTCCAAATCAGCCTTGCACTGCGCAAACATTTCTACAAAAAGTTCTGAAAACAAAACCAAATTGTGGTGGATTTGAGGTCATTATTTAGGGACAATTCAGCAGCACATTTTTAATGTTTGCTTTTTAACTGGTTAAAAAATTGATGCTCGGTTTCACGTTGACTACATCAGTATCGATTATCCCTCAAATAACACTGAAGGGTCGATTTTTAATTAATAGTGGCAGAAATATATTCAACACTTAAGTGTTACCTATACGCGTATCTTTGACAGATGGGAAGCTACTCAGCTGTCAACAATTTGACAAGTTTATTGGTTTTGTTTTTTTTACGAGTTTAATTATTCAAAATATTTTTTTTTTTCTAAAATTAGGGGTAATTTGTCGTTCACAACCTATTTTAAAAATAAATTATTAAATATTGCAAAACAAACCTAAGTGCTGCCAAGTTATTTGTATATTTACCTACTATTTGGGATGAGTCTAACGAATCGACTGTGAAACGCAATATATAAAAATTTGTGACACTTATCCATTGATGTCTACTCAAAGTTTTGTATTCTTAACTCTGCACTGTGAAACTATACGGGCATGAGGATTGTCCGTGCAACTTTTAAGCAGCCCTGCAAAAAAAAAATCAAATCGCATGATCACGGCGGCCAATTGGCACTAATACACGAAATTACGCGGTCTGGGAACTTTTCCGCAATAAAGCCGTAATGTTGCTTTTGGGGCCACACATCGCTTTGCTCAGATCGAAATCTTCAATTTCTGTCCAAAAAAACAAAAACAGTGAGCGAGCATATGCCTGAGTCTGAAGATGGCAAGCCACACTGGCACTAACATCACCGAGTCCTCCAATGATCTACATATTTTACCAGTTACCACATCCGTACCTAAGATCTTAGAATTTTCTAACTGTATTGGAAATTTTGCTATCAATTATACCGACCAAAAACTGTTCGTCAAGCCTGAAACATGTCTACGACAGAATTACCATTTTTGTACAAAAAAATTTCAATCCTGACACCTTGCTCGGTGGTTAAACGAACCATATTTTTAATTGGCAAACCTTAAACTGTCACAATTAGGATGGCATTTAAGTTTGACAGCTGTCAAAGTCAAAGAGCTCAATTTTCCGAACCACAAAATGGCTAACCCATTATATTTAGGTACAAGTAATAATAATTATGACTCACTTGTAAATGAATGTGCAATAAATCAGATAATGCAACAAAGTCATCGAATGAACTTGTAATAAATTTGTGAAGAGTCATTCAAACACTCATTTGCTGCGCCACTTCATTCTTCCACCTTTTCAATAAATACCAACAGCAGCACTCAAAATTCGCTTAAGGATAGAAAAGGAAACAAAGAACAAACGCAAAACAAAACCAGTTTTTGTTTCACAGTTCACACAACACTAAAGTCAAATGAAAATCAAATCAAAAGGAAAAGGAAAAAGAAAATGCATTGTTTGTTTCTGTTGTTCATGTTCAGCTCTTTCCATTCTTACCAACTTGTTGCAGCCTAAGCAATTCTCGTCTGACTTCGCTTATATTTTTTACTCAATCCCTGCGCCCCGCCCCTAGTTGCAATGCAATTTTTTTATTCTGACAATATTTCTTTTTTTGTTACCATACAGTTTTATTTGTTGCAGGTAGCTACAACCAACAAACATTCAGTTAAGAACGTGCCTCATATTTTATGGTTTATCTCGGAGCGGTTTAAGAGAAACATAAGAAGTTCACCTCAACAGTGAAGTACATATTCCATTTCCACCACAGATAGCACAACTAAACTACAGTGCAGGTTTCGTTCGGATATTGAAAGCAGAAAGGCCGGTTAGCCGATCGCATACCTTATTGCCAGTAAAACGAGTTTCATCTTAAAGAAAATGGAATAAGACAACCAAAAGTCAGTACATAATCCCTAAAAGGAATCCGAGTTTATTTATTTAGTTTTTTTTTTTACGTGGATTTGTACAGACGCTATACTAAGCCAGTGTATAGACGTGTAGTCTTATGGAAAGAAAAATAGGTAGTGCCTTTGACCGCATTCAGTGGAATGCAGCAGCAAACTGCGCTGCGTGTGCACTTTTCGTAATTAATTATACATTTTTTTTGTAGCACTTTATCATATTTAAACTTTTTGTTTGTTAAATATATATAGTTTTTAAATAAATATATAAATATAAGAGCTCATATATTCCTATAAGTGAACCTAAGGTAAATGTGAACAAATCTGAAGTGATGGTCGTCTCCAGAACGCCTGTTCAAAGCACTCTGCATGTTAGTGGAGTCCCATTGAAACAGGTGGAGAAGTTTAAGTATCTCGGGGTCTTATTCACGAGTGATGGAAGGAGCAATGCCGAGTTTTCTTGTAGGATTGGTCAGGCTGGATCGATTTTGAGACAGCTTGGTCATTCTGTTATCAGGAGGACTGAACTTGGTGTCAAAGCTAAGTTGCCAGTCTGTAATTCGGTGTTTGTTCCAACTCTTACCTATGGTCATGAGGTTTGGGTAATGACTGAAAGAATAAGATCGCGGATACAAGCTGCCGAAATGAGATTTCTATGTGGTATTGCTGGTGTGACCCGTAGAGATCGCATTAGAAATACCGGACGGAGCGGTCCATGCTTCGGTGGTTTGGTCATGTTAAACGTATGTCCCCGACCAGGATCCCACGACGCGCTATGGAATCCGTACCATCGGGCCGGCGTCCCCTAGGTAGACCCAGGATGAGATGGTTAGATCATGGTTAGATCCTCTACCCGTATGGGGATTGCCCTTGAGGATTTGGAGTCGATGGCGGAGGATCGAGAGCTATGGAGGGTCCACTTAGGTAACCTACACCCGCGACCCACTTAATGAATAAGCGGGCCATTGAAAATGTATGTATGTATGTATGTATGTATGTATGTGAACCTAATGAACGTTTAAGCGGCAGAAAGGGGGTTGAAATTAAATTTTGCTTCATTTAAAAATATTTCAAGTGAAGAAAGTTCAAATATACTAGAACGAACGTCAACTTGAGCCCCAATGCTGAGACTAAACGACATTAATTGACTTTGAATTTGAACAATAAAAAGAGTTTAGAAAAACAGAACAGGCGGCGAGTCATATATAGGATCTGTTAGAGGGCAACCACTATCTATGACAACTGAAAAAGACAGACAGAAGTAGCAAAATGTTAAAAATTATCTTATTCTAAGTATAGAATAAAGTAGAACATGCATTAGGCAACACCACAGAGAAGACTGCCACCTTATCTAAAGTTGACGAACTTATAAAAATACTCGAACAAAAAAGCTTCATTTTGAGCGAATACGTAGACGATGTCGAAATGTTTGTCTCAGGAAAATGCAATTCAATCCTTAGCGTACAACTTAGCTACGCACTCATCTCATAGGAATCAGGGGGGAACTTTGCGGAAACCCATCGAAAACATATATACTCCTGTTTACAAGAAGAAGGGCTATTCTCGGGGAGTTATTTCCAAATGCGCGGCGGATCGTATTCGATTTCGACCGTCTTTGCTTTTGCTTATTCTTAAATGCGAACTGTGCTTTCCAGTTTTTTCCAATTAGACTTCCAATTTTCCATTTATTTTCCCAAGAGTTTGACAGCTTTTTCCCGTCACAAGAATTTAGTTTATTTTTTAACCGCAATAAATCCGCCAGCAATCCTTTACCTAAATAGCTATAGCCTTAGGAAATACAAAAATACCAATCCGCCATGAAAAGCGATCCGCCGCGCATTAAATTTGGGAATAAGCCCCCCGACTTCAGCCCTTCGAGGATAGGTATGGGGAGGACCTGAAAATATCGAAGACCCCGGGATATCTGAGACTGGGAATAATATTAGATTTCAAACTTCATTCGAAGAAAAACATGATCGCATCAAAAAAGCTTAAATGGAGATTTATATGCCGCACGTATAGTAAATGGCTGTACATCAGCGATAGTGCGGCCTATCCTCACATATATGGTCAAGTTGTATAGTGGAAAGTAATCCTTCAAATATTACCAATTATATCCAGTCTTTCAAGCAGAAGTAGCTACCAAGCCGCCAAAGACTTGAAGAGACGCTACTACATATAACATTGCAGAATCTTTAGGAACAACAGACAGATCACTCTCAATAGATGCGTGATTAATGACCTGGTTCTGGCAAATAAACGAAATTCATCTCTTCAATTGCTCCTAGGACGAACTGGAGAATCTAGATATAATTAGAACTTTAGTAAAAGCCCTTGGAATTCATGCACACTTCGGTGTCTCAAGTACGAACTGGTATGGTCATAGACTTATGTAATTCATTTAATAATTCAGGTGTCCCCCAAGGATCGGTTGTTGGGCCAGTTCTTTACAATCCGTACAAATAAGACTTTCCGATTATTTCTCCTACTCCTTACTCAGAAAGTTCAGGACAAATTGCAAAAGGAACTGGGATGGACCTAACAACTTCTTAAAAAGGTAAATGAATATTTCGTTATATGTTTCTTCGATAACGACATGATATGGTGTCAAGTGGGAACAGATTACCTTATGTATGCTATAGTAAGTAATAAATATTAAGACTATCAGGCCATTAAACTACTAAAGAAGTTATTAGATTAAAGGAGTTATGTTTTCGGTCTCTTAAGCCCAAGGAAAAGCGAACAAAAACTCGAATGAGCCAGATACGACTGCCCTCATTAAGTGTGAAAAGTTGAGGCAAAATAATATTACAATGTCGAAAGGGTAATAAATTCGGCTTCACTATCGATCCCAACGCTCACGCTCAGTGACACTCCAGCTGTCAGGGCCTTAGACATACCTAATCTGCTTGCTGAAAGTCTTTCATTTTCCATCTGCTTAAAATCGATAAGATCACCAGCTGGTTTAATGAAAGGGAAAGGTTATTGCTTTTGGGTTTGTTTACAAATACGAAGTGAAGTGAACCACAATGGGCCTTAAGGCCTTCGAGTGGAAAGGGTAGTGCTTAGAGCACTAAATATATGCTGTTAACAACTACTTGTTAAAAAATTGCTGGTCGGAACTATAGCTATTTTATGCCCCTATTATGAAAGACAACTACAACCAAACCAGGGTTGACTTTCTCCAATTGGTATTATCGATTACAACTAGTTGTCTGTCAAAGGACAACCATCAGCCCATGAGTAGGCAACTAATAAAATGGTTGTTTTTTCAGTTGTGTGTATGTAGCATTATAGAAGACAACTGAGTTGTGTTGCAGTTATCCTGAATGTCAAAATCAGACAACTGCTTTTAATCAGTTGGGTTGCATTTGATGAGTCAAAAAATTCGGAATTTTTAATGAAAAATGGAAAAAATGTTAGTTTAGGAACTAGAATATAAAATAACCTAGAATGTCTGCTTTTAAATTTTAAATGTCACCAAACCAGCACAATTTGATCGGCTTATTGGGATTCTCCAAGAGCTGATCTGGCACCAATCTTCACAGGAGCACTCCAGGGCCAATACCTAAGATTATCTGTCTGCTAGGTTCCACATTTCACTTTCACTTGAAATGAAATCGGAATTGAATTTTTGTGTTCTACATTTCACTGTATTCGATTTCGATTTCAACATTTTCGGAATTGAGACAAAGTGAGATTATGATTTGGAAAAAAATTTTGAAGTTTCCGAATCGCTCGAAATGCAGAACATTGAAAACGAATTCACTCGATTTGCAATTTAGATTTCACTCGATTTCTGGAACCTAGCTGTGTAAGTTTGAGCTAAATCGATTTGGTGGTTTTCGAGATATGCGATTTTGAATTTTTTTTTGTATGTACGGTGCCACACCCCTTTGTCCGATTTTGAATTTATTTGGCCTATCGCCCCGAGCATCGTAAATACCGACATTTTAAGAAAAAAATCAACTAAATTGGTTGAAAATTACGACCGATAGAGGGAAACATACAGTTTTTTCCACCAGAATCATAATGTAGAAGTTCGCATTTTATTAATTTGGAGTGGGTTTAGGTAAATCGCCAGCGAATCTTCAATCGCCGCGATTTCAACCATTTCACACAAAACATTATCCTTCTTGGCGTTACAAACGTAAGGACAAAGTGAATATACCTTCCTGTGAAGGGTATAAAAAGGAAGAAATGGCATCACTGCCTAGATCCGATTTGTGTCGGTGGAGCAAGCATTCTAAGTTCCTCGGGTCCTCGGTTTCTATCAACCGAAAATTAGTCGAATGCGGATCATAACCGAATAACTTTGAAACGACAATCCCTCATACAATAATATTTGCGCAACAAATAAAATTCAAGGCGGATTGCACCCTTTTTCCACGAATTAATATAGATATAGGTAGGTACATATGATATACATATATGTAAATACAAATAGAATGGGGCAAGCAAATAGGGGAGACTGGGGAACATTTGAACACTTTTTGCTTTGAGGTCACATAAAATCCTATGTATTTAAATTATTGGACTGTAAAGTTTGGACTGTAAGATTTGCATAAATAACTACTTAAATTTAGTAGGTAAAGCCGTATACTTTATTTTTATTTAAAAACGAAGTAGGTCCTTCTGTTTAAAGTTACCCCCCATGTGGAGCAGTTTTCAACTAGGCTGGGGCACTTTTGAACGGAAGTATTTTTAATTGCTTTTAGCAGCTATTTAGTTACTACAATTTTGAAATTACTGAAATATTTTACAAATGACTTAAGAAACTTTATAAAAACAAAAATTAGTTATTTTATTAACCGAACAGAAATTTTGAAAAACTATCATCATCGCAGCTGACATCGATGTTCCCGGAGCGTTAATTGGTGGTCGGTAGTTTAGCTTTTAGTTCAAATGTGCCCCGACCCGACTGTTTTGTTCAAACCTGCCCCAATAGGTCAAGCGACGTGTGCGTAAATATTTATATTTTTCATGTTTATCAAAAATCATACCTTTATACGGTTTGAAATAAAGTTATGCCTTAAAAATATATTTTACACAAAAAGAAAAGCTCGCCATAAAATTTGTAAACTCTTGTAGATAGAAAAATTAAAATATGCAATTTAAGCATAAAAACCTCCTCCATGCGGTTACTTCCAGGCGACGACTGCAAAGATATCCGAAAGTCATTGACGACTAAGAACACGGTACTACCAAGTTTAAATTTAGGTTTATATGTCCTTTGAAATTCTTTTTTAAATGTTGTTTTATTAGCAGGGTTCAAATGTGTTTCACGTTCAAATGTGCCCGAGTCTCCCCTACAAGATATTACCACATTTTTCTATGTGTCCATCCCCCTCCCAAGAAAATAATTTTATTTAAATAAATAAAGCCACGGCGATATTATGATCTATTGTTATTCATCATTTCTGTGAATTTCCTTATTCGGATTTCCACTTGACCGAATTGTATATAAATGCACGTACATCTAAATACATATACACTGATGTGTCTTAAGGTAAAACTGTCTATACCAACTACAATGCCTTTTAATATATGCAGCTATACAATATCTTTAGTACAAAAACCACAAATACATATTTCGCAAATGAATCATAGACCAGATCCGTGTCTGTCATATCACGTTACACAAGTCATACGATTTTTATCTTTTCAAAGAATAAGCGTAAAATATATTTCACTTGAGGCGATACTCATTTAAGCAAGCTATCACATTAAAAAAAAAATAAAAAATCTGACAAAAGCCTGACAAATGAACACTTTAACGCACCTAACATGAATAGTGAAGTAGGTACTCAATAATGCAAACATACCTTTTCATAAACCAGTTTCCTTTGCACGCCTTTGTTTAGAATGTTTGTCCTCGATTTGCAGACTAGTAACAAATTACATGAATTTCAAAGATTTGTATTACCAGATATAATTTCAGCACATGAAATTAAATATTTAAAGTCAAGCAAATTATATAAGGCGCATAGACTATTATTACGAATGACCTGGAGCAGTCTAGTTAAAAAATTGACCAACAGTCTTGTTAGCCGTGAGGTATTGAATTAAATAGAATACAATAGTTAAAATCAGTTGTATGCCGAGTCTGAACGGCTGAATTGAGAAGCTTCCTTAGGACACTTCTACTATCGAATGTTGGTCAGACATTTGCAAGAGGTGGCACAGTGGAACTGCCTTAAGATCTTATTTACCCTTAACCTAGTGGGCCAACACATTGAGTCCACAAAAGGAATAGTACATTTTAAATAAATTGTTAGAGGATTTAGACTTGATGATTTAGAGTCGATGGCGGAGGATCGAGAGGTATGGAGGGTCCACTTGAGCAACCTACACCCGCGACCCACTTAATGGACAAGCGGACCATTGAAAATGAATGAATGAATGAAAATAGATTTTAGTTTGAAGAATACGTGCTCCTGTACATAGGAGTAGATACTCGTCATTTTATTTTCAGACATTTCCGAGTCTGTAACGAATAACAATAGTATTGCAAATGTGGCCATGTTTATGATAATTTTTGGAACCTTTTCTATGGGTATCCAAACTTTATATTAAAGCATCGGAGATCGTTGTTTAAATTGACCAAAGAATCTTTCAATTGTTACACGCTCCTTTGTGAATAAATTATTATAAGCACGATCTTGCGGTGTATTAGGCACCATTATCCATGGTTCTATGCCATATCCTTCATATCCTAAAAGTAATGCATTCAACATCTGAAAATCATTTCTTTCAATGTTATAAATTCTTAGTTGACCCAAATCCCTGAATCGTGGACAGATCCTGCCCATGGTGTGTCTACACTTGTAAACGGAACTGAATTTAACGTGTGACTTGTATCTACATTAATTTTATGAATAGTTTTGTTTTTTTGTAAGTGCAATCACAAAATCACACCCAATGGTCATGGAAAAGTAAATTTTGTGAGTCAAATTTCTTTCGCTTCTATTAAAGGGTGTTTTTTTAGAGGTGGTTTTAAAACTGTAAAAACTGTTTCTACAGATTATCAATTTGACAGTTGAAAGTGTATTTGTAGTTAGTACATTTTGCCATTTTACGTTGAATAGATTAATGCTTTGGTTTCAAGAAGATGGTGCAACATACATACCACACGGCGCTCGACACTATCAATTTATTGCAGTAAACATTTGCTGAGCGCATAATTTCGCGTAATGGGCCTGGTGAAAAGACCTCCACGATCCTGTGATTTAGATTACATTTTTTGGGGGTATGTGAAGTCACCAGTCTATGCCGATGAGACCTTGGACGATTTCGAAACCAACATTCTCTGTGTTATTGCTGATATACGGCTCCAATTGCTCGATAAAGTTGTCAAAAATTGAACTTCACGATTGCGCTTCATTCGAACTAGCCGGGCGCGCATATGCCCGAAATCATTTTTAAACTGTACCTAATGGCGTACCTTTTGGGCGCAGTAGCGCAGTGGTTAGTGTGCTGAACTACTGTGCAATTTTTTTCTACAGCGCCACCTCTCGCAAATGTCTGACAAACATCCGAGAGTGTGACTGTCATGAAAAAGCTTCTCAATTCAGCCGTTCGGACCCGGCATAAAATTGTAGGTCCCTTCCATTCGTCCCAAAAATAGAAACTCACACAAAAACGAATGGTTGCGAGAAGCTAGGCCTTTTGCGCCACCTATTTATTTATTTATTTATTTTACCTAATGGCGTAATTATCTATTAAATAAAGCTTATATCATATATACATTAACATTAGCTTCAGCTGTTTTATTTCATATTGAATTTGTATACAATTGTGTTAAAAAACACAAGATCCACTGTCCACATTTTTCTATTAACTTAACAGCAACTTCCGTCACAAACTTTTGACACAGAAGTTTGGTGAACACCAATAGCTTTCCCTACTTCTGTTTGAAAAGCCCGGGTCAACAACATACCAACCTAAAAAAAAAATTGTCTTTTACATAAAGAACCACATCACCTCTTCTTTCCAGAGTATTGCGCAAAAATTTATATTGAAGGTAGAAAAGGCCATAAGAATTGATAATGTTAGCCAAGCGGAAAGCTCAAGCTCACGCCGGCCGTTTATATAAACTATTCTAGCATCAACACATGACCTATAACATTAACCTCAATACTGCCCAAATATCATTGGTAATTCGAGCGCGAGGAGAACTACTCAAGCTCAATTGGATGCCACATCGGGATGACCTTCCGCATCGTTGCAGCTTGGGTAACACTGGCGAAAATGAAGACGTGATACATTTCATCGGATCCTGCCCCATTATGAAGGAAATCACATTATGACACACTGATATTGGAAGAATTAAAAAATATTCTTAACGACAGTCGTAAGTGGAGTACTTCGTACTGCTCTTCATTATAGAAACAGAATTTTGGATGAAAACTTTTAAATGTACACTACTTCAGCTACTTTTTGCTTTTTTGACAATTGTGTGTAAAAATATTGTCAAATCTCGGCAGACGGCTATACAATTTGTATGCAATTAATGCAATATTCATGATTTAATAAAGTACCATTAACTTAACTTAACTTAACCCAACTTAACTTAAATTGCATGAGGAGCGTAGTTTCTTGACCTGTTTGCCTTAAAAGTAGTTGCATTTAATTCAATCAAGTCGCACCGGGCCTTAAAGATCCACATTTTTTTTATTTTGATCTTCGGTTTCTGTGAAATACTGAGAACCCGTTTCAAAATCCAGGTTTCTATAGCACCTTTCAGTTTCCTTCGCTCTTTGTATCCTCTTCCAATGGTACAAAGTGGGCCAAAAGAGATCACCCTATTGGAAGATGCTCTTATTTTTGCAAATGGCCGCCAATGTCAAATCTGTTTTAACATTTGGGGACTAGACAGATGTAGAATACAAGTGAAAAGGCCATGGAGCGATACATTCCCCAAGAAAGCGGAATAATCGTGTCTGTTTTTTTGCGTAACAATTCGTCTATAGTGTGGGCGCAGCGCGAATTCCGTCGCCGTTCCCCGGCCGTCCGACACCGACGAAACACTGCGCCGTTTGGCCACCAACCTTGAAGAGTATGGGACCACACAAGACGTTGCCAAGAGTGGCCGGCCCCGGAGCGCCCGTTGTGTCGAGAATATCGCCGCTGTTGCCGAGGATGTCGAGCTGTCGCCGGAAACATCGACCAGACGCCGTGCCTCGCAATTAGCCATCGCCCGGTCGTCCCTAAGGCGAATTTTGGTTAAAGACTTGCGCATGTTCCCGTACAAAGTCCAGTCCGTGCATCAGATGCTGCCTGTCGACCGCCAAACGCGTGTAAACTACGCCCAAGCCATCCTCAATCTCGAGGACGATTTTTCGCCCGAAATCATAGGTAATGAGCGATGAGGCTCATTTCCACCTCAGCGGGTACGTGAACAAGCAAAACTATCGCTTCAGGGGCACCGAAAATCCACGAGTAATGCACGCGGAGCCATTACAGCCGCTCAAAGTTACTGCATGGTGCGCTGTTCACGCTGGAGGAGTCATCGGGACATTTTTTTTCGAGAACGCCGCTGGTCAAACGAAAACAGTGGACGGTGCGCGCTATAGGGCAATGTTAACCGAGTTTTTTCTGCCGCAATTGGACGAATTAGGACTGGAGGACACACACTGCGCGAGCCACAACCGATTTCTGAAGTCGGCGCTCCCAGGTCGCCTCATCTCTTGTTTTGGCGATTTGCACTGGCCCGCAAGATCGCCCGATGTAACCGTTCCAAACCTTTTTTGTGGGGTTTTTTGAAGTCCCGTGTTTACGTGAACAAGCCCGAAACCCTAAAAGCCCTCAACGACAACATTCGACAGTAGTGCGAGAATCTGTCGCCCGAAGTTCTCGCCGAAGTGATGAAAAATGTCATAAAACGAGCCCGTATGGCAATCAATTGTGACGGCGTCCATTTGGCCGATATCATCTTCTCCACTTGACCAATAAAATTCTAAAGGTTCAAATAAACATAATCAAAAAATAGAATCGAAGTTTTTCATTTAGAAAAAAAAAGAGAGCCAAACAACATTGGCCCACCTTGTAGCTTGACTTTAATTTTGATAACAATTCCGTTCTCTTATAGTTCCATTCCGTTTGCGATATATTGGCGTCCCTCCAGCTAAGGCTGAAATCTACACCCAGCTTATTTAAATTTCGTACCCAAAGTAACTCCTTTTGCATTAATTTTAAGGTAAGCTGATGCGGCTGCCGATTGATTCCATATTCGAATAGTGTCCTTTCTATGTACCTAAGGTGTAGGTAGGTCTAAAGTATACAAATGTCCTTCTTCCATTCGAGTTTTCAACATAAGTGCGTAGTTGGGTGTGAAAATGTGACCCATTATTGTATAAGCGTTCACAAGAAATGAAAACGAGTTTTATATTGAAAGATAACCTTTCAAATGAAACCCATCAAACAACATACAATTGATCCATATTAATGACCTGTCTTAGACCACACAGCAAGGCTTTCGTTGAGAAAAAAATTAACCACTTTAAACTTTTAGTAGCAGTTTGCAAACTTCTTAAAAGAAAAGGAAACGGTTTTCTTCTCGAGTTTTTATGCCTAATTCGTTTAGAATCTAATCGTGGCCATTGACAAAAATACATGGGATATCATTTATCAAGCCGACGAAATTGTATACAACGGATGGGATTGCACCTAATGGCTCAATATATTTTTCGCTGTAAAAATCCCCTTAAAAAAAGTTATTTATGTTGCATCAATAAAATTGGCATTAATTTTGCTGCTTTCCTGTTTTCGGGTCATGACCTATTTTTTTGGCTCATTAACGGCTGGCTGGTATTTTGTCACTAATTTTATCAAGCAAGTAAGTAAGTGAAGGTTTCACTTTAGGATGTTGAGCTTCATAAATACATGAGTGGTTATACGGGCTTACTTAATTAATGTCTAGCAAAATATATTATTTGGTTTTTGCGTTCATAGATTTTATGCAATACTTGTGGTTGGCTCGCAAATGCTAAAAGGGCAACAAATTAATGACATGTATATTGTATACTAATGAAATGACCATAGCTCTTTCTGGTAAAACATCGCTTACCTAAACGAAGGTTAGGCACTTGCGTTTGCTTCTTATTACTGAATTAAACTAATTAAACTTATTATTGAAATTAAACCGCATATCGGTAGAAAATATCGGAGTGCGCGAGGTTCGATCCCCGGAAAACACAAAATTACAACTTAAGGTTTTTGTCTGACAAACATCCGAGTGCATTTCTAATCTAAAATAAGTTGAACTTGTAAGATGAAATAAATAAATAAAAAAATATTATTTTGCCTATTTTGCAAACAATTTTTTGAAATTATTATTCTTTTCGCCACATCTATGAATGATAAGCTTCAATTTGGTAAGAACAAAATGGAATTGGTTAACATTAAGTAGGGTAAACATGTACCTACCACAGGAAATATCGTCGTGCGATTAATATATAAAGGTGCTAGTACACGATATGTAGCACGCCACATATATATGTGGCTCTGACGTCACCAGATAGTCGACACATATGGCACACATTTCGTTTTTCGTATGTTGCGCAGTGGCTACATAAAATTTTGCTAGTACACGGAATGTAGCACAGCGCGCGCATATCGGTTGGCTGTTGGTTATTCGTTTATGATGAAGATGATGCTATCCGCAGTTTTATTGCCCTGTGTGCAGTCTTGCACTAGAACTGTGGGTACTAATTGTTTTATTGCTTTAGGTGTATTTAAGTTATCCCGTCGCGTTCGCTACTTTTATGACCCACAAAAAACTAAATACCATGCTGCTCGTACAAAACACACTGACACAAACTGAAATGCTGAAAATACATTCAAAAATACACACGAACCGTGCAGGTAACCACTCGACATTATGTAGCGCACTGACACAAATCGTGTGTTCTAGGGTAGTACACGAAATGGCAAAAAGCCACACACGATTGCCTCATACGTATGAGTGAGTGCCACAAAGAGGGCTGGTACACGGTATGTAGACATTGGCTCCATACGCTGACGTCAAAATTACGTCAGAGCCACATATATATGTGGCGTGCTACATATCATGTACTAGCACCTTAATATGTATTATCAATATAGTACCTATCTATAAATAGATTCCTCTTAAAACAAGTCTGTAGATTAACAGAGTTATGTAAGTTAAGAGATTAAAAAACACGACGGGATCAAACAGAAAAAAAAGGTAATGTAACTCGAAAAATGACGTTTCGACATGTGCCAATTTGACTTACGTTGGCGGAAACTTTTATTTAGAAAACTCATCTATAGGCTTGCGCCATATACCTTTACTTTGAGTTACGAAAGTAAATGCATTTGAAGCGTTAGGTGCACCTTTTAAATTTGTCATTTAAAAGTAGTTTTTTATTCTTAGTCGAAGCTACGTCGAATCCGATTTAGTACGCATTTTCCTGAAACGAATTAGATTTGTGGTTGAACTGGTTAATAGTTCCGCACCGATCGGACTATAAAGAAAAGCAGGAACTATACCTGACCATGAAATCGCTTGCTTTCAGACATTTTTAAAAGAGAACATGCAACAAATAGTTACTACTTTGCTGACGCCATCCGACACGGGGCTATTACTTGCAGACTTGTAAGATCTAACATAATCCCATCAATGTCTATAGATAAGACAGAAATATAGCGATAAGAACAACTGCTACTGCCAAACTTGATTCCTCTAAGAGTGCCAAATAGCGAAAAAAAAAAACATCTACGCCCTTGAACCTTTCTAGCCCTAGAAGATAAAATTGTGAAATAAAAATATTCTAGCGTTAGCATGGAAAGATTCTTTGGTTCGATAATGTGATTAGTCCATTCTGTCTGCACAATTCTCGATTTTTATAAGTACGTAGAAAAAACGTATCCTGAAGCCTGATTCTTGGCCAGATGTTTTTTTAGACCTGTTAAGTCTTCCGAATTACTTTCAAACCGTGTTGTCATTTTTGACATTTATCTCATATTATAAAAATGAAATTTACGACTCTAGGCAGCAGAAATTTTGCACAGAGGTTCTATTTATGATGTATACAAGGAATAAGGAAGGATATTTCAAAATTCAACCCTTACAGGGATAAAAGGGGGGTCAAAGTTTGTATTTGACAATTTTTACCTTTCATCCAATTGATTTCAAACTCGGTTTGTGTTCTCTATGAAAAATAACGAAGACTAATTTCTCCGATTTTTGAAATTCAACCCCTAAAGGAGTAAAAGGGGGGCCAAAGTTTGTATGGGAACAGTTTTACTTTTCATTCGATCGCGACTTCAAACTCGGTTTATGTAGTAGCTACCTACTCTATTATAAAAAAATAAAGAAAATTAAGTTTTGCAGATTTTGAAAATTTTACTTGGGGCACGAGTTATTTAAGGGGCCCTTTTCTTACCTGACGAACGTTCGTCGTATCACTTTGAAACTTTGTAATGCGTCCCAATCTCTGACGCTATGTTTATATGTTTATCACTTCATTTAACGCCAGCGTATACGTACTCCAAAGATATTCAAGCGGAATTCTGTGAGAATCGGGCATCCGCATAGTGCCAGAATTTGGTACACATCATACGCGCTCTTTCCGGTTGCATATGGTGCACAGTATGGGAAGATCTGGACAGTGTGGAATATAATTAAGGATTTGCTAGCTAAGAAATATGTTTTGTCCCGTAGATAGTGGCTCAGACTTATGTATTTTGAAAGTCGGTATTGCTATATAAATCGAAATATCGTGAAATTGAACAAATCCACAAGAGGCTCACGAGGCTCAATCTCATCCACAAGTATGCACTGATTGTTATGGTCTTTTTTTCTTATTATCGGACAATGACAATGAGTGATTACTTCTTCGGAAGCAAATGGAACACATTAATCCGGGTGGTATATGTAGTTCCGCACACTATTCAGAATAAGAATAGAGAAAGCCCTAAATGCTCGAAAGATTCCCCTTACAACAAACAACAACCTTATATATATTGTAAATAATTAACTAAATTGCATATCAAATTAAATGCAAAAATAAAAAAAAAAATACGATTGACAGGTTACCCCCTTCTTTGATTTTGACAACCATCTAAAGTGGTCCATCTATCCAAATCAAATTATACTGAATCGAAGATGCCAAGCTAAGGTATAGGAAAAAATTGGTACAGGTAGGTATAGGTAGCCATTCAATCAAGTCAAATGAGTTCGTATATCCTTCTCAACTGTCATCAATTCGCCTGAAAAATGAACATCCACGCACAAACCCTTACGTACCTTGAAGAAGAACGATGGTTTTATTATCACATTGAACTTTTAAAAATTCCTTCTAATGTCTAATATACAAAAATAAATTGTTCAATATAATGTTGATATCTATCTATACTTATATACCCACGTATCTATTATACGAAGCAATATTGTAACAGATAGAGGCAAACATGCCAAATCTTTGGATCTCCCAACTCTTTGTAAATATATATAGGGTAACGAACAGCTTTTTCCTGGTATTTTGTTTCTTGGTTTTGCATAATTTATTACCTCGGAGGATAGAGGAAGCTGTTGCTTTGCTATTTCTTCGAAATGAAGCCTAATCGAAAACAGAAATTCCCTATGGATGACGGTTCATGTAAACTCCAGTTTTTGTTTCACGATAAGCTTTCTCCCAAACGTACCGCACATATGTACCTATAGGACACATATATTTAAGGGTCCCTCTTTTTCGCACAATATTTTTTTTAACAATAATTTAAGGCTGCGAACAGCGCAAGCTGTTGTCTTAGATAAACTTCAATGAGAATGTGAATCGTAAACACATTGCGATGCGAACAGCAAAAACAGAAAAATTCCGATAATGGCTTATAAAAATATCTATAAAAACAAATGCCTTTTTTTTACAGGTAAGGTATATGAACTTCGGAGAGGATGTACCTGCGGCAAGTCGGGAAGCAAACACAAAAAGGCAGGAAAGCAAAACAAAAGAGACGACCTCTTCGTCGGTTTGTCGGCATCCTTTCCGTTTGTGTGTTGTTGTTTTTTTTTTTTTGTATTGTTGTAATATTTACCCACATACAATTACATGTAATTTTATGATGGCAACGAAACAAGTTTCTGCCAACGATGTCGAGAGGGATGATCTCCCACTGACAACCCTGCATTATAGAACGAGGGACATGGCGCGCAGGAAAACACATCATTGGATGGTATGGTATGGTATGTTTCTTGCAGAATATAAGCCAACAAAAACAAAACCAAACCTACATTAGGGACACACATTAAAGGCGTCCGACTAAATATACGAGTACACGGCAACAATAGAAAAATAATGTGAAGATACCTTGATAGGACTGTTTAGCTGTAGGCGATACACAGTGAGCGCTGAAAGGGTGGTAAAATATATATATTTTTTTTTTCGCTTTTTAAAGACCATTTGGTGGGAATCAGGTTCAAGGAGCAGACTGAAGTGTTTGCTTTGGCGCATTTATACCTTTGTTTCAATGCAGTGAATCAATTTCAAACACATGTTGCGGAAATTAGCTGGAGAGTTCATTAGAAATGAGAAGAGTAATGTGTTTGCGTCGTTGTTGTAAGTGGGCGCCTTCTTTCGAGTTAATTAGCGAAAGAAAAGTCAAGACATTAGCGAGAACTCAATTGGATTTGATATGGAACTTGATATACAGCCAAAGATATTGAAAAGCTACGTCGGAATATGACAATTGTTATTGGTTGGATTTAGATTATTATGGAACTAAATCCCGCCATCAGGCAGAATGAACCATTCAACCTGGACGATGAAGACCAAAAATTCCGTCCACCCGATCTGGACGAAAAAATTAAGATAGCCATATCTAAGCTTAAGCCGCTCGACCAGATGGCCTAACCGACGAGCTATTCAAAGCGGCAGGCGATGACTTGGTTATCCCTATTAGTGTGGCTTCAGGCCAGGAAAGTCTACCATCGACCAAATATTCACACTGCGGCAGATCTTGGAAAAAAAACAGGAAATCCAAATCGATACCCACCATATTTTCATCGATTTAAAGGCTGCCTATGACAGCATTTATAGAGACGAGCTATACAGAGCAATGTCTAGTTTTGGCATCCCTGCCAAACTCGTCCGTTTGTGCAGGATGACAATGGAGAATGCACGCTGCTCCATCAAGGTCGGTAAGGAACTCACAAAGACCTTCGATGTCAAAAAAGAATTTCGATTTAGACAAGGCGATGCGCTGTCATGTGACTTCTTCAACATGGTTCTAGAAAGAATGGTGCAAAACTCAAACGCTAACACCAGAGGCACTATCTTTCAAAAGTTCGTCCACCTACTCGCCTACGCCGACGACATCGACATAATCGGTGGAACGCAGCGTGTTGTTACGTTCGTGAGCATTGAGACGGAAGCGGCGAAGATGGGTTTGGCGGTCAATGAGGGCAAGACAAGTATATGCTGTCATCAAGAAAGGACACCCAACACCGACGTCTTGGACAGAATGTCAATATAAACAGATATAACTTTAAGGTGGTAAAGGACTTTGTCTACCTAGGCTCCGCTATGAAGTCAGACAATGACACCAGCGCTGAGATTAAACGAAGAATAACTCTTGAGTAGCAAAGCCCTCTCTTGAACAACTAAAGTGACCATTTATAAGACATTGATCATCCCAGTCCTATACTTTATGGTGCAGAGGTATGGACTCTATCAAAAGCGGATGGAGTTACTCTTGGTTGCTTCGAGAGGAAAATTCTTCGAATAATTTTCGGTCCCGTCTGCATAGACTGTGACTGGAAGAGGAGATACAACGACGAACTATACGCGGTTGTATAGCTAGAAGAGTGAAGGTCCAACGACTGCGGTGGCTGGGTCATTTAGAGCGGCTCGGAAGATCTTCGAATCCGCACCCTAGAGACGGCGAGGAGATCGTGCTGACTGGAGACGCTTGTTGGTTGAGGCCCAGGTCCACCCCGGACTGTAGCGCCACCTTAAGTAAGGAAGTAAGTTACCGATTACAAGTAACCTGTAGTATAAAAACACTGGAAGCAAAGAGACAGAATTGCTGGACTTTTGAATTCCTCAATCATTTAAGTACATAAATGTATTCTTATCTCGAAATCGAAGTTTTGCCCGAAAACATATGTACACAGAAAATATTATATGCATGACAAGTAATCTTGCTGTCTCTGTCTCACGATTATTTGTGAAGGGGGTGGGCTTTTGTTTATTTTTGGCAAAAGTGGAAGCAGAAGATACAGAAAATCTAAAAGCTATACAAACTGAAGTTTGTCAGACTTTCCCGATAGGTCAAAAATGGGACAATGCCTTCTATGATAAGAAGTTTATGCCTTCGACATAGCATAATCCAAGGCGCCAACCCACTATAGTCCCACCAGTTGATAAATGGCTCAACAATATGACCACAACTCATCGGGCGCAATAATAAAACAGGATTTTGCACATCCTAATAACTGATGAATATTCATTTTTAATGTGAGAGCTCCAGACAATGTACGTAGGTACTTGTACGTCAGAAATTTTGTGGCAAATCTGTATTAGGTACATAAGTGCATATCTGTCTATATATCTTAATAGCAATCATGGGCCCGATCAATTTGTTTATTTAACTATGGACGTTAGCTCTTTGAGGCATCATCAAATGCTATTTTTAGCCTACGATAACACGTGTCATTTCATATGACAAGCTTACATCACTATGACGTTAATTTTTTTCCTAAAATTGCCATTCTGTTTGATCGCCAGTCATGGGGCGTGTCACTCCTCGTCACATGAGTGACACGACAAAATTAGTGGAATGTCATGACGAAATGACTGATTTCAATGCCTTGTTTCGGCAGCGTGTCACAGATTAACAACGTCCGACGCATGACACTGTTCGACTTTCCACAGTGTCAGGCCGCGAGATAGAGGCCCAATCTAAAATTTATTACTTTTCCTAATTATTTCAAACATGCACTAGATTGAATTTTAGTAGCATCAGCTGAATTTTAGACGTTGGAAAATCAACGTTGCGATTTTCAAAAGACCCGTTCAGCTACTAGAGATATGAGATAAGAGAACTATGTAATGTATATGGAAAATATCGGTTGCACCAACAAAACAGATTGGTTCTGAAGTAAACTACGACAAGACTAAATGTATGCTAATGACAGCCAAACTCACATCAATCTACTACATATAGAACAGAATGTCACTATAGCTAGAAGCAACTTCAAGGCATTTCATAGAGCTGTATAATATGTACTTGCAAATCCGGAGCAGGCTTGCCAGATTTCGATATTTTGCGGTATAAAATTTGATTTTGCGGTACCTCAATTTTTTTTGCGAAAACTTGCGATATTTCGTTTCATTAATCACCACAACAAAAACCTAAAGTAGAATAATATCAGAAAATTGTCTACCATCTGAAATTACTGAATAAACTATTATTACTTTGATTTGAGTTCAAAATTTGCAATAAAAACATATAATAATTTATTAGCGCTACAGTTATAGTGCCATCACTGGACAATGTCTTATGTAAGTAATCACTCAAAAAGGCTTGGAGTATTTTAAAAGTATTTTCATAGAAGGATGAAAAGGAGACAATTCTCAACTTTATCTGTACTCAACGGGATATCTGAACAACGTAAATTTAGTTAGTTCTCACACTGAGGCAATAATCAATAAGAAACTGGCAATAGGAAACACGCAATAATATCGCTTGTGTTTAGTGGATTTAGGCGCCTCTCAGATTGACACAGCCTTCGAATGGCTGTGTTTAGAGCCATTCGAAGCCTCTTACGCTTAAATTTCAAGTTCAAACGAGTATAGAGGAAAAAAATGTCCTAGATTCATATGTGACATCACAAGGAACCTAATAAGGGCCTAAGGATTACATAGGTACACTGTTTTTTGATGACAGCCTAACCTAACCTGACCAAAATAAAAAAAAAAGAAAAAAAAACTAAATTAACTGATAGTAGATATTTTTTGCTGTTTTTGCGATTAATTTTTTTATAATTTTGCGGTTTTTTGCGAAAAATAAAATAAAAATTACGGTAGCATAGGCTTATAAAAATCTGGCAAGCCTGATCCTTAGGAAAAATAATAATTTGTAAGAGACCGTGACCGTAGGAGTTCATCTACTTCGGAGTAAGGCGCTGGTTATAGGCATCGGAAAAGTTCATTCGTAAAAACACGAAACTGAACAAGACTAAAACATTAATCCCAGCATTTCATAGAAATTCAAATGTAATGTGGAATAGACTGTTAAAGAAGTTGAACAGAGAAAGTTTTACGTACCTACAGAAAAATTAATAAATTCGTTTTCTGGAAAATTTAGAGACCAACTGCTTAACAGGGCTGACTTTATGCGACTAAAGTTGCATTTCCCCTTTTTTTCTTTCTATTCCTAATGAGACCACTGTTCCAAAATTGTCCATATTTGCCCCTTTTCTGTATTTCGTTGATAGTTCTTCCCATTTAAAAAAAAATACGAAATGTGACATAATAAATACTTTACGAAACT
This sequence comes from Cheilosia soror, assembly GCA_949372485.1. Taxonomy (NCBI): domain Eukaryota; kingdom Metazoa; phylum Arthropoda; class Insecta; order Diptera; family Syrphidae; genus Cheilosia; species Cheilosia soror. The sequence continues at coordinate 39,952,500 of OX443563.1, forward strand.
ACTTCACAATTAATTGCGATCTGAATGCGTCCTTTTTCTATCAGCTATGTCCCATTGTCATAAGTTTAGGCATCAACAATAATAGCCATAACTTCCATGTTTAATGCAACAAATAGATAGAACGAGATGAGAATATGCGTAAGCCATTTTAACTTTAGTGAACTCACTCGTTTTGCGTTTTTTTTTTTGTGCAATTTGTGGGCAGATTAGTATTGCCCCTTTTTGTATGGAAATTCCCTTTTTTTTGCGATTTTTTCAAAATCTTCGAAGTCAGCCCTGCTGCTTAATATTAAAATATTCTAATTCATAAGCAACATTTTAAGAAAAAGGTTAGATATAACTGGAGCCTAAACATAAACACAAGGAATGACAGTGAAGATTTGGCAAAGAATAACCGCTGCTACTTTCGTTTGGCGAAACAGATAAGTTCAAAACTCCTGACTTGAACGACGAAAAGCATGGTAGTTCTGTAGCGGATATGCACTTTCAATTAAATGAAAATCGAATTTCGAAAAAAATTTATTAGCGCTAGTAAATAAACATTTACCCCCGTATTAATAAATACCGAATAGCGCTGAATTAGCCTTATTACATCTGATAACTCGTAATTATTATTAATAAACATATATTAGCTTTCACTGACATGTTTAAAGAGCGGATAACTTAATTCACCAAATTCGGCGTATAGAGAGTGGTTAACTTACTCACACACAGAGCTATCATATCCACATAATTTCAAATATACGTATACCAACAAAAAGTTCGATTGGACGCGAGAAATTTAAAAGCTGAAAGAGAATTACAGAGAGAATCTAAAAATCGCAAGCGGAAGCACATAACATGCTCTGAGCATGATAGTGTCAGCTGATGGAATATGACAGATTTACAACCATGTTTAGTACAGTTTGGACGCAGTGCTGTCGTGCGTTTAATGATAAAGAGTGGATAGCTAATATGGATATAAGATGTATTTATAAATAATAAAAGTTATCAAACGAACAAGTCCACTATTCGTCTGCTAGCTATCAGATGGATAAAAGAGCGAATAGGGCTTTTTTATTAATACCGCTGATAGTGATGAAAATCGACTTTTCTCAATTGTACTGAAAACTAAAACAAAATTGTACTGAATAGTACTCAAATTTCTTAAATTTATAAAACCAAAGGAAAACATAAAAAAAGAATATTTTATTATATAAAAAAAAGAGAAGGTACCTATCAGTGTTATCGTCGGCCAGTTTTTATAACCTCCCCAGCATTCAAGTCTTGAAAAATGTTAAGGAATTATTATAATGATTTTGTGCGTGCAGGAGGTACCGGAACGGAACAAAGAAGTTCTTTCACAAAATTTCATTCGCCTAGGTCGATTCGTTTGGTTTGACTGTGTTGTGTTTTAAAAAAACAGATAGACCGACGACGGGCGGATAGACGTAGATGGCTAAATCGTTTCAGAATTGCATCCTGATTTAGAATATTTATGGTTTCTGGGGTAGGGTGACTTCTTCTTGGTGTTAGAAATGTAAGTACTTATACCTTCCAGTGGAGGGTGTTATAAAGGCGTATTTAATTGAATCTAAAGCTTAGTACGCAGTTCGAGCGAATCTAAATTTTAGCTGCTCTTTCTCTCCAAACATTAAATAAAATCCTAGCTAAATTTTGACATAGAGTGCGCTGTGAATATAAGTGTCACAGAAGACAGCTGTCCGTTGAAAATAACTTCCTTCAAAAATTCATCGACGCGAAAATGTGTTACATAATATTTTCGTTTCACTTTCTTTTTTTCTGTTCTTTGATATCAAATTTATCACTTTGAAAGAAGGTAGGTAGGAGGAAGGTATTCATTGAAAAACCTTATCCTTATTTACTTTTCCGCAACACAAAAGAACAGAAAAAAAACCTAATTATCTGTAACAATTTTGCTAAAAAATGTGCTGAACCATTAATGGGCGCGGTAAATTGTGATACATACATGCAGTACAGTCTGAAATGAAAATTTAATTTCTTAGCTGAAGCAGCACACGGCTCGGCTAAATGGATTCGCTTAAATTTAGCTCAGCTTAATTTTGGAGACAATTTTGTATGTGAGCTAAAATTTAGCACGAGCAGCGTACCAAGCTCAAGGTAATATAAGTCTTATATACGCCGGATAGGAACTTTAGTCCATGTACATACATATAAACAGATTAAGACTAATCTTTGTATAGTCGTGTTCAAGATCACTCGTCCAACGGCCGATTAAGTAAACTGTATACTTTGTACAGAAAATCTACCATTGTCCAAGTGATTTCAACACGACCGTACCACATTCAGATAACAATCTACTATACAATTTCTTCATTTTCAAGATTATTTTGTAAAGATCTGTTTTATTCAAGGAGCTGTGGTAGCATTAAATCTGAAAATATGAACTCGTTGCATTCATTTTGCACAAGGCCTATTTCAGCCCAAAACTCAGAAATAGAAGTATGTACCTATTTCTATCATAGTCAGATATTCATGATTGATAATTTCAATATACTTTTTTGTTCACCAGGAAAAAAACCTTAAGACAAAGTGGACGATTGAATTTACTTGATCGTTTAAATAACACTTTGTGAAAAATGTTGTAATGAGTTCAAAAAAATGTCTCCGAAATCAAATCGTTTTTCCACATCTTCGAGAAATGCAGGAAATTTCAAAAAATTATTTCTAACGAAGTACGGTGAGTAATGAATACATTCAGAATTTTAAAACAAAGGAGTGCGTTCAGCTTATTTTTGTTTAATACTTATATAATGTCTGATTTGAAATAAATAAAAATAAACTTTCAAAAATTAAAAATAGTACTGAAAATTGAGAAGTGGTACTTGCGTACTCGGGAAAGTCAAATTGTACTGAATTCAGTACAATAGTAAGCCTTTTTGCAACTATGATAACATAAAGCGCTAATAAATCAATTTCGCTATCTTTGCCTGAACACTGTTATCATGAACGCTCGCCAGTTCAGTGGCGACTCTTAAAATTTTCTTGTCAAATGTCACTTTGGCTATCTCGTTTCGCGTGCGCGTAGTTTGAATTATTAGAATTCGGTTTTGTAAAGTTAGCACTTGTGCTGGAGCAAATGTCTCTCCTTTCATATTTAGTTTTGTAAATACACTAGTCGGTGTAGAGACCCAATATTCAATAACCGATTAATCTACAGTTTTCTATCAATTGACTTTTATTTTCCGTATTTTCATATTATAGTGCGACTTTATTTTCATTGTTTTACATTTTATATAGACAAGTGTTGGCATCGCACAGTGGCGATACTACAGTCGGCATAAGTATTTTGACAAAATAAAAATCGTGCATTTTTTAGTTTAACTTTTAAATGGCTTTATAAAGAATTTTTGTTTATTTTTTCCTTTTTATATATAACTAAAACAAACTTAAAAACAAGCAAACAAATATTTTTTCAAAGAAACTTGAAAAGATATATAAATTGATTATAGTAATTTCATGTGCTGGCATAAGTATTTTGACAAGTATGTAATATGTACTTAGAAAACAAAGTTGAAATTAACAAGAGTAAAGAAATGAATACGAATTTAGTAAAATGTTTATCATCCTTTGGCCTCAATAACTTTTTGAAGGTGTCTCGGTACTGAATCCACAAAATTTTGAAGAGTCTCTGAAGATATCTCTTTCCACAGGAAGTGACCTTAGAAATTGTCTCCTCCATGGTTTTACTTAACGAAACGAAAACGAAATCGTAAAAAAATCTGAATTCAATTGCTCGCTTCAAAATTCCTGTAAAAATCTTGAAATTGTCCCCAAAATATACAAATCAGTGCAAATCAGTGCAAGACGATACCTAATTAGCTATCGTGCAAACGCTATCGTCTTGACGATAGTGCTCTGTCGATTATTGAGCTACAAGAAGCAAATGTTGGATCGTCGAAACGACGTCGCCGAGACGATAGCGATTTTCAATATTACGTGATGCAAGGCTATCGTCGAAACGATATCGTCATTCGATTATTGACTTACGGAATGAGTGCCCTGTACAAAGATGTAGTCAAAAAACCAAAGCACGCCGAATACAAATCGGCCATATCGAGCGAATATGGACAATGATGACAATGAGCGTTTGGTGTGCATAGGCAAAGTGTCCGGCATTGCAGAAGATGCAAGGCTTGCGTCATAGAAAAACCCTCTACATCACTTGTAAATATAAAGTAAGTTGACAATTCAATTGCATTTAAAATTGATTTTGCATTGAGCTGCAAAAACTCTGATATGGTAATAACCACCGACAGCTTGATGTATTCTGACCGAGTCATGTGTTGCAATCAAGAACCAAGTATTTCATAAAGAAAATGCTCCTTTGTCATAATAAAACCAAATTAGAAACTCAACCAAATAATTAGTGTTGATGTCAGCTATAAATTTCCTGTCAAATTTAGAGTAGGTCCCCATATATGCAAGTTCACCCACCATGCTACCATCCACTAAAGTTGATGTTGATGGATGACATGACGCAAGTTGGTCAACTTTTCAACTTTTTAAACGTTTGAAAGTTTAACGCTTAATTTTTGTTTTACCAAGTTTGTGTGTGATGCTATAATTTCTGTTGTCACATTTTTAAAATATGTGTAAAACCGTAATTATTAGGTAGGTACAGTATTAGGGATAATTGCTGATCAACGCTATCGGTAAGAAGTTTCTCGTTCTGTTTTTGAAAGCGGTCAACAAAATAAAAGAGAAAACTGGTTGTTTGATGAGTTAAACTTTGAGCTCACTATATTCTAATCAGTTGTTATGTGTGGTAACCTGAATCACTTTCATGAATGCGATGTTGAAAAGCCACTGAAACATGCTGCCAGTAGCATACACGAAATGACAAACTTCTAGTTTATATACAAGGATAAGGAAATTTTCACTTTACACACGGATAACACAAGATCGAAGGGTGGTCGGTAGTCCAAGACAATTTACAATCGAAACTGTGCCCATTACATTACACAGTACATTTTACTTGACAGCATCTCTTCGATTTTCGAGTTAACAAAAGAAAAAATGCCGACGACTATTTAATAAACTGAAACCACTTTATAAGGAATTTTTTTTAACACTGATAAAAATCCCAATCCAGCTTATAAACAACCTTTCGTTGATTCAGATTGTACACCTTTTTGGTTAATGGAATTCGCCTGAAAGCAAAAGCTTAATGGTATTGCAAATGTTTTCATTTCTACCTCTGTTGATTTTGTTTACATATTATAACAGATAATATAATATTGCCAGACCTTATACATCACAAAAAGAAACCGAAACAAAGGATACCTACTCCAGCAAAACAAGGATATACTGACTCCTTTCAGAAAGAAATCTAATGGACTGCCCTTTTGTATATTGGAGGGCAGCAAAAGTGCGTACCTCTACTTATCGCAAGATAACTCCGTGACCGAAATGAGATTTTAACAAAAACGACATCTATTCAGCCACAATTATTGCTACCCTTAAGCAGTAAAATGTTCTTTGGCGATAAACAAAAAAAAAAAGAACACACCAAACTTACTCGTACAATCACCAAGACAGTGTGCCTTACAGCAGCAACCACCTGGGCAGTATCTCACGCAACCATAGCAACATCTCTCGCCCTACCGCTTCAATTTCTTTGCTATCTTAATACATGCATAATTCCAATAATGATACTATTCAAAGCTTAGCGAAAGCATCCTTGAAGATATAAAAAAAAAAACAACAACTTACCTTTAGGTACTCGTTCCTATCTGTTTCTGTCCTGTCGATATGAAGTGCTCGCTCTATTCCCGGTTAGAGATGAATCTGAATATACCTGCAAGCAAAAGATAGAGATAAACCTTAGAATATAAACTTTCCATCATTAAATTTTGCGTAGATTCAGTGTGTATTTTTAAAAGTAAAAGCCAACGTTGTTGCTCGGCAATGCTTTTAGCTTGTCGAAATTTTAAAATGAAAGACATACCCTAAGGACAGTCTTTTAGCAGAGTGTGCTTACCAACATTACATTAACCGAAATGGAAAACAGCAAATAAAATAATTAATTCAAGCCATATCGCCCCTAGTCGTAATCTTGTTTTGAGGGTTTATGTTGTATTAAGATATCTACACTCGTGGTAATACAGAAGTTCGAACAACTCTCTTTAATAGCTAATTTCAATTTTGTTTTATTTTCTCTCCAGGCGCCGACAAATGGACTGCAAACTAAAATTGTTTACAAAATTGAGATGAAAGGGTTTGACATTCAGTACTATGCATTTGCAACGCGTTTTTTTTTTGTAGATACATTGCTTCATTTGATTGACAGATAGGATAGTCGATTTTTTCAAAAGGTTTGAAGACTTTTGCTATACCAGTGAACATGGATTCGGCGATGCGTTTTCGTGCAAACATGCATGTTTTGAGCGGTTAGGGTGTTTGCCAGTGACCGAGAGGTTTGATCAATACCGCACACTGCCACCGACCATAAAGACGAAAACACTTTATAACACAGAGCCTTCTGGTTATTAGTCTTAGTACCAACAAATGATGCGTATTCGAGTCAGAATTTAGGATACCCACAATTATACGATAAACTTCTCGTCAATTATCGGCAAATATTGTTTTTTAGACCTATAGCGAGGGGAGACAATACAATAGACATTCCTTGGGGTGTTTTGAGAAACATGGATGATTTACGGTTTAGGGGAGAACGTAAGAAATAACAGCTAAAATGTTAGTCTTCTCCGTAGTTACCCGCGTATCTACTTCAGTTGCAGATTGTCCAATCAGTGAAGGAAGTTCTATACAGTCCAAAAAAAACAGGTTTGTAACTTTTTTTGTATTTTTGGTCTTCTTCTTCACACGGAAAAAGAACAGTGCGCTCTTTTTGTCATGCATTTTTGTATTTTGGCTGGAATTGTGCGTAGGTAGTGTAGAGACCCAATATTCCATAGCCGATTGCTCTATATTTTACTATCAATTGACTTTTATTTTTCGTATTTTTATTTTATAAGTGCGACTTTATTTTCATTGTTTTGCATTTTATATAGTCAAGTGTTGGCATCGCACAGTGCCGATACTACAGGTAGTTTAGGTTGTTAGTAGACCATTAATCTTTTTTTTTTTGTAAATTTTGTTTTTTGTGTTAAATTACATCTCGGTAAAGTTACAACGTGTTAAAATCAATCCTCAAAATGCCTGGATGAGCAACAATCCTGGAAAAGCTATGATTGTAATTGACATTTCCTCAATGACAAAGCTCTGACTTTAGCCCTCAACCCGATCAATATAAGAAACAGATCGTCCATCAGAGAGTTCACATCTTACAGACGAGCATCCTATTGCTGAAACTAAAACTATTTTGGAGGAAGTAATAGCGGCTGCTGAAATCAAGCAGACCCTCAGTCAACTCCTTTGACACTGCTCACCAGGACCGACCATCAGGGCTTCAAAAAACCTTGACCAAAAACGGAGCCAAACCCATAAAAAAAAACAAGTACAGAAAAAGATTTTAGTCTCTTCATCTGAACATGTAAATGAACAATATTTGTGCATCATTTACTGTGACTCATTTTGCCAAAGTTCATTCAAATGACCATCCTGACGTCAATACAACTTTTCAATACATTTTCGATGGTTTCGGGCCGTATTTCATGAATAGCTTGACCAAACTGCTCGAGTGCCTGAATCATTTCTAAATTATTTGCATAAAATTTTACTTCAAATCGCAACTCCGTGGAGGGCAAGCAACATTTCCAAAATTACTGATTAGACTAGACTACACGATTATCGGCTTGTGTGGCACGTAGCCTCATCTTGTTGGAACCATAGCTTTTCTATAGGGCGTTCAAGAATTTAGTTTAGTAAGTCTTATAGCTTTCTAACTTCATGTTGCAACACCGACAATTATTCAAGTCAAGAATTTCTCGACTTGACAACATTGTGTGTCCGGAGAACTCAGTTTTGACATTTCTATTGGGTTATCGGAGAGCATGGGAGAACCCCTTGAGCAACAAAAATAAAATTTTTAAGAAGTGACATACCGATAATTCAAGTAAGTTTTTGCATTTAGGTAAATTTGAGTCAAGGCAATTCAAGTCGACTTACTACATTCTTGAATGCGGCCACGTGATTGTCTAAGGCGGCTCTCAGATTGAGGCAACACCAACAAGCAATAAGCAACTATAGTTACTATAGCAACTGCCAATAAACAATCAGCTACATTTTTCGTTCGAGCGATATTTAGTTGCTTTGATGTGAGAGCTCTAATTTAATTCAAAGTAAAATAATTGTGAGCGATAATTTTGCGTGTTTCCTATTGACAGTTGCTTATTGAATGTTGCCTCAAGCACCGACTAAGCCGCACATATACGGCAATTTAGCTGGCTAGCCGCCAAGATAAATATGCACCTCATCTGCAAATTTTCAAAAAATTCAGTTGCTGAAATCTTTTGCACGTTGAGGTTCTAACCTATAGAAGCATACTTTCTCCGTTGAGCCTAGAGGATGAATACGGTTCGATTATCTAAAAATTTGCACTGTTTCGGAAACACAGCATTCGTATACCTTGTAAGTAACTATTTCAAGAATAAATCGGTCTATTACGTAGGTACAGTAAAAATAAAATACATACCGACTTTTGTAAATTTTTTTAAACGCATACGAACTGTCAGTGTCAAAATAACGTATAATTCAAAAACAAACCAACAGATGGCATACCATTTAAAAAGATCGTTATTTTAAAAATCTTTTTAACCAGTAGGATGCTTCTTTAGAGGTTAATAATTCTTAGATTTTCGGTTGATGATATTTTTTGACTTCAGATGTCAAAATGTTGGTACAGTTTGCAAAGTTTGAGTTCAAGTATGGGGGGAAGATGGTATTTTCACCAGAGAATTGAGTAATTAATAATTTGAGCTTTTGGTAAATAAGTGTTAACAAAGCCATGGTGGACATTTGAACGATATCTTATTCCGAATATAATTGTTTTAACTTCAAAGCAAAGCGGTAGCTAAATAATAGATATTCAAATTAAGTTTAACTTTGGAACTCGCTTCCTGGGGATATATTTCCAGAAGACTACAATTTGCAGCAATTTAAGTGCAGAACTAACATACACCTGTAAGCATCTCGGGCGCTGTTGACGCGTTATAGGTTCGCCTTGAAAGTATAGTACCTAAGGGAAGCGACAAGATATGGGTAAATAAATAAAAAACCATTCCTTTGTGTGAATTCTTATTTTTGGGACGAATGGAAGAGACATACAATTTTATGCCGAGTCCGAAAGGCTGAATTGAAAAGCTTTTTTAGGACAGTTTTAATCTCGGATGTTTGTCAGACGTTCGCGAGAGGTGGTGCAGTGGATCATCAAAACGAATCGTATTGGTATGGAAAGTACTTTGAAGTAGTTAAAGACTGTGGAACCACAGGCATCAAGTGCAAAATCACGCTGCACCTTTGGGCTGAGGAGGCAATTTTTTGTACAGCATTTAATACAGGTTCTAAAAAATCTATGGTCAATGCAGTGAAGTATGACTCTTCCAAAGGTGTCATGGAGTGCGCAACTGATGGCTTTTCAGACGATTGTGTCACCGAAAAAAATTCCACAACAACTCAGTACCATTTGTTTGAGAGCAGCACCGGATTCAGTGCTAAAAATTATTATGGTCGTTAGATTTTTATATCATCCCAAAGATAATAAATCGTCAGACGTAGTAAGCCTTCTGATTTGTGGAAAATCGTCTTCGGATTCTGGGTACGGACAGGTATGCTAGATGACGTACTTTTTGTACTGATGGAGTGGAGTGGATTCCATGAACCAACAGTCGTCGAATATCCTCTATATAGAGCGTCTAGCTACAAAAAGATAACACGTCTGCGAAAAGTATGGCGAATGTAGGAATAAAAACTGGATAGGTATACAAAATTAAAGCAGTGACAAAAGGACGATGGCGGCTGAGGGAGTTTGGGGCTTGTAAAAATACCTCATACATCGTTATACAAATAATTATGTTTGGCAACTCTTTCGAGCGATACTACTGATAGTTTTGTGATGTAGAAAGGTTATACTTTCTTTAAAATACAAATGAAAAATAATTTTACAAAATCCTGAACGCGCAACGTATCTATACCGAGCTTACGATTCTTTCGTCGCCAAGTTTCAAATCAAATTGCTACACGAGTAATTTGTCATTCAAACAATGCGCCCATAGAGATGCAGATAGAAGGACTCTATGCTATAGATTTTATGTTTAAGATGAAGGTGCTTTCAATTAACTATGTCTACGGGTCATGCAAAATATTAAGTGCCACCGTCCCACTTAGATACGATTTTTATTTTGTAAAATATTCCATCAATCTCGTACCAAATCACATCATTAACTTCCCAATCGTTAAATTAAATTACGATCCAATATTTTATTGGAAAAATAATTGCATATAATTTATTTTGAGTTATCATTAACCAGAAATTAATTCAGTATATACTATGCCAAGGAAAATATTCCAGCAACGGTTACCGTATGCTCTCAAGCCGAATTGTTTTCAAAGTCCAAACAAAAAAAAATATGAATCAATTTACGTCCCTTGTTCGTGAACCGAAATTGATGACATAAATGATTGAAAAGAAGACAGCAGCGGTGGCGATGATGGAGAAGATTATGGGTAAGGTACTCTACTCATATATTTATATATATATATTCTTTTCACCCTCCTACTCTAAACAACACGCAGCAACAAAATTTTGCTAGTCCATCATACAGGATGTCAACAAGGGCGGGTCATGATATTTTTGATTAATGACTTTCCGCCAACGGTTTGACATTTTCTTTTCGTTGTTGCTGTGTGGTGCTGCTCAAGCGAAAGTTTGAAAAGTGTTGGAGACACCCTCCGCCCTTTTGGCAGGCCATTCTCTCTCGCCATGCAACAAGGGGGTGTTCGTTCTCCGAAGAAATTACTTTAATGAATTTTCATACCCTCATACAGCCAGGACGAATTTCCTTTTTGCGACAACCGAAACTAATGGAAATGTTCATGGTAACATTGTTGCGTAAAACGGCACACGCGTATTAAGCGATATAAGAGGGACAGCATAATCCCAATTGAAATCCAAGTTCCTGCGTAAGTGGAATTTCGCAAATGAAAATGTGAACTAAGGATTAATTAGGATTATTGTAGTGAAAAATTATTTTCGTTTGGGGAGTGGAGTTTTGTGCATTTGTAATTGGGTCTGTACGATTTTACATGTATACATAGCTCGGAGAGAATTTTTTTTCTTTTTTGTCGTTCATGAAGGATATGGGATTTATTTTTTGTTAATAGCCATGCAGGGCTGCCTCATAAGTCGCGCACTTCTGCAGCGATTGTTGCAATTAATTTGTATTTATTTTCTTTGTTTGAGCGGCAAACTCTTTAATCTTTATGACAAACACCTGAGGTGGGTGGTTTCCCTGCGGTCGAACTAATGCGATAGACACACGCGAATGTGTAATATATTTTCGCCGTTCCTGATGATGTGCGTAGGTGGAAAACGTTAGCTGGCTCAGAGGAGTTTCGGTAATTTGCTTTGGGAATTATAGAACGCCTTAATTTAGTTTTTTGTTTTATGCAAAAATATAGCAATTAGAAAGAGTGGACAGGCGCGAATTCAGAGAAAATAGTGGTTATTTGAAAGACACTAAGGCTATTATACATACAACTAACTGGTATACAAGATCTTTGTAGATAATTGTTTTTAAAAAAACAAGCACCAGGAAAAATACAAAATATTCGGAACGACATAAGTATAGTAGTTTATTTAGTTTACAGCACATGATCTTTGGAAGAGAACTGCGCCTGACGTGCTTCCGCACAGTGAGATCAACATTTGATCTGATTGCAGAGGTTAAATGCCCAAGAACAAAGTTAGATTCGATTTAAAAAAAGGCGTGTAACGGAAGAAACCTTATCACGAACACACGGATACCTAAAAGGTCCACTGTGAATCTCACCTTGGTGTGACTAAAAAGTTGGTGCTCCTGCCTGATATAAAGTGGAGGAGATACCAAAAGCCTGCTAATTGTACAATGCTGTATCCTAGAGTTGGACAGTAGCTAAGCAGATTTTGGATTGACTTCGCCACTTTTACATTTATGTAGAACGACTCCAATGGCGCATTATCCCGCGATTACTTCAGTTGTAATGCTGATAAGAGGATATATGTATTTAGTGCCAGAAAAATCTTTCTCTTTAGTTCAACCCACAATGTACGAGAGGTGGCAGAGTCCTCTTTAGATAGCCAGGATGAGTTGGCCTCTTTCTCTATTATGCGGTCGATTATGATATGCAATTTTCCAATCGGCGGCAGTATGGATGTGGCCGGTTCACTGAGGTTCATTTCCAACCAAATTCTTGCCAAAGCATCCGGCTACTCGTTTCCTTCTATATTGCTATATGTCAGGGAACCCAGCAGAATTTGATAGAATGGTGCCTAAATGTTGATCAGTGCGTCGCCTGTGACGTTTCTGGAAGTAAACAATCAGAAGCAGAAACGCGGAATAATTGCACCAATATTTTTGAACGGAAGGAGGTTTTTCTGTGGTAGCGTGTCCACTGGACGCTTAACAATCCGCCTCAACAGGGCTGCGTTCGGTAGGAAAATATCGCTATCAAACATCAGCCAGACGATAGGCCAGGCAATTAGGTTCAAGCCGCCCATATACTACAGAATACACAGATCGATTTTGTTGTGTTCACTATATGAAAACAAACCACATCGCTACTGAATCAACTAATAGCAGCCCTTCAAGCTAACCTATCCTAAATGCATTTAACGTGTAAAAACACACAATATAGTAATGACGGAACTGTTTCGTAAGTGACTATGCTATCCATATCCATATCCATACTACTTATAAAATGCAACGTCCGTCTGTTCGTTTCTTCATAACTCGAGAACCATTCGTCCGATTTTCATGATTTTTTTTCTGATTTATAGATGTGCGGCCAACTTAGTCCGTAGGGTGGGTGAGAATTGCTCTGGAGTAAAGGAGTCGCGGGGAATAGGGGGGGCCTCACCAACCGTTTGTCGTATGAACTTGAAAGTTCGTATGTTGATAGATAAGTCAAAATTATTACAAGCCTCATTCATCGTTTTTCAAAATTCGTCTCATAAGGGTTGAAAAACTTTTCAAACACACTTTTCTATTTCGACCTTACTACCTCAACTTCCCATTATACTCATAAATGGATTTATGTCAAATCAAGATATGCTTTTAATTGTTAGGCAATACTTTACCGAGTATTTTGAGCTAACATTCATCTTTTTGCTCCATCCAGAGGTTGAGATATAATAAATTGAAATTAGATCTTATTTGGCCAAGTGCGAAAAAATCGCTTTATCGATTGGAGTTGTGCTTAGGAAGGGTAGTTTTGATTTGCGTTCTAAAAATAGAATGATTACTCGCACGACGGGCAATCAGAATGCATAATTGTGAATACTCATGAAATGCGTAGTTGAATTTGATGTAGGGAATGGATATGCATAAAACAAACTACGTAGCTATAAGGAGTTTGCGATGCGTAAGTATGTAGATATACCTATGCACAATTGTACAACATATGTATCTACATAATATATTTGAGATCTGCAGCTATGGAAAGTATAACGATATGATCGCGTAGTTTAATTAATCAAATCATACCTGTGACGAGATTTCATTTATGTGAAATATTATGTCCATTGACTTAGGACTTTGAAATTTTGCATGGGGGTTAATTTCTAATCACAATACAATAAAATAATAGCACAACGCTAAAACTACAATTAACCTGTTTTCAATGTTTATCCTGTGAGGGTGTTAGTGTATGTAAGCTATATTTTATTAGCTTTTTAAAACTACTGGTACGATGTATTTCATTTCTCTCATTTATAGATTTGATGCCCGTTTAGGTTTCAGTGTAGTGGTAGAGGAGTGCCTAAAAACTGAATATGTTGGGACGGGGGAGGGATAGGTAAAGCGGTGGTAGGGACTAACACTGGAACTATTTGGCTATTTTAAAACTTCTTACAACGTTGTACTGGCTACATTTTTCGGATCCAGTATAAGTTACTTAGGGAGAAGATTGAGGAAGGGGAAACGGAGGTACAGGGGTTATGTTTGGAAGTTTACCTCCGACAGCCATATTAGCTACATGGTCGCGTGTGAGCTGCAGTGGTAATTTGTTTATAAATGTACTTGCTCCCACTAAAAAAATAACGTGTAGATATAGTTTACACAAAAACATTGCGTTAACATATTTTGTTAGCTAAATAAGAGGAAAAAATATAAACAAACAATGATAAGTCGAATAAATTTAGTTTTATTTAAAAGAAATGAAACCGGCGGGCGGAGCCTCGGGCATTGCTAGTTATGTATAAAGCAAGCATATGTTTCAGTTGCTCCAAGTTGCTCAAAGTTGCTCAAAGTTAGCTACAACTGTAAAGGGAAGAATATACATTCCGCTCGTTTCCATTTGCCTTGAAATTACTTAAGGCAGTTGAGTACTCACCTAATTTTAAAATAATTCTTGGTAACTAAATGGAAAATGGATTTGTAAATACATATAGCCACTGAAGTGAAGTGTGTTGATGTTTATACCTTTTATTGGCCAAAATGTAGACTTATGCTCACCAAGCTCTCTTAAAATAAAGTATTTTCTCGTGATTTTAGACGATTCCACTAACAGCACGAAATACGAGTCGGTCTCTTCACATGATCCATTTAGGTTAGGTATGCTAAAAGAGGTGTCAATGAATTGAACCATTTTCAAGTTATCCGGATATAAGGTCTGTTGCTTCAAAGCTAACGACAAGGTTTTTAAAATTCGATTGATTCAAAAACTACTTCCGAAATTTTTAAGACAATTTTTTTATAAAGTATGTACTCAGATTTCCCTAAAATGGTCGACTAAGAGAACATGACGACTGGGTAGCATACAACTTTCACGCGTTCTTAATACATTTTAACTAACCTAACCTAAAATATCGTAAAAATTGTTTCAAAAAATCGCAACCTTTTAAAATTCTATTATTCATAATTATTTCGGATATATGTACATATTTCTATTTCCACTTAAATGTTTAATCTTTTCTAAATTTATTGAGCCGTTCATTACAAAATGGATCTTTCATCGTCATACAACTACCTCGCAAAGTGAAGTCGGCTCAGAAATTAAGCTGTTCGCCTAAGAAGGCATCAACAAAATACAGTCGGTCTCGCATAGAATCGAGGAGTTATAAAAAAATTTAATCATCCCTGTTTTGCTATATAATGTACTAGCTGAAGCCCCGCCAGCTTCGCCAGGCCTTTTGTTTCTTTTTTTTTTTATTTAATTTTATTTATTTTCGGGCGACAATGTTTAATTTTTTTTTGTATTGGAGGTGCCACGCCCCTTTATCCAACTTTGACAAATCTTTACAGAAGCACTGTAGGGCCAATACCTAAGACTATCTGTAAGTTTGAGCTCAATCGATTATGTGGTTTTTGAAATATAAGATTTTGAATGTTTTTTTTTGTATGGGCGGTGCCACGCCCCTTTGTCCGATTTTGAATTTGTTTAGCCTATCACTCAATCACCGTAATTACCGACATTTAAAAAAAAATCAACAAAATCGGTTGAAAATTACGGGCGACAGAGGGAAACATTTTTTTCCACTTTGTTTTATATATATAGAGAAG
Source organism: Cheilosia soror (assembly GCA_949372485.1). Classification (NCBI taxonomy): domain Eukaryota; kingdom Metazoa; phylum Arthropoda; class Insecta; order Diptera; family Syrphidae; genus Cheilosia; species Cheilosia soror. The sequence goes on from OX443563.1 coordinate 39,968,183, forward strand.
ATTAGACCTCATCGAAAGCTGATCAAACCTTTTATGTGGGTTTGTATTTAACGAATAGAAGGAGCCTTCAGTTTGATGTTAAAGCCGAATGGAATGTATTGGGAATTTTTCTCCATGCAGACGACAGCTATATTCTCTGAATTTTATCAAACGTTCGTGACAGATGAGGCCAAACTTAAAGGTCAGGAGAAACTTAATGGTTTAATTTGTATTCTTCGGGCACACAATTAGGTATATTTACTAGATGTTTCACTAAAGTCGAATTTAGTAAGCCCTTTGATCAATTTGGTTCTTGACAGCTAAAAGTCAAAAGTGAAAACTAAAGTCAGTTTAACATTTGGCCGTTGTTCCGGCGATTTTTAGGAAGTTGCTGAATTGAATAGGTACATGTGTTGACAAAATGCAGCTACACTTATTTCCATTAGATTTGAAAAATTATCGCACGCACTACTACCTACCGCAAAGAGACTGCTTCTTCCATCAAAAGGTTATCAAAAATTCACCAAAGTTACGGACTAAATTTAACATTTTCCCGCATTGAGTGTGGCTATCATATTTCCACTGACATTTGATTCCGTGCAATTGCCAAATATGTCTCTATCTACAATTATCGTATACTGGTGTTATGAAGTTCTGTTTTAAAATTCAACAAAGATAAATCGATCGACCCAAATACTTGTAAATAACTTCCAAGACAATTGCCCCTTGCCATGCCAATTCATTTCGTTGTAATTTTATAATTTATCGCAATTATTTATTTTTGCCAGCGCGCGACGTCAGAGAATTGAGTAACACAAATTGCGAGTGCGTACACCTGTTTCGATGACAGATAAAATATGATAGGTATTAGTATTAATTACCTAGCCGCAAAATTCAGCTTTCGACGGTGCGGTTGCGGTAGGTATTTTCTTGCATTGTTAAGATATCTGTATCTGTACCAGCTGTGATTATTTCCGATTAAAAATTAAAAGAGCTACAGCTCAACGTGAAATGCTCAGAATGTTGGAATTTAACTTTTCGCTGTTTAGATTCAGTGAATTGTGATTTGTGAGTTATATTCCCTGAATAATTTTCATCTAAAGACTTTTGTTTTTAATATAAAATAAACGTAAACCCGGAATTAATTAAATTGCCGGTTTTTCCTGACAATTTAGTAAGCATTTACTAGATACCAGCTTCAATGTTTAGCTCCAGTTAACTTTGTAAAAGACGGCCTATATTAATAATCTATACTACTGGAAGTGTCTATTCAAGTTTTAGGAGATGCAGATATTTAAACTTCTATAACTTAAGTTTTTTTTGCACTATGATCATTATGTAGATGTTAGTAGGTATAAAACCGTAACAAATGAGGTTCAGTAGAAGGAGGAAAGTCCATGACATGATCGCTATGTCATGCTGTGACCGAGTTAATGACAGCGGCGTGTAACCGACGCATGACAGATGTTTACACAGCGCGATGCAATGACAATATCGAAATAATTGTACTTTAAGGTACTTCTGGTGACGTTCAGAACGAAAGTAGGTCACAGCTACACTAAGTCTGAGTCATATTGCTTGCTTTGCTTTCTCCCCACATTTATGGAGTTGCCAGTAAGGAAAATGAGAACGGAATGCTTTTATGAACCTTCAAAAAATTTAGTATTAAACTATACTTTATTTAAACAACACAGATCCGCTCTGTGCCATTGTAAAATCGAAGGAGGGACCATTCGCACGAACAACAACAGGAACAAAAACGTGTCAATCGCGACATAACGAGTTTTTCAACAGGGACGCTACAAAAGTAGAGCGACAGGGACAGCAAACGACGCCGAATTTCTTGCCGCTCTTTTGACATTTCTCTTCAGTAAGGTATGCCATTTCATGATGGAAAGATATACGAGCCAACAACGAGTCGAAATTATTAAAATTTACTACCGAAGTTCGGAGTCAGTGGCCTCAACGTTAAGAGCGCTACGTCCAATTTATGGTCGTCATAATCGTCCTAGCAGATCAACAATTGAGCGTCTAGTGGAAAAATTTGAATCCACAGACACAGTACAAAATGTTCCCGTGCCAGTGAGAAAAAGAAGTGCCCTAGTGTCGAGAATATTGCTGCCGCTGAGGCTTCAGTTGAAGAAAGCCCAAATGTGTCTCTCACACGTCGTTCTCAAGCGTTGGGCATCTCTGTGACGTCGTTGTGGCGAATTTTGCGAAAAGATCTTGGCCTACATCCTTACAAGATTAAATTGACGCAAGAACTGAAGCCGCTTGATCACCAGAAGCGTCGTATGTTCGTGAATTGGGCTGAGCAACAACTTGAAAATGATTCGGATTTTCATCGAAAAATCATCTTCAGCGATGAGGCTCATTTCTGGCTGAATGGCTTCATCAATAAACAAAATATGCGGTATTGGTCAGGCAGCAATCCACACGTACTCCATGGGTCATCATTGCATCCCGAAAAAATTACGGTTTGGTGTGGTTTTTGGGCCGGAGGCGTCATTGAGCCGTACTTCTTCCGTGATGATCAAGACCGGCACGTTACTGTGAATGGGAATCGCTACCGTTCAATGATAACCGAATATTTTTGGCCCCAATTGGATGATATGAACTTGGAGGACATGTGGTTCCAACAGGACGGCGCCACAAGCCACACAGCGAATGCCACAATCAATTTATTGGAAACCAACTTTGGAGAACGTGTTATCTCACGAAATGGTCCAGTCGCTTGGCCGCCTCGGTCGTGCGATTTGACGCCATTAGACTATTTCCTGTGGGGCTACGTCAAGTCTATGGTCTATGCCAACAAGCCAGCTACGATTGATGAACTTCGTACGAATATCGAACGTGAAATTGCAGCAGTGTCGGCCGATTTATGCTTGAAAACCGTCGAAAATTGGGTTCAGCGTCTGGACTTCTGCAAGCGTGGCCGTGGTGGCCATGCAAAAGAAATCGAGTTCCATACATAATGGCATCGAACGTACTTTCACCAGGAATAAAGAATTTCATTGATATCCAAAACCGTTTTTGTTTTATTTAAAAAAACTTTTGTAGCGCTCTTATTGAAAAACCCTGTACATGACACCGTCGGTAATACAGTCCCAACAGCATAAACACGGCGATGAGCAGTCATTTGGTTGTACACCTCGCGTAACACGCTCCATAACGGACGATTACACAGAATGATCACTTGAGCTCAAATTCGGACGTCATAGTGACGTTAGTATGTCACGGAATGACACAATTCACTTGGTAATTTCAAGCATAGGTACTCCAAAAGTCAAGATACCATCAAATATATCAGTTTATCAAAATCGCTTGCAGGCTTTCGAAAAGTGACTCCAGCTAGACTTGTAGAGTATAGTATATCGACTTTAAGTTCACTGACATAGAAGTTCAATAAAATCCCTCCTAAGGCTTCGATACTCATACTCCTGTGGATTTTTCGATTATAGATATTGTTACGCCACAGCATTGTATACATGCAAGACCACTATGACGTATAAAACGAAAAACGACCATCAAAGCACCAGTCACGTTTCTCTTTCATGTTGCATTAGAAAAAAAATGTTCTGAATTACTTTACATACATAATGAATGCTCTGCATCCATAACATTGTTTGTTAGATGGAAACCCTCGCACCTGATATCAAAAATGACAACTCGCACATTCGGTCATCATCTGGTTGGTACTCCCTTCAAATATTTAAACTTCTTGTTACTCATGACAGCATACTGTGTGTACAATGTACATACAGTTTCATCCCTTGCATTAAACAGCAGCAAACAGAAAAGTTATGATGATACCAGACCAGAATCCTTGTGCATACAATCGCGCACGCAAGGATATGTGAATAGTGAATCTATGAATTTTGTAGATATTTTTTTTTTAGAAACATTTAACCTTGTTTTTATTTTTTTCTCCCTTTTCTCATCATTCCTTGTTTAGCATATTGTTACTACATATACGTACGTCTAGGTATACATGATGTGAATATTGAACATGACTAACTAACCAGTACATCACGAATTCTATCCACATTTCGAGACACGATTTCTTCTAATATGTTCCACACCTCATTGTTTGTTGGGCATTGGACCGCACCCACTGTAATGTGTATCAACAAACGGGCCGGGTAACAAATTTTTGTTTAAACTGTTCAAGTTTCCGCTTCCTCTATTTAGCCTGACAGTTAGAGCTTGATGTAAATTATATTTTATTACAATGTTACACCTGTAAGTATGTCAATATATAATTTTTTTTTTGTTGGTTAAGCTAATCATAAAACGTGTCTTAAAAGTCTAAACTGTTGTGAACTCAAGTCGGACTGTGGTGATAGCATCAAACTTGTTTTAGGGAACCTGTTCACGTAACATGTAATTAATCAATTAATTCGGAAATATAACGCCGTGAAGAGTATCAATAATGAAATAAATTAGACAAAAAAGAAAATAGAAGTCATGTCCTTAATGCTGAATAAGGTATGAGATTGATGTAATCTGTGAACGTGCTAAGAGTTTTTTTTTTACCAACAACAACAGCCTATAAGAGGTATCTTTCTGTGTGTTTGGAGATTATTATGTAGATTTTCTGATTGATTAAAATAGGAGTTGTGTAGTAGGGGGACTATGACAATGACAGCACCATCGCAAATATGACACCAATAAGATGGCTCCAAACCTGAATGATGAAATAGGACTTACAATAATTATATTTGATTTAGATATTGTATATCTTAGAAATAGACCTTTAGCCGATAGAAAAACAAATTAGGAAGTGACCACTAAAAAATGTCAATGATGCTACATACATATCCTTTGTGGAACAGTATGTTCTTTAAATTCTGTTTTCAGGAAAACCAAAGCATATGGCCCTTAAGCCATAGCGAGCCGATGGCGAAAATGTTGGTACCTTTTCAACTTGGCGATTATTAGTTTTGGCTATACATAATTGTGTTCAAGAATTAACCACTAGCGGTCAAGCAGTTCGACTTATTGGAGACACTCACTTCGAATCTACAACCGTTGGTGCACAGAAGACAAGTCGCTGACCTTTGCTTGTTCTATAGGTACTTCCATGGTAGATGTTCCGGGGAACTCAAAGACATTATCCCTCGAAATGCAACTTTTGGGTGCCCCACAAGACAGGCTGCTAATGCTCATGACCATACAGTACACTTGACAACCGCGAGGACATCATCTTTCCAAAACTCCTTCTGTTACAGGACGGGCAAACTTTGGAACTCGCTTCCTGTAGATATATTTCCAGAAGACTACAATTTGCAGCAATTTAAGTGCAGAACAAACATACATCTGCAAGCATTTTGGGACGCTGATGAAGCGTTATAGGTTTGCCTTTCCGGGAGAAGTATTTAAAAAAAAAACCTATAAAAGCCCTTAGCTCGCACATTATTGACTCCAAATCAGTACTACACTGCACTGCTTCAATTCCCTCCAAACAGTTAGTCCCAGGAACAAAACCAAATTATGGTGGGTCCCCGGACATAAGTGGATTGAATGTAACGAAAAAGCTGATGAACTAGCCAGAAAAGGCTCGGAAACCCCTTTCATTGGACCTGAACCCTTCTGTTCGATCCCCAAATCAGCTATAAATCTGGCTATAAAAAGCTGGGAACAAAACAAATGTGAAACATATTGGGAGAACATCCCAGGCCTAAGGCAGGCCAAAAGAGCTATTCAGCCCTTCAAAGCAGATGCCAATAAGGTACTAAATCTTCGTAGGCATGTTATCAAAAACTTAGTAGGCTATACCTAACAAGACAGGCTGACGGGTCACCACGGTCTGCGACATCGCTTAAATAAAATGCATTTAGTCGACTAACCGGAGTGCAGGCTATGCCTAGAAGAAGACAAAACAGCAGAACACATAATAATGTGAATGCCCGGCCCTTTGCGGTAGAGGAAGGAAATCATTCTTCAGGGAAATAATATCCTCTGCTGAATGTATTGTCAGCTACATTAGGAAAGAATTAGAAGCTCTACTAACCTAAACAGATATCTGAGACGGCAAGCACAATAGATTTTTTAGGTCGACGTGCATCTTAATGCTCTGGCAAGTCAGAAGTTAACAAAAAATTAAATACGCAATATACAGACATCCCTAGCAGTAGCCAAGAGTGCTAGGGATGTCCAAATCAATGTCAATTAGTCCCAATCTGGAATAAGGAAGCAGAAGAAGCGTAGCTAAGCAAGTGTCGCAGTAGAACTGTTAACCAAATTCCCAAGGAGCTGACAAGTATGTATAGTTTTAATTAAGTTTGAATGGTTATCTTTGCTTTAAATGAGAACCAGCTACGATTTTAAACCATGTATTCACAATCACCAGCGATATGGCTAATGGCTTATCCGGAGAGCTTTTGTGAGCGGTGCTAAAAAAAACATCAGCAATCTGCAGCTGTAATACCTACAGAATTGCAAAAAAAAAAAAAAAAAAAACAGAAACTAACAAGGTCTTGTCTAAGGCCGCGCGCACAGTGGGGCAGGAAGCGGTGCAGGAAGCGAGGCGAGAAGCGATACGAAAATCATTGCAATGCGAGATGCTAAAATGCAGTAAAATCTTTTCTGTGCTATGATTTTTCATTGAGTAAAAATGGAATAAAAGTTTTTAACCGAAAATTTATATTTTAAATTGCTTAAAGCAGTAAGAAAACGCGAATTCACTAAATATATCTAAAAATTATAATAATTCAAAAATTGCCGATATTACACAACACACACAGAAAAAATTCGCCCCTATTGCCGTTGGCGTTTGTCGTATACGACTTATGTTTCGTGTCGTTGTACAACAATGTACAGATTTTTTTTTTAACTTTTGTTAACAATTTTATTTCCTTTTCTATCATTCTACCATCATTTCAATTCATTTGTCTCAAAAAAGTTAAAAACGGCGACTAAAAACGAAGCGAAATACGAGTCGTTTACGACAAACGCCAACGGCAATAGGGGTGATTGTAATATTTACAATTTTCTGCGTAAAATTTACAAATTTTAATTGTAACTATAGTCATTACAATTTAATAATAAATGTTGCTTATTTTTTGCATTTTTTTTTTTAAATTTTTGTTTTAAATGTGGCAGGCCACATTTCCTGAAGTTTTATGACTCGGTGATAAATCCGTTTGTATCGCCTGGCCGATGGATAGGTTCCTTAACGCCAACTTGGTTACATCCATTTTGTGAAGAATTTCAATAATTTAAACTGCATCCCGACTTCTTTTGTCTGGAATGCTTCGATTGTGATGTCACAATGCAGGAAATACCCTCGCGGTTCCCCAGCACGATAAAAAGACATAAAAACACAAATTTTCAAGAAAAACTAATATACATAGTAAAACTAAAAAAATGCAATTAAAATAGTAAATTAAGCAAATTTGACCCCAGAACTTATTATTCACATGAAAAGTAGTATACCTACCTAATGGGTACTAAGATTTAAAGAGTCAATCCAAATGTCCACTTTTAAAATACGTAAGTAAGGTATACGTATACATAGACATTATTTGTCTAAAGAATTTTTCCATAGGTATTAAGATTTTTTTGACAAGCCCATATTTTAAGGACCCAAATATTAAATTTGTAGTAAAATTCTTAGAAAGCAAAAAAAATGTTTATTAATTTTAGAAATAGGTCATTGGGTTAATTTCGTGCCCACGAAAGGAGATTTGCATTACTGAACATCAAAACATGGATGCTGACTTTTCGAACAAAAGCATCCCAAGCGATGAAGTTCATTTTCACCTTGATTTCTCCGTTAATTACCAATCAATTTAAAAAAAAATAAAAATAAATAGGTGGCGCAACAGGCGGGTAACACCCAAGGCCTAGCTTCTCGCAACCATTCGTTTTGTGTGAGTTTCTATTTTTAGGACAAATGGAAGGGACCTACAATTTTATGCCGAGTCCGAACGGCTGAATTGAGAAGCTTTTTCATGACAGTCATACTCTCGGATGTTTGTCAGACGTTCGCGAGAGGTAGCGCAGTAGAAAAAACTTTAAGATGTAATTTGGGTTTTTCCGGGGATCGAACCTGGGATCCCTCGCACAGTAGTCCAGCACACTAACCACTGCGCTACTGCGCCCACTCAACCCCAATCAATTTGGGGTTGAGAAAACCCACATGCGATTGTCGAAAAACAAATACATCCACAACTTGTCACTATTTGGTCCGAATTTTTGTCTAGATGCCTCATTTGACCATATTTTTCCGAAAATAAGACTGGTTAAGCAGTGACTGTAACCAGTACTCGATATCGCGACATGAAAAACCGAATTCTTTCTGCCCAAATTGAATAATATTGACCTGGACGACATGTGGTTGCAACAAAACGGTGCGACATGTTATACAGACTGTGAAACAATTCAATTAAATACTGCATGAGACATTTTTTGGTCATGTATAGGCTAGAGTCTAGAGTGGGCGCAGTAGCGCAGTGGTTAGTGTGCTGGACTACTGTGCGAGGGATCCCAGGTTCGATCCCCGGAAAAACACAAATTACTCGCGAACGTCTGACAAACATCCGAGCGTATGACTGTCATGAAAAAGCTTCTCAATTCAGCCGTTCGGACTCGCCATAAAATTGTAGGTCCCTTCCATTCGTCCCAAAAACTCACACAAAACGAATGGATGCGAGAAGCTAGGCCTAGGGTCTGTCTACCCTCCTGTTGCGCCACCTATTTAATTTTTTTTTATAGTCTAGAGTCTAGTCTAGATCATGTGATTTAAGGCAATTGGATTTCCTTCTATGGGGTTATTTGATGTCATAGGTCTATGTTAACAAGCCCATATCCAGCCGTGTATTGAAGAAGGACATTCAACGAAGCATCAACAAAACTCTACCACATATATGCAAAATCGTTATGGAAAATTTCGACAAGAATTTACTAGACTTATAGAAAAGACCGTGTTTTCTATATGGAATTGATGAAAATCCTGCGTGAAATTTCGGGACACCCTCTATAAGAACTCGTTAAATTTGGTTGGATACCATGCATACTTAAAAAATTTTCTCGATATCAGTTTACACTTGAAACTTTCAAGTCCGTCCCATGGACTCATGGCCTTTTGGAGGCTTCGTTACATCCCTGCGCCTACCAATCCATTACGGATAGTCGAAACAAAAATTTCCGCCTTAAAACGTTTAATTTTTCCCCAAATGCTCACATGTTCAATTTGCATACACAAAACATTGAGTTGATTGTCCCATATAATCGTATTCCAAGTATGTCGCCATACATTCAATTGCTTTTGACCACATGCCAACATCGTGCATGGAAATCATTAAAAATCATATCCCATCGCATACTTTGTTCTTAACACCTTATTTGTAAAAAAGATTGTATTGTATTGTGTGAAAAAGAAAATTGAAGAAAATAGATACCTAACCGCCGACAATCAACCTCAACACCGCGCACCACAGCCCGCATTGGCCACATCTACAAAAATCCCGGGTGGCGTTCTTTATTTATGCTTCGAATAACTTTTGAAATTCAATACGTTCGTATAGGTATAGGTACCTTGTTGCCAGATTATGAAGTGCCACCTCAAGAGAGCGAAAAACGGCGACTGAATAGCTAATGATTACCTAAAACCGTCAATGGAAAATAAGAAGTTGAAAAGCAGCACCACGTAGGCGTATTTATCTTATCGATGTGCTGTGCATATGCGCGGAGAACGATGGATAGATGGAAAGTTTTATGTTCTCACCCACACACGGAATGCCAGACGGAATCATGTTCGTTTTAAAATATGCAACTAAAGATTCAAAATTATTCGGCTATATTATGCATTTCCTTTGTTCTGAACATGAGTTCACGCAGTCTCAGTCCCTTCTTTTTTCATCGATCATCATCAAAAGCGCTATAGAAGCAACAACCACGACGACCGACGCCGCTATACTCCAACTAGTCGAAATTTCAGAATGATTAGACGGACTTTATGGCCATTGTGTGTTGAATTGTAATGTAACGTCAAATTATAAACAATTACTACATGTGGGAAAATACAATACATACTTTCACCCTTTCTAAAAAAAAAAGTAGAAAAAAAAACAGCCAAAAAGGTGTGAACCTCGCACTCTGTGGTATTGAATTGATCATCGGTTTGTTAACTCCTCCATAACCACCACCACCATCATGCTGTGTTTGCGGAGGAATTTCAAAACGATTAGTTTCTAATTTGATGCTCGACCTGATCTTGTCTGACCTTCCAGGTCGTGTGTGTGTGGATAGTCATTAATTATTTAAACATTTATACAGAAACCACACAGCATAGCTATGAGCCTGGGGGAAACATTTTCTTTGGAATCAATTTTCGGATTAGCCGCACACACTGAGAAATACAGATCGAAGTGGAAGAGGTGTCGTCTATTTGTGTCTACCTGCAGATAAATCAAAAAGCTGAATTATATTCAAGTTGTTTATAAAACGTATCTGACACTTGGTTTTTTATTTATTTTGTAGTAATTACTGGAAAACATTTCAGGGAACAGGGGATCCTCTGTTTTATTCCAACTGAAGGCAGTTTAATTGCTTGCTTCCGTATACATAAATCAGACCTTTACATTTTTTTTCTCGAAGCGAAGAATAAGGCAACCGATATGCGAAGCACATTTTGACAATTGTGGGCTCTCAGATTGAGGCAACAAGCAAGCAATAGGCAACTAAACTAGCAACTGTCAATAAGCAATATCTACGCAACTTTATTTTAACCTATTCTCACAGCGAAGCAACGGTATTGCCTGAAATTTTCAGCTATTAGGCGGCTCTCAGATTGAGGCAACAACAACAAGCAATAAGCAACTATAGTTACTATAACAACTGCCAATAAACAATCAGCAACATTTTTCGTTCGAGCGATATTTAGTTGCTTTGATGTGAGACCTCTAATTTAATTCAAAGCAAAATAATTGTGAGCGATAAATTTGCATGTTTCCTATATTGCCAGTTGCTTATTGAATGTTGCCTCAATATGAGAGCCGACTTAGGGATATTTTTCCACAACTTTTAGGAATTTTTTGTTGAAAACAGGATTGTCCGACATATTTTCCCAAACTTTAAATGACACATTCGCCTTCGGCACATATCGTCTTTCTTTCCACTTTCCGGGTGGCTTTGGCCATTTTGAAGCCAGCTGTCATCGAATCCGAACGTGATCTACGCAAGTTGTCAAGAAGTAGGTATGATAAGTATAATTTTATTAAATTAAATTAAATACGTTAAATTTCAACTTCAAATAGAGAATAAACATCCAAGGGGTTTGTACTTTTCATTTTGACATGTTCGAATGCAGCAATTTGGAAATCGGATTTCGGGTGACACTAGTAGTTCCGCCCGAGTTCATGCATGTTAAAATTACCTAAAGGACCATTCACATGACATCGAACGAAAGAATTTATAAAATTCGAACAAACCACTTTTGATACATTTATGAACAGAAAATTGCACATTTTACTATTCCAAGAGTAGGATAAATAATTATCCCATTAAGAAAATAAGTTTAAAAACAGTTTAAACAAGGAAATTTCAAATTCCCAACTTTTTGCCGCGAACAAAAAAACCCTCTCTCGGTGCGAATTGTCAAAGTTTATTCGAAATCCACATCATTAAGCCCCTATCCACAAACTAGCTTGTAAAACATTTTTTCGGACTTAAGCCTAGTATCCTGCTTGCGCTTAATTTTAGCGAGCGCTTTTCTCTCCACAGCACAGATAAATGCTCGCTAAATTTGTTGTACAGGATATAGAGAGGACACACACCCATATATTATTGCCACATGTATTTTGATTTTTGTTATTTTTTCACTTTTTTCCACTCACTTAAATCGATTATCAAGTATTCCATGAAATATTCAATTAAAAAATTGTTTTGTTTCGAAAATGTCAAAATTTACCTCCGATTTAATGTACCAGGCAATTCTTTTGCGAGCTAAATCAGTGAAGACATTTTCTTGGCCGAGTATAACAAAATTGTACGTAGTACGTATAACACATAATATTGTTATATCGAACTGACATTAAGTGTGTCCCATCTATATGAAAGTAAGAATTTAGCTAGCGGAACAGGATACTGCTTTGCTAAACTGCCTCGCTAAATTTTATCTCTGTAGACATTTTTGTATGGGAGATAACATTTAGCGCGAGCAGGATACTGGGCTTACCTCAAATTAGAAATTGCTGGTAGAAACTGATGCCTGAAATTCGCGAACTGTCGCGACCATGAAAAATGTTCATTTGGACGGACTGTCAAAACTCGCGAATATTTGTTCGTTCAGTTGGTCGTTCTCATGCGTGAATAGTCAATCCTTAAGACAGCATAATTTCATAATTTTGTTTAATTTACATATAGAAACGAGATTTCGGAATACGGGCTAAAGTTTTACAGTCAAACTTATCGTTCCGCTTCGGTAAGTCATTACAATGTGTCAATAATCGAAATTCTGTAAGTTAGTCTCTCCAAATATAAGTTCGTTTGCTAAAGGCGCGAGCCCGAGCACGGGTCAGCTAGTTTGATATAATGTCTGTATGTTAAATGTCATGCCGGCAAAATGTAACATTTTCCGTGGTAAGTTGTAATATGCTAAAAATTACTCTATATAAATAAAAACGAAATGCTGTTCATTGGTCAACGCATCACTTGAGAATGGCTAATTGTGTTTTTTTTTTTAAATATTCCTAATAGTCCGCGTAAGAAAGTTACAAAAAGAAAACTTAGAAAAGTTGTTTAAATAAGCGGAAGAAGGAGTATGGCGCCTCATATACAAAAAAAAAAAATAATAAAATCTGATATCTAGAAAACCACCGAACCGAATAAGTAGGTAGGTGTTGGCGCCTCCGATAGTCACGAGTGCCAAAGTTTGCAAAATTTGGATCATTGATAAGCATTGTCTGGAGTCAGTCGTGGTGAAGTCGAGGGCAGTAAGTCAATGCAAGAAATACCTGGACAAACTATCACAAGCCAATACGGTGATCCTATACTGGGTACAGGGGCATATGGATATTCCGGGCAATGAACAGGCGGATGAGATTGCAAGAAACGGGTCGAAGATGCACGCATCAATGGCCCTAAAATCTGCAAGAACCCCGTTAAGCACGCTTGCTAGGAAGATTGACATGGAATCCTTGAGTAGGACAATTTACGCTGGACCAATCTCAACACCTGCAAGCATGCAAAAGAATTATGGTCAGAAGTGAACAAAAAGAGATCCAAATTCATTATCGGACTGAGCCGCAAGGATATTCGCATACTCACAAGGGTCATTACTGGACACTGTGCGATAGGGGTACACGCGGAAGGCTGGACATACTGCACAATAACTTTTGCAGAAGCTGCAGAGACGTTGAAGAAATAGAATCTGTTTGTCATCTGCTTTGCGAATGCCCATCAGCCCTTAAAAACAGTAGAAAGAAGATTCTCAGCAGCTTCTTCTTCGATGAACTAGATGATCTGGAGAATGTTGATCTTAATGAACTCCTGAGATTCATACTTAATCGGGGTGGTTCCAGTAGGTCAACAAACTCCACACCCCTTCGGTTACTAGGACAAGCTAGAATTCTGGATACAAGAGCTTGTGAATGCCTGTGATTAATATGATCAAATCTAGGTGACTCAATAAAAGCTGTATATTCTTTGTCTCCAACAGGTATAAAATGGAAGAGTCTCGTGACTGGACCCAACTGATGTGAAGCTGTGGCAACCGTCACAAGAGCACCCAATTACCTACCTTACCTCTCCCCTACGTTAAAATGAAGAAAAGTTTGTTAACGATGTTAACGTTTTTCAATTTTAAAAGTTCGACATTAAGCATTTCCCGATTTGATGTATTGTTGGTGAAAACAACAACAGTTTGACAATAATAAATAAAGGTAGCTCTAGTTTCAACAGCGAACTGGCTACATAGACCTCAGTTATAGCTATCAGTAAAATGCAACCGAAAAAAAAATTATTTGTTTTAATCTTGGTCTTAAAATGTTGCTTTTGAGTTATAAGCCTAGTATCCTGCTTGCGCTTAATTTTAGCGAGCGCTTTTCTCTCCACAGCACAGATAAATGCTCGCTAAATTCGTTGTACAGGATATAGATAGGACACACACCCAAATTTGTTTGCCACATGTATTTTGATTTTTGTTATTTTTTCACTTTTTTCCACTCACTTACATCGATTATCAAGTATTCCATGAAATATTCAATTAAAAAATTGTTTTGTTTCGAAAATGTCAAAATTTATCGCCGATTTAATGTGCCAGGCAATTCTTTCGCGAGCTAAATCAGTGGAGACATTTTCTTGGCCGAGTATAACAAAAGTGTACGTAGTACGTATAACACTCAATATTGTTATACCGGACTGACATTGGGTGTGTCCCATCTATATGAAAGTAAGAATTTAGCGTGCGGAACAGGATACTGCTTTGCTAAACTGCCTCGCTAAATTTTATCTCTGTAGACATTTTTGTATGGGAGATAACATTTAGCGCGAGCAGGATACTGGGCTTTAACCTCAAATTAGAAATTGCTGGTAGAAACTGATGCCTGAAATTCGCGAACTGTCGCGACCATGAAAAGTGTTCATTTGGACGGGCTGTCCAAAACTAGCTAGTATTTGTTCGTTCAGTTGGTCGTTCTCATGCGTGAATAGTCAGTCCTTAAGACAGCATAATTTCATAATTTTGTTTAATTTACATAGAAACGAGATTTCGGAATACGGGCTAAAGTTTTACAGTCAAACTTATCGTTCCGCTCCGGTAAGTCATTACAATGTGTCAATAATCGAAATTCTGTCAGTTAGTCTCTCCAAATATAAGTACGGGTCAGCTAGTTTGATATAATGTCTGCATGTTAAATGTCATGCCGGCCGGGGCAAAATGTAACATTTTTCCGTGGTAAGTTGTAACATGTTAAAAATTGCTCTATGTAAATAAAAACGAAATGCTGTTCATTGGTCAACGCTTCACTTGAGAATGGCTAATTATGTTTTTTTTTTTTTTTTTCAAATAATCCTAATAATAGTCCGCGTAAGAAAGTTACAAAAAGAAAAATAAGCGGAAAAAGGAGTGTGGCACCTCCTATACAAAAAAATAGTAATAAAATATGATATCTAGAAAACAACCTAACCGATTAAGTACATAGGTATTAGGTAGGTATCCGATAGTCACGAGTGCCAAAGTTTGTAAAATTTGGAGTCAGTCGTGGTGAAGTCGAGGGCAGTAAATCATTGCAAGAAATACCTGGACGAACTATCACAAACCAATACCGTGACCCTATGCTGGGTACCGGGGCATATGGATATTCCGGGCAATGAACAGGCGGATGAGATTGCAAGAAACGGGTCGAAGATGCACGCATCAATGGCCCACAAATCGGCAAGAACCCCGTTAAGCACGCTTGCTAGGAAGATTGACATGGAATCCTTGAGTAGGACAAATCTATGCTGGACCAATCTCAACACCTGCAAGCATGCAAAAGAATTATGGTCAGAAGTGAACAAAAAGAGATCCAAATTCATTATCGGACTGAGCCGCAAGGATATTCGCATACTCACAAGGGTCATTACTGGACACTGTGCGATAGGGGTACACGCGGAAGGCTGGACATACTGCACAATAACTTTTGCAGAAGCTGCAGAGACGTTGAAGAAATAGAATCTGTTCGCCATCTGCTTTGCGAATGTCCAGCCTTTAAAAACAGTATAGAGAGGATTCTCAGCAGCTTCTTCTTCGATGAACTAGATGATCTGGAGAATGTTGATCTTAAGGAACTCCTGAGATTCATACTTAAATCGGGGTGGTTCAAGTAGGTCAACAATCTTCACACCCCTTCGGTTACTCTTAGGGCAAGCTAGAATTCTGGATACAAGGGCTTGTGAATGCCTGTGATTAATATGATCAAATCTAGGTGACTCAATAAAAGCTGTATATTCTTTGTCTCCAACAGGTATAAAATGGAAGAGTCTCGTGACTGGACCCAACTGATGTGAAGCTGTGGCAACCGTCACAAGAGCACCCAATTACCTACCTTAACTCTCCCCTACGTTAAAATGAAGAAAAGTTTGTTAACGATGTTAACGTTTTTCAATTTTAAAAGTTCGACATTAAGCATTTCCCGATTTGATGTATTGTTGGTGAAAACAACAACAGTTTGACAATAATAAATAAAGGTAGCTCTAGTTTCAACAGCGAACTGGCTACATAGACCTCAGTTATAGCTATCAGTAAAATGCAACCGAAAAAAAAATTATTTGTTTTAATCTTGGTCTTAAAATGTTGCTTTTGAGTTATAAGCCTAGTATCCTGCTTGCGCTTAATTTTAGCGAGCGCTTTTCTCTCCACAGCACAGATAAATGCTCGCTAAATTCGTTGTACAGGATATAGATAGGACACACACCCAAATTTGTTTGCCACATGTATTTTGATTTTTGTTATTTTTTCACTTTTTTCCACTCACTTACATCGATTATCAAGTATTCCATGAAATATTCAATTAAAAAATTGTTTTGTTTCGAAAATGTCAAAATTTATCGCCGATTTAATGTGCCAGGCAATTCTTTCGCGAGCTAAATCAGTGGAGACATTTTCTTGGCCGAGTATAACAAAAGTGTACGTAGTACGTATAACACTCAATATTGTTATACCGGACTGACATTGGGTGTGTCCCATCTATATGAAAGTAAGAATTTAGCGTGCGGAACAGGATACTGCTTTGCTAAACTGCCTCGCTAAATTTTATCTCTGTAGACATTTTTGTATGGAAGATAAAATTTAGCGCGAGCAGGATACTGGGCTTATAGTAAATTCGTTAAAAAAAAATCGCAAATCTCGAGCAATTGCCGGTCGCATTTGCATTGACAGAGTTTAGAGGCAAAATAATAGCGTACAGTGGCATTGGCCGGGTCAGAAAAGTTTGTAGGTAGTACTATATGTCGTCTAAGATGGTAAGGACATACAGATGAGTTACCCAAATACCGCGCCAATTGATGAGGCATATTGTTAAAGCCCAAGTACATCCTGAAATGCCGCCAGCGGGTAAGGAAATAAAAAAAGGTTGGACCAATCTAATGCAAACGTCAAGACGGATTCCAGACTTTCATCTAGACAGATAATAGACAGAGACCCATCCCCGTATCGTTTGGTTAGATAACAAAACATCATACTATAGGCTCTGTGAAGTAGTCCTGACTATGTTTCGGAGTCTGACAGGTCGTCCGATGGATAAGCTCAGTCTTTTCTGAGGATTAGATGTGGTGAATAGAATGACCAGCAGATATGAAGGTTAGCTCCGAATAACCAATTAGTAGTCCTCGACCAAGAGCGCCAGAGTACGAAGGCTTGGTTGAGGAAGTCATATGAAGCCCTATGCTATCTATATCATACGACAGAACATTTGAGCGCCTACCGTCTTTAATCAGAACTTTCCAGCTCTGACATGGCAATGTAGGAAATAATTATTCCAATTAATAACCCAATGCATAGATCTCTTTACTCTAGGCTAGGCACTACGACCGAGCCCTGGATAAAGTCGTAATTATGGTACATTGGAGAACCATTCGAATTGATAGACACGTCAGCTGACTGTTGCAGTATTCTGTCCCCATAGGCAGGAGTGAGATCCTTTTAAAATTGGTTTCAGGTCAATGATCCAAAAGTCCTCTTAAGCTCTTGGCAGGATCAAAAGTACGCTCAATGTTTCGTCACCATAAATGGACAAGCAAATCAAACAAAGTTAGAGAAAATGGAAAATGGCAGTTTTTTCATCACTTCGATAAGATTCAGACTGTCATTTTAATGAAACCTTTGCCTTACTTGAAATTCCCAAACTAAAAGGGCATCTATCTGGTTGTTAATCGCCCTGAAGAAGTCGCTATCAATTCACCTTTCTGGTATTTTCAATGAAACAAAGGCTGAGCGGTCTGTGAATAAAACCCACAGGCCTTTGTCTCTCGTAGCTGAGGTAGCGTGCCGCTATAATTTGATTACAAAAGGTATTTATAATGACGATAATTAAAAACGCAAATTTACGATGGTGTGAAGGTCATCTTTAACGCACTCAATATACCAGAAGCAAAGAAATTGATGCACTTATAAACATTTCATCTCATCCGTGTAAATATACATTCTGTTCGAAATTAATTAATGTATGCAGTATGCATATAAGTATCTCTGTATGAAAATATATAGATAAAACTGGTTTTATTTAACATTTTTTCCTAAGCATCGAACTTGCCTCAGTGCTAGTCCAATGACTTTGACGACAGTAACATTGCGTTGTTTATGTAAATGAACATTTTGTCGAAAGTAAACATCAACGGTTTATTGACAAAAACGAATTCATTTCCATCTGCGATTGGTTCAGGTAAATGCATCGCACATATACAGTAGAATCTGTGTAGGAAGGAATTGATGTTGAAAACCCATTTTTGTGTCATATGATATTGAATATATGTAGTTATTGGGAAACACAAAAAAAAAAATAGAAAAAAAAAAGAATACTATAGAAGAATCGAATTAACCTTTTGTGTTGAAACTGTATACACAAGACTAATGGGGAACGAAAAAGTAGGGCAAGTTCTTTCAATAATTGGGCAAATGTTGAAGCACCACATGAGGGAGTGGAGTGGATAGAAACAGACATAATTGAAGATAAGAACAAATTTTTCTCTACAAATTTGTATGAACGATGCAGCAGTTATATTTGAAAATGGATAACAATTTAATTAAAAATTCGTGTAGCGCTGTATTGCACAGACTATTTTAAGTCATTGGAAATTGCTTTACGAACAATTTTATGAAGACAGATTTATTTGTTGGGAATTCGGAATACCTTATAACCAAAGTAGGAGCTAACTTCTTTGTAAAGAGGGTTTGGTTTTTAAACTGACAACACTGTTTCTGCAGATTGTCAGTTTGACAGTTGAAAGTTCATTTGTGATTAGTATACGTTCTGACATTTTACGATGAATAGACTAACGCCACAACAAAGAGTGCAAATAGTGCAAACTTATTTTCAAAACCATGGTTCGGTTCGCCAAACTTATCGTGCGCTACGTCCATTTTACGGTTGACATACTCGTCCATATAAGCAAGTTCTTCGAAACAGTGGATAATACGCATCCCCAAAGTCGACAATCAGTGCGAACTGAAGTTATTGCCGTTGTGAAGCGCATAGTTTTCAGGAGAATCCGAATGAGTCGACTCGAAATCTTGCATAGCAATTGGAGCTATGCCCATCCCCTTTGTGTAAGATTTTGCGTAAAGATCTTGGCTTAAAAGCTTATAAGATCCAGAGTTAAAACCGCGTGACCATTTTACGTATCGTAGGTTCAGTGAATGGGATAAAAACATTATTCATTTTGCTGTACGCATAATTTCGCGAACTGGCCTCTAAGATCCTGTAATCTTCCACCTTTAGATTACTCTCTTTGGGCGTATTTAAAGTTACTAGTCTATGCTGATAAACCAGAGACGAGCATTTGCCGTGTTATTGCTGTAATACGGCCCCAGTTGCTCGATAAAGTTGTCGAAAATTGGTTATTCAATTGATTGCAAGGCTATACTATCTCAAAAGACCGCCAAAACCTTTGCCGACCGCGTCTCCCTAAACCTCCCAGCAAGCCCATCCTCAACTTCACCAGCATCAAGTACAGAGGACCAGTGGCAACATTGCCAGAGTGCCATCAGGAGTGCCGCTGGGTTTCACTAGGCGACCACAACGAAACACTTGCCGCCAGGCGCATGCAGCCAATAACGAGGCCTATCAATTAATGCTGAAGATAAGAACCAGAGCGGCTGAGAGAGCTGCCCGCGAGACCTACGGGCTACAGTAAGGGAGGAACAACGACTTCTCAGAAGGAAAAAGAAAGAGCACGAGAAGCGAGCGGTCGAATCAATTGAGGGACGCTACTGCAGAGGCAATGTTGGAAAGTACTATGCCAAAGAGTAAAATGATCCACCCGTGGATACAAGGCCCGAACAGAAGCCTGCAGAGATGAGCATGGGAATATAGTAGATTCACAGTCAGTGCTGTGAAAGCTGGGTGGGTACAGCTTTAGGCACAGGATTAAGCCCTGGGGGCAACAATATCAATACTCTGTCATCGACTATAAAAAGATACGCAATATATGGTAGCACCTAATTTGATTTATCTGAAATCGGTTCACAAAGTAAGCTTGACAGGTTATAGGTTAGTATAACAAAACGTCTTTTGTAATTTTGGATAAGTATCCCAAAACTATGCCGTTGAAATCCTTTGATTCCAGCCAAGACAGTTGTTGTTCTTCGTTTGTTCTTTTATTTACAGAATTTACAATTAGGAACATTTTTCATAGGTACTTTTCCAGACAATGGTAGAGACGGTTTTGAAGTCAGGTAAATAAAAAATAAATAGTTGGCGCAACAGGTCCGTATAGTCACCCTATAACCCTAGCTTCTCACAACCATTTGTTTGTGTGAGTTTTATTTTTGGGACAAATCGAAGGGACCTTCAATTTTATGCCGAGTCCGAGCGGCTGAATTGAGAAGCTTTTTCAGGACAGTCATACTTTCGGATGTTTGTCCGGTCAGACGTTCCCGATAGGTGGCGCAGTGGAAAAAATCTTAAGATTTAGGTAATTTGTGTTTTTCCGGGGATCGAACCTGGGGCCCCACGCACAGTAGTCGCACTGACCAATGAGCCACTGTGGTGACCAGTCCGGTAAATACTTTCATATTTTATTCGTTATCCAGAATGCAAGTAGCCAACTTCAACTCTCTAGAAGAAATTATAATGAAATCTTACCCCAACCGCACTACTGGCAGGATAAGTCCTCCTAAATACGCTGAACCCTGGTTTGATACTGAATGTGAAAGAGCAAGACAAAAATCTTTTACCTGGCTAAAGTTTTTTCGCAAAAACGTGGGGGCTTTTCAAGCAACTATACGTTGACGCAAAAAAAGATTATAAGATGTTGTGCAAGAGAAAGAAAAAATGCTACTATGAGGCGGAGGCTAACCGACTAGCACTTTGTAACAACGCAGCGCAATTCTGGAAACTAGCTCGAAAGCTCAACGGTAGGAAGTATTCCATCAGCAGCGACTTGTCCGCCAGTATACTACTGACACATTTTAAGAAACTGCTATGCCCAGAAGTAAGCAAAATCGTTCTTCATTACGCGGCTCCAGGACTACAAAATGATTTATTGGATGCACCGATAACTTCTGAAGAAATAGTTTCAGCACTGTGTAGGCTAAAGGATGGTAAGGCTGCAGGATCGGATCGAATTCCAATCGAATTTTACAAGTATGGATCTGATGAACTTGTGGAAACACTGAAAATTCTTTTTAATAATATATTGGAGTATTGCGTAATTCCGCAACAGTTTAAGGAAGCATTAATCTTTCCGATTCACAAGAAAGGAAGCAAATCGGATCCAGGCAATTATCGAGGAATTTCCTTCTTAAACGCCTCCTACAAAGTCTTTACTGCGGTACTTCAAAAAAGGATGACTAAATGGATTGAGTTAAATAAGCTATTTAAGGAATATCAAGCAGGATTCAGACCCGGATATTCAACGGTTGACCATATTTTTGTCCTAAGAAGCATTGCTGAGTCCTTTCTCGTTAAAGGTAAAAAGCTCTACGCGTTTTTTGTCGATTTCAAGGCGGCATTTGATACGGTTGACCGAAACGCTCTTTTGCTAAAACTTTTCAATATGGGACTCTCAATCAAATTGGGAAGAGTTCTCCAAAGCTTATATGAGGAAACTTGGGCAGCGGTGTGGAGTGGGGACACTCTATCAGAGTGGTTCCAGACAAAATCAGGAGTCAGGCAGGGTTGTACTTTAAGCCCGGTCCTTTTTGCGCTATTCATCGAGGACATTGTTGACTGTTTACCAGGAGGTATTGAATACGCAGGCACCCTAATTAAGGCTCTTCTGTTTGCTGACGATATTGTGCTCCTAGCATATTCCCCTGCAACTCTGCAGCTGATGATCAACCGATTAGCCGAATATTGCAGTTTATGGAGTCTCGTAGTCAACTTAGAGAAATCCAAGGTGATGATTTTTAAAAATGGCGGAGGAAGATACTGTCTTAACGAACGCTGGACATTCAATGGGCAACAAATCGAAATTGTGAACGAGTATAAGTATCTGGGGATGTATTTGACAAAGAATTTAGGTATGGAGAAACACCTTAAGGAAAAACTTACCAAAGCAAAAACAGCTATAAATACGACATGGAAAAAATGCTTTGCAAATAAAGATATTGCTCATAGTAGTAAATACAAAGTATTTGAAGCAGTCGCCGAGTCCATTCTATTTTATGCAGCTCAAGTATGGGGAAGTAAAAGATACGATACGGTTGAGAAACTGCAAAGATTCTATATTAAGCGCATTTTCCACCTTCCCCCCAGTACTCCGAACTACTTGCTAACGATTGAAACGGGGCTGTCTCCTCTATTTATAAAAACCTTCAAATTACAAATCGGTTACGTACTCAAGGTTCTTAAGATGGAAAACTACCGTCTACCCAAAAAAGTGGCGCTTAGGGCAATTAGTAACAGGTCTAGTTGGTACGGAGACTGGCTAGAGTTGGCACAATGTTGTGGAATGGAGTTGAATCTCAACCCGGAAACACCCCACAGCTGGAAACCAATTCTTGAGGACCTTGTGCAAAAGCTGGACCTGCAATTTAGAGATATGTGCTATAGTGAGGCGTCGGAATCAACTCATAGACGAGTGTATAGTCGATTATGTTATGATCTTAGATATAATTACTTTCGGGACGAACACAGTATAGAGGTGATTTCAATGATGGTGAAGCTTCGAGGAGAATTGATGCAATTAAATTATATACCACATAGGAGTGACCTGCCAGTTCTTTGTGGTATATGCAATACAGCTGAAAGGGAGGATGTATTTAATTTTATGGGTACATGCCCAATTCTGCGGGAAACAAGGAGACAATTCTTCGGAGTGGACTTTTTATCAGAAGAACAAGTAATCGAATATATCAATGAGTTGAATGTTCCCAAACTATACGGATACTGTAAAACGGCACTAAATTACAGAAATAGGATAATCACCGAGAGCTTTTAAGCTCAAATATAATAATAATAGATATGAAGAAAATAATAGACATAAAATAGAGAATTGAAAATACGTATCTTATAAAATAATGTCAATCGGCAGACGGCAATGCCATGCTTTTATTGATTTTGTATTTAACTATAAATGAAAACAAATTCCAAGGAATTAATAAAAAATCAAAAAATCTATCTATTTTATTCGGTCAACCGAGCAATGTACGAGAACTTATTTAAAGCATATCTACATATTTGTTTCTTTGTTCAAGGGGTTGGTATTGCCATTGCAGGGCGAGCAGTATTTTTTTTTATATAATCATATGACTGTCAACTGCGATTGTTCCTCTGGGTTAACTGGATTAAGACCACCGTAGCCGTTTTGTACTTTTAATAAAAATTATTCGCTAAAATGAAATTTTGTGAATTCTAGCAACTTTTTATACTATCACACCGATGGTACTACAAGTTCTATCTATAAAAGCAGCAGATTAACCACTACGTACGTATGGTTTCAATGCACAGCCAATGACTGAGAGTCTTTTTCATGTAACCTTACTATAATCAATCGACTTTATCAGTGTCTCCCTTAGTCACTTTGGATGTCTAAGTCGGCTCTCACATTGAGGCAACATTCAATAAGCAACTGGCAATAGGAAACACGCATATTATCGCTCACAATTATTTTACTTTGAATTAAATTAGAGGTCTCACATCAAAGAAACTAATATCGTTCGAACGAAAAATGTTGCTGATTGCTTATTGGCAGTTGCCTATTGCTTGTTGCCTCAATCTGAGAGCCGACTAAAATGTCTATTCTTAAAACGTAGCAACATGTAATAACCTCGCATTAACCATGAAATCCTGTTTTCAAGGTGATCACGGGCCGAAGTCAGAACTGACCCTTGGTTAGGTATTTAGTTAACGTAAGAGTCTATTGCTGGATTTTCGTGGCAATTGCTGTTGTCATTTGGGTAAACACTTATTTTTGTGAACTATTAATTGATTTTTTACTCCGATTTTTTACTTACCTAAATATAACGAGAAACGTTCTTTTCTAGTTTAATGTTATTGCAAGTGTTTTAAACCTTCATATTAGTACATTTTCTAAGTGACAGATCTCAAAGTTACATTTTCGTGTTCGACGTGAAACAAAATTTCTTGGGGTTTCTTCGATTTTTGCCAGCAACGAAAATACACTGACACTTCTGACTGCGCACTAGGGCTGACGACGCACGTCGAAAGGACTGAAATGACTTTTTTTTCCAAGTGGCAACACACGAGATGGCAGGAAGGCAAATAAATTTACAGCGATAAATTAAATACACCAAAAATATTGGCACGAATTGAAACATTATTATTGAACTGTCAGAACAAAATATAGTCTCGATACAAAAATGAGCCAATGAAAAAATTCGTTCGAAGATAACAACAAAATGCATACATTAGTAATTGCAATTAGAAACCGATGGCTAAAATTGGGAAACTGCTGTGATCAGGAAAAAGGGATATGACAGGATGAGGATAGTCGCTCGTTTGCAGTTCGCAATTCGCTCTAATATTCACCCCTATCGTGGAATCCGCCGGGGGAAATTATTCACGGAAAAGAATATTTTGGTATTGTCGCATCCGCGAAGTGAGCAGTTCCCCGAGTGGGTAGCTACTGTGAATAAGTTTCACTGTATCCTTAAAAACGTTCAAATCGAATTTTTCCCGAACGGGGAACTGTTCACTTTGCGGATTCGACGATACCAAAATATTCTTTTCCGTGAATAATTCCCACCGGCGAATTCCACGATAGGGGTGATTAATCCTTCATTGTTCGAAAAATTGTTTTGCAGATTTTCTAACTTTTTCTACTTTTGCCCGCATAGGTCGACTTAAAAAACATAAGATAGTAAGTAGTTCGAGTTTTTGAAATGAAAGTAGCCAATTGCGTTTCTCAATTTTTTTCAAAGCAACGTTCAAATGAATTAAATCTTCAATCAATTCAATAATAATTGTATCGGGGGTAATATCTCCATCACGTTCAACAAGGCGATAGCTATACACGATGTTCAGATTTGAATGTATATACTCAATCGTGTTACGACATCGAGAATATTTGGTGGCTTCATTAAAAGTTGTCGCAGGCGCCAGCCGACACAATCTGAATATCATTAGAATGTTCGCTGTAATTACATCACAACGGTTTTGTCTATTATTTCTCCAACACTTTATTCGTGCTTTTTATACAATCAATAAATTAATAAACAAACATTTGTATTTTAGTGTGATGGTACCACGACTTTAGCACGTGTCTTGCTTTTATATATGGAAACTTCAATAAATTATTTTTTAATTGTTAAAGTGATATTATTATTTTTACATTTGTGTGCATTTATACCTATTTCCGGTGGTTTGAGTTTGCTCGTGTATTGGAAACTGTATGCATTTGCCTGATATGCTGATGTATACAATTGTTTGTCTGGTCGGAAGTTGGGATCGTTGACATACAGTAATTGCGATGGGTTCGTTATAGTGACCATAGTGACGACACGCCTTACTTTTTAAAGGTGGGTTTATTAATGATTTTGGATAATTCCCAAACCGTTTCGTTGGTTGTATTATAATAAAATGCAAGATGTTGATACAAATAATTACGGAGGTTTTTCACCACTTTTAAAAATGACCCCTTTGCCGCCCCTTGAAGGGGTAAACTGATAAAAGTATGTATGCCATTTTTATAGGGCTGTAACTACCTACCCACTTATCAGGAAAAAGGGATATATTTTCAAATTTGCATTATGATAGAGAATAGAAAATAATTGAACACGTATTTCAGAAAATTCTGATTTTAGGCCAATATCCCATTTCAGGGGGTATAAACATTTGTATGGGAAAAAATATTTTTTGGTCAGATTTTTTAAAAATTACTTAGTTTTTCGTCATTTTTGAAAATGGCATAGCTTTAGAGCTAGCTTTCTACATTCGTATTGCGAATTATATTTTTGGCACAATGGTAATAAGACCTGGGAGGGTTGCCAGAAATCTTTTGAGGAAAGTAGTTATCTAGCACGAAAATCCCAGACTTTCCCGGACAAAATGGGAGCCAAAAAAGAGTACAAAACTAAGACCAATATGTGCGTACTATTTGTTACGATTTTTTCATTGCGGTAGGTCTAGGTAGGTGCATCATGTTTTAAGGCCGTGTGTCAATTGCACTGAATATTATTCTCGGCTGATTTTCTGACACATATAAAGGAAAGAAGTTCACTAAACTCAAATCTTAAAATAGAGATATTTCCTTAGTCAGATACTTAATATTTTTCCAACTTAAAATTGGTGGGAAATGGGGAAGAGATAAAGAAAATCAATTTCTGGGATTTTGAAAATTTTGCTTAGGACCCGAGTTATTGGCGACAAAATACATTTCGTATTTTACAAACAAAAAGATTGTGTTATAAATTGGGTACGTGAATTTTGGCATCCACGGATTTTCAGAATATTTGAAAAAAAATTGTGTTTTTCTTTGAAAGAAACCCTGCCGCATTAAACGACCCAAACAAAATTTTATATTTTTGGTGGATTTTTGACGTCTTCGATATATTAGGTCTGTTCCTTTACTTTTGCAGTAAAAATGGAAACGACCGACTGTCAAAATGGCAGTGGTGGGCATAAAAACTCTCTCAAAGATAAAAATTTACGAAAACGTTAGAGAAGCTTTTGTAGTAGGTAACTATGAAAAATGACAGATGCATTTTTTATTCTCATAAATAGCATATGAGTATGAATCCAAGTATGTTGACCAGTTTTTTACTGACTGAACTAAACATTCGTGAAGAAAAAAATCGACATTATTTTAGCGCCTTTTGATACCATTTTTATACCAACTTAATTCTCATATTGCAAGAAATCAAAACATAAATACAAATAGTCGTTACACGGGCTTGACAACAAATTTCAAATCACCTGCCAATTTTCAGACGACTGACAGATTTTCTAATTCTTACTCAAAGAAATTTGTTTAGTAAAAACTAGTAAGATTCTCAGTGGAGGGGTTATCTTACTGTCTCTAAGCCGCTTTCTTTAACGAATTTTTAAGTTAAGGAAGGACATGGAGTAAAAATGCGTAAAAGATTTTTTTAAGATTTAAACTAAGGAAACCTTGTCACTTAAAAAATCGCAGGGAATTGAAAATGTCTTAAAGAAGAAATTCAAGGAGCTTGCAAAAGGTCATAATTTATCTACTTAGAAAGCGATTGGAAAACAGAACTGACTGGAAGAATACATGCCCGCTGATTGGACTATATTCTCGACACTCTGATCCGTCAACAAAAAATGTGGTAATCTCAAACCAGTGCGCCAAAAAACAAATTTGCATACTGTGACACAAATTGGGGAAAAGACCAATGAGTTTCAACTCGAGACCCAGATAGGTGCTATATTTTTATTTGTGTAGCCCTCAAAGCTACATAATGATGTGATTCCTCGTCCAGCTCTATGTAGCGTTGTCCGAATTTGGGATACGTGACTGGAAAACACCCAGCGCAACTTCTAGCATGCAAAAAAATTTCAGCTAGAAAAGCGCTATCATGTATCTTCTTCAGCGGCTTCAGCTCAGTTTAGTTACAGCGGTATGTGGACGATAGTAGTTGTCAAGTTTGCCCGCTGACAACGTGCAGAGGCTTATACGACGATTGAACAGAATACTGAATGCTATCACCAAACAAAGATCTATCCACCGTCTACGAAAGGAAGTAAGCTATTATTAACAAGTCATAGTAAATAAATAAATAAATAGGTGGCGCAACAGGCGGGTGACACCCAAGGCCTGGCTTCGCGCAAACATTCGTTTTGTGTGAGTTTCTATTTTTGGGACAAATGGAAGGGACCTACAATTTTATGCCGAGTCCGAACGGCTGAATTGAGAAGCTTTTTCATGACAGTCATACTCTCGGATGTTTGTCAGACGTTCGCGAGATGTGGCGCAGTAGAAAAAACTTTAAGATGTAATTTGTGTTTTTCCGGGGATCGAACCTGGGATCCCTCGCACAGTAGTCCTGCACACTAACCACTGCGCTACTGCGCCCACAAGTCATAGTAGGTATCCAAAAATACACTATGAACAGAAAATCAGAAAACGGTAATGAAACCCCAAAGACAAAACGCAGCTAGAGCAGGAACTGTTCCGCCACAATAGTGCGTAATTAATATTTTTTTTAATAAAATTGTTTTTGTTTCTAGAATTTCTCAAAACCACCTAAGTAGGTATATTAAATTTTTAAATTTTCAATTAAGCTAATTCCCATACATATGTACATAATTCACACCAATAACCGCATCCCTTCCTGGAAATAAACCAAATTCTTAAAATCTACACACATAAACCTACAATCATCATTGCCACAGCAGCTACCTACCTAACGAAAAGTTTTGCACTTCTCCATTTAGCTGAAAAAAAAGGAAGTCTACCTACTAGAACTACAAGAAAATATACCGAACAGAGGAAGGCAACAACAACAATAACACAAAAACAAATAAAAAGAACATGCAGAAAACCAAAATTGTGGCTTCTGTGTTCTGTATCTCAGTCGCAGGTAAAAAGATTGCGGATAACAAAAGGCATAGGAGCAGCAGGAGAGGTCTCTTCAAATTGTAGAAGTTAAAGTGTGTTTACATTTTCCTTTCCTCAGGCTTGCACGACGACGACGACGACGGCGACAACTCAATGGGAGTGAACTCAGTGAAACATCGCGGAACCTGACTATACATTTTTTCCGTTTCAAAGTAAAAAGATGCATACCGTAGATTTGCCAGCAGAACTGTTGCGGATGCTTGTTACTTAACATACCTACCAAAGTAACAAGTAACAGAAACAGAAGGTTGAGTACGAGTACTTACTCCTTGGGGTTCGCTCTTCGGTTGGTTCTCCTTTTCCCTTTGACCTCGATTTTTCACAATAAACCCAGTGAAAACCTCTTGTGGCTATATACATTTTTGCGTTACCATATCTGATATCTTGGTTATTCAGTTTCAGTGTCTTTCTTGCAAGCCAACAGCATACGAGCACAATTTCGGGTAAATATAACGCTGATGATGGTTCGTTTGTTACATATTCTTATACCTCCTCGGCCGTATCTATGTATCTACGGATGTGGAGGCTCTTCTTATACTCGGTATACATGTGAATCGGAGTTGGTTGTTATTGTTTTGTTTTCTCCCTTTTTCCCGTAATGTGAATTTTATTAAGGATTTTTGCTTTCACCAAATTGCCGATAGTTTTCCTGTGTGTAACAGCGCCACATGTTTTGCATTTAGTTGGTTTTAGGTTAAAATGAAAAATTTAGCAGTTTTATAGTGTGTACCTAGTTGGGGCGATGCTTTTTTTAAAAGTTAAATCGTGTTTTCGAAAGCAAACCTAAAGCTGACATGCCATTTGGCTTTAAGGCTCATCCTTCTCAATTGTTTTGTTTCGCATTTTAATACAGTGTTGGTATAGTTGTTACACGTTTCATGATATGAACGGGACTTGTTGGCACGTACTGCCTTCTTTGCTACATCAGACTGCTGCAAGCAGGTGTGCGCTAAGGCCATGGCCTGCAAAATATATCCAACCACACGAGTTTATATTCACAATAAGGATGACGATGACCCCATCCAGGCAGCAGCGCTCTGCGGTTCAGGTGTACTTAAAAGACAAGAGACAGTTAGTTGTCTCTTATGTCGTTTCACGCACATGGCGCAGCGCAGAGTTTTAGCTTTCAGTAAGCAATACACAGCAGCATGGTGTCTTGGAATGAATGTTGAATGCGTAATACTTAATACGTATTGCGACTGCAACTAAGGGCTTGACTTATCCTTACAGGAATACTAATTTGAAGTGAAGTGGTGGGATAGTTGGGTTACAACTTTGACAGTATTTCTGACAATCAAAAGAAGAATTTGCAAAGCAATAACATGGGTTTTAGCGGTTGTCATGTCTTCCACTCTGTTGTATTCAACAATTGCTGGCATACACTTTATCGATTGATTTGGGCTTGGTCGATTGACGCTAAAGGGAATTTCTAGAGGTTCACTTCCTGACAGATTGACAACTGTGCGAGTGATCTTAGGTTCGATCCCCGGAGAAACGCAAATTACATCTAAAGGTTTTTTTCCTATTTCGACTTTCCTCAAAAAGCATCTCAATTTAGCCGGACTCGGCATAAAATTGTAGGTCCCTTCCATTCGTCCTAAAAATAGAATCTCACACAAACGAATGGTTGCGAGAAGCTAGGCCTAGGGTGTCCACCCGCCTGTTGCGCTACCTATTTATTTATTCATTTATAAGCTTACAGGCTGGGCCATCTTGTGCTTTCTTTTAAATCATAGGTTATTTTGACACTGATAGCTGTTTCTCGCTCGAAATCTTGACAGAAAGTCAGTATCATACCTCCGCAGAACGAAATGAATCGCTTTACGCTTGAACAACGTTGGAAAATATTGAAAACTTATTTCCAAAGTGAGTGCTGCGTAGCCCAAATAGTGCCGAAATGAAGCACCCACCGCGCCTGCTGTAAGCAAGTTTGTGAAACTGGTATTGTCGCATCTGGGGCTCGGAAAACCCACACGTTATTGTCGAAAAGCCAATGCATATCCACAGAGGAACGTTTGGTGCGGATTGTGGAGTGGTGGCATCATTGGACTATTTTTTTTCGAAAATGAGGCTGGGAACAATGATTTGGTTAACGGTGGGCGTTACAGAGCCATGTTAACCTACTTTTTTTTACTGAAATTGAAGACATGCAGGATGGCGCGCCATGCCACACAGCCCCTACCACAATCGATCTTTTGCACACCAAATTCCCAAATCGTGTTATCAACCGTCTTGGCGGTGTCAGTTGACGGCCTCAGAGCTGTGAAAAGACCCCTTTAGATTTTTGTTTGTGGGGAACCTTGAAGGACTTATGTTATGCCAACAATCCGCAAACGATTCAAGCACTTAAGGCCAATACCATCTAAGAAATCCACGAGCTACAGTCCGAAACCATCAACAAATTCTTGGAAAATTGGAGTGACAGAATGCGCCACTGCGAAGCCAGCTGAGGCAGTCACTTGAACGACTTTGTGTTCCATAATTAATGGGAATGTTTGCTTTTACTAATAAAGCTATAATACATGGATAAAATTTAATTTTGTTCATTATTGCATTTTTAAAAAGAAACTTGTAATTGGTGCACCCTTTATAATGTAGATATATATTGAGAGTAGGCGGTCAGGATTCCACTGTTCAAATAATCATTTCTTGAAGGAATTTGATGACGAAAAAGTGGTAGGTATCTATAGTTAATTAAAGCTATTAGTCAAACCAAATCGCATCAAATGCAAACTCGGCAATGATTCCAATAGAAACTGTCAGTGATCGCTCCCAAAATCAAGCGAGAAACTCATAGCTTTTCTCAAATCAGTATCTGTTTTCTACAAAAACGGAGATGATCGCATACCTTTCGAGCATTATAAAAACTGAGAAATTCATATTAGCACTGTCAGCTGAATTCAAACGAATCATCGACAGCTTCTTGCACCTTGTTGAAGGGAGAGTCGAGCGTCCAATTGAGGCTTGAATCTTTCGTTTGCATCCGATGAGGAGTCTGCATCATTAAGCATAAAATTCAAACATGATCCTCGAAGAAGAAGGCCGCACGTTGTTCCATAAATTTAGACTACATTATTGCAGAATGAACCACGATCTTAGAGAGAAAACATACTTTTTAAAATATTTTTCGACGACAAGACGGACAAACATCCGAGCATTTTAATTGCCCTGAGAAAGCTTCTCAATTCAGATTCGGCAAAAAAAGTAAACATGCAATTAAAGCAAAAATATTTTTAACAAATTGGTCGAATTAAACATTATTTTCGACTCAGACCTATATCCCGAAACACGTGACCCCAATAAGGAAGTAGCTATGAGCTAAAACGTGATGAACAGCACGTGTATGCATCAATTGACAAGGGTGGTTTACATGAACTCATATCCTCAATGGTAGATATATTTTTGTTCATAAAAGATACACCTGAGTATATTCCATATACTGAAGAGAATTCCATTTGTATCATTTCACAATTTTATCCCCGTTTATCCCCATACCTTTTGAAAGTTGCGTAACTTTGCCTTCTTTGCATCACTGGATTGTAGAAAGTAAAATTGACAAACCCAAACTTTGTTCAGTGACCTGTAAAGAATAGTCAAGAACAGATAATCACAGGTTTATGGGCTCAGGAAAAAAAAGAGAACATCCTTCAAAATGTTATTTTTCTATTGAGTACGATTCTATCTAAAATCTACATCTTCGCCTTAGGTAACGTTGTCAAACTCAGCTAATTTCCTTAAGAAGCTATTCGTTTTCAAATTCATTTGGAATTATTCATCCCAGAGTAACGGACTATAGCACACCTACAATTTCCAACAGATTTACGATAGAAACTTTTCAAAAACACGTATCTGCATCAACATCAATTTTAATTAAAATCAAATGTTTTAGTGGAGGAACTGAAAGAAAACGCTTGAAATGTTTTTGGACATTTTTGACAGCTGCAAAATACATACACATTGGGGCAATGTTACGGCTAATTCCCAACAACTGTACGGATACCTACCAAAGTAATTTAATCTGACAGTTTTTACCGATTTAAACTTTTCCGTTTCGGTTCTATTTTCAATTCACTGAACAGAGATATCATTTTAACTATGACGAACGAGGTGAGTAGGACTTGTCAGCAAGATTTTGTCCGTTTGTTTTTAAATATTTTATGAAAAATTTTCTAAGCAAAGGTGGTTTTTTTTTTGTCCATTTGCATATACGAAATCGTATTAATGTCCACTGGGAGTTTTTCTAAATTAAATGCCTTGGCAGAGGGCGTTACGTGTTTGATTGATTGGGGGAAAAAGTTGACAAGGAAAATATTTGAATTTGTTACGATTTTGGAGTTCGTATACGGACGTAATTCCCACCTATGATTAATCTTCGTCAAAATACAACACTGCTGGAGAGTAGACTTCTGCATTCGAGTGGAAATATTAAATTATTAAAAATTAGGATTTTTTGGGTATGCCCACATGACTCCACATCCGGGAACGGACAAAGGTTAATTGACTTTGTAACGGGAGCACTGGAACAAGCACGCGTTCGACATAAACTACAAATCTTTCAAAGCACGATAAGCCGGGCCGAATCGCCGCATCCGCGAACGAGCTATACGTTCACGGAATCAACCGATTTTACACTCGAAACAAAAACAAATTCCGACACGTAGTGCCACTAGATTCAAGTCCCAGAACATCAATGACAGCGTTTTAAAAAAGACGTTAGGAGTGCGGTCTCAGATCTCTGTCTGCTCGAACTTATGCTTTAAATAATCATTTCTTATATTAAATGATATCAACCACAAAGTCTGTCTATCTACCTAAAATTGCGTGAAAGTTGTAGAATTTGTTTGTACATATTTCTATAATCTTATCAGGGTTACCACATCATCTAGTGTCCAACTGCTACTAATAGGTACGTGGACCTGGACTTAGTTCATTTGATATGATTTAATTTACTTTAGCTGCAACGTCAAACTGCTTAATAGGTACTATAGCACAAATAAATTATTTCTCTAATTTTGTATTCATCGTAAACGTCACCCCAGAATGGCACACAATTTTCAGTTACAAGAAACGTGGAAACAGTGATCGTTTGGAGAATACATATTTCCCTTGACAATCTCGACGTCAATTCGAGATGGGCTGTGCTCTTGATTAGTTTAAATGATTCTACATTTTGACAAAAACGATTACATTAACATTTAAATTATTGAAATATTTTAAAATATTCTGTGTGACAGAAAAATAAAATACCACCACCTGTCTTCTTCAGATGAGACTCAAATTTATGCAAATTGTTCAAATGTGTAGTAAGTTAAATGAAGCCTATGGACGGAGGTTTTTGTTTTTGGAGAAAGTTAAATAAATTTTTAAAGGGAATTTAAGTTAGGAAAGCTAGTTAAGTAAGAAGAAATTAAAATTATCAGTACCTAATTTAGTAGTAGGTACATTTTATTGACTTTTTAATTGAATACCGTACCCATATGAAGGGGGTGGTAAGTTTTTCTAAGGACACAACGAATGACAAAACAGGCACCCAATCTTTTCAAAAGATGGAATAAATGGAGGTTATACGGGTTTAATTTTTATCCACCTATCCAAATTATTTACAGAAAAAAATCGTAAGGACGCAAAACGAATTCATGAATTGGATCTGTAAAACTATTTTGGATTTTTCAACTGAATGACACAGCTCACAAAATATATTTAGCAATCTATCGAAATTTTATGTGTATGTATAGAAAGAGCGTCTTTCGTGGGTCCTCTCCGCACTAACGTTGGCCTAGGCAGACGTCCCAATTTAACCCAGTTACTGATGTCTCTATAGTTTCCCCGCGTCATAGTTTTATTTGCTTTCTTGTATGAAGTGGCTATTCGCACGTTCATTTTGACAGATTTTGTACTGAACTGACGTTTGCCGATTTTTGGGACACGACTACGTAATCAACGTAACGTAATCCTATTTTCATTAAAAACTCTTTATAAATATAAAAGTTGGATCCTAAACGTACGGCATAATGTCCGAAAATGATTATACTGGAGTTTAGAGTCCTTGTCGCGAGCGTAGCGAGCCACATATCGCAACTTGACGCAATACAAACTTTGACATTTCGTTATGTAGTCGTGTCCCGAACAACGTGCGAATAGCAACAGCCAGAGTTCTAGGATATTGCGATCAAACATTAGTGCAGTGCAACGATTTTCCCGCAGATATTTAACCAGCAACATGTCAATCATCGAAAACTGTCAGTGTTATCAGTGCACGCACAAAATACTAGTGTGCAAAAGTTGACGTATCTATCAAATTTCCAACTTAGTTACACAATTTGATCAAATTGCACATTCTTCTTGATTTACTTTTTGTTCTACATTTTGAATTATTAAAAAAAATCCCATAAGACAGTTTTTCTAGGATTCATTGGTGAATAAAACTCGCAGCCCAAACGCAGAGAGCTGGAAAGATAAATGTTGAAACAAATTTCCTTTCATTACGTAAGTGAGAACTAATAAGCGATCTGGGGAAATTTTAGCTCCAAATGATCAAATTTTGTATGGGAAATTCCCTATTTTTTATCCAATCAACTCAGAACTTGGTATGTGGACCGACCTACCTACTTTATAAAAGTAATTTTGGAAATCTTGGTTGGGACCTGAGTTATTGGCCACTTAGGCCGTGTGTCAATTGCGCTAAATAATTGCCTGACAGCCAGATGCCTAGCACATCTGGGTTATTATGTTATTATATGGATGAATGACCGCTAGAGCTCTATCGGCAGCGGAACAAAAATGACTTGGTTTTATTATACCCTCCACAGGAAGGTATATTCACTTTGCCATTACGTTTGTAACGCCGAGAAGGATTCACCGGAGACCCTATAAAGTATATATATTCTGAATCAGGATCAGATTCTGAATCGATTTAGCCATGTCCGTTTGTCTGTCTGTCTGTCTGTCTGTCTGTCTGTCTGTCTGTTGAAAGCACGATAGCGTCCAAACGAATTGACCTAGGCGATTGAAATTTGGTGAGAGGACTTCTTTTTACCGTCGTCAGGTTGGTATTGAAAATGGGCTATGTCGGTCAAACAGTTCTGGTACCTCCCATACAAAACCATTAGTAGACCCATGTGTCTCTCCGCCTGTTGAAATCACAATAGCGTCCAAACGAATCGACCTAGGCGACTGAAATTGTGTGACAAGTCTTATTTTTACGGTTGTCAGGTTGGTATTAAAAATGATGCATGTCGGTCAAGTAGTTCTGTTACCTCCCATACAAAGCCAATATTCGACTCGACATGTATATCTCTGTCTGTTGAAAACACCTTAGCGTCCAAACGAATCGACTTAGGTGAATGCAATTTTATGAAAGAACTTTTTTTAACCGTCGTCAGGTTGGTAGTGAAAATTGTCTATGTCGGTAAAGTAGTTCTGCTACCTCCCATACAAAACTAATATTAGACACATAAACTCGCGTGGAAAACATTTTGCAGGACTTTTATTCAGTGGAGGGTATCAAAGCATCGGCCAGGCCGATGATAACACTTTTACTTGTTTTTATTTTATTTTTAATTTATTTCAATTCGAAATTTAGCGATGAACTCAAAACCACAT
Organism: Cheilosia soror; assembly: GCA_949372485.1. Classification (NCBI taxonomy): domain Eukaryota; kingdom Metazoa; phylum Arthropoda; class Insecta; order Diptera; family Syrphidae; genus Cheilosia; species Cheilosia soror. The sequence goes on from OX443563.1 coordinate 40,004,450, forward strand.
GCATTTGTATTTATTTTTATAATATTAAGTTTATTCCATTTGCATAAAACTCATTTTTCCCCCTCTCATTTTCTCAATTCAGAGAGGAATTTTGCAGTAGATTCAAAAATTCCCAGAGCCTAGAGCTCTAGTGCAAATGATGAAACGTCAGTTTTCCATATGAAATTTGACATGCGGCAAGTCATCTAGTGGTCGATAGAATGCGACTATCGTCGAGCAATGTCGGCCGTTTACCGTCTTTGTACGAGTACGCTTGGATTTTGTTTACATTTTTCAATACCTACGCATTTTATTTAAAAAAAATGTCAGGCGCCATCTATCTCTTCTCTATATATAGAAAACAAAGTGGAAAAAAACTGTTTCCCTCTGTCACCCGTCATTTTCAACCGATTTTGTTGATTTTTTTTTAAAATGTCGGTAATTAGGGTGATTGGGTGATAGGCTAAACAAATTCAAAATCGGACAAATGGGCGTGGCACCGCCCATACAAAAAACATTCAAAATCGTATATCTCGAAAGCCACAGAATCGATTGCGCTTAAACTTACAGATAATCTTAGGTATTTGCCGTAGAGTGTTCCTGCGAAGATTGATAACAATCTGACAAAGGGGCGTGGCACCGCCCATACAAAAAAACATTCAAAATCGTATACCTATCTCGAAAACCACCAAATCGATTGAGCTCAAACTTACGGAAGATCGTAGTTATTGTCCCTGGAACAGTCTTGTGAAGATTGATCAAATTTGGTCAAAGGGGAGCGGCACTTCACACACAAAAAAAATATTCGAAATCTTATACCTCCTATACAAAAAACATCTTCTATGGGGTTAAACTCGATGACATTATATCTTGATAACCGCTGGCTGTACTGCTGTATTTCAGGTTTAGGCAGAAAGAAAATCCCACCAAGCCGATTTATTATCATTTCTCGCATTTTACGAAAGAACATTATTACCTAAGACCTAAGCAATACAATTCTTGATGTGCACGGGCAAAGCCGGGCGGGTACAGCTTTTCGATAGTCTTGGAATTGGAAGCCAAAGTTTTTAAAATTTGTAACATTGATATAAATAATGAAAGTCAATCAAATTGTCTAAGCAATACGATTTCTGAAAAAAAAAAATTTTGTGTAAGAATTACAGAGCATTACAATAAAAACAGTTTATCTATCTAACTATTTTGCACTACGGAGTGTGCACGGGCTACGCTAGTACTTTTCATATATTTAAACACTCAATGAAACTGACGCTCGGCAAGTGTTTTCAAAAGGAAATTGGCATAACCCTTTGCCATAGAAAGCTGAAATTTTGCACAGAGATTTCCTCTAAAATTTATATAGGTACAAGCAATAAGGAAGGAAATTTGGAGATTCAAGTCTCAAAGGGGTAAAATGGGGGGTCAAGGCTTGTATGGGAACATTTTTATTTATCATCCGATTGACTTCAAACTCGGATTGTGTACTCTATATAAAAAATTTGTACCTAGGTATTTTGCTTTTGGCACGAGTTATATATTGGCATTGATTTCAATGAGACCTATTTCATAACTCACGAAGCAGTTTGTCGTATCAATTTGAAACTTTGTACATTGATAAAGAAGTAAAATATATCTATGTATGTATACTCATAAATCTAAATCAATAGATACAAAAAAAAAAATAAAAATATGAACCATTTTTAGGCAATACACTTCGCTACGAATTTTTAGATCACTGATCTACTAACTGAACTGCTCTTAATGTGCTTATAGGAAGGTTTCTTTCGCCATATTTAAATACAAAAGAGAAAACTTTTGGACTTTTTTGGACCAAAACTCGTTTTGGATTTTATTGCAATTTCAAAAGCGCAATAAAGTTATTAGACATTGTTGCACTGAGCTATGTAAAAGAAATACAAGCAGGGGGTACATATTCTACTGTTTTTGTTTATGCATTGTGGACATAATATACACCCCGACTCCACAGGAGATAATTTCTGTCATAATGCTTATCATGAGATGAAATATCTTGTGGAGTCACTCTATTTAATCGTATGATTGGATGTCAGCGATCTCTCTCTGTGATTATGCCTCGACATGGATGTCTGACATGAATTTGACAGGAACTTGTTTTTTATTGCTTTTCGTCTGGAAATGTCAATAAAAAACATTTTAGAGTATTTTCATGCCGGTGATGGTCTGTGTCAACAAAGCAAACAGCCAAATAGTTAATTTTTTTTTTCAACAACACAAAACGACACCTACAATCTCTCTTGCCGTTGCGATACAAAATGAAATGTCATGGCATGATTTGCCCAGCGCAGAACGGCAGAAATATGAAAATATTTTGAGATAAATATCAGACATTTAGTTGGAGATACAGATCTCTAGTGGAGTTGGCGTGATATACAATGTAACATATAACATAATAATAATTTACAATATAACAGTGGGATATGTATGGGGAGTTTGGAACTTCACCTTTTATTTCAATTGTCCCCATATAAATGTTGTTTGGATTTTATTTCCACTTCGATTTGGACTTTATTGCACATTTGAAAATGAAATAAAGTCCAAAAATCGTTTTTGCATAAGACTATTTCATGGCACCGGTACAACCAGATAATAATTAGCGAAATTGACATTCGGCGTTAATGTCCTGTCCATCTATTTTTTTGCGTTTATTATTTATTAATAATTTTTATTTTATACAATTTTTGAAAGAAAGAAGACAGCTTGAACAAACAAATTTCAGAATATCCTTGGTTAAATACCGTTAATCGACCAAAATCGGCTGGTTATCGATTTTTCGGGTTAACTAACCAAACCATGGATTCTCTGGTTAAAATTTGACTGATCAAAAAGATTCTATGGTTATTAGCAGGAATAACCGTTGATTAGAGTTAACAAAAGATGAACAAACCGGCCCTAAGTGTCCCATGCTGTGCCTTTATGTACTAAAAAAAAAACAAACAAAGATTACTACAAAAAAACTCGCACAGTAAAAGAACGGAACAAAGCACCTTGCACAGTTAGTCGGCGAGAACCCGATTAAACGAATATGAAATCAAAAAGAGACGTTTGCTATATTTCTGATGATTTTGATGGAATAAAAACTAGCTTCTTAAAAAAAAGAGAACAATAGCGTTCAAAGACAGAAGACTCCAAAAGATATAAAGAGCAATATGTACATATATGTATATACCTACTAATTTCATAAGAAAGGACACAAAACTTATGAATGGTTCTTACCAACTTTGTAAAGTTTAAAAATTAATTAAAGAGTAGACATTGACGTAGGTACCTAGCTTCTATCAAAATATTGTTTGTGAATAATTCTCCATCTGCTAGGCTTCTTTCTATAAGACCTTAAAAAAAAAAAAAAAAAAACATCTTCCATATAATGTAATCCTAATAAAGCCAGACTTAGTTCAAAAAGAAGTCGCTGAATCGGCTTTGTCAAAGGCTTGCTACAACTGTCACCGCACGACCACCTCCTGACCTTATCAGTGATGACTGATGAGAAACTGAAGTCTTCGGTTGAAAATATCGAACCGTATGTGTCTGTGTATATTGCTTATGCAGATGCTTTTTGTATAATCTAACTTTTGCCGATATCCTACACATTCCATTAGACAAATTAATTGAATGGAAAAATTGCTACGCTCTCAGTGCTAACCCGCCAAAGATTAAACTTATCCTTTAAAAAAAAAAATACAAAATTGTAACAATGCATTCGCGGTAGCGACTTGTTTTAATCCCAATTATTGCCAACTCAACTTTTCGACTGATAGACTATCAATGGAGAAAGGCATAATAATAAAACTTACAGATCGGTTGCCTACCGGAATTAATTTTAATGTAAGTTTTAAGCGCTATGACCGGTCCAAGCCGAGGCCTTCTACAGCAGACAAAAGTCAAGTCAATGGGGTTCCATCCAGTTCATCTCAATGTCCTACGAACGGACAATGCAAGACGACGCTGACGAATTGGCAAGTCAATGCGTTTACTAAATGCCTTACCCGGGCTGATATTATTTACAATATCAAACGGCTGGATGGATTCGGGTATGTTAATGTAACACCGCTAAGTTAAAAAGGCCAAAGATGGACCAGAAAAGGTCCAACGCGAAAGAGGTACCATTGCCATGCCCGAATGACACTACATACCCATAACGATTTCCGAGATGCTTGTAATTATCATGGCCTCCCCAATATTCATACATTTTGTCATTACCTTTTAAACGGCCTTAATAAACTTAACGATGGCGTTGGTACAAAAAAATGCCATTGGTTCTCGAGCAGCATAATGCACCTAATGGAGAATCGCTACAACCCAATCAAACAAAATAATCACTTAAGCTTACTCTATATCGGAGCTCCTCCAACAAAAACGAACCCAAACTAATTTAGAAATCAGAACTTGCTCAATATACCCACAGTCTAAACAGATCCTGTCTTATTAAGAAAAAGGATTTCAGTTTTGTATAGTATTGCATTGAGTGACTCACAGTAGGAACCTACATGAGGTACCCACTCATTGTGAAGCAGCTTTTTCTCCGAATGGAACTGAACGGTTGTTTAGTCACGTTAAACGCATGTCTTCGTTTTGGTTTACAAAACGTTCTATAGAGTACGTACGGATGAGATGCGATAAGATAAAGTCCGGCAAAAATACATATTTCCTATGGCCCTATGATTAGCCATTGGTCCTGATTTGATGGACAATTTAGTTATTTCCCTAGGTATATCTTTCTTTTGTAGGTAAAATGTCGATTTCTAAACCAAATCCGATTTAAACTTTATTTTGCTACAGTTGAATTAATCAAACAATACCTATTCAATCAATTAAAACTCTGGTAGGTATCCCAAAGTAACACAAAACTACGGTTCCGAACCTTTCGCTTCAATTGCCCCTAACTTACCATATTTTCCTAGACACAATAATCGTTTCTAGACGCAAATATAACACATCATAGGCATAGGCATAGCAAAGCGCACAGGTTGATACGATAGGTACCTTTGTTAGGCACAATAACAAAAACCTGCTGCAGACAGCAGACACGAATAAATAACCCTTCGCAAAATAGGGTGAAGCAGACATGTGTATGTGTCGAAATGCTTCAATCCACCTCCTTAGCAGTTGCTATTCCTATTTGTACCCGTAATAAGAGAAGGGGACTTTACGTTACAGTTGCACACCAGCCCGACCAAGGAAGACAACCGACGAACGTTGAGCAGTATAACTACAGGATAAGAGCAAAAGATAAACTCATGTAGGTATATGTAGGTAGGTAGGTACGACACTACGACTTCTTGTAATATGTAACACATTTCCATCCAATGAACATCATTATAAAACAAAAGTTGAGTGGGATCCCTCCGGGAAAGCGTAATGCTTGTAAGTCAAAAACTTCAACGAATAGGCATGTAGGTGTAATTAAGATTTCGATTAAAATAATTGCATAAAATTTACCTTCAGAAAGACGGCAGCTCAACCCAAACTACGTGTGGATGTCCTTTGTGGAGTTTCCACGTTTTTATTCAGATTTCACTTATTAGGTTGCAAAATGTGTATATTTTCCAACGGTTCTTCCACCGTAATAATTTTCTATTATGTACTTTTGTTTCTCCGTTTTCCACGTCCACTTTAAGGTGTAGTTTGCGTGAAAGGAGACGTGTACTTTGTACAAATTGTATGAATCTTACAATTCCATTAATCACCACCACCACCGACACAGGAATACAGGATAGGGAAATGCACACGCGAACACTTTTTGAATGTAAAATTTGAAATGCCAATTAAAATAATTTCGAAAATTAATTTCAAACAAAACTATGACAACAAAGCACTAAGCACAGTTGATGCAAAAATTCACAGTGATTTTAAATTTGTTTTCACATTTGCATTTGCATTTGCACACCCCTATTTGGGATTTTCACTTGGCACAAGAGAATTTTTTTTTTTGTATAGATTTTATTCCAAAATTCCAGAACTCAAAGGCAAATAACTCCTGTTGGCGGTGCGCTATGTACCATGATTACACAATGAAAAGAAGGTTCACCTTGCCCGACTGGTAACACTCGACTCAAATGGGAGAAAAACCGGTTTCACTTCCAAACGAAATAACCGCCCGAAACAAACTGAACTCGCCGTTCGCCAAACAGGATGATTCAACCAAAACCAACGTCCAAATCAGACAAACCGAATCAAATGCGAATGGAAATTCCAAAGGCAATTGTTTATTTTGTGGGCCATGATGTAATTTCCAGTGCGACGACTTCCATTTTCCAGATATGTGACTTTTTTTTTTCTCCACACAAACACAATACCAAACCAACACTCAACATCACACACATCGCAATCGCACTCGCCCGTCGCCCATCAAACTGAGGCAAGAGAAAAGTCAGGAAAGCACCATTGGAAGAGTTCCCAATTATGAATCTGACAGAGGAATGCTGACAGCTTGTGGATCGTGGAAATGTGCATGAACATGAAAGAATTGTTGTTTTTTTTGTCGTTAGCTGCAGCCTGCGGTGCAATCGCAATAGTATGATTGATTGTTATTAATAATGATAAATAAAAATACAATATGATCATTGGGTGCTGCCATTAATTTACTTCAATTGAATGTCATATACCGTACCGTACCGTACAAAAAGTATGAATATGAGTCATTTACATACAGAATCTAAATGGAGAAGGAGAATATGCTGGAATGGAATTGGAAGTTTCTGCAACTGGAAACAAATTCAATTCCCCTCAAAAAGTTGTTATGCTGCTAGAATTGAGTGAGTATATAGTTGAGTGGATTCGTATTAATCTCATTCTGTAACAGTTTCTCTTAATATAAGTAATGTCCAATGAGATTATGTTTGTTGACCAAGACCAAGTGTTTTGTGTTATATTTATGTTGTGGACTTTTTGGTCAAGTAATGTCTATGATAAGAAAACTGATAAATTGGTAAGTAGATGGACTGGACTGGACATGGCTGGATTGAGAACATGTCGCTGAGTTCTTGATTGCAATTGTGGATTATTTGTGAATGAAAAATTCTTATGGCGATTGTATACCTACTTAACTATTCGTTAGTCGTTACTGCAATTTGTATGCAATCGATGTACATTGTCATATTCATATCATTTTCCGTCGGGTGATTTCATAGCAAAAATTAACTTCAGCATCCATCGTTCGTAGGTACCTATGATTGTCCTTAAATAGAAGCAGTGCTAATTGTAAATTGGGCCATCCCGCGACGCGGTATGGATGGGCGAGCATTGTGTTTGCTATATTTGAAAAGGGTGATGCCTGATGCGTATCAACTCAGCAACAACTCATTCATGTCATTTTCCAATGGTCCGCTTGTCCATTAAGTGGGTCGCGGGTGTAGGTTGCTCAAGTGGACCCTCCATAGACCTCGATTCTCCGCCACCGACTCTAAATCATCAAGGGCAATCGCCATACGGGTATAGGAGAGATTATGGACTTGATCTAACCATCTCATCCTGGGTCTACCTAGGGGACGCCTGCCCGATGGTAAGGATTCCATAGCACGTCGTGGGATCCTGGCTGGGGACATGCGTTTAACATAACCAAACCACCGAAGCATGGACCGCTCCGTCCGGAGAAGTAGCTGCTCGACATTGAGTTCCTCACGTATTCTGGCATTTCTGATGTGATCTCTACGAGTCACACCAGCAATACAACGGAGGAATCTCATTTCGGCAGCTTGTATCCGCGATCTTATTCTTTCGGTCATTACCCAAACCTCATGACCATAGGTAAGAGTTGGAACAAACACCGAATTACAGACTGGCAACTTAGCTTTGACACCAAGTTCAGTCCTCCTGATAACAGAATGACCAAGCTGTCTCAAAATCGATCCAGCCTGACCAATCCTACAGGAAAACTCGGCATTGCTCCTTCCATCACTCGTGAATAAGACCCCGAGATACTTAAACTTCTCCACCTGTTTCAATGGGCCGGTTTAAGGGTAGTGATGCGATTATATGAGAACACAAGCGTTCCCACTCTAGCCTCTCACTATCAACTCCTACTCTCACCTCCACGTTGGTGACTGGTGGGTGCCTAGTACCTCGACTGGAGATGGGGTAACCAACCCCTGTGGAAGGTCGTTGGTGGCAGCGAACGAGAGAGGGGGGAGGAGTGTCTACGCACTAAGACACTTCCTCTTGTTTCAGGCGGCAGCGGATGAATTCCCTAGATGGAATCAACGGTGGCGTCTACAGTTCCGGTCAGGTCGAACTAAAGTGCAATCCCTGTATGAGCTGCTTCGACATATTTGGATACCAGGTCTATGGGGATCTCCAATACTGAGCCAGGGTGTTATGCCGTCGGGGTAACTTCCCGACCATGGAAAAAACTAAATAGTTATGAGAGAGACGCAACCAGCCTCGGATAACGGAACTCCTCAAATGGCAACCAGACCCGGAACGTCAATGGACTATGATTTAAGAGTATGTACCTGGAATGTAAGAACACTCTACACCCCAGGTGCCACTCAAAAACTTGAGTCTGTCCTCATGCGGTACAAGGCAGACATTACCGCGATCCAGGAGATACGATGGATAGGATCAGGCATGATGAAAAGAAAAGATTGCGACATTTATTACAGCTGCAACAAAAGGCTGCATGTATTAGGATGCGGATTCGTCGTGGGAAATCGGCTTAGGACAAAAGTTATTGACTTCAAGCCGATAAGTGATCGCCTTTCTGTGATCCGTATCAAAGCTACTTTCCAAAACATAAGCCTAATATGTGCACACGCCCCTACCGACGAGGCTGAAGATCCCATCAAGGAGGAGTTTTATGACCTCCTGGATGGAGCCTACGGAGCCTGTCCGGAGTATGATGTAAAAGTTGTACTCGGGGATTTCAATGCTAAAGTCGGAAAGGAAAACATCTTTGGCGGGTTAGTTGGTAAGCATAGAATCCACGAAACGACAACAGACAACGTCTACCGACTAATCGATTTTGCAGCAGCTCGTAATACGGTGATAAGTAGCACTAGGTTTCCAAAAAAGAAGAAATTCGACGTTGGACGCCTTAGCACACCTGGAGTAGCCAGAGCCTACAGCGAGCGCCTGAGTATGAAAATCTCCTCTGTGCACTCACCTACCACAAACGCCAACAATCAGTGGTGCCAGTATCGCGACATCATCAAAGAGGTAGCCGAAACCACCGTAGGGTACCAGCCACCCCAGAGAAAGAGCCCGTGGTATGATGATGAATGCGTGTACAGGAAAAAGGTGACAGAAGATGCACACAAGAAAGCGCTGCAGCGCAAAACAAGGGCAGCGAAAGAAGAGTATCGAGCCAGGAGAAGGGAGGAAAAGAAGATCCTGCGCAGAAAGAAGAGGGCTTACGCAGCTTTCCAGCTCAAGGAGATCGAAGAGTCGCGCGATCGTAATAACATCCGGAGGTTTTATAAAAAAGCTAAGCAATTGGCTGCTGGCTACAAAACCGGAACGCAGGCTCTTCGAGATAGCGAAGGGAACCTAGTCACCGAAGCGCAGGGAATAGTAGATGTGTTTAAGCAGCATTTCCAGCAGCTGCTTAATGGGCATCATGTAGAGAGAGTGATAGGGCAAGAAGAGAACCCACGTCCAGTCAATGAAGAACTAGTTCCACCACCTAGTATAGAAGAAGTTGGCTTAGCTTTAAAAAAACTTAAGAATAACAAGGCCACAGGCTCTGATGGTCTACCAGCGGAGCTCTTTAAATACGGTGGTGATGTTTTGGTAGGGAGCATGCACCGAATCATCAACCAAGTATGGGTGGAAGAAAACATGCCCGATGACTGGACTATCAGCTCCATATGCCCCATCTACAAAAAAGGCGATCCTATGTCTTGCAAGAACTATCAAGGCATATCCTTGCTAAATGTCGCATACAAGATCCTATCCAACGTACTGTGTGAACGTCTAAAACCGTTCTGCAACACACTAATCGGCACGTACCAGTGTGGCTTTCGGCCCGGCAGATCGACTATAGACCAAATTTTCACACTGAGGCAAATCTTGGAAAAGACCAACGAATTTCAAGTCGAAACTCACCACCTATTCATCGACTTCAAAGCCGCGTATGATAGCATACATCGTCAGGAGCTCTATATGGCGATGGCCGAATTTGGAATCCCGGCAAAACTGATTCAGCTGTGTCGCGTGACGCTGGAAAACACGCGCTGCAACGTGCAGTTTGGAAGCAGCTCTTCCGAACTTTATCAAACATGCACCGGATTTCGGCAAGGAGACGCTCTATCATGCGACTTCTTCAATCTCGTACTGGAGCAGCGTGCCGTGATAGAAGCGTTCACGGCGATTGAAGAACAGGCGAAATTCGTTGGGCTTCAAGTAAGTGAGGATAAGACTAAGTACATGCTATCAACAAACAAACAAGCATCTGTCCACCGCCTAGGACAAAACGTCACTATTGATAGCAACAACTTCGAGGTAGTTAAGGGGTTCACCTACCTCGGAGTAAACGTAAACTCCACGAATGACACCCTAGTGGAGATCCGGCGAAGAATTACCCTAGGAAACCGTTGCTACTTCGGTTTGGCAAAACAACTGGGTTCAAAACTCCTAACTCGAAGGACGAAATGTGTGCTCTACAAAACCCTTATCCTGCCATTTCTGCTTTATGGCGCCGAGTGCTGGACGATAAGCAAGAAGGGAGAGCTGATACTGGGCTCCTTCGAAAGAAAAATACTTCGGCGGATTTTTGGTCCTGTGTGCGAGGAGGGCGAATGGAGGAGAAGATACAACCGCGAACTCTATGAGCTGTACCAAGATGTGGATGTAGTCCAAAAAGCCAAAACACGTCGACTACATTGGCTCGGCCACATCGAGCGAATGGACAATAATGCTCCAGCCAAGAGGGTCTTCGAATCCCAGACCCCAGGTTCGAGAAGACAAGGAAGACCGAACCTCCGTTTCAAAGACTAAGCCATCGCGGATGCCAGAGCGCTTGGTCTGGACAATTGGAAGCAGCGTGCCCGGGATCGTAGAGGATGGAAGGCTGCAGTGTCTCAGGCAGAGACTCTTCACGGGTCGGGAGCCCGATAAGTAAGTAAGTACCTGTTTCAATGGGACTCCACTAACATGCAGAGTGCATTGAAAAGGCGTTCTAGAGACGACCATCACTTCAGATTTGTTCACATTTACTTTCATCTCAGCTTCAACACAAACGGCTACAAACCGATCGAGTGCGCGCTGAAGTTCAGTCTGAGAGGACCCAAGGATGACCAAGTCATCAGCGAAGAGCAAATGACTTATCCTCAGATCTACCAATTCGAAACGTTCCTCGCCAAGACTGCGCTGTAACATCCAGTCCATATAAGTAATGAAAAGGAGAGGGGACAAGACGCATCCCTGGCGAAGTCCAACGCCCACGGTGAAAGGTATTGATTTAACGCCGTTTACCCAAACACAGCTTTTACAGTTTGTGTAAAGAGATTGAATAGCTCTCAAGAGAGAACCATCAATTCCATTCTTCTGTAATACACTCCAGAGTTTCCCTAAAGGGACTCGGTCATATGCTTTTTCCAAATCTACGAAGCAAGCGTAAACAGGTGTAGCATACTCCCAAGCCTTCTCAAGTACCATTCTGAGAGAGAATAACTGGTCGGTTGTGCTTCTGCCGGGACGAAAGCAGCACTGCTCATCTCCTAATCGTGCCTCGACCACAGTTCTTCAACGTGTTTCCAGCACCTTGGCAAAGACTTTTCCGGGGAGACTTGAACGTGATATACCCCTGAAATTGGAGCGATCCCTTTTATCCGGTTACGAGAAGGTGAGTCTCTCAAGTGAATCCACACTTGACCTTTTTCTTCTCTCTGATGGCTTCTTGAACTCCGGGCGTTTTAAACCACGCAGTTCTTTTCTCACCAGCAGCCGCCACACCGAGCCGCTTCACTCCGCAAACATGTTCTGCAGTGCAGAGGCAATGACTGCTGTTGAAAACAACTGCCATTCTTCCCCTACATTCATTCTTGTGTATTTCAGCACCTTAAAACAATTCCTCATAACATAAAACATCTGATTTTCTACAGCGATTGTTGTGCAGGACAAAACAAAAATGGATATGTCGCTACAATGTTGGAAGTGTTTAGCAATACCTCGAGCATTGAAGTTATTGACTAAAAAAGACCCGACAATGATGGTCTGGTGCAGTGTTGGGATGTCCCTGGGATGGTTTTGACCTCAAACAAGTGTCGTTTTTCCCTTTTTTCCCTCCGTACCTTGCCGAAATTACCTTTTATTTTCCCTCAAGTCTTTTTTCTAAGAAATATTATTTTACATACCAAAATAAAAAAAAATTGCCAAAAAACAAAACAAATAAACATTCTTTAATCAATTTAAAAAAAGAAATAAATATAAATTCATCAATAAAAAGTAACAAAATAAATTATATTTCTTAGTTTACTATCAATCACATTTTTGTTTGATATTAATCACATAGTAAAAAAGTAAAGAACAAGCTCAACGTTATACATAAATATTCTGATTCATCAAGTCTAGATGATTTTGATTGGGCTTGAAGTCACAACAATTCATGCCATCACTCTGAAATGAGGATCTGGTAACTCAAATAGCATTTAGGCAGTCATATCCTTTTTTTAGTTTTTACATCTATTACTATTGAAAAAATACTTTCAGATTCTGCATTTGAGTGAGGTAATGACAAAGCATAATTGACTACTTTCATTAAATTTGGAAAAAGCTTAAGTGATGATTTCTTTTCACTTGGAATCGATGCAGCGAGCTCGCGCCATTCGACTTCCACCTCAAATTTGTCACAATTTTCAATTTTTTCAGACAAATCAAAAAGGCTGCAGTAATTTTTTCGCTACGGTGTGTCGATTGCTAAAAGTGGGTCCAAAAATTCTAGCTTATTTACTATAGTGCATTCAAGGCCTAAATAAATATCATTCATCATTTCTATTTTTCAATTTGACGGAATTTCCCTCAAAATTGCACTACCGAACAATTTTTTTCCCTTTTTCCCTTTATGCATTTTCCTTTCATGGTTTTTCCCTCGAAAAGGTAAATTTACCTCGACATCGCAACACTGGTCTGGTGCGAATATCTCTCGAAAATTTATATGTTAGATATATAATTGACCATACATTTTTAATGCCTGGTCACACTCACATGGAGTGCGATGTTGATCACGCGGCTTTTGAAAGGAAGAAGAAAACATCGCCAGTGAAAATCCATCATCCGAGGGATTGGTAAGATCAGTTGGAAAAAAACCATTCATTGTTCATGAAATGATCCGGAGGGACTTCCTAGACTTCGCCAAAATATCAAAAGAAAAGTTAATTTGGCGTAAGATTATTGCCAACAACACAACCAGATTCATTTGGCAAGATGTAAAAAGCACGCCAACTTGTTTATTTTTTGTTTTGTTCTTAACTTATGGTATATCCTTTTAAATAAAAACTTGGACTTATTTAGTTACAGAAACTAAATCTTGAAACTTCAAACCTTTGTTTAACGTTTATTCACTTTGTCATTACTAGGGCAACCGGAATCATGCAAAAGCATGTTTTGTTTTTGGGAGGTCATATTGAAAATTTGAATACACAGAAATGTGTTTTATACAAAACTTAGTACCTATTTTGAGTCCTATTCGTTAGGGCATATTGGTGTATTTTTTGGTATAAATGCATATTTTTGGCATTTTCCGCATTTGAGGGCATATTTTAGCATTTTTGCCATACAAATTTTAATTGATTAAGACCTATAACTTTTTTTATATTTATATATTATTATTTAATTAAGTTGTTCTTTATTGAATCGTTGTATGGTGACAATGATTTATTTTTTTTCAACGTGTATAAAATGTCAAAATATATATTATATGCTGTTTTTACTGTTTTTATGTTCATACTTTTATTTTAAATTGTTCTACTTTTTATATATCTACCTAATAAAAAATATTAAAAAAAAATTTTTGTTTTTTTCACGATTTTACCACCTTTTAATAGTTTTTAGAGCATATTTTTAGAGCTTATAACACCTTTTTTAGAGCATATTTAAAGCGCTTTAAACGGTTTTTTTTAGAGCATATTTCCGGTTGACCTAGTCATTACATTTGTACCGCCAAGAGGGAGTCACCGGAGACCCCATAAAGTATATTATATTCTGAATCAGGATCAAATTCTCAATCGAGTTAGCCATGGCCCATGACTGTCTGTCTGTTGAAAACACGATAGCGTCCAATCGAATCGACCTAGACGATATAGGTGAAATAGGTTAAATTTTGTGAGAGGAGTTCTTTTTACCGTCTTCAGGTAGGTATTGAAAATCTGCTATATTGGTGATGTAGTTCTGGTACCTCCCATACAAAACCAAAACTAGATCAATGCGTGTACAAACATACTATTTCACATGGCTCACATGTTACAAATTATGCTATTAGCCACTCTGTTATGTGTTTAAACAAAAAAAAACAATAATACATTTTGTACATCGTCAATACCACTATTCTGAAAATAAATTTAATTTACCTAGTACCAGTACTTTTTCTGAAGACAATGAAATACACTTTCAAAACCAAATGCTAATTTTTGTTTGCTCGTAGGTACTGAAAAATGACAGAAAGTTGACATAAGCTACTTTAACTTATCACCACAGAATTATCTATAGATAGTTCTTACAATGGAGTAAGAGTAGGTACTCAAACCGAGTTTGAAGTCGATCGGATGAAAAATAAAAATGTTCCCATTCAAACTTTGCATCTTTATGATGCAAGGAGGTGGTTTGATATCCACATCTCCTCCATGTAACAATTCGTATCCATCGATGATCCGACATAGACACTTCCTCCAACCACAACCCTCGAATTTCCAACTACCAAACTATCTGTATATTGGAGACAAGGGTGATATTTAGAACATCCTCCCTATTTCTAACTACAAAAGTAGGTGAATTCCCTCTGTTACATAATTATGAGGTTGGACGATATAATAAAATCATAAAAACACACATCTCTTGCATTTATGCCACTGCTTTCCCATTGCGAATGATGGGCATTCGCATCACAGCCCATTACGTGCATCCAGTTTGTCTGACCAGCCAAGTTCTTCAAATTCTCCGGAATCACTACCTCAGAGTCATATAGAAGCCAGGCTGATGTTAGACATAGCGGTTTACAGTCTTCACTTTCGCAGATTACTGCAGTCAAGCCTCCTGAACTGGCCTAATACGATGCAGGTTTATCTGCACCGCTTCCAACATCAACAGGGGGTTCCTCATCGTCCTTGCCCTTGGTCGGTCTGACCATTACACTTCCCATACTGCATCTTACCATACCATTGGATTTCTCCAGGTATGGCAGACTATTTTCTTGTTTAAGGATAGCAAGAAGTCGCTACTCTACAGGATGAATCTTCAAATAGAAGCTCCGCGTTTCCTGTAGCGGACAATTCCTTCCACAGGGCGTCTTGAACCTTGCAAGGTTCGCGTTCGTTTACGACAGCAACGAGAAGCTCATCTTTCGTGTCGCTTTGTCCTCGACGGATTGCGGATGAAGAACCAGCCTACATCTTTTTCACGTCACTAGGCTCCGCAACATCGTCCGACGTCGCGTCGGTCAGGCTCTCTCCCTCATCTGCACAGCAGCCCTCACATTTGTCGCCTTTTTATTGAGTGATCGGTCGGCCAGAATGGCCTTTGCTCTGTCAAAAGCAGATCTCCCTCATTTGCTGAGAGTGCTAGGATCGCAACCCACATACTTGGCAACCTTGCGCCTAGCGCCTGGTGCTCGTTTTGCTTCGCAATAAATTAAATATTAGTATACTGTCATTAATGACAATAAGTTACATAATATTTATATTTTATTTTTTATTTCGTTTGTTTCAACTGTCATTTGTAATATTTTCTTTCAGAAATTTTGAATGCTGATCAATATTGATGAATTCGATCAATATGCATGTCATTGATCAATCTTCTCATTTATTTTTACAATAATGGGTCAACAAAAAACCGACATGTGTGTGCTATTTCGAAAGGCAAATGAAAGATAAATTGACTATTAATTGGTATTAATAAGATTGTTGCTCAGTAGCCAGACGCTTCATTGAACTTTTGATGAAGTCAATTAATTTATGATCAATCTTCTTTTATTTATCTGAATTTGTGGCTGCAAGTAAGTGAAGACACGACCAAATGATTGATTGCATATTCTGGCCTGGCGCTGTTTAAAATAGAAAATATTTTCGTGTCTTGTGTGATCAGCACAATATTTTCAGTTTTAGTGCTCAGAATAATTTGCCAGTAATTCTCGCCACCTACCTAGTTTAACCACATTGTGATATTTTTATTATTCAAGGTATTCTTCCCAACAGCTGTTCGAAACATTGTTCCGACGAAATGTACCTAACAGCTTCATACAAAGTTTCCGAAATCCTCCGACAGAAACAGGTCGCGCGGAATTTGTTTACGACTTGAAGTTAAGTGTTAAAAATGTAAATGTCCCATCGATCTTAATGTACTACCCATCTTAGTCGCTGTACAGCTTGTAGAGTTCGCGGTGAAATCTCCTCCTCCAAAGCTCAGCCCAAACGGTATCGAAAATCAAATCGAAAGATATTCAACCGCCTTGTCCATGCTCCTGCGCCATAGAGCAGGACGGGGATGATGGGTCTTATATAGGTAGGTAGGTAGTAGTGGCGGTTTAGGTAAAAACCCAGGTAGCACTGAGTATGCCCTTTTTTTTACCACATACTCATTTGACCTGGTTGTTGTAGGTATGTCGAAAGGTAGTTTAGATCCAGCCTGTGAAATTCAAAAAGGTTATGAGTTCTTTGATGCTATTCTTCGCAACTTCCTCGAGGGATGTGAAGAAGGGTTTACCCAGAGCTCGCTGTCTAGTCCTAGCTAGTGCCGGACAAGCGCATAGGTAGTGAATGATGGTTTCTTTTTCGGTTGCGTCGTTACAACTGCGACAGTGTGTATTATGTGGGATACCTAATCTGACTGCATGGTCCCCTACTATAGGCCAGTGGCCTGTGGTAATCGCTGTTATTCTGGCTATATCTTAACGTGTTTTACTCAAGAGATGGGAGGTTTTGTCCCTGCTATAATTTGGCCACATACTTCTGGATATGGTGCAATTTGTTAGCCTCCTCCATCTGAGATTGGCTTTCTTCGGAAATGTTTGCTTTGACTGCTCCTATTGGAATTTGGACCGATTCCGCAAATGAGCAGTGGAGGCTTGAACCTTGCCTGGCCACCTGGTCAGCCTGTTCGTTTCCATAAACCTTGCTATGGCCTGGAACCCAGATCAGGGTAATCCGGAACTGATTAAGCGAGGCCAACTCCTCTCGGCATTCTAGTACTAATTTTGAGTTTATATTGGCTGAGGCGATAGCCTTGATCGCAGCTTGACTGTCAATGAATATGTCTATCTTTTGCCTCGGAACTATGTCCGTATGTCTTTTGATTAGGCGACAGGCTTCAAGAACAGCAAGTATTTCTGCACACAGGCTGTGTCTCGGGAGCCTGAAGGATTTTGAGATGCTCAGAGACTCCGAAAATACACCCGCACCTACTCCACAGTTCATTTTTGAACCATCCGTGTATACTGTTAGGTTCGAGTGCCCGTTCACCCGTCCGTCCTGCCAATCAAATTTTAAAGGAATTTTACTTCGAAGTGTTTTTTAAAAAGTATTCTGGGGGTAATGTAATCCGTTGAGGGTGGTACTAGCTCTCTTTCTAAAGTAAGCAGAATGTTGCTATGACCGTAGCGTAGGCCGTAGGATCTCGCATACCCAGCACCCGGACTCTCTGAGTCTGATCGCGCTATATGTATTGTGATGTTTGTGATATGAAGATCTAAGGGTAAAAGATGCAGAACGACTGTGAGGTCTGACGGTGTTGACCGCAGAGCGCCTGTGGTGCCTATACTATACATGCCGTTCTTTGGACTCTGTTGATCTTGATTAAGTTGTAGGCTTTTCCGAGAGCCGGCCACCAAACTGCTGACCCATAAGTGAGTATTGGTCGTACTACGGCTGTGTACATCCAAAGGGTCAGTTTTGGTTGCAGGCCCCATCTTTTGCCAAAAGTTCTGCTGCAGGCATAAAAAGCTATGCACGCTGTTCGATGTTCAGTTTCCAGTTGAGCTTGGGATCCAGGATCACTCCCAGAAACCTAGCACTGGAGGATAATGAGAGCAGTTGGCCGTTTTGGCGAGGAAGGGCAAAGTCGGGTATTTTGTTCCTAGTGGTGAAAAGCATCATTTCGGTTTTGCTCGGATTAACACCAAGACCGGACAGTCTGGCCCAGGTGCTAACCTTTGACAGAGCATTCTCCATAATTTCGCTAATTTCGGAAATTTTTTCCTCAGTGATAATGGATGTTATGTTCTTCTATAAACTATGGTCTTATATAAAGTCCCCCTAGTATTTTTCGACAAGGCCTTACTAGTCAGTTGCCTTCTTAGGCCAAAGTAACAGCGGTTGGCAAGTGTAATTCTTCGCTTGATTTCTGATGTGATGTCACTTTCAGATTTAATAGCGGAGCCGAGTTAGACAAAGACCCGAACTAACTCAAAGTTGTACTGATGCCTCTATAGTTGGCGCAGTTTATAGGGTCTTCTTTCTTATGGATCGGGCAAATGATGCCGAGGCTTCATTTATCAGGCATACTTTCCTCTGAACAAATCTTGGAGACGAGTTGGTGTATGCAAGTCTGCGCTTCTGCAGTCCTCAGTCGTGCCAGGGGTTTCCTTGGAGTCGCCTAGTAATCGCAACATGAATCGTGATTAGTTTAATTGACCGTTATAAGATTTGGAAACTGGCAAGTCCCTACGATGACGTCCCACCTTGCAAAGTCGATTAGCATCAGTCACGGTTTCGTGCATTCTGATGTGCTTTCAGACTGTAGAAGTAAAGATGACATTTAATCGTCTTCTAGGTTCTAGAAAAAGTCGTGGAACGTTTCCTTGGATGCGCCATGCGGATGTTTTTAAATTTGGCGTTGATGCGGATTGCCATCAGTTATGGCTTATATACTACGTAAGCCTAAGACTTCTTTTCTAGAAAATGAGCATCGAAATAAACACTCACCTTGTTACAGTAGTCGAAGTAGTAGATCACACATCTTCCTTGGACTTTCTCTATATCACTATTGACTATTCTTAACACTTACTTACAGGCTCCGTAGGCTCCATCCAGGAGGTCATAAAACTCCTCCTTGATAGGATCTTCAGCCTCGTCGGTAGGGGCGTGTGCACATATTAGGCTTATGTTTTGGAAGGTAGCTTTGATGCGGATCACAGAAAGGCGATCACTTATCGGCTTGAAGTCAATGACTTTTGTCCTAAGCTGATTTCCCACGACGAATCCGCATCCTAATACATGCAATCTTTTGTTGCAGCTGTAATAAATGTCGCAATCTTTTCCTTTCATCATACCTGATCCTATCCATCGTATCTCCTGGATCGCGGTTATATCTGCCTTGTACCGCGTGAGGACAGACTCAAGTTTTTGAATAGCACCTGGGGTGTAGAGCGTTCGTACATTCCAGGTACATACTCTTAGATCGTAGTTCATTGACGTTCCGGGTCTGGTTGCCATTTGAGGAGTTCCATTATCTGAGGCTGGTTGTGTCTCTCTCATAACTACTGGTTTTTTCCATGGTCGGGAAGTTACCCCGACGGCACAACCCCCAACCTGGAGGACCAGGCCCTTGTTTTGACCCTAGGACAGCGGGCCGGAAAAACCGATGCCAGTAACCCATTTTGGGATATGAGCGCTGCCGTTGACCCATATTGAGGGCTCCTCCGCCACCAACTCTTTTCCAACACCCTGGCTCAGTATTGGAAGTCCCTATAGACCTGGTGTTCAAATGTGTCGAAGCAGCTCATATAGGGATTACACTTACCAGTTCAACCTAACTGGAGCTGTAGGCGGCACCGTTGATTCCATCTAGAGAATTCCTCCGCTGCCGCCTAAGAGTAAGTGCCTTAGTGAGAGGACACTTCTCCCCCCTCTCTCGTTCTTAACACGTTTAGGGAAAACGATTTAATATCAATTCTAACCATGTTTGGCAGGGTTAACTCATTGCTCCATTTATCCCAAGATTAAATATAAGCTCTTTTTAAGAGTACCTTTGAGATTATTGAGGTATAGCTTACGAATAATTTTCCGCTTTTTTCCGAACCAGCTAGAGCTGGTTTATTTCCCGGCTCTCATGAGTATGCCTTCTGGGCTTGGGGTTATTGACACTTTTTCGATGAGGCAACGATCATGTGTCATGCCACATCAAGAGACAAAAACACTAATTTGCATTTTATGGAGATTTAAGCTTTTTCCCCGTATATGTATAGTAAAACCTCCGAAATGGCTGACTTGACATGTATGACGAAAATATTTTGACATTCCATTATCTAAACCTTTTAACGCCTCTCTGACCAATATTCTAAATGCTTTGACAACTCATTAGCTTTACTGAATATTCGGATGCGACAAACTTGAATAATTATAAAGGACCACCCACCATATAACTTTTCAATCCCAGCATCGAGCACTGTCCAGTGTCCACCATTTAGTAAATACAAAGTTCACGTTCCCAAGTGCGCCTTGCGCTATCGCAGCTGAAGAAACAAGACAATCGAAAATCTTGTTGTTCCAAAGTGGTCACTTCCACTCTCCAAATTGAGGCACACTTTGACTACTATCTCTTTCGCTTAGTGTGATGCGAGGTGTACATAAATTAGCTGCTCCGATGATAAAGTGGACAGTTTGAAGCGCATTCCTCTTTTTGGTCGAGTAAATGGGATTCGGGGGACCTTATTAATGCTGCGTGAACCTTTGACGCCATGCCGCACTGTTTTGATTATTTTTATTATTTTTAATTTTTTTCTTATTTATTTATCTCCGTCCATTCTTTTAACCTACAACAGACAAATTGATAAGTGATTCAAAAGTACAAGGCGTTGAGTGCGAACGCGAAGATACAAACACAAAACTGGTTTGTGCTCAACCGGAAAATGCACACATCAATTTGTGGATATCAGTGAAAATGTCATCGTCGTCGACGTCGTTCGTCGTTGTCATCCATTCGGACGGGAAGGAGTCGGTTTTGATTGAGGAGTTTCGGTTGGGGAACAGAACAGAACAGACCAGGTCAGGCCGTGCCAGAGCCAGAGCCAGAGCCAGCAGCCAGACCAATGCAATGCACTTACATTGTGCACGACGACACATAAAAAATTAAGGAGCAATCGCAAAATGCACTTATCGCGGAGATTGCATCCGTAAATCCATTTCGGATGGACTGCAATGCAGTCCATGTCATGGATAGTATAGCTATGATGGCTGTACAAGAGAATGGAGGAATAATAAAACATTCTCCATGGTACTGGTACCTACTTTAATACAATGCATTCCATTCCATGCAAGTACCTATCTGGTGGTTTGAAGTGTGCTCCTATGGTCATAGTTGCTCGTTAGTCTATGTTTTATATAACTACCGGTTAGTCCAGTTTCTTGTAATGACCGTCGTCGGACAATGACATACAAATGGTGTTGTGGGCTTCAGTTAATGGATCATTGAAGGAAGCTACTCTTGGCGAATTAAATGTTTATGTGTATGGTGTTCATCCTTGTTAGAGTGAAAATGCATTAACCGGGTAGTCGAAATGTTGACATTAAGATTAAACCAAAGTTAAGAGCACTATGCTCAGACTTATAAAATGTGGCACCAATATGATAGTTCTAGGTTGTGACTTATTGACAAATAAAGAAATATGTCGAAGGAATTTTAGAGATAGCTATGTCTAGGTACTGCATATTCTGCGTCACAGTATCACTAACTGCAACAGCTACAGAAACAGCTTTCGCTTTTGAGTTTATCACGGGATTTGAAAAACTTTTAATTCTTAAACTAGGATGAGATCTCGAATATAGTTCTAAAAAAAATTGGTCCCAATTTAGTAAATATTAATGTCTTAACTTTTTAGTTTCACCACTGGTTATGTCTGGAATTTTCCCCGTTGAATCTAAATGCGCCATAGTGAGTCCATTACCTAATTAAAGACGGTGTAATAAAGACAGACAGACACATCCAATTGAAGGGCGCTAATTTCGTTGTTCTTTTCGATTTCCAAAATTTTTATAGTTGAAACGAGAAATTAAGCCTCTCTTAAGCATCTAGGTGCAAAAAAGAGGCAAGATAGAAAACGGTAGCAAAAGACAAGTTCGCCAAGCGACAAAACCACACTGATAAATTTAAGTAATAAGCTCAAAAAATTTATAAAAGAATTTAATAATGAGTCTTTGAAAACATTATCTCACCAGTCTTACAAATTATGCTAGTACCGACTACCCGCTCTGGAAGGCAACGAAGAAAATGAACAGGTCAATAGACAATAGCACACATTTCGCCAGTGAAAACTAAAAAAGGTAAGAAGCAGCTAAGAGAAAGCAAACACTTTTGCATAGTATCTTGAAGACGTCTTCAAACCTTATAAATATAAAAGTTATCAAGGGATCGAAGTAAGGTTTGAAGAAGATAGACCTATTCAGCCGGTAACAGCTAAAAAACTTGCCAAAGAAATCAAAGAACGCATACATATAAAAAAGGCCCCAGGGTTCGATTTAATCACAGGTGAAATTTTAAAACAATTTCCTCAAAAAGGCTTAGAAAAACTAGCTCAGATTTTAAATGCTGCATTTAAGTTGAGATATGTTCCAAGCATGTTGAAAGTCGTGGAGGTAATAATGATACCAAAACCAGGTAACCACCTAGCGTGGAAACCTCATATCGCCCAATATCAATACTACCAATCACAAACCAGTAAGAATAGACCGTCGACTCCTCCCACATAACGGACTTTGACTACAAGCTGCCGGCGAGACCAGGATTTTTCATGTATTGGTGCTGTACAAAATCAAAGGGGCGCCATTAACGCACGCATACTTGAAAAATCCTGGTCGTATGGTATTGCATAGAAAAACATTGCCGCCATTAATTTTGACATTTACACGTATTCACAGACAGGGAAATTCTTTCCGGGGGGAATCGGGTAGGTGTACGGGAAGTCGGCGGTCTATTCTTACTGGTTTGTGCTACCAATGTTGTCCAAGTTATTAAAAAAAATTGTGGTAAAACGTTTAAAAAAATATAATTGACGAAAAATCGCTAGTCCCAAATCACCAATTCGGATTTAGAAATAAGCACCCTACCATTGATCAGGTGCATAGAATCACAGATAAAATCGAAGAACCATTTGAAGAGAAAAAAGTGTGCTCTACAATATTTAATATCAGATCGATTCTTCAGAATTAAACACGAGACAGAGTACTCAACATTAAGAGAAATTAAAGCTGGTGTACCACAAGGCAGCGTGCTAGGTCCAGTTTTATACCTTCTATTCACTTGTGATCTGCTTGAAACTGGACAAACCACCATAGTAACTTTTGCAGATGAAACTGTTGTACTTGCTGTAGGAGCTCTTGAAATAGCAACAACAAAGCTCCAAATTGCAAAAAACAGTATCTCTAAATGGACAAATAATGGCAGATTAGATTAAAGTCAGTCCAATGACTGGACTTACCTATATTGGGAGATATTCAACACTGTTCAATTGCAATAAGTTATTGCTAAGCAAGTTCTGAAACCAATCTGGACCTACAGGCTCCACTCCAGTTGTGGGCATGCACATGCAAATTTGAAAAAAATGCAAGTTTTCCAAAATAAAGTACTAAGGATGCATAGTTAATGCAGCTTGGTACATACGCAACGCTGATCTACATAGAGATCTAAACATTTAAATGGTTGAGGAAGAAGTTAAAAATGTTGCCCAAAGGCACATCGAAGTAGACTTCTTAACCATGTTAGCTTAGAAATAACTGGACTTTTAAATACTGACAATGTAATCAAGAGATTAAGGCGGGTAAAACCCCTTGATCTATAAGAGTTAGCTAAGACCAAAAAAGTGTAGGTATATTTTCAATTCAAAAAGTAAAATTTTTTGTAAAAATTTTGGATTTTTCTTTTGCGTATAGAATCAACATAGTTCTGGAGTTCCTAATATGTAGTTAAAAAAAATCCGGAAAATTAGAGAAACAACTTTTTTTTCTAAATAAGCCACTCCATTTTAAAAAAAAGTGATTTTTTTACAAAATCCATTTTGGAAAATTTTTTTTTCAAACAAAAAAAATAATAGAACTCAGAAAATTGTCAAAAATTGCAAAAATATTTTTTTTTTAATTTTCATATGTTCTGGTTAGAGTTTTCTAAAAATTGCTCAAGAAACTCAACAAAAAATTCTTGTGAAATAATTTTCTAAACCCAAAAACAAAAAAGTTATACCCTATATTCACACCAAGCCGAAAACTGGGTTTTCGCGAAAACAAAAGTTTTCCCATACATATTGCAGTTTTCAAAACGAGTTGTTTGAGGTCGTTTTCCATGAAAACGCCACGAAAACGAGTACAATCGTTGGGTTGTTGAAGCAGCCACACCTTTTGCAACATTCAGCGAGCTCAGCAAAACTGTTGACAGGATGTGAGAGACTGAGTGAGAACCTCAGTGCTGTCGTTTCTTCTAGTTTTTTTGTTTACAAATGCGGAATCTCTTCTTATCTTTGCACCTAAAGAGCAAATTATTCAGTTTTTTTTATAATTTTAGAACGGCAGCACTACCTGCCTGGTTGCTTTGAGAGGAAAATTCATTCATTCATTCGTTCATTTTCAAAGGTCCGCTTGTCTATTAAGTGGGTTGCGGGTGTAGGTTGCTCAAGTGGACCCTCCATAGCTCTCGATCCTCCGCCATCGACTCCAAATCATCAAGGGCAATCCCCATACGGGTAGAGGAGAGATTATGAATTTGATCTAACCATCTCATCCTGGGTCTACCTAGGGGACGCCTGCCCGATGGTACGGATTCCATAGCACGTCGTGGAATCCTGGTCGGGGACATGCGTTTAACATGCCCAAACCAACGAAGCATGGATCGCTCCGTCCGGAGAAGTAGCTGCTGGACTTTGAGTTCCTCACGTATTCTAGTATTTCTAATGCGATCTCTACGGGTCACACCATTAATACAACGGAGAAATCTCATTTCGGCAGCTTGTATTCGCGATCTTATTCTTTCGGTCATTACCCAAACCTCATGACCATAGGTGAGAGTTGGAACAAACACCGAATTAAAGACTGACAACTTAGCTTTGACACCAAGTTCAGCCCTCCTGATAACAGACTGACCAAGCTGTCTCAAAATCGATCCAGCCTGACCAATCCTACAGGAAAACTCGGCATTGCTCCTTTCATCACTCGTGAATAAGACCCCGAGATACTTCAACTTCTCCACTTGTTTCAATGGGACTCCACTAACATGCAGAGAGCATTGAACAGGCGTTCTAGAGACGACCATCACTTCAGATTTGTTCACATTTACCTTCATCTCAGCTTCAACACAAACGGCTACAAACCGATCGAGTGCGCGCTGAAGTTCAGTCGAGAGGACCCAAGGATGACCAAGTCATCAGCGAAGAGCAAATGACTTATCCTCAGATCTCCCAATTCGAAACGTTCTTCGCCAAGACTGCGCTGTAACATCCAGTTCATATAAGTAATGAAAAGGAGAGGCGACAAGACGCACCCCTGGCGAAGTCCAACGCCCACGGTGAAAGGTATTAAATTAACGCCGTTTACCCGAACACAGCTTTTACAGTTTGTGTAAAGAGATTGAATGGCTCTCAAGAGAGAACCATCAATTCCATACTGCTGTAATACACTCCAGAGTTTCCCTCGAGGGACTCGGTCATATGCTTTCTCCAAATCTACGAAGCAAGCGTAAACAGGTGTAGCATACTCCCAAGCCTTCTCAAGTACCATTCTGAGAGTGAATAACTGGTCGGTTGTGCTTCTGCCGGGCCGAAAGCCGCACTGCTCATCTCCTAATCGTGCCTCGACCACAGCTCTGCAACGCGTTTCCAGCACCTTGGCAAAGACTTTTCCGGGGAGACTTAAAAGTGATATACCCCTGTAATGGGAGCAATCCCTTTTATCCCCTTTCTTGAAAAGGGGCACAATCACCCCAATCTGCCAATCGCTGGGAGTTTCGCCGCATTCCCAGGCCACTTTAATGACACGAGCGAGCCATTTGACTCCCTCTTCACCTAAGGCCTTTAGCATTTCTGGCCGGATTTCATCCACTCCGGCAGATTTGCCAGCTTTTAGCGATTTGATCGCAAAAGTGACTTCCTCTAGCGTGGGAATATTTTCCGCCCTGCTTAAGGCGATGGATGTGTCATCCTCAATGCCCTGGATTGGATTGAGCAATTCGCTCCATCTGCGCAAGATGTCCTCCTCATTAGAAAGAAGTGTACCATCTTTGGATTTGACTCCTTCGATAATGTTCCACTTCCTTCCTCTAAGACGGCGGATGGTCTGCTAGAACACCTTGCTTGCAGATCTGTGATCACGGTCTAATTTTTCGCCGAACTCCTCCCAAGACTGTTCTTTGGCTGCTTTAACAGCCAATTTGCAAGTTCTTCGCGCCTCAATGTACCGGTTTCGAGAAGGAGAGTCCCCCAAGTGAATCCACACCTTGAAAGCCTTCTTCTTCTCTCTGATAGCTTCTTGAACTCCGGGCGTTTTAAACCACTCCGCAAACATGTCCTGCAGAGGCAATAACTGCTGTTGAAAACAACTGCCATTCTTCCTCTACATTCAATGGAACATTTGGAATTTGTTCAAACCTTTCAGATACCTTTCAGAAAATTCTTCGAGTAATTTTCGGTCCCGTCTGCATAGACGGTGAATGGAGGAGGAGATACAACTGTACGAACTGTACGGGCTGTACAGCGACATCGACCTAGTTATAAGAGTGAAGGTCCAAAGACTGCGGTGGCTGGGTCATGTAGAGCGAATGGACGTGAATGCTCCGGCCCGGAAGATTTTCGAATCCACACCCGAGGGACGGCGCAGTAGAGGGAGACCGCGACTCAGGTGGCGCACGCAAGTGGAAAGGGACCTTAACCAACTTAGCGTGCGAAACTGGAGACAGCTGGCCAAAGATTGTGCTGGCTGGGGACGTTTGTTGGTTGAGGCCCAGGTCCACCCCGGACTGTAGCGCCACCTTAATTAAGTAAGTAAGCACTACCTGCCACAACTAAATGGCATTTTCAGATGTTTTGATTTTGAATGTTGCTTATGTTAATTATTTTATGCATTTAACCATAAATTAACGATTATTAAGTAGCTTAAATAATTTTTTTGAATATTAAATAAAAGTCTAGTCGCCACAAACATTTCATAGCTAGTTTCACAGCTAATTGAAACGTCAAACGAAAACGAGTTGGTGTTCGGTGTGAATACGGGTTTTCTAAACTTTTTGACGAAAACTCGGTTTTCGGCTTGGTGTGAATAGGGTATTAGACAACAGTTAAAATTTAAAAATTTCTTTTTGTGAGTTCGCATGAGTCTGGTTACAGTTCTGCTCCAATCCAAAAATTGCAAAATTTAACCAAAAAAAATAAAAATTTTTTTTTCGGAGTTCCGAAGAGTTCTGAAAAGTGCTCAAGTAACTCTACAAAATATCCTTATGAAATCTAAACCCAAACACAAAAAATACGTGGGTAAAGCTGTATCCACCACAGTCCACATTAGTTAATTGTGGTATTTTCAATTTTGTACCTCTTTAGTTAAGAAGACCTAGCTTACCGGTAAAGTTGGATCATCCACATCGCATTTTGAAAAAAAAAAGTGCAGATATATGTACTATGATTAAAATAATTGCTCGAGGAAAAAGTAATTCACATTTAAAGGTTTAAAAACCACAGTTCGCACTTGAACTCTTTTGTTTTTTAGGAAAACTTAAAAAAAAAAAAAAAAACAATTAGGTACTAATTTCGAATTCTTCGTTCGTTCGTTCGAATTTTTCTATTTCGAATATGTCAAATAATTTAATTTCCATATAAAATCTCTATAGTGGGCGCAGTAGCGCAGTGGCTAGTGTGCTGGACTACTGTGCGAGGGATCCCAGGTTCGATCCCCGGAAAAACACAAATAACATCTTAAGGTTTTTTCTACTGCGCCACCTCTCGCGAATGTCTGACAAACATCCGAGAGTATTACTGTCCTGAGAAAGCTTCTCAATTCAGCTGTTCGGAGTCGGCGTAAAATTATAGGTCCCTTCCATTCGTCCCAAAAATAGAAACTCACACAAGCGAATGGTTGCGAGAAGCTAGGCCTAGGGTGTCTACACGCCTGTTGCGCCTATTTTTTTATTTATAGTATCTGATCTACCCTTTTTGGTATTAAAATGTACTCTTCACTTTTTGCAAACTTGTCGAAGAGGGAAAACATTATTTGATTAATTTGCTAGGATATTTATTTTCTGCTTTGAGTCATATCCTTCTCTACAAAATTTTAAAATTGGTTTAAAATCCAAGTCTTCCATATTTACTTAGATGGCGCTACAGTCCGGGGTGAACCTGGGTCTCAACCGATACGCCTTTCCAGTTAGCACGATCTTTGGTTAACCGCCTTCAACTTGTGCGCGCCACCTAAGGCGAGGTCTTCCTCTACTGCGTCGTCCCTCCGGGTTGGAATGGAAGACTCTTCGCGCCGGAGCGTTGTCCATTCGCTCTACTTGTCCTAGCCATCTTAGTCGACTGATATGTACTTTTCTGACCAGGTCGATGTCGATGTACAGCTCGTAGAGTTCGCTGTTAAATCTCCTTCTCCAAAACACGTCAACGCAAAAGGGACCGAAAATCACTCGAAGGATTTTGAGTTCGAAGTGACCAAAGTCTTCAATAAGGACAAATTAATTTCAAGAACACACCTCTCTTAGTTAATATCATCGTCAGTATTATATTTATCTTCATCAAAACGCGGCATAACATTTCCTAGATATGTAAATATGTATCTACATACATAAATCAACTTCAATGGCATATGTATGTACATATTTCTAATTTGAGTCGCATAGGATGGATTTTACTTATTCTTTCCGAAAAAGAGACAGAGGCTTCTGATCGGTCTCAACCACGATCTCTCGACCACAAATAGAAAGTTTACCTTGAAGCGTATCCATCGATGATCTGACATGGACGCTTCCTCCACAACCCTCCAATTTCCAACTACCAACTTATCTGTATTGGAGAAAATGGGTGATCCTCCTCCCTATTCCTAACTATGTACCTCCCTCCTCCATATTTGTAACTTCAAAAGTAGGTGAACTCCCTCTGTTACATAATTATGAGGTTGGACGATATAATAAAATCATAAAGACAGTCACCTATTGCATTTATGTCACTGCTACCCCATTGAGAGTGATGGGCATTCGCATCACAGCCCATTACGTGCATCCAGTTTGTCTGACCAGCCAGGTTCTTTAAATTCTCCGGGATCAGAGTCATATGGGAGGTAGGCTGATGTTAGACATAGCGGTTTCCCGTCTTCCCTTTTGCAGATTACTGAAGCCAAGTCTCCTGAACTGTAATTATTCAAAAGAAAAGCCCTTGTATGGTTTTAATTAGGATACAAGTCCTGATTTTACCTTCTCCCTTATAGAACAACGTTTAATTCGTGTTATTGAGACCTTGGGTCACGTTGTTCTTGTTGATCCAAGCCTCTTGTATCAGTACGTCTGCGACATCCTGATTGATGATGTACTCCAACAAACAGGCCGTGTGCTGTTTCTTTGGGCTAAGAAGGCAATGGAGTAGTGGATCCCTATCCCGAACAACTAAGGAGATTCTGTATAAGACCTTGATCATTCTAGTAATGCTTTATGGCGCTAAAGCTTGGACTCTATCTAAAGTGGATGAAAACATCCTCGGAAAGATTCTTCCTAAAATGTTCGGTCCCGTTTGCGTTGACGGGCTTTGGAGAAGGAGATTCAACGACGAACTATACGAGCTGTACAGCGACATCGACCTGGTCAAAAAACTGCGAGTAAGTCGTTTAAGATGGTTAGGACATGTAGAGCGGATGGAAACAAATGCTCCGACCCGTAGAGTCTTCGAGTCTAACCCGGATGGACTACGCAGTATAGGAAGACCTCGCCTTAAGTGGCGCGCGCAGGTCCAAGGCGACCTCAACCGACTAGGAGTGCGCAAATGGATGCAGTTAGCTAGATCGGGCTAACTGGAGAGCTGTGTTATAGCTGAGGCCGCGGTTCACCCCGAACTGTAGAGCCGCTCAAGTAAAGTAAGTAAGGTAGTATTAACAATGTCCAAACTGAACAGTAGAGTATTGATAATGTGCTTGTGGAAAATCTGTGAAAATATCTGTTATTCATGATGACAGGTGCCTTATGCGGCCTATATTGACATTCTGGTCTGTTTCATGCTCTCAAAAAATTTACGGTGGTAAGAAGCAAGCCGTTTTCATAAAGGAAAAAATAAACGACAGTCTTAAAATAAATTAACTTAACGTTTGACTTAAATTCAATTGTTAGTGTTTAATTTTGAACTACATATCTTTATGAAGTCATCAACTACGCAAACCTGATTTTCCTATGCTCACCAAATGATGCTAGGTACGTAATAGCGCAATTTTTAGAGTCGGCCATCGCATCTTTGGCCCGTGTTCTTAGTTCCCTATAAAATAGTTAAAGGTACTTAAGATTACCAAAAGAGAAAAGCGATATATCATAGCTGCACTGCTGAAATATATAATTTCTACATGTAAAAGAAAAGCTGATGATAGTATCGCGCCTTCATAAATCGAACGAGCATTTCCTTGCATTTATACGTATTGTTTATAATATATATAAATTGCACAAACCAGACCGAACTTAAGAACGCAAAATTATGTAGAAAATAAACAGTTGCATTGGGCGGATCCGGATACTACGTTATTTATAAGAAATGTGTTAGAAATCGCAGAACTTATATCATCAATTTAATAACATAGTCCTTAAAGCCTAACTATAGGTTTAGGTAGAACTTACACGCTAATGACAATTTAATATAAGTTTTGCATTTCTGGGAGAATAAATCAGTGGGTACCAATGCAGCTGTATACTCGTTATTACTATACAGGAGTGGTATTATACAGGGTGAGCCAAAAATAATATAAACTTTTTATTAGTTTAGTAACAATTTTGACAAAATTGGAAGCTTTTGAAGCCTAGTTTTCTCTATTATTGACCATTTGGGGATTCGCAAAACTCTATTTTTTTATTGAAATGCTGCGTTAATTTTTTTTTTTAGTTTTTGATTCATGGCCGATCTTTAATCTTAATGTTTAAAGTCTCCAAAAAGAATGAGGATCACTTTTAAAACCTTTCATTTCATATATAACGTGATAAAACGATTTACTCGTAGGTATGCAGTCTGGAAAATGGCTTAATTTTTTTTTTTTTGTTTTTTAGGTTGTTTGTCTTGGAAAAATAAAACTGTGTTTTTTTTCAGAATTAAAAAAAAAAATAATAAAGAGAAAAAAGTTTAACAAATAAAAAAATGTGTATTTCATTACTATACTAACTCCCGTATTAATAAATACCGAATAGCGGCGAATTAGCTTTATCACATCTGATGACTCGTAATTCTTATTCATAAACATATCTTTGCTTTCACTGACATGTTTAACGAGCGGATAACATAACTCACTAAATTCGGCGTATAGAGAGTGGTTAACTTACTCACACACAGAGCTAACCTTGTCCAACTGCTATCCACATAGTAATTTCAAATACACGTATACCAACAAAAAATTCGATTGGACGCGAGAAATTTAAAAGCTGAAAGAGAATTTCAGAGAGAATCTAAAAATCGCAAGAAATTTCGATAGTGGAACTCTAAAAACTGGGTCACGCTATGCAGTCCGTCCGTACGTCTTTCTGTCTGTGATATTTAACCCGATCTAAACAAAATTCCCGAGGTGACTAACTTTCGTTATCCCGAATTAAATTGCACCTAGTCGTTCGACTAATCGGCAATATAATTTTAATTTATTTAAAAAAAAAATGAGAAGGTAGGGTAAACTACCTAGTGACCGACACCTTCTCAGTTATGGTCACCTGCCACTGTTTTCCCATTTTTTTAAGGTTTCCTGTGGCTGGATGTTACGGAATTTATTTTTAACGTGTTCAGGCACTCAAATGTGATAAGAAATGACTTCTCTTGATATTTTGTAGTCGTTCAGTGCCCTGTGATAAAAGCCTTTTTTCGAAACCTTTAGAAATTTCAGAAAACTTGAGATTTCCTTAAGGAACACGTAAGTACAGATCATTATTTTAAAAATATAACCGTGTATAGTAACACTGTAATCAGTGAATTTTACTGAAAATAATTAAGTAGCCGATCTATTTGTCAGTTATTATTAAAATAACAAAACAATTTAAATTTACGTGGGGTGTCCGTAACTGAAATGAAAAAAAAAAAAAAAAAAAAAATAGGTGGCGCAACAGGCGGGTGACACCCAAGGCCTAGCTTCTCGCAACCATTCGTTTTGTGTGAGTTTCTATTTTTGGGACGAATGGAAGGGACCTACAATTTTATGCCGAGTCCGAACGGCTGAATTGAGAAGCTTTTTCATGACAGTCATACTCTCTGATGTTTGTCAGACGATCGCGAGAGGTGGCGCAGTAGAAAAAACTTTAAGATGTAATTTGTGTTTTTCCGGGGATCGAACCTGGGATCCCTCGCATAGTAGTCCAACACACTAACCACTGCGCTACTGCGCCCACCCAACTGAAATGAAATGTTCAATAAATTTAGTGACCGACACAACTGTGTCAATGGCGCAAATGGGCATTTTTAAGGATATTAGTTATGGACACCACCAATATTATCTTTGTATTTGCATATACCTTTTAGCCGTTAGTTTTAAATTTCTAACTATTTCTCAGGCTTTTATTTGAAAATGCTAAAATTTTATTTGAGAATGTCAAAAAAAGGTATGCGGCTAAATTTAAGGTTCCTCGTAACCCGTTATCAAACTGGTCCGCAAGTAGGTACAAAAGCCAACTTTTGGACCGGAAACTGTACTGACCACTAATGAAGAACAGCAAATCCTTCACTGGATTACCTAAAATCATGAAAGCGGTTTTAAAAGACGAAAGGCAGACATTTAGAACAGTGTTCATGAATTTCTGAAAAAAATGCGCCAAGGAAAGTGCTATGTTCACATTTTCTGCGTCCCGTCCGGTATGGTGACCCCTCCTATGATTATATCCTTTTTTAAGAATTCCTATTGAGGTTGGTAGGTTTTTTATAGCTTTGTATTTATTTTTAAATAATCTATAGTATGTACATATGTATAATTCTTCTCTACGTGTGTTGTAACTGAACTCCTCCTAAACGGCTGGACCGATTTTGACGAAACTTTGTGTGTGTGTTTGAGTGGGCCCAAGAATGGTGTAAATTCACAATTATACCGGGTAGGCGGAGCTGCGATCCGGTCCCACAAAATTTCAAATATTAAACACTCAACAACAAAAAAAAATCAGTCCGGACACATCGGTTAAATATAACGGCTGCAGATCAATTGAAGGACAATGAAAATGTACGAGCATGAAATTAAACGTTTGCCAGGTCCGCTAGTTAAAAAAAGGGGTGTCCATTACTAATATTTTGAGGGTAAAAAAATGTCTGTAACTAAAAACCTGGTAAGGTATTACAATTACCTGTTTTACTTATTTTATTGACTTCCTTACATATCTGTTGTTATAACTTTCTTACAGGAAATTATTTACAGTTAAGTATATTTTAAATAAAAATCATCAAAATTGATGCAACGATGAAAAAGTTATGAATTTTCCAAGTCAAAATTTCTCTAAAGGGTGTCGGTCACTGGGTACTTTACCCTAAATCAGCCGTTTGTCGGGTTTCTATACTTTTGATTTGAAAATATTTTTTGATTGAAAATATTACCTACTTTCTTGGTCATAGCTAACTCTCGTAGATAAAGAGGTCTTACCCGTCTTAATCTCCTGATTACATTGTCAGTATTTAAAAGTTCTGGTATATTTCTAAGTTAACATGGTCCAGAAGTCTTGTAACTTTTTTAACTTCTTCTTCAAACATTTTAATGTTTAGATCTGTATGTAGATCAGCGTTGCGTATGTTGTACATATTTATCAAGGTGCATTAAATACCTATGTTCCTTAGCACTTTATTTTGGAAAACTTGAATTTTTTTTCAAATTTGTTTGGCATGTGCAAGCCCACAACTCTCTGTGATTGAGGTGTTTAGTTACATGTGACAAGAAAGCTAACCATTCTTTATTATCAAATTCATGATGCACCTATTGCACTTGTGGATGTTAGAAAATGTTTTGTTTCGAGAAATAAGTCCCGAAATCCTTGTAAAAACAGATGCCTGATTAACCATCAAAAGTCGGGCTAATACAGCAGTTCCCCATGAACGGACTTATTTTCTTCTAATTGAAAAGTCTTCTTTGTAGCCTTCTACCATGAACAATTTTATTGCATGTATCAATAACTTGCGGAAAATTCAAAATTTTACAGCACAGAGATTCCTGGTGATTACACTGATAACAAAAACATTGGAAGTTGGAAATCATAATCCTTTTTCATACCTAATCCTATTTCTGCCCGTCATTCACGATCGATTGTTTGTTTGGACAATTTACATCAATGCCTACAATTTTACAACTTTAAATTTTTGGTGGCAGAAACATCTTTGGGCCAATTACAAATATTCTCTTAAAATTTGAGTTCAATCAGTTCGGTAGTTTTCTAGATATAAGATTTTATGTTTTTTTTTCGTATGGGATGTGCTACGCCCTTTTGTCCAATTTACACCAAATGTGAATCTAACCCATCCTTGGATTTACTCAAACACACACACAAAATTTATATAAAAACAATAGAAGATGTTTTTTGCATGGGCGGTGTCACGCCCTTTTGTCCAATTTTGACCAATCTTACACAACACTCCTGAGCCAATACCTAAGATTGTCTGTAATTTTCAACTCAATCGATTCGGCGGTTTTCGAGATATAAGATTTTGTATTTTTTTTTTGCATTAGATTCTTCATCACCTTCATTTCAAGAAAAAATATTACCTATAAGCATAAATCGTACACTTGTCACTTCACTCTCAGTTCTTGACCGAGACTCAAACGCCTGTCGGACTTGTCAATTA
The DNA here is from genome assembly GCA_949372485.1 of Cheilosia soror. Taxonomy (NCBI): domain Eukaryota; kingdom Metazoa; phylum Arthropoda; class Insecta; order Diptera; family Syrphidae; genus Cheilosia; species Cheilosia soror. The sequence continues at coordinate 40,039,533 of OX443563.1, forward strand.
CATACTGACAAAATTGTCAATTGTATGATTTTATCGGTCCCATAAAAAAATTATCACGACAAATTTGTCAGAGAATTCATGACAATTCTCGAAAAATTCTTGACAATTCATTGTCATGACAATTTTTTTATGAATCCAAAACTTGACAATTGTCGGCTATTTTGCGACAATTCTACAAAATTGTCTAATTATTTATGAAACAGAAATTTGACAATTGTCGGGTTGTCAGTTTACAAATTGTCACCTGTCGCATTGTCAATTTTTATGAAACAAGGCCCAGGGCCAATATCTAAGACCATCTGTAAGTGTGAGCTCAACCGATTTGGTGGTTTTCGAGATATACGATTTTGAATGTTTTTTTTTTTGTATGGGAGGTACCACGCCCCTTTGTCCAATTTCCACCAAACATCACAAAATAGCCTTCGTGCCAAAAACACATATTTTCTCAAAATTTTAGCTCAATCGGTCTTATGGTTTTCAAGATATACCATATGTTTTGCATGGGAGGTGCCACGTCCCTTTGTCAAAATTTTGGACCGAAATCGGTCCAGGTGTTCCTGAGTTATCAGCGTAGTAAATAACGCCATCCTCTTTTATATATATAGATATTTAATTGAAATTTTGCGCGGTCGCCTAATGGGCTGGCAGTCGATTCAAAAGTTATACGCATTAAAGTTTTTTGAAAGATTGGATTGGAATGGATGTAGTTTGCGTTTTTCCGGGGACCGAACCTGAGACCCTTCTCGAAGTAGTTCAGCACGCTTGCCGACAGAGATCTATGGACATTTATAAAGAGGCTAGTTATATTTCTTTTGGGGCATTGAGGAAAAATTGTTCATTATCGCGAAAGTCATATTTAAGGTAAAATTTTTATTGCTACGAAAAAGTAAACAAAATGTCATTGGTGCTTGGGCGGAATTGAGCTAGCGACCTCTCGCTTAGTACTTAACAGGTACAACTGAGCCACTGAGCAAGCAATTTCTGGATCGCCTAGTGCACCACTATTTAAGATCCTGATATTTAAAAGCAAAAACAAATACATAGATACGTTGCTTCTCTCCAAGTTACCTTTTTTTTTAAAATCCACTTAATATTTACGAGCCACCTTGTACATGAATTTTTGCAATAACAAAAACGTATCATTAGAACTAGCCAGTTAAGCTAATGTTACGAATGTAATAAATTATGCATCCTTTACATTAGTACATAAAAGAAACTGCTGCCATTACCAATTCGCATAGTCGAGAAAGTTAAGTCAAGTATTACTGGTATTATTAGCAGACCGCAATGGTCAAAATGGATAGTAACGACTCGTTAATTTACTTGTGGAAAATCTGGAGATTTGTCGGCGTCTACCCATACGCAAAGCTGAAATGGCTTTACATTATTTACGCCATTTTAATAACATTTGTCACTGATGTACAATCACTATATGCACTAAAAAATTCAAAATATGCACCTAAAAATTAAAAATATGCACATAAAACTATTAAATTCAATTTTTAAATATTGTTTTATTTAAACTAAGAAATAATTTAATTTTCATATGCTTTATTTCGAAATTATGAAAATTTTTTTAAGTTTTCAAAGGTACAACTTTAGCATTTCGGTCTTTGGAATGTCTTACGGCCATATTATTCACCCACTTTAATCCGAACTAAAGCTTACACCCGGGTTTAAGTAAGTTTAGCCCAAAAATTTAACCCATCCATAATATTCAGTCGTTAAACCCGATAATAATTTTTTTTTTAAAACGTGTCGGTGTTTAGTCCGATTGAATATAAATGACACTCCGTAGACTAGTTTAATGTACTTGACCCGGATTAGAACTCAATTGCATACTACTGACTATTCTTTTTATGTCACATTTTTGACATTTCTCGCAGAAATTAAATGAAAGTCAAAACATAATAAAAAGCAAGAATATAAGAACAATTTTATAAGTTTTGACAACGGTTATGGCACTACATGCAAATTTTGGGAATTAACTTTATAGTATCTAACATTTTTCTTTTGTTCTATTAAAAAATAAATGTATTAATATTATTGTACACCAATTCACTCATTTCACATTGGACACAACAATTAGCGATTTGGACCAAATGTTGATGTCACAGCAAATCAAATCAGTCCCCAATTAGTCAAAAACAGCAAAAACAAATGTCATTTTATGTGAAATTTGAAATTACATTGGTTTAAAACGGGTTAAAATCGGTTTAAACTGTTTTAAATCCGTTTTTGATCCAGCGTGTTTTAATGCGTGTTTTTGAGTGAATATTATGGACATTGCTTTAAATTGTCGGGTTAATGATCGGGTGTAAAATTAACTTAAACCTGATTTACACCCGGAGTGAATAATATGGCCGTTATACATATAAAACGATCGTTCTATGTTATGTTATGTTTCACAAATGTCAATTCACAGTGATTGCAATTGAAAAAAAAAAGTTTAAAGGTGCGTGTGCAATTTATTGAAACCCATGTTTTTCAATTTCATATTTATTATTTTGAAAATATGCACAAAAAATATGCATTTATGTATTTTGAAAATATGCAAATTATGCATTTATAGTAAAATATGCAAAAATATGCACTAAAGGTTGAATGCCAGTTTAAAGGAAATTTCATCATTCGTAAAAAGATAATAAAGTCCCTTCTTCCAAAGTGTCTCAAAAAAAACATGCATTTGCATGGACATCCTAGCAGCGCTGATTATCACCATTGTTTTTGTTATAAATATCTTTCTTTTGACAGATCTAGCATCAATTATGCGTAATTTGCAAATAAGTCCGACTTTTATCGTCGCGTCCTTGAAACAATTTGTCGTTTTCTTCAGAATGTCTGATTTAAGTAAGGTAAAATTATATCTTAACCAACTTGGTGAAAGAGCGAATCCTAATAAGGAAGAGATTGGTTATCCACGAAAAGTCATTAAACGATGTCAGCTTATGGCTATTTTATTTGTAATTTGGATAATTAAAACACGCGACTACAATAATTCAATTAATTCATTTATTCTTATCTATTCTTACGTCTAGTCTGTTACAGGGTCGAGAATCAAGAGAGCGGAAAACCCGTCCATTTTCTTTTCCTATCTATCTCTAATCTCCATATTGTCATACCAACATTTCCGTATAAAACTAGATACAAGTTTAGTAATTCACAATAGTAGGTAGATATAAACATAATTCTTAATTGCTGAGATATTTCTATTATAGTAAAAATATACATAACAATGGCCAAGGCCGTGCAGATCGTATTATTTTGTTCCATGTCATCATATACAATACCCGCCCTCCTCAGAGGAAGTCTTGTTTTTGAAGGATGGTTGCCATTTGACTGGACTTTGTCGACAACGAATTATATAATAGCGTGTACCTGTCACGTACTACATCACGCCTTACCTCTAGAGTTTACAAAACCCTTCTCTAGCGCCTGTCCCAGCGGGGAAGAATGGAGAGACGGGTTCGTACCTAGCACACAAACCATAGTCGTATTTACAGTCGGATCTAAAATGGACACTGAGGTAGGGTCAGGTGTCTTCTCTGAATCGCTGGGTATATCAAAATCGATACGCCTCCCCGACCATAGCAGCGTCTTCCAAGCAGAGGTCCTGGCAGTGACAACAGCAGCCCGGTGAGTCTGTGGTAAGGACAATACCACCTGGAGTTATTACCTTCATTGTCGACAGTCAGGCAGCACTAAAAGTCATAACTGCACCAGAAATAAAATTGAAGCTTGTAAAGTGCTGCCGCGAAGAAATCAAAGCTCTTGGTACACAGCACAGTGTATCGCTGTGCTGGGTTCAGGGACATGAAGGCATTCCAGGCAATGAGAAAGCAGACAAATTAGCAAGAAAAGGTTCGATAGCTGTTTCAGAACAAGTTGATCCCTCTGTGAATATCGCTCCTTGCACCCTCAAGCTCGAAGCAGGAAGAAAAGCCACAAGAGAGACGAACGCTAGATGTACTAAGTACTTCTAATACCACAAGAATGCTATGGCCGTCTTTCAACGAATCCACAACCGAGAAGATAATGCGGAAGGATGGGCTGAAAAATGGGTTTACGGGAGAAGCCCAGCTGTAGAGGCTGCGGTGATGAGGAAGTTCTTGAGAATACAACCCACTTCCTATGTCACTGCCCAGGTCTCCAACACACCAGGTATAAATTCCTAGGGAGTAACTTCTTCAACGACCTAGACGAGCTTTCCAGCACATCAATAGACAAGATAATGAACTTCGTCAAATCAACAAAATGGTTTGTATGTAGCAGCACAGCAAGTAATTTGAATTCAGGGTTATATAATGGGTAAGGGACAACCTCTTTCCCCTAAGGGCATCACAATGGGTCAGTATTGACCTGAGTTTGGCACGGAGAATTTCTTGCCAGCCCACAAACCTCACCTACCCTAACCGCCCGCTAAATAAATCCATATAAAATGTTCCGTGTATATAAATCACAAATAGTTTTCAATTGAACCCACCACGCTTTGCTTTGTAAGGAAAACGGATTACTGTTATCCCTTACCTGTTTGCGAACAATTTTTTCATTATTGTCATTTTCGTCAGAAGAACTTAGTAAAATAATAACAACGTCGGGTCCATTGATCTCTTTAAAATATAAAAACTTTTATTTTGCGGAATTTTACTTCTGAATGAAATTTTATTTGACGTTTGAACTATTACCATTTAAATTTTAATCTATTACAACTACTACGTCAAATAAAATAAATTATGCTCGTGAGCATTCGTGTGACACAATTTCAATACCTTCATTCGTATATGGTATGGTATGACGAATCACGTAGGTACCTATGTTAACTACCGTGAGCGGCGCCATCTGTGGGCAACTTGTGGATGCATTATATTCCTCAGGGCCATACCTGTTCCAGTTTTTGCAGAGAGGGGGGGTGTGACGGATGGATTGGATTCAATTTTTATTCTTACTGGTTTGTGGTCGAGACGCGGGTGGCTTCGAGTAAAATAGATGTGTAGTATATTATATATCATCCTAAATTTGTACCTACCATTCTTTTCTTGTAATTAAATATTAACTAAAAACACATTTTGTATTATCGGAAAAATAAAGATTTAAAAATACAATTTAACACCTAATTGTTCGTACGATTGCCGATCCGTTTACGAAGTACGCGATTCGACCCAGATTTGGCCAGGCCCGATTTGTCATTCTTAGTCTGTTCTTTGTGCAATATCCGCTCAATTGCTGCACCGCGCTGTCAATCTCCACTGACAAAAACGATCAAAACTGTAGGTCTTTTCCATTCGTCAAAAAAAAAACTCACACAAACGAATGGTTGTGAGAAGCTAGGCCTAGGGTGTCTTGGTTTTCGTGCCTGTTGCGCCATTATTTATTCATATTACTGACAGAGAACGACGTATCGACACTAGATATACACGGTAATGACACGGACCTATAAATCCCATATAACTTTTAAATACTCATTCAAAATTCAAAAAGTGGTAGATATACAAAATAAAACGAACTTACATAAATGGGTACCTATGTTCATTCGCATAAATAATCTCACCTTTAGCAGTTAAATTTTATAGCAATTCTAGTAGCAAGCCTTCTTTTTACACTTAATGGCGTTAGTTTTCATTATAATGCCACCAAAATCCATCATTCGAAATTACCAAAACTTCTTTTGGTGAATCGAATCCAACAACTTTTTCATTCATGCCCACGTTAATAAGAGTCCAATTCTTTTCATGGGATTTAATCTTTTGTTGTTAAAGAGGTAAACCTAATGAAATACATAAGCCGTCATTCTTGTACGATCTTTTAGTAAAATCATTCAAATTCTAATAAATTTATGAACAAATAATGTAGCCTGTCAATTTAGTTTGAAGCGACTTATGTATGCCACGCCTTTAAGCTGCCACATTTTTGTGAAAGTTTAATTTCAATTTTTGTTGCTGGTATTATTAAGATTTTATTGCGAACAGAAACACATTTCCATCGTTTTCATAAACGAAAAATTAAATTCTCTTTTACACCGGTAATATTACGAAGCATAAAGAGTGACGCATGTAAAAGGCACATCACATCACTGTCAATCTGACAAACACTTGAGTTTTCAGTGTTTGATGGCTTAAACAAAAGATCCGGTAACATTCGCAACAAAGTACATGCATTAGGTGGCGGAGTTTGAAACGAAACTATTGTAGATAGGAATGGCTTTCTTATTTGATGTGTAATAAAAGTGACAGTGTACTTATAGTGAAGACTTAATGGCATAGCTATTACAGGGAATTTGAAATCAAAGGTACAACTAAATTGATATTTTGTTTTTTGATAACATTTTTGTGATAAATTCAGTTACCTTTAAACTATACATATAATAGACTAAGAGCTAGCAACGTTTTTTCTCAAGTCATTTTAACAAGGTTGTAACTTTGTGAGCTAAGTTCGTGGTGACTACTGAACACGAAAATTCATTTCTGGCAGCTATGCGTTGGTTTATATATATTAATGCCATGCCCATAACCTGAAAAGGGCAAACAATTTAGGTACCTCATTTTAGCAAACTTAAGATTTTGGTATGTGTTAATTTACGACCGATGTAGACATAAAATGCAATTGCCATATCAGTTTGCAGGTTTTAAAGTGCAAAAAAGGCAAAATTTAAGTCTTAAAAGCAAAGTCAAATTTTTGATATTATGTTATAGAGATATTATCATTCTAGTAATTCCTCAAAGCTAAACCAAAACTCCGGTTTCATCATATACCAAAATCTTAAGTTTGCTAAAATGAGGTAAATTTCTTTTACTTTTGAGGTTATGGAATTCCAATATAAACCAACGCAGCGCTGCCAGAAATTAATTTTCGTGTTCAGTAGTCACCACGAACTAAGCTCACAAAGTTACAACCTTGCTAAAATTACTTGAGAAAAAACGTTGCTAGCTCTTACTCTATAATAAAACTGTAGGAATTTTCGTTGGCTCTTAAAAACTTAAAAACTACTGGACAGATTTCAATGAAACTTTTTTTAAATGTTTCTTAAGACTGTGAGACTGCTATAGGCTACATTATGTCATTTATAGCCACGTCCTTTGGAACAGTTTTTACCCAAAATGTATTTTTTGAAGTGAAAATATATGCATATACATATACCTTGCTACAAATGGATGTTTATACTTTTGCGATCGTGCGACACGACAAACAAAAAGAAAACCACACTAGCATACGTACACTGGCGATCACTAGGATGAGGCCACACATTTTACAATCGATTTTCACTCTTTACTTTATACATGTTGGAAATTTTGTACCCTGAAACTTTTACTACCTGTGCACAGGTACATATTTTTTTAAGAATAGTTAAACAAGCGTTGCAACATGCAAAGAAATGTTTTTATTTAGTTAAAAAAAAATGGTGGCGCCTACAGTTCCAGTTAGGCTGAACTACCTAGTGACCTCCCTATAAGAGCTGTTTCGACATATTCGGATCCCAGGTCTATAGGGATTTCCAATACTACACCAGGGTATTGGAAAAGAGTTGGTGGCGGATGAACCCTTAATGGGCGCTCAATTCCCGAATTAGGTTACTGGTGCCCCTCGTCCTAGGGGTATGATATGGAACTGGTCCTCCAGGTAGGCTGGTAGGGGGTTGTGCGTCGGGGTAACTTTCCTACCACGGAAAAAAATTCATGTTATGAAACAGCAACACGCCTCGAAAAAGGACAGATTTACTGTTGACGACGCTGGAAAACGAAATAAGGACAATGACATTCGGATCTGCAAGTGGAATGTTCGTACACTGAACAGACCACGTGCAGCCGAACAACTAGCAGAGACTCTAGACTGCCACAGGATAGACATAACCGCCATCCAGGAAGTGCGATGGGATGGGCCAGGCAAAAAACGGATGATAAACTGGGACATATACCACGGCGATTGCTATAGAGAGCAGCCACACCGCTTATTTGGATGTGTGGATTTGTCATACGTGGCAGACTTAGGCTAAAAGTCTGAAGCTATCGGCACGTTAATGAACGACTTATGACAATCCGCATCAAGGCAAAATTCACGAACATCATCCTCATATGCGCTCATGCCCCCACTGAAGAAAAGGACTTCGAAATAGTACTACAGCTGCTCACGAGCTCTACGAGCAAAAGAGACGGAAGGAACATCAGATCCACAGAAAGAAAAAGAAAGAACACGAGAAGCGTATGATCGAAGAAATTGAGAGATGCTACTCCAGGAACAATGTACGGAAGTTTTACCAAAAGGTAAAAAGAACGTGCCAGGGTAGACAATCCCGTACAGAAACCTGTAGAGATAATGAAGGAAACCTTTTAGTAGAATCACAGCCGGTGGTGAGAATGTGGAAAAATTACTTCTGCAGACTATAATGGCGACGAAGACCAGAATCCGGCTGTTAGGCCATTCAATATAGACAATGATAGACAAAACTTCCGTCCACCTGACAAAAGCGAAATACGGGTAGCAATATCCAAGCTAAAGAACAACAAAGCCGCAGGGCCTGATGGCCTACCTGCCGAGCTTTTTAGAGCACCTAGAGATGACTTGGTAAAGAGCATGCACCAATTCATCTCCAAAATTTGGTCAGATGAATGCATGCCTGATGAATGGAATCTCAGCATCGTTTGCCCGGTCCACAAGAAAGGAGACCCATTTAACTGCGCCAACTACAGAGGTATATCCAGTCTCCTTAACATCGCATACAAGATCATGTCTGCCATATTGTGTGAACGCCTTTATAAATAACCGGATTGGCCCCTATCAGAGTGGTTTAAGGTCAGGAAAGGACACCGTCGATACAATTTTTACACTTAGACAGATCCTGGAAAAAACCCAGGAAGTTCAAATCGATACCCATCAACTTTTCAACGATTTTAAAGCCGCGTACGAGAGCATATAATATAGAGACGACCTATACAGACCCATTTCTAGCCTTGGCATCCCTGCAAAACTCGTTCGATTGTGTAGGATGACGATGGAGAAAGCTGGCTGCTGCATCAAGGTCGGTAACGACTTCACCGAAACCTTTGATGTCAAAAGAGGATTTAGACAAGGTGACGCGCTGTCGTGCGACTTTTTCAGCATCATACTTGAAAGAATTGTCCGGAACTCACTGCTCAACACACAAGACACGATCTTTCAAAAGTCCTTCCAATTACTTGCATACGCCGATGATATTGACATAATTGGTAGAACAGAGCGGGCTGTCACTGGTACGTTTGCTAGGATAGAAAAGAAAGCGGCTAAAATGGGTCTAGCGGTTAACGAGGGTAAAGCCAAGTATATAGATACTAGCAGCAAGAAGGGACACCCAACATCGTAGAATCGGACAAAACATCACGATCGACAGCTATAACTTTGAGGTAGTGATGGACTTTGTCTACCTCGGTTCTGCTATAAATTCTAAGAACAGCATCTCAGAAGAAGTTTAACGAAGAATAACTCTTGCCAACCGCTGTTTCTTTGGGCTAAGAAGGCAATTGAGTAGTAGAGCCCTATCCCGAACAACTAGGGAGATTCTGTATAAGACCTTGATCATTCCAGTCCTGCTTTGTATCGCTGAAGCTTGCACTCTATCTAAAGAGGATGAAGACATCCTCGGTCGCTTCGAGAGAAAGATTCTTCGTAAAATTTTCGGTCCCCTTTCCGTTGACGGGCCTTGGAAAGCTGTACAGCGACATCGACCTGGTAAAAAAAAACTGCGAGTAAGTCGTTTAAGATAGCTAGGACATGTACAGCGGATGGAAACAAGTGCTCCGGCCCGTAGAGTATTCGAGTCTAACCCGGAGGGACAACGCAGTTGAGGAAGACCTCGCCTTAAGTGGAGCGCACAAGTTGAAAGCGACCTCAACCGACTATAGTAGTGCGCAACTGGAGGCAGTTAGCTAAGGACCGGGCTAACTGGAGAGGCTTGTTAGCTGAGGCCTGCGTTCACCCCGAACTGTAGAGCCGCCTAAGTAAATAAGTAAGAATAATATACCTTCCTGTGGAGACTGGAGGGTATAAAAATCGCACTCTTTTTTCATATCGTTTATTTACTTGGGCGCAGTAGCGCAGTGGTTAGTGTGTTGGACTACTGTGCGAGGGATCCCAGGTTCGATCCCCGGAAAAACCCAAATTACATCTTAAAGTTTTTTCTACTGCGCCACCTCTCGCGAACGTCTGACAAACATCCGAGAGTATAACTGTCATGAAAAAGCTTCTCAATTGAGCCGTTCGGACTCGGCATAAAATTGTAGGTCCCTTCCATTCGTCCCAAAAATAGAAACTCACACAAAACGAATGGTTGCGAGAAGCTAGGCCTTGGGTGTCACCCGCCTGTTGCGCCACCTATTTATTTTTTTTTTTTTTTTTATTTACTTAAATCTTCCTTCCGTCATGCAAATGCACCGCTGACAACTTAATTCGCCATCAAAACATCTATCAAAACGTACTGAATAGTACGGCGAAGTGCATAGTTAGCCCTCTGTAGAGTTTTCAAGAAAAGGTGTTTAAAATATGCAATGATGAAACTACTACAAGCAGCGGCAACATAACTTTATTTTTTAAAGTGCGCGCCATTCAGCATCAGCAGGCATCAGGCTGTAGTCGTAGCGGAGCGGAATTTATCTCATTCGACAGGTGTGATTTTAAAGTTTTATTTCCTTTCAGTTCAGTTGTCATGCGTTGGAAAAGCGATGAATTGAGAATAGTGCGATTGCGTCGAACCCTACCTTCGAACGTACATGTTTTCTGTGATCGCAAGCAAGCGCCCCTACCGAAATCGCTTCAATGTAGCTCCGTTGGGCCCTGCCCCGCGGATATCAATTGTTAAATGGGTCACTACAGACAAATCGTGAGTGTGACAAAACGAAGAACTGGAATTCATCAACCCATGTTAGGTTAGGTATGAGGAAAGTGCACAGATTTAAGAGTGCGGTGCTACCACGGGGGCCTTTTGGTCCATTGTGATCCCTTGGTTTTTGGTCGTGGACATTTATTTATTGGACAACACAAAAAACATGCATAAACACTTTACCTGGTTTCTTGGAGTTGTTCCTTGGCGGGGTTGGACTACCTGATTGTATTCGTCAGTGGTACCTGTACTATGTCCTCTAGGTCTCCGAAAAGTCTGTCTCCCATGTATCGGAGTCGACTGGTTTGGAGGTTTGGGCATTCGCAGAGCAGATGCTTGATGGTCTCCGTTTCTTCTATGTCTTGACAGCTCCTGCAGTAGTCTGGTGAGTTAATTCCCAGTCTTGTGGCCATGGTACCAATGGTAGAGTGGCCTGTCAGTGCACCTGTTAAGATTCGAATATCTCGTTTATTCATTTTCAGAATACACCTTGTTCTTTTTTCGTCAATTCTTGGCCAAAGGCTACGGGATATAACACAGTCGTGTCTGTTAGACCAGGTGGTGTTAATTTTTTCCCTTGATTTTTGGTCAATATTTCTGTTTGCTACACTAATTGGGATGTCTATTGATGCAATGATATTTACTGCATCAAGCTCCGACCCAGTTCTTGCTAGCTCGTCTGCTTTTTCATTTCCATCAATGTCACTATGTCCGGGAACCCAGCTGAGCGTGACCATGTGTTTCTCGCCTATTTTGTTTAGGGCTCTTTGACAGTCCTTGACTGTCTTTGCTTTGATAGTTGGGCTGTCTAGTGCTTTAATGGCCGCCTGACTGTCTACGAAGATTGTAATCTTGGAAGGGTCGAGATTCTTTGTAGATACGGTACTTGCTGCCTTGTCGATGGCGACTATTCCAGCTTGGAAGACACTGCATTCATCTGGCAGTTTGTACGAGTCACTTATACCTAGGGACTCGCAGAATACTCCGGCACCTGTGCCTACTTCCATTTTTGACCCGTCAGTGTAGATGTGTATTTCTTGTACGCTTGCGTGCGTGTTAGTAATCCAATCCTGTCTTTGGGGTATGTAGGTAGAGTAGTTTTTGTTGAAGCTCTGGTACGGAATCATGTAGCCAGATCAGTACTCAAGTATTTTTGAATTATGGAACCGTGCCCATAGGAGCTGTGCTTCCAGGTTTTTGCCTCCTTTAGGCGGAGGGCTCCCTTGGCTGCCATGCTGCAAATGTATTCACTTAGGGGTGGAAGATTTAGAATCATCTCCAGCCCGGCTTGAGGTGTTGATCCCATTAGATCAAATGAGAACTCCAATCTTGCAATTCCCACGGTTGGAGGTGTGCGCGGCAAACACGCCGCTGCCTGTGAACTTTCCAATCATTAAGTAATGATGGGTTTCCACTTGTCGATTTGAAATTTACAATTGACAATTTCTCTTCAGAAAATGGTTTCCCTATTAATCAAAAGATGGCACGGGTGGAGAAAAATTGGTTTGTTTGATTCATTTGGGTACTGGAGGCGCTGAAAAACGTGGTCAGTGTTAGGAACCCGGTCAAAGTTAGGGGTGTTGACGTTTTTAAACAATTGGCAAGTGGAAATAGCGAAAAATTTCCTGTCAATGAATTGACTAACAGCGTTTGTCAATAAATGACAAAAGAACCACTGGACAAGTGGAAATAGCTGAATTGTCAAACAAAATGTCACTTTGTCTATAATTGACAGTGAAAATTAATTGGCATCGAGTTCATAAGTTGGTCAATCAACTGACAAACGATTTTTTGCCAATAATTGGCATAAGTGAAAATGATGTGACGGTGGTTTCGTTCAATGACATAAGCACGAGAGCTGTCAAACTTTGTCAATCAATCGACATGTGGAAACCCACCTTAAGGTGAATTCTTTACAATGTTGGTGCGATTGTGCAGGAACTCACCTAACGCGTCTTCAACGTTTAATAATCGGAGGAACGCATTTGAGACGTGAAGCCTCATCTCAATAAGTTTAAGTGGCGACATGACTTACTCAGAGCAATGTAGATTCTACATACTTCCGCAAAAATGGGAATCAGAAGAAGTGTCACTTCAAAAATCCAAGTGAGTATATTACATATTTCACCTTTTTTTTGCAGAGCTGCCATATCTTTTTTTTTCAGCAGATTCGAATTCAGAATTTATGGAATATTACACCTCAAATGATTTATATTCTTTGGCTTAATTTTATTAATAAATATAAAAAAAGAGCTCAAAGCCGCTTTTTCTTTAGCAAAGCGGCTTCCTTTGCTTTAAATGCTCATTCATATATTTTTCTACAAACCAATTTGTGTACGTGAAATGTGATGAATATAAATAAGGAGCATCAGCGATTTTAATTTGCATATTCTGCTGCTTAGTATTCAATCGTGTCACCAAAAAGAAACAACCTAAAAGGTGAAGATACATAGTTAACGCAGTCGATATGTGTGGTAATTTGCTACTTTATTACCAAAAAAGCTAAAGTTGTGACATTTTTGAACGTCTTTTTAAAAGGCAGCATAAAGGCGGGCATTATTTATGTGTTTAAAAGGCGTTTGATAAATCACATAATAAAATTTAATTTGTGACAGCCGCTATTGAGTCATGCGGTTTTGTTTTTATTTTTTGTTTTTTGCTCCTTCAATCAGACAATCGAAGAGTTTTGCGGTTTTAATTTCACCGAATGCATGTGCCTTTATATTTTGCGGTATTTATTGTGGAAATAAAGTGGCACGAAATTAGTGTTCAGCGGTTCACATATGACATGATTTGCGATAATTAAAATTATTTCAAGAAATACAAGCTGAATGTGTAAATATATGTTGTACCTGTAGAAAATTAAATTGTTTTGAAAAGAACGTGTTTTAATTCGTTTCTATTGACGGATGAATGTGAGACCTTCAGCAAACTGAACAAGGACACAGCACCTACACAGAACGGAAATGAATATTAAAATATCACACATCGCCGGTTGAGAAGTTGAGATTTCGGATTTAATTTTGAAGTGAAAAACACAACTTGGTTGTATTTAACAGCTCACAACATTTTTTAGGAATATGCATCAACAGTTCGACAGATCCAAATGGATGACCATCCAATCCATCCCAAGGACTCAATGCACCTTCTAGGAGCACAGTCAATTCAGGAATCACATCCGCTAAGTTGAGCTACCTATTTAGAGCAAAGAGGTACTTTAGCCCCAAGCAACTTCTCCTTCTCTACAAAGCACATGTTAGACCAGGCCTGGAATATTGTTCCCATATATGGAGATCGGTCCGAAAACATTCACTTAACCTACTTGATAGCATACAGAGACGAGTAATTCGACCCTACACTCACATATAATCTACAACCGTTGGTGCATAGAAGACAAGTCGCTGTGCTTGTTCTATAGGTACTTCCATGGTATAGATGTTCCGAAGAACTAAATACAAAGACATTGTCCCTCAAAATGCGCCCCACAAGACAGGCTGCTAACGCTCATGACCATACAGTACACTTGACAACCGTGAGGACACCAGTTTTCCAAAACTCCTTCTGTTACAACAGGACAAGCAAACTTTGGAACTCGCTTCCTGGGGATATATTTCCAGAACACTATAATTTTTAGCAATTTAAGTGCAGAACTAATATACATCGGCAAGCATCTCGGGGTGCTGTTGAAGAGTTATAGGTTCGCCGTTCCCGGGAGAAGTATTAAAAAAAAATATGTAATTCAGTAATTCAGAGGAAAAGCGATAAAGTTTCAAAAAGTCCGTAATGACTAATGACTGAAGCTCCGAGACACGGTGTTAGGTACTCCTTTGTAATAGAGGTAGTAACTGAAAGAGGTCTGCAATGAATATCTTGAAACCAATTCCAATACATTCGTTTTATTTCAAGTTCACTTCATTACTGTACTCACAGCTTGAAAAGTAAAATGAACAAATCACCTGCCACGTGGTTACTACTATATGAGTTTGGTACCCATTTGAAACCAAACACTAAGCCTCGGTGCACACTTGCGTTTTTTTTTTAACGCGCGGTGCCGCAGAATCATCGCCTTTGCGTCTTACAGTACTCACAAATAAATTGAGTGGGACGCTGACTGCGGCATCGCACGTTAAAAAAGCTGGTCATTACTTAAGCATATTACAACTTGCAAGACGCATGGGCGTTACTTTTATTTAAAAATGTTAATTTCGGCTGAATGAAATGACCTATATTTGTATAGCTTGAATGAAGCTTGTATGACGTTTCGTGGACCGTGCTTATGCTGAGACGTAAAATACACTTGTCGTCATTTGCAACATTCATGCAACCTGCAAATGAAGCTGTCGTGGACAGTAGGCCAAATATTCGGAGGGAATGGCTTCTATCATGTAAAGAATAGTGTCATTTACGATGCTTTAAAACACGCCAATTTGAATTTAGAATTACGAGTGTAATTTTTTCGCCATGGATCACATGTGGATCCCATTTGTGTTCGACGAAAATCATGTGACAAATTTAACTGCCATTCTGTATGGCGTTGAATCCCACAACAGGACAAGAAAACGCCAATTTTTGTCGTTAGCAAATTAGTGAACGTCAAGTAATGAAAAGCGACTGAAAATATAATTTTTCTTGTATCGTAAATTTGTTCAAATAAATATAGCATCACTTTAAAGCATTTTTTGTATGTTGGCTGCGGTACATACATTAATTAAAATGTTTGCCTTCCTTCTAGTAGCTTATATCTGGTAGATCAAATGGATTGGATTTTGTTATCCTTATCATTTTGTGTCTTATCGTCTCGTCATCATTACTACTCCAAAACATTGATACACTATTCAATATTAATTTTAAAGATATAAACTGAGAATGTCTTTCGAAAAAGATAAACAACAAAAAACTGATAGAACCATTTATCTGGTTTGGATCGTATGTGGAATGTGAACTACTTACCGACTACATCGTACCCTGTCGTTGAAGTTATGGAATAATTTTTGTAAAATGAAATGCTTCAAAAAACGACAAACGTCATGAAAGTAAAACTGCATTCGGAATAAGGGTGATTGTAAAATAACACAGGCAAATTAGGTTACAGTACGGGGAGGTCCCTTCAGAAAAGGCCGTGAGTGAAGCCGGAACCAGACTTGTGTGGTGTGTTGTGAGTACTTTAAGGCAAACAAATCTGGCTATCTTGTCTATTAAGCAAGAGGTGTGTGATGCTATAGACATTTTGTAACCTGTACATTGTACAATACTCAATAATGATGACTGTTGTTGCCGAAAAGTCCTTTAGCATTACTGTAGGTATATTATATAGTCTTTTAAATTTAAATACATACCTAAATAAGGGCGGCCACATTTTCTCCCGCTCCGGGCGGATAATATCTACACTACGCCACTGACTTCTTTCCCTCGAAACTTAGAATGCAAGCAGTTTATTCCAGTAACAGCAACAAATTGCTTAGCAATGTTTTGGGCTTACTGACGATCAAAAAATTGAGGCCTCAATGGCTTCAGTGTGAAAATTACACGTTTTGCAAACTGCACTCCTTACCATACATAACCCAACTTTAGTGCAATTGCAAGAGACAAAAAAACCGCTAATAATAATAATAAGCTCGGCAATAGTATCTTACTCTCCCATACAGAAGCTTTCTGCCTAGCATGTCGTTCCAGACAGTCTTAGCGGACTTCATCTTGGGAGACTAAGTTTATGCAAAGAGTGCTAAAACTAGTAGTGCCAAAGGTAGATTTCGCAGTTGACGAAATGTATTTCAAATTAGGAGGCCTCGCCTGAGGGCTAGTCGCTGATGACTTATATGGTTAGAACCAAAAGTTTAGAGTGTTCTACATTGAAGCTGTTTTGAAAATAAATCTAAACAAAGTGGACTCAGGAAGTGGACTCAGGAATGGGAAGCTCGATTCCCGGCTTTCACTGAAAATTTCTGTTGAAAAATTATTGTCGAATTTTCGTGTACGATTTATTGTTAAGGGAACAACAATACCAACTCTTTGACACAGTCACAGGCTTTCAGGATGTGCTATAGAATCCTAGCTATCAGGCCAGGTGGTCTCTGATTTTACTCTAGATGTTTTCAGAAGGTTGTACTCACCAAAAACCGGTCCCCTATTTTATAAAAATTGACAATACCTACGCGAAATGTGACAATTTGTAAACTGATAACTGGACAATATTGTCAAATTTCTGTATCATAAATAATTCGACAATTTTGTAAATTTGTCGGAAAAATAGTCGACAATTGATAAGTTTTCGTTTCATAAAAAAATCGTCAAAATAAATTATCAGGAATATTTCGACAATTGTCATACATTTTCTGACAAACTTGTACTGACGATTTATGGGACAGAAAAAAAATATGCAATTTACAATTTTGTCAGTCCCTCAGTGGACTTAGTTCCCGGGGACTTATTTCCCAGCACCGTATTTAACTGACAATTATGTCACCTGTCCAAATTTTGTGAAATTTTGGGATCCCAGGCCAGGTTCAATCCCAGGAAAAACACAAATTACATCTTAAAGTTTTTTCTACTGCGCCACCTCTCGCGAACGTCTGACAAACATCCGAGAGTATGACTGTCATGAAAAAGCTTCTCAATTCAGCCGTTCGGACTCGGCATAAAATTGTAGGGTTTCTACCCGCCTGTTGCGGCACCTATTTATTTATTTATATGGAACATATAATGAGATTACTTTTTTTTGCATTTGTGTTGGTGTGTATTTGACATTCAGCTATTTTTAAATTGAAATTTCTGTTTAGAAATGTCACTTTGTTTTGATATTAGTGAATGTATGTATGTGTCTAACTCGCCTAGTTAGCCAATTAAAAAAAAATGCATCCTGTCTCTGTACGCCATTTTCGTTACATTCCTGGTAGGTTAGGTTAGGTTGAAGTGACCTTGTGATACCACATGAATCTAGTAAAAATTTCGTCCTACTCGTTGAACCAGTTATAGCTTCTGATGAAGCGTAGGAGACTACGAATGTCTAGGTCTGTTAGATCGTTTGAATAATTGTAGTAGAAGGCTCCTAAATGGAGTTTTCGTTTTCGGGAGAGTGCCAGACAGGTGCTACACGTAGCAATCGGGATACCTAAGGTACATTCGCTTGGCACGATAGGTAGTGTAGTTCCAATCTTGGCTAGTTCATCAGCCTTACAGTTACCTGGAATGTCTCTGTGCCCCGGGGCGGTGGCGCCTAGCAAAGGTGAATGTCTCTCTCTGAGAGACTTGCGACAGTCTTTTAGGCCTGTAGTAGAGTCCATAGAGACCGATTCTTGGCACTTAATTGCAGCCGTGAAGATGCGGATATCTCTAGCGGATATCACGTTTTCTTTTAGCCAGGATAAGACTTCCTTTATTGCCATTATTTCCGCCTGAAAAACGCTACAGTGATCTGGGAGACGAAAGGATAGACTTAGATTTAGTCTATCAGAAAAAACACCACCACCTACACCATCCGACGTTTTCGATTCATCCGTGAACAATTGAACCGCCCCAACATCCAAGAATGTTCCCTCATCCCAGAAGGACCTATTGGGGATGGTAACTTGGAAGTTTTTATCAAACTGTAGTTGTGGTATGGTGTAGTCGATGTTTCTAGGGAGAGTCTTAAATCTATTTAAGATAGCAGCATGGCCAGTTGCTTTGCTGGTCCACTGAAAAGTTGTTTTCAGTTCAGACGGACCGGACCGGACGGCTGCAGATGCCGCCGTTTGTTTGCTAAAAATGTCGATGGGTGTCAGGTGAAACAGGATAGCAAGTGCAGCAGAAGGTATGGTGCGAAGAGCTCCACTGATATACACGCATGCGTTTCTTTGCACTTTGCCTAGTTCATCGCGATTTGTCACCTTTTTTAAGACAGTCCATCAGACAACCGGCCTTATGACCGAGATGTATAGCCCAGTATGAGTGGTGCGAGGTTGTAGACCCCATTTGTTTCCTATTGCTTTTTTGCAAGAGAAGAGAGCTATGCACTACATCCCTGGTAATAACTTCAACTCTTCATTGACAACATTCATCAACTGTCGTCCCTCGGTAAAATCACAATTTCTAAGAACGATTTGCACAACTATATTTTATTAACCCTATAGAGAGCTGATTTCCGTCGAAGGTGATGAATTGTGCAGACTCAATTGACAACTTATTTTGCCAGTCGAAGTAGGTACTAATAAATTAAAAGTCTTATGGATACAGAGAGTGTGCAGTGCATACTGTACCTATGGTCTCCCAACTATCAGGTGTCATTCGATAAAATTTAGAACCTCCGTTCGTTCAGAGATAAAACACTGCATACCTCCAATCTCGGTCCTATTAGTCAACTTCAATCTAACATTTGTATTCACAAAAGTACCATCAGAGTGGGTACAACAAATCAACTGAAAATGACGTTGCTAGTGTCTGACATTCACTCAAATGCAATTTACATACAAAATGTTCCCCATGCGATTCGAATGGGAAACGCACCAACAAACAGCACAATGTGTTAATTCGGAGGCGGAATCTAATTCCTGCAAGAATCCCATAGCACTATGCCTATGCTTATGCGCTATGCCAATGCCACTATGCATATGTAAAGACGGTCGTCATCGTCGTCGTTGTCGTGCCCATGGTTAGCCGCCTCCTTTGACAAGGTGGTTAAACTATTATGAAATTTGTTTATCATTCGTATCAGGTTCGGTTTGTACTTTGGCATGGCGTATGCAGGAGGACATTCGTTTGCCGAGGCAATAACTCAATTACTTTGGCTTGTAGTATGGCTTTTTAGTTTAAAGATCTTTGGCCTTTCAAATGTGCATGGGATTGGGAATTTATGCGGACTCGACGAGATATGGAGTTTGCTTGAACTTTCTTCACACAAACGTGTGGGCCTCTAAGTCATACATTTGGTAACAGATATATGTTTTATGGATATCCGTTTGTGAAATGACTTTGGTTCGCATCCTTGTGAATGATGTATGTATAGTGTGCCTGGCCTGGCCAGGCGTGCATGGTTAAAGTGGTAAGGCTTGTTCTTAGACACCGCATGAGAAACAAGATGATTCTATTTTGAATCAGATTGTCTGTATTGGTGAGTCTGCATTGACGTGGGAACGTCGATTTTTGAACTGATTTTTATAAATAGCGTCATATTTTGGAACACATTTTACATTTCACCTTTTTGTTAAAAAAAAAAATGGGGGATGAAAGGAATTCAATTATAGAGAATTTTAAGTGTCCCTGAAAAACTCTTTTGACAAGGTTTTGGAAACGTGAGCTGTTTTTCTTCCGTGCAGAAGCACAACCGACCTCTTTAGAATGCCTGGGAGTATAACATATAACGCTTTAACAAGGCCCCCAGAGGCTATCAGGCAAGTGTGACTTGTGCACTCAAATTGTTGTAAGTAACATTCACCGGCAAATATGTCTCCATGACGGGAGGTCTAAAGGCTACTTGTCCGGTGGCCAGGGTTTTTCAATAAGAGCGCTACAAAAGTTTTTTTAAATAAACCAAAAACGGTTTTGGATATCAATGAAATTCTT
Source organism: Cheilosia soror (assembly GCA_949372485.1). NCBI lineage: Eukaryota > Metazoa > Arthropoda > Insecta > Diptera > Syrphidae > Cheilosia > Cheilosia soror. The sequence goes on from OX443563.1 coordinate 40,059,913, forward strand.
TATTCCTGTGAAAGTATACGTTCGATGCCATTATGTATGTAACTCGATTTCTTTTGCATGGCCACCACGGCCACGCTTGCAGAAGTCCAGACGCTGAACCCAATTTTCACGTTCGATATTCGTACGAAGTTCATCAATCGTCGCTGGCTTGTTGGCATAGACCATAGACTTAACGTAGCCCCACAGGAAATAGTCTAACGGCGTCAAATCGCACGACCGAGGCGGCCAAGCGACTGGACCATTTCGTGAGATAACACGTTCTCCAAACTTGATTTCCAATAAATTGATTGTTACATTCGCTGTGTGGCTTGTGGCGCCGTCCTGTTGGAACCACATGTCCTCCAAGTCCATATCATCCAATTGGGGCCAAAAATATTCGGTTATCATTGAACGGTAGCGATTCCCATTCACAGTAATGTGCCGGTCTTGATCATCACGGAAGAAGTACGGCCCAATGACGCCGCCGGCCCATAAACCACACCAAACCGTAATTTTTTCGGGATGCAATGATGACTCATGGAGTACGTGTAGATTGCTGCCTGATCAATACCGCATATTTTGTTTATTGACGAAGCCATTCAGCCAGAAATGAGCCTCATCGCTGAAGATGATTTTTCGATGAAAATCCGAATCATTTTCAAGTTGTTGCTCAGCCCAATTCACGAACATACGACGCTTCTATAGTGGTCAAGCGGCTTTAGTTCTTGCGTCAATTTAATCTTGTAAGGATGTAGGCCAAGATCTTTTCGCAAAATTCGCCACAACGACGTCACAGAGATGCCCAACGCTTGAGAACGACGTGTGAGAGACACATTTGGGCTTTCTTCAACTGAAGCCCCAGCGGCAGCAATATCCTCGACACTACGGGCACTTCTTTGTCTCACTGGCACGGGAACATTTTGTACTGTGCCTGTGGATTCAAATTTTTCCACTAGACGCTCAATTGTTGATCTGCTAGGACGATTATGACGACCAGAAATTGGACGTAGCGCTCTTAACGTTGAGGCCACTGACTCCGAATTTCGGTAGTAAATTTTAATAATTTCGACTCGTTGTTGGCTCGTATATCTTTCCATCATGAAATGGCAAACCTTACTGAAGAAAAATGTCAAAAGAGCGGCAAGAAATTCGGCGTCGTTTGCTGTCACTATCGCTCTACTTTTGTAGCGTCCCTGTTAAAAAAACCGTTATTAGCTAGCATAAAAAAAAACGTCTCTAGCGGGAAGCCCAAAAACTCTAAATATGAAGCAAATTCGCCCAAGCGTTTAGATTCCCCAGGGGTGGGAAAGACAGACATACGGACGGACAGAATTGCGAGACCCACTTTTTTGAGTTCCCCTATCATCGTAATATCAGAATTGATCAAAATCTCGAGTTCGAAATTTTGTACGAAAACAATATCTTTCTCTTACTACGTAACACGTATACGAGAAAGTTAAAAAAAATGTTTGAATAGTGCGAATCCTGTTTGGAAGGAATGCATATACAAATTGGCCAAATAATTTAGCAAAATCGAGCTCTTGGGTTCGATGGCTTGGGTTAGTTTAGATATAGTCGAATATTGTTGTCCCGATTCATAAGCTTGATGTTTTTGATGATATTCAAATCCGGTGAGTAGGCCGGTCAGCTTAATATGCAGCTCCACATTGTGGCTTTATATTTATATACGTTTTAACGAGGGCTGTTTGTATTGGCGCACTGTCATGTTGAGAAATCCAAGGGTGGGGGCCAAGAAGGTTATGAAAGTATGGAAATGTCTCTTCCAATATGCCATTGTAAGACAACGCATTCATTGTGGTTGACAAAAATTGTAATTTGCAGATGATATAATACAAAACGACCATTACACTTTTAACTCTGCTAAGTAGCCGGTCCAAATGATAAGTTTGTTTGCTGAGATTATGGAAATAGTAGCTATGGCCATCATCGGGGCCTTCTAAATTTTTTTCGTCTAAGGAGACCACACAATGCCAAGTCTAGGTCTAACGCTTTTCGAACCTCGTTACGGGGTGACTTCTTCTTGTTTTTTAGTCTTTTTATAATGCTTAGCATTCGAAATAATACGACAACTAGTTGTGAGAGTGAGACTTTTGAGAAATTGTCTTGAAAACTTTACGCCTTTTTTTAATATAAGCACACTGTGTATGCGGCCTTTCATGTTTTTATAGTTAGACTCATTACATGAAAATATGGATATAACGTGTCAGCTCCTCTCGATTTTTTTAAAATAATTTGGCATAGTTAGGCCAGTGTCCTTTGAGCTTTGATTTGTACTTTTTCGCCTCTTGGAGTCTTGGAATATCAGACTTAAAAATATTATACAAAATTAGACCTACATAAAACCGATCATTAAGGCAATAACAGTAGGTGGTTCACAAAAACTAAAAAAAAAAATGACAAATTTTATGAGTTATGGCGGAAAACGAAATATTAACAAGGCCCAAATGCCATACACAATCAAAAGCTTTGTCAATGTCCAGCAACACCAACCATCAGGCCAGTGGATTTTCCCAAGGAAGGATTTTGCTTAATATGCTGGCAGACTCGAATTACTTGATGGGATGTACTATGATTTATTCTGAAACTAAATTGCTTATTTAAAAGCATTATTATCTTCGATAACTATCGTAAGTGCTGTGTATAAGTTTAAAGTAGCATACCTACCTTAAAGTAGAATTTAGTGATATCTGGTAACATCTTCTGACGTACATAAAACCAATGATGTGGTTGACAGAGACAGCTATTTTCGGGCACTCAAATTGAAGTCAGCTTACAGGTCAGACGTGTATCGAATCTTCTATAATATAAAAATTAAGATTCCGACTGACAGATGATCAACGCCCAGCCTAAACCATTTGCTCTAGAAAGCTGAAATTTTGCACAGAGGTATCCTTTATGATGTATACAAGCACTAAGGAAGGATTTTTTTGAAATTCAACCCCTAAAGGGGTAAAAGGGGGGGTCAACGATTGTATGGGAAATTTTTATATTTTTCATCAGATTGATTTCAAACTCGGTTTGTGTACTCTCTATAAGAAATAAAGATAATTAATTTGTCCGATTTTGGAAATTTTCCGAGTCATTGGCGATGATTCCTTTTAAGGGGGGCCTTTTCTTAATTCACGAACCGTTCGTCGTATCGCTTTGAAACATTGTAATGCGTTCAATGTTGAATATGCTTATCGCTTCATCTATCGTACGTACTCCAAAAATATTCAACCGGAATTCTGTAGGAATGGGGTTATACTGCTAGAGAGTGGTACACATATATATATTTTTAAAAAATACTGTGAATGAATTTCTGTGTGCCAAATCCTGAGGACTGCGCGAGCGAAGCCGCGGGCAAAAGCTAGTATTAAATAATTATTAAGATCCTCTTGTTGAATTAAAATATCCTGAATTAAACAACGCGTGCAGTCTTTTTATTACATACACAACAGTAAGTTTTTCTTTTAATACCTTATCATACACTTTGCTAAAACTACTCAGCGTACTAACTGGTCTGTAGCTGTTTGGTTTATCCGGTCCCGGTGGCTTTTCTGGTTTTGGAATATGTATCACCTTAGCTATTTTCCAAGCACTTGGAAAGTATTGGATTTTAATGCAGACATTTAAAATAAATGTTAAGTATCAAATGGCCGATTTGGGAAGTTGTTTAAGACACATATTTTTTATACCATTCATACCACCAGCTTTTCTTGCTGAATAAAATATCTTCAACGCATAAGATACACGTTTTGTTAATCTTTTATTTCATTCAATAAAGTTAGGTTAGGTTAGGTTGAAAAGGGTGTGAGTTCATCACATTGGAATAGGCACCATATTGGACCCATCGCCATCCCTGGGTTCAATAAAGTTGTTAATGCAAATTGTATCTATCGTTACACATTAATAGTTGGCTTCGAATTTTCGTTCTTTATTATGACTTATGTACTTATATTTTGTAAGTATACAAAATAAATATTTAACTTTGTAGAATTTTCTTGGGTGTGTTATAATTTTTTTGTTTGCTCATAATTTTTTACTCTGATCGGCTTATTTTTTTAAAAACAACCCAAAGAAAGCACCGGCATTGTTTGGCATTGAAATATTCTCAGCACATATACATACGGTTCGTGAGAAGATGTTTTAGTCTCTTTATTAAAATTTAACAGAGATTAATGAACACTTAACATTAACACGATGCACCGCGGGGAGAGGTAGGTCTGAAGTAACTATGATTAATTATTGCCCATACGTGTCGGGTTTTGTTTAGCTGGTGATGAAAAGTAAAACCATATTTCACTGAAGTTGCTCACACAGCACAACACCACCAGCACCGTGCGTGTCGGTATGGTTTGTCCAAAGGTATTGGATGTAGGTATATTTGGTAGCATGAATTTTTCTTTTAGGAATTAAGAGAGGTGTCAAATATGTTACAAACATGTAACATACACTCCGCGCCACTTGAATAGTACATCTATCGCCTGCTGGTCCCAAACCTTTTTTTTTTTTTTTTTTTTTTTTTTTTTTTTTTTGTCGTTTATTTTTTCCACTTCAAATATTAACAATTTTGTTTGTTCAAATAAACTTAAAAAACTACAACTATTTTTTTTTTAATTCTTATAGTAAATGACCTCATGGGTACTCAATACTTGTGATAATTATTAATCTATTGTATACTAAGACTAGTTTATTTTATATTGTTTTATGCTAGGTACATAAATTATGGTATTGTTTTTTTTATATAAGGAAAAATGTGGGAAAACCTTTTTTTAACAATATTGCTTTTCTTAAAATTTAACCTAGATAATAAAAAAAAAAAAAACTAATACTACATTAACCTAACTTAACCTAACCTAACCTAGCCTAATCCTAAACTTTGGGCTGCGTTGGGCCCCGACATGCGATCTTCGTTCCGTCGATATAAGGGTCCAACAAGTAATAAAATATCACTCGCTTTCCCCCTCACAGGCGGACCAAACACCACATGTCGGGGCCCAGGGCCCAGCCCTGTAACTCTAATCATTGGCCACAGCCCAGTCAAGCCACCAGTATTTTTCTCGATTTAGCCTGTCGATGTTTGCTACATCCTTTTCAGGTATGCTTACGCAGTATCGTAGGTTAGCGTTTTTATCACCCGAGGTAACAGGCTCGTGGAGGATGCGTTTATCTGTCGCCCTTCTAGCAATATGGTAGATAATAGGCACGTTATTTGAGTCCGATAAGTAGTCGTGTGCATCTAGATACAAAAATGCCTCAGGTGGTATGTATCCACTCACCATGGTATTTCTGAAGTACCCAGGGTTCGGGTAAAATAAGCCTGACACAAGTTCGTTCTCTATAACGCCTGCCGATCGCGCGAAATGATTCCTCGCAAGATCCAGAATGACATTGTCAATTCTGGACACACCGGAAGCATCCAATAGTATCTTATTAGAGACGTAATGCCGAAAGTCGGAATGTGCGCTTCGGTATATCCGCATGCAGGCTCGTAGGCATTTCCGTTCAAATTTTCGAAGCTTTTCCATATACGATGGACTTATGTTCCACCACACTGAACTCGCATAGGTCAGAATTGGACGAACGAAGGCTTGGTAACATATGACCTTTACGTCGGATCTCAGATAGTTGGAGTAAAAAAGGCTTTTAAGTGACATAAATGCCGCACTTGCCTTTTGTAACTGTATATTTATGTGCTCATTATAGTACAAAAACTTGTCCAAATGAACACCTAAATATTTCACAACATTCTTTGACTCAACGCAAAGACCATTAAAACTCCTAATTTTTAGATTTTTCCAGTTACGTCTCAAATCTGAATTACCACGTCGTATTGGGGTGCGGAACAGTATAGTTTCACACTTGGTTGGTCCCAAACCAAGCATATGCTAGACACAATTTTTGTTTAATTAAAGTTAATTTAATTGTTGTGATTTGACCAGAAGAAAGATTTAAAACTAAGCAAGCTAAGATAGCACTCTGCCAGATCACCGATACATCGAATTTCAAATCTACTGCGAAGTTTCGCCTTCGCAAGAGAGGAGAAATCCGAGAAAAACGAACTGGGCACGGTTTAGGGAGGAACTTGGCTACTCTGTTAAAGCTCCACTTAAATTAAGATCAATACAAAGGGTAGAGAGGTGTGCTCAGGATCTGAACAGCGTCCTTATCCGTTGTTTTGAACAAGCGTGTCCAGTTACAAAAAACTCCTGTAGAAAACCGGTACCTTGGTGGAACACCGAACTACAGTGTATTCGTAGAGAAACCAGGAAGCTTCTAAATCGGTCTTTAAAAACCAACTTGGAGGAAGACTGGAATCTCTATCGATCGAAACAAAAAGAATTTAAGAGACTAATTCGAAAAATGACTGTTATAGGAAATTTTGTGAGGAGGTCGAATCACTAAGTGCAACCAGTAGGCTTGTTAAAGTCCTCAAAAGGGACGGACCAAGTAAACTGGAATCGCTCCAAAAATCTGATGGCACCTACACTGAGACAAAGGCGGAGACTTTTAGTCTTCTGCTGGAGACTCACTTCCCGGGAAATCAGGTCACTACGCGTTCTTCAGTGGTACCGGCAACGGTGTCCAGAAGCATATGCGTTTGCAAGCTGCATTAAAAGCGCTGTTCAACCCTCTTACCTCGTCCAAGTTAGTGCTCGAACTCAAGCTTACTCTGAACTTGGTCGGTAGGCTAAACACGGTCAAACTTGTTTGGGTCCCAGGTCACACTGGTATACAGGGAAACGAGAATGCTGATGAGCTGGTTAGGCTGGGTTCAGAAGAAGCTCTCTTAGGACCTGAACCTGCGTTGGGTCCACCTGCATCCGTGGTTAGGTCATCCATTGATACTTGGGTTTCTCGTGAACACGAGTGTCGGTGGCGTTACTGTGCTGGGTGTAGACAGACCAAACGACTGCGTCCGGACATCTGCAAGAGGTCCTCGTCTTTCCTTCTGTCTATCAGAAGAATCGACTGCAGACTGTCTTCCAAGCGAGCGTCCTTTCGGGCCACCAAGCTTTTGCCAAACACTTAAATGTGTTGGGCTTGAGCAACACCACCGTCTGTCCTGCTTGTGGAGAGGATGACAATACAGCGGAGCACTTCCTCTGTAGTTGTCCTGCCTTTGCTCGCATCAGGTGGCGGATCTTTTGGGCTGACGTGGTGAGTGCCGAACATCTAAGCTCTTCATCACTGAAGCTCCTTCTCATCTTTCTTCGAAAGACGGGAAAACTAAGTACAGCAATGTAAGGTGTCTGTTTGGCAGTACAATGGACCAGTAGTTGTGTCTGAGTGCTCCATCGGATATTAACAACCTCCGACAAGAAAAAAAAACAAAAACACAAAAAGCAAGCTAAGCTTTAAGTATTAATAAAAAATTGTTAACTAAAAACCGGCAAAACGTGTGGCCCTAATTTTGTGCCACTTGAATAAAACATTTAGTTTGACCGTTTATCTTTGGCACGTGGACTCACGACACGCGTTCAATATTTTTAAGTAGGTAATGAGTCTAGGTATATAGATAAAAACATGAAAGGCCGCATTATACAGTGTGCTTACTAACGCGGAAAGGCGTCTTATATTAAAAAAAGCCGCAAAATTTCACGACTCTTTTCCAAAAATCAGGAAAAAATGTGGTATCAAAGCAAGTGTCACAACTATTCGTCGTATTATTTCGAATGCTAAGCATATAAAAAGACAAAAAATGGAGAAGAAGTCACCCCTTAACCTGGTTCACATGTGACCTGGACTTAGTAGAAGCATTGTGTGGTCTTCTCAGACGAAAAGAATTTAATTTGGAAGCCCCGGATGACCATAGCTATACTATTTCCATAACCTCCGCAAAGACACTAAACATTTGGACCGGCTGCATAGCAGAGTTGAAGGTGTGATGGTGTGGGGGCCGTTTCGCATTATGGCACCTGCAAATTACAATTTTTGTTAACCACAATGCGTTGCCTTACAATGGTATATTGAAAGATGCCTTTCCATACTTTTATAACCTTTTTGGACCTCTGCCATTGATTTTAACAACATGATAATGCGCCAATACATTCAGCACGGATTTGATTGTTAAAACGTATATTATAGAGCCAAAATGTGGAGCTATTAAGCTGACCGGCCTACTCACCGGATTTGAATATCATCGAAAACGTTTAGGGATCGTTGACAAATCAAGCTTATGAATCGGGACAATATCTAAACTAACCCAAGCCATCGAATTAGCTTGGAGCTCGATTTCGCTAAATTATTTGGCCAATTTGTATGCATCCATTCCAAACCGGATGTATGAATTTTTGGCAAAAAAGTTGGCTTAAAACACAATAGAAAATTTGTTTCCAAATATCTTCAATTTAGTTAAAGTTTGTGTTAAAAAGAAGCAGTTTAAGTGTTCTATTCAAGTAGCGCAAAATTAGGGCCCCACACTTTTCCTGCCGATTTTTAGTTAATACTTTTTTGTTAATACTACTTAAGTCGGCTCTCACATTGAGGCAACATTCAATAAGCAACTAGCAATAGGAAACACGCAATATTATCGCTCACAGTTATTTTACATAGAATTAAATTAGAGGTCTCACATCAAAGCAACTCAATATCGCTCGAACGAAAAATGTTGCTGGTTGCTACAATAATTATCGCTAGCAATACACAGCGCATGTTGAAAGTCGGCTCTCACACTGAGGCAACATTCAATAAGCAACTGGCAATAGGAAACACGCAAAATTATCGCTCACAATTATTTTACTTTAAATTAAATTAGAGGTCTCATATCAAAGCAAGTAAATATCGCTCGAACGAAAAATGTAGCTGATTGTTTATTGGCAGTTGCTATAGTAACTATAGTTGCTTATTGCTTGTTGCCTCAATCTGAGAGCCGCCAAAAGCAACATAATATTGCTTTCTAGTAGCATTGTATATAGACACTATAGTACTATCACTTCGCATTTATGCACTAGCGCCACCAACCACCTCTGAGACCAACTACTCACATCGTACATGGTAGTTGTATTGGATTATTTGAAACGAAATTAAAAGATGCCTTCTTCTTTTCTTATTCGTCTCATTGACAACATGCAGATGAAAGAGAAAGAACAATTAGTATTTTTGTTGTCTTTTATTCTCCAGCGATTGTGTAGTAAGGAGTGGAAGAGGGTACTTTTCGCATATACGATAGGTATACCTATACTCGTAGGTAGTTGGTGGTGTGTAGGCGAAGTGTACTTTTAGCATTTATGAGAATAACAATATGAAAAGAAGGAATATGAAATGAATGATCGGATCGATTTGTACTTTTCACATATAGTGGTGGTATGTGGGGAGAGTACTTTTAGCATGATGATGAATGTGATGCTGATGACGATTGGAATTGATATTTAAGAGGATAACAATGTGGAAAGGAGAAATATAAAATCATAGATCCGATTTTTAACAATACATATTTTGTATTTCTTGGATTTATGGGTAGCATTGGTGTCATGATCGTGGCTTTTGGACTTAGGTATCAAGGGTAGGTTATGATGATTTGAAAATTATTAAGGGGGGTGGGTGAGCGAGCATGTAAGGTGCACTAGTGGGGAAGTTTGGTTGGATAATAAAATCACGTACCCAGATCGATCTAAATTTTCAATTTTGTATGTAGTGTGAGAATGATATTGTTTTAAGTAAAAAATTTTAGATCAATTAATTATGATAGGTGTTAAGATGATAGTAGGTACAGCTCAAAAACTGAGTCTCGCAATTCTGTCTGTCTGTTTGTCTGCGTGGTGGTAGGTAGCTGTATTCTTAACGACAGGACGGATTCGTTTGTACCTCTAGCAGTTTGTTTCAAACTATGCATAAGTAGGTAGGTATGCGATTTGTAGGCTGACAGTTTGAGTTCGTTTGTTACTTTAAACCCAAAATTAACCTTTAGATACAATTATTTTAGGAGCAGCTATACGCAGGTCGCAGTCGCAGTGGTACGCTGAATGTCATTGCAGCAATCATTCAAATCATCCCTAATACATTTAAAATATGTATTATTGTAGTATGTATGTATGAAATTGATGAATAGGTATGTATTTAGAAACTTGCAGTTCAGATTAGATTCTTACTATGAAATTAAGTAAGCTATTGTTTGTTTTAAATAACTAAGTCATCAACGCACAGCCCAAAACGGATAATCTAAGCCCGTTTTCTAACCATTGATCAACGATCACATGAAAGTGAGGGAAAATGAAAATCAAAAAGTAATACAAATATGTAGGAGAATTTGTTAACGACTTTAACATATAGACGCACTAAACCAATCAGTTGATAACGAGCGAATAACTCAGAATTATCTCCAGACCAGAAATGACAGCATCAGGCGGGTAACCCCAAATAACACAAGCAATACCATCACTGGACTGCTAGTAATCTATTTTTTACATTCCGTTTATAACTCGAGTTCGGCTCCAATGAATTTGATGATTCTTTTTTTTCTATAAAGGTATTCTTCTGTAGCAGGTTTGTATGTAAAAAAGATTGGACAAAGGGGCGTGGCACCGTCCATACAAAAATCTTGGTACATATATGGTATATCTCGAAAACAACAAAACCGACTGATCTCACATTTTGATAAAATCGTTGTTTTTGGTACGAAGGCTATCCTGTGAAATTTGGTCAAAATTGGACAAAGGGATTTGGCGCTATTCTTCGCCAATCACGGGAGCTAAAGTTTGTAAAATTTGTAACATTGGTATGCATTGTCCTGATAGACAAGAATACTATCTATGCAATACGATTCCTGGAAAACCTAAAAATGTGTACCATGTAGCATTACAATAAAAGCTGTTTATCACTTATTTAAATGAATTTGAAACTGATATTTTTATTTTTCTATTTTGCACTACGAAGTGCAAATTTTCCACACTTCACAGAAATACCTACCTTTGGGTTTGGTTCGGTGGTTTTCGAGTTTTGCGATCATTAGTGGTGTACTTATATCTATTTCCATAAAAAATGGAAATTCAAGTTTTTTGCAATTTTTCGGCTTTTCATTTGGGGGTTTCCAAATTTTTTTTGCCAAACCCTGATTCAAGACGAACAAAACAAAAAAAAGAATCATCCAAATCGGTCTAGCATCTATCCTTTCTCGAGTTTTGCAAACAATTGATTTTTATACAGAGAGAGATGTAGACTCCTATAATAGTTAGCTGCTCGTTTTACTGACATAAAATGCTTCTACATTATAAACCTCATAAAGTAGACACATGCCTATAATATTTTAGAATCAATTAAAAAAAGAATCACTTAAATCGATGCATATTTGACAAAAATATAGGCAAAATAGTGAGAGTCTAACATACATTATTTTATGCCCAATCCTCAAATCTTCTGCAACGACAGAAAGGAAGCCAAATTCAGTTTTTATTCAATTTGTCTTTCCCAACTGATCACCCCTTGCATCGTGCACCCCTCTCCAAACACACAAATCCTCCACCACCACTATCCTATCCTACACCACCATGCTGTTGATTTATACTTGCTCTTGTTCATAATATTACACCTCCTTTCCTCTATTCTCCTCTCCTATCACTAAGAAAAACCAAACCAGTTGCAGTTCTCTACCCTACCCTGTTACATCACATCAGAAATATACCTACTGATGATGATGGATGGAAATGGCGATATGAATGAAGAAAGAGAAGAGGCATACCAGTTTGACTTTGTTTTGTTTATTTTGGTTTTTTCTATACACATTTCCCCAATGCTCGGAGTTGGCTGGCAGTGTACAAACTAAATCAACTGAAGCGCCACCTGGATCGTCGAAGACGCGTAATTCAATGCGATGGGATGAGAGTACTATAGTGTGTATATACAATGCTAGTAGCAATATTTGTCATTATTGACACATTTGCGTTTTTGAGTTTTGAAATTGGGTGGAATATGCTCTGAGTTCCTTAGCGCAAATATTTCCACCATGATTTATTAAATTAGTAAATGCAGGGTACACCCAATATTTCCTTTTCTTTTGCCTTTTTTTTTCTTAAATGGAACCACATTAGAAAAATCGAATCATCGGAGTCGTCGGATGACATGTTTGTTAGAAATTTCAGGCAATACTGTTGCTTCGATGTGAGAATAGGCTAAAATAAAGTTGCGTATTACTTATTGACAGTTGCTAGTTGCTTAGTTGCTTATTGCTTGTTGCCTCAATCTGAGAGCCGCCTAAAGGTTTAGTTTTAAATCTTCTGGTCAAATGACTATAATTAAATGAACTTTATTTAAAAAAAAAAAATAAGTCTCTAGCATGCTTGGCTTGGGACCAGTGGGCGATAAAAAACCGACCTTAGGGAATGTGCTATCCAAGTGGCGCGAAGTGTAAGTATGACCGTGAAATACATTCATTTTCCATAATATGAATTTATATTCCTACATGCGTTGCAGTTCGACTGAAGGATGAGTATTTCGAACTGTTGTCGATAGCCGTCAGCGGTAGGTACATACATATATATGTACCTATATTCAAAGTTAGAAAATACGTAGGAATCAAAGATTAATGTTTTCTATGAATATTTGGATTGATAAGGCGCATAGTATACAGGCTGCTAATAACAAAACTGACCTAAAATAGAAGAAGAAGATAACCCTAACTATGTCATGCCAATTGCAATCATCATTCAAATGAATTATTATTATAACTACAGGTCTGTTGTACCAAAAGGGGAAGACATTTAGGCTAGTAAGGTTGTACTTTCTATGAAATTGTTAATGTATACATATAATAAGACTGTAACAATTTTCGTTGTCAGCTAAAAACTCGAAAACTACTGGACAGATTTCAATGAAATTTTTGTTTAAAATGTTCCTTAAGACTGTGAGACTGCTATAGGCTATTATGTCGTTTATAGGCACGTCCTTAGGAACAGTTTTTAGCCACAATGTATTTTTTGAAGTGAAAATATATACATACACATATACCTTGCTACAAATGGATGTTTATACTTTTGCGATCGTGCGACAGGGCAAACAAAAACACTAGCATATGTATATTGTATATACGTCTCATTCAAAAAGGGTTGATTTGTTTTCGCAGTGAGTGCTATGGTCAGTTGTATATGTGTACTTAGGTATGTATATTATGATTGTATGCCCGATGCTGGATGGGGATGGAGTGCGTGCTGGAGTATGGCATGGGGGGGTATATTAATAATCTTCACAAGAGTAGAGATAATCTGGGTGATCACAGAATCCGTCGTATTCGGAATTTTGCTACGAACCCCGAAAGAACTATAACAGAATCCGTTGTAGTGGAAATTTTTGTTGTTATGTTATAGTTCTTTCGACTACGGCAGATTCTCTGATCACCCAGAATACAAAATTTTCAGAATTTCATTCGATATGTGGTATGGTAACAGTGTAGGGTTGGGTTAGGTCGTTGCTTGGATTCCACAGGAAGAGGAAAACAAAGGAAAGGAAATGCAGTATTACAAATAAGTAGCAAGATCTAGGAAAGGGAGACATTTTTTTTCTCCTAAAAGCGCGAAAACTACTGGATTTCAATGAAACACTTAAAGTGTAATTTTACATGAACCCAATATAATTTTGTGCGAGTGGGCAAGTCGAGCACGGTCCAGCGGTCCTGCCTAAATAAATAAATAGATGGCGCAACAGCCGGGTAGACAACCTATGGCTAGCTTTTCGCAACCAATCGTTTGTGTGAGTTTCTATTTTTGGGACGAATGGAAGGGAAATACAATATTTTATGCCGAGTCCGGGCGGTTGAATTGAAAAGCTTTTTTCAGGACAGTCACACTCTCGTATGTTTGTCAGACGTTCGCGAGAGGTGGCGCAGTAGAAAAAACTTTAAGATGTAATTTGTGTTTTTCCGGGGATCGAATCTCTGGGATCAATCGCAGAGTAGACCATCAGCACACTAACCACTGCGCTACTGCACAAAATCGTAATCCTACCTGTCGGCGGAGAATTTCTTTATATCTTCGGTACCACATTTTTCCAAAAGAAGATATTCCACATAATTTCACAAATCGATGCTACAAAGCCTTCTTTAACATAGCCGATCCCCTCGATGGTCAGCAAGCCTTATTTTATTTAGGTGAAGTCGTGGTAACCTGTGCTATCATCTAAGTTTGGAACACCTACCATGCTTACTTCGATTTAATATCTAATGTTCTTGGCATAGTTGTTGAATGTCTGATAACTCTAAGTAGCTCGCTTTACCTGTCTTATAGACCTGGGATGATCTTCTCTTCCGAGATATGTACGGCCGACTAAGGTTCAGGTCCTGTAAATGCACTCACAAAATTTTACTTTTACATATTTCTGAAGCCTAGTGTAGTGTTTGAAATTTGTTGAAGACTGATTTGGAGTTACTCGCAGTAGATATGAGTGATGACCTACAGCACAGTAGACATAGCTGTCCGACTATATTTTGAATGTGAACGACTTTCATGCTGTAAATTCCAGAATGGCCTGGGGCTCTGTCAGGTACGGATATATTGTGATTTGGTCCTTTGACACCACCTCCCACACCCCAGTATACTTCAGAACTAGTTTTGGTCGTTTAAACATTGTGGCGTGTTATTTGGAAACAATGCTTCTCTGGCCGGAATGCTTCTTAACTGTTTATTAAAACATAATGCCTTTGGGAGGTGATCTGTAACCTAATCTCTTCTTTAGTTAATATTGGTTACTTAGGCTTATCTCTATCGTTTGTGTATAGCAAACTTACTGAACTGAGTATTACCACATTGATTATGTAGATAGATACTTCAAAAGCAACTGCGGGACTGATGCCCAAGGCTCTGAACAGGCGATTGTCATACAACATTTGGGTAACCTTGACTTGAACTGAATAATCGAGGAAAGCTTATTTCGGCATTTTAGCATTAATTTTGAGGTTATACATGGCTGTGCTGTCAAAAAATATGTCTATCTTCTGCCTCGGGGTTATGTTTCGATTATGTTGATGTAATCGAGTCCCCCCAGTCACTCGTCGTTGTTGCCCAACAAATCTTGTAGGGAATTGTACCTCGAAATGTCTTATGAAAATCGTTATTGGTTGAGGTTGAGGGTGATACAAGTTCTCTTGAGGAAACAGACTTTATTAGCATAGATTCTCGCAGACCAGCAGCAGAACCCAGGCCCTCTGAGTCTGATCGTGGTGTGTGATGTATAGTGAGCGTCAAAAGTGAGTCAACACCAATACTGATATTTTCATTTGTCTTTGAAGTTTAAAAACAAATTTTTATATGAAGTATTTTATGCTGTCAAAATGATCTATATGTTTGGTTTGTTAACAAACATTTTACACATTGTTGGCTTTTTAGACAAGCCTATACAAAAAAACTATAAATTGCATTGGTATTTATACTCACTTTTGACGCTCGCTGTATGTTGTGATTTTTTTAATGTGAAAGTCTGGAGGTAGGATATGCAGAAGGGCTGTGACGGTATCTGATGGTGTTGACTGTAGATCGCCTTTGGTTGTGATGATTATAAATGAACTTGCTATTGTCAAAATGGACACTGATAATCTATCATATCAGCCAAGCACTAATATTGTGAGGATTATGTGTAGAGGGAAATATATCAGGAAGGCTGCGCTTAAGGCTCTCAATTCCTTTAGATACTACAATTTATATAATGTAGTACCATAGCCAAAAAAACTCGTTGATTTGCTTCAGTCCGAAGGCACAATTATTTGTATGGAAATTCGTCTTTATTGATGAATGAATGGGCGGCGAGTGTTCTATAAATAAATGGCAGTGGCCCTTTCGCTTCAGTCTTAAAAACTAAATTTGTAAAGCATTTAGCGTTCTGGTATTCTCAGACATATTGATCAAGCAACACAACCGTCAATTAACGCGCAAAGACCAATTTCTATTTTAAAGGGAACCGAAGCCTAAGGCCATCCAACGCACGTAGTCCCATCTTTATGAGACCATTCAAATGATCAGCAAAGCACATAACATAGCGTGGCACATTAGCCGGCAACAACACATCTTTGCTTTGATTTATTTCGGGAACTAGTACTTATCTCATCTGACTCTCACATGACAGCGAAAAATGTTTGATGATGTTGTGCAACTGAAAATAAATGCGCGACTTGTACTTGTAGCATTTCCTTTCCAAATCCCATAATTAAAAGTGGGATCGATTTACAGATTTACATACAAAAGCAAGAGCAACGATGGATTTCCCAACATTTGCTCTCAGCTTACCCTTACCACTGTCAGTAACAGTAGTTATTAGAGTACGAATTAAAACGCTAATGATGTACGACGAACATAAATAAAAACACTCAACCAAAAGAAAGGAACAAAAAAGGACACATGCCTCGCACGTTCGCACACATAACGCAATATCCGGAGAACACACACGTCGTCATTTAACATCTTGTGCCGAACTCCTGACATGCTCAGCATGTTAAAATACCAAATTACAAAGCGTTGCCTCCTCTGTTGGTCTGGTCGCATATTTTTAAGTGTGCTGAGGACTCAACTTGTGAATGGTGATGGTGACTGCGTGTTGGCCTCTTGTGCTCACTGCTCTGCTATGCAAAACGTCTTTTGCGATGTGAACATATGATACTCTTCGTCTTTATAGTATGAAGACAGATTTTCTAATATGAAAATATTATTCACTTAAATCTCTATTTTACGAATTGCTGTATTGCTGTTGTCCGACGTTTGCGTCATTGAAGAGTCACAAAAAAAAATCGCACGTCTAAGACTCTGAGCTACTTCTATGAATGGATGTGAGATAATTATCATTTTTAGTATATGGGGAAGGCGCTCTTCTAAACATAACAGCTCAAATAAAATGTGCGTGCCAGAAAGAAAGAAAGAAGTCGCACTATGCACCTTCCTTGACATAGAAGGTGCTTTTGACAACACTGAATACAATTTCATATCAAATGCTTTAACAGCCTGCTTCAAGACTTAAGTTATGCAGGCTTCAATATACATAGTTGGATACGCCCGTGACCTACACTTACAACACGTATGCAAAATGCCTTAAAGGTAGTCCTAGACTGATGTAGAAAAGAAAGTCTTTCTCTCAACCCATGGTTCCTTTCACGAAAAGAAATTTAAATCTAAATCTGTCAATGAGTACTCCAACGAAGTCAAGTATCTTGGAGTGATCCTAGATAAAAGACTAAGTTGAAACTCTCCCACATAAATAAAAAAATTCAAAAAGCAACTATAAGGCTTTTTGGGCTTGCCGAATTGCAATATGTATGGTAGAAGTAGAACCTGTGGTATCTCTCCAAAGATTTCACACAGTCATGGTCAGGCCAATTATAACATACGCTTCGATAGTGTGGTGGAACAAAGCCACCAAAAAAATATCTATAAATATTTAAGCTTAACAAGGTACGGCGGTGCCATGCGTACCTGTCCCACGGCTGCTATAGAAGCCTTAATAGGACTAACACCCTTCCACATTTATATAAAAAAAAAGTGGCACGACACAGCTCATCAAATTTGACACAAGCGGAAGAGTTAAATGCTGGTTTAAGGGTAGTGATGCGATTATATGAGAACACAAGCGTTCTCACTCTAGCCTCTCACTATCAACTCCTACTCTCACATCCACGTTGGTGACTGGTGGGTGCCTAGTACCTCGACTAGAGTTGAAGTAACCAACCCCTGTGTAAAGTCGTTGGTGGCAGTGAACGAGAGAGGGGGAGGAGTGTCTTCGCACTAAGGCACTTTCTCTCAGGCGGCAGCGGAGGAATTCCTTAGATGGAATCAACGGTGGCGCCTACAGTTACAGTCAGGTCGAACTACTAAGTGTAATCCCTAAGTGTAATGAACTAGTTCAACATATTTAAACAACAGGTCTATAGGGATTTCCAACTTTGAGCCAGGGTGTTGGAAAAGAGTCGGTGGTGGACGAGCCCTCAATGGGTCAACGGCAGCGCTCATATCCCAAAATGGGTTACTGACATCGAATTGTCCGGCCCACTGTCCTAGGGTCAAATCGAGGGCCTGGCCCTCCAGGTTGGGTGTTGTGCCGTCGGGGTAACTTCCCGACCATGGAAAACACGACTAATTATGAGGGAGATACAACCAGCCTCGGAAAAAGGAACTCCTCAAACGGCAACCAGACCCGGAAAGTCAACGGACAACGATATCAGAGTATGTACCCGGAATGTACGAACCCTCTACAACTACACTCCAGGTGTTACTCAAAAACTTGAGTCTGTCCTCACGCGATATAAGGCAGATATAACCGCGATCCAGGAGATACGATGGATAGGATCAGGTATAATGATGCAACAAAAGATTGCATGTATTAGGATGCGGATTCGTCGTGGGAAATCGGCTTAGTGAAAAATTCATTGACTTCAAACCGATAAGTGATCGCCTTTCTGTGATCCGCATCGAAGTTACTTTCCAAAACATAAGCCTGATATGTTCACACGCCCCTACCGACGAGGCTGCAGATCCGATCAAGGAGGAGTTTTATGACCTCCTGGATGGAGCCTACGGAACCTGTCCGGAGTATGATGTAAAAGTTGTACTCGGGGATTTCAATGCTAAAGTAAAGTCGGAAAGGAAAACATCTTTGGCGGGTTAGTTGGTAAGCACAGAATCCACGAAACGACAACAGACAACGGCTACCGACTAATCGATTTTGCAGCAGCTCGTAATACGGTGATAAGTAGCACTAGGTTTCCAAGGCTAAGGATCCACACAGCAACCTGGCGCTCTCCAGACGGTCGAACCGCCAACCAAATCGACCATGTGCCAATCGATGCGAAGCACGCATCGTGCACACTGTCGACTGTCCAACGAGAAGAAGCTGCGAACCGCCCAGAAGAAGAAATTCGACGTTGGACGCCTTAGCACACCTGCAGTAGCCATAGCCTACAGGGAGAGCCTGACTATGAAGCTCTCCTCTGTGCACTCGCCTACCACAAACGTCAACAACCAGTGGTGCCAGTATCGCGACATCATCAAGGAGGTAGCCGAAACCACTGTAGGATACCAGCCACCCCAGAGAAAGAGCCCGTGGTATGATGATGAAGATAAGAAAAAGGTGACAGAAGATGGACACAAGAAAGCGCTGCAGCGCAAAACAAGGGCAGCGAGAGAAGAATATCGAGCCAGGAGAAGGGAGAAAAAGAAGATCCTGCGTAGAAAGAACAGCACGGTTAAAAATCCTGGCGTTAAATTTAATATTTTCGTGGTTGTATATATGACAACACCGAAAAAATATTAAAATTTAATAGTTCGGATATATTGAATTTAAAAAATCAATAATAGATTTACTGAAATTAAATAATGTCGGCTAATGAAAAATATGTCCAGAATATTTAGTTTTAATATAGACTAAGATTGATTTTTATTCCAAAAGTATTTAAATCAAACCCTTATATATTAAAATGTTTTTTTTGATTTTAATATATTTTTATTAGAAATAAATAAAGTTCGTATTGAAATTCAATATTTTTTTTGGTTTTTTATAAACCCATAGAATATTAAAATTGAATATAATTTTATTATAATTTAATACTAAATCATATTTTATTTAAATACAAATGGAATATAATTTAACACCAGAAGTATTTTATTTTAATATAATTTTGTACTATTTTTTAGTAAAGGTAGGTTATTTTGTAATGAAAAGATATTACATTTTAACACAAAATTATATTAATATTAAGTATTAAAATATTATTTAGTAATACAAAGTGCATTATATTATAATACAAGGTTAAATTAGTTGTTAGTATATAAATATTATTATATAATACAAAACGTATTACATTTCAACATAAAATTGTATTAAATTTAAATATGATATATATTACTCAATAAAGTACAAAATGTATTACAATTTAATACAATATTGTATTCAATTTGAGTATATAAATTATACTACCTATTTAAAAAGTTTTTAGTATATCTTTCTGAAGGCATAATAACTTACCAAAACATTACCGATCTTGCCTATATGCGTCCACCTATATAAAAATTCAAGTTTCCGAAATAAAAAGTCGTGCGTTTTCTTGTTAAATATATTTACACATTTTATTTATTTTAAAGGCTTAAGCTAAAAACAAAACAATTCTTTAGTTAATTGGCAAAAAAGTGTATAATTCATTAATATATGGCTGCAATATGTATATTTTGTTTTTTATCTCATAGTGCTCAAATGGTTTTTTGAAAATAAGGTTATCATATTTTAAGAAAACTTTGAAGCCATTTGTTATAACATTAAACATTTGAATTTGGTTGTCAAAGCCTTCTTGTTTATATTTAATGCATAAAAAATATATATTATTTTCCATTTTCAAAATTTTTTCAATTTTTATAAAATGACCTGTCTCAAAATAAAGAAAGCAATTAATCTTGTAGTGAAATCCATTGGCAAATTCAACATACTCTGTGACGAAAAATTCTTTAGTTTTAAGACTATCCAGCGTAACTTTGGAAGTAATTTCCAAGTTGACTGCTTCAAAGAAGTCTAATAAACGAAAAAAAACGAAATCTCGAATAAGTTCGAACAAACACAACTAAAATATGTATATGGATATGTAATCATAATGAGAGAAAATAACATTTGTTCAACCAAAATTATCCTTTTTTATACTTTAAGTTAGATAAAATAAAGAACACATTAGTTACTGAAATAAAGGTGTACTTACATATCCTCCAAATTTGCTATCTTGGATTTTATAGCATGGGGAAATTGAAATAATAGCTTTCGCGCAAGCTATCTTTGCCTCTTTTGAAGGATAATTTCCAAACACTGATCTTAAGTAGTCGGTTGCCGTTGTCACTAGTGCCCTTCGAGATGAATCCTTTAGCGTATTGGTGCGGGAGTACTCCTCCAAAATATACACGGCTGCGCTCCCTTTTATATATGCTTCCAAACCCTAATAACGAAAAAAAACATGGTATACCTATATTATTATTATTTAACCAGTTACTTACTTCTTTGTATACAAGAAGACTACTTCCAATCGCTGCGTCTTGCCTCTGTAAATTGCCACTTGCAGGATCAACCGGCTCTTGCACAATGGAGGCAATATTGATTGTAAAACAAGCACAGTTTGAGTATTGCCTCACTATGTCACAGAGACTATAAACTGGAATCTCAACACTGTCCCGGTCTTTTAAAATGAATCCAGTTTCAGAAATTTCTTCGTCTTCCAAAACTTCAAATAAAAATCACCAAATATCTAATTAGCATCGGCTTATAAAAGTTATCTACAATTTGAGCTTTAATCACTATTCCTCAAAAATTTATAATAATTATTACTCACTTTTTAGGAGAATATCCTCATTTGATATTAAAATTTCGTTGTTTTGGTTATATTTTTTTATTTTTTTTAAATTTATTAGATTTTGTTTGCACATTTTTCACTTTTAAATACACTCCGACTAGACTATCTATCCATCACAAGCTCCATTGAAAATTTGACAATGACGCGCTCAAACTAACTGGAGATGGAAAGCTACGAAATAATATCTTTGGGTTAAAAACTAATACCGAAATATTCCGATTTAATACTGGAGGGTTTAAAAATAATTCTGGAGTATTAAAAAGCAATACTGAAGGATTAATATTTAGTATTAAAGGGTTTGAAATTTTTTTTTGTATTAGAATGTAATACTGTCGTCTGTTAAAATATATAGGGTAACGCGCAGTAAATTAAAGTAATACCAAAATGTTAAAATGTAATACTCAAGGGCTAAAAAGTAATTTTAAAATATTTGAAAGTAATATTGAAGTTTAGAAAAGTAGTACTAAAACTTTGAAAGTCAGTTTTTGAATATTATAATTTAATGTGCATGTATTAAAAATAAGTCCGAGTGTATATTAGAATGTTGGTATAGGGTGTCCCGTGGGGAATTTAGTGAGTAAAAGAAAAATGTCAAACCCGCCATTATGTTATTTCATTCGATTGTGATGTAGTACCTAATTTTCGTGAGTTGTTCTAAACACCACCGTGAAGGTTTCTGATTGAGTAAAATGATAAAATGTCCATTTAAAGGATTTCAATGACTTCGGTAAAAATCCAATTTACAAGGAGTTTTTGGTAATAAAATATTTAAAACAGCAAAAGGCTTTTGTTTGTTTTGAAAGACATTTCGGGTGGATTTTTTTTGGGACCTTTTGGTACAAATTTTTTAATTCTTTTAAATAAAATGTTGGGTACTTTTTTTGGAGGTGGGGGCCTACGGACCACAGGGTAAAATACGGATGAACATCAAGGTCTACCGTTAATTTAAGAATACTTTTAAGGGCCTTTTGGTAAAATTTAAAAATATTCCTTACATAATTTTCGCTGTAAACATTCATCGATTTTCTCTGCAATTTTCTGAAAAAGTTGGACTTGATGATTCCGTTCGTCGTAATAAGGTGTACCGCATACTTACTTTCGGGCTATTTAAGGTCGGTTGGTTTCTTAGACGTAGATTATGTGTTTTTGGAGCATTATGACAGTTTTTTTTTTGTTAACATTCCCATTTATGTAGGTGGAAATGGGCTTCGTAGCTTCAGAAGATACAATTTATTGTGCCAAATCTCCCCAACATTGTTTCACAAAAGTTTTTTTGGAAAATAAAGTACCTAGGTATTTTTTATTTTGTTCCTGCTCCGCAAATGAATTTTAAGATAGTGAAGTATCAGGTACTTAAAAATCTCATCAACCATATTAGGGAGGGCCAAAGCGGGCGCTTTGACTGAAACTCTTACAGGTTTTCGCACAAGCTTTGTTCAATAATCCTAATGTTTTTGGTGGCACTTGGTGGTCTGCTGGCCCCTATTGTGATAGGCACCCACAATTGAATTACATTTTCTTTCGACCCATCGCTCAATCCCCTGCACGACCACTGGGACATTATACCTAAAAAATTCGAATTCAAGGTGATTCAATTACCACCAAACTCTGTTTATTGAGATTTTATTTATTGATAATATGTTCTCATTTTAAAGCATAAATCCTACCCCTGTATAGTATACTTAAATGTTCCAAGATAATATTTATTCAAATATTTATTAATATGAAGAATTAAATTGTAACACTGAAATATTGAAAAATAATACTTGCATCCTGCTTGTGAAATTTTAAATTATAATATTTTGGTCTTATTAAAAACTAATACAGCCGAAGGTTATGCGCTTAATGCACACTATATTGAATAATAGTTTACCAAATATTATATTTTAATATCAATGTGTTATAAGTTAAGTCAACCATAAGTTGGTAATCAGTATGTGTGTTATAATTAAAATCAACCATAATTTAATTGTAATAAGTACTTGGTTAAAATATAATTTTAGTATAGACTGGGTTAAATTGTATAACAAAATTATTAAACTTTAATTTTTATAGATTAAAATTTAGAAAAACCGTATTAAAAATGGCATTTTAATAAAAGAAATATTAAACTTCAACACAAAATTATTACAGAAAAAATGTAATAAACTGGAAATATTAAAAACTAATTTTTCTTGTATTGCATATACCTGTAATACTGCGGTTGTATTAAAAAACATCCCCAGATTTTTAACCGTGAGGGCTTGCGCAGCTTCCCAGCTCAAGGAGATCGAAGAGTCGCGCGATCGTAATAACATCCGGAGGTTTTATAAAAAAAGCCAAGCAACTGGCTGCTGGCTACAAATCCGGAACGCAGGCTCTTCGAGACAGCGAAGGAAACTTAGTCACCGAAACGCAGGGAATAGTAGATGTGTTTGAGCAGCATTTCCAGCAGCTGCTTAATGGGCATCATGTAGACAGAGTGATAGGGCAAGAAGGGAACCCACGTCCAGTCAATGAAGAACCAGTGCCACCACCTAGTATAGAAGAAGTAAATCAGCTATAAAAGCCCTAAGCTTACTCATTCTTGACAACAAATCAGTACCTATCTACTACATTGCTTTAATTCCTTCCAAACACTTAGTACCCAGGAACAAAACCAGCTCCCAACAGGTCATCACGGTTTCAGATATCGCCTAAATAAAATGCGTTTAGTCTACTCACTGGAGTGACGTCTGACGATTATGTCTTGAAGAATACGAAATAGCCGAACATATCATATGTGAATGCTCGACCCTTTTTGTATTAGAAGGGAATCATTTTTCAAGGAAATAATAAGTACCGAAGAAATAAGGAAATCTTCTGCTGAATGCACCATCCAGCAGTAGGAATTAAGAGACGCTACTAACTTAAATATATTTCTGACGTCAAGCACAATAACAATACATTTTTGAAGTCGACGTGCATCATATCGCTTCGGTAAGTCAGAAGTTTAATAAAAAAAATAAGGAACCATTTTGTAACGTTCAAAGAAATTAGGTAAATAATAGGACAATCTATTGACGACGATCTTCTAATTTTAAATTTGTACTTACATTGTGCAGGTAATTGTGAACGCATCTCTGCCGGAAGTGATATTTATTGCTCTCTTCTCATACTGCTGTTTCGTTTGGTGTGGTCAGTCAAATCATTTTGCCTGAAGAATTCTTTTATTCAATTTGGGAGATTGTAAAAACCAAAGGTAAAAACTACGCATTTTAACAAATACAATAATTTTGAAATTGATTACAATTGGACGGGTTACTTTTTATAGTTCAAAACATAAATATTAAATTGCCAAACAAGGTGTAGAGTGGAAAAATATGTTAAGTCAATTTTATTTGCTCCAGATAGCGGCGGACAAATTTCCAGCATGGACTCAATGGTAGCGTCAACTTCAATTTCAGTCAGGCCAACCAAACATTGTTGAATATTGCTTTGATTTGGCAGTTGCCTTTGTAGTTTGTGGATCAGGACAAATTTCAGGCCTTTCTGTCAGACTTTATCGAAAGCTTGTACCATATCATGCGGCAGGTGGCGCAACAGGCGGGTGACACCCAAGGCCTATCTTCTCGCAACCATTCGTTTTGTGTGAGTTTCTATTTTTGGGACGAATGGAAGGGACCTACAATTTTATGCCGAGTCCGAACGGCTGAATTGAAAAGCTTTTTCATGACAGTCATACTCTCGGACGAATGTTTGTCAGACGTTCGCGAGAGGTGGCGCAGTAGCAAAAACTTTAAGATGTAATTTAGTGAAAACGATTTGAGGACGACCTACCTTCACATATAGTTGTATACTAGTTGTAAACTGTAGAGCAGCTTTTAAGTTAAAAAATGGACGACGATGTTCTGTGTTTGTAGAGTTGCCGATTCTTACGCCTAAATTATTTTATTATTACAAGCTCATCCTCACCTTGAGCGAACGACTCCACGTATTCCTATAATAGTCAACAACTTGGTGGCGGGCCGTTGTGCTTTGTACGAACCACCCCCACCGCAGCAATGTTAGTGACGCTAAGTCTTATATTGTCAAAGCCGTCACGGCGAAGCAGAGATTAACTATAGCATTGACATACTATACACGGACTGATAGTGAAATGTCAGTTTTATACAAACCTGCGAGGAAAAATGAAGCAAACATAAGCACTAGCCCTTTTGGTTCAGTGCGGCGAAAGTAGGAAGGAGGTTTGAACCTCTTCTCGAAATTGCTACTTTTTACATAGAACACATTGCCATCCATTGTCATTGCAACTGCGCAAAAATAACGACTTATTGAAATTATTTCAAACGTTCTATAACAGATAGCACACTCAACACTCAAACAAAATCACACGAATTGCTCGATGACATTTGAGTGTTTTCGTTTCTCTCCGCCGTGAACCAAAAGAGCTAGTGCTTATGTTTGCTTCAACGAAAAATTGGCTGCTAGCAGTCCTTGTATAGTATGGCAATGAACTAATGTCTACCGACTACCCTCCTCTCACTGTGCTTGTTGGAAAGGATATTCAATACTAAAATCCCTAACAGAAGCGAATAGAAAGATGGAGATACCGTTCTATACTGACGGCTCCAATATGGACATTAATACGCCATGTTTAGCGAAATTCTATATCTGAAAATTATTTAAAATCAACGATGACTGGCAGTACCTTTCAGGCAGAGTTAGCTGTTATAACCGAAGATGAGAAGAACTTAAGCAGACGATAGATACTATTTCAATACACTTTACTCTGAAAGCCCTACGGCCATAGAAATGATGGAGTCAGTTGTGGTAAAGTCTAGGACAGTAAAAAATGCAAGAAAGGTGACCCCTATGTTGGATACCAACACAACAAGGCATGGAGATTCTGGGAAATAAAGAGGCGAACGTACGTGTAAGATATGAACCAAAAATATACTACACAACCTTGGTCCTGAAATCTGTTCGAGGTGATTTCTAGTAAAGTTCTCTAGTAAAGGCACTTCCCGCCTTTTTACAGGAACAGACTATTTTCGATCCCCTCTAACTTCGGAACCGATTGAGCCAAAAACTTCAAACTTGAAACATCAACTCACGAAAAGTAATGAGATGTAAATGTACGCCAAGTTCTTAGTTCAAAAAGGTTAAATGTTAAAAGAAAATGGTAGGTTAGGTTCACTTGTCAAGTTTTCAAATCTATATAGATAAAAATTGAGCCCTAAAATGTTTGTCGTCGATTCACGTCTTAACGCATTTAGCGTTTTTAACCAAACTTTCACACATCTTTGGTATTGGTCCCCATACGATTTCTTCTTTGGGACAAAACAAGAAATTGGAATGTCATCTTCTTCATCGAAGCTTTCCGGATGTAAGACAACTTCTGCCACTAGCTGGTTACGAGGCAAATTGTCTACACAAACCACATCTTCCTCACCTGAATCTTCGTCTGTATCATCCCCCTCCAGCAATGGCGGTAAAATTGGTATTTCTGAGTAGAAATCGTCGTCATCGCTTTCGTCTATGCAACTTACAATCTCATTAACGGTCAGCCTAAAAAAAACCAAAAGGACATGTATTATCCCACTGTACCATATGCGGTACATCAAAATGCACGTCTATGTAACGGTAACATTGTATGCTTGAATTGTCAAGATTGTTGATTATTACTATTCTTTATTGTTTTAGCTATATAGATAATGTTTATTTAACTTATTTAAATACACTGATTAGAAATTACTTACCTTTTCCTCGACATTGTTTTGATACGGCAAAATACGCGCACTTAACTTTGACTTTACATCTAATTGAACGAAAATAAGTTTAAATTGACACATAAATATCTTAGCCTACTTATATTTAAACTAGATAATTCAAAAAAGTACTCGATTAAACGTTTTTTTTCTGAGCTTACATTTTTTAAGTAAGCTGTACCATATGCGGTACAATGGGATGATTCGGGTTTTAAACTATGAGCTTAGCGCACATTTAGGTCTCATTACTTTTCGTGGCTGACTAGTTACGCACCTTTTTTGCTGTTCTATATAAGAGACCCTGGCTTTTTTTTTTTGCATTTATGTTTTTGGTGCGATTATGTTTTCTAGAAGGATCGATATTGAATCGTTAAGTAAAACAAACAAACGCTGCACTAATCTCAATACATGCAGGCACACAAAGGAAATATGATGGCCATCAGAGGAGCCAAGAGAGATCTGAATTCATGATGGGACTGACCCGCATGGACATTGGCAATCCTACGGGTGTTATTACTGGACAATGTGCGTAGAATGACAGACATACACGGCACACATCGGTTACAGCAGAAGCTGTATTAGTTACGTCGAAGAAAGAGCATCTGTTCGTTACTTACTGTGTGAATGGACGCAGCCGCGGTTTTCTGATTCTGTTATGTACTGGAGATCGGTTTTATTTTGTCTCCAACCGGTACTGGATGGTTTTGCCGCAAATGGACGCAATGGATCCTACTAATGGTCTAACTCTAAGGGAAGCTGTGGAAGAGCACCGATTTACGTACCAAATTTGAACAGGTTTTCAGCTTTTAACAAATTTAAAAAAATTCAAGTTAAGAATTCGTGCGCACTTTCATCAATAAACGTATCGATGTGTACTCACAAATTCAATTGTCAGTAAGTTATTTACTCCTTGAAACCTGTAACGTTCCGCCCTTGTAACAACGGTATAATTCGCGTTTCTTCTAGTGGATTTATGTTTTTATGGATTTAAATGAAAAATTACCCCAATAAAATGCAAAAAGTCCCCAAAACAATGAAAATCTCATAATAATTTTTGTTGTTTTTTACGAATTATTGGGAAATTTTTTATTTGTTTGGGGCAATTTTTCATAATGAAATATGGCCCCACTTTTTGTGGCCTTTTTTCATTGGGACCTAATATCATGGAGCCGTTTGTCAGACGGGCTAATGTTAAGTAAGTTCAAATAATATCCAATCGTTGTTGTAAAGTGTTAAAACTTGGAAATTCGTTCTTAAAAGTTATGCATATAGTTCATTTGAATTCAATGCAGCAACTGTGACTCATTTAGCGTTTTCACGAAACCAATACATTTCACTTGGATCAAAAAATCCATATAGCCCATACTCATACTCATAAATAGCATTAAGCTTTACTCCACTGGTTGTCGTGTCCATATTTGGGTTTCTGACAAATCGCACAACCTGTATAATAATCTTCATGTGTCACCATAAATCGCACGTTTCTTGTTCCATGCGAAAACGAAAGGTTTAGCAGACATAACTTTCTATTGACAGTCGCACCTCGCACATGCGCTCACAAAATTAACGTATTCAGAGACCCAACTCAAATTATTCTTCCTTGGTCCAAAAAGTGTTGGGAAACATTTTGTTTCCGCTTCAGATTATTCGTGAGTGGACATTATTTAAGATGACGTGATCACGCTGTTTAAATTAATGCAAGCTGCTGAGATGATCGCGCATTCACTTCTTTGTTTGAGTTAATGGAATTTAAACAAAAAATTCCCGTCGCGAGTTAAGATGAATCGTTTAGCCTACCAAATTAAGGTCGATAAGGCTACCTTAATTAACAAAAAACAAACACGACAAAAAGAAGCAAGTTTGTGGTGAAATCCTACACGTGAAATAATTTGTATTTTTGTTGATTTATATAGGTAGATCTGACGGAATAAAAATAAGTACAGAAAGTTTTGCTTTTAAAAAATGAATTCAATTTTCTGTACTTATTTTGAGGAAAGTTGTAGAGACGTGTCCGTGTATATAACAGACCACATTCTATTAGGCAACAAAAATATAAGACTTAAGCATTATCCCTACGAGTAGTTGCACTTGCTATAGGATCAAGGTGTGTAAAACTATACAAGGTAACCTTTAGGCCAGAGAAGGCCCATTGGTATCACAAACAGGATCAAACGATCTCGCAACTTCCCGTTGAACCAACAGGAGCTAAGAATAAAACGTTGGGACAACTTATGCTTTCATTAGCGAGTTCGATTTAGTATTCCCCAAGAAATCCTTTGACTTTAGTCCTTCTCGTGGGCGCCCGCTTGAAAATACCTAATCAGCTTTTCTGGTTAGTGTCAGCCAAGGGTCACTCCATATCAAACCCTAAACCCTAAATCAAGGCCGGACTTAGATGTCATAGAACCCGTGCCGAATAGTCCACCAGGCCCTGGAGGCATAGCTCCGGATTAGCCAGCGTTGTCCGTGTATTGCGGATCTCTCCACAGATCGACATCCTTTCTCCGCTCCTCATCATGGGTCCAATTATGTACAAACCAAATAAACAAAAACAAAATATCTCAGAGTCCGGTGCTCTAAAACTACCGGCTGGAAGTACTTTCTCTGAGCTCACTTCCAGTACAAGCGCTATTACAACAAGGGCAGCAAAGAAATTGACCACCAGGCCTGTTCTTGGCCTCGCCGGAGAGCGCTCTACGCAACAACCCAAGGCTGCATGTCGTACTGCTTCGAGGTCACAGCATGCAAGCAATATATAAAAAGCGGCGTACCGCCTACAGACTTTTGGAGCATTTTAAGGGCTTCGCCCTAGATCAGCTCTCTGATAAAAACAAAAATTCAATCTCCTGGGCAACGAAGGTGTAGTTTTCTACGAGATGAGAATGCTGGGCACGTGCATAGAAGTTGAAGAATATTCTCTTCCTCCTCCTTGTCCATGCAGCTTCTATACAGATATCGTTGGCAGGGATAGATACACAACCTGAGTGCATGCCTGTCAAATATGCGTGTGTTTATAGTGGATCTTTTTAATGATACAAGATTGTTGGAGCGCTTGAGATCCAGCATGGATCAGATCTGTTTCTGGATCAGATCAAAAGAGATTAACAGCGCTTATCGCCATTTTGTTTAATTAAAAGTCTGAACTTAGCGAGAGGCATATAAAAATTCCTGTGGAATCGACTTGGTCGGCCTTGCAAATTTCTGGAATGTTCCTATGGCCCGGCACCCATATAAGGTGAATTTAAAATTGTACCGCCATCTCTTTTAAGAGATAAGCGGCAATTGAGGGTAGTTTTGGACTTGAAGATGACCGAGGATAGAGATTGAATCGTGGCTTGACTATCAGTCATAATAATGATATCCCTTGCCAATATTACATTATACAGTTGCCACGATGGGGCCTCATTAATCGCCATGATTTTCGTCTGGAACACGCTATACAGTGATTAGGAAGGTGGAATGAAATACTGCAATTTAAATCTTGGGTAAAAACAGCATTTTTTGAGATTACTTACTTACTTAAATGGCGCTACAGGTGGGATGGACCTGAGCCCCAATCAACACGCCTCTCCAGTTAGCCCGATCTTTGGCTAACCGTCTTCAGCTGCGCACTCCAAGTTGGTTGAGGTCACCTTTCACTTGGGCGCGCTATACCTAAGGTGAGGTCTTCCTCTACTGTGTTCACTCTCCGGGTTGGAATAGAAGATTTTTCAGACTGCGGCATTGGTTGCCAAACGCTCTATATGTGCCTACTGATACGTACTTTTCTGACCAGGGCGATGTCGCTGTACAGCTTGTAGAGTTCGCTCTTAAAGCTCCTCCTCCAAAGCCCGTCAACGCGAACGGGGTCGCCTTTGATAATGTTCATGATTCTGATGAGGGTCTCCTTGGTGATTCTCGACAAAACCTTACTAATCAATTGCCTTCTGAAACAAAGTAACAGCGGTTGGCAAATGTAATTTTTCCCTTGATTTCTGATGTGATGTCATTTTCAGAGTTAATAGCGAAGCCGAGTTAGACAAAGTCCCGAACTACCTCAAAGTTATAGCTGTCTATAGTGACGTTCAGTCCGATTCGTCGATGTTGTGTGTCCCTTCTTGTTGACAGCATATACTTTGTCTTGCCCTCACTCACCACTAAACCCATTTTTGCCGCCTCTATACTGATGCTTGCAAAGGCACCAGGCACGCTGTGTTCTGGCCAATGATGTCGATGTCGTGAGCGTATGCACAGACTTTTGGAAAATTGTACCCCTGGTATTGGCTTACGATTTTCGCACATTTTTCTCAAGAATGATGTTAAAAAAGCCACATGACAGATCCTTTTTTGACATCAAAGGTCTCGGTGAAAATGTTCCCCACCTTACGGAGCAGCGAGCGCTCTCCATTGGCATTCTGCGCAATCTAACGAGTTTTGCAGGGATGTCAAAACTAGACATGGCTCCCACAATTTGTACCCATCAAAGGCAAAAGGCCACTAAATGATTATTTTCCTGATTTACCAATGGTACAGACCTTTTGGAGCCCTGCTATTTTTGAGTTAGTACAGTACACCTACTATTAGACCTACTCTGAACCTTTTCGACAATTCGATAAAAAAAAGGCAAACTTAATTTCTGAACTCACAAGTCTTAACCGCTGCCGCATTTATACCAATTTCGTATCAACCGCATAATTGGTCTCTGGAATGTCTACATTCCAAAAGAATTAAGCGACGTTCTTGACTGACGCATTTATTAAACAATGATGTCAATGGAACCGATGCACTGCACACAGCAAGCTAGAGCTTATTATATAAATGCCAATATAACCACTCTTCAATATTGGCTGTCATGTCAAGCTTCAGATATTAAACAAATTACAATAAATCAAATAAATATTTTACATAAAAAAATATGCAACCATTTGCTGCAAGCATTGTTTGCATATTTTTGTTTATTTGTGTTGCCCGCTGTAACGTGTAGGTAGGTATTGCTTTATTTTTCTTGTGCACTGTTTTAAATTCTCCTCTTAAATTTATCACAATGTTCAACCTGTCACACTTGGTTTGGAATTTCGCAGTGCGAATAAAAACACACTTGACATGTAATTATATTGACAATCGACGACCAATTTCGTAGTACAACAGTGTTCACCCCAAGTGAACCCACTTATTTCAGAATTAATTTGTTTTCATTAGGCTTAAATTATGTTGAAGGAAATTCTTTGTAATTATTTCTCTACGTGCCACATCTCGTGACAGAGCATTCTATTTCGGTGCAACAGCTCAAAGATGCGGCACGATCGCACTTCCAGTGGCAGCCGCTGATACAATCAGCACCACCAAATGATCAATCAGGAGACGCTTGCAGTCTCGCTTACAAATCCCAGCAGTCACTTCTTTGAAATGAACACAAATATTTTTAGCATCACAGATGTACGCCATCGGTACACCCCCAGCCCCAGCCCCGGAGACCATGGTCTTTAAGTAATAGTACCTATACCATCGACCACATAGCCATATGCCTATAGTGCGTTGTTGTACTGTAGGATTCGAAATCCGATAGGATTCGTTCATTAAGCTGCATCTTCTGTCGGCTGAACTGCGTCCTCCTCAAAGTCGTAGCACCACTTCCACACTTTGAATAGTCTGATAATTTGTAAGAATTTCATGGTGTCGACTAGAGCACCAGTGGCACACCTCGCGTCGCTGTTCCCTTTACGAGCCATTTTTCCGCATCTCCTCAAGGAAGATGTACATAAACATAAATTCCCCTTGAAGAAGTGTCTTGCTTGCTTCTGTCACGAGTAATTATTTCTTCGACATGTCGGGAGATGACGACAATGATGATGTCTAGGGGCGCGTGGCGCGTAGACGACAGCATTATAATAATAAAATATCCAATGGCCAAAGTAGTGTATATCTACTTCTACGTGTATGTGTGTTGTTCCGGAAAGGGCGATACCGAATAATTTAATTATTCCTTGATTCCCGGTGAATTCTTAGTTATTTGGAAAATGTGTGTTTATTATAGGTCGCCCATAGATACCTGCACCCACATGACTTTTATGGCAGCGATAAAATTTTATGTTTGACTTGTCATCATTAGTAGAACGATACATAGCTATCTAGACTGACGTCTTCGACAGCAGGTGTAGGTTTCAATTACATACTTGCGCCCGTGGAATGTGTACCTACGCGTTAATAAGTAGATATTTTTACTGGATTATTGTTTTAATGTGTACTTATTAAGGATTAATGTCTACATAAAAAGTGTATATTCCTGGGAGTGTCTGCTAATACGTAGGACAACAATGACATGACAGGCAATGCCTGTGAAGGAAAGTTGTCTTTAATCTCTACTTTTTATTTCAGAAGATTAACTACACCTACTTACTACTATGAAATAGGAAGTCGTCACAATATTTTAAAACTTTAAATCACCTCGGCAATGCAAAAACGAATAAGACCGCTCCAAAGTATGTAGGAGATGTGGGACAGAAAGCCACTAGCAAAGAACTGTGACAAGGAACCATTCCGTATGCTCTGCAAGAGAAACAATCCAGATGACGCAAAGCACGTAGCTGGCAGTAGGTTAGATACTATAAACCTCAACCACTGTAGAGTAGCCCAGGACATCCTAGCACAAACGGCCAAAGGCGAAAGGGCGGACGTCATCATGATTAGTGAATCCGATAAGTGTCCTGACGAGAACAATAACTGGATCTGCGACAAGGCAAAACAAGCGGCAATTTGGAAATGTGGACGCTATGCCTTCGAAGACACAAGCGACCAAACAGAAGGCTTCATACGGGCGAAAATAAATGGGATGCATTTCCACAGCTGCTATGCCCGATCCAGCTTAACGTCCAATGAATGCCAACAAATGCTGGACAATCGAACCTTGGACGCTCTTCGGAGATCCCCAGTGGTTATAGATGGCGACTTTAATGCGTGGGCTACGGAATGGGGCAGCAGACTCACTAATACTAAGGAAAGGCCCTACTGATGGAAGCATTCGCTCCCCTATCGATAAGTATCGCCAACAAGGGTCGATCAAATACGTACAAGAAGGCTGGGTTAGGCTCAATCATAGACATTACCCTTGTATGCGTAGTTCTATCCTGGAGAGTCACTGAGGAATACCCACATCAAACAGTGACCATCAAATGATAGTAATGGAAATAAGATGAAAGAAACCAGTCGTACCCACGTTATGCCTCAATTATGCACTCATGACCAACTGAACCATAGCTGCGCCAGTAACATGGTTTCACAGTGGAATTGCAATAACATGACACAATTCCACTGCAGCGACAGCACAAACGATAGCTAATAATCGTCGTGACACAATGGTTCAGTAGGTCATGCTGACAAATGCATTTCCCTAAATTGACCCAAGCGAGGTTTCAGGTAGGTCTTGGAGAATTCGGGGAGTCTTGTTTGAAACATTGAAAGAGTTCGGTCGACATTATTACACCCCCAACTTGGTTTTAGGAAAATGATGTTGCTGTTGTTGGTATCAATTGTGACACCAAATTTTAAATGAAAATGTTCGGTAATAAAATGGATATTATTAGTAGCACATTGAGCTACCAACTCCTTTCTTCATTCCTTCATTGTGTTCAAGGCGGAACACAACCTCTACAGGAAGGTATATTTACTTTGTTATTACATTTGTAACGCCAAGAAGGAGTCACCGGAGAACCTATAAAGTATAATATATTCTGAATCAAGATTACATTCTGAATAGATTTAGCCATGTCCGTCTGTCTGTCCGTTAATCCGTCTGTTGAAGACACGATAGCGTCCAAACGAATCGACCTAGGCGAATAAATTTTTGTCTTTTTACCATTGTCAGGTCAGTATTAAAAATTGTCTATGTCGGTCAAGTACTTCTGGTACCTCCCACACAAAACCAATATTAGACACATGCGTGTACCTGTACAGTACATACAGTGGAGGGTATCAAAGCCAGGCCGATGATAACACTTTTACATGTTTTTGATTTATTTTAAAAAATTCAGAAAAATTTATTTATGCAATATACCTACTTTGCACAGGTGTTTTACGTCATTCAGAACTTGTTTTCAAAACAAAATTACGAAAAGCCTCTTGAAAAGCAATTGTTCAGAGCATAAACGTAAATAATGGACATGGACTTAATTTTGGAGCAGTGGCTATCATCTTATCATTATCCATATTAAGTTCGTATGTTTCTATCGGCAAATAAAAATCGGATTTTTTTTTTTAAACGACTAAAATCTAGAATAGTCAAAATCTCGAAAATGCATTTGATAAATTTCGAATTCAAAAATCTCGAATGGGTCAAAATCTAGAAAGTACAAAAATCTCGAAAGACTGTATCTCGAAAAAAATCTAGAAAATAAAACTGCTTTCGAGATTTTTATAATTCCTTTAGTTTTACTCCGAAAGTAATGAAAACAAGTCTAAAATGAATACTTACTTTGTAACTTCTCTATTGAAAATAATAAATTTTTAACAAATAGTCATAACAAAACACATTCCTTCGAAACCATAACTATAACTTTTCAACAGAAAATAAGTTTACATATTAGTTTCATTAAGAGTGTTTGTCCAAACGTATGTAAATATAAGTGTCGGAGCTAAGCCACGCGATGTTTTGACAATAGCACGTCAATAAGGTTTTAGAAGACCTGGGAGCTATAACTCAACGCTACGAGTACTTGTAGAATAAGTATGTGAATTTCTACAATCTTTTACACATTTCTTTAACACAAAGCTTGTAACATAATGCTCAATGCTGATCTTATGATGATCACCGGCGGACAAATTCAACACAGGCTCTTGTAAGACTTGTTGATATGCCGCGTTGTGTTATAGGCCCCTATTATTTTTTAGCTGACTCATTTGTTTGCATGAACAGTGAATCAAATTGTTCTTGCATACACATGCAATCCAAATAGTTTTCCATATGAGTAAACCTTGAGTTAATATTAATTTTTGAGACAATAGTAACAATTCGCGCGCGCGAGAGTGTAGAGTCTCCAATAAGTGAATGTTTTGGGGCCGAGCTCCATATATGCGGGAGCAATATTCCAGGCCTGGTCTAACCTGTGCTTTGTAGAGAAGGAGAAGTTGCTTGGAGCTAAAGTACCTCTTTGCTCTAAATAGGTAACTCAACTTAGCGGACGCCGATCTTGCGATATAGGATATGTGGTCCTGCCATGTGATTTCTGAATTGACAGTAACTCCTAGAAGATGCATTGAGTCCTTGGGATGGATTGGATGGTCATCCATTTGGATCTGAGGAACTGTTGATGCATATTTCCTGGAAAATGTTGTGAGCTGTGTCTTGATGTGCCCAATGGTCAACATTTGTCTTTAAGTTTTAAGACAATTGTGAGCCATTTCCCTTTGGCTCGGAGTACTGAGCGGATAAATTTGGAAGAAAACTTCGTAGATAGTTAATCAATCCTAGGAACCTTTGCAATTCCTTTTTATTCGAAGGGAGTTTCATTGCCAGAATAGCCTCGATTCGGAGTCTGGGCTCATACCAGGCCCTAAAAAATATGACCCAAGTACTTCACTGAAACTAGATTATGTTCGGATTTATCCGGATTAAATTTAACGCCGATATGCCGAGTCCTACCAACAACCTTTTTTAGATTTCCGTCATGCTGCTGCTGCTGATTTCTTCCAAACACGATTAAATCGTCAAAATAAACGCATGCACCAGGAAGCTATCCAAAATATTGATAAGTATAGCGCTGAAAAATTTCAGACGCCACACAAATACTAAAGGGTAACCTACAAAATTTAAAACAACCGAATATGCTACTAAAGGTGCCCAAATCACTAAAATGTTCATGCAATTCAATCTGCCAGAACCCATTTTTTAGATCCAAAACAGAAAAGAATTTCATTCCACAGAGCTTATCCTTTATATCTTCCAGCTTCAGTATCAAAACATGTTCTGGCCGTAAGGCCTTATTGAGATATATTTTCGATCCAAACATAATCTTATTTCCTTATTCCTTTTTTCCACTATTATTAAATTGCTCTCCCAGTTCTTTTGGGGTCAAACGAAAACTACCTGGTGTTTGGTGTGAATGCCTCGATGAGTTTTCGTAAACTTTTTGTCGAAAACTTAGTTTTTTCAGTGCGCTGTAAATAGGCTACAGTCAAACTTCCATAACTCGAACTTCTTTAAGTCGAATTTCTCTATTCCTTGAAAATTTATTGAGAACTCTGCGTTTTCAACTTTTCCAAATTCGACCTGCATAACTCGAAGTTTCTATAACTCGAATTTATTTTCTTTCGTTTTGAGAGTTCGACTTATGGAACTCTCCTCACTGTATTACTTTTTTTTAAATGTTGATTTCGGCTGAATGAAAGGACCTATATTTGTAGTTTGAATTAAGCGGCACAAGTACCTACGATAACTTAGGCACCAAAAATGTTTATAGAGGGGCTATATATACGCATTTTTCGCTATGGGAGGAGGGCGGGGAGGCCTATCTCTCCTCGTTTAGGCGGGAGGGCTAATTAAAAAAAAAAAAACCTAAAATGAAAGTAAAATATAAAAAAATAATAGCAACACCTACAATAAAGGACTTTAGGTTTTTTTGAAAGCCAAGAGCCAGTTCTTTAATATTATTTTTAAATCAAGTTATTTCTATTATGTAATAGTTTTTGGAAAAAATGCTTTCAAACTTGAAATATAAGAAAAATAATATATAATATATAAAAAAAAATGTTTATGCTGATTTTTTCAACATCAGATATGTACTTAATTTGTTTGTAGTTTTTGCTGCCTAAATTAATTCTTGGTTGAACACTGAAAACCAGATTTATGTCTTCTAAGTTATCATAGATACTTCTTTCCCCAATTAAGCGTGTGTGACGTTTCGCGGACTTTACTATGCTGTAAAGAAATTTCCTTAGGTAGGCATTAGGCATGCTGATTGATAAAAAGAATTTATCGTCGAGCTTGTGATTCTAAGAGAATTGCTGATGTTGCCATAAAGTGCGCGTCTTATCCCGAAAACATCAACTTGACATAGATCTCATCATATTTAGATAAGAAGCCAACAATTTTGTGGTGAACAGGGAGCGCAGCAAAGCTATGTGTATGTGTGTATACATTATTTACCATATTTATTGCGGATTTGTAATTGCGCGAGATTATTGCCAGCAGGATGCCACAAAACAATTGTCGTTCTATAGTTGCTTTCTCTTCGCCACCATTTTTGTGTGGGCACCGCTAAATATCAATGCTATACCCACCAACTACATTATATTTAGGTACCTACTACAAAATTTAGTTGACATCCATAGACATGGACCACCAGCCAACGAGCAACGAAGCAGCCATTTGAATTATAGTTAGCTATTTTGTATTCCATTTCATTAATCGGATTGATTTTTCTCAATTAGGCAACAGACTTTAAAAAAATATTGAACTGTGTTGTGTTGATTCTGTAGGCGATGGCCTACTATATATCGGCAATTTGTGAGCCTATTTCATGATATAATATACGCCAGCATGACCATCTAAGTACATTACATAAGTATGTATTGAATATAGGTATGTATTAACTTAACTGGTTATTAGATATATACTGCAGATATTGATGCCAACCAAAGTTGATGCATCACCGTCATTCTTCTGATGAACCCCAATGCAAAAATTGTCAAAGGTATGGGCATACACATAAATACTGCAGCTCAAATCCAAGATGTGTAAAATGTGCAGGAAGCCACCACACCTAAGACTGCAGAAAGAAAGAAGATGAACATCCTAAATGTGCAAACTGCAATGAAAACCATTCTGCCAGCTACAGGGGTTGTTTAGTTGCAAAAGAAATCCAACTTGCAAGGGCCAAAAAACAAAAGAAACCACAAAGGAGCTCAAATAAGGAAGCGCTAAAAGTCAAAAAGGACTTATAAAAGAGCCCACATAAAGAAAAGCTTAAAGAACAAGTGATAATAAAAAAAGGACGCGAGACAAAAGATAGCGGGTCCAAAAATGACATATACTCAACAAATACTCAAATACCAGCAGATAAAGCGGTAACACGAAGAGTAGAGCCAAACACCGGAATGGAAAGCATCATGAAACAAATCCTAAACAGGATTGATTCCATGGAAAAATCCAATAAAACGATATTAGATAGAATATCGTTGCTAGAGGAACAAAAAAAAACAACAAAAGAGCTGTACCGAAAAGACAGATATGATGAATAAAATAAAAATTCTTGAATGGAATGCTAATGGTATCGAGAGTCGAAAAGACGAGATGCAAGTGACTCTTGGTATAAACCAGATAGATATATGTCTGATTTCAGAGACGCACTTTAAATTAAAAACTGACTTTAAACTGCAAGGATATGAACTATATCCCTCCACATCCTCATAACTGTGCAAAAGGAGTGGCTGGAGTGTTAATAAAGAATACAATTAAACACAATAAAGAAGCAAAATTCCAATCATGTGGAATCCAAGAAATTTCCATAAAAATAGAAACGGACAGTGGGCATAATATCTGTTGCATCAGTATATTGCTCTCCTGGCTATATAATAAAGAAAAATGATCTTAAAAGTCTTTTCCGAATATTTCACAATAGATTAATCGCAGGAGGAGATTTTAATGCCAAGAATTAATATTGGGGATCTAGATTAACAAATACTACAGGCAGAGAATTATTCGAAGCATTTAAAGAAGATGGCGGCAAATATCACTCAACGGGAAAACCTACCTATTGGCCAACAGATAGGAATAAAACCCCAGATCTTGTCGACTTCTTTATTTCTAAGAATATATCTTCGAATAAAATAAGTGTAGAAGAAGGGCCAGATCTTCAGATCACTCCTCTATACTTCTTACACTTGGCGATAAAATAATAATAAAAGAACATAGCCCAAAAATAGTTAATAGGCTGACTGACTGAAACTATTTCAGACAGAAGTTGGAAGAAAGTATTCAACTGTCAACAGCTATTCAAACAGAAGATCAACTAGAAAAAGCAGTCCAAATATTAACATTAAATATACAAAAAGCTGCGTGGGCTGCAACTCCCACAACAACAAAAAAGATCAAACAAAACTCTTATCCTCGCGAAATATGTGAAGTTATTACGGAAAAGAGAAAAGCTAGAAAACGCTGGCAACAGACAAGGGCGCCACGCGACAAGAGTACACTGAACAACTTAAATAACAAGCTTAGAAAGTCTATTAGAGAATTCAAAAACGAATCTTTAAAAAATTACCTTACCAGCCTTACAAATGATGCTAGTACTGACTACTTGCTCTGGAAGGCAACAAATAGGATGAACAGGCCAATAGCTCATATTCCCCCAGTAAAAACTAGAGAAGGTAACTGGGCGAAAAGCAACCAAGAAAAGGCAAACACTTTTGCAGAGTATTTTGAAGACGTATTTAAACCTTATGAAGATAAAAGTTATCAAGGACTCGAAATAAGGTGCGAAGAAGATAGACCTATACGGTCGGTAACAGCTCAACAACTTGCCAAAGAAATTAAAGAAGGCATAAATATAAAAAAAGCCCCAGGGTACCAGGGTATGATTTGATTACAGGAGAAATTTTGAAACAATTTCCACGAAAATGTCTGAAAAAACTAGCGCAGATTATAAATGCTGCATTTAAGTTGAGATATGTCCCAAGCATGTGGAAAGTCGCTGAGGTAATAATGATACCAAAACCAGGCAAGCCACATAACGAGGAAACCTCATATCGCCCAATATCTATACTATCAATGTTGTCAAAGTTATTCGAAAAAAAATGCTGGGGTCTAATCGCGTAAGGCTAAAACGATCGAACGACGTCGTCTCGACGATACTTCTACTTCATATAACAAACAAACAACGATAATCGTCGAATCGATAGGACGATCATCGCTTTTTATTGCTTCACGTAAACAATTATACTGTCAAATGGCGTCGTCGAAACGATTCGATTGAACGATGGCTATTTTGCAATCGTTTCATCGTTTTTGGTGTATTTTGTTTATGTTTAGGTTTTTTAAAAGTAAAATAAATATTAAAGGAAACATTTTCCAATCAAAAGCATACATAATGTTCACAAAGGACACTGCATTAGCATTAGTGTGATGAAATGTGAAAATATAGGACAAAAATCCA
This sequence comes from Cheilosia soror, assembly GCA_949372485.1. Classification (NCBI taxonomy): domain Eukaryota; kingdom Metazoa; phylum Arthropoda; class Insecta; order Diptera; family Syrphidae; genus Cheilosia; species Cheilosia soror. Next base: position 40,101,033 of record OX443563.1, read on the forward strand.
TTTTCTTCATACTTGTTAAAAGACAGTTCGAACCCTAGCTGTGTTCTCTTTTGAGGATGCAATCATAGAATTGCATTCACTAAATGCTTGGCTGTAAATGATGACAAAACAAAATATACTGTCAACGAGAAAGGAGTCTCAGCATCGAGATATTAGGTATATAAGACACTAATCATCCCGGTCCTGCTGTATGGTGCAGAAGCATGGACTCTGTCAAAATCGGAAGAATACCTCCTTGGATGTTTTAAGAGAAAGAATCTTCGGACGATATTCGGTCCAGTTTGTATCAAAAAGCTGAAGATACAACGGCTGATATGGCTGGGGCACGTGGAGCGTGTATGGACAGCAACGCATCAGCCCGACGAGTCTTTGAGTCCACCCCTGAGGGTGAGGGTCGACGTAGCAGAGGAAGACCCAACCTTAGGTGGAGCGCTTAATTGGACGGCGACCTCAACGAACTTGGTGAGCGTAACTGGATGCAGCTAGCTAGAGGCTTGTTGGTTGAGGCCGTTGTCCACCCCGGATTGTAAGCGCCCCCAAAAGCAAAGTTAGTAAATGCTTTAAGCAAAATGCATGCACAAATCCTCTTCTTCCTCTTCTTTTTCTTCCTTTACAAACCTTATCGATATAATTTCTCGTGCGCCTATGCTTATTTTCCAACGTATACATGCATTTTCACATAAACGAGAACAAAACAAACAAAATAATATACCAATTTTATTAGTTTTCAGTTGTCACAGTTTGTTTACAGTCCTGCTCAAACTGTTCAAAATGAAAACGATGAACGATTCGATTGATCGACGTGATTGTGATGTTATATGAAGCAAACTTAAAACGAGGTCGTTTTATACAATCGTCTCAACGATGATAGTCTGATAAATTACGCGATTAGAGCCCTGGTTAAACGCCTGCAAAAAATAATTGACGAAAAATCTGTAGTCCCAAATCACCAATTTGGATTTAGAAATAAGGACTCTACAATCGATCAGGTGCATAGAATCACAGATAAAATCGAAAAAGCATTCGAAGAGAAAAGAGTGTGCTCTACAATATTTCTTGATATAGCACAAGCTTTCGATAAAGTCTGGCACAAAGGTCTGTTCCACAAACTACAAAGGCAACTGCCAAAGCAATATTCGACATATATATCAGATCGATTCTTCAGAATTAAACAGGAAGCAGAGTACAGAGGATAAGTCATTTGCTCCTCGCTGATGACTTGGTCATCCTTGGATCCTCTCAGACTGAACTTCAGCGCGCACTCGATCGGTTTGTGGCCGTTTGTGTTGAAGCTGAGATGAAGGTAAACGTGAACAAATCTGAAGTGATGGTCGTCTCCAGAACGCCTGTTCAATGCACTCTGCATGTTAGTGGAGTCCCATTGAAACAGGTGGAGAAGTTTAAGTATATCGGGGTCTTATTCACGAGTGATGGAAGAAGCAATGCAGAGTTTTCCTGTAGGATTGGTCAGGCTGGGTCAATTTTGAGACAGCTTGGTCATTCTGTTATTAGGAGGACTGAACTTGGTGTCAAAGCTAAGTTGTCAGTCTTTAATTCGGTGTTTGTTCCAACTCTCACCTATGGTCATGAGGTTTGGGTAATGACCGAAAGAATAACATCGCGGATACAAGCTGCCGAAATGAGATTTCTCCGTAGTATTGCTCGTGTGACCCGTAGAGATCGCATCAGAAATACCAGAATGCGTGAGAAACTCAATGTCGAGCAGCTACTTCTCCGGAAGGAGCGATTCATGCTTCGGTGGTTTGGTCATGTTAAACGCATGTCCCCGACCAGGATTCCACGACGTGCTATGGAATCCGTACCATCGGGTAGGCGTCCTCTAGGTAGACCAAGGATGAGATGGTTAGATCAAGTCCATAATCTCTCCTATACCCGTATGGGGATTGCCCTTGATGTCGATGGCGGAGGATCGAGAGCTATGGAGGGTCCACTTGAGCAACCTACACCCGCGACCCACTTAATGGACAAGCGGACCATTGAAAATGATGATAATGATGATGACATGACAGAGTACTCAACATTAAGAGAAATTATAGCTGGTGCACCACAAGGCAGCGTGTTTGGTCCAATTTTATACCTTCTATTCACTAGCGATTTGTCAGAAAGTAGGGAAACCACTATAGTTACTTTTGCAGATGACACGGCTGTCCTTGCTGTGGGATAAACTGTCGAAGTAGCAACAAAAAAGCTTCAAAGGGCAATAGACAATATCTCTGATTGGAATACTCAAATACAGCCAAATATCTAGGCATGACTCTGGATGCTAAACTGCGTTGGAAAGCGCATGTAAAGAAAAAAAGAGACGAGTTGAACATGCGATACAGCAAAATGTATTGGCTTATTGGGAGATATCCATCTCTGTCAAATTACAATAAGTTATGACTATCCAAGCAAGTTCTAAAACCAGTATGGACCTACGGGATCCAGTTGTGGGCATATGTAGTGTACATGCCAAACAAATTTGCAAAAAATTCAAATTTTCTAAAATAAAGTACTAAGGATCTACATAGAGATCTTAACATTGAAATGGTTGAGGAAGAAGTTAAAAAAGTTGCCCGAAGGCATAGAAGTAGACTTCTTAACCATGCTAACATAGAAATAACAGAACTTTTAATTACTGACAATGTAATCAGGAGATTAAGGCGGGTAAAACCTATTGATCTCAGCTAAGACCAAGAAAGTATCTACATTTTTTAAAATGAATCAAAAATAAATTGCCGATTATTCGAACGACTAGGTGCAATCAATTCGGGATGACGAAAGTCAGTCCCCTTGGGAGTTTTTTTTAGATCGGGTTAAAGTCCCTCACTATTGCAGAAGCATCCCTCGCAAAATAGCACTGCAATGTCTTTCGATGATTTTTCCTTCCAGCGAATTCCCATTACAAAAAAAAATTCTTCTGGTGATACCTACTTATGCTACACTTCTGAGATTTGTGCTGCAGACAGTCGTTTCCGGCAGAGCTTATTAGTGGATGAGACCAGTAATCGGTGGTTGTGTTTACTAGCGGACGTAAAAAAAAGAGATAATTGGTCTCTAGAAACAGTTGCATTTGAGGTGTAGCGGATCTTCTTATTTTAAGTTAAATAAAATTTTAAATCATTTAATATCGTTCATATGGCTTTAGCTTGATGCCAATCATCCGAGACGTCCAATTTTGGATGACTTCGGCACATAAGTTCGCTGCTTTAACTTTAATCTTAACAATGAAGCGAACAACGTTGTTCTCAAAGTCGGCAATTTTTGACCAGAGATTTTAAGTAACCCCCGCGCACAATCTGTACCCCTGCAGCAATATTTTCGGTCGACCACGCATTTTGTTGACATAGCTACCTCTAATTGTAACCTAGCCATAGGGTAAAATGTTGACTATGACAGAACTCAATGACACCTATATAACAGCAAAATATTTTCAGATATACCTACTCAGAGTCGACTGTCAAAATAGTTCTGTGATAGCTAGAGCTACTGACTGACTCATTATATTATAATGAATCTAGAACTACACGAGTGTATTGAACGCTCAAAATTATTCATGCCATGGACAGTAACAGCATCCATTTATTTTGTTGTTTGTTATCCCTTCTCCATCTCAAGCCACAATACACTATAAAGGATTCTATTAATTTTAAGAATTTATCCATTCCCATAAATTAGAGATCAAATTTGTAACATAACCCCATAGATACCTACACTACATGTATTCTTATTCGAACATCCAAAAGACTGGAAAAATAACAATTATATTACGAGTAAACAGAAAATTGAATTTCGCTTACCACAGCGAAAATATTGCCATCCCATATTTTCCAACGGATAAGTGCTCCTAAGACCTAAACATCAGTTTCTCCTCGACACATCGAACAGAATATTGTTATAGCCAACAGATAAGCGCCAACTTAGGGGAAGACGAAGGACTGAAGCAGTCACTTGATATCTTCAGTTTTGCGAAATTAAGCACATTATGTTGGGGATATTTTCGGGATTTGCTTTTGTATAATTAAATTGAGATATCTTGCCAAGGCAGTGAGCCATGTGTAATTATTAATACTCTTCTTAAGCTCTTAGACTGCTTTGACTTAATGAGATGTTGACTGGGTATTGGATGTTGTTTGCTCTTGTTCAAAAAAATATTGAAAATCGTTTCCAAAATATATACATTGATTTACTACATTAATTCAATGGAGGTCTACAAAAAGAAAATCTGGTTTTTAATTTTACATGTGTTTATTTTATATTAAGCCAACTTGGATCCACAGCTCGGATATATCGATGTTGTCGAGCTCTTCTAGCAATGGAAAGTCGGTTAACATTGCACTAACGGTGTCTCCTTTCTCATTTCGAAAGAAATAAGTTCGAAAAAACTGTCAATGTTTGTGTATGCATTGGTTCTTGGTCGAAAAACTTGTGGATTGTGTTCGATCCAATAACGACATAGTCGCTGAACCAAAAATGTGCCTCATCCGAGAAGATGATTTTTTGCAACATTTCCAGTGCCCGCAATTAGCACGTTCGGCAAGCGTGAAACGATGCATGATGAAATGGAAAACCTGACTGGATATTTTGATAGCTGGGATTCAGTATGGTAACTTTGACAGCTCCTGAAACACAACAATTGGAAAAGGTATCGTTGCTATCTGTTCACCCTGTACATTCGGTATTTTCTAACTCCTACAGTTTGGAAGAATGCTCCTTTGAAGGTTCTTCATTATTTTATTTTGATAGATATTCATAATTTATGACGAGTATTGGTAAGGTAGATATCATTTACAATTTTCAGCAATAATCGTTGCATGTCTAATATTTAAGCCATCTGCCAGATAAAGTATCTAAGATATTATAGCGACATTAGAAGTCCTTGATTTGTATCTGAATTAGATGAAAAGAATTAAAGTGTACGACTGAGTCGCACGTAAAAAAAGAAAGGGAAAACGAAAATAAATTGCTGTTACTGATGAAGATAGAAATAGGTCGGACTCCACCCGAAAGAATTTTTGAGTAAAAGCGTAGGGTTGTTGATATTTGACGGTTCTCGTTATCCGCTATTTACAAAGACACAAGTCTCCTCAATATTGCATACAAGATCCCGTCTGCAATAATTTGTGAAAGCTTAAAGCCTATGCGGCTAATAATCTTTATGACGTTAATAGCAAAAGGTTTTAAGGGTTCACACAGTGGTATAGCTGACAAGATCGTATACGCGACGCTCATGACTAGGAGGATTATTTCTCTCTAATTGGCGCAGATTAGAGTATATCTTCTTTCATGAGGATGGGGCACACGATGCTGAGGTTTCAGACATCGGGCATGTTTTCATCCGACTAAATTTTGCAGATGAATTGGTGCATAGTTCTTACCATCTCTCGCTGCTTTGAAAAGCTCGGCCGGAAGCCCATCCGCTCCAGTAGCTTTGTTGGACTTAAGTTTGAATATCGCTATCCTCACTTCGTGTAGGCCGGGTGGACGGAAAAATGTTGGCTATCTTCGTCCTCCTAACTCGAAGGACGAAATGTGTGCTCTACAAAACCCTTATCCTGCCAGTTCTGCTTTATGGCGCCGAGTGCTGGACGATAAGCAAGAAGGGAGAGCTGATACTGGGCTCCTTCGAAAGAAAAATACTTCGGCGGATTTTTGGTCCTGTGTGCGAGGAGGGCGAATGGAGGAGAAGATACAACCGCGAACTCTATGAGCTGTACCAAGATGTGGATGTAGTCCAAAAAGCCAAAACACGTCGACTACATTGGCTCGGCCACATCGAGCGAATGGACAATAATGCTCCAGCCAAGAGGGTCTTCGAATCCCAGCCCCCAGGTTCGAGAAGACAAGGAAGACCGAACCTCCGTTTCAAAGACCAAGCCATCGCGGATGCCAGAGCGCTTGGTCTGGACAATTGGAAGCAGCGTGCCCGGGATCGTAGAGGATGGAAGGCTGCAGTGTCTCAGGCAGAGACTCTTCACGGGTCGGGAGCCCGATAAGTAAGTAATTAAGTAATCTTCGTCCAAGTTCTGCCTGACAGCGGATTGTTGGCTGTCTCCGCCGTTTAACAGTCTACAGAAGTGTTCTTTCCAAATCCTTAGCACCGACTGCGAATCTACTACTGTATTCCCATGCTTATCTCTGCAGGCTTCTGTTCGGGGCTTGTATCCTTCGGTGGATCGTTTTACCCTTTGGTAGAACTTTCGAACATTGCCTCTGCAGTAGCGTCGCTCAATTGATTCGACCGCTCGCTTCTCGTGCTCTTTCTTTTTCCTTCTGAGAAGTCGGTGTTCCTGTTCGCCCCTTCTTTTTCGCGGGCACCTCTCTCAGCCGCTCTGGTTTTGGTTTGCAGCATCGATTGATAGACTGCAGCCTTGGTTGCACTTGCATCCGGCACTCCTCGTCAAACCAGGGGTTTCGTTGTGGTCGAATAGTGAAACCCAGTGCATCTGTGGCCGCAGATTTGATGGCGCTTTGATTGATCCTCCGCACTTAACAGTTGTTTGGGCCCACATAATGTACCCTCCGGTTTGGGTAGGTAAATATATGGGAGGTACAGTTAACATTGGGGCTAACTTGTAAAATAAACAAATTGGCCCTGAACTGTAACTGTTTGTAAGCCAATAAACTCCAAACACGAAGTTTGAAACAAATCCCTCGAGCCGTTTAAGCTGTATGCCTCAAAAGGATATCGAGATAAATAAGACACACAGAGCACTCTTTTTAGTTCTTCTCAATCGTAATGTCAGATATGATTAAAATCTCGAATTCGAAATTTTTAAAGAACGCAATTAGGGGTGGAATCCGTCGGAATTAAGTTTCACTTCACCTACTCGATTCCCTTTTACCTTCTTCTGCTATCGTGGACATATTTTTGGGAAAGGTAGTTTCACTGTCAAACAGCTGTCTTTCATTTGCGAATACAAATCTGTGTAGCTGCATTCGTCGGAGGTATGTACCTATAAGAAAAGTTTGTTTCAAAAGTTATTTTAATAAAACCGTTCGGCTTAATAAAGCGGCTCTTTTATATGTACATTTTCTTAAACAAAATTCTCACGCCATGCAAAAAAACCTATGAAATCCGCAATGATTTTGATGCGGGCGAGAAATATCATTTTGTTCGGGAAAAATTCGATTTGAACGTTTTCAACGATACAGTGAAACTCATTCGCATTACCCAAACGGGGAACTGTTCACCTTGCCGATTTGACGATACCAAAATATTTTTTTCCGTGGAATGATTCCCCCCCGGCGGATTCCACGATAAGGGTGAATATAATTCTCTTACTATATACGGGAGAGTTAAAAAATAATTACCTAGCTATCTCTGATTATTCGTGGCTTTTACAAATTATCCCTTAAATGAGCTAATGAATTACACAGTGCCACTGCGAATGCATCGATTTGCTACAAAAATATGGCAAAGCACATGTATAGATAGTCACATATCAGAGGGAAGAATCCATCATCCTGCTTGGTAGGTAACGCTTCACTTGCTTCCAGTTTTATGCATGCAAGTTCAATTTATCTTGCACGAACCATGAATTTCCCACGCAATAAATTAATTTTAATTACTCTTGGGAAATCCATGGAGTATTCATCAACTAGTAGTTGACCACCAACCATTCGCCCTTCGGATGCGATGCCTATCAGGGGTAAATTGTTGCCTTTAAGAAGCATAGCGAAACGCTTTATCAATGTCATTGTGCACCTAGCCTAAAATATTCAAACATTTAAGTTAGTTAGTTTTTCAGTTCAAATAAAAATAACTGACAGAGACAGCTTATAAAGTTTCATGCGGCGTTCAGGTTATCTTTAAATGTGCAACAGGTTAAGGGAATAGTAGTAAAATGAAGTACCTGTCTCTTGTGAGATATTAAATCAATTTAGACACGGAAACGCTTAGAAATGGTTGACCGCTTCAAATATTCCAGCGCCCAAAAGAATTACTCAAGACGTCGCAGATTGATATGGCTCGAAGGTCACTATAAAGGATTCAAGGAAATAAATTGCACTTGTTTCTATCCCTTCAACAATAAGATAGAACAAGATGAGAACATGCGTAAGCCATTTCAACTTTAGTGAATTTATTCCGTTTTGCGTTTTTCTTTGTGCCATTTGTGGGCAGATTAGTATTGCCCCTTTTTGTATGCAAATCCCCTTTTTTTTGCGACTTATTCAAAATCGTATGTTATGAAACAACAAATCCTCGTAAAAGGACGGATTTACTGTTGACGTCACTGCAAAACGAAATAATGAATGATCTTCGAATCTGCATGCGGAATGTTCCTACACTCAACAGACCACGGGCAGCCGGACAACTCTACAGTAACTCAACTCTGCTACAATGCAGCCGTAACTACCATCCATGAAGTGCAATGGGATGGACCGGGCAAAAACCGGATGAAAAACTGTGATTATATTTACTACGGCGAATTATATAGGGAGCATCGAGAGCATTTATTTGGATGTGGATTTGTCCTACACGACATAGCTACTTTCGAAAACGGCTTCAGCTATCCGCACGCTAGTGCCTCATCAAGACTAAATTCGGGAACATCAGCCTTTATGCCCTAATGCCATCAATTCTGAACGATTCAAAATCGACGTGTATAGACAAACGTCCACATGATCAAAACGAAGCAATATCCATAAGCTAAAGACGAATAAAACTGCTGTTTTACCTGCCCAGATTTTTAGAGCGGCTGAAAATAACTTGGTAGAGCATGCGGACGAACTCATTTTGAGGAATATCAGCACTGTATGAACGCCTAGATCCTTCGTGAACTTATTAGGTCTATCATTACGGTTTTAGACCAGGAAAGTCCACCGCTGATCAACTATTCACCCTTAAGAAATATCCAAGAAGTCCAAATCGATACTCAGCATCTATAGAGACACGATTTTACACAATTGGTAGAATAGAACGACCTTCCATTAATGCATTTGCTGGTACAGAATGAAAGCGGCTGAAATAGCTTCACCGGTTAGGTTAGGTTAGGTTAGGTTAGGTTGAATAGGGTGTATTTGTATTATTATTATTATTATTTATTATTAACAAAATAATTACAGAAATGATTAGGGTGATATTATTTAAACTGCACTAGCTGCACCACAGAATCCGTCGTAGTGGAAATGTTTGCTACAAATTTAATTCGTAGCAAAAATGTCCACTACAACGGATTTTGTGATAGTTCTTTCGGGCTTCGTAACAAAATTCCGAATACGACGGATTCTGTGATCACCCAGAATATGATTATAAATTAAATTTGCACCGAAGTCTTACAAAATTTATTATGTCAGCTTTTGATGAAGACGTCTGATAGATTGGCTGGGTGCGATTTGTATTGATGCTGGAGTAGTGGTGCACATATGTTTTCCATTGGTCTTGTCCATTTTTTAAGTTTATATTTTCAACAGCATTACCAAGGTCATTTTTGGAGAAAGAGTCAAATAGAAGGAGTGGCATTTTGTGAGCGGAGGTAGCTGCACTGTCGGCAAATTCGTTAGGTACCTTGTATTCCTGTGTGACCGGGCACCCACATTATTTTTAGTTTTTTTCGGTGTACCTACGTATAATAATGTTTCTTATTTTGTTTATGATGGTTCTGTTGTATCTATCAGTAAGAATTGCATTAATAACAGATATACTGTCAGTTGTTTTGTTAATACATTTTTGCCGAGAATTTAGAGATATTTTGCTGGCTTCAAGTATTGCGTGTGGCTCTGAGGTGAAAACTGACGCTTATTTGTGCAGCAGACCAGTGCGGATCAGTGATCCATTTTCGAGAGTAACTGCAAATGATACGCTTTCTGATACTTTTGAGCCGTCTGTAAAAACAAAGGTCCATCCTTTTGATTTTAGGTCTGAAGTCATATCGTTATAATAGGCACGAAATACGTTGCTGTCGGTGTTGCTCTTACGGTTTGAGTGTAGGTCCAGGATAAATGAGGATTTATTGATAAGCCATGGTGGGTGTGAGGGTGTATGTTTACCAAAGTGTCTTAGTGGTAGTTTTATTTCAATCGCAGATTCAACAATGTAAGCAATTGACGAAGGAATTATTTTTGGTTGCGGATTTGAAGTACTTTACGGCGCGCGATGGAACCTGATGAAAAGGAGAGTTTAGTAAAACATTTATACCTCTTGTTGTTGCAATCTGTTTTTCGATTGCAGGGAGACCAGCTTCTGCGAGTATGTTTCTGAATAGTGGTGGGATAAGCGTTGATGCTCCTTCTGACTGAGTGATGGTAGATTGATTGAATGATTTTTAACGTGAATTTTGGACAGATGCCGTATATGCAAAGGGCGTACTAGAGCTCGGACTACGTTACACAATGTATTTATATGCGCATTACTTTTCTTACATGCTGAATAACTAATTACATTTGCTCTGTTAGCTGGGCTCTTTTTAAGTTCTATAATGTGATCATTCCATTTGTATTTATTATAAGTTTTTAGATTATCAACAGAGTTAATAACAATATTATCTATATTTAGTTGTAATATTTTAGGACAAGATAAATTAAGACAGATGTGTAGTATTTTACATTTTTCTAATGACAATTTGGTACCAGATGTATATTGGACCATTCCAAAATATTTTTTATAACTTCAGTGAAGAGGTTTTTTGTTTTTGCTAAATCATTGCATTTGCCCATGACGTAGAAATCATCAGCGTAAATGCAATGGGTCTAGTAGTTTATGTTTGGATATAATGTTGGATATTTCTTCAAAAGCAATTAAGAAGAGAACTACTGATAGAGGAGATCCTTGTGAAATTCCGTTGTTGAGTGGGAAAGTTAAAGAGAAACAGTTATTGGCTTTGACACTGAATCTTCTGTTCTTTAGAAACGATTTAACATAATCCATTATATTGGGGCCTACCCTCCAGGTTTTAAGTTTGTTTAGCACGAGATGCATGTCAATCTTGTTAAATGCCTTTTCAAAGTCAAGGGACAAGATAGACACATGATTGCGGAATGATAGAGCGTTGTTGGTATAGCTGTCTATATATAAAGGAGAGCGTCGATATCGATACAGCCCTTTCCAGTTTTGAAAGCCACTTGGTTGAGGCTAATTCGATTTTTTTTAATGTAAACCATTGAAGGCGTTTGGCAATTATTTTTTCCAATATTTGGAAAAGTTACTATATGCGTTACCTTTAAAACAAACCCGGCGCGCTCTAGTTCGACAACCCTTTATAATAATTGCGTCGATGGTCGATATATCAGAATTGTGTATCTATGTTTCAACTCTTTTTTGTGCCACTTAACAACTTCCGTACATCTTTCGGATACGGGTGTGTTGTAATTATAATACTCATTAACAAACCATCTATCTCTGGCCTATAAAACAATTGGTAGCACCTTAAAAAGCTAACACTCCAAACGCATTTCAAATTATTCGATCATTATATTTGGTATTAGCCCCCAACAAAATACCTAGACCTATTAATAAATAAGTTTTCCGCGTCAGATGCAATTTTAATAACTAGGGGAAAAAGTGATGAGGTTTGTCTTAAACACATACCTACCTACCATCGTGAGAAGTTATCCTTCCCTTTTGTGCGGCGCGGCGGCCACACGGGTAGAGGTCAATTAATAATCCACAGAATATACTTTTATTATTTTTCCAAAGGAAACCACTGCCAACCGCCATGCCAGGCCAGGTTGAAGGCGAAAGGTAAAAAAAAAAATTGTTTCACGCCGGGAATAAACAGGTATAAATAATCCGCCCTAATGGTCTACCGCCGCACCTTTTCAATTATACCAAAGTCAAAACAAATGGGAGACGTTTTCTTTTTTTCCTATTGTTAAGGCGAGGAAGGAATATCCACACACAGTCAAACGATAGATATAGACTAAGGCTTCTGTCGTCATCATATCGCTTTCTGTTTTGTATACACATATTTGTGAGCCGGTTTGAAAACAGTAATTATTAATTTATTATGTGTCCGTAGCGGCACTCGTGAAGCGAGGAGCCAGCTTGATTCGATTTTCCGCTATAAAAAGAAAACAACTTCGAAGATAAAGCCATGAATTAGTGCGACTAGGCAGAGTGCAGCGTTAAAGTGTCAAGTTTGAGATGCCACATGGGCCTTAATGTTGTATGTTATAGCAGAAGAAAGTGAATACATTTAACTTTTTAGGGTAAACATAGACTTTTGAGACAGAGTAACTTAAGCCAAGAATTCGCTGTAATAGTCTTGGCTTGGCTAACAAGATCGACCTAATAAAGCGATAAACGGAATTGTTTATGGAAAGTGTTGTGAGCCGTAAAAAATCAAGCGTTTATGCTAAATAAGTTAAACGGTCGAAATTGATTTGCCTTTAGTGCTTAGTGGTTTTACGATACCTACACTTTAAGGTAGTAAATGATAAAGCACTAAAAGCATGATCGGTTCATCGATAATGATTGTTATGCGTTGCGTATAGATTGTTGGCTTTTTTTTGTCATATAAACGAGTATAGGTATGGTATAGGTATCTATGCGAAGGCGCAGTTTGAAATTTAAAAAAATGATGCCCACATTCCTAAATCTTAATGTGTGCGTGTATGGCTGGGGACTTTAATGTGCAGACTTGATTTCTTCTATTGGTTGGTTAAACATCGCCATAACCATTTGCCCAGCCCTTAAGTAAAGGAAACTATAAAAATTCAATTTCGTCTTACATAAACTATAAATATTTAGGCCAGAAATGAAAATTCAAAGCAACAAAAACAGCTCTCTGTTAGCTACAATAGAGTCTTTTAAACTACTGTGATTTTCATTCGGCCTTTGAGAATCGACAGGTCGTTTTTGAAGATATTTTTAACAAATCTGCTGACTTCCACCATATTGCAATACTACTCCGATGTATAATCCTTATGGGCCTTACCAATAATCATTTTTAATCTTCAACTTAAATATTTTGACGGTCACAGTGGATAATTTTATATGGAAATTTTCGCAATTGTGACTTCGTAAAAGTTAGCCTGGACACTAAAAATGTTTATTAGTACCGCGGTATGTCTTTTCTTATACTTACTTACTTAGGTGGCGCTACCGGGGTGGACCTGGGCCTCAACCAAGATGCCTCTCCAGTTAGCACGATCTTTGGCTACCCGCCTCCAGGTGCGCACTCCAAGTTGGTTGAGATCCCCTTCCACTTGTGCGCGAGTTACATAGCTGGCAACAAGCATCATCATCATCAGTATCATAAAGGACCAGATTGGCTTGTCAACAACGTATGCAACGTAACAAGAAAACGACGATGGGTGGAAAAACAACAAAAACCTCAGCTTAGAATATACTATGTATATACATTATACCTAATGTTCATATTATTTAGTATACTTAGACTTTGATGTGTTTTCTAAAAATTAAAAATAGGATTAGAATGAAAAAATCACAGACTTAAAACGTGTTTGAGTTTTATTTGAAAAAAGATATACCTATAACTGGCGCAACCGAAAACCTATAACTGGTGCAACTGAAGATATATAACTCGCGCCACCTAAGGCGAGGTCTTCCTCTTCTGCGTTGTCCCTCCGGGTTTTAATCGAAGAATCTTCGGGCCGGAGCGTTGGTGTCCATTAGACAACTGATGCGTACTTTTCTGACCAGGTCTATGTCAATGTACAGCTCGTAGAGTTCGTTATTAAATCTCCTCCTCCAAAGTCCGTCAACGCAAACGGGACCGAAAATCACTGTATAAGAATTTTGCGTTCGCAGCGACCAAGGAGATTTTCATCCGCCTTTGATAACGCCCATGATTCCGCGCCATAAAGCAGGACGTGGGATGATGAGGGTCTTTTTATAGAGTCTCCCTGATATTTCTCGTCAAGTCCTTACTAATCAGTTGCCATCTTAGGCCGAAGTAACAGCGGTTGGGAAATATAATTCTTCCCTTGATTTCTGGTGTGATATCATTTTCAGAGTTAATAGCGGAGCCGAGGTATAGGTAAAGTCCCTAACCACCTCTATTGTGACGTTCTGTCCGACTCGTCGATGTTGTGTGTCCCTTCTTGTTGACAGCATATATTTTGTTTTGGCCTCATTCTTAACCCAGTTTTGCCCCCTCTGTACTAATACTTGCAAACGCACCAGTGGCAGCTCGCTGCGTCCTGCAAATGATGTCGATGTCGTGACCGTATGCGCAGACTTTTGAAAAATTATGCCCCTGGTGTTGGCTTGCGAGTTTCGCACAATTTTCTCAATAATGATGTTGAAAAAGTGACCTGACAGCGCATCACCTTGTCTAAATCCTTTTTTGACATCAAAGGTCTCGGTGAGATTGTTTCCGACCTTTACGGAGCAGCGAGCGTTCTCCATCGTCATTCTGCACAAACTGACAAGTTTGGGCAGGGATGCCAAAACTAGACATGGCTCTGTATAGCTCGTCTCTATAAATGCTGTCATATGCGGCTTTAAAATCGATAAATAGATGATGAGTATCGATTTGGACTTCTTGGGTTTTCTCCAGGATCTGCCGTAGTGTGAATATTTGGTCGGTTGTGGACTTACCGGGCCTAAAACCGCACTGATAGGCTCCAATCAGTTCGTTGACAAATGGTTTCAGGCGTTCACACAGTGCGACAGACAGGATTTTGTAAGCGATGTCAAGAAGACTGATCCCTCTATAGTTGGCGCAGTTTAGAAGGTCTCCTTTCTTATGGATCGGGCAAACCCTCAGCATTGTTTCCATTCATCAGGTATACTTTCCTCTGACCAAATTTTAGAAATGAGTTGGTGTATGCTCTCTACCAATTCATCTCCCGCTGCCTTAAAAAGCTCGGCCGATAAACCGTCCGGCCCTGCAGCTTTGTTGGACTTCAGCTTGGATATTGCCATCCTTACCTCATTTTGGTCAGGTGGACGGAAGTCTTGGCTTCTATCGCCCAGGTTGAATGGTTCATTCTGCCTGACAGCGGAATTTGTGGCGTCTTCGCCGTTTACCGACTGTGACTTTACTGCAAGGTTTCCTTGTTCGTCTTTACAGGTCTCTGTTCGGGTCTTGTTTCCGTGACACGTTTTTTTTACCTTTTGGTAAAATTTCCGAACCTTGTTCCTGGAGTAGCACCTCTCTATTACATTCCATTGACCGCTAGAAGACTAGCCGCATGCCAAACTCCATATAAAAAACTGACATTTCAGCATCAGCATTTGTGCTCAATGGAACGCGGCCATTATTATAGTTCACCTCAGTTCTGTGTATTTTAATATTAGGAGGTGGCGTGCTTCAAAATAAAAAAAATTTATTGCAATCATTAGGTTCAGTTGTAGTTGTAGTTTTATTAAACAACGAGCGATAAACAGCAACAGTGACAAACAGTTTATGTTGTACATAATACCACAGTACACAACATTTTTTGTTTTTCCAGAAATCGTATACTGCACAGATAATATTCTTGTTTTTTCAGGACAATGCATTATGCATGTATAATCAATGTTACAAATTTTAAAAACTTTGTCTACCAAGAGTTTGCATTTTTTTTTGTATGGGTGGTGCCACGCCCCTTTGTCCAATTTTGACCAATCTTCACAGGAATACTTATGGGCCAATACATAAGATTATTTTTGAACTCAATATAAGATTTTGAATGTTTTATTTTTTATTTTTAGTTTGTGAGATGCCACACCGACACCCCTTTGCCCAATTTTGACCAAACCATTTCGAGCCAATATCAAAGATTCTCTGAAAATTTTACCTGAAAACTAAGTTGAAAACATGTGTAATATGTCGAGTGGTGGAGTTGTTTTGGGAACGCGAATAAATGTTCTTCCAGTTCCAATTCCAATCTGTTTTTGAACTCAGTCTTTATGTTCAACATTGAAGAAAACGTTGATAGGATGTTGTAAACTGTAACTAAAAATCTGACAACTTCCCTTCCAAGATCGCGTATAAAGCCCTGTCGGCAATACTGTGTGAACGCCTAAAGACTTCTCGCCAGGAACGTTGAAAGTTCGTTAACCTATACTTGCATTACACTGATGATTTTGACATTATCGGGAGAACGTAGCAAGCTGCCAGTGGCGCATTTGAAGTACTAAAATGGAGGCGACGAAGATTGGTCTGTCTGTCAATGAGGACAAGATTTTATACAAGACCTTTATCATACCGATTTTGCTTTTTTGTGTTTTCGAGTTCTTTTCGAGATATTGCTTTCTTTTGCTTTCGAGACTTTGTGCTTCTAGATTTCATGGACAACTGTCAGAAAGCAGTAACCAGAGAGCATTTCCATTGGTCTTCTTATTTTTGATGTGCTGATGTTTCTGATAGAACTCAAAACCTTTGGAAACATGTGCTAAGTTTAAACATAAAGGTAGTTGAATGTAAAAAAGTTGTCACACTAGTAAATGTGGAAGTTTAACTGTCAAACTGGTACCGTATCTACAATGCTCTACACTTTAAATGAAGCTGGTAGTGAATATAAGTGATTATTATTGGTTTGGTACATAAGAAGGACGAATAAATCTAGTATGTAACTGTAGTATCGGCGCTGTGCGATATATAAAATGTAAAACAATGAAAATAAAGTCGCACTATAATATGAAAATACGGAAAATAAAAGTCAATTGATAGAAAAATATAAAGCAATCGACTATGAAATATTGGGTCTCTACAGTAACTACAATTGATCACTTTAGTCAAGCTCTTGTAACTCAAACTACATTTTATAATTTTAAAATAATGACAAGTTCACAAATTTTACAATTTTTTACATAAGTACCTGTACGTTGCTATATATATCTATCTATCCATAAAGATTTAATCATCAAGATAATGGACCAAGAAAAACATTTAAAACCCTAACCTAAATTACCCAATTTGAATAAGTTCATTTCCTCGCAGTTGAGTGACACAAAGCCAACCCGCGCACAAACCATTCACAAGGAACTTGAGGGATTGTTCCATAATAAAAACGTCGTTAATTGCATCGTTAAAATCACTCGAGCGGACAGGTGTAGGATGGCTACCGAGAATCGTAGAAAAACAATTTACCTTCTGCAGGAACCGTCACAGCTATTGTCGTTGATTTACTGACTGATTAAGATAATTGCTGGCCTTGAAGTGGAACTCAACGCTACTACCGTTGCTGCACTGCTGCTTAATTTCAGTTGAAAATAACAAAAAGGGTTGACAATTATTATGTTACGGGCGCTTTTAATAATAATTCTCATGAATAGTTTTCTGGGTTTATTATTTGGTTTTTAAGAAGTCATTTGCTGGGGTTTTGAAATGAAAAATGGAAATATTTACAGAAACGTACACAGGTGCTTAAATATATTAATTTACGTTTCTGTGTTAATTATGAAACGAAAGCTGCTGACATTTTAGTTTTAGTTATTTCAGACTATAAAATTATTCATTGTGTTTTCGTGATCGTATCTGAATCTGAAGGGGACATTAATTTATGAGGTTGGTATATTTACTCACTGTCAACAGAAAAGACTAACAGATGACTGAAAACGCAGACACCGTAAATTTCATGGTTTTTATTGTCAAATATGCTTAGATCAAACTAAATCAATCTGTTATTTGAAGTTATTACCACGATTTGGAATGGTGCAAAAGTAGGTATTATGTATTAAGGAAAGAAAGCATCTTTAATGTATGAACTGCGGTTTTTGTACACCTATTCATTTCTGTATAAATAAGTATTGTATTCCAGTAGCTTAAAACTGATGTGAAGTTGTGGAGGTAATGCAGTCTTTATAACTGGTAGTTATTATATCGTACTAGCAATGCCCGCAGCTCCGCCCGCCGTTTTCTTTTCTTTAAAATTAAATTAAAATTTATTTGAGTTATCATATAAATGTACGTTTGTTTATATGTTGTTGAAGGCGTCGGTCGCTTTCTATGCCTGTAGCAAAACCTTTGGAAAGAAGTGGGGACTTCAACCAAAGATGACCATGCGGATGTACACAGCCGTAGTGCGCCCAATTCTCACGTATGGATCACTTGTATGGTGGCCTGCGTTGAGCAAAGTTTACAACCTCACGAAACTGAAAAGACTGCAAAGAACAGCCAGTATAGGCACCACGGGGGCAATTAGGTCGTCCCCAACAGATGCCCTCACTGTGCTCTTGCATCTTCTACCTCTTGACTTACACACAAAATATACCGCGTCATGCAGTGCTCTAAGACTCAAAGAGTCTGGATGCTGGACTGCAAGGCCGTATGGCCATACTAACATCCTGCATTCGTTACCAAACGGCATGGTCATGTCTCCAACCGACTACATCACACCCAAATTGAACTTCACGAAGTATAGTGAAGGGCTTCGACACGGTCATATATACACCGACGGATCTAAGATGAGCTGTGGTGTGGGGGCCGGTGTCTACTCGGAATCACCGCAAATATCAATTTCAGTTCGCTTACCGGATTTTGTCAGCGTTTTCCAGGCCGAATTACTGGCCATCCGAGAAGCCTGCACGCAACTAGGGCATGACAAAACGCATAAAGAAAGCATTGCTATCCTTATAGATAGCCAAGCCGCCATCAAAGCCATCGATTCGGCTACCATATCCTCCAAACTGGTGCAGGAGTGCCGGAACGAGCTAGCCTATCTGAGCGAACGTTTCAGGGTCACACTTCTCTGGGTTCCAGGGCATAGTGACATAACAGGCAATGAGCGCGTGCGGACGAGCTGGCCAGGAAGGGCTCAGCACTCCACGTCTCGCTCTCAACGAAGGTCCACATCCCGCTAGGAGCGGTTAAAGGACAAATACATTCACATTTTCTGCAGAAAGCCAATCTCCGATGGTCGGGATTGACAAACTGCTTCATATCAAGGAATATATGGCCTACCTACAATCAAAACAGAACAAATAACCTACTAAACAGAACCCGCCCAGATATCGCCAGAATCACGGCAATAATCACGGGGCATTGACCGATTGGAGACCATGCGGCCAAACTAGGTATCCCATACAACCCTCATTACCGCAGCTGCGGTAATGCAAATGAAAAAGAAACGCTCTCTCACTTCCTCTGTAAATGTCCAGCTCTAGCGAGAGCCAGACTGCGCGCACTAAACCAACCATTCTTCGACGACCTTACCGACATCTCGGGCAAAGGGATACAGGATCTTATCCGTTATCTCAATTCCACAAGTTGGCTATAGGCACCGACCAGACCACATCCTTAACAATCACCACAAAAAAGGTCACACGAGGCGTGATAACAAACCGGCACACCATAGTGCTAATTGGGTTCAAAGGCATGAACCACCACTTCTACCTACCTACCCTACCTTATATGTTGTCCTCTTTTTTAAGCTTAGAAAATATTTTATCGCAATGCCTTTTTATAAACAATACTTACATCTTATTTATTTAGTGGGTGCAAGTAGCTATAAACAAATTACGCCTACAGCTCGACCGCGACAATGCAAAATGTCCATGTGAAAACGTGGCTGTCGGAGGTCAACTCCGGCGATTGCCGGGTAGTTCCGAAGATTACCCCTATACCCCTTCCCCCATCCGCACCCTAACTAACCTATACTGATCTCGAGGTAGTCGGTACAATGTCGGCCCAACAGGTCCAGAGGTAATCCCTACCACCTCTTTACCCCTCCCTCGTCCACAACTTAGTCCTTACGTAACCTCCTCATCACAAGACACCCGCTTTCTGCAACAAGATATATAGATAGATTTTCTATTTGGTGTCTCAAAAAGCACTCAATATTACTAAATGCCAATCCATCACCTTATGCCCCTTCCCGTCTATGCCTTCTTAATGATCAACCTATATCCATCGTACAGCCTTCCTCGAATACGCAAGCCAAACCCTTCACCCTTTTAGTCTAAGAGCCCACAGCAAATTTTGGGTGCTAAATATAATCGAAAAATAAGTAGATGAGTTGAAGAATGGGGTAAGGCTGATGCTATAAACCAAAGTCTTGCAGCTTATGGTCGTGGCTTTTAGTGAGTAATACTGTGTTGAAAAATCATGTTTTTTTCTAAAACTTTTTATTTCAATTTTATTAAATAAAATTCCAGTTTCCAAAACTTATAAAAATGACCATAGTGGAATTTTTTTAAAACAGCAGTCAACCTTTTCTGAATACTCTCCACTAAACCAGGACCGTATAGGCAGGCAGCCTATGAATAGCTTCTCACAACCATTTGTGTTGTGAGTTTTTATATTTGGGACGAATGGAAGAGACCTACAATTTTATGCCGAGTCCGAACGGCTAATTTGAGAAGCCGAAGAAATAGGTGCACGATTTATGTTTGCGCATTTTTGTAAATAAATTTCATTGCTGCGAACAAAGTGCCAAGTTTCAGAAGCTCATAATTAGCTAGTCTGATGGTCAAATACTGCCTCAAACTCAATTGAATAGCCTTGAGGTCGCAGGGATGCTGCAAACATTCTCTTTATTCATCGACTCCTATCAGGCTCTATCGATTGTCCGTCTCTTTACAACTCGGTCATCTTTAATACAAACTCTCGCGAATTTAGATACCCCAGCCTCCACTCTCTATTAACCCACCGCACGTTATACTGCTCCAACGAACCAATTTTAAGGTGGTAGTACACGATATGTAGCGCGCCTCATATATATGTGGCTCTGACGTAATTTTGACGTCAGCTTATGGAGGCAATGTCTACATACCGAGTACTAGCCATCTTTGTGCCACTCACATAAGGTACTCATACGTATGTGGCACGATATGAAGCACTTGTGACTCGTGTGTGGCTTTTCGGTATTCCGTGTACTACCCTAGCACACACGATTTGTGTCAGTGCGCTACATAATGTCGAGTGTAGTGTTGTGCTAAAGAGCTATTTTTAATGAGCAGCGATCGCAGATAGCAGTGTACAAAAATAGCTGCTCTTAATAGCAGCTATTTAATCACTCTTTAGATAGCAGTTAACGTCAGAAAATATACATAAGATTGTGAACACTTTTTTAAACCCCATTTATTGGTTTAAAGATATATTTAAACATTTTAAATTACTTTCACATTGTACGGGTGTCGTTCGCATCTCGCATATACTCTTAACCCTATCCCTTGCTGGGTTTTTCCCGCATCAGCACTTCCTTCGCCAGTAATTCATAATTGTGCGCAGATATTTTTAGTGTTTGTATTTCCGCGATGCAATTTAACTGGGTCATAAATAAAAAAAGGTGTCTTTTAAGATTTCCACCGACCATCGAAAAACAAAAAAACATATTAGCTCGTTAAAATATTAAAAATATTTACCTGACAATGAAATCGAATTTGAAATCGAATTTGTATTGTAGGTACTCTACCTATTCATAAATCGTAATATACTTTTTTCCTCATTTTCTACATCCCTACCCTACATTGCAAGAAACAGCCAACACCATAATCATATACCTACAATACACACTACACAGTCACAGCGATTGAGAAAGCAGTGATTGCTGAGCAGTGATTGTTGAGCAGTGATTGCTGAGCAGCGATTTCTGAGCAGTGATCTCTGAGCAGTGATTACGGAGCAGTGATCTCTGAGCAGTGATTACTGAGCAGTGAGCATTTATAGTGTTCATAGGTTCTCACTGCTCATCTGCTCAGTTGAATGCTATTCCTCCTATTAGCTTCTTTGAACATAGTGGTTGAAAAAGCAGTGAGCGGATAAGAGAGCATGTTAATGTCTCAACTCAATTCTCAATCACTCTGTGTGTATCTGTATGTCCACTCCGCTGTTACAGTGGCTGTGACTGCGACTCTCGATACTCGATCTCGAGCACATTTTTTGTTGCTTACTTTTTCTTTTTGTGTGTCCTCTTTGGCTTGGACTTAACATATAAATAATGTACATATGTGTGGGAAATGGAATGCATATTTGTGAGATATATTATATCTATCTAAGCCTACAGGTTTTATGAGTTGAATTTTTATCTTTCTTGTGTGTTTTGGTATATGTGTCTGTTGTCTGATTGGATTCATCTATAGATTTTTTGTAGGTTGATCACTGAGCTGAGCACTGAGCAGTGACTAGTGAGCAGGTATATTGAAGAGCAATAGCAACTGCTATCTGCTCATTGAAATAGCAGAGTGATTAGTAGCAGCGATCGCAATAGCAGTCTCACCATTAGTCGAGTGGTTACCTGCACGGTTCGTGTGTAGTTTTGAATGTAATTTCAGCATTTCAGTTTGTGTCAGTGTGTATTGTACGAGCAGCATGGTATTTGTTTTTTTGTGGGACATAAAAGTAGCGAACGCGACGCGATACACCCAAAGCAATAAAACAGAAAAATAGAACAAAAAGAACCTACAGTTCTAGTGCAAGACTGCACACAGGGTAATAAAACTGCGGATAGCATCATCATAAACGAATAGCCAACAGCCAACCGATATGTGCGCGCTGTGCTACATAAGACACACAAAATGTGTGGTATATGTGTAGACTATCCGGTGATGTTAGAGCCACATATATATGAGGCGCGCTACATATCGTGTACTACCACCTTTACGTATGCTACGGAAGGTAAGCTCAAACATTTAAATTTTTGATTGCAACCGCATAATTCCAACCAATAAAGTCAGCCTCCTTCCCTTTAGATTTGATTTTAGTCCTAGTATTGTAAGTTTGTTTTTCCAGCTTGTACCTACTTGGGAACAAAATTTAAAAAATTTAAAATCAGAATTAGATTAAATTATAACGAACGAGCTGCCGGGAGGAGTTTTGGTTGAAGCAGTGGTCCATCCGAACTGTAGTGCTTTCTTATCGTATACAGTAAATTACGCTTATAAGAAACTCCAAAATGCCACCATTTTTGTTTCTTATAAGCGTGTGTTTCTTATATCCTAAACACGGATAAAAGAAAAAAGTTTCTTATAAGAAAAACGCGCATATAAGAAACAGAAGTTTCTTATAAAAAATGTTCTTTCATAAAAAAACGTTCATTTTGAAACAAAAAAAAATAAATTCACTTTATTAAAAAAAAAAAAAAAAAGAATAAGAAAATTCACAGCATACCTTTACAAAATAAGTTATTCCAGCAGATTTTAGGTAGGTATGTAGGTATGAATAGAACACCCTGTCTACATTCTCTTTACAATTGCTCATATCTCCAAGGCGGAGTGATAAAATTATGGTATTTTGAACATTATTTTCGGGAAACTCTTCTGGAAAAGAGCATCAGTAACCTGTTTTGTTCCACTTTACTTTAGCATTCGCTGAAATAAAAATAGGCAACATTTTTGCGCCGCTTGAATAGAACATACATTTAGTTTTAGTTTAGTTATTTTTGGCACATGGACTCATATTTTTCTTTGATCGATTTTGTTTTGTTAATTTCGATTATTTAATTTAAAAAGATTTAATAAGGTTGGAGAAAAAGCCTTAACCGATGCGGAAAAAGGACAAATCAAAGTTTAAATGACGCTCGCCTATTTACTGCCAAAAAGCTAAGAAACTCGAGAGGAGCTGAAAGTAAAAATTCTAACGACTGTTTTCCAAAAAAAGATGTGGTACCAAAACAAGTTTCACAACTATTTCATGTATTATTTCGAAAGCTAAGCATATAAAAAGGCTAAAAGCTAAGAAGAAGTCACACTTTAACCCGGTTCGAAAAGCGCAACGCCTCCGTTTTTCGAGCACATGTGAACTGGACTTCGTAGTGGCATTATGTGGTCTTCTCAGACGGAAAGAAATTAATTTGGAACTATTTCCATAAACTCCAAAAAAAGATTTGTCATTTTCACCGGCTGCATAGTGGAGTTATAGATGTTATGGTGTGGGGGCCGTTTCGTATTAGTAAGTGATTCATTTATTTATATTTATTATATATATTTATACACTGAAAACCAGATTTATGTCTTCTAAGTTATCATAGATACTTCTTTCCCCAATTAAGCGTGTGTGACGTTTCGCGGACTTTACTATGCTGTAAAGGAATTTCCTTAGATAGGCATTAGGCATGCTGATTGATAAAAAGAATTTATCGTCGAGCTTGTGATTCTAAGAGAATTGCTGATGTTGCCATAAAGTGCGCGTCTTATCCCGAAAACATCAACTTGACATAGATCTCATCATATTTAGATAAGAAGCCAACAATTTTGTGGTGAACAGGGAGCGCAGCAAAGCTATGTGTATGTGTGTATACATTATTTACCATATTTATTGCGGATTTGTAATTGCGCGAGATTATTGCCAGCAGGATGCCACAAAACAATTGTCGTTCTATAGTTGCTTTCTCTTCGCCACCATTTTTGTGTGGGCACCGCTAAATATCAATGCTATACCCACCAACTACATTATGTATATAGCAACGATTTAGGTACTACAAAATTTAGTTGACATCCATGGACATGGACCACCAGCCAACGAGCAACGAAGCAGCCATTTGAATTATAGTTAGCTATTATGTATTCCATTTCATTAATCGGATTGATTTTTCTCAATTAGGCAACTACAGACATTAAAAAAATATTGAACTGTGTTGTGTTGATTCTGTAGGCGATGGCCTACTATATATCGGCAATTTGTGAGCCTATTTCAAGATATAATATACGCCAGCATGACCATCTAAGTACATAACATAAGTATGTATTGAATATAGGTATGTATTAACTTAACTGGTTATTAGATATATACTGCAGATATTGATGCCAACCACAGTTGATGCATCACCGTCATTCTTCTGATGAACCCCAATGCAAAAATTGTCAAAGGTATGGGCATACACATAAATACTGCAGCTCAAATCCAAGATGTGTAAAATGTGCAAGAAGCCACCACACCTAAGACTGCAGAAAGAAAGAAGATGAACATCCTAAATGTGCAAACTGCAATGAAAACCATTCTGCCAGCTACAGAGGTTGTTTAGTTGCAAAAGAAATCCAACTTGCAAGGGCCAAAAAAAAAAAGAAACCACAAAGGAGCTCAAATAAAGAAGCGCTAAAAGTCAAAAAGGACTTACAAAAGAGCCCACATAAAGAAAAGCTTAAAGAACAAGTGATAATAAAAAAAGGACGCGAGACAAAAGATAGCGGGTCCAAAAATGGCATATGCTCAACAAATACTTAAATACCAGCAGATAAAGCGGTAACACGAAGAGTAGAGCCAAATACCGGAATGGAAAGCATCATGAAACAAATCCTAAACAGGATTGATTCCATGGAAAAATCCAATAAAACGATATTAGATAGAATATCGTTGCTAGAGGAACAAAAAAAAAACAACAAAAGAGCTGTACCGAAAAGACAGATATGATGAAAAAAAAAAATTTCTTGAATGGAATGCTAATGGTATCGAGAGTCGAAAAGACGAGATGCAAGTGACTCTTGGTCAGGCACGTAGCCAGGGGGGGGCTTGAGGGGCTGAAGCCCCCCCCGAAAGTCTAGACAAAAAACTAAAATTTTCTAAAGCCGAATTTAAGACTATCATTTCAGTTTCAGTTTTAGTTGAGTTATCAATTAAGCTTGTTACAGCCGATTTCTGCCCCCTCATGTAGCTGACCTCC
This sequence comes from Cheilosia soror, assembly GCA_949372485.1. Taxonomy (NCBI): domain Eukaryota; kingdom Metazoa; phylum Arthropoda; class Insecta; order Diptera; family Syrphidae; genus Cheilosia; species Cheilosia soror. Next base: position 40,126,464 of record OX443563.1, read on the forward strand.
CCGTGGTGGGGGGCGGGCAACATGTCTAGGTTCACCTAGACATGGCTAACGAAGCACACACCCAATGATGACAAAAAGAAGAAAGCGAGCCTCGGATATTGCCAAGCCTGTCAACATAGGGCGCCCTTTGGAGCCAGGCCTGAAGGGTGGCAGTTTGCGAGCGTCTGGTGGTCGGCTTGTCACGCTCGGCAGTCGGCCGGGTTTAACCCGAAACGGCTACGAGCTTCCTGTCAATGGTCTCGCAAACCATTATGGGGGTCAGAGGGTGGATGCGCTATGCACCAATAGGGGCATAAGTGGACTTTCGACAACTCGACAACGGCATCGACTTAGGATAGGCACGTGGAACATCTCTTCGCTCACGGGAAAAGACCTGGAGCTTGTTGGGGAGGCTGTCAAATATCGACTAGATATAGTTGGTGTTTCCTCAACAAAGCAAAGGGGTTCTGGAACTGTGGACCTTGCAGATGGGTGGAAACTCTTCATGTCGGGAGTAGCACAGGCTGGCAGGCAGAGTATTGGAGTGGATACCATTAGGAGGGAGAGTTGCGATCTTAAAGCTTAAGCTTGAAAGATCAACTCTGGCTCTAGTGCAGGTGTATGCACCGAATCTGGAGTCAGGGTACGCAGCTTTCTTAGATGAAGTTGATGCAGCCCTTGAAAAGGTTGCAGATATGGATTCTTATATCCTGATGGGTGATTTCAATGCTCACGTGGGTGCGGATTTCTCGACATGGGGCAGCGCGATTGGGAAACACGGTGACCCCGATCAGAACGCGAACGGAGAGAAGTTGTTGGACTTTTGTTGTTCAAATGGAATGTCCATTATGAACACTTTCTTTCCACACAAAGATATCCATAAATACACATGGTACCGTCGAAGTCTGCAGTAGAAATCGCTGATAGATTTCTTTGTGGTACCGTCGTGTATTAAAAGGATGGTTTGTGATGTTCGTGTGTTGAGAGGGGCTGAACTGTCAACTGATCACCACCTGGTGCTGTGCAAATTGTATCTCAATGATCAAATACATATCCTGCCAAAGCATAAACCAAGGATGGTTACGCGCATACGGTGGGAGGGGCTGCAGAACGATGAGATACGGGAGGAATTTGCACGGCAGGTATCTGCAAGGTTTGAACAAATTCCAAATGTTCCATTGAATGTAGAGGAAGAATGGCAGCTGTTTTCAACAGCAGTTATTTCCTCTGCAGGACATGTTTGCGGAGTGAAGCGGCTCGGTGTGGCGCTCTTTTCCAAAAAAAGATGTGGTACCAAAGCAAGTTTCACAGCTACATCATGTATTATTTCGAAAGCTAAGCATATAAAAAGACTAAAAACTAAGAAGACGTCACACTTTAACCCGGTTCGAAAAGCGCAACGCCTCCGTTTTTCGAGAACATGTGAACTGGACTTCGTAGTGGCATTGAGTGGTCTTCTCAGACGGAAATTAATTTGAAACTATTTCCATAACCTACAAAAAAGATTAGTCATTTTGACCGGCTGCATATAGTGGAGTTATAGATGTTATGGTGTGGGGGCCGTTTCGTATTAGTAAGTGATTCATTTATTTACATTTCAACATAAACATAGTATACAAAAATGAATTTAAGAGCTATGGCTAAGCCGTCAGCCTGGTTGGCAAATTTATAAATATAAATTAAATTTAATTTTCTATAAATAAAAGAAAGAGCTAAAGATTCAAACATATTCCGATATTAGTAACATTCTATACTTATAAACTGATTTTATAAAATTGCTTAGGGTTTTCCAGTCGCACTCGTTTAGAACTTTGATAGTTTCCTGCATAGTTAATGTCTGTTTTCCGAAGAAAATTTGCCTTTGCGGTCTAAATATTGGGCATACACTTATGATGTGGAAGCAATCTTCTTTAGCTTCCATTATATGGGTTACCATTTAAGGGAAGAAGTTCACATCTTGCTTTGAATATGAAGGATATTTCATTATAACTTAGTGAGTCGTTGAAGTAGTTTCTACCGTTTAAGTTAAAGTTAAGCTGTCTATATAAAAACCTGCTTTCGGATTCCCGAGCTTTTATGATGAACTCATCTCGAATAGAGTCTTCATTTTTCTGAATAATGCGGTAAAGTTGGTCTTTCAAATTGCGTAGGTTGTTCATATCGATATGTAACGATTCTCCACACGTGTCACCAATAGTTCGCCATCTTTCATACCACCAGTCCTTATTCCTCAGCTCATACAATAGCAGTTTTTTTGAAAGTCTGGAATCTTCATAATGGCTGCACATCTTGATTATGAAGTCAGCTTGTGACTTGAGTGTGTTCGTCAGCAATTTCGGTAGTCCAGTTTCCAAGTATATAGCGTAACTAGGCGTATTTTGAGGTAGATTGAAGAGTTTTTTTTATAAAGTTCCTATGGAATTTTTCGATTTCTTCATGTTCATATGCCCCCCAAACTTGAGAAGCATAGCAAAGACTTGATTTAACAACAGAATTAAATACCTTATATTTTGCCGATAAACTTATTTTGTTATTTGAGAACACATTTTTCCATGTAAAGTTAAGCAAGGTTTGCGAGCTATTGGCCTTTTCGGTTAGGTGTTTGTTGAAATTTAAAGTTGGATTAAGTTTCACTCCTAAATATTTAACCTCTTTAGCTGTTTCTAGAAGATGGCCATCGTATTTCCATTGCCTTTCAATATGAACTCTTGGGGATCGTGCAAAAACCATCATTTTCGACTTCTCTGTATTAATTATCAATCCCCATTTCTTGCAGTAGCATGATAAGCGATTTATCATTAGTTGCATATGTTCCGGTGATTCGGAGAGTATGACGAGGTCATCAGCATACAGCAAAACATTAATGGTAGAATTCGCAATTCTTACTCCTCCGGGGAGAACATCTACTATGTCGTTTATAAACAACGAAAACAACAATGCACTGAGCAGACAACCTTGTTTCACACCAGTATTTGTTCCAAACCATTCAGAATAGGTGGTACCATCCCAAACTGCTGCTTTTGTATCCGTATACATTTCCTTGATCACTCTAATGAATTTTGAGGATATGCCAAGTTGTGAGAGCTTGTAGAAGAGAGCATTTCTGTTAACTAGGTCAAAAGCCGCTTTAAAATCTACAAAAAATGCATACACCTTTTTGTTCCTGGCATGAAAAGCTTTTACAATGAATGAGAGAGTAAATATTTGATCGATCGTGGAGTAATTCCTTCTAAAACCAGCTTGAAAGTCAGATAGAATATTTTTCCGTTCAACCCATTTTTCCAGTCTCCCTACAAGAACACCGCAGAATATTTTTGCTATGACATTCATAAATGAAATTCCGCTATAGTTTTCCACAACGTCTAATGGTCCTTTTTTGTGTATAGGAAAAATTACCGACTTTTTGAAAGAGGAGGGGATGTCCGCATTGACGAAAACTTTATTAAACAGAGTTTGCAGTTTGTTGCTGAATGTAGGTGTTGCATTTTTAAAAAACTCGTATGGGATACCGTCTTCACCTGGAGCCTTTCCATTTTTCGCATTCAAAATCACGGCATGTATCTCCTCGTTTGATATATCAGCATCTAATGTTTCATCAATAGCTAACGGTTCAGCATAAGAAAACATTACATTAAATTCATTGGAAAGAAGGCGTCTAAAGTGGGCTGAAAGATCTTCTGCGGATATGCCTGATCCGATCTTATAATTCATTCCATTGATCTCCCTTGCGCTCTTCCAGAAATCCTTCGAGCTTTTAGTTTGTCCTAATGTTAAAGCTTGTTGGTTTTCATAATCAGTTTTCTTCTGAAGACACAGATTTTTGTAATGTTTGTTAGCCTCGATATACCAAATCCTTAGATGATGATTATTGAAAGTTCGCATTGCTCGCAGAAGAGCAAAAGATTTTGTACGTGCTTTTAAGCAATCCTTATCAAACCACTTATGTTTGTAATATGAGTTTTGACTTGCAATTTTGTTTGATGCAGAATTACGAATATATTTTGTGAGCTGTTTAGATAGTGCTTCTGTGGATTCTGTTATCAAATCGTCGTTTAATAGGAAATCGTCCAAAACACGTTGGTAAGAAACTTTTTGTTCGTTTTTCCAGCAAAGACGAGGAAGCAGTTGGAGGTTTAATTCTGTGGATGATGATTCACATAAGAGTTCCACAACAATAGGCATGTGATCTGAGAAGGTCATACATTCAACTTCAAATTTATTGATCCGGTCAATCCAGACGTTATTCACAGCACAAAAGTCGATGACGGAATTTCCCTGACCTCCCACGAAGGTGTATAGTCCTCTCTTATCTCCTTCCGTACAGCCATTCAGAATTATGCAATCATACATTTGAAGCAACTGTAGCAAATCCACTCCATTATTATTGCAAATGCTGTCTGCTGAATTTCTGTCGTAAGAAATCACAGGGTTTGATATATTTTGTGTAATTGTAGTTTGTGAATTGCCGTTTCGTATTATTAAATTACAATTTTCAACCACAATGAATGCGTTACCTTACAATTAGCCTTTTCATACTTTTAAAACCTTTTTGGACCTCTGCCGTGGATTTATCAACATGATAATGTAGCTCACCGGATTTGAATATCATCGAAAATTTTTGGCAACTTTGTTCCAACTCTTACCTATGGGCATGAGGTTTGGGTAATGACCGAAAGAATAAGATCGCGAATACAAGCTGCCGAAATGAGATTTCTCCGTTGTATTGCTGGTGTGACCCGTAGAGATCGCATCAGAAATACCAGAATACGTGGGGAACTCAATGTCGAGCAGCTATTTCTCCAGACGGAGCGATCCATGCTTCGGTGGTTTGGTCATATTAAACGTATGTCCCCGACCAGGATCCCAAGACATGCTATGGAATCCGTACCATCGGGCAGGCGTCCCCTAGGTATAGACCCAGTATGGGATGGTTAGATCAAATTCATAATCTCTCCTCTACCCGTATGGAGATTGCCCTTGATGATTTGGAGTCAATGGCGGAGGATCGAGTGCTATGGAGGGTCCACTTGAGCAAGTTACACCCGCTTAATAAGCGGGATATTGGATAAGCGGGATATTGAAAATGAATGAATGAATGAATGAATTTTTGGCAATGGTTGACATTGTCGCGTCAAGTTTATGAATCGGGACAACAATATTCGACTGTATCTACATAAACTAGCCATCGAATTAGCTTGGAGCTCGATTTCACTGAATTATTTGACCAATTTGTATATGCATCCCTTCCAAACCGGATGTGTGAATTTCAGAGCAGAAAGGTGTCTCAACAAACAACTGAAACATTTTTTTAAAATTTAAAATATTCCAATTACCTTAAATTTAAATTGTTTGTGTTAAAAAGATGCAGAATTCTCTAAAATGTTTTTTTTTCGCTTAAGTGTTCTATTCAAATTGCGCAAAATTAAGCCCCATACTTTGTCGGTTTTTATTTAATAATTTTGTATTAATAGTTAAAGCTTTAGTTTTAAATCTTCAGTGGGTGATAAAAAACCAACCAGTTATTCAAGTGACACGGAGTGAATAAGTTTCAATTTAATTGAAGTTTTATTTCGTGATATTTTTTTTAATTCTTTATTTCAATTTCTCAAACACAACTGAACTGACATTTATTTCATTATTGACATACATTTTGAACTGACATTATTTTATCTGAAAGTTGTTCTGCATGTATTTCCTAAGAAACACTTTAATTGGAATTTTTTTTTGTCTTACAAAAGTTTCTTATACACATCATATTTCAGAGGAAAACTGAGAATCGGTGTTGTAAAAACAATTTATTATATCAGTGTTTTTCTTATAAGCGTGTTAGTTATAAGGTATGTTTTTTACATTGGTGTAAATGTGCCCGTACATTGTGCTTTTGTTCAGGTTTCTTATAAACGTGTTTCTTATAAGCGTGATTTACTGTATAAACAAATTTTAAGAACTAATTGGTGTGGGATTTACATCCACGCTTACAAAAATTCATATTCTTCAGGATGCCAAATTCATTTCAATGATCACTTTTTACTATACCATGTAATAGTGATTCATAATTGGGTTGACATGGACGTCATGTCCTAAATGCATTGTACAATAACAAATTCTTAGTTAGACAAAACATGTCCCCCTTTCGTTAATACTCAGCGGGTGGCCGCATTCACAAATGTTGTCCATCAGAAATAAAATGTTGTCCCGAAAAAAATTACTGAGCCTTACAAGTAGTTATAAGAAGATGATGGATTATAGTATGTATAACAACTTGTTGCACATTCATCTCCGTAACACATGTGACTTACGTATAGGTACGTAATATTTTTTAGGTAGGTATAGGTATATTTTTTGTTCAGCAAAAATAACAACATTTTTTAAAATTAACATCTAGCTACATCAATAAGTGAAAACAAAAAACTAAACGATACCTACTAATTCCATTTGTTACGGATGGTGAACGAATGTTGCGTTTTTCAGTGAAAGTATTTCTTAGTCTAACTCAATAGAACAACATGGCGTAGTTTATTGAAAAAAGCTAATAAACTTCAAAATAAACAATAATAAAAGAAAGAAAGTTCCAAATTCAATGATCACGACCACGAGCAGAGAAGTAAAAGTATAAAATATCGCTGAAGTGTGTGTGCACTTCTTACACAATGGTTGAGAGAATAGGGTTCTTAGAACATTTTAATTTAATAGTTTAGTTGGCATGTGTGACGCGCGGTTTTAGAAGACTCACACGTCACACCCCTATTGCGATTGTCAATTATCAATTGATATTTGGTATTTATTAACCAATTTCTTTAATCGGTATTGTGATTGCCAATTGTCTGTGAATTATTGATCCAGTGTCAATTTCTATTAATTCTTGATTGTGAATACAAAAATCGGTATTGCGAGTGTCAATTGTCATTGACTTATGTATCTGTCAGTTTGCTGCATTTGTTTCTTTCAACTGCCAATTACTAGTTGCAAAAATAAATTTGTGCGGGATTGCAATAACATGTACGGTTTTATGTGTAAAGTTAATAGTTTGTTTACTGATTTGAGCTATTTAAATTATTACAGGGCTAAAATTGTTAGCAACAAACATCAAAAGAACCGCTTAGTTGAGCTTAGACTAGACGTTGCCAAGGGATTATGCTCCAAAACAGTGGCGCAAAAAAAGTGGACTGATATAGCAACAGATCTAAACATATTAGGCCCTCCAACGCGTGAATGGCACAAATGGCAAAGGGTAAATTTAGTTTCACCATTTATTTAAATCATGTCATATTGTTGTGATAACTTCTAGATTTGGATTTCAATGCAAGACACAACAACTGGAGGTGGACTGAATAGACTGCACAATTTCAATAATTTGGAAGAGTCCATTATTAGAATGCTGAAAATGGAAACTTGCATCAATCCACCTGGCAGAGAATTTGGGCAAGAGGATGAAAATTTAAACGAGTCTACTGTTTCAAATGCCACAGAACCAGTCACGACTCAAATTCGAATGGAAAACTCAATGGAGGATCCCGATGAATTTGGCCAGAAGTATACCTATCCAAGAAAATCATCACCCGTTGAAAGATTACAAACGGAACTCAAAACTCTCTTAGAAACTCAAACTTCTGCACAGAAAGAGTTATATGAGAATATAACAAATCTTATGGGTGATATAAGAAAAAAGCATGAAAAATATTAAATACTACTCAAAGAAAAATATGAAACAAAAAGACGAAATAATAAAAATTAAGAGGGAAAAACTAAAGGCTTATACAAGGAAAACAAATCAAATAAAGACAGAGATCGAATGGCAAAAGTTAAAACTAAAAATAGAAATCCTGGAGATTAAAAAAACGAAACAAGAAGTTACGGATATGGACTTCTAGGTTGAAACCATTTCTCTCTCTTATTATAACAAAGATTACCTGCAGCTACGATTCAAATGTTTAAGTTTTTTTTTATTATTATTATTTAATTAGCAACATGTGATGCAAAATACAAGAGTGACAACCGCAATAGGGGTGTCAAGGTGGAAGTGTATTTTGACATGAAACTAAAATAGTGCAGTCAGAAGTTTTAAATCGTTTGAAAAATGGAATGTGGTTGATTTTTTTTAAACATATATTTTCATAATGTCACATCTGACAAATGGCCGCCACGGGTTTGCTGGGAAATACATAGGTAGGTACTCTTTTTTTTAAATTTTCTATGACCTTTTCTCATAAATGTGGCTGAATTTCATTAATACACCTCCCAATTTCCTTCTTCAAGGCGTTGGGGGTCGTGGGCTTGTTTGTATAGACCCTTTGGCTTCAAAAAACCCAAAGAAAAAAGTCCAATGGCGTTAAATCGCAAGATCTGGATGGCTATTGCTGATATAGCAAAAACGGCCGATTACACGATTAGGAAATGACACATGCATTAATTGAATTGTTTCTCTGGCTGTATGGCATGTGACACCGCCTTTTTGAAACCACATATTGGTCACATCCATATCTTTTAATTTATGCACTAAAAACTGGGTTTTCATGTCACGATAACGAACACAATTAATTGTTAATGCCTGACCAGCCGCATTTTCGAAGCATAATGGTCCGATAACGCCTCCAGCCGAAAATCCGCACCAAAAAGTCACGCGTTGTGGATGCATTTGTTTCTGAACAATTACTCGTGGGTTTTCCAAACCCTAAATGTAACAATTTCGACGATTAAAGAAGCCATCAAGATGAAAATGAGCTTAATCACTGAACATGATTTTGTTTGAAAATTGCGGAATGTAGCTGACGAACCTTCATTATTTTTAAAATATTCTCAACAATGAAAATGCGATTTTCTTTCGTATTGCGCTCCATTTTTACTAACCCAGAACTGTCAGCTCAGCTGTCACATTAGGCGTATTTTGAGTATTTTGAGAATCTATAGCTAGCTCACTTTTACTTTTACATGCAAAACTTGTATACTCACTTTTGGTTTTGTTATACTCACTCCCCAAAAAAATACGCCAATTGTTATCTTTTTTCCGTTGGCATCACTGTATGTACGATTAAATGGCGCAAAATTCAAATTTTGCGTGAATTATGGGACACCCTTTAGAAGGCGCTTTTAATAACGTCCATATTGAATATGTATTTCATAACGCTAGTAGATGTAGGGGCTTCTGATATATTTGGGATTAATTCCTTGTTCAAAATAGGGGGATGAACTAGAAAAAGCTAGGAAGCAGCAGTGTTTTAAACAAAATAGTAAGTGAAGGCGCACCTAAAGAAGGGGTGTATCAGGTTATGGTATTTAACAAAACTCTATCAAGACTTGGCAGATACGGCATCAAAGATATTGAGTATGCGGATGACGTCGCTACATTTTAGTATCGGGAATGTTTCCTACTAAAATCATGGGGCATTACCGTAAACTCAAGTCAAACTGCACTGATTAAGATTCTCCCGACTAAATTTCCAATATATATAACTTTTATTTGTGTTTCTTATTGAACACAAAAAATATATTTCTTTCTGTTCTTAACGAACAGAAACCAACTTTTAAATGAAACAACTTTTTTAATTTTTAATATTTTTATTGAGCTTCAGATTCCTTACCATACTGGTGGGGGGAAATCTTGGGCTTAAACGAAGTGTGATACAGAACTGAGTGGTCTATGGTCAGATGGACCCTTTATATAGTGCTTTTTTGTTTATGCAGCAAATTTGTAGATAAGATTTGTATTGGTTCAACATTCAGTTGAATCTAAAGTCAAGCGTGGGTTTGCTTGGTATTATGTTGCATTTATCTTTTGGGGACGCACAAGTAGTGTCTGATATAACATATATCTATTAGTCAGGGCCAGGTACTTAGCACTCGGCCTTAAACTTAATTGTAAGGCTAATTAATATCGAATACAGAGAGCCAAAACACACCCAGCATAGCATTTAACGCCTGTAGCAAAGTGGAGACTTCAATCGAAACTGGCTCTTGAGGACGCAGGGGTGATACGTGCTATTCTTACTTATAAATCGCAGGTATGGTGGCCTGGCAAGTAAATCTTACAATATCACAAATTGAATAGAGCCCAAATAGACCAAGAGCCCGAAGTCATTCTTCGGTCTGAGAGGTAACCGAAAGATATTTGCATTACCGTGTAGCCTGAGTAAAGAGTATAAGTATCGAAAATAAAAGTCTGGCAGCAAATCGTGGCAGCCGAAGCGTTTGACAGCGCGTTGAATATGCATCATTTTCCATAATAGTATAATAATAAGTACACTTAATTACTTACTTATCGGGCTCCCGACCCGTGTAGAGTCTCTGCCTGAAACACTGCAGCCTTCCATCCTCTACGATCCCGGGCACGCTGCTTCCAGCTATCCAGACCAAGCGCCCTGGCATCCGCGTTGGATTCGTCTTTAAAACGGAGGTTCGGTCTTCCTTGTCTTCTCGAACCTGGGGACTGGGATTCGAAGATCCTCTTAGCTAGAGCATTATTGTCCATTCGCTCTATGTGGCCGAGCCAATGTAGTCGACGTGTTTTGGCTTTATGGACTACATCCACATCTTGGTAGAGCACATAGAGTTCTCAGTTGTATCTTCTCCTCCATTCGCCACAGGAGCCCAGTATCAGCTCTCCCTTCTTGCTTATCGTCCAGCACTCGGCGATGTAAAGCAGAACTGGCAGAATAAGGGTTTTGTAGAGCACACATTTCGTCCTTCGAGTTAGGAGTTTTGAACCCAGTTGTTTTGCCAAACCGAAGTAGCAACGGTTTGCTAGGGTAACTCTTCGCAGGATCTCCACAAGGGTGTCATTCGTGGAGTTCATGTTTACTCCGAGGTAGGTGAACTCCTTAACTACCTCGAAATTGTTGCTATCAATAATGACGTTTTGTCCTAGGCGGTGGACAGATGCTTGGTTGTTGATAGCATGTACTTAGTCTTGTCCTCATTTACTTCAAGCCCAACGGATTTCGCCCGTTCTTCAATCGCTGTGAACGCTTCTATCACGGCACGCTGAAAGCGACCGATGATGTCAATATCGTCCGCATAGCCCAGCAGCTGGACGGATCTGTTGAAAATAGTGCCTTCCGTGTTAACACCTGCCCTGCGCACTATCTGCGATTGAAGAAGTCGCATAATAGCGCGTCTCCTTGCCGAAATCCGGTGCACGTTGGGAATAAAACATAACCATAAGTATAACCACATGATGATAGCCCTAAGCAACAGAGTAGATCAGCTTAAACATGAAAATATGAGTCCAAGACGTATGGCGCACAGCCAAAACCACCCAATTTTTTTTATAAGTCTAGCGAAGACACTGCTGAACACAGAAATGTAAGTCCAAGACGTTTTACATGTTTTCCTCACAGGAAGATTTTTTTAGCTCACGAAGTATTTTAAATCCTAAAATAACTATTTGAGGTGGAGTCTGTTGCTTTTAAGGTTGTATACCAAATTTTGCATGTCATCACGATGCGCCCCATCAAAGCACTTCTGCAAAAATGCTACTCACTCTGAACTGCGAACGTGAAGCATTTCATCTACTCAGTTAGATAGGAGATGTTTTGGATACAAATTGTTCGAAATTATAACAACAAAAAAAATAACTCCATGTGAAGATACTTTCGCAGAAGGAACATTAAATTCTATCGCCACATTTCTCTTTTAAAATCCCTATGATATTTCCACTCGAGTGAAACAGGAGTAGCAAATTTACCCATTCAACGTCCTTCAACCTGATAGATTGTGTCTTGCGCATGGATGATAGAAAAGGCCACCCAGGATGTATTTCATGCGAATTTCCCTTACGATATCATTTGAGTGGATTTCATTTATCTAAATTGAGACAACAGTTGAGTAGAATTTTGCAAACAGGAATACGGAATACCACAAGTGCTACTGTCTGGATCTGGAGTGAAAACAGGAAGTGGGTATGTCTTTTGCTCATTTTAATTCAAAGTTGAAAAATGTTTATCGTCTTCTTTAATAAGCAGAACTCTACCACCCGCACATTTGATGATTATTATTAGGTACCTTAAATAGCTGGTTCAAATAGTGAAGCACAACATCATATTGTTTTGAAAAGACAGGAACTGAATACCATATTTGTATAGCCTATGCAATACTGCTCAACCTGAATTGTCTATTGAAAGAATACGTATTGAATTTAGGGGTACGAGTCGGATCAAATTACTTAGTCCGCCTCAAGTAGGTACCTACTTAAATGTACGGTAACTGCCGAAAATCCTGCTTTTTTTGTATTTTACGACATCACACTGCTAATTTCGGTCATTGATAAAGGATATCAATTTCATTAGAACCTTGAACTGCGTTCTGATGGCAGACTGCAAAGACATTGCCTGGAAAAAAATATATTTGTCTTTAAAGAAAGACACCTCGTATATAGTTACGTATGTGTAGATATGTCTAAACATAACCGGTTATGTACACTCCGTCTCACTTGATTACGAACCGGAATTTTTTTTGTTTTAATTTCAGGATATTTTTCAAATCCTTCGCTAATCCAGGAAAAACCAATAGCACAAGGATGAAGGATATATTATTATGTTTAAAGGCGGGATTAAATTGATAAATGCAACTTTTATGACGCTTTTCCCCAAAAAGGTCTTAAAATGTATCTGTTTTTTTTGTCTCACTTGATTACGAACAGTGTGGCTTAATTTTATTAATCTAATTCTGACTTATAGCTCAGTTGTTTGGTGGGAAGCTGTTAACACTAAAACCTACCTCTAGAATTTGAACAAGGTACAAAGAATAGCTTGCATAGTTATAACGGGTTCACTAAAATCGACCTAGGAACGTTGCTGAACCTACAACCCATCGAGCTAAGAACGTGGCAGCTAAAGGTTCTCTCAGACTAAGAGAGAACCAAATTTGGAAGACTAAATCGTTCGGTCGCTCGCGCCTCATTACAGTACTGTCATAAAAGGTATGCCCATATCTTCACAGATGGCTCAAAGACGTAGAATGGAACGGAAGCAGAGATCTTCTCAGTAAAACTAAGTTTCAACGAGTGATACCGAATGGCAATGGCAAATCAGTGCAGAGTTTTCTAGGTAGAGATGTGCGGTTAAGAAAGCGCCTCAAACAGTCTGGTAGTGGACAGCCAAGCAGCAAAGCGATTAACTCCAATCTAGTAAACTCCAAATCCGTAAGTCAGTGCTTCTCGAAATTGAGAGCAATAAACCATTACACAGTACTGCTGTGCTGGGTTCCTGGACATGTTGGCGTGGAAGGAAATGAGGCGGCAGATAAATTGGTCCGATGCGGCTCTGAAATAGACATACTATATTAGCTGAGAAACAAGTACCTACTGCCAGCTTTCAACGCGGCTAAGAGCGTCATTGACAATATCACATTAAACTTGGTTAAAGAACGTTAGAACAATACTTCCGATTGTACCATAACTCGCAGCTTATGGCCCGCAATTGACACTAAAAGGTCAGAGATCCTAATAAGTTTTGAAAAAAACCAAATCCGAGTGTCCGTTGGGGTTATAACCTGATACTGCATCATTGGAAATATAGCCAAGAGACTGGGTGTATCTTTACAAATAACTTCAGCAGAAGTTGCAGGGATGAAGAGGAAATGGAATCTGTAAAACATCTTCTGTATGTGTATCACTACTCAACCCAGCTATCCAAGAAGCACGGTTCTTTGACGACTTGGAAGATCTAGCAACGATATCTACCTCTACCAGATTTAAGAAGATTCATCAACAGATCAGAATGTTTTTTTTAGTTACATGTGCTATTATGTACTAAGGATAATCACAATTGATCTCCATGGCTTGTAACCTAACCTCCTCTGAACATCTGCATTACATGATAGTACCTATTGAAATAGGATTTGGCTAGCGACTAGTTTCCTGTGTCTGCCAGCGGTTGTTTTGATTTCTTTGTAGAATTGAACGCACACTAACATACACTAGTATTTTGACAGAACTTAAGTTAATTCTACCCATAATTTGAACATACTTTTTTAAATTTTGGCATCAATGGAAAGGTCATTTAAATTCGGTTTGAATGACACATAACTTTCCTTAACCCATTAAGTATCCATTGAAAATTTAGAATTTTTGTGAAATTCTACTTTTTTGACTTTTTTCCTGGGTCTCAAACAAAAAATGTTTTGATGCAAAACAATTCTAATAGTGACTGCAAAATTTTTTTTTTAAAAATCTTCTGTAATATTTTTTATGATTTCTTGAATGGGATGATCTCTCAGCGAAGATATGGGAAATCATTTAATCAATTTACTTGTGTCTCGGTTAAAACTAAAACCCTAGTCCCGTATGTTATAATTCATTCACTCATTCATTTTCAAATGGTCCGCTTATCCATTAAGTGGGTCGCGGGTGTAGGTTGCTCACGTGGACCCTCCATAGCTCTCGATTCTCCGCCATCGACTCTAAATCATCAAGGGCAATCCCCACCCGGTGCCATGAAATAAAGTCTTATTCAAAAAGGTCCAAAAAGTAATTTTCATCTCCCAACATAGCACAGGTGACCTAGCTGCAGCGCAGCTAACTCCATCGAGCGGCAATCCGGGCTGGCATCCAGTTATCTCCCGTACGAGGAAGACGACCCGCCAACCGCTGGACTACAACGGCCTGTCCGAGAGGCGGAGGAAAAAAAGGCCGGCATTGTGATAGGGTGTGACACTAATGCACACCACGATCTATGGGGCTGTACAGACAGAGAGAGCTCGACTCTCTCGCTTAACAACGTGCTCTCTTCCGTAACTTCTGTGAGAGCGTTAACGAAGGCTCCAGATTACGTAAGGTCCTATCCAAAACGTCCACTGTACCGGGCGTACTAAAAAACCTCAGTGGCCAATGGGCAGAATCAGAGGAACAATCACTGGATCCGCTCATGGTCACTCATTTTCCTGGCTGCACGCCCTTCACCGGAAATCCTGACTTCAGGAATAGTATCCCTTACCGGGCATCTCCAACCACATTAACCGTTTGTGAGGAGAAGCTAAGGTGGGCCGTCAATAGCTTTGAACCGTACAAGTCACCTGGACCTGATGACATCTTCCCGGCGCAACTACAGAACGCCTTTGACATTGTCAACGACATTCTCAGGCACATTCTTGTAGGTTGCATAAGACTGGGTTGTATCCCGTCATCCTGTACTGCGGTCAAGGTTGTTTTCATTCCAAAAACAGGAAAGACCTCCCATATACACCCCAAGGACTTCAGACCAATTAATCTGTCTTTCTTTCTTCTCAAAACTCTCGAGAGGATCATCGACCTCCACATCAAGGACACTGTTGACCGATCACTGTTTTCAAGATCTCAAAATGCCTACCAAAAGGGCAAGTCGACCGAAACTGGTCACTCGATTGTTGGCTCGATAGAGAGGTTCCTCTCACTCAAGGAATATACAATGGCTGTCTTTCTTGATATAGAGGGGGCCTTTAACAATATAAAAACTCAATCGATTATCCAAGCCTTATAGACAAGCTAAATATTGGCGAACCAATCTGCCGAGTAATCACCCACATTCTAACAAAAAGGATGGTGAGGGCCACCTTTGGCAGCAGCGCTGTCGAAAAACTTGTGCACAGAGGCACCCCGCAAGGTGGAGTGCTTTCTCCATTGTTATGGAACATAGTTATTAACGAACTTCGGATCTCGTTGGAGAGCTCATTGTGCAAAGTTGTGGCCTACGCGGATGACGTGGCCTTACTCGCTTCTGGAAAGTATCCTTAAACACTTAGCGTCAACCAGACGAAAATGGAGTTAGTCCTATTTACAAGACAGGTTAAGCTCCCCGCTGTCACTCCTCCAAAGCTCAAAGAAACTCCACTCGAGTTCATTAGCAGCGCTAAATATCTGGGGCTGAGGCTGGACAGGAAGCTCTTATGGAGAGAGTTGCCGAACGCGCTAGGAAATCCCTAGTGGCTCAATACCTGCTCCTGCAAAAGGGCTGTAGGCTCTCGATGGGGTCTTCAACCCAATATAATGCATTGGCTTTATACTGCGGTCATAAGACCGATAATTCTATATGGCATCGTTGTGTGGTGGCCGGCCTTGAACAAAAGTTCTAATCTAAAGGTCTTAGAGCAGATTCAGCGCTTGGCATGCCTGTGCATCACGGGCGCACTGACACAGTATGAGAGGACCCAAGGATGATCATATAAGTCATCAGCGAAGAGCAAATGACTTATCCTCAGATCTCCCAATTCGAAACGTTCTTCGCCAAGACTGCGCTGTAACATCCTGTCCATATAAGTAATGAAAAGGAGAGAAGACAAGACGCACCACTGGCGAAGTCCAACGCCCACGGTCAAAGGTATTGATTTAACGCCGTTTACCCGAACACAGCTTTTACAGTTTGTGTAGAGATGTTGAATGGCTCTCAAGAGAGAACCGTCAATTCCATATTCCTGTAATACACTCCAGAGTTTACCTCGAGGGACTCGGTCGTATGCTTTCTCCAAATCTACGAAGCATGCATAAACAGGTGTAGCATACTCCCAAGCCTTCTCGAGCACCATTCTGAGAGTGAATAACTGGTCGGTTGTGCTTCTGCCGGGACGAAAACCACACTGCTCATCTCCTAATCGTGACTCGATAATATAAAGTCAATTGTTAGTTTTCTTCTGTTAGCATTCATGTTTTGTATTTGTGGTCCGTCGTCTTTCTTGTTGTTTTGTGTCGTATGTAGGTGAAAATTCGCGTGTTGAACGATAGTCCATCTGTGATGCAGCTCCTTAAGGATGCTCCTTGTTCCGCGCTTGTTCACCGGGTCGAAAACGATAAGGAGTCTCGGATTGTATACGCCATCGTATTATTTTATGGGGACTTCCTCTCAAGTTTCACAATCAAAAGTTTACGTATTGCATTCACATCATCTTATATATTTTACAAATAAAAGCGTTGGGTTTAAAATTCTCGAAATTTAAACTTTTTCCACTTCTATCACATTTATTCGGTAGGATTTCTAAAAACTCATATTCAAGCAATGACACTTTCCCACTTGTGACGTTCGTTGCCGCATTTTAGACGTCACCTCCCAAGGATAGATCAAACATAGGACTCCGTTCTGACGATGTTCTTAACGCGCGGTACTTGTCACTTATAGCGATCAACGATAATATCCTTTTTTATCGCACTCAACATGAACTTAACGTATGTCTATTTTCCAGTTTGTTGATTATGTGGGATGGTAAGATCAAGATGATTAAGTAGATATCGTACATATAAATCTGTCCGTAAGATTAACAACATTGAAACATCACTTGCAAATAAAACAAATAGCTACTCTCTGTATACGTTTACTTCATCAATGTGTTCGCTGTTTATTATTTTTCACAGTCACTTGCCAAATTGCTCAAAAATACTTTTCGTCATGTCGTAGATATTCGAAAACTGATCCAAAAAAGACCGACTGCACTCCTTAAATACTCTATCACATGGAGCTCCAGATTTGCCTAGCATTTCCGCATGAAAGTATTCATTGTCGGAATGTGTTGATATTCTATCCACGGAGGACGAAGGACTAGAAGTGCACTTTTGTGAAATGGATCAATGACAGTTGTTTTTTTTTTTAACTCACCTAAGTACAATATGCAATATCTCCGAGTAGATTCCGTTCTGATAATGAAAGGGTACCCCTGCCGCCTCACATATACTCTTCAAAACGCAAACTCGTCCGGATAGCCCCATCCTAAAATTTGGTTTAATAAAAAATATTTTTGTAATCCATGCCAATAGACTTTTTATCTTACCTATCACCCAATACCTCAAGGCCTTTGTATACTGCCCACCGATAAGCCGACCCTGTATGATGGCCTGGTTCCATTTCAGAAAGTCCGTCCACTTGGTTTGCATAATCCGCACTAAGGGTTGTGTTCACAGGTTGCAAGTCAATAAAGTCTCGTCCTCTTGCTACATTGACGGTGTCATGTGTTCGCAAATGTTTCACGGATGTTGGCAGTTTGAATTTGGTCCTAATTGCAAAGCCCATCACTACAGTTTCATATTCCAGATGTTCAACAGGAACACCAAAACCCACAATAAACTAAATAAGAAACATTTACTAATTTATTCAGTAAATTAATTAAAAAAAAACACTCGCTCACCCTAACGTGAGGATTCGTCGTTGGATATATAAGAACACTATCCAGGCCTAGTGTAAGCTCAACGAATAACGTTAGTATAACGAACTTAAAAACTCGACTCATTTTAGTAAGATCTTAAAGGGAACAATGTCTGGGCATCACCGAATTACAAACCAGACTAAACGAAACTGATGCAATGATGGTCGCGTTAGTATTCTTTTTGTCCTCATCAGCAAGATAAGTTTCGTTTTTAGTGCGTGAAACCACTTCTTTCATGTCTTTCTAATTAACACTTGATGGCCATTTAATGTCTTCTAGTGACTAAAAAGAAAAGTCAATGGATACGTGATCCGTGACGTATGTTGTTTGGACTTAGATATGTACTCTTTGTACACAAATCAGGGACAACATTTTATTTTCATTCCAGTTTTGATCATACCGGGTTTCACATGGACCACTTCAGTATCCATTCTCCCTCAAATTCAACTCAAGGGTGGATTATAAAAAATGTATAATTACTCAATATTGGACACTTAAGTGCTACCTATACCGACCAAATATTCACACTACAGCAGATCCTGGAGAAAACCCAAGAAGTCCAAATCGCTACTCACCATATATTTATCGATTTTAAAGCCGCATTATGACAGCATTTATAGAGACGAGCTATATAGAGCCATGTCTAGTTTTGGCATCACTGCCAAACTTGTCAGATTATGCAGAATGACAATGGAGAACGCTTGCTGCTCCGTAAAGGTCGGAAACAGTCTCACCGAGACCTTTGATGTCAAAAAAGGATTTAGACAATGTGATGCGCTGTCATGTGACTTTTTCAACATCATTCTTGAGAAAATTGTGCAAGCCAACACCAGGGGCACAATTTTCCAAAAGTCTGTGGAACTACTTGCATACGCTGATGACATCGACATCATTGGCAGAACACAGCGAGCTGACAACGGTGCGTTTGCAAGTTTCAGTACAGAGGCGGCAAAAATGGGTTTAGTGGTGAATAAGGGCAAAACAAAATATATGCTGTCAACAAGAAGGGACACACAACATCGACGAATCGGACAGAACGTCACAATAGACAGCTATAACTTTGAGGTAGTTCGGGACTTTGTCTACCTCGCCTCTTTGGAGGAGGAGATTTAACACCGAACTTTACGAGCTGTACAGCGACATCGACCTGGTCAGAAAAGTGCGTATCAGTCGGCTAGGATGGCTAGGACATGTAGACCGTATGGACACCAACGCTCCGGCCCGAAGAGTCTTCGATTCCAACACGGAGGGACAACGCAGTAGAGGAAGACCTCGCCTTAGGTGGCGCGCACAAGTGGAAGGGGACCTCATTCAACTTGGAGTGCGCAACTGAAGGCAGTTAGCCAAAGATCGTGCTAACTGGAGAGGCGTGTTGATTGAGGCCCAGGTCCACCCCGGACTGTAGCGCCATCTAAGGGCCACTTGCACCAAACTCATTTGACAGCAGTATTTATTCTATTATTCACTGTTTAGCTCTATTCCGCTGATTAGGTAAAAATTGTGTTGCACATGTACACTTATTTATCTATCCGTGGATAAATTCATGAAACGCCCAAACGTCAAATAGTAAAAGAAAGTGTCAAGTACTTGGTAGTGTGAAAAATAAAATCAACACAAAGAATGGATATTAGTTTAATTTCCGACGATTGTGGTTTTATAAATATGTAGCTACTTTTATATGCGTGGAATATTCGATAGAAAAAAAAAACCATTTCGATGTCAGCGAATAAAATGCGGCGATATGATAGGAGTGCATGTCGTATAATCCATAGGGTTATTCGCATGAGATAGCTCAACTCAGACCAAAATACCTACTTTAGATTTTCAGAAACAACAGCAGAACAATAGATAAAGTTGCAACAAATTCCTACAGCGTGGCACGACTACCTAGATTTCTAAAATTTGGAGCCCTATAGCGCCATTGGAATTATCTGAAATCTGACATTAATTTCATCCACTGCACTGCACGAGTTTATTTTTTGCGTTTTTAGTATTGGTAGTACTGTCAAATTTAAAATAATCGAAGGTTACTTATCCACGTATAATTTTGCAATGGTGCAACACGAAGACGGGAAGTAACTATTTATTGGTTTATCTTTGGTTATCTATTCAGAAGCTTATCTAGATATCCAATGATTTGGTGCAAGTGGCCCTAAGTAAGTAAGTAAGTGCTACCTATTCGGATCGTTGACAGGTGGCAAGCTACTTAGCTGTCAAGTTCAATTGAAATATGTATATTTTAGTTTTACGAGTTCAAAGAAAAAGAAAATAATTTCTCTTTCTCTAAATTGGTGGTCATTTGTCATTAAAAAAAAATCAATTAATTAATTAAATACTGCAAAGCAAATCCTTTGATAAATGCTGCCAATTTGTTGATTCCATTTAGAGGACGACTAGTGTGAATCAAATGTAAGACGGAAAATATACCTACATAAGCGAAACTTCGGTATATCTGTTCATTTCTACTCAAACTTAAGTAACACTGAACTCTGCAGTGTGAAACCGGACATCAGTATTCATTGATTAAAACAAAAGTGAATTAAAAGTGTTAAATGCGTAATGCCCAAAACACACGCGCAGAATTCACTGTGCAGAGAGATTAGAATACACATGTTCTTATGAGGTGATACAAATGTAAATTCTGCACCCACAGCAGTCTCTATTTCTAAATCCAATGCATTGCAATGCAGTGATTTAAATTAAATAGACTTGGCAGCACCGAATTTTTAAATTCAGCTACTGATACATACGATAAAAAGAGAGACGGGAATTATTTGTTGTCTGTATTGCACTCTCGTATTTTTCCCCGCATTGACAGCAACCGATGCAAATTTAATTCTACACGTCTATGCTGCAGTACTGCTTGCCAGAGAAACATTCAGAATTTCTGCACATGTGTTTTGGGCATCGGGAGCAAGATATTGGCTGTACAGCAATAAATAAACCTGGTGCTGAAAGTGTTTGCCGAAAACCGCTTTGAAAGTACATATTGCAATTGCAATATTAAAATATCAATACATTGCTGCCTCAAAGTAGGCTCCGGCATTTTCTGGCATTTTTTCAAAAAAAAAAAACTGGCGTAATTTCCGGGAGTCCTCAAAGTATTGTATTTTTTTGTTCTACTTTATGCATGTCATTACACTTAAATCTAAATACATAAATAGAAAAAAGATAGGTAAACAGACAATTTCACAAATAATTATTCTCTTGGATTCTTTTTTGATGATCGTAAACGATCTCTGATTGTTTGAATTCCGAATTAACGAATTGGCTACTTTGCAATTTTGTCACGCACCAGGTTCTAGTGCAATACTAGAACGTTGTCACTTACCATTTTCATCGACAGCCAGGCGGCTATAAAGCAGTTTCTGCCATTGAAATAAAATCCAAATTAGTTCATCGCTCGCAGCACACCGCACAGTCCTCTGCTGGGGGGGTCCCTGCACACGGTGATAAGGCCGGTAATGAGAGGTCTGACGAACTGACGAGAAATGGGTCTGCAATTGATCATGATGGAGCACTACATTCGATCAAGCCACTACTCTGTAATCTTAGAAAACGAGTGAAGAATAAGATTCGCATAAAAACCAGCAACAGGTTCTTGATGTGAACTAGTTATTCCATCAAACTTCTATACAGACTGACAGGTCATCGTTGTCTAAGTTGGTAGAGGTTCTTAACAGGTCATAACTTCCTAAGAAACCATACACTGAAACATAATCTCAAAGATGATTTATGTACAAGCCTTTTAGACGAAGGTCCATGAAGACACACCTCACTTCCTCTGTCACTTCCCGAGCCTCTGGTCACTTGAGGAACAAAACACTTGGAAGTCATTACCTCCATGACTTACAAGAATTTTCTGTTCTCTCAATTTCTGATATATCCTTTCATTTCATTTATTACATAGAATCTTTAACATTAGACTTAAGTAAAGTTAAAGTCCATATAAGTAAAAGTTAAATAATTTAAGTTTAAACAATGATTTATTTATTGGCTTTGCTAATTATAATATAAATTAAAATAAAGTAAACTACCTATGCAAGTTATCTATAAAGCATGTTTTAGAAAAAGGTATAGAGAAAATAAAAAGAACATAAACACTAAAAGAAAGATAATAGAAAATGAAAAGATACAAAAATGCATTTAGGTGGCTAAGGTTAGATATTTAAATAAAACTTTATCAAATGACTTAGTTCCGCGAAATTTTCTGATGTCGAAGGGAAGAGTGATCTATTCTCTGACAACATAAACAAGATATTGGTTCTCGGAGTTTCTGCATGTAAACATTGGTTTTATAAAGACAAAAGAACGAGTTGAAATTGGAAACTGAAGCTTTTCGACCAGATAATGAGGTTCCTTGCAAATCAAGTTTAGTGTTTTTAGGGCACAAAACTTGAAATAGGTGTACAGGCCACAGCCCAGTATCCTGTTAGTGTATACCGAAATATAATCAAAACGTTTAAGATTATAAACGTAGCGCGCAATGTTGTTGAAGGCTACTGTAAGATTTCTTTGTGTTTCTGAGTTATGACACCAGAATATTGGACATCCATAGGTAGCGATTTGCAATATTAAGCTTTTTGCTAAGCTAAGCCTTATATGCTGGGGAACAAAATGCTTTGTTAATGATAGGGTCCGTAAACATCCGTATATTTTGCCAATTACTATTGGAATATGTTGGTCCCATGTAATCGTAGAATTGAAATATGCCTAGGTTTTTCGCTTTGTCAACATATTCTAAAATAGTGTCACCTAAATATAAAGCTGGGAAATAGCTACTGTCAAGCATGTTTTTGTAGACTATCAAGCACTTTGACTTAGCCGGATTTAGTTGTAGGTGATTTCTGCAGGACCATTGTGAGATATCCTTTAGATCCTTTTGTCCAAGAATTCAGCCTTGCCGTACTCCCAATTTTAGCTCTAAGTGTCAAGAGGTTTTTACCCAACCGATATGGCTTGACTTCTTTCACTTATATACAACAGAATTAAGTTAGCTACAGAACTGCTGAACTGAAAATTCCGGTTTGAAAAAAGTTGTCCGTGATTTACAGTATCCATGGAGTCCAAGAAAACGGTATAATAGAAATAGGTCCAAACTCAGGTGGTAATAAACGGGTAGCAGGCTTTTTTCTATTGGTATAACCTTTTCAACCTTCCAGGAAGATGGAAAAGAGGATGTCATGATAATTGTGTTAAAAATGTGTGTAAGGATAGGAAGAATATGGGGCAAGATTATTTTAATAAAGTATGGATGTGTTTCATCAAGGCTAATGGATAAATTTTACTAAAATTAAAAAAAAAATCTTTTATATCTTTTGGGTGGACCGTGGTCGTCGGTGATAAATCTTCAGCGTTCTGCAACTTCAAAGGCGGCTATTTTTTTGGACAATCATACCCAGACAGAAATAAAATCAAGAGCTGAAAAATTATAGAAACTAACTGGTTTGGTTGAAAGTGGCTGAGAAACGTCAACACACTTAGCCCCGAAAACGCATCATTGGAGACAAATTGTACCTACGAGTAGGTAGGGAAATATTTTGAGCTTTTTGTAAAGCGTATAAGAGGCTTTTGATAACTATTTATGTTTGTCAAAACACCTAAGTCGTTGTAGTGGAAGGCTTCTTCCTTCTACGGAAGAGAGCTAGGCAGGAACAATTAAGGAGAAGGAATAGTTTCCAGCTTCTCTTCAGCCATACGGGTTGGGCAAAAGTTAATTGCGAAAAGGCCTAGCCTTGCACCGTGCTTTCTAATCTGTCTGTCTGTTCAGAGAAATCAAATTCTGGAGCGTTTTAAATCCAGCTTAGGCCGAATTTGTTTTGTAGTAGTGCCACTTGTCCACCTAAGGTTTGTACTCTCGATAACCTAGCTTTAAATTTTGCTTACAAGTAGCGATTGGTATTCCCAAATTGCCTTTATCCTTTACTGCCGAATGGGTTGAGTTGTTCCTATTTTGGTGAGTTCATCGGCCTTACAATTCCCTTTATGGTCTCTATGGTCAGTCACCCAAAACAGGTGAAAATTGAACTTTTCGGCCATTTCCGTAAGAATTGATCGGTCGTCGAAGGCTACTAGAGAAGTTATAGAGATCGAATCCAAGGATTTGATAGTTGCTTGACTGTCCGAAAATATGCAGAAATCTTGAGCCAAGATAAGACTTCTCTTATCACCAGTATTTCCGCCTGAAACACGCTACAAGGCAGACGAAACGAGAGCTTAAGATTAAGACTTTCGGAGAAAATACCCCCACCAACTCCGTCTTTAGTTTGTGAGATGTCAGTGTAGAAGTAAATTGATTCATCTTCTGGAAAAGTATCCCCAATCCAGGTTGCTCTGGAGGGGATGGTTGTGGAGAAAGTTCTTGTCAAATTTTAGACATGGGGTGGTGGGTGTATGTGAGCATTTTCGGTTGAGAATTCAAAGTTCTTCAGAAGCACATGTATCCAAATTATGCAGCTTTTAAACAAGCATTCGTCGATAGGAGCTCTTCATAATGTATTCCGATATCCCAATACCAGTTCTTAACATTTAACATTTCAGACCGAGACAAAAAACAACTGTCTACCAATAGATGACGCATCATCATTTGACAAATTTCAAAACGAAATTGTATTGTGACACTGTAACTCAAAATCACGGGCTTTCTATTTTTGTTTACTTAATGTTAATAGTGTTGGATAAAATAGATAAATTTTTTTATATTAATAGTTCTTTTCACATTTTTAGCACTTTCATTATAGAATACAACACTCACTGGTACCACCGATATAATAGGTTTTTGTTTTCACTTTCTTTGTTTATCTATCCACTATCCACCGTGATAATGGTTTTCTTTTCATCCAAAATTGTATTCGAATCAATTCTAATAGATAGCACGTTTTCGTGCTTCCACTTTTATATTTATTAACGAGTTTGATTTCATTAGGCAAATTTCTAATTGATTTCAAAAGAGCTGAACGACGAAATTAGACGACTGTTTGTCTGTTCCATTAGCCCCAACGTTAATTAGCTCGTGAAATCTTTAACAAAAGAAGCCAAAAGATTTTCATTCATTGTTAATCCAGAATATTCTTACTTTGTTTACTTTGCAAATAAAGAAGGAAGAGTGGCAAAAATGGATTTACTTGTGAATGAGGGGAAAACCAAAGGCATTATGCTACGAGTATACTGTTAAGAAAAAGAGACATACACATACAGCATCGGGCAGAACGTCACAAAAGACTTAACTTTGAGATAGTTACCTACAGAATTTTTTTTAATGCTTAGGCCTATTTTGGCTATACATACGTATACATACAGTATGTAAACCGAAAGAACAACATGATATTAAAAATAAAGCGTTACACTTGCCATTTACCAATCTCTGTATTTTGGCTTATAATTTATAATAGCGCAACAGCGTAGTAGCTACCTACCCAAGATATTGTCTGGAAAGACTAAGGGGAAGCATAGGACCCAAGTCCGCACCACCCCCTGTACTGTAGAGCCATACCTATAGTGTTTTCAAAAACTATTTTAAATCGTTTATAAAATAGACCCAACTCGATCGCTTCGTTAAATTCGATCAGGCTCCTTACCACTAGAACCTCCTTTAATTACGTTACTTGTGATTTCGCTGCAGCCGGAGGCGGACCTGGGCCTCAACTCAACCGCAACATGTCTCTCCACTCCAGCCAGCTTGATCCATCGCTAGATGCCTCCAGTTGCGCAAGTTATATTAGATAACGAACCCATTTCGATCCCAAGCATATTCGCAGTCAGAAGTGCTGACTAAAACAAACATTCAGTTTGTTTATGCGACCACACCAGGCGCATACACAAAGAATTTATCAACAGATGAATTCTTTGCAACATAAGCAGAATTATGCTATAAGAGGAAGACCTCAAAGTGAATCGACAGATTCTGTTTTGTACTTTCAATAGAGATAGACTTCCCCCCACCAGTGGTAAGGGGTCTTGATCTTAAATAAAATAAAAGATTGTCTTGAATGCAAATAAACGTGTACTCTGTTTTATTTTCGAATTTAAATCTGGCGCAGTCGGTAGGATTCCAATAAAAATTTACAAACGCATATTGTAATAATATATGGAATCCAGTGATCGAACAAGTAACGCGAAATCGGTAAATATCCAAGAGAAGTCAAAAAGTAAATTGGCTTCCATATATATTAAATTCTCACAGAGAGAACCGAGTGTGATACTAAATCAGTGAAAGACCTTTTGATTAAAAGTAACTTCAGTGAAAACAATTTCTCCAGACAATCAAAACTGGATCAATTGCAGAAACAGAGAGACCTTCAACACCGATCTTATATCCACGAAAAGGATAAATACGAAAGCAGTGATAGTGAAAGTGAGGAACCCATATTTATCAAAATGGCTCAACCAGCAGTGGGAGAAATAAATGACCAATCCATCGTTTTAAAGATGTTAGAGAAGGCTCCAAACTTCTCAGGAAATTCTAATGAAGATGTTATTTCCTTCATAGAATATATCGATTATGTTCACAGTCACCTTACACCTACAAACATTGTTCTGGGAACACTCATCATAAAAAACAAACTTCAGGGAACAGCAATCAACACCTTACAAAGTATATTGAGTCCAACATGGCAAACAATCAAAACAGCTTTAATACAGGACTATGGAGTTCCTGAAACTTATGAGCAAATACTTCAGGACCTACATAGTATTTCAGCGAGAGACATCCATCAACTGTATCATCAATGTGAAGAAATCCTCAACAAGATAAATCGTAAGAGTAAGTTAGAAATAAGCTTAATATACGTCCCCTTAAATAATGAATCCATTGTTTTAAAAAAATTCATAAATAATTTGAACTCTAACCAAGCGAGTGTTATAATCGCACAAAACATTAAATCTCTTAGAGAGGCTTACCAGGTTTTATTACGTTACAAAAATTTGAATTTTAATACCAATGACTCATCAAAAAATTATCCAATGAATTATCAGAAACCTTCTAGTAGTAACCAACCTTATAAACCATATTTCAATCAACAATATAACAATTATAATAAAAATAGAATGCCTAATTCAGTTCAGAGAAATATTAGAAATGAACAGGTACTTGGAAACCCCCAAGGTAACTTTAGATTCGGCTTTCAGAATCAACAGTCTTTTAGAAATAACCACAATAATAACTTTACTAGACAAAATTCACAACAAATTAGAAATCCAAGGCCAGAGCCTATGGATGTTAATACAACAGAATTAGTACAAGAAGATGTAAATTTTATTTTAGTCGGGAAACCGAAACACTTCCCATAATAAAAGTCACCATAAATAAAAAAATATTTCATGTTCTAATAGATACAGGCTCAACAACAAGCATACTTGATGAGTCCCAACTATTAGAAATTCCCAGAATTCCATTAAGAATTCCTGTGAAAATCAAAACTACTAACAATGAAAATGTAATAACCAAAGAAATTATAACGGAAGTGCCTGTAGGATTTAACGAAATAAAGGCTACCATGGCATGGAAATTAATGCAAATAAAAAATAAAAAATTTGTAGGCATAATAGGCCAAAATCTCTTAAAACCCTTAGGAGCTAAGATAGATTTAGAAACGGGGTATATTGAAATAAATAAAAAAAAAACTTATTTCGAAAATTATAAAAATCAAATTGGAGTAAAATGTCCATATCAATATAATGAAATTCACACTCTAGAATATTGTAACTCAACGAATATGAGCCAATTATTTAGTGAAGAGTTCAGTGTAGAAGAAAAAGAAGAACTATGGAAATTTATTGAGGAAAATAAACTCATATTTTATAACGAGGGTGACAGACTAACTTCAACCACTCAAACAATACATAATATCAGGACAGAGCATGATAACCCAATATTCAGTAAAATATACAGGTATCCTGAGATACACGAAAAAGAAATCGAACGGCAAATAAAAGACCTGTTAAATCAAAACATTATTCGAAAAAGTATTTCACCTTATAGTTCACCCATATGGGTAGTTCCGAAGAAAATGGACAACTCTGGCGAGCAAAAGTGGCGCATGGTCATTGACTATCGAAAATTAAATGAAATCACGATCGACTTTAAACACCCTATTACTAATATTGATCAAATTTTGGATAAACTAGGAAGAGCCCAATACTTTTCAACACTAGACCTTGCCAAAGGATTTCATCAGATTAAGATGAATTCCGCAGACATTGAGAAAACAGCTTTTTCAACTTCATTCGGACATTACGAATGGTTACGTATGCCATTCGGATTAAAAAATGCACCTGCCACATTCCAGCGAATGATGAACGAAGTACTAGAAGGATTAATAAACAAAATTTGTGTAGTCTATTTAGACGATATCCTTGTTTTTAGTACATCATTGCAAGAGCATATGATTAATCTCAGACTAGTATTCCAAAGATTAAGACAGTATAACTTAAAAGTTCAAGTCGATAAATGCAACTTCTTAAAGAAGGAAACTCAATTCTTAGGACATACGATTACTGCAAACGGTGTAAAACCAAATAACGACAAAATTGAGGCAATAGATAGAATTCCACTTCCAACAACTCAAACACAAATCAAATCATTTTTAGGTATTACGGGGTACTATCGTAAGTTCATTAAAGACTACGCAAAAATAGCACAGCCCATGACCTTCTATTTAAAGAAAAATAAAAAGATTAATATTAAAGATATTACTTATATGAAAGCACACCAGGAACTAAAGAATGCCCTCCAAAGTGAGCCTGTACTTGTGTACCCGGATTTCAATGAGAAATTCACCCTTACCACAGACGCAAGTGATTATGCTATAGGAGCAGTTTTATCACAGAAGGGACACCCAATAACTTTCATTTCTAGAACCCTTAACGTCCATGAAAGAAACTACAGTACCACAGAAAAGGAACTTCTAGCAATTGTATGGTCAGTGAAGTATCTGAGACCCTATTTGTATGGAAGAAAGTTTGATCTTAAAACAGATCACCAACCGTTAAAATGGTTACAAATGAAAAACTTAGGCAAGGATATTTCACCTCGCTTGCAGCGTTGGATTCTTCAGCTAGGAGAGTATGATATGAGAATAGAATACCTTAAAGGTACTTCTAATACAGTAGCAGATTTTCTGAGTAGGGAAATAAAAACTGAAGAAGTTAACGTTTTGGAAAATGAATCCGAACAAGTTAATTTATCTGACTTAGACACAATACATTCACAACTAGAGGAAGCAAATGATCACTTCCCAATTAAAGATGCAGCAGTCAACGTATTCAAACAACAGATTATATTAAAATCAGGGAGAGATATAAAAAAAATTAAAAACAGAATATTTATAGGTATAGAATTACTAGACAATGACATGTTCAACGATTCCTTAATATCATATATTGAACCCAAAGTGACCGGTATTTTTACAACCCTTGGTGAAGCAGAATACAATAAGCTTCAACAAAAATTAATATCCTTGTTCGGAACACGTATAAAGTTCTACAAGTGTGAACATTTTCCCAGAGATTTGGAAACAGAAGAAGAAACAATAAAACAAATAAAATTGTACCATGAGAATGAAACAGGACACTCAGGTATAGAAGAGAACTACAAAGGTCTTAGAACCAAAATATATTTTAAAAACTTACGAAATTTAGTGAATGATGTAATTAATTCCTGCAATATATGTAAACAGTCCAAATACGACAGGAAACCTATCAAGCCAAAGTTTTTTCTCACAGAAACTCCAAAAAACATTAATGAAATAATTCATGTTGATATATACCATATCGCCAAAACCAAATATTTAACTACCATAGACAAGTTTAGCAAATTAGCAACCTCGACATATATTCCGAATGCATCTCATGAAACATTAGAAGAGACCTTTGCCCAAATAATATCTAGCTCAGGAAAACCAAAAAAATACGTAATGGATAATGAATTCAATTTTCCTCGCATAACCGCACTTCTAGAAAAACTAAACATTGACTTTCATTTCACTAAAGTAAATTCCCATACTGGAAATTCAGATATAGAAGTATTCCATAGAACTTTAGCAGAAAAAATTAGATGCATCCTAAACGGAAAAACCAAACCCGATATTCATGAAATAAGATTAGCAGTTCATAAAGCAAACCTTTTTTATAACAATGCCATTCACTCAACTACAAAAAAATCCCCATACGAAGTTCATTGTGGAGAAGTAGATAAAGCAAAATTATTCCAACATATACAGAAGCATAAAAAGAATTTCATAAATAGAGCTAATAAAAATCGTGAAGATTATCTTGAAATAAGAGCCGATGGCTTCGTCAAAAATTCAAGAACGGACAGGCAGAAAACTGAGCCTCGCTACAAATTTGATAAACTCGAAGACCAACACATAAGAAACGTACAAAAAGAAAGAGTAACCAACTACAAAAATGATGAGCATTTAATTAAAATGAACCAGCGAAACAGAAGAACACAGAATAAAAATCGGAACTCAGCTTTGAATCAGATTTAGATTATCCAGTTTCAATTAACCTACCCAAGTGTAAAGACGTGTTTAAAAATGGAATTAATTATTCTCTTGGCAATAACCAGTGCGGTGTATAGTGAAATTAATTTTGAAGAAGTAAATAGTTTAAATGGTTTTTCAATAATAAAGTATGATGAAGCGGATATAGTTCATGAATACAACTACATAATACACATAGTCAATTTAACAGATTTACACATAGTAGTGAATAAAATTACCCAAGAAATAGATTCATTTCAGAAGATATTACCATCACGTCAATATTTATATTCTTTAGACGAAGAACTAAAACTAATTAAAGAAGAATTAAAAACCATAAAAGGACACCAGAAAACAAATAGAAGATTCAAACGAAGTTTAATAAATATAGGAGGTAGATTCCTCAATGTTCTTTTCGGAACCATGGACGACAGAGACAAGGATAGAATAGAAAATCAGTTAGGAATTAATATGAAAAATAACTTTAAATTAATAGAAAACAATAACAAGCAAATAAATATCAACGCTAATTTACAAAAGGCAATTAAAGCGATGCAAATAACTGAAAACAGAACAGTTAATGAAATAAATAGTTTAAAAAAAAAATATGTCGAAACATCTGAGAGATTAATAATATTAGAATTGCAAAGAAAGATAGACCAAGTAAAAGAATTTATTGAAAAACTTCAAAACATTATATTAGCTAGTAGACTTCAAATAATGACAGAAAGCTTGTTAACGTCAGATGAAATTGAAATTTATGAGATTGACCTAAATAAATTGAAAAACATTAAACTAACAATTGGTGAATACACGGAAGAGTTATTGGTATTCATAATTCAAATACCTGATGAAATAATGACATTCGATAAATATTTAATAACGCCTATACCCAATGAAAAACATGAACAATTAGATTTTAAGCCACAAATTGTAATAAAAATAGATAGAAACTTGTACATCTACAAAGAAAATAAAAAGTTAAAACATTTAAGAATATATAAAAATTGTATTGATAACAATAACTGTCTAAAAGTAATTAATAAAGAACAAAACATTATTACTAAACTAAGAAGAGGTACGGTATTGGTAATAAATAGTAACTTAAGATTAAATAATACATGCGATGAAAGGAAAACCATATCAATAAAAAGAAACATGTTAATAAATTTTAGAAACTGTAAACTCATAATAAAAAATATTGAGTACTCGAACAACAATAAATACATAATTCAACCTATAAATACACCGAAAGAAAAACGTTGGTAAAATCAAGCATGAACCTTATTTGATTTTGCGTCAACCAATGGGCATTGTCATTTCAACAAATGTAACATTGTCAATTTTTTATAAAAAAACATAACGGGTATTTTTGCATAAATCTATCACGCCATTGTCAATTTCGTGTTTAAATAACCACGCATTAGGTTATTCGTATTAAAGCAAGCACGGTAAGCGATTGATTAAGCACGATCATTGTTGATTAACAAATTCAAAATTGTACAATGGTCGTGTTTCTTTTAACACGTCCATGCTTACTTTATCACAGGGAAGCGATTGATCAAGCATGATCATTGTTAATCAACAACGAAAACATTGTACATGTACATTTTTCGTGATTCTTTTACAATGTCCATGCACTGGATAGTGTTTGATAATGCATAGCATGACCATTGTTCATCAGCAATGGAAACATTGTAATGTTTTTGTGCTTCTTTTAAAGCGTCCATACTTACTTTACCATTTTATTTCTACTCGCACCCAGCTGAAAATACTATTAAAAACTGAAAACTAATATTAATCGACGCAAAATTAAATTACATTAACATTAGTATTTATTGAACTTTCATATAACAGTTTGACTTAAGGCTAGTTAACAAAATGGTGATAAATAATTAATATTTTAATATGTTGGCTCAACAACAGGGGCCCAACGAAGTACAATTATTATTTTATAAATAATTATATTTACCTACATAAATTGTGAGTGTTGTCTCGTACCGTATGCACCGTTGGCTGTGTTGACTTCAGGGTATTGAAATCCGGGTGTCGAATCTAAACAAAATTTCAGAAATATGAGTGGTAAAAGTTTACGAGAAAAAAACTTACTTTAGATGGCGCTCACAATCCGGGGTAGACCACGGCCTCAATCAACAAGCGCACTAAAAAACAAAACAAAAAACGTCACTATACACTACAAAGAAAAATACACTGTTGACACTCGCTCGTAACGTACCTAGTACTTGCACTTCTGACTGAATACTGAAGATTTTTTCAAGAAAAAAGATGACCGACGCCAACGAGGCAAACTGACAAGACAAATTCCGTTAAGCATGTCGCGACTGCGATGTTTGTGGTTGGTTTAACAAGAAAACATGTAAATTAACTACATTCGTGATAGTTCTACAATGTTTGTGTTTCTTTAGCAATGTTTATGCTTGGCTACATTATCATTTCAACATTTTCGTGATACATTTAACTGAAGTGTGATACTTTAACAACGTTTACTTTAACGTGTTTCTTTACAACACGTCTTGGCAAGAATGTAGGTTGTGATAATGAGAAATATTTTTATAAAAACATGTCCGTAGATACTTTTAACATGTTCGTGATACTTTAATAATAGTCAATGAAATTTTACCTTGAAAATGTTTGTGTTTAATTGCACTGTAATCGTTGTACTCCAACTACGAATGTGTTTAATTTATAAGAAATATGGTTGATTTTAAATTTATTGACCACGTTTGTGTTTAATCAAAAACACTTATGGTCAAATTAATTGTAAAGTCCCTAAGTTGTAATTTCATCCTGTTTATTGTTGTTTAACAATGAAATCAACAATTAAATTGTAGGCTAACAATGTTACCATTTTTGAAACAACTACAAAAATGTTCAAACTAAACATATCTGTGATACTTTCGAGCATTTTAATCAACAACGCCAAAGTAGTTGTTTCAAACATGCAGCGTTGTTTGATTTAATCACATACGTATTTGATTTGACAATTTTAAGCCCATTGTTAGCTAACAACGAAACATTTTTGATTCAACCAATGTTTTTTCTTTCGGTGTATAGATATGGAAAGTAATTTTAACATAACGAACGCCGAATATAAGAATACCGATATGAATTTAAGTAAAATAGACAATATAGATTACATTGAGTCAAAATTTGTAACACAAAGATATATAAACTATAGTATATCATTAACTACAGTCATGATCATAATATTAACAGTAACAGTTCTGACCTATATTGTCAAGAAGAAATTGTTTCAGGAGAAACAACCAGTTAATGGGAGGGAAGTTATATTAGATAACGAACCCATTTCGATCCCAAGCATATTCGCAGTCAGAAGTGCTGACTAAAACAAACATTCAGTTTGTTTATGCGACCACACCAGGCGCATACACAAAGAATTTATCAACAGATGAATTCTTTGCAACATAAGCAGAATTATGCTATAAGAGGAAGACCTCAAAGTGAATCGACAGATTCTGTTTTGTACTTTCAATAGAGATAGACTTCCCCCCACCAGTGGTAAGGGGTCTTGATCTTAAATAAAATAAAAGATTGTCTTGAATGCAAATAAACGTGTACTCTGTTTTATTTTCGAATTTAAATCTGGCGCAGTCGGTAGGATTCCAATAAAAATTTACAAACGCATATTGTAATAATATATGGAATCCAGTGATCGAACAAGTAACGCGAAATCGGTAAATATCCAAGAGAAGTCAAAAAGTAAATTGGCTTCCATATATATTAAATTCTCACAGAGAGAACCGAGTGTGATACTAAATCAGTGAAAGACCTTTTGATTAAAAGTAACTTCAGTGAAAACAATTTCTCCAGACAATCAAAACTGGATCAATTGCAGAAACAGAGAGACCTTCAACACCGATCTTATATCCACGAAAAGGATAAATACGAAAGCAGTGATAGTGAAAGTGAGGAACCCATATTTATCAAAATGGCTCAACCAGCAGTGGGAGAAATAAATGACCAATCCATCGTTTTAAAGATGTTAGAGAAGGCTCCAAACTTCTCAGGAAATTCTAATGAAGATGTTATTTCCTTCATAGAATATATCGATTATGTTCACAGTCACCTTACACCTACAAACATTGTTCTGGGAACACTCATCATAAAAAACAAACTTCAGGGAACAGCAATCAACACCTTACAAAGTATATTGAGTCCAACATGGCAAACAATCAAAACAGCTTTAATACAGGACTATGGAGTTCCTGAAACTTATGAGCAAATACTTCAGGACCTACATAGTATTTCAGCGAGAGACATCCATCAACTGTATCATCAATGTGAAGAAATCCTCAACAAGATAAATCGTAAGAGTAAGTTAGAAATAAGCTTAATATACGTCCCCTTAAATAATGAATCCATTGTTTTAAAAAAATTCATAAATAATTTGAACTCTAACCAAGCGAGTGTTATAATCGCACAAAACATTAAATCTCTTAGAGAGGCTTACCAGGTTTTATTACGTTACAAAAATTTGAATTTTAATACCAATGACTCATCAAAAAATTATCCAATGAATTATCAGAAACCTTCTAGTAGTAACCAACCTTATAAACCATATTTCAATCAACAATATAACAATTATAATAAAAATAGAATGCCTAATTCAGTTCAGAGAAATATTAGAAATGAACAGGTACTTGGAAACCCCCAAGGTAACTTTAGATTCGGCTTTCAGAATCAACAGTCTTTTAGAAATAACCACAATAATAACTTTACTAGACAAAATTCACAACAAATTAGAAATCCAAGGCCAGAGCCTATGGATGTTAATACAACAGAATTAGTACAAGAAGATGTAAATTTTATTTTAGTCGGGAAACCGAAACACTTCCCATAATAAAAGTCACCATAAATAAAAAAATATTTCATGTTCTAATAGATACAGGCTCAACAACAAGCATACTTGATGAGTCCCAACTATTAGAAATTCCCAGAATTCCATTAAGAATTCCTGTGAAAATCAAAACTACTAACAATGAAAATGTAATAACCAAAGAAATTATAACGGAAGTGCCTGTAGGATTTAACGAAATAAAGGCTACCATGGCATGGAAATTAATGCAAATAAAAAATAAAAAATTTGTAGGCATAATAGGCCAAAATCTCTTAAAACCCTTAGGAGCTAAGATAGATTTAGAAACGGGGTATATTGAAATAAATAAAAAAAAAACTTATTTCGAAAATTATAAAAATCAAATTGGAGTAAAATGTCCATATCAATATAATGAAATTCACACTCTAGAATATTGTAACTCAACGAATATGAGCCAATTATTTAGTGAAGAGTTCAGTGTAGAAGAAAAAGAAGAACTATGGAAATTTATTGAGGAAAATAAACTCATATTTTATAACGAGGGTGACAGACTAACTTCAACCACTCAAACAATACATAATATCAGGACAGAGCATGATAACCCAATATTCAGTAAAATATACAGGTATCCTGAGATACACGAAAAAGAAATCGAACGGCAAATAAAAGACCTGTTAAATCAAAACATTATTCGAAAAAGTATTTCACCTTATAGTTCACCCATATGGGTAGTTCCGAAGAAAATGGACAACTCTGGCGAGCAAAAGTGGCGCATGGTCATTGACTATCGAAAATTAAATGAAATCACGATCGACTTTAAACACCCTATTACTAATATTGATCAAATTTTGGATAAACTAGGAAGAGCCCAATACTTTTCAACACTAGACCTTGCCAAAGGATTTCATCAGATTAAGATGAATTCCGCAGACATTGAGAAAACAGCTTTTTCAACTTCATTCGGACATTACGAATGGTTACGTATGCCATTCGGATTAAAAAATGCACCTGCCACATTCCAGCGAATGATGAACGAAGTACTAGAAGGATTAATAAACAAAATTTGTGTAGTCTATTTAGACGATATCCTTGTTTTTAGTACATCATTGCAAGAGCATATGATTAATCTCAGACTAGTATTCCAAAGATTAAGACAGTATAACTTAAAAGTTCAAGTCGATAAATGCAACTTCTTAAAGAAGGAAACTCAATTCTTAGGACATACGATTACTGCAAACGGTGTAAAACCAAATAACGACAAAATTGAGGCAATAGATAGAATTCCACTTCCAACAACTCAAACACAAATCAAATCATTTTTAGGTATTACGGGGTACTATCGTAAGTTCATTAAAGACTACGCAAAAATAGCACAGCCCATGACCTTCTATTTAAAGAAAAATAAAAAGATTAATATTAAAGATATTACTTATATGAAAGCACACCAGGAACTAAAGAATGCCCTCCAAAGTGAGCCTGTACTTGTGTACCCGGATTTCAATGAGAAATTCACCCTTACCACAGACGCAAGTGATTATGCTATAGGAGCAGTTTTATCACAGAAGGGACACCCAATAACTTTCATTTCTAGAACCCTTAACGTCCATGAAAGAAACTACAGTACCACAGAAAAGGAACTTCTAGCAATTGTATGGTCAGTGAAGTATCTGAGACCCTATTTGTATGGAAGAAAGTTTGATCTTAAAACAGATCACCAACCGTTAAAATGGTTACAAATGAAAAACTTAGGCAAGGATATTTCACCTCGCTTGCAGCGTTGGATTCTTCAGCTAGGAGAGTATGATATGAGAATAGAATACCTTAAAGGTACTTCTAATACAGTAGCAGATTTTCTGAGTAGGGAAATAAAAACTGAAGAAGTTAACGTTTTGGAAAATGAATCCGAACAAGTTAATTTATCTGACTTAGACACAATACATTCACAACTAGAGGAAGCAAATGATCACTTCCCAATTAAAGATGCAGCAGTCAACGTATTCAAACAACAGATTATATTAAAATCAGGGAGAGATATAAAAAAAATTAAAAACAGAATATTTATAGGTATAGAATTACTAGACAATGACATGTTCAACGATTCCTTAATATCATATATTGAACCCAAAGTGACCGGTATTTTTACAACCCTTGGTGAAGCAGAATACAATAAGCTTCAACAAAAATTAATATCCTTGTTCGGAACACGTATAAAGTTCTACAAGTGTGAACATTTTCCCAGAGATTTGGAAACAGAAGAAGAAACAATAAAACAAATAAAATTGTACCATGAGAATGAAACAGGACACTCAGGTATAGAAGAGAACTACAAAGGTCTTAGAACCAAAATATATTTTAAAAACTTACGAAATTTAGTGAATGATGTAATTAATTCCTGCAATATATGTAAACAGTCCAAATACGACAGGAAACCTATCAAGCCAAAGTTTTTTCTCACAGAAACTCCAAAAAACATTAATGAAATAATTCATGTTGATATATACCATATCGCCAAAACCAAATATTTAACTACCATAGACAAGTTTAGCAAATTAGCAACCTCGACATATATTCCGAATGCATCTCATGAAACATTAGAAGAGACCTTTGCCCAAATAATATCTAGCTCAGGAAAACCAAAAAAATACGTAATGGATAATGAATTCAATTTTCCTCGCATAACCGCACTTCTAGAAAAACTAAACATTGACTTTCATTTCACTAAAGTAAATTCCCATACTGGAAATTCAGATATAGAAGTATTCCATAGAACTTTAGCAGAAAAAATTAGATGCATCCTAAACGGAAAAACCAAACCCGATATTCATGAAATAAGATTAGCAGTTCATAAAGCAAACCTTTTTTATAACAATGCCATTCACTCAACTACAAAAAAATCCCCATACGAAGTTCATTGTGGAGAAGTAGATAAAGCAAAATTATTCCAACATATACAGAAGCATAAAAAGAATTTCATAAATAGAGCTAATAAAAATCGTGAAGATTATCTTGAAATAAGAGCCGATGGCTTCGTCAAAAATTCAAGAACGGACAGGCAGAAAACTGAGCCTCGCTACAAATTTGATAAACTCGAAGACCAACACATAAGAAACGTACAAAAAGAAAGAGTAACCAACTACAAAAATGATGAGCATTTAATTAAAATGAACCAGCGAAACAGAAGAACACAGAATAAAAATCGGAACTCAGCTTTGAATCAGATTTAGATTATCCAGTTTCAATTAACCTACCCAAGTGTAAAGACGTGTTTAAAAATGGAATTAATTATTCTCTTGGCAATAACCAGTGCGGTGTATAGTGAAATTAATTTTGAAGAAGTAAATAGTTTAAATGGTTTTTCAATAATAAAGTATGATGAAGCGGATATAGTTCATGAATACAACTACATAATACACATAGTCAATTTAACAGATTTACACATAGTAGTGAATAAAATTACCCAAGAAATAGATTCATTTCAGAAGATATTACCATCACGTCAATATTTATATTCTTTAGACGAAGAACTAAAACTAATTAAAGAAGAATTAAAAACCATAAAAGGACACCAGAAAACAAATAGAAGATTCAAACGAAGTTTAATAAATATAGGAGGTAGATTCCTCAATGTTCTTTTCGGAACCATGGACGACAGAGACAAGGATAGAATAGAAAATCAGTTAGGAATTAATATGAAAAATAACTTTAAATTAATAGAAAACAATAACAAGCAAATAAATATCAACGCTAATTTACAAAAGGCAATTAAAGCGATGCAAATAACTGAAAACAGAACAGTTAATGAAATAAATAGTTTAAAAAAAAAATATGTCGAAACATCTGAGAGATTAATAATATTAGAATTGCAAAGAAAGATAGACCAAGTAAAAGAATTTATTGAAAAACTTCAAAACATTATATTAGCTAGTAGACTTCAA
Organism: Cheilosia soror; assembly: GCA_949372485.1. Taxonomy (NCBI): domain Eukaryota; kingdom Metazoa; phylum Arthropoda; class Insecta; order Diptera; family Syrphidae; genus Cheilosia; species Cheilosia soror. The sequence continues at coordinate 40,165,814 of OX443563.1, forward strand.
ATAATGACAGAAAGCTTGTTAACGTCAGATGAAATTGAAATTTATGAGATTGACCTAAATAAATTGAAAAACATTAAACTAACAATTGGTGAATACACGGAAGAGTTATTGGTATTCATAATTCAAATACCTGATGAAATAATGACATTCGATAAATATTTAATAACGCCTATACCCAATGAAAAACATGAACAATTAGATTTTAAGCCACAAATTGTAATAAAAATAGATAGAAACTTGTACATCTACAAAGAAAATAAAAAGTTAAAACATTTAAGAATATATAAAAATTGTATTGATAACAATAACTGTCTAAAAGTAATTAATAAAGAACAAAACATTATTACTAAACTAAGAAGAGGTACGGTATTGGTAATAAATAGTAACTTAAGATTAAATAATACATGCGATGAAAGGAAAACCATATCAATAAAAAGAAACATGTTAATAAATTTTAGAAACTGTAAACTCATAATAAAAAATATTGAGTACTCGAACAACAATAAATACATAATTCAACCTATAAATATAGATATGGAAAGTAATTTTAACATAACGAACGCCGAATATAAGAATACCGATATGAATTTAAGTAAAATAGACAATATAGATTACATTGAGTCAAAATTTGTAACACAAAGATATATAAACTATAGTATATCATTAACTACAGTCATGATCATAATATTAACAGTAACAGTTCTGACCTATATTGTCAAGAAGAAATTGTTTCAGGAGAAACAACCAGTTAATGGGAGGGAAGTTATATTAGATAACGAACCCATTTCGATCCCAAGCATATTCGCAGTCAGAAGTGCTGACTAAAACAAACATTCAGTTTGTTTATGCGACCACACCAGGCGCATACACAAAGAATTTATCAACAGATGAATTCTTTGCAACATAAGCAGAATTATGCTATAAGAGGAAGACCTCAAAGTGAATCGACAGATTCTGTTTTGTACTTTCAATAGAGATAGACTTCCCCCCACCAGTGGTAAGGGGTCTTGATCTTAAATAAAATAAAAGATTGTCTTGAATGCAAATAAACGTGTACTCTGTTTTATTTTCGAATTTAAATCTCGCACGCCATGTTGATTGAGATTGAGGTGAGGTCTCCTTTCCTTTTTAAACAAAATGAGGAATTGTAAAGAACTGTTTTCTTATGGGTTTTTTTATATGGATTGTAACGAAAATAAAAGGAATGGCTGTTGCTGCAATTGCACCAGCGGTCTTTATCCACAACTATGCCTGCCACTCAGAAAAATTAAACAAATTGATGAATTGGATGGAAAAATTGATGTTAACTCATACTTACAAATAGTGAGGAACATCCGAAGAATTTTTAGTTCCTGTAAAATTGTGAGTTGAAAAGTGTTGGCTCAAAAAAAAGTTCTTCCATCAACAACTCATTATTGATTATTTAAGAATCAAATTAGGTATTAGTTTAAAAATAAAATTCTTGTAAAATCAATTTTAAAATTCTTAATTTAGTTTAAGTTTTAGTTATCAGGCCAACAAGAAAATTGTTGTGTTAAGTATTTCTGTAGACAAAAAAATATCCTTTCAAAAATCAAATTTTTGACTCAACAATTCGTTCTTCAGTTAAAAATTACACTAGTCAACAAAAAAAAATATTTTTTTTATATCGCAAATAATTTCATGTGATTCGTGTTCTATGTTCTAGAAATATTGCAGAAAGTCAAATAAAATATTTCTATCACGTCACAATTTTATGATATATTAATATTTATTTTCTTACTATTTTAACAATTTTTATATTTAAATTACTCATTTATTTTGGACTAAAAAAATTCCTTCTTCACTTTTTTCGTTTTTCGATGGTACTCTGTGGTTTGGGTTTCCCTAATTAATAACCAACAATAGTCTGCCAGCATCGCAGGGTTGCATTGTCCTTGATATCGTTTTTCAATGACAGCTATATCTTGAATCTTGGTGGAATCGCTCTCCGTGTTCTGTTTTTCATGATAGCTCCCATGAAATGCAACATGTCTTTGAAAATATGTTTTCTGCACTCGCACATATTATTATTTAATATTTAAATTTCTTTCTTTGTAGTTTTTGGAAATAAATAAATAAATTTAAATAGATTAGATTTTTTTAGATTAGATAAGACTTTATTTATGAGCAAATTTAAGATAAAAATTACACAATTCACTTAGTCTTTAATGACCTGGTATGAAAACCGTCGGTCAGATTGGCATAAGTTAAGCCAGTAATAGTACAATAATTTAGCTAATTCAGTTATTAAGATACATAATTGCAAAATAAGGTAGATGAATTCAAGTTCAATTTCTAAGTATTTTCTTACTTGTTATTTTTGATACATTAAGATAAATTTAAGCAGATATTAAAAACTGGGTATTTAAAAACTTTCTGTTAATATTTTTCTTCGATAAACCAAAGACTGCTGGATAAATGTAAAGAGCGCGCTCCAACCTCTGGCTCCATTTAAAACACTTATTACTTCCTCTTCGCCTAAATTATTCGTTTCGAATACTGCTCTCCTGACCTCACGTAAGATTGGACACTGGCCAAGTAGATGAAAAATGTCCTCTCTTGCTCGCATATTGCACATTTCACAATAGAGAGGTAGTTCCGTCCTGTGAGGCACATAATTTAACGACAATATTTCACCTCTCGCTCGAAAGATGGTCGAAATCATCTGTAATGCGAGAAACAGATTGGCACAGCAACAGCAACAGCAACTTTGACAGCCACAGCGCACTTTTTAGAGCCCCTGCTTTTTAATGGCTGAAGTTACATTACCACAGCAACATCGACATCGACATCGACGTTAGAGCTAAGTCCTAAATTCAATGTTGCTGTGCAACGGCTACCAACACCACGGTGACTTTTTCAGTTCTCTCAACTTTCGAATGCTGACATACTGAAGGTGCAGCATCATTACCAGATATGGACAAAAAAGTTTCAGCAGTCTACAAATTATTCTTATATAAATTATTTATAAAATACTATTTTAATTTTTTTTTGATTTAGATTGCCTTTCATTTTAGATTAGCAAAAGAAATCAATTCTTTTTTGTGATCTGCAGGCGTCAAATTATTTACTGTCGGTGGGACGTGATTTTGAATTCTAGTTTTACTATATTGCAATGTGGAAACGAGTTATCTACTAATTCAATCGTCGTGAGTTGTGTTAAAATTAATGTTTGACAAGCTATTAAAAGAAAAGTACATACAAATTTTGATTTGCTGTTTGATTGGGCAGCAAACATCTGAAAAACACTGTCGAAAATGACATCAGATATGTTTTTCGAATTTTATACTTTAGCTACCACCAAGTATCTATACTGGTACATACCTGCTGGTACTAAGTACGTGATTTGCTCTAACATTTTACAGGTCGTCATGTACCTAATATCATTTTTTCGCTTTTACCATTTATTTTGGAAGATATAAAAGGTAATCTGGTAATGCTGCGTTGCAATCAACTCACAACAAATTTTGTTTTCCTCCCTTGACAAAGTTGCTGTCGATGTTTCCAACGTGTTTCATGTGACTTCTGCTGTTGAAGTTGCTGCTGCTGTGGTAATCTGTTTCTCGCATAAAGGATAATTCGGCTTAAAATAGTTTTGTTCATTTAGGTTAAAATCCAGTCTGGAGTAATATTGCCTATGCTGCGAACATCTTGCAAGGTTGATGTACTCTTCGCGCTGTTTTGAGTCTATGGATGATAGCAGATCGTATAGCTGAGTACGCAGTTCAGGTATATTATTCACATCCAGGCTTAATGGGACTCCGTAGGACTCCGAGAGTAGTATCCAGTCACTTACAAAATCGAGCTTGTTTGTTACCAAGAATTTTGAAAACTTATTGACGAGTCTCGAAGAATTCATTTGAAGGGTTTTGAGCACGTAATCAAAATGTAATTTAAGTGTGTCTAAAAACATGGTCGGCAATCCAGACTCAATGTGCAGCATGTAGTTTGGCGTTGTTGCTGGCAGTTTGAAAATACACTTTAAGAAAAACCGAAGTAATTTTTCTACTTCATCGTGCTGTTTATAACCCCATACTTGGGCCGCATAAAACATAATCGACTTGGAGACCGCTTGAAATAGCTTGTATTTCTCGGTATGACCAATGCGTGTGTTTGACATACAGTTTTTCCAAGATGTACAAATGGCAGACTTGGCTTCGGAGAGCTTGGACTTGAGGTGTTTTTTAAAGCATATTGCTTGTAAGAGTTATTCCTAAGTACTTGAACTCTTTTACCAAATCCACCTCCTGTGTTCTAAAATACCATTTTTCATTTGCAGCATATCTCCCGTATCCGTTTCGAAAAATCATAATTTTGGACTTGCTTGTATTGACGGTTAGATTCCAAGTGTCGCAATATTTTTCCAACTTGTCAATCATTTCTTGCAATTGTTCAGGGGAATCTGCCAAAAGCACTATGTCATCAGCATATAATAAAGCTGGAACGGTAACGCCTGCTATATCTACACCCCCTCCCATGTATTCCACGATGTCATCAATAAAGATAGCGAAGAGAAGGGTACTCAACACGCATCCTTGTTTAAGGCCCATCGAAGAATTAAATGGATCAGACAACGTTTCACCATCCCATACATGTATTATATCGGTTGCGTACAAAGCTCTTAGTACTGCTATGACTTTGGACGAAACCCCTAAGTTCAAAAGCTTGTAAAATAGACTTTCCCTATCTATTGAGTCGAAGGCTGCTTTAAAGTCCACAAAGAAGGTGTAAATTTTTTCTTCCGCTGCAGGTAAGACCGGGCAAGGTTTGATAAAATAAAAACTTGATCCGTTGTGCAATATTTAGCTCGAAAGCCTGCCTGAAACTCGCTGAGTGCCCTCTTTTCGTCGACCCAGGTCGTTAATCTGCGATATAACATTCCTCCAAAAAGCTTCATTGACGTATTTAAAAAGGATATTCCTCTATAGTTTTCGGGCAGATTAATATCTCCCTTCTTAAAAAGCGGGAAGATAATTGAAGTCAGAAAGCATGGTGGGATCTCGCAATTGTCAAAGATCTTATTGTAGCAGTCAATTAGAACCAAAATATATTGTGGTGTGAGATTTTTTAAAAACTCGTACGGTATTCTGTCCACGCCTGCTGCCTTGTTTAATTTGGCAGCACTTAATGTCGATGTAAGCTCTTCCACTGTGAAATCGGCGTCGAGAAATTGATCTATTATTAACGGCTCCGCATACTGAAACCTGTTGGCTCTGCACTCAACATTGAGCAGAGAAGCAAAATACTCCTTTAATTCATTTTCCTTAAGAGAACAGCCTATTGCATGCCTAGACCCGTTAACTGCTTTCATAGTTTTCCAGAAATCTCCGGGTGATCTTGCATTTGACAAGGAGGCGATGATGTTCACATTGTGTGCTTTCTTTTTTTCCACGCACAGGTTCTTTTATTGCTTAATGGCTGCTGCGTAACTAAGCCTGAAATATGTGTTATTATAAGTTCGGAACAAAGCGAGGAGTGCAAATGATTTCCTCCTAGCGGCTTCACAGTCTCTATCGAACCATTTATCCTTAAATACTTTCCTTGGTCTTTGCGTATTCGGTTGCCTAGGAATTGAAGATTTTATAGACTCAAGAATGTCCTCAATACTCGGGGAACTATTCAAAGAAATATTATTATTAAATTTAAATAATAAAAAGTAATAAATAATAATAATAATAATATTTTCGGGGGAAAAATATCTAAATGCGAGTGCAGAAAATTTATTTTCAAAGACATGTTGAATTTCATTTTATAAAAAGCTTGCAAATATTTGTCAACAAGGTCAAAATATTGCGTGGATTTATGATTCTCTAAAAAGTTTTCAGTGACTGCAACAAACGATGCCCAGGCTTCCTTTTCTACGTCATTTAAGTATGAAGTTAATTCGGGATCTTTTATTACCAGGAAACGGATTTTGTTTATGTAAAAAATAAAAAAAAGGCAAAACTAAGCTTTTCTTAAAGCCTTACAACCGTACAACCAGAAACATTTGGCAACGAACGCCTGCGATTGGCCCTCAGGAAAGCTTTGAAAGAGCTGAAGAGAGGACATGGGCACAGAGAAGTGGAGCCCAGTTAAAATACCTTTTGACATCGACTGCAATATTTGAAGCTAATTTTAAGTTTTCAGCGTCATTTAATACATTATTTATTTATTTGATGGTCTTAAATCCTTCATTGCAGAAAAGGCGGTGTTCGATTTCACCGCAACTTCAGCAGCTGATCCTTTTGCTTTTTGCAATTTCTCCTCGATCCCATTAAAAATATTTAAAATATCTCCAATCAATTGCACAGAATATAAGTGTAAAATGTACATTTACCATTAAATAAGTTTAAAAATATAAATTTTTCGGAATTCAATATTCTACCAGTTTTAGAGGTAGTATAAGAAAAATAATATTTTTGGGGTAATAGGAGTGAGTGTGCCTACAAAATGTACTACATACTTTTTACGATATTTTTTTTGTGTTGACTAGTGTATTAGCAAGAATGAAAGAACTTGCATTTACAATGAAAAATGTTAACTATTTGATTTCAAGAACTAAATATTTAAGCCAAGAATAAGAAGTTATTGTTGGAAAAAGCACAATTGAATGTTAAGAAATTGAGAATAAAATTGTTCTTCCGACAACAATCTGTTTTTACTTATGTTTGCATCAAAATTTCATTGGCACTACAACTAGTTATTGACACAACAATTTTACCCTAAATTCATACAAAAAGTAACTGTAAATCGTCCCCTTAGTACAAAAAGCAATGCAAATAAGCATTGTCCTATGAATTGCGATCGCGTTAAGAATATTTTATATTAAAAAGTGCAAAAAAGTGAATTTAAAACGGAAGAGTCGGAAATTTGAAAGTATGTATTAAAGTTTTTTTTTTTTGGATTCGGAAAATAATCGTTTTTTGATATAAAAAAAAATTAAGTTGCTTTTATATAAAAAATGTTATTAATTTTTCAACATGTGTAAAAGGTGTCACTTTAATCAGCTCTGAAGAAGTTGTTCGGTTTTAGTTATTTTTTTGTAAAAAAATATATGTACCTATCAGAATTGCTTAAGAAAAAAAATAAATGTTTGGTTATATTACCTATTTACCTATAGTTTTGAGCGTTTCTTTTTTATTCTTTGTTGCTCTTAAATATGGGTGTATTTCAAATATTTGTGTGAAGTGTGAGAAGGAATAGTTTTTCAATTATCTACCCAAACAAAGGACTGTTTTCAAGGAAAGTTTAAATTTAGGTATTAAAAGGTTGGTTCTAAGTGAAAAGACGTTTTGACATATATCTGACAATTTAAATATTTCAACAATTTTGTTCATATTCTTTGTTGTCAATTTGCTCTTGTGTCTACAATTTATATTTTTAAAAGTCAAACATTTATTGTTGTTGTACCAATAATTTCTCTCTTAAAATTTTAAATATTTTCGTATTTGGCCACACGATTTAAATTGTTGAGCTTTTTTAACAACTCGTTCTTCAGACAACAGTTTATACATTCTTAAAATTTTGACATTTTTATCTTTAAGTCAAGAATACAAGTTCTTGCATCAGGACTTACACTTTCATTCTTAAATTAAGAATTCTAAGTTCTTGGGTTCATTTTAACCAACGAAAATTGTTGGGCCAAAGTATAAAATTCTTGATATTACAATTTTTTTCTGATGATATCGTCTTTCCTACGCGCCTAAATCTATACTCAATGGATTCGGTGCTTTTTGAAATATACATACAAGATTTTTAATACTTTTTTTTGACCAATTGTTAATTTTGACCAATGTTCACTGGAATGCTCCTGGGCCTGGGCCAATACTTAAGATTGTGTGTAATTTTCAACTCAATCGATTTAATGGTTTTCAAAATATTATATCTTTAATTTTTTTTTGTATGGGAGGTGCCACGCCCCTTTGTCCAATTTTGACCAATCTTCACAAGAAAAATTCACAGGAATACAGTTAAGCTCTATAGAACAGACTTTTAACTTTTAAATAAATGAAAACCTAAACTACTCGATTTTTTTTGGTGAACAACTTTTAGGGAACTTTTTCACACTGGGGACTCAGAGGTAGACCTAAAAACGTGTACATTATAACACCTGACAGGAAGATAATTCTTTTTACAATGTTATACAAATACAGACCTAGTGCTTATATAATTACCTCAAAGCTATCGAAGTCTATAATGTGGCAATCTATCTGATTTGTCAATGTTGTACGTTTCTTCTAGTCTTATTAAGAGAACAGTAAATGGAGCAGTGACCTTCTGCCATTGTCGTGCTATACAAGCATGCTCTACGAGTACGTCAAGGATTATAAAACTTAACATTGACCCCCCTCTTTTGGTGTAGCAGGAAAGCCTATAGCATTATCAGCTGTGACATTTTTGATAATGGCCAGCCAGCATTGAACCCTATCTCGAGAGGTGAATACGCGATCATCAAGGGTTCTGAGCTGCTGTTTCTTTTGCATTCGTTCAACATCAACATTCGTTAATCTTCAAACAGTATTTCCCCGTCGATGTGGCTAATATACCTATACGGATTCGTGTCTTGCCCACAACAGAATCGCACTGCGACTGCGAGGGTTAATATATTGGGCGGTAGAAATGTTTACTAAATCTGTCGAAATCTCAATAAGTCTAAGTGTTAAGGCAAACAAAAAACAAAAAACCGTTCTGCTTAATAGTTCTTTATTGGAAGGCTTGCCTCTTCGACTGCTACGAATCGACTAGCGCTACATCTTACTATTACGATGTAACAGTTCGGCCATCCTCCATAAATCCAGCGTCGTTGGTATTAGTCATCATCCATTGCCGCCTCAGCTTCTACGACGACTAGACCCTTCTCCGACAGCTCGCACCAGGGCTTAAGTTTGTCGCTTACTTACGTTGATTCCACTTTCTACTTGGATGGCTTGCGATCTTAACGCTGGTTTTGCTCCGTCTGGCTTCTCTCGATATTCTGCAATGCTTTTCCTCTCCTTTTTCATCCGAACCGATTGGTCCGGTTCGCCCTAACTTCAACAGCAGCTTGGGCTTGCTACCCAAGATGTCCCTCGGTATATACACAAACAATAGTTCGTGTGGGCTAGCCTTTGTAGTGGAGTTCCTTGCCGTATTCAACCCCCATCTGAATCTTTCGGCAGATTGTGCACACTTTAATGCAGCAAGGATATAGTCCTATTGCAGCGCTCCACTCGCTCCAGGGGTCCTTACAGCGGTTCTGATATGCTCCACCCCCTTGACTTCGCAGTACTGCTCAAACATTTTGGACGTGTAAAGGCTGCTCCATACGATCGGTGACTATCCTTCTCGTTACGCCAAAATATCAGTTGAACACTGAGTGAAACTGTCCACCATCGCTAATACGTACCAAGTCCCCCCTTTATAACAATAATGAAACCCTAAATAGACGTTGTTGTTTTTTTTTCTAGTAAATATTCATCCTTTATTTGCCGTTGCAAACCCACCGGTGAATATCCTGATTTGCTTCGCGGATTGACCTGCTGACTCATTTAAAAAGCTTCTATTTTTAATGATCTCAGTTCGATACCTACTTTGAAATTTGAAGCACCTTATCTACTAAGCAGAACATTAGATTCCATATAGGGAGGGATCTTATCCACTGCTACCTGCATGCAATAGGAAATGCCGCAAATTTATAAGTTAGATTTAGACAGAAAACGAGTACACATCAACTTTCAGTACACTTAAAAACCGCGAGGATATCACATTTTTAAAACTCTTTTAGTTACAGGAGATATAAACATTGGAACTAACTTCCTGTAGACACATTTCCAGAGGACTTCAAATAACAACAATTTAAGTTCAGAACTATCACCTATATGCAAACATCTCGGGCGCTGTTTAAGGCTGGGTGTTCGAGGGTATATGATTTTTCGCCCCGATGGGGCTCGCAGGGCTTAAGAGATAATTGATTGCAGTAAACGGCTTTCGACAGTAAATAAATAGACGCTGTTAGTGACCGTCTTAGAATTTTTATTTTTTGACTTTTATGTACCATAAAGTCCCAAAAACCTCATTTTTTGGGTGTTTTTTTTTCGCCCCGGTGGGGCAATATCTAAATGGAACTTTTTTATTTTTTTTATGATTTTATTTTATAGTTAATGGGTTAAATTAGTTAGTGACCGTCTTCGAATTTTGATTTTTTGAGTTTAACTATTATAATCTGCAAATTAAGGTGACCAAAAGGAAACAGTGTTTGTAGAGCAACCAGAACTTATTTTTGTCAGCTTTTCAAAACAGAATAACATTCAAACATTTATGTATCCGTTCATTGAATACAAATTAAAGATTTGGTTCATAAAATAGTTAAAATTGCATTTTGAAAAGTTAACAATTTAACAGCAGTTTCATTTTTGTTTCAGAACTCACGCTCTCATATGCAATGTAGTTCACAAAATATCCGACACAGCGCTAATCGTTTTCTCTATAATTTTGCTCTCTCGCGAGAGTCTGTAATTTGCAGATTGTTGTTTTGCCGCATTCGTTGACACTGGGATATGGAGAAAACAAGTTTGGATCCTTTTTTTGGTTTTCTGATAGATACATACCATAGTTGCAAAAAGGCTTACTATTGTACTGAATTCAGTACAATTTGACTTTCCCGAGTACACAAGTACCACTTCTCAATTTTCAGTACTATTTGTACTATTTTTAATTTTTGAAAGTTTATTTATATATCTTTCAAATCAGACATTATATAACGATTAAACAAAAATAAGCTGAACGCACTCCTTTGTTTTAAAATTCGGAATGCATTCATTACTCACCGTACTTCGTTAAAAATATTTTTTTGAAATTTGCTGCATTTCTCGAAGATGTGGAAAAACGATTTGATTTCGGAGACATTTGAACTCATTGCAAAATTTTTCACAAAGTTCCATTTGGACGATCAAGTAAATTCAATCGTTCAATTTGTCTTAAGGTTTTTTTCAATCATGAATATCTGACTACGATAGAAATAGGTACATACTTCTATTTGTGAGTTTTGGGCTGAAATAGGCCTTAAGCAAAATGAATGCAACGAGTTCATATTTTCAGATCCTACACCGCATTGTCCAGGGTGCTTTTTGTATTTCTTCTTATTCTCCCGCAAACGTTTAAAGAATGTTTTCTTATCAAAATAGCTATTATCAAAAAAATAAAGCTAAACAATCGAATGCAGGCGTAATGTCTGCACTATTAGAACCTAAACATCTTATTAAAAATTAAGGCTGCCACAGTTCTTTGAATAAAACAGATCTTTACAAAATAAACTTGAAAATTAAGAACTTGTATAGACCTAGATTGTTATCTGAATGTAGTACAGTCGGGTTCAAATCACTTGGACAATGGTAGATTTTCTGTACAAAGTCTACAGTTTACTCAATCGTTGGACAAGTGATTTTGAACACGACTATACAAAGATTAGTCTTAATCTGTTTATATGTATGTACATTGTACATGGACTAAAGTTCCTATCCGGCGTCTATAAGACCTATATTATCTTGAGCTTGGTACGCTGCTCGTGCTAAATTCTAGCTCACATACAAAATTGTCTCCAAAATTTAGCTGAGCTAAATTCAAGCGAATCCATTTAGCCGAGCGGTGTGCTGCTTCAGCTAAAAAATTAAATTTTCATTTCAGACTGTACTGCATGTATATGTCACAATTTACCGCGCCCATTAATGGTTCGGCACATTTTTTTTAGCTAAATTTTTACAGATAATGTTGCTGTTTTCAGTGACACTTATATTCACAGCAGTCTGTCTTTTAAAAACACAACAGGGTTCAACCAAACGAATCGACCTAGGCGAATGAAATTTTGTGAAAGGACTTCCCTGCACGCACAAAATCATTATAAAAATTCCTTAACATTTTGCAAGACTTGAATGCTGGGGAGGTTATAAAAACTGGCCGATGATAACTCGTTTTTTTTTTTTTTTTTTAATAAAATATTCATTTTTTATGTTTTCCTTTGGTTTTATAAATTTAAGAAATTTGAGTACTATTCAGTACAATTTTGTTTCAGTTTTCAGTACAATTGAGAAAAGTCGATTTTCATCACTGATACATACTAATTACTTAATAATATTATTGTTGTTGTTTGAAGTCAATCGAGCATTGTGAGGCATAGAGGCAGATTGGATAAATATCATCGTAGACGTTACCTACAAAACGGTACACGTACGAGTACGTAACATAATTATGAATATGATAGGGAAATCAAATCAAAATGAAAAATTATATTGAGAGCGGAATATTTTTAAGGGATGATGAATGATGATTGATATGGATTGAGGGCTTGAGAAGATTTGAGAATATGTATGGGAGTGGGAGATGGGAGGTGAATGATGATTTTTTTTATTATGAGTTGAGTTCAAATCAAACTACCTAAATGCAATTTTGGGTCATCGTAAATAAAATACCAACTGTATGAGGAAAGGGGTTGATTGCTTTGCTGTTCCCTATTTTCGGCCGAACTTTTCAAAATAGATTAGTGGTTGTGTGTTTTAATATTTTGAAAATTATTGTGTGTAGTATAAGTATATATACACAACGTCCGCTTTTATTGGTGATAGGTATTGAAATGGTCATCTTTTCATAAATCATAATGATTGGTCAATGTTTTGCATGACCAGTCAAGTGAGTCAGACGTATTGTGTTAAGATCGCAGTTCGTATATGATTGCAAGGGCGCTTGGCGAGTTCGCGCAGTGCACATTAAATTTAGTTATTAATACATACTCAATATCTATCTACGTACTAGCATGGCAGTCACACCCGGCTTCGTTCATGTTATTTTTATACCCTCCACAGGAAGGTACATTATCACTTTGTCATTACATTTGTAACGCCGAGAAGGATTCACCGGAGACCCTATAAAGTATATATTATTCTGAATCAGGATCACATTCTGAATCGATTTAGCCATGTCCGTCTGTCTGTCATAGGCGAATAAAATTTTGTGAGAAGACTTCTTTTTACTGTCGTCAGGTTGGTATTGAAAATGGGCTATGTCGGTCAAGTAGTTCTGGTACCTCCCATACAAAACCAATATTAGACACATGCGTGTACATATACAGTACATACCGTGGAGGGTATCAAAGCATCGGCCAGGCCGATGATAACACTTTTACTTGTTTTATCTACAAAATTGATCTCATTATAGTCATATCCTCGGTCATATCTCTGTAGAGTGAAGATAATTACAATAAGTAATTTTTCTCTTCTAAAGGGTGGAGGGGGATAATTAAAAAAAAATGCCAAAAATGCCAAAAACTATTATTATTTTTTTTTTCAAACACTATTTGGGAGTAGTACATATAGGACATACATATGTACATATATCCATCCATCAATCGAATGGAAAATATGAATTTTTCTATATAAACTTTGATGAAACTTGAGTTTGGCTCTTACCATTTGGGCTAGGCGTCCCCAATCAGTCAGGACAAACTTTTTATTAAATTAGATAATCCATACCTATCTACATCCATAAATGGCGCGAGCAGGGCTGCAGCCGTTTGTTTTTGGATAGGATTTATATTCTATATAAATATATAATATGTAGATATACTAAAAAGGAACCCAAACCCACAAAACAAAGCAATAATAACAAACTAGCCCTAACAGGTTTTTATAAACAGCCAGCATAAAATGCCAAAAAATAAAAGCTAAGGTCAGGAATGAAAATTTGTATACATATTATGGGTTTTGGATATTATTATTAAAATATTTCGATTTGTGCTTACGATTGCGATTGTACGTCGCTATGATGACGAAGGCGATATTCATAAGTGTGCGTTAGGAAATTCTATATCACACACACTTTTGGTTTCAGTGTATTAGATAAACAACGTTTGCAGCAACAGGAGCAATAGCAACAGCAAGCACAGCTTGTCCCTTTCCCTTCCCTTTGGTTGTTTTGATTTATTTAGTTGTGCAGACAATTTTGTATTATTTTTATTAATAGAGCTGAGCGAGTCTGCACTCCCACTCTGCAGTCACAATTGTGATCTTGGTAAGGGAGGGTGTGCTCGGCTATTTTTAATTCTGTGCACTAATACATGTAAACACGTTTACTTGAGCACAGAGTTCGTAGCTGAGGGAGACCCACCCTTAAGGGTGCTATTGCTCCTGTTGCTGCAAACGTTGTTTATCTAATACACTGAAACCAAAAGTGTGTGTGATATAGAATTTCCTAACGCACACTTATGAATATCGCCTTCGTCATCATAGCGACGTACAATCGCAATCGTAAGCACAAATCGAAATATTTTAATAATAATATCCAAAACCCATAATATGTATACAAATTTTCATTCCTGACCTTAGCTTTTATTTTTTGGCATTTTATGCTGGCTGTTTATAAAAACCTGTTAGGGCTAGTTTGTTATTATTGCTTTGTTTTGTGGGTTTGGGTTCCTTTTTAGTATATCTACATATTATATATTTATATAGAATATAAATCCTATCCAAAAACAAACGGCTGCAGCCCTGCTCGCGCCATTTATGGATGTAGATAGGTATGGATTATCTAATTTAATAAAAAGTTTGTCCTGACTGATTGGGGACGCCTAGCCCAAATGGTAAGAGCCAAACTCAAGTTTCATCAAAGTTTATATAGAAAAATTCATATTTTCCATTCGATTGATGGATGGATATATGTACATATGTATGTCCTATATGTACTACTCCCAAATAGTGTTTGAAAAAAAAAATAATAATAGTTTTTGGCATTTTTGGCATTTTTTTTTAATTATCCCCCTCCACCCTTTAGAAGAGAAAAATTACTTATTGTAATTATCTTCACTCTACAGAGATATGACCGAGGATATGACTATAATGAGATCAATTTTGTAGATAAAACAAGTAAAAGTGTTATCATCGGCCTGGCCGATGCTTTGATACCCTCCACGGTATGTACTGTATATGTACACGCATGTGTCTAATATTGGTTTTGTATGGGAGGTACCAGAACTACTTGACCGACATAGCCCATTTTCAATACCAACCTGACGACAGTAAAAAGAAGTCTTCTCACAAAATTTTATTCGCCTATGACAGACAGACGGACATGGCTAAATCGATTCAGAATGTGATCCTGATTCAGAATAATATATACTTTATAGGGTCTCCGGTGAATCCTTCTCGGCGTTACAAATGTAATGACAAAGTGATAATGTACCTTCCTGTGGAGGGTATAAAAATAACATGAACGAAGCCGGGTGTGACTGCCATGCTAGTACGTAGATAGATATTGAGTATGTATTAATAACTAAATTTAATGTGCACTGCGCGAACTCGCCAAGCGCCCTTGCAATCATATACGAACTGCGATCTTAACACAATACGTCTGACTCACTTGACTGGTCATGCAAAACATTGACCAATCATTATGATTTATGAAAAGATGACCATTTCAATACCTATCACCAATAAAAGCGGACGTTGTGTATATATACTTATACTACACACAATAATTTTCAAAATATTAAAACACACAACCACTAATCTATTTTGAAAAGTTCGGCCGAAAATAGGGAACAGCAAAGCAATCAACCCCTTTCCTCATACAGTTGGTATTTTATTTACGATGACCCAAAATTGCATTTAGGTAGTTTGATTTGAACTCAACTCATAATAAAAAAAAATCATCATTCACCTCCCATCTCCCACTCCCATACATATTCTCAAATCTTCTCAAGCCCTCAATCCATATCAATCATCATTCATCATCCCTTAAAAATATTCCGCTCTCAATATAATTTTTCATTTTGATTTGATTTCCCTATCATATTCATAATTATGTTACGTACTCGTACGTGT
The DNA here is from genome assembly GCA_949372485.1 of Cheilosia soror. Taxonomy (NCBI): domain Eukaryota; kingdom Metazoa; phylum Arthropoda; class Insecta; order Diptera; family Syrphidae; genus Cheilosia; species Cheilosia soror. The sequence goes on from OX443563.1 coordinate 40,181,662, forward strand.
ACCGTTTTGTAGGTAACGTCTACGATGATATTTATCCAATCTGCCTCTATGCCTCACAATGCTCGATTGACTTCAAACAACAACAATAATATTATTAAGTAATTAGTATGTATCAGTGATGAAAATCGACTTTTCTCAATTGTACTGAAAACTGAAACAAAATTGTACTGAATAGTACTCAAATTTCTTAAATTTATAAAACCAAAGGAAAACATAAAAAATGAATATTTTATTAAAAAAAAAAAAAAAAAAACGAGTTATCATCGGCCAGTTTTTATAACCTCCCCAGCATTCAAGTCTTGCAAAATGTTAAGGAATTTTTATAATGATTTTGTGCGTGCAGGGAAGTCCTTTCACAAAATTTCATTCGCCTAGGTCGATTCGTTTGGTTGAACCCTGTTGTGTTTTTAAAAGACAGACTGCTGTGAATATAAGTGTCACTGAAAACAGCAACATTATCTGTAAAAATTTAGCTAAAAAAAATGTGCCGAACCATTAATGGGCGCGGTAAATTGTGACATATACATGCAGTACAGTCTGAAATGAAAATTTAATTTTTTAGCTGAAGCAGCACACCGCTCGGCTAAATGGATTCGCTTGAATTTAGCTCAGCTAAATTTTGGAGACAATTTTGTATGTGAGCTAGAATTTAGCACGAGCAGCGTACCAAGCTCAAGATAATATAGGTCTTATAGACGCCGGATAGGAACTTTAGTCCATGTACAATGTACATACATATAAACAGATTAAGACTAATCTTTGTATAGTCGTGTTCAAAATCACTTGTCCAACGATTGAGTAAACTGTAGACTTTGTACAGAAAATCTACCATTGTCCAAGTGATTTGAACCCGACTGTACTACATTCAGATAACAATCTAGGTCTATACAAGTTCTTAATTTTCAAGTTTATTTTGTAAAGATCTGTTTTATTCAAAGAACTGTGGCAGCCTTAATTTTTAATAAGATGTTTAGGTTCTAATAGTGCAGACATTACGCCTGCATTCGATTGTTTAGCTTTATTTTTTTGATAATAGCTATTTTGATAAGAAAACATTCTTTAAACGTTTGCGGGAGAATAAGAAGAAATACAAAAAGCACCCTGGACAATGCGGTGTAGGATCTGAAAATATGAACTCGTTGCATTCATTTTGCTTAAGGCCTATTTCAGCCCAAAACTCACAAATAGAAGTATGTACCTATTTCTATCGTAGTCAGATATTCATGATTGAAAAAAACCTTAAGACAAATTGAACGATTGAATTTACTTGATCGTCCAAATGGAACTTTGTGAAAAATTTTGCAATGAGTTCAAATGTCTCCGAAATCAAATCGTTTTTCCACATCTTCGAGAAATGCAGCAAATTTCAAAAAAATATTTTTAACGAAGTACGGTGAGTAATGAATGCATTCCGAATTTTAAAACAAAGGAGTGCGTTCAGCTTATTTTTGTTTAATCGTTATATAATGTCTGATTTGAAAGATATATAAATAAACTTTCAAAAATTAAAAATAGTACAAATAGTACTGAAAATTGAGAAGTGGTACTTGTGTACTCGGGAAAGTCAAATTGTACTGAATTCAGTACAATAGTAAGCCTTTTTGCAACTATGGTATGTATCTATCAGAAAACCAAAAAAAGGATCCAAACTTGTTTTCTCCATATCCCAGTGTCAACGAATGCGGCAAAACAACAATCTGCAAATTACAGACTCTCGCGAGAGAGCAAAATTATAGAGAAAACGATTAGCGCTGTGTCGGATATTTTGTGAACTACATTGCATATGAGAGCGTGAGTTCTGAAACAAAAATGAAACTGCTGTTAAATTGTTAACTTTTCAAAATGCAATTTTAACTATTTTATGAACCAAATCTTTAATTTGTATTCAATGAACGGATACATAAATGTTTGAATGTTATTCTGTTTTGAAAAGCTGACAAAAATAAGTTCTGGTTGCTCTACAAACACTGTTTCCTTTTGGTCACCTTAATTTGCAGATTATAATAGTTAAACTCAAAAAATCAAAATTCGAAGACGGTCACTAACTAATTTAACCCATTAACTATAAAATAAAATCATAAAAAAAATAAAAAAGTTCCATTTAGATATTGCCCCACCGGGGCGAAAAAAAAACACCCAAAAAATGAGGTTTTTGGGACTTTATGGTACATAAAAGTCAAAAAATAAAAATTCTAAGACGGTCACTAACAGCGTCTATTTATTTACTGTCGAAAGCCGTTTACTGCAATCAATTATCTCTTAAGCCCTGCGAGCCCCATCGGGGCGAAAAATCATATACCCTCGAACACCCAGCCTTAAGCGATATTTTTATAGATTCGCCTTTCCCGAAAAAAGTATTGAAAAAATAAAAAATGAATGTTGATCCCTATCAGAAGTTTCGACTTGATGAATGGAAGTTCTATCTGTAGTCTCTGTGGAGTAACTGCAAAAATATTCTTTTTTTTTCGATTAAAAAATTGTATGCTACTTTAAAAGTACATTATACCAATTAGTAGGATCCTGCAAACTGTTTTCAGTGCCCTTTATTCATTCATTCATTTTCAATGGTCCGCTTATCCATTAAGTGGGTCGCGGGTGTAGGTTGCTCAAGTGGACCCTCCATAGCTCTCGATCCTCTGCCATCGACTCTAAATCATCAAGGGCAATCTCCATACGGGTATAGGAGAGATTATGGACTTGATCTAACCATCTCATCCTTGGTCTACCTAGAGGACGCCTACCCGATGGTACGGATTCCATAGCACGTCGTGGAATCCTGGTCGGGGACATGCGTTTAACATGACCAAACCACCGAAGCATGGATCGCTCCGTCCGGAGAAGTAGCTGCTCGACATTGAGTTCCTCACGTATTCTGGTATTTCTGATGCGATCTCTACGGGTCACACCAGCAATACTACGGAGAAATCTCATTTCGGCAGCTTGTATCCGCGATCTTATTCTTTCGGTCATTACCCAAACCTCATGACCATAGGTGAGAGTTGGAACAAACACCGAATTAAAGACTGACAACTTAGCTTTGACACCAAGTTCAGTCCTCCTAATAACAGAATGACCAAGCTGTCTCAAAATTGACCCAGCTTGACCAATCCTACAGGAAAACTCGGCATTGCTCCTTCCATCACTCGTGAATAAGACCCCGAGATACTTAAACTTGCATGCAGAGTGCATTGAACAGGCGTTCTGGAGACGACCATCACTTCAGATTTGTTCACGTTTACCTTCATCTCAGCTTCAACACAAACGGTTACAAACCTATCGAGTGCGCGCTGAAGTTCAGTCTGAGAGGATCCAAGGATGACCAAGTCATCAGCGAAGAGCAAATGACTTATCCTCAGATCTCCTAATTCGAAACGTTCTTCGCCAAGACTGCGCTGTAACATCCAGTCCATATAAGTAATGAAAAGGAGAGGAGACAAGACGCACCCCTGACGAAGTCCAACGCCCACGGTGAAAGGTATTGATTTAACGCCGTTTACCCGAACACAGCTTTTACAGTTTGTGTAAAGAGATTGAATGGCTCTCAAGAGAGAACCATCAATTCCATACTCCTGTAATACACTCCAGAGTTTCCCTCGAGGTCATATGCTTTCTCCAAATCTACGAAGCAAGCGTAAACAGGTGTAGCATACTCCCAAGCCTTCTCAAGTACCATTCTGAGAGTAAATAACTGGTCGGTTGTGCTTCTGCCTGGACGAAAGCCGCACTGCTTATCTCCTAATCGTGCCTTGACCACAGCTCTGCAACGCGTTTCCAGCACCTTGGCAAAGACTTTTCCGGGGAGACTTAAGAGTGATATACCCCTGTAATTGGAGCAATCCCTTTTATCCCCTTTCTTGAAAAGAGGCACAATCACCCCAATCTGCCAATCGCTGGGTGTTTCGCCGCATTCCCAGGCCACTTTAATGACACGAGAGAGCCATTTGACTCCCTCTTCACCTAAGGCCTTTAGCATTTCTGGCCGGATTTCATCCACTCCGGCAGATTTGCCAGCTTTTAGCGATTTGATCGCAAAACTATTTTCCGCCCTGTTTAAGGCGATGGATGTGTCATCCTCAATGCCCTGGATTGGATTGAGCAATTCGGAAAAGTGCTCGCTCCATCTGCGCAAGAGATGTCCTCCTCATTAGAAAGAAGTGTACCATCTTTGGATTTGACTCCTTCGATAATGTTCCACTTCCTTCCTCTAAGACGGCGGATGGTCTGCCAATACACCTTGCTTGCAGATCTGTGATCACGGTCCAATTTGCCATTTACTTTGAGCAAAAGGGGGCACTAAAGAATTCCGAATTAAAGGTAAAATTGTAATCATCTTTAGTTTTGTAAGTAGACTTAAATGTTAACACACACCTTAAAGAAGAAAAACAAGTAAAAGTATTATCATCGGCCTGGCCGATGCTTTGATACCCTCCACTGCATAGGGAGTGTTTGTTTGCAAAATGTTTGCCATGCGAGTTAGTATGTGTCTAATATTAGTTTTGTATGGTAGGTAGCAGAACTACTTTACCTACATAGACAATTTTCAATACCAACCTGACGACGGTTAAAAAAGTTCTCTCACAAAATTCCATTCACCTAAGTCGATTCGTTTGGACGCTATCGTGCTTTCAACAGACAGAGATACATGGGTCAAATATTGGCTTTGTATGGGAGGTAACAGAACTACTTGACCGACATGGACCATTCATACAAACTTGAAGGCCATAAATATAAGACCTCTCATAAAATTTCAGTTGCCTAAGTCGATTCGCTCGGACACTATCGTGATTTCAACAGACAGAGAGAGACGTGGGTCTAATAGTGGTTTTGTATGGGAGGTACCAGAACTACTTGACCGACATAGCCCATTTTCAATACCAACCTGGCGACGGTAAAAAGAAGTTGTCTCACAAAATTTCATTCGCCTATGTCAATTCGTTTGGACGCTATCGTGCTTTCAACAGACAGACAGACAGACAGACGGACAGACAGACAGACAGACAGACAGACAGACAGACAGACAGACGGACATGGCTAAATCGATTCAGAATGTGATCCTGATTCAGAATATATATACTTTATAGGGTCTCCGATGAATCCTTCTTGGCGTTACAAACGTAATGGCAAAGTGAATATACCTTCCTGTGGAGGGTATAAAAATAAATAATGTTACCAGCGGCGCCATCTATTATCATGTAGTGAAATAAGAGACGAGAAGAATCGGCCGTGTTGGTTTGGGTGTGGTTTCCCACATTCTCATTGTGACTGCTCGGCGGTAGAGATTGCGAATAAAGTGTTTGTAAACGTAAAAATAAGAATCGTGCGTGTTTTATTATATTTCTATTCTTTCAAAATGCCCAAAAGCTCTTCAATTTGTTGGTTTCGAAAAAAAAAATCGCTTGCAGTAACGACAGTAACACTCTTAGGTATCGTGTCGGTGGTGTCATTCTGATTGTCGCGCTTTGTCATTGTGCAGCCATATTTTCATCAGTGCTACTGACGAACCCGCACAGAAACTATACTGTAAGCCAGAAACCCTTTTGTTAGTTACATGGATACATGATCATAAGATATAAACTAATCAAAATAACTGTCGATATTCCCAAGCACCTTTTTTTCTATAAATTCCTTCAAGTCGCATACTACATACCTTCTCGTGCTAACTAAAAGAAAAATATTTATTAAATAGCCAGTCGACGAAAGTCACGAATTCAATTTGAACCATAGTCACGGTCTCTGTTGGCGAAATGCAATTTCCAACTCAACTTAATTTACAGATTCCAAGAGGTCAATATTAAAATTTTCCAAATCATGGAAACGCTAGATGGGGAGATACAATAATCGGAACAATAATGCCAACAACATTACATTATCTTATGGACAAAAACACAGACCACTATATCTATGACTATGAGCATTTCGAAATTATAATGCCTGGCTCTTCCGTCTCTGGTTATTGAATCCAGGTCTGGGGGGGCCTATGCTCATGGTGATGATGACGATGGCGATGGCATTCCCATTCACTTGATGCCTTATTCGATCGCGGCGATTGTGCAACGATTTGGTGGTGTTCTGTTGGATTGAAGTTATGAGATGTGAATTGTAGTAATATGGGTCAATGCTACAGAGCTATGCAGAATGCCAGTCGTTAGTTTTTTTTTTTTGTTAATAAACAAATCTATCTGCAGTCATCCATATAAGTCGCTTACTCAACCACAACTCCGTATATAGTGAAGAATGGATGAAGATCGCTTCCAATTGACTACGTGAATGAATGAAAAATTTAAAAGCGATAAATCTTCTTTAAGTAAATTGTCAGTTGGACTTGGGGAAACTTTCTGTGATTTGCATTTGGGTAGGGTCGTTGATTCACACGCAGCAGAGTGGCTGGGGCACCCCCAAATAAGGAACAAACATCTTTGTCTGCGTTGAGTGTGTTCAATGAAAGATCTGTCAAATGTGATGCGCTATGTGCAACCGAAGAGTGCAATGTCATGTTAATGAAGGTTATCGCTTACGGGTAGATACAAGTGCGAGTATTTTCATCCGCCAAAGTTATTGCTGGCGGATATTTGGATCTTGCCAAAAGTAGACCTCAAAACTGTGTATTGACATGTTCTGAGATTGATCCATTCGGTCAAATTTGACCGGATTCACTTTCTTTTAGTGGCAACACTGGGATACGAACGCATTCTGCAGAAATCTGCCAGCACGCGTTCGTTCTACAGCTGCAGAGCCATTGGACAGTTACTTTTTTGATTCCAGCATTTTGACAAATGAAATTCGCTGAAATCCCTCGGTGAAATTCGCTGAAATCGATTATGTTATTCCTTTCGAGCTCCTGAACAAAAGTTCTCATGGTCACAAGATCGGAAAATGGACAGTTTTCGAGATATCGATTTTCCAGGTTTTGTATGGAGTATGGAGCTATTATCTATTTAACGCGACTTCTCCAGCTTTCTACTGGGGTTTTATGGGTCTCTGATTTCGAACCTGATGTCAAAAAGAAGAGCATTTGACAGTTGGCAGCTGCAGATAAAACTATCAATTCGCTTTATTTGCCAGAAAAGTTCTGGGTCGCTAATTACAATTCAGTTCTGAAAGCGTAATTTTACGGTTTGGCGGTTGTCGATGTTTATACAGAAAAGTTATTTCGGTATTTGATTTCACATTTACTGATAACGGGTAAAAATTCTACTTGCCTCACTTCTAATAAAATAGGCAAGGGAATATTAATTGGATTAGGTGAACTTTTACGTACGAAGTTGTAGTAAACGCCATTATTTTTGTCAGACAAAAATGATCAAAAAAGCACCCCATAAGAAAAAATGTATGGGTGTTAGGTCAGGAGATATGGGTGGCCAAAGGTTGGGGCCAAACCGATCATTCGACCGTTCGTTAAAAGAATGGTTGAGTAATGGAGTTAACCCGCTGCTACTGCGACAAGGTGTTTCATTTTGTTGAAAGAACATCTGAACAAGAGGACCATTTTCAAGGAGCTTCGGCAATCTTTCTCCAAGAAATGGGGATTGGGGTCTGACCAATGAGGCAAATTGGGATGGGTTGTAACACATCGAAGTCCACAGAATGTTATTGAGGAAATGTCCATCTTCTGCCTGTTTGTGCAGTATAGCCATTGACAAAATTCCACTCTTCTGTACGCATTTCCTGGTAGTTAATTCTGTACCGGTGTTAAATGGAAAGGGTGTAATTTATTACTCTGTTAAGTTCTGAAAATCTTGGCTTTGGGAAGTTCCAACTGCACAGCTGGTCTGCGAACCTGACTGAAGGCTTAACTTCCACAGCACGCAAAATACCACCCTCAACGGGATACGCCATACGCATCAACGAATACCCGGCTACATGGTGTACAGTACTACGATTTGGGTATCGCCGCGTTGTTGGTACTCTAATTATCTTGCCAACGAAGCGTTTCCATTGCAGAACCCGTTTACAAACACTATTTCCGCGTATTCACGTTTTGAATACATTTTGTGGAGTTTAACCTATCAATGTTAAGCTGTTTTTTTCTATTCCATAATTATCTGTTAAACTTTGCTCATAAGTACGTTAGTTTATTATTCGCACTTAATTTGGTTGACCACTTTTGTCTGAAAAAAAATTACTTTTACTACAACTTCTGTTGATCGTTCGTAAAAAAGTTACTTAATATAATTTTTAGAAAATTACTCAAGGACAAAAATTTCATAAAAAAAATAATAAAAAAATATTGAGAAAAAAGCATTTTAAGTAAAAAATTTAACAACACATTTTCAAAATTTTGAGTTTAGGAGGCATACATTTTTTGCAGCTGCACGCTACTAAATTGTCTTTTCAAAATTTATACAAAACTATTTTTGTAGCTATATAACAGCTTAGAAGTTATAGCATTTTAAGTGGTATAACACCTACAAATTAGAGCTCATCTACTTTGATGGACTATAACGGGAAATATGGTGAAAATAGACCCACTCGGCCATGCGATTTTTGGTCAGGCACGAAATTATTAATTTCTTATGCATTGTAAACATCTTATCGATGCCGCTAATCCCTTCCCTATGTGTCATGGATTCATCTGCGAAAATGACTAAATACCTATGGTTTTGGGTGTGTTTCTTAAGATCTTAGTACATTTAGGCCCATTTTATTCACTTCAAGTTGAACACAACTTGGGGATTTTTATCCTCAACTTGAGAAATTGCTTTTATTCACTCGAAGTTGACTCACTCAACTTTGGATATTCCGAAGTTGAGAAAACCAAGAGTTTATTAACTTTGGATTCGCTCAACTCCCCGAAAAAGTAGAAGTTATGAAGCAAACTTGGGGTTTTACGTCAAACGTCAGAATTTTTTTATTTTTTATTTCTGTGTTTGGCAGTTCAGTTCTTAAGTGGCGAAAATTTTTAAAATTAAATAAAATAATGTATCGTGCAAACTATTTCTGGGAGAATTGGCCATCGTCTTCGAGCAGCGATGATGCTGAGGAGATAGATAATTTGGTACGTGAGAGGCGGCAATACAAGATGCCACCACGTTTGAACTGGAAAAATGGGATGTCCGTGATTTCAACTATGGTTTTCGTCTCAAAGCGGACGACAATGATGGTGATCCAGCTAATAATAAATTCGTTGCCGTGTGAAGAGAGAAGGTATTGTACATCGCGAATTAGTACGAATCGATTATGTTATGTTAGATTGTTTATTAAATATGTGGGAACATAAATTTAATAGAACAAATACAATTTTTTTGCTGCTGGTGTTGGAATGTTGGATGTAATTGCCGTTGCAATTCAATGACCGATCTCATTCCAACAAAAGCCTCGTGAAAGCAATTACTCAGAAACAGAAAAAAATGTAAATAATGGACATGGACTTAATTTTGGAGAAATTACTATCATCTTCGTCATCTTCTTCTTCTTCATCTATGAGTTTAGATTTTTCGTCGATATGATTATCCTTATTAAGGGCCATATTAGCGTTCGCGAGTCGAATGAAAAATGTGGCGAATGTGACTATTTAGTAATATGGTTTGCGAAAAAACAAAAAAAAATTCGCTGGAATTGTCAAACATCCGGCGAATGTAAAGTCACTGTATTGTGGTTGGAGAAATGGAGAATTCGAAAATGTTCTTCGCCTTAAACTTCAAATTCACGCGAATCATTTTTCTCTGTGAGTTCGAAGGCGAATTTTATCCGGTGAGAATCTTTTTTGAAAATGAGTGCAACTGAAAAGAAATGGTAAGAAATACACATTTTGAAAGAATAAAAATAACGTTTGTTTTATTTGTAGTATCAAGCGGACAAACATTAGCCAGTTTGAAAAACTGGTTGAATTAATGGAGGGCAACCCAGACATTGCAAAGGGGCTGGCAAAATTTGGATCCTCAAGGAGCAACATACGTGAGTATTGGGATCAATTCGCAGTGGAGCTTAATATACTTGGACCACCAATACGCCGAGGTCAAGAATGGCTTAAGGTAAGTGCAACCCGAAATACAAAAAGTACGTTTATAATAATATCTAAACGTTTTAAGGTTTGGTTGAATTACAAACTGAAGTTGAAGAAGAAGATAGCAAACAACAAAACAGAAGTAGTTGGTACCGGTGGTGGACCACATCTTCAACTCTCTTTGTCCCCGCTGGAGCAGTCAGTCGATGCTCTACTAAGCCTCCAACAAGCTGTCCATCCCAGCGGCTCATTCTTCGGTCCGGCGGAAAGAAGAAGAGAAAATGGATCTACTATCGATAATTTGCTCGAAGAAGTGATGAACGAGTCTCAAAGTGCGACCCCATCACTGTGCATGTGCAGGAAACTCCTTTATGCACCAGAAACACGCCAACGGGGATAAACTCTACTGTGAAGGAGGACGAACGGTTGAGTATTTGGAAGAAGCAGACTTTAAATCAGGAAGAGCTACTCAATACCGCGAAAGAAATTGAAAAAAATTTAAAAGAAATAGCGAGATACACCAGGAAAACGTTTGACCTGAAACGTAAAGAATTGGTTTTGCTAAAAGCAAAGGAGGAAAGAAAGGAAAGGGAAAACCATGAACAAAATCTTCAACACAAGGAAAATCTGGACATCAAGCTTCGCACACTGGACATAAAGGCATTCAAATATGGTGCAACATAACTCACTCCATTTAAAGATACTTATCTCAACGTATCTGTAAATAGTACAATGGTTTAGTTTTTAGTTGTTCATTTAGTTTTTGCTTATGTTTTTCTTTTTTTATGTATTTAGGTATGCCGTTTAACATTTCTTTTATAAGTTTCTGTTTCTATTTTAATCAAGACTGAAATGAATAAATAAATTAGAGTGAATTCAAAATTTCGATTCGTCGTAGATCGCCTTCCTGTGTATTGTTGTTAGTCCCACTTTCTGCCGTTTTATTTGCAATTGCCACTTCAATAGGGTATATCAACTCTGGCTCAGATACATTGTAGTTTTTACAGATGTTATGCAATACACAACAAGCGTTGATGATTTTCGTGGCTTTTTTTGGAGCATAGTGCAATTTGCGTTCGTTTAGGAGGCATCGGAACCGGGTTTTGAGCACACCAATAGTTCTTTCGACTATATTCCTTGCCTTGGCATGTTGTTTATTATACAATGCTTCTCTACTGTCAGAAGTTGTATTTCGAAATGGTGTTAATAAATACGGAAGTAAAGGATATCCAGAGTCTCCTAAAATGTTGTCACATTATTTCCAATTAACAAGTTTTTAAAGTATTTAAGGTACATCTACATACCAAGATACATTGAACTTCTTTCGCTATTTCTATACAATCTTTCCAATATCGACTTCAATTCACTACAATTCCATACGAAGGAATCATGTGTAGATCCGGGATATCGACCATCAACATACCGTATCACCATATTGTGATCACAAGCCTGCAGATAAATAACATGTTACAAAATATGTATGCGCTCTGTTAACATACTTACTATCATCGTATTTAAGCTGTAAAAGCCTTTTCTGTTCAAAGACTGGTGCGGCAATTGAGCCGGAGCAACAATGCCAATATGTGTACCATCAACACAACCGATAATTCCTGGTATTCTGGTCCTTGTAAAAAAATATCTTCTTGCTTCTTGTTTCTCGTTTTCCGTTAACTCAGTTCTAATCCATATTGGGCATAACTCGGTTTCAAAAATATTTAAAACCTCTGATAAAACAACTGATACTGTGGGTTGAGCAAGACCCAAATCAAATTCGTTTCCCACTCCTTTTTGATAACTACCATCAGCGAAAAATCGTAAAACACAAGCAAGTTTTAATATAGGAGGAATCGCTGATGTGCGGGTAGACTGCAATTTATGCTTGATTTTATCCAACACAATTAAGAAGGTTTGCTTGTTAAGTCTAAAATATGAAACAAATCTGCAAAAGTAGGAATATATATTTTCAATTTCAAAGTTCCATAATTTGTCATATAATGTGTTGTAACTTACATACGTTCCGGCAATTCTAAAGGATTAGAACTATCGCGAATGCTTTTCCGTAGCCTGCACATATAAGTTGTATTTCTCCCACTATCATTTTCATCTTAAAAAAATAGTTCGGCACTGCTAATCATTTTTTTTTGTCACCACAAATATATCTGTTATGAGTTAAAATTAGTTCTGACTTTTTGTTTACTTGACATTTGCTAAATATTTTGTTTTTTTTTTTTTTGCTGTGGCAGCAGTGATTTAAAAGCGAATAATTTAATTCGCCAACCATAATACTAAGTGGCGTTTTTTTCGCCAATCAAGTCGACTTGCGCGAAATATTCGACTCGCGAACGGTAATAGGGCCCTAAGTTCGTATGTTTTCATCGACAAACGAAAACAATTTGGCCATTGGCCGCGTTCCATTGACCGCTAGATGACTAATAGCGGCATGCCAAACTCCATATAAAAAAAAGTTACATTTCAGCATTTGCGCTAGAGCTCTAGCATATTTTGTGAAATATCCTTTTCTGGGAAATTTTTCAATCTAGCACAAAATGAACTGCTAGATTGAAAAAAATGCAAATTTAAGGTTAAACTGACGTATTATGTGTCATCTGCCACAAATATCCCAGGGATATTTCACAAACTGCAGGTAGGCCAACTTTAGGATTTCAACCTCGGAGTTACAAATTAGTGAATAAAAGCAATTTTCAACTTGCCGTTAAACTCTCGATTTAAGATTCACTTCGAAGATGGCCAACTTTGGAGTTTTCGGCAAGTTGAAAAAAAGTGAATAAAACGGCCCTACATAATGCGGGTGGAATTAGACAAAGAGGTGTGGCAATTCCCATACAAAAAAAAATTAAAACATTTTATATCTCGAAAGATTGAGTTAACATTTTCAGGCATTCTTATGTATTGACCCGGCAGTTTTCCTGTGATGATTGGTCAAATTTTAAGAAATGACGTGTGAACTCATTTGAGTTACCATCCAATTCACAGATCAGTAGAATTTATTTAGGGTTCCTACATTATGGAGTGGAATACTTATAATATTGTTTTATAACCTTATTTAAGTTTTGGATGAAAAAGATTTGAATCGCTCTAAAGGCTTTTGAAAATTAAGAATTTTGACATTTTTAACCTCCATTAGGTAACAATCGACAATTTTATATGAAAATTTCGCCATTGTGAGTTCGTAAGATTTAGCATGGCCATTAAAAATTACTAATGATCGCACATAGTCCTTAAATTCTATACATAGGTGCGCTAGGGGTAGAAATTATACGCTAATGACAATTTAATAATATAGCTTTGCATTTCTGGGAAAACAAATCAGTGGGTAGCACTGCAGGTGCTATGTACCTAAATATTGCATTATTCAGGGTGGGTCAAAAATAAAAAATGGATTTTAAAATTTTTATTCGTTTAATAAATTTTTAAAAAATTAGAGGAATATTGAAATTGACATCAAAATGGCGCATCATTTTGGTTTTCGCAACACTTCGAAATTTTTCATATTTTTAACTTTCTCGTATTTCGAACTCGAGATTTTGATCAATTCAGATATTACGATGATAGGGGAACTCAAAAAAGTGGTTGTCACAATTCTGTTCGTCCGTATGTTGCTGTAACGAAATTTGCTATTTCCCTTCCACTTCACTCGCTACCGTTATGACCATGGATTTACCCTTAGGCCAACTAGGCCCAGGCCTAGGGCATCACGACAGATGGGGCAACACAAAAACTGCAAACTTTTTTTTATAAATAGAAATAATTTAAAGAGAGACGCACTTTAAATTGATTTTTTTATTATTGGCGCCATTAACATTTTCATTACTCAGCTTCACATCTAAAAAAACAGGCAGTTCGCATTTCGTTCGCTTTGAATTTCTCGGAAGAAGATTGTGTTCGCTGGCGAGTGCATTTTAGAATCATCCCAAACGATAGATACCTATACATACAGTGTGAAATGTTTGGCTTCGATGCGAAAAACTGTGTGCAAATTTACGGAGATTGGTTTGGTGGTAAAGAAGAATATGTGAGATATTCGTCACTACTTTTTGCACTGATGACCTATTTGTGTTATCTTGGGTCAAGATACCTACACCAAAGTAGGTAAGCCTTTTTATATAAAATTAAATATAAAATAGGGCATCATTTTGTTGGTAAAGGCCTAGGGCCCAAAAAATGTAAATCCGGCGCTGGTTATGACCCCATGTTTGCAGGTACATGGAGTCAGTCCGGGCAGCAAAAGTGGAAGGGTGTCCAGGTTCCGACAGCTTGGCATGCTAGCTTCAGCTCGTCCTAGCTCGTTGGATAGGGGGTTCTTACTATCGGACACCCTGAACGGCTCGTTACGCATATATGTGCATGCCAAAAAAAATTAAAAAAGCTTCAAATAATAAAAATGTCTCTTCAGATTCAGTTTATTTTAAGTGGTGGGGAGCGATTGATGGTTGTGCTCCCTCAGGATACTCACCCTCTGCGTCACACCAATACCCAAATGGATCCGATGTGGTACACCATGGCTACCAGATCCTTTAATAATTATGGCATACCCTATCATCTTATACCATTATTGTCACTCCTTTGGCTTATGCCTTACAACAGCCTTGCCACATCCACTAAATTCTTAAAGTTTTCAAAAAGCAATTCTTATAAAAACTATACTAGCAAAAATATTTATTGTCGGATTATAGAAAAAGGTAGAATAATGACATAAATTCAACAAAAAAAAAGAATTCAAGGATATGAAATATTTAATTAAAAACCCGTATATAAATTATGTGTATAATTCAAATGTAAAATTGTATTAGGGATATTTTTATTTTAACGTAATTTAAGAAAAAAAAATTAACCGCACCAATATTAAATATTATTTTATAGAAACAGAAAAATCACTTACCAAATTTATATTATTTATAATCATACACGAAGATCCAGGGATGAAGAGGGTAATGTGCACAACAACCGCTGCCCACGGATGCCGGTGAATCCTTGTTATTTCTTGTTTGATATTCTGGTTGTTTTTTCTTCTTATATAGCTTATTTCACAATTTGTTTTGTACTACAAATCTTTGTAGTTCTTTTCTTTAAGAATATTTACGTTTTTTTCTTTTAATTTTCCTACTGCTTAATTAGTTTGCTGACCAAAATTATGTAATTCCTCTTAAATTAAGTTTAGAGATGTTAGGGTTAGGACTTAGAACTAGGACCTTTTGATTTAAGTAACTTTTGGAAAGAAAACTATCTTTCCAAAATTCTCGGCAATTAACTTTATTTTTTGTATTATTTTATTAAAACCATCTTTGTTATTTAAATCTCTCAGCAGGAATAAAAAATTTTATTTTTCGACTTTATGACAATTTGTTTTTATTTTCTCTAAATCTATTTTACTAACTAATTTGTATACAGTATAATTTTGAAAAGTTGTGAATTATTTCGAAATGATTTGAATGCCTGAAATTATCATAATCTAAACGCTTGGACGGATTTGTTTCAAACTTCGTACCTACTTAAAAAAAAGGGCTCTAACGGTTTGAACCAAAATTTACAGTTGAGTTAATATAGGCATGCTTGACGAGCTACTTTAACAACAGAAAGCTGAGATTTAATACAGATGAAGGTGAAAAATACTACAACGTCACTGCCGGAGTTCCACAGGGATCGGTTTTAGGGCCGTTATTGTGGAATATCATGTACGACGGAGTCTTACGATTGGCGCTGCCTGAGGGAGTGACGATAATTGGATTCGCCGTTTTGACAGTAGGTAAACAGATTCGTACAGTTGAATCCGTTACAAACGAAGCAATTGCCAGGGTAAAGGAGTGGCTAGCAACCGCCAGCCTGGAACTAGCTGATCATAAAACAGAAGCTGTCCTCATAACCAGCCGAAAAACTGTAGAGTTTGCCAACTTTCAGGTTGGTAGCCAAATAATCAGGTCCAAAGAAGCTGTTAAATACCTTGGAGTAATGCTAGACAATAGATTGCGGTTCAAAACACACGTGGACTATTTAGCCAAGAAAGCATCGCAAATGCAGGGAGCTCTCTCGCGCATAATGCCTAACATTGGTGGTCCTGGATACGCAAGAAGGATCCTACTTTCCAGAGTAGTTACATAAGTCCTGTTGTATGCTGCCCCAGTCTGGGCGCAAGCACTGAGGACGAAGGAGACCAAAAGGAGACTATTGTCAACATACAGGCTCTGCGCGCTACGGACAATCAGCGGCTTCCGAACTATATCGGATGAGGCCGCCTTTGTTATAGCTGGAATGGTTCCCGTCGACATTCTTGCAGACGAAATGTTGAGGATATATAACAAAAGAGTTTTAAACCAATACGATGCCCGTGAAATCAACAGAATTAAAACTGAAGAAAAGGCAGCGTCAAGAGCTATGTGGCAAGCTCGTTGGAATAGCACAACGAAAGGCAGATGGACATACAAACTTATACCGACAATCCAGGAATGGATAGAACGTAACCATGGAGACTGTAACTACAACCTTACACAGTTCCTGTCAGGCCAGGGTGACTATCGCAAATATCTGCACCGTTTTGGGCACGACAGCTCACCATTTTGCCCTGAATGCGTAAATGAAGATGAAGACACGGAACACGCAGTATTTTATTGCCCACGCTTCATGGCATGGAGAAATACTTTGCCCAGCCCGTCACTTATCATCGACCACATGCTGCAGTCTGAAGAGAACTGGGCGGAATTATGCAATTTTATAACCATCCTACAAAATGAGCTACGGAGAATAGAAAGGCTAAGAAAAGCCACAGCAGAAGCCTCAGAGGCCGCTGAAACACCAGAAGCAGGTGACACAACACGATTAGCTTGAATGCTAACCAACCCCGCGAAGTAATACCTAACGGCAGTCCCGCGGGGAGAGTGGTTGAAGTGTGTGGGGTGTGGATTAGTACGTTTAGGCGCCCTCCCGGCATCGATTATTCGGGTTTGCGAATCGTGCATGTTGGTAGCACTGGCTACCGCATCTTTAAAAGATTACCACATCCATTGGCGCATCAAAAAAAAAAAAAGGCATGCTTAACATAACTGCATACCCAATTTTTCGCTAAAAAAAAGTCCAGCAACGGCACTTTTAAAAATTGAATTTTTCTCGAAAACGGTACAAACGATTCTAACAATTTTTTTAACTGTTTAAATTGAATGGATATGGTGAAATTAAACTATCGTCTTTCTTAACTTGATAGAAAACTCAATTTTTTTCTGTGAAAAGACTACGTCCTTTCATATCCACCCAAATCGCTAATAATAGTAGATACTTTAAAAAACTGCTCATATCTCAAAAACGACATTTTCGATTATGATTAAAATATAACTGACAGGTAATGCTTAAATCCATTGTATAATAACTTTCGATCAGTTTTGAGCTAAACAGTTACATAACAGTGTTTTTTAAACCATGAATGCGTCCTTCATTTTCCACCCCAATCGCTAAAAATGGTACTTTAAAAACTGCTCATATCTCGAAAACGCCATTTTTGATTTGGATGGAAATGAAACTGCTAGGCAATGTTTATATCCTGAAGAATACGTCTTTCTTAGTTTTCAGCTAAACAGTTTAATAACAGTGATTTTCGAATCCAAATTTGGAACATTTGTCAGCATAATTTTAAAAAAAGCCGCTCCAACGATTTTGATTAAAATACATATTTGAGACAATATAAGCATTCTAAACATGATCACGTACTTAGTTTTTCACAGAAAACTCAAATATAGCCGTTTTAAGAATATTTCTCAAAAATGACTACCCAAATCCCGATCTGAATTCACTCACGAACTCACGGTATATTTTTGCAAAGCCCAAAACTTTAGTGGCAATATAATTCGAAATTCATCGCCTACTTGTCTTGTTCAAGTGTCAGTTGGGGTGAAATTTGAAAGCAAAAAAGCGTTGTAGTTAATAGGTACCTACGTATGTTTAATGTGTGGTATGTATTATGTTACGTACACCTTGAGTAGTTACTTTATGTACTCATCTTCAACGCCTAAAAAAACAGGATACGAATTATAGAAAATGTATACCGATTCGGAAGAAAGTAGCTATTGCATTGTATGCACTGTGACCCAGGTCGGTGCAACGACTCCCATATTTTTGAGAACTCATCTCTAAGGGCACATCATGAAGATCCAATTCTAAAAAATATGTCCAAGAACCTGTGCGGTGTGAATGTTCCGGTTGTTCTAATTGGGGACTCAGCCTTTCGGTTTTCTAATATTTTAATGAAACCATATCCATAATATAGAACAGCTTCATCTTCAGGAGAAAAAAACTTCAACTATTTTCTTTCAAAATGTCGGATCGTTGTTGAAAATGCCTTTGGACATTTAAAAGCCAGATTCCGAAGGATCGGAAAAGGATTGGACAACCACATTGGTAATACTAACCTCATCATCAAATCGTGCTGCGTCCTACACAATTACCTCAATGTTCGTAATGATGACATCAATAGCCATTGGATGCAAGCGAAAATCCATTGAGGGAACAGCCATTTTTTAGTAATTTAAAAATTTCCTTTTGAAGGAGCTCACAAGAGCTGACAAAACGCTCTAAAATTACATTGATTTTTTTATTAAGGACAGCTGCACTATAATTATGCTATCTAATTTGCATTCCGAACTATTGTCACGTTTTCTTTTTTTTGCAGCAGCCCGAGCTGGAGTCGAAGTTGATGTCGATGCAACCTCTACCTCTGGGGATAGGGACTCGGTAGCCATTTCCTCGAACTCGGGGAATGACATCGAGGTTGAAGAACTATCCGACACGAAATAAACATTTAATTATATAATTTATTTAACCTATTAAAATGCTATCCTCTACAACTTCACTGAGGTTGTGTATACGTAGTTCTTCGAGGATGGCATTTATACTATGATATAGTGGCCATTCCGATGGAGAACCACCCGACGGTCCAACTGATTCACTGATTCCACCTAAACTCAACATTTCAGCAGACAAAACTTCGAAATCCAATTTTGCGTTCCCACTGTAACTTCAGGGGCCTAACTCTGTAATTCGATTCTAAACTTAAATCATTCGAATTCGGAAAATTTGTACTGTGTTATTCGAAAATCGGAAATTTAAATACGAATTTAATTTGTCTACATACTTTTGCTGTCGTACTATACAACTGTATTTTCGTTGCTAAATACATTCGAATTTCTGAAATTTCATTCGATATCTATTTACCATCCGGAAAGGTTTTGCTGAAAGCTAAAATGTAAGGTTTTATTTAAAAAAAAATACATAAATAATATTTTTTTATGAAATGTTATAAATTAATTGAAGAAAATATAATAAATATTAATATGATGATATTTTGAAAGATTTTCTTTTATTTTAAAGGGAATATTAATACAAAACAAAATCAATTTGAAATTCTTATTGATTTTGTGTGTTCCCATCCGGATTTATACAAGTTGATTTGTCTCCCTTTTGGAAGTTGTTTTCAAGGTATTACCGCTGATTAGAAAGATTCCAAACATATGAGTCGTAAGATGCTCCACCGTAACATCCAGTAACAGCTCGGATAATCATCCGGTGATCACACTTCTTCAAGAAACAAAGCTCCATACATTAAAAAAAATCAAGAACTAGACTTTAAACTTACCACCATTGCATTTATGCTGTGCTTCAGTTTCCGATTAAAAAATAAATGTTCATTGTTGTTCGGTCTAATAATTTGAATGTGTGACCCATTCACGACTGCAACAATTCCCGGTATTCCAGATTTCAAATGGGAATATTTTTTTGATTCTGCCTTTTCCTCATTCGTCATATTAAAATTTATCCGCGGTACTAATAATCATTTTTTAGTGTCTAAGGCTAAGTTGTACGGCACAATGGCGAAAATTTCCATATAAAATTATTCATTGTGACCGTCAAAATATTTAGTTGAAGATTAAAACTGATTATTGGTAAGGCCCCATTGTGTTTTATCACATTACTTTTTACTTGATAAACCTATAATGTTAGAATTGTCTCTTATATTGTCTTTCTTTCAATTCTTTCTTCAGGGGGCCAACTATGTAATTCGATTCTACTTTCGATTCTATTCGAAAGTTGGTTCCGATTCTACTTTCAAACGGAACTATGTATGAAATTAGAATCGAAATGTAAGTAATGCCAACTTTTTTCCAAACAATTTCCGACTTTCGAACGAGTCTCGCATTGTGTTTGACAGACATTTGAACAAAACGAAATAATCATTTGTTGTGATTCGTGAATAGGTGCTAAATCAACATGGACAGTGTCGCAATTTGATTTTTTACCGAAGAAAATGAGGATTGCAATGATCAAATTGAGCCACGGCGAATTCGGGATAAATCCTTTAGATAAGTCGGGATGTATTGTCTTGTCATGTATTGAACAAGAATCTCAAATTGAGATGTCTTTGCGTTTGCACATTTAGATGATTCCCTATGCATAAAGTATATTTTAATACTCTTAATAATATTTAATAAGTTATGAACAAATTTCTTACTCACATATTTTGAGATTTCTGCAATCTACACATCCTGTTCGCAAACACATTTGCATTAGAATGATTATTTGCGAATTCGAACGGTTTTGGCATTTACTTTAGGATTAGGTAGTACCAAAAAAAACTGATAATTCAGACATTTTTCCTACTTTTTTAGCTTTTACAATCTAGTTTTACAGCGGTTTTTTTTTTTGTCAGTGAGCCCAAAAGTCACCAGAATTAGGTTTGTTCGATTTGACAAACTTACAAATGCAGCAATGAAATTCAACATTTCGCTGAAATCCAACATTTCTAAATGTTGACAAATATATGGCGAAATGTTGAACATTTGGCCTGAAATGCTGAATTTAGGTGCGGTGTAAACGTATCTACTATAAAATGACAGTGAAATTTTCGCGGTGTCCTTACCATTGTAAAGTTGTGCCGAATGTAGATAATATTCCACAACGAAAATCATTTTTTATGTAATTACCGTTCAAGTGCCATTATTTAAAATACGAATATCTATAGAAGGAAATACTAAATTATTTCAAAAATATCGCTTCCTTACAAAGTTAGAAACTTTTAAAACACACTTCATATTTACGGCCCACTCTGTACACGAGTGAGTATCGTAATGACTAACCAATATCATAATAAATAGCTGGGTAACCTATTATTAATTTACGTAATAAATTATGCATCCCGATTTGAGGCCTTCTATTAGTACATAAAAGAGACTGTTGCCATTACCAATTCGCATAGTCAAGAAAGTTAAGTCAAGTACATAGTACTATTACCTATTATCAGTAGAAAAAAATGGCCAAAGTGGATAGTAACGACTCGTTAATTTACTTGTGGAAAATCTGGAGATTTGTCGGCGCCTACCCATACGCAAAGCTAAAATGGCTTTACATTATTTACGCCATTTTAATAACATTTGTCACTGATGTACTATCGCCATTGTTTGTTGTTATAAATATCATCTTTTTGACAAATCTGGCATCAATTATGCGTAATTTGCAAATAAGTCCGACTCTTATCGTCGCGTCCTTGAAACAATTTGTCGTTTTCTTCAGAATGTCTGATTTAAGCAAGGTAAAATTATATCTCAACCAACTTGACGAAAGAGCGAATCCTAATAAGGAAGAGATTGATTATCTACGAAAAGTCATTAAACGATGTCAGCTTATGGCCAATGCCGTGCAGATCGTATTATTTTGTTCTATGTCATCATATACTATACCCGCCCTCCTCAGAGGAAGTCTTGTTTTTGAAGGATGGTTTCCAATTGACTGGACTTTGTCGACTCCGAATTATATAATGGCGTTTTCGTTTCAGTTTTTTACAACCGCTTTTCAGTGCGTACAGAATGCAGCCAATGACGCCTACCCGCCGATATATATTTACGTACTGATTGGTCATATTCGGGTTCTCGGTATTCGAGTTGGAAGAATTGGAAAGGACCCTAAAACGTCGCCTGAAGAGAACTACAACGAGCTGAAATCTTGTATAAAAGATCACAAGAACATCATAGGGTTTGTTTATCATAAGAATTATTTAAAAATATCTAGGCACCAGCTTTGTATATTTTTAGTTTATTTGAAACAATTAAGCCGGTTATTTCCGAGGCAGTCTTGATCCAGTACATTATAACAGCCTTCGTCATGTGTGTAGCCGTTATTTACTATCTTCAATTTAATCGTGAACTTTCGCAGCTGTTTACTACGCTTTTTTATGTTTCTTTCATTCTCGCCGAAGTATTTCCGGTATGTTATTTTGGAAACGCTTTAATGGACGAAACAGAAGACCTTACAACTGCTATCTACAACTGCAACTGGGTGGATCAGTCAGTTAATTTTCGCAAGGCAATTATTATATTTATGCAACGTTCACAAAGGACCAACGTTATTATAGCTGGAGGCATGGCTACAATCTCTCTGCAAACATTTCTTTCCGTGAGTATCAATAAATTGGTTGGATGTAATCTAAAACTGCTATTTTCCAGATCATACAATTTTCGTTTTCAATGTTTACCGTTCTGAATCAAATTGGTTGAATTTCAAGTATACCTACCTGCTTAAGCATCACAATTATAAACCTTATGTAACCGTATAGCACTAAAATCACTGAACTGAAATAAAGTTTTCACAAAAAGAACGGAAATTACTTTAGCAGCATCCAACTTAGGGGAGAAATACAACATAAAGGGTTTTCCAATAGGTAAGTGGTGTTATTTTGGTATTCAAAGAAAAATTACATTTTTTGAGATAAATGATCGGATGTTTATTTCATAATAAAGAGGAAGGTATGCCGTTAATAATGAAAAAGAAAAACAACATCAGCCAAATGGCCACCACGAGCACGCTACAGGACCATATCCTTTTCATGAAATTTCCCATAATCAAATCACAAAGTGGCTGCCCTATGTCCTCGATAGCCTCACGAATTTTATCTTTGAGGTCTTGAATCGACGCTGGGCTGTTGGCGACGTTGTTGATGATCGGCCGGCTTGAGTTCTTGTGTTAACTGAACTTTATAAGCCTTAAGACCCAAGTCCAAAGAACGACGAGGAATGGACAAACCTGGGTTTTCTTCAACACTTTGGGCTACAGCAGCAATATTCTCAGTTGTTCTTGAGCGACGTGCACGGGTATTATTCTTCACATCACTAACTTGTCCCAACAGCTCGAATTTTTCCACCAATTTCTGTATCGCGGTCCGACAAGGTGCTTCACGACGACCAAAAAATGCTTTAGTTTTGCGAACTGCAACATTTTTGCCATTTTCAAGCTTCACCATGTTGAAGCGTGTATCGTTCCATTTTTAGTAATGGCATAGTTTCTATTTGTCAAATGTGAAAGAATAAAAGCTTCAAAAGTGACAGCTATACCAAAATAGCGGGCCATTCACAATAACACCTCTCATTGGAAAGCCCTTTACAAGTTGTAGAATTTAGGTTTCTTCTTATTTAAAGTACTAGTGCTAGTACAGTATGTTGTAATTGTATACGAATGTAGCCCTGACGTCAACAGAGAGTGCACAAAGAGAGCTTGTACACGGCTTGTAGCCATTGGGACCATTCGCTGACGTAAAAATGACGTTCTACATACGTATGTGGCTTGCGCTTGCTACATGCCGTGGACTAGCACCTTTAGAGTTTTAGACTCAGGTGCTCGTGCTATACTTATCACAAACCAGAGAGAATAGACCATCAGCTTCGACCAAAAATGAGAGTTTCATAGAGCCAGTTTTGAAATAAGTAGCCCCGCCTCTTTTTCTATCTGTGAATAAGGAAAAAAATATGAAATAAGACAATTGAATCTGAGATGGCTTTGAAATAATTCAAATAATTTAAATAATTGACCACTATTGGGACGTGTTAAGCAAATGGTGTGTATGGTGTGGTGAAATAATTACCAACTTATATCTCATTGAAAAGCATTATACCTATTGTAATATAGGTACTATTTGGGTGATTAAAAATCTAATAATATGATTCCTATGACATTATACAAAAAAGAATATAATTTTAAGCTGCAGAACTAAATTGCAAGCACGATGTAATCAGCTAAACGCGATTCTTTGCAATTTTGTTGACATACATTTTGAGCTCTTTCTTCTTATATTTTAAAGAAATTTAATTTATTTTCGATGAGTGTGTCTGTTATTGAAGTGTTATTGATATTTTGGAATAAATAATAATTATAAAAGTTAAACGAAAACTATTTTGTTCATCTATAATAGGTATGTTTATTGTTTTATTTTTCTATGAGGAGAATATTATGATGAATGTATTTTGAATTAGGTATTATAAAGAATTGGCTGTTCAAAAAAAATAAAAATCAACATTTGTCACTTAAAATATGGACTGCTTGTAATTTTTATACAAAACCTGCTAGAAAACGTTGTTTTAAAACTGCATAGGCGCTACAGAATGCACAGCGTAGCGTATACACGTCAAATTTAAATGAAAAAGTGTCATTTTTGATTTTTCCAGAAAAAAAAATGTAACGCGTAAACTAAAGCGAAAAGTGAACTGTACGTACGTACGCAATATTTTAATTTAAAACACGTAATTATTATCTTATTTGTTTTGTTATGTTATCATAGCTTTGCTTTTTGTGTAGGTATTCTTTTGTTTTTCACAATGAAATTACATATAACATAATTTAATAATCCATACATTTTTAATAACATTCGCGGTTTTTACTATTTTGATTCTAATTAGTTTTGACATTCAAATATGGTGGAAAATTAGCGAATTAACTAATACGAAAACATACAGACAGTTTTAAAAAATTTAATTGCATTAAAAAATATTTCCTGAAATTCGCATATTTGCCCTAGCGAAAGCGTAGTAATTATATGTATGTTAATAAATTCTTATTTACATCTGATGCAGATTCCTTGCGTTATAAGCCGATATGTGATATGAAAACGCGTACTTACGATTTGGTCTTATGTGTGCTCAAGACGTATTTTTTCTTAAATTCCGATGACCAATTTATTTGTCGCTTAAAATTTAATTATTTATTCCAAAACTCAGTAGGTACACTTTAATAAAACAAAAAATCAAAGAAAATAAATAAATTTTCTTTAAAAATATAGAAAAAGGTCTAAATTTATATCAGCAAAACTAAAAAATAATGTTTGATGATTTTTTTATCATCCATTTTAGGTTTGCTACCCATTTATATTTGTATGCTTTTTAATGAAATATAAGTGAGTATAATAATTTCCCCACACCGAACACACGATTTGCTTAACACGTCCCAATAACGGCCAATTTATTTGAATTATTTGAATTTTTCCAAAGCTACCACCGAATAACTGTAAATGTTACTATGTGCCAGTGTATGCGTGACCAAATTCACCCTCCGTTTACTTTAACATTGTACGCATACTTAACCACGCAGTAACTTTTTGAAATTGGCTCTATGAAACTCTCATTTTTAGCCGAAGCTGGTGGTCTATTCTCTCTGGTTTGTGTATCGAACACGACAGGGCTAACCCAGTGCGTCATAGCCCATGGGCCATGGGGTCCACGTCAAATAAACCTAGTATTATAGAAATATGGAAGAATTTACACTTACCGACATGGAATCGGGCAGCTCAGTCACAGTAGAATGTGCACCCGACATTATTGAAAGAGCTCAGACTGGTAGATATTTTTTGTTCATAAAAATAACAAATTGCCATATATGGGATGACGCCAACCAACACGAGGTGGCAATGCATCCATTAAAAGCTGTTTGGTGCGCATTTTAGACTGGCGGTGGCGTCATTGCTCCGTCCTTTTGCATGACGTTGGTAAGGCCAATACCACCAACGGCGAGTACTACAGAACGGTGCTGCTAACATGTGGTTCCAGCAAGAGGTGGCTATGTGTCACTCAGCTGCAGGTTCTGGTTATCTAATATCTATCAAGGGTGACGTGAATTGGCCACCAAGATCGTGCGATTTAACCTCGCTAATTTTTTCTTTTCAGCGCAATCGACCGATGTCCTTAAACCCAACATAACCAATGCCATCGCTCAAATTAAGCCGGATCTATGCGGCAGATTGAACCACTTGGATCCATGACAACGTGAGAAGCTGCGGTGGACATTTGGGCCCGGTGTTATATTCCATGCATAATTGGCATACATGGGATTCGTTAATACCTGGCAAACAGCTTGTTTTATTCCATTTCAATGTCGACCAATTCTCAATGAAGACCCCTTTAGTGAATCTTTAGTAAGCTCAGCTTATATTCACATATCTGTGCTTTGATCCGTTGTGTGCTTTTAGAGGGCGTCGACAAAATATTATAACCTGTATAGGGAGTCGCAGTATGGAAAAGTTTGGGAACCACTGACCTAATCTATTTATTGGTATAACAAAGTAAACATTGAATAGACTTAGCCAATTCGTGTTTTGACCAAGAATGCCTGCTTGGTATATTTTTTTTTAATTATTGCATACTCAAATTAAAAGATCGGCATAATCCTTTAGGGGAAGATTCCTGAAGTTCCGGCGAACAAAAAATTGTATGGGTCTATTTTCTATATCTTGATATTTTTGTTTTTGAACAGCTTATTTGTGCTCAAATAAAACTGTCAGTTTTGCGAAAATAATCTAAGATTTGTCTCACGTTGTACCAGAATTTTTCTACTAAAGTCGTTTTTAGTAAAACTAACGATTATAGTAGCTCTATCTATAAACACAGGTTACCTTTATTTAAGCCTTTGGGTATTTATTATGAGTAAGTAGATACAGCAGATATGTAACAAGCTCATAGTAGACTGTGGCTTATTGGAACTCCTTTTGCAATGACTCATAGTCATAATTATTATAAATAGATATATTTGCTGGTGACGATGTATAATGATGTTCTACCTTGTAATCGGTTATTTATATTTGTACTCTTACGTCTTTGACGTCATGCTGCGATGCTCGTTAGGCATCGCTATATTATACCCTACATGCAAATAAGTCGTCACGAATTGTCGAACTGTCATGGGCAGATGATACTCGTACGCCATACCCATGTCTTCAGCAAATAATGGAGCTTACCTGCGATGATAATTTAAACTTGAAGATATTCAAGAAGGGTGCTCTACGCTGATGAGTATATCAAATATTGTGTATAGTTATATAGGACCGTCGAGCATTGTTCGATAGAAACTTGTGGGCCACAAATCAATTCAAGACATTCAATAATAGTGCGAAGCTATACACGCATAAAACACAATGAAATAAATGTAATGTCAACTGAATGTAATACCGATTTAAATTGCAGTAAAAAGCTATCGCTTTTGGTTTTCCTTTAGGTTAGGTTAGGTTAAAAAGGGGTATGAGAGAGATGTCTCATACGGCACTAGTCACCATAAGGACCCATCGCGATCCCCAGGGGGAACCAATTGCAGTGACCTAAAATGGAAAAACACCTAAACACTCTTGCCCTTGAGAAAGCCCCAATTTTCCTGCAACAACCAAGTAGCCCCTTATAGTTGGTATTGTCTATCTCCTCTAAATGTTAGAAGAAGTACCTACCCAGAAATTTCCTTCTACTGCGACATATTGCCTTACAATCGCACAGTATATGTGTTATGTCCTCCTCGGCTTGTAGGTCATCGCAGAATTTACAAGCGTTCGAGTCTGCCAGCCCGAGCCTTTTAGCATGCTTTCTAAGAAGACAGTGCCCTGATAATATACCGATCAGTGTCCTTAGCTGTTCCCTGCCTATAGTTTGAGGATTTCCCTAGATCTTTAACGATATATTGCGGCCAAAGTGGCTTGGATACTGCATGACCGGTGGACCCGCCCACCTCCGGGCGGCTTCCTTAGTTATTTTATTCCTAATATCTTTCTTTATGATGCAAGGAGGTGGTTTAATATCCACATCTCCTCCATCTAACAATTCCCCTCCTCTTCTCGCAAGTTCATCAGCTTGTTCATTTCCAGCTATACCGCAGTGTCCTGGTACCCAGCGCAGTCTCACTCGGTTCTGACTACATAAGGCCTTTAGCATTGTGCGAAATGTTCTGACTAATTCAGAATTGATGTTCGTAGATTCCAGTGCCTTGAATGGAGCCTGGCTATCGATGTAGATGGCTAATATCCCTTCCAGATATAGATCTCATCCGCATTAGCTCTGCCGCTTTCAGAACAGCCAGAACTTCTGATTGGAAGACACTGCTTGCATCCGGTAGTCGTATAGACACTTTTATGTCTGGATCTACGGAGTAGATTCCAGCTCCAGTAGCTTCCGCTGTTTTTGAGCTGTCTGTGTAGACTGCTATTTCACAATGTTTAATGACTTTTTCCCTTTGCCATTTATATCTTTCCGGGTATGATACCTCGTACGGAGTGTCGAATTCGACCAGAAGGTGAATTTCATAAGATTGCACCTGTACGCCCAGAAGTAGCTCCGCTAGTATTGTACTTGTACAGTGCCCGAAACTGCCCTCTCTAAAGGTTGTGACTTGTGAGCCGTAGCGCCCTGATACGGTGCGTGGAGTTCAGCGCTGCTATACAACCCATGGTATAATCTTGAGTCTACACTGCCAATGTGTAAAATCTAATTTTAATCGCACGACACAGTTTAAGCAATGTTTTGTTTGTGGGCTAACAACGACTACTCCGTGCCACACTCAGGTCAATACTGACCCATTGCGATGCCCGTGTGGGGATAAATGTTATCTCTTACCCATTATAACCCTGTCTATAAATTCTGTAATCGGTTACTCTGTGCTACTACCAACTACATAATACATATATCTTGTCTGTTTATGTGGTCGAAAGCTCGTCTATTGGTTTTGAAAAAGGTAGCTTCAAAGGAATTAATATACCTTGCGTGTTGAAGACATAGGAAGTGGAAACTCCTCCATCACCGCAGTCTCTAAAATGTTATTTTTCCATCAGGCGCATTTTTCTCATGTGCGGTACCTGAGGGTTTTTTGCCTTGTTATGATTTCTACGAGAGTGGAAAGGGTATTTTCTACCCTACAGCTGGTATTCCTATATGCTATATTTCTCAAGAAGTGTTCCCTTGTTCTCTCCTATCCCCTTTTGCACCTCTTTCAGCTCTCGCTTTCCCAAGGCGACTTTCCTCAGATATGGAAGTCCTCTTTCATAACACCGATTCACAAAAAGGGATCAAAGAGCGAAGTTAGTAATTATCGCCCGATAGCCAAACTTTCGCACATACCCAAACTCCTCGAAAGTATTTTGTACGAATCCCTAAGCTTCCAATGCAAGTCTTTAATTTCCCCAAACCAACACGGCTTTCTTAAAGGTAGATCAACAACCACAAACCTCGTTGAATTCGTGTCCTCTGCCCTATCGGCCATGGAAAGTGGTAAGGAAGTTAATGTTATTGCAACTGATTTTAGCAAAGCTTTTGATAAGATACCGCATAAATTAATTCTTTTCAAATTGTCTGCCCTCAGCTTCGAACCAATACTGCTGAAATGGTTATCATCGTATTTGGAAAACCGTTTTTATAGTGTTCGCTTCAGGTCCATCCTATCCGCCCCTTTTCTTGCAACCTCTGGTGTACCACAAGGCAGTCACCTAGGTCCCCTTCTCTTAATCTTAACTATAAACGATCTTGAAAGGGTCATTAAACACTCCTCTATCTCTCTCTATGCCGACGATACCAAATTTTTCAAGCACATATCTTCATCACAAGACCCCTGTCAAATGCCAATCTATCACCTTATCACGTAAGCACAACAAATCCCCTGCCCGTCTATACCTACTTAATAATCACCCTATATCCATCGTACAGTCTCTTCGCGACCTTGGCATATTGTACGACCGCGAGCTTAATTTCCGTTCGCATATCGAAAAGATAATACGTAAAGCCAATTCATCCCTTGGATTCATTAAACGATGGTCAAAGGAATTCTCCGACCCCTACGTGACCAGATCTCTCTACACCACTTTTGTCCGCCCACTCCTCGAATACGCCAGCCAAACGTGGTCACCCTTTCAGCAAGTGCATATAAGCAGAAACGAAAACATACAAAGACGTTTTCTTCGATTTGCACTCCGCGGTCTTTCTTGGGACGATCCCCTTATTCTTCCTCCCTATCAAGACCGCCATAAACTCATTGACTTGAATAGCCTTGAGGATCGCAGGGATACTGCAGACATTCTCTTCATTCATCGACTCCTATCGGGCTCTATCGACTGCCCGTCTCTTTACAACTCAATCTTCTTCGATACAAATCCTCGTAATTTAAGACACCCCCGCCTATTCTATCTACCAAACCACCGCACGTCCTACGGCTTCAACGAACCAATTTCCCGTATGCTACGGAAGGTAAACTCAAACATTTCCATTTTCGATTTTAACCGCAGCACTCTCTCCATTAAGCTCAGTCTCCTTAACTCTAAACCCTAGCTTTAAGTCCTAGTTATAAGTCTTAGTTTTTAGTTCTAGTATTATAAGTTTGTATTTCTAGCTTGTACTAGGCCTAATAAATTTGGACATTGGTCCCCACCAAAATCAAAAATACAGTATCTGCTAGGTTCCACATTTCACTTTCACTCGAAATGAAATCGAAATTGAATTTTTGGGTTCTACGTTTCACTGTATTCGATCTCGATTTCAAAATTTTCGGAACTGAGACGTAGTGAAATTGTGATTTCGAAAAAATTTCGGAGTTTCTGAATCGCTCGAAATGCAGAACACTGAAAACGAATTCACTCGATTTGCAATTTCGATTTCACTCGATTTCTGGAACATAGCTGTATGAGATCCTGGCTTTATTATTGAAGGTAGGTACAACAAGTTTCTAGGGCGTTCCATATTCCGTTCGCGGTTCGCCTCTCTCATGACTAGGCTTGCCACCTTTTAGAAAATCTCGTGGAGGACTTAAAAAATAAAACTTTTTTTTGAAACATAAAGACAGAAAATATGAGGTATCTGTTTAAAAAAGGCTACATTTTAACCACTGAATTTTTGTACTGACATTTTACTTACTTTCAAGGGCACGGGCTTTTATTTTGTATTTAAACATTTAAACAGTTTTACTGACTTATCTTTTTTTTTTGTTACAAAAAACGCAGCTTATCGGGGCATGCTGCCCCCCGTGCAATCTCTCTGCTTGTGGTCACTGTGATGTGATTTCGAGTAGGTGCAAGGTTGGGTACCTATATGCAATGTTTATGTTATGTCGCTTGACTATTTTACCGCAAAAAACTACGCATTTTTATAATTGCCTTAGATATATCTTCGTTTTTTTTTGGATCCGATTTTGATGAAACTTTTTTTATTAGTTAACTACACATTTATTTAATACTAGCTGACCCGGCGAACTCCTTCTCGCCCCAATTTAACGCTTTCGTATAAACTTCAGAGTGATAATAAAACACTGATAGTAAGCACATTTGCTCAATAGAAAATGACAATGCGAAAAGGACACCTGTCAAATTGCAAACAGCCTATGTCTACGTATAACGCCATCTGTCGGCTTGTGGCATTAATCGCAGCACAGCGCAATGTAATCACAATGAATTTCACAATTTTCCGAAATTTTCCAAGCTTCGCAACGAATTTTCCACCTTTGCATCATCCAAAATCATCAAATCATGCGATAAAAGGCAAAATTTGGTCGAAAAAAAGAAATATTTTTTTTGCATTTTCCCGGAAATTTCCGAGTTTTCCACTAAGAATTTCCTATTTTTCCATTCGAAAAGCCATTCCGAAACAATTGCACACAAACTTTCATACAAAAAATCTATTTTCGATTTTTCCAATTTCCCGACTTTTCCAGAGGGTTTTCCTAAAATTTTCTTTCGGATTTGAGCCAAATCGGCCCAGCCGCTTTTATGAATTACTATACATTTTTCGCACCATTTATATTATAATGAATAGATAGAAGATAAAAATAATAATAATTTTGGGAAAATTTTAAAAATAAAGTAAAATCTAGCTAAATCTACTACAATTACCCACTTTTTGTCATCATTTCGCAGCAGCAGCGTACCTACTGCAAAACTGAAAGTAAGCAGCTAGTGCTAGAGCAACATTTTTCGTTCATGATTTCGTCGTGCCATTTTTGTATGCGATGTTTCAATCCGCAGCTTCTTTCACGTGCAATGCAGATACAGAAGTCAATAGTATCTGAATTCCCTGAAGAGATGAAAAATATTAAACCCTCTTGCTCTTCTGCAGGTTCTGCATTTTATATAAAACTTGACTCTAATGTGTCTATTGCCACATTTGTAAATAAAATCGTACTCTTTGAAAAGTGAAAGGAATTTGATTTTTTTTTTGTTAAAGTAATTATGTTTGTGGAGGACATTTTTCTTTTTGTGGAGGACGGAGGACATCACCTTACAAAGGAGGACTGTCCTCCTCAAAGGAGGACGGGTGGCAAGCCTACTCATGTCTTTTCTCCCTGATTCAAGCTTGAGGGTGCAAGACGGAATGTTCACTGAGGGAACAGCTTCTTCTGAATATAGGTAGTCGCCCTGTACATCAGGATCACCGAATGCCCCGTTTCATTCAGTTTCCAATTTACTGATTGGCGATTATGCTGATGGTTGTATAAAGATGTCTATAGCAGATACAGATTGATGAAAGCCTCATGTCATGTGGTTGGAGTTGTCCTCATCGCACTGGTAGCCCCGATGCACGCTATAGTCTTTCAACTTTCATATAACTGGTGTCCATGACGGTCAATATAGCTACTGGATTCGCGAGCTACCAGCTGACTGATTTTGATGTCTAACGACTTAGTTGAAGACCAAGTGTTATACCAATTTCGACATTTTCTTAATGTCACTTTTCAAAGAGGCAACTCACAGGGTTTTCTAAAATAGTATCATAAAATATAAATGTTAGGTATATAAAAAAAACGTACTACGACGAATATTACCCCTTTCAGTATGGAGCGAGCTAAAAATTGACGAAAAAATAGTCGGATAAAATGTAAAAACCATGTTTAAAATGCCCAAATTTAGTTAAAAGCCTTAACTATCAATAGGTATACTACCTCCTACCAACGAATGATGATACTGCTACTTGATTTTTTTTTTATAGCCAAGGTAAAATTAAATAAAGATCAAAAACATTATTTAAATTCATACCTACCTACCTATGGCAAGCGGAAATTCCGTATAATATTTGATGGAATAAAAGTGTAGGGAGCTATGCAGATTGTGTTCAGCGCTGAATTGCAATGCAATTCGAAATTCAGTTGAATATCTGAGGACTGCATCAATACGCCTCCAAACGTGACCCATTGGTTTGAGCACCACACCCACAGCCGTCACACTTCACTTATCTGCGGATCAAGTTTATTAATGCAATTAACAATCCATGGCCTTACATCACCGGCTGCAACTATTTGCACAGTTGGCACTTGAGGTCGGGGGTTATAAGCTGTAAAGCGACCGGCCCCTTGTTGCTGTAGGTATACATTTTCTGTGCTGTAGGTATACCGTGTTGGGATACTTCAATTCAACTTCATCTACTGCGGCAAATTGAAGTTCATAAGTAATTAACCACATTGCAGCAGCGGAAGCTGTTGACTGTGAGTTAACATCGATAAATATGTTTGCCAACTTGGTCATTGGTATGGTACGGTTGTACCGTAGGTATATTGAATCGAAATCGTGCTAAGCCCGACTTGTTGGAGCGTTAGTTAATGTGCTACTGGAATTATAAGAGCGCACACTGATGTATATAGCTTCTGTTGACTTTTCGTAGTGAATTAATGTGTACCTACATATTTAAATGCCAACCACTTTAAATGAATTTCTGGAAAGACTACTTTTATGTGTGATGAAGAACCCGTAAAGGATTTGGCCTAATCTATCCATATCCAATGAGCTGAATGGAATAGTAGGTCAAGAGGGGTTGCAAAATCAGTTATATGTTAAGTAGCTTCGAATCTTGTTGCGCAAGCTCCACCTTTGAAATAAGGCAATGAAGCGATGCTGTCAAATTTGAACATAGAGTTGAAGAAGAGGAGGTTAATATAACGGCCGGCGGCGTACCAAAGATGCGTTCAGAAAATGTGATTTGAAAGTCTAGCACTTTCTCAAGTAAAAACCACTTGTCAACAGATAGGTTGCCCACAGGTGGGTTTCTTATCCCCTCTTCTATTATAAAATGTATCTTGAGAATTTCGTCATTCACACAATCAGGTAGGTATGTGATGTGACTTTGAGAGGCAAGTTTATACAAAATATTGCGAACATCGTAAAGTTATGTAATAGATACTGAACACAGGTGCCACCAACGAAAACACCTGGGATCTGTTGAACCTGCTTTCTACAGCCGCAAGAGTTGCGGTCTTGAGAGCTTCGAAAGTTTGTCTGCCTGAACTCCAGTCTTCATCAGCAAAGAACCTACAGCTACAGCACCAAATTCCACATATTCGGCCCTAGCGAGGTATCCGTCGGAACGGAAAATTCTCCGATTTCATACGAACGCTTTAACAGCGCCCCGAGATGCTTGCAGATGTAGGTATGTTAGTTCTGCACTTAAATTACTCCAATTGTAGTCTTCTGGAAATATATCCCCAGGAAGCGAGTTCCAAAGTTTTCTTGTCCTGTAACAGAAGGAGTTTGGGAAAGTTGATGTCTTCGCGGTTGTTAAGTGAACTGTACCTATGCATGAACTCATGAGCATTAGCAGTCTGTCTTGCGGGGCGTCCAAAAGTAGCATTTCGGGGGATAATGTCTTTGAGTTCCTCGGAACATCTACCATGGAAGTACCTATAGAACAAGCATAGGTCAGCGACTTGTCTTCTGTGCACCAACGGTTGTAGATTCGATATGAGTGTATGGTCTCCAATAAGTTGCATCTGATGGTGTTGATTGTAGAGCACCTGTGGGATCTGCACAAGAAGTTCTTTGAACCTTCTATATGATTTCTTATGTTAAAACCAAATATGCGATTTAGACAAGGTACATCCATCAGCGATATATGCAAGCATAAGAACCTGTGCGGCATTTATAGCCCTCCTCAAAGTAAAAACTAATTTTCAATCGAAGTTTATCCCTACAACGCACTTGTAGGCAGTAATAAATACAACTCCACGTGACCGGCTTTTATCGATAAGACCATAAATAAATAAACTTTTTCTTTTCCATTGATTCATTTTTATTAATAATTATCGAATAATAAGAGACTTTTCGAAGGTAGACTTTATAACTGCAATAAAGTTTTATCCTATAAAAATGGGTTTGTTTACTTTTGATAGTTCTGTCAAAAGAATATACCTACACAAATAATATAGATTGTACTGCAATAATTTTGTCTTCCAACGCAATACTATTGAAGCCGGTAGAAAAAAAGAATTTCTGAAATGAAATGGTAGATAGATAGGTACGTATCTTCCTGTTGTGGTCTGTGGGCAGCTCAATTTGATGAGGTACGAAATGCAGGTTGATAATCTCTATTTCTCCATCTATCTCTAGCTGCTGATAAACCAAAGGTGATGCCCTTATTACAGAAATAGTGTTGTTTCCTTCCATAGGCAAATTTTTATATCTATTGTTGCAAAAGAGAACCTAGATTTTAAATGTTGGACTTGCACATACATTTTAGATAATAAAGATGTCACCATTTCCTATTTTGGCGTTAAAATCACCTAAGACGATTTTAACCAATATGTAATAGGTAAGTAAGTAGTGAAGTTGGAAGCGGAATGTTGACAGGAAGAATGATATGTATGGGATTTTGAATAGGAACGGAATGAGACGAGATAGTGTTGTGTGTGAGGAACATGAGCGTGACACAGGGATGAAAAATGACGTACAATTGTACTTTTTTCGGTACAATTGATTTCTAAAAGTACGCAAGTACAATTCTCCAAAATTTAGTACACCCAGGCATATATATTTTACTTAGGAAAATACACAATATGTATTACAATTTTTCAAAATTAAATATGTATACTATTTTTCTACTCGCCTACATTATTCTTAATTTTGACTGCATCTATGAACGCATCCCAAAATGCACTAGAGGAGTAGCTGCGTTTGCTGCCACTTGCTTGTAGTAAATGCCTAGCGGTAGCATGTGGAACAATATGTTAATAGCCGCTATTAGAGTGGTCCTACCTAAATGCTCCACTGATGTAGACGCATTCCGTTCTTTGAACACGACAAAGGCGAGTTTAGTGAATATCCTTTTCAAACGAGGTCCACCAGACGCCAACGCCATAATTATGTATATGTATAGGTCTAATGACGGATACATAGAGCCGATATGTAATTCGAGGCAGAAGTCCCCATTTGCTACCAATAGCTTTTTTGCAGCAGTAGCCGTGGTGGCTTTAACCGCTGCAGAATATTGAGTTTCTAGCTCAATTTGCTGCCTAGAGTGAGCCTAAGTACTTGGCCGTGTGAGGGCATCAGAAATTTGCCATTTAGTTTTAGGGGAACAAAGTTGGGAATTTTGAATTTTAAAAACTAATAGTTTAGGCTTTTAACAGCTGTAGCATCAAGTCAAGCATTGCAGGTAATTCATGTCGTTATTTTAGCAAATATTTACCTAAAAAAAGGCACAATTGGACTCATTTAAGTACAATTTGTGTAAAGTTTTAAATACAATGGAAAAAAACTGAATTTTCATCCCTGGCGTGACACGCTTGCTTCGCTCGACTCTGCTCGTCGAACAACATTACAGCATGTCGTGCCGACACTAACTTTTTTATTTTTCTTTCTAGACGCAGACGGACTTTTCTGTAGGTGTTTGCCAGCCATTTCCCATCCTACCTGTAAGTTCGGCGGCCATATTTGAACTTCCCCAACTTTAGTTATTCATAAGAGTAGGTATTTAATTTAATAAAAAAAAAACAACGAGAATACCACGCAGCGTTTTTTTTTTTGTACCAGCAGAGGTGTAGAGCAGTTTTGCCAGACGCTTTAAGTGAAATTCCCCATCTCAGACCTTAATATTTTCCTTTTTCCCCGTTATTCGTGGCTTCATTCCCCATGGATTCCCCACAATCCTTTTTCAAAAAACACTATGAAATTGTACCAGAATTTTAGGAATGGAGTGTAAATTTGATATTTTTTATTAAGTAAGTGTGTGTTAACTGAAAAAATAAGTTTCATCAAAATCGGATCAAAAAAGCCAGTGATATAAAGTAATTAGTATTACAAAATGTTAAGTTTTGGCGGTGAAATTAAACAAACAACTTAATAAAACAAAAAAAAATGTTAAAAAATTTGACTCTTCATTCCTGAAATGTTGGCACCATTCATACGGTATTTTCGGAATTACCGAATTTGTTTTTCTTTTTATAGATTTGAGTAGCTTAGCACAAAAATTATGTTTATCCAAGTTCCAATGCAAAAATTTAAATCCAGTTAGAATGAACACGCACATGCTATTAAATATGTCCCATTTTTCAATCAGCCATACGATTATAATGAATGCATGCGTTTCAGTTGCGTTTATTAATTTAATGATTCATTCATTTTTAATGGCCAGCTTATTCATAAGGTGGATTGCCGGTGTGGGTTGTTAAAGTAGACACTCCATAACTCTTGATTCTTCGCCATCGACCATAAATCATCAAAGGCAATGCCCAGCCCATACGGGTAGAGGAGAGGTTATGGATTTGATCTAATCATCTCATCCTGGGTCTACATAGAGGACGCCTGCCTGGCGGTACGGATTCTATAGTACGTCTTGGATCCTGGTTGGGTATATGCTCCGTCCGCAGAAGTAGCTGATCGTAGTAGTACGATCTCTACGGGTCACACTAGCTCATGACCATAGGTAAGAGTTGGAACAAACATCGAAAGACTGACAACTTAGCTTTGACACCAAGCTCAGTCCTCATAATAACAGAATGACCCAGCCTGACCAATCCTACAGGAAAAATCAGCATTGCTCTTTCAATCACTCGTGAATAAGACTTTGAGATACTTAAACTTCTCCACTAGCATCAACGGGACACATTTAAAGTGCATTGAACAGGCGTTCTGGAGACGATCAACACTTCAAATTAGTTCACGTTTACTTTCACCTCAGCTTCAACACAGACGGCTACAAACCGATCGAGTGCGCCTTGAAGTTCAGTCTGAGAAGATCCAAGGATGACCAATTCATCATATTTTTATTTTCCCCACATTTCGTTCTAGAAAAGGGAAGATTCCCCTTTTTCTCCTTTCAGCAAATTTTTGACTGAAATTCCCCACGAACTGGCAACACTGGTGTATAGGGAATTCAATCGCACGTCCATACAGGGCTGACTTTATGCGACTAAGGTTGCATTTTCCCCCTTCTTTTCTTTCTATCCCCAATGAGACCACTTTTCCAAAATGGTCCATGTTTTCCCCTTTTCTGTATTTCGTTGAAAAGTTCTTCCCAATAAAAAAAAAACACTTTTTTGTATAAAATACAAAATGTGACATAATAAATACTTTACAAAACTACTTCACATTGGGATCTAAATGCGTCCTTTTTCTATCAGCTATTGCCCTATTGTCAAAAGTATGTATACGTTTGAAAAAAAAAGCATTGGTGCCCAAGAAATTATATTGATAAGGTTTGTAAAAAAAGAAAAAGAAGAAGAAGAGTATCTGTGAATGCAATTCTTTGATGCATCCTCCAAGAAGAACACAACTAGGGTGTGAGTGAACT
Organism: Cheilosia soror; assembly: GCA_949372485.1. NCBI lineage: Eukaryota > Metazoa > Arthropoda > Insecta > Diptera > Syrphidae > Cheilosia > Cheilosia soror. The sequence goes on from OX443563.1 coordinate 40,220,200, forward strand.
GTCGTTTAACAAATATGAAAGGGAATAGATATTTTTTCATATTTTCACATTTCACCACAAAATGCGAACATTTGTGAAAATAATTAAACAGGCTTTTTATTGGAAAATTGTTCCTTAAATATTTATTTACATACATACATACATACATACATTTTCAATGGCCCGCTTATCCATTAAGTGGGTCGCGGGTGTAGGTTACCTAAGTGGACCCTCCATAGCTCTCGATCCTCCGCCATCGACTCCAAATCCTCAAGGGCAATCCCCATACGGGTAGAGGAGAGATTATGAATTTGATCTAACCATCTCATCCTGGGTCTACCTAGGGGACGCCTGCCCGATGGTACGGATTCCATAGCGCGTCGTGGGATCCTGGTCGGGGACATACGTTTAACATGACCAAACCACCGAAGCATGGACCGCTCCGTCCGGAGAAGTAGCTGCTCGACATTGAGTTCCTCACGTATTCTGGTATTTCTAATGCGATCTCTACGAGTCACACCAGCAATACCACGGAGAAATCTTATTTCGGCAGCTTGTATCCGCGATCTTATTCTTTCGGTCATTACCCAAACCTCATGACCATAGGTGAGAGTTGGAACAAACACCGAATTGAAGACTGACAACTTAGCTTTGACACCAAGTTCAGTCCTCCTGATAACAGAATGACCAAGCTGTCTCAAAATCGATCCAGCCTGACCAATCCTACAAGAAAACTCGGCATTGCTCCTTCCATCACTCGTGAATAAGACCCCGAGATACTTAAACTTCTCCACCTGTTTCAATGGGACTCCACTAACATGCAGAGTGCATTGAACAGGCGTTCTAGAGACGACCATCACTTCAGATTTGTTCACATTTACCTTCATCTCAGCTTCAACACAAACGGCTACAAACCGATCGAGTGCGCGCTGAAGTTCAGTCTGAGAGGACCCAAGGATGACCAAGTCATCAGCGAAGAGCAAATGACTTATCCTCAGATCTCCCAATTCGAAACGTTCTTCGCCAAGACTGCGCTGTAACATCCAGTCCATATAAGTAATGAAAAGGAGAGGCGACAAGACGCACCCCTGGCGAAGTCCAACGCCCACGGTGAAAGGTGTTGATTTAACGCCGTTTACCCGAACACAGCTTTTACAGTTTGTGTAAAGAGATTGAATGGCTCTCAAAAGAGAACCATCAATTCCATACTGCTGTAATACACTCCAGAGTTTCCCTCGAGGGACTCGGACGTATGCTTTCTCCAAATCTACGAAGCAAGCGTAAACAGGTGTAGCATACTCCCAAGCCTTCTCAAGTACCATTCTGAGAGTGAATAACTGGTCGGTTGTGCTTCTGCCGGGACGAAAGCCGCACTGCTCATCTCCTAATCGTGCCTCGACCACAGCTCTGCAACGCGTTTCCAGCACCTTGGCAAAGACTTTTCCGGGGAGACTTAAAAGTGATATACCCCTGTAATTGGAGCAATCCCTTTTATCCCCTTTCTTGAAAAGGGGCACAATCACCCCAATCTGCCAATCGCTGGGAGTTTCGCCGCATTCCCAGGCCACTTTAATGACACGAGAGAGCCATTTGACTCCCTCTTCACCTAAGGCCTTTAGCATTTCTGGCCGGATTTCATCCACTCCGGCAGATTTGCCAGCTTTTAACGATTTGATCGCAAAAGTGACTTCCTCTACCGTGGGACTATTTTCCGCCCTGCTTAAGGCGATGGATGTGTCATCCTCAATGCCCTGGATTGGATTGAGCAATTCGGAAAAGTGCTCGCTCCATCTGCGCAAGATGTCCTTCTCATTAGAAAGAAGTGTACCATCTTTGGATTTGACTCCTTCGATAATGTTCCACTTCCTTCCTCTAAGACGGCGGATGGTCTGCCAGAACACCTTGCTTGCAGATCCGTGATCGCGGTCCAATTTTTCGCCGAACTCTGTTCTTTGGCTGCTTTAACAGCCAATTTGCAAGTTCTTCGCGCCTCAATGTACCGGTTTCGAGAAGGAGAGTCCCCCAAGTGAATCCACACCTTGAAAGCCTTCTTCTTCTCTCTGATAGCTTCTTGAACTCCGGGGATTTTAAACCACGCAGTTCTTTTCTCACCACCAGCCGCCACACCGAGCCGCTTCACTCCGCAAACATGTCCTGCAGAGGCAATAACTGCTGTTGAAAACAACTGCCATTCTTCCTCTACATTCAATGGAACATTTGGAATTTGTTCAAACCTTTCAGATACCTGCCGTGCAAATTCCTCCCGTATCTCATCGTTCTGCAGCCCCTCCCACCGTATGCGCGTAACCATCCTTGGTTTACGCTTTGGCCAGGATAGGTATTTGATCATTGAGATACAATTTGCACAGCACCAGGTGGTGATCAGTTGACAGTTCAGCCCCTCTCAACACACGAACATCACAAACCATCCTTTTAATACACGACGGTACCACAAAGAAATCTATCAGCGATTTCTGCTGCAGACTTCGACGGTACCATGTGTATTTATGGATATCGTTGTGTGGAAAGAAAGTGTTCATAATGGACATTCCATTTGAACAACAAAAGTCCAACAACTTCTCTCCGTTCGCGTTCTGATCGGGGTCACCGTGTTTCCCAATCGCGCTGCCCCATGTCGAGAAATCCGCACCCACGTGAGCATTTATTATTTATTTTGCTTTTGAAAACCCTAAACAGAAACAAAATACACCAAAAGCGATGAAACGATTTTTTTTTTTTTTTTATAATTTATATTTATATATTTATAATTGCAAAATAGCTATCGTTCAATCGAATCGTTTCGACGACGCCATTTGACAGTTGATTTGTTTACATGAAGCAATAAAAAGCGATGATCGTCCAATCGTTTTGACGATCATTGCTTTTTAGTTGTAATACGAAGTAGAAGTATCGTCGTTCGGCCGTTTTAGCCTTACGCGATTAGACCCCTGGTATAAGCTATCAGCTATTTATGTCCTATTGTCATAAGTTTAGGCATTAACAGTTTAAATTTAGCTATAACCATGCTCAAAGCAACAATAACATAGAACCAGATGAAAATATGCGTAAGCCACTTAACTTTAGTGAACTCACTCGTTTTGTATTTTTTTTTTTGTGGGCAGATTAGTACTGCCCCTTTTTGTACGCAAATCCCCTTTTGTTTGCGACTTTTTCAAAATCTTCGAAGTCAGCCCTCCGTCCACACGCCAATCAGTGCCCAGCTCTATTCATACAACACCCAACCACCATACATCAACAATACCCATTGGTAAACTCTACTGCCTTCTAAACAAACTGCGGCACTATTGCAAAGCTCTAAATCACAATAGCCCAACGCCGTGAATTGGAGCACTATACCACCTCCAGCCTGCAGTGTGATCTAATCTATTCGTGTATCATCGTCAGAAAAAAGGACTACGCTCTCTGGAGTGTGTTATTGGTTGTGACCAATTGTCAGACGCAGACCTAGCGCCACTTAATTAACTAAGTGAAGGCATTCACATTGATACAGTTTGATAATGACTTCTTTGCTAGATATAATGTGTCATTTTTGTATGTTGTACAAGAACAGACTCAAATCATTTACATCCTTCTTCTACCCATTCCTATATATATCAAAATTCCTCCATAAGTATGAGCATGACACAAACTAAATAGGTATGTACTTCATGGAATTATTTCCAAGAAATAAATTTCAACAATATATTCGCTCTTCAAAAAACAAAGAACATAGATGTGCCCCACTCAGCTCCGTATCTAAAATTTTAAGACACACCCAACACATTTTTTTATTGCCTCACATAATCACTCTTGTGGGTTTTGGGTAAAGGATGTAGGACGTAGGTATCCTTTTCGATTACTTCTGCTTCATTTTGTCATTTCTAACAAAGTGGAAATTTGTGATACTTTGCAAATATTTTTCTTCCATTATAGGGCATAGACTAAAATCTTTACATTTACACTCCAAGCTTCAAAGGATCGATGTTAAGCGCTTAAATCCATAAACATACTATAGACGGATAACATAAATTAAATTTTCTTTGTCAGTTATTTTATACTTCTTTGCGTTCGTAATATTAAGACATGACAATGCTCTTGCTCTTGGTGTTTTCAATTTTACCATAATCACAATGCCAAGGCAGTTTCTAACTGCTCCCCTACTCCCCTCCCCCGCAATCTCATAAGATTTGTGTACACAGTTTTAGGACTTTTTCATAAACCGAATTTGTTCTCGCTTTCAGATCACCGCGGTTATTAGTTAACACATCATGCACGTGTACGTTTACATACGTAAACAACTGGACTGAGAGAGAGAGGGACGAGGAGAATACATTGGCATAATAGAAATAAAAAAAAATGTGCGATTTAAAAAACCACACATTTACAGGATATAATAATAAAAGTAAGAAATAACAGTAAACAGTGAATCGAGCAGCACGCAAAACATGACGAAATTCCCGTACTCTTATTAAAACCATAAAAATTTATGAATTTCATTTTTCGAAATGGATATTCACCGATAACAGTCTAAAAGATGGGTTTATCGCTCATCCCCTTTCACCAAAGAGATACAAACAAGGGTTCATTATTATACTGTTTATAGTATCAAAATATTTGTAGGGGAACGCAATTGCAGGATCTTTGGATTATTTATTTTATTACGAAACTTTCAAGATATGTATTTGTGTTTTTTTGAAATATGACTATTTTTAAACGGTTGTTAAAAAATTGAGGAGTTTAAGAAGATTTAGGGCCATAGTTTCAAAGTTTCCGGATAAAGTGTCGGATAGTTATCCAACAGATAAAGGTTGCTGGTATTTTTTTTTCTGTTTCATTGTCAAAGTCTCTGATAAACTAACAGGTGGAATATAATTTATCAGCCAATAATTGTTTGACCGAATGGCAATGCTGTTTTATATCGTTTCAAAACACACATGTCATTTGTTCTGTCTCAGTTTATTTTGTGTTTATTAGAAGCTTAACCAGTAGCAAAACATTTTGGATTGTGTTGTTCTATTGTTGGTTACTTAGCATAGATAAAATTATAAAAAATATTGAAAATTCTAAAATCTTTATCGTCGAAGGTTTCTTTAAATAATTTGGTCTTGGGTAAAATACTCTGTTCCTAACGGGGACGTGTAATATGCTCGTAGTATTCCTCAAATTCGTCTTTTAAAAATTAAAATAAATCCATGTTTAGACACTTGTGACTGCAATCTACGCTCATCAACGGAAAAAATTGTTTCGAATCTATAAATATTCTTTCCAGCCACTTCAAATTAATATTTAGCTTATCTTTCAGATAAAGGCTAAAGCTACTTGAACCGGCATAATTTATTTGTCAGTTATCACTATCTGAGACATTTGAAATCAAGCGTTGAAGTTTATCTGGCAGATAAGTTGCTGATATGCTATGAGCGGCTTTGTCAGCTGGTCTTGAAACTTACCTACAATTTTATAAGATTTATTAGACTAAGTAGAACCATTGAGTATACACATTACACTGTCTACCTAGAACCTGTAACAAAACGTCCCCGTTCGTCACACTTTTATGTGGCATAAGAGATTTTCAATCGTCACTTATAAGTCACACTGACTAAGTTTTGCAAGTGCAGCCATTCGCCTTAAAACTAGTGGTCAAGGAAAGACTTTGGCCACACCTCTATTCTGAAGAAATTCAAGATCTCAACCGAAAACACTGACTACACCAACCCATCTTTAAATTTTGACAACGACTTTCTCGTCACTATCCCCTCCAGAGCAACCTGGGATAAGGATACTTTCCCGGAAGATGAATCAGTTCGACACTGACGGTTCAAAACCCAAAGACGGAGTTGGTGGAGGTGTTTTCTCCGAAAGTCTTAATCCTAAGCTCTCCTTCCGTCTACCAAATTACTGTAGTTCCAAGAGGATATAATGGCGATTAAAGAAGTTTTATCTTGGCTCAAGAAAAACGTCATATCCGCCAAGGATATCTGCATATTTCCGGACAGCCAAACAGCAATCAAATCCTTGGATTCGATATCTATAACTTCTCTTGTAGCCCTTGACTGCCGATTGTCTTTTACGCAGATGGCCGAACAGTTCAACATTTAGGTGCCCGGGATAGAAAAAGGAACAACTCAACCCATTCTGCCAGATAAAGGCACCCTAGAGATACCAATCGCTACTTACAAACAAAAATTGAAGCTGAATGCTATCTAGAATACAAATCTTAGGTAGACAAGCGTAAGAGGCTTCTGATTTGGCCTAAGCTGGATTTGAAACGCTCTAAGAAATTGGTTTCCCTCAACGGATTGCATATCGGCACTACAATAGGTGTCATTACTGGATACTGCCCGATAGGTAAGCATGCGCATGCCGCAAGGCTAGGCCTTTTGCGAACGACTTTTGCAGAAGCTGATGCATGAGGAAGAGAAGGGAACTATCCCTCACCTTCTTTTTTCTTGCCCAGCTCTCTCCCGTAGAAGGAAGCTTCACTTAGGAGCCTTCCAGTACAACGACTTGGGCGACCTGATAAACACAGATATCAGAAGCCTCTTACGCTTTATAAAGAGCTAAAAATGGTTCAACTAGTAGGGAGATCTTACATGATCCTTTTCGTGGTATCACAATGGACTAATGCTGGTCTAAGTGTGTTGGCGTTTTCAGCTGATAGCCACTTTCAACCAACCAACCAAGTGGACAAAATTGCATGAGTACTCGAATGAAATTAGCATTCGGGGAGATTTGTCTACTTGTTGATCGTACCAATCTCGTGTACCAGATAAGGCTCCCATACAGAAATTGACTTCTGTCAGTATTCTAAATTTTTGGTTGCTAAGTTTTCTTTGGGAAGCAGGACAGCCAAAGATGCTGACTGCTTTATACCGGAGCCAACCCAAAGGCTGGGCCGCATTTTGTAATACGAAGCCACGCTTGTCGCTAGGCCGCATATGCATATCGGAACCACGCTTTTTGTTGGGCCGCATACTGTACGCGTAAGTCTGGTTACTAAAATAAAGAGTACCTCTTAACCAAAGTTTCGTGTTTCTTTAGTCAAATGCTGGACCCGGCGAGCAAAACCTCGTCCTCAGAAAAAGCACATCACAAACCCATGTTGTTTTCTGCAGTATTTATATTATGTAAAAAAAGAAAGTGTCATCTCATAACATGCATATAGGTATAGGTATGTAGTATCAAATACCCAAATGACATTTAATTGTCCAAATCAACGAAACAGATGATTCGACTGAAATCTGAGAATATTAAGGTCTTATACTTATGGCATCAGAATAACGGCTTATGCGGATGACGTCGTATTGTTGGCAACAGGTAAATTCATTCCAACACACGGTCGGAACAAATTGAAAGCGCGCTAAAAACCCTTGACACCTGGACCGAGAACTGCTACCAAAAGTCAATCCCCAGAAAGCTCAACTGATACTTTTCAGAAATAAAAGGAAAATACCGCAGTTTGCTACACCTTCTGTTGGCGACACACCACTCAGAATCTCTGATAGCGCAAAGTACCTCGGACTTATACTAGACAAGAAACTAAATTGGAAATTGAACACCAATGAAAGAGTCAAAAAAAGCCACAATAGCCTTTTATTCCTGCAGCAGAATCTTCGGGAAAACCTGGGGACCATCTACCAAAATTAATCTATGGATGCACATTGTACACGGCTGGTAATAAGACCTATACTGAACTGACCTATGGCAGTCGCCAACCAATAAAGCCACTTACCTATAGGCGTTAACGAAGGTGTCAATGGAACGCGGTCCATAACAAGCGGTATGTCAAAGTGCATATGAAAAAACTGACATTTCAATATTTCCGCTATAGCTCTAGCACATATTGTTAAGTTTAGCCAAATTTTTCAATCAAAATTAGGTCTTAGGTTTAGATTTTCAGTAGGTAAAAAATGTAAACCTACAAGTCGGCTTTTTCAAAGGTTCCACATGAACTCCTTAAAATTTAGCTAGATTCGATTCGATTTTAAAAAGGACGGTCGGCATCGGTGAATTTGCCGACTGAAATCCTTAAAATTTAGCAAGATTCAATTCGATTTTAAAAGGAACTAGAATTAGAAGTTAAATTCGAATGAATATGTTATTCGCTATTGTGGAACTCGGCTTATTGATGGATTAGTGGATTGCGGCAAGGGTGTTTTCGTTCGCGACAAAAAGTTTGGAAAACGAAATTCCGTACTTAAACTGTTTATAAACTTTGTTTTCTTAATACATCTGATGGCTGAAATTCGTGAACTGCCGCTACCTAGAAAAGTGTTCATGTGACCGGACTATCAAAACTTGCGAATATTCGTTCGTTTGTAGATAGTTAGTCGCTCTCATGCGAATGGTGCTTTAGTTATTGGCCCAGGTGTATTCCTGTAGGTATAGTGAATCCAATACAAACAAAAACAATCAAAATTGTATATCCCGAAGACCACCGAATCGATTGAGCTCAATTTTACAGGTGACCTTAGGTATTGGCCCGGGATATTTCCTGTGTTGGTCAAAATTGGACAGAGGGGCGTGAGACCTCCCATAAAAACATCCTCTATGGCAGGAGTTCCCAAACTTTTCCATACTGCGACTCCCTATCCAGGTTATAATATTTTTGCGACGCCCGGCCCTTCTAAAAGCACACAACGGAACAAAGCACAGATATGTGAATATAAGCTGAGCTTACTGAAGATTCACTAAAGGGGTTTTCAATGAGGATTGGTCAACATTGAAATGGAATAAAACAAGCTGTGTGCAAGGTATTAACGAATCCCATGTATGTCATTATTGTATGGAATATAACACCACGCCCAAATGTCCACCGCAGCTTCTCACATTGTCACGGATTCGAGTGGTCTAATCTGCCGCATAGATCCGGCTTAATCTGAGCGATGGCATTTGTTATGTTGGGTTTAAGGACATCGGTCGATTGCGGTTTATTCGCATTGAGCTGCGACTTCAGGCAACGCCACAAGAAAAAGTTAGCGAGGTTAAATCGCACGATCTTGGTGGCCAATTCACGTCACCTCTGATAGAGATCAGATAACCAAACCATACCCTGCAGCTGAGGCCTGAGGGACACATAGCCACTTCTTGCTGGAACCACATGTTAGCAGCATCGTTCTGTAATACTCGCCGTTGATGGTATTGGCCTTACCAACGCCATGAAAAAGTACGGAGCAATGACGCCACCGCCAGTCTAAAATGCTCTTTTTATAGATGCATTGCCACCTCGTGTTGGTTGGTGTCATCCCATATACGGCAATTTGGACATTCATCCAAAAATGCGGCCCGTCGCAGATGATTTTTCTATGGTCATTACATTATCACTAACTTTGAGGCTCCTGGGTCAGTTGGATCTTGAACGGGTATAGGCCCAAGTCTCGACGTAAAATTCGCTAAGTTGAAGTCTGCAAAATTGTTATACTTCTTGTGCACGGCAAAACACAATAGCCAACATCGAACGAACCCGACCCGACATTTTATTTCAAATCGAGCTCAAGCTAATGAAACGTCGTGTGCAGGCGACCTGTGCGCATCGTCTTGCGACGCCCCTATTATAGCCCCAGGACGCCCTAGGGCGTCGCGACGCACAGTTAGGGAACTCCTGCTCTATGGGGTGAAATTCGATGACGTTAGATATAACTCGATAGCAAACACTCGATAGCCACTGGGCCGATTTTCATGATTTCTATACAATCGGCAAGTTCCTGAAATAAGTCGGCATTTGAATGAATGTCACCCCCAAGGCTCGAACCCTCGCTACGCCCCTGCTTTCAATGCAATTCGATTAAAAGTCGATAAATACGGAAAAGCAATCAAAAGTTTCCTTCTTCGATATCATGTTTATGTGTTAGATTCTAGTGGACAATATCGGATTGCCCGGTAACTCTGTTAAGGCTAGCCAAAGCTACTATTTGTTGTTTGATGTATGAGTTCTGGTGTTCTGGCAGACCATCCGCCGTCTTAGAGGAAGGAAGTGGAACATTATCGAAGGAGTCAAATCCAAAGATGGTACACTTCTTTCTAATGAGGAGGACATCTTGCGCAGATGGAGCGAGCACTTTTCCGAATTGCTCAATCCAATCCAGGGCATTGAGGATGACACATCTATCGCCTTAAGCAGGGCGGAAAATAGTCCCACGGTAGAGGAAGTCACTTTTGCGATCAAATCGCTAAAAGCTGGCAAATCTGCCGGAGTGGATGAAATCCGGCCAGAAATGCTAAAGGCCTTAGGTGAAGAGGGAGTCAAATGGCTCTCTCGTGTCATTAAAGTGGCCTGGGAATGCGGCGAAACACCCAGCGATTGGCAGATTGGGGTGATTGTGCCCCTTTTCAAGAAAGGGGATAAAAGGGATTGCTCCAATTACAGGGGTATATCACTTTTAAGTCTCCCCGGAAAAGTCTTTGCCAAGGTGCTGGAAACGCGTTGCAGAGCTGTGGTCGAGGGACGATTAGGAGATGAGCAGTGCGGCTTTCGTCCCGGCAGAAGCACAACCGACCAGTTATTCACTCTCAGAATGGTACTTGAGAAGGCTTGGGAGTAGGTATGCTACACCTGTTTACGCTTGCTTCGTAGATTTGGAGAAAGCATATGACCGAGTCCCTCGAGGGAAACTCTGGAGTGTATTACAGCAGTATGGAATTGATGGTTCTCTTTTGAGAGCCATTCAATCTCTTTACACAAACTGTAAAAGCTGTGTTCGGGTAAACGGCGTTAAATCAACACCTTTCACCGTGGGCGTTGGACTTCGCCAGGGGTGCGTCTTGTCGCCTCTCCTTTTCATTACTTATATGGACTGGATGTTACAGCGCAGTCTTGGCGAAGAACGTTTCGAATTGGGAGATCTGAGGATAAGTCATTTGCTCTTCGCTGATGACTTGGTCATCCTTGGGTCCTCTCAGACTGAACTTCAGCGCACACTCGATCGGTTTGTAGCCGTTTGTGTTGAAGCTGAGATGAAAGTAAATGTGAACAAATCTGAAGTGATGGTCGTCTCTAGAACGCCTGTTCAATGCACTCTGCATGTTAGTGGAGTCCCATTGAAACAGGTGGAGAAGTTTAAGTATCTCGGGGTCTTATTCACGAGTGATGGAAGGAGCAATGCCGAGTTTTTCTGTAGGATTGGTCAGGCTGGATCGATTTTGAGACAGCTTGGTCATTCTGTTATCAGGAGGACTGAACTTGGTGTCAAAGCTAAGTTGTCAGTCTTTAATTCGGTGTTTGTTCCAACTCTTACCTATGGTCATGAGGTTTGGGTAATGACCGAAAGAATAAGATCGCGAATACAAGCTGCCGAAATGAGATTTCTCCGTAGTATTGCTGGTGTGACCCGTAGAGATCGCATCAGAAATACCAGAATACGTGAGGAACTCAATGTCGAGCAGCTACTTCTCCGGACGGAGCGATCCATGCTTCGGTGGTTTGGTCATGTTAAACGCATGTCCCCGACCAGGATTCCACGACGTGCTATGGAATCCGTACCATCGGGCAGGCGTCCCCTAGGTAGACCCAGGATGAGATGGTTAGATCAAATTCATAATCTCTCCTCTACCCGTATGGGGATTGCCCTTGATGATTTAGAGTCGATGGCGGAGGATCGAGAGCTATGGAGGGTCCACTTGAGCAACCTACACCCGCGACCCACTTAATGGACAAGCGGACCATTGAAAATGAATGAATGAATGAATGAATGTATGAGTACCAATGCATCATGCGATTCAAATGACCAACAATTTGTTGTCACTTTAGTTTTTTTTGGTTCTGGCAGTTTCAGGCAAAAGCAGAACAATCCCACAAAATGTATTTTATCGTCATAATTTTACTCGTTTTTTAGAAAATTTTTTTGCTTTGTGCTTTATAGAATTTGTACCGCATTGCAGTGAAGCTCCTCAATTATCATCTAAAGTTAAAGGCTAAGTCCTTATCTACGCACGATTTCGCTAATGAGTCCAACACACCACTACTTGACAATAATGGTCCTTTGTACAGTTAAAGGTGCAATCGTACAAATCGTTGTCACATAGTCATTTTTGTGAATTATTATAACAAGACCGTTATTTCGGCTCACGGGGTGTGCTTCTTTTGTCTCCCTTTTAAATTTGAATCATATCCGCAAATACTGCTCCCTCAATTACAAAAATTGCGACAAATTGTGTATTTCGAGCACGTCCTACCTTCACTGATTCTTTCAGTAAAATTATCTAATGAATAAATCCAAACTCCGCCAGTATCTATATATACAGTTCCATTCAACGTTAAGGGGGCAGAAAGGCGCACAATATTAGCTAATTTTGTTGAGCTGGCACGCCAGGAATCATCCCCCAAACCACACGACTGTATATAAAAGACACTTGCAAATTGTCTACCCTTTGAGTTTGCTGCAACAAAACAAGCATAAGAGCAAAGAAAGGAAATTTAAGGAACGAAATTGGCTAATGCCTATAGTCAAAGCCAATGCGGCACGTGCAGGCAGACTTTTACTTTCGAATACCGGATTATAGTGTAGTCTACTTCTACTTCTACATTCTACAATGCCCGAACATTCGTATGCGTACAAAGTGAGCACTGATGAGCCCATTATTGCTGAAGAACTTTAGTCCTTCTCAGATAATTGGAATTGTTTTATCAACAATTCGTTTGGTGTGATCAGATGGTAAATTATTTCCTATTTGTAAACGCGACGCATAGCCATCGAATAAAAGAGATGCTTATCATATTCATCATCTGGGACGTGTATAATTTCAGTATTTGTGGAGTAAACAAATTCGCATCCTTAATATTAATCAATAGCTATCTACACCTAAGGAATTGACTGCCTGCATAGAACCTGTGTGCTGATGGGTGTTGTGTTTCACGTTTTTCCTTCAGGTTGCTTTATCTTCCCTTATTGGTCTGCACCGTACATTATCCTACTGCCGTCTGACCCGCTCAATAACTTTGACGGGTAGATGGCGGATTTTTTCGAAGTTGATATCGGTCTCGCCATGCATTCAATTGGAATAGGTATTTAGCGGTATAAAGATGCGCCGAAACGCAATAACGAAAGAATATCTGGCACTGCTCAAGTGTTTTAGGTTCGCCTTTCCCAGGTAGCTATAGCTGAAAAAACTAATCAGAAGTCACTTTCAAAACGGATAAGAAATTGAGCTAAAAATGCGTGACAAAACACCCCTCTTATGAATGCACCTTCAAATTCGTTACTTACTCGCTTTAAATTTGAGTAAACATTTTCTTTCAAACATATTCAGCCCAATTTCTAACTATAGGTACACGAAAGTTAAGGTAAAATGTGAATTGTCAAACTAAGGACTGCACGAGAAAAAATCCGGAAACATTTGCGCGGTCTGACAATACTGAGGGAGCAATTAAAAAAAATATCATAGGTACAGGCTAATTTTTGACATTCTCTTTTGCTTTTTTTTTTTGTCGGAGGTTGCTAATATCCGATGGAGCACTCAGACACAACTACCTACTGGTCCAACTACTCAATGGATGACCTAACCACAGATGCAGGCAGACCCGACGCAGGTTCAGGTCCTGAGGGAGCTTCTTCTGAACCCAGCCTATCAAGCTCATCAGAGATCTCATTTCCCTGGATACCAGTGTGATTTGGGACCCAAACAAGTTTCACTGTGTTTAGCCATCCGACCATCTTTAGATAAAGCTTGAATTCGAGCACTAACTTGGACGAGGTAAGACAAGAGGGTTCCTTCTAGCCATCCACCTGTTTGTCACAATATAGCACATAGCCATATAAGGATTGCGAAAATCTCCGCTTAGAAGACGGACGCATGGTTACCTAAGGGGTAGTGTACCTAGTCTAATGTTCTCGCTTTCCACGAAGACTCCAGAACCAGACGATGGCATTCTTTCCCTGGCTCAGAGTCTGGCCGAAGCCATTCCGTTGCCTGAGGAAAGTTGAAGTTGTAGTTTTGTCGCAGCAGGATTTCTGGTGCATTGCGTCATAAGACAGGGGTCAAAAGATAATTCTCGTACAAGTTCTTCAAAATTTCAGTGCTTGTGGTACCAAAAGTCACGTTTGTTGAACTTCTCTTTTCAACACTTCATAAGTGTCCAAAATTTAGCCGAAGATAATTACTTAGCGCCGCCTAAAAAAGGGAAGTTTAAAAAAATGTTAAGTGTACTTAATCCATTTGTTTAGCATTAAAAATGTAACTGTAGCGGTTTGTGTTGAAGCTGAGATGAACGTAAACGTGAACAATAATCTGAAGTGATAGCCGTCTCAAGAACTCTTGTTCAATGCACTTTACATGTTAGTGGACTCCCATTGAAACTGGTGGAGAAGTTTAAGTATGTCGGCTCTTATTCACAAGTGATAGAAAGGGCAATGCTAAGTATTGCTGTAGGATTGGTCAGGCTGGGTCAACTTTAAGATAGCTTGGTCATTCTGTAATTAGGAGGACTGAACTTGGTGTCAAAGCTAACTTGTAGGTAAGTCTTTAATTCGGTGTTTGTTCCAACTTTTGCTTATAGTCATGAGCACAAACAACCATTATTATCTGTAGTTTGTGGTCATGCTCATGAGATTTGAATAATGACCGAATTACAAAAAGAATAAGATCGCGGATACAAGCTGCCGAAATGAGACTCCGCCGCTGTATTGCTGGTGTGACCCGTAGAGATCGTATAAGAAACATTAATACGCGAGAAACTCAATGTCGAGCAGATACATCTCCGGACTGAGCGGTCCATGTTCGGTGGTTTAGTCCAAGGATCCCAAGACGTGTGCTATGGAATCCGTACCTTCAGGCAGGCGTCGGTCGTTTAGGTAGACCCAGGATGAGAAGGTTAGATCAAGTCCTCTCCCATTGACATACCTACTATACATGGGCTGCTAGTGAAATGTCAGTTTCATACAAATAAGGAAAAATGAAGCAAACATAAGCACTAGCCCTTTTGGTTCAGTGCGGCGAAAGTATGAAACCCCTGCGCGCCATTGCTGTTTTCTACACAGTGCCATCCCTTAGGTATAGAAACATTGCAACTGCGCAAAATAACGTCTTATTCAAATTATTTCGAACGTTCTATAACATATGGCACACTCAACACTCAAACAAAATCGCAGGAATTGCTCGATGACATTTGAGTGTTTTCGTTTCTTTCCGCAGTGAACCAAAAGAGCTAGTGCTTATGTTTCCTTCAACGAAAAATTGGCTGCCAGCACTCTAGCAGTCCATGTATAGTATGTAAGTGCCTCTACCTGTTTTGATTCCCTTGGATGATTTACAGACGATGGCAGAGAATCGAGAGTAATCGAGTTCACTTGAACAACCTGAGTCCTGAACCTACCCCCGTGAGCCGTGACCCACTTAATGGATAGGCGGGGCATTGATAATGAATGAATGAAAAAATGAATGAATGAATGAATGCAACATTCAGAGAGTCAGTGCTCCCGTTTCTATTATTCTTTCAAGGTTTTTTGTTTACAAATGTGCAATCTCTTGTTGTCTTTGCACCATGAACAGAAAATAATAAGAAACAAGATACCTAAGAAAAATAGATTTTATTAGTTTTGACAACGATTAGCACTAGATGTAAATTTTGTACTCAACTTTATTGTATATCACATTTCTCTTTTATTCTATTAAATAAATGAATTAGTATTAGGTATTCTACACGAGTCCACTCATTTCACATTGAACACAACAATTATTGAAATTTACCAAATGTTGATGTCCTAACAAATTAAATCAATTTCCAATCATTGACAAATTACAAGAAACAAATGTCATTTTATGGTATAGTGAAATTTGACATTACGTAGGTTAAATAATTTCGAATATGTATTTTAAATACAAAACCAGTACGAAACTTATTTAAAAACAACAACAATAAGTAGGTTAATATTGAACATGCCTTTATCAACTTCAGCACTTTATTTAGCAACACAAAAAAAACACTAACTTTCAAAAATGTCCATTAAAATAAATTTTTTTTTTTTTCATTTAAAACGCTATGGTCGTAATCACAGACCAGTAAGAATAGACCGCCGACTTCCCGTACACCTACCCGATTCCCCCCGGAAAGAATTTCCCTGTCTGTGAATACGTGTAAATGTCAAAATTAATGGCGGCAATGTTTTTCTATGCAATACCATGCGACCAGGATTTTTCAAGTATGCGTGCGTTAATGGCGCCCCTTTGATTTTGTACAGCACCAATACATGAAAAATCCTGGTCTCGCCGGCAGCTTGTAGGCAAAGTCCGTTATGTGGGAGGAGTCGACGGTCTATTCTTACTGGTTTGTGGTCGTAATTATATCCATAGGCACCTTAAAAATTATCCGATTTGAAAAAAGTTTACTTAAAATTGTGAATGCATTCATTTTCAATTTCAGATTCAATTCACAATCGAAAATATATATTTGTCAAAATTCTAGCAGTGGTGTTCAGCTGTTTTGGGTGTAGTGTCAGTCAATCAGCTGCTACCTTTCAATTAAATCAAATACGTAAACAAAACAAAAAGTTCTACCAAATAAAATTAACATGGCAAATATTGATAAAGTGCGGATACTTCTCGTCGGAGATTCAGGTAAGTTATTCAAATATCATTTCCACCAAGAATCTTAACAAATTTACATTTTGATTAGGCGTTGGGAAAACATGTCTCACGCATTTAATCGCCCACAATGAATCACTCTCACACCCAGGCTGGACCGTCGGCTGCTCAATAGAAGTAAAGTTGCACGAATACAAAGAAGGTACTCCCCTGCAAAATACCTTCTTTGTTGAGCTATTCGATATCGGCGGATCTCTTAGTCACAAAAGTTGCAGAAGCGTATTTTACAATCCAACACATGGTATAATTTTGGTGCATGACCTGACAAATCGAAAGAGCCACGAAAATCTTAAAGAGTGGCTCTATGAAATTTTAAACAAAGATGGCAAGGATACAGCGAAAGGTGTCTTAGATTCTGGGGTGTTTGATCCAGAACAATTTCTTGGCTCGACACAAATTCCCATTCTGGTTGTTGGAACAAAACTTGATTTAGTTGACGAAAAGCGCCAACCCAAAATGATACAAAAGTCTGGCGGGATAGGTTTGTTTTGTTCTTTAAAATATTTCCCTACAGAAACCAAATATAGTTTATTTTTCAAGCCCAGCAATGTGGAGCTGAAGAAATCTGGCTAAATTGTAGGAATACACGCAGTTTGGCAGCTGGAACTACGGACGCAGTGAAATTGGCCCGATTTTTCGACAAAGTCATTGAAAAGAAACTTAGCTTTCGTGATTCTGGAATGTTTGGAGCAACCGATAGGAGAAAATACATCGCCCCCACTTTGCCAGATGCATGAATGTGCAATATAAAAACATTTAAGGAAATCGTGTTTGAATGTAAATCGTTGTCGCAAAATTCGTAGGTTTAATTTCGTCAGCATTGCCTACAATGCTACTTATTGATTTTGTTTTTATATTGTCACCACCGTTGGAATAAGAAAATATAGAAACAATTTAAACTTAAATATATTTATTTTGCTTCAATTAAGTTTGAAATGAGAGTTTTATTTTAATTCTCATCAGTTAGGCTCTGTCATTGTATCACGGTCACAAACTTTTCCGTCGATCCTTAGATGTTTATAAAACAATTGTATTCATTTGAAATTACCACAATCGAAGTTATTCACTCTCAGAATGATGCTTGAGAAGGCTTGGGAATATGCTACACCTGTTTATGCATGCTTCGTAGATTTGGAGGAAGCAGACGACCGAGTCCCTCGATTTAAAGTCTAGAGTGTATTACAGGAGTATTGAATTGACGTTCTCTCTTGAGAGCCACACAAACTGTAAAAGCTGTGTTCGGGTAAACGGCGTTAAATCAATCAGCCCTATTCCCGTTGGCGTTTGTCGTAAACGCCTAATATTTCATTTCGGTTTTAGGTCTGGGTTTGTAACTTTTTTAAGAAAAACTTTTTGAAATTACAGTGAACACATAGAAAATGAAGTAAAATCGTTAACGAAAGTTCGAAAAAAATCTTAATATTGGTTTTACAACGACACGACACATGAGTCGTATACGACAAACGCCAACGGGAATAAGGGTGAATACCTTTCACCGTGGGCGTTGGACGACGCCAGGGGTGCGTCTTGTCTCCTCTCCTTTTCATTGCTTATATGGACTGGATGTTACAGCGCAGTCTTGGCGAAGAACTTTTCGAATTGGGAAATCTGAGGATAAGTCATTTCGCTGATGACATGGTCATTCTTGGGTCCTCTCAGACTGAACTTCAACGCGCACTCGATCGGTTTGTAGCCGTTTGTGTTGAAGCAGGATGAAGTTAGTGGAGTACTATTGAAACAGGTGGAGAGGTTTAAGTATCTCGGGGTCTTATTCACGAGTGATGGAAGGAGCAAAGCCGATTTCCTGTAGGATTGGTCAGGCTGGGTCAATTCTGAGACGGCTTGGCCATTCTGTTATTAGGAGGACTGAACTTTGTGTCAAAGCTAAGTTGTCCGTCTTTAATTGGGTGTTTCTTCCAACTCTTCCTATGATCATGAGGTTTGGGTAATAACCTAAAGAATAAGATCGCGGATACAAGCTGCCGATATTAGATTTCTCCGTTTTATTGCTGGTAGACCTAGGATGAGATGGTTAGATCAAGTCCATAAATTCTCCTCTAACCCTGTGGGGATTGCCCTTGATGATTTGGAGTCGATGGCGGAGGATCGAGAGCCATGGAGGGTCCACTTGAGCAACCTACATCCGCGACCCACTTAATGGACAAGCGGACCATTTGAAAATGAATGAATGGATGAAATTACCATCGCTTCGCACATTTTATTCAGGGGGCAGATCACGTAAAATGAAAACGATCGAACGACATCGTTTCGACAATAGCAGTATCTGTTTATTGCCACAGATATGATAAGGACAGCATGCGTAAAAACTATATCGCTCAATCGTTTTTATTTTACGTGATCTGGCCCCAGGTCTTCGAGTTTCGCCTCAGAGATATGTATGCAGTCTTCAACGGCTGCCTACAATATTTGGAGATTCTTTTGGGAATATCGGTTCCCAAGAACTCTCCAACCGAATTTGCCCGGTTGAAGAATATCTGTTGACCATTCTTATTTCCAAGATGTTCTACTCTAACTGCCTAATTTCCCCACGTATTGGAGCATTTTCCCTAACGAACGAAGCTCCCCGAAAAAGTGCCCTCCTAGAGTTGGCTTTCTAATCGAGGATAGCGTCGGGCAGTTATATAGTAGATAAAAGGGTAATAAACATGTGCAGCGTTCATCTACTCCTATGCTACGCACTGTGTCCTTTCGGGGCACCTTGTACTTTATTGATTTCCAAGTAAAACGCATAAAGACAGTCGAAGTCCGTTTTTAAATAATAATTCATTATTTATTACATAACTTACGAAATAGACAATCCTAATTTAATACTGACTACGACAGCCCGAGCACTTTGATTATGCAGTTAATCGTGCTGGTCTCCATCTTTAGTTTCTTGAACTCATATAGCAATCGCACATAATTCACTGTTCCAGTCAAATCCACTAGATTAAGAACATTGGGGTTCAGGCCATAGTACACAATAACAGCAACAACTTTTGAAATATCATGCGCACTAACTTCGGCTAAACTATCAAACCGATGCGATGTAATGAACGTTTTTAAGTGCGGCGCGCACGTAGTCTGGCACTCCTCAATGTAGGACCTTAGGTTGTCCAGCACAGAGTTTACAATTTCCTTCGAAATGAGAATATTCTCCTTTTGTTGTCGCATTAATATCTCGATCAGCTTCAGTTGCCAAACCTCAAAGGTATTTGATTTTAGTTTTATCGCCTGCAAGGTCTATCAAGGAAACGGAAATCAAGTTAAAGGGCTTATTATTTGAGCGCAGTACTTACGTTAACAATCGACAGATAAATTGGTAAGCCATGCATTTTATCCTTTATAACAGCGTTGTAGAAAATAACTATCAATTGTTGGTAGCGTTCCATTTCGACTTTTGTCAGTTTGCTTTCTCTTGCGTCCATACTTAAGAATCGATCAGTGAAACCAATAACAATGGGGTCCGATGAAAAGGTTTCCAATGATTTTGTATCAATTTTCCAACATGTGTACTGCTCGGTGGTGAGTGTCTGAGCGAAAAGACTCTTAAGTCTATCTGGGTCATCCAAATGTGAATGACAGCCAGAACGCTTTTTAATGTCAATGCAGCCAGATACTTCCAGAGCTTTACTGAAAGTTTAAAATAATATCAATTGTACATTTACTTATTTCTTTTTTTTAAACATACACCAACTGTTCCCAGTTACGTCCCTTTTCAAAGCAGACTGGCCAATAATTGGGGTCGTCTACAATCACCGATTTCAATGTGCTGAGATCTGGTAACATGCATGGCGCCATTGGTAGTCTTTTGAGTTCGCATTTGCCGATTTCTATGTACGATATTTGGCACAGGCACAACTTTTTCGTATCGAGATCTCGTGGAAGGAATAACCGCGGTTCTACTGCCAGTACGTAAAGATGTCGGAACGCTTGCAAATGGTACCTGAATGAAATAAAATTTATTGGTTGAGGAAAAAGATTTGAAAATATGTACGTTGAAACCTAATCAAATATTTCACAATAACTAAGGAAATTGTTGGACTTGCCTGTTGTCATTGCTATGGTTTGGGAATTTCGGAAAGAGTGCACAGACTAGTGCAGCAATTGCTGCAGGACTTTTCGAAAGCGTATAGCGACCAGCACCAAGAAATAGAAATCCTAAGGACATGTGCACAGCCATTTGAGAGCCATAGGTAACCTGTGAATGGGAAGCCCCAATTCTCGATCGTAGGTAACGTATAATGCGTAAAATTTCCAAATCCCCCGTCCCAGCATACACCAACGATATAGAGATGAGGATCAACATCAAGCTACTCTCCACGGTCGCTCTGCCAGCGAACTCTCCAACATACTTCCCCTGGAATCCAAGGAAAAGTTTTATCGCTTTTCTAAGCGATTCAAATGCTTCTTGATTTTCGGTGCCAGCATACTTTAGACCAATGCAAAAGGCAGCCCCAGAGATTATGTTGCAGTAGGCTTGTCTAAAATAGGTATATTGTATATGCACCACTTTCTAAATTCAAACGTAGCTCATGAAAAACTTACGTAATTGCCTCATGATCGATGTCGTCTCCGGTGGACACAGGCCCTCGGTTTATGTCGAATCTAAGATTTTCTGGAAACTGGCTAAACAACCATTCCGAGGTCGGTTGGACATCGCTCCAAAGGATCAAACCTCTGGCAATCGTACGTAAGAGCAGCAAATCCGGACGAACTAGGTCAAGTAAATAGCTCGTATCGGGTGGATCCATCCATTGAGCTACAGCTCTGTTGTCGGTATTGAAAAACATCAAGCCAAGAGCCAAGGTGGCACCAGGCGCAGTCACATCAATATTCACAGTCTCCCCTTCTCGTACTTGAAACGAAGGCAATTTGTACTTTTCTTTCTGTGATCCCATCAGTGGGCGTTTATTTCCGCCAACCATATAGTAGTGAAGTGTGTCAGGCAGCTGCAAATCGCGCAGACCAGCTGGAGCTTCCCCATGACCTAGAGTTACTAAACCCAACGCCAAGCCAGCTGTCAGGGCATATGATTCTCGTTCAACACTATTCTCCATTTCCGGACCAGGCGGTCGTCCTATGAAAACGAAAATGGGTTTGTCACATGCACAATAAAGATTGCTTTGGAAATACCTATTTCTTGTAGTAAAACCTCAGCAATGTGTCGCTTAGCAGTTCCTTGGTAGATAAGCCCTATGCCCATGAGTGATGCCACTTGAATATTCTGCGGAATATCCAATTCCAGAGCTGTAGCTGGCAGCAACGCTTCAATGTGAACGCTGAGTAATTTGGTCGTTGTCGTGTCCATTGTACCTGAAAAGTGAAAGACCAATAGCTGCAATTGTTTCTATGCAGCCTACATACCTCTGTGCGTGGCCGAGATTCCCAACAATAGACCTACACTTGTCATCTCGTCACATTTCACTAAATACTCATAGATACTCATAAACGAGAGTGTTTTCAGGTGACCATTAAGCCCCAGCGCCATTAGGAAACCTGCATGTTCTGTCGGTACATCGGTTGGACCCTTCGGTTTATTGTACACGATCCAAGTGGAATCAACATCTCTGGCATTCGGTGAGATTCTCAAACCAGACGCTACCCCATTGTGAAAACAAGGCCATAAATTCATGTTTGCCGGAAACTCAATTTGTTGCATCTCGATCGTGGCTCCCTTGACGGGCTCCTTTCCAGCAAGACAAAGCTTCGGAATTGGCATCGATTCGGTTGGTGTAGGAATTGATGTTCGCAAGGTGAACATACCCCTGCCCATTGGCAATGCCATGGTTCTTGTGCACATCGCATACAATTGCTTCTCTTGCTCTTCGATAAACTCGTGATCAGAAATACCGGGTGATTGTGAGATATCAATTACAACCGGCTCAGAACTAATAAGCAAACGTCGAACTTCTGCTATTCGCAGATCGTCGGGAAAACGAAGGCTCAACAGCTTTGTATCAATGTTTTCCATGCCATCGTCATCAGCAGATTCGGTTCTTGAGAAACCGTTGGGATTTGGCGGACAGCGAGGCGATAGCGAGTCTTCTGCGTCAATGTTCGCCTTATTGAACTTCATCGAATAGAGCTCGGCAGACTGCTGATATCGTGTGTGCTCCAGCAGCTCAGACCGCAAAATAAGTTCGTACGTTGGTGGAGAACATCCCATCGGGGGAGAAAGGCGGCCATGCTCTAGGCATTCGGCAATCATCAGGTATAAGGCAACTGGTAAACGTTCAACATCGGTCCTCGTCATATCTGTAATTTTAAAATTGATTGTATGTAATGAAAGTGTAAGAGTCGACTACCTAAAAAAAACGTAAACAATTAAGTGCAAACCAACCACAATGTCAAGCTCGGCTGCGTTCCCATACATGAGCTATATTGGGATAGGCTATGAACGCAAATGAGGGACGCCTTCACCGTCACCGGTTGGCACTATCTAAAAAATAAATAAATAGGTGTCGCAACAGGCGGTAGACACCCTAAGCCTAGGCCCACCCTTCTCGCAACCATTCGTTTGTGCCTTAGATCTTATGAATAGCTGTAATTTCGGCTTGGAAAACTGCAGTGTTTCGGAAGACAGAAGGAGAGGCCAGATTTAATTCTTCTGAAAAGACTCCAGCGCCCACTTCCTCCAGTGTCTTTAAACCGTCTGTGAATATTGACAGAGATTTGTGTAGGACATCTTGTGAATCCCTTTTAAGACTTAATGCATCCGGGTGGAAGTGCTGCTGGGGCACCACACATTCTTCTCTAACCTAACCTCATTTTTTTCTCAATCGTACTTTTCCCACATTGATACAGTAAGCGATGCGAATTGAATTCCGCATAAAATCAGTATTGCTTGCAGATGTTCATCAGAAGACATGTCCTGTCCAACATGTGTCTTCGCCATTTAATGGCAAGGGGTGTGCTGGGGGTCGTACTTTCATTTTCTCAGTTGTTTACTTGGTAACTATGCTATGCAGTGGCCGAATTATATCTACAATTATTCAGAATTTGTTCACTAATTTTTAAACCGACGTTCTTTGGGGGATAATGTTCCCATACTTTCTGTGGAATCATATTTACAGATGGCTTTAGATATTATGGTCGATGAATAAAGCACTAGGAATGGACTTTCGGTCAATCCTTTGAAAACTGAAGTTTTTCTTTTCACGAGACTGACTGAGCCAGTGCTTAAAGACGTCACTATACAGATCTCCGATAAAGCGAAATATCCAGGAATGATCCTTTCTGTAACGTGGAACTTATGTCATAAAATAGGCCATTTGGATCTATACGCCGGGCTCTGCTCGAGATTCTCTGCTTGATTTATCTCCTCTTGATACATTTATCATGATATGCCGTTTTATATGGATATGCCGTCTGATGCAATGACACCAGAACTTCGGCTGCTGTGCAAATAAAAAGTGAACTTTAATTGCGTTCTGAATTAGCTTCAGCCAGAGTCTAAGACTGGTTAAGAATGTAGTCAAATATTCACGGGTGGCTACAAAATCATCGTTGAAATCAACAAAACTAGACATTACTAACCCTTAGGCAGTAGGTAGTAGTAGTACTGCCTCTGTTTTTAAAACGGAGATCTATGCTCTATGCAGCGGGGTCAGAGTATCTGCGTCTGTAGCGACAGTCAAGCTGCGCTTAAGGCACTGGTCAACCACGTTACTCGTTTCAAAATAGTTCGGGAATGCAAGAACTCTTTGAACTCGGTCGCAAGGCTGAAGTCTTTGACTCTTCTCGTGGTCCCAGGCCACGCTGGGATTGCGGGAAATGCGATATCGGATGAAATTGCTAAGTAAGGCTCAGATGATATTTTTTCGAGACCAGGGCCCTATTCCACAAAACAACTTATCAACTTTTCACTTTGCACTTTTGCAATTTTTCGCCAATTTGCAAAACTTTTCGTTCCTCAGAACTATAAAATTTGAAAGTGAAAAGTTGAAATTGAAAAGTGTAATTTGCAAAGACTTTGCAAATAATTATGCTGTTTCGTTCCACAAAAACTACAAATTCTATTTTTGCAAAGCAAATTTTGATAAACTCAAAAGGTAAAGTGGCTTAGGTCGACTTAAGCCAAAAACATTTTTTTTAAATATTTGAAATGAGAAAAAAATTAGCTACAGTTTGGTGTAATCACCTTGTTTCTACCTATCTTACAAAACAGTTTTTTTTCTGTTACAATGACTTAACTCAATGAAACTGAAAACATTGCATTTGGAATAACGCCTTAACTCTCAAATATTGTTGCAGTGTCTGAAATTTATGTCTTAAGTCTACTTAAGCCGTTTTTGTTATTTTTAGAAACACAATTTCTTGAAAAGGAAAAGAGAACTAAGTTGAATTAGGCCACTTTTCCAAAATACATTTTTCTATAAAATTAAATTTTATTTCGACTTAAGCCGTTTTTCCATAACAAAATTTTAATAAAATTGACCATTTTTCCAAACTAACATATTCCGTTTTATTTTAATTACATCGACATAAGCCAGTATTCCAAATCAAAAAAATATTAATATGGGTTATATCTGTTTTTGAATATGAGCTTAGTGGACATAAGCCACTTTACCAAACTGCTTTTCTAAGTATGAATAAGTCCTTTTACTCTGTGTTAAAATTATACTCCGTATAAAAATTTAAAAAATAAAAAACGGCTTAAATCGATTTAAGCCCCGATATTATTTATAAAATCATTTGAGTTGCGAAAGTTTCCGAGTCAATTCAATATTTACTCAAAGCTTATAAAGGTGATGTGGGCGCAGTAGCGCAGTGGTTAGTGTGCTGGATTACTTTGCGAGGGATAGTGATATTGTTAATTATAAAAAAAAAAAACTAAAAATTGGAGCAATCTCTTTTATCCCCTTTCTTGAAAAGGGGCACAATCACCCCAATCTGCCAATCGCTGGGAGTTTCGCCGCATTCCCAGGCCACTTTAATGACACGAGAGAGCCATTTAACTATCCCTCTTCACCTAAGGCCTTGAGCATTTCTGGGCGGATTTCATCCACTCCGGCAGATTTGCCAGCTTTTAGCGATTTGATCGCAAAAGTGACTTCTTCTACCGTGGAACTATTTTCCGCCCTGCTTAAGGCGATGGTTCTGTCATCCTGTTGTAATAAATGCCAAGATGTTGGAATAACAAACCAAGATGTTCGTTCTAGTGCTGTTCAATTCAGATTCACCTGTCCAAAAACGAAAGGAAGCCAATGCAGTTCCGATTTTTCATAAACCAACAGTCGCATAGTGTTATCTATTTTCACACAATGTCGATTCTGCTGGCTGTGTATATTCACACAAATATTCATGTTTGCGTATCGCAGGCTTGCTTATCGCATGCTTGCGTATCGCATGCAGATAGTTATAGGATATCCGAGGGAATATCAGAATGATGATATTTAATATTTGCGAACGCGGACGCGCATGTTAGTGGCACAGCAATCCTCAATGCCCTGGATTAGATTGAGCATAATTCGGAAAAGTGCTCGCCCCATCTGCGCAAGATGTCCTCCTCATTAGAAAGAAGTGTACCATCTTTGGATTTGACTCCTTCAATAATGTTCCACTTCCTTCCTCTAAGACGTCGGATGGTCTGCCAGAACACCTTGCTTTCAGATCTGTGATCACGGTCTAATTTCTCGCCGAACTCTTTCTTTGTTCTTTGGCTGCTTTAACAGCCAATTTGCTAGTTCTTCGCGCCACAATGTACCGGTTTAGAGAAGGTAAGTCTCCCAAGTGAAAGCCTTTTTCTTTTCTCTGATGGCTTCTTGAACTCCAGGCGTTTTAAACCACGCGGTTCTTTTCTCACCACTAGCCGCCACACCGAGCCGCTTCGCTTCACAAACATGTCCTGCAGAGGCAATGACTGCTGTTGAAAACAACTGCCATTCTTCCTCTACATTCAATGGAATTTGTTCAAACCTTGAAGGTATCTGCCGTGCAAATTCCTCCCGTGCAAATGGGTCAACTTAAAAAAACTAATTTATGTTTCCTAATGTTAATGACGAAAATAATAAGGTTACCTAATTGAATAAATATAAGACGGCTCCGATTTTCAAAATTATTTATTACAAGGATTTGCTGGATGACAAAGAACCTTTAAAAACATTAATATTCAAAAGCGAAGTTGCAACCAGTATATAAAGATTGTCTTGAGTTGCTTTACGATGGACCAAATAAAATAAGTGAAGCAAAAAAGTTATAAATCTACTTCCTTTGATCGATGAGCATATTCACGACTTCTACAGGAACCTTTGCACATAATCTAAGCCAGGTTTTAATCCTGATTTACCCGAAGAAGCTGAGAAGTTTTTTTAGGAAGAAGCATTATTATGTCAGTATCTTATATCTATTTATAAAATTATTAAAATAAATAAATAAATAAATAGGTGGCGCAACAGGCGTGTAAACACCCTAGGCATATCTTCTCGCAACCATTCGTTTGTGTGAGTTTCTTTTTTTGGGAGTAATGGAAGGGACCTACATTATATAACTATATTATCTACCTACCAAAAAAAAACCTATGTACCATATTACTACATAAAAATATTGAATTCGTTGAGCTAATAAATAAAGAAGAGAGAACTAAGCCACGATTTATGTTAACATTTAATTTCAGGAAAAGTGGTTTATGTACACATAAGTCAACGGCAAACCATAGAAACAAAAACGCAAAAACGGCTTAAGTGACTTAAGACGATTTAAATAAGATTTAGATAAAAGTCAAAACGGCTTAAGTCAGTTTTTTGTTAATAAATTTAAAATCTGAACAGATTTTCAAAAAATTTAATAAGATTCTAAAAGGGTATCTCTAGAGTGATATACGAAAAAAATTGCGGCCTTCTACTCAAAACAGTTTTATTAGAATAATTTTTTAAACTGCTCTCCTGAAAAATGTGAAAAATCGACTTAAGCCACTTTACCTTTTGAGTAAAGAGTTTGTCAAAAGTTTGAAAGGTAAACGATCGCTTTCATAAAAATGAGTTTAAAATATGTTTGTCCGTTTATATCTCGAGTTTGGCAACACCGAATTTCATGATTCTTTTTTTCCTGGAAAGGTATTCTTTTGTAGTTTGTATGTAAAATAAATTGGACAAAGGGGCGTGGCATCTCCCATACAAAAAAAAACATTTAAAATCGTATATCTCGAAAACCACCAAATCGATTGAGCTCAAACTTACAGACAAGCTTAGGTATTGGCCCTGGAGTGCCCCTGTGATGATTGGTCAAAATTGGACAAAGGGGCGTGGCACCTCCCATACAAAAAAAAAACATTCAAAAACGTATACCCTCTTTTCTATACAAAAAACATATTCTATGGGGTGGAACTCAATGCCGTTATTATGGGTTGTATGCAAAAAGATGAGTTTAAGATGTTTTCTCACTATTCTAAGATCTTTCTTAGCATGGTATGCAAAAAACAATACACTGAACGAGTTAGATCTCATGTTGTGAGCTCGATTTCGAGATCGATCTAAAATTGAAAGCACGATGTGAGGCGGAGCTCGTTTTGATACGCAAAAAGGTGACAAAACGATTGATTGCATGAGTTCGATCTCACAAATAGTTAAGCATGGTATTTCTCTTACTCAATTCATATAAAATAGTCAAGATGACCAAATTTTAGCAAATTTTTGTTACAAATCAAATTTATATAAATAGAAGGAGTCAAGTTAGTGAAAATTTTCGTCGTTTTAGTGTAAAATTGCTAACGAATGAATGAAACAATTTTTTTCTGCGTTAATTACACGTAGAATCCAGATTTCAAATAGATTTTATTACAAACTATAATTAAAAAAGTTAATCTGCTTATTTTTGGGTATCTATACATAATTTATTTTTCATTCAAAAACTAAGTGGATATTTGAAAAGAGAAATCATTTTTTACTTTCCATTTGTGTCTTCACCAAATTGGTTTTTTATGTACCTACCCCTTTTTTCATTTGGGTTGGATTTTAATTTTACTTCGATTGGACCTTTTTGCATAAGACTTAATTTCATGGCATCCGTTGAAAGTCTTTGCAAGCATTTTCTTAGTGCAAAGTGAGATTTGCAAAGAATATTGTGGAACAGAAACACCTTTCACTTTGCAAAAAAACGCAATTTGAAAAGTGCAAAGTGAAAAGTTGATAAGTTTTTTGTGGAATAGGGCCCAGAACTTGCGCTGGATCTTTCCGCGTCCTCGATCAGAGCCTCCATTGATGACTATGTTTCTAACAACCACTATTGTTTATGGCAAGGCCCAAGTTGTGGGTGGACTAAACGCATGCTCATAAAAATCAGTAAGAAGTCTGCAGCATTCCTGCTGTCTCTCAGCAGAAAATACTGTAAACAACGGCATTGGCATTCTTACGGGATAATACTGGATTTACTTCCTGGTAGTACAATGGCAAAAAAAAAAAAAAAACATCTTTTGGGACAATCGTTGCGTAATGCCAACTGAGCTGAACAATCAATGCAAATGATCTTGAAAAGGTAAATATAGCTCTGCAATAACTGATTTACTTACCTCTTTACTCGATAGAAAAATATTATATTTTACTCACCCATATTTATAAGCATTTGGATAAGTTGTTCACATAATGGGACATTCACAGAAATGAACCGTTTCTTCTTCTTTGGTATATTCGAATACATTGTGTCAGGGAATTCCAATGGCTTAATCCAATTCTTGATCTTCATACATCCGTGAATTATAAGCGAAACCAACTACAGAAAAGTGATATGTTTAATGACATTGAAAGCACAAGTCGTCTTACTACTGCGAACCTGCAAAACATTCCTGCTCATCGTGTTAATATTCTCTACATGTGAATATTGATAAACTTCCCGGTTTTTAAGAATGTATTCTACTTGCTGGAAAATATGTGGTACTGGTTGTATCAGCAAGTCCTTGTGCAGCATTTGCTTCGCATGCTCCTCTGTGAACATGTTCTGTGATTTTATGCTCGCAAACTGGGGGAAATCAATGAAATAATGAAGAGAATACACATCCAGTTGCATCTCCGATGAAAGCTGATACAGAAACTGAAATGGTTTACCAAGAGTTAGTATGATTTCAATATGAGTCTGTCTCTACTTTGATAACTCACCTCCCCCAAAGAGTTTAAGTTATCGTGCATCGTAGTGTCAAGTTTAAGGTCTTCATACAATAGATGTAAGGCGAAGAATATCTTTGGAATCTCTTTAAAGAGTGCAGCAGTGCAATCAATGGATTTGACTGCATTCGAACTGATCTGTCCCTGTTTGTTGCGTTTGTTCAGAATCGACTCTAAGTAGCTCCAATCGTCGTCAGTGCCGTCGACAATTTCTTCATCTTTTTTCCTTTTCTTTGGCTCTTCGGCGTGGTATGAAATATTGGCGGTTGACTCGTCGGACATAGGTACGCGTCCCATAAGTTCAGATAAAACAGTTTTAAAAGTTTGCCATTCCTTTTCGCTGCTGAAATCTCGAGAACCAGGCCGATTTCTAGCTCCATACCAGTGCGTTATAAGTTGAATAAATTGATCTTTTGTTAAAATTTGCCGTAATGCTGATATGCAGCGGGTAACAAAATACGTTTCGTTGATGAGTGGCAGCGATAAACGATACATTTTTCCGGATGGATATACTAGGGTTAGCCGATTGCCAGCTGGATCGCGCAAGTTCAGACAAACGCCACTGGTAGTTCTAAATTAAATAAAATAAATACAACCATCTTTGAGTGCAACTGCATGAGTTTACCTGATTGGGAATTGCGGCTGAAGCGGGTGCACTGGAGACAACATATGCAGTTCTTCCTCGAAATTCGAATCACTTTGTTGGTGAGCTGTCGGCAGAAGGCTGCTTCTTCTGCAGAGCAAGTGTTGATTTAATTTTTGTAGTTGATATCTTGTTTAGGGAAAATTTACCTGGGAAATGGAGAGCCGATAGGCTTGTTTTGTGGTACAGATGATGGGATTACGGACGCCACATGAACTTTGGAAACCAAAACGGTTCCCGTGTACAAAACTAACGTTCCACTGGGATCAAGAACTGCAATCATTTTCATTTTCTAAAATAGTGAATTTCGAGTTTTTCTTTACTAATAGTTTGTGACAACTTTTAAGGCAGAGCAGAATATTGGGAATTTTACTATATAGAGAAGCTAACCTAACATGGTGACATGGTGGCACCTAGGCTAAGACATGCACAAGTCTTTTCCCAGCAATGGTAAGAAACTAATCTCAATTTTCGTACTAATTTGTTTAAAAGAATATCCCGATGCAGACACTTTAAATGCGCCAACAAAAAACCTCTCTTACTCGTATGAAACTGTAGAAATCTCACAAAAAACACCTCGTAGCAAAAACAACGCACTGCGGTTGGTCATCCTCTCTGTTCTTATCACCAGTTGGCGGACTTGTACTTATCGCTCAACTAGCGCAAGCGGTACTCACTTGGTAAGTCGACAAATCGAAATGCATAGTTCATTTCCTTAGAGGGGAAAGTAGTAAGGTCTTCGCAAGTGGATTATATACGAAGAAATCACTGTCAGAACTCAAACTATTCAATAAAACAATCACCTAAAGGGAGTCTGATGATGAATATAGTGGTGTAGTTCAAAATAGCTATAATTTCTACCAAAAGTGACTGTGCTATGCCATCAATGTGTCGCTACATGTCTTTGGCACTTCAACCATTCTGAGTTGTATCCAAAATTAGTCAATGCTCAGCATTACCCATGTCACTTGTGTTAGCTTCCGCGTTCCCAGCGGTCGCCATACGTCACCATTCATTGATACACGATACTCATAGTATACTCATTACTCGTACTCGATGTATAGTGAATGAATGAATGATATTTATTAATTAGCTTATAAAAGCCATTTAGATTGTACAATTTATAATTTTACAATAGACTCGTTTTTTAAACTATCTGTTAGATTCATTATCTTTATATACTCAATCTATTATATTTCTTCTTACATATTCAGTAATTTTTCTTTTAAACACAAACAAGTTTGATTCGTTTTTAATTTCTGATGGAAGATTATTAAATTTTTGAAGCCCAGTATAGCTGATTGTCCGTTGACCTCTATTGGTTCTCGCTCTTCGGATTCTGAAATCTCCTGCACTCCTTAGGTTGTAAGCTGCGTTGACATTCATTGAAATATTTTCGCGTAGGTAAACTGGACACGTCCCGTTCTTTATTTTGTGAATAAAAACCATAGCGTGTACAAAAAGTTGTTGACTTACACTTAACCAGTTTAGGGTATTAAGCATGGATATTATTGGGGTGTATCTATCCTTTTTTAACACAATCCGCATTGCCTTATTTTGTAAAACCTGAAGTCTGGTTTTTAGGTACTGGGGACAAACAAATAAAACGCTTCCACAGTACTCAAAATGGGGTTTGATAATCACATTATACACTTTAATGGCACAGATCATAGAAATGTTTTGTCGTATTCTCCTTAGGACACCAATTTTTTTTGATATTTTTTTACATAGATACTCGATATGGTCAGTATGTTGCTGATGGGTATACATAGTATGTTGCTGGGGTATTAATATGCAAGGATTGCATTTTAGTGTTTAGGGAATTGAAGTGGATTGCGCAAGTGATGCATTACATTGCATTGGTGTGATAGTTACCTAGTGCGGACACATTTGTAGGTCATTTGCTTGGTATTTTATGTGGACATATGACATATTGGATTACGGAAGATAGAGTTTACACAGTATATAAACCGTCCCCTATCTTGGTTCTATAAATATATTTTAAATTTCAAGACAAATAATGGTTACTATCTACGTGCGCTCTTCTTTCATTACATATCTTATATAAAAAACTTCGCCCGCCAAAAATAGGAATGTACTTTAAAGAATTGCTCTATATAACTTTTCCTTTGTGCAAATACGTTTTAATAACCTCTTTAGTAGCTGATGCAATACATACCTCCAAAACGACAGCATCCTTTGCAAGAATTGTACATAATTCTTCCTCGATTCGTGTATTTTCCTCATCGAAATTCGTAATTCGAACAAGTTGAAGTTTACACGAACGTGGCAGGAGATAACAAAGGAATGTCTG
The DNA here is from genome assembly GCA_949372485.1 of Cheilosia soror. Lineage (NCBI taxonomy): Eukaryota > Metazoa > Arthropoda > Insecta > Diptera > Syrphidae > Cheilosia > Cheilosia soror. The sequence goes on from OX443563.1 coordinate 40,252,805, forward strand.
GCCAATTAAATCGACATGTACAAACGCCCGTGCTGCAATTTCACAGAATTCTCTGCAAAATGGTATAATTAAGAGCTGCGATTATTTTATGAATCGAAGTCTTACTTCGAAGATGAGTTCTCAGTCCAAATGTGTTCCAAGCAATATTCCGGTACAATCGGTTTCGAAGGCTGAGCTTGTCCAGGTTTGCGTATGTCTTGCAAAGACATAGAATGCTGCCCCATAGATGATTGCAAGCGAGTAAGCGGAGACTGGCTATTTGTTCGGCTAAAAGAAAAATCATTTTATTACACCCAATGTTGGTGATAAACTTCTTGTGGTAACTCACTTTAAATTGCCCGCACCACTGTTCACCGATTGCGAATTAAGGAATTTGCTAATATGTGTGTTGCACCCGGTGTTTCCCAAGCTGGAGCGCGGCATATACGCCGTACTGTTCTTTGCATTGTCTGCTAATAGATGATTCAGTAAAAACAAAATATTTTTTTATAATGAAAGTTATATTATCTAAATAAGTTACTTGAAAATTTCGTAAAATTCTGTGAAAAACTGCACATTCCAGGTCTTTGAGTCTGATTCACAGTGGCACTACCAAAGACAGTATCATTGTTGCATCCGACAAAGTGTATCTCGTCTTCGGTCGCTTTTCTCAGTTTTGAAACAAAGTGCTTGCCCAGTTTATTGTCATACAAAAGAACCAAGTCACTGCGGTCGGTGGAAAAGATGACACTGTAATCGGCTTCCGTGAGGTAACTAACCACTCCTTGAGGTGATTTATTTAGAACTGGACATATTTCATCTAGTGGATGTGATAGTGAAAATATTCGAGGCATGGATATCGCGAGATTCTGTACTACAGTATTTGTTGCCTCCTTTTCTAATAGGATACCAAACTTTGTAACCCACACATTTGATACGGGAAACTCAAGATTTGATATAAAATCTTCACCGTTGCTACAGTACACGCGCAGGCATGTAGCATCTAAAGCACAATACGTTAAAAATTGCATTGCAATGAATTGTAGTCTCACCAATCAAACATATAGCTGTAAAATTGTTTATATCATTTGTCTTCTTCTTCAGGACACCATCCAAAAAGCTTAGATTACAGAAAAACGCAAATTTAATTGGAGTCTCACAGGTGAAGCACATTCGCGGAAGAACTCCTCTCTCTTCGTGAAGCCCTGGAAAATGGTTATGATGAAAAGTGGATATATTTTTTTCCATCTCAGTAGCAAACCTCTGTTCCAAACCGAAGTATTTTTCTTAACATAAATTTCTTCTTCCGAATTAACATAGTAATCAGTCATGTAATCTGGAGAATTCACTCGACTGTTTTCAGTTTGGCGTCTGCACTCCAAATACATTTCGCGAATTGACCAAAACTCATTTTGCTCCTCATTGGATGAAATATTTACATTCTGCATGCGGTAAAGCAGAACATTCTCTGATGGAGTATTCGAATTTTGCATAGGCACAACTGGACCCGGGTGCTCCTCAACCGCCTTACGCCCCCGAGGAATGAATTCCTGAGAAAGAAATGAGATCCACGTTTTGCATGGTCGTTTAAATATCCAATTATGTACATACCAAAGGTTCTGAGGCGGCGATCATAACTTCTCCAGTTTCATCCAGATTTGCAAAATAATTTTAAAACGTGAATAAAATATCCACTCAATAAGATTAACTGGATCCAGTTCTTCTTTTTGTAGAGAAATGTTTAAAAATCGCGGTGATTGATGCCGGTACAGGAATTTTTTGCAAAACGTCAAAATTTGTTGCGTTTTTACTATACAACACAAACATCTTTATTTTGTTGTGCACACCATTTGTGAATAATAGGTTTGTTCGCTTTGTAAATTTTTATACACCATACAGTACGAAACAAAAGTTTGATTGATTGAGTTGCATTAATCCTATGTGTTCACTGCATTAAACCAGATATAAAACGACCTCCTCATTTACATCCGGATTAAAGTGAGTTTAACCCAAAATTTAATCCCAAAGTCCCAATAGTATTCAATTAAATTTTAAGTAGTCGTTAAATGCATCATTAAACCTCGGGTTTAATTCATGTTTTTGAGTAAAAATTTTGGATATATGTATGTATGTAGGTCTAAATTTTCGGGTTCGGTTTAAAATGGTTGGGTGTAAAATTAACTTACACCTGATTTAAAACCCGGGCTGTATATTATGGTCGTAAGTCGAAAAGATTTTTAATTGAATCTCCCACCGATGTATTTCAACCAAAGAAAACAAGATTTACTTAACTTTATACCTGGTGTTGTAATTGTCATTGTCTGTCAATTTGCTTGAGATTTCAAAGGCATTTGATATATTTTGTCATCGAGCTCTTTTGTCGAAATTTATTTGGTACTGTCGACTATTGTACAAATGCATGCCTTTCCATGAAAGTCGTGTCGGGCGAGAAGGATCAATTTTACGTGAGTAGAAAGAGAAAGGATTTTCGGTGTAATCCACTCAATTTAATTTCTCAACTACCCTAAAAATGTCCCTTTCACCTAAAACGACTTTCATGGGAAGGTATGTGTGTCTACACAGTAGACAAAATGAAGCGGTCGGAACCAGGAAATTTTAAATTTGTTCCATTGGCGCAATAAATACTCTTCTGTTGATTATGAGAAGAGGTTTTCGCTTCTTTAAACCAGCCGACAACAGCCATAAAATATATTTTGACATTTAACACACGTGAGTGGAGTCGAGCAAAAGGAGTTTTCTTGTGAAATTAGATTTCAGAATCAATGAATCCCCGAGCGAAAGCAAAACTACATAGGTAGGTATGTATAGCAGTCTAGAAACATCGAATTGAAATTTTATAGTACGTTTACACCGCACCTAAATTCATCATTTCAGGCCAAATGTTCAGTATTTCGAAATGTTGGATTTCAGCAAAATGTTGAATTTCATCGCTGCTTTTGTAAGTTTGTCAATTGTGATACTAGCTGTCATTTGAAATGTTGAAGTTTCAGTGGCAACTCAAAATTGGATTTCGAAATTTTGTCTGCTGAAATGTTAAGGGTATTCATGCAACGTCGTAAACTCGTCGTAAGTTTACGACGTGGTAAATGAACTGTCAAAATTTGTATGGTAAACTTACTACCCGAAATGGTGTGGAAAACCGAGATGGTAAACTTACGACGAAGTCAATGTGACATTTCACACTTAAAATAAAGGCGCGAAATCAGGAAAAAATTACTTTGCATGCATTTATAATACTGTTGATGCATTTATAAATAGAAATTGCACATTTTACTATTCCAAGTGTAGGATAATTAATTAATACACCAAAATGTATTGAAAGCAAGTTTTAAAATAGTTTCAATAACGAAATTTTCAATTCCAAACAAAGGATGTTCTCGTTCGCGGCAAAAAGTTTGGAATTGGAAATTTCGTTATTTAAACCCTTTTAAAACTTGTTTTCTTGATACAATTTGTTAGACTAACTAATTATTCTACACTAGGAATAGTAAAATGTGCAATTTTATCTTTATAATTGCATCAGAAGTGGTTTGTTCGTATATTATCAATTCATTCGCTCCCTTTCATGTGAAACAGCTGACTGGTTTACCATCATTTACGAAGGCAGCTATTTGGGGCCTTCATGAAACGTGCGTCGTAAACTTACGACGTTGCATGAATACCCTTGTTGAATTTAAGTGCAGTGTAAATGTACTATTACTTTCAATTCAACCAAGACCCAAAAATGTGTCAATTCAATGAACATTCCCATCGGCGATTATTAGAAAAGTCAAAAACAGCTGTTTCCTGCTAGAAAGAGATAATACATACCTATTTGTATTTTGTTTTGAACGGCGTTTGTTGTTGCACCCTCTTTGTACATAATTGCTTTGCCTTATCAATTTTTTGGCATTACATTTTGCACTTTCTTCGCTAGAATGCCCACTGTCATTATCGGGCTTCCTATCAGTCATAAGTTTGCAAATCGGAGATTTCTTCTCAATTCCAAATGAAAACATTTTAACTTGTTGCGATATATCGATTAGTGCGAAGAAAAATCGAACAATTGATTCTTATCGCGAGATCACCGTCATGTAAAACATTTGAATGAGACAGTTTAGTGTAATATAAAGCGAGCTATCAAAAAGACCATGTCCAAAGGATCTGCTGGACAAATATAATAATTGGAATTAATACGCCTTTTTTTTGTAAAGAATACACAATCAGAATGAATTTGAACTACTGCCTTGGAGGCTGCTTGACCGCCCTGCTGACCATAATCTATTGCTACCCATCGTTTTTTTACATATTCCTTTTTATCGTCTACTCGGCTGTTCTAGTTTTAGGAGGTGAGTACCAAAACATTGATAAGCTGTTCATGATTATGATTCATCAATCTTTTTCATTTCAGCCATCGCTGCTACAATTTACATACATTTTAGTTTGACGTCCAAGGCGCAGCCAAAACTAATCCACCAACCTTTTTCCGTGGTCTACAATGCGACAAAGTAAGTATGATTGATTATCAAACTTTGTACTAACCGCTAAGTGACCACTGCCGTTTGGAACTCTTTTTAGATCTAGTATTTTCGATTTGCCGAACCCAATTAAGAATCCGTCAAATTTGCCACTAATTTTTGGTAAGACGGTTGACTTGCAATTACAACAAATCGCCGAGTATGTACTCCGTGACTTTATGTCACCTTGGTTGGGGTGAGTTATAGTTGTTTTCGATGTGTTTCCATTCTAATGGGAAATTTTAAATTGCAGACATGTGGCGACGAAACCAAAGCTCATTAATGATGTATTACGTGAGGACTTGTGGAACGCAATTCAAAAAATTCGTGAGCGTGCTATTAAAATCGATGCGGCAAAGGTCATTGCTGTCGACATGGTTAACCGTGTTACAGTACACTTGGAAAAGATCCGAATAGCTGAAGCTAGAGCGTAAGTTCTATGTTTAGGGCGTATGAATGTAAACTTAATGGATCGACTAGGAACAATTACATTTGTTAGCATTTATTAGTGGGAACATATCTTCGCCCATGCCTTCAAATTCTTAACGGCGAATTTCCTTTGTAGTATGTGTACAGAATATCTACATACATTGAAATGAGTTGCAATGATGTCTCGGATGATAGATAATTTAACGTTTCATTAACTCGATAATAAGGTAGAAATCGCATCAAAATTCAAGTAACGAGATAGTGAGATCACGCGAGATACATTTTTTTATTTAAAGTTTAATTTATTTGCTATTTCCAGTGGAAACGACGAACGAAAATATTTTAAGTTACATACATATGTAGCCGTTTGTGTTGAAGCTGAGATGAAAGTAAATGTGAACAAATCTGAAGTGATGGTCGTCTCCAGAACGCCTGTTCAATGCACTCTGCATGTTAGTGGAGTCCCATTGAAACAGGTGGAGAAGTTTAAGTATCTCGGGGTCTTATTCACGAGTGATGGAAGGAGCAATGCCGAGTTTTCCTGTAGGATTGGTCAGGCTGGATCGATTTTGAGACAGCTTGGTCATTCTGTTATCAGGAGGACTGAACTTGGTGTCAAAGCTAAGTTGTAAGTCTTTAATTCGGTGTTTGTTCCAACTCTTACCTATGGTCATGAGGTTTGGGTAATGACCGAAAGAATAAGATCGCGAATACAAGCTGCCGAAATGAGATTTCTCCGTAGTATTGCTGGTGTGACCCGTAGAGATCGCATCAGAAATACCAGAATACGTGAGGAACTCAATGTCGAGCAGCTACTTCTCCGGACGGAGCGATCCATGCTTCGGTGGTTTGGTCATGTTAAACGCATGTCCCCGACCAGGATCCCACGATTCACTATGGAATCCGTACCACCGGGCAGGCGTCCTATAGGTAGACCTAGGATGAGATGGTTAGATCAAGTCCATAATCTCTCCTCTACCCGTATGGGGATTGCCCTTGATGATTTAGAGTCGATGGCGGAGGATCGAGAGCTGTGGAGGGTCCACTTGAGCAACCTACACCCGCGACCCACTTAATGGACAAGCGGACCATTGAAAATGAATGAAAAAAAATGAATGAACATATTTAACCGAATAAACGGATGTTTAAAGATGGAACTACGTGATTTTAGAATAATTTATTTAATAAGTCGCAAATTAAGCTCACTAAGTTGGCGCATGTGTATCTTTACTCCATTGTTCAGTTAATACCACTACGACAACTATTATAGAGTGAAAACTTTCGAATTAGTTCCACATACATACTCTGAACCAATTGAACCGATAAATGTTCTAAAATGCAGCGTATTATTTGAAAATGATTATTTACTCTAACTAGTCAGGTTCCGGGCATCTATGTGGACTTTCTACTACTTCCTTCAATCATTTATTGAAACCTCAGTAAGTCTGTCTCTGAAAGAACATACATACTTAGTGAATAGACTGGTCCTTTGTGATTCCACGATCTGGTGGTAAAATGACTCAAGGCTCGGATGTAGAGCTTTCTTCTTGATAAATTGCAGGGTAGTTGCGGAGATAGTGGAGAAATGTCTTATTTTCCGAATCGAATTAACTCATACCACCGAGAATGAAAGTGGGCTGCAATGTATCGGCTCCTAAAATAAATTCATTCATTCACTTTCAATGGTCCGCTTGTCCGCTTGTTAAGTGGGTCGCGGGTGTAGGTTGCTCAAGTGGACCCTCCACAGCTCTCTATCCTCCGCCATCTACTCTAAATCATCAAGGGCAATCCACATACGGGTAAAGGAAAGATTATGGACTTGATCTCACCATCTCATCCTAAGTCTACCTATAGGACGCCTGCCCGGTGGTACGGATTCCATAGCACGTCGTAGAATCCTAATCGGCGACATGCGTTTAACATGACCAAACCACCGAAGCATGGACCGCTCCGTCCGGAGAAGTAGCTGGTCGACATTCAGTTCTTCACGTACTCTGGTATTTCTAATGCGATCTCTACGGGTCACAGCAGCAATACAACGGAGAAATCTCATTTCGGCAGCTTGTATCCGCGATGTTATTCTTTCGGTCATTACCCAAACCTCATGACCATAGGTGAGAGTTGGAACAAACACCGAATTAAAGACTGACAACTTAGCTTAGTTCATTCCTCCTAATAACAGAATGACCAAGCTGTCTCAAAATTGACCCAGCCTGACCAATCCTACAGGAAAACTTTGCATCCATCACTTCAGATTTGTTCACGTTAACCTTCATCTCAGCTTCAACACAAACGGCTACAAACCGATCAAGTGCACGCTGAAATTAGGACCCAAGGATGACCTCAGCGTAGAGCAAATGACTTATATTCAGATTTCCCAATTCGAAACGTTATTCGCCAAGACTGCGCTGTAACATCCAGTCCATATAAGTAATGAAAAGGAGAAGAGACAAAACGCACCCCTGGCGAAGTGCAACGCCCACGGTGGAAGGTATTGATTTAACCCCGTTTACCCGAACACAGCTTTTAAAGTTTTTGTAAAGAGATTGAACGGCTCTCAAGAGAGAACCGTCCACTCCATACTCCTGTAATACACTTCAGAGTTTACCTCGAGGGACTCGGTCATATGCTTTCTCCAAATCTACGAAGCATGCGTAAACAGGTGTAGCATACTCCCAAGCCTTGTCGAGCACCATTCTGAGAGTGAATAAGTGGTCGGTTGTTCTTCTGCCGTGACGAAAACCGCACTGCTCATCTCCTAATCGTGCCTCTGGGAAAACTTGAATGTGATATAGCCCTGTAATTGGAGCAATACTTTTTATCCCATTTCTTGAAAAGGGGCACAATCACCCCAATCGCTGGGAATTTCGCCGCGTTCTCAGGTCACTTTAATGACACGAGAGAGCCATTTAACTCCCTCTTCAGCTAAGGCCTTGAGCATTTCTGGCCGGATTTCATCCATTCCGGCAGATTTGCCAGCTTTTAGCGATTTGGTCGCAAAAGTGACTTCCTTTACCGTGGGACTATTTTCCGCCCTGCTCAAGGTGATGGATCTGTCAGCCTCAATGCCCTGGATTGGATTGTTCTTTAGCTGCTTTAACAGCCAATTTGCAAGTTCTTCGCGCCCCAATGTACCGGTTTCGAGAAGGCGAGTCTCCCAAGAGAATCCACACCTTTAAAAGTGATCTTGTTCTCTCTGATGGCTTCTTGAACTCCGGGCATTTTAAACTTCTTTTCTTTTCTCCCCACCAGCCGCACACCGAGCCGCTTCACTCCGCAAACGTGTCCTGCAAAAGCAATGACTGCTAGTAGAATCAATAAGTACTTTTATTTATAGAGATGAAGTTCGCCGTTTATACACAACAAAAAAATTTATTTAGCGCAACAGGTCCATATAGAACCCTATGTCGTGTTTCACGCAACCATTTATTGCTTTATAGAGTTTTCTGATTCCGAACCGCTTATGAATTTACTCACCGTTTGTCAGAAGTTCTCAAGAGTTGGAAAGAAACCCTAAGATTTAATTTGTGTTTTTCTGTAGGTGGTCCGAGTTACGAAGCCTAATTATACGTTCGTCACTTGCCCTTGGTACCGTAGCAAAAAGTAGTGAGTTAATTCCAACTGTAAGAACATTCGCTACTCAATGGTACAATTCTGCGAAATCCTATTATTTATAATCTTATTCAGAAGATATAACCTTGATGTTCTTGCCTTTTTGCCGCAAGTAGTTTTTAAATGTAGATTTGGATATTATATGTTTGAACCGTTTTAGGGCTGAAACCCTTTCTGCTCCCGTATTTTCGACAAACTCGTATCTGCAAGATGACGACCATGAAATGCAGTTTTTGCGAAAGCTTAGTGAAATTATGGTGATACTTTTGTTACCCCGCGGATATTCGCTGCCGCCATTAAAGATACTACTAACCGAAATTCTATCATTTAAGAGTGAGTTGTTAACTTTAAACTCCTAACGCATTAGATAATCAAAAAACCCATTAATTTCTTTAGTATTCTTTCCAATGATAAAAATGCTGACTTCGCCTGATTACATTAATCAGAAAGTTGTGCAGAATATTGAATCAAGGCTAGCCGCAGCAGCAATAAACAAACGCAGCTATGAATACGCAGCCAGCTTTGAAGACTTTCTCAAAATCATTAACAATTCGGGAAATATGGAGGAACTCACATTGATCCGGAATAGTATTGTCAATGATCTGATGCATGCGACAACGATGCAAAATCTGCAGCGAGCTAAAGGTTGACTTGATATACTAGGCAAATTGTTTACTTAAATTCTTCTAATTGCTGCAGGATTAGATCCAGATACAGACGACAAATGCTTATCACGTTCAGAACTTACAACTGCAGTCAGATTAAAAAGGTACGTTCAGCAATTATCGCACGCGAAAGCACAGTGCGAGAAGAATCTTATGAAGTATGGCTGGAAGGAAAATTGTTCCAATGACTTGGTATAACTTTTGCTTAGCTAATTGCGCAGTGTAACTTATAAAGTCTGGTTTTAGAACTTATCGCTGACAGATATATTGAACACAAGCATGGGACGACGATACTTGACGATCTTCCTGGAACCTCTTAAGGCAAGCTCTCTGGTTGGCTTTTATTTAGCCGTAGAAGATTTGAAACATGCACCAAAGGCACAATGGCATCATATGGGAACTGAAATTTTCTACACATACATTCGTGTGCCGAAACCTGAGATAAAAATTGAAAAGACAGACCGAAAGTTAATAGAAACCTTTCTCCTGGGTGACGCTGGTCCAGATATATTTTATCAAATGCAATCTAGTGTAGAGAAAACTTTGGCGGACAAATACTTTCCATCGTTCTTGCTAAGTGAGCAATACCGACAATTAAAGGAAGCACTCACTACCGAAGACTACAAGGATCCCACCCTCAATTCGCTCTCCGATGGCCAAGAAGAACAATCTACCTCGTTGGAAACGGACAACCCTATGGATGTAGCAACTCATACCACCTACGCTAGGAAGAAACTCGAACAAATTCAGGAACGTTTGGATAAAAAGAGTCTTGCACTAGACGCACTGAAGTATTCAGTGAAGCCAGAGTCAAAGGTGCTGTTAATATTAGAAAAAGAAATGGAATGGTTGAAAAATGAAAAGCGCCAAACGGAAGCCCACTTAAGACGGACAGATGCTTGGTCTGATCACATTGGCAAATGGAAGGCATCAATTCAAAGTCTTGAGGTCAGTAAAAGTGTGTCGTGTATGATATAAGCGAATAAAAATTCTGATTCTTATTTATTAGGTCTCAGATGAGAAGGAGTCTTTGCAGTTCATGGTTCTGGTTCATGTCGATGAGGATATTAATAATCCAAATACGATTTTCAAAGAGCACAAGCCCAGCAACATTTCAAGTGGTTGGGTTGTACTACGATCTTTGGCGCAATTTCATGTAAGTGTTCCTAATATCACTAGTTAGAATTGATTAACTCAATTTTTTTAGGAACTGCATCGGAAACTACGTCCAATGTGCCCTGAGTTGAAATCAATTGACCTCCCCACAAACTTTAAGCTCTTCTTTTTAAAGAACGACAAAAATTCTCTTGAGAAAACTAGGGTGCAGGTTCAGAAGTATTTAAATGTGAGTATATTTTTGATATTTTTTAAAATATGTAATAAACTTGAGTAACACGTTTTTACATTCAATTTACCTATGTTTTCTGTATCACCATTGAAGACATTTTTCTGTTATCGTGATTTGTGATGGTCGGAAATCTCTGGAATATTCAAACAAACCATTAAGCATGAGCTTCCCTTTTCCATACCACGAAAGTTAGCAGACACAGAAGAACTCCACTCAATTGTGGCATTTCTTCTGCATTTCGTCTGCAAACTTGAACTGTGTCTACGAGCTGTTACTGTTGTTCGCTTGTTACGTGTTACGTGGCATGCTGGTCCCGACCTTTACGCCCTCCGGCGAGCAAAGGGTCGGGACCAGCATGCTAGCAAAGACCCAGTCAAACCGGCACGTAACAAAATGGCGCCCAACGTGGGGCTCGAAGAAGGATGCCGTCGAAAAAAATTGGTATCCACAACGATTGGCTCGCTATAGATATACATATAGCGATGTAGGTAACATTTTTTTTTAGATGAGCCTTTCATTTGTTTTTTGTTTTTTTGCTTTTTATATAAATTTTTATTTTTTTTGACAATGCTCGGTTTCATCCATATCATAGGTCCCGATGACTGGATGATGTGCATTCGGTATCGCGTTGCGATGAGACGGATGGAACCACGCTTATCGATGTGTTCTATGGTGTCCGAGTCATGTGGGAACTTGTAAAGCAGATTCTCACATGTCCGGGCACCGAGAAACAAAAAAAAATTGTCTGCAAGTGTCCTGAAAGGAAATTTTAATTAATTAATCCATAAAGTAAAGTAGAATCAACCAAATTTTACCAGTAATGTAGCTTATTTCAGTTTTTTTTTTGACTCGTAGCAGTTAGGCATCTTCACTTTTCTCCAGCGCAGTCCACCCTAGACTGTACTCCTCAGTCCTCATCCTCAACCTGTCACGAATACAACAAATACTTTTTTTGAGTGTGATTGAAACAGTCACAAATTTATTACGATTACTACATATCTTTTTACTTACCCTTTTTATATTTTTGAATTTTGCTTTCATATCTTCTATTTTTCTATTTAGTGATTCGGTTCTGCCTTCTTACTTAGGTAGAGTAGGACCCTCCTTATTTGCCTTGCAGTTGTTATCGTTTTTTTTTTTTTTTTGTTGCGATTGGCGTAGTTGATTTTTTACTTCAAACCGTTCCTGTTTTTGTTATTCGGGTTAATCTTGTCGGGTATGCGTATGACGTATGAGTGGTAACGATAGGGACGTACCCTTGCCATCGAATCCAACCAATTTTCCAACAGTTTCAGCATCAAGGTTTGAGCGATTTATAGCACGCTTCCACACCTCAGTTGACCGCTTCAATTTCGAAAATTCGGTCAGTTATTCCCAAGAATTGAATTCTACCGTACAGAACTCTTCAACTACAATGTCCGAAGAGGAGCAGCTAGCTTCTCCCACCAATGATGGGAATGAAAAATCTGATGGTGAAGCGTCCAGCGGGCTCTCTAATGCTGGCAATGATGAAGTGAGCAGGTTGGCTGACCGTATAGACAAAACACTCATGATCAATCAAATCCACTTTTTCCAGCAATTAGACGACTTTATGACTAAATTCTTGAAAAGTATGGAAGTTAGGAGTAACCATATAGCTGTTCATAACAGTCATGCTGAAGTGAAGGTGAGGATGCCAATTAAGGGGCAGTCGAGGCGAGTAAGACAGCCATGGTAGGGAGGGTTTAAACAGCGTCTCGCAGGCGAAGTAACAGCAGTCGCCTAGACTGGCATGAAATAGGTGTCGCATCAGGCGGGTAGACACCCTAGGCCTAGCTTCTCCCAACCATTCGTTTTGTGTCAGTTTCTACTTTTAGGACGAATGGAAGGGACCTACAATTTTTATGCCGAGTCCGAACGGCTGAATTGGGAAGCTTTTTCATGACAGTCATACTCTCGGATATTTGTCAGACGTTCGCGAGAGGTGGCGCAGTAGAAAATATCTTTTAGTTTTTATATGCTTAGCATTCGAAATAATACGACGAATAGTTGTGAGACTTGTTTTGATACCACAGTTTTTCTGATTTTAGGGAAAGAGTCGTGCGAATTTGACGCCTTTTTTAATATAGGGACACGCTGATGCAATCATAGTCAGTGGTAAATTCGAAAGCACGATATCAGAAATACTGCAAAATTAACTATCCATAGTCCAAAGATGTTGTTACAAAAAAGGACTTTCTGTAAATCCAAAAAAGACGACTATCGTCCCTTTTAACAAACAAAGAAAACAAGATCTTCTAACTCGCCCCACCATGTATGGCGAAACCATTGAAATTTCATGGAACCCGCAAACAGAACGTATCCTAAACAGAGCCACCAGATCCCTTTGGATCTGCCGTCGAGTTTGCGGTAACAATTGGGGTCTAAAACCCCGGATGATATATTGGCTGTATTCGCTTGTGGTTAGACCAGGGATTACCTACGCGGCCGTGGTCTGGTGGACAAAGACTAACGAAGTCACTTCAGTTAAACAGCTAGAACGGGTCCAACGTATAGTCGGAAACTGTGTGACGGTCTGTCTACGCTCCAACCCGACCACTGCACTGAATGTCATCCTAAGCCTATTACCTATTTAGGTACACATTCAAATTGAAGCAAGACTGAGTAAAGTATTCATCGTCTATTGCACTCGAAAAACATCGACCCCTATTCCTACCATGGAGGTCACCTGTCCCTAATCGACGTTATGGAATCTAAAGTATTCAGCATGTTCTTAGACGACATGCTACCGAAATATGGCTTCCATAAAAACTTCTCTATCATCATACCTCCAAGGGAAGACTGGGAAAGATAGAAACACATTCCATCGCGACTTGACCTAGTCTGGTATACAGACGGTTCCAAGATGGACACAGGGACTGGATCTGTCATCTATGGCGAATCGCCTCAAGCGAACTTTTCAGTCCGCCTAGGCAAATAGGCTAAAGTCATTGTCATTAACCATTGCGCTAGAATAATCTTAAGTTCTAAGAGACGTGGTAAAACTATATTCATCTTCTCAGACAGCCAAGCTGCTCTTAAAGCTCTGGACTCATCTGTCATAAAATCGTAGCTGGTCCTGGAAACGCACATGGCCAGGATTCCAGCCCACGGTAGCTTTGCTGACTCAGTGGCCAAAGTCGGCGCGACAACGCCACTTGTTGGACCTGAACCCTTCTGTGGCGTCAGTAAAAGATGCTTCAGGAGGCACATCAAGAACTTACCTCTAACAGAATCTAATGAAGTCTGGCTTAAAACACCTGGGCAGAACTGCACCAAACTATTCTTCCCAAAATCGTACCTTTTCCCCCATGGCCTTACGAAAAAACATCTTCACCGATTTGAAGGCCCTCCGGACCCCATATGTAGACTATGTCCGGAGAGCGACGAAACCTATCTTCACATTCTCACGGAATGTCCGGCTCTTTTTCGCCTTAGAAAGAAAATCCTTGGCGAAGAAATCGTTACATCGGCAAATCTTGCTGAATTACCCCCAGAGGGCCTAAAACCAGCTATGGTGCACTGGCTATATACAGTGGTGGTTTTTACCCATACTCACATATGGCGCACTAGTATGGTGGACGGCAAGGACCAAGCAAACTGGAATCGCTCCAAAAATCTGATGGCACCTACACTGAGACAAAGGCGGAGACTTTTAGTCTTCTGCTGGAGACTCACTTCCCGGGAAATCAGGTCACTACGCGTTCTTCAGTGGTACCGGCAACGGTGGCCACTACGGAACTGTCAAACTCCACGCGGCGTAGCTGGTATATTGCATCCAGAGTGGTGACGGATGACGCTATCAAATATGCAATTGCATCGTTTGACAGTTTCAAGTCACCTGGTCCGGATGGAATTTACCCGGCTATGCTGAAACAAGGTTTTAGTCAGCTGATGCCGACGTTGAAAAGAATTTTCACCGCTAGCTTGGCCTTGGCATACATACCTTCCCTTTGGCGTATGGTTAAAGTCGTGTTCATATCAAAAATCGGTAAGACTGACTATACTCTCGCCAAAAGTTTCAGACCCATAAGTCTATCTTCCTTCCTGCTGAAAAGCTTGGAGAGACTGGTTGAGCTGCACATGCGCAATGTTGCTCTTCGATTGCTTCCTCTTTCTGAGATGCAACATGCTTATCAGCGCGGAAAATCCTGTGAGACTGCGCTTCAGAACCTCGTTGGTAGGATCGAAAGTGCTCTTGATCGGAAGGAGTACGCGTTGGGTATTTTCGTCGATATTGATGGTGCTTTTGATAATGCGACCTTTGATAGCATGTGCAATGCAGCCAGACATCACGGTATAGATGAAACATTGGTGTTGTGGATTAAAGCAATGCTAATGCACAGGACGTTGATTGCCGAGGCTGATTGTGGCAAATGCGTCATGACAGGGGTAAACAGGGGCTGCCCTCAAGGTGGTGTTTTGTCTCCCCTTTTATGGTGCATGGTAGTAGACTCTCTGCTGACGACTCTCAATCTTCCTGGAACCTATACACAAGCCTACGCGAACGATGTCGCCGTTCTGTCTGTCGGTTCAGACCTTGGGACTGTCTGCTCTCCGGCGCAGAGATCCTTGGGTTTGATCGATGATTGGTGCACAATGAATGGGCTTTCAGTGAATCCTCTTAAAACTACGGTTGTTCTCTTCACGAGAACGAAGAATATCACTGGTCTGTCTCAACTTGTGCTAAAAGGTGTCACTATTCCGATCTCTGATGAAGTCAAATATCTGGGAGTAATCCTCGATAGAAAACTTCTTTGGTCCAAGCATGTTGAATCAAAAACCGATAAAGCGCTGTCGACTTTCTGGCAGTGCAAAGGTGCTTTTGGGAAGACATGGGGCTTATCTCCTAAAAGGGTCCTATGGATCTATACGGCAATGGTAAGACCACTTCTCTCATATGCATCGGTTGTGTGGTGGAACAGGCTTTCGCGGAAACGTGTTATGGCCTCTTTCGCCAAACTCCATAGAACGGTTTGCCTTGGCTGCACAGGGGCCTTCCCCAGCACTCCGGGCTCTGCTCTAGATGCTTTGATGAACCTCCCCCCCCTTGATATTTTTATCATGGGGTGTACGCTGGAAACCATCTCCCGGTTAAAGAGAGGTGGCTTTTGGTACCACGCGCATTGGAATTTTGATGAACTTGTGCGAGAATTATCCTTTGACCCCTGTCTTATGGATATGCCGTCTGACGCAATGACACCAGAAATCCTACTGCGACAAAACTACCACGTCAACTTTCCTCAGGCAACAGAATGGTTTCGGCCAGACTCAGAGCCAGGGAAGAAATGCCATCGTGTATTCACGGATGGCTCAAAAACCGGACAGGGGTCTGGTTCTGGAGTCTTCGTGGAAAGCGAGAACATTAGACTACACTACCCCTTGGGTAACCATGCGACTGTCTTCCAGGCGGAGATTTTCGCTATCCTTATGGCTATGCGCTATATTGTGACAAACAGGTGGAGGGCTAGAAGCATATGCGTTTGCAGTGATAGCCAAGCTGCATTAAAAGCGTTGCTCAACCCTCTTACCTCGTCCAAGTTAGTGCTCGAACGCAAGCTTTCTCTGAACTTGGTCGGTAGGCTAAACACGGTCAAACTTGTTTGGGTTCCAGGTCACACTGGTATCCAGGGAAACGAGATCGCTGATGAGCTTGCCAGGGTGGGTTCAGAAGAAAATTTCTTAGGACCTGAACCTGCGTTGGGTTTGCCTGCATCTGTGGTTAGGTCATCCATTGATACTTGGGTTTCTCGTGAACACGAGCGTCGTTGGCGTGACTGTGCCGAATGTAGACAGACCAAACGACAGCGTCCGGACATCTGCAAGAGGTCCTCGTCTTTCCTTCTGACTCTCAGGAGAATCGACTGCAGACTTCTTGTGGGCGTCCTTTCGGGCCACCAAGCTTTTGCCAAACACTTAAATGTGTTGGGCTTGAGCAACACCACCATCTGTCCTGCTTGTGGAGAGGATGACGATACAGCGGAGCACTTCCTCTGTAGTTGTCCTGCCTTTGCTCGCATCAGGTGGCGGATCTTTGGGGCTGACGTGGTGAGTGCCGAACATCTAAGCTCTTCATCACTGAAGCTCCTTCTCATCTTTCTTCGAAAGACGGGAAAACTAAGTACAGCAATGTAAGGTGTCCGTTTGGCAGTACAATGGACCAGTAGTTGTGTCTGAGTGCTCCATCGAATAGTAACAACCTCCGACAAAGAAGAATGGTGGACGGCGACGAATAAGAAAACAACAGTCGGCAAACTAGCGTCGGTGCAGAGAGCGTCCAACGTAGCAATAACGGGTGCACTTCGCAGCACCCCTACGGCAGCGCTGGACACCTTTCTACACCTTACGCTACTTGACTTGCACATAAAGCAACTTGCGGGGAGTAGTGCGCTACGGCTCACAACCTTGGACTACTTTAGAGAGGGCAGTTTTGGACACTGTACAATACTAGCGGAGTTACTCCCGGGTGCACAGGTGCAAACTGATGAAATACACCCTTTGGTCGACTATGAATGGCAAAGGGATAAAGTAATTAAGCATTGCGAAATAGCGGTCTACACGGACGGCTCAAAAACAACGGAAGGTGCGGGTGCTGGAATCTACTCCGTAGATCCAGATCTAAAAGTGTCTATACGACTTACGGATACAAGTACACCCCTATCGGCAATTCCGAGGGAAAAATGTTTCCCCCGAATGTTTTTTGTTCCCGGGAATTAAAT
The DNA here is from genome assembly GCA_949372485.1 of Cheilosia soror. Classification (NCBI taxonomy): domain Eukaryota; kingdom Metazoa; phylum Arthropoda; class Insecta; order Diptera; family Syrphidae; genus Cheilosia; species Cheilosia soror. Next base: position 40,270,092 of record OX443563.1, read on the forward strand.
CTACCCATCGTGAATTTCCATCGGAATTTTTTTTCCCCGGGAATCAGAAAAGTACTTTCGAAAATATGTTCGAATGTTTTGACAAGAGAGAGAGTAGAGTTTTTAAAAAATTAAAATAATATTTTTGATATATTTAGAAGTGCGCATTTTTTATTAGCGATGGAAGAGCATGAGGAAGTGAAGAGGAAGACATAGAATCTTCGGACCTTAAACAGACCAGCACCAGATATTTTATACGTGAAGAGCTAGTGTAGAGTAGACCTTTGATATATATAGAAATAGAAAGTCGTCAATTTAAAGCCCCATTTAGATGGTCATTGTAGTTTCAGTTTCAGTTGAGCTATCAATTAAACTTTCAGTTGAACAGTTCAGCTACAGTGCATTTAGACATCAGTTTAGGATTCAGTTGAGCTTTCAATTTACTCGTGATTAGCCGAGGTTAGAAGATTATTTCTACTAAAACTGACAACTGAACTAAAAACTTATGTGAATTTCAGTCTCAGTTTCAGTTTCAGTTAGAAACTTCAATTTTTGCATTTGGACATCAGTTTAACCGAAAGCATAACTGATAGCTCAACTGAAACTGAAACTGAAATGATCGTCTAAATGTGGCTAAATGTGGATTTATGATTAAGACTTAAGGTGCTACTTCACGGAATGTAGCACATACGTTTGTAGCTCTGACGTCAACCCAGAGTGCACAAAGAGAGCTTGTACACGGCATGTAGCCATTGGGACCATACACTGACGTCAGTGCTACATACATACGTGGCTTGCTACATGCCGTGTACTAGCACCTTTACCCGTCTTTGCCGCAAACCAAAAACTCATTCGGAGTTTCCCCATTACTTAGCTAAGCGCATGATTGGGCTTTTTGCTGAAGGCGGCTACCAGGTTGGAGAGGGAACGACCACGAGGTTGGATTAGGCGAATCATCTATTTACAAAAGGCTTTGCTTTTTTTCTTTGTATAAATTCATTTGCTATATCCGGATATTTTTTCCATATGATTTAGAATAATCTGCAGCTGTTTTGTACTTGTTGTGTTTGACCTTCATTAAAACTGACAATATGCATTATTTTTTCTAAATATTTTGCAGAAAAACACTTACATTGCTGCTCTTTAGCTAAAGTTCCCTGACGAAATGGCAGCGGAATATTTCGGGGAAAATTACGATAATATTTCCATCGGAAATTTATTCCCGATAGCTATTTTTCCGACGGAATTTTTTGTTTGATTTCGAAATCATTCACGATACCTATTTTTTCCGACGGAATTTTTATTTTCCCTTTCGAAAATTATTTACGATACCTATTTTGTGAAAAAGGGAAACATTTCGGGGGAAATATTATTCCCGATAGGGGTGGTAGTGTCTTCCAATCAGAAGTTCTGGCTGTTCTGAAAGCGGCAGAGCTAATGCGGATGAGATCTATATCTGGAAAGTATATAGCCATCTATATCGATAGCCATGCTGCACTCAAGGCACTGGAATCTACGAACATCAATTCTGAATTAGTCAGGACCTGTCGCACAATGCTTAAGGCATTATGCAGTCAGAACCGAGTGAGACTGGGTATCCGGACACTGCGGTATAGCTGGAAATGAGCAAGCGGATGAGCTTGCGAGGATAGGCGGGGTATTGCAAGACGGAGGAGATGTGGATATTAAACCACCTCCTTGCATCATAAAAAGCGATATAAGGAAGCCGACCGGAGGTGGGAGGGCCTCACCGGTCACGCAGTATCGAAGGCACTTTGGCCGCAATACGACCGTCAAAGATCTAGAGAAATCCTCAAACTAGGCAGGGAACAGCTCAGGACACTGATCGGCACATTATCAGGGCACTGTCTTCTTAGAAAACATGCCAGAAGACTAGGGCTAGCAGACTCGGACACTTGCAGATTCTGCAATGACCTGCAAGCCGAAGAGGACATAACACATATACTGTGCGAATGTGAGGCATGTACTTCTTCCAACATTTAGGGGAGATAGACAATACCAACTTCAAGGGGCTATTTGGTTTTTGCAGGGAAATTGGGGCTTTCTCAAGGGCAGGTATTTAGGTATTTTTCCATTGTAGGTATCTGCAATTAGTTCCCCCTAGGGATCGCGAAGGGCCCTTATGGTGCCTAGTGCCGTATGAGACATCTCATACCCCTTTTTAACCTAACCTAACCTAACCTACCCCCAGAGAAGATACTTGTCTTACTGACTGCCTCCGGAGTAGAAAGATGGCTCTAGTACCCTACCAGGGAAGGCACTCGCACTATAAATTTTAAATTAAATTAAATTTAAATTTTAAAAGTAAATTAAAAAAATAATGTTAAGGATGTTGCGTGTTACCTGATGCTTGGTGCGGCTTTTACCAATTTCGATTTAACAGCACAATCCTGACGATTTGTCATGTTTCATGTTTCTCGTTGATATTTTTTAGGTGAAATAAAATTAACTAATTTATAAATAAAATCATTTTCCTGCTTACATGATAAATTACATAATTTTCTTCCATAGTTTATACTCGAAGACGATCACTTATGCGGAAGTGAAGCGATTTATACTTTCCTCAGCCCTAGTTCGGACCATTTGAAGCAAACCACCCCCTCACCGAGGAAAACTAAATTTTCCCTTTCAACTTTGTTCAAAAGCGATAATGCCAAAGCAGAAAATAACAAATCAACAGACCCTTTTTGGGGTCTTACGCATCATCGAGAAGATGATGATATATCGATGTATTTGGAAGGAGCTGAATCTGAGTCAAAACTGCAAGCCGACTTGGATAGTAAAGACTCGATTGCTGAGCCGTTGTATGCTTTGATGGGCGAAATTTTCGACATGGGCGGCGTATTCAAATGGCTACGGAAAAGTATTATATCATTTGTCCAAATCACTTATGGTAGAACCATCAATAGGTAACTAATAAGTTATCCAATAGCCACACAATTTTCCCATTTCTTTGTCCAACAATTTTCTTAGACAAATTCGCGAGTCTGTCGCATACCTGTTCGAGGAATCGATGCTTCATCATTACTTCTCAGCAATATTAAAGTCCTTTTGGCCTGGTGGAGTTCTTGCATCCTCATACCCCCCGCGTTCAGAAGATATGATGGAAATGACGAGAAATGCAGCCAAAGCCCTCCTCATGGACAACATTCCAGAAGTATTGAGTAATCTTGTAGGTGCACAGGCTGCTAAGCATGGCGTAATAAAAGTGTTTGATGCTCTGCAAAACCCAATCTACAATAAGCAGCTGTTCTATGTAAGTACATCTGAGCGTTGGTTTGTTCTCACTGTCAATGAATTGCAATATTGCCCTTTAGGAATTGGTGGAGATTTTGATGATTGAACTCTTTCCCGAAATTAGACAGCTGAAAGTCAATGCTGCTGCGAAAGCAACCAGCAACAATAAATAAAATTGTGATTTATGTTTTAGAAATAGTATCCATTGATTTTAATCGGGCCACTCTCTCTATACACATCTTTAGTACAAATTAAGTTGAAGACATACTTTCACTCAACGTATTTTCTTTTTTTGGCGTAGACAAAATACTCACCAATCCAAATGTTACAATTTAGAGTAGTGCTATCACTATAGTCAATGCATAAATTTAAGACCAGTATTTGGACAAGGAACAAATTATGATTTCACAAATTTTACATATTTTTATGAGAGCGATTTTAAATGTATATAATTGAAACTTGATGATTCTCGAACCGTTATTTATTATTGTGATTTTAAATGTTATGTAACAACAAATAGTGTATGTTTTTCATTTTTGAAAATATTATTGGAACACTGGATTTTGTTTTTGTTTCGTTAACTCAGTATTAATGTCTAGCGTCATGCATAATTACTGTATTATTAGTGTGCGTAATATTAAATATTATAAATTGTTAGATATTAAGTAAATTGTACACAACAAAGTAAATATTTATATAGGGAAATTATGGCAATTATATGTACTATATGTATACATATATATAACAAATAAAGTGGATTTTGTGTAACGGAATCATTTGTTAATCATTGAATAAATGAAAACATCCTCAACTTTAAAATTGTGGGAAATACTCCGGTTTTCTTAATGGAATCGAAAGTTAGTGAACGTTTTATGACAATCCGCATTAAGGCTAAATTTGCGAACATCAGCTTCATAATCGCTTTTTAGAAAAAAGGACCACGCTGCTAAAAGACAGTTGCGACGAGCCCGTTGAAAGACCTATCTGCCCGAAACACTACATTATAAACGTACTAGGCGACTTTATGGGCGCAGTGGCTCAGTGGTTAATGTGCTGTAAGGGTCTAACAATTTGAAGCCGAATCCGAACGGCTGAATTGAAAAGCTTTTTCAAGACAGTCATACTCTCGGATGTTTGTCAGACGTTCGCGAGAGGTGGCGCAGAAGAAAAAACCTTGTTGTGAGCCAGGGTCGAGCCACAGGGGCAGCTTCGGCAAAGGTGAGGAGGGCGCGGCATGCTAGTGGTTGCTCGGCTAGAGCTCGTCGGACGGGGGGTGTTCTTGCCCCCTCACCATTTACCACCTGCTCAACAACTTTATCCATGCCATTTAAAAATCAAAATAAAAAAAAAAGAAGAAAGCTACTCTACTCTGACCTCGGACGGACTAAAACGAAAGCTAAGTAAAATAGGACAGCTGAAAAGAAAAAAAATGTTCAAAGGCCTATGCCGATACCCTCGAGAGAGAACAGGAAGATTTCGCGAACTTACGCTAACTAGCCTAATTTAACCTAATCTAAATCTACATGTTAAAACTAAACCCTACTATACGCCTATGCTAACTTAAAACTATCCTAAACTAAACCTCACACGCGACTCTTCCTTCCCGATGTCTCTCCAAGGTAACGGTTCGTCATGAACCAAAGACAAGCCTGGTGTTAGTGGCAAAGGATGGCCAACCCACCCCTTTGTGTCGTAAGACACAACCATGGCTATCTTCTTGGCCGATTATGACGAAGATAGCCCCTTGAAGAACTCCCCCCAGTCACAACCTAAAGTATAATATTTCCTGTGAGTCTGCAATGTCACATCCTGTCGTCTGAGTTAGTGTACGTCACGTCCTGTCATCGTCTTATCTATAGAAGGACGGCCTTCCCATATTCCCACACACCAGAAGCAAAAAGGACTCACGCACTCATAATGAATATAGTTAGTCAACTGATGTACAAGAGTGTGCCACTTTTATTGAAAAGAAAACCTAAATCTAATTTAAATAATTTACTCTATATGGATTAAAATTCAAAAAAAAACTAAATTAAAAACAACTAATTCAAAAATAAAAAGCAAAAAAAAAAAAAATGGCAGGTTCTGTTCTTAATACTACTTACTACTAATTTACGTTAAAAGTTCAAATTCAAAAATATAAAACAATAAAAAAAATAAAAAAGTTACTCACGTAGGATTCTCGTCCCCCGATGTTCTGGCGCCAGCACAATGAAGAACGCAGCTAAAAGTTTCCCAAATATGGTTCGCGCACAAAACTACTTAATATTAAAACCAGAACTCACTTACTCTACTTTACTTAAAATAAAAAAAAAGGCAATTCAAAAAAACTCAAAAAACTAAACTAAAAATGAAATTAAAACTATAGTGGCACTCAAAAAAAATTCACAAAACGTCGGTTTACTCCTTCGCTGCACCTCGTTCCTTTATGTGTTATATGTATGTGTGTATATGTGTGTGTTGTTTGTTGGGTGGCGTAGCACCTTTGTGCCACCTCTGCCCTTAATGTTGTTGAGGGATGTCGTTGTCCTTTTTCGTCGAACGTCGGCGTAATCTCACCTCAAGGGGTGGAAATTACCGCCGTTAAATTATAGAGGCTACCCTGGAGAGTGGCCTTTGTGTAGCGGTTGGCCTTAGAGTGTCACTTTTCGGTAACCGTTGCCGGGCGCTTTATAGGCGACCACAGATAAGAGCAACGGCGGAGCCTGTGTGAAGAATGGTTCCTATAGACACTTAAAATTATCCCCAGGGAGCTCTTATTGTCTGGTAGACAAGGCAATAGTCGCCGTGAGCCAAAATCACTAGCCACAGATTATTCTGGGTGGCTTTCAATTGCCTCAGCAGAATATAATTCTAGCCTGAGCCTTGATTTTCCTTCGATATAAGCGCACGAAAATTCCCTCAACTCGAGAGAAAAAAAAATGTATGTACTATACATATATAAAAAAAATTATGTTCGCAATACTTTTGCACACCACTGTCTCTAGCAAACACAGCTGCTCTATGCAATCTACCACTGATAAAATGCCGAGAATTTGTTTCAAATTCAATTTTGAGGGCCGGTCAGTTATACGGTCATTGCTCTTGCCGGTACCTATGTACGTCATATGTCTCTATGACCCAATTCTCTTTTTTTCCCCTCGCTTTAGGATTTCTAATCAACGAAATACCAGCTGATTCTCTTCTTTTATTTTTTTTCCTATAGACTTGCATTAATTTGCAATTTCCGTTGCCGGTTTGCATACTGCATCCACTTATCTCTACCATTTCTCCACTTTCATTTTCTTTTCCTATTTTCCCCTTATTCAGCCTATAGGTAAGTATAGCGTATAAGAGATGACCATTGATGATCTGTCAATCTCCAAATCTCTTTTCGTAATCTCTTTTGTCGGTCTTCTCAGTGAGTCAGTGTCAGTGTCAGTGTAATAAAATACATAACTACATAAACGAATAACTAACCTAACTAAATATAAAAAAATAAATAAGTAAAAGCTTTTCACACATCAACTAATTGAACACACCAAGCACCACTCTTATTACAACAACACCAACACCTAACATGTATGGAACTCAGAGACACAAACGAAGGAGAACGAAAAGAAAACAGAAAGTTTGCGATCTGTCAAATCACAACATGGAATTGCAGCCGGCGACACACATCTCAGGTAATTTATGTAAATTATTTTGTTTTTATTAATTTGGTAATGTTTTATTTTTAATTTTCTTTTTCAGGTACGTGGACAATACAAAGTAAACAGGTAAGTTATGTTTTCCTTATTGGAGATTGCCCTTTGGAACATCCATTCAATGGATATTTCATCGGTCAGTCTCCAGTGAAAATTGTTTGTTTACATTTTTTCTACTTAGATTTTTTTTTTCTTTTTCAGATGTATGGCCCCGTAACAAGCTCGACGACGTTTGCCGAGTGGCCGTGAGGCAAACGACCTCGTAAAAAGGGGTCTGCAACAGATTCAGGACGATTATCATCCCCGAAGGATTTGTGTTTGGCTCGACCCTGCCAGTTGGATAGATAACGTGTGGCAAGGGCCTACACCCTGAGATCATCGTATGGCCGGGCAAATGATCATCATTTTGACCTAAATGCAGCTGTATACCTGCGGATATTTATAAAATAAAATTGAATGGGATTATGTGTCGTTGTGTCTTTTACATTGAGGTGCTTAGTTCAAGGTGGGTTGTGCAGTTTAGTGACATGGAAAGTGCGTGTTCTTGAGACTGTTTTGAGTCTTATCACGGATGGAATATCCTTGTGCAGATGCGTTTGCTCGCCTGCCTCATTGAGGATTGTGTTTATAGGTGCTTTGCCTAATTATTGCACGCTGGTTTATCACAAATTAAGACTTAACTAACTAATAAATAAATAAATAAATAAATATGTATATAATCTCTATGGTAAATAAATAAACTCTGTAATAAATAAATAAATATGCTCTATAATAAATAAATAAATAAATAAACTCTCTAATAAATAAATAAACTATGGAATGAATAAATAACATAGAATAGGTACATCACGAAAGTAAATATCACAGCTAAGCTAGTAGGCAACGGCAAGCGCGAGTGCGTCAGGTGGTTCCCTAATTATTGACTAGACATGAAGGTCCTTTGCGTGGTATACTCCTACTTTGTCTCCATTAAGATTACCTATTTCGTATAGGGAATTTCCTATAGGCTTTAGTACCACGCATTTTAAGAACTTTGGTCCTAATTTAGCATTGTACTTGTCAATCAAGTTACTTTGCTTGAAATTTCTTCTATATAGCACTTGGCCTTCTCTATATTTTACTTCTCTACTTCGAGTATTGTATGCTTTTGCTGCTTTTTGATGCGCTAGCCCTAGATTGTCAAGTATTTTGTTTCGTATAAGCTCTAGTTTGTCATTCTTCGTTATGATTTCTGTGTTCATATCCTTGATCTTGTCAAGTCGTCGGAGTACTTCATATGCACTTGCGTGCTGAACCATGTGGGTCCCAAAGACCGCGTAGTAGGGTTCAAACATGGTCGCATCGTGAACCACACTCCTCAGGGAAAATGCCGCATCACTGACGTGCTGGTCCCAGTTCCGCTGATCGTCTTTAAGGTACGACCTTATTTTGACCAAGACGGACCGGTTGACCCTTTCGGACGCATTTGCCTGAGGAGAGTAGAACGCGGTGCGAACATGTCTGACCCCATATTTTGCTAAGAAGCTGGCAAACAGTTCAGATACGAATTGTTTGCCATTGTCTGAATGGATATACTCCGGTACGCCAAACATATGAAACACAGATTCTTCTAGGTATTTTACTACCTCGGCCGCCGTTGCTTTCCTAATTGGTTTTAAAAATACATACTTACTAAAATGGTCTAAAACTATAAATATATGTGTATGTCCGTTCTTTGTTCGTGTGTAGGGTCCTAGGAAGTCAATGTATAGTCTTTGGAAGGGTCGCTCTGTTATCGTCTGTTGTCCCATCGGCGGTCGCGAAATGAGGTTGAGTGGCTTGCTGCATTTGCAGACGTCGCATGCTTTGACCCAATTCTGGACATCAGTGGCCATGCCAGGCCAGAAGTATAATTGCCTCAACTTCGACAGCGTCTTGTGTATTCCGCCGTGTCCTGCGGATGGGGAATTATGAGCTGATTCTACCAGGCTCCCACGCAACTCCTCCGGAATCCAGAGCTTCCAGGCCCTATCTTCTTGGATAATGTCCCCTGTACGTACGTCAGTTCGTTTATACACGAACCCATCCGAAACGCAAACGTCGGGTAGTTGGTCCTGTCGTTCGTTTACGGTCTTCCTCAACTCATCATACTCTTCCGAAGAAAAGAATGGTGAGTTAAGGTCGACCTGTAGTATGTCTGGTTCGGGATTGAGCTCATCCATATGGACGCGAGAGAGAGTGTCAGGGACTACGTTTTGGACACCTTTCCGATGCTCTATCTCAAAATCGAACCCCTGAAGCTTAAGGCTCCATCTGGCCAAACGGCCAGACAGATCCTTTTGCGTCATGAGCCATTTGAGACTGGCATGGTCCGTTATAATCGTGAAAGGTAATCCTTCAACGTAGGCCCTGAACTTCTTGACGGACAGAACGGCCGCATAGCACTCAAGCTCCGTTACGCTGTAATTTCGCTGTGCGGAATTCAGCTTCTGGGACATGAATGCTATGGGTCGTTCGCTATTCTCTGCATCCATCTGAAAGAGCACGCTCCCTACACCTGTCGTCGATGCGTCACATTGTATATAAAAGCGTTTCGTAAAATCTGGGTTAGTGAGTATGGGTGCGGACACCAAAGTCGCCTTAAGTTTCTTGAACGCGTTCAGCGCTTCGTCAGTCATGGAAAAAGTAAGTCCCTTTTAAGGCAGTCAGTCATAGGAGCAGCTAAGGCCGCAAAGTTAGGTATAAATCTCCTATACCACCCTGTCATCCCCAGAAACCGCCGGAGTTGCTTGGGAGTCTTGGGAATCGGAAAATCGTCGACCGCCGATACCTTGTCCGGGTCAGTCCGTAGACATCCATCGCCGACGATGTACCCTAAGTATTTTATCTCCCTATAGCAGAACTTGCTCTTCTCCACATTAATAGTGAGCCCCGCTGCTCGCAAACACCTAGCTACCTCTTCTAGCGTTCTGGCGTGTGATTCAAAATCTGGAGAACAAACCAAGAGGTCATCGAGATAGACAAAGACACACTCTCTCAACCGAGCGGGTATGGCTTTGTCCATGAGCCGACACATTCTCTGGGCGGCATTGCACAGCCCGAACGGCATCACCGTGAACTGGTACAATGGTCGTCCAGGGACTGTGAAGGCCGTCTTCTCTCTTGATTTGCGCTCCAGAGGAATCTGCCAGAACGCATCTTTCAGGTCGATGCCTGATATGTACCGCGTATCTTGAAGCCTACTGAGGAGCCCTTCTATGTGGGGAAGGGGGTACGCATCCTTCTTCGTCACTGCGTTAACCTTTCGTGAGTCCAGGCACAATCTATTTTTGCCTGGTTTTCTCACCAGCACAACTGGAGAGCTCCATGCGCTGTTACTCTCTTCGATGACCCCCAAGGAGATCATTCGGTCTAGCTCGTCATACAAGAGTTTTTGGACCGCCGGTGAGATTGGGTAATGCCTTTGCTTGATGGGAATCTTTTCGTCCTCCACCTCGATAATATGCTCTTCTAGGCTTGTTTTACCCAATCCCATTACCGCGAAGGAGGGAAACAGCTGCTTGACTCTCTCCAGCTGTTGAGTCTGGGCTGGTAAGAGTGCCTGGACTGGGGTTTGGTTCTCTGTCGGCGATGGGATGTCGAGTTCGTTAATAATGTTTGGAGCGACCCTAAACGTCCTCCAAAAGTCGACCCCCAAATATAAAGCCTGCTGAAGATTAGGGACTACAAAAAGTTCTAGCTTATGAGACTTGCCACCCCATGAGATAGTCGTCGTGAATCGTCCCAGTATCCGTTGATGGTTCCCGTCAGCCGTCCTGATGTCCGTTGTCATTTTTGTCATGGTAATCTTGTGTCTGTCTAAAAATTCTATCGCCCCTTTTCCTATGCAACTAATGGATGCTCCACTATCCAGTAACCCTAGGAGCTCTTCACCCTCTATCGTAACTTTTGCATAGGGTCTGTTGTCGTCGTTTGTTGTTATCACAGTTGCTATTATGTTTCTTATTCTACGTCTATTTATTGCACATCTTTCTCTTAACCTACTAATTTTCTTGTAGTTTCTTGTTTTCTTTTTGGATGAAGATATTTCTTCTCCGAAAATTCTCCGTCTCGTTTCGTCGTATTCTTTGAGTCTCTGGTGTAGGCTCTTCCTTTTCGGAAACTGTTTATTTTCGGTACTCTTTTTATTCGTCGGATCCCTTTTCAAAATTGAAATTGGTCCGGTAAAACTTGGTTCTCCGGGAGTGTTGGTTTTATCGGTCGGTGGCTCCCGGTCGCACAGCCGATTTTCAGGTTTTCCTGACACTTCTCGCAGTGGAAACTAATATTACCCTGACCGCAGCTAAAGCATGTCAGGGTATGGAAGTTCGAAGGACAGGTGTGTTGAGAAGCTTGTGCTGTTTCTGTGTCTATGAGCACGCCTGTTTTGTTTGTTCTATTTGTGTTAATCTGGTCAGTCTTACTTGTCCTGTCCGTTCGTTGGTAACTGCTTGGTCTATTAGTCCGGTTATGATGTAGCGCAGCTATTTCTACATTGTCGTTTTTGTCCTCTACGTCTTGTCGCTGCTCGTATCTTCCCTCATAAACCCTGTCTTCGTCAATCTCTGTCACATGTCTTCTAAATTTGAGTTCCCTTGTCGCTATATGTTTTTCAGCCCGTCTGCATTCATCCCTCAGCTCTTGAATACTTCTAATTTGGCATCCAAAGATTAGGGTCGCTATCTTCTCCCTAACATTCTGCCTAACCATATCTACCAGGTCTAATTCCTGGGGCCTATTCGTCATCTGGAGAGTTAACGACCTAATGTCGCCGTAAAACTCGTCAAAATTCTCATGGGGCAGCTGTCTCCGCTCCATAATTGTTCTAAGGATCTCATGATCCCGCCGGTTCTTTTTAAACTGTTTGACCAGCTCTGTTTTAAGGTCATAAAAATTTAACCCATTGTCATGGTCGTTCTCCTGCAGAAACTCCCAATACCATCTTTCTGCCGGCCCTGATACCAAGTGGTGAAATTGGGCAAAGAGATGCTCATTCGATATGCCGCTTTGTCGTTGCAGAGTTTCGATTCTAAACAAGAAGCTTTCGACGGATATGCTTTTCGAAGTTCCGTCAAACTTCACCCCCCACTTGTGAACAGGCATTGGAACATTCCTTGGCTCCGGTGGATAAAAGTTCTCAGACCTCTCCCCAGCTCTTGTGTTAAACTCCCTAGAGTTTGTTGGGTAGTAATTATTATGTACTGTTGGTAATGTTGTACGTTCATGTCTACTGTCGTGTGGTTGTTGTTCAGTTAGTGTTCGTTGTTTTTGTGTCGTTATGGAATGTTCCAAGTTTGCAACTTTGCTGTTGATGACATCCATGTTTTTTTGGAACGTCACCATCATCGTCTTCATAGTTTCTGCCAAAGTTGTTAGCGCGTCTTTTTGGTCCTCTTGCGCAGTGCTACAGAGAACTTCTGGTCGTTGTTGAGTCAGTTCGTTGTGCAACTCTTTACGTACGTTAAAGTCTCTTTCGTCGTAATTCCTGTGTTGTCCGGTCGAGTGTCTTGTCGTTGCACTAGCTCCTTGTTCGTTCGTTGCTGAAGCTATTTCTTTTTCGTATTGTGCAAACTGTCGCTTTATTGGTTGACGCTTTTTGGTCAAAGTTTGTTCGGTAAAGTCGTGTAGTGTGTCCCTGTCGTCTTCCATTGAGGTCTGCTCCTGCCCTACATCTTCACTGATGCTATGCATCGCTGGAGCTGGATTCCTCCTTGGTACGTTCGTTATGTTACGTCTTAAGTCGCTTGGGCTGTATTGGTTGAAGTCAAAGGAGTAGTTAGTCAAGTCCGTTATGTCGTCTATTCCGGTCCGAAAAGCTAGAGGCTTATCGGTCGGATTCCCTAATCCCAGTTTCCCATCCCCAAAAGTCGAATGCCCTTGAGGTTTTTGGAACGAGGTGTTTTTAGGTACTGCCCCTAAGTCTTTCTGACTATCTTCCATATTCGATGATATTATTTTTAGTACCAAGCTTTTCAATTCAAACTTCGAAGCTTGGTAATTCGGTATTAAATCGAAGTAAAATTCAGTCGAAATGTTTATGTAAATTTAAAATTGTAGTGAAATAATATTAACTAATATCTTGGAATTATATATATAACATGTAATTCAAATCTTCAGCTGTTAAATTTTAAATTGTTTAAGTTCAAAACTGTAATTCAAAATTGTTTTCAACTATTTTAAATTTTGGGTGACTGTATGTTATCAAAATTTTGGTGTAAGAGACAATATTATTCATAAATGCGTTGGTGTGTGGTTTTAGGTTAGGTTTTCCGCAAACCATTCTATAGATATAAGTTTGTCGCGTCACTGTTCGTAAAGTAAAAGTTCTAAGTCGCGTCGCGTTGTGACTGGTGCCTTAGATCCATGACGAGTGCCGAAGCATATCCCTTCCTCCATGCCACAACTGAGTATCTGGCGCGACCAAATCCCAGGATAGCAAGTTATCCGGTTTATACTCCGACACGGTCAAAGCCTCAAGACCTACACTCACGCCTCACGAAAGATCAAGCTAAAAGCTTTTAGCTCTCGGACAGCAGCTAACAGTTTGGCCCCTTGACTCTGACCAGCTTCCGATTCAGCCATAGTCATCTGACTGCCTCACAAAATCTCTAAGCTATAAGCCTTAAGACCGGATAGCCGTCGTCAGTCCATGTCAGAACCAAAAGCTGCTCTAGTCCCTTTTCCAACCTCAGACTACCTCACTAAATTCTCTAGCTACGCGCTTAAGAATTGGACAGCCGTCCTTGGTCGACGTCAGGACTGAGAGCGTTTGCGGTCTTTGAACAGTCGAAGAAGAAGAATGACAGAAAAGTAAAAAAAAATATAGATCAAAATGAAAATTAAAAACTAAAAAAATCGCGAAGGTTATTGCAAGTCCAAGGCGATGACCTTCTCAATGGAAAATCATCCCCTTGGAAAAGCAATTTACCTAGCCGGTAAAAATCGTTGGGCGCCATTGTTGTGAGCCAGGGTCGAGCCACAGGGGCAGCTTCGGCAAAGGTGAGGAGGGCGCGGCATGCTAGTGGTTGCTCGGCTAGAGCTCGTCGGACGGGGGGTGTTCTTGCCCCCTCACCATTTACCACCTGCTCAACAACTTTATCCATGCCATTTAAAAATCAAAATAAAAAAAAAAGAAGAAAGCTACTCTACTCTGACCTCGGACGGACTAAAACGAAAGCTAAGTAAAATAGGACAGCTGAAAAGAAAAAAAATGTTCAAAGGCCTATGCCGATACCCTCGAGAGAGAACAGGAAGATTTCGCGAACTTACGCTAACTAGCCTAATTTAACCTAATCTAAATCTACATGTTAAAACTAAACCCTACTATACGCCTATGCTAACTTAAAACTATCCTAAACTAAACCTCACACGCGACTCTTCCTTCCCGATGTCTCTCCAAGGTAACGGTTCGTCATGAACCAAAGACAAGCCTGGTGTTAGTGGCAAAGGATGGCCAACCCACCCCTTTGTGTCGTAAGACACAACCATGGCTATCTTCTTGGCCGATTATGACGAAGATAGCCCCTTGAAGAACTCCCCCCAGTCACAACCTAAAGTATAATATTTCCTGTGAGTCTGCAATGTCACATCCTGTCGTCTGAGTTAGTGTACGTCACGTCCTGTCATCGTCTTATCTATAGAAGGACGGCCTTCCCATATTCCCACACACCAGAAGCAAAAAGGACTCACGCACTCATAATGAATATAGTTAGTCAACTGATGTACAAGAGTGTGCCACTTTTATTGAAAAGAAAACCTAAATCTAATTTAAATAATTTACTCTATATGGATTAAAATTCAAAAAAAAACTAAATTAAAAACAACTAATTCAAAAATAAAAAGCAAAAAAAAAAAAAATGGCAGGTTCTGTTCTTAATACTACTTACTACTAATTTACGTTAAAAGTTCAAATTCAAAAATATAAAACAATAAAAAAAATAAAAAAGTTACTCACGTAGGATTCTCGTCCCCCGATGTTCTGGCGCCAGCACAATGAAGAACGCAGCTAAAAGTTTCCCAAATATGGTTCGCGCACAAAACTACTTAATATTAAAACCAGAACTCACTTACTCTACTTTACTTAAAATAAAAAAAAAGGCAATTCAAAAAAACTCAAAAAACTAAACTAAAAATGAAATTAAAACTATAGTGGCACTCAAAAAAAATTCACAAAACGTCGGTTTACTCCTTCGCTGCACCTCGTTCCTTTATGTGTTATATGTATGTGTGTATATGTGTGTGTTGTTTGTTGGGTGGCGTAGCACCTTTGTGCCACCTCTGCCCTTAATGTTGTTGAGGGATGTCGTTGTCCTTTTTCGTCGAACGTCGGCGTAATCTCACCTCAAGGGGTGGAAATTACCGCCGTTAAATTATAGAGGCTACCCTGGAGAGTGGCCTTTGTGTAGCGGTTGGCCTTAGAGTGTCACTTTTCGGTAACCGTTGCCGGGCGCTTTATAGGCGACCACAGATAAGAGCAACGGCGGAGCCTTTGTGAAGAATGGTTCCTATAGACACTTAAAATTATCCCCAGGGAGCTCTTATTGTCTGGTAGACAAGGCAATAGTCGCCGTGAGCCAAAATCACTAGCCACAGATTATTCTGGGTGGCTTTCAATTGCCTCAGCAGAATATAATTCTAGCCTGAGCCTTGATTTTCCTTCGATATAAGCGCACGAAAATTCCCTCAACTCGAGAGAAAAAAAAAATGTATGTACTATACATATATAAAAAAAATTATGTTCGCAATACTTTTGCACACCACTGTCTCTAGCAAACACAGCTGCTCTATGCAATCTACCACTGATAAAATGCCGAGAATTTGTTTCAAATTCAATTTTGAGGGCCGGTCAGTTATACGGTCATTGCTCTTGCCGGTACCTATGTACGTCATATGTCTCTATGACCCAATTCTCTTTTTTTCCCCTCGCTTTAGGATTTCTAATCAACGAAATACCAGCTGATTCTCTTCTTTTATTTTTTTTCCTATAGACTTGCATTAATTTGCAATTTCCGTTGCCGGTTTGCATACTGCATCCACTTATCTCTACCATTTCTCCACTTTCATTTTCTTTTCCTATTTTCCCCTTATTCAGCCTATAGGTAAGTATAGCGTATAAGAGATGACCATTGATGATCTGTCAATCTCCAAATCTCTTTTCGTAATCTCTTTTGTCGGTCTTCTCAGTGAGTCAGTGTCAGTGTCAGTGTAATAAAATACATAACTACATAAACGAATAACTAACCTAACTAAATATAAAAAAATAAATAAGTAAAAGCTTTTCACACATCAACTAATTGAACACACCAAGCACCACTCTTATTACAACAACACCAACACCTAACATGTATGGAACTCAGAGACACAAACGAAGGAGAACGAAAAGAAAACAGAAAGTTTGCGATCTGTCAAATCACAACATGGAATTGCAGCCGGCGACACACATCTCAGGTAATTTATGTAAATTATTTTGTTTTTATTAATTTGGTAATGTTTTATTTTTAATTTTCTTTTTCAGGTACGTGGACAATACAAAGTAAACAGGTAAGTTATGTTTTCCTTATTGGAGATTGCCCTTTGGAACATCCATTCAATGGATATTTCATCGGTCAGTCTCCAGTGAAAATTGTTTGTTTACATTTTTTCTACTTAGATTTTTTTTTTTCTTTTTCAGATGTATGGCCCCGTAACAACCTTCAGATGTAATTTTGTGTTTTTCCGGGGATCGAACCTGGGATCCCTCCCACAGTAGTCCATCACACTTACCACTGCTCTACAGCGCTCATTAGAAAAAAGGACGACGCTGCTAAAAGACAGTTTCGACGATCCTGTCGAAAGACCTATATTCCCGAAACACTACATTATAATCGTATTAGGCGACTTTTTGGGCGGTGGCTCAGTGGTTAGTGTGCTGTGGATTAGATTAGATGATTGGTCGGGAGAGCCTTTACCGGCCCTGGCACTGAGGCCTCTCTGAAGGAGCCTATTGTGCCATCCCTGGTAGAGTCCTAGAGACATCTTTTTACTCCGGAGAAGTATCTCCTCTGGGGGTAATTCAGCAAGATTTGCCGAGGTAATGATTTCTTCGCCAAAAACTTTTTTTCTAAGGCGGAAGAGAGCCGGACATTCCATGAGACTGTGAAGAGAGGATTCATCACTCTCTATGCACAGTCTACATGTGGGGTCTGGTGAGAGTAAGACTCCGATTCGGTGAAAGTCAGTAATAATTCCTGTCAGGATTCTTAGGTTGTTTTTATCCAGATTAGTTGGAAAATAGGATTTTCCTGGGGAGAATTTGGGAAGAACTGTTTGGTGCAGTTCTGCCCAGGTGTTTTAAGCCAGAGTTAATTAGATTCGATTTAAGCTAAGCTCCTAATTTATTCCCTGAAGCAGCCCTTACTGACACCGCAGAAGGGTTTAGGTCCGACGAGTGGCGTTGTCTCGCCGACTTTGGCCAGAGAGTCAGCCGCTTCGTTTTCAGTAAATCCCCTGTGGGCTGGAATACAGTGTAGGCTTACTAGGTTTTTCTTTGCTAATTCGTAGATGGCCATGTAAGTTTCTAGGACCAGCTTCGTTTTTATAACAGATGAGCAGCTTTACTGTCTGAGAAGATAAATATGGTTTTACCACTTGTATTAGAACATAAATTTATTCAAGCGCAGTGGTTGATGGCAATGACTTCAGGCTGGAATATGGACGAGAATTTGCCTAGGCTGACTGAGAGGTTCGCTTGAGGTGATTCTCCAAAAATGCCAGATCCAGTCCCTGAATCCATCTTGGAACCGTCTGTGTACCAGCCTAGATCAAGTCGCGATGGATTGGGTTTGTATTTTTCCCATTCTTCCCTTGGCGAAATGATGATAGAGAAGTTTTTATGAAAGCCATATTCCGGTAACACATCGTCTAGAAACATGCTGAACGCTCTTTCAGGCTCCATAGTGTCAATTAAAGACAGGTGACCTCCATGATAGGCATAGGGGTCGATATTATTCGAATGGAATAGACGATGAATGCTTAGTCTTGCTTCCATTTTTGACTGTAGTGACTTTGTAAGTCTTTGGTCTTACCACATGCGAATATAGCCAGTACATCATCCGGGGTCTTATACCCCAAATGTTACCGCAGACTCGACGGCAGTTTCCAAGAGATCTGGTGGTTCTATTTGCGATGCGTTCTATTTGTGGATTCCATGATAGTTTACTGTCAAGGACGATTCCCAGATATGTATTTCGCTTCCCGTGAAAATTCAATGGTTTCGCCATACATAGTGGGGCAAGTTAGGAAATCTAGTTTCCTCCGTTTGGTAAAAGGGACGATAGTCGTCTTGTTACGATTTACAGAAAGACCTTCTTTGTTGCACCATCTTTCAACTATGGATAGTGCATGCTGCAATACTTCTGAGACCGTGCTTTCAAATTTGCCACTGAAAACGATTGCTCGTCGGCATATCATAGCATCAATCCCTAGATTGGCCAGGGATTGGAGTAGGTCGTCAATGACAAGGGACCATAAGAGTGGCGAGAGGACGGACGCCCCCTAGAGGACACATTCTGATTGGGGACAGATTTATGTTGTTGAGAGCCCTGTTGGTGGACTCAAAGGATGTGTAATTGAAGGCTCTTTCAATGTCCAGTAAAGCGACAAGGCAGATTTCCTTTCAGTTGATATAGATTTATTTTGTTGATAGGCATATTGGGATTTGCTAAGCGGAAATATCTGCAGTGCCTTGTCTCTTATGTGTCTATCAACTAGTCCTGAATTTTGTTACCGTTGCATTTGATTGTTTATGGGTTATGTTCTATTTCGCCGAGTCACAGAGTTGTATTTAAATTTTTATTGTAGATTTGTAGATCATTCTGCTATAGAAGTAGTAGCAGGGTTTTTGTTGGTAAAAAAAATAACATTTTATTCAGTTCTTTAAAATAAAATAGAAGTACATAAAAAGTTGTGGCTTTGGTTTATTTCTTTGTTTACAAATCGGAGTCTACCCCGGTATCGAGAAAATCGCTAACTACTTCAACAGCCTTAATTGGTATCATATTCATAATCTTCTCCATAAAGTAGTAATGACCAGGAATACTAGCTTCTTGTATACCGAGTCGTTGTGCCCTAACAATTGCCTTAGCAGCATCTTGCGGCTTAATCAACTGCATAGACTGGAACTTGAATCGTGGTCTTTTGCACAGCCCAGTGTCTACCATGTAAGGGTAAATGGTTGTCAATTTAATCTAAGAAAAAGAATTTTTAATTATACATATTACTTAAATCGAGTATAATGTACATACTTGTTCCTGAAGACCAATTGCGCGAAGCTCTTGATAGAATGCCGCCATAATTCCGCGGACGGCATATTTAGTTCCACAGTAAGGTACCAAATTCTTCAAGCCCATAAGTCCTGCACACGACGATAGAGCGATGATATGTCCTTTCTTTTTTTCGATCATTTCCGGGACAAACGCTTGCAACATCTGATCGTAAGCATGCATAAGTTTTATTGCGATACAATTCTATCTCTATGACTATAGGTTAGATACTTACCCAGAAATGAGCTAGGACGTTGATATCGTACATCAATCTGGTCTCATTCTCAGTATGATCCAAAAGTGGGTGGGTTGGCATAATACCGGCGTTGTTGACTAGAATACTAACAAAGCCGACCTCCTTTTTGACCTTCTCAGCCAATTGGAAGACCTCATCTTTTTTTGTAACGTTGCATCTGAATTTTATATAGATAAAAAGTGTTAGGTATTTCAAGCAAACATGTGCGCCAAGGAGTTAATAAAGTGTCTTACACATATGCGAAGGCTTTTCCACCCATAGTCTTGATTTGTTTGATCGTCTCCAGGTTACCTTTTTCATTAATATCACAACAGACCACTGTTGCTCCTTTGCTGGCATATTCAAAAGCGGTTTCCCTACCCATGCCATGGGCAGCACCAGTGATCTAGTTTAATGTTAAATGTTATTACCATAAATTACATGCGGACTAGTTAAGGAATACATACCAAAACGATTTCCCCCTTGACATCCTTTTCCACCTTGTCCCGAGTAAACAGTTTCACAATATGCTCAAATATAAAGTACCAAAACTTGGCTATTACTACGAGTATGTCCAAGACTAATAGCAATGTACCGTAGGCACCTCCATTTGGAGATTGTCTAAAATAAATAAATAAATCAAGCGGTTTTAAAATTTGTAGCTGTAGATAATAGATAATATTGTAGCTGTATGTAGTACAGTGCATAATTTAATTTTCTAAAAATATCTCTATAAGGCACAATTTCAAAACAATAAGCCCTACTAATAATAATTTTTAAATAAATATTTTAACGGTCACAATAGCTATGTAATTTTATGTGGACATTTTTCGCTATTGTCACTTTGTAAGTGGGTTAGGCCTTCAGCGTTCAGCCTTCCGCACACGGCTAATATTGGAGGACTCGATTTCGTGTTGAGCACTTTTTGTTAAAAAAAAACCCATAGAATAAAGAGACAGACCAAGGTAACATTTCTTACTTTTTTGTACTTGAGGCGAATGAATGCCTGATATATTGTAGCCAGATAAGAAGGGGTAAATGTTTTTGCACCATTTGAAGTAACCTACTTTAGACATTTCAAAGCATTCATGTACATTCACGTATGTACATATATGTTAGCTACATGGCCTTCATTTATAATGCTTAGGTTAGAGTTAAATAAGCTTAAGATATCATGTTGCCGTTCTACGTCATAAACGTAAATCCTGAAATGAATATGAGAAGCTGAAGGTACCAGAGTAGAAATAAATTGCAACTCCAGCATTTATATGGTGGGTTTCAGACTTGGAGCCAAAACAACTTGAATTGATTGGCTAGTACAGAAGGAACTTTTTAAACCCTTTGAATAAGAGACGCATTGATCCGATAAGCACGAACTTTTCACGGCTGGAAATAGTGCGCTCAGGCTTGCAAACTTATAGGTTCCTTTCACAATATAGGAATTTGCTCAATCAATGGTAGTCCGAGAAGAACGAAAGAAATCAGCCTTTTGCTGGCTGTACTTAAAGCCTTAGAACTACTAGAGATGAAATCGATATTTGGTAAGATGATCGTCATTTCATCTGGGTTGCAGGTTAGTGCAACATAGAAGGGATCGAATTCGCATACGAGTTGGAAGAAAAGGATAAACAAATACGAGAAATCAACAAATTGAAGTCAACCCACCCATGAAAAAATTATCAAAAGAAAACATTATACATATATATTATACAGGGGTATATCACTTTTAAGTCTCCCCGGAAAAGTCTTTG
Source organism: Cheilosia soror (assembly GCA_949372485.1). NCBI lineage: Eukaryota > Metazoa > Arthropoda > Insecta > Diptera > Syrphidae > Cheilosia > Cheilosia soror. The sequence continues at coordinate 40,291,318 of OX443563.1, forward strand.
CCAAGGTGCTGGAAACGCGTTGCAGAGCTGTGGTCGAGGCACGATTAGGAGATGAGCAGTGCGGCTTTCGTCCCGGCAGAAGCACAACCGACCAGTTATTCACTCTCAGAATGGTACTTGAGAAGGCATGGGAGTATGCTACACCTGTTTACGCTTGTTTCGTAGATTTGGAGAAAGCATACGACCGAGTCCCTCGAGGGAAACTCTGGAGTGTATTACAGGAGTATGGAATTGATGGTTCTCTCTTGAGAGCCATTCAATCTCTTTACACAAACTGTAAAAGCTGTGTTCGGGTAAACGGCGTTAAATCAATACCTTTCACCGTGGGCGTTGGACTTCGTCAGGGGTGCGTCTTGTCTCCTCTCCTTTTCATTACTTATATGGACTGGATGTTACAGCGCAGTCTTGGCGAGGAACGTTTCGAATTGGGAGATCTGAGGATAAGTCATTTGCTTTTCGCTGATGACTTGGTCATCCTTGGATCCTTTCAGACTGAACTTCAGCGCGCACTCGATCGGTTCGTAACCGTTTGTGTTGAAGCTGAGATGAAGGTAAACGTGAACAAATCTGAAGTGATGGTCGTCTCCAGAACGCCTGTTCAATGCACTCTGCATGTTAGTGGAGTCCCATTGAAACAGGTGGAGAAGTTTAAGTATCTCGGGGTCTTATTCACGAGTGATGGAAGGAGCAATGCCGAATTTTCCTGTAGGATTGGTCAGGCTGGGTCAATTTTGAGACAGCTTGGTCATTCTGTTATTAGGAGGACTGAACTTGGTGTCAAAGCTAAGTTGTCAGTCTTTAATTCGGTGTTTGTTCCAACTCTCACCTATGGTCATGAGGTTTGGGTAATGACCGAAAGAATAAGATCGCGGATACAAGCTGCCGAAATGAGATTTCTCCGTAGTATTGCTGGTGTGACCCGTAGAGATCGCATCAGAAATACCAGAATACGGGAGGAACTCAATGTCGAGCAGCTACTTCTCCGGACGGAGCGATCCATGCTTCGGTGGTTTGGTCATGTTAAACGCATGTCCCCGACCAGGATTCCACGACGTGCTATGGAATCCGTACCATCGGGTAGGCGTCCTCTAGGTAGACCAAGGATGAGATGGTTAGATCAAGTCCATAATCTCTCCTATACCCGTATGGGGATTGCCCTTGATGATTTAGAGTCGATGGCGGAGGATCGAGAGCTATGGAGGGTCCACTTGAGCAACCTACACCCGCGACCCACTTAATGGACAAGCGGACCATTGAAAATGAATGAATGAATAAAAACATTATACAAAAACAATCAGCGCGAAAATGGGCGAACCGAACCGCCCATGATGTATCCAATGCCCTGTCTCACGAAATGAATCACAATAGAACTAAGGAAATCCAAACTACGTATTTTCAAGCAAATAATAATCCAGTCGATCTACACAGCAATCGTGCGGTCAATACTCACATATGGCAGTGGATTCGGTCCTACGAACTAAGTCCCAACTGGAACTTACTCCCACTAGCCGCAAATGAACTAAGTCCCATTAAACATGCAGTGGGAATTAGTTCATATTATGTTTGGAAGATAGTTCGTATAGTTTTTTATGAACAAATTCCTAATGAATTGAGTCCCAATTTGAGAAAACGGGGAGTTAGTTCATTTAACTTGTTTCGACGAAAAAAGTAGTTCCTACATACACCCAAGCTCGTACTTAATCCAAATCCAACAGTGACCCCAAGCAGGTGGGTTGCATGGGGACAGCATGCCCCCATACATATTCCACTGTGCCTAATGGGAGATAATTTTCAGTAGGCACAGCAGTATATGTATGGGTGGGGCATGATGCCCTTCTGAAACCCCCTGCTCGGGGTCATTGTAGGATTTGGAGGTTGGGGGTAAGTTTATTTGGGACTTTTTTCATTCTTAGTTAGGTCTAAGTTCCTAAAAATCATTGGAGTTAGTTCATATGAACTAAATCTCAGTTTTTATTGGACTTAGTTCTTTTTGGCTGGTGGGAATTAGTTCCAATTGGGACTTAGTTCGTAGGGCCAGGTGTATTCTGATAGCAAGCCAATCTAAAGTTAATGACAAAAATACACTGACTATCATGTAGGGACACAGCGCGATGAAGACCACACCTACAGCTGAACCGGAGGCAATAATTGGTAATCCCCTAGACGTATTTGGAGGAATCTGCTACCAAAAGTGTCTTAAGCCAGACTAATAATTGGAACCCGTGCAATTTTGGCCACGCACAGATTTTAGGGAAATACACTGGAACGTTGTCACTTCTCACTATATGTCCCTCCATCTGAACTTTGATAGACCATTCTCTTTCTTTTTTCCGAGTAGGTATGAATGGACTGTGCAACCAGTACCGGTATATTCTCCGAGGAATTAAAAATTTCCCGCTCAATCAGGCTTCTTGAGAGCTGTAGTGTCAACACAACAAATAGTTTCTGGGTTCCTTCAATGACGAAATGACGAGAAACAGGTCTGCAATGGATCATGATAAAGTACTTTCTAAGAAACCATATACAATGAAACTAAGTTTCAAAGATGATGATGTATGTAGACGAAGAAGCTGCGACGAAGAAGTCAATACGGACACACTTCACTTCCGCTGTCACTGCCCATTGCCCAAGTCTTTGTCACATGAGGAACAGAACACTTATGGAACTCATTACTTTATTGACCTACAACAACTTTCAGAAGTCTCAATTTCTGATCTTTACAGGTTTTTGAGAATATCGGGATGGCTGGACGGCCGGCGCGCGTCTGGTAATCACAGGAAGGAGGGACATGAAGCTAACCATCTTTAACAACAATGCTTAACCCCGCTTAAAAGGGCATCACAATTGGTCCACAAAGAGCTTAGTATAGTAAGGTATGGTTCACCATCTACCAACCCGTGACGTTAATCTAAACATTTTCAAACATGAAAACATCAATAAGAATCCTGTCTGGTTCATTTTTTTTTTTTAATAGAAAGCATCCTGTGTAAATAAAACTCGAAATAAATTTTTGGAAAGAAAATTCCTTACCAACATGGAAGAGATACAGTTTAACGACCAAAGTGAAGATCTTTATTCGGTAGGGAGATACAAAAATCAAGGGAACATGATTTAGTTTACTCATCATTAAATGATACACAAAATACAAGATACCAACCTTCACACTACCCAGGATTAGTGGGGTGGAGCTTTCCAGGGTTCTTCAAAACCAGACAGGTAGGACATAGCTTCATACTAAGGGAATCCTTCCCCAACATCCCTGATAAAACGGATGAAAGTTTGGGTTAATTAGACTGCGACACACCGGTACGAAGTACTATACCCAGATAGGGAGGACTATCAAATGAATGAAGTCTCGAATGAAAATAAAATTTCGATTTACACGGGTGGTTCCAAAACTAAGAAGGGTATAGGGTAAGGTTAAGACTTCCGGACACATGCAGATATACTTGATATGGGATCAATATCCAACATGAATATCGCTATCTACATTGATAGCCAGGCTGTGCTTAATGCGCTAGAGTCCTACATCATCAAATCTGACCTATAGTCAGGAGCTGCCGCACAATGCTTAGAGCATTATGCGCACAGAACCAAGTCAGATACCCGGACGCTGTAAAATTGAAGGTAACCAAGGGGCTGACGTTCTAACCAAAAACGGAGCAGAGCTTCCACAAATTGAAACTATCGAGGGTATAGGACCACCAATAGCCGTGGCCAAGAGATGCTCGGATATAGTTGTTCTAATCCATATACTCTCAAAGGCTCTGTATGGAATAAGCTACATTGGAAAAAATCTGTAGAATTATAAAAGCTATGCAGATCAAAGCCAGGGATACTCTACAGGCGACTTACATGTCACAGAGGATATTACTCATCTCCTCTGCGAATGTCAAGCTATTGTTCGGTATATGAGGAAACGCCTTGGAAGGTCCTTTCTTCGACAATTTGGAGGAGGTTGGCATTACAAACAAAATTGAAACAATCTTTAGGTTTTGTAACGGTTTTGTACGATTTCGCTTGGGCGAATTGGTTTAGGTTTTTGACCGTTAAGATTCAACAGGGATGGCGATGGGCCCAATGTAATGCTTAGTCCATCATTAAATTATGGGAATTTCCAGGAATCGCGATTGGCCTCGCAACACTGCGTCTAACCTAACCTAGCCCAATTTTGCCACTGTGCAAATGCGAAAATGGATTCGACGTTTTCAAGGTTGAGGAAAACCACAATGTGGGAGCATTGAACTGGCTGCGAAATGTGCAGCAAGGACATTAGCTTTGTATAAAGAGATAAGAGTAGGAATGCCATTTTAAATGAGCGTTGGGATCAATGGTCAGGCCGATTTTACACGCTCAATATGGTGGAACTGCAAAAACAGTATAATTTCTGGCTCCTTTAAACTCTTTTGGGTGGGGTGGGTTGACTACGCTTAAGATCTTCTTTACCCGGAAAATATCAACTCAAACATTCGCTAAATCATGGCCTAGGTATCAACCGAAATGTGCGAAAAAATCATCGGCAATTTTCTTAAAACTTTTCTTTAAAATGCTCTTAAGAGGCAGGCACGAGGTCATGTGCGGTGGACATTTAAATGACGTTATTTTATTTCATATTTATTGGCAATGTGTAAACAATAAAACAAGAAAAGAAATATGTTTTATTTTCAGTGTACTTATTACGAAGTTGAAATTGTATAGCTAACCCTTTAGGTAGGTAATGTGAAGCATTATCGATAGTCCGCGGATTAGTCGTATAAGGCGGCTCTCAGATTGAGGCAACAAGCAGTAAGCAACTAGCAACTGCCAATAAGCAATCAGCAACATTTTTCGTTCGAGCGATATTTAGTTGCTTTGATGTGAGAACTCTAATTTAATTCAAAGTAAAATAATTGTAAGCGATAATATTGCGTGTTTCCTATTGCCAGTTGCTTATTGAATGTTGCCTCAATGTGAGAGCCGACTTATTTTAGCCTATTCTCACATCGAAGCAACTGTATTGCCTGAAATTTCTAACTACATGTCATCCGACGACTCCGACGATTCGATTTTTTTAATGTGGTTCCATTTAAGAAAAAAAAAGACAAAAGAAAAAAAAATATTGGGTGTACCCTGCATTTACTAATTTAATAAATCATGGTGGAAGTATTTGCGCTAAGGAACTCAGAGCATATCCCACCCAATTTCAAAACTCAATCGAATGAGCCCCGAAACGTAGTATGCGCAAATGTGTCAATAATGACAAATATTGCTACTAGGAAGTAGGATAGGAAGCAATATTATTTTGCTTTTCAACATGCTCGTTGTATCGCTAGCGATAATTATTATAGCAACCAGCTACATTTTTCGTTCGAGCGATATTGAGTTGCTTTGATGTGAGACATAGTAGCAAAAAGGCTTACTATTGTACTGAATTCAGTACAATTTGACTTTCCCGAGTACACAAGTACCACTTCTCAATTTTCAGTACTATTTTTAATTTTTGAAAGTTTATTTTTATATCTTTCAAATCAGACATATATAAGGATTAAACAAAAATAAACTAAACGCACTTCTTTGTTTTAAAATTCTGAATGCATTCATTACTCACCGTACTTCGTTAAAAATACACTTTTGAAATATGCAGCATTTCTCGAAGATGTGGAAAAACGATTTGATTTCGGAGACATTTTTTTGAACTCATTATACAACATTTTTCACAAACTGCCATTTGGACGATCAAGTGAATTCAATCGTCCAATTTGTCTTAAGGTTTTTTTCCTGGTAAACAAAAAAGTATTGAAATTATCAATCATGAATATACAGTTCTATCTGACTACGATAGAAATAGGTACATACTTCTCTTTCTGAGTTTTGGGCTGAAATAGGCCTTGTGCAAAATGAATGCAACGAGTTCATATTTTCAAATCCTACACCGCATACTCCAGGGTGCTTTTTGTATTTCATCTTATTCTTCCGCAAACGTTTAAAGAATGTGTTCTTATCAAAATAGCTATTATCAAAAACAAAAAAAGCTAAAGAATTGAATGCAGGCGCAATGTCTATGTTGAAAATACTGCATTGGCAATTCAACCTTACTAACATTTACATAACATTTTGTATATACACTTAACACTAATGCAAGAATTCGAGTATACCTATTTTATTTTATCATTACATACCTACTTTGTTAATATTAATTTTAGTCTTGAAATAAACCCCACTGAAGTAAGACTCTTGAGTTATATTATCCTTCTGCATTTTTCCCAACAAAGGTTATGGGCCCAGAGAAATTCTGAATATATTAAAATGGCATCATCGTTGTACCAAATAGAAAGATTGGACGAAAAGAATTTTGATTCATGGAGGGTGCAAGTCAGAAGTGTTTTAATCCATAGCGACTTATGGTCGTACGTTAATGGAACAAAAGTAAAACCCGAAAGTGAACCAAACCGTGGTGATTGGCAGACCAAAGATGATAAGGCACTAGCGACTATACTTTTGTGCGTTAAATCATCGCAGCTCAATTATATAAAAAATTGTAAGTCGTCAGCGGAAGCATGGAAAATATTAGAAAACGTTCACCAGCCGAAAGGGCCAGCTAGAAAAGTTACTTTGTTCAAGCAACTACTTCAACTCAAGATGCCGGAAAATAGCCAAGTTCAATTGCACCTTAATAATTTTTTCGATCTAGCCGAAAAATTAAAAGAGCTAAGTATTAATCTACAAGATGAACTTCTTTCCATTATTCTGCTTTCTAGTCTTCCTAGTAGTTATGAAAATTTCGTGCTCGCAATGGAAACGCGGGATGCACTACCTACCAGTGAGACCTTGAAATTGAAGCTTCTCGAGGAGGGGCATAGAAGGGACGAAAACGACATAAATGAGAGTGTACGAGAACAAGCAATGTTCACACACAACCGAAGGCAAAAACGGCCCGCTCAGCATATACAGCGACAGCACTCTCCGCAGCAGAATCAACACACTCAACGTGGTAGGAATGATCAACAGTATTCATTTAAAGGGACCTGTTACAATTGCAATCGTCGTGGACACTTAGCGGCTAACTGCAGAGATAGGCGAAATAACAGAGCATTCCCAATGCTTAACTCAGCATGCTTTGCTACATTTACTCGTAATACTTGGGTTTTTGATAGTGGTTCAACAAGCCACTTGTGCTGTGAGAAAAAACTGTTCTCTAATATGAGGCCACATATTGAAAATATCGATCTGGCTAATAATTCTCATATTCAGTCGGCGGGCATTGGAGAGGTTATATTAGAGTCAAAGAGTGGACGCATTACCTTGAAAGATGTTCTCTATGTGCCAGATACAAATATGAATTTTTTGTCTATCGGTAAAGCTGCACAAAATAAAAATTTAGTGATTTTCGGACAAAACAATGCAAAAATATTAGATCCACGCGGAAATATTCTGATAACCGCAAAAAGGTCAAATAATATGTACGTCTGTGATTATATGAAGAAGGCCGAAGTTAATGCGTTCACGAATAGCTTAAACGATAGCTCTAATTTTAGTGTATGGCACGAAAGATATGGCCATCTTAATAGTAAGAGTTTGAGCCATATGATACAAAATAATACGGTAAGAGGCCTAAAGTGCAAACAGAAGAATATACAATTCCAGTGTGAAATTTGTTTAAAAGGCAAAATCTGTTCATTGCCATATGTCAGTGAAAACAGTAGGAGTAGTTCTGTATTAGACATAATACATACTGACATATGTGGCCCCATGAGAAAAGTATCCATTGGAGGCGCAAAATACTTTTTACTTTTTATTGATGATTACTCAAGAAAAATATTTGTTTATTTTTTAAAGGCAAAAAGTGAGGCGTTTGAAAGGTTTAAGAACTTCAAGGCTATGGTGGAAACGCAGACATCTAAGAAAATAAAGATCCTGAGGAGTGATAATGGCACCGAATTCGTAAATTCTTCATTCAAGAAGTTCCTAGAGCTACATGGTATTCGCCATCAGTTGACATCCCCGTATACACCGCAGCAAAACGGTGTCGCCGAGAGGGCAAATCGGACAATACTGGAGATGTGCAGATGCATGCTGATCGGATCAAAATTGCCTGATAGTGTTTGGGCAGAAGCAGTCAATACGGCAGTTTACTTGAGAAATCGTTCTCCAAGTCGTACACTGCAAGGAGAGACACCATTTTGTGTATGGTATGGATACAAACCATCCGTGTCGCACCTCAAAATATTTGGTAGTAAAGCAGTAATGCTTAATAAACGACCAGGTATTTCTAAACTGCATGCCAAGGGAGTAGACGTTGTTATGGTAGGTTACGCGACGGAATCAAAAGCTTATCGATTATTTGATCAGGAATCTGGTAAAGTATACATCAGTAGAGATGTAAAGTTCATCGAAACCTTGGGTAACAATTCCACGATTACAGATTGCGAGTACCTGCTACCACAATCGCCTCCAGCTGAAGTTGTCACGGTGGTAAAGGAAGAAGCTGATGCTGAAAGTGTATTCGAAGATGCCTTAGGCTCCGATGCAGAAAATGGCTCTAATTTGGGTGATGGTGGTCAAGAAGGAGATAAGGACGATGGTGGCGACGAGGATATCGGTGCAGATGACTGCGGAGAGGAAGAAAATGCTGAGGAAGTGGAAGATGGGAACATTATTCAAGTAAGTCCTAGAATTTTAAGAAGTGGAAGAATTCGTAATACGAATGATAATAGCCCATATAACCCTACAAACCCGGCCTTAAATTACGTAAATGCAAGTGAAGAGTTAAATCCGCGCTCTATTAAGGAAGCATTTCAGCGTAATGATGCTCAGAAATGGAAACAAGCCATGAAGGAAGAATTCAACTCGCTGAAGCAAAATAAAACTTGGGAGCTCGTTGATCTACCAAAAAATAGGCGCGCTATTAAAGCAATGTGGGTGTTTAATATAAAGAGAAACAAAGAAGGGTGCATTGAACGGTATAAGGCTAGACTTGTGGCTAAGGGCTGTAGCCAGAAATTTGGCGTTGATTTTTTTGAAACGTTTTCACCAGTGGCTAGATATTCTACAATTCGTCTAGTAGTTGCATTGGCTGTAGAATTTGGATTGTTATTGCATCACATTGATGTCACGTCAGCATATTTGAATGGCGATTTAGATGAAGTAGTTTTTATGGAACAGCCGAAATGTTTTGAGGATAAAGAAAGTCCTAACAAAGTTTGTAAATTACGAAAGGCCATATATGGGCTTAAACAATCTGGAAGACAATGGAATATAAAATTGGATGGAGTTTTAAAGGAGATTGGATTCGTTCGGTGTGTCAACGATAGTTGTGTTTACACAAACAACGAACACGGAAAGATTAACATTATCGTCGTATATGTCGACGACATATTAATTGCATGCAAGGATATGCATGATATGCATGCATTTAAAACAAAAATTGAGTCTAAATTCGAAATAGTTGATAAGGGACCACTAAATTTTTTTCTCGGAATAGAGTTTGAAAGAACTGGTGACAAAGGTCAAATTAAGATGTCTCAACAGCAGATTATAAAGAATATTTTGCATGATTTCTCAATGGGTGAATGCAGAAAAGTAAGCACTCCTCTAGACCCGGGTGCTCAATTAAAAAAATGCGATCGCTGTCCAAATTGCAATAAGATAGATAAGCAACTATATCAATCTTTAATAGGGTCTTTGAATTTTTTAAGCATTACAACACGTCCAGATATATCGCACTCCGTTGTTAAATTGTCCCAATATAATATGAATCCACATAAAGAACATTATATTGCAGCGAAACATTTGCTTCGATATCTATATAATACAATCAATTACAAGCTTATTTACAGAAAATCTGGCATAGATTTGCATGGATATACTGATGCGGACTGGGGTGGCAACTCTGATGATAGGCGGTCATTTACTGGACATGTTTTCTTCCTGGCTGGCGGACCTGTGTCATGGGAATCAAAAAAGCAACCCACTGTCGCACTTAGCAGCACCGAAGCGGAGTATATGGCGCTTTGCTCAGCATCTAAGGAAATTGTGTTCCTGCGAAACCTGATGAACGAAATTGGATTCAGCAGCTTAGTCTCAAAGCCAACAGTTTTATATGGCGACAACTTAAGCGCACTGCAATTGGTAAAAAACCCAGTTTATCACGGAAGAAGCAAGCACATTGACATCAAAATACACTTTGTTCGGGATGTCCATGAAAGGAAAGAACTTATATTGGAATACGTTTCCACTGACGAAATGGTTGCAGATATTTTAACAAAAAACCTTAAGAAACTAAAACATTTAAAATTTGTTGAAATGCTTAACTTAAAGTAATATTGAATTGAGGGGTTGTGTTGAAAATACTGCATTGGCAATTCAACCTTACTAACATTTACATAACATTTTGTATATACACTTAACACTAATGCAAGAATTCGAGTATACCTATTTTATTTTATCATTACATACCTACTTTGTTAATATTAATTTTAGTCTTGAAATAAACCCCACTGAAGTAAGACTCTTGAGTTATATTATCCTTCTGCATTTTTCCCAACAGTCTACACTATTAGAACCCAAACATCTTATTAAAAATTAAGGCTGCCACAGCTCTATGAATAAAACAGATCTTTACAAAATAAACTTGAAAATGAAGAACTTGTATAGTAGATTGTTATCTGAATGTGGTACAGTCGTGTTAAAATCACTTGGACAATGGTAGATTTTCTGTACAAAGTCTACAGTTTATTCAATCGACCGTTGGACAAGTGATTTTGAACACGACTATACAAAGATTAGTCTTAATCTGTTTATATGTAAGTACATGGACTAAAGTTCCTATCCGGCGTCTATAAGGCTTATATTACCTTGAGCTTGGTACACTGCTCGTGCTAAATTTTAGCTCACATAGAAAATTGTCTCCAAAATTTAGCTGAGCTAAATTTAAGCGAATCCATTTAGCCGAGCGGTGTGCTGCTTCAGCTAAAAAATTAAATTTTCATTTCAGACTGTATACTGCAGGTATAATGTCACAATTTACCGCGCCCCTTAATGGTTCGGCACGTTTTTTCTAAAAAGAAAGTGCAACGAAAATATAACACATTTTCGCATCGATGAATTTTTGAAGGAAGTTATTTTCAACGAACAGCTGTTTTCTGTGACACTTATATTCACAGCGCACTATATGTCAAAATTTAGCTAGGATTTTATTTAATGTTTGGAGAGAAAAATTGGAGAGCAGCTAAAATTTAGATTCGCTCGAACTGCGTACTAAGCTTTAGACTCAATTAAATGTGCCTATATAACACCCTCCACTGGAAAGTATAAGTATTCACTTACATTTCTAACACCAAAAAGAAGTCACCCTATACCCTTTAAGCCATAAATATTCTGCATCAGGATGCAATTCTGAAACGATTTAGCCATGTGCGTCTATCCGCCCGTCGGTCTATCTGTCTTTTAAAAACACAACAGGGTCCAACCAAAGCAATCGACCTAGGCGAATGAAATTTTGTGAAAGGACTTCTTTGTTCCGCTACCTCCCTGCACGCACAAAATCATTACATATAATAATTCCTTAACATTTTGCAAGACTTGAGTGCTGGGGAGGTTATAAAAACTGGCCGATGATAACACTGATACGTATTTTTTTTTTAATAAAATATTCATTTTTTATGGTTTCCTTTGGTTTTATAAATTTAAAAAATTTGAGTACTATTCAGTACAATTTTGTTTCAGTTTTCAGTACAATTGAGAAAGTTGATTTTCATCACTGTGAGACCTCTAATTTAATTCTATGTAAAATAACTGTGAGCGATAATATTGCGTGTTTCCTATTGCCAGTTGCTTATTGATTGTTGCCTCAATGTGAGAGCCGACTAAGTGATACGCTATCAAAGTTCTGCTTCCAAAGAGTATAAGCACTCACAATTTCTATGGTCTATTACTCACATAATAATACATTAATTGATACTCTTAGTAACTGTATTTTGATATATAATCGTTTTAATATGACATGTATATAAGTATGCGCGCTGATTAACTTGCTTAAGAGCATGGGCTGTAGGTACATTTTCAAGGGTATCTCACTTAACAGTCACGATAGCCAATTTGCGCTGATCAATTGTTACGTAGGTAGGCTTTATGGCATTGGATTTATTGCTTCACTATGTGCATTTAACTATGTACTACAATTTGCTATAAGCAAATATACCAGTTTCATTTCAAGTTCAATATAATGAGGGTGATCAATGATCATGATCATGATCATAGTGTGGAACAACGTGCTCGACATGACTGTTGCTGCACTTGTCAGTGAGTGCACTTGCACCATTTGAATGAACTCTAACGAAACGTGTTCTTAATGTCATGTTTGAATAATACCATGATCAATGTTGCAGCTGGCTGTTTATATATGGTTTAACTTGAAAGTACTTAGAAGGAAAATCGAAAATAACCGGTATATCTAGTCTAGGTATTTAATTCTAATATCTAATAAAGTTCCAATCTCAATAAAGTTAATGAATTTATAGTTTAAGTTATAAATGAGATATTTAGTTCCTTCTAGTAAATTGCAGAAAATGAAAATTATATATTTTACGTTAACTGCAAATATCTAAATGTCAGCCGATAAGGTGCTTAACTTTTAACTATGCAGAATTCTCCTACAGGTATAACAATGGTATAAAACGTGACCGTTACTTCCTCTAAATTTTATCACGGGTCTCCGTTGGTCCGGCATTGGTTCACATTGACTCAAATCCTCAAAAAGACCAACGAATTTAAAGTCGTGAATATCCACCTTACCATTGCATTTAAAAGATTTAACAACTATTGGCGTATTTTTTTGGGAAGTGAGTATAACAAAACCAAAAGTGAGTATAACAATTTTGCATGTAAAACCAAAAGTGAGTATAACAAAACCAAAAGTGAGTATACAAGTTTTGCATGTAAAAATAAAAGTGAGCTAGCTATAGATTCTGAAAAAAATACGCCTTTTATTTCACTGGCAGACAGGCTGCTAAAGGCCACAGGCTTCAGACGTTTTGTGTTACCCGTCATCACCAGCGAACTGCACAACTTCTCCACCTCCTGAATCTTGCCAACGCTAAGTCTGTTTCAAAAATATTTTGTATTCCTTATGACTCATTCATGACTGTAAAAAGGACAACAGAAATCTCTTATATAAGCCGTATTTTTTTGGGAATCTATAGCTAGCTCACTTTTACTTTTACATGCAAAACCAAAAGAGGATATAACAAAATCGGAAGTGAGTATAAAAGTTTTGCATGTAAAAGGAAAAGTGAGCTAGTTATAGATTCCCAAAAAAATACCCCTATAGTCAATTAGCTGAACCCCCGCCAGCTTCGCCAGGCTTTTTTTTGGTTTTTTAAATTTTAATTATTTAATTTTTTTAAATTTTTTTGGCTTATCAATTGATTTCCGTAATCAAAAATAAATAAATACATAGGTGGCGCAACACCCTAGGCCCAGCTTCTCGCAACCATTCGTTTGTGTGAGTTTTATTTTTGGGACGAATGAAAGCGACCTACAATTTTATGCCGAGTCCGAATGGCTGAATTGAGAAGCTTTTTTAGGACATTCATGGTTGGTTGGTTGGTTGGTTGAAAGTGGCCGTCGGCTAAAAACGCCAACACACTTAGACCAGTATAGGTCCATTGTGATGCCACGAATAAGGATCTAAGATCTCCCCACTAGTTGAACCATTTTGAGCTCTTTATAAAGCGTAAGAGGCTTCTGATGTCTATGCTTGCCAGATCACCCAAGTCGTTGTAATGGAAGGCCCCTAAGTGAAGCTTCCTTCTGCGGGAGAGAGCTGGGCAGGAACAAAGAAGGTGAGGAATAGTTTCTTCTTCTTCCTCATCCATGCAGCTTCTACAAAAGTCGTTAGAGAAAAGACCCAGCCTTGCGGCATGTTTGCCTATCAGGCAGTGTCCAGTAATGACACCTATTGTGGTGCCGATATGCAATCTGTTGAGAGAGATCAATTTCTTAGAGCGTTTCAAATCCAGTTTAGGCCAAATTTGTTTTGTCGCTAGACAAGTGGTTAAACTTGTCCACCTAAGATTTGTACTCTCGATAGCATTCATCTTCAATTTTTGTTTACGAGTAGCGATTGGTATCCCTAGGGTGCCTTTATCAGACAGAATGGGTTGAGTTGTTCCTATTCTAGCGAGTTCATCGGCCTTACAATTCCCTGGAATGTCTCTATGCCCAGGCACCCAGATTAGGTGAATGTTGAACTGTTCGGCCATCTCCGTAAGAGACGATCGGCAGTCGAGGGCTACTAGAGAAGTTGTAGAGATCGAGTCCAAGGATTTGATGGCTGCTTGGCTGTCCGAAAATATGTAGATATCCTTAACAGATATGACGTTTTTCTTGAGCCAAGATAAGACTTCTTTAATCGCCATAATTTCCGCCTGGAACACGCTACAGTAATTTGGTAGACGGAAGGAGAGCTCGAGATTAAGACTTTCGGAGAAAACACCCCCACCAACTCCATCTTTGGTTTTTGAGCCGTCAGTATAGAAGTGAATTGATTCATCTTCCGGGAAGGGATCTTCATCCCAGGTTGCTCTGGATGGGATTGTGACGAGAAAGTTCTTGTCAAAGTATAGAGATGGGGTGGTGTAGTCAGTGTTTTCTGTTGAGATCTCGAATTTTTTCAGAATAGAGGCGTGGCCAAAGTCTTTGTTTGACCATTGTGAGATGGCTTTAAGGCGAATGGCTGCACTCGCTGCCATTTGCTTGCTGAATATGTCGAGGGGTAATAGATGGAACAATATGTCTAGTGCCGCAGAGGGTGTTGTGCGTAATGCACCGCTTATGCACATACAAGCTGTGCGTTGGACCTTGCTTATATGGTCACGGTATGTGGCCTTCTCCAATGCTGTCCACCAGACAATTATCCCATAGGTGAGTATCGGTCTTATAACTGAGATATAGAGCCAATGGGTTACTCGAGGTTGTAGACCCCATTTATTCCCAATAGCTTTTTTGCAAGAGAAGAGTGCTACTGTAGCCTTCTTGACTCTTTCTTGGATATTAAGTTTCCAACTAAGCTTCTTATCCAGGATAAGCCCCAAATATTTCGCTTTGTCAGAGAAAGTTAGGTTGATACCATTGAGTGAGGGAGGGTCGACTGTCGGAATCTTGTATTTCCTGGTGAAGAGCACCAAATCTGTTTTGTGGGGGTTCACACCTAAGCCACAACGACCCGCCCAACTGGTTAGCTTATTTAAAGCATTTTGTAGGAGTTCTTTAAGAGTATTTAAGTGCTTTCCTGAGACGGCTATAGCAACATCATCCGCATAAGCGATCACCGTGCATCCTTCACCTTCCAGGATTATCAGTAGTTCATTGACCACCAAATTCCAAAGAAGGGGGGACAGAACACCACCTTGCGGAGTGCCTCTGCTAACAGATCTTCTCGCCGACACGACTCCCAGCTTTGAGTTGATAATCCGACCTTTGAGCAGTAGATTAATCAGTTCGCCAAGAGAGCTGTCGACGTTCAGAGCTGAAAGCGAGTCTGCTATCGCTGATGTGTCGACGTTGTTAAAAGCGCCTTCTATGTCAAGGAAGGCAACCATTGTGTACTCCTTGTGGAACAGTGAGTATTCGATGTTACGTACTAAAGTGTGTAATGCCGTCTCCACTGATTTGCCTTTACAGTATGCATGCTGGGCCGCTGACAGTAGTGTTTTATCGATACTGTTGCGTAAGTGGATATCAATCAGTCGTTCTAGTGTTTTTAAAAGGAATGACGATAGACTAATGGGTCTGAAATCTTTAGGATTTGTATGGGAGCATTTACCTGCTTTGGGTATAAAGACAACTTTAACTTCTCTCCATATCTTTGGGATATAAACTAGATCTAGACAACCTTTGAAGATTGTCTGAAGCATCGGCAAGATTATATCCGATGATTTCTGCAATTCGGCAGGTATTATGCCGTCCGGTCCCGCGGATTTATATGGTTTGAAGCTATGGATTGCCCAATTTAGTTTACTTTTTGTAATTATATTAGAAGGGATGGTTATTGGTTCCGATGGACTGTTGTAGTTCGAATTGTTAACCACATGGGAGCTGCCTGGGAAATGAGTATCAAGCAGTAGATTGAGCGAATCTTCGCTAGAGGTCGTCCAGGACCCATCGTCTTTTTTAAGGGAGCTGGGTGTTATTGGGTTCATGGAGAGAATTTTCCTCAGCCTTGAGGCCTCAGAGGCTTCTTCAATTTTGTCACAGAAGAGTCTCCAAGAATTGCGTTTGGCTTTTCTCAGTTCTTTTTTATATATATTTAATGATGCCTTGTACAAGTCCCAGTCTAACGCGTTTCTCGTACTTTTGGCATTGTTGAATAGTTTTCTACAATTAGTTCTAAAAGGGCCTAGACCTGCATTCCACCAATGCGGCTTCTTCTTACCTCTGGGTTGGACCAGCGGACAGGAAGAGGTCATTGCTTTATTGAGAGCGAAGGTTAGGGTCTCAACCATGCTATCAAGTTTTTGGGGGTTACAGGGGGAGTTAGGGTTAATGGGGGAAACTGTGTTAATCAGAGTTGTCCTGTATTTGAGCCAATCGGTTTTGCGATAATTTCTGAAAACCGGAGGGCTTATAGAGTCTACATATAAAGAAAATTGGAGGTACCTGTGATCCGAAGAAGAGGGTTCGTTGGATACCTTCCAGTTCCGTATACGCTGCACGATATTGTCGGAGGCAAGGGTGATATCCAGCACTTCTTGCCTGTTTCTGGTCACGAATGTTGGTTCGTTGCCTATATTGCACAAAATGAGGTTTGTACCTAAAATGTAGTCAAACAGTATCTCACCTCTTTTGTTGATGTCGGAGCTTCCCCAAACAGTATGGTGAGCGTTAGCGTCGCAGCCTATAACAAGGCCGGTTTTCTGCCTCCCCGCATCAGCGACCAATCTTTCCAGGTTGTCCCCAAAAAGAGAGTCCATATTTTCATGGGCAAGATACGCCGACACCACGTAGTAGGAGCCACCTGGTGTTTCCAACTTCGCCGCCGTTGTATCTCGATCGCTGTAATGAGGGAGTAAAGTTAATTTTAGGTTTCTTTTCACCAGTATGCACGATCTGGGCTTACCCACTGCCGGCTTGTACAGGTTAAAGTAGTTTGGAGTCTTGAGTCCACATACCAAGTCTTCAACGACCCAAGGTTCTTGGACCAAGACTATATCTTCCCTGTCTTTTGATAGACGGAGAAGAAGGTCGGCAGATGCCGTGATGGAGTGGTGGAGATTAATCTGAACTAACTGCAGCATTGGCGCTACAATCAGGTAGAGAAATCTCCCTCACGGTGGAGTTAAGGTCTTCCGAGTCTGAGGACGATTTAAGTAATTCGTCTTCACTCAAAAGTAGTGGGCGCATTTGGTTGAACTTTTCATCCGTCTCCATGTCCGACACTACGTCGTCATCGACTAAAGGCGGATGCTGTTCGGTGAATGACGTTTGGGAATCATCACTCTCCAGAGATGGAAAGGAGATAGATGGCTCCGTCTTGTCGTTTGTGGGGGCGGGAGTGGGGTCCAGTGGATGGGAGGGAAGTTTTCCCAAATCAGACTCTTCGTCCTTTTTGTATACCTTGATGGTGATGGTATCGAAGCCGTAATATATAACGCCTCCAGTCTTCGCCAAAGGAGCCAAGGATTCTTTGTTGATGATGACGATGGCACATCTGTAAAGACCCCTAGGCTCGTCCAGCTTTGCGACCTTCCAGTTATACGTCGGCAGCTCAGGATTGCTAGTCTTTATGATCTCGAGGATCTTATCGGTATCGGAGGGTTCGGCTGGGATCCAAACGCGAGTTCTTGGTCGACTTGGGATGTCCTCCTTCGCAACAACCTCGAGCTTAGCGCCTGGCCATACCTCCCCCAATTTGCATATAGCACTTTTGTATAGGTCGTAAGACCTTTGCTCATCGCAGGCGATTAGCTTGACATGGCCTTGATGCCAGCCACCATCGCAACATCGAGGAGGAGGACCTGGATTCTCCTTCATAATATCCAGAAAGACGGATGAAAGCTTAGGTGGAATTAGCTTCCACTTGTCTGGTGCGATGGATCCGTCTACGTCGCTTCTATCTATGACCGCCAGCATCAATTTGTCTTTAAGGACTTCGCTGTAGGACTTCGATGTAGGGTTGGATGGCCTGGAGGAGGTACTGGTGTTGTGTACCTTGGCCCTTTTCGGTTCCGAAACGGATTCTTCCAACGATCGCTGTCGCTTTGACGTGGAGTCGCTGCTCGTCCCAGCTTCTTCGCTGACGATCTTCTGGGCCCATGCTAAACGGGCGTTCATCTTGCCAGTTCTTTTGCTCTCCGGTGTATTACCAAAGAACTCCAGAAGGCGGATGGCTGTGCGTCGTTCTTTATAAATTTTCTTTGAGGGAGCAAGGGTAGGCCTTGTTCCCGAAGAGTCCCTGATGGCACGTGGGAGGGTACTAGTACCCTTGGGCTCCTCTCGGCTACTGGAGGTAGTTGGACCATGTGGATCCACAGTCTTCTTACTTTCCAGCGCTTTCGGAGCTTTTCCGGTAGACAGCTGAATCGCCGTACTACCGCCCGGTTTTAAAGGAGAACCGGTCTCAGTTTTTTGTTGTTTTTTTGTTATTTTAGTTTTGGAATTCATAAATAGGTCCCACGAGTAGCGGAGAAATGAATGTCCGTCTGCGCAGAGATCCGCAATACGCAGATAAGGCTAGCTGATCCGGAGGTCGCCAGGTATCCGGATACTCCGTTAGCGACTGAGCTATGGCCCCCAGCCAGGTTAACCATCGGCACGGGTCGTATGACACCTTGATTCGGCCTTGATTTAGGGCCGTTTGCCGATACGGCTCACAATGATCTAGGCTCCACACAGACTCCCATGTTATACTTTATGCCATGCAAGAAGCATCCCATGAGAATCTAAGTAGAGTCCAGATCACTACGAGTCGCATCAGCAGACGACCTTTAGGGTTGTCTCCCACCTCATACTAATGGTTCACGCTTTCACATCAGTCGTACGTCGCAACGAGTTACAGCGTACGGCCGATATGAAAGTGTGACCCTTGGCTGACACTAACCAGACATAAGTTGATTAGCCATTTTCGGACGGGCGCCCGCGAGAAGGAACAACAAGTAGAGGATTTTGCCCAGTCCTAGGACATTCATACTCTCGGATGTTTGTCAGACGTTCGCGAGAGGTTACGCAGTAGAAAAAACCTTAAGACGTAATTTTGTGTTATTTCCGGGGATCGAACCTGGAATCCCTCGCACAGCACACTAACCACTAAAAATGAACTTAATTGGTTGAAAATTACGGGCGACAGAGGAAAACATACAGTTTTTGACACTTTGTTTTATATACATCTCTATATATCTCTTATCTCTTCTCTTCTCTATATATATAAAACAAAGTCGAAAAAGTATGTTTCCCTCTGTCGCCCGTAATTTTCAACCGATTTTGTTGATTTTTTTTTTAAATGTCGGTAATTACGGAGATTGAGTGATAGGCTAAACAAATTCAAAATCTGACAAAGGGGCGTGGCACCGCCCATACAAAAAAAAACATTAAAAATCGCATATCTCGAAAACCACAAATCGATTGAGCTGAAACTTACAGATAATCTTATGTAATGGGCCTAGTGCCCCTGTTGGTCAAGATTGGTCAAAATTGGACAAAGGGGCTGGCACCTCCAATACAAAAAAATGAAAACATTGTCGCCCGTAAATAAATAAAATAAAAACAAAAAAAAACAAAAAAAGACCTGGCGAAGCTGGCGGGGGTTCAGCTAGTATTATATAGAGAAGAGAAGAGATGGGAACAAAAAAATTAAATAGATGGAAAAAAGTGCGTGTAACAGAAATCTTTAGAGAAATTTTAAAGAAATTTTTCAATCTTCTTTGTAATAATTGTTCTGTACGTGTTTGTAACCGAACTCCTCCTAAACGGCTGGATCGATTTTAATGAAATTTTGTGTGTGTGTTTGAATGGGTCTAGGGATGGTTCAGATTCACAATTGGACCCAGTGGCGCTGCAATCAGATTCTACAAAAGTTCAAATAATAACCACTCAACAATAAATAAAAAAAAATAAGAAGCAAAAAGTTCATGAATAAAATTTCAAATAATAAACACAAAAAAAAATTAAAAAGCAAGAAGCTCATAAATTTCTCGACACCCGTGGGAGCTAAAGTTGTAAAATTGTAGACATTGATGACTGATGTGCATTGTCCAAACAAACAACCGCGCGAAGTGTGGGTGGAATTCCTGGGTACACGTCTGAGGAAATAACGGTCGAAGCACACGGAGTACAGAATCAGTCCAGACTCCAGACACATCGGTTAAATAAAACAGCCGCATAACAATTGACGGACAATAAAAATGTACGAGCAGGCAAAACAACGTTTGCCGGGACCGCTAGTTATTTAACATTATTTTATTTTAAATAAATAATTTGTAAATGATTTGAAAGGTGAATCATGCCATCCAAGCCAAGATATGCCAAACAAAATCCTATTTGTAAAGCATTTAGGTTTAAATGGCACTCCTTTGAAGCAAACGTTTGTACCAGTGCGTGGCTAGATTAGTTAAAGCTTCTGTTTAGCTTCTGAATCTAAGCAATTTAGATTATAGCGTTTTTTTTTTTTAATTTGGAGTTTGCTGGTATTTAAGTACAGGGGTGGAATCGGATAAGGTGATTTGTGAGAAGTGATATAGTTACAATAAAAAAAAATTGGTCTGCTGCGACTTAACTGCTGTCACAAGAAAATATTGTGATTGTGACTATCACTTATCAAAAATCACCTTAGCCGACTCCACTCCAGGCTGTAACCGTCAAAAGAGTGCAGCTCAATAACGAATGATACCACTGATATTGACATCCTTGGAAAGTTAGTCGTATCAACACAATTATTATACCTAATACCTACTAGAGCTCTTGATACCCGCATACCCGGGTTCTACCCAGGTACCCGGGTACCCGAGATTTGCGGGTATTTCCCGGGTACCAAAATTTCGGGTACCCGATTACTCCGGGTACCCGTTTTTTCGGGTACCCGCTCCTTTTCGGGTACCCACGATTTTTCGGGTACCCGCATAGTTTTTTTTTATCTCCAAGCACGTTTACAAATAACATTTTCGTACTTATTTTTAGCATTTTCGTATACAGCAGTCAGAAGTCTAAAAAAGTGTGTCCCGCAATTGCGTATGTTGGTCCAAATATGCGTGCATATATACTTAAATTTAAAACAAATATGCATAGCTACTTATATAAAAATGTTATGTTGGTTTGTGTATGCTTCAAAAACTCGAAAAGTTTTGCACCGATTTAGCTCAAATTTTCAGAGAATCTTTGATATTGGCTCGAGATGGTTGTAATGATGGTTTGATCTAAATTGGACAAAGGGGCATGGCACTGCCCATAATTTTGCACCACGAAGTGTGCACGGGCTACGCTAGTAAATTCTATAACTTTCTCGTATACTTACGTATCAAGAGAAAGATAGATACCTACATGTACCTATGTATTCTTTTCGTACAAAATTTCGAACTCGCGATTTTAATCAATTCTGATATTACGCTGATGGGGGAACTCAAAAAAGTTGGTCTCGCAAATCTGTCCGTCCGTATGTCTGTCTGTCCCATAGGCCTGCAGCCTAAATGCTTGATCGGATTTGTTTCAAACTTCGTATTTAGAGTTGTTGGGCTCTCCGATAGGAGGGCTTTTTTTTTGGTTATGCTAGCCCGGGTCGGGAGCCCGATAAGTAAGTAATTAAGCCCTAATATTAACTACCGTTAATAACGCTAGCATAACCAAAAAACCATATATACAAATTTTTAAAACTTTGGCTCCCATGGCCATGACTGTCGAAAAAAAAGTGAACACTCCCAGGCCAACACCTAACATTGTCCAAAAATTGTAACTCAATCGATTAGGTGGTGGTCGAACTAATGGATATTTAATGTTTTTGTTGTATTGGCGGTGCCGAGCCCTTTTGTCCAATTTTGACCAATCTTCACAGCAATACTCCTGGGCCAATACCTAAGATTTTCTGTAAGTTTCAACACAATCAATTCGGCGGTTTTCGAGATATAAGATTTTGAATGTTGTTTTTGTATGGGTTGTGCCACGCCCCTTTGTCCAATTTTAACCAATCTTCACAGCAACACTCCTGGGCTAATACCTAAGATTGTCTGTAAATTTAAACTCAATCGATTCGGCGGCTTTTGCGATATACGATTTTGAATGTTTTTTTTTGTATGGGAGGTGCCACGCCCCTTTGTCTAATTTTGACCAATCTTCACAGGAATACTCCTGGGCTCATACCTAAGATTGTATGTAAATTTAAACTCAATTGATTCAGTGGTTTTCGAGATATAAGATTTTCAATGTTATGGGAGGTGCCACCCCCCTTTGTCCAATTTCTCACCTTTTAAACCTTCTCTGGACTTCCACAAATAATTCAAGACCAAAATTAGCCTAAAGACCTAAAGCCGGCAATGGATGTAGCTCGAAAAACATTCATAACACCTCGATATTCAATTCCAGGTACCTACTTCTGAATTTAGGATATCCATTACCCGGAATTACCGGGTACCCGCGAACTTGGGTAATACCCGCATTTACCAGGTACCCGGGTACCCGGGTAGTTGTTCAGATGGGTATTACCCGGGTAAAATCAAGAGCACTAATACCTACATATACGCGTAAATAATTTCCTTGAATAGAGCAATGGTTAACCTTGCTAAGCCAACGAGATAACACATTTAAGGTGGTGTTGCGGCGAAAGAAATCAAAAGAAAGACTATAAAAGAAACATAAATAGCTAGTAAAGTTCACAAGCTATCGATAAATGAAAGCGTATAGCAAACATTAGATAAAGGCACTCACTTGCTACACATACTGATAAGATTTGTCATTGTATGTACTTAAGATTTATATTTTAGGTCCTAGATAATAATGTCATGGTCGACTTCTGTTATTGGTATATTTAGATTTACTTATGTAAAGGGTGTCCCATAATTCACGCAAAATGTAATTTTGATAGAAAATAAAGATTTTTAATTAGAAAGCTTACATTTTTTTATTGATTCATAGAGTATA
This sequence comes from Cheilosia soror, assembly GCA_949372485.1. Taxonomy (NCBI): domain Eukaryota; kingdom Metazoa; phylum Arthropoda; class Insecta; order Diptera; family Syrphidae; genus Cheilosia; species Cheilosia soror. The sequence continues at coordinate 40,314,415 of OX443563.1, forward strand.
CAGATTGGGCCGGGGTTATGTATGACACAGCACATCGGATAAATGGCAGCCACGGCTTTGTCACGTTTCGCATGAATGTGGCGTTCATTAATACCCCTCCCAATTTCCTCTTTCAAGGGGTGTTGGTAGTCATGAGATGTTTTGCATAGACCTTTGACTTCACAAAACCCCAAAGAAAAAAGTCCAAAAGTTAAATCGCAAGATCTGGATGGTCAATTCTGATCGTAAAAACGGCCGATTACGCACGATTAGGAAATGACTCATGGAGTAATTGAATTGTTTCTCTGGCTGTATGTCATATGGCACCGTCTACCGTCTTCTTGAAACCACATGTTGGTCACATCTATATCTTGTAATTTAAGCACAAAAAACTGGGTTATCATGTAACGAACACCATTAATTGTTACCTGCTGCTTGACCAGCCGCATTTTTGAAGAAGAATGGTCCGATAATGTCTCCAGCCCAAAATCCGCACCAAACAGTCATGCGTTGTGGATGCATTTGTTTCTCAACAACTACTCTTGGGTTTTCTGAACCTCAAATGCGACAATTTCAACGATTAACGAAGCCATCACTTCACGAGCTTCATCACTGAAGATGGTTTTGTTCGAATATGGCGGACTGTAGCTGACAAACCTTCATTGTTTTAAAAATATTGCTCAACAATGAAATTGCGTTGTTCTTTAGTATAGCGCTTTATTTTTACTAACCCCGAACTGTCAGCTGTCACATTGTTATCTTTTTTTCCGTTGGTTTCACTCTACTAATAAAGGGCGCAAAATTAAAATTTTGCGTGAATTATAGGACACCCCTTAGTATACCTATTTGATTCATTTTGTTAAGGGATATATAAGTTTCTGACTGGCATCAACTTGGTAGTGTCTGTGCAAGTGGGCCACCGGATACATTCCATCCAGACTCAACAATCAACATGCTAAACTGAAAAGTACAAGTGTTGAAAATCGCAGTACTATTATTGCTGTACAATTTACATAAATGTACTATATTAATGACTGGTTTAACGAGTCTCCAGAAGTCCTCATCGTCATAAAATAGCTCGTACGGCTGATGAATTGACTAGATTGCATCAACGGTGTTGTCAAAAGTTAATATAACTTATCTTACTTGAACTACACTGACATATTTGGAGTCGAGATTTATTTACGTACTAGATGACGCTTACAGTGCGGGGTGGATGACGGCCTTAGTAATGATTTTTCAAGACTAGTCAGGGCGCTAAAACAGATACGCATTCGGATAAGCCCTTTTCGTATTAATGGTTACTGGCGCCATTTCGTCATAGGCTCTCCAAGTTCGAGGTTCAGCGATAGTCTAACTTCTAAGAAGATATGATTCACAAGTTGACGATCCTATATAGCAATCGAAATAAGAGGACAATATAGGCCTCGGATATAACCAGACAACCTGCAGCCGAACAATTAGTAGATATACCTACCCTAGACCTATAGACACATACAAAGCTGATGTTATAGTAATAGCTTATAGCCATCCGAAAAGTGAGATGGAGTGGGGAATGCCCAAGAAAAGTGAAGAATTCTGTATCTAAAACGGCGACTTAAATATATGAATCAAAGTCAGCGTCTGCGGATTTATGACTGTAGGAAGACTTTGACAAAAAGTCTTAGGTTTCCTATAATCCTTCGGCTGGTCAGAGTCCGTATCAAGGCAAAATTTAAAAACAACATGCCCAAAGAAGTGAATGATGATGTAGCCATATTATGTACGATATTATCCAGAAGACTTACGATAAGTGCTTGTATAGAGTACGACTTGGCGACTTTAATGGCATAATCAAAAAGGATGTCATCTTTGGCTTTATAAAGTCGGAAAGCCTGCATGATAACACTTCCGGTAACAGACATCGGCTGATCGACATTGCTGAGAGGCGGAAAAACTGCTCCGTTAAAGTCGAAAAGTATATATTGTACCTGTACGGGATCGGGACGTACCAAATATTCAATTTTTAGTCCTGGTATTTCCATTATAAACTTTTCAAATTATTGTTCAACATTTAAATAATTAAAAAAAAACAATGCATTTTCATATAACTTATGCAACATTCTACGGCTATCGTTCACTATTCAACATTAAAGGCACAATAATACATGACGATGACAGTTCGCACACGACACAATAAATGTATGCAGCATATCTACGAAAAGTTTCCGCATTGTTCCAAATAGTATTTCGAAGGTTTCTGTGAAAGGAAAATTGGAAAAATTTCCGTAAAATGTTTAAATTCGAGAAAACGGAAAGTGTTTTTATCTTTGTATAAACTAGCGACTTGAAACGGTGGATTTGCGTTCACATAACAATCATAATTATGGGCCACCCCAGGTGCCACTTTTAGGGGGCGGCAAAATTGCACAACGTCTAACAAACATCCGAGAGTATAACTGTCCTGAAAAAGCCTCTCAGCCTCTCAATTTAGCCTTTCGGAATTGACATAAAATTGTAGGTCCCTTCCATTCGTCACAAAAATAAAAAACTCACACAAACTAATGGTTGTGGGAAGCTTTGCCTAGGGTGGCTAGCGGTCCAACTATTTTTTTTTTTCATTTTTAAGGACATACTTGAATCATTTCGTATTTTTGCCGCACCTATGATTCCGACCACTTGAAATGAGCACAAAATTTTGCATTAGTGTGCCGAAATCGGGGAATCCCCAATCAGGGTTGGCCGAATAAACTACACTACATTTTCTACATCATTAACTACGCGTAGTAAATTAAATAAACTACACGCCTTATTTACTACAATTTGTTACGTCTGCTAGGTACATATGCAGCAAATACAGAAAAATAATAGAATTTCAGTTAACAAGATTCAAAAGTATTAAACCAAGAGGACTTTTGTTGTGAAAATCTGTTCCTTGATTTTGTATGAACAAAAAACCAGTGGGAGAAAAGCCTTTCAATGGATGTTCGGATTGAACAATGAACAATCGAGAAGCGATTTCGAATTCAATAGCAAGCGTCCCATTTCAAATTTGACAGTTAAAGCTACGTCTGCTACAATTTGTGACAGTTCGGCCAACCCTGTCCCCAATGTATAATAATGAGATCTTGCTCATTGTCGCGACTGGCAACACCGTCTGTACTGACTTGCGGGGATTTCCTGTATTTTCATATACCTAAAGAATAGTGTTCAATGTTGTATACCTAACACCTGCAAATTAGGCTTGGTACAGTATGGTTAAATTTTTTTAATTTATTAGTAATTATTTTGAAACTTTCTACGATAGTTTCGTTTACGACTCCAACTTGTGCTTTTATTATTTATTCTGCATTAGCGAGATATCCGTCAGAATAGAAAATTCACAGATTTCATATTAATCGGAGGATATTTTACTGATATTTTTGACGGCTTTATACGAATTTTATTCCGATATGATCCGACAGAAATTTGTTGCGGAATGTGTTTACGATTTGCAGTTAAGGATTGATAAATGAAAGCAATAAAGAAAAGCACATTTTAGCAAAGTAGTTGTTTGTATTTTTTGCTTAAATGTGTGTTTCCAGGGCAAAAGCAAACGAAACAAGTAAACGTGTTATCATCGGGCTGGCCTTTGATAGCGTCCACTGCATATAATTCTGATGGAGAAGCGAGAGGAATGGGCAAATGGCGCTGTAAGTTATGCAACAAATATGTGTGAATGTGAAGAGCTTGGCATTTCCATGGAACTTCAGAGGCGCATAACAAAAAAGATCCGTTTTGATGATGGTACCAGGGGTGCTAACTTGTCTTGGGAAAATGAGTTGAGACGGAAGCTGTTTTCTTCTTTAGATTGGGTCATTGTCGAAATTCGTGAGCGTTTTCAGCAGTTACAAAATTTGGCGGATAAGATTGGTTTTCTAACGCCGCCGGCTATATTACTCCACTCGGGCGAAACTAAATTTAATCTAGACTACGCATCTACAGAAATTGACGAGCAGGATTTCAAGGTGGAACGACTTCGACTGCGGACTTTCATTGCTGCCACAGGCAACGAAAATAAATTAATTAATGCGGACTCACGTGAATTATTTAAATTTATTGTGAAATCCAAGCTGGAAGATAGTCTGCCTAATATTGTAATAATGCTCCGAATATTCTTTACTATTGCCATAACCATAAGCAATGCCAGTTGCGAGAGAAGTTTTTCAAAACTAAAATTGATCAAAAATTACTTAAGATCCACAATGAGTAGTTTAAGGCCAACCAATCTGGCTATCTTGCCTATTGAGCAGGAGACGTGCGATGCTATAGACATTGATAGTGCAATAAAAGACTTTGCTCTTAAGAAATGTAGACGAATAAAGTTTTAGACAGAAGTTTTGTTTTTAATTCTAACAATTCATAATATTATTTTTCAATTAAAAATATAACTATTAACAGTGGAAGGAGTTCGGCGAAAAATTGGACCGTGATCACAGATCTGCAAGCAAGGTGTTCCGGCAGACCATCCGCCGTCTTAGAGGAAGGAAGTGGAACATTATCGAAGGAATCAAATCCAAAGATGGTACACTTCTTTCTAATGAGGAGGACATCTTGCGCAGATGGAGCGAGCACTTTTCCGAATTGCTCAATCCAATCCAGGGCATTGAGGATGACACATCCATCGCCTTAAGCAGGGCGGAAAATAGTCCCACGGTAGAGGAAGTCACTTTTGCGATCAAATCGCTAAAAGCTGGCAAATCTGCCGGAGTGGATGAAATCCGGCCAGAAATGCTAAAGGCCTTAGGTGAAGAGGGAGTCAAATGGCTCTCTCGTGTCATTAAAGTGGCCTGGGAATGCGGCGAAACACCCAGCGATTGGCAGATTGGGGTGATTGTGCCCCTTTTCAAGAAAGGGGATAAAAGGGATTGCTCCAATTACAGGGGTATATCACTTTTAAGTCTCCCCGGAAAAGTCTTTGCCAAGGTGCTGGAAACGCGTTGCAGAGCTGTGGTCGAGGCACGATTAGGAGATGAGCAGTGCGGCTTTCGTTCCGGCAGAAGCACAACCGACCAGTTATTCACTCTCAGAATGGTACTTGAGAAGGCTTGGGAGTAGGTATGCTACACCTGTTTACGCTTGCTTCGTAGATTTGGAGAAAGCATATGACCGAGTCCCTCGAGGGAAACTCTGGAGTGTATTACAGCAGTATGGAATTGATGGTTCTCTCTTGAGAGCCATTCAATCTCTTTACACAAACTGTAAAAGCTGTGTTCGGGTAAACGGCGTTAAATCAATACCTTTCACCGTGGGCGTTGGACTTCGTCAGGGGTGCGTCTTGTCTCCTCTCCTTTTCATTACTTATATGGACTGGATGTTACAGCGCAGTCTTGGCGAGGAACGTTTCGAATTGGGAGATCTGAGGATAAGTCATTTGCTCTTCGCTGATGACTTGGTAATCCTTGGGTCCTCTCAGACTGAACTTCAGCGCGCACTCGATCGGTTTGTAACCGTTTGTGTTGAAGCTGAGATGAAGGTAAACGTGAACAAATCTGAAGTGATGGTCGTCGCCAGAACGCCTGTTCAATGCACTCTGCATGTTAGTGGAGTCCCATTGAAACAGGTGGAGAAGTTTAAGTATCTCGGGGTCTTATTCACGAGTGATGGAAGGAGCAATGCTGAGTTTTCCTGTAGGATTGGTCAGGCTGGGTCAATTTTGAGACAGCTTGGTCATTCTGTTATTAGGAGGACTGAACTTGGTGTCAAAGCTAAGTTGTCAGTCTTTAATTCGGTGTTTGTTCCAACTCTCACCTATGGTCATGAGGTTTGGGTAATGACCGAAAGAATAAGATCGCGGATACAAGCTGCCGAAATGAGATTTCTCCGTAGTATTGCTGGTGTGACCCGTAGAGATCGCATCAGAAATACCAGAATACGTGAGGAACTCAATGTCGAGCAGCTACTTCTCCGGACGGAGCGATCCATGCTTCGGTGGTTTGGTCATGTTAAACGCATGTCCCCGACCAGGATTCCACGACGTGCTATGGAATCCGTACCATCGGGTAGGCGTCCTCTAGGTAGACCAAGGATGAGATGGTTAGATCAAGTCCATAATCTCTCCTATACCCGTATGGGGATTGCCCTTGATGATTTAGAGTCGATGGCGGAGGATCGAGAGCTATGGAGGGTCCACTTGAGCAACCTACTCCCGCGACCCACTTAATGGACAAGCGGACCATTGAAAATGAATGAATGAAATGAAAAAGGACTATTAACAGTGTCGTTCTGGTTCTAATTGGAAGTCGATTATATAGATATCGATTGGCATTAGCGATGACAATCAATAAATCGCAAGGCCAATCGTGGGAAGTCCGTGGGATTAATCTCGAATTCCCCTGTTTTTCTCACAAACACCGTCTTCGTTGTTTGTTTTTGGGCCGGAAAACCAGTGGCGTAGCGTGGGTGTCTGCCGCCCAGGGCGGAAGAAAATTTTGCCGCCCTTATATTTAGGTATTTCAATTTAAAATTATAGTATTTTACTGGTTTTCCGGCCCAAAAACAACAACAAACAACATAAAATGTTAGTGTTACCCTATATTTGTAACCTGACCTAATCTTGTAAACTCACCCTACTTTATTTGACATATAATGAACTAACTCTTTCGTACTACCTACTTCTATAAAGACGCGTTTTATCTAATAGGGAATGACAATGCGAAAAGGACACTTGGCGCCATCTATTATTTATGTCGTTAACTTCTCCACCTAAAATGCACGCAAAACGTCTTTTATCACAATTATCTGAAATTCTCCCAGCTTCACAACGAATTTTCCACATTTACATCGTCCAAAATCATCAAGTCATGTGATAAAATGCAAAATTTCGTAAAAAAAAAAAATTAATTTCTCAAGTTTTTCCGGAATTTTCTATTTTTCCATTCGAAAAGCCACCTCGAATATTGATGACGTATAATGGAGCTTGGCCCCAAAATATTCACTCACCCAACTTATTCCACCTTGACAGTTCCACTAATAGGAGATCCCAAACTAACATCAACATCAAAAGGCAGAAACTTCAAACTTAAAACATTTATCAAACTTACTAAAGAGGTCCACCTCACCAAATTTCATCTCTATAGCATTAGTGGTTCTCAAAATACAGGACTTCAAAAATCGCAAAAACCATAACTGACTTACTCACTCACTCACTCACTCACTTAGACGATCATCAAAATTATGAAGCACTTCCGGCCATCCTAGAATCGTGAAATTTGGACGCATGCTAGATACTACCGGTGCATACACTGGGAAAAGTCCAAAACTTGAGATTTTCCATTCAGGGGGCGGGGTATACGCCCACTCTTGAAAATTGGTTATTATTTATTTGGGCCACTTCCCATTGCCGTAGAATGTTGAAATTTGGTAGAGCGGTATGACTTGCAGTGTACAGAAAAAAAAGATCTAAAATTGTGTATTCTCCATTCAGGAGGCGTGGTATCCGCAAGCTTTAAAAAACCGGTTATTTTTTATTTGGCCCACTTCCGATTGTTGTAGAATGTTGAAATTTGACAGATCAGTAGGACCTGCATTGTACCATTGAGTTTAAATATACATAGAGGAAACACAAAAGCTTGGAACAACCTCAGTAGATGGCACCACTTGCACTACATGTGTGTGGAACATGGTGGAACCCATTGACAACAACACAAAAGGACTTGCAGTGCGAAAGCATACAAAGAGCATGTGCATAATGAATATTAAAAATCTCTATGTTATGTAATGCACCATTAACCTTGCGCGGCGTGTGAGGGGTTTTCTCAAAGTAAAAAAGGGAATTGTATTTGCAGATGTGTTTACTTGTCGATGTTTGGTGGTTCTTATTTGATTACAAGTGCTGTGGGTTAAGCATTCAGGAAATGCAAAATTATGTAATTTGGCAAAATATGGAAAGAACAATATAAGGTCTTTTCAGGTCTCCAAAGCAAATTGTGGAAAGTGATGATAAAAAATAGAAAACAAAATAAATGAAATGTTCAGCAATAAAACAGACCGTGAAAATCCTTATTTTATCTCAATTAGTAGATACATAAAAAAATTGTCAGTGGAAAAAATAATGATGAAAAATATTTATATTTAAAATTTTTTTATAAATCTCCGGTAATGTATATAATTGAGACAAGTAAGTCTCATGGAGAGGGAGAGGAAGGGCGATGTAGAGGGTGGACATTAAATCGATATTTATACTTATAAGTTATAATAAAACTGTAGGAATATTCTTTGCGTCCCGAAAGCGCGAAACCTATACTGGACAGATTTCAATGAAACACTCAAAGTGTAATTTTTTGTACATATAAGTGTGTTTGCTAAAGGCGAGCGGCCCAAGGCGAGCACGGGTAAGCTAGTTTTTCATAAATCTCCGGTAATGTATTTAATTGAGATTATTGAGATTGGATTTTTGTTACCCTCTATTTCAGCAATTCTATTGCTATTGCCTGAATTGGAATATAATTCGTCAAAAGATATAATACATATATGGCTTTATCGATCATGGCAATTTTTGTCGGAAAATTGTCATCGCTACACATGCACTTCTTATTATGTTGAGAGGTTTACATTGCAATTCGAAACAACCTATATATATATAGGCATTTTTATAGGAAACGTAAATGGAGTGCTCTTAAGCAATATTATTAAGGACTGCATAGCTAAGGTAACATCTTTATGCTTTGAAGTTAATGCAGTAAGCACCGACCAAGGAAGCAACAACAGAAGTGCGTACAGAATTTTAGGAGGGACAATTAAACAGCCTTATTTTAATCTGGGAAACAAATTTTCTTACTCCATGATGTACCACACTTTATTAAGAGCGCAAGAGACAGATCTTTAGATGCTGACATTCTGACTCCGGATCGAGTTTCTTGGAAAATACTCGGAAAATTATTTAATTCTGCACTGAAAAACTTTTGTACAAGCTTACAAAAGAACACTTGCGACCAAATGCTCAGAAGCTTTATGTAAAATTGGTAACACAAATATTTGGTTGCAAGGCAGCAATGGCAATTTTCGCGGTTGTTGCCAATAACTTCTTTACAGAAGCTGAAAAAAATGTGGCAATCAGCACAGCAACTTTCAACTTCTCACACCCCAGTGAGAGGCAAGGCCGCAAGGAGAAGGGAACTCACTTAAAACAAGAATTACTAAGATGCCTAGTTCACCAAAAAAAAGTTAAGGAATAATGGATCTCGAAATTTTGTAGAAAATCCATTTATTTATTTTTCCGTGCTTAAAACTTTAAAACTTCTCAGTCAACTTCAAAACATGACCCACTGAATTCCTACGAATTACTGGGGTTAAATGTTTCAGTTTTGCTCTGTTTATTGTTTTTACAGATCCATAGGTAGGATCAGATAGGTATATCTGATATATTACAACGATTGATTGATGAAAAGAAAATTTTGAAAGAATGGACCTGCAGCGCTCGTTGATGGTGATGGCATCATCAAGGTCATTCTCAAAAAAGTGCGGATTAATGACGACGCCACACCGGCCGGCCCAAAATCGCCACAAAATAGTAACTTTTTGTGGATGCATTACCGCCTTGTGAACCTCGTCCCATATTTGTCAATTTGGATCAAAAAATGTGCCTCGTCGCTAAAGATGAATTGTCAGCCAAAATTAGGACCACTCGGATTTGTGTCACTGTCAGAAGTCAAACTCAATGATTGTACTAAAGGAGAAATATCAAAAATGTAAATTTTTCCACTTAAGGGGCGTGGAATCCGCCCACTTAAAATATGAATAGAAGTTAATCTACCTGCTGAATATAATTTTAATGAATAGTTTATAAAAAAGAAAGCCAAAGTGCTGGTAGTCAGTGTCTATTGACATATTAAAAAGCCAAAGCCAATTTTTTTTAACATTTAACCTTCTTAAACTAAGAACTTGGCGTACATTTAGATCTCATTACTTTTCGTGGCTGACTAGTTACGTACCTAGTTTTTGGTGTTCTATATAAGAGAACTTGGCTCTTTTTTATTTTTTTACATTTTTATGTTTTTGGTGTGATCCAATCTACAGCAAAGAAAACTAGTCGCTGACCAATGCATATTATTCTATAGATACTTCACAAAAGCAGATGTTCTGAGATCTAAGCAACTTAACTAAATTAACCCAAAATAAGGGCGAAAAGTCTGTCAAACAACGCACATCAACATCACATTTTGCAACGTGGGGGCATCACTTTGAATACTGGATAAGTAAACTTCCAGGAGACATATTTCCATAAAAATAAATCAGCACATTTTCTTTTTAAATAAACTATGACGTAGCTCTATTTATCTATACTCATCCATGTACAAATGGAAACACACAAGTTTTCAATCCCTTCTATTTTTAATGATTTTTTTTTTTGCGCAGATAGGGTCAATCTTATCATTGCCCTCCTGTGGTTATGTACAAACAGGTATAAAAATAAGTATTGATTTTAAAACTTCGTAAGAGTAAAATAGTGCAATTGCCATAAATAAAGTGTGGCTATAATAACCGCAATGACATTTTGTGTATAGTTATATTTAGTGAAACATAACGTAACTTTTCTTCTAAGTAACTACTTTAAAATTTTAATTTGCACAATAAAGAGTAACTTTAAATTTTATTTTCATAGAAATTTTTAATACCAAAAACACAAAACTAGAGCACTTACTGATCAGTCATTTTATCGATAATGTTTCTGTTTCTTGTATACACTATATTTTGTTAACTAAACGGAACAACTCGATTGAACACCCGTTTCTTCGGCGGTTTACGATACTACTAAAATATAGAACTGAAAATCAATTTTGAATTTTTTTTTGAAATATTACAACTAGCCGGCTGCAGTGAAGTGATAGCTATTCACGCTCAGAATAAACATCGATAGCAGTCTCGACTGGCAATAGTGCTAGCATGTGTTCTAGTCTCTAAACACAGTCGTATTATTAATACCTCTCTCCATTATCTGGTCGGGTCGTTTATACATTTTATACATGAAAGATTTGAAATACATTTATACAATTTGTATCTTGGCGACAAGAGCGCAGCCAACAACAGCGGTATCGGCACGGTATGGCTTTGGATTAGCGTAGCGTTCTTATCAGACGCAATCTGACAAATTCAAATAGGTAGTTGTTCATAGTTCGCGATATCTTCAATGATGTCTATACTACTCGTGCATGCCTACAGATGGAGGTATTTTCATCTCCATTGAACCGGGTTTAACAATGAGCACTGAATTAAGTTGAGTGCTTCATAGCAATTATAATAAATGTGTGCAGCTATGTGTATTGTCAATAGCACGGCCGTTTTGCATTCTGAGTTCACATGTCAGCGCACAGATAGAATCTGTTATTGTTACATAGAACAAAAATAAATTTGGGTGTATAAACAAATGTATTAGGTATAGTTGTACAACGGAACAATTTGTGTGGATGCTTTGCACTTTTATTTTTATTGGTTAACAAAGACGACTATCGTCGGTAGCTATGGGATGGGAAATTAAACATCTGTTTAAAACATTTCACTTACACATTATTTATTAATGGGTTATTGATTTAAAATTGCTCAAGTTTGATATGAAAGAAAAGGTCGATTCGATTCAAATCGAAATGTTCAAAGTCTGTATTTTTTTTTACTAACTACTGTTACCACCATTACTTGCACTTTTAATTATTATATCTATTAAGCAATTTGATTTCTATAACTTTATGGGTAGGTACTGATAAGATAAAGCTTTATCATGATATTTTGAACGTTCCATTGCATTCGAAATATTTGTATGAAACTTGGGAAATAATTATTAATAACGGCATACACACACGGTTTATTAGATTAGAATTAGGGGGGGGGGGGGGGGGTAATGTAACAGGGGCTAGGTCACGTAAAATGAAAACGATCTCGTTCGAAAGTTTTTATTTTACGTGATCTGGCCCATGTTATATTATAAAGGGTGATTTTTTAAGAGGTTTAGAACTTTTTTTAAAAAAAAAACACAAAAAATTCGAAAAAATGAATGAAATATTTATTTGAATCGATAGTTTGAACCTTGCAATTTAATGTTTAAAGATAATTTCATGCAAATGTTGACCGCGGCTGCGTCTAAGGTAGCCCATCCGCTGAGTCCAATTTTGGCATACTCTTTCACACATATCGGCCGGTATCTCACGAATGAATGCATGGATGTTGGCTTCCAGTGCGTCAATCGAAGCGGGCTTGTCCCTATACACATTAGCCTTGACATACCCCCACAAAAAATAATCTAATGGTGTCAAATCGCACGATCTAGGCGGCCAATTGACCGGCCCGAAACGTGAAATTAACTGTTCACCAAACTCGCCTCGCAATTGCGCCATTGTTTCGCGTGCTGTGTGGCATGTGGCACCGTCTTGTTGAAACCACATATCATGCAAGTCAAGAACTTCCATTTCGGGCAAAAAAAAGTTTGTTATCATCGCTCGGTAGCGTTCACCATTGACAGTAACGCTGCGATTCGACATTTCGCGGTCTTCTGTCACACTAGCTGATACGGCCGCAATATTTTCTTCACTACGCACAGTACGTAAACGTTTTGGTGGTTTAATGTCCAACAAAGTAAATTTGGTGCGAAATTTGGTCACAATCTTCCGAATAGACTGCTCAGAAGGTCGAGAATGCCGATCATAAAATGGAAGCAGCGCGCGATGAACATTTCGAACCGAGCACGAATTTTGATAGTAAAATTCAATAATTTGCAAGCGTTGTTCATTTGTAAGACGATCCATGGTTAAATTGCAAACCAAACTGAAGCTGTTTGACAGTGACACAAGGTACTAAACACACGTCAGCTGTCAAAACCAGTGTTGCCAAAACCAAACCAGCTAAAAAATCACCCTTTATATATATATATTACTAGCCTTGCCCGGGGCTCCGCCCGCCAGTTTCTGTTTTTTTCAAATAAAATTATAATTCATTTGAGTTGTTATTGTACGTTTGTTTATATTTTTTCCTGTTTTTTTAGCTTACAAAATATTTTATCGCAATGTCTTTTTTGTAAACTATACTATAGGTAGGTACATATTATTTCTTTAGTGGGCGTAAGTATAAACAAATTACAACTACAGCTCATACGCGAACATGCAACATGTGAAAAACATGGCTGCCTGAGGTCAACTCCAGCAATGACCGAGTAGTTCAGAAGATAGCTCCTATACCCCCGTTTTCCCTTCGCACATTCTCTCCCTAAGTAACCTATACTGATGCGGAGGATGTACCCAGTGCAATGTTGAAAGAATTCTTAAAATCGGCCAAATAATTCCAAAGTTAGTCCCTACCACCCCTTTACCCCTCCCCTGTCACCAACGTCGTGTCCTTACGTAACCTGTACTTAACTTATCCGAACGGTATCACCATGACAACAACTTTAAAAGAATTTTTAATTTTATTTCATATAAAGGGTCCCCCATCTAACGTTTTTATACCCTCCACAGGAAGGTATATTCACTTTGCCATTACGTTTGTAACGCCAAGAAGGATTCACCGGAGACCATATAAAGTATATATATTCTGAATCAGAATCACATTCTGGATCGATTTAGCCATGTCGGTCTGTCTGTCTGTCTGTCTATCTGTCTGTCTGTCTGTCCGTCTGTCTGTCTGTCTGTCTGTTGAAAGCACGATAGCGTCCAAAGGAATTGACCTAGGTGAATGAAATTTTGTGAGACGACTTCTTTTTACCGTCACCAGGTTGGTATTGAAAATGGGCTATGTCGGTCAAGTAGTTCTGTTACCTCCAATACAAAACTAATATTAGACAAATATGTACTAACTCGCATGGCAAACATTTTGCATGACTTTTATGCAGTGGAAAACATCGGCCAGGCCGATGATAACACTTTTACTTGTTTTTTTTTTCAACTAGTGCTTATTTCGCAAATGGTAACACTTAGCTCATGTCTGATTTGACAGATAATTAGTTTTATCCTTCCGCTGAACGAATATGGTTGTGTATACGCTTGAACAACGCTGGGAAATATTGCGACATTACTTTGAAAATCATGGTAATGTTGCAGAATGTGATGTGCGAAAATTGCGTACGGATTTTGGAAGAAGAGAAGCAAAAAAGTGAAAGAAACTGGCATCCTCATCGATAAACCAAAGCGTGAAAAGCCAAAAACAGTGCGTACACCCGAGAAAATTGCTGCTGTGGCAGAAAGTGTCAACATCAATTCACCGTCGTTCTCAACAATTGAACATTTCGGAGACATCATTGAGACGAATTTTGCATAAAGACCTTGGTATGACGCCATACAAAGTCCAATTGGTTCAGGAGTTGAAGCCAACTGACCATCCAATGCGTTTTCGCTTCGCTAAGTGGGCCTGCGATCGACTTAGAGAAGATTCCGATTTTGCCAAAAAAAATCATCTTTTCAGATGAAGCTCATTTTGATCTTGGCGGGTATGTAAACAAGCAAAATTGTCGCATTTGGGGCACAGAAAACCCGCACGCATACATTGAAAAGCCGATATACCCAAAACGAGTCACTGTTTGGTGCGGATTTTGGTCCAGAGGCATAATTGGGCCATTTTTCTTTGAAAATGAGCAAGGAGTGACCGTTACAGTCAATGGCGATCGTTATCGGGCCATGTGGAACGAATTTTTGTTCACAAAAATTGAAAAGGAGTATATTGGCAACATTTGGTTTTAACAGGACGGCGCTACGTGCCACACGGCCGAAGCTACACTCGATGTTTTGCGCCATGTTTTTGAAGATCGCATTATCAGCCGCTGAGCTGATGTCGTTTGGCCACCGCGGAGCTGCGATTTGACACCGTTGGACTATTATTTGTGGGGTGCCGTAAAAGATAAGTGTTACGCCGACATGCCAGAGACAATTGACGCTTTAAAGGACAATATTCGTGAAGCCATTGGTGAAATACAGCTGCACACAATCGATAATGTGCTTAAAAATTGGACCGATCGTGTAGGCTACTGCATGGCCAGCCGAGGCAGCCATTTGAATGAAATTATTTTCCATTATTAACCGGAAGGAAGGATTGTACTTTCCAATAAAAAAAGAAATTTGAGAAAATATTCAGTAGTTTTTTTTTATAGCATTTTCAAAAAAAAAAAAAGTTATTTGGCGGACCCTTTACATAAATGAAATATTATGGCCATTATGTCGTCACAGGTATGATTTGATTATTTATACTAGCGATCATATCCTTATGCCCAAAACACACATGCAGCAAGATTAGAATACACATGTTCTTATGTGGTAATACAAATGTAAATTCTGTACCCACCGCAGCACTGCAACATGTCCCTATTTCTAAATCCACTGCACAGCAACGCAGTCAATTAAATTAAATTAAAATTGGGAGCATCGAATTTTTAAATTCAGCTACCTGCTACTGATGCATACGAGGGAAAGAGAGACGGGAATTATTTGTTGTCTGTATTGCACTCTCGTATTTTTCCCTGCATTGACAGCAACCGATGCAAATTGAATTCTGCACATCTGTTTCATCTGCAGTACTGCTTGCAGTGAAGCGTTCAGAATTTCTGCACATGTGTTTTGGGCATTATACTTTCAATAGCTGCAGATCCCAAACATGCATCCATATGTACCATTGTGCAAACCTATTTACGCATCACAAACTACTTATATGTATACAACATAGTTTGTTTTATGCATATCCATTCCCTACATACAAATGAACTACGCCATGCATGAGCATTTACAATGTGCATTCTTAATGCTCGTCCTGTGAGTAGCTAATCATTCTATTTTTAGAACGCAATGTATAACTACCCCTAAGCACAACTGCAATCGAGAGAACAAATTTGTTCGCACTTGGCCAAATTAGATCTATTTCCAATTTATTATATCTCGCCCTCTGGATGGACCAGAAAGATGAATGTTAGCTCAAAATACTCGGCGGAGTATTGCTTAACAATTAAAAGCACATCTTGAATTGACATAAATAAATTTATGAGTATAATGGCAAGTTAAGCGTAGTAAGGTCGAAGTAAACAAGTTTGCTTGAGAGGTCTTTTAATCTTTATAGGACGAATTTTAAAAAACGATGAATGAGGCATATAATAATTTGGACTTATCTATAAACATACAAAATTTCACGTTCATACGGCTAACGATTCTTCAGACCCCCCTTACTCCCCGCGACCCATTTACTCTTGCGAAATTCTTACCCACCCTACGGCCTAAGTTGGCCACACATCTATAAATCAGAAAAAAAAATCAATGAAAATCGGATATATGGTTCTCGAGTTATGGAGAAACGAACAGGCGGACGTCGCATTTTATTAGTATATCGTATGGATGGATAGGACAGGGAGCAAACAATTAATGCTGGGTTTCCACTTGTCGATTAGAAATTGACAATTGACGTATTTTTATGCCAATTAAACAATTGGCAAGTGGAAATAGCGAAAAATTGCTTGTCAATGAATTGACTAACAGCGTTTGCCAATAATTGACAAAGAAACCACTGGACAAGTGGAAATAGCTGAATTGTCAAACAAAATGTCACTTTGTCTATAATTGACAGAGAAAATTTAATTGGCATCGAGTTCATAAGTTGGTCAATCAACTGACAAACGATTTTTTGCCAATAATTGGCATAAGTGGAAATGAACTGACGTTGGTGTCGTTCAATGACATAAACACGAGGGCTGTCAAACTTTGTCAATCAACCGACATGTGGAAACCCACCTTAAATCATAAAGTTTGTACGACGCATGTGGTTAGGCATAGTATCTACCCATTTAGAGCGCACTGAAAGTGTGTAGAGGGGTTATACAAGCATTTTTTTTTACTATGGCATGGTCTATCTGGCTTGGTTTAGGCGAGAGGCGTAATTTTAAATTAACATGGAATACTAAAAAATGAAAACAAAAAAAAATGTAAAATAATGGCGACACTTACAATAAAAAAAACTTAAGGATTTTTGGAAGCTAGAAATCTGTTCTTTAATATTATCTTTAAATCAAGTTATATCTGTTAATAGTTTTTGAAAAAATAAATGATTTCAAACTGCTAAAATTACGTAAATTTCGTTCACTTTTGAAGTTATGGCATTCGAATATAAACCAACGCAGTGCTGCCAGAAATGTATTTTCGTGTTCAGTTTCAGTCGTCACCACGAACTAAGCTCACAAAGTTACCTACTGCCTTGCTAAAATGACTTGAGAAAAAACGTTGCTAGCTCTTACTCTATAAATAGCTATCGCTTTTTAAAGTATCGAATCGAATTTTGGAAATACAAAAATACAAATCCGCCGTTTAGAGTAAAGACTTCTTAGAAAACGGCACCGATCAGTGCAAGGTTGAGTATATGCAAACTTTCTTTAAATTACATTAGTCTACCCAATGCCAATAACATTCTTCAGCTACAGTCTCTCTGGCCTGAAATTGTACATTATAGACAAAATGTTGCTGATTTGCATTATAGACTAGTTAAAACCATATTCCTGGCTTTCAAAAATGCTATAGTACTTTGTTTGTAAGTGCTGCCATTGCTTTTTGTTATATATTATTTTCATTTAAAGTACATATAATATTTTTTTTAAATTACCCCTCCCGTCCTTCCATAGTAAAAAAAATGCTTGTATTTAACCCCTGTACATAAAACCGTCATTAGTGTTTTCATCGTCAAAGTTATCGTTTTAATTTTTTTTTTGTTCACTTAAAGTATCATTGTCTTTAAATTACCCCTCCCATAGTAAAAATGCTTGTAGTTCACCTCTCTACAAAATACAGTTATCAATTTTTGGCGCCATAATTATTGTACTCTCCCCCGATTGAATACCAGTTTCTTCGGCCAATATGTAGCGTATTGTCACAAATCGTATGTTCCAAAAGCCCATTTTTTAAATGCCCGATTTAGAATGAGTGCAAAAGCACATAAGAAATACCAACACTCCAAATTGGTTAAAGTACCTTTATTTGTGCGCGCCACCGAGGTCTTCCTCGCTACTGTCAGATTTCCCTCCGGGTTTGGAATCGAGGACTCTTCGGCCCGGAGAGTTTGTGCCCATTTGCTTTACATGTTCTAGCCATCTGAATCGACTAATACGTACTTTTTTTACCAGGTCGCTGTTGCTGCATTTCCGAACATAATACTGGCCACAAGAATGGGATTATTATTATGTTCGGAATTATATTAACAGACAATTTAGTTGATAATTCAATCTTTGATTAATTAATTGTTAGGTTATAAGTCGTGATGACAGCATTCCAGTCGTTCTATATACAATACAGTGCTTTTGAAAGTATGGGTCGCGACCCCTTGTTGCACTCTCACTCTGTTTCTGGCCTAAGTCCTTATGTTCAGGTGTATGATGTAGCAAACTTTACTAATAACCTGATTCTCTTGCAAGATCTATGTCACAAACCAGTAAGAATAGACCGTCGACTCCTCCCACATAACGGACTTTGCCTACAAGCTGCCGGCGGGCCCAGGATTTTTCATGTATTGGTGCTGTACAAAATCAAAGGAGCGCCATTAACGCACGCATACTTGAAAAATCCTAGGCCCATGGTATAGCATGGAAAATCATTGCCGCCATTAATTTTGACATTTACACGTATTCACAGATAGGGTAATTTTTTCCGGGGGGAATCGAGTAGGTGTACGGGAAGTCGGCGGTCTATTCTTACTGGTTTGTGATCTATGTACTAATTTTTTCATATAGAAAACGTATATCCCGCTGAAAGCTCTATTAGTTTTTCCTTCACTTGTAAATATGTTAAGATCCGCTGAATTTAAATGTATGGTATGGATATATCAAGAAAAGGATTTAGTATGAACCTTCGCTTGTTGTCAAATTCAGGTTTTTGGGAAAGTAGCTTATAATAAGCCGATTTCGTTAGGTCTCTACTCTAGCCTTACGGCCAATGATCATATTATACACACAGAAAAATATTGCATTGTAAAATTAAAATGAAACATTGTTGATTACAAATAGTTCAATTTTATCTTAGTTCATTCATTTCACTTTGATTTGAAATTATTTTAGTTTTGAACTGATATTTTAAACTGTTGGTTTTAAACGAAAGATAATTATTTTAACATTTTATATCGTACAAAATAAATCATCATTAAGTTCATTTTAAAATAAAATTGAACATATTTAAATTAACATTTAACTACTTATGTCAACCTTTCCCCATATAATTAACATTGAATCGACTTAAAACAACATCGACCTGTGTCAACATTAGTTTTCATACACCAATCATACATTCTTCAATATTGACGACAGAGATCCTACTTTTCGTCACGTGTTGATATTCAACTGTACCTATACTATAGCAATCCCAGACAGCAGCTGTGCCTGTGCATGACGACCACAATCCATACCAGACGTCCTAACGGTTTGTTTTCGGTTTATATGGAATAAGGTTGATAACAAAATTGGTTCCTTTACATTCAATATGAAAAAATGTTAAAATAAAATTGATCATTGTAAATATTGGTGTGTTTACTTTTACTTAAAGTTAAAATAACGTTGATTCGCGTTAAATTCGTGTAATTGGGTACCTTACCTATTGTTCACTCAATATTTTCATTTATTAAATCGTCACAGTCAATATCCGTGGAACATAGAAATTGGTGAACGGAACGTAGCGTTGTAAAAGTGAACGTTTGTTTAGATTTATTTATATATTATTATATTGAAAAAATGGCTGAGCCAAACAACAATAATTTAAATGCCGGACGTGAAATATTATTTAACAAGTAAGTAGATATTGTTTTTAATTAAATGATTTAAAGAAAAACGTTTTGTTATAATCAAAATCGGATTATATTAAAACAGACTTTTGTATACTGTCGTTTCTGATGAGATAGGTTATACATTTTTTACTTCCTCGTATGCAATTGTTACATTGTTAGAGAAATATATGTAAAACTGTATAGCTGTGTTTGCTGCATTGTATAGCTGTGTTTGCTGCTGGCCATCACCTACCGGGCGTGTACATGAGCAGTCAAGTCAGTCAGTCTACGTTCTTTGCTCAAGTTGTCCAGTTGTCAAGTAGTCGTCCAGTCGTCCAGTTATCCAGTCGTCCAGTCGTCCAGTTGTCCAGTCGTCAATTATCAATTACCTATCATATCATTTTGTAATCAATTTATTTCATTTTCTAATACCTACTTTTATAATAATACAATAAAAACTGTCAACCTAAAGAGCGGTGTTACCCTTCTTTACATTTGGGGGCTCAACAAAAAAAAAAAAAAAAAAAAAATACATATATAACGCTTCAGTAGGTACATGAGTGCAAAAAAAACCAAACAAATTGCAATTGTGGAAGCTGACATAAATAAGCGAGCACAATCAACGGAAATACAAGAAGCGCCGTGTACTCGAGCAAGAGTCAAAGCGAGGCAACAATATAACTATAATACGCGGTCACAAACACAACAAAATAAATCAGCTATGAGTGATGAAGAAGAAAAAAATATAAACGAACACGCAACGGAGTCAACTTCAAACGCTGCTAAAAGAAAAGAAGTGGAAACAAAAATTGCAAAAAGTAGTCATCAGTCCAATATGCAACAAACGGTCGAGCAAAATAACGAAAGCTTGCAAAGAGTCATTCAATTGCTCACTTTAAAAATTCAAGCGGACGAACTAAAACAAAATGAACCAAAAGTTTCAGTTGAAAATTTTGCAAAAATTATCCCAGACTTTGACGGAGAGACGATTCCAGTTAGACATTGGTTTCTAAGTTTTGAGCAGAATGCCGATGCGTATGGTCTAAGTGAAAAGCAGAAATATGTGCAGGCACGGGGCAAGATGACGGGTACCGCCAAACTGTTTCTCGAATCGGTGTCTGTGTCTGAATACCGAAAACTACGGTTGTTACTAGAGAATGAATTTGAGCGCATATATAGCAGTGCAGAAATTCATAAGCAGTTGAGTGAGAGGAAAAAGCACAAAGATGAAAGTTTCCACGAGTATGTCTTGCATATGAAAAAAATCGCTGCACTTGGTGTCGTTGACATGGAGTCCGTTATACGCTATATTGTGGATGGCTTAGACGTAAAATGCGAAATCAAATACACTATGTACAGCTGTAAAACATTAAAAGACCTTAAAGAGAAGTACGAAGTTTTCGAGCGTTTAAACGAGAATGATAAAGCAGACAAACAACAGTATAGTTCACAGAAAAATGCATATGTACGTCATGAAAAAAAGAATCACTGTTTTAACTGTGGATCTACTGAACATCTGCGAAAAGACTGTCGTGCAGAACAGAAATGCTTTATATGTAACCAGAGTGGACACATTTCCAATAATTGTCCTCGAGCGATAAGAAGCGTTAATGTTGTTGTTGATCGTAATCGCTTGAAGGAGATCATGGTAAAAAATATCAAAGTTGAATGCTTGGTCGATACAGGTGCGGATGTTACCATTATAAAGGAGCGTGTCTACAAACAACTTAAAGATGTTAATCTGCACAAGAGTTTTTCATCACTACGTGGCCTGGGTAATACAAAAACAACTCCGATTGGATATTTTGAAGCAGAGGTTGCAGTTGACGGCATAAACACGATACAAAAATTTGTTGTGGTACAAGACGACGCAGTAGAATATGATGGACTATTGGGATATGACTTCACAAAGAAGTTTTGCTTTACGTCGAACAAAAATGGTTATCAATTTTCTCCTGTGTTACGGGAGGAAATTGATATGGAGACAAATCAGATAAGTATTTATAACATTGTTGAAACACCTACTGATATTGATACTCCTCCACAGTATAAAGACGTTGTCCAAGAGATGATCGATAATTATAAGCCAACCGAGACAAGCATGGAATGTCCTGTAAAGCTGAGGGTTGTTCCAGACGGAGAAGTTCTACCATTTCGCCATACACCAAGTCGTCTACCAGTCAATGAAGCCGAAGCAGTACAGAAACAGATTGACGATTGGCTAGAAAAAGGAATTATACGCAAATCGACGTCTAATATTGCAAGCAGAGTTGTCGTGGTGAAGAAGAAAGATGGTTCCTATCGCGTATGTGTGGATTTCCGAAAGCTGAACAGCATGGTTCTGAAGGATTGCTTTCCAGTACCATTGATCGAGGACGTGTTGGAAAAGTTGCAAAAGGCCAAATATTTTACAGTCATGGACCTGGAGAATGGGTTTTTTCACGTGCCGGTTGAGGAGTCCAGCAAGAAGTATACGGCGTTTGTGACTAAAAGTGGCTTATTCGAATTCAACAGAGCACCGTTCGGCTTTTGCAATTCACCAGCTGTGTTCATTCGTTTTATTAATCACGTTTTTCAAAATTTGATCAATCAAGACGTGATGGAGCTGTACATGGATGATATTATTATTCATGCGGTATCAGCGAATGAGTGCCTTTACAAAATGAAGTGCGTATTAACTGAAGCAGCAAACTATGGTCTGAAAATAAAATGGCAAAAGTGTCATTTCCTCCAAAATAAAGTCAACTTTCTGGGACATACTGTTGAGAACGGGCATATACGACCAGGCAGAGAAAAAACAGTCGCCGTTAGCAAGTTTCAAGTGCCCAAAAATGTGAAATCGGTGCAGTCGTTTCTAGGCCTCACTGGCTTCTTTAGACGATTTATAAAGGGGTATGCACAAATTGCTCGCCCTTTGACAAACTTGCTGCGCAAAAATGTTCCATTCGAAATTGGGTCAGAAGAAATCAAGTCAATTCAGCAATTGAAAGAGGCACTTACTAGCGAACCAGTTTTGAGGATTTACGCGAGAGAGGCACCTACTGAAATTCATACGGATGCATCAAAAGATGGATTTGGTGCTGCACTGTTGCAAATGTTTGAAGGTCAGCTACACCCTGTGTTTTTCTGGAGCAAGAAGACGTCAGTGCAGGAGTCAGAGCGCCATAGCTACATTTTAGAAGTTAAAGCCGCATACCTTGCCTTTAAAAGGTTTCGCCATTATTTGCTTGGGACTCACTTCAAGTTGGTTACAGATTGTGCAGCATTTAAACAAACAACGAACAAGAGAGATGTCCCACGAGAAGTAACGCAATGGATATTATATTTTCAAGATTTCGACTTTGTCGTGGAACATCGACCTGGCGACAGGATGAAACATGTTGACTGTCTCAGCCGACACCCGCAAAATATTCTAGCAATCTCTTCAGAAGTATCCGCGCGTATAAAGAAAGCTCAGCAAAATGACGCACTTATTAAAGCTGTTGCAGAAATACTTATCAGTCGACCATATGAAAATTTCAAGATTAAAGGAGGTCTAATATACAAAACTGTAAATGGCAACGATCTGCTGGCTGTACCTAAGTTAATGGAACGTGAAATTATCGCCGATGCGCACAATCAGGGCCATTTCGCAGTACAAAAAACGATTCACACCATTCAACAAAGCTACTGGATACCGCACCTTGAGGGAAAAGTCAGTCAGTTTATCAACAGCTGTATCAAATGTATCATACACAACAAGAAGTTGGGCAAAAAAGAAGGTTACTTACACTGCATAGACAAGGGAGAAAGGCCGTTACATACTCTACATATAGATCATCTTGGTCCTATGGATGCTACAGCAAAGCAGTACAAGTACATATTTGCAATGGTAGATGGATTTACCAAGTTTGTATGGCTGTATCCTACAAAATCGACTGGTTACGAAGAAGTGCTTAAGAAGTTCAACGAGTGGTCTATCATATTTGGTACTCCCGCTCGGGTAGTAAGCGACAGAGGATCAGCATTCACTTCAAAAGCGTTCGAGGAGTACATGAAGGCAAACGGCATTGAACACGTGTTGAGTACAACAGGCGTTGCAAGGGGAAATGGCCAAGTAGAACGCGTGAACAGGTCAATTCTATCAATAACATCGAAGCTATCGTCAGATGAACCGTTGAAATGGTATACGTTTGTGGCAAAGGTGCAAAAAGCAATCAACGCATGTGTCCACAGTTCAACAAAATTATCGCCGTTTGAACTGATGTTTGGAATTAAAATGAGAAATGAAGTAAACGAACAAATCGCCGAATTGCTTGAAATAGAATTGTGTGAAAATTTTGACAAAGAGCGAGAGAAGATGCGTGAAGATGCCAGGAACCAGATACAGCAAGCGCAGGCAACATATAAGAAGAATTACGATAAAAAGCGCAAGAGTGAATACGGTTACAAAGTTGGAGACTTAGTCGCAATCAAACGTACCCAGTTTGTTACTGGCAGGAAGCTGGCCGGCGAATACCTTGGCCCGTATGAAGTCACTAAGGTCAAACGAAACGGACGTTACGATGTAAGGAAAGCAGCGCAAGTCGAGGGGCCTATCACTACAGCAACCAGTTGCGATCACATGAAACTTTGGAAGTACGTCACAGAAAACGAGGAGCTTTTGTCATCGGGGTCAGATGACGAATTTCAGGATGGCCGAATGTAAAACTGTATAGCTGTGTTTGCTGCATTGTATAGCTGTGTTTGCTGCTGGCCATCACCTACCGGGCGTGTACATGAGCAGTCAAGTCAGTCAGTCTACGTTCTTTGCTCAAGTTGTCCAGTTGTCAAGTAGTCGTCCAGTCGTCCAGTTATCCAGTCGTCCAGTCGTCCAGTTGTCCAGTCGTCAATTATCAATTACCTATCATATCATTTTGTAATCAATTTATTTCATTTTCTAATACCTACTTTTATATAATACAATAAAAACTGTCAACCTAAAGAGCGGTGTTACCCTTCTTTACATATATTGTTTTTTTTCCAAAATTTCTTACTCTATGCTAGGTACCTAAGTGAACTAAAAAAATAGTATCGCAATTTTATGCATCTGTTCTTAAGGCATGAATAAACAGTTTTTCGCTAAATATGCAAATAAGTTTACTATGGTGCAAAAGACTTACAAACATTTTCAATTAAGCTAATGTGGTTTTACACAACGATTTTTATTAATCCATAGATACTTGGAATAAATAATGTGTGTTTTCGAAATAACTCTGTGCTCTGTTTTCCACTGAAATTGCCAATAATGATACTATTACGGACTATTACGAACATTTTCAAAAATAAAGTAATCTTTCTATACCTATATTATATAAAAATGAAGATTCCGACTGACTCATCATCAACGCCCAGCCTAAACCCTTTGCTCTAGAAAGCTGAAATTTTGCACAGAGGTGCCCTTTATGATGTATACAACCACTAAGGAAGGATTTTTCGAAATTTCTTCGATTTTGGAAATTCAACCCTGAAAGGGGTACAAGTGGGGTCAATGTTTGTATTGGAAAATTTTTATTTTTCATCAGATTGACTTCAAACTTCGTTTGTGTACTCCCTATGAGAAATAAAGAAAACTTATACCTATAAAGATACTGCACTAAGAAGCAAAAAAAATAAATAATCAATCAATTTTTTTATCCAGGAAGGGGCTTAGAGGAAGCCATGTTTGCGTAGTTTACACTTAAATAATATAATACATAACAACTACAAACATGGCTTAAATCTCAAGAAATCTCGCGCAATTTATTTTTAATTAGAGCAATTATTATATTGCATTGGGCAATATTTGAAAATTTGTACCCAAAATAAGATTTACTTGTATCAAACCTACAATTTTCTGTTCAATATCGAACGACTACTGCCTCATAAAAAACGACAGAAATACAAATGTTTTGTTAAATAAAATCTTGTTAAGTTTTTCTCGTATAATTTTTTTTATTTCAGCATTATTAACAAAATTATATTTTTCTTGTATAGAGGATGCTATTACTTATGAGAGCTTAAAATACTTGTCTAAGGAAGATATTCAGGAAGCTATACCACCTATTGGTCTTCGGGCACATTTTCGGGAAAAATTATTTAGTTGGAGAAAAAGTGAGGTAAGTGTGTGCTTCGAGGTTTTTTTTTTTTAATTATAATAATTTAATTCTCTTATTATAAAACAGTTCGGTATTGATGACGAAACGTTGTCTTCTTCAATTGCCAACAAAGTTGTTTCTTGGCTGCAAAGCCAATCAAGTTTTGCCTCAACTTCAACGTTCACATCTACTTTTTCAAAAGCAGTTGGAGGTTCGCAGCTGTCTAAGGTACGTAAAAGCGCTGTGTTCTAGATCAGCATAATTATTTATACTTATTTACCTACTTTTATACTTATTTATATTCTAAAAGTATGTTGTTACATTTTTATTTTTAGTAATTGATTTACTCGTTTATTAATCATTGTGATCTTAGTTTTAAAAACCGAACGAAAAGCCGCATAGCCTCTGGAAAGCCATCTTATCCCTGTGTGAAATAGAAGATTTTGGTGAAGTGAACCCATATATGTATTCTCAAATCTGTCGGAACAGCCGAGTTTGTAGGGCTTTACCTTTAACAAGAACAACAAAACATAGAATTACACACAAATACATAAGACCATGAACATCGTTCATTCTGCAAAATCTGACAAGTTTGGCAGGGAAACTAGACATTGTTTCCTTGTCCTTGTTGGTATAGCTTGTCTCTATATATGAATGCTATAATAATATGAGACTTTAAAATAGATAAATAGATTAGATGGTGAGTATCGATTTGGACTTTTTGATGGGTTTTTAGAATATTTGGTCGGTTGTGGACTTACCGAGCCTGCAACCACACTGGTCGGTTGACGATTGGTTTCAGGCGTTCACACAGTACAACAGATAGGATCTTATATGCAATGTTGAGAAGACTGATGCCTCTATAGTAAGCGCAGTCTAAAGTGTCTCCTTTATTTTGGATCGGGAAAACGATGCTGAGGTTCCATTCATCAGGTATACCTTCCTCGGATCAAATCTCTTTAAAACGAGTCGTTGTATGCCCTCACCAAATCATCTTCCGCTGCCTTAAAATGCTAGGCTAGAAACGTTCTGTCCCGCAGCTTTGTCGACTTAAGCTTGGATATTGCTATCCTTAGTTCATTTTGATCAGGTGTAAGGAGGTCTTGGCTTTCATGGTCTAAGGGTAATATGGTTCATTCTGCATGGACATCAGAATTTCACCGTTTAATAGTCTGCAGAAATGGTTTTTCCATGTCGCCAGCGCCATCTGTGGCTCAGTAAAATTTCCGAATAATAATTGCCGATATTAAATATATAAAGTAGAGAAAAGTATTACCCATTTTGTTGAGGATTAAGCGAGAAAATAATGAAAATTGCAATAGAACAAAAAAATGTATACTCATGTGAAATTTGATTTTATTGGGTTACCAAACTGCTGTGGTTGTTCCGATGCGTGCTGTGATGAGACCAAAATCCAAGTGGACGAGTTTCTCTTAATTCAACATCAGCAGCATCGAAGCAAACGTTAATCGCAACAACAATATACACGCACTTTTTGGTGCGTGAGACAACGGGAAGACAATGCGTATAATTGGTGTTGCGATACAACTGCGAACAGGTGAATTTATGTCTTAGAGACAGTGAGGCAAATTAAATTTTGTACAAGTAAATAACAAAAAATAGTTTACAAGTGAACATTAGGGAACAAAATTAAATATAAAGAAATTAGTTACAAATTTAATACAAATAACAAAGAATAATGAATTATTACAAAACATCCCGGCGCCCCTGGAACGAGTTTCAGGAACAAGGGAGACAGCAAGTTTGTTTATAGGACGAACGAAAGTTCCATGCCTCGTCTTGACTGTAGCCACTCGTACAAGTGCATCAGCACCGGGTGCCACTGCTTCGATTTTACCGAGAAGCCACTTGGTTGGCGGAAGATTAGGCTCCTTAATCACGACAATGTCATCAGGTTTTAAACTCGTACTGGTTTGTTGCCACTTTGAACGCTCTTGAAGTGTGGTGAGGTATTCCATTTGCCATCTTTTCCAGAATCCTTGTACCATGTTTTGCAAGTGATTCCAGTGCTGCAGTCGATTTATTGGTGTGCTCAATAGATTGGGTTCTGGAACAGCCGTATAAGGTTCACCTATAAGGAAATGAGCTGGAGTTAAAGGGTTTAAATCATCATCAGACACAAAGCATATAGGACGAGAATTTAAAATGGCCTCTATTTGGGTGAGGACCGTGTACAACTCTTCGAAGGTCAAAATTGATGACCCAATAACTCTCCGTAGGTGCAGCTTAACTGACTTGACACCCGCCTCCCAAAGACCACCAAAATGTGGCGCAGACGGGGGGATAAAGTGCCAGGCAATGTTGTCCTTGGCGAGGGATGCAGTTATGACGTCATTGTGGGCCTCGGACATAACCAACTTATGCATCTCAGTCAAGCAACGACGAGCGCCTTGGAAGTTGGTTCCATTATCGCTGTAGATGTTAGAGCACATGCCCCTACGAGACACAAATCTACGCAAGGCCGCCAAAAAAGCATCTGTGGTGAGATCACTCACAACCTCGAGATGAATGGCCTTGGTAGACATACACACAAATAGTGCTATGTAGGCTTTTGAAAGCTTTGGATTGCGTCCGCGAGAAAGCTTTATAGTTAGTGGTCCAGCGTAGTCACACCCAGTGTTAGCGAATGGTCGACTTGGTTGTATTCGCTGAATTGGTAAATCGCCCATCAACTGCTGGCTGGTCATCTTACGTTGCATAAAACAAACTTTGCATTTATGTACGATGCTTCGGATGAGGTTGCGACTACCTAGTATCCAGTATCGCTGTCGAACTATAGCAAACATTTCACTTACTCCTGGATGCAAGTGACTAGTGTGTATATCTGTTACAATGAGATAAGAAAGTTTGTTATTGTTAGGAAGAAGAATAGGATGCTTAAGATTAAAAGAAACTGGTGCGTGTTTGATTCTTCCTCCAACACGAAGCAGTCCCTCACTGTCGATAAAGGGGGAGTAGCGAATAAGCTTTGATTTAAGCGGTAATTGGTGGTGGCGTATTAGGGAACGAATATCCGAACTGAAAGAAATTTGTTGGACTGTTTTTAAAATTAGGGTTCTTGCCTTTTGAATTTCATTTAGGCTTATACACGAGGTTCGTCGATCGAGTTTTTGGACGCGACTGTTATATAGATACCGAAGGCAGTATGCGACTATTCTTTGAATTCGATACCACGAGGAGATTTTGTCTATAAGTGTCTGAATGATGTTGATGTCGGATGAAGTAACTAGAACTTGGCGAGAGGATTGCTTTTCCTCTGTCTTTGAGTTGTGGATTACACGACGCGAATTTAGATTTTGGCCAATGCCCATCACCTTTCGACAGCCAAGATGGACCGTTCCACCACAGATCGTGGCTAGAAAGGTTGGATGGTAGTACACCCCGCGAAGCGCAGTCTGCTGGATTGGATTCCGATGCAATGTAATTCCAAGAGTGTCGTGGAGTAATTTCGAGGATAGCAGCTGTGCGGTTGGCGACAAAGGTTGTCCAGCGGCGAGGCGGCGAAGACAGCCAATGCAAAACAATCTCCGAGTCACACCATGCGTATATTTTTGAGATCTTGGTTGATATCGATGATTTGACAAGATTTAACAACCGAGTCAAAAGCAACGCTGCACAGAGTTCCAATCGAGGAATGGACACTGGTTTTAACGGAGCTACCTTGGTTTTAGCTGCAACAATGATGACTTTATACACTCCTTCAGCGAATTTACAGCGTGCGTATACAACGGCTGCGTAGGCTACCGATGACGCATCTGAAAACCCATGCAGTTCTATCTCTTCATATGATGCGAAGACATTTCTGGGAACACGAATTCTTTCAAAGAAGGGAAGCTCCTGCCTATAGGACATCCATCGTTCGGCTAGAGGGGTAGGCAACAAGTCATCCCAGCCAAGATTCAGTTCCGATGACCACAGTTCCTGAAATAGAATTTTGAACAACACAATTGAAGGAGCCAGCAGTCCTAATGGATCGAATATCCGCGATACTTCTGAAAGGAGAGCCCGTTTTGTTGTTGCATGAGATGGTTGTGTCTTCGCCATGCGGTATGAAAATTCGTCACTAACCGGATTCCAAAACATTCCAAGTACCTTGATTAGTGATTGTGAACGCTCAGTGTCAAAGATGGAAAATTCGCATTCAGAGACAGGTAATTTAGAAAGAAGAGGCCAACAGTTTGAGCTCCATTTTCGAAGCTGGAGCTTGGCCTTGGAAAGCAGGATAACTAGCTCGGACTGCAATGCGATAAGTTCTTCGATGGAATTGGACCCCGTCATCACATCATCAACATACACATCATTTAAAAGAATACGAGATGCATTTGGGTATTCGGTCTGGTAATCACTTGCCAGCTGTTTCAAGACACGAACGGACAAGAACGGAGCGGACGCGGTACCATATGTGACGGTACATAAACGGAAATGTTTGACGTCTTCCGTTGGGTTTTCCCGCCATACAATTCGTTGAAAGTCGGTTTGGGGTTCTTCAATCCAAATCTGACGGAACATCTTTACTACATCGGCGGTGAAAACATATCGATGCTGTCGAAAACGAAGGCATACGCCGATTAAGTCACGTTGGATTGGAGGACCCACTAACAGCGTACTGTTTAATGACTGCCCGTTCGAGTCCTTAGCAGACCCATCAAAAACGACACGCAGTTTCGTAGAAGAGCTGTCAGGTTTCAACACCGCATGATGAGGAAGATAAAAACTGTTTCCCGAGACTGAGTTTATCTTCTCAGGAGGAATCTGTTTCATGTGTCCGAGCTCTAGATATTCCCGCATAAACTCAGAATATAAGCGATGTAACTCGGGGTTGTTGTGAAACCGACGTTCCATTGAGTTCAAACGCGAAACCGCAGATGACGATGTGTTACCGAAAGTTGGTGGTGGTGTCTTAAAGGGGAGTGAAACAATGTATTTGCCATCAGATGACCGAGAGAAAGTTTGCCGAAAATGTTGCTCAGCTGGATCGTCGATGTATGATTCATCCTTAGCCGGAGCAACTTCCTCAAGTTCCCAAAACCGTTGTAACAAGACATCAACGTCGATAGCGCAGTGTAGCGAAGAAAGGGTCATACTGTCTGATGTCGTCTTGTCGAACACTTCACCAGTAATGACCCAGCCAAACGAAGTATTTTGGGCAAGTGGGACACCTTCAGGGCCTTGAATTTGCTCTCCCTTCAATATATTAAAGAGTTTGTCGGCACCTACAAGAATATCGATGGGAGCAGATTGATTAAAATAAGGATCTGCGAGATTTAAATGTTCTATATGAGACCACAATTGAACATTTATCGATTGAGAAGGCAAATTCGAAGTTAACTTATTCAAAATATAAGTATCGATATGTAATGAGTTAGAGTTGAAGCGCGAGAATAGTTGTAGAGAAATACGTCCTTTGGTATAACCTGCTTCAGTAGACGACAGACCGAGAATTGGAATTCGAGCGTGAGTACGAGGATGTCCGAGCCTTTGTGCGAAAGATTCAGTAACGAAAGAAGATTGAGACCCCGAATCTAGCAGCACTCGACAATCAATGAAAGTTCCCTGAACGTCTTTAACCCTAGTCAACACAGTGGGAAGAATGGTTTGCTTCCAACGAGCGCACTTAGATGAGTGATTATTAACGATTTGCGATAGCGATGGTGCCGAAGGTTCGGGTTGATTTGAAAACGAGGACGAAGGAACAGGGGGAGCATCTGCGGTCTGGGACGAAGTGGATAATTGATTATTACTTTGGTTCTCAGGATGAACTAACGAGTGATGGCGCGATTTACACACTCGACAACGATATGAAGATCGACATTTGTTCGATGAATGCCCAACCCGAAGACAATTAAAGCAGAGCGAATTGTTTTTCACGAAATTTCGACGCGATTCAATGTCAAGAGCCACGAATTTGCTACACTGGGCTAAAATATGGTCATTTTTGCACTTGGGGCACTGTGATTTTACATTCGAAGATTCAACTAAATGAGAGCGTATCGTTGGTTTTACTCGCGATAACGACGGGCGATTATGGGATTGGCATGATTCGAGAGCATCGCACCGAGATTGCAAAAAGTCTAAAAGTTCGGATATGGTGCAGTCATCTCGAGACCCGACGTGTTCTGCCCAAGCATGGTTTGTATCCTGGTCTAGCTTACTTAAAAGCAGATATATCAACCATGGATCGCGATCAGTTTTCTTTACAGCATTAAGGCCACGCACAACTTCGTCTGCCCCGTCAGCGATTTTTCGCAACGTTTGAACATTCCCGAGACTATTTGAGGGAAGTGACAAAAATGATTGGATAAACGCTTTCACTATTAAATGTACCCTATCGTATCGCTGCTCTAAGCGTTCCCACGCTTCCAAGTAATTGCTTTCGCAAATGGAAATGTGCTTTATAAGGTTGGCCGCATCATCTCGGAGGAATGATTTTAGGTAGTGAAACTTTTGTGTCGCAGTCAGATTAGATTTGCTATCCACAGACCCAATGAAAAGATCACGAAAAGACGGCCAATCCTTATAATTCCCGGAAAACGAAGGCACAACAATTGGTGGCAGATTAACCGACGCAGAATTACTGTTCGCAGAACAATTAAGTTTCTCGAGGAACGTGGATTGTTGATTGACAAGACGTTCTAAAACCGAACCGTCCGAACCATTTTGCGGTGCGCCTTGTCTGTCACGAATACCTTTCACGTACTTCGAATGCGCCATAAAATAACGTTCTTCATACTCGACAAATTCGTTTTCAATCGCATCATAATCAGATCGTTTCACAAACGCCAGGTACTCGTTATGAACAGCAGAAAATTCTGACCACGTTTCTTCTAGTTTGTTTAACCGAACCTCTAATAATTCAAGCGATTTCGATTCATCGATAGTGTTCACGAAATCTGTTGCACGCTTTAAGCGACCCATTGCATTTTCACGCTTTAATCTTAATATTAACGCACTCATGTTCACAGAATCAAAGTCTATTAAATTACGGAGATATTTGATATTTGCAATGGAAATCCTAAGTAAACTACAAAGCTTTAGGATTGCTCCCTTTCGAATTTATAATCGAGACGTATATAAATTAAAGGAAATACGCAAAGTGTTTAATTGTCTAAGCTGCACTTATTAATTCACATGTAGAACTTCCATTAAAATTTAATTAATTCGGCTTAGAAGGACCAATTTTATGTTGAGGATTAAGCGAGAAAATAATGAAAATTGCAATAGAACAAAAAAAATGTATACTCATGTGAAATTTGATTTTATTGGGTTACCAAACTGCTGTGGTTGTTCCGATGCGTACTGTGATGAGACCAAAATCCAAGTGGACGAGTTTCTCTTAATTCAACATCAGCAGCATCGAAGCAAACGTTAATCGCAACAACAATATACACGCACTTTTTGGTGCGTGAGACAACGGGAAGACAATGCGTATAATTGGTGTTGCGATACAACTGCGAACAGGTGAATTTATGTCTTAGAGACAGTGAGGCAAATTAAATTTTGTACAAGTAAATAACAAAAAATAGTTTACAAGTGAACATTAGGGAACAAAATTAAATATAAAGAAATTAGTTACAAATTTAATACAAATAACAAAGAATAATGAATTATTACAAAACACATTTATTTTAATACACCCTTAAGGAAAATTGATCTGCGCTTCCACAACTATGCGTCTTTAGTTAACCGGAAGATAATTTTATACAAAATAGAACGAGTTTTTAACTAAGAGTTAAAACTCTCGGTAAGGCTTAGTTAGACTTCAGTTTAATGTTGAAAAACGCACATCTGGTTCTAATTAAGTGTGCAGCACAAATCAATAGGTACATAGTATAACGAACGTGTTTTGGCTAACTCAGTAATCTAAACTAAAGGATTCACATAAAAAATAACGTAGTGCAAAAGTAAATTCAGCAATTTTTACTTGTTGCTAAGGTGAATGTGTTGTTTTTAGGAAACATTTTCGGTGTCAAGGTTTGAATCCAAAATGATATTGCAATGATAGAGGAACAAACCTTGTATTTGGATCATAAAAATATAAACTTACGCAGATATATCATCTACCTACAGACATATGCTTTATACTTTTTGAGATCGTCCAACAAATATAGGGTGCTATTCGCAGTTGTATTATGATCATAGATTGTGACAGATTGTCACAACTTCATCTGATCAATATTACGGCTTAAATACCTGGAAACAAGTACGAGGTACGATATATATAACTATTGTAATAATATGTAACTCGTAACTTAACAAAAATTCATTGAGAGCAGGGGCGTAGCGAGGGGGGGGGTGCGACACCCCCCCACCGTGTCGCACCCCTCCACCGGTTTTAAGAGTCGGCAAATCAAGGAGTAACATTTTAACTTGAGCAGCTAAAAAAAAAAATTCTAAAAATTTAAAAAAAAAAAAAATGAAAAAATTTCAAAAAAATTTTTAAAATTTGACTCGGAACAAAATGTTAAAAAATAAGAAGTGAGTTTGGATTTTCATTAGGTATATGTTTTCAAACTCGTAAAAACTCGTACAAGACGGCATTTTCAAAGGTTCCACCTTTCGGAAATGCGAATTTATATTTTTTTGACTGTATGTACCTTTTCCGAGTTTCGATTTTAAAAATGACGGTCAGCATCGCTGAATTTGCCGACTGAACATATTAAAATTTAGCTAGTTTCTATTCGATTTAAAACAAGAATGTCGGCATCGCTGAATTTGCCGACTGAAAACATTAAAATTTAGCGAGTTTCGATTCGATTTAAAAAAAGATTGTCGCCATCGCTGAATTTGCCGACAGAAAACATTAAAATTTAGCGAGTTTCGATTCGATTTAAAAAAAGATTGTCGGCATCGCTGAATTTGCCGACCGAACATATTAAAATTTAGCGAGTTTCGATTCGATTTAAAAAAAGATTGTCGGCATCGGTGAATTTGTCGACTGAAAATGGATCGTGGTTTGTGTTCGGATGCGTAAAACTTGAAAACGACTTGACCAAATTGGATAGGTACTTCCTTCTGCGGGTTTGTTCGTAATTGCTACGCGAAGGTTTAGGAAAAAAAGTCGGAAAATTCTCAACAGGTGGCGCTGTAGCCCCACATTTAGATATCTCGAAGACCACCAAATCGATTGAGCTCCAATTTAAAGATAGTATTAGGTATTGGCCCAAGAGTATTCGTGTTAAGATTGATCAAAATTGGATAAAGGGGCGTGGCGCCTCCCATACAAAAAACATCTTCTATGGGGTGAAACTCGATGACGTTATAACTCGATAACCGCTGGCCCGATACAGTCGGCAAGTTCCTAAAATAAGTCGGCATTTCAATGAAAGTCACCCCCCCACGGCTCGAACCCTCGCTACGCCCCTGATTGAGAGTGCAAGTGTTTTTGCCTATATGGGGTTATGGAGGGTCATTCTTATTACCACTCTACGGGACAATAAATAATTATTGTTACGCGCTCCGTATTATTTTTTTATTATGTAGCATATACTATTGTTACAGAACCATTAATTAAGAATCTACTGTGTTAACTAGTGTCATCTGAATAACCAATAAAAACTTTAATTGTAGTTAAAGACACCAAACGAGTAAGTGGTTTTTTATTATAAAGTTCTACTTATTATTGGTGATCATATGCCAGTTTCATGCCTATATTGATAATTGTTATTCACAATAAACAACCTAATTACCTATCTTTATGCCTTTATAGGTAAACTGAGTTGTATTGAGTTAATAGATTCAGCTTTGTTAACCTTGACCTCAGTAATTCCTTTAATTATCAACATCGAACACAAAGTAAAGCTCTTCACAAATCAACGCAAAATTACGGGAGTGGTTTACAGTGATATTGAGGGATTTATACCTTTCAGGAATTTTCAAAGATTTTTAATTTTTTTTTTTAAAAAGCGACAAAAAACTCTTTAAAAACGAGCCTAAAACGTCCATTCAAAAAATTATCAAATTATACCTCTAAAATCGCGTCTAAAACGCCATAGAAATCTTAAAAGTAAGAGAAAACGCTTTTAATTTGTAGGGGATGGTGTAAGCGATTTTTGAAAAATTCCTTCCACTATACAATTGGTGACAATTTTATTGTCATAAATCATAATGTATCCAACACAATTTAACTTTAAACTAATTTGAATTAATTGCTTGGGGAAATGTCAAAACCAATGTTAAAAAAATAAAGTAATTTTGAATATAAAAAGTTAAAATTTTCAAAAGCTTTGATACAAGGGCTTTAAAAAAAAATAATAATTTTGATTTTAAAGTGAACGCTCTGATTTATGAGGAAAACACTTTGAATCTCGCTATCAACTTATTTCTGTTTTTATTAATATACTTACCATTACTCCGAGTGGCGTTTTACTTTCATGACGTTTTATTTGTCGTTATTTGAGAAGTTTTATGTTAAAAGACTTAAGCTAAGTACACACGATTGTCAGATCTTACAGCATTGTCCGATCTATCAGTGAAAAATGTCTCCCAAATGTCTTACAACCGTCTGAAGCCCAGTATCCTGCTCGCGCTAAATTTTATCTTCCATACAAAAATGTCTACAGAGATAAAATTTAGCGAGGCAGTTTAGCAAAGCAGTATTCTGTTCCGCACGCTAAATTCTTACTTTCATATAGATGGGACACACTCAATGTCAGTCCGGTATAACAATATTGAGTGTTATACGTACTACGTACAATTTTGTTATACTCGGCCAAGAAAATGTCTCCACTGATTTAGCTCGCGAAAGAATTGCCTGGTACATTAAATCGGCGATAAATTTTGACATTTTCGAAACAAAACAATTTTTTAATTGAATACTTGATAATCGATATAAGTGAGTAGGAAAAAAGTGAAAAAATAACAAAAATCAAAATACATGTGGCAATAAAATGTGGGTGTGTGTCCTATCTATATCCTGTACAACGAATTTAGCGAGCATTTATCTGTGCTGTGGAGAGAAAAGCGCTCGCTAAAATTAAGCGCGAGCAGGATACTAGGCTAACTTACAATTTTGTACCTACATTTATCTATTTTAAGAAAAGTCTCTTAAACTTACTAAACGCAAGACATTTTTGGCAAATGTCAAATGTTTCAAAACAGATTTTCGGCTCAAGTCTTCCGCCTCACCGGGAGACTTGAACACCCCTTCGGGGAGACTTGAACATACTCAAATTCTACGGGAAAAACAATAAAACAAATAATTTAACCACTTACAATGTGAGTATAATTCATTTTTATTGTTTTTGTGGTTTGAAAACAAAAAAAAAATAATAATTAGAAACAAAACGTTTTACAGTCCATAAAAAAAAAACAATAGGACTGGGACTGGGACTGGATTATCGACTTGTAGCAGGATTTAAAGGAGGAGATTACGGTTACATCGAGAGGCTGCATTTTGTTGCTGCAATGAGGTGGCAATGTCAAAAGCGTTATGCCATTCCTCTTCGAAAGATCGATGGCTTCAATGCTCATATGGCTTTCGTGGTTATCTAAAATTAGCAACACACGATTCTCCAAAGAACAATGAGAAAATTTAATAAAGTGATTCAGATATTTTAAGAACCCATTCGAAGTCATCCACCCAAGTAGAAATTTGTGACTTTGATGCAAATTTAATTTAAATTATGGTCACCATATGGTATTTTCGACTCTGCTTTGAGTAGATAAAGACATTACTGTGAAGATGGGAACTATTTGACAAATTTGTTACTATTACGTGTATTAAAGATACATATGTCCTTTATGGTAACATTTCAGTAAATCTTGTGACTTTAAGATTACTCCAAAGTGACAAAACTAAAGTCACAAAAACTGGTAAGTTGCTATTCAATGTTGCCACTAAACAATTACACGAATAAACTACATACAGTCTGAATTATGACCTCGGAATGTCACCACAATATGCCTAAATATCTTCTGGTTTTTATTTGCACACAATATCCACTCCACACATACTGCCGAAATAACTATTGAACAAGGTGACACTAATACCTAACTAAAATAGTTGAATGTTACTTCCACCACTACAACTACCTTACACACAGTTTCTTAGTTGGCGTGTTTGCAGTTGTCAGAAAAAAAATCAAAATGTCACAGAAAAGTTTAACTAAAAATTCGAAATCGTTTAAATACACTACATCATACTACAGAACATTGAAAAAACAAATTGAATTAACTAAATTGCAGTTACTGCAACGTAAAGAAAATTCGGAGAAATTACTCAATAAAGTGTCCTCATATTTACAATTCAATCATCAGACTGGAAAAGCACAACCAGAAATTGAAAATGTACTGCGTCCCCCAGAATGTGTATCATTAATGAATAGTGAAAGTGAATATGCTGAAACAATACGTGCTCCAGCTTCTGATCCTAACATTGACCCTTGTGAAGCTGTGGAAAATGAAATGCCCAGTGATTCAGAGGCTGACGAGCAAGAACATTTTGGAAGTAAAATATCTTTCATGGATGAACTGAAGGATTGGTCTTTACTTAATAGAATTAGTCATACTGCTTTGTCCAGTCTACTAAAACTATTACGTCGTTCCCCAGCTTTTAATTATTTACCAAAATGCAGCAAGACTCTACTAAAAACTGCAGCTGCAGTAAAAATAATTCCAATGGGAAGTGGAGAGTACTGGCATAATGGACTTAAAAGTGGTTTACTAAATTTATTCTGCGGTATTAGTGAATCAATTAGTATTCAACTCAATTTTAATATCGACGGATTACCAATTGAAAAAAGTTCCAAGAAAGAATTTTGGCCAATATTGTGCACGGTTGAGGAGAAACCTATGATGCAGCCGCTGGTAATTGGAATTTACTCAGGGGACTCTAAGCCAAAACTTCAAGATTACCTATTAGAATTTGTAGATGAACTTCAAGATATTATGCAGAATGGATTATACATACAGAACAATAAGATTGATGTATCAATTAGGTGTTTCTTATGCGATACACCAGCAAGATCGTTTATAAAAGGTTTTTATGCATTTATGGTGTTATATTCATTTTTATAAATAAATACCTATTTATTTTCGTATAGGTACAGTGAGTTCAAATGCTTATCACGGATGCACAAAATGCACGGTTGTCGGAGAATACTATTCCCATGGTCATCACATGAGCTATCCTAGATTCGATATGCCATTAAGAACGAACATCTCATTTCGACACAAAACTGATCCTGATCATCATAAAGTGGATACACCGCTTTTAAATTTACCAATCGATATGATTGAAAACTTTCCGGTAGCAGATTCATTACATCTTTTCGATTTGGGGATAATGAAACGATGTTTAAAAGGTTGGGTAAATGGAAGCTTTAATTTTCGTACCAAGCTATCAGCAAGAGAAATAATTGATATTTCCGATGCATTAGAAAAATGCAATAAAAGAAAACCTACTGAGCTTCATCGTTCTGTACGAAAATTAGACTGCCTTAGTTTTTGGAAAGGCTTAGAATTCCGTACCTTCTTGCTTTACCTTGGACCTGTTGTATTGAAAGATTATTTGCCAGCTGATGTTTATCATCATTTTTTACACCTATGTTGTGCTGTCACAATCTGTTCCTGCAAAATGTATTTAGAACATCTAAAAGTTGCAGACGTTTTATTTAAAGAATATGCGGAGAAGTTCATCGAGATTTATGGAATCGACTCTGTCAGCAGCAACATTCATAATCTATGCCATGTAGTTAAGGACGTACAGAAGTTCGGACACCTGCCCACATTCAGCGCTTATCCATTTGAGAATTATTTAGGTCAACTTAAACTATTCCTTCGGTCTGGAAACCGTCCTTTAGCGCAAGTAGCGAAACGAATGATTGAGCTTTCAAAATTAACATGTGTATCTGAACCAAATGTTTCTAATATTCCTTTCGTTAAAATGGAACACAAGTCAAATGATTCACGATTTCAAACAATTTATTACTACTTGCAGATATCTAACGGATTTGTACTGAAAAGGAATGTTAAAGACAAGTGGTTTATGACTAAACAAAATGAAATTGTAGAAATGCAATTTGCTACCAGATATGAAGGTCATTTGTGCATTTTTGGAGCAAGTATTAAAAAGAAGGGTGATTTTTTTAATCGTCCAATTTCGTCATCGAAATTAAATATATATATGTCGCCAGCTGAAATCGATTTTAACACTCCAACACTTTATGCACTATCAAATATTAAATGTAAGTTGATGTCGTTAGAATATCACGATCAATTTGTTTTTTTACCATTAGTTCACACTCTCGATTCAAATCAATGAACTTTGGACTAAAAATGTTTGTAGTTAATATTAGAAGTATTTTTTAAACATAAATAAATATTTTCAAAAATCGTAAAACTAATCACTTCATATCTTTTATTTCTAAACTTATGTTATTGTTAATACAGGCAGATTACGTAGCACGTAGGTAAGTATTCCGTTTTTGGCTTTAGGTATTGTCGCTACTTGTATCTTCGCTTCTGAAAAGATGGAAATCATCGGAACTTGGCTGCATGGTGTTGTTTGACTCTGGACCGATAGCTTTTCTACAAGAAAATATAACATTTCAGATAAGGATACATTAATCGATTGCGTCATAAATTTAACTTACCGTTTGCGCGCAAGTCTCATGGTACTGTGTTTAAGAATGTTTTGCTTAAAAAAGTTCTCACATTCTACAGTGCTAAATCTATTGTCGGCCTTTGATATTACTTTTTGAAATAATGAAACAATTGCACCATATTTCATAAAGGGCATTTTGCCATCTCTCCCTGCACCAGAACGACCAGTCCACGAATAGTTTGTAAGGAGCTCTTGTGAAATGACGCTATGGACAATTTTCAGCCCCACTTTACTTGCAGTTTTTATGCCAGAAGTTCCCGCAATTGATGTTAGCTTTGCAATCTGTTGAATAAAAAGTTAATTTAATACATTTCACAATAGAATATTGAAAAAATATATTACAGTTTGATAATGATACTTACCAGAGTTGATTCCAATTGCGGACTTTTTAGTATTTCTGTATTCAATTCACATAATTTAGTATCTGTTAGTATCGGAAGTTCAAAAGATTCCAGTACATTTTCGTTATCAACTTCAGGATTGGAAATTGATGCCAAGTTGCCCATACTAATTAAAAGTCTGTCCAAAGTTTTTTGCAAGCTATCCATTTTTAAGTGCATTTTAATGTTGGACTCCACGCAGTGAGAGATCTTGTTGTCCAGCAGCTCAAATTCCTCCCTGTGGTTGCATTCGGCTATAGGGATTATATTTTGCAAATTGTCAGCAACAATATTTTGGCTATCTTCAAATTGTATGATGGATTGATGGCTGACATTGACATCCATAGCTTCTTCAGATATTGGCTGCTCCTCGATATATAATGTTGTGCACTGTTCAATTTCGGCTTTGGAATTCGAATTGTGTGCTGCACTGCGCTTGATGATAGATGAACACTGGTCATCAAATAGCTCATCATAGTTTTCAATTTCCTGTTGTTGTTGGAAGTATCCTGGCCGTGATCTTTTTAATTTATTTTGTGCCAAATAATCTTCTTCAGCCTCAGTATCATCCAATGCGGACAATACCTTTTCCATTTTACACGCAGCTGAAAAATCCTTCGCTGTAGCTTTCACGTTAAAACTTTGTTGCAACCAACTACTTTCTTCCGGAATAGACGCAGGATCCCTTCTTAGTTTGTTCAGCTTTTGCTCTTTTAAATGTTGTGGCCAGTATAATATGCCACCGCGCTCCCAACCAGCTGGAACCGCAATTACTGCAATACTCCCATCGGACTCCACAGTTGTACCAATTTTAAAAACCATGTTTTCGTTTTATGTGTTTCACTATTTATTACTGGTTTACTGTTTTAATATTATTATTATTTTAAAAATGTTTCAAAAACGCACAAAAGCCAGACAGACAGACAGACAGTAAACAAAACGCGCGAACTGTGGAGGATTTTATTTTTGCACGCACTCATATGCAACATTTACTTTTTAACATATGTCATTGTTCAGGACATAGGCGTAGAGTTTATAGGGGGCAGAAAGAAAAACAGACTGATAAAAGAATGTAAGTATTTAAGTATTAAGTATTACGGACAGACAGACAAAACAAAGTAAGTACATATTTAAGTATTGCGGACAGACAGACAGACAGACAAAACAAAGTAAGTATTTAAGTATTGAGTATTACGGACAGACAGACAAAACAAAGTAAGTATTTAAGTATTACGGACAGACAGACAGACAGACAAAACAAAGTATGTATTTAGGTATTAAGTATTACGGACAGACAGACAAAACAAAGTAAGTATTTAGGTATTAAGTATTACGGACAGACAGACAAAACAAAGTAAGTAATTAAGTATTGAGTATTACGGACAGACAGACAAAACAAAGTAAGTATTTAAGTATTACGGACAGACAGACAGACAGACAAAACAAAGTAAGTATTTAGGTATTAAGTATTACGGACAGACAGACAAAACAAAGTAAGTATTTAAGTATTAAGTATTACGGACAGACAGACAAAACAAAGTAAGTATTTAAGTATTAAGTATTACGGACAGACAGACAGACAAAACAAACAGACAGACGCAGAACGACAGACAGACATGGCTCAGATTATTATAAGGTCTCGTGGGGAGACAAATGGAATGACAAAGTGAAATATACGTATACCTTCCTGGAGGGTATAAAAATAAGTATTTAATAACTGTGGTAAAATATTGGCATCCATGGTTTTATTTCTAATAATAAATGGTTAAGACCATTTCTTTTAAGTATTACGGAGTACATGTAGGTACCCCTTGCCCCTACCAAGCGAAACGCATATGTGTTATAATGCACACACAAATCGCCATCTTCAATCATTTGCATTGCCATTCATTTTTAATGAGATAATTTCACAATTATAATTTGAAACTTCTTTATTACGTAAATATACATAGTTTCAATCTAGAAATATAGCCGATAATGCCTTTAATAACATCTTAATTCTTTTAAAATCATGTTCGCTGCCCCGAGAACAAATTAAAATAATCTGAAAATAAAATTGAATATGTAAATGTTCAATATTTCTTGAGCGCGTGAGTTTTTGCCACTATAACTTAATCATATTCGTGGTAAAACTTATTTCCGTTTAAATATTTTGCCTGCGGATACGAAAATATGCAATTTAAATTCAATTAGTATTTCGCTTCTATTTTCCACGCACCATATTTGTTTAAGTATTTTGCCATTAAAAGGAAGAAGGCGATGTGTATTATGTTTTATTTGTATCTGGTTGTGTTTGTATAAAGATTTTATACAAGTGTGTATTGTATTTTATTTTTGCCACTCATTTTACAAACCATTAAAACAAATTTGACAGCTTCATTTGTTTGT
This sequence comes from Cheilosia soror, assembly GCA_949372485.1. NCBI lineage: Eukaryota > Metazoa > Arthropoda > Insecta > Diptera > Syrphidae > Cheilosia > Cheilosia soror. Next base: position 40,357,587 of record OX443563.1, read on the forward strand.
TACAACACACCTTGTGACCGAATTGTGTGGTCCAGGTACTGTTAACATTGTGAACACTGTGACGGACTAACCACTGTAAAAATTCGGTTAAATTTCGGTTGCAAATCATTGCCAAATATACCATAATGTGTGCTTCACAAAATAGGCGTATAAATATCTCAAACTAATTCCCCACTTGATCACCGTTCCAGCCCATAAGAGAAACAGATTGCACTTTGATAAGTTAAACACAATTTGACCGTCAAGGTAAAGTTTCCGTATTGTAGTAACAGCGCATGAACTGTAACCAACAATTTCTACTTGGGCACCCGCTTGGGTACGCATCACCAGAAGATCCTTCGGGTCCATTTGCCACAAAAGCTTCGTTGGATTTAACCCTGGGAAATATGAAAAATGGATGAAGACTATTTCCGATGGCATTCACTGCAAAACAGACAGTTACAAGTGTTCCTCTCTCCGCCGATGTAACTTGTCCAACCTGACGGTCGTTTTTTGATGCCAGAACTTTCGGGCATTTTTGGACAGTTGTGCATCCCGTTTCGTCGCAATTGTAAATGTTTTGTGGTTCGAAAACAAACTTTTCTCGTACTTCCTTCAAATTTGTAAAAAAATCCGTAACATTTTTTCTTGTTGCTCTTGATAAACTGTTTGCTTCTGGTGTTCGCAAATTAATTATGGGATTTCTTTTTAAAATTCCCCGAAACCAATCACAACCAGCAATTTCGTTAGCTGACCAAGTTGGAGGTTTTTTTTTTTTTTTTTTTACTTTCGCATACTGATATGCTAATGATAACGCAGCTTTTCTCGTCAACCCGTAATTAATTCTGCTGCATACAAGCAAATAGTCAACCAATTGTTTTTCTTCCACAATATCAAATATTTGTGCCTGTTTATATTGGCTTTCGTTTGTATCAAATTTGTCTAATTTAGATTTCCCGCTTACATACCGGGAAAGAGTTGTTCGGTCAATATTATATTTAATGCCAATTTCCCCTTATTGATTTCCCTTCTTTAATTTCTTTTAACGCAGCTTCAATGACATCTTTGCGAATCACATTCCTTCTTGCCGCTCATTCTTTCCGTTTGTATACAAATGGCATTTTCAATAACTGAAAATAAAATTAAATACCCGGCTTTAAAATACTTACATGACATTTAATCAGAGCAAAGGGAGACTTTGAGCCACTGATCAACTCTCCCTTCAGAAACTGTCTCAAGTCTCCCGCTCACATTTTTTAACAAATTTATGTTTATAATTTTTGTTAAATACAAGTTATAATGGTTTTATGCTAAAATTTACAATGTAGAATATCAATATTATAATGTAACATAACATTTATTTACTTACCGCGTTACAGATAAATTTTATAGAGAAAAAAGAAAACAAAAATTTGTTCACTTTTTGCACTGGAAAACACCTTTTTACTTCCACTGACCAGAGACAACTACTGATGATTTAGAATTCTTTTTGTGTGCAAGTTAAGTAGTGCGCGGCCAGAGTGACCATAATTATTTTCTTAAATCTGCTAGAATCTAGCATTTAGCAGATTTTTTTTCAAACCAAATCCTGCTAGAAAAAGTGCTACACATTTTTTGGCTTTTGAATTCTGCTATAATGCCTGCTAAATTAAAAAAAATCCTAAAATGAAATAAATAATGATCGGAATTAATTTTATTTTATTAAAACTCATAATTAATTCTGTAAAACAGACATTTTTATAATATTACGTGTGTTCACTGTTCACCTTAATAAAATGCGAGATCATTAAGAACTTCTTCACTTGTGTATTCAAATTGAGTTATTCAGAATCACGACACAGACGACTTGGATTTGAATATGACAGAAAAGGGTGGGAAAATTTTTGTATTACGTTCGTTCGCCGTGGTTAGCCCAAGGGCGCACTCAGTGAGCACGAGAAGTGTCAGTGAATTTTCGTGGCTGCCAAAAAACCTAAGGAAACCTCAAAAATTTAGTTTCATGTCGAACACGAAATGTAACCATGAGACCTGTCCCTGAAAAAAATTTGTAATTTTTTAACATAAAATTTGTTTAATTAATGATTTTAATGTTGAAGAACAAATTTCTTTTAACATTTAGTAGTGCAGCACAAGTAAATTATGTATTCACAAAAATCTGATTTCACCCAAACGACAGCTACGATTGACAGAAAAATCCTGCACTAAACTCTCTCCTGTCTGAACACACAGTGCTGAACTAGGGCACTCCAGCGCTCATCTCGAACACAGGTCTTTATTGTCAGTGCGAACTCAGTACTATATCGAACGCGACAGGGCTATCCCAATGCGCACTAGTGCGCCATAGGGTCCCAGTCCACATTAAACAAACGTATTGTTCGAGTTATTTCCAGCTTCGTTTGCTTAGTGGATGAGTTCAACTATATTTTAAAAATAATTTAGTTTGGGTTTGTTCGATGTGAATTGAATGCATGCGAATTTAAAAAAAAAATATTAAGAATTTAGCTAGATTTCCTGCCAGATCAGAAAAATCTGCTAGAAATTATGCCGGCAGATTTTCATTTTTTTCCCGGCTAGAAAATATTTTTTCCTGCTAGATCTGAAAGGAAAAATGCCAATTTGGTCACTCTGAGTGCGCCACAGTCTGCATCGCATACAGTTATATTTGTTGGATTTCGATGGAATTTGAGTAAAATATTGAGAGTGTCTCAAGTCTCCCATATGTTCAAGTCTCCCATATGTTCAAGTCTCCCGCATTCTCCCTACTACAAAAACAATCCACAAGACTTTGAATATTTATCTGACAGTGTCTGACAACAGTTCGACCAATTTTTCATGTTCAAATATCCGCCGACCGTGTGAACACACAATTTTCAACCTTACAAACGTTCTCAGAGAAGTCATTGTCAGACCATTGTGTAAGACATCCATCTGACAATCAAATTCTAAGACAACCGTTTGAACGCGCAATTTTGTATTGTAAGGTAGTTCGGCGTACACTAATCCACAAGGCGTTTAACGACAGCTGCCGTTCAACTCAACGGCAAAGAAACGCCACTGGTAATCTTAAATTCAAATTGGCATGTTTTAAATCGTCGTAAACGCGACTCGGAATAGGGGTGACTAACTTGTAACTTTTATAGACTACTTTTTTTAATTCCAGCATTTTGCATTTAAAAAAAGTATGTTTTCGAGCATTTTATAAACGCATAAGCGAATTAGTAGCCGTCAAATCAAAAAAAAACTTTATTTAAACTCCCTACCCCCAACAAAAAAAAAAACAACCTATAAATACGTCAATAAACGCCAAAAAACGCCTCAACACACGCTCCAACAACTTCTTGAAGCGGCCCATATACCATCTTGAGAACTACCTCTACTATCCACGTATGTACTATACTTGTTCCAAACAACATAAACACTCCTATTGCCGTTGGATGACTTATATATCATTTCGTTTCTAACCCAGTGGTGTTTGCAAGTTTCTTGAGACAAACGATTTCGAATAACAGTGAACCAATAGAAAAAGTAAATATATCGTTAACAAAAGTTGGGAAAAAATAATCGGAATACCATTTATACAACGACACGACACATGGGTACGACAAACGTGCTCCCCGAGCAGGATACTTTTTGACAGCTGAAAATTCGTTTTCCATCGTACGACATTGTCAGAGAATTATGAGGAGCACTATGTACTCGCAATTGACACACGGGCTTAGAAACATAATGAAAATAACTAGTAGGAAACATGTAAAAACGTGCTTTTTACTATAGTTATAAACAGGTTTTAGACATAAATCTAGTACATTTTCATCGCTATAGCCGATTTCCTCCGTCGTTGTAGCCGAGTTTTGCCGGGACTTTGAAATATATTGTTATATCCGGTTCATCGCTATATCAGGTATTGTTATAACCGATTTCTACTGTATATACCTAAGTCTTACGGCGACAAGGTATAAATCAAGAAGAGTGAACTAGGCAATTAAAGAATATTGCTAATCTTAAATAGATTAAGCTACGTCTAATATCGAATTTATCTTTGGCTTGGATAATAACAATGAACGTACTTAATATTTAAATATGTTAAATATATTTTAAGTACTCGTGTATCTACTAGATACAACAGTAGTGAAAAAGAAACTTTAAATTAGTGATAACAAATATTTTTCTTCTATAAGTATTCTAATTTAAACAATATTATTGATATTATAATTTAAATTTGTAAAGTAGAGAAAAACGAAACAATAGCACTATCTGTGGGTAGACACTGTCCGAAGGCTTCTATCAATAAAGGCTGGGCGTTCACTGTGTTGGAAAAATCCTCAAAGGAAACCTATAAAAAAATTGCCTATATACATGTATTTTTTTTTATAAATAAAAACAAAAATACCTACCTTGCCATCTTTGTCCAAATCAAACTTTTTAAGAACGATCTCTACCAAATCTTTAACACCCTCATCTGGATCTTCATCCTGGGGCTGTTTTATTAAGCAATTCCGCAGCAAAGTAAACATTTCATCTTTCGTAATGAATCCATCAGCATTTAGATCGTATACTCTAAAGCAAAAGGCTGCTTTCTCAGCTTTGGTCCCGCGAAGAAATACTGACAATCCCATTAGCCATCCTTCCAGTCGTAAGGGTAGCCCTTCGTGTATTTTATCCCAGCTGCAGAATATCCTTTCCATTAAAATTTCTTCCGTCACTATGTCGAATGTGCTGTGCAACAATTCTCGAAATATTATACGATCAATCCCCTAAAAGGAGATATGTAATAAAAAAATAAATATGCAATAAAAACAAATAAAAAGAAAACATAAAAAAACGTGTCACGAATCCGTGGATATATTGCGAGGCTAATTTGGTGAGCAATTCATCTCACGTTTTGGACCCGCCTAGATCGTGCGATTTGACACCGCTGAACTATTTTTTGTGGGATCGTCTATACGGATAAGTTAGCAACTATTGCCCCTTTGAAAGACAACGTAACTCGTGGTATTGGTGAGATAGCAGTCGATATGATGGAAAAAGTACGCCAAAATTGGATAATCCGGATGGACCACTTAAAGCGTAGTCGCAGTCAAAATTTACAAGGAATAATATTCAAAAAGTAAATGGCAAAAATTGATTTATAGACCCTAAAAACATTTTTTTTGTCGTTGTTCAGCGGGACAGAATATGTATTTAGAGTCAAATTGATCAAGATTGTATATTTTAAATTATATTCTGAACCATAAATAAACTTAAGTAGAAATAAGTTGCTGTACGTACCAGATGAACATTACTTATGAAGTAGATCTACTACATTTTGAAGTAAATTCTTGTCTCTGCAGTTCGGATCACTATAACACTATAGGCAACTTAGGGAGAGGAGAGGGAGAGATCTAGTATCTAGTATGCCAATTATAAATATTCTTTCAGCGTTGTAATGGTAACACCGACTGTTACTTCAGAACGGCGAGGGGAGTTAAAGAGGGAATAGACGAATTTTAAAAGTTCTTTTAGAGTTCTATAATGGTAAAACTATGGGTTACTTACTAAAGGTTGTGGCGGAAGTGGGCTAAATGTGGCCATTATTGAATTTATTACAGTGATGCCAACGGAAAAAAAATAACAATGTGACAGGTGACAGCTGACAGTTCGGGGTTAGTAAAAATGGAGCGCTATTGACAAATGTACAAGTTGGCCTGCGATATCTGGTAGTGAAGAAAAGAACCCTATCAGACATACAGAAATCTGTCATCGGTAAGCGGTACGTGTATTTTTGTACAGATAATTTATTTATTTTATAAATGAAAAATTATTTTAATCGAGGTAAACGCCTTGTCGGTCTAAAATTCAAGTATTGTTTATGAAAAATAAAACAATCCCGGGTCCATAAAATTATGTTTAAATCGTTTAAAAGTGGAATGAAAAACTTGTTTTGGTTTCGTGTAAACAATTTTGTTTTTTGGATAAGACTCTTTTTTAACTGCTTAAAGTTCTTCAAATTATTGTTAATTTTCCATTTATTGTGCAGCATTATCCCAAATACCAATAGCGGACAAAACTAACTGAGATTTATCTCAGACTTTCTCGATAACCATCTGCGATATTGAAGAATATTTTAGCAACATAAAACGCTCCATTTGGGAAGGGAAGAGCTCGTCAAGACTGGTTGGGTCTATGCTATAGGTGTGATACAAGATCCAGGAAAGAGTGAGGTAACTGGTCTGGTCATAAATGCATCCTCGATGACTTTAAAACCCCACGAAATCAAACTAAGAATCTTGTTAATGGTTAACCCATTTTGTCTATATGAGTTGCACCACATTGCGACGCTCGATCCAACACTTTTTCTTTAGTTTCCATTAGCGTAAACTAGTTAGGCATTTATTTTTATGTTTTTACTTGAAAAATGTATTTATTATTCACAATATTTAATTATTTAGTGGCTCTTAGCTTCTTTTCCATATATTTTTTTGCTGGTCTGTCAAATTTGTATGTCTAGTAGGGTTCAAATTGTCGCCACTAGGGTACACCCTCCATTTCTCAATACGAAAGAACAACGCATTTTCATTGTTGAGCAATATTTTAAAAATAATGAAGGTTTGTCAGCTACAGTCGCATTTGAGGTTCAGAAAACCCATGAGTAATTGTTGAGAAACAGAGTAATGCATTCACAACGCGTGACTGTTTGGTGCGGGTTTTTAGGCTGAAATTAATGCTGTTTGCTATCGTGACATTATTACAAGATTTTTAGATCCTAAATTACAAGATATGGATGCGACCAACATGTGGTTTCAACAAGACTGCGCCACATGTCATACAGCCAGAGAAACAATTCAATTACTCCATGAGTGATTTCAGATGATCTTGCGATTTGACTCCATTGGACTTTTTTCTTCGGGGTTTTTTGAAGTCAACGGTCTATGCAAACAAGCCCACTACCACCAAAGCCTTGAAAGAAGAAATTGGAAGTTGTATTAATAAAATTCTGCAACATTTATGCGAAACGGTCATAGAAAATTTCAATAAAAGAGTAGGTACGTAATAGCCAAAGCCGTGGCAGCCTTTTATCCGATGTGCTATTCCATACATAACTCCAATCTGTATACTTTATGAATCAATAAAAAATTTAACCTTTCTAATTACAAATCTGTGTTTTCTATCAAAATTACATTTTCGAAAAGTTGGCAACGGAAAGCCTTATGCCAAAAATTCTCCATAACAAACACCAGAAGAAAGAAAAAGACTACCGAAATTCAATTCAATATCGGTGTTTGTTGAAATTTTTACAATTTCCCCTTTTCCCATTGCCAAAGATAAGCAGTACGTAATACTATTGCCATACATTGACGGATAATGGGGAGACGATTGAAGAAATAAATAAAACACACTAGCACAGATATTATCGCGTCCACAGAGCGAATCTCCAATCAAAGGCCACAGCACGATTTTCGCCTTGAAAGACTTCAAGACGGCATACACATTCCAATAAGGTATAAGTATAACCTTTTCAGTCTGGGACTAGCTGTCAAACTAAAAGCCAAGGGCATAGAGTTAACCATAGAGTCACTCAACACATGTTTCAAATTAATTTCCACAAAAACCACACTTTATAACGTTCATGAAAAATAAGAATCTTTTGAAAATCCCCAAAGTTACCTACACGTAGCTTACCGTCCAAATCTTCACATCATTCACAATCTAATTCACAACCGTTGTTTTTAAAACACATCGTCAAAAAACTTTAAAATCATTCCGGCACAACAAGCTCTACCTCAGTCCAACCAACCATCAAACCGGTGAAACTATCACCCCTATCGTGGAGTCCACCGGGGGGAATTATTCACGGAAAAGAATATTTTGGTATCGTCACCGGGAAAAATGCATCAACAGTTCCTCAGATCCAAATGGATGACCATGCAATCCTATATCGCAAGATCGGCGTCCGCTAAGTTGAGCTACAAAGAGGTACTTTAGCCCCAAGCAACTGTGCTACAAAGCACAGGTTAGACCAGGTCTGGAATACTGTTCCCATATATGGAGCTCGGCCCCAAAACATTCACTTAACCTACTTGACAGCATACAGAGACGAGCAGTTCGACTTAGTGGAGACCCTACACTCACATCGAATCTACAACCGTTGGGGCACAGAAGACAAGTCGCTGACCTATGCTTGTGCTATAGGTACTTCCATGGTAGATATTCCGAGGAACTCGAAGACATTTGCCCTCGAAATGCAACTTTTGGGCGTCCCACAAGACATGCAGGTAATGCTCATGACCATATAGTACACTTGACAACACCGAAAACATCAAATTGGAACTCGCTTCCTGGGGATATATTTCCAGAAGAATACAATTTCCAGCAATTTAAGTGCAGAACTAACATACATCTGCAAGCCTTTCCCAGAAGAAATATTCAAAAAAAAACACAAAACAAAAACAAATTCCGTCACATAGTAGATAGACACCCGTTCACGAATGCGGTAATTCTGCCATTGTCGAATATTTCCAATGAAATTGAAAGTATAATAAATTTAACTCCTCAGGAAAATTACTTCCGGTTATGGCAATAATTGCACCCCAAATAAAAACTTACCTCAACAGCTGCATGGGGCTTGGCGATAACCGAGCTCGAGGTATTAGCTGCCAGTGCTTTTGCAGCATATTGACAATTTGAAACCAATTTTTTATATATTCGATGGAGCGCATCGATTTCGCCTCTAAATAGAAAAACAAATAAATTAGCTTTGTGACTAGTGACCTACAAAATTTGTATAGTGTCAATTATTAAATGCATATTTTTAATGATGGTTATACCTACTTACTTTGTAAATCGAGTCTTCCGTCGTAAGGTTTCCAGTAACTTCGGATTTGCTTTACTACTGCTTTCATCCATCTTACGTGTACGCTTCTTAGTGGATCCTTGGGTGCTTCTAGACTGACGACTGTTCCGCTTACCATAGGCCAAAAAAATCGAAACAGTCTTAAGGATTGCGTTCGCGTGATGCGAAAACGACGTTGGTTTCTGTTGTGTTGCCTTGCCACGATATATTGGGGTTGAAACACTTTTGGCGCGAGCGCCAACCGCCGATGCCACTGTCACCTTTGCTTTCATAACCTTCTGTGCCGCTGAAACAACATTAAATGAGAATGTTAAAGCGGAAAAGTAAAAACGTTTCGGTACAAGTTCAGCTCCCAGCGCAGTGCAGCAATTATGTGAACTGTCATGTCGTATCCGTATGTACCCTCGTAGGGAACATTTTTGTAATGGGGGTGGGTGGGGGTTTGGCTCGATGTAACTACTACTAAATAGACAACTTGGATCCGCTTGTATGGGAAAATTAATGTCATCCTTCACGCAATATGGCACGAAAGTGTGCTAATGTGTTAATAAGAGTTATTATGTGAAGGAATTGAATATGTCGATAGATGATTATTCAGATACAACGATTTATTGCTCATAACTACAGGAGGTACATAATTAGCCAACATGTAATATCACTTCACTACATGACAAAGCATGAACAAATAAATAAATGGATGTCCACAAAATCCGTCTGTCTGCTGTTTTTCGCAAATATCGCACTAATTTCCACCGATGGATGTGGTAAACGTTTACAAATGCTGTAGTCCGTGCTGCCGACACGAACGATTCGCAAACCCATGATGCCTGCCAGCAGTTCACCTAGTTATACTAATCGACCTCATTACGTCTTTCAAATACTTTGCTCCCCTATGTACATATATTACTTTGCGGGTCTGCGCTACTTCTGATGCTTCTCAGGTGATGCTCTTCGAAGCTTTTCTATACTCCGCAGTTCATTTTGGAGAGCATACTGCAATAAATTTGTCCTCCAACTGGAGCATTTGGTCTACAACTATAGATAAGAAGATGCAGAGGCAGTTTGATCCATCTGAAGTGGAATACTGCGTGCTGGTGCTCCGTATCTTCCTCTTCTTCTGGGCATTCTAAGAAAAATAATAAACTATCGTGTCCAAATCGATGCAGACATTTGTGGTGTCCGCCGTTAACACTTATCAGGAACTGCGTATAAGATGATTGTTTAAAAACGGAACCTTATTTTTTCGCTACGATGCATGTCCGCCTGTCCAAACCCACTAAGCCAATTTTGTGCCTATACTCTGTTTATTTTATATTTTCAGCACAGGGAAGATAGGATATTTGTCTTTCACCCTTACTTTAACTTACTTTTTTGCACAGATAGTTCAATAAGCTGTCTCCATTTTAAAGCTCTCACATGGTTGCCATAGTGAACATTATAAATTGGCATAATTCTCTCACAAATATCGGTAGGGTTACCAACTCTTTATTAAGATTTCAGGAATCGAAACATGTCTAAATATTAAACTAACTCAAATTAAATCTAGCTTTTCCACACCATCATTATAAGAGGTAAGATAGTGCGCATTTTTTTAAGAGTTTCCCCAGAATGGTTTAACTGCATATTAACAGATCCTTCGGAAATACAAACAAATTAAAGGTGTAAAAACCGAATGTGGCAACATCCCACATAATCAAATTCATTTATTCGCTCTCAAAGCACGAAAGTTCTTTGACAAAATCCATAGAAAAACCAGTAATGATTTTATTGGAAATGATTATGGAAACACATTTCTGAGCTGCTTAAAACACACACCAACACCACACATGTGTATTTTCTGTGGTAAAATAGCAACCACACACGAGAAGATCACCCTCATCGATCGTAATCCTCATTCTGCCAGGGCCAGCGGTTGTCTTGTGCACAAACCACATAGAACTAGACCGTCGACTCCAGGTGGTAGACAGGGACCCATCCCCTTGTCGCCCGGTGAGATACCACCACATCATGCTATAAGCTCCGTGAAGTAGTCCTGACTATGTTTCGGAGTTTGGCAGATGGGCCGGTGCAACACGGATGGGATGGTCGGGCACAGGCTACTGTGGGAACACATGTGGCGGATGGTGAACGGCCTGCGGATATGCAGGTTATAGCTGCGAAAAACCAATACGCAGTTCTCGACCAAGAGCGACAGAAAAGGAGGGCGTGGCCTAAAAGGTCACAGGAACTCCTATGAACTTTCTGTGACAAGACGTATAGGCACCGTCTTCAACAAAGTGCCCCCCACCTTGCAAGGTGGCTGCGATGGATACAGATACAGACTAATGTAATTGGCGAGAACCAGTAGTACCCGTCACAACGTGGGATATACAAGCATCTAATATTGGAGACAGAAACGTATCTGCCCCTGGCTGATCAACCGTGTTCTATTTTAACACCTTTACCGTTTCACTTGAGCACTGACACCGGTACATTTTTTATTTTTATTTTTTTTTCTACATTAAGACTGAGTCCATCAGTAAGGTCTTAATTACGGTATACTGGAAAACGAATTTGAATGATAGCTTTGAGGGCTGACGCTTGTAGTATTCTGTTACCTCAGTAAGCAGGAGTGAAATCCTGTTGAAATGGCTTCCAGGATAATGCTGCAAGCGCCCCCGTCCCGTTAAAACCCTGGCAGGCCTCAGAGAACGCTCAATATTTCGTCGCCATTAAGTTGGTGGTGTAGGTACAGATGTAACATTCCTGTTTAACACCGATCTGGCTCTGGCAAAAGACCCCATAAGGGCTTGTGTCAACCCTCGCATGGCCTCACTGCTTGCATAGATAACCATGGGATCAAAAGGTGACTACACACTCGAATATTGATAACGGCTCTGAGTGGTGACCCAACAAACATGATCACATCAACAAATATTAATTCCAATGGAGTAAATGGAGATAATTGCGTGAACCCCTTCCAGAGAAGTTCGACGATGCAGAGGTCGCCGATAGAAAAGGCGCCAACGCCTCGGAGGATGGCGGAGGAAGGCGTGGTACAACCGACACACGTGACTTCGGAACCACAACCATCCACCCAGCTGTCTGTCTTCCAAAAACTGGGAGAACAGATTAAAATTTTGGTGGAAATGGTAGATGACGGTAAGAGGCGTTCCATTCACCAGCCAATGAGAGATGCCATTGAACGTATGAAGGCGTTCTACGAGCTCTCTGCAATTGAGATGCACGACGATAAAGCCAAAGAGGTAATACGAAAAAACAACGCCTCGCAGACATCACCATGGATAAAAATAGTAGTCGCTGACTCATTACAGATCTCGTAAGCAAGTATGGCTATGGCAATCATATCCGCTCTGACGAAAGCCGCTTTGTTCGAAATGTTCCAAAATCACAGATGCACAGATAGCCCTCAATGCAATCAGTTTATATCGGGCGAGAAGTATAGACGTTTTAAGATCTTCTGGACGGATACTGTCCGGAGTATATATCTAATATGTATATCAAATTGTGCTCGGGTCCTTTATGCCAGAATCGGAAGGCAAAATATCTTCGGAGGATTAGTTTGGTAAATACAGAATCTACAAAATGACAGCAAATTACGTGCTATCCGAATGTGGAGTTAGCTTATGTTTCGATAAGGCAGCGTGTAGTGTACTCTATTAACGAAATACTTATACTCTTCCTTTACCTTAATACTTTAAGGTATGATCGTTTCCTTTATGGCCAGCTGTATGTGGCTTTCATCATGCCCGCACATACAACATGAAATTAATGTAGGTATACAACATAAATAAAACTCATATTTTAAGAGCAGCATTTTGTTCTACTTTTGAAGCCGGTCGGGTTGACTAGTAGAGACCATAAAATCGAATAGCATTCGATTTAAACACGTGGTTTCATGTGCAATAAAAATGCACATTGGTGATTTTTATTTCTTTTTGCCGAAAAAAAACACGCGACTACTAACAGCATGACACGATAGAAGCAGAATAACAGTTTTCAACACGCAGGTTGTTGATTCACATTCCTACGACTATTATGTTGGCATACGAGCACGTACATCAATGGCATATATGTTAATATACCCATCATCTGCACGGCTGTTAAAAATCTGGTTATATCGTCATATGACAGGTTCACCGCAATTTGTTAAGGATATAAAAAAAAAAAACATTAAATTGCACATACAACATTCTCCCCTTTTTCATTAGCTTTACCGAACTTACTTGGCGGAAAGGGTAATACCATGTGCATGTATACGGCTTAAACTGCCATTAAGTGAACATCCTTGTGGTAGATAGACATAGAACAGTCAGCATGTGTTACTTTGATTTATCGATCAAACTGGCTAACACGGTTCTTTTTTGCAATTAAACGTCGATGAGGGATTCCGTTTATGGTCACTGCATACCATACATATGTAATTATTTGAAACAATAATCATGCACGAGACAATATTTTCGAAATCGGATTGAGGCTCATATCAAAATATGCGGGAATGCGATGTTAAATGAGAAAAACAGGAACAGAAGAGGACAGAACAGCACAAGTTAGTTAAATACGTCAGGAAGCACAGAAAAGTACAACTGCGTATTTCATGAGAAAGAGGACATCAAAAGTAGGTGAAGAACCACTCAAATTGGTATGATTGTGAATGAAAGACAATCGTATTGTAGAGACCCAATCAATAATCGATTGATCTACAGTTTTCTATCAATTGACTTTTATTTTCCGAATTTTCATTTCATATATAGTGCGACTTTATTTTCATTGTTTTACATTTTATATAAGGCCTGTTTTATTGGCAATCCATTTCAGTGAAGTAAAGTAAAGTAGAATTTTTAACACGCAATTACAACAACTACAAACTGTTTGACACTTTCGAGACTCTAAGTAGTTGTTGTAATTGCGTGTTAAAAATTCTACTTTACTTTACTTCACTGAAATGGATTGCCAATAAAACAGGCCTATAGTCAAGTGTTGGCATCGCACACAGCGTTGCCGAAGTGGCACGATCGTGCTTTTTGGACACGCAAATTTATTTGTGGCATGTTGGCACGCAAGAATTGAAAATGGCACGTTATCTTCATTTCTCTAACCTTACACAAATAATTCAAGCTCAGTGTAGGTTGGTTGGTTGAAAGTGGCTGCCAGCTGGGAAGCGCCAACACACTTAGACCAGCATAGGTCCATTGTGAACCAGTTAGTTAAATCATTTTGAGCTCTTTATAAAGCGTAAGAGGCTTCTGATGTATGTGTTTGTCAGATCGCTGAAACTCGTTGTAATGGAAGGCTTCTAGGTGCACTTGTCGACATAAGATTTGTACTCTCAATATAGCATTCAGCTTCAATTTTTGTTTGCAAGTAGCGATGGGTATCCCTAGGGTGCCTTTACCCAGAATGGGTTGAGTTCTTCCTATTCTAGCGAGTTCATCGGCCTTACAATTCCCAGGAATATCTCTACGCCCCGAAACTCAGATTAGGTGAATGTTGAACTGTTCGGCCATCTCCGAGATGATCGGCAGTCGAGGGCTACTAGAGATGTTATAGAGACCGAATCCAAGGATTTGATGGCTGCTTGGCTGTCCGAAAATATGCAGATATCCTTGTGACGAGAAAGTTCTTGTCAAAGCTCTGTGTAGAGGATCATTACATGATAGCTAGCGACCTACGAACAAACGAATATTCGAGACTTCTGACATTCCGTTCACATGAACACATTTCTGGGTCGCGGCAGTTCGCCAAGGGTGTTTTCGTTCGCGCCAAAAATTTTGGGACTCGAAATTTCGTTTTTTAAACTGTTTATAAACTTGTTTTCTTAAGAGGTCCAGTTTGTTGAAATAATTAATTATCCTCCTCTTGGAATAATAAAATGTGCAATTTTCTGTTTGTAAATGCTTAAAACGCGGTTTGTTGCGCATTTCAGCAATTGGTTCGTTCGTTCTCGTGTGAATGGTCCTTAACTGTTTCTTCGGTTTTTGTTTCTGCTAAATGTGAAAAACCATTTTTTTTCCTTGGCCACGCTAAGGACACGCTCTTCTAAAAAAAGTGGCACGCTTTTTTTATTTTCGGCGGCAACGCTGATCGCACAGTGCCGATACTACAGTTATGACTTCTGATATGAGTAATGTCGCGACATTTACCACCATGGTGGGGTATTTCAAAATTTGAATGGTGAAATTACAACCAATCGCAAAAAAAACTCTGCTCCAATAGCTAGTGCAGGAGACCAATGCTAGGTTGCAAATGCTAATACCATTGAAGGCTACATGCCCAGCCCAGGGGGGTTATTCCCAAATGCGCAGCGGATCGTATTGAAAGCGATACTTTGATTTCGACCATCTTCGCTTTTACTTATTCTCAAATGCGAACTGTGCTTTCCAGTTTTTTTCCAATTAGACTTCTAATTTTCCATTTAATTTCCGATCTATAAGATAGGGGACAGACTCAACTGCCCCAACAACATGGCATAAGCTGGTGTATTGATGAAGCCCTTGAAACCCGACGTCGATGAACTATAGTGAAGAAGTACTATTGCGGGCAGATTATAGAGAAGACTTCAGAGTTCCAGATAGATACCCACCATTATGTTTACCCAAGACTTTTTAGACCCCATATTGTGAAGGCGGGTTGCTCGAATACTCAAGCGTGAGAATAAGACGAATTCTAACTTAAGGTTTATTCCACTGGGCCACAAACATACGAAAGTACAATTTTTCTTAAAAAGCTTTTTAATTCAGCTGTTCGAACTCGCCATGTCATTGTAGATCCCTTCGATTCGTTCCAAAGAGAAATTAAGTCTAGGCCCTCTTGCGCCAACTTTTAATTGTACACGTGCAGGCGAAATACCTCGGATCAGTACCTTATTTTAGCCAAGGTAAGATAAGGATATCCAATAATATAGCAAGAAACTACTAGCTACAGCATTAAAATCCTGCCAGAAAACCATCGTTGATGCCACAGCTTATGATGGGTTTTTCACTACTACCCCCATGAAATCACTGGTTTGGCGAACAAGGTCGACGAGACGGCTACTATTTAAAAGCAGCAATAATAAGAAATATGTATAGCTTTTTAAAAGAACGTGAAAAACATTGGTTTCTCAGGAGGGAAAAACAAGTAAAAGTTTTACCATTTTTTTTTACCTTTTTGCATAGCACTTTATTTCATGGCACCGTTATAGTTATTTTTCAGATAATAAAGATAACAAAATGTTCCTTTGGCAAAATCATTGACAAAGGGACTAACAAAAAGTAGTAAAAACTGACAATCGGACGCCAGAGCCTTATCTCTAAATTGTGCTGGACCACCTTTGATAGTCTAAAATACATTTTAAATCTGCAAATGATGCTTTTTTTAAAAAAATGTTTGCAATTTAAAATATTTCTACCACTAACTTAACGTCGGGCAAATACAATGGATTGAATTTTGTTCGAATTTACATCCAGCTCTTTTTTCTTGTTTTGTTCTTCGTCACTGGTTTCATAAAACGTCGCAACGCTATTAATTTTTGATTCGTTTTATTTAATAGTTCACCATGTCACAAACAAAACAACAGACCAAATATAAATTCGTTATCTGTAGGTAATGTCAAACAACATGTGTCATAGCTTAGCTTGTGGAATGTATGCGGAATGTAAGAGTTTGAAGAGTCGAATTTTATCAGTTATGAAATACCAAATTCCAAACGACTCGACACGACAAATGTCGGCAGTCGTTTACCGCACAGACGACAACGGCAATAGGGGTGTTTATATCTGGTAGATCAAATGGATTGGATTTTATCGTTATCTGTACCTACCCCATGCGAATGAGATCAGTTTTAAGTGTTTGAGGCACATCTGAAAATATCGTAACTTCATAAAACGGACACAAACTGATAACACAAAACTGAAATCATTTCAAGAAAAACAAGGTATGTAGTAGGTCTAGGTAGGTAGGTAGGTACTGTGGAAATCTGAAATAGCAAAAGGAATTTTTTACTGCTTTTCGGTTGTCGATGAATATCAGTCGGAATAAAAATTCCAAGCACCATCGACAAAGTGCAAACCTCACTGAAGATCTACATTTCAACGCTTTCAGTTGACTAATGTGAATGGTTAATCAACCCATTTATAATTTGCAAAACACAAAATTTGACAACTGGAAAAAAAAACAGCTCATTGATTTGAGAAACGATATAGCTACATATTTAAACGTTCAATATTCGTCGAAAAACATTTGGATAAGTTTTGGCTTTCTGAAATCTATTGAAGTTCTTTTAAACTTTGCATCCTTACGATTCGATGAATTTTGATTGACCAAGTCCAAAAAAGAAGGAATGACTTAAAAGTCAAAATGCAATTCTGCATATCGACCTTGGAACCTTTGTTCGAAATTACTTTTCGTGGCTGACTAGGTACACATTTTTTTGTTTATATAAATATATATATGTCGAAGAATGGTTCAGTGTATGTCACGGATAGTACAGCATTCCACTGTACATTTAAACGGTAGGTTTACTGTATTATCAGTTACCTAAATGAAATCAGAGCTGGCAATGTGATTATTTGATGTCGATTTTCTTTGGGCTTTTACCGTTTTGCTCTCAATCTCAGATTTTTCCTGCCCCAATCGAACATGAAATGAGATCAATTTTTTTTGCATTTGTGTTGGTGTGTGATTTGACAGTCAGCTGTTTTCAAATTCCAATTTGTGTTTATAAAATTGAATTGTTAATTGTTAGTTTTTTACTTGTACTTGTACAATAACTACTTACTTGTTTTGTTTTGAACTACATAGAACTTCGTCCTTCCCCATGAAAACAACCTCATACGACGATCTATTCGTCTACATTAATATCCATTTTCATATTTTCAAATTTATTCCACAATAGGTAGGGGAGACTGGGGCACATCTCATAAAATCCTATTTGTTTAAATTATTAAACTCACTTTAAGAAATGCAAATACACTTTGATTTGGACAAATAACTACGTAAATTTAGTAAGGGCGTATAATTTATTTCTATTTAAAAACGAAGTAGGTCCTTATGAAAACAACCTCATACGACGATCCATTCGTCTACATTAATATCCATTTTCATATTTTCAAATTTATTCCACAATAGGTAGGGGAGACTGGGGCACATTTGAACCCTTTTTGCTTTGAGGTCTCATAAAATCCTATTTGTTTAAATTATTAAACTCACTTTAAGAAATGCAAATAAACTTTGATTTGGACAAATAACTACGTAAATTTAGTAAGGGCGTATAATTTATTTCTATTTAAAAACGAAGTAGGTCCTTATGTTCAAAGGAACCCCCCTTCCCCATACGGGGGGCACTTTTGAACGGCAGTAATTGTAATTGCTATTAGCAGCTAATAAGTTACTACATGCTTTGTATTTTTTTAATAAAATAAATTAACTTTATTTTTTTAATAAAGAAAACAAAAACGACTTAGCAAAAGCAAACTGAAATTTTGAAATTACTGAAATAGGTATTTTACAGACTGAAGAAACTTTCTAAAACAAAAATGAGTTATTTTATTAACCGAACATAAATTTTTAAAAAATTAAGACAAAAATTATCACCGCAGCTGTCCTCGATGTTCCCGGAGCGTTAATTGGTGGTGGTACCTTAGCTTTTAGTTCAATGCCACTTACCCCTTGTTC
The DNA here is from genome assembly GCA_949372485.1 of Cheilosia soror. NCBI lineage: Eukaryota > Metazoa > Arthropoda > Insecta > Diptera > Syrphidae > Cheilosia > Cheilosia soror. Next base: position 40,376,050 of record OX443563.1, read on the forward strand.
AAATGTGCCCCGACTATTTTGTTCAAACCTACCCCAATAAGTCAAGCGACAGAAGAATGTGCGCAAATATTTATATTTTTCATATTTGTCAAAAAACGTACCTTTATACGTTTTCAAATGCAGTTCAGCCTTAAAAATATGTTTTACACAAAAAGAAAAGCTCACTATAAAATGTGTACACTCTTACAAATAAGAATAGTTAAAATATGCAATTTAAGCATAAAACCTCCTCATGCGTCTACTTCCAGGCGACACGACTGCAAAGACATCCGAAAGTCATTGACGACTAAAGAACACGGTATTACCAAGTTTAAATTTTGGCTTATAAGTATGTACTTTGAAATAGTTTTAAAATGTTGTTTTATTAGCAATGTGCAAATGTGTCTCACGTTCAAATGTGCCCCAGTCTCCCCTAACAATAACTAACCTCAAAGTTTGACAAGAGTCACTTGTTTTGGTATTGGTGAAAGTGTGTGCGAATCTCTCTCTCGAATCGAGATTCGCAAAAGTGATCTGAATCTTAAAAAAAGTGCTTTTTTTTGCCCAAAGAAAATCGACATGAGATTTGAGAAATATTGGAAAAAAATAAAATAAAAAGTAATTTTGGAAATTTAGAAAAGAAGAGAAATCGCTCTGAGATCATTAACGAAATCCCGTCCCGACCTTGTTCCATTCAGTAAAGAAGACTGAATACCAACGAAGATTCTACATATATATATAAACAGAACTTTTTTTACATTTATGTTTTTGGTGTGATTTTACTACTTTTTGCGAAGTTTTTTTGCATTAGATTTCACAAACAACGTTGAAACGACTTCACTTTTCACTTTGGCTTTCTTTTTTTTTAAATATTAAAAGCATCTTCAGCAGGCAGTTTAACTTCTATTCATATTTTAAGTGGCAGATTCCACGCCCATTAAGTGCAAGATTTTTAATTTTTGATATTTCTCCTTTCGTACAATGCAGGTTCTGGCGCTCTACCAAATTTCAAGATTATACTGCAATGGAAGGTGACCCAAATGGTGAGGTGGACCTTTATAATGAGCTTGGTAAATGTTTCAAGTTTGAAGTGTTTGGCATAAAGCATAAACACTACCGCGTGCCCTTTGAACATGCAGGTAAAATAAAAACGCCTATTGACATAATTGGTATAACATAACAAGTTGTCTTTCACCAGTACCAGTACGTTTGTTAGTATAAAATCGGAAGAGGCTGAAGTGGTTTTAGATGTTTACGAGGGCAAAACTAAGTACATATATGATGTCAACAAGAAGGGACACTCAAATGGACCAGGACGTCTCAATAATATACAGCTGCTATAGCCCTGAGGATGTAAGAGAATTTCTCTAGCTCCGCTCTGCTATTTGCTATTTAAAAACCACATCTCATCAGAAATCAAACCAAGGGAATAACTCTTGCCAATCGCTATTTTTTTAGGCTGAGAAAGCAGTTTTGTAATCGTCCTTGGGTCCTCTCAGACTGAACTTTAGCGCGCAGATGCTGAGATGAAAGTAAACGTTAACAAATCTGAAGTGATGGCCGTCTCCAGAACGCCTGTTCAATGCACTCTGCATGTTAGTGGAGAAGTTTAAGTATCTCGGGTCTTATTCACGGGTGATGGAAGGAGCAATGCCGAGTTTTCCTGTAGCAATGGAAAGTTTGGGTCAATTTTGATACAGCTTGGCCATTCTGTCGTAGGCGCAGTAGCGCAGTGGTTAGTGTGTTGGACTACTGTGCGAGGGGTCCCAGGTTCGATACCCGGAAAAACGCAAATTACATCTTAAGGTTTTTTCTACTGCGCCACTTCTCGCGAACGCCAGACAAACACCCGAGAGTATAACTGTCCCAAAAAAACGTCTCAATGCAGCCGTTCGGACTCGGCATAAAATTTGTAGGTCCCTTCCATTCGTCCCATAAATAAAAACTCACACAACGAATAGTTGCCCTGTTGCGCCAACTATTTATATATTTTTATTTTTTTTTTTTTTTGTCATTCTGTCATTAGGAGAACTGAATTTTGGGTAATGACCGAAAGAATCAGATCGCGGATACAAGCTGCCGAAATAAGATAAGATATCGTTGTACGTGAGGAACTCAATGTCGAGCATTGGACGTAGCGGTCCATGCTTCGGTGGTTTAGTCATCTTAAACGCATGTCTCCGACCAGGATCCCACGACTTGCTATGGAATCCGTACCATCGGGCAGGCGTCCTCTAGGTAGACTCAGAAGGAGATGGTTAGATCAAGTCCATATTCTCTTCTCTACCTGTATGGGGATGATTTGGAGTCGATGGCGGAGGATCGAGAGTTATGGATGCCCACCTACATCCGCGACCCACTTAATGGATAAGCGGGCCATTGCACGACGGATCTGAAACATGGTAGGGAAAGCGGATGAAAATATCTTTGCCCATTTAAAAAAAAAGGTTCGGAAGATATCCGGTCCCGTTTGCTTTGAAGAGTTTTGGAGCAGAGAACGAAATACATAATACAAAATATACAGTGACATTGACCTTATAAAACCTGTCAGGAAACAAATTCTAGAGAAATACATGGTACCTACAATATATTCAGGATTTGACGGTTTTTACTTTGAATCGATTTTCATTTTCAAAGTTTAACAGAGCGCGCAAACGAGTCACTTTCCAAAACAGAGCTACTACTATTTCTTCTTCACGACGTGGTTCTTTTGAAGTTAATAACTCGCAATGGGTGGAAAGTTTTATATTAAAACCTAAACAACTCAGCCATATAGCCATATGGGCATAGTTCCCCGGCTTTTATTTGAAAATAAAATAAAAAATAAACATAAACAACTATAAAACCAAAGAGTGGAAACCGATTCGAAAGATTTACTAGTTTACTCGAATGTTAGGATAGATAAAAGTTAAATGAAAGAATGCGGAAATTGATGTCAGCAAAAAAAAAAACGTAGTTAGATAAATCTCCAGCACTAGAGCTTCATATACTTAAACCGTTAGATGGCAGTTCAGATTTATAAATATCTTTAAAAACGAGTTCACTATAATCTTTTCGGCATACTCTTTATAAACACTAACTATTAATGAAGTCTCTTATCTGGATGATGCTCTCTGGGCTTTTTTATGTCAGTTAATATCCCTTAATACTGATATTTTAAATATACACAGGTGGGGGAGTATTCCTTGCAATTATATAACACCGGGCGTTTCAACTGCTATACCTATAGTAAATCATTTCTAACCTTCCACTTAAAATAACTCTAGATCACAGTAGCTAATTTCATACGGAAAATTTCACCATTGTGAGTTCGTAAAACTTAAGCTGGACACAAAAAATGATTATTGGTACCCCGCAATATATTTTTAACTAAAATTTGCAATAAATTACCTGCGTTCATATTGTGTTTTAAATAAATTTAACTAAGGAAAAAAAAAAACACTTCACTTGCACTCTAAAAAAATTTCGAATTTTTCTTTGTATTGTTTCTATGGCATTTGAGTAGGTACTCCTAAACTATGGTTATTGATATGCTATATTGATAAAACATGTTCATAGTTTCTGGGTCTACAAATTCAATAAAAATATTATTACATATAATATTAATCAATACCTTTGCAAAATCAAATTGGTGAAGAACAATATTTTGCTTGCAAGCAATAGGTATTGCCCAAGTATCTGGTAGGGAGCTATATTCTTGCTTGTGTTCTAGTAGGGATTATAACACATGCTGATGCCAACAGTTGGAGTACTTGGAGATTGTAGATTGGTTGCCTCTAAATTAAGAAGCTTTCTTATAATAGTTCTAGGCCCCTATTGTGATTGTCGATAATTCTAAATTTGTAATTGTACCTAAATTTTAGTATTGTGATTGTCGATTGCGATTGATATAGTCGATAGCAAATGTCTGGTCGATGCTTTCTCTTGGAAGTGAAAAAAATGTGCACGACTGGGTCGCACGAAACTGTCTCGATTATTGCGAATCTCGCAGAATCTTAGAGTCATTTCAACAAATTTTACGTTTAAAAACATACGCACTCAAGATGTACTCAGATAACTGAGCACTTGTTAATTAACAGCGTAATGCATACCTACTACATAAACATACGTATTAACTTCAACATTTACTTTTAAATTTCACCCCGAACTGACACTTGAATTTCGAATTATATTGCCACTGAAGTTTTGGGCTTTGCAAAAATATACCGTGTGTGAATAAAGATCAAGGTTTACGTAGTCATTTTTGGGAAATATTCCTAAAACGGCAATATCCGAGTTTTCTGAGAAAAACAAAGTACTTATGTGATCATGTTTAGAATGCTTATGTTGTCTTAAATATGTATTTTGATCAAAATCGTTAGAGCGGTTTTTTGTAAAATTATGCTGACAAATGTTACAATTTGGATTCGAAAAGCACTGTTATTAGACTTTTTAGCTGAAAACTGAGTACGACGTATTCTTCAGGATATAAACATTACGTAGCAATTACATTTTTAACCAAATCCAAAATGGCGTTTTCGAGATTTGTGTAGTTTTTAAAGTACCGTTTTTAGCGATTGGGGTGGAAATCGAAGGACGCATTCATGGTTCAAAAAACACTGTTTTGCACCTGTTTAGCTCAATACTGAGCAAATGGATTTGAGCATTACCTGAAAGTAACATTTTTATCATAATTGAAAATGGCGTTTTAGAGATATGAGCAGTTTTTTAAAGTATGTACTATTATTAGGGATTTGGGTGGATATCGAAAAACGCAGTCTTTTTAGGGAAAAACTGAGGCTGCTATCAAGTTAAGAATTACAATAGTACCTTAAAAATAAGTTTTTTTTTTTAAATCGTTTTTACCGTTTTTGAGAAAAAGCAAATTTTCAAAACTGCCGTTGCTGGACTTTTTAGCGAAAAACTGGACATGCAGTCATTAAGCATGCCTACATTAACTCAGCGATCAATTTTGGTTCAAATCGTTAGAGCCGTTTTCGAAAAAATCTAAATTTAGACATATTTCGTCATATGTATTTCGTAAAATTTTTATATGGGAGGTACCGTTAATATTAGAGCATAAAAAAAAAGTCCCTAGCGGGAAACCCACAAACTCTAAATACGAAGTTTGAAGCAAATCCGTTGAAGCGTTTAGATTCCCCAGGGGTGGGACAGACAGACATACGGACGGACAGAATTGCGAGACCCACTTTTTTGAGTTCCCCTATCATCGTAATGTCATAATTGATCAAAATCTCGAGTTCGAAATTTTGTACGAAAACAATATCTTTCTCTTACTACTTATACGAGAAAGTTAAAAATGTGAAGCAGGTTACTAACAAAGGTAGGTAGGTAGGTAGGAGTGGCGGTTTGAGATAAAACCCAAGTAGCACTATGTGCCCTTTTGTTACCGCATACTCATTTGACCTGGTTGTTGTAACTATGTCAAAGGGTGGAATTCAAAAAGATCATAAAGATCATAAGTTCTTTGATGTTACTCTTCGAGAATTCCTCGTGGGATGCGAAGTGGATCTCTAAGGAGATAGATGGCTGACGTTTCAGGGAAATAATCCCATTGTGATGGGATGAGCTTGGAAGCTGCCTGTGATGTCTTTGTGCACTCTCTGTTTGACGTCAGAGCGACATACGTATGTGGCTTGCTACATGCCGTGTACTAGCACCTTTAGATTTGTTAAGAATTTTAAATAAAAATTCATAGCCGCGTTTTATGCTTTTTAGTTCGCAATTTCCAGAAATTCGAAAAGTGACTTATGTGGTGTATAAGCGTATATGGCATGTTTTTTAAGAGAGCGTTCGCTCGATAGAAAATATTGCTGCTGTCATTGGAAGTGTGGCTGAAGACCCAAATTTATCGATTCCTCATCGCGCTCAGACTCGGCCATATGCTCACAATTTTTTTTTATTTTTCTTGGGCCAAGAAATTGAAGATTTTCATCTGCCCGATATGAGGTTTCAACAAACAATAAAATTGAAGAAAATTTTCATTTAAATCTTAATGCTTTGTTTTCTGTTGCAAACACGATGGCGCCCAAACGAATCGACTGGTGAATGCAATTTTTATAAGAGGACTTCTTTTTACTTTTGTCATATTTAAAATAGGATTATGTCGGTCAAGTAATTCTGGTACCTCCCATACAAAATCAATATTAGACCCATGTACAGTACATCCAAACTCGCATGGCAAACATTTTGGATGACTTTTATGCAGTGGAGGGTATTAAAACATATCGGCGAGCCGGATGATAGCACTTTATAATAAACATCAACAGTCCAAGGCAAATAATATTTCAGGTTACAAACCGAAACTGAATTTGACAACACTTAAAAGCTTAGGTACTTCATAAAAAAAACACAATCGTAAACATGTCGTCCCAATTGATAATGTTTTTATTTATTGGCTTATAGTTTCGTGTATCTGGCACTTGTTTGCAACATACTCGTTCAAACTCGTTGTCAGAAGTGTTGAATGTTGATATGATATACACGGCGATAACTGGGATGTGGCCATACATTTTGCAATACATACATTTTGCTCCAAGCGACATGTTCTCTTGCAAAATTCTCGCAATGTCGTTGCTTCTGCCGTGCGTCCTTTTTAATTTTTCCCATAGTGTTGTGGATCCGCAAGATCCAACAGTCTTACTTCTATTTAGCCTCCTTGCAATTTCTCGGCCGGAGAGCCCTCCTAACTCCTTGAGAGCATCTATTTTTCCTTTTTTTCGCTGTCAGTCTTAGGCCAACCTCCTCCAAATTGTCGAAGAAGTACCTAACCGAGGTATTTCCTCCTGTGCCGAGCAATAGCTTGACATTCAGAGGACATGCGTTATATCCTCTGTGACATGTAAGTCTTCGCAATACCTGCATATGTCTGTATCTGTTAGACCTAATCTCATAGCGTGCTTCCTTAGAAGACAGTGCCCGGAGAGTATCCCTATTACCATTCGTAGCCTTGATCTGCTGAGCTTTAGTAATTCTACAAATTTTTTTTTGTGGCTTAGGCCACATAGCCTTTGAGACCCTGTGCCGTTCTATATTCAACCATCTCTGATCTGCCCTGTTTTCAATATTCTGGAGAATAATTCTCTTGGCCACGACTATTGGTGGTCTTATGCCCTCAATTGTTTCGTTAGGTGGAAGCTCTGCTCCGGTTTTGGCCAGAACATCATGTTGGAGAAGGATCCCATTAGTATGGAGCTATGTCCTACCTGTCTGGTTTTGAAGAACCCTGCGTTAGTTAGCCGAAGCGCACTATTACCTGCTTGCAGTTTTATTTGTAGGTCCAGGGGTAAAAGATACATAAATGCCTCAAGTGCAGCTGTGGGTGTGGTACGTAAAGCACCAGTGATGGCAGTGCAGGCCGTTCTTTGTACACTGGTCAACATATCCCGTATATACTTATAACTTATTTGTGGCTCTCCACCAAACAAGAGCCCCATAGGTAAGGATGGGTCTAACCACCATGATGTACAGACAGTGCATCATTGATGGACTCAATCCCCACTTTTCCTGCTGTTCTCTTACAGATGTTTCCTGTAATGTTTCCTGAACATTAAGTTTCCAATTACATTTTTTATCTAAGACCGTACCAAGATATCTTGCGATATCCGAAAGGGAAAGCTCCACCCCACCTATCCTAGGCAGTTTGAAGGGTGATATCTTGTATTTTGTACTAAAAAGTACTAGTTCTGTCTTTTCCGGGTTGAAACGAAGTCCACACCCTTCAGCCCACTTTCTGAGCTTGTTGAGGGTTGATTCCATGTGTTCAAGAATTTACCCCGAACTAGAATCGCCACATAGGCCGTCAAAAGGTAGTGATGCGATTATATGAGAACACAAGCGTCCTCACTTTAGCCTCTCACTATCAACTCCTACTCTCACCTCCACGTTGGTGATAGCCGGGTGCCTAGTACCTCGACTGGAGATTGGGTACCCAACCCCTTTGGAAGGTCGTTGGTGGCAGCGGACAAGAGAGGGGGGAGGAGTGGCTCTTCACTAAAGCACTTCCTCTTGTCTCCAGGCGGCAGCGGACGAACTCCCTAGATGGAACCAACGGTGGCGCCTACAGTTCCAGTCAGGCTGAACTATCTAGTGACATCCCTGTAAGAGCTGCTTCGACATATTCGGATCCCAGGTCTATAGGGATCTCCAATACTACGCCAGGGTATTGGAAAAGAGTTGGTGGCGGATGAACCCTTAATGGGCCAACGGCAGCGCTCAAACTCCGAAGTGGGTTACTAGTGCCCCTCGTCCTAGGGGTATGATATGGAACTGGTCCTCCAGGTTGGGGGTTGTGCGTCGGGGTAACTTCCCTACCACGGAAAAAATAAAATGTTATGAAACAGCAACACGCCTCGGAAAAGGACGGATTTACTGTTGACGACCCTAGAAAACGAAATAAGGACAATGACCTTCGGATCTGCACATGGAATGTTCGCACACTTAACAGACCACGTGCAGCCGAACAACTAGCAGAGGCCCTTGACTGCCACAGGGCAGACATAACCGCCATCCAGGAAGTGCGATGGGATGGGCCAGGCAAAAAACGGATGAAAAACTGTGATGTATACCACGGCGATTGCTATAGAGAGCAGCGACAACGTTTATTTGGATGTGGATTTGTCATACGCGGCAGATGTTAAAATCGTACTAGGCGACTTTAACGCTAGAATAGGCAGGGAGAACATCTTTGGTAGAACAGTTGGCAAACACAGCCTACATGACAACACGTCTGGGAACGGACTTAGGCTAATTGACTTTGCTGCGGGGCGAAATATAGTTATAGCAAGCATGGCTGTCTCCGGATCACCAAACTGTCAGCCAAATCGATCACATTGCGATTGACGCAAGGTACGCCTCCAGTATTCTGGATGTCCGAACCTTCCGAGGGGCCAATATTGACTCGGATCACTACCTTGTCTCATCTAAGGTAAGAATGCGGATATCCAACACACCCCAACAGAGAAATACTGCGAGAAAGTATGACGTCGAAAAACTGCAATCGCAAGAGACGGCCAGAATCTTTGCCGATCACGTATCCCGATGCCTCTCGAACAGTCCTATTGCAGCAACAGCTAGTGCAGAAGACCAGTGGCAACACTGCCAGAAAGCCATCACCAAGGCCGCGACTGATGTGCTGGGTTTCACCCGACCACCACCACGAAACCCCTGGTTTGATGATCAATGTCGACTAGCAAACGCAGAAAAACAAGAAGCGTATAAAGCGGCGCTGCGAAAGAGGACTAGAGCTGCTCGCGAGCTCTACGAGCAAAAAAGACGAGAGGAACACCGGATTCTCAGAAAGAAAAAGAAAGAGCACGAGAAACGTATGATCGATGAAATTGAGAGATGCTACTCCAGGAACAATGTACGAAAGTTTTACCAAAAGGTAAAAAGAACGTGCCAGGGCAGACAATCCCGTACAGAAACCTGTAGAGATAATGAAGGAAACCTTGTAGTAGAATCACAGTCGGTGCTGAGAATGTGGAAAAATTACTTCTGCAGACTTTATAATGGCGACGAAGACCAGAATCCCGCTGTTAGGCAGAACGTTCCATTCAATATAGACGATGATAGACAAGACTTCCGTCCACCTGACCAAAGCGAAATACGGGTAGCAATATCCAAGCTAAAGAACAACAAAGCTGCAGGGCCTGATGGTCTACCTGCCGAGCTTTTTAGAGCAGCTGGAGATGACCTGGTAACGAGCATGCACCAACTCATCTCCAAAATTTGGTCAGATGAATGCGTGCCTGATGAATGGAATCTCAGCATCGTTTGCCCGGTCCACAAGAAAGGAGACCCCTTCAACTGCGCCAACTACAGAGGTATCAGTCTCCTAAACATCGCATACAAGATCCTGTCTGCCATATTGTGTGAACGCCTTAAACCCTTTATAAATAACCTGATTGGCCCCTATCAGAGCGGTTTTAGGCCAGGAAAGTCCACCGTCGATCAAATTTTCACACTTAGGCAGATCCTGGAAAAAACCCAAGAAGTTCAAATCGATACCCACCATCTTTTCATCGATTTCAAAGCCGCGTACGACAGCATCTATAGAGACGAGCTATACAGAGCCATGTCTAGCTTTGGCATCCCTGCAAAACTCGTTCGATTGTGTAGGATGACGATGGAGAAAGCTCGCTGCTGCATCAAGGTCGGTAACGACCTCACCGAAACCTTTGATGTCAAAAGAGAACACAGCGGGCTGTCACTGGTACGTTTGCTAGTATAGAAACGGAAGCGGCTAGAATGGGTCTAGCGGTCAACGAGGGCAAAACCAAGTATATGCTGTCAACAAGAAGGGACACCCAACATCGTAGAATCGGACAAAACATCACGATCGACAGCTATAACTTTGAGGTGGTGAGGGACTTTATCTACCTCGGTTCTGCTATAAATTCTAACAACAACATCTCAGAAGAAATTAAACGAAGAATAACTCTTGCCAACCGCTGTTTCTTTGGGCTAAGAAGGCAATTGAGTAGCAGAGCCCTATCCCGAACAACTAAGGAGATTCTGTATAAGACCTTGATCATCCCAGTCCTGGGGCCAGATTATGTAAAATTAAAACGATCGAACGTTATCGTTTCGACAATAGCTGTCTCTATCTATTGCCACAGATTAGATAGAGACAGGTTCAGTGAAAACGAAAGCGTTTTTCGTTTCGTTTTTTACAGAATCCCACCCCTGCTTTATGGCGCTGAAGCTTGGACTCTATCTAAAGCGGATGAAGATATCCTCGGCCGTTTCGAGAGAAAGATTCTTCGTAAAATTTTCGGTCCCGTTTGGGTTGACGGGCTTTGGAGAAGGAGATTCAACCACGAACTATACGAGCTGTACAGCGACATCGACCTGGTCAAAAAACTGCGAGTAAGTCGTTTAAGATGGCTAGGACATGTGGAGCGGATGGAAACAAATGCTCCGGCTCGTAGAGTCTTCGAGTCTAACCCGGAGGGACAACGCAGTAGAGGAAGACCTCGCCTTAAGTGGCGCGCGCAAGTCGAAGGCGACCTCAATCGACTAGGAGTGCGCAACTGGAGGCAGTTAGCTAAGGATCGGGCTAACTGGAGAGGCTTGTTAGCTGAGGCCTCGGTTCACCCCGAACTGTAGAGCCGCCTAAGTAAGTAAGTAAGAATCGCCACATCATCCGCGTAAGCGGTTACGCTAAACCTTGCGTTGCTGAGTTCTTTAAATATGCCGTCTATGACAAGAACCTAGAGAAGGGGAGATATAACCCGTCCCTGGGGAGTGCCTCTAGTAACCGATGTTCTTATTGAACTATGTCCGAGAGTGGAATTAATATTTCTGCTGACAAGCATCGTGCAAAGCTAATTGGTGATGCTATGATCTACATTTATCCTTTCCACAGCGCGTTTGATTGCCTCTGCCCTAACGTTATTGAAAGCCCCCTCAATGTCTAAGAAGGCAGCTAATGCGAATTCCTTGTGGTGTAGGCTGTGTTCTATTTTACCTACCACAACCACTTCATGTAGAGCTGTTTCTACCTATTTACCTTTTAAATATGCGTGATGAGCATTGCATAGATTTCCATTGCAACACTTGCTTCTTATGTGGATGTCGAGAAGCCTTTCAAGTGTCTTGAGGAGAAATGACGAGAGACTGATGGGTCTATAGTCTTTCGCAGAGGTGTGGGATTCTACTTTCAAACGGAACTATGTATGAAATTAGAATCGAATGTAAGTAATGCCAACTTTTTCCCAAGCAATTTCCGACTTTCGAACGAGTCTCGCATTGTGTTTGACAGACTTTTGAATAAAACGAAATAAACATTTGTTGTGATTCGTGAATAGGTGCTAAATCAACATGGACAGTGTCGCAATTTGATTTTTTACCGAAGAAAATGAGGATTGCAATGATCAAATTGAGCCACGGCGAATTCGGGATAAATCCTTTAGATAAGTGGGGATGTATTGTCATGTATTGAACAAGAATCTCAAATTGAGATGTCTTTGTGTTTGCACATGTAGATGATTCCCTATGCATAAAATATATTTTAATACTCTTAATAATATTTAATAAGTTATGAACAAATTTCTTACTCACATTTTTTGAGATTTCAGCCATCTACACAGCCTGTTCGCAAACACATTTGCATTAGAATGATTATTTGCGAATTCGAATGGTTTTGGCATTTACTTTAGGATTAGGTAGTACCAAAAAAAAATAGACAATTCGAAGTCCGTTCGATTTTCGAATATGAGCGCTGGGGGCTTATTCCCAAATGCGCGGCGAATCGCTTTTCATGGCGGATTGATATTTTTGTATTTTCAAAAGCTGTCAAAGGCGATAGCTATTCAGGTGACGGGTTGCTGGCGGATTTATTGCCAGCAATCCTCACAGAAGCTATCGCTTTTGAATGGATCGAATCGCTTTTGGAAAGATAAAAATACCAATCCGCCATGCAAAGCGATCCGCCGCGCATCGCGCCCTGGCTATAGAGTTACAGAGTACGAATCTTCCGAATTCGAACATTTTGATTGTAGAATCGAATAACATAGTTGGCCCCCAGGTATAAAGAGTGAAAATCGAAATGGCCTCATCCTAGTTATCGACAGTGTAGGTGGAAACATTAAATTTACCTATTTGTAATAAACATCAACCGTCGAAAGCAAAGAATATTTCGGGTTACAAACCGAAACCAAATTTGACAACACTTAAAAGTTTAGGTACTTCATAAAAAAAACACACAATCGTAAATATGTCGTCTCAAATGATAATGGTTTTATTTATTGGCGTATAGTTTCGTCTATCTGGCACTTGTTTGCAACATACTCGTTCAAACTCGTCGTCAGAAGTGTTGAATGTTGATATACGTTGAAATATTAAATAACACTATATGAATCTGTTTCTACAAGTTCTTGTATAAACGCACATGCTTTCATTTTGCCGGGCAATATTAACGTTTAATTACTCAACTTTTAGCAAATAAGAATATTTAATAATGTCCTACGATTATTTCCGTACGCACAACTACGGTAAAATGTAGCGCTAACAAATTATGCTTCCTTTGCTATTCTATTGCTTACAATATTTGTGAATTTTCTAGTTTCTAAAATTTTTTTTTAATCAAAAGCATATTCTTAATTTGTTTTAGCCTATATTTATACATTTTTAAAATTTACAAATTGCTATCTCATTTGAATGTGTTTGTTTTTTTTTTCCAATATTGCAAAAGGATTTAGATTCTATATTATATCAGTGTGTAGTGTACTCAAATTATTAAAACGATGGGTAAAAAAATCAAGAATATGCAAAAAAAATTATTATATGTATGTAACTCCAGCGAAAAAGTATCGTATTGTAGGAGAGGTATATTCTATTGAGATCTATGAAAGCCAACTGTTTTGATGCTATGTATATTATTATGTGTGGTGTAATAAGTTTTTATTTTGTTAAATTTTAAAGTGTGCAATGATTTAAATATAAAATGACATTAGTTACCTACAAGTCTTTTAAGAAGTTTTTCTGCACGAGGTGCAGGGGAACTCCGTTTCTTTTCTTGTTATAATTTATATATTAGTTATCCTAGAAAGAATTAGCTTTGACCACGTATTAAGTTTTATGACCATGTATGAATACATAGACCAGTCTTTAACCCGGAAAGGTGTAACAACTGACTAACAGCAAACATATTTTTAAATGATATAATAGCAGTTTTATGTTTACTCGTATCTCTTTCCATTGTGAATGCTTAGTCTATGTACTTGCGACGATTAACAATTAAAAATAAAAAAAAATAGACAACAAAATGCAAAAAATAAACACAGTTACAAAAAAAAATCAATCGCGCAAAAAAGTTATAATAGTTTTGGAATGGCATACATGTGTGTTTAGCGAAATACGTCCTTGTTTTGTTTGTTTTAGTTGGTACTCTGCGTGCAGGGATATTAATTTTCTTTGTCTTCTAGTGATTTACTTGCGTCGGGAAGTCCTAAAATTGTCTCCGTACTCAGAAGTGGTATTTTTGCTACTTCGTGGAAAATCTTGTGTGAGTATTTACTTCTTATTGTTTTAATTGTGCCTTTTGGTTTTCTGTGCAGTCCAGCATTCAAAACTGGGATAATGTGTGCAAATTCTTCTAACGTGTAACCTGTAATATTGTAAAATAAAGAATAATTTAAAATTAATCATGCTTTTTTTATTTACATAATGATAAACAAAAAAATTGTTTCTTTGCATTGTGGCACAAGGTTTAAAGATCTTAGAGAACATGGCCGACGCAACCTATCTTATTGTAAAGGTGCATAATGTGATGGACTTGTTTGTATTACACTGTGAAGCAGTGTTAATGTTTTTAAAAGGTTTTCAAGAGTAACCCCATGTGCATAATGATTTTGAGAACTGAAAAATAATATGGTTACGCTTTCCTAATCCATAAATATGTATATCTAACTATGTAGATTGAATAAGGCAACTGGACCCGACGGAATCCCGGCTATAGTACTCAAGAGCTGTGCACCAGAACTTGCTTCACCTGTACTATGTAAGCTTTTTAGCATGTCGTACTCCAAGAAGAAGTTTCCTTCTTGCTGGAAGACCGCTCGCATTCAACCTATTCCAAAGAAAGGGAGGAAATGTCAGACACAAAACTGTCGTCCAATAGTCGGCCCTATCATGGTATCCGTTCGGAGAGTACTTTTCTCCGCAACGCAAATCCAGTCGGATACTAAATTTGCGTTCAAAGTATCCGTTTTCCGATCATGCATCAACGCATTTTATTCACTAAAATATTTCCGCGATGAACAGATGTCGGAGACAATCGGAGAAAAATTGACGTGTGGCTGTCAAAACCAGGTGCAAAAAACGCAACCCATCGCACTGAAACGTAGACTGCCGGTGTGCGTTACGTATTGTCGGAGAAATGTTCCGAACAGCTTATCGGAACGATTACTATGAAGCAAAATTCTCCGATTCGTACAAAATCGAAGAATTTTTCTTTCGGAACGGATACCATGATAGGGCCGAGTGTTACTTTTAATGCTCTCAAAAGAAATGGAAAAGGCTATAAATGTCGAAATAATAAAATATGTATCTAGAGGGCCACCGATTAATAAGCTGAAGACCTGTTAAGCTACGTAACGCACTTATGAACGCAAGCAATTGAACAACACGGCGAATTCAAAGCCGTAGCCTTGGACATTTCAAAGGCATTTGACCGAGTCTGGCATAGAGCCCTAGTAGGCAAGTTAGCGTCCTATGGATTACCACAACAATCCAAGTTGTTGTAGATGGTGTAACATCTAATTCGTTTGCTATGAATGCAAGAGTGCCCCAAGGATCTATTCTTTCCCCAACTCTATTTCTTCTCCACATCAACGATTTGCTTGGATCGACAAATAATAATATCTACAGCTTGACTGATGACAGCACTCTTATATCCTCTATCTCGAACAGTGGGCCTGTGAATGCGGCTACAACACACTGTCACAGATGTGAACAAATTAGTTCTCTAAATGATGATCTGGACAAAATCTTGAAGTGGGGAAAAGACAACTTGGTTGTATTTAATGCAAACAAGACACAGCTCACAACATTTTCCAGGAAAAATGCATCAACAGTTCCTCAGATCCCAATGGATGACCATCCAATCCATTTCAAGGACTCAATGCACCAGGCCTGGAATATTGTTCCCATATATGGAACTCGGCCCCAAAACATTCACTTAACCTATTTGACAACATACAGAGACGAGCAGTTCGACGTATTGGAGACGAGTTAACTGGATGGGAGTTTTGGTTGAGGCATAGGTCCACCTTAATTAGGAACGACTAGGTGAAGTTGTCATGACTTTCGGCAGGTGGAGCTTGACGCTTGATGCATTTTCCTGAGATGAAGGCGGTAAACGAGTTCGCTATTCAGATCTCCTGAAGGACTATGTCACTACACATGCAAAAAATCACCAAAAATGAAATTTGATCCGTTGCTTACAACAAAACATTCCTGGTCTGATATCCGATATCAACTCTGTAATCTTCACCTGTCTGGTTTTGCAATACATCCAGCATTAATTGGGATGAGATGTGTTTTCTTGGTATCATTACTAATGGGCAATGTCGGTATGGAACTTTATATTTATCATCGCTGTAAATCACCGCGGTGCTCAAAAAGAGTTCCCATTGCGGAACAACAACTGGATAAATCTTTAAAACGCCACAAACTCCTTCCAATAACAATTAAACTTACCAGTATAGTATTCGAGAGTTTTTGTCCAAGCGTTCACTTCTCCGTGCATCCGCAATGCCATCATTAACGCTGCAGAGGCCATTTTTGAGTCGCTAAAACTAATAGTTGCATAGTCCATAAGTGAGAACTCTAAAATATATCTAGCCAGAGTAAGTGTTGGCATTGGAACTTTGGCGCACTTTAAATACAAAGAAAAATTAAATTACAATTCCCATTCAGAATTGGGCCCTCGATTTAAGCTTACTCTAGCGTATCTTCTTAGAAATCTATACGATAATGGTATACCCAGGTCGAACTTAATGGTCTTCAATGTAGTCATTTCCATTCTTATCAATTCGTCGTGATTGTATGCTCCGTCACATATGTACAGAAAGTCCTCTATCAATGGGGGCGTTCGTTCCTGTAAAGAAAATATTTATATCTAACATTCTCTCTCAAATGTGACTTCGAGACTTACATCGAATTTAGATGCAATAAATAGCGCCGCTGCTCCAAGCAGCTGTAATTTATCCTTGTGTATAATTTCTTTTCCAAGGAATATATCCACCAGTTTGACCGCCAAGTACAATGTTTCATGATTTAGTTCAAAAGTCTCTTGCACCTCTACCATCCAATCGACGAGCAAAGATCGCATCCATTTGGACAAATGAATTTGCCTCGGCATATAGTCCTCTATGGAAAATTCCGCCTAAATTTAGAAAAACATATTCTATCACTATTTCTTTACACAGAGGTTTTTATTGAAATACCTCTCTCGACTTTAGATAGTTAAAAATGTCCATGGCATAGTGGGACACCTGGAACGGATCGTTCCAGTTTGCCTTGTCGAAATCAACAACACCATCAGGAATACTGACTGGAGGATTTTTCAATGGCGACGGTGTGGATATCCTATTTTCATCATCTTCTTCTGGTACTTCCACTGAAATCTGTTCTTGGATATCCTTTGGTTTTTCTACTTGTGTCAGGGATCGCCGTTTGGAATCAAAGTTTCCTGAATAGCGCACTGAATCTGAACCTGAAATATCCTCCAGCGCCGACATATACAAGCTTTCCTCAGTCTTATTGAACTCATTCGATATGCGTCTAGTTGGTGGCTTGATCACTTCCAGGTCATCCTTCTTTTTTACGATTGTGGCAGCGGTTTGCTTTTCCTGCACCAACAGTTTTTGCTCTTCGAGTATATGTGCGATGGCATTGCGAGTATTTGCCCGTGTGCTTACTTTGGTGGGACGAGATGTTATGGCCGCAGTTACGTTTTCTTTCTGAAATACCAAAGCCTAACAATTATGAAATTCATTTAACCCCTATTTGCAAGCATCTCGAGGCGTTGTTTAAACGCCTGACTGTCCCGACAGAAATATTAAAAATAAAGTCTAGTTACCTTTAAGGCTGCAACTTTTTTGTGTGTTTCGTTAACAATTTTAGCGCCAATTTTCTTAACGTCATCATCCAAGTGCAGCGTGTTGACGTTGTTTGTTAAATTACCTAAGGCTGATCGCTTGATCTTATCGTTCTTCAGAGGACTGTTCTCAGCTTTCCGCTTGCCTCTTGTAACAATCGGTTCGGCATTCTGGTCTTGTATATTTTGTGCCCTTGAATTCGAAAGCCAAATTAACTTTGGACAACAATTCTGCTTGATGTAGTTACCTTTTAGTAATTCCTTTTCTGGCCAATGGCAAGAGAGTTGTTGATTGTTTTGTAACATTTCTTGTTTGTTTGGTAGATGCCATCATTTCTTCGGATTGAAGCGTTTGCGCAAAAAATGTTTAAAAATATATTTTGTGACGGTTGCTCTTAACAAACAGTTTTATTCTTAAAAATCTGAAATGAAAAATTGTTTTCCTATAGCAAAATCGTAAATCCATGACAAAGACAAAAACTAAAGATTTGATATAATTTGCATACTTCTGATGGTTACAGCAGGTTTTATAAAATAGGTACATACTGGGAAAATTATCCGCTTACAATGACGGATTTGAATATTTGAGGTGTTGACCAACACAAATTAAAGAGTACTAGCTGTACCCGATCGGCTTTTCCTGCCCGTGCCCAGAAATTGAATTTCCTAAATAATTTTTAGTTTATCAAAGCAATGCACATCAATGTTTTAAGTTTTATAACTTTAGTGCCAATGAGTATCGAAAAATAGCGTTTAGAGTGCATGGGAATTGCCACGTCCAGCACCTTTATCCAATCCCGGCAAAAAATTGCTAAATGCATTGTTCGGACATCTGAATCGCGGTATAAATTCATTACATAGGTACGATGATTACAGTCAACGAGGTGTGTAGGCGACTTCCCCCAACTGTACAGCACAATGCCAGAAAATTTTATTTTGTGTGTTTAAAGCCTTTGTCGCGACCGCAGGGAGCCATAGGTATATACCAAATTATTTTAGATTAGTATTTGGCCCCGCGCAGTCTAGTTTAATGTGTTGATGAATTCACGCGGCCATAATTCACTGAGCGTCTTTGTATGTTTGCCACGGACAAACACAATTCTCTGTCTCAGCCGCGGGCAGTTAACCGGTACTGGATAGGATGCTTCACACCAACCGGACGGTGACATTATTTTAGTGGCGTCAAGAAGAACAAAGCCCTTTTCATATTACACCATTACGATTTTTTGCAGTCTATAAGTAGTTTAGCAGCCGCCCAATGCCACCCTCTCAACTGAATGATGAACTGTATACACTGTAGATGACCAAATGCAGGCTTTCACCTTAGATGGTTTTAAACCTTCCAATTAATTGCCAAACAGCACACCATACAACAACAAACTCAGCTGAGCTGAGATATGAGAGTTGTACCCATGTTGGGGCTAGGGAATTTGTAGCCATTACCCCTTAGTAAAATATTTCTTCCATGAATGAAGAAACCAAGACATTTATCAGCGTTCTTGGCGACTTACAACAACAAACGTTGTCATGAACACACCATCAATGGAGTGTTTTAGGTGTTTGTGCTCCAAGAGCGGAGCTCCATGTTATAATGCCGGCAAGGACGGAATTTAATGAGCGTATGTAAGAAGAGTGTAAGAAGTAAAAGTAAGAGTGAATTGGACTCAAAACTGCAGACAGGAGATCATTTACTAAAAGGAGAAAAAAAGAGTCAGAGACAAAAAAAGGCTTGGGCGACACAATCATTTATTATGGAGCGTTTTAGACTAAAAATCATATCAACTTGAATTGAACGGAAAGTAAATTTTAATCTTAGAGATATTAAGTGCAAAAATCCTCCATCACTTTTAGTGAGATAAGCAGTCAAATCACAGTGAATCTGTTTCCTTGGAAAGCTTTCGATTTATCAGCGTTTTCATGACCTTAGAAAGAATGGACGTTTGCTATGGGTCGGTTATTCGTGGGAGAAGAAGAATTATTTTATTTATTTATTTGGCGGGCTGCACAAATTATTCGGTGATTTATTTACTCGGAAGAGTCAAATAGAAATAAAAACATACAACAAACAGAGAAAGCTGTATATGTATATTCTTCGTTGATTTCAAGACTGCTTTTGATTCGATAGATCGCAATGCATTGTTCTACAAATTATGACAAAAGGAATGTCGACAAAAATGCCTTAAATACCTTAAAGTTAAATTAGAACTAAGAGGTACTTCAGACAAAAGTAACTTTTCTTGCGCTACAAAGCACAGGTTAGAACATTGTTTAATTTTTGTACCCGTAAATGGAGCTCGACCTTAAAACATCTGCATTTGCCATCCCTAAAAAACAACAATATTATGTTTACCTACCTGATCTTCTTCTCTGTATGCTATACTTGCACAACATTTTTGTAAAAAAAAGGCCCAAGTGAAAGTATGCAATAAAAACGTCGATATTCATATTTACGTAAGAGGGGCTCATTTAAATTGCCACCCACACACTAATCGTTTGGTTTGTAAAATTTCCTTACGTCTGGAACTACTCGATGGATTGTGACAAATAATTAATATCTATGCACATGTATGTATGTATTATAATTCCTGCGTATACGTACATTACAAGCATTAAATGTTTTGGAAAGGGGTGGTTTATGCTTAAGTTAAGAAATAAATAAAATGCTTTCAAGCCCGATTCGATTATTATTATTTTTTTTTGGGAAAATATGGATGCGTTTTAGAGTTCCAATAACCCGTGACCATAGAAGTAGGTAATTTCCGAAAAAAGTAAGCAAATTTCACCTATGTAATCATAAGATATAAATATTAAACGAATTCAAGTAAAACATTGGATTGTGATTATGATTAGCATTGTGGTTCACCCCGATAACGTATTTGACACACGTATTCTGATCAACAACCTCACGGGATTTGTATCTTTTGTATTTATGTACTGTAATAAAATAAGATAAAAACCATTAGACTGAAGATGAACTAATTACTAAAGTTACAACAACGTGGTTAAACGGAACTTTTTTTTCGAATTTAGTTTAGCTTAGGGGGTCGTCTTTATGTAACCAGTAACCAGGCGAAGCAAAGGACACTTAAAAATCTGCGTGTACCAAATTGATCGTTGGTTATTTTTTTAATATTGAAATTACGGAAGATCACACCCAAAGTCGACGAAACAGCGAAGCACCATCGGTAAGGAGCAAGCGCCTAATGTAATGAGTTGCCTATATGTAGTAGGTATTCTTTCTATCGTATACCTAGCTGTAATTAAGCAGTAACTAGAATTTAAAAATACAAACTAAAAACGCGACTCAATCAATTCCTATATCAACAATAGAAATGCGATGAAAAGCCAGCACCTGAAATATAATATTAACTTACCAAAATTGTTCCTATTTAACAAATCCAACAACAGAACAAACAAACACAACAAAGATCACTTAACCTAGTTAAATAAAAGAACAGTAACAAAATAAAATATTAAACTAAACCAAACTTAAAAACCTCAAGCGTAGTTGAGGAAGTAAAATAAATGAATGGCAAAATGAAGGCGATGGCAAATAGCACCGCCAAAAATCTGATCGACAGACGACAGATGATTTTCAAAATCAGTCTGTCCTTGGATAATCCTGAGGAAATTTTCTTTGAAAAATCTTATTCCCGGCAAAAAGACAAAAAAAAAAGAGTGCACACTATCACTGGGCTCTGCGATCTTCTTCTTTTTCTGAGCGCATAGAAGAAGACAAATCCTGTGTTTGAGGAAAACTAAGAAATCCTTACTTCCTCACACAACCGGCGAGAGGTGCATTTTGGCAGGTAATAGTTTTACAATAGGTACGTTTGTCGGTTCCTTGCGGGTTCAAATAAACAGTTTGGGCATTTCCCCTTCACAAAGGAACGTGTGCGAATGAATATGCAATATGTATACTGTATTGTATAGTCCTTCGCAAACATATAAATAAAATTGTATTGTCAAAATTAACAAAACCAAAGCGAAAGCAGCAGCTGTGAAATAAATAAGACACAAATATAATAAAATGCTTTTTCTTCTTTTACTCCAGCGATCCGATGGGGTATGCTTTTTTTAAGGTTGTTGTATTTCACTTCAGGTAGAAGAAAATTATTTGCACTATCACTAATCGTGTACAATGTACCTACATGTTATGAAGTGTTGTGTAGCAGGCGACATAATTCCGCAAAGCTGACAGATATCCAATAGCAAATCGTTTGTTGGATTTCAATATTTATTTCGGTAACGATAATAAACAAGCTATCTAAATGACCTTACCTCGCGTTTTGTACTCGTTCGATGCGTTCCTTTTTCTGCTTCAAAACGAGACTATAGGAAAAGCCTTAGCCAAACATGTTTGAAAAATATTGAATGAAAAAGCACAGAAAAACTATCACAATTCACTTCAAACAGTACTGGATGTAGTTAGTATTTTTATTTGTAACGCCAAAGCTTGTGGATAGTTAATTTTTAATTAAGCAGTTTATTCGAAAACGAATCTCTGCCAGCCAAATGCCGTTCTTTCGTCCGTTCGATCGTTTTTCCACCACTTTTGAAATTTTAATTTTGAATGCACGCAGTTCAAAAGCCTAGCTGTCACTTGCGTTGGCAATGCCTACGATTGAGATTCGTTAAGTCTAAGGGCACCGTAACATTTTAAAATACGAAATAGGTAGGTAGGTATTATATTCATATTCAACATTGCGCCGGTTTTAATTATAATTGTTCTCGTTAAAAAAAAAGTAAAGTAGCACGAAGTAACAAACTCTAGACTACACTTTACACTTCCAAAATTCAGAGCGCCTATGTACTTACTTAGGATTTATTATTTTAAGTATCTGATTCGACAGCTACCGATAGTTCACCAAAATCCCATCGTAAAACAGAGATTTCTCTAATTTTACTAAACAAAAGAAATCATCACCAAATTAGCTTTTAAGATATTTTATAACGATGAACCTTTACAATTTGTATGGAAAACCATTAACAACAAGTCGGTAAATCAAATCGTCAAATCGTGTTTGTTTCCTTTATTTCTCGTAGGGTTTGAGAAAAAAGCAAACGCAGAAAATAACGAAGAGGGCGAAAAGAGAATACAAGAATCGGGTGGGAATTCGCTGCCCATTCGTGTTCGGCTTTGCGAATAAACTTTGACAATTCACAACAAGGGTATTTTGGTTCGCTGCAAAATGCTTACAATTAGAATTTTCGTTATTTAAACTTCTTAATACATTTAGATGGACTAATGAGTTATCGTACTCTAGGAATATTAAAATGTGCAATTTATTCCTAAATGCATCAAAAGTGTTTTTTCTCATTTCATTAATTCGTTCGTTCTCACTCGTGAGAATAATTCTTTACTAGGTAATCTATATTGCAACCCGAGCAGGATAATTTTTTGACAGCTGAAGATTTCCACAATGCCTTTCGTCATAAAATTATATGAAGAAAATTATTATTAATTATTGTCATACTGCCATGTCAGCGCCACACATGCCTTCCCATGAAAGTATTCGTGTCGGGAGAGACGGGTAGATCTTAAAAATTTTGAGAAATACTACGTATTAGGTCTGTTCCTTTATTTTTAAATCTTACAAATTTTTACGAATTTTTACGCATTTTTACTCAATGTCGTTCCTTAACTCGAAAAATTCGTAAAAGAGAGCGGCTTCGAGAGAGCAAGAGTTACTAGTTTTTACTCAACAAATTTCCTTGCGTTAGGCTACGGACGGAGTGAACGCGAAAAGCTAAGCGAATTCTAAAGCTGAAGATTCTAAGCTATACGCAAAGCGAATGGTGCCCATAATGAACGCGAACATTACCGCTTCGGAAGTCCATCAAAATAAACAAAATCCTTGAATTGTGGAAATTTTTCAGCCATTCATTGTTGGAAAAGGACACTCCGTTCAAGAGATTAAAAAATCACCTAATAAATATGACGAATTTTATCATCTTTACAAAGATTTACGAAGACGTCGGAGGACATCCTCACAAAAATTGCTGAATACGTTGGAATGTCATTAAAAGTATTCGATTTTATACCCAAATCTATTGACAGCTGCGTTTTAGCTTGAATTTCTTGCTAAAAAAACTGAGCAGAAGAGAGAAGCGAATGCGTTTAGCGCCTAGTTTATTAGCTTTAACCTGTCAAACCTTAGCTTTAGCCTTAAATTGAAACAACTGTCAGTCGCCTGAAAATTGACAGATGATTTGAAATTTGATTTGAAATGCGTCTAACGACTATTTGTTTTTGTCTCCGATTTGCTACGATATGAGAAACAAATTGGTATGAAAATGGTATCAGAAGGCGGGAAAATAATGTACCTAGTTTGTTTTTCTTCTCGAATGCATGTACGCCAGTGCTGACTTCAAAGATTTTGAAAAAGTCGCAAAAAAAAGGGGATTTGCGTAGAAAAAGGGGCAATACTAATTTGCCCACAAATGTCAAAAAAAAAACGAGGGAGTTCACTAAAGTTAAGTGACTTACGCATATTTTCATCTCGTTCTATCTTATTGTTGCATTTAACATAGTTATAGCTAAATTGTTAATGCCTAAACTTATGACAATAGGACATAAATAGCTAATAGCTGATACTACTGGCTGATAGAAAAAGGACGCATTCAGATCCCAATTAATTGTGAAGTAGTTTCGTAAAGCATTTATTATGTCACATTTCGTATTTCATATACAAAAGGGTGTTTTTCTTCCAAAATTGGAAGAACTATCAACGAAATACAGAAAAGGGGCAAATATGGACAATTTCGGAAAAGTCGTCTCATTGGAGATAGAAAGAAAAAAAGGGGCAAAATGCAACTTTAGTCGCATAAAGTCAGCCCTGCATGTACCTAGTTCAGTCAGTTAAAACTCTTCCATGTACTTGGATTCATACTCACATGCAATTTATGGAAAACAAAAATGCATCTGTAATTTTTCATAGTTACTACAAAAGCGTTCCCTAACGTTTTTCTCTTTGAGAGAGAATTCATCCCCACTATTGACATTTTGACAGTTTTTTCCATTTTTACTACAAAAATAAAGTAACAGACCTATTGTGTTGGACACAAACCAGTAAGAATAGACCGCCGACTTCCCGTACACCTACCCGATTCCCCCCGGAAAGAATTTGTAAATGTCAAAATTAATGGCGGCAATGTTTTTCTATGCAATACCATGCGACCAGGATTTTTCAAGTATGCGTGCGTTAATGGCGCCCCTTTGATTTTGTACAGCACCAATCCATGAAAAATCCTGGTCTCGCCGGCAGCTTGTAGGCAAAGTCCGTTATGTGGGAGGAGTCGACGGTCCATAGGGCCCGACCCATAGAATCCGTCGCATCCTTTGCGGCAACGTATTCGACAGACAGGTTGATAGAATACACAGCAGCTTATGGAAGGTGACCCATCAGCAACGCACGTGCCGGATGCGACGGAAAAAGTAGGTTTACTTTCTACTTTTCTGTCCGTCGCATCCGTTGACAGTTGGCAGAGCGTGAGAGGAAGCATTTTCATTGGTGGAAATATAAGATAATGAGAGAAACTGTCTCTCATATGTCATCGGCTGTCAATGTATGCGACGGATTTTATGGGACTGTTCGTTCCGTCGAATTCGTCAATCCGTCGACGCAACGGATGCGACGGATTCTATAGGTCGGGGCCTTACTGGTTTGTGGTTTCACAGCTAATTGATGCGCGCGCAGCGCATGAGATATGGCGGACAATTGTGACTATTCGTATGGAAAAGCATGCCTTTTTGACAGATGCGCAGAACGAAACGAAAATGAGTGCTCGGAATATATTACCTTATATTCATATACCTTGGTAGGTAACCGCTTATTTTTTTCTACACGCATAAAATGTAGTCCCCTGAATAGAAATATGGATAGTCCAAGACGATTTCCTTGAAGCCAAGTCTGCCAGTCGCATTGAAAAAATAGGGGTATTCACTTAAATGCGTAAAAGCCTCGTTAACTGCAGAAATTTACACCCTCGTAAATGAATTGTCAGATTTTGTATGGAGAATAGCTTACGCAGACCTCTCATAATCCGCGGAAAGTTACGCAAGTCACAGTCAAACAGCCCGTTTAAATTATTTGTTTGATTCCAGATTTACAGTCGATTTACGCGGCTTACGCAATAACATTTCCAAACGGGGTGTTCATTTAAAGCACCGCAGAAATTTATACATTTACGAGCTGCATACCTAAATTTAATACGCTTAATGTAAATCTTTTAAAAAGTATCTATTCATTTTACACCACAAAACATAGAACTAAAACAATTAACGTATCCACTTGAAACCTCAAAAACTTAGAACACGTCTTCATCCATATAACCGCAGAAGTGCAAGCCGATTTCCTTGTAGCCAAGTCCTTGCCACTTGCCAGACGCATTCATTCAAATGATCGGGTCGAGATCCGCTAAAATGCGCTATTTATACCCAAAAGTTTGCAACTGAACTTTAAACTTTAAATAAACTCATCCACACAAAGTCTCTAATAAACATAGAATTGAATACCTACCAGAAACATAACCACATAAACATAAGTCTAGGACATTTCACTTGTCGCCCAGTTCTTACCAGACGCATTCATTCAAAGATATATCTTGTAATCTGGCATCGCTGATTACTTCTCTGTCAAGACTCGAGAAAGTGATAGATCATTTGTCTGAAAAACTCAAATTATTACGGCTTTTTTGAGATTGCTTGTCACGCTGCATTAGAGTATGTACTTTCTACCACTCCCAGACTTTCGGTGCGAAACTGTGAACATAAAAATATTCAAACTTACAACTCATTTAAATTTGCCTAGAATTTATTTTGAAATATACCTAAGTTTACACGCCGATTTTAAGAAAGTATAAACCAATTACAAAATTTCTTACTGTACGTAAATAAAAGAAGTTTCCAAAACGTAATAAAGTAAAGAACATACAATTTTAATAAAATAATGACAATATTTTTAAAGAATTCGCGAAGCCTTAAGATCACTTAAACAGTTAAGTGCGAATACTGTGAAAAAGCTAAGTCCAACGGTTACAATTTCGATCTTCGGCACATTATACCGGCTAGACAACTTCTTGAAAATATAATGGTTCAATGCGCTCAATGCAATCAGTCCTCCAGTCCAAACACCGGTTTCTTTTACTATCTGCAAGTATAGCAGTGAGCCCAAGTTCCCCAATATGGCAATATCGACAGCTTTCATTGTGTGCTCCTCCATTGCAATTTGTGCCACCAGCGGCAAAAAAGCCGAAGCGAGATGGGCATACGCATATTCTTTGGCGAATCCAGTTAGAAGGTAGAATTCTGCATTCATCAGTGCCAGAGGTGCTACTTCCGCTAATATCGATGTTTGTCTAAATATTTTGCTGACAATTTTCGGTGGACTGGGATGAGTCGTATGCAAGAAGCCAATTAAACTGTGGCCCAGTAAAAATGAAAAAGTTCCCAGTGCGTATGTTGCGGAAGATGTTGCCTTCAGCGCCCAGCCAGAGGTACCGCTTAGAATCAAATACGCTACACACAGCGATGGCTGGCTCCCACCGGCTGGTAACTGCTCCATATTCCACGATTGCCCCTGTAGAATAAAATAGAATAAATATTTAATGTTGACAGCTTGTTCATAGAATCATAGCCCAGCTCAGCGCCTATGCGTACGGTGAAACAGCGCAAGGTAGGAACATGTAGAGGGGCTTTCGGTCTGCACCGGCAAATATGAACTGACTAAAGAGGAACAAGCTCCAACAATTAATATGCAGCCACCCAACGATTACTAACAACCCGCACCGGCTTTTGAACAAATTCGTTTTCTATTTACATGCGCTCGCCCGCCTGCACTGTAAGCCCTTTCTACGTTTCCTTTTCCTTGCTGTGATGTAAAAAATTGTACTCTCACATTATTTGCACTGCGTTTTGTTGTCATACTCGTTTATAGGAACTAAAAGTTAAATTTAAATAAGAAATAAGAGCACTTTTAACAATTTAATGTAGGTAAATAAACAAAAGACAGAAATTGTAGTTCTGTTCGAACGTATGCCTATTTTTGGATTAAAAAAAATCTCCAACAGGTAAATGTCAAAATCAGCAGGCACACCGCGGCATTTAAAACTGTAGGACATATTTTATGGCACTGAACTGTGGCTACATTTGGTTTGTTTTATTGGCATTCTATCTCAGTAAAGTAAGGTAAAGTATAATCTTTAATACACAATTACAACAACTGCACACTGCTTGACACTTTCGAGACTCTTTATAGTTGTTGTAATTGCGTGCTGAAGATTCTACATTACTTTATTCACTGAGATAGATTGCCCATAAAACAGTCTTATTGTAAAGTTTCGTATGAAACTGCATAAGTGCATGGCCTCGCATGTCTTCCCATGAAAGTCGTGTCGGGCGAGATTAGGTAGATTTTTGGGTTAGTTGAGAACAGAAGGGTAGATTGCACCGAAAATTCATTCTCTTTTCAAATCACTTAAAATCGACCTGTTTCGCCTGGCCGGAGGATCGAGAGCTATGGAGGGTCCACTTAAGTCAAGGTATATGAATAGAAGGTAATATATTCCGAGCACTCATTTTCGTTTCGTTCTGCGCATCTGTCAAAAAGGCATGCTTTTTCATACGAATAGTCACAATTGTCTGCCATATCTCATGCGCGCGCATATTATTTCTATAGGATTATTGCACAGTCACAATTGGCCGCCATTGCGGGATGCGCAATATATTACCTTCTATTCATATACCTTGCACTTAAGTAACCTACACCCGCGGATAAGCGGGCCATTAAAAATGTATGTATGTATGTCGCCTGACCGGCTTTCATGGGAAGGTAGAAATGTGGCCCTGGCCTAACAAGATTGTAGAGTATCGCATTCGCATGAGAGCGACCAAATACCTACCTACGAACAAACTAATAAAATAGGGTTATGCAGTGTAATGGGTAATGTATATCTCAAATGCTCGAATTACCACGCTCATTTTGACAGATAGAAACGACTTAATTGCCAGCACCAGCAGTGCATCTAATCGGAAATTGGACGCAGTTATATTTAATATCTGAAACAATAAACTGCGTGGTTTATCGCTGTCAAACGCAGATTTTCCTTGCGAAACTGATAGGAATTATGATGATGGCAGAGTGATGGCAGAAAAAATTCTTTGAGTGTAATTAATTTAATTTAACAAAATTGTAAAGATTAAAGGCTGATATAGTTTAATTTAATGTTTAATGAAATAATTATACGTATGTAGTTTTAGCAACAAATTATTGTTGGCAAGTTTTAAATGCATATACGTTTAGCGCCATCTTCAATGTGGACAGTGTACTATTTAGTGTAAATCTTAGTTTGATATATCTGCGATTTTTATGCAATGCAATTTTTATAATTTATTGTGAATGAAAGACATATTTCCACGTTCTATGATAAATATGGTTTGTGTCTACAATCTGTGTACATGATTAAAGTGTTAACAAACAGAAAAACAGATGGCGCTTAATCGTTAGAAAGTAATCTTATTACAGATGCCATCTCGTATAACTGAGCACGGTGGTAAGCTATGACTAATGTTAGTGTGGTTTAAAACCAAAATCAAAAATACGATATGTACGATTTGAAGCAAACCTAAATTGAAATGGAAATTATTGTAGCAAATGGAATTTTTGTATGGTTTGGTTTTACAGCTGACAAAAATTTGTGCTCAGTAGGTCGTCCCAACCCAATCCCAACTGGCAAACCACGCCACGAATTTATGCTGCTTGTCCACTTAGTGCCCAACGCATCAACCAATTTTTTTCAAAAACTCTTTACTTGAAGAAAAAAATTTTTAAGCTCGTACACTAGTGCACAAACACACGTTGTTCATGTTGAGCAACGTCCCAGCAAACATTTTTCTTCAGAAATGAATCATAAATGATTCAGTTAAATGAAGAAAACATTCAGATATGAATTAATTTATGATTCAATTTGAATCCTTTTTCCTGAGAAATGGGCCTTCATTTATCAATCTTTTAAATGATTCATAAATGATTGGAGAAACATTCACTAAAATGAATGTAAGCATGTTTACTTATAGAAAAGTGTCATGCAAAATGTCACGATACATCTTCACTTAAGTGAATATTGACTGAATCATTTTTAAATTATCATAAATTATCATTTATGAATCTTTTAAATGATTCATAAATGATTGAAGAAACATTACAACTCATTTTAACTTCTTCGTTTATAGATGTTTTATGCTTTTTTTTGGCTTGAGCCGCTCGTTGGCGTATTGAAAGTGCCTCATCGCTGTTTGCTCGAAAAAATCCTCGGGAAGGTTGTAGATGTAATTGGCGTAAAATGCATCTTAAAAAATAAATTTAGTTAATATGAGCTTATAATTTTTGTTTTTTAACTTACTTCGTAGGGTAACTACGGTTGTTAGAGCCCGTGCAGATTTTTTGGTCTGAGTACCCCTCCAAGAAAATGCTTTTCCTCGCAGATGTTTTTATTGCTGGTGTTTCTATCTTCTTCTTCTTTTATTTTCGCGAGTGGGGACAACCGTTCGTTGCAAGCAATCAATCGAACTGACGCATCTAATTTTTATATTTTCTTTGTTTCATTTCCAGGTCCCGTTATCACTATCCATTTGCGCAAAAACAAGTTTTCTCTTGGACAAAAATAACCCTCGATCTTTTTCTTTATGATCTTGTGCACCGTCACTTTTATTCATTTAAGTGAAGGAAATTTGAATGTCGTTCTAAATTTAAATTCTGAAAATGTAGTGCGAGATATTTTTTTTGGATATAATCATATTTGTTCACTTATGTGAATGAAAATCGAATGTCAATATTCGTTTTAATCTGAAACCAGATTTGGTTCACATAAATGAATGTTAAATGAAGGCATGTTCTTCATTTTTACTGAATGTAAAGTGATTCTTCACTTTTTCTGAAGAAAAATGTCTGTGTTGAACGCTTTGCGGTCTTCGTACACTGACTCAACTGTTAAATGACCCCGTACTAGGGTTTCCAGAACATCTCTTTTTAAGAGAACAGGCCCTCTTTTTTGTCGGCAATCTATTTTACACTTTCTTTTTTCGCTTGGATCTTTTTTTGTCCTCTTTATTTGTTGTGTCCTCTTCTCGTTCTCTTTTTTAATATTTTTCAATTTCAATAAACAATACATACATAGAAACAATGTAAAAAGTGTAGAAATAGCAGACTTGAAGAAGGTTTTTTAAACTTAAGTCCAGTAGGTACCTATCGGAAAAGCCTTAATTGGAATTGGTTGTCCAGTCCATATCATTTCAAACGCAGTCAAAAAACGGGTTTAATTCATTTTCAATTGATATCGAAATTATTGTAATAAAAATAAAATTGTTTTTTTTTTGTCTATAATATACATACCTACACTATATAGTAAGAACTGAGGGTTTAAAAGAATTTTGTATTGCGATGGAATTAGGACTTGCCCTGGCACAGTACAACCTACTAAGTGGTTATCAATATACCTACCCTACTACTAATACAGTTTTATCGTACAAGTGTTTCCAGCTCTTAAACAATATTTTTATCTAACGAAAACTGTCCGGCAGTTTGCAAAAATTTTTGAGCATTCATTAACTTAGGTATTTAACAAAAAAAAAACCAAAGACTGTTAGAACTATTTTCTATCTTCGTATATCTATCACTTAGTGCCGAGTTTCCCAAAGTGTGCTTCGCCATGAAAATCAAAGTGCTCCGCGGAAAGATGGAAAAAAATATGAAAATTCCATCAGACTAGCTAATATCGTGCTTCTGAAACTTTGTCATTTTGTTGGCAGTAATCGAATTTAAGTATTGATTACAATTACACAGTGCAAAAATCCCTAATAATAAATCGCCTACACCCCAGTGATACTTCAGAGCTATCAAATAGAAACGAATCAATGGAGTTGATATAGAAACGTTTTGGTTGTTCTACGAAGTTTTTTTTCGGGGAATTACAAGTTTCTAAGAAGACCGAAAGTTTTAAGAACTCCAAAAGAAAGGAGATTGGACGCAAAACTGCTCCAAAAAAAGATCTGCACCGAGTTGCACCGAAATTCCATCAAAAATACACGGCCAGGACTGTTAGGCGCTTTGCCGTAGAACAAAATCATGAGGACATTATCATATATATATTTACCCTTACTGATTCTGTAACGCTCCTTACTTTTCTTATTTTTCTTATTTTAAATAAAAGTAGGCGGTGGGTATTTGAATAAATTTTCAATGTTTGTGTTTTCTCATTATTCAAATACGCACCGCCTATTTTTCATATATTTTAATTTTCTTCAAGGTTCAAACTCTACTATAGTAATGATCGGCAAGTGTTTTCAAATGAAAATTGCCAAATAAAACCAACCCTTCTTAGGGGGTCAAAGTTTGTACGGGAATATTTTTATTTTTCATCCGATCGACTTCAAACTCGGTTTGTGTACTCTATATAAGTCTTCTCATTATTGCAAAATTGCCGCGGGTAGCAGAAATGTATGAAGACGACGTTGTTGAAATTCCCACGGAAATTATATTAACAGGAGACTTAATTAAGACAATTTTTGGCGATCTGCTGCAAAGTCAATGCAGGAACTTTCAGAACGAGTCATTGCCGCGTTGACTAATGTGCAGACATTAGAAATGAATAGGAGCGATTCTGTTATCAGTGAAGACTGAAGATCCAAATGATGCACCAAATTTCCCTGTTGAATTCCTCAATCAGCAAACTCCATCCAGCAAGCCACCTCATGTGCTGTACTTAAGCAAGGTGTCATCATCATGCTGCTGAAAAACTTGAACCCTAAAAAAGGACTGCAATGGAACTCGATTGATTGTGGAAGAGCCTGGACGAAATTTGATAAGAGCATGAATTATCACAATGATGCCAACTGTATGTGGCTTTATCACAATCAAGAGTTGCAAGACAAAAGAAGGTGTATATTGAATCTAATCCACAGCAAGGAAGATTATTAATTAACCAGAGACAATTTACACGCAATGTAGTTTTCAAAGAAGTTCTTTAAATAAAATCAATTTGTTTATCAAATATTACTTTGCATACCCAGCGAAGCGGGTACAACCAACTAGTGTACATATATTCCACAAAAACACATTATGTCAACAAAAAAAATAATGAAGAGCCGGAATTTCGAAAGACTCCACTTACAAAAACCATTCCCAAAATGTTGAAAAACAGTTCTTTGGAGTGCCAAATTCAAGTTTAATTTATTTGGATCCGATGGAAAAATTTATGTAAGTTTCCTCCAAACAAAGAATTGCTGCCAAAGTACACTCTCAGACCATAAAGCATGGAGGAAAAAAAGTAATGGTCTGCGGTGCATTCTCTTGGTTTGGTGTTGGTCCATTAGTTGCATAAGGGTCGACATTCTTATAAAAGCATATTAGCATAGCAGTACCTTATGATTTCTAACACCACAACGATCCTCACGCCAAATATTTATTTATTTATAAGATGCCGGATTTAGTGGCAAGCCTTCAGAAAAGATTGACTGCCGTTTTAAAAAAATAAAGGCTATTCTACTAAATATTGGTAATTTTTATAAGTTTTGGTGGTTTTTGTTTATAAATTATGTCCTCTTTTTTCGTTTGAGGTATATGGACACCCTACCGTACACCTACTTGACCAACTCATTCAATTGTTGAATGATCTCATACACCTAGAACCTAGTTGATCGTCTTGTTTTAGGCATATCTACTGATACTGTTGATTGATTCCAATGGCTTAACTAGCACAGGCACACAAATTTCGTCGCACCCAACGGCCAACAACTCGAGGCAACAACAAGTAAAAGTGTTATCATCGGCCTGGCCGATGCTTTGATACCCTCCACTGTATGTACTGGTACAGGTACACGCATGTGTCTAATATTGGTTTTGTATGGGAGGTACCAGAACTACTTGACCGACATAGACAATTTTTTAATACCAACTTGACAACGGTAAAAACAAGTCCTCTCACAAAATTTCATTCAGCTAAGTCGATTCGTTTGGACGCTATCGTGCTTTCAACAGACAGACAGACGGACATGGCTAAATCGATTCAGAATGTGATCCTGATATTTATTCTAAATATTTTATAGGGTCTCCGGTGAATCCTTCTTGGCGTTACAAACGTAATGACAAAGTGAATATACCTTCCTGTGGAGGGTATACAAAATTTAAGAAGTTGTGGACGCAAGCAATTGAACAACACAGAGAATCCAGAGCCGTAGCCTTGGACATATCAAAAACATTTGACCGAGTCTGGAATAAAGCCCTATTAGGCAAGTTAGCGCCTTATGATTACCACAACAACTCTGCGGATGGATGCAACATTTTCTTCTGGGAAGGTCGATCAAAGCTGTTGTAGATGGTGTATCATCTAATTCGTTTGCTATAAATGCAGGAGTGCCCCAAGGATCTATTCTTTCTCCAACTCTATTTCTTCTCCACATCAAAGATTTGCTTGAATCGACAAATAATAATATCTACTTACAGGTTTGCTGATAACAGCACTCTTAAATCCTCTATTTCGAACAGTGGGCCTGTGAATGCGGCTACATCACACAGTCAGAGATGTGAACAAATTAGTTCTCTATAGAGCTAAACCATCCAAATCTAGAACTCGACAATTTGACAGAAGAAAAATGCGTTTTTTTGGCTCGAGTCACCTTTTTAACCCCCTTTTGAAATTTTTCTCCGTCAACTTTGGCACTACTTACAATAAAACATCGTCCATAAAATATCGTTCACCAAGAACGATATATCGATGTTTTTATGTTTTTTTATTAATTACCATATCACTTAGGCATTAAGCCAACTCTCCCTTCAGAAACTGTCTCAATCTCAAGTCTCCCGTACACATTTTTTAACAAAATAACATTTATAACTTTTGTAAAATATGTGCAAATATTTACAAAGTCAAATATCAATATTTGACGTATTTTTTTGGGAAGTGAGTATAACAAAACCAAAAGTGAGTATAAAAATTTTGCACGTAAAGCCTAGTATCCTGCTTGCGCTTAATTTTAGCGAGCGCTTTTCTCTCCACAGCACAGATAAATGCTCGCTAAATTCGTTGTACAGGATATAGAGAGGACACACACCCATATTTTATTGCCACATGTATTTTGATTTTTGTTATTTTTTCACTTTTTTCCTACTCACTTACATCGATTATCAAGTATTCCATGAAATATTATATTAAAAAATTGTTTTGTTTCGAAAATGTCAAAATTTATCGCCGATTTAATGTACCAGGCAATTCTTTCGCGAGCTAAATCAGTGGAGACATTTTCTTGGCCAAGTATAACAAAATTGTACGTAGTACGTATAACACACAATATTGTTATATCGGACTGACATTAAGTGTGTCCCATCTATATGAAAGTAAGAATTTAGCGTGCGGAACAGGATACTGCTTTGCTAAACTGCCTCGCTAAATTTTATCTCTGTAGACATTTTTGTATGGAAGATAAAATTTAGCGCGAGCAGGATACTGGGCTTAAAAGTAAAAGTGAGCAAGCTATAGATTCTCAAAAAAATACGCTTAATATTATTTACTAACCATGTTCCACATAAATTTTATGGAGAAAATACAAAAATATATTTTTTTTTAAGTTTTCGTAGGTACTGAAGTTTTTTTTTTAAGTTTTACTAAGTTTTGCCTTCACCAAACAAAGTGAATGGACGATTTAGGATTCCTTTTGTATGCAAGTAGCGCGCCACTTTCTGAATCACATACATTTAAATTCATTGGACTTGAATGGAATTTAAGCGAGTTATTTCGAGTGTCTCAAGTCTCCCATATGTTCAAGTCTCCCGCTTTTCCCCTACTCTAATCAATTACTTACTGAGGTGCTATTACATATACGATACAAACCATCCTGAGGATTTGAAGAAGTTAATTATCTTGTCTATTAATGGCTCGTCTAGGTGGAAGAAGTGACTCTCTAGGAATTTATACCTGGTGTCTTGGAGACCTGGGCTGTGACATAGGTTGTGTCCTCAAGAACTCCCTCATCACCGAGCTATCACTGGCGAGATTGAAAATATTGGGACAGAAGTGGCAAAAATGGGATTAGTAGTTAAAGAGGGTAAGACCAAAAGAGACACTCAATATCGACGAATCGGCCAGAACTACAGTTATAGCTAGGCCTGTGACCTAATCATCTTCGGCTCCGGTCTGAACTCTGAAAATGACATCACCTCTGAATACAAGCAAAAAGTTTCGGTGGCCATCAGTCGCTCTTTCTTTGACCTAAGAAGGCAATTGGCAATTGGGTATAGTAAAAGCGAAGACGAATCGTTTTAAACTCAAAATTCATCGAGTGATTTTCAGTGAAGTTTGCGTTGATGGGACTTAGGCCCGAAACACACATGCGATTTCAATCGCGCATCTGTTTAGTCGCAGAAAACGAAGCACACATATGTATTTCAATATGAATGCGCGCACATGAAATCCAAAATTATGTGCGCGCATTCATATTGAAATGTGTGTGTTTCATTTTTTGAGACTCAGAAGTCGCACGATTGAAATCGCATGTGTGTTTCGGGCCTTACACTGTACACCAACAGCAACAGCAACATGGACCTGGTCAGAGATGGCTATAGGACATGCATTATTGACGCGTACATGATACTTCAATGGATTACCTAACTATAATTATGTCCCAAATATCATCAAATTGTTTTACGCTGGAATTTGTCGAAGACGTCTTCTTTTGTAGATCTTTGCGTAATGCGGCAATAACTCCAGACAGTGAATACCATATCCAGTGCCTATACCTTGAAATTATCTTATAAACACTGTAATGAACTCTTATTGCGCTTTAGAAGAGAAAATTAATAATGAAGTACCTACAAGTAATATAAGAACTTATCCTATTTTAGTACGGTGTGGAATACAAATAATGCGCCTCTTCATAAAACCGCAACAACTCTTAACCGCTAGGCATCACGATCACGTTCCAGAAACCTTAAGTTAAGAACAGCACACATTTATTAATAACGTCAGGATGTAGACCGTGAGCTCGAGAGCGAGTGTTAAGACGAGTCGTGGTCACAATAACAATAATAATAATAAAAAAAAAATATATTCAGTGCTGATGACATAAAACTTCTCCCCACACGATACGGATTAAATGTCGTGAAGCAGTAACAAGTCCGTTGTTTCACTTGGGTGGTATTTTGGCATCATATCTTGTAAGACTGCAATTTTTATTAAATTATCTAGTTCATTGAATATTCCTCGATGTGTTGGCTTGCGACAAAGGGTGTGCTGCAGACATTCAAGAGTATCTGCTTTCATTGAAATTGCGTTCATTATACCACACTTGGCTTGGATGAAGGGTTTCGTCGTTATACGTTTAATAAATATGTAATGATGAAAATATTGTAACCAAAATATTTGTAAACAGCTGATATAATAACATAATACAAAATGTTGGATGAGATATTCGTGAATTAAGTTTTCTACTAGACTTCGAGTCACGGAACTCGTATACTTTACACATAGTAAAGTATTTGCTGTTTCAAAGTAGTGTTGTTATATCGTGGGATTTATCCCTTTTTGTGGGATTTTCGATGTCCGAAAAGCCTTCCGTGGGATAAAGGGAAAAAGCACCAAAATCGTGGGAATTTCAGGAAGCTGACAAAACAAGTGTTAAAATCAATTTTTGTAAAATTTCATCAACACTTAAAATTCACAACAATTTATCAGTTGGGATTGGAACAGAACCAGTTTGAATTTTAATGACTGCATCTTCATGAGCATCAAAAATGTATTTTGTGCCATAATGTATTATTATGTGAGAAGCTAGATCTAGGGTGATACGGACTTATTATTTTAGTTCTCTAGTCTAAATGATGATCTGGACAAAATCTTGAAGTGGGGAAAAGACAACATGGTTGTATTTAATGCAAACAAGACACAGCTCAAAACTTTTTCTAGGAAAAATGCATCAACAGTTCCTCAGATCCAAATGGATGACCTTCCAATCTATCCCAAGGACTCAATACACCTTCTAGGAGTCACAGTCGATTCAGGAATCACATAGCAGGACCACATATCCTAAGTTGAGCTACCTATTTAGAGCAAAGAGGTACTCTAACCCCAAGCAACTTCTCCTTCTCTACAAAGCACAGGTTAGACGTAGACCAGGCTTGGAATATTGTTCCGGTATATGGAGCTCGGCACCAAAGAATTCACTTAACCTAATTGACAGCATACAGAGATACGCAGTTCGACTTATTTGAGACCCTACACTCACATCGAATCTACAACCGTTGGTGCACAGAAGACAAGTCCCTGACCTTTGTTTGTTCTATAGGTACTTCCATGGTAGATGTTCTGAGGAACTCAAAGACATTATCCCTCGAAATGCGACTTTTGGGCGCCTCACAAGACAGGCAGCTAATGCTTATGACCATACAGTACACCTGACAACCGCGAGGACATAAATTTCCCAAAACTCCTTCTATTACATGACAAGCAAACTTTGGAACTCGCTTCCTGGGGATATATTTCCAGAAGACTACAA
The DNA here is from genome assembly GCA_949372485.1 of Cheilosia soror. Taxonomy (NCBI): domain Eukaryota; kingdom Metazoa; phylum Arthropoda; class Insecta; order Diptera; family Syrphidae; genus Cheilosia; species Cheilosia soror. The sequence continues at coordinate 40,414,176 of OX443563.1, forward strand.
TTTGCAGCAATTTAAGTGCTGAACAAGCCCTATAGGTTTGCCTTTCCCAGGAGAAGTATTTATTTAAAAAAAAAATATTTTATTTATTCAGTTAATTTTGCGCTAGATTGAAACATCTCGCAGAAAAGGATATTTCACAATATGTGCTAGATCTAGTGCAAATGCTGAAATATCAGTTCTTGTATAGGGAGTGTGGCATGCCGCTAGTCATCACGCGCCCATTGTGATTTTCTTTTAACATAATAAAAATGAATTAAACAATTTTTTTTTTCATTTTATTGCATCGTGGGATTTTGATGGGAATTTGGGTTCGGTGAAAAGGGAAAAAAGGGAAAAATGACCACGTTTCGTGGGAAAAATGAAGAGCGAGTCCTAACGACCCAAATTCCGTCGCAGAAGACAATATTAACTTTTATTATAAAATAATACTGCCATGGCAGCCTTCCTTGCTTGTGCTTGTGGGTGGCCATTATTATCTTAATATAAACAGAATATAAATTACGCTCAGCGGTGCTCCCAAAAAAGTATGTTCCGAGTTCCGCACTCGGGCGAGCGGGAAATCAAAGTTGGCTCGGAATAGGCGATTCTCAAGCGGGATATGCAGCAATTCGTTAAACTGTTTTTCGGGTTGGTGATGAAATCTCCAAGAAAAAAAAGAGAGGTTATGTCCAATAAGGGATTTTGGAATAGGGGATTACGTATAGGGATCCCGATTACCTACTTTTGTGCAAATCAGCTGTGCACTCAAGAATTAATGACCATATCATGATATCATGATATATGTATAATAAAATATTACATTTTGTATCGTGTTAGTATATACTTTTTGTCTACTAATTCATAAACATAGACACTTACATTACATAATGCATAGTGACACTCTCAATCACTCCCTCAACAATGCCCCACATTTTCGGAGAAAATGTTAGGTTGGCAAAAACTATATATCTACATCTATAATAGACTCCCAACTCTGCTTTTTACAGGTTTTGTTCATGTATTAGACCTGTTTAAATCAAAGCAGCGCCATTAGTCCACACATTCTTAAACAAATCCTGGACTCACAGTGGGATGTCAACGTCAAGTGTGGCCTGTGGGGCTGTATTCTGCTGGTTGTGCCTCTTTTAATTACACTTCGTTGTACCGTAATAACAACACAATAGTACGTTAGCAGATTTTGCGGCCATTAATTTTAACATTTTACATGTATTAACGACAGGGCAATTTAGGAGTGGATTTTTCCGGCGATAACCGGGTAGGTATATAGGTCCACGTTGGTAGGTGTATGTCGAATGGTGGTTGGAAGTAGTAGCCTGATTCCTTGGACGTTAAAGCGAGATCAACCTTATTCATCGATTAGAATGATGACCATTTTTGACAGTTCGAAACTAAATTATAGCTGAGTTTTCTTCATTGCCGTTACGGCTAGATATATGCTACATCACATAAACAAATCCCTTGTTAAATTTTGTTTTACAACTACTAATTCATTTTCAGAAATGGATAGATGATACCATATCAGCCAGTGTAACAATATTGTATCTTCTGGGACTATGTAAAGTCTCTTTACTGTTACTTTACTTTACGCACACTATTCAAGGCTATAGAGGCCAATGTTTAGCGCGTTAATGGAATGGGCCATAAATAAATAAATAGTTGGCGCAACAGGCGTGTAGACAGAGACACCCTAGGCCTATACATAGCTTCTCACAACCATTCGTTTGTGTACGTTTTTATTTTTGAAGCGAATGAAAGGGACCTATATTAGTCCACTTTTTATTCAAACTCAATTTTTGTCGATATTCAACCTGTAATTTCCGAGTGGACAATATAAAATCCGGTGGCTGCCAGGGGTACTTAAAATCAGCACAATTTATGAGTGAAAGATAGGTAGATATTTAGGCCTATTCGGCAAGATCTTTTATTCTGTTATGAATTTTCTGTTATGAATCATAACAGATTTCGACCATAAAAGATCTTTTATAATTCGTATTCGGGGTTTCGAACTTTTATGAAATTCTGTTATGAAACTTCGAAAATTGAAAATCTGTTATGAAGCTGTCAAAACAAATCACAGAGTTTTTTTTATTCATAGTCGGTAGGCACCTGGTCAAATTTGTGCAAAAAACATATTAATGAAATGAATAAGTTATGAATTACTACAAACTAAATAATTGTGTAATAAACACTGGAATATATTTTTAGGAAAAAGACAACAAAAAACCACGACCGAGCTTAATCCAATTAGAAAACACTATTTAAATCAGTACAGTAACCAACTGAATAAATCTGGATGTACTGGGCGATAAATGCGATAAACCAAAAATGGCCTACTTTGTGATGATTGTTAAGGATGTGATCCGGTCGGTACCTATAGCCAGCCTGTTGTGAAAGCGGATAAATAAGATGCAGTATCCCTTTGCCCCAAACGTCGCTAAAGTCGTCAAAGAATAGTTGGTTCAGTGCGCGCAGTCTGGCTCTTGCTAGAGCTGATGCTGGACATTTGCATCAGAGGAAATGAGAGAGTTTCTTTCTCTTTTGTATTTCCGCAACTGCGGCATTGAGGGTTGTATTTGTATGGGATACTTTGGCCACATGGTCTCCAATTGGCCAATGCCCCGTGGTTATTGCCTTGATTGTGGCGACATCTGGACGGGTTCTGTTTAGTAGGTTTGTTTGCTTCCTATTAATGCCTGATATGAACCGTATCCGTAAAAATGTAGTCTCGCTAGAAACTTGAAATAAATATCCAATTTTACATCGTTAATACATCATTAGAAATATAATTGACCTGGAATTTGAAATGAAATGTTTGTATTCGTGTTTTGCGTAAGCTGGATAAAACGCACATCAGGAATATCAAATAAATTACTATTTAATCTTAGTTCCAGCAAAAGTGGTTGGTGTCTTCGTCTAAACCAAAAATATAAATTGCTAAATTGTTTTCAATTACATACCCACTTGTTAATACACATTTATTACATTTATCATCTTTTGTAAACATTTCGTTGACGAAAAATAGTATAGATATCCATTTCAATCCAAAACATTCTAATAAATAAAAATCTTTTATGATAAAAGTCGCAAAATTCTGTCTTTTATTCTGTTATGATTTATAACAGATTTCATAAAAGATTTTTGCACGCAGAATACCAAATCTGGAGATCATAAACGATTTTTTGACAGTTCCAACTTTTGTATGGAAATTCATAACAGAATAATAGGAAAAATAGATAAAAGATTTATAAGATTTTGCCGAATAGGCCTGAATACCTAAATAAAAAATTGGAATGGTAGATATACACTTACATAGAAGATGGATTGCGTAAAAAACATTGTCCTCTGTAGCCGCTCTGTTCTTCTTTTATAGAAAATACGTATAAAAAATATGTACACATAGTTGTTTATCTTTGACTGAGATCTAAATGTATCGAAAGGGTAGTTAACATTTGCAAGGGGAGATTGATCGCCATATTTATATTCTGTTTATAGACATCCGCTTCGTAGGAAGGCAAATCTTATGAAATAGGGTGCAGAAAACCCAGTTGATTGAAATAGATACTTTAAATATGAAGCGGATACTGACTGCTTTTTTGTAAAATCCCAATACCTATGTAACTTCAATCTGCTGTTGGGTGTATGCATTAGATTGGATTGTGTATATTTTTTATATAAAATATAATTTCTATAACTCACGCGCTTATATACGATTATATACCTAAGCGTTAGAGTTATATTTTTTGTAGTCTTGTGTGTCTAAATATGGTCTCTACTCAAATCATATTGCCGTTGTACGTTTATCCTTAATGACTAAAGTCATTGAAAGTTTAAAGCCTGGAAGATATATACAATCAATTAAAAATATATATAGGAACGAGTTAAAGACCAGAAGACGGTTAGAGTGCCTACCGTTCATTTTGGGTCAAACATCAAAATTCCTATTTCCAGGTGACTACAACTGCAACCCGTTTAGGGTTCTCCGCCAAAGGTATTAGGTGTAGGAAGATGCGTGCTTTTGTGACAGTTGTTACAGCTTCACTTAGAACACCAGCTGGGTTAATTTTCTATTACGGGAACCACCCATCAAACACCTGTTGAAGGCAACAGGAAGTGAAACAACTGTCTTAAAGCAAATATGCTTTTTCTATTATGTATAACCACCTAAATTATAAATGCACTAGCTTTTCCCCGCGGATTTGCTCGCGTAGCCCTCAGGATTTGATACACAGAGATTAGTTTCCTCTTTTATATTTATATATCGCGCAAGAAACATAGGTACCTAAAAAGGTACATAATAGTAGATACTAACTACTACTACTGCCAGGCCAAAAAAACATGACTCTATACCGTGATCAAGGGCACGGATTTATATGCACCAAAAAATTCAAAATGTGCGCATAAAATATGCACCTAAAATGAAAAATATGCACATAAAAATATTAAATTTTATTTTGTAGCTATATTTTCCTTTAAAAATCAAACACTTTTTATCCAATAAATTCAATTTTTAAATAGTGTTTTATTTAAACTAAGAAATAAACTTATTTTCATTATGCTTTATTTCAAAATTATGAAATTTTTTTTTTTTAAGTTTTCGAAGGTACAACTTTGGCATTTCGGTCTTTGGAATGTCTTACTGCCATATTATTCACCCACTTTAACCCGAACTAAAGTTTACACCCGGGTTTAAGTAAGTTTAGCCCAAAAATTAAACCCAAGTCCGTTTAATTCGATTGAATCTAAACTGCACTCCCATAGACTTTAACCCGGATTAAAACTCAATTTCATATTATTTATTGACTATTCTTTTTATGTCACATTTTTGATATTTCTCGCAGAAATTAAATGAACGTGAAAATATAATAAAAAGCAAGAATATAAGAAAAATTTTATTAGTTTTGACAACGGTTACATTTTGGTTACATGTACATTTTGGAATTAACTTTATACATAGTAGGTATCTTAGATTTATATTTTGTTCTATTAAAAAATAAATGTATTAATATTATTGTACACCAGTCCACTCATTTCACATTGGACACAACAATTAGTGATATGGACCAAATGTTTAATGTCACAACAAATCAAATCAATCGCCAATTAGTCAAAAACAAATGTGATTTTATGTGAAATTTAAAATTACGTTGGTTTAAAACGGGTTAAAATCGGTTTAAATTTTTTTAATGCGTGTTTTTGAGTGAATATACTATGGATATGGGTTTAAATTGTCGGGTTTAAAAAAAGCGAATTAATGATCGGGTGTAAAATTAACTAAAACCTGAAACCGGAGTGAATAATATGGCCGTTATACTTATCTATACATAGAAAAGGATCGTTCTACGTCAACAACTGATTTATTCGGTGCATATCAGTGATTGCAATTAAAGAAAAGTTTAAAGGCGAGTGCGCACTTTACTGAAACCCATGTTTTTTTAATTTTATATTTATTATTTTGAAAATATGCAAAATGCCAGTTTAAAGGAAATTTCATGATTCGTAAAGATAATAAAGTCCCTTTCTTCCAAAGTGTCTCAAAAAAAAAAAAACATGCATTTGCATGGAAATCCTAGCTCTGGCTGATGACTGTGTGTAGTGTAGGCGTTGTATAACCTTTTTTCGCAATGAATTTGGGATCACAATTCGGAAAAATGACTGTGGTGCGTCTAATCAAGTGAACCACACTGTATATACCAAGGTGGCAAAAAATGTTTCTCAATTCTGTGGTAAAAATGAGAACACAGAATTCTTACTCGTCTTATATGCTGATATTATGGCTTACAGGTTACAGGAAATTACGTGGTTTCCTTGTCCGACCGCAGCAATATTAAGAAAACCACAAACATAAAAATGAGCACCTCTTAATGAAACTTAGGCATAGGCACTTCGATCTACGAGTAAGAAAAATATAACAAATCTCGAATATTTTACGTTCAAGAGTACATTATTGTACTCCGGGTATGCGTATATTTAAACAGAAACCGCAAAACGCAGTACATATTTTTGGATTTTCTTTTTTATTATTTGAAAGTGCCTACATATTCGTGTCTTCCATTATTATGATTTTTTGTTATCTTTTTTTTTTTTGACTCCCAAGGGAATACATATTTGGGTGAGAAAATTGCCTTTTTGCCTGGCTATGACTATCGGATAATTGCATGTATCTTAAAGGCGGAATTCATTCACACCATTGAATCTATTGCAAGTTAAAAGGGTTGTTATTTGATGTAGCGTATCATTCTCTGCTAAGCCGATTAATTTTTGATTTCTGCAAAGGTCTGGTGATGGTGTGGAGTGTGGTGACCCGGTAATGATTGTTATCGTTGTGAAATCTTTGTGAGAAATGCACACAAAATATCGTGCAGAAGAGTTAATCTGGTACTGATCCTTAGTTATAGATTCTATAGTAGCACTCCAACGGCTTCGACATCGAATTGGTATCATGAGTACGTTGACGTATGTATCAATCGATGCGCAAATAGAACACCTCTTCACTTGGAAAAAAGTGCGTTGGGCTATTATATCTAATGTCCTTCTCTCAATACAAAGCGCCGGGCCCTGATGGCATTCTGCCAGCTATGCTGCAAAAGACCCCGGCTATGGTTGCATGTAGAATTAGGAAAATTTGTATACATTGCCTTAAATTTGGCTACCTACCCACGGCATGGAGAGAAGTACGAGAGGTTTTCATACCCAAAGCTGGTAAACCAAGCCATATCTCTGCGAAAGACTATTTACCCATCAGTCTGTTTTTATTTCTCCTCAAGACACTTGAAAGGCTTCTCGACATCCACGTAAGAAGCAAGTGTTGCAATGGAAATCTATGCAATGCTCCAGCACGCATATTTAAAAGGTAAATCGGTAGAAACAGCTCTACATGAAGTGGTAGGTAAAATTGAACACAGCCTGCACCACAAGGAATTTGCTTTAGCTGATTTTTTAGACAATGAGGGGGCTTTCAATAACGTTAGGGCAGAGGCAATCAAACGCGCTCTGGAAAGGATAAATGTAGATCGCATAGCATCACCAATTGGCTTTGCACAATGCTGGTCACTAGGAATATCAATTCCACTCTCGGACATAGTTCAATAAGAAAATCGGTTACTAGAGGCACTCCCCAGGTTATCTCTCCCCTTCTCTGGGTTTTTATCATATAGACGATATTCTTAAAGAACTCAGTAACGCAGCGTAACCGCTTGCGCGGATGATGTGACGATTCTTGTTCGAGGCAAATTCTTGACCACATTGAGTGAAACCATGGAATCAGATTTCAACAAGCTCAGAAAGTGGGCTGAAGGGTGTGGACTTCGCGTAAACCCGGAAAAGATAGAACTAGTACTTTTTAGAACAAAATACAAGATACCTACTACCCTTCAAACTACCTAGGATGGGTGGGTGGAGCTTTCCCTTTCGAATAGCGCAATATATCTTGGTACGGTCCTAGATAAAAAATTGAATTGGAAACTTAATGTTGAGGAAATAGTCCGTAAGGCTCATAATGCCCTCTTCATCTGTTAGAGAACAGCAGGAAAAAAGTGGGAATTGAGTCCATCAATGATGTACTGGCTGTACATCATGGTGGTTAGACCCATCCTTACCTATGGGGCTCTTGTTTGGTGGAGATCCACAAATAAGTTATATATGCGTGATATGTTGACCAGGGTACAATGAACAGCCTGCACTGCCATCATTGGTGCTTTACGACCTACACCCACAGCTGCACTTGAGGCGTTTATGTGTCTTTTACCAATGGACTTACAAATAAAACTGCAAGCAGGTAATAGTGCGCTCCGACTAAGTTTGGGGGAAATTGACTTCGACAAACCGTACGAAGTACAATACCCAGATAGGGAGGACTGGCAAAAGAATGAGGTTTCGAATGATAATGAAATTTCGATTTATACGGATGGTTCCAAAACTAAGGAGGGTACAGGGTCAGGTATATGCTCTAGTGATATAGACATACACGTGTCATTAAGACTTCCGCGGATCTACTTGATATGGGATCAATATCAAACAAGAATATCGCTATCTACATTGATAGTCAGGCTGTCCTTCATCATCAAATCGGACCTAGTCAGGAGCTGCCGCACAATTCTCAGAGCATTATGCGCGCAGAGCCAAGTCAGATTATGTTGGGTACCCGGACACTGTGATATTGAGGATTACGAAAGGGCTTATGTTCTGGCCAAAAACCGGAGCAGAGCTTCCACTTAATGAAAGTATTGAGGGTATAAGACCACCAATAGCCATGGCCAAGAGAAACGTTCTTGAGAAAATCAAAAATAGGGCAGATTAGAGATGGTTGGATATAGTATAGGACACAGGGTCTCAAAGGCTTTGTATGGCCTAAGCTAGATCGGAGAAAATCTAAAGAATTACTAAAGCTCAGCAGATCAAAGCTACGAATAGCAATAGGGATACTCTCTGGGCACTGTTTTCTAAAAGCCAAATCACAATGGCGCTTTGCCGCTTGCGTGCGTTGACAGATAAAGTAGAACCAATGCTTTCATATGGTGCAAGCCAAAATGCGGCGTCAGGCTTCGGGTCGCGTTTAGATCGTAAATATCGTAAAGTCCAACGCGACGCCCAAGTAGAGCAACTTTCTACTTTCGGTGGCGTTGGACGGCTTTGACATTTCATTTTCGGTTTGGTTTGTTCGATTTGATAATATTTATTGTGATAGAGCATATGCCGTTCATGTTGGAGTAGCGTGGGTATACACGTACTCGTTTTTAGTAGAATATGAGGTTTTTGCAATACAAATTAATTATTTTACTGTGTGGAAATGACGAATATTATTTTTGTTGTAATGCTACTAGTGATTTCTTCAGATTGTTGAACAAAAAAATATGTGCCCAAATGTTATGTGCACGCTTTTGAAATTTTAGTTTTCTCTGAAACTACTCTGTGCTTTATACAATTGATAAACGAAATAAACATTTTTGTTTAGAATATTTATAGTTTCTTTTTCTGGTCGAGGGAAAATCTAATTTTCTGCGATGTGCAAATGATAGGTATTAATTTATTACTTGGTGTACCCGCTTTTTTGCTCGTGCCAATGAATTGAAATCCTTAGGTAGATAAAGCTACATATTTTTTATTGTCTGTCGGGACAATGAACATGAATATGCGTACCGACTTTGACCTAAATTCACGGGAATTCTCCGTCCTATATCGAAGATTCCCTGTAAATTTGAACTCCATAGGCGGGTAGGTTTTGAAGTCCAGCCATAGGAATATAAAAAAATGTCTGGACAGGACAGCAAGATATTCGCGGAAATATAGCAAAAAAAAATGTTCGTGTATTTAATTAATACCAGGCAAATGACCCTATTTAGAGGGTCATAAAATCCTTTCAATATGCATTGCCATTACTGGCGATAGGTGAACGGATGTGGTAAAAACCTAGCGAGCGACGAAAAACAGTACCTGCGGTCGCAATCGTCCGAATGAATGTCCAGCATACCAACAGATGTATAAATATAGCTGAAATAAAATATAAATATGAATTCAAAAATCGAGTAGATCGTCGGTATCCATATTTGAGAATTTATTAATAGATTTTTATTTTTTTTAAATAGCCAATGCAAGTTTTTAACAAAATTGCACCTCTGTATTTTAGTGACTGTGATTTCCGGTGTAATTTATCCACATTTTCTCAACCAAACTAAACATCTACCTGCCTCGCCTGAAAGGACTTTCATGGGAAGGCTTATACCTGGTGTATCTATGTACATTTCATGCATCAGACAATTCTGCCACAAAAATATTCCACGACAAGAAAAGTGAAAATACAATAACTGTTATTTATTTATGAATTTTTTACTATTTTGAACAAATTTCCTCTTAAATCGTGCATTAAAAATAACAGGTATAAGCAAAAAGGAGTAGACTTGCATTCTGCTCTGAATTGGGGTATATTAACATAAACCAAACAGAACTTTCAATCTCTCATACTCTAGTCTCTCAACGCGCCAAAGCTCTGAAGCGGCATTTAGTTTTGGAAAACTGCGGCTTGCGCGCGTTGACATAAAGTACGGTAAAGTTTCTAAAACGCCTGTCAACGCACGCAAGCGGCAAAGCGCCATTGTGATTTGGGCATAAGGAGCACGTTATGAGATTAGGTCTAACAGATACAGACATATGCAGGTATTGCGAAGACTCACTTGTCACAGAGGACGCATCTCCTCTGAGAGGAGGCATCTGAGATGTGCCTAGTCAGGGAAATAGCTATAGCCATTTCTATTGTACCTTTGGTTTTATTTTAAAAATTTAGTTTTAATACAACTCACTTTAGAGGGCAAACTGTTTCTTTTTTTGTCTCGCTTGAAAAAAAGAAACCTTTTCTAAATAGGTATGCATGCGATAATCAAATTGTATGTCAATACACCGTTGACAGAAAAATAGCAGTTATATTTGTATAAGATACAGATACTACAAAGCGCTGAACTCAGATCTACTCGTATGTTCAACATTAAGAGGACATTAAGTACTATTAAGACTGTCACTCTTAAATAAGGGTGACATTATTTTTTTCAAAAACAGTAGCGCTGATAGGTTAGTAAGTAAAAAAGGGAAAAGGATTTAAAAACGCTCATCAGACAAGCGCATGTGTTGTGCGTCAATTACCGACAAAATGAATGGGACCTAGTTCAATATTTGCATGCGTTTCACCGAAACGAATTGCTGAACACCTTTTTATTTTTAAATAAATCTGCATGTGTGTATAAGCGTAATAGGGAACAATTTTGAATATAGTTAAATGTCGGATCGTTCGTAACGATGACAAGCGAACGCGATCTCATGGTGCGGTGCCAATTTGGATAATCTGACGATAAATGATGATGCAAAGCGTGAAGCAGAAAAGGGTTGCTATTTTTGGGTTTGACATCCTTATTACTGTGTAAACATCGATATGATGATTCAACACTTTTAATTCGATTAGTGCGAATATGAGCTCCTAGGCTGGGTATAAAAATTCAAACGCCTGGTTTGAGCGATATTTCTTTTTTTTTTTGTTACGATAAACGACGCCGATGTATGGTGCGCTATGTGAAGACGATGGAGTGACAAGACAATGGGAAGGGTTGAAGAATTTGTCCGGGTCTGATCGGCAATTATCCGTGAATTCATTTTTATCTATCTCGTTATGCCAAATTATAAGAAGGTTTTTTTTTTATTTGGTATGGGAGAAAACGTTGTAGTTTCGATCTGCTGGAACTTGAATGGGTTTTGTTACAATTATTTCCCATTACTAATTTTATTGTTTCTCATTGATTTAGGGAAAAAAAATTATTGAGATTCTGCAAATCTAAAAACCTATTCCTACTAAATTTTGCTAAGTAATAAAAAAGGAAAGGGTAGGTCATTAAATCAATCAAACGATCTATTATGTTAGAGTATCGAACAAAAAAAAAACTAGCAAATTTTCTAGGGTCTGTTCCGGTCAAAATGTAATCGAACATAGCTGTCAAGAACTATTTTAGTTTTCCTAGTGACAACGTTTAGGTGCGGTTTAAATTCCATAGTATCATTTGCTTTTTTTCTTATCCGGAAACTATACTTATTCATATTTTTAGTTATTACTAGCGGACCCGATGAACTTCGCCTCGTCCCAATTTAACGCCTCCAGATAAACTCCATTAGAGTAATAATAAAACATAGATACCTAGTTCAAATTTCAATGTGATTTATTTGAATGGAAAGAAAATCAGTAGAGACTTTACTTTACCATACTTTACTTTTGGTGGCGCTTACAGTCCGGGGTGGACCACGGCCTCAACCAACAAGCCCCTCCAGCCAGCTCGGTCCCTCGCTAGCTTCCTCCAATTACGCACACCAAGTTGGTTGATGTCGTTCTCCAATTGTGCGCGCCACCTACGGTGGGGTTATCCTTTGCTGCGTTGTCCCTAAGGGGTGGATTCTAAGAATTCAGTAGAGAGTGATGTGATAAACAATGTTTTTCGAATTGTTTTCCGGCGCAAAAACAAACAAACAACGAAGACGGTTTGCCAACACGCGAACAGGCAACGTACAGCTGACCGTGCGAAAAGCAGGGAAATTCGAGATTAATCACACAGACTTCCAAGTCCAACCTCCAACTTATTGATTGTCATCGCAAAAGACCAATCAAACGGGGAACTGAATCCGCTTGAATTGGAATGGAAAATCAGTTGAAATAATCGGAATTCGTGCAATAAGGACTTCCTCTCCTTTGAATTTGCCCTTAATGATCGTCGCTTGAATAACATGTTCATCAGTTTCTTGACGGACAACCGCGTACCGTTGCACAATTTCGGATGATTCAGTTTCCGCAACATGATTATGATCGATCCCACCTTCAGCTGTAAATTATGCGGTGGAGTTCCTGGCACATAAAGCGAGTTCAAGAACTCCGTCGGATAGTTGATCACTTCATCCAACTTGACTTTGACTTTGAAAAAAAGCTATCGACACGTCCTTATTCTTCGCTGCTAGTATTGCCTGTTCACTAATCCAATCGAGATTTTTTATAATTTTTTTAACACTTTGGTGATGAGTTCCTAATTCAACGATATGAACTCACAAAAATTTACCGGGAAAGATAACAATCTAATCGAAACAACAACAGGAATTTTGCCACTGCCAAGCGCCAGCAGTTTTCTCGAGAATTCGGCAGCAGATGAGTCGTTCTGCAATGCGACTCTCATGTTCGTGGTCGATTTCAACTTCTTGACATGCCGCCGATTTTAGGCATGCATTAAGTTCATTTCGGGAAGCGTTTGACGAAAATCTCCGGAGAGCAATATCATAGCCCACCAAATCGTCTCGAATTACCTCGTAAATCCTTCATCGTTCGGTCAACTGCCTCCATAGTTCGTTTATGTGCCTTCGTGCATTCATCCCATATTTTGGTTTTGCATTCTCGCAAAATTTCGTTGTCGCCGTATTCTTGGTCAATGTGCACGTTGGCTTGTCAACCGTGAGAAGATTCATCGACAGCTTCAAAGCTGAATGTGCAGTTTGACTGCCTTCCAACAATGTGGCAGCAATGCAAGCGGGTGCAACAGCTAACGCAATTTGAGTTCTTGACCAAAGTTGCCTGAATCAAAGAAGATGCAAAATTTCGTAGAAAAAAAAATTAAAATTTTCCGAGTTATCCACTAAGAATTTTGTATTTTTCCATTCGAAAAGCCATTCCGGAACAATTGCACACAAAATTCCATACAAAAAAAAATCAATTTTCGATTTTCTAATTTTCCGACTTTTCCGGAGGTTTTTCCCAAAATTTTCTTTCGTGAAAACCTTATTCTGGCAATTACGAACTACAGAAAAAAATGTTAAGCCAAATCGGCCCAGCCGTCCTCAATTTTCGATGTTTCCAATTTCATGACTCTTCCAGAGGGTTTTCCCAAAATTTTCTTTCGGAAGAACCTTCTCCTGGCAATTACGAACAACTGAAAAAAATGGAGCCCAATCGGCCCAGCCGTTCTCAATTGATGAATATACATTTTTCATACCATTTTTATATAATGTATAGATATATAGATTATTTGTCCTCCATCTTCATTAAGACCTCAATGAGGTAAGTCCTACTTAAAATTTGAGGTTAGTAATTGAATAAAATCTGCCAAATGTCCGCCTCGACTCTATAAAAAATACCACTTACTTAATTTACTTTAGGTGGCGCTACAGTCGGGGTGGACCTGGGCCTCAACCAACAAGCGTCTCCAGCTAGCACGATCTTTGGCCAGGTGTCTCCAGTTTCGCACGCTAAGTTGGTTAAGGTCCCCTTCCACTTCCGTGTACCCACTAAGTTGTGGTCTTCCTCTACTGCGCCGACCCTCGGGTGTGGATTCGAAGATTTTCCGGGCCGGAGCATTCACGTCCATTCGCTCTACATGACCCAGCCACCGCAGTCGTTGGACCTTCAATCTTCTGGCTAGGTCGATGTCGCTGTACAGCCCATACATTTCGTCGTTGTACCTCCTCCTCTATTCACCGTCCGACGGGACCGAAAATTACTCGAAGAATTTTCCACTCGAAGCAACCAAGAGTAACCTCATCCGCTTTTGATAGAGTCCATGCAACTGGCACCATAAAGTAGGACTGTGATGATTATAAGGTCTTATAAAAGGTTACTTTAGTTGTTCGAGAGAGGGCTTTGCTATACTCAATTGCTTTCTTAGCCCAATGAAACAGCGATTGGCTGGTGTCATTGTCTGAGTTCATGGCAGAGCCTAGGTAGAAAAAATTCTTTAACCACCTCAAAGTTATATCTGTCTATAGTATAACATTCTGTCTAAGTGACGCGTTCTGCCGACTTTTGAAAGATAGTTCCTCTGGTGTTAGCGTTTGAGTTTTGCACTATTCTTTCAAGAACGATGTTGAAGAAGTCACATGGCAGCGCATCGCCTTGTCTAAGTCCTTTTTTAACATCGAAGGTCTCGGTGAGTTTGGCAGGTATGCCAAATCTAGACATTGCTTTGTATAGCTCGTCTCTATAAATGCTGTCGTTTAGGCAGCCTTAAATTCGATGGTTGGTGGGTATCGATTTGGACTTCCTGGGTTTTCTCCAAGAGCTGCCGCAGTGTGAATATTTGGTCGATGGTAGACTTTCCTGGCCTGAAGCCACACTGATAGGGACGAATCAGGCGTTCACACAACACCGCAGATCTTGTAGGCGTTAAGAAGACTGATGCCTCTGTAGTTGGCGCAGTTTAGAGGGTCTCCTTTCTTGAGGACCGAGCAAACAATGCTGCTCAACAAATACAAGGCGTACCAAAAATAAAAACGCATAGCTTTAATGGAAAAATGTTCACATTTTATTAAAGTGCCTACGGTCCTTGGAATTTATTTTTTTAAATTAATTTTATCTACTAAATGTGCTTCGTTGTTTTGCTGACACTGAACGTAATTTCTGGGAACTGCTCGAACGAAGACGCAGAGAGTCTTGCAAACTGAATGGCACATGTTCTCTACTCTACCAAGTTTTTTGATGACCTTGGGTCAATCCGTCTCTGGTTTCTACATGGTGAATAATGGTCATCTCAAACTTCTGAACTTATCCATAATTTGATGAGTGGAGTTCTCAAAGTGAGATAATCATCATGAAAAAACTCGTGCTTGATACAAAGCATCACTTCTTAGTTCTTAACCAAGATTCAGATTAGGAGAGTATACTTGCAGTCGAACAAGCTTCAGATTGCTACCGTACAAAGGACGCCCATTTCCTCCTTACAGTATATATGTACATATCAAATCCAACATTGCTATCGTTTATGAAACAATTACCAAAGTGATATGTGCATATTTTTTTACAAACTCTGGGATAATCTATAGCTAACAGCACAGCATGGGGAACAATCTGTATATGTGCAGATTAAAGAAAACAACAAACATTCGAATGTTACAAGTATTCCCTTCCGACAATTCGACAAAATTCCAGATCCTAGAGCCTTTTGTTGCGCATTGCATCTAACTCAAATTTCAAAATTACATCTTCCGGCAAATTTCCATTTCAATATATGACTAATCCCTCTGCACCGTTGCATGAGCAAGTCTAAACAAAAAGACACAGGCTAAGGCCAACTTAGTTCCCGGAGATGGCTATTTCGCATGAAATTCCAAAAACAGCGGCAAAACTCAAAGCAAGGATTTGTTCGTTTATCCACTTGATTTGCACAACTGAATAGGACAGAAGACAGATGACATAAAGCGTAGATTCAGTTTAAGCATTCAAAGAGATGCTCCTACAGGTGGTGAAACTATATCATGTAGGGATTTCGTGTCCATATACCAAAACAAAACAAAAAACAAATCTAGTCAATCCTCTGGGGTGTTTTTTCCTACACTGATTGCATTAAGGATAAGCCCATAAAGGGACGTTTTTCGTATAAGTAGGAACTTAAATTTATAAGAAACGTTTGAATGCGTGCACTGAGCTAGGATCCTATACTGTGTACAGGTAGGTGAGGTAGAATCGCACACATGTGCTATACAAAGAGTTTTCTTTTTTTTTTAAGGATCAAAAAGCAAAACTCTGTAACATGTAATATAGCTCTCAAACATCACCTACCTATATGGATTTATTTTTTACAGAAACGAAAACATTACGAAAGGGACTACGTCTAATTACGGCATATTCCGATTGCTTTTGTTGGTGTGACAGACTTCTGAAAAAAGGGCCTGCAGATACGAAACAGCCCGGGGATATTTGACATCTCGTTCAGTCATTCAGTTCGACGTTCACTTTTAGCCTCCTGGAGTGTTAATGTCCTGCTGGGAGTCACATTGTTCAAGTTTTTATGCTGTCGCATATATAGCAGAGTCAGTCAGTAGGCACAATAATGCCTATACGCTATGCAGGGGTGACGTCAATGCGCTATAACCTTTAATCTACGTTTATCTTTCAATAATTTCCAAGCACTGTTCTAGCAATCAGTGTTCCAGGAACGCATTCATGCCATTTTCTCTCCATAAAAACGTGACAATCTGTCAGAAGTGATATCATTATTCATCTTGTTAGTGAAACAGTGACAACAAGTCATTGAAGTCAAAGTTGAGTACATATTTCATGTGAATGGAGTTTTTTCGGACGGGTAAATTGAGCCAATCACTATTTCCATTCCTTGCCATTTGCGGGTAAAGAAAAGATGAAGCGTTCCGCTTTGTAAGCAGTAATATTCTCTTGGCTTGACTTATGTAACATTACACAATGACAATTCGTAAATCCACTATGTACAGCAAGGCAGTCAATTAAATTAAATAGATATGGCAGCATTACATTTTTAAATATTTGTTTTCAGGCTTTAGGCCTTGGTATGTGGATAATGCTGAATCAACCGTTTTCGAGTTTGAAGTCAGTTTAAAATATTTTCTTACCATCTTCGTAAAGTGATTAAATTTGGATCGGGTTAACACTTCGCAAAACTTATCCATATATCAATCAATACGAACACCCCAGAAGCACAACCGACCAGTTATTCACTCTCAGGCACGGCTTGGGAGTATGCTACACCTGTTTACATGTGTTTTGTATATTTAAAGAAGTCATACAGCCGAGTCCCTCCCCCTCGAGAAAAACCTAGAGTGTACTGCAGGAGTATGGAATTGTCTACTGACATAAAATGTACAATCTGTAACCATTGACGCTGGAATTCATCAGGCGGTTGCTTTTCGGTTCCTATCCTTTTCATTACTTGTATGATGGACTAGATGTTACAGCGCAGCCTTGCCGAATAAGACTTAAAATTGGGAGACGTACGGATAAATTATTTGCTCTTTGTTGATGACTGGTCACTGGTCAGCCTTGAGCCATCACATACTCAACTTCAGGGCTGAGATGGGGAAATCCGAAGTGATGGTCATCTCCAGGACTACGCATTCTTTATGTTAGATAAATAAATAAATAAATAGGTGGCGCAACAGGCGGTAGACACCCTAGGCCTAGCTCTTCTCGCAACCATTCGTTTGTGTGAGTTTCTATTTTTTTGGGACGAATGGAAGGGACCTACAATTTTATGCCGAGTCCGAACGGCTGAATTGAGAAGCTTTTTCAGAACAGTCATACTCTTGGATGTGTGTCAGACGTTCGCGAGAGGTGGCGCAGTGGAAAAAACCTTAAGATGTAATTTGTGTTTTTCCGGGGATTGAACCTGGGATCCCTCGCACAGTAGTCCAGCACATACTAACAACTGCGCTACTGCGCCCACTTCATGTTAGATAAGTCCCATAATAAAACAGGTGAAAAGGGTTAGGGATATTATATTCATAAGCGATATAAGGAGCAAAGACAAACCTACAAAGCATTCAATGCTTCCAAAACAAAGTACTACGCAACATTGTTAATGCGCCATGGTACATACGTAACGCTGATCTACATAGAGATCTAAAAATTGAAACGGTAGAGGACGAGGTCAGGAAAGTCGCAAGACGACATGAAGGTAGGCTTCGCAACCATGCTAATTCAGAAGTAGTCGAACTACTTAATAACAACAATTTAGTTAGAAGATTACGAAGAGTAAAACCATTCGAACTAGTTAACTAGGAATAAAGAAAATAAAGACAATTTCACAACTCAATCACACTAACAAAAGTGATAAAGAATTAAAAAACAAAAGGTAACAGACTAACGTTAGTACCTTATAGCATAGTATTTATTATAAGTATTAGAAACAAATTGCTGATTAGTTTAACGACTAGGTGCGATTATTGGAAGGATATGGCAACACCATGCTTCCCTCGGGTGTTTTTTAGTGGGTGAGCTAACCGCAAGTCCCACACTATCGCAAAGCTCGCATGCGATGTCTTTCAACAATTCTTACATCCAGCTACACGCAAAAAAAAAAAAAATAAGGAGCAAAGCTGAATTTTCTGCAGGATTAGTCTGGTTGGGCCAATTTTGAGACAGCTAGGTCATGCTATTATCAGGAGGATGGAACTTGATGTCAAAGCAAAGTTCAATTATACTCTTGTAATAAAGAAAATATGTCCAATAAGGGATTTTGGAAAAGGGTATAACACAGGGATCCCAAATGCAAACATGAACATGTCTGAAGTGATAGGCTTCTAAGTACATACATACATATACATCGGGATCTTATTCGAGCAATGAATGTTGATTGCTTAAGCTGGGTCAATTCGAAGACAGCTTGTAACGAAGCATTCGTTACATGTCGAAGACACCCCCCGCACTGATCTAGTACCAGCCACCGTGCCCCGGCCTAACAAGCTAATACCAGTACCAGCCGTAGTACTAGTCACGAAGAGAGAAAGAAAAGGCAAGGCAAATAAACAGATGAACACCCCCCCCCCCCGCACTGTTACAATATCAACCACAATGATCAACTATACCAGTACCCGCCGTAGTGCACCATACTTACATACAAAGTATAAACAAATCACGTTCCCCAATGAGCGTGTAAGGTAAACAAACAAATTGTTTTTACACAGCCATATAATTCGCACTGTCTTGCTGAATAAAATTACAATAGAGGAGAGAAAAAATACGAAACGAGCGAGCAACATTCAGAAGGGAAAAGTACCAATCCGGTGTACTACTGAAAGTGTTCCCCAATTAGCATCGTCTACATTGGTACATTTTTGATACTGAGACTTGTGAACCGCCAGGGCTGTCGCAAGACGGACCTGTGAACCGCCGGGACTGTCGCAAGACGGACCTGTGAACCGCCAGGACTGTCGCAAGACGGACCTGTGAACCGCCGGGACTGTCGCAAGACGGGCCTGTGAACCGCCAGGACTGTCGCAAGACGGACCTGTGAACCGCCGGGACTGTCGCAAGACGGGCCTGTGAAACGCCAGGACTGTCGCAAGACGGACCTGTGAACCTATAAGAGCTGCTGCATGGTATCCCAAAGTACCCGCCCCAGGAGATTGAGACTTGTTGCACCGACTTCCGAAGACCGACCATCCTCTCCCGGATACCACGAGGGGAATTCATCACTGCTGAACAACTTATCATAATAGCATACAAATTGTACAGTATATTAGTAAATCTAAATATTAAGTTTACGTATATATAATAACCTAATAAGTTAGAACTAAGCAAACGTAATAAAACGGAACCTCCAAAACCAAAGTTGGTGTTTCTTTGGAAGAATCCTGGCGATCCGGCGAGCTAACCTCGGCCACAACAAAAAGCACATCACAAGCTATAGGTCAACTAGAATAGGTAAGATAGAGAGTTGAGAGTTTTTTTTTTTTTTTTTGCGGCATTGGATGTGGTAATCTTCTAAAGATGCGGTAGCCCGTGCTACCAACATGCACGATTCGCAAACACGAATAATCGATGTCAGGAGTGCGCCTGACGTACTAATCCACACCCTATCTCCTTCAACCACTCTTCCCGCGGGACTGCCGTTAGGTATTACTTCGCGGGGCTGGTCAGCAACTCATGCTAAATCCTCCGGGTCCGCCATTTCGGCTCTTCCAAGTCTTTCAAGTCTCCTTAATACTTCGTGTACACTCGTTATAAAGGAGCATACCTCCAGCCAGTCATCTTCTGACCTTAACATATGGCTTATTAGACTTTGGGGGTTTGGTAAGTTCGCTCTTCCCCCTGCAAAGCGCCTACAATGGAACATTGCGTGCTTCGTATCTTCTTCTTCGTCTGGGCATTCGGGACAGAAAGGCGAGCTATCTGTGAAGGTATTTCCGATAGCCGCCGTGCCCCGATAAGAATTGCGTAAGGTGGTAGTTGCAGACCCCGTTTGTCCTTTTTGTCCAGACCTCAATGGTGGGGATCAGTTTGTGGGTCCATCTGCCTCCGTGTTATCCCACCTGGCTTGCCATAGTGCCATCGATGTTTCCCTCTCTTCTACTTTGACCCTTCCATTAGGGACCTCTTGCCGGTTGGCTGTTTGCCTAAGGTAAATCCTTTGCATCTCGCTGGCAAGAATGTCGATGGGGATAATTCCCGATATAACGCAGGCTGCTTCATCCGAGATTGTTCGAAATCCCCTTATTGTTCGAATTGCGCATAGCCTGTATGCTGACGAGAGCTTTCTCCTTGTTTCGTTTGTTTTTAGAGCCCCCGCCCAGACCGGTGCAGCGTATAGAAGTATTGAGCTGACCACTCTGGATAGTAGAATCCTTCTGATATATCCAGGTCCACCGATGTTTGGCAGCATTCGGGAAAGAGCTGCTTGCATTTGTGAGGCCTTCCTGCCGGCGTACTGGAGATGCGTTTTAAAGTTTAGCCTGTTGTCGAGCATTACTCCTAGGTACATAAGAGACTCCTTAGACCTGATGGTTTGATTCCCAACCCGGAAATTTGCAAATTCCACAGACTTTCGGCTGGTTATCAAGACAGCCTCAGTCTTCTGGTCAGCTAGTTCTAAGCCGGCGGACTCCAGACATTTTTTGATTCTGGCAACTGCTTCATCCGTAACGGACTCTATCTCGTGGATGTGTTTGGCCACCGTTATACGGCGATATCGTCAGCAAAACCGATCACCTTAACCCCTTGAGGCAGCGTTAGTCGCAGGACTCCGTCATACATTATATTCCACAGGAGAGGTCCAAGAACGGAGCCTTGTGGTAACTCCATTGTTGAGAGTTACCGAACATCCTTTGTACCGGATAATGAAGACAATTAATTTGTTGCTTATTGCCTTTGCGCTTTGCTATCCATATGCCAAAAGGACGTCCAACAACACTGTTATTGATTATATCATTTCAAGTTGTCTTCGACGATGTAATAGCCAAATTGAATGTATTGCTTCCGTTAGTTTCCGTGTTTTGTCTTTGTTCTCGTGTTGTCTTCATCCCCGAATGGTAGACAAGGCAGACTTCTTTGTCACATGGTGACTTTTATGTCTAATGTCTAAAGTGTAGTCAAGACTATTTCCCGTTAAACTTAGCAAATAGTTAATAGACAAGAATAACATTTTTAACTACACGTAAATGAATAAAGTCAACAAACAAAGTCGAGCTGAACTCTGAAAACAGATATAGGTACATCCACATAAAACGTTTTAAGAATGGAGCTTCGGTAGGCTTACGTTTATTCGTCTCAATAACAAGCCATATAGACTTAGATTTTAAAATGATAGGTTGTTAGATAAATAAAATACCCAATGACACAGGTAGGTCTAGGCATGATGGAATAAGTATAAGGTGGTCTCGTCGGCAAAAAGTAGTCCCTTAACTATACTAGTAATAAGTGCGTGTGAAAGGGTTCAGCGTAGTAAGTGTAAGTGAAACGACAATAGAGTGTGCAGAGAGAGTATTCTGTTGATTAACTTTTAAGTGGAGTGGAATTGGTTTGAAGTTGCCTATTATAATAAAAAAAATTTTTTTTTTTGCACAAGGGTTGACGTTTTGTAAACAAATTCGTCCGCACACAACCTTTTGCTTCAATAAGCAAACGCTCACTGAACGTTAAGGGACCAAAAAACGAACGATTCGGCAGCCGACGAGACCACCTTATATTATTCCATCATGGGTCTAGGTATAGGTATATGTAGCAGATTGACGGTTCGCAAAGAACCCAATTATCACTAGTTTGTGCCGTTTTGTTACCACGACTTGTGTGACATATTTTGTGGTGATTGTTAAGGATGTGGTCCGGTCGGTGCCTAAAGCCAACCTGTGGAGTTGAGAAAACGGATAAGATCCTGTATCCCTTTGCCCGAGATGTCGCTAAGGTCGTCAAAGAATGGTTGGTTCAGTGCGCTGGACATTTGCTGAGGCATTGAGAGAGAGAGTTTCTTTTTTATTTGTATTACCGCTACTGCGGCAATGAGGGTTGTATGGGATACCTAGTTTGGCCGCATGGTCTCCAATTGGCCAATGCCCCTGGGAGGGTTCTGTTTAGTAGGTTATTTGCTCTGTTATGGTTGTAAGTAGGCCATATCTTCATTGATATGACGCAGTGTGTCAACCCCGACCATCGGAGATTGGCTTTTTGAAGAAAAAGCGAATGTATTTGTCCCTTAACCGCTCCTAGCAGAACCCTCGTTGAGAGCGAGGCGTGTAGTGCTAACCCTTCCTGGCCAGCTCATCCGCGCGCTCTTTGCTTGTTTATGCCCTGGAACCCAGAGAAGTATGACGCTGAAACGCTCGCTCAGACAGGCAAGATCGTGCACCAGTTTAGAGGATATGGTAGCCGAATCGATGGCTTTGATGGCGGCTTGGCTATCTATAAGGATAGGAATGCTTTGTTTACCACTTTCCACTCCCCTGCAGCTGTATACTTCTCTAGCCAATTCAAGATTAAGGAATGCGAAAAATGTTTTATTTAGAAATAATTTCCCTAAAATGCATTCCCCTAAAAAATGCGAATGTTTGACAAGTGGATCCCTTGTAATTCTTAGACAGCACGTTCATTAATTGCAGGGGTTGCTCTATGAGGGTTGAAACAAAAAGTCTTACCTACATCATAGAGTATTGAATACACTTCTAGTACTATCAGGGTTTGCAATTCGTGATCTAACGATAGGAATTTATTTAATAATCCTTTCAAAGCATCCCCTTGTCAAACATCACAGAGGAATTTACGAAATAAAAAACGTGTTATCCTCTCTGTTTCAATTCTGCATTCCGATTTGATGTCGAATAACTGAAATTAAGGAACACGTGTTGGGGATTCCAAGAATTTATTCGAAACGTTGTTGTTTGTCTTCCAAAGAAAAACATTCAAATCGTATTTTATGCGCCTTAACTCGGTGTTTGTTCGATTTATTTAAAGTTCGTGTCATTACCGATATCGATTTTAGAATTCCCTTCAATTAAAATCAATTAAGTCTGCACGTCCTTAAAAACTCGAATTTCACTTCAATACGGCACCGATATGACTTGAATCAATTCATTCCCAAGCCATAACTTATATAATAATGCAATCTCAGCAGGATATCTTTCATCGCACCAACACTGATGTTTTCATTTTCAATCATCACTCCTGTATAGGAAAGTTTGTTACTGTTGCCGGAAAAAAAAATTCATTAACATTGTCATCGGATGAGCGCCTTTTGCAATAATAAAGGGACGACATATGCTTCCACCCCTTTCCAACATTTTATGCGAAGGCTTGATCTTGGCAAGGTTGGATTGCATCGTTCAATTGGACTCGCATGAATCCTTTTTTTTGTGTTATCCCTTTATTCCGGGTAATATGTAACAGTAGTTCAGTCGATGCCATGGTGTGTGCTCTCATAAAAAGGGTCCACTTTTTGACATCACTTAGACACACCAGGAGAGGAAGCATGAAAAGGTTGTGTTGTCATCGCACTAGTGTGAACACATTATGGACTAATTTTTACCCATCATAAATTTGAACGTAAATTGGTGCAAGACGGCATCAGATGCGTTTGATTAGTATAAATGATACTCGCAAAAGACACAATAAATCCACCGAACCGACGAGGGATGTTAAAGGTGGGAGGAATATAATTTTAATTACAGTTGAGGGTGTACACGTGCAAGCACTTTCAATTGAAGCAGCTCGGAGATTACTGCTCTGCTCATCCAAGGCCATGAATACTATTCTAGGGATTATCTGTTATATTAGATGAGTTATACTCGGAGCAAAGAGACATTTTTTTCGCTAAAGGAAACACCTTGAATGGAATGAGCAGAAGAGCCGCAGATAAGCAGCAGGATAATCTGGTACATAGGAAGGTCTGTTTGATGCTGCTTCTTGAAGGTAATAGGAGCAAACAAGTGGAAAGTTCGTGTCACTAGATCCACGTGCAGACGCGTATCTTTCAAAGAGCAACGGATATAGAAGGCTTATTTTATTATGTTTTGCATTGAACTTTATACGCAACGCACATTTTATTAAATTTTATTCCTAGATATTGACGACCTAACCTACATGTACACGTGTGAATGATGCAGTTGCAAAGAACTTGTATAATAATGCAGTGTTCAAGAATTGAAAATTATATTCTACGTGTGTCAATTGCGTTACGTGTATATACCTACGTATCTAACATACTTACTTACTTACTTAGATGGCGCTACAGTTCGGGGTGGACCTGGGACCTCAACCAACACGACTCTCCAATTAGCACGATCTTTGGGTGACTGCTTCCAGTTGCGCACTCCAAGTTGGTTGAGGCCCCTTCCTCTACTGCGTTGTCAATCCGGGTTGAAATCGACGACTCTTCGGGCCGGAGCGTTGGTGTCCATTCGCTCTGCATGTCCTAGCCATCTTAGTCGACTGATACGTACTTTTCTGACCAGGTCGATGTCGCTGTACAGCTCAGAGAGTTCGGTGTTAAATCTCCTCCTCCAAAGCCTGTCAACGCAAACGGGACCGAAAATCACTCGAATAATTTTGCGTTCAAAGCAACCAAGGAGATCTTCATCCGCTTTTGACAACGTCCATGATTCTGCGCCATAAAGCAGGACTGGGATGATGAGGGTCTTATATAGAGTCTCCTTGGTGTTTCTCGACAAGGCCTTACTAATCAATTGCCTTCTTAGGCCAAAGTAACAGCGGTTAGCAAGTGTAATTCTTCGCTTGATTTCTGATGTGATGTCATTTTCAGAATTAATAGCGGAGCCGAGGTAGACAAAGTCCCGAACTACCTCAAAGTTATAGCTGTCGATCGTGACGTTCTGACCGATTCGTCGATGTTGTGTGTCCCTTCTTGTTGACAGCATATATTTCGTTTTGCCCTCATTCACCACAAAACCCATTTTTGCCGCCTCTGTACTGATACTTGCAAACGCACCAGTGACAGCTCGCTGTGTTCTGCCAATGATGTCGATGTCGTCAGCGTATGCAAGTAGTTGCACGGACTTCTGGAAAGTTGTGCCCCTGGTGTTGGCTTGCGAGTTTCGCACAATTTTCTCAAGAATGATGTTGAAAAAGTCACATGACAGCGCATCACCTTGTCTAAATCCTTTTTTGACATCAAAGGTCTCGGTGAGATTGTTTCCGACCTTTACGGAGCAGCGAGCGTTCTCCATCGTCATTCTGCACAACCTGACAAGTTTGGCAGGGATGCCAAAACTAGACATGGCTCTGTATAGCTCGTCCCTATAAATGCTGTCATATGCGGCTTTAAAATCGATAAATAGGTAATGAGTATCGATTTGGACTTCTTGGGTTTTCTCCAGGATCTGCCGTAGTGTGAATATTTGGTCGGTTGTGGACTTACCGGGCCTAAAACCGCACTGATAGGGTCCAATCAGTTCGTTGACAAATGGTTTCAGGCATTCACACAGTACAGCAGACAGAATTTTGTTAGCGATGTTAAGGAGACTGATGCCTCTATAGTTGGCGCAGTTTAGAGGGTCTCCTTTCTTATGGATCGGGCAAACAATGCTGAGGCTCCATTCATCAGGCATACTTTCCTCTGACCAGATTTTAGAAACGAGTTGGTGTATGCTCTCTACCAAGTCATCCCCTGCTGCCTTAAAAAGCTCGGCCGATAAACCGTCCGGTCCTGCAGGTTTGGTGGACTTCAGCTTGGATATTGCTATCCTTACCTCATTTTGGTCAGGTGGACGGAAGTCTTGGCTTTCATCGCCCAGGTTGAATGGTTCATTCTGCCTGACAGCGCAATTTGTGTCGTCTTCGCCGTTTAGCAGTCTGCAGAAATGGTTTTTCCATGTCCTCAGCACCGACTGTGACTCTACTACAAGGTTTCCTTGTTCGTCTCTACTGGTCTCTGTTCGGGTCTTGTTCCCGTGACACGTTCTTTTTACCTTTTGGTAAAACTTCCGAACATTGTTCCTGGAGTAACACCTCTCTATTTCCTCGATCGCGCGCTTCTCATGCTCTTTCTTTTTCCTCCGGAGAAGCCGGTGTTCTTCCCTCCTTTTTTGCTCGTAGAGTTCACGAGCTGCTCTCGTCATTCTCTGTAGCGCCGCTTTGTAGGTCAGTTGCTTTGCTGCATGTGCTTGCCGGCACTCTTCATCAAACCAGGTGTTTCGCGGTGGTGGTCGGGTGAAACCTAGCACATCAGTTGCGGCTTTTCTGATGGCTTCTTGGCATCGATGCCACTGGTCTTCACAACTTGATGCTGACTGCACAGGACTTCTCGAGGGGTTGAGGGAGACGCGATCGGCAAAACTTCTGAGAAGCTCACGCAATGTATCTGCCATCTCGACTGTTGACAACACCGTTGATTCAATCTTGTGTATTCATTCGCTGTATGTCCTCTTTCTGAGGGGCTCATGTAAGACCTCTGAGACTCGTTCAGTCAGTCATTCCGACAGAGCATTATAGTGTTGCTATTCTCTGACATCACCAAAATATAATTTAGAACATTTTGTTTTGCGTGTTATTGGACGCATTCAAAAATCTAGTCATATTAAGTCGACTTGAATTGAACTTAATGAATAATTTATTTTTCTTTTAGTTTTCAATAAACAACTTGGTACAGAGAAATAACTCCCCGGGAACTAAGTTCACTGAGGGACTTAGTGGGAAATAAAACCACTTTCGTGAAGTGGACTTAGTTCCCATTTAAGGTGGGAACTTAGTACACATTCAACAGTTTAATACGTATGCTTGGATTTACTGTCAGATTTGCAGTATGCGCGAAATGGGGTGTATTGAAAGGGAAATAAAACCACTAGTTTTCGGAATTTATTTCCCACCTTACATGGGAACTAAGTCCACTTCACAAAAATGGTTTTAATTTCCCACTATAGGTGTGAACTAAGTTCCTCAGTGGACTTAGTTCGCCTTCTTAGCCCAAAGAAACAGCGATTGGCAAGAGTGATTCTTCGCTTGATCTCTGTGCTGATGTCATTTTGGGAGGTGATAGTGGAGCCCAGGTAGACAAAGTCTTTAACAACTTCGAAGTTGTATCTGCCCATCGTGACGATTTGTCCGAGTCTCCGATGCTGAGAGTCCTTTCTCGTTGACAGCATTTACTTCGTTTTGTCCTCATCAACAGCCAGACCCATCGGTGCCTTTGTTTCGATGCTTGCAAGCAAAAGCGCCACTGACAGCTCGCCGCGTTTTCCCAATAATGTCAATATCATCAGCATAGGCAAGTAGTTGAACGGACTTTTGAAAAATTGTACCTGTGGTGTTGGCTTGCGAGTTTTGTACAATTGCTTGAAGAAATGATAACTAAATATACTATAATACAGTTGATCAAAAACCTTGAGGTGCAATTTGAATGTTAGCCAAATGAAAAAAAAAATACTAGTTTGGTGACAGTTCTGTTTCTCGAAACTGCAAGGCTTGTAAGGTGTAGTATCCTGAATAAATGACATCCGTCTGGTTCTGTAGTCTCGTATAAAGTAAGTTTTATTTTATTAAATCTGACATTTTATACAGTGTGAGCATACACTAAAATTCTGACAATTTATACAGTATTTCAAGATACTACATAAGGGAATTACAAAAATGTTAAATATCTACATTATGTACTTCTATATAGATTGCAAACATTTTTATGGAGAAACCAGCTGATGAAAATATGTATTTTGCTTTTCATTTGTCTGGACTAGATTTCCCCTGAACGGAAAATCTAGGCTGGTTGCTAATGTCACTTTTACTACGTCAGACATAAAATTGAAATTCTTGACTACATTCTCATAAAAGTCGAGTGAAAAAATGCTTTTAATAAGAACATCCCGTCAGCGATCTGTCAGGTACTTAATAGGTACTTAACGTGACCATTTATTTTTTGGCAAAAAGCGGCGGGTTTTGAAGCTAAAAGCGTGTTTCGCGGGTTTCCCAAAAGTAGATTCCGACCAGAAAAATTTCGTGCAAAATAGTAGAAAACAGTTTATCATCGTTTTTTAATAAACGGAAAAACGGCTTCTAATTCTGGCGTAAGCGTTACATATTTTTTAATTTTTTGATTTTTCGGAATCTCGGAGTTGGAGAGAGACACTTTAACTTTCTAAATTTTACCGTCGTATTTACAGCGAATGTCAATGAATGTCAATGTGTTTCTTTGACACATGACATTTGCAATTTTCACGCAGTTATGCCAACTGAATGTTGTCTTCGGAAGCTTAGATCTGCCATCAGGGTTCTTATACGTTTTTTAATTAAAAAAAAATCTTCAAACGTAGTGAAAAAAAGGAATAAAGAAAATTCTAGAGAATTAAATTTCGATTATTATCAAAAAGCTTGAAAATTGTTCTGGTGGCGGGTGAAGGGTTTTTAGTTAAAAAAGATGGTAAAACCCACCAATAGCGGGTAAAATGGTCACATTATGTATACTTAGCTTGAATTGGTAATTGAAACCCGCCATAACAAATCTTCTTTAGTGATCAGGCTCATTTTTCGCTTGGCGGATCTGAAAACCAACAAAGTGATTGTGGAGAAGCCGTTGCATCCACTTTCGCGTGTGTTGAGGTGCTACCAATCAATTCTCAGCTCTATAGCCGTACACTCACTGAATTTGTAGGTATGTTCCAACAAAACGATGCGGCAAGTAGGTACACTCATACACTACCAATTTTGGCTTTACTTATGGCAAAAAGCTCCGAGGCCGCACGTAATTTCATGCGATTTGACGTCGCGTCGTTGGATTTTTTGAGTAGTGCTACGCCAAAGATCATGGCAATCCTCAAACGCATGAGTAGTTAAAAAAAAATTCGTCAAGTCATAGCCGGGATACCAATGAATGGTATTACCTCTATCGGTGAAAAGACACCACCATGTGCGCGCATTGAGAAAACTGACTTGCCGTCCAATGCTTACATCCGTCCAATGTATGTGTCACCTTGACTGAGGAGCACCTAAGTACGTGCGATAGATTTTTATGGCCTTTGGAATTACTCCCGATTCCTTAGCAGACCTCCGGCGTCTTCTTCTCTTTTTCCTTTTGTTAACCCAGAAATCTCGTCAAATGGTCTAGCCAAGAGCTACTTCTCTTTCTCCATCGAGATCTCGTCTTCAGTTGACCTGGCTTCTATAGCCTTTTAAATCTTAGGCGGAGGTCGTATGGCTCCAAAAGTATGCTGTCCACCACTGGTTTATTCTCGGTAATTAAATTATTCGTACCCTCCTCTCTTTCATCCTTGCTATTAGTTTTTGAGTTATGTATTTATTTTGATTGACTAAAAACTGGTTGCTATATTTATGACGAAGACAAAATTGTGTGTAGGTGTAGGGTTGGTACTGATTACTAAAAAATAGTAAAATAACAAAAAACACAACATTGAGCATTGAGGACGTGCACATGTTTCGCTATTCTTGCGTTTTTCTTGAAGTGATTTCAAAAATATTGGTAAAAATGTGATGACACCTTGTGATGAAAATTTGTTTAACCATAGGCCATTTCGTACATTCAACGACGACTGTTTCTTTTATTTACCTACTTTACATTCAAAGATGCTTGGATTTTGTATCCAAGCAAGCGATACCCACTTCAACGCCTTTCTAAAGGAACTCATTATAATCCTGGCACGTCTCCCTTTCACAATAATATGTTTTAATTAATCAGCACACATTTGTGCAATATCGCGACAGAGGCCGGTAACAATTAGTCCTCAAATGAGGGCATGCCATGTGAATTGTTCGTAAGTCGTTTCGACATCTCACTGAACAAAGGTCACATGGGGGTGGAGGATTTTTGAACGCTGCTAACAAGGGAAAAAGAACAAACAATCGACAATGCGTGGGCTTTGTTGTCAGTTGAATTGCAATTGCTCTCTTCTAGTTATATAGGATCCTTTCAATGCTCGATATGTTCTAATTTCAGGGACCAGCGCACCAAAGCAAATGTGCGCACATCGGAAGCAGCATCAGATCCCTTCGAACAATTGGTCTCACTCTAATTTGTTGTTGTTTGTTAAACTCTTATTAGTTTCGTTTATCCGCTCTGAATGATATGACTTCGGAATGACGTGCTTCAAACTGGCACTTAGTGCCAGATGAAGGGCGGATATTTCGCTTTGTTGTTCGGACAGTTTTAATGATTTCCAAATAGAGTGGAAAGTCAGAGAAATGGAATTGAATTTCGAATGCGATTCCAATTCTGTTTTGGGTTAAATATTTCTAAATAACGATACGGATACGGATACCTTACCTATATCCCCTTGTTGGTTATTATTGTGATTGTACGTGCTTAACGGGCAATCAATGTCTGTCGAGTTTTATTGAAAGACGGACATTGCAATTGCAATGGCGATGGCAGGTGGAACAGAATTGGCAAGGAAATTGATTTTGTTCACTTTTTTTCCTTGTGGGTTTTTTTTCCTGCACCATACTTTAACATCGGGATGATTAAGGTTTTGTATAATACATATTTCCTTGATTCTAAGAGAGTGCTCTACTTTTTAGATGCATTCTTTGCCTGAAAAGGCACGCTGAATTGTACATGGTTTTGTATAATTCGGCCCAGGAGACTTTGAAGTCGATAAAAATGTAAAAAGAGTTTAAAAATGTGTCTAGCATCGGAGTGTGGTTCTAAAATTGCACTGATATGGGCCGATCAGTTTATTAGGCATTGGTTGAAGGGATTCACACATTTAGGGGAGGAAATAGGGACAGTTTAGAGTATTTTCCTTCTTGTGAATTGAACACGAAGAGAATGGACACACAACGTCGACGAATCGGATAGAACATCATGATAGACAGCTATAACTTTGAGGTAGTTCGGGATTTTGTCTACCTCGGCTCCGCTATTAAATCTGATACATCAGAAATCAAGCGAGGAATTACACTTGTCAATCGCAGTTACTTCGGCCTAAGAAGGCAATTGATTAGTAAGGCCTTTGCCGAGAAACACCAAGGAGACTCTATATAAGACCCTCATCAACCCAATTCTGCTTTATGAAGCAGAATCATGGACGTTAAGCGGATGAAGATCTCCATCCGCAAAATTCTTCGAGTGATTTCTGGAGGAGGCAATTTAACAACGAACTCTACGAGCTGTACAGCGACATCGAAACATTCAGAAAACTACGAATCCAGTAGTCTAAGATGACTAGGACATGTAGAGCGAATGGACACCAACGCTTCGGCTAGAAGAGTCTTCGATTCCAACCCGGAGGGACAGCGCCGTAAAGGAAGACCTCGCCTTAGGTGGCGCGCACAAGTGGAAGGGGACCTCTTCCAACTTGGAGTGTGCAACTGGAGGCAATTAGTCAAAGATCGTGCTAAATGGAGATGCGTGTTGGTTGAGGCTAAGGTCCACTCCGGACTGTAGCGCCACCTAAGTAAGTAAGTAAGGATCGAGCACACGATGCTGGATAATCTGCACCAGCAGCCTTATTCGACTTTTAGTTTGGATATTGGTATCCTCAGCTTTTTCTGGTCTACGGAAACTTTGAATATCGCATTGTTCACTGTTCAGGTTAAACGGATCAAACTGCAGTTCCAGCCGTTTAATAATCGGCTGACGTATTCTTTCCAAGTTCTTGGCACCGACCCACTGTGGATACCATCGTACTCCCATGTTCATCTCTGGAGACTTCTGTTCGGTCCTTGTATCCTTGGAAAGATCTTTTTACCCTTTATTATAAAACTTCCAAACACTGCCTCTGCAATAGCATCACTCAGAGCCCGCTTATTGTGCGGTGTTTTTTTTTTTTTTTTTTTTTTTTATATGAGTCGATGGTCTACCATCCTTTTCCGCTCGTGGAGCTCGCGAATAGCTCTCGCAGAAGCTCTGGTCTTGAATTGTACCATTGATTGATAGGCTGCATTTTTTGCTGCATGTCATTGCCGGCACTCCTCATCGAAGCAGTTGTTCCTTTGGGGCACCCGAACGCATCGGTGGCGGCACTTTTATAATGACACGTTGGCAGTATTGCCACTGGTCCTCTGCACTTAATGCTGTTGGTTTGCTTGCTGAGAGGTTAATTGAGACGCGGTCGGCAAAAGTTGCGATAAGAGTCTTCTTTCCAATAAAATGTCTTAACAGCCTCCGTTGATTGTTCCGTATCCGTACTTTGGGCTATTCCCAGACTCAGGTACTGTTCCGAGTCTATGTTGGCCGCTCGGTTCGGACATCCAAGCAATCGGTTGCTCGCGATGATGACGTTTCACTTCGCAGTAAAGTCGATTAGTCTGAGGTTTTGTCCGAGCAAGAGGTGTTTTCCGACTGTAGAGCCAAAGATTCCCCCTTTCCGATGCTCGTGTTAAAAAAAAATGTTGGCGTCATACGCATACCTTATCGTATACTTCTTCTCGAGAAGATCGTAGAATGCTTGGCTGCGTCATTCTTCTACGTCGAATATGGGCGTGGGTGCAGATCAATGTGATGTTCTTGAATTTGGCCCTGATGGGGATTGTGACGAGTGGAGACAAATCCACATTCAAATAGATGCTGACTGTTCTTTACCTTTCTTGGGATTTCTCCATCACTTCCTGGATGGATGTAACATTGGCTTTGTTTGTACCTTTCCCAGGGTCTCTACCAATTGCTCCACCGTATACGCGGTCTGTTTTAGGGTCTGATATTGCACGTGCAGAAAAAGCCCGTTGGCTTTAATTCGTTTCCTATAGGGTCGGTTTTTCAAATAATCACAAGCAGCAAAAAGCAATAAGCAGGCGAGGTGTTTCGTTCATGGACCTACTCTCGCCTAAGTGTAGTGTACTCTCGCCACTCGCTGTGGCCTGCCACTCAAACCCAACCTAACCCTAGTTGCTAACCTGACGTCATATTTAGACAGAAAAAAGACTTATAAGATTAAGATAGGTTAAATAGTTCTCATAGTAGCATGACCCGTCCCTACCTGATGCTCTCTAAAACTTGGGGAATAATTTTTGTTCAGGGGGCTTAATATACGTAAAATTAAAATCACAAAACATATACCTAGCTATTTGCTTAAAATGTTAAAAAATTGTATAAGATGTTGACATAATCCAAATCACTTCAAATACATCACGCCGAGTTGAAGGTGACAACACATCAAGGTTTTCGTTCAATGGCATTGTATTTCCTTTTGAAAGAGACCCATCATGCAGAGGGACGACAGCTCATTGTGCGTGCGCGTTCATCACACATCAATAGAATCAAAATAAAAGTTTAATGAGGATATCTAGCAGATCAACAATACCTGCAATTTAATCTCGTTCACAGAAAAGGGGTCCGCAATTCATTTCGACTGTTGAGATCAAGAAACTGAACAAGAAGGGTTATAACAAAAATAATAGTCTGGCCCGCCAGTCCTATAAGCAAATGCGTATGTGTGGGTTTTTTCGTTTTTATAGTCAATGGAGCTATCAACGAAACGGTTGAAACAATTTAAGTGATTTATCATCGCTGCCATCAGCTAAATAGCTTCGCTTTAATATCGAAAATAATATATTTGTCGGATTTTTTCCCGATTATTGATCGCGCACTCGGTGCAGCGCGCAGTACAGCATCAAATAATGAATGTAAACGTGTGCTTGATAAAATAAAAGATGATATATGGACAAGATTAAGCATTAGAGCAACCTTTTTTTTATGGTACGAGTATATTGCACAATGGGAAAGGGGTGCCGCTTCAACTGAACCCTTTCTTTTAATAGTCGTAATAACAGAATATGGGCGTGGTTCACAAATGGACAAGAATGAGGATAAAAAAAACATTTAATGACAGTATAATGGGTAATCCTGTTGGGTCAGAGTTATGCTAATGTGGAAAAGGAGTATTAACTGTTGCAAGTCATCAAAAAATAGCGCGTAGTAGTTTCACAAAGTTGCCTTGTTAAATAACGCCCACTTTTCCGTGGACTATAGACTGAGGTCACTCGGAAAAGGGTTATGTACATTGAAGTCACATCCGGCATTCCAACTGTCGAAATTGACATAATAAATCACATCGTACCTACCTTGCTAAACAAGTTTTGAACAGTCTATACTGAGCAGCTGAGTCTGACAACTATTGTATAGCTAACCCGTGCAATGATGGTGCATTTTATTGTGCCTGCCTTTGCAATAATACAAATAGAGCGTAATAAATTAGATTAGGCATAGGTATACATAACTGAAGATATAATTTTTAATTCGATGCCTTAAGAAAATTTCTTCGCTAAAAATGCAAATAGCCTCATTTTCAATGGTCCGCTTGTCCATTAAGTGGGTCGCGGGTGTAGGTTGCTCAAGTGGACCCTCCATAGCTCTCGATCCTCGATCCAAATAGCCTTACTTTTCAAAATTGTATAGGTAGGTACTCGTCTTTCTTGAAGTGAACTGATGAAAGTTAAAGATAAACAAGTTTCGAATATAGCCTGGATAACCACTGCTGGGGTAGTCAACAAATTTCGTCATTTGTAAAACGAATTAAAACTTCGCCCTAACCATCGATCCGAATGCTCATTTGCAATTACACTCCATATACAGCTCTAGGCTCTAGGACCCTATTGCATCAAATTTGACAGTTGCGACAGCTATTGACAGGTGACAATTTGTAAACTTACACTGGACGATTGTCAAATTTCTGTTTCATAAATAATTAGAAAATTTTGTAGAATTGCTGACTGGAAAAAATTCAACAATTTACAGTTTGGTCAGTATGTAATTCACAATTCCGACAGCTGTTTGAATTTCGGTCAAGTATTGATAGTGAAGTGACAAGTATGATTTAAAATGCTACTATTTCTTCAAGCGGAAGTGAGGAAAAATCTCAAAACCAATTTTGTGTAGTACACACTCGACACTTTAAAGAAATATTTCAAGTTTAGGGAAAATGTTCATATAGAAACAGTGCCGTGGTACATTTTGTTAAAAAAATAGGTGGACATATCTAGAGCATCTCGCAAAAAGCAATTACTCTCTTGATGATAAGACCCGGGAAAAATGTTGTTAAAAAAATTATAACTATGACGAGATTGCCAGTAGGTACATAAAAATTTGTCAAAATATGACAATGACAAAATAGTAATGTGTCGTTGTATTTAACTGGAAATTATGTCACCTGGCAATATTTTAAGAAATGAAATTTGTCGGACAAGTGTGACAAATTTGTAGAATTGTCACCTGCAAATGTTAATGAAAAAGGATTCAGCTGCTCAGCTCTTTTGTCTGTCTGTCCCACCCCTGGGGAATTTAAACGCTTGGACGGATTTGTTTCAAACTTCGTATTTAAGCCTAGTATCCTGCTCGCGCTTAATTTTAGCGAGCGCTTTTCTCTCCACAGCACAGATAAATGCTCGCTAAATTCGTTGTACTGGATATAGATAGGACACACACCCATATTTTATTGCCACATGTATTTTGATTTTTGTTATTTTTTCACTTTTTTCCTACTCACTTACATCGATTATCAAGTATTCCATGAAATATTCAATTAAAAAATTGTTTTGTTTCGAAAATGTCAAAATTTATCGCCGATTTAATGTACCATGCAATTCTTTCGAGAGCTAAATCAGTGGAGACATTTTCTTGGCCGAGTATAACAAAATTGTACGTAGTACGTATAACACTCAATATTGTTATACCGGACTGACATTGAGTGTGTCCCATCTATATGAAAGTAAGTATTTAGCGTGCGGAACAGGATACAGCTTTGCTAAACTGCCTCGCTAAATTTTATCTCTGTAGACATTTTTGTATGGAAGATAAAATTTAGCGCGAGCAGGATACTGGGCTTTAGAGTTTGCGCGCTTCCCGCTAAGAGGCGTTTTTTTTTCATGCTAGCCCTAATATTAACGGTACCTACTTCTCCGGACGGAGAACTTTTTTGAACTTTGGGGGCGTGACACGCCCAAACGGTAAGAGACCGCCAACTTTTTTTTGCAGATTTGAGCTCAGCGCATTAAAGTCAATCGGAATAAAGAAAAAAAAGTATTTTTTTTTCGAATGGGCAGTAAAGAAAAATCTAGCCGAGTTCCTCACGTATTCTGGTATTTCTAATGCGATCTCTACGGGTCACACCAGCAATACCACGGAGAAATCTCATTTCGGCAGCTTGTATCCGCGATCTTATTTTTTCCGTCATTACCCAAACCTCATGACCATAGGTAAGAGTTAGAACAAACACCGAATTAAAGACTGACAACTTAGCTTTGACACCAAGTTCAGTCCTCCTGATAACAGAATGCCCAAGCTGTCTCAAAATCGATCCAGTTTGCTAAAATGAGGTATACATACTTACATTTTTTGCCCTTTTGAGGTTATGGCATTAATATATAAACCAACGCAGCGCTGCCAGAAATATATTTTCGTGTTCAGAAGTCACCCCGAATTAAGCTCACAAAGTTACAGCCTTGCTAAAATGACTTGAGAAAAAACGTTGCTAGCTCTTAGTCTATAATATGTAATGGTATTTTAAAAAAAACTGCTCATATCTCAAAAACGCCATTTTCGATTATGATAAAAATGTAACGGGCAGGTAATGCTTAAATCCATAGTAATAAGATTTGCTCAATTTTGAGCTTAACAGTTGCAAAACAGTGTTTTTTGAACCATGAATGCGTCCTTCGATTTCCAAACCAATCACTTAAAATGGTACTTTAAAAACTGCTCGTATCTCGAAAACGTCATTTTCCATTTGGATGAAAATGCAACTGCTGGGTAATGTTTATATCCTGAAGAATACGTCGTACTCAGTTTTCAGCTAAACAGTTTAGTAACAGTGCTTTTCGAATCCAAATTTGTAACATTTGTCGTCGCATTTGTCAGCATAATTTTACAATAAACCGCTCCAACGATTTTGATAAAAATACATTATTTAAAACAACATAAGCATTCCAAAAACGATCACGTACTTAGTTTTTCTCAGAAAGCTCGAATATAGCCGTTTTATGAATATGTATTTCTAAAAAATGAACCCCGTCTCAACTATTAAGACCACTTTTTCTTAAATAATAATCAAAAATGGAAATTTGAAATTCATCGCCTACTTACCTCCTTTAAGTGTCAGTTGTTCTGGGTGAAATTTGAAAGTAAGTAATAAAGAGTTGTATTTAATACGTATGTTTATGTAGTATGTATTACTTAGGTACTTCTTATTTAATTAACAAGGATTCAGTCCAAGGATCCACATCTTTCTACAGCTCATAAAGTTCGCGGTTGTATCTAGTTATCCATTCGCCCTCCTAACTTACAGGACCAAAAATCCATATGTTAAGCTCATTAAATTCCGACTTGATCGACAGCCTTCACTCGATTTCTAATGTGATAATATTTTCAGAACTTACAGTTACAGTGCCTCAGTGGAAAAACACAAATAACATCTTAAGCCCAGTATCCTGCTCGCGCTAAATTTTATCTTCCATACAAAAATGTCTACAAAGATAAAATTTAGCGAGGCAGTTTAGCAAAGCAGTATCCTGTTCCGCAAGCTAAATTCTTACTTTCATATAGATGGGACACACTTAATGTCAATCCGATATAACAATATTGTATGTTATACGTAGTGTTGCCAGGCGAAAATGTTAAAATCCAGT
This sequence comes from Cheilosia soror, assembly GCA_949372485.1. Classification (NCBI taxonomy): domain Eukaryota; kingdom Metazoa; phylum Arthropoda; class Insecta; order Diptera; family Syrphidae; genus Cheilosia; species Cheilosia soror. The sequence goes on from OX443563.1 coordinate 40,451,929, forward strand.
CAAATTTGACTGTTTGACTGGATTTTTTCTCTCCGAATCCAGTCAAAAGAAACAGTCAAACATTAAAAACAAAAAATTCCAGTCAAAAAAACAGTCGAAAATGTTAACAGCTATTTTTTCGAAAACAAAAATAGGTGGGTCATCGTGGTTTCTTTTTAAATCATAGGTTATTTCAACACTGACAGCTGCTTCCAGCTCGAAATCTTTACAAAAAGCCAGTATCATACCTGCGCGGAACGAAGTGAGTCGCTTTACGCTTGAGCAACGTTGGGAAATATTGAAAAAATATTTCCAAAGTGAGTGCTGTGTAGCCCAAACAGTGCGTTTTTTTAGAAGTTTCGGCCGAAATGAAGCACTCACCGCGCCCGCTGTACGCAAGTTTGTGCAAAAAGTTCGTGTGACTTTGTATGGGAGTGGACAAAACTCTTGGTCCCCGTCATCGTAGGGTGCGCACAGACGACAATGTCACAGAGATTGACAGTTTGGACCATTTTTCTCCGACAATGAGGCTGGGAACAACGTTTTGGTCAACGGTGGGCGTTACAGAGCCATGTTAACCGACTTTTTTTTTTACTGGAATTGAAGACATGGATTTGGACGTCCTCTCGTTCATGCAGCATTGCACGCCATACCACACAGCCCACGCCACAATCGATCTTTTGCACCAACTTCCCAAGACGGCTGATAGTCTTGGCGATGTCAATTGGCCTCCTCGGAGCTGCGATTTGACTCCTTTGGACTTTGGATTTCGGGCAATCCGGAAACGATTCAAGCACTTAAGACCATTATCATCCAAGCAATCCGTGAGCTACAGCCCGAAACCACCAACAATGTCTTGGACAATTGGAGTGACAGAATACGCTACTGCAAAGCCAGCCGAGGCAGCAACTTGAACGACGCTGTATTCCGTAATTAATGGGAATGTTTGCTCTTACTAATAAAGCCATAATACATGGGAGCAATTTTATTTTGTTCATTTTATTGCATTTTTAAAAAGAAACTTGTATTTGGCCCACCCTTTATATTTTGATATATAGGTAGTAGTCTTTCCAACTTTTTGTATAACTTCTTCAAGTATTTCAAAATTTGTACAACATTTTTTTTATCTCGCAAATTAGGTATTTCTAATGGTCAAAATAGAGTTGTGTTTATTTTTTGTTTCTAAAATCTGGAATAAACAGCAGAAGTAAATGCGAAGGAAATCATTCAAAATTCTCAGAAACGCTGCGCAAACTGCAAGAAATATTAGATTCAATTTGACTTTCAGCGGCTTGCGGAAAATGGGTGTGTTCATTTCATTGGACTGCGCGAATCTCATATACACTAGGTTTACATTGGAGGTGCAATTTTTTTTTATTTTTTTTTAGGAAAAAACTCCAGTCAAAAAAACAGTCGACTGGATTTGATTTTTTTTTCCAGTCAAAACCGAAAAAATCCAGTCAAATTTGACTGGAAAACAGTCAAACTGGCAACACTGGTTATACGTACTACGTACAATTTTGTTATACTCGGCCAAGAAAATGTCTCCACTGATTTAGCTCGCGAAAGAATTGCCTGGCACATTAAATCGGCGATAAATTTTGACATTTTCGAAACAAAACAATTTTTTAATTGAATATTTCTTTGAATACTTGATAATCGATGTAAGTCAGTAGGAAAAAAGTGAAAAAATAACAAAAATCAAAATACATGTGGCAAACAAATTTGGGTGTGTGTCCTCTCTATATCCTGTACAACGATTTTAGCGAGCATTTATCTGTGCTGTGGAGAGAAAAGAGCTTGCTAAAATTAAGCGCGAGCAGGATACTAGGCTTTAAAGTTTTTCTACTGCGCCACCTCTCGACCAAACGTCTGACGCTTAGGGTGCCTATAATACCGACTTGGCATACATTATAGCCCCAAGGCCAGAAAGGTACTCGATTTCAATTCTCTCTCATTTTGCTTTTCTAAGCCGTATAAAAGTTCTTCCAAAAAAAACTTCCAAGGTTACAAAGCAACCTACCTTCAACCTTCATTGAAGTCTATTCGCCATCAATACCTTAGAGTTGGGCATTGTCTTACAAAAGGAACAAGTAACCGTAAGGATGATATAAGAAAAGATACACTAATCACATTTTTCACTTGCTGAATATTAGAATTATATTTATATCTTTTAAAAATTCTTATAATAGGTAGCTATTTAGATATTTTATTTAATTTGGTACCGCTTTTGCATATAGCTATAGGTAGGTACCCACATATTTTATCTTATGCTCTCATATCGAAATTGCACTAAAAACAATTAACACAATTATTATAAAAGTAAAATATCTAATAAAACATCTCATAAAGTAAATATGTATATAATTTTTACTTAAAACCAAATTTTATGAAAGGAATACAAATAATTAACTATGTGTACACACACATACATAATATATACTTAAAATTGAAATTAGAAAATCTCTTTAAAGTCCATTTAATATAAACGCAACTTCTGTCAAACAAAAATTATTCGAACAAAAACAAAATCACATAAAGTATAGATACCATTAAATGGCAAGATCGTAGGCATAATTTGTATTCCTCATTTAACTGTTGAACTTATATTTTAATGGCTCAAAATTATCGCCTCCACATTCCGGGTCCAACACCAACTCCAATACCGCCGGAAGCTACACCGCGTCGAACAGCTTCCATTTCATCCTGACGACTGTCGCGGTATGCACGTTTTGTATCCTCGAATTCGCGTAACCTTTGGTTATATCTGTCAATTTGTTCACGCAGTATGGCATCCTCGTGTATTGCGCGTCGTTCATCATATTCTAAGCAACCCACGCCATCTAATCGTTCCAAGTCTAACCAACCTCTAAATCGGACACAAACTCCGTTCATTATGAAGTGGGATTTAATGTGAACCTGAAATTAAATGAAAAAAGGAAAACGTTTTAAATAATTGATTTATATGTCATACATCTTATAATTTATTTAAATTGGAAATAAGTCTCAATTCTTTTTTAAAGTGGACGTCAAATGACCCAAAAATACCCTATACCCCACACGTTGCTTACAAAAACTAGCAGGCGTTAATTAAATGCCGCACAGGTCCATGGGCTAAGCTTCCTTGAGTTTTTACTTTAAGAACAAATGGAAATGGCCTAATGTTTGTCAGATGTTCGCGAGCACAGTGAAAAAAAAATTAAGATGTAATTTGTGTTTTTTTTTTGCTGCCGTCATGAGGAGTCATTTAACATTAACATTTGCTTTGGCACTGCCCCGTTTTGCATTAAGAACGACACTTACTTACCCTAGGATTCAGTTTCTTTACAAGTGACGCAGAGTTCAAAAGCTTGCAGAATCGCATCTTCTACGCTTTCTGGGTTTCGATTTCGACCCCCTCCTCTAATCGAATCTAATATTGGTTAAACACAAGCTGCCGAGATTTCAAAGAATAAAGAGAATTATAAATGGCAGCGTTGACACCGCGTTATGTTGCATGATTTTAGTTTTGATAAAACTGATTATCTTATTAGATGTAGCCTGTATAACAACAAACAGACCTTTTGAAAGCATACTAATACTAGACGGGTTATGTGTAGATATAAATAAGAACTGTACGAGAAAAAATCCGGAAACTTTTGCGCGGTCTGACAATACTGAAATATGGCATCGCTGTACTGTTAAATTTTGATCACATGCTTTTATACTCATTATAAATAAACAAATAAATTAAAAATTATTTGATCTTCAGACCGTGTGTTAACTGATATAAATATTATCTTCGGATAATTATCTATCGTGGTGGAAAACGAATCTTCAGCTGTCAACAATTAATCCTGGTTCGGGAGCAAGATAATAAATTATCCTATAGGCTAATTTTTAACATTTGGTTTTGCTTGAGTTTTGCTAGAATATTCAGAAGGTAATAAAACACTGAATTTCAATAAATTAATACCGCAACATTCGATAAATCTCTGTTTTTTAAGATTGGAATTTGGTGAACTTCTTTTCAACACTTCATAAGTGTCAAAAAAATTAGCCGAAGATAATTATTTAATGCAGCCTAATAAAGTGTAGAAATAGTAGTTTAAAAAAATGTTAAGCATTAATCCTAGCTTCTCTTTCCGGATTTTTTCTCGAACAGTCCTTAAGTAAATGTGTTCACTCATAAAATTTGACATTTCATGGAACAATACTTTCAAAACGGTGAACGGCTATTCATGCATCAGAGCGACCAACTATACCTACGAACGAACGAATATTCACGAGGTTTAAAAATCCGTTCACATGAACACTTTTCATGGTCGCGGCAGTTCGCGAATTTCAGCCTTCAGTTTCTACAAGCTATTTCTAATTTGGGGTTAAGTTCGAACGAATGCTTTAGTCGCTAGTTTGTGGAACGCGGCTTTTCTCTAAAAGGATTGCGTCCTTTAATATCCACCGAAATCCCTACTAATAGTACTTTAAAAAACTGCTCATATCTCAAAAACGCCATTTTCGATTATGATAAAAATGTAACTGGCAGGTAATGCTTAAATCCATAGTAATACCATTTGCTCAGTTTTGAGCTAAACAGTTGCAAAACAGTGTTTTTTGAACCATGAATGCGTCCTTCGATTTCCACCCCAATCGCTAAAAATGGTACTTTAAAAAACTGCTCATATCTCGAAAACGCCATTTTGGATTTAGATGAAAATGTAACTGCTAGGTAATGTTTATACTCTAAAGAATATGTCGTACTCAATTTTCAGCTAAACAGTTTAGTAACAATGCATTTCGAATCCAAAGTTGTAACATTTGTCAGCATAATTTTAAAAATAACCGCTCCAACGATTTTGACCGAAATACATACATATTTAAGACACCATAAGGATTCTAGACATCATCACGTACTCAGTTTTTTCAGAAAACTCGAATACAGCCGTGTTATGAATATTTCTTAAAACTGACTACCCAAATCCCGACCATTGAGACCACTTCTTTTAAAAAATAAAAAATGGGAATTTGAAATTCATCGCCTCCTTGCCTCCTTCAAGTGTCAGTTCGGGGTAAAATTTGAAAGAAAATAATAAAGTGTTGTAGTTAATATCTACGTATGTCTATGTATGCAGTATTTTATGTATCACTTTTTTAATTAACAAGGATTCAGTTACTAAACCCTGTGTACATCTTAAGTGGATATGATTTTAAACGTAAAATTTACTGAAATGACTTTGAGATTCTTCGCGATTCGCAATAAACGAGAAAGTTTCGTGCGACCCAGTCGTGCACATTTTTTATAAAAGCTTTTACTTAAGTACCTACCTATTTCTAAACAAAATTTTGAAGGTGTGTACCTATATTAAGACGAATTTGAGCGCTTGAAGGAGGACCAAACTGATTACATTTTCTTATGAAAATAATCACCTAAGAACTTATCAGCATTACTGTCTTATACAAAATCCACCTTCTGAGTACAGTATTATGCCCCGGGAAATAATGCCCCAAAATCAAAATAAAATAAAGGGTAACAAAGAGTGGGCGGGTTACAAAAATCCTATAGTAAGCAGAGAAATATGTAATGGGTGGGGGGGGGGGTTCCCATGCCACTTTCTACTTGTGGTCACTGTAGGTATATTTTCTTCTTGGTATATCTTCACTGCCAAAGTAAAAGGTCATTTTACATAAAACCGCAAGCCTCCCTTTGAAAATATTCCTGAAGCTATTGTTACACATGTCAAAAATAGTCTCAATTTTTGACAAAAATAGTCTCAATTTTTGACATGCTGACGAAAAAGTTACGTTAGATTTTGTCTACACACATAGACAGAATCTATATCTTATTCCCGTCAGCATATTTGACATACGATTTTTGGCATGTATAATAGTAGCTAACCGAAAGCCCACTTATGCCCCTATTGGTGCATAGCGCATCCACCCTCTGACCCCCATAATGGTTTGCGAAACCATTGACAGGAAGCTCGTAGCCGTTTCGGGTTAAACCCGGCCGACTGCCGAGCGTGACAAGCCGACCACCAGACGCTCGCAAACTGCCACCCTCCAGGCCTGGCTCCAAAGGGCGCCCTATTTTGACAGGCTTGGCAATATCCGAGGCTCGCTTTCGTCGCTTTGTCATCATTGGGTGTGTGCTTCGTTAGCCATGTCTAGGTGAACCTAGACATGTTGCCCGCCCCCCACCACGGGGAGGTCAATAATCTCTCCTATACCCGTATGGGGATTGCCCTTGATGATTTAGAGTCGATGGCGGAGGATCGAGAGCTATGGAGGGTCCACTTGAGCAACCTACACCCGCGACCCACTTAATGGACAAGCGGACCATTGAAAATGAATAATAGTAGCTTAAGGAACATTTTAGTTGATAGAAAAAATTTCAAAAAGATGCTTTTGTGCCACCCTAATATTATACCTATCTGCCTGTTAAATATTTAATATGATGGCGGCTTAGGTAGGTACATGCTGTACTAAAAATAAAATCACTGCTATAAAACGCATTGATGTCTTTTCGAAAATTATGTACATTTGTTAGCCTTTTGATTTAAAATAGGTACCTACTTTAAAATGCCTTATTTCGCTACTTAAAATCTCAGATAAGATGTATACAGACAAATAATAAATCGATAACTAAAAAAAAGTAAGATGTCTGCTCAGTTTCCATAGAAATATTGATTTGCTCAACCCCAAAAAGCATTTACATAATAGCCTGTTCTGTTCAGTATTGTATCTGTTCGCAATAGATACAGATTGTATACATAGCTTCCAAAAACGACGCATGCGGAGATGAGATTCTCGTATCTCTTACTTTTCCCTGGCAACATTACATACCTAATAAATAAGCAGCCATTTGCAAAATTAATACGCACTCTCTGTTTAAGTCTTTCGATACTTTTATACAAAAGTACGAGGGTGGTGTCTACTGGCTATGAATCGACTTTATTCATATAGATACATAGGTTCGTATACCAATACCACCTGCAGCTACTGACATCCATTGTTATGCATTCTACTATAGAAATCTTGTATCACAGATATTCATGGGTATACCTAACCTACTCACAAATGCTTTAATATGAGAAAGGACCCCCCACCTATTCAAAGGACCCCGGAAGTCGCAAGTAAACAATTAAGACAACAAATTGCAGGCATCTATACATTTTTATAGTTTTTTTTTACCGGAATTATGTTTCAATTATTTAAAGTGTCCGACACAAGAGTAGGGAAAGAACAAAATAAAATACTGATTCCGCACCCCTGAAACACGACACAGTTGCACGGTCATTTATTACTATGCCCAAATGGTCGGTGGTCCGACGAACTCCCTCGTCGGCGTGTGGACCCACACAGCTTGAAGCCGGTAACAAACTTCTCCTGTTCGACATATGTTTAACATGCCCTCCGGGGAATACACATTTTCACTTGCCGGACAGGGTATAGAATGCGACACCTCACAACAAGATCAATTAAATAAAATTGCTTTGTTTCTTGACGATCAAATGGTTCATTGATTTTGCTTAAATCATTTTCTGTACTTTTACCCAGTCAGTGATCCTTAACAGGCTTATAAGGCATTTGGTTAATTGACCTCCACGGCGCAATTACTTTCAAACGTCTGTTACCTATTGAAACTGTATGCGATATCATTTTTAGTACAGAAGTATACCTAAGGAAGAAACGGAAAAGAAAAAACATCGAACGTTTCACTTTTCCCACAGGCACTTTACTTTTTCGGTACGGCAATTCTTCGTTGACGCAAGAAGGATATACCGCTTCCACTTATAATCCCCGTAATTTAGTCTCTTTGAGTTGTTCTCTGACACATTTCCAACAACTGTTGCTCGCGTGCCGTTCAAACGATCATGCAACTTGAGAAAGGAAAAAGAACAAGCAGGTCCTGGTCCTGCAATTGATCTTTTCAAGAGCAATTAAGTTTGACTTGAGTTTTGTATACATACTGTGCTGTTATGTTTTGAGTGCTGAACATATTGAATTACGAAATTTTTGGGAAAAATGTAACCATCTCGGAAATGCATCCATACATAGATACATACTGTGCTTATATTTTGTATTTATTTTTAAAGATAGACGCGAATAGCTTTTGAAAAATATTTCCTATACTCATATTTAAGGGGATTGTAGATACACAGGGAACTAGTTGTGTCATAAAACGCATTTGGGCTCGCTAAATTAAAAAGTGGAATACCTACCGAAAGAATAGAGCTTAGGTGAGCTATTAGAAAAGTTACACACATGAAAAGAATTACCTCCATTTGTAAACGGTACGATGATCACCAGCAGCGGTGCAGGGAGGCTTATACATTACAATGGTTCTATAATGGGGCAAAAAAAAAGGTTCTCTATAAGCCCTCTGCAACGTAGGGGCTTGTATCACTGGGTAAAATCGGCCATTAATAAACTCTGAAAATGGGCTAAAAGGTATGTGGACTTCGTGTCAACCAGGAAAAAGCGGAACTGGTACCCTTTAGTGCGAAATACAAACAAACTCCCTTCAAAAACCAAGCTCGGTGGAGTAGGGCTTTCCTTTTTGTGAATAACACAAGATATCTTGGCACGTAAATAAATTAATAAATAGCTGGCGCAACAGGCGGTAAAGGTGCCGTGATATAAGGGCATGCGACATAAGGCAATATTCAAACGTATGGCCTTATGTCACTTTGATAATGCGTCACTTTCAAGTCATTTTCAGGTTAGGTGTATGCAAAGTTTCTTTTTATCAATGTTTCGCGTGGATTTAAAAAACTGAATTGAGAAGCTTTTTTCAGGACAGTCATACTCTCGAATGTTTGTCAGACGTTCGCGAGAGGTGGCGCAGTACAAAAAACCTTAAAGGCACCAAGTGACAAAGAACAGAAACTGAAACAGCACAAAAAGCTTTTTCATTCTGTAGTAAATTCTGGTTCTGTTTACGTTGCTCGTTCAGCTACACAAAACTAAAACAGATCCAGAAAAACATGGCTGTCACCTATTTTGTGCAAAGAAAAAACCTCCCTCCCACGATCTGTCGCTGGCAGTACCTACCAGAAACAATCAATATAGACTTCTCAAACAGCTATTTTCTGTCGCTAAATTCTGTTGCTGAAAAAAAAAGTTCTGTTCCTAATTCTGTTTCTGTTTGCAAATGTATAGGATTCTGTTTCTGTTTCTGTTCTTTGTCACTTGGTGCCTTAAGATGTAATTTGTGGTTTTCCGGGTATCGAACCTGGGATTCCTCGCACAGTAGTCCAGCAAACTAATCACTGCTCTATCGCGCCCACATCTTGGCACGTACTAGATAGAAATAATGCTAGATAGGCTTACAAATCTCTCTTCATTTATAAGAGGACAGACACAAAAAAGTTGATACCAGAACCAACAGTGGTGCATTTGCTATAACCATGGTAGTCAAACCCATCCTTATTTTTAGGGTTCTTGTTTTGTGGAAGGCAGCGAATAATATTTTCAATTTCAAAAGAACTTGAACATAATACTAAAGTGTCTGCTTTTTTAGCTTCTTGACAACTTCAAGCTTTCAGTGTGAACGCACCCTTAAACCGATTACCGAACTGTCAATGTCAAAATATTCAGTAAAACCAACATTTTCATCATGGTGAAGTCCACGAAAAAACAACGTTTACAAATAATTAAAACTTACTACCGAAAATCCAATTTGGTGGTCGCAACTTTAAGAGCGTTAGACCCAATTTTCGACCATAAGCGATGAAGCGCATTTTTGGTTAAACGGCTTCGTCGGTAAGCAAAATATGCGTTACTTGACAGGTGAGAACCCTCATATGCTTCATGAAACAGCACTTCATCAACAAGTCACTGTATCATGCCGGTGGCGTCACGTTACGGTAAATGGTATTCGCTAACATAGACATGTTGGAACGTTGTTTCTTTGAGCAATTGCATAAATTGGACATCAGTGAGATGCGGTTCCAACAAGACGGTGCCACAAGCCATACAGCGGGTGCAACAATCGAATTATTGAAGTCTCAGTTCGGTGAACGTGTTATCTCGAGAAATTAACCAGACAATTGGCCGGCGAGATCTGTGATTTACATTTAACGCATCTGGACATTTTTCATGGGGCTACATTAAATCATTGGTCTATGCCAACAAGGCGGCGACGTTAGAGGAGCTCAGAGCCAATATTTAACGAGAAATAGCGGCCCTATTGGTCGAAATGTGCAACCGAGTCATCAAAAATTGGGTTCAACGTATCAACCTTTGCATACGTTCCCGTGGTGGACATATTATGAACGAAGTCGAATTCCATTCATAAATATTTTAAAATATGATTTTTTTTTTTATATTATCTCAAGTAGTTTGCATTTTAGTTAAAAAAGAAGTTGTCAAGTCCTTAATGAAAGACCCTTTAAACTAAGGTAATAGTGCTAAGTGCTTCGGCTAACTATAACGTAGTGCTCTACAAAACTGGACAGGTAAGAAATAGATCCATACTCAAGCCATCCTTGCCCAATATATCTGATAAAGCGGCGATACATGTCTGAATGCACTTGGCTTTGACAAACCGGACAAAGTGCTATACCGTGATAGGCAGGATTGTCAAAGGAATAAAGTTTCGAATGAAAATGAAATTTAGATTTATACGGATGGTTCGAAAAATAATAAGGGTTTATACTCTAGCCCCCGTATTAATAAAAACCGAATAGCGGCGAATTAGCTTTATCACATCTGATAACTCGTAATTCTTATTCATAAACATATATTAGCTTTCACTGACATGTTTAACGAGCGGATAACTTAACTCACCAAATTCGGCGCATAGAGAAGGGTTAACTTACTCACACACAGAGCTAACTTTGTCCAATCTATCCAAATAATTTCAAATACACGTATACCAACAAAAATTTCGATTGGACTTGGACGCGAGAAATTTAAAAACTGAAAGAGAATTTCAGAGAGAATCTAAAAATCGCAAGCGAAATCACATAACATGTTCTGAGCATGATAGTGTCAGCTGATGGAATATGACAGATTTACAACCATGTTTAGTACAGTTTGGACGCAGTACTGCCGTGCGTTTAATGATAAAGAGTGGATAGCTAATACGGATATAAGATGTATTTATAAATAATAAAAGTTATCAAACGAACAAGTCCACTATCCGTCTGATGGATTAAAAAGCGAATAGGGCTTTTTTATTAATACCGCTGTAGAAATTTAGACCTATTAAATAGGTAATGTCAATAAGACTTCCCACACTTGCTGTGTGTTCCAGGCAGAGTCTCTGGCCCTACTCAAAGCTACTTGAAATGGGATCAGTGTCCAACCATAATATCGTCCTATCCTACATTGATAGTCAGGTTGCGCTAAAGGTTCTAGAGTATTACATCATCAAATCTGAATTAGGAAGGAGCTGTCCACAATGCTCAGAGAATTGGACAATTGACAATGTAATATTGAGGTTAAGTTATCTAACTCGTGCCCTATTTGTCTAATGAATTTGTATAAGCTCGAAAATGCCCAAGGGAAAATTTAGTCAATGGACATCCATAAGTAACTCTGCTGTCGCGGCTTGCGACTGGTGACGGAACAATGAATTTAATGATTCAAAATGGGCACCTTAGGCCTATAGCTTCTCACACTCGTTTGTATGAGTTTTCAGTTTTTGGAACAAATGGAATTTACCTATAATATTTCGCCGATACCGAACGGCTTAATTGAGAAGCTATTTTATGACAGTTATATCTACTCTTCGATGTTTGTCAAACGTTCGCGAGAGATGGCGCAGTGGGCAAAACCATAAGATGTCATTTTGTGCTTTTCCGGGGCGAATTTGAGACCTCCCGTTCACTAGTCCAGCCACTGCGGCCACTCTTATGAACTTAAGTTTATTGTTCGATCATAATTGACAACCTCAATTATCTGATTCGATCCTTACAAACTGAAAATGAGGGTATGGCCAAGGCTATAGGTAGATATACCTGGCGGACGTTGGCAAAAATTGTATTGTCAGCAGACAACTTCAACAAAATGGCTATAAACTTTAAAAACCAAGACTTCCCTTTATTCATTTAAGGGGAATACTTGAAACTTTTGAGAGTTAAGCTCAGTATATTTTAAAGCTAAAACCCTCCTAAAAGGTAATTCAGCGTACGGGCCTCAAAATTACCAAATACACATAACGTAACGTTTCGCCAAATCTCCATCCACTTAACAGTACTGAACTTATATGACGAGATCTAGCACACTGTGACAAATCAATGGGACACACCTCTCAATACCGCACTTAATCTGAATGGCTATCGATCATGACTTAATTCTGAAAATAGAAGAACCCATCTTTTTGTTAACTAAAAATTCCATCTGTATACGATGGCCAATTATGCAATGATAATTGGATTGGTAAGCGTAACTAAGCTGTCCATACAAAATTCTAACAACCACTCCAGGCTATATCGATTCAACTCAAAAACTCACCTTTCCATGCTCTTTGTCAAAATCACATTCCTTGTCCTGAATGTAAGGATTTTGATTGGCGTTGAAAACTAATTGCAGATTCGTTCCGGATGCGACAAAAGAGATTTCAGTGTGTCCCTCGCGACAGCCGTTCTGAAAGCGTATCTGACGTTCTTCCAGCGCTCGTTCTCTATAGCCTGTGTAACGAACCTGTAAACAAAAAAAAAAAACCAATTTACATCAACAATTATGTCAATTTAAATAAATCGGTAAACACAATTCCAAATACAAATTGCTGTGTTAAAAGAAAGTGACCTTGTGTCGAAATGCCAACCCAAAAGTAGGAACAAAAAAAAAAAAAAAACAACACAACTCATCAACCGGACGGTAACTACAAAAGATTCTCAGAACTGATCAACAAACAAATTTGTCAATAAAAGATAATAAACCTATTTCCAACGAAGTGGTAGTGTAGTCTCAAAAGATCGTCATTAAATCAAGCCAAGATGCGTCAGCAGTGCGCCGAAAGTAACCCAAACCAAGCCAACTGGGAACAGGTAACCGAGAGGGTAAATCACCGGACCAACTGTGAACTGGCACGTTAAGGTTGTAAAGTGAGCGTTCGCATTGTCGTTATTTTTTACCTAAGGCGAGCGGGCTATCCATAGCAGAAAAGAAATTCCCCAATATCGAAGCGGAGGTGATGTCGTTGATTGCATTTAAATGAGACATGATCTCGGATGTGTTTCAGAGTGAGAGAGAGAGATGAATGGTATAGGAGGGAATTCCAGTTCAATTCGAAGAAAATCGCATAGATTAGCCATTAATTATTATTAATTAATTATTAGTGCGTGAAGTTTGTCACATATGTATATTGGATACATTAGGAAACTAAAGGTGAATGAATATACCTATACCTACGCAAGCTGTCTAATGATTTATAATGAGAATTTACAAAACGAATTGCCCGTGAATCATTGTTTTTTTTAATGAGTAAGCAAAGAACCGGCATCGTAGAAATACGTTGAACTTGAATCCCTTAATCGAAAAAACACGTATTAACACAAGCACACACAACATGGCCATTGTGAATTGAAAGACTGAAGATTATTTGCTTCGGCCAATTGTTTAAATATTTTCCAACTTAATTGGCATACTGTAGGTAACACTCCAGTGCTAAAAGGTTGCTTTAGATGACGTTAATATGAAATTGCATAGATAACTTATTTAGCAATGCGTAAGGTGCACTTGGTTTTGAATTAAAACAGACGATAGATATTGTGGTCAAGCTGCAAAGGTTCGATTATTTTATTTTTACCTATACAATGGTGGCCATAAGTATTTTGACAAAACTAAAGTTAATTCTACTCGGACCGAGGAAAAAAGTAAAAAAAAGAAGACTTTTACAAAAGTTCGAAATTTTCAATGGGTACTTAATGGGTTAAGGAAAGTTTTGTATCATTCAAACGAAATTTGACCTTTCCATTGATGCCAAAATGTACATGAAGTAAGTTCAAATTATGAGTAGAATTAACTTTAGTTTTGTCAAAATACTTATGGCCACCATTGTATATACACTCCGCGCCACTTGAATAGCACACCCCTTAAGGTCGGTTTTCTATCGCCCACTGGTCCCAAACCGAGCATGCTAGAGACCTTTTTTTTTAAACGGAGTTTAAACTTGCACTGTAAAACCGGCTATTAAAGTTCATTTAATTGTTGTGATTTCACCAGAAGGAAGATTTAAAACTAAAGTTTTAAGTATTAACAAAAATTTGTTAACTAAAAAGAGGAAAAATGTAGGCCCCTAATGGCGCGGAGCTGTGTATATTTTGCCCATACCTCCAAAACCAGAAGATGGTAGATTTATGTAAAGTTTGGATATCAACCTTTTACGCCCAGTTTCAAAGTTTTTAAACTACATTTTTGGTTTAAGCTTCCAGTTCAACAATTAATTCGGTTGCACTGAATAGCTTAAGCCTTGAACAGAGTTTATTCTGTACCTAGTTCAAATTAAACGATAGATAGTATTGTGTTGCTTAAACCTCAGATTACTTGACACAGCGACATTTCAATTTCAAAGCTGCCGATTGTCAAAAACACAAATATTTGACGTTATTTTGCGAGTTTTTTTGAAAGAAAAGACAAGGAAAGATTTTGCAAAAGTCGTCTAAAAGCTAAGTACTGTATATCTACAATACTGCCAAATTGCAACCTTAAGGAGAGGGAGGATTTATACCATTTTATTGCTAGATGCCCCATCCTAAAGGAGTTGCGTGTGAGGCACTTTGGTGTATCTTCGATGGAAATGAATGAAGTTCTGGACGTTCTGAATGGCAACCTTGGATGGGAAACGCTATACCAATACACAACAAACGCAATGAGCTACAGACAACGAATCATAGAAGGAGACTTTTAAAATTATTTGCATTAAAAAAAAAAATGTCAATCTGGTAGACGGCCTTCGGCCAAACCTAAAACTAAAGATAAACTACATAATTGTGAATTTTAAAGTTATGATTTAAATAAAGTTCTTTCTACTTCTTCTTCTTCTTCTTCTACTGCCAAATTCTATTCATAAAACTTGGTTAAACTGAGTTCTATTGAACTAAAGTTCAGATTACACTGCGAAACCGGGCGAGTTTAACTTCAAATTTAAACTCAAGTTCAGATTCAGTTGAACTTAAACTTCCGCTGTGAAACTGGGGGTTATAGGAAATCAGGCATCATTCTTATTTTCTTCTTGTATATAGATGTAGAAGTATTTTCAATAAGTTAATATCTAGAAGGCTCTTCAAAACATCCAGTTTCTTTTTAAAATTGCTGTAAAAAACAATGTTCAATATTTTTGAAGTTGCTTTATTGAAAATAATAAGGACCAGTTTCTAACTGATAAAGTCTAGGATAGCCTATCCGGAATTCATATGTCAAATAAACTTCAACTTTCGGTTTCAAAGGTAGTGATGTCTGACAGATTAAGTATCGGATAGTCTATCAGCTGGTTAAAGCCCTCTATCCGGAAGATAAACAACATATTTTTGAAGTGGCTGAAAAAGTTATAGTTTCAGAGCTTTCTTTCGCCGACGGACGTATTTAGCAGTCAGAAGTGTCGTATCGTGAATTTATTTGAATTCTTACTCGACTAATTTGATGAATGTTACAACCATATTACACGGCCTCGTATAGGAACAGAGTTTTTCAAATTATTTTTAGAAACCCTCGAATGTTTAGATTTCTGAATGTTCACTATTTATGTTTAACTTTATCGATGCCATGCTAAGTCAATACCTTTCGTTTTGTCTCTTCTCCTTTTCATTACTTATATATGGACTTGATGTTAAAGCGCAGCCTTGGCGAAGAACGTTTCGAATTTTGAGATCTGAGGATAAGTCATTTGCTCTTTGCTAATGCCTTGGTCATCATCAAATGATCAAATTTTATCTGGTGGATAGCGTTATGTGTCGGCTAACTATCCGAAACTTTATCCGGACTCTTTGAAACTGGGCCCTAGACCTTCTGATTAATTATTATGGAATATTATTTCATTCAATATTGTTCTGATTTCTTGAATCGTCTTTGATCGCTTGAAATAATTTGATTTCGCGGCAAATGTGGATAGAAGAATGGCCTGCGATTCGCCAAAACTTAGCGAAAGAATAAAATGCGAATATCTAGAGGAGGTGACTACTCTATCACACATAAATGTCTCCTTTAATAATGGTCACTAAATTTCAAAACGACATTCTTACACGACATGCTTACCAATTTAAAATTTTGTAGTCAACCATTTCAAGTAATGATTTATGACTTTTCTGATAGCGAACATTTTTTCACATTTTGCTGAACAAAAGTCACATTTTTAAAGGCCAACAATGCAGATGCGGATGTCAAAAGTAAAAGCACGAAATAACGCACTTATTGCACAGATACAAACAACAGTGATTACGATAATGGCTGACACTCTATAGCAAGAAAGAAAGCATCAGTAACTGTCATAGGTTTTTAATCATTCTACCGGATACACTCACAGAACAAAATTGTAAAGGTTTTACTATCCGAATTGTAAAACCATTTATTTACAATTTAAATAGCAAATTTGGTTAATTTACTATTTTAATTGCAATTTTTTAGTTTTAGGTACTATTTTAGTTTTTTTTTTTGAAAATTAATAAAACAAGGCTGGAACCTAAGACAACATTAAGGGCATGGGACAAGCTATAAGAAAATTCTAAGATTTAGGCCAACATAACCGGAAAAGATTTCAAGCTTTCATCGTTATGAGGAAAAATAACCACCATATTCTTAATAGACTCACTGATCAACTCAGGAAACTTAGCATATATCTGAAGAAAGTCTCTGCGGATTCTGCGTTCAGTCAAGTGAAATCCCGGAACATGTGGTTGGATCTTGTGAAGCATTGACCCACAAAAGGCTAAAATATTTGGTGTTAAGTATCAGCTATCGAATGAAGAAGTACCGTAACTGGATCCAGCTCTGTTACATGGTTTCACGGAACTGGATTAGCTAGTGGACGGATTACTTTCGCCAAAGTAAAGGACGTTTTTTTTTAGAGGTATAGAACTTTAAGTTGGCAACACTATTTTAACGGGCGGGTATTTTGTCAGCTGTCAAGTTATTTATTTGTAGTTTGGTTTGGCATTTCATGAATAGACTGATGCCTGAACAATGCTTCTAAATTGTGAAAATTTATTTTGAAAATCATGGCTCTGTTCGAAATACGTATCGAGCACTACGTCCATTTTACGGTCAACATAATCGTCTCACTTTTGGAGTGATGATAATCCTCAAGTGTACCTTTGTTGAGACACCGTTTCATCCACAAAAAATAACTGTTTGGTGTGCTTAATGAGTTGGTGGAATAATTTGTCCGTACTTCTTTAAAAACGATGCTGGCCAGAATGTTACAGTCAATGGTGACCGCTATAGATCCATCATTACTGACTTTTTTGTTCATCAATTGAACAACCATGATGTGCAGGAGCTGTGGTTTCAACAAGTCAACATGTCACAACGTTTGGTAACCGCATAAGTTCACGTTGCGGACCCGTGAATTGTCCTCCAAGATCGTGCGATTTAACGCCGCTTGACTATTCTCTGCGGGAATATATGAAGTCGCTAGTCTACGCCGATAAGCCCGAAACGATTGACCACTTGGAGGACAACATTCGCCGCGTTATTGCTGATATACGGCCACAAATGTTGGAAGAAATCATAGAAAATTAGACCTCCAGATTAGAATACGTCCGAGCCAGCCGTGGCAGTCACATGCCAGAAATCATATTTAAATTATAATGCCAGAAGATTATCTTTTGAATAAATTAAATTTCATGTCAATTTAAAAAAATCATCTTTGTTTTATTCCATTTCAAAGTTCTATACCTCTAAAAAAATACCCTTTATGTAGTACAAGACCCTCAAATGATATTAAACAAAACAAACAAAAGCCAACCATATCGGATTCGGGTCCCTTTTCGTCTCTCTTGGTATATAGTGAAGTAACTCTGATTACCTATAATTCTCTTATTTTTATGGTTGGTTATAGATGGCTCAGGAGCTTCTTGCACCGCTCGGGTCTTAAGCAATGACTATATATATGTACCTACACTACCTGACCACCACGTCATAGTGCCATCTAAGTACAACCCTAAGTAAAATTGTGGTGAATTTTTTTTATCACATACTTCGTAGTGACTAGTGAGTCTGTAGGTACTTAAAAACAACACATAAAACAACTAACTTAATTTCCTATATATATAATTTACGACATTGTAAGATTTAGGCCGTGTGTCAATTGCGCTAAATAATAATCCTCGGATAAATTAGTGTTGAAAAGAGAAGTTCTAGCAAAACTCAAGCAAAATAAAACGTAAGAAAATTAGCCTCATCATTTATTATCTTGCTCTTGGTGCAGGATAGTTTTTTGACAGCTGAAAAATTCGTTTTCCACCACGAAAGTGTCAGAAAATTGACACACGGCCTTATTGCTACATTTTTGGAAAAAAAGTGTTGCACAAAGAGAGATCTAACTATGTACAGTATCCACAGGTTTTTAAAGTTTGATAGATCAATAAAGCTTACAAAACTGAAAAATAAAACTCATCACAGCTGTGCGAAAAAGAAACTACGTGAGATCTTTCTACAAAACATACAAAATTCAAAAGAATGAAAACAAATTGCTCTGTTAAAGCTTTAAGGGTTAGCATTCTGCCAAAAACATATTTACAAACCACCAGGCACGTAGCCAGGGGGGGGGGCTTGAGGGGCTGAAGCCCCCCCCCGAAAGTCTAGACAAAAAACTAAAATTTTCTAAAGCCGAATTTAAGACTATCATTTCAGTTTCAGTTTTAGTTGAGTTATCAATTAAGCTTGTTACAGCCGATTTCTTCACAAAGTACTAGCGCTAGTACCGGTATTAGACCAAAAGTTGATACTCAAATACCTAGGTATCAGGTCATTTCTTCACGAAGTACTAAGCTGAATTTGGTACCGGTATTAGTTAGTACTCGGTATTAGCTTGACCCTCAAAATCGGCAGTCTAACGTCGTTAGTACCTGAATTAGATCGATTTCATTGCTTTCGCTCTTGCCTATTTTTTGTCAAAAAGTAAATACATCGTAGGTTTAAGTCTAATGAAGTTGATTAGAAAATGGATTTCATTTTCGATAGGGATAATTGGTTCAATAATTTCGATGACGACATTGAGAATGTGAATGGTGAAGAAGGGGTGGCAACTCGTTGATCTGAGCGGCGCATCTATCATATTATGCTACAATGGAATACAGTAAATACTTAGAACGATGTGGATTTTTTCGGCGATTTCAGTTGTCTAGAGTAACGTTTTTTTTACGTTCGAACGTGGACGAATTGCAGTACGGTTAACATATTTTATTTACATATATTTATATTCAGTTTTAGTCGGTAATCGTTTTTATTCACGATTTTACCAGTAATCGTTAGATATTGCCTGAGCAGCAATTGCTGATCAGATCCCTCTACGATTCATGACAAGTGGATCGATTCGATGTAAATAGTGGTTGCCGACGTCATTTGCGTACCAGCCGCTAGTGTATGTCGCACACTGCCAAAAGTATGATGTATGACACGCCATTTGGACAAATTTATTTAGGTTGCACTGATTGTCTTCACGAACAATCAGTGCAACCTACCGCACTCATGTTAAATTGCAAACACCGAATTGGTTAGTTCAGTTCCATAATGTGCAATAATAGAAAAAAACAACCAATCATATACGCTATCATATGCTATCCAATACTGGATACCCCTAAACACACACTATTTTACAGCAGGAAAGCAACAAAAATATTAAAAGAAATACTTGCTCTTATGAATAAAAATCAGTCATCCTGCAAAATGTTTGACGTCCAATGAGCATAAAAATGTCACCGTTATGACATTTCAGTCAAAAATGGGTACTAGACCAGTTTTTAGACGTATTAGTCGTAGTACGGTTGATAAATTTAGCTCCGGTACTAGCAATGTGAAGAAATACACAAGTACTAAGTTATCGTTAGTACCGAGTATCAGAGCTAGTACCAGGTCTAGCTAGACCGGGTACTAGTACTCATGTGAAGAAATCAGCCGTTAAACCGATGACTAAATGCAAAAATGAAAGCGTTTAACTAAAACTAAAACTCAGACTAAAACTGATGGAATTCCCATAAGTTTTCAGAAGTTTTAGTAGAAAGCTTAACTGAATACTAGACTGATGTCTAAATACACTGCAGAACATCAGTTTAACTGAAAGCTTAACTGATAGCTCAACTGAAACTAAAACTGAAATGATTGTCAAAATAGGGCTGTAAGCCCTAAATTCAAATCTATAAAAATAAGACTATCCCGGTAGGTATACAGTATTCAAACGCTAGGTATGTACACTGTGCAAGCCATATCTTTAACCTGGTTCTGCCAAGTCAACTCCTGCAATTCGCAATTGCCTTTGTGTAGTTTGGCGTATTTTTTGGGGAAGTGAGTATAACAAAACCAAAAGAGAGTAGAAAAGTTTTGCATGGAAAAGTAAAAGTGACCTAGCTTTAGATTCTAAAAAAATACGCCTGTTAGTGAAATTTCTTTCGCAACTGTTCAAATGCATTATATTATAACTTTCAAAAATGTCATTACAAAGCACGCACCAGAGAGCTAAAAAACTCGACTTCTACGCCTTTGTAAGACAAGATTCATTGGAAATACATCTCAATAAATCTTGAAGAAATAACGAGCAGAACGATGTCCTTGAAAGCATCAACACTTTTGGCAGCGCCAGCCAGCGAGCGGTCCAAAATAGTAATTTCCTATTAAGCCTCATTACATGCGAAAATCTGTTCAGTTTAACGCTGCCCTTATCAATTTTCCTTAGATTTCGTTTCTGCAATCGACCGCACAAAAGAAGTTCTGAATTCTCTTAAGAACATCAGAGAAAATACCGAAGATTTTTTTAGAGAGACTTTTCAATCCGCATCCCAACTTGCAGAGGACTTATTTGAAGTTAAATTAAGAGCTCCAAGAACTTCATTGCGCGTTCCAATCCAGAAACCTTTCTACTGAAGCCTATTTTGAAGTGTCTACACATACGATATACTGATTCCTTGCATTACATAGACTCGTTAATACAAAATCTTACGGACAGATTCATGGTCAACGTTGACGTTCTACCATCGTTTCAAGCTCTTCTCCCAGGTTTTGCTGCAGTTGAGCGAGTGAACGAAATGGATAAGCTAACAGGCTAACACGTTACTTTGATAATGCAATTTCGTTGTCAGCTGTGAAAGCTGAATATATTCTTTGGTGCGATCCTTCTACCGAAGTTTTGAAATTGCTTGATATATGTGACAAGACTTACTTTAGAGGTATAAATTTCTTGCTTACGGTTTTAGCAACGCTTCCAGTGACCACAGTTAGTGTTAAAAAAACCCTTTCAGCTATGAAAAGGATTAAAACAATGTCCCGAAGCGTTATAGAGAATGCAAGGTTAAGCTCATTTGCTATGATATCTGTTCATTCGGATATTATTGTGGATCTAAATAGGGTGATTGATCTCATGTTAAAAAAAAATCAAGAAGTCTTCTGCTTCAAAAAATGTGTGTAAAATAATTATTCAAGTACCTATGTTCGTTTAAGTACATACGATTTAAAAACTAATACGAATCAATGAATTGGAATATTCTTAGTTTTTTGCTTTATAAGATTTGGATCAAGCCCCCCCCGAACCAAAATCCTGGCTACGGCCCTGCAAACCACAAAACCAAAAACTATTAAGGAGCTATATCAGAATTTTTCCGTAATTATACGCTCATCTGTTTTAACTTCAAGCGCTTAAATCCCATCTGCTTGTAAGTAGCCTCATTCACCGTCCTAATAGATACAATTCTAGCAAAAATGCCGGTTGCATAGATCATCATTATATATGATTCGAGCGATTGGGTATCGTATATATTGGGTAGGTATATATGACATTATCCTAACAATTAAGGGTTTCAGTTGATTTTCACTTTAGTTCTTTCTAGAAATCCTTAGGTCTACAACATTCAATAGAGGACACCGCAGATCTAGTGACTTCCACAGATATCTTTTTGACAACGTACCTATCACATGTCTTAGACCCTCATTGTTCAGAAATGTGCGAAGAAAAGTATACATAATATTAAAGAAAACTCTGTACAATAAAATCACGTCTTTAGGATTAGCCAACACCAAACACCCCTAAACCGTCGAACCAGTAGTTGGCGGGGCAAAAACTGCGCTTAAATACGTTACGGAAAGTTTACACAAGTTGTCAACTTAGAGAATGCATATCCACAGTCCGCATAAGTCATGATTCTCTATTGACCAACTGTACTTATATCAACTTAACAGAAACACACAGTTCCATCTGAGTTCATTATGTAAAATCCTCAAAACTTACCTCACTTTCGCGGCTGAGCCTTCGAAAGAGTTCATCACTTTCGAATTTCGCCTTCTGGTCCGGAACAACGCGAGGCATTTTAAATATAAACCTTGGCTTCGGTTGTTCATATAGTCCGATTGTGTCATATGGGATCATGCCCGCCAAGGCTGCTGCGTCATTCATATTGAAGTGAGCAATTTTTTTTATCGGTTTTATCACAAAAATAACAAAATTATATCACTAAACCACAACGGGAACTTGTTGGTTTGTCGTTTTTGCCTATGGCTGTGCAACAGAAACACTCACTTCGTTTGTTCTTATCAAAAATGCTTTTGAAAATTAGAAACTGTTTTTTTTTATTATTCCCCGAATGTCCTGTTATCTGTTAAAAATTCTCACAAAGTACACTATCGCAACGAAAATATTAACAGTATTATTCTGACGTAGATACACCCGACTGTGACGACGGTCGATTAATGAATGACTGTTGTTCAGCATCAGCAGCACTGCGTGCAGCTCATGGATCATGGAAGGGGTCGTACACTTTACGTCGTCGTCGTCGTCGTCGCTCGCCCATCTTTTGTTTGATGTTTATATAGGTACATCGTACATGTCGGTATATACCTACCTAGATACAATGAATTTTAGATGGATTGAGGGGTAAAAAAGTGTACAACGCACGGACATAAGGAGATGATGCCTTTCTGGCATAAGTACGGGAATTCCCTATGTGTACTAGTACTATACACTGAATAATTCGAATCCGGTTTCCACCCTAGGACTTTTCTGCAGGTTACTCAAATTGCATTCAGGCGATTTATTTGTTCACACCACTGCATAGCATATACCTATGTATATGCCTATATACTGGCTATAAAGAGGCGGGACATAACAACTGTAAATAGAAATTCACGGAATTTTATTGGATGAAGTTGACTCTACTTGAGTGTGTATTTTTAGATAACGTTTGCTGCAGCACATTTCAAATTTTTGTGGTGTAGGATAGATAGGAAGTGGGAATCTGGTAATGCCGTTATTGCACAGACTCAGTATTTTAACAGTTAAAGTTCAGTAACTTTTAGCTTAAATTTCGGGTTAAATTTGGTGTACGAAAATAATGTAGATATGTACAGTACACATACCTGCAATAAAGGGTGGTTCAAACAAACAGAAGTTTTTTTGATACGGATACCTAGGTATATAAAATTATAAGAAAAAAAATCGATTTATTTTTGCTAGGTTATTGATTAGAAAGAGCAAACTTCTTGCCAATCCAATTTTGCATCATTTTGTTGACTAATGCTGGGTTTCGACTTGTCCATTTGAAATTGACAATTGACGTATTTTTATGCCAATTAAAAAATTGGCAAGTGGAAATAGCGAAAAATTCATAAGTTTGTCAATCAACTGACAAACGATTTTTTGCCAATAATTGGCATAAGTGGAAATGAACTGACGGTGGTTTCGTTCAATGACATACACACGAGAGATGTCAAACTTTGTCAATCAACCAACATGTGGAAACCCACCAAGTGATAAAGAACAGAAACGGGAACAGAACAATATTTGTTTTTCTGCAACAGAATCAAATGACAGAAAATTACGGTCTGTGGCCTATATCACCAACTTACAAATTGTTGTTTACAGGCATTTTTTTTAACAAATTTGTGCAAAAATCGATTTTTTCTGTTTCACAAAAATTTTTTATTACAAAATTGTTTTTGTTTGTAGAAAAAGTTGGTCGCTCTCATGTGAACAGTCCGGCAAACTGGACCACGGATTGCAAATCAGTCTGAAAAACACTTTTCACTGACACCGATACATCAATTTCTAACAGGTTAGAAAATTTGCCGTATAAACAATTTTTCTTAGATATCTGTTAACTTTGTTTTTTTGGTGTTATCAGTTACAAGAATTACAAAAATATGAAAAACAGTTGTTGTTTACAACTCTGAAAAATAAACGGTGAAACGTTTTTTTTTCTATTCGTAAAAATAACAAATACAATTTCCCTTTATTTTTTTCTCTTTTTAACAAATTTGTTGGAATTAAGTTTGTAGTTTGTGAAACAGAAAATCAGTTAACATATTTGAAAATGTAATCAACAAATACAAATTTGTAATTATAATTGTAATTTGGTGAAATAGGCCAGGAAATTTGACAGAATAGACGGCAGCCATTTTAGTGTTTGTTTCAATTCTGTGCACAAACCTCTGTGGTTTTTGGTTCTGTGTATCTGACGGCTGACCGAGCAACATAAACCGAAACAGAATATTCTACAATTCAGTTTCACAGTTCTTTGTGGCTTTTCGAATACAAGCATCTGTTTTAACACGTCTTTAATACAGATTTTTCCTTAGTAGCGAAACCACATCGAATTTTGGTGCAACTGTTTTGAACACAACTAAATTAAATACATAATTTCGTTTGAATTGATTCGTAAAATGACCCACAGACTACAACACACATCTGTTGACATTAGCTCAAGTCGGCAAAGTCGCATTTTCCGTGGACAGAGCTTCGTTTGTTTATATGCCTGATGTAAGCAAGCAGTAAACAAGTTGAAAGCAAGTGTACAAAAAGGTGCAAATGACGAAAGCGTGCGCTGCCGTAACAAGAAAGGTCGCATCTCCATTTTAGTAGTTTTGAGATAAATGCAATTTACCTACTGTTTTTGGTTTTCGCTCCTTCAAACTATATAGTTTTGAAAATTTGAAAAAACGATTTCTTAATAAAAAAAATTATCTAATTTGATCGTGCCTATAAGCTTCAGTAATTTTGGTGATTACTTTGAGTAAAAAATGGACTTGCGACTTTTTTTCTTAGCTTGAAACTTTAATAACACTGAGTTTTTGCAATATGTTGACAAACTTTTTTAATGTTTATGAAGAAGAAATTAAAATAAATTGTTTCATTGAGTTAGATCAGGTTAGGTGGATTTCCTAACAGGACGCACTTATAGACTATCAGCCGTATTTATTAGATTTCCTTAAAATGCCTCTGAGAGCTTGTTTAGTTAAACTCGCGTAAGAATTTACGCAGCCTCTACGCTACTTTGCTAAAATTGTTATTTATAAACATTTTTCCACTGTTGTCCAGATAAGGGGAAATATATGAGAAACTATTACAAAAAATACAGAAAACTATTACTTTCTTCCACTAAAACCGACAACAGCTGTTTTCTGACAAATTTTTTGTGTAAACAAAATTATTTGAAATGAAGAAATCAAATATGTAGGCACCTAATGCAAACTTTCACACAAAAAATCCGTGCCTAAAAGCAACTGAGCTCTATGTTGCTGATCCTGATGGCCTTATGAAGATAATAAAAAACAAAACAAATAGGTATCAATACACCGGACGACCATTTATTTGGTATTTTGTAAAAATTATTAGGGTAGGGTGGGGTACTTTCGACGATGGGGTACTTTCGACTTTCGCAATTACAGAAATGCGGTTAAATTTTAGATAAAATGTTTGATGGCAAATCTTACCACACTGTTCTCTCAGATCGTACACGAACTATGGCAGGTCTTCTTCAGCAGTTGTGGTTGTCAGGCCGGTTTTTAATTTTTTGAGGGATTTTTCGTAATTTTTCTATTATACGAGGTAAGTGATATTTAATTGTTTCTTATGGGAATTCTTTGGTTGTGAGTGTCAAACGTTTGTGTTTATAATACATTTAAGTTTATTATAATATTTGATTGAATTTTCTTTATAAGTTTTGTGAAAAACAATAACGTCTACTATAAGAAAGAATGGGGCACTTTCGACAAAAGCACATGGGGCAGTTTCGACATAGCCGAAAATAATGAAAATCAGATAAACAGCTCTAGAGATCCACTACCACCGCCTCCTTTACCCCTCGCCAGTTACCACCCACTCTTCGGACTAATTGGGCAACAAATTTATGATTAAGAAAAAAAAAATCATGCAAATCGAATAAATATGGGTTCTTGAGTTATGAATGGACCAACAGACAGACATTGCCTTTTATATAGTAGTATGGACTCGAATAAAAACCATTATTTCAGCAGTACGTTATACTCTAATATATAAAATGTTTTACTAATTTATTTTTATTACGATTCTTGTGTCTTATAAATTAATGCCGAAAGTCCCCCACCCGGATGACGATTGTACCCCACCATGGGGCAGAATCGTCTTTTTAAGGCAGTTTTAAATTTTCTACTTTTAAAATTATTTGGGTGAAGAATTTTTAAGAAATTATGGATTTTTGTAGTAAAATAATCATAGCTTTCAATAAAACAACAATTATTCAAATATATATTTTGGAAAAAAAATTATTGAAGTCTGCCGAAAAAAGTGTTGAATCTGCCCCACCCTACCCTACATGGCACACACACACAAAACTAGATTGCTTTTTAAAATGTTGTATCACAGACCACAAACCAGTAAGAATAGACCGCCGACTTCCCGTACACCTACCCGATTCCCCCCGGAAAGAATTTCCCTGTCTGTGAATACGTGTAAATGTCAAAATTAATGGCGGCAATGTTTTTCTATGCAATACCATGCGACCAGGATTTTTCAAGTATGCGTGCGTTAATGGCGCCCCTTTGATTTTGTACAGCACCAATACATGAAAAATCCTGGTCTCGCCGGCAGCTTGTAGGCAAAGTCCGTTATGTGGGAGGAGTCGACGGTCTATTCTTACTGGTTTGTGTCACAGACGAGGAACACCAATAATTAGAGCTGAAATGAAAGTTTATAAAGGATATGCGTATCAAAACAAAACGAATAACATCACCAGCACGAATGAAACAAATTGCTGCAATAATTCTACACGATTTGCATTTAAGCTTTTTTATTCTTTTCAAATAGAAAATATATTTCGATATTTCAGACTACAACTATTTTTGTGATCACTCGATTCACGATTCCACCCCGAAAATGACATTTCTAAAGAAAAAACTATTTACGCAAGCTCTACGCAGCCTCTAAACGCAAATGTTTGTGTTTAAGTTACGCGGGCTTAAAACTACGTTGCTTAAATTCGAAAAATGTTTATAAATAACGTTTTCCTGCGTAAGGGCATTTTAGAGGGTGCGTAAAGTTAAGCAGGCTCTACGCCATGTTTATAAATACGGCTGTATATTCATACTCCATTGTGATACAACATGAAAAAGGGGCGGGGAAGGGAAGGGGAAAGTCGATAGATAGAAAAATATATGGGCCGGACATTGCAAATGGGAACTCTATATTGCTATACCCGGTGAATTTCTTTTGAGAGAGAGGTCTGCGTATCTTACCTCGTTAAGAGGTCTTGGTGTTGTGGTGACTGAAGCAGATAACTCAATAGGTTAAAATTAAATAAAGTTATCACCTCTTGGTAGCGGTTTGTCTTTAGGGAAGTACGGAGGGTGACCGTAACAGTCTGCCGGCCCTGCCTATTGAGTATTGCCATCCGCAAGGAGAGAGACTGGTGCGTAGCAAAAACGGGTGAATGAATCAATTCTCTTCGATGCTTGACGAAGTATACATGTGATGTAGCAGTCTGCCCACGTTAATTTCCTTTGACAAACCCGTCCACAAGAGAGA
The DNA here is from genome assembly GCA_949372485.1 of Cheilosia soror. Lineage (NCBI taxonomy): Eukaryota > Metazoa > Arthropoda > Insecta > Diptera > Syrphidae > Cheilosia > Cheilosia soror. Next base: position 40,479,812 of record OX443563.1, read on the forward strand.
AACTGGTGCGGGCAGATTGGTAGCGAAGTGGGTGGGTCGCGGTTTGTCTTCGGTGAAAAAGACGGAGGGTTACCGAAATAATCTTACCCCCGCCTATATTTGCTCCTGACATGACGGACTGTTCAATGTCTCAAGGTGAAGCTGACTGATGTAATCAGTTCCTCCAGCTGGCAGTTAGTCTTCCGGGAAGGCGAAGAGGTGACCAAAGCAGTCTAACCCCGCGTTAGTATAGCCTCTGACAGTCCACTTTTCTAAGGAGGGTGGCTGGGTACAGGTCAAAGAAGGGTATTTGGAGTAGTCTGCTCTACAGTTCGACGTCGAAAGAGTTACAGTTTACCTTGGGAAAAATATGGAGGGTAAACCGTCCGTCAGTCGGTTTTTACGTAAATCTAAAACGTTCCTATATTCCCTTTAGTTAAAATGAGGGCAATAAGTTGCTCTTACCATTCACTTCAAAGATTTCGTCAAACTACAAATATCACGCAGCAGCGCAATACAGAATCCCTTCAAATCTTGAGATCTTGTTCAAACGTGCCTCTTTGTACACAGCACTTGCACATGACAGTTAAGCAAAAAAGGCGCTCTAACCAACAAAAATCGTATAACACTAAGCAGAAAATGTAGGCAAATGGGCTTTTTTAACATAAGGCATGTTTTTTTTTAAACCTTACCAGCCAGCCGTTCATTTGGACAGTTGCCAGCCCAATTGCCTGCAAGATGAAGCCAGCCGAATGAATTTAGGCAATAAGCATCAAAGCATACCAGCATTTCGTATAAAATTATGCATTTGGTAGAAATATTAGATAAATTCTGACATTTTTCTCTGGAATGTTGTGTGCATGAGATAAGAACGCAATTATAATTTAAGCAAAGCAGCTCTCCGGCCGGGGAGAAAATCAAGAATTGTTGCCAGCAGTTGCCAGTAGGTTGTTGTTTTAATTAGCATGTGAAATGTGCCTCAACTGCCAACTACTGGCAACTAATGGCTGGCGATGTTTCATAAAAACACAACTATAGTAAATGACAGATAAGCCTTATTACTTAGCAATAGAGCTAAGCATGGTAGATGTGCCCATTTACTTTGCTGATTTTGAGACACTTGCATTTGGGAATGTGCCCTTTAAGCTTCGCACAAAAATAAAGCAGTGTTCAACGATTCCAAATATTTCGCTAACTCAATTTTTGAATTTTGGCGTTTACGCTTATTTTTTCTTAGGACGGCAGTGCGTATGAAGCGCAGCTACGTGGACAGTATGCCTAATTTCTTGTCTATGGCGTCCAATGCTCCTTCATTTCATGGTAGTCGAGCAGGTCTCTTATTTTTCGCTTCTAGATGAGCCATTCAGTTAATGAATGGTCTTGTGTTTTGCAAAATCAATATTTTTCTACATTTTTCTGGACAACCAAATATACAATGTCTGTTATCAATCATTATCTCTACGCAATATTTTTGAACTCTCGTCTGGGACCTAGAAGCCATAACCTATTAGATTTATCTATAAAAAAAATGGCGGCAAAAATATATAGTAATTCATCAATTGAGAACGGCGGGACCGATTTGGCTCAAATTTTTTTTCAGTTTTTCGCAATTGCCAAGAGAAGGTTCTTCTGAGAGAAAATTTTGGGAAAACCCTCCGGAAAAGTCGGGAAATTGGAAAAATCGAAAATTTTAATCTTGTTTTCAATTGTTCCGGAATGACTTTTCGAATGGAAAAATAGAAAATTCTTAGTGGAAAACTAGGACAAACTTGGAAAATTCCGGAAAAACGCGAAAATTTGATTTTTTTTACGACATTTTCTATTTTATCGCATAATTTGATGATTTTGGACGATGTAAATGTGGAAAATCCTGAAATCTTCGTCTTTGTGGCGGCATGTCAAATGTTTGAAATTTACCACGAACATGAGAGTCGCATTGCATAACGACCCATCCCCCAACGGAATTTTTGAGCTCGCTTGATGTGCCAGGAACTCCACCGCATAATTTACAGCTGAAGGTGGGATGGACCATGATCATGTTGAGGAATCTGAATCATCCGAAATTGTGCAACGGTAGGTACGCGGTTGTCCGTCAAAAAACTGATGAGCAATTTGATTCAAGCGACGATCATCAAATTCAAAGGAGAGGAAGTCCTTATCCCACGAATTCCGATTATTCCAACTGATCTTCCATTCCATTTCAAGCGGATTCAGCTCCCCGTTTGATTGGCTTTTGCGATGACAATCAATAAATAATTAATAAATCCCAAGGCCAATCGTTGGAAGTCTGTGGGATTAATCTTGAATTTCCCTGTTTTTCGCACGATCAGCTGTAGATACGTTGTCCGTTCGCGTGTTGGCAAACCGTCTTTGTTGTTCGTTTTTGCGTCGTAAAACAAATCGAAAAACATTGATGTTTATCATACCGCTCTGTACTAATTTCGATTCCATTCAAATAAATCACATTGAAATTTGAACTACCTACATATCTGTGTTTTATTTTCACTCTGGAGTTTATCTAAAGGCGTTAAATTTGGGGCGAAACGAAGTTCGTCGGGTCCGCTGGTTTAATATAATAATTTTCTACTTTTCTTTGATCTAGGTCCCTACTGAGGAAAATGTTCATCAAAAGAGAGATCATTCATTTTAGCTCAAAAGTTACCTATTCTGCATTAGAAACTGATCAAGAGTGCCAACATTTTAGAAATGTTTTTCTTTTCTTTTTTGCCTTTTAACGCATAGCAAAACGCTATACATACAAACAGTGACATGATCTCCATCGACATTTATCCTCTCTAATCCGTTGATATTAACAGGATTAGAAAAAACTCATTTGAGTGTCTATAAATGAGCTGACTTTTCCTAAGAGGGTCAACGATTTATTTCACGAAAAGGTATTCGACGGAAATATTTAACTCGAACCATTTGAAAACTAATGAAAACATCTGTCAGCCGATTTCGGCTGATTTCTACCTACACGCACGGGCGGGCGTTCTTGTCACATCAGTATGTTCCGTCGGCAACACTCTCAAGCGTATAGTTTTCCAAATAATATGTACCCATTGGCCCCTGTGCGATGTGCACCCAAGCAGATCGATGTAGGCACATCATATTTACTATCCCCTTATAGAAGAGCAGACCAATCATCTTCCATGGATTTAATATGTCAAAATAGCGCCAAGGAGCGTGCCCTCTCTGAAGAACCCTATTTATGTACACTACACATCACGGATGATATAAAATGATGCATGCCCTGGGCGCACAACTAAAGCGAACCGATGCGATACTTCGGGGCTGATTCCATTAAATATGTGATGTGTGTTTATAGAGATGTTTTTACGACAGAATATACGATACTTGTGTAGGGTACAACTGACACACAAAAACCGTTTGTTATTCTTCAAAACATTATGATCCGCTTTGGAAGCCATGAATTCTCCACTGTAAACAAGGTTCGGATTAGAAGAACTCAACGACAGACATCACTTGGAAGCGCTTTAGCAATGAGTTCTATTGCTCATAAATGAGAATGTTTGGAAAATGATGTTTTCATCTTGTTTTTGATAATTAAAATTTAATATCAATTTAACGGTCATAATCATAAACAATTCCGACGGAGCATTATGCTATAAAAATCACATATGGATAAGATGAGTTCATAAGGATGTTTAGTTTAGCATTTCAAGTTATATGTTGACATTATCTCTATTATGTAGGTTCTGGATTTATGCATTTACTAAATAGTGCCGTTATAAAATGTTTTATACCCAAATTAAGGCGTATGCCGTTTCAATTGCTTTATAGACGGCTCTCACCTCTCACACTGATGCAACTAAGCAACTAGCAATTGTCAATAAGCAATATGCAACTTTATTTTAACATATTATCACATTGAAGCAACAGTTAGCTGCGTTTTTTTAGTCCCCTTCACGGCTATAGGATAAGTAAAATAAAAAAAATCCCTTTTTAAATACAACAAAGACTTAACCTGGATAATTATCAGGGTTAACTGCTTCCGGGAATAGAGAAAAGTGTAGCCAACCAAAATTTGTGTATGTTATCGATAACTTGTATGGAAATGTCATAAATGACATTTATCATGTTGACAAAAACTAAAAAAAAATAATTAAGATAAAACAAATTAGAAAAAATTTATTTTATTTGCACAAAATTCTGCGTTTTAAAGATGCTTTTGACTTTCTCAACAAATTGTAAAGGTTAAAAACAATTGTTGAGGAAGTCAAAAACAATCTTGGTATCTTTAAAACGCATTTTTTGTGCAAATAAAATTATTTTTCCAGATTTTTTGATTGGGCTGGATAACGCCCAAGGAGTCTTGAAAGCTACCAGAAAGAAATATTCCCAAGTTAAGGTAAGAGTATACCCCTAAACTGCAATGCAAATTCTGCCAACTCCTTATATCCAGGAACTGCCAAGAGAACTTAAAAAATTAAAAAAAAAACTCGCCAAGAACGCAGGACAGGATTACTGCAAAAATTGTGAGCTGAAAAATACAAGTCAAGAGCAAATCGCTTTCTGAGGAAGCACTGAAGCAGCCGTAGTCGAAGTGACAGTGTATCTGAAGCACAAAGTACCTACCACGATGAACCGCGATATTCAGGTGAGGCAGCATGATTTCAGATTTCCTTAATATGTTTGACAAAATTTCTTTAAATGTTATCAACATCAGTTGCAGGGTCTTTCAAAACAACATTTGGTAGAGAGAATCCTCTGTCTGCAGGAGGCCTCTGCGCGGCAAACAGAGAAGATCAACTTCTTAGAGAAGCACACGCAGGGCTGACTTTATGCGACTAAAGTTGCATTTTTCCCTTTTTTTTTCTTTCTATCCCCAATGAGACCACTTTTCCAAAATTGTCCATATTTGCCCCTTTTCTGTATTTCGTTTGAAAAAAAATCACTTTTTGTATGAAACACGAAATGTGACATAATAAATACTTTACGAAACTACTTCCCAATTAATTTGGATCTGAATGCGTCCTTTTGCTATCGGCCAAAGGTATCAGCTATTTATGTCCGATCCGATTGTCATAAGTTTATGCATTAACAGTTTAGCTATAACCATGTTCAATGCAACAATGAGATAGAACGAGATGAAAATATGCGTAAGCCACTTAACTTTAGTGAACTCCCTCGTTTTGCGTTTTTTGTCGTGTCATTTGTGGACAGATTAGTATTGCCCCTTTTTGTACGTAAGTCCCCTTTTTTTTGCCACTTTTTCAAAATCTTCGAAGTCAGCCCTGAGCACACGTTGTCGCTGGTCGCCGAGTTGCAAAAGAAGTTAAAAAATCGTTCAGTATTATATGATGATGCGGACCAAGCTGGTGCGCTTACCTCTTCTAACAGTGATCAGAACAAAAGCGAGTTGGCCTTGGCCAAGTAATGTCGGCCATATACTCCGACATCAAAGGTCCCAATCAGAGTATTAAAATTGGTCTGTCGTTCTGTTAATGTTAATTTTCCTATCAGATTGATGCGTTGCCAACTCATGTTTTCATTCTTCGATGTTCGTTTTTTCGGCAACCCTTGATAGAGACGCTGATAGGGACAAAAGAAACGCAGCTAGTATTACCAGAAATTCACTATAATTAGTAATGACAAATAGAAATATTGCTAAAAAAATACGAAGCAATGGGGTTCGGGTGGGCCATCTAGTAGTTTCTTTTTAAATCATAGGTTATTTTGAGACTTGACAGCTGTTTCCCGCTCGAAATCTTGACAAAAAGTCGCTTTACCTACGCTTGAACAACGTTGGGAAATATTGAAAACTTATTTTCAAAGTGAGTGCTGTATATAGAAGTATAGACCAAACATTGCGTTTTTTGAAAATAAGTGTTGGCCGAAATGAAGCACCCTGCCTGCTGTATACGCAAGTTTGTGCAAAAAGTTCGTAAGTTGTCGAGAAGCCAATGCATCCATAGAGGCATACAGAATGACAGAGTTTGGTGCGGATTGTGGAGTGGTGGCATCATTGGACCATTTTTCTTCGAAAATGAGGTCAGAACAACGTTTTATTCAACGGTGTACGTTACAGAGTCATGTTAGCCGACTTTTTTTTTTACTGAAATTGAAGACATGGATTTGGACGACCTCTGGTTCATGCAGGATGGTGCCACACATCCCATGCCACAATCGATCTTTTGTGCGCACCAAATTCTCAAAACGTTATATCAGACGTCTTGGCGATGTCAATTGGGACAACTCGGAGCTGAAATTTGACCCATTTGGACTTTTTTTGTGGGGAAACGTGAAGGCCCGATGTTATGCCAACAATACGGAAACGATTTAAGCACTTAAGGGCAATATCATCCAAGCAATCCGTGAGCTGCAGCCCGAAACCATCAACATCAAGGTCTTGGAAAATTGGAGTGACATAATGCGCAGCCAGCCGAGGCAGCCACTTAAACAACGTTGTGCTTCATAATTAATGGGAATTTTTGCTCGTACTAATAAATCCATAATACATGAACAAAATTTCATTTTCTTCATTTTATTACATTTTTAAAAAGAAACTTGTATTTGGCCCACCCTTAATATATTGCCTATCAGCATGCGCTGTGTATCGCCAGTGATACATATTGCCGTAATTGACGAATATACAAGTTGGCCTGCGATAATATGGTGGCGAGGAGAGAATAACCCCATGCCCATAAAATATGTTTAATCCCCAGTTTCACAGTGGAAGTTTAAACCAAAGTTCAACTAAACCTCAACTTGAGTTTAAATTTAAAGTTCAACTCGTCCGGTTTTACAATGTAATCTGAACTTTAGTTCAATCGAACTCAGTTTAACTAAATTTAATGAATAGAATTTGGCATTATTATACAGTAGCTTAGCTTTTATACGATTTTTCCAAAATCGTACCTTGTCTCTTGTTTCAAAGAACACGCAAAGCAATGTCAAATTTTGTGTTTTTGAAATTGAAATGTCACTGTGTCAAGTGATCTGAGGTTTAAACGGCAGAATACTGTCGTTTAACTTAAACTGCAGAATGAACTCTGTTCAAGGTTTAAACGAAATTATGAAACCGAATAAATTGTTGAACTGAAGTTTAAAAGAAAAGTGTAGTTCAAACGCCGACTGTAAAACTGATGGGGATAAATGGTTGAAAAGTGTAATGAAAAGCTTGTGTTGGTTCCGTGTAAACAATTTTTTTGATTAGACGCTTTTTAACTGTTTAAAGTTCTTTAAATTACCTATTGTTAATATTCCATTTATTGTGCAGAATTATCCCAAATACTAATGGCGGACCTAATATCAGACCTAATGTCAGACTTTGTCGATAACCATCAAGTGATAAACAATCCAGACTGTGGTGTGATATCAGATTCAGCAGGCAGTGATGTTACTTACCTTTCTTCTTTTCCTTATATTTGTTCGCTGATTTGTCAAATTTGTGTATCTGAAAGGGTTCCAATTATTGCCGTTGGCGTACACCCTCCATTTCTCAATTAGCAAAATTTTTCATTAGACCGATATTGAGTTGCTTTGATGTGAGACCTCAATTTAATTCAAAAGTAAAATAATTATAAGCGATAATATTGCGCATTTCATGGCCGTATTCACAAATCTAGTTTGGTAGGTAAGTGTGACAGCTCTCAAAATTCATGTTGCTGAGTTTTTATTGGACAAAACTGGTCACGTGATTAGTTTTTTCAGTTGACGTCTTTCTTCGCAACACCGACCAATCTAGTCAAGAATTTCTCGACTTACTACATATATACATTATGTAGGTAATAATGTCCTGATTTCTTTTATTTTGTAGACGTTGCCTTCGATCACAGAGCTGTACTGTTGTTCTTAGACGAGTACATCAAGCTGAAGGAAGATCTACGAAGTAGCAAGGTTCGCCGAAAGCATGTTTTCGACAAAATTTCGGCGGCAATGCCACTTCATGGATATTCCTTCAGCTCGGCCACACTTGAAAAAAAAGGCCAAGCTAAGGACAACGTACAACAAAGTGCAGGACAGCAACAACGTCTGAAAGAGGACAGGGCGCGGGCCTATGTCTTGGCAATATATGGAGCAAATGTGCTCCATATATCAGCATGAGCTCAACATAGCTGATGCGCCCGTGGTTGAATGTTTGCTACGTTCGACCCCTGTATGTGTATCCTCTAGGTCTAGGTCACGACCCAGAAGCTCGGCGGCATTAGGAGATGAGGATGACGGGGACGAATTTGTTCCGAGACGCCGCACAAATTGCAATACTGCGCGGGAGGAATTATTGGCAATTGAGCGCAGGAAGGTTGAAATTGGGACAGCAATGTTGGAGGAATTGAGGAGACTGTCGGATACTAGGGAGAGGCAGTTTGACCTTGATAGGGAAAGGCTGGATTTTGAAAAAAAAAATATGAGGAGTCCATAACTAAAAGGTATGTACAGTACATACTTACAATAATTCAATTGTTTGAAGTTTAGTAATAAGCATTTTATTTTTTCAGAAATTGAAATACCTCTACCACCATTTTGTAGCCAGACCACGGGTGATATTAGTAGTAAGTTAGTTAATAAGAAAAGTATTTATACATTATTATTTTAAGTAGTTTTTAATAGTTTTTTCATTTTTAGTATAAGTTATTTTTAAGTATGAATAAGTAAATTATTAAAAATTATTTTTTAGTGTAAGTTATTTAACTAAATATGTTCCTTTGTAGGTTAAGTTAGTTTTTAATGAAACAATAAAATAAAAAATTAATTAAAAGAGAGTCATTAAATTATTTATTTTTAAAAGGCTGTTGCTATTCGCACGTTGTTCGGGACACGACTACGTAACGAAATGTCAAAGTTTATATTGCGTCAAGTTGGGGTATGTGGCTCGCTACGCTCGCGGCAAGGACTCTAAACTCTAGTATAATCATTTTCGGACATTATGCCGTACGTTTTGGATCCAACTTTTCTGTTTATAAAGAGTTTTTAATGAAAATAGGATTACGTTACGTTCATTACGTAGTCGTGTCCCGAAAATCGGTAAACGTCAGTTCAGTACAAAATCTATCAAAATGAACGTGCGAATAGCCACTTCGTTTTTAAAATTCCCGGGTTTCTAGGCTGTTGACGTTGGACTGGCTGTTGCTGTTCTGATGGAGGATCTTCGAAAAAAATTTCTTCAACAATGTCGTCTTCGCTTGTATCACTTTCGTTATAGAGGATGATGTGGTTGTGTAATATTACACATGCAGTAACAATTTTGTTTGCCACATCTAGGAACTTCAGTCTACGGAAGCGTCCTTTCAAAAGTCCGAATGCCCTCTCGATGGTAACCCTTGCACTGCTCAGTCTCGTGTTGAAATGAGACCTTTCCGTTAAATGGCCATTGTCTCTAAACGGAGTAATGAGGTTTCTCATTAAAGGGTAAGCTCAAATCTGCATCTCCTACCAGGTGGAACTCTGCTGGTACAATGGTGTCTAACTGCTCACAGAGAGAGCTGTTTCTGTACACTCTTGCATCATGCAGCCTACCTGGTGCACCGACGTACATGTCCGTAAATATCGTACGATAGTCACATACTCCTAAGAAACAAATGAATTGTTTAATGTCTTGTTAACTAAATATAATGTATCTAATGTATAAAATTACCTTGCAGTATTACGGAATGAGTATTCTTTCGATTGTAGTAATCAGTGGTGTTCGCTATGGGTTGTTTGATCTGTTATGGCAACCAATAAGACCAGGAATGTAGCCACCGCTCTTTTCTTTGAAAGCCTGTATTTAATTGTTGTAATATTACTTTTTAAGTATAAAAAGAACAGTGGTAGGTAAGTTACCTGAGAAATCTCTTCATATAGATGTCTTGAAGGCCATTTAACGTAATCTTGCAGAAATGTTCCGATTACATCAAAAATTTCGCAAAATGCCTTATGAGCACTGAGCAGCACTATTGGCGTAGCCGATCACCTGCAGATAAGAAACTTCCCTGTTTACTGACCATCCAAATGGTAAACAGCAGTTTCTTTTCTATATCTGCTATTCGCTTAGCATTGCCTACTTTATCCAAAAGAACCTATAAATATACAAGTATGTATGTAACTTCTTTAAATAAATATAATATATATAACAACCACCAAAACGATTAATCTCAAATTTTCAAACAAACATCGGGGCGGTTATTCCCAAATGCGCGGCGGATCGTATTGAAAGCGATACTTCGATTTCGACCGTCTTCGCTTTTGCTTATTATCAAATGCGAATTGCACTTTCCAGTTTTTTCTAATTAGACTTCCAATTTTCCATTTATTTTCCCAAAAGTTTGACAGCTTTTTCCCGTCACAAGAATTTAGTTTATTTTTTACCCGCAAACAATCCGCCAGCAATCCGTCACCAAAATAGCTATTGCTTTTGGAAATACAAAAATACCAATCCGCCATGAAAAGCGATCCGCCGCGCATTTGGGAATAAGCCCCCGGTTTCTGTTAAGTTTTGTCAAAATTGGACAAAGGGGAATGGCACCACCCATACAAAAAAATAAAAAAAATAAAAACGCACTTTCTTGACACTTATGGGAGCAAGTTTCAAAACTTGAAACAAGAAAACTTAAAAAAAACTGTTCTGGTAGGAAAGAACATAACATACCTACCGCAAAATAGGTACGGCTCATTCTAAAATGCGAACGGAACTCGTCTGGAGAGTACATTGAAATTACTTCCTCTACGTCTAACTACATAATTTTGGTTGCGTTGAGGCTCTTCCTGCATGCCGAACAATGCTGGATACCTCAAAAGAATTGATGTGTTCATCAGCTCATCCATTACGAAAGATGCTGCACGAACTATAATGAAATAAAGTTTATTTTAAATTCAAAGGAATATGAATTATAATTTACTTACTCAGAATTAGATCTTCCTCTGTATTATTCATTTTCCTGTGGTTATAATAGAATATTTCCAGGTAATTCGCAACTTTTGGTGGCAGAATTCACAAATTTCTTTAAAAAAAAAAAATTGTGACGTCTATACAAACAAAAAAATCACAGCTGTCAAGAAGAACATATCGACAAGTAGTTTTCGCAACGAACTTAAATTGTTAATCTTCTTGTGTTTCGTTGACTAGGGTGGGTCAGGACGGTTTAATCTGGTACGCAAACCATGTTTTCGAATCGTTGAAGATGGCAGGGCCTGTATCTGCACCTATGTGTACATGGTTATAAAGTGAATACAGTAGACTCTCGTTAGCGTGAACACCGGTTAACGTGAACACTCGTTTCAACAATTTCTGATCCAAATACATAATTGTAAGATTCGAGCAAGATGGAATTTAAAATGTATTTTAATCATCTCGATCTCGTATTGTAAAGTTTTTAGTTAGCTACAAGACAGTTTGTATTGTACAGTAAAACCCGCTTAAGAGAAACACCAAAATGTCACAGTCTTTCTTTCACTTAAACGGGTTTTTCACTTAAGCGGAGTCCGGATAAGTGAAAAAAAAATTCACTTAAGCGGAGTCCGGATAAGTGAAAACAAAATGTCACTTAAGCGGGTTTAAAAATTCCGTTAAGCGTATATTTATTAGGTGAACTCTAATTTGTAGGCATTACAACTTAAAACGCTATAACTTATATTATTATAGGTACACAAATTGTTTTGTACATTTTGAAAACACGTTTTTTACGTGCAAACAACAAAATTTGTAGTAAAAGCCATTTTTTTTTTCAGACAAAAATGGTCAAAAAAAGACTCGATATTTCTCTAAAATAAACTTTTTCTTCCATAGCGCCCCAGAAGAAATCTGGGTGGCTAAGGGTTTGGGCCAAATCGACCAGTCAACCGGTCGTTAAATATCGGCCTCCTCTGAACAAGAGGACCATCTTCAAGGAGCTCCGGCAATCGTTTTCTAAGAAATTCTAGGCAGTAGGCAGTAATGGGAATTAACTGTTTGTGGAAGAACGTGTGGGCCTACTAAAGTGTTACCAAACATTTACGCTAAACCTACTTTGAAATAAGCACACATTCTGAAGAAGTTGTTCACAATAATTTAATTCTTGAAAGGATGTTGTGCATATGAAATGGAGATTGGGGTCTGACCAATGGTGCAAATTGTGGTAGTTTGTTACTTTGTCTCTGTCTGTTTGCACTGGCAAAATTCCACTCTTCCTTGCGCATCTCCTGGTAGTAAATCCTGTACCAGTGTTAAATGGAAAGGGTGTAATCTATTACTCCGTAGAGTTCTGTAAATCCTGGCTCCGGGAAGTTCCAACTGCACAGCTAGTCTTCGCCCTCTGCGGACCTGACTGAAAGCTAAACTTCCACAGCACGCAAAATCCCATCCCCAACTTCTGCCGCAACTCCGTCTCGCGTCGTTCGTTTTTATTTGGTGGATATGACCCAGCATAAACGAGGGGCTGATACGCATCAGTGAATACCCGGCTAGATGGTGTTCTACGATTTGGGTATCGCCGTTGGTACTCCAATCTTGCCAACGAACGAACCGTTCCCATTGCAGAACCCGTATACAAGCACTATTTCCGCGTATTCACGTTTTCAATATATTTTGTGGAGATCAACTTATCAATGATAAGCTTTTTTTCCTATTCGACAATAATAATTAACTGTTAACTAACTATTGCTCAATGCTCATAGGTACGTTAGTTTATTATTCTCACTTATTTGTGTTTGACCTTTGTCTGACAAAAAATGGTTTTAACTACAACTTCTGTGGATCGTATGTGAAAAAGTTGTAAAAATTTTGAGTGAGAAAAAAACATTTAAAAAAAAGTAACAACAAATTTAAAAAATTTTTAGTTTAAGGAGCCATAACTTTTTTGTAGCTTAACAGATGTCCCCGAAGTGCTTAAGACTTGTATATGCGCTACTAAATCGTCTTTTCAAAATGTACAAAACAATTTTTGTACCTGTAATAGTTTAGAAGTTATAGTGTTTTAAGTTGTAACACCTAAAAAATAAGAGGTCACCTACTTTGATGAGCTATAACGGAAAATATGGTGAGAATAGACTCCCCTGTCATACAATTTTATGTTCGGCGGAACTTCAGAAATTCAAATGTCATTTTCAAGAAAAAAGAAGTGAAAGCATTCAAATTTTTTGTTCTGTTCGATGCAATATTTTCACTTAAGAGAGTTTTTTTCAATGAAAAATATAAAATATAACTGAAAATATGTTTCAGGTATCCGGGTTTTTCACTTAAGCGAGTTTCGCTTAAGCGGAGTGTTTTATAGGTAATTGGTCGACAAATACTCGGGTATGAAAAAAGTGTTTCAGATAAGCGGGTTTTACTGTATTTGGTTTGCTCGTAGTTGTCCCTTGCACTATTGATTGTCTTGCCTGCTCAGTTTTCGCTTGTATGAATGAAACTGGTTTGCACTGACTAGTTAAAGTAATTATTTATCGAAAAAGCTAAAAACTCATGTTGATTTAAGAAATGTAACTGTCCTAAACGAGTTCAAAAACATCCTGGATGACGGCCATATTCAATGATTGATTTCATGAATCATTTGCGACACAAGTATGTGTGACTCAAAAAGCCACTAGATTGCTATTGTCTGTTTTTTTAGGTTACGTCATTTATAAAAAATCAGAATCTACCAATGCAGAAAGGCTCTTCTTCTATTGGATTAATCTCCTCCGACAGATGATCAGTGTATTACTGTTATGTTTATGCTCCCAAACGTTATTCCGTTAATCCAACACATCATGGATCAAAACGTCATCAAAGCTTTACTATAGAATTAATCTTCTAGTCTAAAATAAACAAAAATACATAACTTTTTAAATGACTTTCTACTACTTATAGGATAAGCCTATTCTGTTGTTAAAATTCAACCTTCGCAAACGTGAACTCTCTCGCAAACGTGAATTCGCTCGGTTTTTAACTGTTCACGTTATCGAGAGTCTACTGTACATTATAAGTTAAGTTCAATGAGAAAGGGAACTTACATCAATTTTGTCCTATTTCACTCCATTTAGTTGTTCGATCAAATAAACGGGACTCACACCAACACCAGTTCATAGGTGTTAATCCACGTTTGTTGAATGAAACGCTGCATACAAATTACAAAATTTTAGTAAACTTAAAGTCCACTTAAATGCAAACATTACCTGATTGATTTTTTGGAATTGCCACATTCTATAGCTGTGGTGGGTGCTGTGTATCGTTGCAAATTCAAGTGGTGCTTGTAGTGTTTTCACTCTTTACTTCATACAGATGTTGTGCAGCATGTTCCAGCTGCTACAAAAAAGCTTCACAATTGAAAATGTCAACCGGGTGGGTGGTGTCCTTGATGTACTTGCCAGCTTTAATTGGGTGCGATTGGTCAATGTTTCCGTTGTATACAGTATGCTGAACACATCGATCGACTGTGTTGTTAACTTTCACTAGGAACAGTAAAGAAAACTTTTCCAGACCATGCAATTCCTTCGATAGATGCATGCTCATCACTGACAATGGTTGCAAAGGTGCATGTTCCATATCTCAGATTTCAATGATACCATCCTTTCTGTAGAAAACAAAGTTTAGTATTCTTGACGAAATCACATTTATATACGAACCTTCTAAGCGCGAGTTTTTTCAGGATTTTCTTGTATCCAAGGCATTGAATTCACCGGCCATGCTGGCGATTGTGTACGGAGACCATTTAGTGTTACATATTTGAAACATACATCTTAAATAAATAAATATGTGGCGCAACAGGCGGGTAGACTAGACACCCTAGGCCTAGCTTCTCGCAAGGCGCGTGGTGGTTTCAAATTCGGTACGAAAGTCTGGTATTTACGCTCTAATGATGGTCTCAAGCAAAGACGTGAGAACTTGGGATCAGTGCGTTTTTGTCATAAGATTTGTAAATGCAAATAATGAAGTCGCTGAACGTTTGATTACGGTAAAGAGAGTCGTTTCAAGCCAAGGTTAACATATTTTTGATTTATTGCAAGAGGCTTTAAACCAATGCGGCCTTAACTTGAAACATTGTGTGACAGACTGCTTCGATGGGGCCGCAAACATAAGTGGCCAATACCTACAAAAACAAAGGTGTTTCCGCACATTTGAAAGAGTACAAACCGAATCATATTCACACTGTCATGCTCATTTAGGTACTTAATTCAGTTATTTCTGTTGGCCCGGTTCCTGCTGTATCCTTATTCGGTTTGCTGCAATCATCAGCAGTGTTTATTAGTAGTTCTTATAAAAAAATGCTGGAATATTGAAAAACGAATCCACAGTTGAAGCTGAGCCTCATTGGCAATACGCGCTGGTCTTCCAAAAGTAATGCATTAAAGAAAATCTTTGGACATTTTGAAACATGAAAAAATGTAGACCCTTTACTGACATTAAATTATCTTCTTTCCAAAGCGGTTTTCCATATATAACTAGCTACTCCAGTTTCAAAATATTTATACAAACCACTAGTTTGGATTATGTCCAAGTTTGGTTTCAAGTTAATGTGATGCTTAAGCAAATACAAAAATTACGTGTTAGTGGTTTTGAAAGCGTATTTCTTAAAAATTCGTTAAGGCAATGAATAAGTATTTAGTTGACTACGATGTTCTCATAGAAGAAGCACTGCCTGAGCAACGAAGGTCGACAAGTCAAAGATGTACAAACAAAATTTAAGATTATCTACCAACTTTAATGTTATTTTCAACAAAATAATTATGTCAATTGAAAATTGCTTTGCACAACATAAAGATTTTTATGGAAACGTTTAATGCTTCGACCCACGCACGTGATTTGGCAAACAACGCCTTGAACAAATTTATGTGTATTTTGCAATAAAATTAGAGTTTATAAAATATTTTGGTATAATTGTTTTTAAAATTGAAATTTTTTCAAATGAGGGAGAGGGGGCGTTTTCAATTTAAAATCCCGGTAGCAAATTTGTTCCCACCACGCGCCTGCTCGCAACCATGTATGAGTTTCTATTTTTGGGACGAATGGATGGCACCTACAATTTTATGTCCGAACCGCTGAATTGAGAAGCTTAGTAGGCACCTAGTGCTGTCCACAAACCAGTAAGAATAGACCGCCGACTTCCCGTACACCTACCCGATTCCCCCCGGAAAGAATTTCCCTGTCTGTGAATACGTGTAAATGTCAAAATTAATGGCGGCAATGTTTTTCTATGCAATACCATGCGACCAGGATTTTTCAAGTATGCGTGCGTTAATGGCGCCCCGCATACTACGCAACTAATATTTGCACATTTTACTACACAAAAAATTATAGGTAACCAGCGGCAAGAGGATTGCGAATTAGTGTCGCACGTCTCAGCTTCTTGCTAATTTGCTCGCATCTTTAACATGGTGTGATGTGGAATCTAAAAGACTTAAGAGTGTCGTCATCCAGCAAAGTTGTAAATACATTTTTTTGTACCCAACAAAAGTTTTGCATCGACGTTTAATCAGCGATGAACAACCCATATTCTGTGAAAGGGATGGATCTCTTAAAGTGCTCTATAAATAATTTAGCACCTGTGAGCGACACGGGCTATACCGGCTACAAAAAAAGCATGTGTTCCATTTCACATGCACAAACTGAAAATCACTATTGCCGTATCAAATTCTAAAATTTAAATTAAATTTGAATAATCCCATAAATTACTGACAAACTCATTACACACTAGAAAAATAACACAGACGACAATAGCCTGGGTGAGGGTGGCTTGACTATACCACTATATCAATAGTTTCATGTAGTCACAACAAAATCGGGCTTGCATAGTAAAAATTGGACTCTGAATACCAAGTCTGTAAAATATACGCATTTTTCAAAATCAATTTTCATATCTCTTCCCCATTTCCATATAATTAATGATTAAGTGTACTTGCAAACAAAACAACCCCTTACGCGTGTTCCTACTTCGCTTTTTATTCAAACGTTCTGGCCCATTTCGTGCCCTATTAAGTTGTCAGTCACTCAACACTCTCGCAGTCACCCCTAAACGTGCATGTCCTTATAGCCTGACATTCTCCATCCACCCTTCTGTGAAAAGAGCTGTTATACAAGCAGCAGCAATGCAAAACATATCGTTTTTGTTCTTCGTTTGTTGACTGTCTGAAACGATTTTCGTTTCAATTATTTTGCATCCCTGTCTTGTTGGTCCTTGATGGAATTTAGGTATGCGTATGCGTACATTTTCGGCACTAAGAACTTGGACAAATATTCAGTACAATCGGCTGGAAAAGGAGAATTAAATCCAACTAAGATTTTTAACATGTGAATTCTTACACTTGTCGCTGTTTGTGCCATGGTGTTAAAAGAGCTGACGTTGAATCTTAATAGGGGATAGTCCATCGGTATATGAATAATTGTTTAAACGTTGGATTTAAATCGACAATATGTTGATTTTAGACGAGATTATAGACATGAGCTTAATTTAGATGGGAAAGTGTTTTGCGAGGAATTACTTTCGGCAGTTTGAAACGGATTAGTGTCTAAAACAATGTTTTAACCAAAAAAAATATGAGGTTTGCTAAGTGACGCGGAACTTCACAGTAATTCAACAGATTTAAGCGTTTCTTTGTCCAAAACTGTTCTCTCTTCGTGAAGCTGGTAAAAGATTCAACTAATCGCGCTTTTTTTTGGGAAGTGAGTATAACAAAACCAAAAGTGAGTATAAAAGTTTTACATGTAAAAGTAAAAGTGAGCTAGCTATAGATTCTCAAAAAAATACGCCTTAAATCGATATAGCCAATGGCATTTTCAATTTAAAATAAAGTAACCCGTTCGTATCTGCCTATATACCTTACCTATATACGTTAAGAAAAACCTTTTCGATGCGAATACTAAAGACAGAGCTAGTTATGTAAATAATGGCAAAAGAACTCAATGGCAATGTTTATGGTCAAGTACAAAGTGCACGGCCTGAATTGCCAATATCACTTGCGGGGAGTAGGTATAGCGTTGTTTTAAACACCTTCCCAAACTGCTCGGGACCGTTTTTGGGTTTGTTGTTTTTGTGTGGGTTTCGTTGCCGTATTCTGTTCTTTTTTTGTTGTTTTCTCTTTTGTATTTGTTTGTGGGCACGGTTTTCTTTTGTTTGTTTTCGGCATAGAATCGTACTAAGATAAAACGAGGAACTATGTAAAAAGGGTAGGTACCTATATGGAGAGGCTTTTGATGCTTTTTACTTGCTTGATACTTCTGCAGACTGTTAAACGGCGGAAACATCCAACAACCCGCTGTCAGGCAGAATGATCTGGTCAGCTTGGACGATGATGGCCAGCATTTCCGTCCACCCGACCTACACGATGTGAGGATAGCGATATCCAAACTTAAGTCCAACAAAGCTGCTGGAGCGAATGGCCTTCCGGCTGAGCTTTTCAAAGCAGCGGAAGATGGCTTGGTAAGGAGCATGCACCAACTCATCTGTAAAATTTGGTCGGACGAAAGCATGCCCGACGAATCAAACCTCAGCATCGTGTGCTCCATCCACAAGAAAGGAATGTCACGTATAAGATCTTGTCGGCTGTATTTTGTAAACGCCTAAAACCTTTCGCCAACAACCTGATCGGCCCTTATGAGTGTGGTTTTAGAAGACCAGGAAAGTCAACCCTCGACCAAATTTTCACACTCCGACAGATCTTGGAAAAAACCCAGGAATTTCAGATCGATACACACCATCTTGTTATCGACTTTAAAGTCGCCTATGATAGCGTATATAGGCACGAATTATACAAAGCCATGCCAAGTTTAGGCATCCCCGCCAAACTTGTCCATCTGTGCAGGATGACAATGGAGAAATCTCGCTGCTCCGTCAAAGTCGACAAAAACACCACCGAGCCATTTGATTCCAAAAAAGGTTTGAGACAAGGCGACGCGCTATCATGTACTCTCTTTAACATCGTTCTTGAAGCAATTGTACAAAACTCACAAGCCAACACCAGAGGTACAATTTTTCAAAAGTCCGTTAAACTACTTGCCTATGCTGATGATATTGACATTATTGGGAGAACGCTGCGTGCTGTCAATGGCATGCCCGAGGCGAAGATGGGTCTGACTGTAAATGAGGAGAAAACGAAGTATATGCTGTCAACGAGAAAGGAGTCTTAGCATCGGCGACTCGGACAAAACGTCACAATAGACAGATACAACTTCGAAGTAGTTAAAGACTTTGTCTACCTGGGCGTCCACTATTACTTCGCAAAATGACATCGACGCAGAGATCAAGCGAATAATCACTCTTGTCAATCGCTGTTTCTTCGGGCTAAGAAGGCAGCTAATAAGTAAAGCCCTATCTCATAGAACCAAGGAGAAATTATATAAGACCTTAATCATGCCGGTCCTGCTGTATGGCGCAGAAGCATGGACCCTGTCAAAAGCGGATGAAAACCTTCTGGGATGCTTTGAGAGAAAGATTCTTCGAGTGATATTCGGTCCAGTTTGTGTTGATGATGGAGTGTGGTAAAGAAGATTCAATGACGAATCACGAACTAAACTACACGTTCTATACAGCGAAATACAACGGCTGAGATGGCTGGAACACGTGGAGCGTATGGACAACAATGCACCAGCCCGACGAGTCTTCGAATTCACACCTGAGGGACAACGCAGCAGAGTAAGACCCCGCCTTAGGTGGCGCGCACAATTGGAGAACGACCTCCACCACCTTGGTGTGCGTAACTGGAGGCAGTTAGTGAGGGACCGAGCTGGCTGTAGGGGCTTGTTGGTTGAGGCCGTGGTCCATCCCGTGCTGTAAGCGCCACCAAAAGTAAAGATGTGCGAGGGGCCCCAGGTTTGATCTCCGTAAAAACACAAATTACATCTTAAAGATTTTTTTCCATTGGGCTACCTCTCGGGCACGTCTAACAAACATCCGAGAGTTTAACTGTCCTGATAAAAGGCTTCTCAATTCAGCCGTTCGGACTCAGCATAAAATTGTCCCTTCCATTAGTCCCAACAATAAAAACTCACACAAATGAATGGTTGCGAGAAACTAGGCCTAGATGCCTAATGGACCTGTTGTGCCAACTATTTTTTTAAATGCATTTCAAGGTGTTCCATTCTATTGGCACTTGGCAGTATTCCCGAAAACTGTTATTGCGAGCCATGTCTTTAGCCTAAATTCTCAGACTTTAACTCATTCATGCCTACGTTCGTTTGTCATATAGGACTCATGTGTCAAGTTCATGTCGTTGCAAAACCAATATTTTCTAATTTAAATTACCTACCAATTTTATTTCTTTTTCATATTTTCATTACTAATAATTTAAATCGTTTAACAGTTCCTAAAACCGATTTGATGAAATTGTTTTGTTGTTTGTGATAACTGACACCGCGAACAATTAAAAAGCAAATATCTATAGGTATACCTACCTAGACCTACATTATTATAAAACATAACCATTCGAGAACGAAAATGACAGTTGCTAATATAAAGATATTTCGAGGAATTGAAACCTTCGCAATCGAATCCTTATAGAGTTTAAAAACGAGTATCTACGATTTACCGTGACATATTGCGCCCTTTCAACGAAATGAACAGCATTTTGTAACCCTTTTAATGGATTTACAAAAGGTGTTTGTATCAGCTCAACATCATGCCTTCTTTAACAACTATTGCCCCAGTTTAAAAAATGAAAAGTCATGTTACAATTACAATTTACATTTCCAGTTCAATGAACTGAATTCGATTTCATTTTTTTTTTTAATTCAATTTTCAACGAAGTGTTATTTACACTTGAACGTTTTTACGTGCTGAGTTGTGTCATATGGTGTATTGACAAAAATATAGGTATAGCAGTTTGCAAATGATATGCTTTTAAAAAAAGGGTTACAACCGAAACTGGAACTTATAAGACTCTATATAGATCAAATATTTGAACTGTATTTTACTCATTACGGAAATAAGCGAAGGATTCTGTCAGTATCTAGTGCAGTTTGGACTTTGGTTTGCTAACATTTAGAGTGCGCGGTCCGTGCACTACTGTCTTCTGATAAAGTATCCCGGTTATAGAAACATCATAACTACATTTGTAGATCTGAGAAAATATTGAATACTCCGTCAATAGGAGGAGCTTTCAAGTACACATCCTTTGAGTCCACCAACAGGGCTCAACAACATGAATCTGTCTCCAAGATGGATTATGACAATGCTCATCGAAAGAGTAATCCAAATCCAGACCCGCATTGATGATGTGAAACTTTCGGCGTCAACTACTAGAGGGTGTCCACAAGGAGGTGTCATCTCGCCTCTCTTATTGTCCCTAGTCATTGACGACCTACTCTAATCCAATCCCTGTCTAATCAAAGGATCGACGGAGGACGACGCTATATATATGCTGACGACGTAGCAATCATTGTCAGTGGTAAATTCGAAAGCCCAATATCAGAAATACTACAAAGTACACTATCCATAGTCCAAAGATGGTGTCACAAAGAAGGACTTTCTGTAAATCCAAAAAAAAATGACAATTGTCCAAACGATGAAAACTAGATCTTCAAATTCGCCCCACCATGTATGGCGAAACCATTGAATTTTCACGGGAAGCCAAATACCTGAGAATTATCCTAGATAGCAAACTATCATGGAACCCACAAATAGAACGGATCATCTGCGGTAACAATTGGGGTTTAAAACCCCAGAAGATATACTGGCTGTATTCGCTTATGTGGTTATACCAGCGATCACCTACGCGGCCGTGGTCTGGTGGACAAAGACTAACGAAGTCACTTCATTCAAAAAGCTAAAACGGGTCCAACGTATAGTACATGACGGGCTGTCTACGCTCCACCCCGACCACTGCACTGAATGTCATCCTAGGCCTACTACCTATTCAGGTACATATTCAGATGGAAGCAAGACTGAGTATTCATCGTATGTTCCACTCGTAAAACATTGACCCCTATTCCTACCATGGAGGTCACCTGTCCCTAATCGACGTTATGGAACCAGAAGGAGTGTTCAGCATGTTCTTAGATGACATGCTACCGAAATATGACTTCCATAAAAAAATATTCATCTTCTCAGATAGCCAAGCTGCTCTCAAAGCCTTGGACTCATCTGTCATAAAATCGAAGCTGGTCCTGGAAACGTACATGGCCATCTACGAACTTGCAAAGAAAAACAAAGTCATACTACACTGGATTCCAGCCCACAGTGGCTTTACTGGAAACGAGGCAGCTGACTCAGTAGCCAAAATCGGCGCGAAAATGCCACTTGTTTAGGAAGCACACCAAGAACTTAGCTCTAATCAAATCCAATGAAGTCTGGCTTAAAACACCTATTGGGCAGAACTGCACCAAACAATTCTTCCCAAAAATTTCCCCCAGAAAATCCTATTTTCTTACCAACCTAGGAAAAAATAACCTAAGAATCCTAACAGGCTTAATTACTGGTCATGGCCTTATGAAAAAACATCTTCAACAAAACATCTGCCAGGGCCGGCGAAGACTCTCCCGAATTATAATCTAATCTAATCGCCTTCTTTATCTGCCAAATTGAAGCATTGGCTTTCATTAACTTAAGCCGTTTTTTATTATCAGCGTGATCTGATCCGGATCAGATCATGAAAATGAAACAAACTGGACAGTTTTGCAACAGTTGTTTTTCACATATAAAATTCAATACCAATTATGACAAATTTCGTATTGCTACCAGCCATATTGCAGCCACACGGTACAATGTGACGTCACAACGCGATGATTTCTCCATTGTACTTGCTCATATTTGAGTTTGACATTTCGCTTGTTGTGTCGGGGGTGTTACCATATGAATACAAATCTGCATACATTTTGCACTCAATATTTTTTTGTGGGAAACTATGTTCAAATGTTATGTTCAAATATGCATCATAATTAACCGTATTGTACTGCTAATATTTCCATTCATATTTCTGTGTTATATAGCGAAACAAAACATCTCGAAAGTCGGAATAGTAAGTTATTCGAATTTGAAAAAATGCTAATTAATTTTATGTGTTGTTAATTGTCTTTCATACTTTGGTCTGGCAACATTACTGAGTGGCTATAATTTACAGGGGCACCAACATTTAGTAAATGAAATAAAGAACGCCACGAAACAACAACGGGAAATAGTTGAATTAATTTTTAGATCATATTTCGTGATCTCGATGAAAAGCAGGATCACATGTTGTTGTTGTAAGTGCATGTAAATCGATGATCTATATGGATCATAGCTGATAATAAAAAACGGCTTTAGTTAACTACGAGGTCAACAGGCATAGCTTGGAAATGGACTCCGGCCCAGTTGTTGTGGAACTATACCTAAGACTTTTGCCTATTTTTTGTCTTACGATTTGTGATTACATTAGTTTTGAAGCATAGTGTCCAAAAAGAGGCAGCGCAGAGTTTCTTACCCTCGGTTCGACTTAAACTAGTGTCAAAATGAAATGCTACATAGAAAATCGTTCTCTGTCAGGAACCGCGTCAAAAGGTTAAAGTTGTTCAACTATCTAGCGCGAATGGGATAACGATGAACGCAAAACGAGTCAATGGCCTCCGCTCACCCACCCCCATGTTTATAAATAAAATTTGCACATCTTGTAGACGTCAGCTAGCATTCAAAATTTCAACGTTACCGGTTGATTTTATATAGCGTTTATTAATAAGGTGGTCACTGTTTCTTTTGGATATATATGTAGTTCAATCTGACAACGCGCGATGGATTACATTATAATTCAGCTGTAGGTGGAATTTTTCGGTCATTATGGAAATATGCCTGTTTCTTTAATTTGTAATGATTGAAAATGTAAGTGGCTCCCAATCTTATGGTAATGCGTTCCGCCCAGATATGGCGGTTTGGCTCATAAGTTGACATTTCCCCTGAATGCGATTAACGTCGCTCAGTATTCAGCCGAGAAATGCTTTACTTGATTTGTTAATCATACCCGTCCGTCCACTAACTTCAGCTGAAACAAATGTTCACGTGCTCAATCGGGATCAATAAAAACTAGGACATGTCCCCAATGAAACCTCAGATATGCATGCAAAATATAATTTCGACTTAAATTTGATTTTCGCTTTGCAAAGCAAAAAGAGCACATTACAATGCCTAACACTATACTTTACTATTAGGATACCAATGATACATTTCGCCCGACCTTTATAATTGACAGCTGTCAATCAGACAAAATTGATGTTGACATCCTCCTCAATAAGTTGTGCAGGCAGTACAATTTGAAAATGTTAAAGGGATCCGCTTTAATTTCACATTCAATATCCCAAAGGATGTATTGTTCTCACAGTTTGCAAAAAAAAAAAATGCTGTCAAAAGGAGAATCATTGCACTCCATTACATAAAAAGACCCAGCAAATTTTCAAAAAAAAATAAAGGAAGATGTCCAATTCTTTTTAACGAAATTATTTATACGTTACTGTCATTCTGCACCTAGGTCTCACACAATGCATACAGCACATTGTTGAGAACACCTTTTTTTTTTGTCCGGATCCTATTACCGGGTTCAATAAAAATATTTTGCTAACTTCTGTCGGAGATGTTACAATAGAGATTACGTTGCTGTATGTGTTTATTGTGTTGATCGCTTAAAGAGAATAAACTACTCATCGTATGTTTACGTAGGTACCGTAAAAAGTACACACTATTCACAGCGTAGTTGTAAATTGAATTTTATGTTTGAAATGGATTCCCTGGCATTATGCGTATGCCTGACCTTCGTCGGTGGGAGTTCACTATCCTTTGTGAAATCCTAAGTATTTGAAAATGTATTATACACACTTTTCAAAGAGGTAGAAAGAAAGGTGTGTTTGTTCGCCTTCTATAGATATTAGCAATATGATTATTATGCAATTGTGATGCTGATCCGGAAGTATTACTAGATAAAACGTAATGATCAATTACACAATCAAAAGGTGGGTATAGAAATATGTTTTTAAAATGTTTAAAAGGTTCTGAAATTAAGAAGTAACATACATATAGTCATATTACAATATTTACCCTTCATGCTAAAGAAATACATGTCAAAATAAGCTAAAATGAAATAAGCATATCGCATTGTGCTGAGTACATTGAAATCCTTTTTCGAAGCTATACCTATTTCAGATGATCGCATGTACGGTATGTTGCTATTCGGCCTTTGTTCGGGACACAACTACGTAACGAAATGTCAAAGTTTATATTGCGTCAAGTTGGGGTATGTGGTATGTCGTATGTGGCTCGCTTCGCTCGCGGCAAAAACTTTAAACTCAAGTATAATAATTTTCGGACATTTTGAGGTAGGTACTTTTAGGACCCCACTGTTATCTTTATAAACAGTTTTTAATGAAAATATTATTACGTTACGACGACTTGAATAAGAAGTCTTAGGGCCAGTTTTACTGTGCAAGTTTAAAATCAGATTTAGTTAAACTCGCAATCAAGTTTAAACCAAGTACTTAAGCCGTGAGTGTATTACAGTGGTTCGTACTTTGGTTTAACTTCCCTCGTCTGTACCTATATTGTACGCCACTGTAAACATAGGACTTTCTTGTATTTAAAATGTCAGTTTTGTTTATTGTGTCAGTTTGGCAATTTAAGTGAAATAGTTAAAATGAATAAAACTAACATGCCTCCTCTAGCAAAAACACGAAGAGTCAGTAGACATAGACGCGTCGGACAGTGCATTAGCGTGGGTCTGGATGGCTACAGTGGAACGCCCGATAAAGTACTCAACCCTTAGAAGAAGGTAAGCTAACTCATCCTCTGCAAGTGATTGGCAAACCACCATGCATCTTTCTCAAGGTTTTGGGATAAACTCCAAATGGACCTAAAATCTAATGCCGATGGGGTGGCCGTTTGGAAGGAGAACTTCTTGCAGACTCCTGCTGGAGAGAAACTTATCAGCAAGCTGGCAAACTACAACATTAAGTGAACGGGATGACCGACACGTAGGTATAGCTAAGCTTGGTGACACTGCGCACTATACATTTAGTATAATATTTATCGCTAAACCAATATTGTTTTTTACGGTTTCCGAAGCCTGATTACTTTACTTTTGGTGGCGCTTACAGTCCGGGGTGGACCACGGCCTCAACCAACAAGCCCCTCCAGGCAGCTCGGTACCTCGCTAGCTGCCTCCAGTTACGCACACCAAGTTGGTTGAGGTCGTTCTCCAATTGTGCGCGCCACCTAAGGTGGGGTCTTCCTCTGCTGCATTGTCCCTCATGGGTGGTTTCGAAGATTCGTCGGGCTGGTGCGTTGTTGTCCATATGCTCCACGTGTTCCAGCCATCTCAGCCGTTGTATTTCGCTGTATAGTACGTGTAGTTTAGTTCGTCATTGAATCTTCTTCTCCACACTCCATCATCGTCAAAATCTGGACCGAATATCACTCAAAGAATCTTTCTCTCAAAGTATCCCAGAAGGTTTTCATCAGCTTTTGACATCAGGGTCCATGCTTCTGCACCATACAGCAGGACCGGGATGATTAAGGTCTTTTATAATATCTCCTTGGTTCTATGAGAGAGGGCTTTACTTCTTAGATGCCTTCTTAGCCCGAAGAAATAGCGGTTGGCAAGAGTGATTCTTCGCTTGATCTCTGCGACGATGTCATTTTGCGAAGTGATAGTGGAGCCGAGGTAGACAAAGTCTGTAACTACTTTGAAGTTGTATCTGTCTATCGTTACGTTTTGTCCGGGTCGCCGATGTTGAGAGTCCTTTCTCGTTGACTTCGTTTTGTCCTCATTAACAACCAAACCCATCTTCGGCGCCTCCGTTTCGATGCTTGCAAATGAGCCACTGACAGCTAGCCGCGTTCCCCCAATAATGTCAATCATCAGCATATGCAAGTAGTTTAAACGGACTTTTGAAAAATTGTACCTCTGGTACATTGGCTTGTGAGTTTTGTACAATTGCTTCAAGAATCATGTTAAAGAGAGTACATGATAGCGCGTCGCCTTGTCTCAAACCTTTTTCGACATCAAATGGCTCGGTGGTTTTCTTGCCGACTTTGACGGAGCAGCGAGTTCTCTTCATCGTTATCCTGCACAGACGGACGAGTTTGGCGGGGATGCCAAAACTTGATATGGTTTTGTATAATTACAGTCGATAAATAGATGGTGGGTATCGATCTGAAACTCCTGAGTTTTTTCCAATATCTGTCGGACTGTGAATTATTTCAGTGTGAATACCTTTTTGGTCATCCTTGATAGACTGAGGGCTGAAATGCAGAGACGGCATAGATGCTTACTTAAACTTTAAAGAATAATGTTAATTTTTAACAAAAATTACGGAACTTTCAACACAAAAAGTTACAGAAAAAAAAAATTTTTTCTGTCGTAAAATATTATACCAATGATTTAGAGGACGATTTGGTTCAAGAATGTGTGCATTTTCACTGTCACATTTCCTCTAATAAAACTGCAGAGTGTGCAGTGAAGCCTGGATCAAACTAACTACTCAGTCTCTCAACGTTTTTGAAGAATTAATATCTGTCTAATGTTTACCCTAACTTGGACATAGCTCTCCGCATCGCAATTTCCACTCCGGCAAAAAATTATACTGGGAAAGGAGTTTTCCTATTTAAAACGGGTGCAAAATTATCAAAGGTCTTAATTGTCTCAAGAAAAAATTCTTTAGCTCTTCTCTGATGAGATTATAGATGATTTTGCCATTAAAAAGTCCCGTACAAAATTGTAATTCTTGTTTCTTTTTCACGTTCTTTCTTAATGACTAATTCATTCGTTTATTTAACTTTAGCGCCTTCCTTACTGCTGCAAATGGAAAATTATTATTTTAGAAAGGTAGGTACATGGGGCGACGGAAATAAATTGGCCTAGGCCTACTCTCATACAAAATATAAATCTGGCACTTATGATGGCAAGTAAAAATTAAGTAAACGTCATTCATCACAATCGACTTGACATCAAAAGAGAATATGGCTGAATTTACCAAGCTCTTATTATAATAAATCCATTTATCCAGTTAACAAAATAAGAAATAAATATAAGCTATTCAAAATGAATCTAAAAAACTATTCTGCTAAAAGTCAAAGCCATTGGCAATGTTCTACAATGCGTGATTGACTCACTTACTATTTCCAATTATTAATGTTTGTACCTACCAATTTATAAAAAAAAAATTTTCAATAAGTTCGAATGTATCACGCTGTTTTATTTTGTTAACAACGTACTTTTTTCCATAGTTCGAAATTGAATTAAATGTACGTAACGAAAACAAAAATGTGCCCCTTTGATTTCAAAGTCAAACTGGGACCCATACTGAGTATTTATGTTTCAAAAATTATAAAAAAGGATTTACAAGATATAACATAATTGCATTTCAAGCTGTTAATATTACAGCGCGACGTACCACACGTAGAGAGATGGGCGAAAGTGTCGCAACTGTTACACTGTATAAAAGGGTATGGTCCTGGTTGCACAGGGGAAAATATTACCTTCTGGCATAACTGATTTCTTTTTTTTAGAGAGAGAGAAATTATAGGTGTATAAATTGGATTACGCCTTGACCAATGGTCATTCAAAAGTATACAGCTAATGTACCTATGCATAGTAGGCATTCCTTCCAATAAAGAGTGAATAGTGTCGTTTTATCCTGATCCTGTTTTTAGCGCTAGGTAATAAAAAAAAGTCAGTTTTTGAATCTTTAACAAAAATATAGCTACAGTATGTACCGACCCCACACCAGCTGTCAAATAACTTGGGATAAATGGGTCCAAATGTCAAGATCCATCGACAGACGACAGTGAACAATCAAAAAGATAAATCGAGTAGAATGAAATATTCACCCTTATTCCCGTTGGCGTTTGTCATATACGACTCTTTTGTCGTGACGTTATAAAAACGATATTCAGATTTTTTTCAAACTTTTGTTAACGATTTTGCTTCTTTTTCTATGTGTTCACTGTATTTTCAAATCGCTTGTCTCAAAAAAGTTACAAACTCTGACTTAAAACCGAAATGAAATATTAGGCGTTTACGACAAACGCCAACGGGAATAGGGGTGATTATCTACTTGTCTATTTCGAGCACTTATTTCTGATAATAGCAAATATACCTGGGAGTTATCGTAGATCGAAAATTAAACAGGAATCTTATCATTAAAGAAAGAACCAAAAAGGCAATGAAAGCGTTTTAACCCTGTAATAGAATATTCGGACGAACATGGGGTTCTGATCCCAAAATAGTCATGTGTCTTTACACGCAGCGGTTGTAAGACAGATACTAAGATATGTGGTAGTATAGGTTATTCTGGTGACAATCGCTGTAAAAGGCCACCAACCTTAAGGAATCAGGACAAAAATTCAACGAATGAGCTGATGTATTGGCACCATGCGGGCAATGAGGACCAGACCCACAGCGGGGCTAGAGGCTATACTCAATCTTAAGCCCCTAGACCTTTTCGTACAGGAATCTCCTGCAAGCAGCGGCCTTCGGTTAATCCAGACAAAATCTGGAAACACACTCTGACGGGTCATGCACAAATTCTGAACAAATGCACGGGCAATAATGTATACATGAACTACACTACTCCCCGGCTATAGATTTCACAAGACCATTTACCACGTGTTTTCCCAGCAGGACGAATAGTACAAATATCAACCGATATCCATTGGATCAACCATACATCCATCCATACATATGGATCAGGCACGAAGCGTCCATATATTAAAGGGAAGCAGTGTTTCCGTAAGAATTAAAAAAAAAATTTATATTCATAACCAAAAGTTTATTTATTCGAAATTACAAACAAAAATCATTTTAATAAATACCTAATATAAAGAAAACACTTTTTTTCCCTAAACATACTCTTAACATAGTCAAAAGCGTTATTGAAAATGGCTACAATTTTATCGTCTACAAATAAATAGAATTTTTCAGAAAAAAAAATTGGAAACGTCGACAAAAATCGAAAAAACCTCTGAAATTTAATAGAAATCGTCTGAAAATAAATAGAAATCATCAGAAAATCAGATATTGGAAACATCTAAAATAATTTTTAAAACGTCTGAAAACAAATAGTAATCGTCTTCGTCTAAAATATACCTATTGAAAACATTATCATAAGTTTGAGTAAAAGGGAATATTCATAGATGAAATTTGAGAATCGGCGTTGCGGTCTTTAATTCCTTAAAATATAATATAGATATAGTCTTAGTTGTAATTGTTTTTGACTAAATTAAAAATATAGCTGCCAATTTCAAATTTTTTTTTAGCAAGATTATATTTTTTGTCAGACAAAAATAATGTTGATGATTTATTCAGATTTTCAGACGAAATTTCAAGTTTTTCAGACGAATATTTAAAAAAAGCTGACAAAAACTAGCAGATGAATATGAACAAATCAGAAAATGAAAATAATTTCTTTTCAGACGAAAATGTTTTAACCTATTGAAAATGAAGAAGATTGGGAGTGGGACACTGAAACTATTGTTTTATCGAAAGTTCTGAAATATTGTTTTACTGATAAGAAATTTGTTGTTCTTCTCTATTCTTTCAATGAGTTTTCTCCACAAAGTGACATTTTATTTAAAATTCTCCAATCAAAGTCCAGCAATGTTCAAGTTAATAAATTCAAAAACAATATTTCTAATCTACTTGAATCAACAAATTTCAAATTCAATGAAAACGAGAATTTGGTCAATTTCAATAGAAATATAGGCGTTATGAAATCAGCCTTTCACAAAGGAACAATTTAAAGATCTTTTAACAACATTGTCGACAAAGTCATCAACGAAATCGATATTCGGTTTAGTTCTCCTTTGTTTTTGTTTTTTCGCACACAGCATTGTATGAACATTTTAAAACCAATTTTCTTGTTAACCTGCTTAATAATTAACAGAGCTCATACCCGGGATATTTTGGCATTCCAGCGTTTAAAACAGAACTGAAATTGATAAAACTGTTTTAAAGCCGATTTCTTCACAAAGTACTAGCGCTAGTACCGGTATTAGACCAAAAGTTGATACTCAAATAGGTATCAAGTCATTTCTTCACGAAGTACTAAGCTGAATTTGGTACCGAGTATTAGTTAGTACTCGGTATTAGCTGGACCCTCAAAATCGGCAGTCTAACGTCGTTAGTACCTGAATTAGATCGATTTCATTGCTTTTGCTCTTGCCTATTTTTGTCAAAATGTAAATACATCGTAGGTTTAAGTCTAATGAAGTTGATTAGAAAATTGATTTCATTTTTTGATAGGGATACTTACTTACTTAAGGTGGCGCTACAGTCCGGGGTGGACCTGGGCCTCAACCAACAAGCGTCTCCAGCCAGCGCGATCTTTGGCCAGCTGTCTCCAGTTTCGCACGCTAAGTTGGTTAAGGTCCCCTTCCACTTGCGTGCGCCACCTGAGTCGCGGTCTTCCTCTACTGCGCCGTCCCTCGGGTGTGGATTCAGAGATCTTCCGGGCCGGAGCATTCACGTCCATTCGCTCTACATGACCCAGCCATCGCAGTCGTTGGACCTTCACTCTTCTGGCTAGGGCAATGTCGCTGTACAGCCCGTACAGTTCGTCGTTGTATCTCCTCCTCCATTCACCGTCTATGCAGACGGGACCGAAAATTACTCGAAGAATTTTCCTCTCGAAGCAACCAAGAGTAAGCTCATCCGCTTTTGATAGAGTCCATGCCTCTGCACCATAAAGTAGGACTGGGATGATTAAGGTCTTATAAAGGGTCACTTTAGTTGTTCGAGAGAGGGCTTTGCTACTCAATTGCTTTCTTAGCCCAAAGAAACAGCGATTGGCAAGAGTTATTCTTCGCTTAATCTCAGCGCTGGTGTCATTGTCTGAGTTAATAGCGGAGCCTAGGTAGACAAAGTCCTTTACCACCTCAAAGTTATATCTGTCTATAGTGACATTCTGTCCAAGACGTCGGTGTTGGGTGTCCTTTCTCGATGACAGCATATACTTTGTCTTGCCCTCATTGACCGCCAAACCCATCTTTGTCGCCTCCGTCTCAATGCTCACGAACGCGCCAGTGACATCACGCTGCGTTCTCCCGATTATGTCGATATCGTCGGCGTAGGCGAGTAGATGGACGGACTTTTGAAAGATAGTGCCTCTGGTGTTAGCGTTTGAGTTTTGCACTATTCTTTCAAGAACGATGTTAAAGAAGTCACATGACAGCGCATCGCCTTGTCTAAAACCTTTTTTGACATCGAAGGTCTCAGTGAGTTCTTTACCGACCTTGATGGAGCAGCGTGCATTCTCCATTGTCATCCTGCACAAACGGACGAGTTTGGCAGGGATGCCAAAACTAGACATTGCTCTGTATAGCTCGTCTCTATAAATGCTGTCATAGGCGGCCTTAAAATCGATGAAAAGGTGGTGGGTATCGATTTGAACTTCCTGGGTTTTCTCCAAGATCTGCCGCAGTGTGAATATTTGGTCGATGGTAGACTTTCCTGGCCTAAAGCCACACTGATAGGGACCAATCAGGTTGTTGACGAAAGGCTTCAGGCGTTCACACAACACGGCAGATAAGATCTTATAGGCGATGTTAAGAAGACTAATACCTCTGTAGTTGGCGCAGTTCAGAGGGTCTCCTTTCTTGAGGATCGGGCAAACAATGCTGAGGTTCCATTCATCGGGCATACTTTCCTCCGACCATATTTTACAGATGAGTTGGTGCATGCTCCTAACCAAGTCATCGCCTGCCGCTTTGAATAGCTCGGCGGTTAGGCCATCTGCCCCAGCGGCTTTGTTGGACTTAAGCTTAGATATGGCTATCTTCACTTCGTCCAGGTCGGGTGGACGGAATTGTTGGTCTTCATCGTCCAGGTTGAATGGTTCATTCTGCCTGACAGCGGGATTTAGTTCGTCATCGCCGTTAAACAGTCTGCAGAAGTAGTTCTTCCATATCCCCAGCATCGACTGCGATTCTACTACGATGTTCCCTTGTTCGTCCTTGCAGGCTTCGGTTCGGGCTCTGTAGCCTTGGCAGGTTCTTTTTACCCTTTGGTAAAACTTCCGAACCTCATTCCTGCTGTAGCATCTCTCTATTTCCTCGATCGCGCGCTTCTCGTGCTCTTTCTTTTTTCTCCTGAGAAGCCGGTGTTCGTCTCTTCTTTTCTGCGCGTAGAGCTCACGAGCAGCTCTAGTCCTTCTTTGCAGCGCCGCTTTGTATGCCTCTTGTTTCGCTGCATGTGCTTGCCGGCACTCGTCGTCGAACCAGGGGTTTCGTTGTGGTGGTCGAGTGAAACCAAGCACATCAGAGGGGGCGTCTCTGATGGCTTTTTGGCAATGTTGCCACTGGTCCTCAATGCTTGATGCTGGCTGCATAGAACCTCTTGAGAGATTGAGAGAGACTCGATCGGAGAAGGATCTGGTGATCTCTTGCGATTTTAGCCGTCCGACGTCAAACTTCCTCACAGTATTTACTTGTCTTGGCGGTGTTCGGGATATCCGAAGGCGTACCTTGGCTACAACAAGGTAGTGGTCCGAGTCAATGTTGGCCCCTCGGAACGTTCGGACATCCATAATACTGGAGGAGTGCCTTGCGTCGATCGCAATGTGGTCAATCTGGTTGACGGTTGATTGATCGAGAGATCTCCAAGTGCCTTTATGAATATCGAGATGCGGGAACCGCGTACTTGATATGACAACATTTCGCCCCGCCGCGAAGTCGATCAGCCTAAATCCGTTATCGGAGGTGGTGTCGTGTAGGCTGTACCTCCCGACAGTACTACCAAAGATGCCCTCTCTTCCTATCTTTGCATTAAAATCACCTAGGACAATTTTAATGTCATAGTTAGGGCACTGCTCGTATGTCTTGTCCAAGAGCTCGTAGAACCTCTCTTTGGTATCGTCGTCTTTCTCCTCCGTGGGGGCATGGGCGCATATTAGGCTAATGTTGGCGAATTTAGCCTTGACGCGGATTGTCGTGAGGCGCTCGTTCACACAGTTGAAACTTAAGACTTCTTGCCTAAGTCTGCCTCCAACGACGAATCCACATCCAAATAAGCGCTGTTTTTGTTGCCGATAGCAGTCGCCATAATAAATATCGCAGTCTTTCATCCTCTTCTTGCCCGGTCCATCCCATCGCACCTCTTGGATGGCGGTTAGGTCTGCTTTAAAGCAGTTCAGGGCCTCCGCTAGTTGTTCGGCTGCACGTGGTCTGTTAAGGGACCTAACATTCCACGTGCAGATCCGAAATTCGTTGTCCTTTATTCGTTTGCCAGGTTCGTCAACAGTAAGATCATCCGTATCCGAGGCTTGTGGTAGTTTCGGAACTAAGTAATTTTTTCCGCAGTCGGGCAGTTACCCCGACGTACAACCCCCAACCTGGAGGGCCAGGCCCTTTGTTAGACCCCTTGGACGAAAGGGGCCGGATTCCTCCGGTGTCAGTAACCCACTTCGGGGATGTGAGAGCTGCCGTTGGCCCATAAAGGGTTCATCCGCCACCATCTCTGTTTCAGCACCCTGACTAGTCCTGAAAAATCCTCACTGACCTCAGCTCCAAATATGTCGAAGTAGCTCAAGTAAGGTAACTGTCGTATTGACTGTTGACGACACCGTTGATTCAGTCTAATGAATTCATCCGCCGTACGTCCTCTTTCTGAGGAGCTCATGTAAGACTTCTGAGACTCGTTCAGTCAGTCTTTCCGACAGAGCATTATAGTGTTGCTATTTTCTTCGTGTTCAACACTCGCACTTATAAGTTCAGCAAGTCACACCCGGATGGGCAGACCAGTACCCGGTGGTTACCACTGGGAGGTAAAATAAGCACAATTGATGTGTACGAAAGGTTACAACAGCTGGGCACCGCCAGGTTGATGCCGATCAGCGCCTACCCGATTCATACACACCCAACCACCATAGGGATGGTTCAATAATTTCGATGACGACATTGAGAATGTGAATGGTGAAGAAGGGGTGGCAACTCGTTGATCTGAGCGCCGCATATACCATATTATGCTACAATGGAATACAGTAAATACTTTTTTCGGCAAATTCAGTTGTCCAGAGTAACGTTTTTTACGTTCGAACGTGGACGAATTGCAGTACGGTTAACATATTTTACATACTTTCAGTTTTAGTCGGTAATCGTTTTTATTCACGATTTTACCAGTAATCGTTAGATATTGCCTGAGCAGCAATTGCTGATCAGATCACTCTACGATTCATGGCAAGTGGATCGATGTAGTGGTTGCCGACGTCATTCGCGTACCAGCCGCTAGTGTATGTCGCACACTGACAAAAGTATGATGTTTGGCCTTCACACGCAATTTGGACAAATTTATTCAAATGCCAGCAACATTGGAAAAACAGGAGGTGGCCGCTGCTGCATTTTATCGCTTTGCATAGTCTCCACGGACAATCGGTGCAACCTACCGCACGCATGTTAAATTGCAAACACCGAATTGGTGAGTTCAGTTCCATATGTGCAATAAATAAAATAAATAAATAGGTGGCGCAACAGGCGGGTGACACCCAAGGCCTAGCTTCTCGCAACCATTCGTTTTGTGTGAGTTTCTATTTTTGGGACGAATGGAAGGGACCTACAATTTTATGCCGAGTCCGAACGGCTGAATTGAGAAGCCTTTTCATGACAGTCATACTCTCGGATGTTTGTCAGACGATCGCGAGAGGTGGCGCAGTAGAAAAAACTTTAAGATGTAATTTGTGTTTTTCCGGGGATCGAACCTGGGATCCCTCGCACAGTAGTCCAGCACACTAACCACTGCGCTACTGCGCCCACATGTGCAATAATAGACAAAAAAAAAAAAACCAATCATATATGCTATCATATGATATTTCGTGGTATATACCCCTATATACACATATTTTATGGCAGGAAAGCAACAACAATATAAAAAAAAAATACTTGCTCTTGAATAAAAATCAGTCATCCTGCAAAATGTTTGACTTCCAATGATCATAAATGAGCATAAAATGTCACCGTTATGACATTTCATACTCAAAAATGGGTACTAGACCAGTTTTTAGACGTATTAGTCGTTAGTACGGTTGATAAATTTAGCTCCGGTACTAACGATGTGAAAAAATACACAAGTACCAACTTTTCGTTGATACTGAGTAGGTATCAGAGCTAGTACCAGGTCTAGCTAGACCGGGTACTAATTATACTCATGTGAAGAAATCGGCCGAGAAATATTAAAATTTTTAATCAGTACTGATTTGGATAAGTTTCACTGAATACTTTAAGCTTTGCATCTGTAGAGAGATAATTTCGTGTCTTAAAAGAATAAAAAATTACTTACGAAATAAATGTGGACAAGAAAGGTTGTCAAATTTAGCTCTTATTTCGATTGAAAAACTATTGTTAAAAGAAATACAAGCCAAAGGGAAATTTTATGACCAAATAATCACCCCTATCGGCAATTCCAAGGGAAAAATGTTTCCCCCGAATATTTTTTGTTCCCGGGAATTAAATCTACCCATCGTGAATTTCCATCGGAATTTTTTTTCCCCGGGAATCAGAAAAGTACTTTCGAAAATATGTTCGAATGTTTTGACAACATCAAGTAGACAAGATACGGGATTGTCATTTGCAAATTGTTTTTGAGTTTAAAAAAATAAAAATAAAATAAATTATGTTTAGAAGTGTGCATTTCTTATTAGCGATGGAAGAGGATGAGGGAGTGGAGAGGACTCGACAAAGATCAATAAGAAGAAGCTTAAGGGATGCATCTAATCCTTTAGATCTACCACAAGCATTGTAAGTAGGAACTAAAAACTTTTATTAACTCTTCATTCTGTACCTACTTTTAACTAATTTTCTTAGATTCCATAAATACTACCGAGTAAATAAGCCAATGTTTAAATACTTGTTGGATATACTCATAGATTCTTTGCCGCAAACCAAAAAATCATTTGGAGTTTCCCCAATAATTAAGCTTAGCGCATGCTTGCGCTTTTTTGCAGAAGGCGGCTACCAGGTTGGAGTAGGAAACGACCACGAAGTTGGATTAGGCCAATCATCATTTTCCGAAGTGCTTTCAAGAGTGCTAGACATATTTGAGCGTAAACTTTGTCCAATTTGGATAAATATGCAAATGACGGCTCAAGAGAAAAGGCGTATCAATACTTATTTTTATGAAAAGCATAATTTACCAGGAGTAATAGAGTATTGACGGCACCCACGTTAAAATAATCTCCCCACCAGAAAATAAGCATTTGTACTACAACCGTAAGGGTTTCTATAGTTTAAATGTTCTACTTGTAAGTAGGTTATTTTGTGTTGTGTACTTAAACAGAATCCCAATTTAAATGTTGCAGGTTTGCGATGACCAAATGCGGATTCGCTTCGTTGATGCTTCTCACCCTGGAGCGTGTCACGATTCCCTGGTGTGGAATGTGAGTGAATTGAGATTGTGGATGGAGCAGGAGTATTTTAATGGTGAACGAAATTCGTGGTTGTTGGGTAAGGTTTTAATACCTACCATTTTCTTTAAACTTTGATGAAATTGTATTCAACTTGCATTTATAAATAGGAGATGCTGGGTATCCACTAGAGCCGTGGCTTTTAACTCCTCATAGAATGCCCGTAGAAGCTTCGCCTGAAAGCAAATTCAACGAAGCACATACCAGCGGCCGAAATATCATTAAAAGGACCAACGGTGTACTTAAGAATAGATGGAGGTGCTTGTTAGGAGCGAGGGAATTACACTACTTCCCAAAAGAAAGCGATACAAATTACGAATGTTTGCTGTGCCCTGCACAACATTTGTATATATTACAAGACCGATAGCACAATCAGTATTCCAACAGTCCCTATTCACAGAGACGAAAATGAAACCAGCATTATCAGACCTGAAATCCATCTTATCAGTAATTCAGAGTACTTGGCCGCGGCACAGCGTATAAGAAGAGATATATCAAATGCGTTTTAGAATTAGTGTATTAACATGAACAAACTACATAATTAAATAATTAAAAACAAAAATATGTACATATGTAATTGACAACATTACAGTCTCTTCAATTTTTCCTCTTCCATTTCCAGAAGGCGCTTCTTGTGTTCTATCTTTGCCACAATTTCTTGTTTTCGCAGCTTTTCCATTTCAGCATTGTGGCGTTGATTTTCTCCTATTTCATGCCTCTTCATATCCTCCATTTCATTGTTATGGCGCTTTGTTTCCTGTAAAACTCGTTTTTGCTGATCATATAGGCGATCAAGGGAACGGTATACTTTTTTAACGTTCGCCTCCATTTCTGTTTGGTGATTTTTAAAATTTAAAAGAGCTTCACCAATCGATCTGGTCACTTAGTTCACGTTGTAGTTGAAGCTCTTTTTGTAAAATATCAGTGGTGGTAGTTTTCTGCTGGCCTTTTTGTTTCGTTTTATTTGTTCTATTGCCTGGGTCATTTAAATCCATAGATCTTTCATGCGTCGCCGTTACGCCGTCATCATCAGAATTGAAAAGCAATTCAGTTAAATACGATTCGTCGAAATCTGAAGATAACTGATTGGATTGCAACGTTTTTTTTATTTGCGATGATCCTTCGGCGATGTTTTCTTTTTGTGAATCTCCAAATCGCTTTGCATCTGAAGAACCTTCAACCGACTCACTCATAGCACAAATGTTGATGATTGCTTCTTCCAAGGGGGAAAATTTGTATTCTTTGTTAGGACCTCCCCCGGTTGCATTTTTTAGCTTGAGATTCTCGGACATCTTCTTTCTGACGTATTTTTTTTTGTCACTCCAAACCTAAATAATTTGGAATTAAAAATTAAACATACGTATACAAATATTAAACTTACCTTTTTCCACTCAAATAAAGACTTCACGGGTGGTCCTACAATATTCACTTCCTTCTCCAAGGTTCTCCAAAAGCTGTTCACTTCTTCTTTTGTTCTTCGCGCAAATCCATTTGCTATATCCGGATATTTTTCCATTTGATTTAGCATAATCTGAAGCTGTTTTGTAGTTGTTGTGTTTGACAATGTGTGCAATGTGCATTATTTTTCAAAATATTTAGCAGAAAAATACTTACATCGTTGCTTTTTAACTAAAGTTCCCAAACAAAATGTCAGCGGAATATTTCGGGGAAAATTACGGTTATATTTCCATCGGATATTCATTCACGATAGCTATTTTTCCGAGGGAATTTTTTGTTTGATTTCGAAATCATTCACGATACCTATTTTTTCCGACCGAATTTTTTTTTCCCTTTCGAAAATTATTCACGATACCTATTTTGCGAAAAAGGGAAACATTTCGGGGGAAATATTATTCCCGATAGGGGTGAATAGATAATTTTGCTTCAAAAGAAAGAAGAATTAATTTAAATTATTTAAATGAATTCTATACATATTTCTTTTATATGTGCAAATAATACGAAACGATCTCAAGCCAAAGGATTATTATGACTAGATTATAGATAATTTTTTCTAATAAAAAACTTGTATTTAATGTAGATGCAAGGCATAATATATTATATTGTTTTTAATGAACATTTTTTATATACCATTTTGGCCTTAAATAATTTGAATAAAGCGATATTTACTTGAATAAAGGACTTTTAATTTTAAGTTTAAAATTGAGTGCTTCCGCTTCCCAAAAAGTGCCTGGTATGGATCAAAGATGGAAGTCGGCGTTGGCACGGGGGTCTACTCAGGACCTCTCGAACTATCCGGTTCAATCAGACTTTCTGACTACAGCAGCCGCAGCGTATTCAAAGCTGAGCTGCTAAACAGGTTGCTATGATGGCAATACCTCATGCAGATTTTTAATTTTTTTATTGACAGTCAAGCGGCAATAAAAGCGATATCTGCCGTTGAGTTAAAATCAAGGATTGTAAGTCACTTGTGGGTATTATTACCGGACACAAGAATGAAAATGGGTATCAGTATACAGATGACCTGTGCAGAGGATGCGGTGATGACAGGGGGCGGATCCAGGAATTCTGTTTGGATATGGTCACGTGTTGGCCGAGGCCAGCCATGCCAACCAATAAAAAAATATATTTTAAAAATAGATATACGTAAAACTTGTACGTGGAACTTCCTTAAGTCAAACTCTCAAAATAAAAGGAAATGAATACGAGTTATAGAAACTTCGAGTTATGGAGGCCAAATTTGAAAAAGTTGAGTTCTCAATAAAACTTCGAGTAATAGAGAAATTCGACTTAAAGAAGTTCGCGTTATGGAAGTTTGACGTATATTTGAATTTGGCGCCATTTAATAGATAATACAGTGATGCCTGCGGAAAAAGTTAGCAATTTGACAGCTGACAGTCCAGGGTTAGTAAAAATGAAGCGTTATTCGAAAGAACAACGCATTTTCATTGTTCAGCAATATTTTAAAAATAATGAAAGTTTGTCAGCTACAGTCCGGAATTTTCGAACAAAATCATTTTCGGTGATGAAGCTCATTTTCATTTTGATGGCTTTGTTAATCGTCAAAATTGTCGTATTTGGCGTTCAGAAAACCTACGAGTAATTGTTGAGAATCAGATTTTGGGCTGGAGGCATTAATCGAACCATTCTTCTTCGAAAATGCGGCAGTAACAATTAATGTTGTTCATTATCTTGACATGATTTACCCAGTTTTCGATGCCTAAATTATAAGAACCGACCAACATGTGGTTTCAACAAGACAGGTGTCACATGCCATAGAGCCAGAGAAACAATTCAATTACTGTATGAGTCATTTCAAAATCGTGTAATCGGCCGGTTTGCGATCAGAATTGGCCATCCAGATCTTGCGATTTAACGCCATTGGACTTTTTTTTTAGGGGTTTTTTGAAGTCAAGGGTCTATGCAAACAAGCCCACGACCACCAACACCTTGAAAGAGGAAATTAGGAGGTGCACTCTAAAAAACTGCGTGTAAAATTACTATGAAAATGTATGTAAAAATAAGCAAGTTGCGTGTTTATACACACGACAATAGGTAAACAAAAATTTAAGCACATAATGTTAGATATTACAAACATTTGTTGCAAATGTACTCCTTTTGTGTACTTTTCAACAACTTTTGTTCAATAATATTCTATTATTTTTTAAACATTACTCTCAAAATGTTTATAAATAAACAAATTTTGTTTAAATATAAACACCTTAAGAAATTTACACACACTGTGTTTAAAGACCAGACCATTTACACCAATTTTTTTTTTGATAAATCGAAAAATTCTTAATAAATATCTTAAGCATTTTTGGATTGTTTTATTTCGTTTGGACAGGTTCTCTGCAGTGGAGGATATCAAGGCCGATGATAACACGTTTACTTGTTTTTAAATTGTTTTGAATATACTTTCTGACGATGTATAATTTTGTTTAATTGTACACATTAAATATTGAATTTAAGCAAAATTACATAAAAAAAAGTCTAATTTTAAGCTTCTTCATACACAATTTGGATTTTACACATTGTATCGCAGCGCTGTCCCCTTGCTACAATTGTAGCGTTTGTACTACATTTTGTTGGTCAAAAAATTGAGTACGTACAATTATTAATTGCGTACTTTGTACTACAATTTCTCACACTTTAAAAATAATTGACAAATGTACAAGTTGGCCAGCCTGCGATATCTGGTAGTGAAGAAAAGAACCCTATCAGACATACAGAAATCTGTCATCTGTAAGTGTATTTTTGTACAGATAATTTATTTATTTTATAAATGAAAAACTATTGTAATCGAGGTAAACGCCTTGTCGGTCTAAAATTCAAGTATTGTTTATGAAAAAAAAAATAATCCCGGGTCCATAAAATTATGTTTAAATTGTTTAAAAGTGGAATGAAAAACTTGTTTTGGTTTCGTGTAAACAATTTAGTTTTTTGGATAAGACTCTTTTGTAACTGTTTAAAGTTCTTCAAATAATTGTTAATATTCCATTTATTGTGCAGCATTATCCAATAGCGGACCGAACTAACTGAGATTTATCTCAGACTTTCTCGATAACCATCTGCGATATTGCAGAATATTTTAGCTCCATTTGGGAAGGGGAAGAGCTCGTCAAGGCTGGTTGTGTGATACAAGATCCAGGAAAGAGTGAGGTAACTGGCCTGGTCATAAATGCATCCTCGATGACTTCAAACCCCCACGAAGTCAAACTAAGAATCTTGTTAATGGTTAAACCATTTTGTCTATATGAGTTGCACCACATTGCGACGCTCGATCCAACACTTTTTCTTTAGTTTCCATTAGCGTAAACTAGTTATCTAGGCATTTATTTTTATGTTTTTACATGAAAAATGTATTTATTATTCACAATATTTAATTAATTAGTGGCGCTTAGCTTCTTTTCCATATATGCATTTTTTCGCTGATCTGTCAAATTTGTATGTCTATTAGGGTTCAAATTGTCGCCGCTAGGGTACACCCTCCATTTCTCAATAATAAAAAAATTATTAAACTATATTTATTCTCAGCGCTTATTGTTACTACAAACTGACTTCTGTATGCAAACGCAGCAGACTCAACTCAATTAGCATTTCCAATTAACAAAAGCCTGCATTTGGAAAAATAATATGTAACTATATGTTAACATTGTGCGTTCTGTAATATATATAGTTCTAATTTTTATTTTTTATTGTAGGTAGGTACCATGTACCTACTTAGTAATATTATGTAATATTCATTTTAGTTTCTGTGATTATTTTTCGAGCTGTGTTATTAATTATAGGTATGTATTTAATTTTTTCTTAATTGTTTAGTTATGAATTCATGTTTATTTACTTAAAAAATCATTATAAAGTAATTATTTGTGTTTTTATTTGTTTTTTCAAATTGTACTACATTGTACTACATTTCAAAAGCTCCCGTACTACATTTTCGACCTCTTGGGGGGCAGCGCTTTGTATGTCGAATTTTGCAACAAATATAACACATTTTATGTTGATTTATAAGCATTTCTTTCTAAAATTCTGTTGGATTTTAAACATTAATTATGTAGATGTACATTTAATTTGAGCATCTTAAGTGTAGAAATACGCATTTATATTTAAAAACTGTGTTTGAATTTACACAACAAAAATGTAAGATT
This sequence comes from Cheilosia soror, assembly GCA_949372485.1. Lineage (NCBI taxonomy): Eukaryota > Metazoa > Arthropoda > Insecta > Diptera > Syrphidae > Cheilosia > Cheilosia soror. The sequence goes on from OX443563.1 coordinate 40,522,628, forward strand.
TACGCATTAAATATTTAAAATTGATACGTGCGTAAAAATACTGCAATTATGGTAGGCAAGTAGATTCCTCGCTTAATGATAGTAAAATTACACAATTTTTTTTTTGAGTGTGTATTAATGAAATTCAGCCACATTTATGCGAAACGGTCATAGAAAATTTCAATCAAGGAGTACGCACTTGCCAGAAAAGCAAATAGAATCCTTGTTAGTTACTTTCTCATGGATTTATAGAAGAACTTTCCGACACGTCCATTAATGATCTATACTTAAATTTGTAAATATATCGGGTGGGTTTACCAAACCGTAGATTTTTCATAGCTTTCCACAGTGTATGAGAGTCATAAACCCCGAGGACATCACAACGGATCTGCATTGATCTAACTGTGTCACGTACAGGTTCCTTCTGTCTTGCCAACCCATTAACCAACCAAAGTTAATTTTGAGCACAGTAAATCGTTGCTAATAGTTTTGTGAATTTTCATAAACTTTTATTTAATTTTCATGGAATTCTTTGAAAAAAATTGAAGAACTAAAATTGCTAATAACTGCATGCTATACATATAGACATACCTAACATAATGTCCTTTTGATGGAATTGGGATAATATAATTTATATTAGTATTTTTATATTATGTATTCCATTTCTTACTTCAAAACAAGGGTGGGCCCTCTAATTTCCGGGGCCATGCATGTTTTACAACTTTGTTTCAAAACACTTTCATGCCTCATTCAATTTGCTTTGAAATTCTACCGACCTTCGTTTAAAAGGATATAAAACAGCAATAACTGTCCATCTGGTTATGTTATGGCTATAGTGAACAGAGCGCGGAAAAGATGAAAGAACTCAAACGGAATTATAGTCCTAAACAATTGAAAGGTTAGAGCGTTTAAGTTTATGAACAACAGAAAAAGAACACATATAAAGGCACACACTTAACCTTATTTAAATTCATCCACACATCGACTTCAAGGTCAGAAATTGATTGAAACTAATTACCTTTAAAAAGCAGGTTGATTTGTATTGTAACGCTTGTCGGTGTCCTCAGGAAACATCTTCAACTGAATATATAGGTGCATGGCCCATTACATTGTTTTTTTGTAAAGCGAGATTTATGGTGATGTCGTTTGTTCTACCTGTAACCTTTTGTTAAAGGTATTTCTATTTATTTGTGCGCGCTATGTGTTGGCGTTGGCATTCCCTAGTATGAGACATATGATACCGATCACGTGATCGTTTTTGAAACAAATTGACGGGATAACGCATTGATTTGATTCGATTTTAAGAAATATTTTATCATATCACAATCTGCATTCGTTTAAAATTAATCTACTCGATGAGTTAATGGGCCTTAAAAATAATAATTTGTTAAAGAGGAGGAATTCAAGAAATTGGGGAGAGTACGATAACTACGGCGCCAAAAATTGATAACGGTATTTTGTAGAGGGGTTAAATAAAAACACTTTTTACTATGGGAGGGGGGGGTCTATCTTACTCCGTTTAGGCGGAAGGGGTAATTTAAAGAAACTGATACTTTAATTGGAAAAAAAATACATTAAAAAACAATGGCAACACTTAAAATAAAATACTATATCACTTTTAAAAGCCCGGAACCTGTTCTTTCATATTATTTTTAAATCAAGTTATTTCTGTTAACAGTTTTTGAAAAAAAACAATTTCAAAGTTGCAATTTAAGGACAAAAATTCGGGTGATTACAATAATTTTGGCGATGAAAACTAATGACAGATTTATGTAGAGGAGTTAAATACAACCATTTTTTATTATGGGAGGGGGGGCCTATCTCTCTCCGGTTAGGCGGGAGGGGTAATTAAAAAAAAAACTATACATAAAATTAAAATAAAATATTAAAAAACAATGGCAACACTTACAACAAAGAACTATAGCATTTTTCAAAGCCAGGAATCTGTTCTAAATTGTCTAAAATGCAAATCCGCAAAATTTTGTATACCAATGTGAAATTTCAGGCCAGAGACTGTAGCTGGAGAAAGTTGTTGACATTGGGTAAACTAATTTAATTTAAAGAAAGTTTGCATACACTCAGCCTTGCACCCATCGCAAAATCCAACAGTGACCCCAAGCAGGGGGGTTGCATACACATTTCAAGGCGCAAGGGTAACAATTTGTACTCTAAGCGGAGCGACATATAAAGTAATTTTAAATTTTCTCAAAAATTAGAGGACATAAATCAATCTGGTTTTCAGTGTTCGATTAAGAATTGATTTCGGCAGTAAAAACTACAAAGAAATTAAGTATCTATTTTCTCAGTATTGAACAAATCAACATACAACTTTTATTTTTTAATTTTTTTCTTCAAACTTCAAGTTTGAAATCATTTTTTTCAAAAACTATTATTAGAAATAACTTGATTTAAAAATAATATCAAAGAACAGATTCCTGGCCTCAAAAAATCCTAAAGTTCTTTTTTGTAAGTGTTGCCTCTACAAAATACCGTTATCAATTTTTGGCGCCGTAGTTATCGTACTCGTGCCAAGAAATTTAGTAATTAAAGGCTGTTCCATTATTCACGCAAAATTTGAACTTTGCACCATTTAATAGCACAGTGATGCCAACGGAAAAAAGTTAGCAATGTGACAGCTGACAGTTCGGGGCTATAGTAAAAATGGAGCGCTACCTACGAAAGAACAACGCATTTTCATTGTTGAGCAATATTTTAAAAATAATGAAGGCTTGTTCGAACAAAATCATCTTCAGTAATGAAGCTCATTTTCATCTTAATGGCTTCATTAATCGTCAAAATTGTCACATTTGGGGTTCAGAAAACCCACGCGTAATTTTTAAGAAACAAATGCAACCACAACGCGTGACTGTTTGGTGCGGATTTTGGACTGGAGGCAATATCGGACAATTCTTCCTCGAAAATGCGGTTGGACAGGCAGCAACAATCAATTAATGGTGTTCGTTATCGTGACATGATAATCCGATTTTTAGATCTTGGTTTCAACAAGACGGTGCCACATGCCATACAGCATGAGTCATTTCCTAATCGTGTAATCGGCCGTTTTTGCAATTTAACGCCATTGAACTTTTTTCTTCGGGTTTTTTTTTTTTTGAAGTCAAAGGTCTATGCAAAAAAGCCCACTACCACCAACGTCTTGAAAAGGAAATTGGGAGGTGCATTAATGGAATTCAGCTACATTTATGCGAAGCGGTCATAGAAAATTTCAATAAAAGAGTAGGTAGGTGGAGACGACGTTGATGTTTTTCAAACATTGGTTCTAAAGTTGAACGAATACTTTTCTCCAAACCGGAATTCGACTTTCGAGAGACACCTATTCCGATCACTGAAACCTGAGGAGGGAGAAAATGTAAGCAAATTTGTTTTGAGACTGCGGAACCAAGCAGCTAAATGCCAATTTGGTGAAACAAAAGGTGAGATTTTAGAAATCAATTTGAAAGATAAGCTTATAGATATGTGGGCTCCCAATGATCTTAAGAAACGGTTATTAGAAAAAGAATATACATTGAAAGAGATTATTGACATATGCCACGTTTATGAACAAATAAAAGATCAGTCAGAATCTATGCTGCCTCGCACATCTGTAAGCATAAATAAAATTGAATCGAGAGCTGATAAACAAAATTTGGAAGATGAATGTAGTAGATGTGGGCAGTCAGGGCATATTTCAACCAGTGGCTCATGTCCTGCAAGAAATTTTAAATGTAACAAATGTAATTTGATTGGTCATTTTGCTCGAAGATGTAGGACAAAGTTGTTTAAACGAAAACAAACAAATTTGGAATCTAATGATTATAAAAGAAGAAAGCATCAGCCATCAAGGATTCGTTTTATCGGTGAAGACAATCCATCACATAATAAAGAGCCAGGTGAGCGAGTGTACGAGAGTAGTTGTTTTAAAATATTCGACAAAAACGAGCCCAGAGGAAATTCGAACGAGTTGATTAAAGTTTTTATTGGAGGTTTTGCTGTATCTATGCTGATTGATTCTGGTTCTCGATTCAATCTTCTTGGTGAAGAGGACTGGGAATATCTTTGTAATCAAAAGGCTACCATTTGGAATTTTCGAACAAAATCTGAAAATCAATTTCGGGCTTATGCAGGAAATGATTTGTTGAAGATAAAAGGAGTATTTGAAGGTGTTATAAGTGTTGACAAATTTTCAGATTTTATTTCAACGTTTTATGTTATTGAGAATGGAAGGCAGTCTTTGTTAGGTCGGGACACCGCCATCAAATTAAACGTTCTAAAATTGGGTATTGGAATTAATAGCATAAGTAAAATTGAGCCGTTTCCTAAAATTAAAGGTATACAAATTAAACTTTCGATTGACAAATCAGTGAGCCCAGTTCAACAGCCATTGCGAAGGATACCGTCTGCTCTTGAAGATAAAGTGGAGGCTAAATTAATGGAGGCAATTGCACAAGACATTATAGAGCCTGTACTTGGTCCCAGTTGCTGGATATCTCCAGTTGTTGTTGTATTTAAAGAAAATGGGGACATTCGTTTGTGTATCGATATGAGACGTGCAAATGCTGCAATTCTAAGAGAAAATTATCCTCTGCCTACCTTTGATTCTCTTATGACCAGATTAAAAGGAGCTAAATATTTCTCTCGACTAGATCTGAAAAATGCATACCACCAGCTAGAATTGGATGAGGATAGCCGATACATAACGACATTCATTACATCAAAAGGCATATATAGGTACAAGAGATTACTATTTGGCGTCAACTCTGCTCCAGAAATTTTTCAAAGAACACTGGAGGGTATTCTAGCTGCTTGTAAAAATGCTCTTAACTATTTAGATGATGTAATTGTATTCGGGAATACGGTGAAGGAACATGATCTAAATTTAAAAGGCGTGCTAACAGCATTGAATGAATATAATGTCATACTAAATGAAGACAAATGTGTTTACAAAGTGGAAACTTTAAAATTTTTGGGACACATTTTATCTACATCAGGAATAAGCCCGGACCCAGAAAAGGTTAAAGCCGTGTTAACATTTCGGTCACCAACTAGTAAAGAAGAAACAAGGAGTTTCCTAGGGTTAGTAACGTACCTTGGAAAGTTTATTCCTGATCTGGCTGATATAACGGAACCATTAAGAAGATTGACAAAAAAAGATGTAAAGTTTATTTGGGGATGTAAACAAAATGAATCTTTTCGCCTTCTTAAGGATCGTCTAGCAAAAATTCCGGACATTAACATATTTTAATCCGAAAATGCGTATAAGATTAATAGCTGATGCAAGTCCTGTTACTCTTGGAGCAGTGCTATTACAATTTGAGAACGATTCTCCTAATGTAATTTCGTTTGCCAGCAAAAGTTTGTCTGAAATAGAGCGAAGATACTCACAAACAGAAAAGGAGGGACTTGCTTTGGTATGGTCTGTGGAACGGTTTTACTATTATTTGGCCGGTATTGAATTTGAGCTAGTTACGGATCATAAACCTTTGGAAGCTATTTTTAAGCCTACCTCAAGACCACCTGCACGAATTGAAAGATGGGTTTTACGGCTACAATCATTTAAATTCAAAATCATTTATCAAGCTGGGAAATTAAATATAGCTGATTCGTTTTCTAGGCTTTGAAATTTAGAAAATTCAGGTAACTTCGACAAACAATGCGAGCAGAACATTTGCACATCAGTGATTGAAAAATCCATACCACGAGCTTTAACGATCCTTGAAATTGTCGAAAATAATGATTCTGATTCCGAATTAATCGAGGCAGTGGACTGCCTTAAAAAGGAATCATGGCCTTCAAACACAACAAATAGGTATTTCCCTTTTCGACTCGAATTATGCACTTTGGGAAATATTCTGCTAAGGGGAACCAAAATTGTTATACCGGCTAACTTAAGAGCAAGAGTTCTTGAACTAGCACATGAAGGACATCCAGGAGAAACTGTGATGAAGCGACGTTTGCGCTCAAAAGTATGGTGGCCGTTGATTGACAGGGATGCTAAAAAATATGTTAAAAGCTTCCGAGATTGTTTGCTCGTATCAAGGCCAACACCGCCAGCTCCAATGAAAAGACGCATATTTCTAGATGGTCCTTGGTTATGTTTAGCAATGGATTTGTTGGGCCCCTTACCGAATCACGATTTTATTTTTGTAATTATTGATTATTATTCCAGATATCACGAAATTACATTCTTAAAAAGGACTACATCAAATATAATTATTGGCATACTTGAAGAAATATTTTCGAGATTGGGCTACCCTAAATCTATAACAGCTGATAATGGACGTCAGTTTGTTAGCGATGAATTTAAAAAATATTGCAAGAATAATGCTATAGAGCTTGTAACGTCTCCACCATATTGGCCACAAGCCAATGGAGAAGTTGAAAATATGAACAGGTCGCTTGTTAAACGCCTTCAGATTGCAAATGCTAAAGGCATTGATTACAAAGAAGAACTACGTAAATTCATTCTTATGTACAACGTTACTCCTCATGGTACGACAGGAAAAGCTCCTTCTGAACTCTTATTTAATCGGTTGATTCGCGACAAAATTCCTTCCATTAATGACATAGGTGAAAATATTTTGGACCCAGAAGCGAGAGATTTGGATGCGATTAATAAAGAAAAATGTAGAGAAAGAGGAGATAATGATCGTGGAGCAAAAGGATGTTCGATAAATGTGGGACACAAGGTTCTTATTCGAAATTTAGTGGTTGCGAACAAACTTACTCCTAACTTCGGTCACGAAGAGTATGAGGTAGTTGAATGGAGAGGAAATGATGTCACTGTACGTGGTAATGATAAATTTATCAGACGGAACATTAGCCACCTCAAGAAAATCCCAACACCTACGGAACTTCATTTAGAAAAGACTTCCGAAACGAAACAAGATACATCTAACAGTACTTTTAGTAATACTGAATCTACACCTCTAAAAGAACAAGGAATCAATAAGGAAAAATTAATTTTGAAACTGAAAAACATTGGAGGGATGTGGAGACCTGCTGATCGTGATACTGATAATGAATAGAATGCTTTGAAATATTGTTTTGTAAAAAATATACTTTGATCCGATTATTATAGCTTTGATCATATAAGCGAGAGCTTGTTTATCTAAATAAAAAAATAAATAAAATACAATTTTTTCTAAAGAATACGATTTGAATTTTATCAAGAATTTATCGGTTTTTACACTAGGTTCTTTAATTTTAGTCTTCAAAAAAATTCTCAATGAAATCGATAGTCGAGGAAGGATTTTCCTAGACCTCGCTGTTGGTCGAAAGAAAGTATGCCCGATGAATGGAACCTCAACATCCACAAGAAGGGAGACACTCTGAACTGCGCAAATTTCAGAGGAATTAGCCTCTAGAATGTCACGTTTCGGTATTCCTGCGAAACTCGTTCGCTTGTGCAGGATGACGATTGACGATGGAGAAATTCTCGCTGCTCCGTCAAAATTGGCAAAAACATCACGGAGCCCTTTGATGTCGGAAAAGGTTTGGGACAAGGCGATGCACTATCGTGTAACTTTTTTAACATCATCCTTGAAGCAATTATACGAAACTAGCAAGCCAACATCAGAGGTACAATTTTTCAGAAGTCTGTTCAACTGCTTGCATATTATGCTGACGATATTGACATTATCGGAAGACCGCAGCGAGCTGTCAGTGCCGCATTTGCAAGTATTGAAACGGCGAGACGGCGAAGATGGGTCTGGCTCTGGCCGTAAATGAGGACAAAACGTGGTATATGCTGTCAACGAGAAAGGAGTCTCAGCCTCAACGACTCGGACAAAACGGCACGATGGCCAGATACAACTTCGAAGAAGTTAAAGATTTTGGGTCGTATGCAAAAAGCAACAGCTCAATCTCATTAGATTAAGATGTGAGACAGAGCGAAAGGTATTGAGACTGAGCGTTTACAATGAGCGCTGGTTTAAGGGTAGTGATGCGATTATATGAGAACACAAGCGTTCCCACTCTAGCCTCTCACTATCAACTCCGACTCTCACCTCCACGTTGGTGACTGGTGGGTGCCTAGTACCTCGACTGGAGATGGGGTAACCAACCCCTGTGGAAGGTCGTTGGTGGCAGCGAACGAGAGAGGGGGGGAGGAGTGTCTACGCACTAAGACACTTCCTCTTGTTTCAGGCGGCAGCGGATGAATTCCCTAGATGGAATCAACGGTGGCGTCTACAGTTCCGGTCAGGTCGAACTAAAGTGTAATCCCTGTATGAGCTGCTTCGACATATTTGGATACCAGGTCTATGGGGATCTCCAATACTGAGCCAGGGTGTTGGAAAAGAGTTGGTGGCGGACGAACCCTAAACAGGTCAACGGCAGCGCTCATATCCCAAAATTGGGTTACTGACATCGGAATATCCGACCCGCTGTCCTAGGGTCAAAACAGGGCCTGGCCCTCCAGGTTGGGGGTTGTGCCGTCGGGGTAACTTCCCGACCATGGAAAAAACTAAATAGTTATGAGAGAGACGCAACCAGCCTCGGATAACGGAACTCCTCAAATGGCAACCAGACCCGGAACGTCAATGGACTATGATTTAAGAGTATGTACCTGGAATGTAAGAACACTCTACACCCCAGGTGCCACTCAAAAACTTGAGTCTGTCCTCATGCGGTACAAGGCAGACATTACCGCGATCCAGGAGATACGATGGATAGGATCAGGCATGATGAAAAGAAAAGATTGCGACATTTATTACAGCTGCAACAAAAGGCTGCATGTATTAGGATGCGGATTCGTCGTGGGAAATCGGCTTAGGACAAAAGTTATTGACTTCAAGCCGATAAGTGATCGCCTTTCTGTGATCCGCATCAAAGCTACTTTCCAAAACATAAGCCTAATATGTGCACACGCCCCTACCGACGAGGCTGAAGATCCCATCAAGGAGGAGTTTTATGACCTCCTGGATGGAGCCTACGGAGCCTGTCCGGAGTATGATGTAAAAGTTGTACTCGGGGATTTCAATGCTAAAGTCGGAAAGGAAAACATCTTTGGCGGGTTAGTTGGTAAGCACAGAATCCACGAAACGACAACAGACAACGGCTACCGACTAATCGATTTTGCAGCAGCTCGTAATACGGTGATAAGTAGCACTAGGTTTCCAAGGCTAAGGATCCACACAGCAACCTGGCGCTCTCCAGACGGTCGAACCGCCAACCAAATCGACCATGTGCTAATCGATGCGAGGCACGCATCCAACATCCTCGACGTGCACACATTCCGAGGGGCAAACGTCGACTCTGACCATTTTCTTGTTGCGGCTAAATTCAGAGCTCGACTGTCCAACGAAAAGAAGCTGCGAACTGCCCAGAAGAAGAAATTCGACGTTGGACGCCTTAGCACACCTGGAGTAGCCAGAGCCTACAGCGAGCGCCTGAGTATGAAACTCTCCTCTGTGCACTCACCTACCACAAACGCCAACAATCAGTGGTGCCAGTATCGCGACATCATCAAAGAGGTAGCCGAAACCACCGTAGGGTACCAGCCACCCCAGAGAAAGAGCCCGTGGTATGATGATGAATGCGTGTACAGGAAAAAGGTGACAGAAGATGCACACAAGAAAGCGCTGCAGCGCAAAACAAGGGCAGCGAGAGAAGAGTATCGAGCCAGGAGAAGGGAGGAAAAGAAGATCCTGCGTAGAAAGAAGAGGGCTTACGCAGCTCCCCAGCTCAAGGAGATCGAAGAGTCGCGCGATCGTAATAACATCCGGAGGTTTTATAAAAAAGCTAAGCAACTGGCTGCTGGCTACAAAACCGGAACGCAGGCTCTTCGAGATAGCGAAGGGAACCTAGTCACCGAAGCGCAGGGAATAGTAGATGTGTTTAAGCAGCATTTCCAGCAGCTGCTTAATGGGCATCATGTAGAGAGAGTGATAGGGCAAGAAGAGAACCCACGTCCAGTCAATGAAGAACTAGTTCCACCACCTAGTATAGAAGAAGTTGGCTTAGCTATAAAAAAGCTTAAGAACAACAAGGCCGCAGGCTCTGATGGTCTACCAGCGGAGCTCTTTAAATACGGTGGTGATGTTTTGGTAGGGAGCATGCACCGAATCATCAACCAAGTATGGGTGGAAGAAAACATGCCCGATGACTGGACTATCAGCTCCATATGCCCCATCTACAAAAAAGGCGATCCTATGTCTTGCAAGAACTATCGAGGCATATCCTTGCTAAATGTCGCATACAAGATCCTATCCAACGTACTGTGTGAACGTCTAAAACCGTTCTGCAACACACTAATCGGCACGTACCAGTGTGGCTTCCGGCCCGGCAGATCGACTATAGACCAAATTTTCACACTGAGGCAAATCTTGGAAAAGACCAACGAATTTCAAGTCGAAACTCACCACCTATTCATCGACTTCAAAGCCGCGTATGATAGCATACATCGTCAGGAGCTCTATATGGCGATGGCCGAATTTGGAATCCCGGCAAAACTGATTCAGCTGTGTCGCGTGACGCTGGAAAACACGCGCTGCAACGTGCAGTTTGGAAGCAGCTCTTCCGAACTTTTTCAAACATGCACCGGATTTCGGCAAGGAGACGCTCTATCATGCGACTTCTTCAATCTCGTACTGGAGCAGATAGTGCGCAGGGCAGGTGTCAACACGGAAGGCACTATCTTCAACAGGTCCATCCAGCTGCTTGGCTATGCGGACGATATTGACATCATCGGTCGCTCCCAGCGTGCCGTGATAGAAGCGTTCACGGCGATTGAAGAACAGGCGAAATCCGTTGGACTTGTAGTAAATGAGGACAAGACTAAGTACATGCTATCAACAAACAAACAAGCATCTGTCCACCGCCTAGGACAAAACGTCACTATTGATAGCAACAATTTCGAGGTAGTTAAGGAGTTCACCTACCTCGGAGTAAACGTAAACTCCACGAATGACACCCTAGTGGAGATCCGGCGAAGAATTACCCTAGGAAACCGTTGCTACTTCGGTTTGGCAAAACAACTGGGTTCAAAACTCCTAACTCGAAGGACGAAATGTGTGCTCTACAAAACCCTTATCCTGCCAGTTCTGCTTTATGGCGCCGAGTGCTGGACGATAAGCAAGAAGGGAGAGCTGATACTGGGCTCCTTCGAAAGAAAAATACTTCGGCGGATTTTTGGTCCTGTGTGCGAGGAGGGCGAATGGAGGAGAAGATACAACCGCGAACTCTATGAGCTGTACCAAGATGTGGATGTAGTCCAAAAAGCCAAAACACGTCGACTACATTGGCTCGGCCACATCGAGCGAATGGACAATAATGCTCCAGCCAAGAGGGTCTTCGAATCCCAGCCCCCAGGTTCGAGAAGACAAGGAAGACCGAACCTCCGTTTCAAAGACCAAGCCATCGCGGATGCCAGAGCGCTTGGTCTGGACAATTGGAAGCAGCGTGCCCGGGATCGTAGAGGATGGAAGGCTGCAGTGTCTCAGGCAGAGACTCTTCACGGGTCGGGAGCCCGATAATAATAATATATATGTTTACAATGAGCAAAAGCTCGAAATGGTATGCAAAACCTTTGTCTCAGTTCATTGTCTCAGTCTCAGCTTAACAAATGCCAAGATGACTTTACAGAGTGAGTGTAGCAAAGAGGAAACAACAATTAAAAGAACAATTGATGAAAATAGCTATTTTCTTGTCCAGTTTATTGAAGACAAACAGCTTCTCAAAAAGCCAAGTACCGGAAATTAAAAAAAAAATCTCGCTTTACAAACATATAAATTTATGAAAGCAGATCTAGGCTTAAGGACAAATGTGGGAAATAGAAAAATTGACATGATATTCTATCCAGACTTTACTTCGACAACATTTTTTTCCACAACTTCAGTAACTACTCTGTATTAATTTCTATGCCACAATAGTTTAAAATACGAAGACGAGCACCTTAATGACCATTAAAGAAAACAAATAAAAAACATTAAAACAAGTGTATTTTCACGTTTTTTATTTTTTATTCGCAGATTCTATGCCACTTTGAAATGTCGGAAATCCAGCAAATCATTAAAAAAAATGTGCACGACTGCTATTAAAAGTGAGAATTGAGACTGAGCGAAAGCATTTTGTATACCACCCTTTGTCTTCTTAGTTCCCCACATTAAAAAAAAAAAAAAAAACTAAATGAACAGAACTTTTCACAATTTTCATCAGGAACTCTAGAACTCTTGTCCAGCTATCCAGAACTCTAAAAAAATAATACTTTTTAAACTTTAGGGTGCTAAGTTCACGCACTCGGCTCCGTTTGGTAGCAAAATTTTACCTAATTTGGTCTAAGTTAAATAAACAGATGGTTCACATATAAAATTGATCTGGATCTGGACTTGTTTGTACCATGAACATTTGGTCGGTTGTGAACAGACTTACTTTCTTGTACTTTTAGCGAATAAAAACGCAACTTAGTAATTTATGAAGTTCTGAAATGTCTCTACAAACTGTTCAATATACATGTATATATAAAGTGTAGTCATTGGGTGGAAGCATATAGGTACTCTAATCTCCACTGATTCACTTAGCGTTTAGTAAGAATGATGATTATATTTATCACACTCTGTACAATACATATTTGGAGTTATTTGTCCAATTATTGCTGGTTTTATGGAATGGCCTTTGCATACATAGTACGTCGCTACCGCCCTCCTTAAAAACCACTAATTATTTCCACAGCATGAACCCGAACGACGTCTTCCGTTTATTGTGACCTCCTTCCAAGATTATTATTAAAAAAGTCCTCAGATCTGTATTATATGAATGGGATTTAACCATTGTTTTATGAAAATAAACAGCACGGCTTCGAAGTTCGAATGCACCACGTATACGGTATACCCACCATGCAAATGCGAGTGGTTAATGATTTCCAAAAAAAAAACAAAGGTCGATCGCGTGCTGATTGTAATCAGAGTACCACATACACGTGCTTCATTGTGACATACAAGCCGGTATTGTTCGCAATAAGAGTCCCATAAAATATTGCGATTTGAGAGGATTAATTGATTAGTGCATATCTGATTATGCATGAGTATTGGTACTTAGGTATGCAAAGTGAATGTATATAGATACTATCAAAATTATGTTTGTTCATCAAACTCAAAACTGCTGTCGTGAAACAAAAATCTAGCTTTTACCCTTTAACATGTGTACCTATTATGTATCTCGTATATTTGTAAATAAAGTATACCTGCATATACATTATACATAGTAGATAGGTATTAATTAGAGAGTTAAATAAGTATGTATTAGCATGGCAAATATTTAAAGCAATTTGCACCCTAACTTTGATGCCCTTACAATTCATAAGTCATTATGTGAGGACGCGAGGTCGATTTCTGGTGGTTTGTTGTGATTCGATATCATTTTCCGGATTCTTCGATAATCCTCGCAAGAAAACTCACAAGTTGGTGAGTTCTTTGTAACTCGCGAGATATTATCAGTGAAGTTTACTAAAGTGTATTTTTTTTTTTTTTTTTTTTTTTTTGATAGGTAGTAATTGTGATTTTATTTAATTATATTAAAATCATTTTACATAATTCACAATAACGTGCATTGGCAAGTGCCGTCAGCCGGATAAAGAGAGATTTTTTACAGTATTATTATAAACAAAAGTTAGAAAGTTAAAATATTTTGAAATTTGAGCTTACACAAATAAGATTATTTTTAAAATGCTTCGTCTACAATTTGCTGTCGATATTTCATGGCCGATCTTACATAACTTGAAAGTACATTCCAATCCTGACCATTCAAACACAGAACAACTTCATCTTCCGTAAGTATACATTTACCCCAATGTGCTCTTCTGATACTTCTTAGTATAGGACAAACTCCGATGAAATGCTGAACGTCTTCTTTCACACGTAGATTACACAGATTGCATTCTGAATTGCTGCCCGATCTGTGTGGCATATAGTTTAAACGAAGAAGTTCACCTCTGGCCTTAAAAATTGTCGAAATAATTTCAATACTATTTTGATCATGGAAATAGTTTTTCTCCATAAGATCATGGTTGAGTACCCGATACGTAAGCCTGCTTTCACTCTGCTGTGCTCTGGCTCTACACTCGGTACGGTGGGCTTCATCGATTTTCCGTAACAGCTCCTGTATACTTTCTTTCCACAATTCTGCATTATATTCCGTTATCGGGACATTATGTTCGGCGCTCAATCTGGTCCATTCTTTAAAAAATTGAAGCTTTCCGCGTATTGCGTGTTTTGCCACTATATGCGGAAGGCGGTGGCTGGGAAGCATCATTACTTTCAATATATACTGCATATGTAGTCTCATTGTAAATGTGTATAGAGGAGGCAGTCCTGTTTCTAGATGCAACATATAATTTGGTGTGTTTTCTGGAAGCCTGCAGATTTTCTTTAAAAAGTATCTTAAAAGTTTTTCTACTTCGTCATACCGAGAGATACCCCAAACTTGTGCAGCATAACACAATATAGATCGAACGGCAGCCTCGAAAGCTTTAAATTTAGCACTCGGTGGGATGTTTTTTTTGCCGAGTATCGCCTTCCAATTGCAGTTGATTGCCCTCTTCGCTTCTTTTAGTTTTTCTTGAAGGTGGTACTTAAATGACATTGTAGGTGTTAAGGTTACGCCAAGGTACTTATAAGTCTTAACAATCTCAACTTCCTCATTTTGCCAAACCCATTTTTCCTGCCTTGCGTACCTCCCAGCTCCATTTCGAATCACCATTACTTTAGATTTAGCGACGTTGACTGTGAGGTTCCACGTTGTACAGTATTCTTGCAGTTTATTCATCATCATTTGCATCATCGTTGAGGACTCCGCCAGAATGACAATATCATCCGCATAAAGTAACAGCTTTATATGAATTCCTTCAAACACGATTCCACCCTGCAGGAATGTTGTAAGGTCGTCAAGGAAAATTGAAAAGAGAAGTGGGCTGAGAAGACAGCCCTGCTTAACCCCCATCTCTGATTCAAACCAGTTGGATAGTTGTTTCCCATTCCATACCGCAGCCCTGTTATATTTGTATAGGCTTTGTATAATCCTAAGGACTTTCGTCGATACTCCTAGATTGCTCAATTTGTAAAATAAAGCCTTTCTGTCGATAGTATCGAAAGCTGCCTTAAAATCGACAAAGAACAAATACAGCTTTTTACCCTTATCCAGATAAGTTCGAGCGATGCTTGCCAGGGAGAATATATGATCCACTGTGGAGTACTCTTTTCTGAAACCCGCCTGGAACTCGCTTAGTAAATCATTTTCCCGTACCCAATTTGTCAGGCGTTCTAAGATGATTCCGGTAAATATTTTCATAGCGGTGTTCATAAAGGAAATACCTCTATAATTGTTCGGATCATTTGGGTCTCCTTTTTTGAATAATGGAAATATTATACTTCTTCTAAAGCTATCTGGTACCTCACCCGTTTCGAAAATGTAGTTGTATGACATCGTTAGTTTTTCAAGGAAGCCATTTGTCGCAAACTTAAAAAACTCGTAGGGAATGCGGTCTTCTCCTGGAGCTTTATTTAAATTGCAACGATGCAATACATTGCAAACTTCTTGCAGGGAAAAGTCCCTGTCTAGTGAGTCCACTCTTGTATATGGCAGAGCAAAACTTAGTGAGTTAGAACTGCATGGCGGGTTCAATAATGACTGAAAATGATCAGCAAGTACAGTCGTTTCAACATGAATGGCTCTTGCAAAACCTACACCGTTAAGGGTCCTGACAAGTTTCCAAAACGAGTAACTGTCTTTTGTTCCCGCAAGTGTTCTTGTCTGCTGTTCCAAGTACCGTGATTCCTTGCGTCTGCAAATATTTTTGTACGCCTTGTTTGCTTCTTGGTACATAATTTTTGCCATGCTGGTGCCCAGTTCTCTGACCAAACGTAAGCAGGAAAAGGACTTTCTCCTCGCAGCTACACACTCCCAGTCATACCATTGTTGCTTTCTCTTGTACCTTCCAGTCAGTTGAAAGTTCCTCGCAGCATCCGATATACAGGAAACGAGAGAGTCCACACCACTATCAGAGCGAATTTCGTTGTCATCAATTTCGTTTAATCTTAAATCAAGGTTACGTTTATAAATTGCGGAGTAACTCATCTTCCATTTGAGCTTGGGCAGTCGCAGTAGACCTATCTCCGGGGTCGCCGGTCTTAGCGGTTGTCTTAAATTAACTGTGACTGTTAACGGTAAGTGGTTCGAAAATATTTGCTCATTAACGCTGAAATCAGTCACATACTCCATCCACTCTCCACGTATAAAACAATAGTCTATGGTGGAACAGGCACTGCCTCTTAAAAAAGTTAAATCACCCTTTCTGTCACTTTTAGATCGGCCGTTAAGAACTGACAGACCAAAAGATTCGCACATCTCTAAAGTGTATTAATTTTAGCAAATGGTCAAAACGCATGGCGGCTGAGAAAGAGGGGGAAACTATACCTCACCTTCTTTGTTCCTGCACAACTCCCTCTCGTAGAAGGAAGCTTCACTTAAGAGCCTTCCATTACAACGACTTGGACGACCTGACAAACACAGACATCAGAAGCCTCTTACGCTTTATAGAGAGCTCAAAATGGTTCAACCAGTGGGGAGATCTTACATGATCATTTTCGTGATTTCACAATGGAGCAATGCTGGTCTCAGTGTGTTTTGGCGTTTTCAGCTGACAGCCACTTTTAACCAACCAACCAACCCTTGTGATGACGATATGATATCTACTGGTATCAGTTGTTATAGAATTGACCAAATACTCAGTAGTAGCTACGCCTAGATGTGCTATAAGGATAAAAAGTTATATCTGCCACACTTTAAATACAAAATAGGCTCCAATACTCCTCGTCAAGAGACAAATTTTCACTGACATACCTATATACTATATACCCAATCCGCAATAATCACCCTATCCTCATTTCTGTAACACTGAGTTAGAGGTAAAATGATGATCATTACCAAATTTTTCACAATTTAAACAGGTTCTTGTAAGATTTATGGGCTTGTAGTGTGGACAATTAAAAATAAAGGAATTATTTATTTTTATCACTTATCGCACAGGAAGTAACGATTTGTTACAATCTTTCCCAAGACTATTTTTGGCGATATATTTACACCAAAAATAGTTCAGAAACGATTTATGATTTATATACCTACTAAATCGCGTCGATTTGTCTGAGGTACTTATTGTGGATTATCGATCAGCAATCGTCACGACAATTGTCGATTGCGTCGATTGATTTTAGCTATTCGTACGCAGAACATTTTTTCACTTCCAAGAGAAAGAATCGATCAGACATTTGTAGTCGACTACAAGCGACTGTCAAATCGACAAATATCGATCGCAATCGACAATCACAGTTCTCGATCGATCGACAGTTGTTGTCGATCAACGATTAACTATCGACACTCACAATAGGGGCCTGAGAGATTGTTGGACATCAAAAGGTTTGATGGTAGAACACCACGAATTGTATTTGTGTGTCATGCTGCATAGAAGGAGATACAAACGGCACAGCTAGTAATAAAGAGTGCCCTATAATTCACAAAAAATTTGAATTTTGCGCCATTTAATAGTACAGTGATGCCAACGGAAAAAATAAAACAATGTGACAGCTTACAGTTCGGGGTTAGTAAAAATGGAGCACTATACGAAAGAATAACGCATTTTCATTGTTGAGCAATATTTTATTTTCGTTATCGTAACATGTTAACCCCATTTTTAGATCCTAAAGGTGCACGTACACGGTATGTAGCACGCCTCATATATATTTGGCTCTGACGTCAACAGAGAGTGCACAAAGAGAGCTTGTACACGGCATGTACCCATTGGGACCATTGGCTGACGTCAAAATGACCTCAGTGCTGCATATATATGAGGCGCGCTACATATCGTGTACTTACTAGCACCTTAAATTACAAGATATGCATGTGACCAACACGTGGTTTCAGCAAGACGGTGCCAAATGCCATATAGCCAGAGAAACAATTCAATTACTGCATGAGTTATTTCCTAATCGTGTAATCGGCCGTTTTTACGATTAGAATTGGCATTCAAGATCTTGCGATTTAACGCCATTGGACTTTTTTCTTTAGGTTTTTTTTTAAGTCAAAGGTCTATGCAAACAAGCCCACGTCTTGTAAAAGAGGAAATTGGGAGGTGTATTAATGAAATTCAGCCATATTTAGGCGAAACGGTCATAGAAAATTTTCAATTGCCAGCAAAGCCGTGGCTGCCATTTATCCGATGTGCTATTCCATACATAATACGGGACTTGAATCCATCATTGTCAATGTTGAATAGCTCTTCCTTTAATATTCTTAACACAGAATGCGACGCTATCCTTGTTGTCCTTTAATAAAACTTTCAAACCTCATTCCGTTGGTAACAGCTTTCTACTTATAAGTGTTTCCTTTTTTCGTGAGATTTGTGTTCTCCCTTTCTCCTCTGCCATTATGGTGCCTAAAGAACTTTTTTGTCGGCTCTGGTCCGAAATGTTTTTGTAGCACATTTTTGGTTTATGTGGCTGGTTTCCGGCTTCTTGTGAGGAAAAACACGTATGGTGCTTGGGAGCCGTTTCGAGATACAACTCAGGAGACTTAGGAAAATGGAAGCCACATTCAAAACCCAGCCTATGGAGTATAGAAAGTTGATAATTTTAGTGAATTTTATGCTTGAGGTTGCCTAGGTCATCAAAAAACGGTCTAACTAGCGACCAGCGTCTGGTTTTGATTAGAGCCGGACATCCACAAAGAAAACGGAACACCATTCTGATCTCATTTGCGTCTGAGTAGCTACGGCAGTATTGGGTAATATAAGGGAACTTGACTGGCGTGAATTTCTAAGGGCTAGTGGCTCGTACTAATTTCCGTTAATCTAGCAACGTATGCACGTATTCTGACTAAAAGGTTATTAGTTCTAACTTTGTCGAAAGTTAGCCATAATTTTTCTTGAAACAATGCAATTGGTCAGATTTGTCAATCTTGTCCCACAGCCTTTGCACGATGATTTCTATATCTTCATGTATTCTAGTTGTGGGTAAACTTCCTCGGCAGATGTCAAGCAAAAAATGGAGACACCTCATTTCCATCGATGCTCATTTGGCCAATAACCCAGGCGATAGTACCTAATTTCAAGCCGATCGATGACTAGCTCGGGCCATCAGTGTACAGTGTCTCCCTACAATCTACAACAAGCTTGGAAGAAGATCTAGTCGATTGGAGAGTCTTATATGTCGTTTTCGATTGGTCATCCAGAACCGTGTCCGGAAGCAATCCGAACTCTTCTGAAAGCGTTCTATTGGCACTCAACTGACAGTTCTTCCCATAAAAAAAAGAGATAGCTTCAATTCAGAATCGAAACCAGAAGCACTAATTCATAGGTAGGTACACTATTTGATAGTTTTGCATTTTAAATCAGATAAAAGTAATTATTTCGAAAAATAATATTAAAATCGATATTCCGCTGGAGTTTTGTAATTCAATTTTATCCTCTTCACCATCTTCCTCGATGATGATGGTCAAATAAAATCTGTCTGCTTACGTTCGATTGGCATCCCGATTCGGAGAGTTTTTCCGGATGATTCTGGACGACCAACCGAAAACGACATTAATCACGGCCTGGCTGTCAACGAAGGTAACCGTTTTTTCTCTGTCACTTTATTCAGGAATAGTCTCTCCCCGCCTCCCGGATAGCCAAAACTTTAGCCTAGAAGACGCTGGCGCTGGCGCTGGCTCCGCTGGTGAGACGAAACGATGCATGCACTATGACCATATAGCTTTGGGCTATAATTCAGTAGGTATATAAAATATAAATTACACTTAGTGTACCTTAATTACCTACTCAAGTTCCGCCTTCCGTCGCATTGTATACACGCACTCGTATACATATTGTTGTTCACCCCTTGTTTATTGAATAATTTTTCCCCTATAAAACTAGTTTGTACCTAACTTTGAGTATTATATATATAATTCTAAGGGATGAAACTGAAATTACAATTAGCCCGCCCTTTCATCTTTTATATACTCTCCACTCCCTGTGTTTGAATTAGAAGATCACACTTGAGAACAACATCATAAGTATGGCTATGTAACTAGATACTTGAATAGATTTGGAATTTGCGTTGATAATTTTGATGAATGATTTTTTTTTTTGCTGATTTTCAACCTCTTCAGCCATTATGATTTTGATACTCGTAGAAAACATTTCTGTTTATAAAAAAAAACTCCTATGTGGAATTTAAGGTAAACCCATACTTAGGTAGTTATATATTATTTTTGAATGAAATAAAATAAGGGAAAGGAGAGTTGTGACAGGGACAACGTTAATGTTTTATATCCATAGTCCATACTGATACCCATATTGTAACTTATTTGTTTGTTTACGCTGTCAGAAGAGGGATAACGAGTCCAGAACGCATAAATCATTCTTTCGTCGATGTTTAGGTATAGGTAGGCTAAAATTATTTATTGTAAAGGTACGTTTCGGATTGTTTTGTTCGCACCAAGGGCCAGAAGCAGAACATTAATGGCCTTTCAGTTATTTGTTTCGATGAGACATTATTATTTATGGAGATACAATATAACAGTTCAATTGCCAACATTTTACGATGTATAAAAGCGGATAACGCACTGTTATCCCGTGTAAGTAATTGACACCCTGGGGAATTCTAATGAATCGATGCAATTTATTTTCCGTACCTAAGTAGAATGTAAGTGGTATAGGTATATACAGAATGCGCTTCGCAGTAGCGCATTCTGGCACTCCTATTGTCCAATACCTTGTTGATTTTTTCGGGCAGTAGCTCACGAATTGTTTGGATGATATTGGCCTTAAGTGCATGAATCGTTTCCGGGTTGTTGGCATAACATCGGCCCTTCATGGTTTTCCACAAAAAAGAGACCAAATGAGTCAAATCGCAGGTCCGAAGCGGCCAATTGACATCGTCAAGACGGCTGATAACATGATTTAGGATTTTGGTGCCCAATAGATCGATTGTGGGAGGTTTGGCGCCATCCTGCATGAGCCAGAAGTCGTCCAAATCCATGTCTTGAATTTCAGTAAAAAATAAGTCGGTTAACACGGCTCTGTAATGACTATAAAAATAGACCAATGATGCCACCCACTCCACACTTGACTTGCCGACTGGCTGGGTCTTCCTCTGCTACGTTGTCCCACAGAGGTGGCCTCAAAGACTCGTCGGGCTGATGCGTTGCTGTCCATACGCTCCACGTGCCTTCGCCATCTCAACAGTTGTATCTTCAACTTTTTTTACCAGGTCAACGTCGCTGTATAGCCCATAAAGCTTGTCGTTAAGCCGAGAAGGTTTCCTTCCTTCGATACAAACTGGACCGAATATCGTCCGAAGAATTTATCTCTCAAAACATCCCAGGAGGTTTTCGTCCGATTTCGACAGAGTCCATGCTTCTGCATACCATATACAGCAGGACCGGGATGATTAGGTCTTATATATAATATCTCCTTTGTTCCATGAGGGAGGGCTTTACTTCTCAGATGCCTTCTTTGCCCGAAAAAACAGCGATTGGCAAGAGTGATTCTTCGTTTGATCTATGCGCTGACGTCATTTTGAGAGGTGATAGTGGAGCCCAAGAAGACAAAATCTTTAACTTCTTCGAAGTTGTATCTGGCCATCGTGCCGTTTTGTCCGAGTCGTTGAGGCTGAGACTCCTTTCTCCTTGACAGCATATACTACGTTTTGTCCTCATTTACAGCCATAGCCAGACCCATCTTCGCCGCCTCCGTTTCAATACTTGCAAATGCGGCACTGACAGCTCTCTCAATAATGTCAATATCGTCAGCATATGCAAGCAGTTGAACAGAGTTCTGAAAAATTGTACCTCTGAAGTTGGCTTGTGAGATTCGTACAATTGCTTCAAGGATGATGTTAAAAAAGTTACACGATAGCGCATTGCGTTGTATCAAACCTTTTTCGATATCAAAGGGCTCGGTGATGTTTTTGCCGATTTTTATGGAGCAACGAGATTTCTTCATCGTCATCCTGCACCAGATGAACGAGTTTGACAGGAATGCCGAAACGTGACATGGCTTTGCATAGCTCACCCCTACATACTTTATCACAGGCGACTTCAAAGTCGATAAAACGGTGGTGTGTATTGTGGTATCGGCACTGTGCGATGCCGACACTTGACTATATAAAATGAAAATACGGAAAATAAAAGTCAATTGATAGTAAACTATAGAGCAATCGGCTATTGAATATTGGGTCTCTACAAGTATCGATCTAAAATTCCTGTGTTTTTCTTAAAATCTGTCGGAGTGTGAAGATTTTGTCGATGGTAGACTTTTTGGTCTAAAACCGCACTGATATGGGCCGATCAGGTTGTTGGCGAAAGGTTTTAGACGTTCACCCAATGCATACAGCCGACAAGATCTTATATGCGACATTCAGGAAACTTATTCCTCTGTAGTTGGCTGACGTGTCAACAATCCCCAAATATTTTCGATGATATTAAAATCCGGTGAGTGTCGGCTTTATAGCTCAACAGCCTCTTTCAATATACCATTGTAAGAGAACGCATTCATTGAGGTTGACAAAAATGTTAATTTGCAGGTGCCATAATACGAAACGGCACCCATCTCAGCACATCTTCAACTCTGCTATGCAGCCGGTCCAATGGTGAGTTTCTTTGCGGAGATTATGAAAATAGTAGCTAGCCATCGGGATCGAGCTATTTTTTCGGCTGAGAAGGTCATTTAGTGCTACTACGAAGTCCAAGTGGCATGTGCGCGACAAAAACGAAGGCGTTGCGCTTTTCTAACTTTTTTTAATGGATAAGGGGTGACTTCTTTTTTTGTATGCTTACCATTCGAAATAATACGACGAATAGTTGTGACTGTCAGACTTGCTTTGATACCACTTTTTTTCTGTACAAGATTTAGCTTTCGCTCCGCTTCTCGCGTTCACTTTCACTCTGTCCGTATAGCCTAAGTCATTTCAAATTTTTTGGGGTCTTAAAATATGTATGCATTTCGATCAAAATCTTTAGAGCGGTTTTTTGTAAAATTATCCAAACAAATATTACAATTTTCGGTTCGAAAAGCACTGTTTTTCAACTGTTTAGCTGAAAACTGAGCATAAGGTACTGTTCAGGATATATGTAAGTATTACCTAAGTTAAGTTAAAAGTGGCTCTCGATGAGAGAAACACGTAGGCCGTTATTTGGCCCATTGTGAATTTTTAACTTTTTTTAAACTTTAGATGGCGCTCACAGTCCGGGGTGGACCACGGCCTCAACCAATAAACCCCTCTAGCTAGCTCGGTTCCTAGCTAGCTGGCTCCAGTTACGCACACCACCAAGTTGGTTGTTCCAAAAAAAGGCGATTCTTCTTTACCCACCAACTACCGACCCATTGCACTTACGTCCATTCTTTCCAAGGTCATGGAAACGCTGATAAACCGTCAGCTTATGAAATATCTTGAATCACGAAAACTTCTCAATGACCGGCAATACGGTTTTCGTGGCAGCAGGTCCACTGGTGATTTGATGACTTATCTCACCGAAAAGTGGAACCAATCTCTCCACCACTCTGGTGAAACGAAGATTGTTGCGCTTGATATTTCGAAAGCATTTGACAGAGTTTGGCACCAAGCTCTTTTGTCGAAAATGCGTGCATATGGGATCGACGCGTCTCTTCTTCAATGGATTAGAAACTACCTTTCTGGCCGTTCAATTCAAGTTGTTTTGGACGGTTTCAAGTCCAATTCACCATGTAAATGCTGGTGTTCCCCAAGGCTCTGTTTTGTCTCCGACACTGTTTCTCATATTCATCAATGATCTCTTATCTGTTACTTCTAATCCAATACATTCTTTCGCTGATGATAGCACCCTCAGTTTTTCATATTCGTTCCCTGACTCACGTCCCTGCTCTTCGGCCGTGGAACAGGAACGGCAACGTATGCTAAACACATTAAATTCCGATCTTGACAGCATTATAAAATGGGGTACAATCAATAGAGTGGAATTTAATGCTTCCAAAACACAATGCTGCCTTCTATCATTAAAGCGAAACCTGAACCCTCACCCATTATCCATGAATGGGACTTGCATCGACGAAACCGAACGACTTTCCATACTTGGTATGTGTGTTACCGACAAACTCCGTTGGAATGACCACATATACGAAGTCGCCAAAAACGCTGCGAAATGTCTAGGTTTCTTAAATCGGTGTAAGAAATACTTTACACCCTCTGACTTAGCTTCAATATACAAGGCTTTTATTCGGCCTAAGCTTGAGTATAACGCTCATATCTGGTCAGGTGCACCAAAAACTTCATTGCACCTACTAGACAGAATCCAAAAGCGCGCGATAAAACTTATAGGTGATAGAAATATAGCGGAGTCTATTGACCCGCTCGAACATCGCAGAAATGTTTCTTGCCTTTCCTTATTTTATCGATATTTTCACCACCGATGCTCTGATGAAATAGCTAACTGCATTCCGCCCCTTCAACAATTCACTCGCAACACCCGTCACACATCGAATGCACATCAGTTTACCCTTAAGCCTACCTTCGGACGTACTGTAAAATATAGAGATTCTTTTGTAAGTCGAACAACACGCTTGTGGAATGCATTGCCTCACACGGTTTTCCCCTCTCATTACAACCCACAATTGTTTAAAACCAATGTGCACCAGTACCTCTTCTCTATCCTCCCTATTAACCCTTCCACTCGTGCTGTGCATTAGCATTTTAAGGGAACAAACCCCTTGAGCACTAGTGAATTATAAAAAAAAAAAAAAAAAAAGGGGAGGCCCAGATTCCACTCTCCTGAACCGTCTGTGAATATTGACAGTGATTTGTGTAGGACATTTTGTGAATCCCATAGGTTCCTGTCCGGTATTTCATGGGTGAAGCCTTTTTCGAATTTGATTTTCGTAGGCAGATAATTGCTTGTAGTGGACAGGGGGAATGTAGAAGGATGCTGGCGTGCCCAGACGGTTGCTCTCTCCAGTGTTTCCCTTCCCTTAATCTGATAGCCACGTTTGTGGCATATTCTTTACTGAGGATGTCTCTAGTGGAAGTAAGTTAAGCATGGTGGTGGTAAGATGGGTGGACAAAATGTTAAATACAAGGGCGATAAATATACAGACGGGAACCTCAAAACTCCGAGGAAGAGGTTGCCCACAAGGAGGTGTTCTTTCACCTACACTGTGGAACATCACTGTGGACTCTCTTCTCGACAGACTTGAGGCAACTGGCATTCACACAGTGGGATATGCCGACGACATAGCAGTAATGGCAAGAGGCAAATTTATAGACGTCACAGCGGATATCATGAGGAGTGCACTCAAAGTGGCTGAGCGGTGGTGTCTGGAACAAGGACTCTCCATTAATGCGGGGAAAACAGATATAATAATCTTCACTAGGAAGAGGAAAAATCTGGAATTTCAGCCCTTAACACTTTTCGGATCGGAACTAACAACGACCAAGAAGGTTAAGTATCTGGGAGTATACCTAGATACTGGGCTTGGAATTATCATGTTGAGGAGAAGGTCCGGAAGGCAAAAAGGGTACTTCATCAGTGCAAACGTGTATGTGGACAGAGGTGGGGACTCTCTCCTAGGTCAGCATACTGGATGTATACGATGATTACTAGACCCATTATCACCTACGCTTCGGTTGTGTGGTGGGCGAAAGCCTCCCAGAAGACTGCTAAGAAGCACCTGGATAGGGTCCAGCGTTTAGCATGTATAGGAATTACAGGTGCAATACGCACAACACCAACATGCGCATTGGAAGTAATCTTAGGGATCTTACCGCTAGACTTATTTATTAAGAAAACAGCGGCCCTAACAGCTCTTCGTCTGCATCGATATGCGAAATGGCACAATAGGGGTACCATCTATGGACACAGAAGGATCCTGGAGCTTGTCAAAAACGAGATTAGGGAGCTGAATATGCCTATGGATGGTATAACAAAGGTGCGTGTTATGAAAAGGAATCACAGAACTCGTATTGAGAATGGATTACTTCCAGAAAAGAGGAATGGTGAAATCGTGATTTTCACAGACGGATCCATGATGGATGGCGGAGCGGGGGCCGGAATCTTTTCAGAAGATCTGGAACTAGCCCATCACATTAGCCTCGGGAAACACACTTCAGTATACCAGGCTGAGATGATTGCTTTGCTGCTTGAGAGTCAGGTGGAAGGAAGAAATATCC
Organism: Cheilosia soror; assembly: GCA_949372485.1. Taxonomy (NCBI): domain Eukaryota; kingdom Metazoa; phylum Arthropoda; class Insecta; order Diptera; family Syrphidae; genus Cheilosia; species Cheilosia soror. The sequence goes on from OX443563.1 coordinate 40,548,769, forward strand.
TAATAGCACTGGACAACCAGGCGGTGATTAGATGCATGGAGCGGACAACCATCATAACATCACTGGCACTGGAATGTGTATTTAAGCTCAATAAGTGTTCATCTAAAAATCAGGTAACACTGACTTGGGTACGAGGACATATAGGGATCGACGGCAACGAAAAGGCGGACTCCCTTGCAAAACAGGGGTCAACTGAAAAGTTGCTGGGACCAGAACCATTCTCTCCAATTGGTAGAGGAATGGTAGAACAGCTGATTCACAAATGGATCACGGCAGAACACCTGAGAAGGTGGTCAACCGTGGAACAATGTAGACAAGTTAAAATGGCAATACAATGGCCGACCTGCTCCACTCAGAGAAAGGTTCTAAGCATGAGTCGAGGAACATTGAAATCAGTGCACCCGTGGTATCACAGGCATGGCAAGTGCTGAGTCTTATCTAAGACCTTTAGATTGGAACTTGTGTTTAAGGTCGGCCACCACACAACGATGCCATATAGGAATATCGGTCTTATGACCGCGGTATAAAGCCAATGCATTATATTGGGTTGAAGGCCCCATCTAGAGCCCACAGCTCTTTTGCAGGAGTATAGAGCCACTAGAGATTTCCTAGCGCGTTCGGCAATATTTTCTCTCTATAAGAGCTTCCTGTCCAGTCTCAGCCCAAGATATTTAGCGCTGCTAATGAAGTCGAGTGGAGTTCCTTTGAGCTTTGGAGGAGTGACAGCGGGTAGCTTAACCTTGCTTGTAAATAAGACTAACTCCGTTTTCGTCGAGTTGACGCTAAGACCACAACTGTCGGTCCAGGAGACTAGTTTACGTAAGTTACAGGATGTCGGAAAGTGTTTGAGGATTATTTTCAGAGGCGAGTTAGGCGTCCTGAGCTCTTCAGCGAGATCAGAAGTTCGTTAAGAACTATATTCCATAACAATGGAGATAGCACTCCGCTTTGTGGGGTGCCTCGGTGCACAAGTTTTTCGACAGCGCAAAGAAAATCAACGGATTGTTCGACAGCTTTAGAACATACTCAAAAAAAAAAAAACTATTTGGTTTATTATTGAAAATCTAACTGACTTTATTATTACAAAAGAATACAACGAAATTGACTTTTTACTTTTAACATTTTTAATTAACTGGCACAAATTGTATTAAACACTTAATGCGTCTCAACAAAGCTTCAGTGAATCCTTTATCTGCCACTGCTTGGGTTTGCGCCGTCGATATTAATTGTTTGCTGAACGTTTCGTTAAATATTGAAACGAGGCTTTTCTTTAGATAACTGATATCATCCGAAGAAACACGCCAACTTGCTTCAGCTGATGACGAAACAAAGCCTAAAGAAAATTTAACTGTTATCGTCGATAATTCTAGTTAAAACATTTGTACTTACTGTCTGAGGGAAACGCTACCGATTTATTAAACTGTAGAGTGTTCACCGGAATTGTGCGCCTCATATAAAAATCTAAATGTGTCCACAACAGGTATAAACACTGTTCGGTGATAAATGCACAGTGATTCAGTTCATTTTGCTTCTCGGACAAACGCTCGGAGAGCTCTGCATAATTGGTGCGGGCTGAAGGAATAATTTGAAGTGAAATCATTGAGGTTTTTTGAAATTCAACTACATACCACCGGAATCGAGGCTAATATTTGACAAAGAAACACGTTGACGTAGCAGATTGTCATAAATAGATTTTTGTCTATTGTAGTACTCCACCGAGTTTTTCAGTTGATTGAGCACTATGCCAAGACTTGGAGAAATCTCAAGGGTTCCACTGCGATTTTCATTACTAAAACAAACAAAAAAATAACATCTATGACAACGTCCGCATCGGGAAATGGCTATATTACCTCTGAATCGAATCTGTAATACTGGGTGAGAATAGTATTCCTGTTGCGCGATGATCTACTGAATGATTTGCAATCGCATTCCGACAATAAAGGGCAATGTTTGATGCAGTTTCCAAAAAGTACTTCACCTGCAGCGCTTTGTTTTTATCAGTTGGCTCGAACATCATGTTTTCTGGCTTCAACATCTCCTTTAAAGTCGCCTCGCTAATTATGAACCGTGGAAACAGGGACAGCATAAGACGCTGCATACGGTACAGATGAACTCCTACTTCTTGGTTGAAATTGGGATCAGCTAATGCACAGAATTCCTAAAAAGAAAAAAACATATATAACAATAGTCCACTTCCTCGATTTTTACACTCAACAAACCTGATTTGTAGTACGAGCTATCAAGCCAGTGATTGCAGAAAGCTCTTGCAGTAAACCAAGATCCAAAAACGGAGTACCTGCTCGCAATATGATCTCGATCATATCGCCGTGAGAAAGTAAGAAATGCATTACTTGTGACACAGCCGAATGGTTTTCTGATCCGAGTGTTGAAATAATTGCATCGCACAAACTCAAAGCAGGAAACAATATTTGCTGATAACGCGCCTCAATGGGCGGAACAAACGAGTCTTGACGATTGTGACGCGAATAACTATTTATTTGGAAGTCAGGGTGCATATCAAACACCTTCATGCCTGCAAGAACGCCTAGAATTTTATCTTCCAGCAGAAGTTCTGCACCGACATGCGAACCGGCTACGCGGGCCAGCATTGCCATCTTCGACTCGTAAACATACAACGCCCGCATATTCTCAGGAGTGTTACGCAAAACTCGACATAAGCTTTCATCGGATTTTAATAGACTATCGATGAGATGCGATAAATAGCCACGCTTTGCTATGAAATTGATAAAGCTCGTCAGAGAGTCCAAATCAAGCAAAGTGTCAATGCATGACAATGCCGACATCTTGCAGATATCATGTCCCCCTATGCAATCATGACACAAAATGTCAATCAGTTTGTCTCCGAATGAGGTGAAAACTTCAATTGTCATCTGAACTTGATTCGACTCGCCGAGGTACTCATTTTCCTCAGAGGCAAACATAGAACGATCCAGACGGGAAATGTAGCTGAAATTGTAATGGATGAGAGAATATTGACAAACTTAAGTTTACTCCTAAGTACTTACTGTTCATCGGCGGCCTTTATTGCTGCGGCTTCTGAGGAATTTCCCTTAACAATGTGCATGAAGTTGAGAAGCGATGCATATAAATTGATTCGAAGTTTTTGCGAAGTCACACCACTGACGATAATCCACTCAACGATATTTCGCAGGATAAATTTAAGGCTGAGCGTGTTTGACTTGGAAAATGTTGATAATGCCTTGCCATTGCCACTGAAAGTTGATAGGTGCCGGTTGTCATTTTGATCTGGAGACAGAAATTAAATTAAATATAAAAAAATAAATCTTGTTAAGCATTTTTACAAAAATTGAGAAAAAACTTCACCATTGTGTAACAGAAATTGAGAGTGGTGGCTAATTATCGCATGGATAGGGTACAGTTGTCGAAAATGTCTCTCACACATCAATTGTGATTATTTTTCCTTAAAGTGGTAGCCAAGGTATTGGTCTTGTCCATACGGATTCGACTTAATAAAATTATAAGAGCTAGTTTTGAACACCAAGAAAACAGCAACACAATAAAGGTCGGAATTAACTGACTGAATAAGTCTAAGGGCCGTTTGCTGATACGACTCAAAGAGATTTAAATTCCACGTAACTTTTATGCAACAGTTTATGCCTTACAAAAATAATCGATAAGCCTTTAAGTACAACTTAAATATTAGATAAGCCGAACTTCCGTTCCAAAGACCAAGCCATCGTGGATGCCAGAGTGCTTGGCCTGGACAACTGGAAGCAGTGTGCCCAAGATCGTAGAGGATGGAAGGCTGCAGTGCCTCAGGCAGAGACTCTACACGGGTCGGGAGCCCGATAAGAAAGTAAGTAGATACTCCGGCATTATATGGAGATGAGGTCAGTGAAGATTGTTTAGAACTAGTCAAGGCGGTGAAAAGAGAAATGGGCGAAGAACCCTTTACAGTCCAGCGGTAACTCTAGAATACCCGAAATGGGTTTCTGAAACCAAAATATCCAGCATGTGCAATTTCCGGACCGTAAACAAACCTCCCTGGTTGCAATCCGATTCAGGAAGAAATCTAAAAACATCGCTGATTTGTGTTCACGCTAAAACTACACGATTATTAGGATTAAGTGACTACATTGTCAACGGTGCCGGTGCCACAACATTGAGAGTTACCAAGAATTCCTAAATCAAAACCAGAGTTGCTGCAGGAGTTGGCTGGCCGCAAGATCTACGGGAAAAAGAAGAGAGCAACAGCGACTTCGCAGAAGAACATTTTATATTTCCGCGCAATTTCGTATTTTTTGCAAAGAACGAGCTGATTTATTTGTCCGCTCTTTTTACAAGCTATGGAGGAGACATGGTACCGTCGAAGTCTTCAACAGAAATCGCTAATAGATTTCTTTGTGGTACCGTCGTGTATTAAAAGGATGGTTTGTGTGTTAAGAGGGGCTGAACTGTCAACTGGTCACCATCTGGTGTTGTGCAAATTGTATCTCAACCTATCCTGACAAAGCGTAAACCAAGGACGGTTACGATGAGATACGGGGGGAATTTGCACGGCAGGTATCTGCAAGTTTTGAACAAATTCCAATTGTTCCATTGAATATAAAGGAAGAATGGCAGTTGTTTTCAACAGCAGTCATTGCCTCTGCAGGACATGTTTGCGGAGTGAAGCGGCTCGGTGTGGCGGCTGGTGGTGAGAAAAGAACCGCGTGGTTTAAAACGCTGTGTATTACAAGAGTACGGAGTTGACGGTTCTCTCTTGAGAGCCATTCAATCTCTCTACACAAACTGTAAAAGCTGTGTTCGGGTCAACGGCGTTAAATCAATACTTTTCACCGTGGGTATTTCACCTTAGATCAAATTCATAATATCTCCTCTACCCGTATGGGGATTGCCCTTGATGATTTGGAGTCGATGGCGGAGAATCGAGAGCTATGGAGGGTCCACTTAAGCAACCTACAGCCGCGACCCACTTAATGGAAAAGCGGACTACATATTTGAAAATGAATGAATGAATGAATGGAGGAGACATTAACTTTGCTCACCTGACTCCTTTTGTGCATTGGACTTCTGGATATAGCAATACCGCAAGTTAACCAGCAGCAACAACACTGTTCCCGACGATATATTCGCCAACTCCAATATAATCTGCACTGGCACGACTTTACTTAGAATACCCTGAAGTATTTCAATTATGAGCTCCTGTTTCACCTCGACCGGTAGCGCGGGTATAGGTGCACAACTGAATAATATTTCCGTTACCTAAAAGACAAATTCGATAAGAATCAAAAAAGTCACCTTTCAGTAAACTCAAACTCACCTGTCCCCATGCTTCCATAAATTTCACTGTAGCAAAACTCTTATTCTTCTGCTCATTCACCTTGAGCGCAAATACCAATACAGATTCGATTTCCTTGAGAATCAACTGTCTCTGGCCGGAGGCAATCGTACTTTGGACAGTGTGCAGTTCATCGTTGAGAATATCATGCAGCTTCTTAATGTTGATCAATTTAGGACCATACTCGGATTTATGCTCGCATTCTTGTAAGATCTGTGCAGTTAGGGTATTATCAAAGAAATCCCACTTTGGATGCGTAACCGATTTCGCTTCAAACTCGAGGCAGTCCAGCAAATTGCAAATCAAAAGTTTGCCTCCCTTGTCGGATGATGTTTTAATTTCACTTAGAGGATTGGAGTAGTAGTGGCTTAGTTCCAGGGGAATGTTCTCTTGACTAGAAGTCCCAGAAACGCCTATAAAAACACAACAGCATTTTATTCCGGGCAGATTAGAATGAAAGTTATAAAATCTTACCTAAAAGTATTTCACACAAGTGTTGGAACCGTGTTATCTGGCTGTTGGCAGCGGTAATTTTCAACTCGATGGCAGTGCATTTGAGCAAGTAGCTCATTTGATTCAAAACTTGTGATCGTTCGTAATTTCTAAATGGCAGCGCCGAGATATGTCTGCACAAAAAGTCATTGCATGTGCGTAGGAAGCGCAGTATGGTGTCCGATGTCCGGTGATTGAAACACAATGCGTACAAGAGACCGTAGGCCTTTTCAATTATGCTTTCATAGGCCGCATCACAGTCAACCTTTGATTTTAACGTCTGAAATTGATTTACTATGAAGGACTGGCGCCAGATTAAATGTTCACACTTACCTCCAAATGATTGTCTAGGAGAAAAACAAGCGACTTTGTGCAAGTACTTGGAAAGTCCAGAACTCCTGGCTTCTGCAATAGGGTCGATCGAATATCTTTCGTTATATCGAATCCCAATAGGAAGTGCGCAACATTGGGAGCCGGTTGCGGTAGGCAGTCTTGAATTAGGCAGATGATGGCCTCCTATAGATAGAAAATCTTGCATCAAACACATCTAATTGGAATAGTCAAACAAACCTTCATTTCGAGTTCGATTTTGCCCTCGTTGTCAACTTCGTCGGCCAACGAGGTGGGAAGCTCTCCTTCCAAACTCTCCACAAACCCATGACGAATCTCAGTTTGGATTCTCTCGTTTTGTGTAAACATTCCCAAGATTTGTGAGCTGACATTCGGTAGGCGTGACACTATATTCAAAATCTTCACACAGACCAAAGCGTGACGCGGTAGCCAACTGTTGTATGTAACGAATTTTGTTGTATTCAGCACATGATCGGGCTTGCCACTTCTTGGATTGACGTCCAGCATAATTTTATTCAAGCCAGAGAGTAACGTAGAGCAATTCGCCACCGAATGAGCGTCAAAGTACAAATCCTGATTAGACAGTCCCAGTTCGAGGATATTCAGACAATGCAGAGCACATTCTTCTAACTTTGATTTGCCAGGGAATGGGTGATATTGATCAAGGCTGTTGCGGGCCTCATCAATAATGTGAAGCAACAAACGGAGAGTATCTGATTTAGTGTGCAACTGAAGCATTATATGATAGCCTGGCGGAGCATTCTCCTCCTTATTCTCGGCAAAATCTGCAGGACTTATCTCGTATGACTTGAGGAAATAGTGGAGTAATCTTAAGCATTTCTCGCCGACTTCCCATTTTTCTGCTGGATTCTTGTAGTTTCTGTGGAAAACATGTACAAATCAAAAATGCAAATATACAGAGAAATGACTGGCAAAATGTAACTGTTTAAATTTCTTATCTGGTGTGTATCTGGTCTATCATGTATAATTCATATTAAATGAAAACTCTGCAAAATATTCCCAACAGAAAGTGACAGGTGATGCTCACTCAATATTCATCATTTAATCATTCATTCATTTACAATGTTCCGCCTATACATTCGGCCCTATCATGGTATCCGTTCCGAAAGAAAAATTCTGCGATTTGGTGCGAATCGGAGAATTTTGCTTCATAGTAATCGTTGCGATCTGCGAGCTGTTCGGAACTCAGACAAAACGCAACACACACCGACAGTCTACGTTTCATTGCGATGGGTTGCGTTTTTTGCATCTGTTTTTGACCACACGTCAATTTCTCTCCGATGGTCTCCGACATCTGTTCGTCGCGGAAATATATTTTAGTAAACAAAATGCGTTGATGCACTTTCTGAAAACGGATACTATGAACGTAAATTCAGTCTCCGATTGGACTTGCGTTGAGGAGAAAATTACTCTCCGAACGGATACCATGATAAGGCCGATTATAAATGGGGTCGCGAGTACAGGATGCTTAATGCTAACCATGGAATTTGAGGCCTACCTAGAGGGCCCAAATTGGGACAAGCGTTGAATGTGACCAAACCACCAAAGCATGGACAACTCCGTCCGGTGAAGTAGCCCCTCGACATTAAGTACTTCATGTATTCAAGTCACATCAGCCCTGGCTTTGTGGAAGGACAGACATCGCTTTCTTGTAATAAAGCAGATTTCAATGGAAGTCCAACTGGTGTTAGCCTTTAGCATGTTAGAAGAGCAGAGGGATCAGCTTGGCCTTATACAGCTGTTGAATCTTTTCCAAAGTCCGCTTTTCCATAACCTGAAAGACCTAATATTTTGGACTCCAGCAGAGCTATACTTTGTGGTGTATTTTCAACCCCTTGAGCTCTTCTCGACAGCATTTCACAAGTTTCGCTTTTATTTCTTCTGCAAATATAGGCATCCGCTGGAATTGTCGTTTGAGGAAGGTCTTATGAAGTCTAGATTATATGTATCGTGATGTAATCTGTGATAATTATCACAATAATAATTTCGTAGGGTAGTCGAGTGGCGATGGGCAGTAGCTCTAACACCATAGTCGCATAATCTAAGCGGAAGTCGCACAATGTCAACTAAATGACATTATCATCTCATCCTCATCTTTTACAAATAACTGTAAAGTAAAACGCACTGTGGTAAAGAGGTGCACACCATGGTGGAACGACAACCTAGAAAGTCTCCGTAAAAGAATGAGAAAACTTTTCAATAAAGCCAAACGCACCGTAAGGGGGAACAATACAAATCACTCCTTACCCAATACAACATAGAGTTGCGGTGCGGAAATCTAAAAGAGCGTCCTGGCGCAACTACTGTGAGGAACTCGAAGAGCTCCCTGCGGTGGAGCGCCTCCAAAGGGCACTTTCGAAAGATAAAACAAACTAATCAAATAAAGTACCGGTTAAACTTAAGAAATGTAATGCTAAATAAATTTTAATTAACTAACTAAATCTGATTGTACAATCACATGCGACCGGGAGGAAACGCTGATTACCCTTCTTCAGGTTCACTTCCCCGGCACCACTATCACAAGTGAATTTCATGAATACATGACCGAAGAATCACCCCCTAGAAACGTAAAAAGAATTAACAGTTTATCCGGTAAACTTTTCACTCCGGATAAGGTTAAATGGGCGATCGACTCATTTAAACCATGCAAGGCACCAGGGAGGAACACCGACTTCTCAGAAGGAAAAAGAAAGAAAGAAAGAAAGCTGCTATATAGCGACGTTGACCTAGTCAAAAAGCTCAAAATACAGCGGCTGAGCACCAGCCCGACGAGTCTTTGAGTCCACCCCTGAGGGACAACGAAGCAGAGGAAGACCCCACCTCAGGTGGCGCGCACAATTGGAGAGCGACCTCAACCAACTTGGTGTGCGTAACTGGAGGCAGCTAGCTAGGGACCGAGCTGGCTGGAGGGGCTTGTTGGTTGAGGCCGTGGTCCACCCCGGACTGTGAACGCCATCTAAAGTAAGTAAGTAAGGCACCAGGGGCAGACGGAATTTTTCCTGCTCTCATACAAAAGGGCTTGGATTTTTTCTTACCCACTATGGTTGCCTTATTTAGGTTGAGTTTCAATTGGGGCTGGAGGGAGGTAAACGTGGTATTTATCCCCAAACCAGGCAAAGCAATAGAACTACCTAAATCATACCGTCCGATAAGCTTGACATTGTTTTTCCTGAGAACAATGGAAAGAATACTAGACGTGCACATTAGAGAATGCTTAAATTAAAGCACACCCCTGTCAATTCGCCTACCAGAAAGGCAAGTCTACGGAAGGAGCTCTTCTTAGTTTAACAGCACAAATAAAAAGTGCATTCCAAAACCAAGAAGTTCCACTATGCGCCTTCCTTGACATTGAGGGTGCTTTTGACAACACTGGATATGAGTCCATATCAAATGTTTTGACCCGCAGAGGCATAGATCAACCTACCATCAATTGGTTCAAGGCGATGCTTGAAAGTCGGAAAATAACTGCTTCGTCAGCACTGACCTCAGTATAAGTAATAGCCGCAAAAGTCTGCTCTCAGGGAGGAGTACTCTCACCCCTACTATGGTCTCTGGTTATCGATAACCTTCTCCAAGACCTAAGTAATGCAGGCTTCGTTATTAGGGGCAATGAACCAAACAAGGTTCATTGCCCCTATTCATTGGTTCTCTCCAAAAATCATACACTGGATCTACACATTCATGGTCAGGCCCATTATAACATATGCTTCATCAATAGTATGATGGAACAAAGTCACCCGAAAAACAAACATAAATAAATTAAATAAGGTACAACGACTTGCCTGTCTGGGCACTAGCGGAGCCATGCGTACATGTCCCACTACGGCTATAGAAGCCTTAATAAGACTAATGCCCCTCCACATCTATATAAAAAAAAATGGCAATACGCAGCTCAGCAAGTTTGATACAAGCGGAAGAGTTAAATATTAGCGAACACCCAGAACTACTTTCCGAACTTGACAGAACTACTAAAGAACTTGACATGATCTGTGCGGTTACAGACCGCTTACCAAAGACACTATGCTTCAACAAAAGATTCTCCACGGAGATCACAACCAGAGAAGCATGGGTTACCAATAACCCACCAAATTGCCAAAACGGCCTAAAGTGGTATACGGATGGTTTTAAAATGGACTCGAGGGTAGGAGCTGGTATCTATGGACCAAATCGGAACATCTCAATACCTATGGGAAAAAGCCCCAGCGTATTTCAAGCAGAGCTCCATGCCATTAAAGAATGCGCAAACCTTATATACAATTCAGGCATTAAAGACGCCAACATCCATATATTCACGGATAGTCAAGCAGCTATAAAAGCCCTTAGCTCACACATTTTTAACTCCAAGTCAGTACTACACTGCTTCAATTCCCTCTATACACTTAGTTCAAGGAACAAAACCAGATTATTGTGGGTCCCCGGACATAAGGGGATTAAAGGTAACGAAAAAGCTGATGAACTAGTCAGAAAAGGCTCGGAAACCCCTTTTATTGGACCTGAGCCCTTCTGTGCAATCCTCAAATCAGCTATAAATCTGGCTATAAAAAGCTGGGAACAAAACGGAGTGCTATGGAGGGTCCACTTGAGCAACCTACACCCGCGACACACTTAATGGAAAAGCGGGATATTGAAAATGAATGAATGAATGAACAAAACAAATGTACTTCATATTGGGAGAACATCCCAGGCCTAATACAGGCCAAAAAGAGCTATTTAACCCTTCAAAACAGATGCCAATAAGATACTAAATCTTCGTAGGCACGATATCAAAAACTATGTAGGCTACCTAACGGCGATATCACCTAAATAAAATGCATTTAGTCGACTCACCGGAGTGCAGACTATGGCCCTTATTGTGATTGTCGATCAGCGATCGTCACGACATTGATTCTAGCTATTCGTACGCAAAAAATGTTTTCACTTACAAGACCAGACATTTGTAATGGGCCTCCCCACACGGGACTAACTCTGCCGGCATAAAACCGATTTTGTAGGCGAGGGGACTGAAGCGAAGGGAAACAAACGGAATAAAATGTTCTGCCGAGTTTGAGCGGTTGAACAAGGCATAAAACTAATACTGAAATGAAAAGGGGTTGATATATATAATTTTTCTGCCAGCAGAAATCATCCCGTGTGCGCTAGAGGTATGGTATAAAAACGGTTTTCTGCCGGCAGAATTAATCTCATGTGCGGAAGCCCAATCGACAACAAGCGACTGTCAAATCGACAAATATCGACCGCAATCGACAATCACAATTGTCGATCAATCGACAGCTGTTGTCGCTCAAGACGAAACAGCCTAACACAACATATGTGAATGCCCGGCCCTTTACGGTATAAGAAGGAAATCATTCTTCAGGGAAATAATTAGGGGTATCTCGAATAAATTCCGATGGAATTTTTTCCCTTGTCAGCAATGTAAATCAAATTGCTGAATGGGAAACATTCCGGGGGAAGTATTATTCGCGATAGGGGTGAATAAGTACCGAAAAACAAAGGAAATCCTCTGCTGATTGTATTATCAGCTACATTAGGAAAGTAGAAGCGCTACTAACCTAAACAGATATCTGACGGCAAGCTCAATAGATCTTTTAGGTCGACGTGCATCTTAATGCTCAGGCAAGTCAGAAATTTAAAAAAAAGCCATAACACCGCTGTTTAAAAGCTGCTGAAGTACCAAATTAATGGCCCAATGCAGTGGCCAAATAACGCTGCCCTAAAGAGTTCCTCTAAAGGCGTTAGCTTCCAGCTCTAAACAAAATGTTCCTATTTGTTATTGTTCAAGTTAATGCGAGACGGGATCGCGACGAATCACTATGATTCCCAGTGTTGCATGTGAGCGCTCATACACAAATAAACCTAATCTAGTCCGGGACGGCCTTACTTTGTACATGAGCAATCGCTAATTGTAAAAATGACTGGCGACGAGAGATAGAGATAATCACAAGAGAGATCAACATTTTCTTCAAAATGGAAGGTGCGTTGCCATTTGCTGGCTCACAGCGTTTTTGTATTGAAAACAAAGCAGTAGTAAAAATTGAGTTAAATGTTGGTATAAATAAACCTCAAGAATCCATAAGCCAGATACCAAACCAGAGTATAAAAATAGGACATTTGAGAAACATGCAAAAATGACTTACCTGTTGTAAAACTTGAGGAGAATTGCATCAATGATAAAAGTTAAATATGGATCAAGACCGGGTTTTCTCGGACCACCGCCCAGGTTTCTTGGGACCGCAGTCGATGAAAGCGAGTACAAGAGCTCCAATGCTGCCTGCGATAGTGGGTACAACTCATTCCGGGATTCATTTTGCTCGATTTCCACCTCCAATCCACACACAACTACAGCAAAGATCGATCTTAAATCAGGTATTAAGAAATTTCACTGTCACTCACCATAAGTATTTGTTGTAGGAATTGTTGCAATAATTTGTGAAGCTTCTAAATTATTCCACAGCTGGATTGCAGTGTCTTTAGATTTCCCAAGAGCTGCCAATGTCAGCACAATGTCTGCCTTTAAGTTGATTGGCACAGAACAACTTAAGAGTCCTGCAAGCAAACATGCTATCAATATAAACCAGTTACTAATACCTCAAAACTTACCAAGCAAAACGTGCAAGGGAGCCCAATTTGGGTGCTCACAAAGAGCCACCCTTGCCATTTCATCGTATGTGGCAACAGAGCGGATGACACCCAAAACAGCATGTAAACCGTCAATTTCCTGTGGATTGATACTCCTATTCAAAACACGATTTCTGTAAATTGTCTCACTACCGGGACATTGTTCCTGACGCAAATTTCTGAAAGTAGGCAACAATTTAGAATCTTATCCAATAGGGTACTATGTATACGTACGAATAGTATCGAGCTAATGAACTGAAAAAGTGTTCCCACGATAATGTCGCACTCCCAGATAAGCCAGATCCTTGCTTCAGCAAATTGAAAGTATTTCGAGCAGATTGGTTGCAACTTGAAAGACCAGCTAGCATTCTTAGATATGGAACGAATAAAATTGGAGGCAAGAGTTCACCAGCCAAACGAATGAATTTGAACAACGATACGGAACGTGATGTAGTTTTGGCGTAATTAGCCGGAATGTCCATTGGTCCCCAGTATTCTACACTAAGTGATAGACCCGATTTATTGCCATCATAGAATTTGCCAATAGACAGCATAAGTAGTTCGAAGTTGTGGTCCAGATTTGCTGGCGGATCCAAGCCTTCCTTGGCAAACCCTTGCACAGTTCGAGCTGTTTCATCGGCTCGTCCTCGCAGTTCGGTGACCTAAGAGAAAAATCATATATAGGTTATCAAGTGATAGGGATGTTTAAACAATACAGTCTAGCTATAACTTACTTTTGAATGCATGAAATCGATGAAATCGGTAAACAACGAGTGCACACGGCGATAGAAGAACTCAGTCCTTAAACAAAATAAAAAAATGTTAACAAATCATACTCTTAATAATTATTGTACTAGTACATACTTGAATAGGATTTCCCTGTCCAGGAAATAGTAATGAATGAAATCAAAGACTTTCGATGAAATCGCCTCGTCTACAAGCTGTTCGTCGCGGTCAATCACTCTGGCAGAAGTGAATTGAAGATTTTGTGGTGCATGGCGTAAACTTGCCATTGATAAACCGAAAGCAAACATTACAATTGATTTTAGTCGGTTATCCCATTCCCACTTGCTGTCCGTCTGCAATGTCTCATATATATGCTGTGCATAGCCAGTCTCATTAATAATTGGCAAGTTTTGAACACTGCGCTCATTATCCTCCTGCCTTTGTAGCACACTAGTATCGAACGAATACAGCAATGCCATTAACAGAGTCATGGTAACATCATCAATTCCGCCAGTAGATTCAGTTGGTTTATATTTAGATAGATATTCCATCAATTTCTTTGCGACATTCTTCGGCAAACCGCATTGCGCCGACCAATTAAACAGCGCAGTTGCTAATGCCAAACGAATATCCTCAAAAAGATCTAGCACTTGTCGGCGATGTTTTGGGGATCCAAGTGCACGATTCTTGGTTAAAATACTGAGCTGAAATATAATTTAGTTTTAGATTATTATACTTCTAAAACGTTTACGGGGATATTACCTCTGAGGAAATATCCAACTGTTCCAAAAGTTCTATAACACGCCCCAAAACGCTAGACTCCTCAACAAGGTTTTGAGTGAACGATGAGATTAAATAAGTTACCTAGAAGAAATGCAATTAACTTTTGTATTAACCGAAACATATTGTGATAACTTACTTCCTTGGGAGCATCAGTGCACCATGAAACACCATTACTAGCCTGAAACAAATCCCGCAATGAACAAGCAATAGCTTTGCGACCATCATAATAGAGCAGGATTGCTACCAAACCACGAGGAAGTCCTGGATGTTGCGGCATTTGGCGTTGAGCTGTGCACAGTAATTCCAAAGCGATAAATTCATCCAAATTAAACATATCCGATATGATGATGCTCTCATCAACCAGATCCTTGGAAAGCAACATGTGACCATGTCCAGGTACGTTAATACCATCGGTTATGCCTTGTCTAAGTTGAGTGCGATTGTTCTCATTCTTGGGCTAGGTATATTAAAATGGTTAATTGTTTTTCTATAGAAATATCGTCTATTTTGACTTACCGGATTTCTTAAAATATTTGTAAAGTTTTGTTTGTGCTTTCTCAGGACTGATTCTAACTCTGGAATAATTTGTTTGGAGGGATTCGCAATTGAATTTTCGATGACCCGGTATAAGTGCTTATATGGAGTCCACATATCTTCTGGCATTGCTGTGCAAACAAGCGATTTTTGTAAGTCATTCCATAAATTTGGGATTAATTTTAAAACTCACCTTCACTCATTGTAGCAGTTGAATATTTTTTTGGATAAATTTAACAATTATTTTCAATTAAATAATGTTGTAGGCTGTAGTTTACAACTCACAAAAATGCGGTTTGCCGCCAAATGTCAAAATTTGAAACCCATTCACAATAGATCAAAATAAAATATTACCAACGAGTACGTTCAATAGGTTTCTTCAGAATTATTAGTACCTTACACCCCGACTCCACAGGAGATAATTTCTCTCATAATGCTTATCATGAGATTCATTCATTCATTCATTCATTCATTTTCAATATCCCGCTTATCCATTAAGTGGGTCGCGGGTGCAGGTTGCTCAAGTGGACCCTCCATAGCTCTCGATCCTCCGCCATCGACTCCAAATCATCAAGGGCAATCCCCATACGGGTAGAGGAGAGATTATGAATTTGATCTTACCATCTCATCCTGGGTCTACCTAGGGGACGCCTGTCCGATGGTACGGATTCCATAGCACGTCGTGGGATCCTGGTCGGGGACATACGTTTAATATACGTTTATCATGAGATGAAGTTTATAAATAATAAGGCTGTTAAAAGTTGTCAACAAAGCAATAACAAAATCTTTCCTTTGCGATACGAAATGAAATGTAATGCGGCATGATTTGCCCAGCGCAGAAATAAGAAAATTGTATGAGATAGATGTCAGACATTTAAGTTGGAGAGACAGATCTCTAGTGGAATTTTCGTGTAAAGCCTAGTACGCTGCTGTTGTGAAATGAAATTTTCCGGCGTAAAGCCTAATACGCTTCTTTCGGAACGAAAAATCTAATACAAAAGTGACAGAACGAAATCATGAACGAAAAATTTCGCTCTCCTTTTCGCTTTGCAGTACGCTGCTGCTGCGAAATGATGGCGAAAAGTGGGTAATTGTGGTAGATTGCTTGGTACAGTTCTTCACTCGCTTTTGGCACAAAATTTATTGTCCGGGACATTAATTGCTTGCGAAAATTTGACATTTCGATTTTTTTCGGGGTTGTTTTGATGTAATATCACAAAGTGATATTCCGAAAAATTGGAGCAGCAATATCAGGAAGATGACCCACCATTAGCACAGTGTCATAAGTGAAAATGAAAAAATTAAAATCTATTTTTCCAGAGATTAAAAATCTATGATATGTCGCTGGGTGAAGACAGACTGTTCGAGAAACGTTCGCCCAATAATTTTGCTCTATGGAAAGCAAGTAAGGCTGGTGAACCATACTGGGACAGCCCATGGGGCCATGGTCTTCTCGTTTGGCATATCGAATGTTCCGCCATGGCGTCCAACATATTTGGTCAAACCGTGGACATTCATACGGAGGTGTAGACTTGAAATTTCCTCATCACGACAACGAGATGGCCCATTCAGAGGCCGCATTCGGTAATCCAAAGTGGGTAAAGTATTTAGCAAATGCAGTAAACCTTACTCTCTACTTCTGCGCAAGATTGCAACCTACTTCACCGATCTGCTGCATATTTTTGGCGTCATATTAAGTCCTCGTGGTGGTATCGGTCTCCCAGTAGGCGGCTCAGCTTCAGCACCTGGCGACGGAGCTGATTTGGAAACAACTCTAATGCCGCATGTGACAGCCGTGGCCGAATTCCGAACAAAATTCGAGACCAAGCCAACACACTTAAAGCCAGTGATATTCTGAAGTTGTGTGATGAGTTGCGTGCCGATATTCTTCCTAACTTGGGGTGTTCGCCTGGAAGATGGCATTTATATAGTTCCTTTCAATTACAAAATACATACATTCTTGCTCTTGCCAAATGTTCATGTCATTTTTGTGTAGCAGCTGAAGCTACTCTCCACAAATTATTTTCCACTGTCTTTTCATAGCCGTTTCGCTGTGCAATTGGGGACCGCCGTAAAATTTCCTTTCACAACAGCAGCGTACTAGGCTTAAATAAAAATAAAGGATTGATTTTTGTTTCATGGAACATGAAAGTGATCGTAATAAAATAATTTGTTGTCCTAATGAAAAATCAAATAGTACATACAATTTTTGTCATTATATAAGTAAATATAATTTTTGAAAAATGGCATTTTGTCTAATTTGTAAAAAAAAAGTGCGATTATGTGCTATTATTAAAAACAAAATAAATTTTTTTTTAGTACATCTTATTCTTCACTGTGAATGAATATTATACCGTCTTTTTTGCTACACATAAATATGTCAAAAAAAATCTCTTTGATGGCGTCTGCATTCAATTTTAGTCAATTGTCAAATCAATTTATATTGCAATTTCAATCGGTAGTTTCCTTATTATTCAATAAAATTATAAACATTTATAAGAAACGGCTACCAATTTAAATAATTGAGTGCAAAACTATTGAAACTTTCAATGGCAAATAATATCGATGTTCGCAACATTAGGGTATTGGCATTTTTAGATGCCTACGAAAAGCAAGAATGCCTATGGAATCCTGCACTAGATAGCTACAAAAATAAAGCAGATCGTGACAGAGCATACTTGAAAATTATTCACGACCTAAACATTCCCTCACTTACTGCCCACGATGTTAAGCTTAAAGTAAAGGGTATAAGGACAACATATGCAAAAGAATTAAGATTTCTTAACAAGCATAAAGAACAGGGCAAATCGTATAAACCGAAGTTATTTTGGTTTAACAGGGCGAACTCATTCTTAAGAAATGTATGCGTTTCAAGACACAGAAAAACGGTAAACATAATAATATGAACCTGTTAGGTACTACTGTACAATATATACATATATTCCATTTGTAAAAAAAATGGCTTTTTGTTCTTTTAAAAACAAACTTTCAGTTCTTTTCAAAGGAAGACGAAGCAACGACAAACCCAATAGAAATAAAAGATTGCACCTTTGAATACGTCAGTGATGTTGGAAGTACTGATGATGTCACACAAAATGAACCAAACGAAGATGAAACAAATAATATCATCGAATCTACTTCGACACATTCAAATGAAGTTTCAATGGACTTCAAGTTTGGACAAATTGTTGATCAAACTGATACACATATCGAATACCAACCAGAGGAAGCTCCCGCAATGCAGTCGTTTTTTGACACAGCTCGTACAGAAGATTCTCCTGCGCCCGCTTCAAAAAAACGAATCGAACCAGTCAACTGGAAGGATGATGAATTCGAATTGTTTTGCCGAAGTGTAGCCGCTCAATTGCGTTCCATACCGGACTCGTACTCGCGTTCAGTGGCAAAGTTGAAAATTCAACAAATCCTCTTCGAAGCAGAGACTGGCCATTATAGGAACACTCCTTGTATAACGATTCCTGTTGCACACTCTTAAAAATGAAAAACCAACATTATTGTGTTTTTTTTTTTACTTATTGTTAAGTATTTCTCCATTACTAATCAAACATTTATTACTCGTAATTGCTAGCAGTTAAATATGTATGTAAAAATTTCAATAAAACAATATGCGCGAACTTAAAGTGTATCACTCAGAAGTTTAAGACCGATTTTCTTTTTGTAGAATGGATTGATGGGACTCGGCATTGCGTTTGGCTTGAGGAGACCTTTTGTGGGCATGCTTTTCGGGTCGTAGGGTACGTTGGGTGAGCTCCGGATTTGTTTTATATATTCACTTGGCTTCTGGCTGGTATTTCGTTGGAGAACAATCTTTACACGTTTGGGGGGAGTATACGGAGATGACGACTGTGTTTTCATGATATTCGCGCTTTGAGTTGCCAATTTTTTGACTTTCTTTCCAAGGAGTACATTCTTTTTTGGAGTTTTCGGGGAGTCGCCGCCGTTTTCTGCTAACTTCGCAAATGGATTTGGCACAAGATCCGACAGCGATTCATTCGCACTCTTTAGTTGCTGTTTCTTTGATGGGACAAAGTATTCAATTTCGCCATCTTTAAGAGGTTTATCCCACTCAGTAGTACTTTCATTTGCAGTTGATGGTGGAGTGGGTTTGCTGCCCTTTGCAAGCTTTTTCTTATTATTTTTGGGTGTAGCTTGCGATTCTGTGGTCTTCGGAACCTCAGTTTCAGTTTTTTTGATTTTGCTTGGGGAAACTTCGGCTTCCTCTTCAACCCATGTCATACTGGGCAGCGATTTACGTTTCTTCGCTTGGCCGCCATTCTGAAGGCTCTTTGGCAGTGAACGTTCGATCAGCTTTTCAAATGTGTCCTCATCAGCTTCGCTAAAATTCAATGATGCAAGGAGTTTCCTACGTTTTCGTTTGTTTAGTTGCTTCAGCTTCCTCGAAGTGGAGTAAATGTCGTTTTCCATGTTTTCCAAGGCGTCCACTTTGGTTTTAATTAAGGGCTTATCCGATTTGAGGTTTGGCTTGGGCATCTTTTGCACACCCAATGGGAATTTTCCTGACTGATATGTTTGATACCTAAAAAAAGAAAGAAGGGTTTAGATAGTACGGATAGAGTAGAGTTATTCACCCCTATTCCCGTTGGCGTTTGTCGTATACGACTCATGTTTCGTGTCGTTGTAAAACGATGTGCAGATTTTTGTTTTAACTTTTGTTAACAGTTTTGTTTTGTTTTCTATGTGTTCACCATTATTTCAATTCATTTGTTTAAAAAATGTTACAAAAATCGACTAAAAAATGAAGTGAAATACGAGTCGTTTATGACAATTATGATTATGTGATGTGCGAAAAATGAGAACCAATCCTAAACTTTGAGCAGTAAGCGACCTGACTACCTTCGTTATACTGCTTACATGTCAATAGAAACTGAGAATAAGGCCTACATACGCGTACAATAAGCTGCAAATGACGAAAGCGTGCGTATGAAGCGTAGCTACGTGGACAGCAGGCCTAACTCTCTCGAAGAGCTGTTTCTTTGGGCCTAGAAGGCTATATTGTGTATTGACAAATTTACAAAAATTGGGGAAGTTTTCAAACATTAATCATCTCAGCGGCAGAGTTTTGTACTTATCCCTAAAGAGTAAGTCTCAGTGAGTAAGGAGCGGGTCTTATTCTAGCACCGTTTAAGTCCAAAAGAAACTTCTGACCGAGGACGAAAAGTTCAATATCTTTCATTAGATTTGGACAAAACGCGATATCGTCATTGTGATGAGATGACAGACCAGAGTTCGAAGGCATGCAACGGCAGTGAGGTGCTCAGACATATGATCAAGAGGTACGTCCGCACAGGCCACAATTCAAAAGCTATAGATAAGGAAAATTATAGCGGATTGAGAAGATAAAATGTCCATATGGCCAAACAAAGTTGAAGAAGTTTCGAATGAGAAACACCGCAGAACCCAAGAGTAGGATTCATGACAATTTGGCAAAAGTTTAAGCGAGCTGAGGCATAAACTGTGCTATGAACCAGAACCACGTACGATGCCTCGTAGGCATAGTAGAGGCCAAAGAAATTACAGGGCATAAATAACTATTTATGAAGTTTAGATGTGAATATTTGGAATTTTTAAGGTAAATTTCAAGTAGAATATTTACTTAGATTGATAGGAAGGCTTTTGTTTAATTTAAGTAACATAAATGTTGGTACATACTTTTGTAAAATGTCCTTAAGTAGCTTACGACTCCGAGGAGCAGTTTCCTCCTTGTATATAAGAGACTCTATCTCTTTTACGACATATTTCCCATCCAAAGGTAGCAGCGGAATATAGACATCAACATTTCCAGCTCTGGGATCTAACGGCTTTTGTTGTTGTTGTGTCTGAGGATCTGTTTCGTCTGTAATTAACCGAAAGTTTGTAGAAATCCTATGTAAAGCTAACGTTCCTTTACTAACCTTCGCCTTCTGCATCAGAAGCAGCCTCAATTTTTTCCAAATCATCAATAGATTCAGTAGGGAATCCCAACTAAAATAGCAAATCAATTAACACAAATCCGTGACACAAACTTAGCAACTTACCTCCTTCCATGCGTTGTACTTATCAGTATATTCTCGGCCCAGTTCACTCTGATAAAGCAAATGATGAAAAATCCTATTGCGACAGTGGCCGAGAATTTTGAAATCATGCTGTTCAGCCATAAATTTTACAAACGGCTTTACAAATAGACCAACTGTCTTAGCGTTAAGCTCACCCTCAGATACTTTAGCTAATTCTTCGAAGAAAACATCCATAAAGTGCATTGTGATTCCCCCTGAGGTGTTTTCTGCCAAAACGGATTCAAAGACATGCGAATTGAACTCCTTAACACCCGCCACTGTCCAGTTGTCTTTTTTCAACAAACGAAACATATACCGCATCATCCGTCTAATTAGCTGAAAATCAAGGTATACATAAATTTCAGTTGCCTTGCATCGAATATAACGTAAATCAAAACAAACCATTAAAAATTTGTCCATTCTCCACTGGTCGATGCCAAACCATTCCCTGCACATTGTTTTTAGGAAAGCCCCAAAGAACTGAACACCAGTTTTTACATCAGTGAAGCAATTAATTAGTTTGCCCAAGTCTTCGGCCAGTTCCTCTTGTACTAATGGCTTGTCCGACATCCACATCATATAGTAGAGCCCCTTCCAAATACGAAGGAAGTCTTCTTCGGTAAAAGCTATATAAAATAAAAAATTTAATACATAATTATAGATAACATAATGAAAATGATATAGACTTACGAAAAGAACTACTGGCTCTCAACGTCAACCAACGCCGTAGTTTTTTCAATTGTCGCGTTCTTTGGACTAAATCATTGCTTGCCAGCGCCTTAATAATTTTCACTTCTTGCGCTATTACTAAAACATCACTTGATAGTTTTTCATTCTCCTCCTTATCACTGACATTTTCTTCTTCAGGTTTTGTATTTGTTGAAATTTTTGAAATCATTTTTTCATATAATAACTAATTAATAGATTAGGTAGATTGTTACTCTGTATTTTTATTTCTTGCAAAATGAAATAAAATGCTTTTTTTCCCCGATTCTCACACGTGGTGGTGGTAACGAACGATATGAAACGTCAGTTGGATAGGGATGCGATGTCATATGTATGTGATGTGCTCTGAAAATTGGTAGATAGGTAGGCAATCGTACAATTTATCGATTTTCGAATTCGAAGGGTACGTTCCATTTGATTTCTTTCGAATGAATATCATTTTGAGGTAGGTATTTGTTTGATTTGTTTGATCGTTTAAGGACGTAGCAATAGCAAGGTGCAGTATGTGTGATAAATTGAATTAAAACTGATTTTGGCTTTTCGCCTTCAAAATATTTTGGTGAGTTTTTATAGAGCTAGGTATATAAATAATTAAAAATTGTTCTATTCATGGAAATAAAGTAAAAAAAAGGGCAATTCGGTACGAAAGAGGCCTCCTGAAACTTAGAATACAAAAGAATCTATCTCATTGAATTAAAGTAAAGTATAATCTTTATTTATTTACATAGATGGCGCTATAGACCGGGGTTCCTCTCACGTTCTCCCGATATTTGGCTAACTACCTCCAGTTGCGCACCCCAAGGTAATTCAGGTCACATTCCACTTATGCATGATGTCGATGTCCTAGCCATCTTAGTCGACTGATATGTACCTACTTTCCTGACCAGGATGATGTTGCCGTTCAGCTTGTAGAGTTCGCTGTTAATGCTATGTTTCCACCGAACGCTAATCCCGAGATTAAGTGCGAGAGATTTAAAATTAATCCTGAAGTGTTTCCACCAAAAAAGAAGAGATTAATTTGACATTTCACCAGATGTTGGCATAAGCTGTCCAATCGAATTGTAACAAATCATAAAAAATTAAACAATTTCTACTTTCGAAATTAAAAGTAAAAACAAAAAGTGAGTAGCAGTAATCTAAAAATATTATTACCGCATCATTTTGTCCTCAAAACTAATATGTATGAACGTTTTAACGCATGCATTGGCAAGAAGTCGCTATTAGGGGTGTTGAAAATCGAATGTATTTTTATCAATGAATTGGCATCACTGTTTTGTTTTGTTCGTGCCCGACCGAATGTCGTCTTTCTTTTTCTATTCACTTAAATATAATCCATTTAACAAGTTAGTTGTGTGTTTTTACTTTTGCTTCATTGGAAATTACATCAGGTTATGGGCCCAGCCCTAGTAGACCACAACTAACATTAAAAAATGTCGCACACAAGTTTGCCATCCATCGAGAAGCTGAAGGGCCGAGAGAATTACGACACATGGAAGTTTGCCGTTCGTGCATACCTCGAGCATGAGGAGCTCTGGGACTGCGTTGCACTCGAAACTTCACCGGACTCTAAGAAGGATACTAAGGCTAGGGCAAAAATCATTCTACTGATAGAATCCGTCAATTTCGTCCATGTGCAATCCGCTAAGACGGCTAAGGAAGCGTGGACCAATTTGGAAGCGGCTTTCCAGGACAATGGACTGACACGTAGGGTGGGTCTATTGAGAAAGTTGATTACCACGAGGATGGAGGATAGTTCGTCTGTTGAGGAGTATGTTAATCAAATAGTAACGACAGCACACAAACTGAATAGCGTTGGCCTAAAGGTGAGCGAGGAATGGATTGGGACTCTTTTGCTAGCTGGATTGTCGGAGGAGTATAAACCGATGATTATGGGCATCGAGAGTTCGGGTGTTCCTATCACTGGCGATGCAATAAAGACGAAAATTCTTCAGGACGTCAAAATGGATGAACATGAAACCAAAGTTGCATTTTACGGCGGAAAGGGACAGCGTAATTGGACTTCGAAAAAGAAAAGTAATTCGAACAGCAGTACCAGTGGGAGCAGTAAAGGGCCAAGGTGCTATGACTGCAAAAATTATGGACATATTGCACGAAATTGTCCCTCTAAACAGTGCAATAGCAAGGGTGCCTCAGCAAATACAAAAGGAGTGTTGTACACGTCATTTGCGGTCAGCGCAGTACAGCGCAGTGGGTGGTATATTGACTCCGGTGCTTCGGCGCATATGTGTACCAGTGAAGATATGCTGTCAGATGTTAGTCAAGCTGAACAAAAGGATGTCATCATAGCTAACAACATGCGGTTGGAGGTAGAATGTATGGGCAATGCTCATTTACCGGTTGCTGGTGGAAATTGCAATGACGTTACTGTAGAGGAAGTGCTTTGCATTCCTAAGCTATGCACAAATCTTCTTTCAGTGAGCCAAATGGTTCGTAAAGGAAATACAGTTGTTTTCAATACGAGTGGCTGTAGAATCTACAATTGTGAAAAAGAATTGGTAGCAACTGCGTCTCATGATGGGGAATTATTTAAATTGGACAGCCCAGCCGGTGATCGTGTGCTTGTTGTCAATAGTTGCGAAGCGGAGTTTAACTTATGGCACAGAAGAATGGGACATCTGAATGTGGTGAGTCTTCGACAGCTGAGTGATCGTTTTGGAAATCATGCAAAATTTCCCAACGTCAATAAGCTGAACTGTGAAGTTTGTCTCAAGGGCAAACAAAGCAGACTTCCATTCAATCATACAGGAACGCGAGCAAATGATTTATTGGAATTGGTTCACTCCGACTTATGTGGGCCGATACATGTGACTAGCATGGGCGGAGCACGTTACATATTGGTTTTTGTTGACGACTACTCAAGAAAGGTTTTCGTTTATTTCTTGCGCAGGAAGAGTGAAACCCGAAATCGTTTTCTAGACTTCAAGGCACTTGTCGAGAACCAATGTAACAGGCGAATCAAAGTCTTGCGCACCGATAATGGTTCTGAATACTGCAATAGTGCCTTTCAGACGTTATTGCGCAAATTTGGTATCCGGCATCAGACTTCGGCACCATATACACCACAACATAATGGCCTAGTAGAGCGGATGAATAGGACGATCATCGAAAAAGCGAGGTGTATGCTTTTGGATGCGAATGTTTCGAAATCGCTTTGGGCTGAAGCAGTTGCAGCGGCGGTGTTTATTATCAATAGATCACCAAGCAATTCATCTACTGGAAAAGTTCCTGAGGAAGTTTGGTCTGGAAAGCCTCCAGACATGAGTCGTTTGCGGATTTTTGGATGCAAGGCGATGGTGCATATTCCAAAAGAGCGGCGTAAGAAGTTAGATGCCAAATCCGAAGCGTGCATTTTCGTGGGTTACTGTGAGGAAGCCAAGGCATACCGGCTTTATAATCCAAACAGGAAGAGGATTGTCATCAGTCGTGATGTTGTGTTCTTTGAACATCAAAACTTGTCATCAGTCGAGGTAATTGAAAAATACGATTTTATTAATTTTTCTGAATTATTCTCAGACGTTGCTGATCCAGTGGGGGACGGTAACAGTGGGTCTGCAAGCGATTCAGCGAACGAGGAAGAACAATATTGCTCCGACAGTGAGGGTGAACGCAGCTACAGTTCGTGCAAGAACGAGGTCGAGTCTGAAAATTTAAGCAGCGAGACAACGAATGCTTTAGAAGATGTATGCGAAGTTCCTTCTGAGCCGAACGAAGGTGAATACATCATTCCGCATTCAATGGATGAAATAGAATCATCGAGTATACAGCCCGAACTAAGGAGAAGTCAACGTAAAGCGAAACCTATGATAAGAGATGACTACATATCTTTTGCAATAAAGACAGGTGAGTTGCATGATCCTATAACAATTAGTGAAGCGTTAGATAGAGCCGACTCTGAGCTTTGGCGACAAGCAATGTCAGAAGAACTCGAGTCCCTGCGAGAAAATAAAACATGGGAGCTCGCAGATTTGCCACCCAACAAAAGAGCAATAAATTGTAAATGGGTTTTCAAAACCAAGCGCGATAGCGAAGGAAATATATATCGCTATAAAGCCCGATTAGTCGTGAAGGGATGTGCTCAAAGAAAAGGGATTGACTACGAGGAAACATTTTCTCCTGTAGTAAGATATAGCTCTATTCGTCTTTTGTTATCTTTGGCTGCACAGTATGATCTGGATATAGACCAGATGGACGCAGTCACCGCTTTCCTTCAGGGTGATCTCCATGAGAACATATATATGCTACAACCAGAAGGTTTCACCGACAATACTGGCAAAGTCTGTCACCTAAAAAAATCATTGTATGGGTTAAAACAAGCCAGTCGATTGTGGAATCAAAAGCTCGACACAGCCTTAAAGAAATTCGGTCTGAAGAGGTCCAATACTGATCCCTGTGTGTATTATTCTGGAAAAGATGCGAATTTGGTAATGGTAGCTATTTATGTCGATGATCTTTTAATCTTTACAAAAGATAGAGGTATTAAAACAAAGTTAAAGTCATATCTCCATTGTAATTTCAAAATGAAGGACATGGGTGAGGCACGATTTGCATTGGGAATGCAAATAACTCGCGACCGTTCAAAGGGAATCATTAGAATTGATCAAGAGCGGTATATAAATGAAATATTAGCGCGTTTTAACATGACGGACTGTAATCCTGCTAACACGCCAATGGATGCGAATCAAAAGTTGACAAAACTCATGTGTCCTCAGACGGAACAAGAAATAAATGACATGAGAGAAATCCCATATCAGGAGGCAGTCGGAAGTATTATGTTTGCGGCACAGGTATCGAGACCCGATGTGAGTTTTGCGGTAAGCGCTGTATCTCGATTTAACAACAACTATGGGAAGGCTCATTGGACTGCAGTTAAGCGAATCCTTCGTTACCTCAAAGGGACAGCTGATGCTAAATTGGAGTTTAGCAAGTTTGGCGATGGCAGCATCAAAGGATATTGTGACGCAGACTGGGCTAACGATACGGAAGATAGGAGGTCTTTCACTGGTTACGTTTTCACCTCTCGCCAAGGAGCAGTATCCTGGAACTCTAAAAAGCAGCCCACTGTTGCCCTCTCATCTACTGAGGCTGAATACATGGCAGTTTCTTCAGCGACTCAAGAAGCAATCTGGCTCAAGAATTTGGAAGCTGAACTTATCTCAACCTGTCCAAATTCTACAACAATCCATTGTGACAACAAAGGCGCGATCAGTTTGGCGTTGACCAGCGCCTATCATCCACGGACGAAACACATCGACGTCAGGCATCACTTCATCCGTGATAAAATAGAAGACGGCAAGATCAACTTGAAGTACATCTGCACTGATGAAATGATAGCGGACTTTCTCACCAAGGCCCTGGACAGTAAGAAGCACTTAACCTGTTCGAAAGCTGTGGGGTTAAAATTTAAGTAAAAAAAACATTCAGTGGGGGTGTTGAAAATCGAATGTATTTTTATCAATGAATTGGCATCACTGTTTTGTTTTGTTCGTGCCCGACCGAATGTCGTCTTTCTTTTTCTATTCACTTAAATATAATCCATTTAACAAGTTAGTTGTGTGTTTTTACTTTTGCTTCATTGGAAATTACATCAAGGGGTAGGTACAAAAAAAAAAAAAAAAAACACGATTTTTTTCTTTTACTCACCTATGACATACATGTCAAATGTAGCTCTGTTTGTTTTTAATTTTAGACATTTCGACCTGTGGAGAGTGTGTTCAGAGACCGGACTCTACATGTAAACCTAGTCAGTTTAGGAGATTAATTTTTAATCTCCTTTTTATGAGATTAATTTTTGTATGATAAATCTTGAGATTTATACGAGGTTAACGAAAATTAATCCTAATCTCGGAGTTAATCTCCGGTGGAAACGTAGCATAAATCTCCTCTTCCAAAGCCCGTTCGTTCAAGGGGCATCAAAAATCAATCGAAGAATTTTGAGTTCGAAACGACTGCAAAAAGATCTTCATCAGCCTTCGTTAACGTCCATGCTTCTGCGGCATAGCACAGGACTGGGTTAATGAGAGTCTTATGTAGAGTCTCTCCTTAGTTTTTCTTGGGCTTGCGAGTTTCGCACAATTTGCTCAAGTATGATACTGAAATAAGGTCACATACAGCGCATATCCCATTGTCTAAATCCTTTTTGGACATCAAAAGCCTCGATTAGATTTTTTCCTACCTTTAATGGAGCAGTAAAATTTATAAAATGACTTATGGTTTTATCACTTTGGTGGATTCATGGTATTACTTCCTTAAACATACTTAATTAAAATAAAAAACAATTTACGTAAAAATTGGGAAAGTATATCGAACTGAACATCTTTTAATTTGTGTAAACTGTTTAGTCCTAGGGTGGTGGCTCAAGAACAAAAAATCTCTGGAATTTGGTTTCATGTCGAGAACGAAAATCTTACCAGGAGTTTTTTTTTAAATTTATTAAAATAGAAATCTAATGTTTGGGTTAGGAAATAAAGTCGTAGAATCTTCAGCACGCAATTACAACAACTGTATACATAGTGTCTCGAAAGTGTCAAGCAGAGTGTAGTTATTGTAATTTTATGTTAAAGATTCTACTTTACTTCACTTATGTCGTTTTCCATTTGGCAAAAAGAAGCGTCCGGGAGCGTCCGGAATCAAGAAAATCGCTTCTGAAACCGTTCCATTGGCGCAAAAAATACTCTTCGGTTGGTTCTAAGGAGAATTTCGCTTCTCGATTCCAAGTCAGAAGCACTTACACAATAGTGCATTTTATGCATTTTATACAAGCCAGCTGGCAGCAGCAATACAATATGTTTTGACGTTTCACCAATAAGTGAGTGGCATTGAAATACATGGACTGCTAGCAGCCAATTTTTCGCTGAAGCAAACATAAGCATTAGCTCTTTTGGTTCACGGCGGAGAGAAACGAAAACACTCAAATGTCATCCAGCAATTGGTGCGATTTTCTTTGATTGCTGAGTATGCCATCTGTTATAGAACATTCGAAATAATTTGAATAAGTCATTATTTTGCGCAGTTGCAATGTTTCTACAATGGATGGCACTGTGTTCTATGTAAAAAATAGCAATGGCGCGCAGAGGTTTCATACTTTCGCCGCACTGAACCAAAAGGGCTAGTGCTTATATTATGTTTGCTTCATTTTTCCTCGCAGGTTTATATGAAACTGACATTTCACTAGCAGTCCATGTATAGTATGTCAATGGTGAGTGAAGTCGCCCAGAAGCAGTTTTCTTGTTCCATTGGATTTCATAATGAGTGAATCCTCGAGTGAAACCAATGGAAAACGACATTAGATAGATGTGTAATATCAAGGTATATGAATAGAAGGTAATATATTCCGAGCACTCATTTTCGTTTCGTTCTGCGCATCTGTCAAAAAGGCATGCTTTTCCATACGAATAGTCACAATTGTCCGCCATATCTCATGCGCGCGCATACTATTTCTATACGATTATTGCACAGTTAAGGCCCCGACCCATAGAATCCGTCACATCCGTTGCGGCAATGTTTTCGACTGACAGGTTGATAGAATACACAGTAGCTTATGGAACGTGACCCATAAGCAACGAACGTGCCGGATGCGACGGATAAAGTAGGTTTACTTTCTACTTTTCTGTCCGTCGAACCGTTGACAGTTGGCAGAGCGTGAGAGTAAGCATTTTCATTGGTGGAAATATAAGATAATGAGAGAAACTGTCTCTCATATATCATCGGCTGTCAACGTATGTGACGAATTCTATGGGACTGTTCGTACCGTCGAATACGCCAATCCGTCGACGCAACGGTTGCGACGGATTCTATGGGTCGGGGCCTTTACAATTGGCCGCCATTGCGGGATGCGCAATATATTACCTTCTATTCATATACCTTGGTGTAATATAACAGGCCTAATAGCGCATCAGTTGGATCAACATCCTAATACACCCTATGGTCGACGTCAAACAGACCTTTTGTG
The DNA here is from genome assembly GCA_949372485.1 of Cheilosia soror. Taxonomy (NCBI): domain Eukaryota; kingdom Metazoa; phylum Arthropoda; class Insecta; order Diptera; family Syrphidae; genus Cheilosia; species Cheilosia soror. Next base: position 40,578,383 of record OX443563.1, read on the forward strand.
TGTATGTTTGCACATATATCAGTCCTCTGAATCTGAATTCAAATGTCAAATGTCTAAATAGAAAAAAGTGATTCTACTTTAAAGTCTTTGGTTAGGTAATTTTAATTTTGCACCTTTTCATATTTTAAGTGAAAATAATAACAAGAAAAGATTTCAATATGATTAGAAGGGCAAGCCAAATTGGGCGTCTTTTCCTTGGTATAAATCTACTGCGATTACTGCAGATGTTCTAAAATTCTACAATCAATTCTTCATTATCGTTTTCAGAAACACCCGCTCAACTCAAAATTCAGTCGGCAGGACTAAAATACTTCCCTCCACCAATCAAATATGAAAGTAAGTACCTATAACATCGCCTTATGAATGCGGCTTTTTAAATTTCTGTCAACTTATTTCAGACATTGAAAAGTTCGAACGTCCCAAGCTGCGAGTTGTTGAGAAAGTGCCACAATATCCACCAAATCTCCGGGCACCGAAAATGCAAAAGAAATTGAAATTGATGAGAGGCCCTGAGCCAGTACACAACACTCTGATCCATAAGCAGTATGGAATTGTTGCCACTGGTGGTGGCCGTCTGCGACATGGACATTATGAGATGTTGCGTTTGACCATTGGTAGAAAGATGGATATTACTCGGATGTTTGCAATATGGAGAGTGCCAGCACCATGGCAACCTATTACTAAAAAAGGACAAGGACAACGTATGGGTGGAGGCAAAGGTTCCATTGATCACTATGTTACTCCAATAAAAAGTGGTCGTGTTATATTAGAAGTTGGAGGAACTTGCGAATTTGCGGAAGTTAAGCCATTCCTTCAACTGGTGTGCAGACAGTTGCCGTTTAAAGCAATGGTTGTATCTCAAGAAATGATGGAGAACATGAAAGCCGAAGAAGAAAGGCTTGAAAACGAGAACCTGAATCCTTACACGATGAAGTATGTTTTCCAAAATAACCTCAATGGATGCCATCGATGGATGTCGCCAGTAGATCACAAGTGGTTTGGAAAGTACTTGTAAATAATTGAAAATAAAATACCTACATGTACAGTTAATTGTGAGGTTTTTAGTTTTCTTTATGGTATGCACGCTGACTTTTGTTCAGTGCGTAGCAATTATTTATGTGTCCATTTAAGTCCCACGGGAAGGGTTTCTATGTTCATGTTTTCACCCAATGGAGTCGCGTCTCTTTATGCATCCTAGTATCTAAAGTAGTCACCGTCAGAGACAGCCATGACGAGTCTCATTAAAAATGCTTTACACAAAGTATGGAACTGAGGACTCTTCAAAAACGCTAGATCGCTTACATTCGAACGATTCCCATGCAAGGAATGAAATGCTTGCAAAACGCCACTTCCATGCTTTCCAAAGTAATGTCGAAGTAATGAAATAGTTTCTAGAACCAACTAACAAGCGACAGTCAGTACAGTTACACATGATGAGAAAAAAAAAGTTATTTTTATGGAGAATGTTTTGCCTTTTCTATTTTTTTGGAGTTTACTTAAATTTGCAATTCATTTTATTTATAAACAAAGCGACCGTTACTACTAACTAAATATTTTAGGACTAGACTTACCAAATTCCGTCTAACGAAAACCAAACATTTGAACATTACATTATGACTTTTATTTGGGTAGGTGATAACTTTTATACATACATACAAAAATTATACTCTATAGAAAAATATACAAGTTATAATAACAATCATAGTCTATTTAAATCTCTAGTGACGATGAAAACATGTTAAGAATAACTTTTCATTATTAAGTAATAACATTACATTAGTCCATGTGTTGTGGTGTCAGTAAAATAAAACCGAATGGAGAATTGTTCGGTTACGTCTAAATTCAAAGTCTTGTAAAAGCTCATCAATATCGTTGTCGAGATCGGTTGACTTGGCCATCTGAAAAGAATAAAAATACAGACACTGTATGGTTTAATTCACAACAAATAATTTAAAAAATGCGTTAACATCGTTTTTAACCTTTACTGCGTTTTTATTGGAAAAACCATAATCGAATGACGAAATGTTTCAAATTTACCAGTCTTATTTTAATACCAAAGCTTATTTAACATGACTTGTCAGAAGTAAACATAGTGTAATGCTAGGTATAGAAAAGATGAAACGTAGTGAATGAGGAACTAAACACTCACCCCTATTCCTGTTGGCGTTTGTCGTAAACGACTCGTATTTCGCTTCATCTTTAGTCGCTGTTCTCAAACTTGTTTGAGACAAATTAATTATTGAAATGATGGTGAACACATAGGAAAGGAAACAAAGTTGTTAGCAAAAGTTAAACAAAAGATCTGAACATCGTTTTACAACAACACGAAACATTAGTCGTATACGACAAACGTCAACGGGAATAGGGGTGACTACAAATCCAAAGGCAATTGTGACTTTGAGAGGTGCGTTTGGATGAAATTCGAGAAAAACTATAAAAATTGATAATAGGTTTATCTACCTCAGAAAAGTAAAGTAACCAAAGGTGCTCTGAGACCAGACCAGAGAAACTAATGTTCTTTTTCGGTTGGTCCTCCAGAACCGTCCGGAAGCAATTCGAACGCTTCTGAAAGCGTTCGATTGGCACCCAACTGACAGTTCTTCTGAAGAAGAAGAAGAAAAATTTGCTTCTGGATTTGAATTCAGAATCGCTGAGAGTTCTTCCGGACGGTTCTGGCCGACCAACCGAAAACGACATAAAATTTGGATGACACTGGGACACATACTGCTAACTTTTATGAAGTCACAATATTTAAGTTGAAGATGAAAAATAATAATTGGTAGGGCCGAACATCTTTAAGGGTGGGTTCGTGAATATGCTGATGTGGAAAAGAACGAGATAGCAAAAAAGCTACGGCTGTGAATTGGTCGTACTACATATTTAGCCGACATTTAAGTACTGCCAGCATTCAAGTGAGCTAAGAGCTTCATTATTGGGCCTTACTAATATGTAATAATTTTTTACCTTCAGCTTAAGTTTGTTGTAGGTCACAATAGATAATTTTATATGGAAAAAATCGCTACTGTGAGATAGAGATAAAACTTAACCTGGAGAGTAAAAATTAATATTAGTGCCGCGCAATGTCACATTAAATCTTAATAAGGAACGATGGCCTTAAGGGCTTCGGGTGGAAATTGGAAACTGATCCCCTAACCAAACCTATCCATATAGGAACGAAAATCATTTGCAAACAGACAATTGGGAACAAAGTATGTAAGCTTTAGGTAAAGCCGCACAAAGACAGAAGTGCGATTGAGTTAGAAAAGACGACCGCTGTATTACTATTACAAACCTCTGAGGGCGAATAACTGGTTGACCTAATAGATAGCGAGAAATACAAGCGAAAAATGATATAAGTGAGTTTCAATAGAAAGAATGTTCAATAATAATATTTAATTTTACTAAGTTTTCAAGAGAAGTCTTTAAAATAAATAAAACATATACCTGCTCATACAAATTAATGAACTACACCATTAATGTCAAGATGTAAATGGTTTACAGGATATAGATCTTGGTCAGGTGTTTCGCTGTCTTTAAAAGCGACTCCGTTACTAATAAAAACATAATCACCCCTATCATGGAATCCGCCGGGGGGAATTATTCACGGAAAAGAATATTTTGGTATCGTCGAATCCTATATGGATTCCATGATAGGGGTGAATAATTGATTTATTGGTTGATTGACAAATCGTAATTTAAAATAAGCTGCAATAAGGGAATTAAAAGGAGATTAGGTCTTACCTAGTTGTCCAAACGCGTATTACCATTATTATAGCAAATTTAGTAAGTAAATTAAAATAAAACACAAAATATAAGCGCCAGTTACTACGTCTCTTGGCCTATGCAACTTATTATATTACTGGATAATTGATGAGAACGATGTTTGCCTATTGCCTGTTCCATCCAGAGTAGTTGTTTGGACGAGCTGGCATCATTTGTGAAGGGTTTGCTGCAAAAGCGGATGACGTTGAGAACAATAATATCTACGAATCTATGTTATTTGCTCAATGTTATAAGAGAGGTACACGTTCCTTAAATTTAACCATTTACAGCTACAATAGCAATGCAAATTGAGAACAGCCCTTGAAGACAGTCTTGATTTAAAAAGCCGCAAATTTATTAACAAATAATTATAAATATTCAGGATAGACATGCTCCAATGAATTAGGCAATTTAAATTTACCATATTTATCATGTCAGCGATTAGGAACGTTCCCAACAATGCATCTTCGTGGTTATCCTCAACGTCAACATTGAAAACATGAACGGGCTTGTTATAAACTGGCTCTCTAGATTCCATACATTCTAATACCTGTTGATGGAAAAATATATACTCAGTTAACTTGCTTTTGTATAACTTTTGGGATTTTTTTACCTGATCATAGACACGTTCCTCCACGGTAACAATTATATCGAATTGGTCTTTGGAATCCTGAAACCGTTCTGGACATTTTTTTATTCGTCTATTTCTATCGAGCATGTGAAGCAATCCGTTTTGAGTGTAGCTAATTGATATTATAAGGAAAATAAACTCTGAAAACAATGTGAAGGAAATTTTAACCTAAAATCGATATAGAAAAAGGATACTATTGTTTGTCTTTAGCAACTAGATCATTGTAAATATTATCGTATGGAGTTCCAAATTCGTATACATTTGGCTTGTCTATAGCAGTTCCTGGAAGTTTCACTCGTTCACCAGTGCCAAATGATCGAACTTTGTATCCCTTCTTTGCAAGAAATCCATGAGCTTCCATAGATCTGTTCATATTGGAGGAACATATTACAGCGATTACTAAGTCGGATACATTTGCCATGCTGCAAAATGTAAATTTATATTTAGTAGTTTTGCAATAGAAATTATGAGTTCAATTTTGTATTTTTTTTTTATTACATGAAACTACTAATCGACCGAATAAAAAATGTAATGCCAAGTTCTTGACACCTGTCAAGAAGGAAAACAAAAGATCGGAACAAGTGAAATAAAACCTTGATATGAAACAGGAAAGGAACACTAGGAATGAGTCTCGTTATAATAGTAGTGCCCTATTGAATAGGTAAATAAATATTTAAATAAATATTTACCTATAAGCCTGTTTTATTGGACATCTATTTGAGTGAAATAAAGTAAAGTGGAATCTTCAGCACGCAATTACAACAACTAAGTAGAGTCTCGAAAGTATCAAGCAGTGTTTTGTGTAGTTGTTGTAATTGCGTGTTAAAAATTCTACTTCACTTTACTTCACTAGGATAGATGAAGATGACCAATAAAACAGTCCTTGTCTCAGCTCAGTAAAACAAAGCTAAGTACACAAGTGCTAAATAAAACAATTGACATTTATATTCCATCCCTATCGTGACCTCACCATAAATTATATCAATTTTGCTTGCGTTGCCCAACAAGTGATACGAGGGTATCAACACGTTCATCAACTCCTCGAGCAACCAATTGGAAACTTAATGTTCAGGAAAGAGCCCGAAAGGCTCATAATGTGTTGAAACTTGAACGTTAATTCAACCAGCGCTTTGGCAATACCTTGCCATGACAACTTATAATTTAGTTATGTTTCTTTATACACTCTTGTACAATAAATTATATTTCAATCGTTTGCTTTTATGAATTATCTTTTAATAAAGCGCAATATAATGCTCTCTTCGTCTGTAAGACGAAGCTATGGGGCTCTTGTTTGGTGGAGAGCCACAAATAAGTTATATATATGGTACAAAGAACAGCCTGCACTGCCATCACTGTCAAAAGAATGATGTTTCGAAAAAATGAAATTTCGATTTATACGGATGATTCCAAATCTAAGGAGGGTACAGGGTCGTGTATATACTCTAGGGATATAGACCTACACGTGTCATTAAGAGTTCCGGATACATGCAGTGTGTTCCAGGCAGAGGTTTGGCCGTGCTCAAAGCTGCGGATCTACTTGATATGAGATCAATATCCAACAAGAATATCGCTATCTACATGGATAGCCAGACTGCGCTAAAGGCGCTAGAGTCCTTTATCATCATCAAATCTGAACTAGTCAGGAGCTGCCGATTGTGTTGGGTATCTGGACACTGGGCTGATGTTCTGACCAAAACCGGAACAGAGCTTCCACTTAATGGAACAATTAAGGGCATAAGACCACCAATAGCCGTGGCCAAAAGAATTATTCCCGAGAATATTAAAAATAGGGCAGATCAGATCAGATATGGTTGGATATGTAGGGATACTCTCCGGGCACTGTCTTTTAAGGAAGCACGCTATGAGATTAAGGGCCGGTTTGTTCATCTTTGGTTAACTCTAATCAATAGTTATTCCAGTAGATAATCATAGAATCTGTTTGTTCAGTCAAATTTTAACCAGAGAATCCATGATTTGGTTAGTTAATCACAGAAATCGATAACCAGGCGATTTTGGTCGATTAACGACATTAACCAAGGAAATTCTGGAATTTTGTTTGCTCAAGCTTTGACGTAACAGTCAAAAACAAAACAACTTTCTTTCAAAAATAAAAATTAATTTAATAAATAATAATAGCAAAATAGTGTGTTGCATTCGTATCTGCTATGTGGACGCATTTTCGACAACTGGCAGATGAATACAATGCAAGACAGTGTGGAAAAAATTGCATGCATTGCTGCGGCTGTGACAATTTTAACCAAGGATTAATTAAAACAACTAAATTGACAAAAAACTGGAAAACTGGAACGATTTGTCGCAAATCTGTGGTTTGGTGACCAAAGTCAAATATAAGTGAACAAACGCTTTTTGGTTACCACAGTTATTTAATCATGGGTTAAACTAAATCTATGATAAGCTAACCGCAGATTTAATCAGCTGGGAACAAACCGGCCCTAAGTCTAACAGATGCGGACATATATGCAGGTATTGCGAAGACTTATATGTCGCAGAGGATATAACTCATCTCCTCTGTGAATGTCAAGCTATTGCTCGGTACAGGAGGAAATATCTTGGTAGGTATTCTGTGGAGCAGGCAACATGACACCTGCATACTACATACATTCATACTCAAGAAGCTGTCTTTATCACAAATGTCAGTAGGCCTGTTTTATTGGCAATCTTTTTCAGTGAAGTAAAGTAAAGTAGAATTTTTAACACGCAATTACAACAACTACACACTACTTGACACTTTCAAGACTCTATATAGTTGCAGTAATTGCGTGTTAAAGATTCTACTTTACTTTTTCACTGAGATATATTGCCAATAAAACAGTCCTATAATAGGAAGAAGACTATGCAATGTAAGCATGGTAGCTTAAATTTCCGCGGAACATTGTGAAACTGGAACCAAGCCAAGTAAAATGAACGGTGACATTTGTCAATTAAGTTACAGTAGACTAGTGTATTGTGAACAAGCAAATAAAGTAAAAATCAATCGAGTTATTTAGCGTTTTTGCACGTATTCAAAATGGCAAGTGAAAATGAAATGGAAGTTATTTGCCGCACTTGTTTAAACGAAACAAATTCGTTTAAGTGCATCTATAAAGTGGGCATGTTATGTGGAGAAATAACAACACTGTCTGCAATGCTAACCGAGTGCACATCTATCGAGGTACCTACATATTTTCCCCAACTCTTATTAATTTTATCCAAACTGCTTGTGAATTACATTATGATCAACAACTCCTGAACGGATCTTAGATCACAGGAACTCACAATACCTACCAGATTAATGCATTTCCGGTAATAAATTTCAAACGAAAAACAATCAGCTCTATGAAATGCGTGCGCCAACTGTAATGCAAATTTTTTTATTCCATCTATTCAACTCAAGGCGTTTTGAAAGTTCATACAAACATGAAATACATAATCTTAGTCTATGGAACTGGCAGTCTCGTTCATACTATGCATCAATCTATTTTAACTTTTGAACTTTAGCAAAGCAATAAGTATATTGTCATTTTATCCCACGTCCTCATATCGGTTATGTCGTTATGAGATAAGTGAAGCTCTATTTTTATGGGAAAAGCTAGTGTCAGTTCCCCCACTTGAAGCTGTATTACTTTCTTTCGTCAGAAGAAAAAATTCGAAACTACACACTTATGATGACTCAATTCTGTATTTCAGTTTGACGAAGATGAAGACCTTCCACGATTTATTTGTATGAGATGTGTACAGCAGTTAAGTAAATCCTACGTTTTCCGTCAAACCGTTGTAAAATCCAACGAAACGCTTAGGGAACAGCAATTAAGTATAAAAACCGAAGATGATATGCTTGATACCCTATTCTACTATGAACAATCGGGTCACAGCGAAACTATGGAGCAAGATGAAGAAATTGAAAACGCAGAAGAAGAGGAAGAGGAGGAGGAGGTAGCACAAGCCAACAATGACATGGAACATGATGTTGTTATCGACAATGAAAATTGCATCAAAATCGAGCTAAGCTCCACTGAGACTGAAACTGGCACTGAGTACGAAGTCACGGTTTCAAAGGACGACAACCATATGATAATCGAAAGAAACGAAGAAGTCGGTGACGAGTATAGTCAAAGCAGCAGTAGCAGGTATCAAGATACAAAAGGGCTTACCCAAGAACTCATTAATGCACAAAAGCGTTCCCATCAGAGGTGGACAGCAATAAATTCCGCATTAGATTTTGCTGTTTCAAAGAATTGTGACCAAAATATCATTGAAAGAAATGAAGAAGTCGGTGATGACTTTAGTCAAACCAGCGATGGCAGAGATATGGAAATAACTCATGATACGACGCTAGAAATGATTCAAGAAAACACTAAGGCAAAAAAACGTCGCAGTCGAAAGGGACAGACTATTCCCGGTCCACCATTTAAGTGTGAAATCTGCGGTAAAATATTAAGCAACCACAGTTCTTACAAATATCACATGCAACTTCATTCGGATGCCACACCGTTTCTGTGCAGCCATTGTGGCGAAAAGTTCAAAACTAGAAACGCCTACGATGGTCACATGACAACGCACGATTCCCTTAATCCAAATAGTTGTCATATCTGTGGAAAGACGTACAGGCAATCAAGCTCACTGCGAATTCACATGCTCACGCACACCGGTGAGAAGCCATATTTATGTGGTATTTGCGGTAAAGGTTTGACTCAAAAATCGGGCTTTAAGGTAAGACATGAAAGGCTTGATATTCCTTTTGCAAATCTAATTGCTTTCATCCATAGAAACATATGTTGACCCATACAGGAGAAAAACCTTTTACGTGCGATATATGCAACAAAGAGTTTCGATACTCTAGTAACCTTATTACACACAAAAGAGGACACTCCGGCGAGAAGCCATACGAGTGCAAGGTAATGTGATATATGTAAATGCAGCTTTCCAAATCGGATAATAATTTTACTATTTCTCTTTCCCAGGACTGCGATAAAAGGTTCACGAGTGGAGAGCAACTCAGGCGGCACCATTTAGTACATACCGGCGAAAGGCCTTTCTCCTGTGAAACATGTGGAAAATCTTTCAATCGACGCAGCACATTACTCGTACACAAACAAATTCATAAAGCCAAGACAATCAAGTTGGAAAAACAACAATAGACTTATTTCTGTTTCATATCCAATATAATAAAAATTTATGTAAATAGACGACGAGAGCGGGTTTTCAGTGCTGATCTAAATGACTAAATTTCTTCCTAAGTTTCTCACGTTTTTCCTTTTTCGGCCGTCTCCATGGCTTGTATGGAACTCCTGCTGCTGGATCATCGGGATTGTCTGGTGTACTGTTGCCGGTATGTGGAAAACTAGCGCGACCCTTAGCATGCGCTGTGGAATTATTCATTTGGAAAAACTGATCATCCAACTCCTTCGACGACGTGTTTTTGTTTATCTAATGGAAAATAAATTCTGTAATGTATGTATCTATTATTTCTTGATGAATAGTGATCTCACCCGCAATGCTCTTTGTTGCCTGACGGGAAGGGATTTTTCTTCGATTTCCTTCTTTGTGCGAGAGGGGAAACTATGAAATAGTTCGCTTTCCACTCCAGGTGGCGCATGGGAGTAGAGCAACTTTCCACATACGTAATCTTTTAGAACGTATCGTGCGGATCGTGACTGATCGGGTTGCCCGTTCGCTGTCATAAATCCTCGGTTGTCTAAAAATAAATAATTAAAAATGTGCATCGCTGAAAAACCAGATATCACTTACATCCATATGCTAAAAGCAGCTCTTCCGAGTAGGGAGGCCTGTTGGGATCTTCGCCTTCCAATGGCTTGGCGATAATTATACCATATCTGTCCTCCAGCACATGCCTTGGGATGCGAGCACACAGCAGATTTATTGGCGGAACGTGATCTCTCATCTAAATAACGCAAACTCGATATTTAATGCATTTTATTTAAAAGTGAGAAATTAAAGAGGAGAACCAATCACTAACTATGTAGCCATAATACGCTATACACGCCTAGAACGCGATAAACCTAAAATTTAGTTGAATATTGGGAAAAGCCTTTCGTTCTGAGCTTAAACAGAGTAAAGCACATTTGCTTTCTACTTTCTCTTTTGTTTGGCAACAAGGTAAACTAGTCTCCGGTGTAAATACAAAATAAAATCTAAAAATTCCTCCGTCTGGGTTTCTCGTAAACAATTAGTCGAAATAACGATCAATAAGTCGTTATAAAAAAAAACATAATTTACGCAAAAACAACAAAAAATTAATTGCGTAGGTGCATTGAGCTTACCTGGTCTATAGGAAGAATTCCATTTAAAATCATATCGGCTTTGGTGAGTACAAAACTGGGCATTACTAGACCGGGACAATCACAAAGCATTATGTCTTTTTCTAGGAACAATGTTTGGAAATGTTTAGTTTTGCCAGGTGTTGCTGAAACCGACACCTTTTTCTCTATCATCAGAGCGTTAATAGTACTACTCTTTCCCACATTGGGATAGCCAACTAGTCCAATTGTGACAATATTCTCCGTATAAGTCGGTCCAGAGTATACATTCCTAAATAATTCAATTAATTCAACTCGGTTCAATAACTTTGGGCTATTTCCCGGCGGTTTTTCGACAATGCCGATTTTCTGTTCGATCGTTCGTAGCTGTTCTTCAGTTTTATCCAAACCTTTGCTAACAGCTTCAGCAGCTTTTCTTAACTCATCCACTGATATACTTGTGGAATCCCCTTCGTCTGATTCATCGTCGGATTCGCTTTTATCTTTAGACGGTTGTTCTTCGTTTTCTTCTTCATTATTTTCCTTTCCTTCTTCAGCCGCCAGTGCTGCAGAAAAGAAAGCCACTTTCATATTTTCTTCATCAAAGTACTTTGCCCAGGTAGCTCGTTGTTCTGGGGTAAGCAAGTCCGATTTATTAATAAGAATCATGTTCAGTTTTGTATCCTTAACTTCCTTTACATATTTCTCTAGATCTTCACTTCGAAACAGTAATGGATTTCTAGCATCAACAATCTGAACAACAACGTCACTTCTTTCGACAACACGCCACAACTGCCTCCAGAATTCCAGGTTCTTCTCATAAGGTGTAAGAAGAATTTCATCATCTTCCTGTAATAGGGCCAAGTTACGTCGCCATTCAAGAAACGAATCACTTTCCGCTCTTTGTAAGTCTTCGGCTGAGGTGGTAGGTGTCCACTTGGGGCGTCGTGGTATTTTTAACAGTTCCTTCTTGTCGATGTGTTTCTTCTCCAAAATGTTTTGCTCGGTTTTGGACAAAAGTCCAATGTTGCTCTTTGGATTTACAAATGCAATGTTTAGTTTTTCAGCCTGAAATTCGGTTCCTGCTAGTTCTGCAGTGCGAAGAAACTCCTGAAATGAAGATTCCTCCGTAACAGACTGCAAATTAAGACGGCCCCAGTCATAGCCGTCTTGTACTTCGGTAGTGTGCAACTGAAATGGTGTAAATTTGTATATTTTGATGGGAGAACGTTATTGGTTAATTACCATAGAGTCATTGTCGACTTTTCTTCTGTTTGTGTGACCAAAACGATCTTTTATTAAAGATCTTCCTAAATTGGTTTTATTTTTCTTGCTCATTTTCGACACTGCGGAGTTTTATTTTGTTTTGCAAAAATTGTTCACCTCCTCCCCACGTGTATTTGACAGATTCCTTGTGGGTTTGTTTACTTTGACGGCCGTTTCAGTTTTAACGTTGAGCTTTTAGTTCTGTTTGAATTGATAATTTGCTCATTATTTGGAGTATTTATTTGTAAGTGGACCAAAATAATGAATTTTGTATTAAAAGCCTCGTAAACTGCGTAAACTGCAGAAATTTACACCCTCGTAAATGAACTGTCAGATTTTGTATGGAGAATAGTTTACGCAGACCTCATAATTTTCCGCGACGATTTAGGCTCTGAAACAAACCACGGAAAGTTACGCAAGTCACAAATGTCAAACAGCCCGTAAGAATTTGTTTGATTCCAGATTCAGTCGATTTACGCGGTTTACGCAATAACTTTTCCGAGGGGTGTTCATTTAAAGCACCGCAGAAATTTATACATGGTCGCTTTTCATGGCGGATTGATATTTTTGTATTTCCAAAAGCTGCCAAAAGCGATAGCATTCAGGTAACGGATTTGCTGGCGGATTTATTGCCAGCAATCCCCACAATAGCTATCGCTTTTGAATGAATCGAATCGCTTTTGGAAATATAAAAATAACAATCCGCCATGAAAAGCGATCCGCCGCGCATTTGGGAATAAGCCCCCTGAATTTGAATCAGTTCGCCCAAATAAGCAGAAGAAGGATATTGTCATCAATACAATTCAATTCTAACTGGTCATAGAATCTTCAAATATTACCTTGAATTGCGTGGTTCATGGTTTTAGTTCTAACATCAACTCCAATCCAAAACTCCATCGAAAATGACAATTTCAAATGTACATAGTGCCCTACGAACTTAAGTTAAGAGGCTGTTGCATGTGATTTATTCCAGAATATGGTGTGATTATTATTATTATTAAAGCTTTATTAACATATAATAAATTATAATGTTAATAGTAATGAAATAAAAGCACTAGCTACCAGGGCTTTCGGATTAATTCTAGCTTAATTAATTAATGCTAACTTAAAGTTTAAAAAAAAAACTATATTTTTTTGGCTAAATCTAGGGAAGAAATAATTTTATACACTGTTTTTACGTTGAGTTCGGTGGGGATGGAAAGTAGTTCAGGAAAAGATGAGGAAGGAGATAGATTTCGGGTTTTGGCTTTGACGGCGTAGCATTCGAAGATTAGATGGTGGGAAGATAAAACCAGGTTTGATGTGCAGAGATGGCAGTTTGGGCGATTACTCTTGGTAATGAGGTATTCATGTGTTGTTAGTGTGTGTCCAAGGCGAAGTCGGATATAAACCTTCATCATTTTGTTTGAGCAGTTTATAGGGTAGAGGGGAGTTTTGGCATTAGTGTTTATTAGTTTGTAGGGGTGCAAATATGGGCTGAATTCCAAAACGTCAAAAAAATGCGCATTGTGAATGCACACTGCTTTTCTGATGCAAGGTTATGAATGCTTTTGCGCTGCTTTGCATTTGTTATGCTTTGCAATTTTTGACGTTTTGGAACGACTTTGATGCGATCTATCATAAAATAGTTTGATCTCCTCCAAAACTACTCTCCACAGCACCTTTTTCTTTCTTCTTTTGTTTCGAAAATTAAATTGAATTCGGGTACTCACCAATAAAGCTATGAGTACACGACATGCCAAAAACGACATACGCATGCCAGTCTGACGTCAATTTGACGTCAGAATATGTCACAAAAGGGCGCATGTCGTGTACTCGGCATATTATTGACGCTGACATATATGTTGGCATGCGTCTGTCACCCATATGTCCAACTTATAGTGCCATGTAAATTTCATCGTTTGAATTGAAGATTTGTTGGACGTTTTTTAATCCATTGATATCATAGCCATCCTTTGATGGAATTTGTTAATTTATGGCTTCATAGAAAGAAGACGAACCATATTTTGGGGTATATACCGAATTTATTTCGAAATAACACCATTAAGCCCAAAATATTCAAAATTTGAGTGATTTTTTTTCGCTGGGAAAAATTAAGATTTTCGGGCTTCCTGGTGACATTTCGAAATAAATGCAGTATATATCCCAAAATATGGTTCGTCTTCTTTCTAACAAGCCTTAAAGTAACAAATTCCATCAAAGGATGGCTACGATGTGAATGGATTAAAAAACGTCCAAGAAATCTTCAATTGAGTAGATTTATGCCAACTTTGAGACAAAACGTGCATGCCGTGTACTCGGCATACTCTGCGCACATGCCACAATATAATAAAACGTGACATATTCTACAATATGTCGAGTAATTTTATCGTGACGTGAACAGAGGTTCGCTTACCGCGGCTTTTGCTGCGGAATCGGCATATTCGTTGCCTTTTATGCCGGCGTGTCCTGGGATCCAAACGAGTTTGAGTTTTCCATTATTATTTATTAATTTATCTCTGATGGCTACGATGACTGGAGTGTGGTTGTTGAGATTTGTAACTGCGGTTAGAGTTGAGAGGCTGTCGGAGAAGATAATTGTTTTACGTTTTTTCGAAAGTGTCGTGGCACGCAGGATGGTTGTTGCTTCCGCAGAAAAGATGGAGGACAGTTGGGGTAACAGTCCTTTAGTCAGAATGGATCCACTACCATTTACAACGGCAAATGCTATGCCAGAGTCGGTTTTGGAACCATCAGTAAAAACAAGCTCCCAGCCATCTGTGCGGTGGGACTCAGAAATTTCTAGAAACTTCTGTTTGAAGACATCATTTGGTGTACAAGTTTTGGTGAGAGTATTTAATGAGGTGTTGACTGTTTCGTCTGCAAGTACCCATGGTGGAGATGTTCTGATGGGGTTTCTGCGTTCGGTGGATAGTGGTACCCCTAACTTTTCGGCCAATATCAGGGAGCGGTTGATTGTTGATATCACTTTAGGAGGCCTTCGGTGGAATAAAGTTCTTTTGGCTATTTCGTTAATTATTTGATTTTGAGTTGGATAAATTTTTAAGACGACCATTGAGGTAAGGATATCAATTCTTTGCTTGATGGAATGGAGGCCGGATTCGATTAGCATGTTAGCAATGGGGTTGATCTAAAAGCTTTAAGGCTGGTGCGTATTGCAGCGTGGTATACTGGTTCAATGACTTTTATCGTTGATGCTGAACATTTCCCGTAGATGCATAAGCCGCAGTCTATCTTGGAAAGGATGATGGAGCGGGTTATATTAATTAAACTATTTACTTGGCAGAAACTATTTTTTGAAGTTAAGTATTTAACTATATTAAGCCTGGTAGAAAGTTTTTTTTTAAGTCGATACAATGGTCCTTAAAAGTAAATCTCTTATCAAAAATAACACCGAGTATTTTTAAATTATCTACGTTACTTATTTCGATATTATTAAATTTAATTTTGATGATTTTCGAGCAGCTAGATTTTCTGCAAATGTGCAAAACTTTACATTTGTCAATTGATATTTTAGCGCCTGAAGCAGACCCCCAGGCGTTAAGATCGTTCAAGACGTTGGAGAATATTCGGGATATTTTACTGTTCTCTTTGCAATTGGAGAATATGATCAGATCATCGGCGTATAGAGAATGACTGCAATTTTTATACCGCGAAAGTATTTTACTTATGTCATTGAAGGCGATGGTGAAGAGAATTGCAGAGAGTGGAGATCCTTGGGGAGTGCCGTTGTGGATGCGCCATTTAAGAAGACCCGAAATTGTCTGTTGGTGAGGAATGACTTAATTATATTGAACATTTTAGGTCCAATGTGCCAGTCAAACTTTTTTTTTTAAATAATGTGGATTCCAATCCTGTCAAACGCCTTTTCAAAGTCAATTGCCAGGATTGTGACGTGCGGTTTCTACTACCTAAGAGCATTAGAGATAAAATGGTCTATATGCAGCAAAGCGTCCAAGGAGCAGCACTCGCGTTGGAACGCAATTTGGTAAGGATCGATCAGATTATTGTATTCTAAGAACCACATGAGTCTTTTTGAGATTATTTTCTCTAATATTTTGCTAGTACATGGGAGCAAGGAGATCGGACGAAAACCGCTGGTGTCCAAACGACTTTTGTTAGGCTTAGGGATGGGAATAACCGAAGCAGTTTTCCAACTTTGCGGGATGATGCCTTTGTTAAAGATATTGTTGTAGAGTTGAACCAAACGGGTTTTCAGAATCTCTGGACAATTCCTTAACATAGTGAACGTTATTCTATCATACCCGGGGGTTTTCCCCTTGGAGGTAATTAGGTGGTGATCAAATTCGGAGATGGTAATTGGACAGACTGAAATATTGGATGGGAATGAGATGTTGTGGGATAGAGGCTGGAAGGAACCTAGAGAAAATGGTGTGAACTTCCATTTCGCACACAAGAAATCATGAGTTACCTACTACTGCCTACTACCTGATTGGTGTATGTATAATAAATGAAACAAGAAATGTGTATTATGTTCATTATTTAAATATGTGTAATTTTATTAAATATTTGTAAAACATAATTTGTACCAAAGACCTGATATGATCTCATAATCGCGCTTTATATTGCTCTTCGTTAACTTATTTTGTATTTGGTATTAATTTGATAAATTGGCTGAATAAAATGCTAAAAATTATTTAGAAACACAATTTTCTAAGTCAATTTTTAGGCGTTTTTTCGCTTGGATATCAGCCATTGTTTGCTCTATTGAACGTAAATCTTTTTTATTCTTGCTGGGAACTGAAAGGAAGAATGAAAACAAAAATTAATATTTAATGTTAAACAATTTATGTAGTCTTACTAGGAAAACAATATTTAAGTAAATTTACTTCCCATGACTTGTAAAACCTAATGTATTTGTTTGGAAATATATTATGCGTTCATCATAAATAAAAATACGTAACATACCCTATATTTAACATAATTCAATATTTTCTCTTGTTAATTACTGCAATTCTATGTTTTTGCATATTCATTTTGTGCTTATTCCTCTAATGAAAAATTTAATTGTTTCTCGGCCACTTGGGTTTGGATTTGGGCCAGCATCGAAGGTGGTAATGGTAACAATAAATATATTGTAAGTAGCTAATCAAGGGAATTCGTGCGTTTCTTTGAGTGCTGAGTATGCCATCTGTTATAGAACGTTCGAAATAATTTAAATAAGTCGTTATTTTGCGCAGTTGCGATGTTTTTACAATGTATGGCACTGTGTTCTATGTAAAAAATAGCAATGGCGCGCAGAGGTTTCATACTTTCGCCACACTGAACCAAAATGGTTAGTTTGCTTAATTTTTCCTCGCAGGTTTGTATGAAACTGACATTTCACTAGCAGTCCATGTATAGTATGTCAATGCGGAATTAAAGTACTAGTACACGATATGTAACACGCCACATATATATGTGGCTCTTACGTAATTTTGACAGCGTATGGAGCCAATGGCTACATACCATGTACTAGCCCTCTTTGTGCCACTCACATAAGGTACTCATACGTATGAGGCACGATATTAGGCACTCGTGTGTGGCTTTTCGGCATTCCGTGTACTACTCTAGCACGTACGATTTGTGCCAATACGCTACATAATGTCGAGTGGTTACCTGTACGGTTCGTATGTATTTTGAAGGTAATTTCAGCATTTCAGTTTGTGTCAGTGTCTTTTATACGAGCAGCATGGTATTTAGTTTTTAGTGGATCATAAAAGTTGCGAACGCGACGGGATAACTTAAGTACATTCAAAGCACTAAAACAATTAGTACCTACAGTTCTAGTGCAAGACTGCACACAATGCAATAAAACTGCGGATAGCATCATCATAAACGAATAACCAACAGTCAACCTATATGTGCGCGCTGTGCTACATTCCGTGTACTAGCACAATTGTATGTAGCAACTACGCTACATACGAAAAACGAAATGTGGGCCATATGTGTAGACTATATATATGTGGCGTGCTACATATCGTGTACTAGCACCTTAAGAGTTTGACACTTCGAATAACATTTGGTTTTTTAATTACTGTGGAAAATAATTTATTGTGAAGAAGCAAACATAATTAAAATGGAAGGAAAACAAAGGAAGAATACCGGTCATGTGACCAACGACTAAAAAGAGGAACTTATTGAATTCATTGAAATAAATATTACTTTTGTTGAGCAGCATTTAACAACTCTTGTAAATTTCTATGAAAATAAACATATTTGTCGAGAAATCTAATAGACCGGACTGCCTCTAACATTTGGCGTAAGATTCTGCTTACTGACGACTGGCTCATAGCAATGTGTTGCGATTGTCATACATTTTTCCGAAATTTTAAAGCAGTCTTTGGGTTCTCGGATATCTCGGTATATTTAAAGGTGCTCCAACTGCTCCATTGCCAACTGAAATAATACTAATCTCATTTCGCCCAATGTAGCCAATGTAGACAATTAATTATTAACTGAAATTAGAACCAATCACACACAATCACAAAATGTTTTATTCTTTTTGTTTTTGTTAATCGCAAATCAAAACCCACATCCAATCCACAATATTTCTTATCCAATTTGCATTGAATTTTTTTCATGGCATTCTTGCACAAAAATTCAGAGCTCGACTGTCCAACGAGAAGAAGCTGCGAACCGCTCAGAAGAAGAAATTCGACGTTGGACGCCTTAGCACACCTGGAGTAGCCAGAGCCTACAGAGAGCGCCTGACTACGAAACTCTCATCTGTGCACTCACATACCACAAACGTCAACAACCAGTGGTGCCAGTATCGCGACATCATCAAGAAGGTAGCCGAAACCACTGTAGGGTACCAGCCACCCCAGAGAAAGAGCCCGTGGTATGATGATGAATGCGTGTACAGGAAAAAGGTGACAGAAGATGCACACAAGAAAGCGCTGCAGCGCAAAACAAGGGCAGCGAGAGAAGAGTATCGAGCCAGGAGAAGGGAGGAAAAGAAGATCCTGCGTAGAAAGAAGAGGGCTTACGCAGCTTCCCAGCTCTAAGAGATCGAAGAGTCGCGCGATCGTATTAATATCCGGAGGTTTTATAAAAAAGCTAAGCAACTGGCTGCCTGCTACAAAACCGGAACGTAGGCTTTTCGAGACAGCGAAGGAAACTTAGTCACCGAAGCGCAGGTGTTGTAGATGTGTTTAAGCAGCATTTCCAGCAGCTGCTTAATGGGCATCATGTAGCGAGAGTGAGAGGGCAAGAAGAGAACCCACGTCCAGTCAATGAAGTAATAGTTCCACCACCTAGTATAGAAGAAGTTGGCTAAGCTATAAAAAAGCTTAAGAACAACAAGGCCGCAGGCTCTGATGGACTACCAGCGAAGCTCTTTAAATACGGTGGTGATGTTTTGGTAGGGAGCATGCACCGAATCATCAACCAAGTATGGGTGGAAGAAAACATTCCCGATGACTGGACTATCAGCTCCATATGCCCCATCTACAAAAAAGGCGATGCTATGTCTTGCAAGAACTATCGAGGCATATCCCTGCTAAATGTCGCATACAAGATCCTATCCAACGTACTGTGTGAACGTCTAAAACAGTTCTGCAACACACTGATCGGCACGTACCAGTGTGGCTTCCGGCCCGGCAGATCGACTATAGACCAAATTTTCACACTGAGGCAAATCTTGGAAAAGACCAACGAATTTCAAGTCGAAACTCACCACCTGTTAATCGACTTCAAAGCCGCGTATGATAGCATACATCGTCAGGAGCTCTATATGGCGATGGCCGAATTTGGAATCCCGGCAAAATTGATTCAGCTGTGTCGTGTGACGCTGGAAAACACGCGCTGCAACCTGCAGCTTGGAAGGAGCTCTTCCGAACTTTTTCAAACATGCACCGGATTTCGGCAAGGAGACGCTCTATCATGCGACTTCTTCAATCTCGTACTGGAGCAGATAGTGCGCAGGGCAGGTGTCAACACGGAAGGCACTATCTTCTACAGGTCCGTCCAGCTGCTTGGCTATGAGGACGATATTGACGAAATGTGTGCCATTGCCATATGTGTAGACTGTCTGGTGACGTCAGAGCCACATATACAATGGTGGCCATAAGTATTTTGACAAAACTAAAGTTAATTCTACTCATAATTTGAACTTACTTCATGTAAATTTTAGCATCAATGGAAAGGTCATTTAAATTCCGTTTGAATGATACAAAACTTTCTTTAACGCTTAACCCATTAAGTACTTCGAACTTTTATAAGTCTACTTTTTTGACTTTTTTCCTCGGTCCAAAAATAAAAAATTGCTTGATGCAATAAGTTTCTTCAAATAATTCTAATAGTGACTGGAAACTATTTTTTTCAAAAATATCTTCGCTAATATTTTTTATGATTTTTTGAATGGGATGATTTCAGAAAAATTTTGTATGAAAAGGAGGAGTGGCTAAAATAGTAATTTTTAGCAATTTTCAAAAAATCATAAAAAATATTAGCGAAGAGATTTGAATTGAATTTTTTTCATGGCAAAAGTAGGTACATTTTGACGTAAAATTCTACCTCATGCGAGAGGTGAATACAATTTTCGCAGAAGTGGAAAAAACTTTGAGAATACCAATTTTTTTTCGTATGCGAAAATTTCAGGCGGATTTGTTCATATACGAGTTGCGTTATATGGAATTTGAAAATTGGTCACCATGACAACAGTGAAAGTTTATTTCAAATTGGGCGAGGTACTTGTAGGTACTCTTATTGTGATACATAGATAGAATTTTGTTCGCCCTCTGATATCTTTTTAGAGTTAAATATATACTAATTGGTTCATTCTTCCAATTCTGCTCGATAGTTGTAATCACAGCCACAATTAAAAACATTTCGCAAATAGAGGGTTTTTTCCGCCGTATCGATTTTGTTTTAAAATTACTTTATATCCAAAAGACATTATTATTAGGTACATCTCTTACTGGCGAACACAGATTTTTCTTAAGTTCACTAAAGGGACCGAAAAAGGACATAACACACAAAAAAACAACTTGCTATCGATATAAGCCTTCAAATGATAACAAAGAAAATATTTTGATTTAGTAAAATATGCAAACTTTACTTTAGCAGTGTGGGGGAGCTCGGAAGATAATGAAAGAGGTGAGTCACTTTTTGATTTTCTTTTAACTACTAACCTGTCTATCTGTAATAAGGGCGCGACCCCAACCTTTGTTTTTCCGAGTACGGAAACACACAGGGGGTGGGAAGAGGTCCTAGATATAACACTAAAAACAAACAATGATAACTTTAGGGTCGAAAACTGGAGAGTTTCTAATCTGGAGTCACTTTCTGACCACAGATGGATCCTCTACGATGTAGGTCTCGAGGCCGAGTCCACTAAACCTTTTAGAAACCCCAAGAGGGTAAATTGGACCAAGTTTGGCCAAGTCCTTCAAACAAAACTTAAAAACACACCCAAAACAAATGCGATAGTTATTGAAGAACTAGAGGCAAAGGTAAAGACTTTTGAGAATGCAATGGACGCAGCTTACAAAGTCTCGTGCCCAGTGAAACGTAGCAAAAAAACACACACAATTTAAGCCTTTATAAGAAAGCCATAAAGGCATCCAAAAAGGAGGCCTGGATGGATTACTGTCATTCGATAGAAACCCTTAAGGACTCTGCCAGGCTAAGTAAAATTCTGTCCAAGGAACACTCCAACCCTTCCTTTCTGAGAAAGATAGATGGAGGATGGACCGAATCCTGCGCGGAGACCCTGGAACTCCTAATAAATACCCACTTTCCCGGATGCAGCGATATTAGTACGGAACCCGAGAGGTCTCGGCAAGTACAACCTGCATTCCACACCAATATCACTTCAATAATTTCCGAGGAAAAGATTTCCTGGGCTATTAACAGCTTCTCCCCGTTTAAGTCTCCGGGCCCTGACGGCATACTACCTGTCATGCTACAGAAAATGCAAGACTTAACACTACCTTGGCTGGCGTCAATATTCAGAAGCTGTTTAATACTAAACCACGTACCCTACTCTTGGAGACGCGCTAGAGTGGTCTTTATACCGAAGGTAGGCAAACGTGGGCATGAAACCGCCAAAGATTTCAGACCAATTAGTTTAACCTCCTTTATACTTAAAACCCTAGAGCGTATTCTGGACATCCACATGCGAAGTTTTCTAGAAGAATCTTTGCTATCCAAATCACAGCACGCCTACCTAAAGGGAAGATCCACGGAAACGGCTCTCCACGAGGTAGTGCGAACAATCGAAATATCCCTACAGTATAAAGAATACACACTAGCCTCCTTCTTAGACATAGAGGGAGCTTTCAATAACGTACACACTGAAGCTATTCTTGAATCTCTGATTGAGCTGGGCATAGAGGAATTTATTAGTCAATGGATAGTCTCTATGCTCAGGACAAGAACTATTCAGGCAACACTAGGCAGCAGTCATATAACCAAATTCGCCCATAGAGGAACGCCGCAGGGTGGCGTCATCTCGCCTCTACTATGGCTAATGGTTATAAATAAAATTCTGGTGAAACTTGACAGGAAACGGGTTAAAGTTGTCGCGTATGCGGACGACGTGGTGATACTAGTGTCAGGGAAGTTTCCCACCGTGATTAGTGAAATTATGGGGGCCGCTCTAGACAAGGTAAGCACCTGGGCTGCAAGTTGTGGCCTCGGTGTCAACCCGAGCAAAACTGAACTGATGCTGTTCACTACCAAAACCAAAATACCCGATTTTACCCTACCCCGTCTAAACGATCAACTACTCACACTGTCATCCAGCGCTAAGTATCTAGGTATCATGCTCGATCCAAAACTTAGCTGGAAACATAACATTGAACACAGAGTAAGGAAGGCATCGGTCGCTTTCTATGCTTGTAGCAAAACCTTTGGAAACAAGTGGGGTCTTCAACCAAAGATGACCTTGTGGATGTACACAGCCGTAGTGCGTCCAATTCTCACGTATGGATCACTAGTATAGTGGCCTGCGTTGAGCAAAGTCTACAACCTCACGAAATTGAAAAGACTGCAAAGAACAGCCAGTATAGGTACCACGGGGGCAATGAGGTCGGCCCCAACAGATGCCCTTACTGTGCTCTTGCATCTTCTACCCCTCGACCTACACACAAAATATACCGCATTATGCAGTGCTATAAGACTCAAGGAGTCGGGATGCTGGACTGCAAGGCCGTATGGCCATAGTAACATCCTGGATTCGCTACCAAGCGGCATGGTCACGTCTCCAACCGACTACATGACACCCAAATTAAGCTTCACGAAAGGCTTCCACGTCGGTTTCCCAACAAGGGACCAGTGGAAGAGGGACGAAGTAGTGAAGGGCTTCGACACGGTCATATACACCGACGGATCTAAGATGAGCTGTGGTGTAGGGGCCGGTGTCTATTCGGAATCACCTCAAATATCGATTTCAGTACGCTTACCGGATTTTGCCAGTGTTTTCCAGGCGGAATTATTGGCCATTCGAGAAGCTTGCACGCAACTAGGGCGTGACACAATGCTTAAACAAAGCATTGCTATCCTTATAGATAGCCAAGCCGCCATCAAAGCCATCGACTCGGCTACCATATCCTCCAAACTGGTGCAGGAGTGCCGGAACGAACTTGCCTGTCTGAGCGAGCGCTTCAGGGTCACACTTCTCTGGGTTCCAGGGCATAGTGACGTAACAGGCAATGAGCGTGCAGATGAACTGGCCAGGAAGGGCTCAGCACTACATGCCTCGCTCTCAACGAAGGTCCACATTCCGTTAGGAACGGTAAAGGGACAAATACATTCGCATTTTCTGCAGAAAGCCAATTTCCGATGGTCGGGGTTGACGAACTGCGTCATATCAAGGAAGATATGGCCTACCTACAACCAAAGCAGAACAAATAACCTGCTAAACAGAACCCGCCCCGATATCGCCAGACTCACGGCAATAATCACGGGGCATTGGCCAATTGGAGACCATGCGGCCAAGCTAGGTATCCCTTACAACCCGCATTGCCGCAGTTGTGGTAATATAAATGAAAAAGAAACTCTGTCTCACTTCCTCTGCAAATGTCCAGCTCTAGCGAGAGCCAGACTGCGCGCACTGAACCAACCATTCCTTGACGACCTTAGCGACATCTCGGGCAAAGGGATACAGGATCTTATCCGTTTTCTCAATTCCACAGGTTGGCTATAGGCACCGACCGGACCACACCCTCAACAACCACAAGAAAACAGGTAACACGAGTCGTGGTAACAAAACGGCACATTATAGTGCTAATTGGGTTCAAGGTGAACCGCCACTGCTACCTACCTACCTTACATGTAAGAAAAAAGATCAAAGAAATGAAAAATTTGTCTGTGGAAAAATACCTTACAAATCTGACAAATGATGCCAGTACAGAATACTCACTGTGGAAGGCTACAAAAAAAAAATGAACAGACCAACAGCATACATTCCACCAGTTAAAAATAGCAATGGAAGCTGGGCGAAAACAAATAAACAAAAGGCGGATCTATTTGCGGAACATCTTGAAAACGTCTTCCAGCCATACGAAGACATTGATTATTTAAATCAAACGGACATGTGCGAAGACGAGAGATTGATTCCAGCAGTAACCTCTGAGGAAATATCCACTGAAATAAGAGTAAAAATGAACCCGAAAAAAGTTCCGGGGTTTGATTTAATTACGAGTGAAGTTCTAAAGAAACTGCCTAAAAAAGGTTTGAAAAAAAATAGCACAGATAATAAATGCAGCGTTTAGACTAAGGTATGTACCACGCATGTGGAAAGTCGCGGAAGTTATTATGGTACCAAAGCCGGGCAAATTGCCCAGTGAAGTTACCTCATATCGTCCGATTTCATTGTTGCCAATTTTATCAAAGCTCTTCGAAAAAATTCTTCTGAAACGTCTCAATCCGATCATAGAAGAAAAAACACTGATACCAAACCATCAATTTGGATTTAGAAATAGGTACTCAACTATAGATCAGGTTCACAGAATAACTGATAAAATAGAAAAGGCCTTAGAAGAAAAACAAATATGCTCTACCATCTTCCTTGATGTAACACAGGCTTTTGACAAAGTCTGGCATGAGGGATTGGTCCATAAGCTACCAAAATATCTTCCCAAACAATACTCAGAAATATTAGAGTCATATATAATCCAGCGATTATTTAGAATTAAACAAGAAAATGAGTACTCTGAATTAAAATATATAAAAGCGGGAGTACCGCAAGGTAGTGTGTTAGGACCTGTACTTTTCCTTATATACACGAACGACCTACCACAAAATGACGAAACTACTGTAGCCACATTTGCAGACGATACTGCTGTACTTGCTGTCGGAAAAACCATGCAGGAAGTTACAGAAAAACTGCAAAGGACAGTTAGTGATATATCTGATTGGACCAAAAAATGTCAGATAAAATTAAATGAACTGAAGTCAATCCATGTTCATTTCACCAATAAAAACGTACAACACATACCGGTGTACATTAATAACAAAGAATTTCTTCATTCGAACTCAGCTAAGTATTTAGGCATGACTCTAGATGCGAAGTTGCGCTGGAAAACTCATGTCAAGAAAAAACATGACGAACTAAATATACGATACAATAAAATGTATTGGCTCATAGGGAGGCATTCATGTCTCTCAATATATAATAAACTGCTTCTATATAAGCAAGTCCTAAAACCAATATGGACTTATGGTCTCCAGCTCTGGGGGTGCACAAGTAAGACAAACCTACAAAGCATTCAATGCTTCCAAAACAAAGTACTACGCAATATTGTTAATGCGCCATGGTACATACGTAACGCTGATCTACATAGAGATCTAAAAATTGAAACGGTAGAGGACGAGGTCAGGAAAGTCGCAAGACGACATGAAGGTAGGCTTCGCAACCATGCTAATTCAGAAGTAGTCGAACTACTTAATAACAACAATTTAGTTAGAAGATTACGAAGAGTAAAACCATTCGAACTAGTTAACTAGGAATAAAGAAAATAAAGACAATTTCACAACTCAATCACACTAACAAAAGTGATAACGAATTAAAAAACAAAAGGTAACAGACTAACGTTAGTACCTTATAGCATAGTATTTATTATAAGTATTAGAAACAAATTGCTGATTAGTTTAACGACTAGGTGCGATTATTGGAAGGATGGCAACACCATGCTTCCCTCGGGTGTTTTTTAGTGGGTGAGCTAACCGCAAGTCCCACACTATCGCAAAGCTCGCATGCGATGTCTTTCAACGATTTTTACATCCAGCTACACGCAAAAAAAAAAAAAACATGTAAGCATTAGATTAGATTAGACGATCGGTCGAGGGAGCCTTTACCGGCCCTGGCACTGCGGCCTCTCTAAAGGAGCCTATTGTGCCTTCCCTGGTAGGGTCCTAGAGCCATTTTTTTTACTTCGGAGACAATCAGGAAGACAAGTATTTTCCCTCCCTGGGGGTAATTCAGCAAGACTTGCTGAGGTAACGATTTCTTCGCCAAGGACATTCTTTATAAGGCGAAAGAGAGCCGGACATTCCGAGAGAAGAATGTGAATGTGAAGAGAGGTTTCGTCGCTCTCCAGACATAGTTTGATGTGGGGTCCGGAGAGACTCCAATTCGTTAAAGATGTTTTTTCATAAGGCCATGACCAGTAATTAAACCTGTTAGGATTCTTAGGTTATTTTTCCTAGGTTGGTAAGAAAATAGGATTTTTTGGGAAGAATTGTTTGGTGCAGTTCTGCCCATGGTGTTTTAAGCCAGACTTCATTGGATTCGATTAGAGCTAAGTTTTTGGTGTGCTTCCTAAAGCATCCATTACTGCGAAACCGCAGAAGGGTTCAGAACCGACGAGTGGCGTTGTCGCGCCGACTTTGGCCAGTGAGTCAGCCGTTTCGTTTGCAGTGAAGCCCCTATGGACTGGAATCCAGTGTAGGATGACTAGGTTTTTCTTTGCTAGTTCGTAGATGGCCATGTACGTGTCTAGGACCAGCTTCGATTTTATAACAGATGAGTCCAGAGCTTTAAGAGCAGCCTGACTGTCTGAGAAGATAAATATGGTTTAACCACGGGTATTAGAACTTAAATTTATTCTAGCGCAGTGGTTGATGGCAATGACTTCAGCCTGGTCGGGAACTTGTCTAGGCTGACTAAAAACTTCGCTTGAGGCGATTCTCCAAAAATGCCAGATCCAGTCCCTGAATCTATCTTGGAACCATCTGTGTACCAGACTAGGTCAAGTCGTGATGGATTGGGTTTGTATTTTTCCTGTTTTTCCCTTGGCGGGATGATGATAGAGATGTTTTTATGAAAGCCATATTCCGGTAACATGTCGTCAAGAAACATGCTGGCTGAATGCTCTTTCAGGCTCCATAGCGTCAACCAAAGACAGGTGACCTCCATGATGGGAATAGGGGTCGATATTATTCGAATGGAATAGACGATGAATGCTTAGTATTGCTCCTATTTGAATGTGATTCTATTTAAATAGGTGATAAGCCTAGGATGACATTCAGTGCAGTGGTCGGGGTGGAGCGTTATCAGCCCGTCATGCATTTTTCGGCTGTACGTTGAATCCGTTGTAGCTTTTTGATTGTAGTGACTTCGTTAGTCTTTGTCCACCAGACCACGGTAGCGTAGGTGATCGCTGGTCTTCCCACAAGCGAATATAGCAAGTAAATCATCCGGGGTCTTATACCCCAATTGTTACCGCAGACTCGGCGGCAGATCCAAAAGGATCTGGTGGCTCTGTTTGCGATGCGTTCTATTTGTGAATTCCATGATAGTTTACTATTAAGGATGATTCCCAGGTATTTGGATTGCCGTGAAAATTCAATGGTTTCGCCATACACAGTGGGGCTAGTTAGGAAATCTAGTTCCCTTCCATTGGTAAAAGGGACGATAGTCGTCTTTTTAAGATTTAGAGAAAGACCTTCTTTGTTGCACCATCTTTCAACTATGGATAGTGCATGCTGCAGTATTTCTTAGACCGTGCTTTCAAATTTGCCAGTGTAATGTAAGCATTATAAAAGTAATTTTTTTTTTGGAATTTCAACAGCCAGTATAGGCCCAAAAGTACCCTTCAATATGTTGTTTGTTTGTTATTAAACAAACAATCTTTTACCAAGATACAAGAAAAAAAATGTACGGGGCACCCTAATGACCATATTATACCCAAGCTGTAATATACCATCGCTCTTACCCTTAAAAAGCAGTAGGGACCATTCAGAAATCAAAGGGTGCTATATTTTCCCGATGCACGACAAAGTAAACCATTTCCACTAATAGTTATTGCTTGTGGAGCAAGCGGAGTGGGTTCGAGTCCAGGCGGGAGACAGCAATTATACCTTGCCACCAACTAAGAGACTCTAAGATAACTCTTCCCATACTGTATCTTACCATACCGTTGGATTTCTCCAGGTATAGAAGACTTTCCTTATTTAAGGACAGCAGGAAGTGCTGGCCATATTGCCGTCGTGGTCCCGTCTTTAGGTCTCTCCATGTGTCGGCTTTGAGTTCCCGATTTTGCACATGGAGAAGCCCTAGGAAAAGAGACTACATAGAGAAACCAATTATATCAGAGTTTCTCCACCACTATACCATAAAAGGGGTTTCTGCATGGTAGTAACTATAGCTCGATGATGAATCATGTATAAAATACCATGAGAACGCCACTAAATGGCATAGAATCTTAGACCATATCTCTTAGAAAAACCAATCGCTAGGTGTATGCACATATGTATGTACATATGTATAATAAAAACCAAGTAGATGGGATTGTGTGTGAATCAAAGATTGTTTATCTTCCACAAGTAATAAATTATTTAACTCTGCAGAAAACATCATTAGTTTACTTTTAATAAGGCAGTGTAGCCGAACTTAAAAAATGTATACGAAATCCACAAGTCTGCGCAGCAATATATTGAGAAACTGCATCCCAAAATAAATGAACGAGCAAACTTAATCAGGTGTATAATATTTAATTCACTTACCAAATCCATAGGATTCATTTGTCTCTGTTTTGCGCGCAGCCTCTAGTGCAGCTTCCTGACCAATCAAATGGACATACTTATCTTTATAATTCGTTGTAGGTTTTACATTCGTAGGAGACTGTCTTCTTTCAACCTCAATTTGCTTCTGTTCTTGTCTCTGTATTTAAAAAAAAAAAAGTAAACAACAATTCTTGGTAATAAGGTAATGTATGAATTTACCTTTTTAGCATATTCCTTGGCAGTTTCTTCATTCCATTGGTCTCCATTACGTCTTGCCAAAACTTCGTCTTCTGAAGGCGTAAATTCACGTTTATACACCACAGAGTACCTATCATGACCTTCGAATCCAAAGCTTATGGCCACAAGCCCACCCACTTCGGCTACTTCGTGTCTGTAAATTATATGCACTACATAGATGCATCCAAACCAAGAAATCTAATCATACTTACATGATCGCTCTATAGACTTTGTCCAATGGCTGAAATTCTATGTAACGTCTTTCGTCCTTGGAAAACCGATCGATTCGCTCTTGGGCATATTTGCGAAAGCGATTTAGTTCCTCTTTTTCTTTGATTTTTATTTTTTCAGCGTGCTCCTTTTGTTCTAAAATAAGTAAAATGCGTATTGGATTCATACTTCTATTTTTAACTCCTGACTGGATAAATTTTACGTTTTAAGAGTTCTCTTTCCTTTTCGTTAACGGTTGGAGGTTTATCCATCGAATTCAAAATTGAATTCAATAAATCCATGATGCTTTTCTTTTAATAATATTGTTCTGTTGTGATATTTTTAAACCCTTTCGTGCCTTTGCAAATTGTTTTCAAAAAGTTATTTTGTTTTGAAACGTCAAACAACACCTGTTCATTAATTACAGGATTGTTATAATTCTCCTAAACTATATTGACGACCTGAGGTTTACGACGAAAAGTGGAACTACATGTGGAATGAAGAGGCCTGTTTTATTGGCAATCGATTTCAGTGAAGTAAAGTAAAGTAGAATTTTTAGCACGCAATTACAACAACTATATAGTTCTGTCTGGAAAAAAAGTTAAAAAAATTTTTAGGTGCCAATTTCTGAAATCCGAGTCTCGAAAGTGTCAAACTGTTTGTAGTTGTTGTAATTGCATGTTAAAAATTCTACTTTACTTTACTTCACTGAAATGAATTGCCAATAAAACAGACCTAAGAATAAATTAAGTCAGTTGTCATTTTTTTGTGAACAGTTCGGAGTTATTTGGAAAAATAAAAACTGCCAAAATAAGAAAAGTTGAAAGTATTTGATATAAATGACAAGCAAACAAACAAATAAATTACACCGAAAATCCGTTCGCTCCTTTACTTCTTTTAAATTGCTTGTCTCGTCCGACACGACCTTCCATGGAAATGGAAGGTGTTTGTTGCGTTTTCGCAAAATTTCGCATTTCATTGGTTAATGGGTAATTTTGGTTAATTATTAATTTACAAATATAAATATAAAATTGAATAAGTGAATAGAAAACACATGAGTAAGTGTCGACGACTACTCATATACATATTCCAAACACATGAATACCTGAAATCTGAGATAGGTAATGCCAATTGTAGCCACTCATCCTCGTTTGATAAAGATTGTGGTAAGCAATAGTGAGCACTGAGAAGTTTTAATATCGACGGATTCATACCGAACAAGATAATGTATTCCTGACACATTTCACCTGACACCTGAATAAATGGTTTTACCTACGTTACGAAACACATTTCTGGTTATAATTACGTGTGCAGTAGGGAATCTGACAGCTGACCATTTTTATTTAATATTTAGAGTTTTCGGAGTCTCTGAGCATCTCAAAATCCTTCAGGCTCCCGGACTCAGCCAGTGTGTTTCAGGCGCAAATACTTGCTATCCGTGAAGCCTGACGTCTAATCAAACTACACACGTAACATAGTTCTGAGGCAAAAGATAGACATAAGGTCTGTTTTATTGGCAATCCATTTCAGTGAAGTAAAGTGAAGTAGAATTTTTAACACGCAATTACAACAACTACAAACCGTTTGACACTTTCGAGACTCTATATAGTTGTTGTAATTGCGTGCTAAAAATTCTACTTTACTTTACTTCACTGAAATGGATTGCCAATAAAACAGACCTAAGAATAAATTAAGTCAGTTGTCATTTTTTTGTGAACAGTTCGGAGTTATTTGGAAAAATAAAAACTGCCGATATAAGAAAAGTTGAAAGTATTTAATATAAATGACAAGCAAACAAACAAATAAATTACACCGAAAATCCGTTCACTCCTTTACTTCTTTTAAATTGCTTGTCTCGTCCGACACGACCTTCCATGGAAATGGAAGGTGTTTGTTGCGTTTTCGCAAAATTTCGCATTTCATTGGTTAATGGGTAATTTTGGTTAATTATTAATTTACAAATATAAATATAAAATTGAATAAGTGAATAGAAAACACATGAGTAAGTGTCGACGACTACTCATATACATATTCCAAACACATGAATACCTGAAATCTGAGATAGGTAATGCCAATAATTGTAGCCACTCATCCTCGTTTGATAAAGATTGTGGTAAGCAATAGTGAGCACTGAGAAGTTTTAATATCGACGGATTCATACCGAACAAGATAATGTATTCCTGACACATTTCACCTGACACCTGAATAAATGGTTTTACCTACGTTACGAAACACATTTCTGGTTATAATTACGTGTGCAGTAGGGAATCTGACAGCTGACCATTTTTATTTAATATTTAGAGTTTTCGGAGTCTCTGAGCATCTCAAAATCCTTCAGGCTCCCGGACTCAGCCAGTGTATTTCAGGCGCAAATACTTGCTATCCGTGAAGCCTGACGTCTAATCAAACTACACACGTAACATAGTTCTGAGGCAAAAGATAGACATAAGGTCTGTTTTATTGGCAATCCATTTCAGTGAAGTAAAGTGAAGTAGAATTTTTAACACGCAATTACAACAACTACAAACCGTTTGACACTTTCGAGACTCTATATAGTTGTTGTAATTGCGTGCTAAAAATTCTACTTCACTTTACTTCACTGAAATGGATTGCCAATAAAACAGGCCTATATTCATTGACAGTCAAGCTGCGATTAAGGCTATCGCCTCTGTCAATATAACCTCAAAATTAGTACTAGAATGTCGAGAGGAGCTGGCCTCGCTTAATCAGTTCAGGATTACCCTGATCTGGGTTCCAGGCCACAGCAACGTTTATGGAAACGAACATGCTGACGAGCTGGCCAGGCGAGGTTCAAGCCTCCACTGCTCACTTGCGGAAGCGGTCCACATTCTAATAGGAGCAGTCAAAGCAAACATTTCCGAAAAATCCCTATCGAAAGCCAATCTCAGATGGAATAGGCTAACAAATTACACCACATTTAGAAGGATGTGGCAAAATTATAGTAGGGAAAAAGCAACCCACCTCCTGAGTAAAACACGCAAAGATATAGCCAGGATAATCACGATTACCACAGGCCACTGGCCTTTAGGGGACCATGCAGTCAGATTATGCATCCCACATAACACACACTAGTCGCAGTTGTAACGACGCAACCGAAAAAGAAACCCTCATTCACTACCTATGCGCTTGTCCGGCACTAGCCAGGACCAGACAGCGAGCTCTGGGTAATCCCTTCTTTACATCCCTCGAGGAAGTTTGGAAGAATAATGAGTTGTGGTAACAAAACGGCACTTGATTCTACTTGGGTTTTCCAGTAAATCGCCACATCTACCTACCTACCATAACGATTTACTGGACATTGGCACCTCGGATGCAAATTGGCGCGCGGCGCGCGCAAATTAATTTTGATGTGCTTAAAAACCATTCTTGTTTAAAGAATATTTTTTATTCACTATTGGAGCCGCCACCAGTCCAGTATCGGTATCTTTACAGAGGATACAAAAACGGCAGTGCTTCCATCCAGCAGTGAGAGTATACCAATTACAAACCATAAACCACATAGTCAAATGCGTACCGCTCATTCACGGTCTACATTGAAGAGATTTCTAATGAGCTGCGGTTGCGTATTAACTAAATGCATTAATTTTAAGAAAAACGTTAATGTAAATAATGGTCAAAATCTGAAAACAACTATCCACTAGAGCAAACTAGATACCTACCCCAACTAAATGGTATTTTCAGATGTTTTGATTTTCAATGTTGCTTATGTTAATTATTTTATGCATTTAACCATAAGTTAACGATTGTCAAGTAGCTTAAAGAATTTTGTTTTTATGTTATGTCAATACGAGCGAAGTTTAGTAACTAAAATAAAAGTCTAGTCGCCACAAACATTTCATAGCTAATTTCACAGCTAATTGAAACGTCAAACGAAAACGAGTTGATGTTCGGTGTGAATGCATCTACGAGTTTTCTAAACTTTTTTGACGAAAACTCGGTTTTCGGCTTTGTGTGAATAGGGTATAAGCCAAAAAGATTTTGTTTTCCTATTCCAGAATTAATCTCCACTTATTTGCACTATTTTCCAATATAATAAAGTAAATACTTTGCTCAAATTCTCTCTTTAGAAGTTAGACATTTTTCAATGAAATTTTAATAAACTTGAATCTTAAAATTTTTTTTATTCTATATACAACTCAAGGTTTGTGGAAACTAGAAAATTTGTTGATATTTATGGAAAAAAAGTTAAAAAAATTTTTAGGTGCCAATTTCCGAAATCCTAGTGCAAAATCGGAAATTGGCACCCGGTGCCAATGTGCTAAGTAAAAATGCAAATTGGCACCGGTGCCAATTTCCGATACACCACCATAACATTAGACAAAATTTGGCAGGTAAGGGAAAAGTGCAATAGAAAGCACAAACAAATTCTATAATAAAGCCGGTAAAGATGGCCGTTTTCAACGCCCATCTCTCAATGCAAATACATACAAAATGAAGGTTTATATTGCGAATAATACGGGAACGAACCTTCATGCACATGCGAGAATTATGGATTTGGAATGTGGATTTCCGGTGCATTTTCTTTTCTGCTCTCTACTCACTAAAAATTTACTTTTCTCACTGGACACGCACACGACTTTCTTTCGAAGGCGGGTGTGGGTGTGACCATACTCAAAAATTATGTATTGATCTAATGTGATTTTTCATTGGGCACATCAGATTTTTATTTCAGATATCAGATTTGATATTTGACAGTACATCGGCCGTGCAATTTGTTTTCTTTTGTCGGTGGAAAACAATGAACTTCATATGGATAATCATATGGATAAGAAGAATAATAATGACGAAGATGAAAGCTGATAGAAGAGTGATTTTTTGTCCCAATAGAAAACCACAAAAGACTTATTTCTTTTCTGCTCTTTTCTTGCCAATCGAATATACCAAGAGTTTACGGATTGGATTCTCTATCGAACAAACTTCTGACATACAAAACGTCAGACAATTTGTTATGATAGCCAACTTTGAATTTTAAATCCAGACTTGCACTTTTGCACACATAAAATTAATTACAATATAAATATAAATTATAATTAATTAAATAGGTGGCAATTTAATAAAGTTATCGTACCTGCAATGTCCAGTCAATCAAGTTGTCCAGAGGTATGCAGCCAATATTATTTTGCAACATTGCTTTCTCACAGTTCAAGTTGTAGCACCTGCAAGCTCAAATGATAATCGTCATCCATCCCGGTTCACTGAACCTTCGAATAGGTAGGGCTTCAGATTTTAATCCGATCAGAATCATACACGCAATTGGCCGGAAGAGAAAACCAGATGGGAATTCACACAGGGATCGTTTCCTGCCTCAAATCGTAAGATCATAATCATTGTTCATAGTAGAGAAGACACAATAACGTGTATTCTTCTCCCCCTAGTCAAAAGAGTCACTTGCAGAGTTCGAAGAACACCGACTGCAGGTTTCGCATATAATTCAGTCATGTTCACAGTCAGACGGGCGGCGGCGATATGCAACGCCACCACAACAAATAGCTGCATTTAATAGAAGATCTGTTCCAGATAGCATTGGAAAAATAACGCCAGCCGAATTGAAGGGCGAAACAATTATTGGTGATGAGGTGAATGCTTACAACACGAACATATTATTAATAGTACGATAGCCGGGCCTGAGGCTCTGTCTATCGCACATCATTTTATATGCACAGGAAAACCTGAGCCTCTTGCGGAGTTGTCTAAGTTTAAATTTATTTTTATTTAATTTATAGATAATTAACATAGGTGTCAACGATCCATACAATCTGCATTTTCCCATTAAACGCGGAGAGCTCAATCTTCATAACAACTTGGGCGGCTCACTTAGCTCGGTTATGACTGATTTACAGGATATTTGGGAGTATGTGCTAAAGACAAGAATGGGAATAGACTTAAGGTAACAAAAACACCACACAATACCTTGTAATATATGAATCGTTATACAGCATCCTCCATCAGTATAAGGCGGTATTGGTCGTTTCGGATATCTATAACCGAAATCACTTAAAAGAGCTTACCTCACTGTTGCTCCTTCGAATGGGTTTCGGCAGCTGCTTTTTAGTTCAGGTATGGCGACAGACCGCTGACGATAAACCGATTTCCAAGCAAATTCACTCTTTTCTGTTATTCTTAATACCGATTTTTTTTTACATACAAACTCGATTTAGGATCACGTTTCAGCAACATTTGGTGCCGGACTCGGGCATGCATGTGTAGTCGATGTGGGGGATCAGAAAACATCAGTTTCCTGTGTTGAAGATGGCATTTCCCAGCCTAGTACTAGAGTTAGACTAGAATATGGTGGAGGTGATGTGACGCAAGTTTTTCATAGTTTACTCCAAAAGTGTTCATTTCCATATAAGGAATGCAATGACAGTAACTTCAAGGATACACTCTTGCTGAAACAGCTAAAGGAAAAATATTGTCACGTAAACCTGGTGTGTTACTTAGGGTTGAGATATGAAATTGTGTAAGACTTCTAAGCATTTTAGGACATCTGCGGATCTCAGGAAAAATCCTTCGAAGTTTATCGTGCAGACAATAAGCTGAGGTACACAATTCAGGTGGGCGATGAATGCATCGTTGCTCCTTTGAGTCTTTTTCACACAGAGTTGCTGGCCATTACTGGCAAAAACAAGGCTGCCAAGGTGCAAGTCTCAGCCTCTCATCAATCGGATTCCGAAGACTGTTTCGATGCCGAATACATTAGAGAAACAAGTGTATGTCGTTAATTTGGACGATCACTGAATGAGTTTTTAATAATCTTTAAATTCATACAGAGACGAAACGCCCGCGAACAGCTAGACCAAATTCAAGCTGATGGAGCCATTGTCCAATCTGATAACCAAGAAGAGGAACTAGTTGTTGATTCATTCGATAACGAAAGAGACAACAAAAATGACAAAGACTTTGTTTTACCGGGCGGTCAGATCATTGGCATCGATCAAGCGGTTTTGCTTAGTATAGAGCGATGTCGTAAGATTTATAGCAAAAACCTTCAAAATAAAAAAAATAATACATTTTCCCTAATAGCTAATGAGGAGATGAAGAAGAAAATGTACGGGTGTGTGCTTGTTGTCGGTGGAGGAATGAAATTTACCGGCATTGGAAAATGGTTGCAAAATAAAATGGCTTTAAACGTGGCATACTCCCATCGTTCAGGTTAGTATTAAATTAAAATTAAATAATTGTTCGTTAAGGAACGCAATGGAGACAGTTTTGTTTTACAACGGTCATTCAATCCAGTGTTCTATTTTTCTCAGTGATGGACTTTCATTCTAACATTTTTGTCTGGACAGACATTTTGTTGGAAAGCTCAGTGCTAATTAGAGTCTAAACCAATTTTTATTAGAACAAGTTGAGATTTTCAAAGAATTCCATATTTTAATTTTTAGAACAATTGGATATAGTTACCAGTACAAAAGACATGGACCCTGCAATGACTGCATGGAAAGGTGCAGCGATTATGTCATGCCTGGAGAGCGCCCCCGAGCTATGGATAAATCGAGGGGAATGGCAAAAATGCGGACTGCGGATATTGAGGGAGAAAGCACCTTTCATGTGGTAGCATGTTAAATCGGCACTACGACCATGGGCTTGTATCAATTCAATCGCAGTCTACGGCTTATTTTAGGTATTCTAATATAACCTAAACAGATTTGTAATTTTTTTTAAACATAACGATGTATATTGATTGAACAAATACCTCAATTTTGATACTTGCATGATTAAATAGTCCCAACGTGGATCGAAATGTTTGCTCGTTTAATCAAAAGAGGATTTCTGAGAAAAATGAAAACGTAAGTACTAATCCGTTCAATTTTGTTGATGATAGTAAAAGTATCTGTTCATCCTACCAACACGTATTAAAAATAAGATATTCTCACAATGAGGAGTCTTGAGCGGACGTCTTTCCAAAGAAGCGGTAGATGGTAGAGTTCGAACTATCGAAAAGTCTTTTACGATCTCCAAAATTGGTATTCTGCGTGCAAAAATCTTTTATGAAATCTGTTATAAATCATAACAGAATAAAAGATTTTGCCGAATAGGCATACTTTTTTTTTATGACGTTTTGGCAGCAATGTTATTTTTTGGGGTCAAACAGCTCCAGAAGGCGGGGAATATTTAGGGGTATCGCGAATAAATCCGATGGAATTTTTTCCCTTGTCAGCAATGTAAATCAAATTGCTGAATGGGAAACATTCCGGGGGAAATATTATTCGCGATAGGGGTGATTATGTATGGTATGAGTCCCAAAATCCACCGTTATTTCTAAGCGCATTTTGGAAGATGTTGGCTGTTCATTGGCTTCAAAGACATATTATTTAGACATCTTTGATGAGTGCAAATAGAGATTAGTGCCCCTATTGCGTAACTACAGTTGAGTTGAGGTCAGTTGTCTCTTGGTTTTATGTAATTTAAATTTCGGTATTGTCCGTATTGTCATTCAAAACCCTGGATAGAAAAGTTGTGTGTCAAAACATAACAAAGATGACGGTAGTGTATAAGTTTGGTTGGTGATAAAGTTGAGTGGAATTGAAGTCAACTCAACTCAAGTAAGTTGAGTTGTCTTACACAATAGGGGCATGGATTTATTCGTGGGTCGATAGTGGCGTACTGGCGTGTAGAGCAATCAACGAGCTGAAATGTTTCTTAACATCGTCTGGAACTTTTGCCTTTTAAAACCTTTCGTTTTTATTGGTAACTCGCTTTTGGTAATAGCAGGTTACCATTTGATGGCACGCTGAAAGGCCCACGTATAAGTCCTAATCTGAATTTTAAATTGGTTTTGAGCCATCTACCCTAAAAAAAATGTCCTTGGATATTTCCCAGACTATAATTCTTTACTGTATTTGTGGTCTTCTTAAAAGACATTAAGGGTATTCACTTAATCTGATAAATTTATGCAGCTCGTCGCGGAAAATTATGAGGTCTGCGTAAACTATTCTCCATACAAAATCTGACAGTTCATTTACGAGGTGGTAAATTTCTGCAGCTTAAACTAAACAATTAGGCCCCAGTTATAGTTATCAGTACAAGTACAATGCAACCAAAAACAATAGTTTTGCGTTGAGCACTTCTTAAACGGTTGAACTCAATATTGGTCTTAAAATGTTGCTTTTGAAGCTTTGAGCATCCTCGACGTGTTCGATTTCTGTTCTGTGCTCTACTCTGTACGAGAAAAGAAAAACACATAATAGGTTATGCCATCTATTGGAAATTCTTTGCATTCAGTATAGCCTTATCGAGTCTCTATTTCCTGACTCTCTAACTGGAAATGTCAATTTTGACAGCGGATGTCATGTCATTATTTAAAACAAAAATCTCAAATTGTTGTAATCTATTTACATTCGTTTTAGAATTTCAATTATTTTTATATTTAATTAAAATATGACTTCAAATGAAAACCATCAGATATGGGTGAGTAGCCACGTTATTTATATATTTATACATACTTGCTCTTGAACTGTTTTAATTACAAATTTTATTCAGAGCGCGATGGCCAACAATAAATTAGAGTCGATCTACAACCAGCTCTGCGAACTCGAGAGTTTAATTTCATCGGAAGACCACGATAATGTTCCTAAACTATTCGAATTGTTGGAAACAATTAGCGAAATACAGGAGCATCACCATTCAGTTGTACAAAATATCGTATCCAGCAAGGATTTAATTTGCGAGAAACGAACAGATCTCCAGAACCAAATGGAACTGCTAGAGAAATCAATCGATCTTCTCAAGCTAGAAACGAATTGGAAGGAACCAAAGGAGCAGGTACTGATGGACTGATATCGCGTTTAGTTTGATTGTTAAGATTTAAATGATTAATGTAAGTTTATATGCCATTTTATTTTTTATTCACATTGGGAATTATAAGTTATTTATAATTATTGCAAAATATACCTCTCATATTCCATAAGAAAGTAAAGATTAACTTTTACATGCCGATTGTAGTTAGAATCGTCCATATTTGAATTGAAAGACGAAATTTGATCATCAGTGTTATGATCGAATCCTTTCTTGTCAATGCTCATCAATTCTTCAAAATGTGAAGCTGCGAAGAATAGGAACGTCGATGATTTCCAATTCCATTTCTTTAAATCAGTTAATCACGTAACAAATGATAACGAAGCAATAACCTATCCAATTGAATTTTTGAATTGAATTGGAACCAATCGATACTGTGCAATGGAACCAGGTTGAAGAAACTCATTAACAACGTCATCCAAGCGACTATAATCAAAGGTAAGTTTAACGACGGCGAGCAAGTTCTTATTCCGATGATACCGCAGGGAATCGACCCGAGTGCAAATAGTCCAGGTTATACCATTTTATTACTCAAACAAAACGTTGTTTATTATTATCGTTTTTCTTAAGTTTAGGATAAGTCCAATATTCTGGGAGCACTGATGGTGCTCTTCGTTGTACAAATGATATTTATTTATTATTT
This sequence comes from Cheilosia soror, assembly GCA_949372485.1. Classification (NCBI taxonomy): domain Eukaryota; kingdom Metazoa; phylum Arthropoda; class Insecta; order Diptera; family Syrphidae; genus Cheilosia; species Cheilosia soror. The sequence continues at coordinate 40,618,164 of OX443563.1, forward strand.
AAAAAAATGTTACGGACATTTATATATTTATAAAATCTTCTCAAGCTATCAGTTAGTAATAATGTAGATCATTTTAAAACTTTTGATAGACAGTAACATATATTTGGACTCCTACTGACGCTGTTGAAGCGTCATACAGCTTCACCTTTCCCGAGAGAAGTATTTAAATAACAAAATAAATTGTATTGTTGTCCATCCTAAATTAGAATAGCCTTCGAAAGTGTACGTCAATAAATAAATAAATAAACAAATTTCGAAAAAATAATTTAAAGCGAAAAATGCATTTGCTTGAGGATTATAATAAGTGCCGGTGTAATGGAACACTTGGAACGTTATCGGTCGAATAATGGTCAACGGATTAAATCGGAAGAAAGCCATGGACGAGCTCGAAGTTCAACAGATTGTCATTCGCAAGACACCGAGTTTCCCACACGGGAACGTCACATGGCGATTCGAAGGAAGAAGTCAACAAATATACTGCGGTGCATGTGTTGGCCAAAGTCATGCTGTGATCGCAAGTGTTCGAGTGCGGATGAAAAAACGTGTCGAACATGCAAGTGCTCGCGCAAAGCGCATGCCATTTACCAAGAGTATTTCGCCAGCACACTGGGAATCAGATCGACGACAATTGGGTTACACCTGGGTCCTGGATGCCACCAGGTATAAATTACATCGTCAAAGGTCCAGCCCTACTTCGATAAGATCCCTCAGGAGAAAGTTCATAAACTCAGTTCAAACGGTAATATGTAAGAACCTTGAATATTTACGTCTCTGTAATTATTCAATTAGCTTATTTGCGGGTTTAGTTTGTCCATTTGCATTGGCGCTATTCTACGATACCCGGAGGCCCAGAGCTTAGCTTCAATGAGGGCCGAGGCCTGTGCTAATGTCTCTATTACATACATACATACATACATAGTAACGCAATGATAAATAAGACCAATTTTTTAAAATCCATTCCCATTAACTATAAACACATGTTATACTTACCTTACGTGTATGCATATAGGTACGTATAGTGAAAACGGACTCTTACGGCCATATTATTCACTTACTTTAATACGGATTAAAGTTTACACCCGAGTTTAAGAGAGTTTAACATAAACATTAAACCCAAGTCCATAATATTCAGCCATTAAAACTGACAATAAACCCGTTTTTTTAACTTTCTCGTATACATACGTAGTAAGAGAAAGATATTGTTTTCGTACAAAATTTCGAACTCGAGATTTTGATCAATTCTGATATTACGATGATAGGGGAAAAGTGGGTCTCGCAATTCTGTCCGTCCGTATGTCGGTCTGTCCCACCCCTGGGGAATCTAAACGCTTGGACGGATTTGCTTCAAACTTCGTATTTAGAGTTTGTAGGCTTCCCGCTCGGGACTTTTTTTTTTTTAAGCTAGCCCTAATATTTACGGTACCTCCCATATACAAATTTTACGAAATATGACGAAATATGCCTAAATTTCGATTTTTTAGAAAACGGCATTAACGATTTGAACCAAAATTGATAGTTGAGTTAATGTAAGCATGCTTAACATGACGGCATACCCAGTTTTTCGGTAAAAAGTCCAGCAACGGCAGTTTTGAAAATTGGCCTTTTCTCGAAAACGGTAAAAACGATTTAAAAAAAAATTTTTTTAAGGTACTACTGTCATTCTTAACTTAATAGCAAACTCAGTTTTTCCTTAAAAAGACTACGTCCTTTGATATCCACCCAAATCCCTAATAAAAGTACTTTAAAAAACTGCTCATATCTCAAAAACGCCATTTTCGATTATAATAAAAATGTTACTTTCAGGTAATGCTTAAATCCATAGTAATACCACTGGCTCAGTTTTGAGCTAAACAGTTGAAAAACAGTGATTTTTGAACCATGAATGCGTCCTTCCCAATCGCTAAAACCGGTAGTACTTTAAAAACTGCTCATATCTCGAAAACGCCATTTTCGATTTGGATGAAAATATACCTGCTAGGTAATGTTTATATCCTGAAGAATATGTCGTATGTTTTCAGCTAAACAGTTTAATAACAGTGCTTTTCGAATCCAAATTGTAAAATTTGTCAGCATAATTTTACAAAAAACCGCTCTAACGATTTTGATCAAAATACATATTTAAGACAACATAAGCATTCTTAACATGATCACGTACTTAGTTTTTCTCAGAAAACTCTAATATTGCCGTTTTATGAATATTTCTCAAAAATGACTACCCAAATCCCGATCTGTATTCACACACGGTACCTATATTTTTGTAAAGTCCAAAACTTCAGTACATAGCAATATAATTTGAAATTCATCGCCTACTTCCCTCCTTCAAGTGTCAGTTCGGGATGAAATTTGAAAGTATTCAAGTGTTCTAGTTAATACGTAGTCGTAGGTTTATGTTTATGTAGTATGTATTTACGGTATTAATTACACCTTGAGTGGGTATGATTTTAAACGTAAAATTTTTCTAAAATGACTCTGAGATTCTGCGAGATTCGCAATAAACGAGAAAGTTACGTGCGACCCAGTCGTGCACATTTTTTAACCGTGAGTCCGTGACGGCGTTTAATCCTATTGAATTTAAACTGCACTCCGTAGACCGTACTTTAGCCCGGGTTAAAAGTCAATTTCATATTATTGATTATTTTGTATACCCTCCACAGGAAGGTATATTCACTTTGTCATTACATTTGTAACGCCAAGAAGGAGTCACCGGAGACCCTATAAAGTATCAGATGACATTCTGAATCGATTTAGCCATGTCCGTCTGTCTGTCTGTCGGGTTAAATGCGTGTTTTTGAGTAAATACTATGGATATGGGTTTAAATTGTCGGGTTTAAGAAATGCGGAATAATGATCGGGTGTAAAATAAACTTAAACCTGATTTACATCCGGAGTGAATTCTTCTTGGCGTTACAAATGTAATGACAAAGTGAATATCTATACCTTCCTGTGGAGGATAAAAAAAAAATAAATCTTAAGGAAACCAACGCTTTTGTTTTTTAATATTTCAAGTTATCAGCCAGCCTTTTGGTTTGTTGTGGTAGGAATATTATTCTCCTCTTATTTAGTCTGAAAAACGAAAGAGAAGCATGCGAAGTGCATGGAATGTAATGTAATCAAAGCGGCTGTATGTATATTGAAATTTCAGTTTTGTTGCTATGATTAGGAAAATAAACTTAATAGAACCAAAATTTCAAGCCGCGAACGAAGTTTTTTTTTTTGGTCCTTTGAGCCGAATTAAAAAATCTGCACAGTGAAGTGTGGTTCGATAAATATGACTTTAATCGTTAAACACTGCCTTATATTTGTGTGAAGCTTAAAGGGCACATTTCCAACTGAAAATGGCTAAAAATCAGCAATGCAAATGGGCACATCTACCATGCTTAGCTCTATTGCTAAGTAATAAAGGCTTATCTGCCATTTTCTATGTTAAAAATACTCATTTGCCAACATTTTCTGCTTATGTGACTTTTTTTTTGCTTAGTGTCATACGATTTTTGTTGGTTAATGCGCCTTTTTTGCTACTTAACTATCATGTGCAAGTGCTGTGTAGGTTAGGTCAGGTTAGGAGGCAATTATCCGTTAATACGGAGTAATTCACTTAGACCAAGTAAGGCCCATTGTGATAGCACAAGCAGAGTCGGTTATTTCCGCTACTCTTGGAACCATTCCGAATTTTGGAGAAATTTCCGTATTTTGCTGATATTGATATCCGTTTTGGCAATATCAGCAAGTTCCCCGAAAAAGTACTCTCCTAGAGTTTGAGCGGCTTCGCGAATAGCCATAACTTCTGCTTGGAAGACACTACAGTTATTTGGTAGTCTAAAAGACTGGTTTAGGGAGAATGGAACTGAGAAAATCCCGTCTCCTACTCTGTCGTCCATCTTAGACCCATCTGTGTGTACTTCTAGCGTATTTTCGTCTATAACCGTTGTTTTGTAATAATTCATTATTCTTTGTTATTTGTATTAAATTTGTAACTAATTTCTTTATATTTAATTTTGTTCCCTAATGTTCACTTGTAAACTATTTTTTGTTATTAACTTGTACAAAATTTAATTTGCCTCACTGTCTCTAAGACATAAATTCACCTGTTCGCAGTTGTATCGCAACAACAATTATACGCATTGTCTTCCCGTTGTCTCACGCACCAAAAAGTGCGTGTATATTGTTGTTGCGATTAACGTTTGCTTCGATGCTGCTGATGTTGAATTAAGAGAAAACTCGTCCACTTGGATTTTGGTCTCATCACAGCACGCATCGGAACAACCACAGCAGTTTGGTAACCCAATAAAATCAAATTTCACATGAGTATACATTTTTTTGTTCTATTGCAATTTTCATTATTTTCTCGCTTAATCCTCATCATAAAATTGGTCCTTCTAAGCCGAATTAATTAAATTTTAATGGAAGTTCTACATGTGAATTAATAAGTGCAGCTTAGACAATTAAACACTTTGCGTATTTCCTTTAATTTATATACGTCTCGATTATAAATTCGAAAGGGAGCAATCCTAAAGCTTTGTAGTTTACTTAGGAATTCCATTGCAAATATCAAATATCTCCGTAATTTAATAGACTTTGATTCTGTGAACATGAGTGCGTTAATATTAAGATTAAAGCGTGAAAATGCAATGGGTCGCTTAAAGCGTGCAACAGATTTCGTGAACACTATCGATGAATCGAAATCGCTTGAATTATTAGAGGTTCGGTTAAACAAACTAGAAGAAACGTGGTCAGAATTTTCTGCTGTTCATAACGAGTACCTGGCGTTTGTGAAACGATCTGATTATGATGCGATTGAAAACGAATTTGTCGAGTATGAAGAACGTTATTTTATGGCGCATTCGAAGTACGTGAAAGGTATTCGTGACAGACAAGGCGCACCGCAAAATGGTTCGGACGGTTCGGTTTTAGAACGTCTTGTCAATCAACAATCCACGTTCCTCGAGAAACTTAATTGTTCTGCGAACAGTAATTCTGCGTCGGTTAATCTGCCACCAATTGTTGTGCCTTCGTTTTCCGGGAATTATAAGGATTGGCCGTCTTTTCGTGATCTTTTCATTGGGTCTGTGGATAGCAAATCTAATCTGACTGCGACACAAAAGTTTCACTACCTAAAATCATTCCTCCGAGATGATGCGGCCAACCTTATAAAGCACATTTCCATTTGCGAAAGCAATTACTTGGAAGCGTGGGAACGCTTAGAGCAGCGATACGATAGGGTACATTTAATAGTGAAAGCGTTTATCCAATCATTTTTGTCACTTCCCTCAAATAGTCTCGGTAATGTTCAAACGTTGCGAAAAATCGCTGACGGGGCAGACGAAGTTGTGCGTGGCCTTAATGCTGTAAAGAAAACTGATCGCGATCCATGGTTGATATATCTGCTTTTAAGTAAGCTAGACCAGGATACAAACCATGCTTGGGCAGAACACGTCGGGTCTCGAGATGACTGCACCATATCCGAACTTTTAGACTTTTTGCAATCTCGGTGCGATGCTCTCGAATCATGCCAATCCCATAATCGCCCGTCGTTATCGCGAGTAAAACCAACGATACGCTCTCATTTAGTTGAATCTTCGAATGTAAAATCACAGTGCCCCAAGTGCAAAAATGACCATATTTTAGCCCAGTGTAGCAAATTCGTGGCTCTTGACATTGAATCGCGTCGAAATTTCGTGAAAAACAATTCGCTCTGCTTTAATTGTCTTCGGGTTGGACATTCATCGAACAAATGTCGATCTTCATATCGTTGTCGAGTGTGTAAATCGCGCCATCACTCGTTAGTTCATCCTGAGAACCAAAGTAATAATCAATTATCCACTTCGTCCCAGACCGCAGATGCTCCCCCTGTTCCTTCGTCCTCGTTTTCAAATCAACCCGAACCTTCGGCACCATCGCTATCGCAAATCGTTAATAATCACTCATCTAAGTGCGCTCGTTGGAAGCAAACCATTCTTCCCACTGTGTTGGCTAGGGTTAAAGACGTTCAGGGAACTTTCATTGATTGCCGAGTGCTGCTAGATTCGGGGTCTCAATCTTCTTTCGTTACTGAATCTTTCGCACAAAGGCTCGGACATCCTCGTACTCACGCTCGAATTCCAATTCTCGGTCTGTCGTCTACTGAAGCAGGTTATACCAAAGGACGTATTTCTCTACAACTATTCTCGCGATTCAACTCTAACTCATTACATATCGATACTTATATTTTGAATAAGTTAACTTCGAATTTGCCTTCTCAATCGATAAATGTTCAATTGTGGTCTCATATAGAACATTTAAATCTCGCAGATCCTTATTTTAATCAATCTGCTCCCATCGATATTCTTGTAGGTGCCGACAAACTCTTTAATATATTGAAGGGAGAGCAAATTCAAGGCCCTGAAGGTATCCCACTTGCCCAAAATACTTCGTTTGGCTGGGTCATTACTGGTGAAGTGTTCGACAAGACGACATCAGACAGTATGACCCTTTCTTCGCTACACTGCGCTATCGACGTTGATGTCTTGTTACAACGGTTTTGGGAACTTGAGGAAGTTGCTCCGGCTAAGGATGAATCATACATCGACGATCCAGCTGAGCAACATTTTCGGCAAACTTTCTCTCGGTCATCTGATGGCAAATACATTGTTTCACTCCCCTTTAAGACACCACCACCAACTTTCGGTAACACATTGTCATCTGCGGTTTCGCGTTTGAACTCAATGGAACGTCGGTTTCACAAGAACCCCGAGTTACATCGCTTATATTCTGAGTTTATGCGGGAATATCTAGAGCTCGGACACATGAAACAGATTCCTCCTGAGGAGATAAACTCAGTCTCGGGAAACAGTTTTTATCTTCCTCATCATGCGGTGTTTAAACCCGACAGCTCTTCTACGAAACTGCGTGTCGTTTTTGATGGGTCTGCTAAGGACTCGAACGGGCAGTCATTAAACAGTACGCTGTTAGTGGGTCCTCCAATCCAACGTGACTTAATCGGCGTATGCCTTCGTTTTCGACAGCATCGATATGTTTTCACCGCCGATGTAGTAAAGATGTTCCGTCAGATTTGGATTGAAGAACCCCAAACCGACTTTCAACGAATTGTATGGCGGGAAAACCCAACGGAAGACGTCAAACATTTCCGTTTATGTACCGTCACATATGGTACCGCGTCCGCTCCGTTCTTGTCCGTTCGTGTCTTGAAACAGCTGGCAAGTGATTACCAGACCGAATACCCAAATGCATCTCGTATTCTTTTAAATGATGTGTATGTTGATGATGTGATGACGGGGTCCAATTCCATCGAAGAACTCATCGCATTGCAGTCCGAGCTAGTTATCCTGCTTTCCAAGGCCAAGCTCCAGCTTCGAAAATGGAGCTCAAACTGTTGGCCTCTTCTTTCTAAATTACCTGTCTCTGAATGCGAATTTTCCATCTTTGACACTGAGCGTTCACAATCACTAATCAAGGTACTCGGAATGTTTTGGAATCCGGTTAGTGACGAATTTTCATACCGCATGGCGAAGACACTACCATCTCATGCAACAACAAAACGGGCTCTCCTTTCAGAAGTATCGCGGATATTCGATCCATTAGGACTGCTGGCTCCTTCAATTGTGTTGTTCAAAATTCTATTTCAGGAACTGTGGTCATCGGAACTGAATCTTGGCTGGGATGACTTGTTGCCTACCCCTCTAGCCGAACGATGGATGTCCTATAGGCAGGAGCTTCCCTTCTTTGAAAGAATTCGTGTTCCCAGAAATGTCTTCGCATCATATGAAGAGATAGAACTGCATGGGTTTTCAGATGCGTCATCGGTAGCCTACGCAGCCGTTGTATACGCACGCTGTAAAGTCGCTGAAGGAGTGTATAAAGTCATCATTGTTGCAGCTAAAACCAAGGTAGCTCCGTTAAAACCAGTGTCCATTCCTCGATTGGAACTCTGTGCAGCGTTGCTTTTGACTCGGTTGTTAAATCTTGTCAAATCATCGATATCAACCAAGATCTCAAAAATATACGCATGGTGTGACTCGGAGATTGTTTTGCATTGGCTGTCTTCGCCGCCTCGCCGCTGGACAACCTTTGTCGCCAACCGCACAGCTGCTATCCTCGAAATTACTCCACGACACTCTTGGAATTACATTGCATCGGAATCCAATCCAGCAGACTGCGCTTCGCGGGGTGTACTACCATCCAACCTTTCTAGCCACGATCTGTGGTGGAACGGTCCATCTTGGCTGTCGAAAGGTGATGGGCATTGGCCAAAATCTAAATTCGCGTCGTGTAATCCACAACTCAAAGACATTGAGGAAAAGCAATCCTCTCGCCAAGTTCTAGTTACTTCATCCGACATCAACATCATTCAGACACTTATAGACAAAATCTCCTCGTGGTATCGAATTCAAAGAATAGTCGCATACTGCCTTCGGTATCTATATAACAGTCGCGTCCAAAAACTCGATCGACGAACCTCGTGTATAAGCCTAAATGAAATTCAAAAGGCAAGAACCCTAATTTTAAAAACAGTCCAACAAATATCTTTCAGTTCGGATATTCGTTCCCTAATACGCCACCACCAATTACCGCTTAAATCAAAGCTTATTCGCTACTCCCCCTTTATCGATAGTGAGGGACTGCTTCGTGTTGGAGGAAGAATCAAACACGCACCAGTTTCTTTTAATCTTAAGCATCCTATTCTTCTTCCTAACAATAACAAACTTTCTTATCTCATTGTAACAGATATACACACTAGTCACTTGCATCCAGGAGTAAGTGAAATGTTTGCTATAGTTCGACAGCGATACTGGATACTCGGTAGTCGCAACCTCATCCGAAGCATCGTACATAAATGCAAAGTTTGTTTTATGCAACGTAAGATGACCAGCCAGCAGTTGATGGGCGATTTACCAATTCAGCGAATACAACCAAGTCGACCATTCGCTAACACTGGGTGTGACTACGCTGGACCACTAACTATAAAGCTTTCTCGCGGACGCAATCCAAAGCTTTCAAAAGCCTACATAGCACTATTTGTGTGTATGTCTACCAAGGCCATTCATCTCGAGGTTGTGAGTGATCTCACCACAGATGCTTTTTTGGCGGCCTTGCGTAGATTTGTGTCTCGTAGGGGCATGTGCTCTAACATCTACAGCGATAATGGAACCAACTTCCAAGGCGCTCGTCGTTGCTTGACTGAGATGCATAAGTTGGTTATGTCCGAGGCCCACAATGACGTCATAACTGCATCCCTCGCCAAGGACAACATTGCCTGGCACTTTATCCCCCCGTCTGCGCCACATTTTGGTGGTCTTTGGGAGGCGGGTGTCAAGTCAGTTAAGCTGCACCTACGGAGAGTTATTGGGTCATCAATTTTGACCTTCGAAGAGTTGTACACGGTCCTCACCCAAATAGAGGCCATTTTAAATTCTCGTCCTATATGCTTTGTGTCTGATGATGATTTAAACCCTTTAACTCCAGCTCATTTCCTTATAGGTGAACCTTATACGGCTGTTCCAGAACCCAATCTATTGAGCACACCAATAAATCGACTGCAGCACTGGAATCACTTGCAAAACATGGTACAAGGATTCTGGAAAAGATGGCAAATGGAATACCTCACCACACTTCAAGAGCGTTCAAAGTGGCAACAAACCAGTACGAGTTTAAAACCTGGTGACATTGTCGTGATTAAGGAGCCTAATCTTCCGCCAACCAAGTGGCTTCTCGGTAAAATCGAAGCAGTGGCACACGGTGCAGATGCACTTGTACGAGTGGCTACAGTCAAGACGAGCCATGGAACTTTCGTTCGTCCTATAAACAAACTTGCAGTACTCCCTTGTTCCTGAAACTCGTTCCAGGGGCGCCGGGATGTTTTGTAATAATTCATTATTCTTTGTTATTTGTATTAAATTTGTAACTAATTTCTTTATATTTAATTTTGTTCCCTAATGTTCACTTGTAAACTATTTTTTGTTATTAACTTGTACAAAATTTAATTTGCCTCACTGTCTCTAAGACATAAATTCACCTGTTCGCAGTTGTATCGCAACAACAATTATACGCATTGTCTTCCCGTTGTCTCACGCACCAAAAAGTGCGTGTATATTGTTGTTGCGATTAACGTTTGCTTCGATGCTGCTGATGTTGAATTAAGAGAAAACTCGTCCACTTGGATTTTGGTCTCATCACAGCACGCATCGGAACAACCACAGCAGTTTGGTAACCCAATAAAATCAAATTTCACATGAGTATACATTTTTTTGTTCTATTGCAATTTTCATTATTTTCTCGCTTAATCCTCATCAACCGTATTCTCTTCCCATTGCTATCGGTCGGGAATACTGGTCTTGTATTTAATATTGGAGTCTAGAACCGTGGTTACGTAGTATGTAACTTCTGTTTTAAAGAATATTGGCATGCCCTGTGTCACTCCATTGCAGTGATTCTCTCAGATGCAATGCCGATGTTGCCGCCATCTCTTTACTGTGTATGTCCAAGGGCAGAATGTGAAGCACGGTTTCCAGTACTGCGGTTGGAGTTGTCCGCAGGGCACTGGTCACACAACATAGACACATGCCACTCTTTGGATTCTATTTAGTAGAGAGAGGTAGCTTACTTTATATAGTGCTGGCCACCAGATGATGATTCCGTACATGAGTATCGGTCTGACAACGGCTGTATACAGCAGTGTGTTAGCATCTTTTACCATTCAACATCTACACTATTCCTCGAGACATACCTGACATTCAATATCTACACCTCGATCTACACACAAGAAGGCAAATCCGTAAAATAGATGACATTCGTATTTGAGTCGAGCCCATAAACCAGTATGAATAGACCGCCGACTTCCCGTATACCTACCCGATTCCCCCCGGAAAAAATTACCCTGTCTGTGAATACGTGTAAATGTCAAAATTAATGGCGGCAATGATTTTCCATGCTATACCATGGGCCTAGGATTTTTCAAGTATGCGTGTGTTAATGGCGCTCCTTTGATTTTGTACAGCACCAATACATGAAAAATCCTGGGCCCGCCGGCAGCTTGTAGGCAAAGTCCGTTATGTGGGAGGAGTCGACGGTCTATTCTTACTGGTTTGTGGTCGAGTCGCGAATGAGATTGAAGTAAAGTAAAAGTAGAGATATTGCGTTCTTTCGTTCAGTAGAGTTTTCAATACTTGTTTTAATTACCTATACATCCTAACATTGTACTCTTTTTGTTTTGCAATTAAAAATCAATTAACAATAAACATTATTTCGTATTTTGGCTTAATAAAAATACAATTTAACAAGTGTATTATTTTCGGGACTTCTCCGGCTAGGGTCGCTTTGAGCGACAACCAGTTCTCCCCACTCATTTTGCCCTCGTCGTGACTGTTGTCGCAGATGCCATAGAGCATATGGTCCTTGACGACCTCATTGAAGGGTCTGAGCCTGAGCGCCGCATCAGCATTCTTCGCCTTCTTTGAGGTCATCGGAGTTTCTTCCAATTAAGTTGGCCTTGGTATTTTGGACGTGAAGTCCTTCTTGGCAGCTGTCACAGAGGGTCCTCCCGTACCAGTAAAACTTCTCTGCTTGCTACGAACGGTCTGTGCTCCTGTAGCAAGTGCAGTTGCAGTCGTCGTCGGTTTGGTCGTCTGGTCGGTTCTGTTGTGGGAAGGCCGTTGTCTTTGTTTGTTGTCCGACAGTTGGTTGCGACCTCTGGAAGGAAGTCTTCCCGCATCAGGTTGACTATCCTTCTCATTCAGCATCGCGCCCTAATCTAACTCAATGAAATAATTTATTTTAATTTTGTCTTAAAAATCATTTAAGAAAAAGTTTTTCAACTTATTTCAACAACTCAGTTTAATTTAAGTTTCAAGCTATTTTTTTGGTGCCTATAGTAAGAAAATAAGTCGCAAGTCCATTTACTCAAAGTAATCACCAAAATTACTGAAACTTATGCGCACAATAAAATAATTTTATATTTATATTATTTTATAAAATGATTCTGCCCTTCTTTGCTGCAAATACATCAATTACTTCGTCAGTATTTATTTCTATCTCCCGATGAATTGACATTAAGGCTAAACCAGTAAGTCGATCTTCACCGGTAGAGTTTCTTAAAAAAGTTTTTAAGCGTTTCATCGTCGAAAACGTTCTTTCTGGTGTACATGTCGATACTGGTAATATTGCCAAAATTTTTAAAAGTCGATGTATGTTGAAAAAAAAAAAATGTTACTGCAGTCTCCTAAAGGGCTCTGCGAAATAAGGCCCCAATGAAATAAGGCCCCAAAACAAAAATGAAATAAGGCCCCAAAAAATTATACAGGAAACAACAACAACGATTTTTAATAAAATTTGGGGTGTTATTTCCTTTTTTTGGGTCTAACTTTCTTATGAAAATTGGGGTTTTATTTCATTATGAAATAAGACCCAAAGGTTAGGTTAGGTTAGGTAAGGTGGCTGTCCCAAAGGGGACACACTTAGACCATAGTTTTGGTCCATTGTGATACCACAGAAGGGGGGGGAAGCGGCCAGAACGGGCGTTACCCTGGGAATTCTTTTGCTACTTGCGAATTTGGGTTTCCTACCTAGTTGAGAGGTTTTTGGTAGTGACTGAGGCAGTCGGAGCTTTTGAAATTTTGCATCACCTGGTTACGGCTTGGTCTTCGGGTCGAGGTGGAGGGCAGCCGTAACGGTCTGCCCCCTGCCTATTGCCTCTGACGGGGTCCTCTAACTATCGAGGTGAGATTGGTTGGTGTGATCAGCTCCTCCATTTGGCGGTTAGTCTTCAGAAACAGACAGAGGGTGACCGAAACAGTCTAACCCCCCGCTAGTAGCCTCTGACAGTCGGTTACTAAGGAGGGTGGCTGGTGCAGATCAGATAAGAAAGACTGCGGCAAGTGGAATCGACAAAAGGTGACCGAAACAGTCTAACCCTCTGCCTATCCCCTCTGACGGAGTCTGAAAGTTCTACGTGTGAAGGTAAAAATTTGACTGGCGTGGTCAGCTCTTCCCTTTGGCGGGAAGACCCAAAAGAAGGAATGAAATAAGACCCCAAACGAAAAACGAAAACGTATGGGGGGGCATGATGCTCCCTGCAACCCCCCTGCTTGGGTTTACTGTCAGATTTGGGGTCTTATTTCATTTTTTTTGGGGCCTTATTTCATCGCAGTGGGGCCTTATTTCATATTTGAAATTGGAGTATTATTTCATTATGAAATAACACCCCAAATTTGTGGCCTTATTTCATTTTCTCTTTTGGGGCCTTATTTCATTGGGGCCTTATTTCCTGCAGCCCTCCTAAAGCTGTTATGGCATTTTGTGAACGCAGTGCCTCGGGTTGTTCATAACATTTTGTCTTCCACAGTAGAAACTCAGCCTTCAAGCTATCCCAATCCAAAAATCTTTTATAAAATTTAAAATTTTCTTCGTTAAATTTTGTTTCGCTTTTTCCAAGTATTGATGGGATCAAAATATATAACGATGATAGAACGCTCTTATGGTCCTCGAACCGCGTTTGGAGCTGAGTTATGAAGTCGTCCAAGAGGGGAATCATAACAACTATCCTATAAAAGTATTCAGGATCAGACGCGTTTACATTGGCCCTATGCTGCTGCTTCGATACTGTTCGTGGAATTTTCAAGGTTTCAGTTCCATCCACAATACTTAAAAGGCCTTGTGCAGTCTCAAAAATATCTTTAAATTCTGAACTAACATGTTCTTGAATTTTTTGAAACGTATTTAAAACAAGCGTTACGTGGTCCAGAGCTGACACTAGGTCACAAGAAGCGGATTGAAAAATTTTACACAATGGTAGTGTGTACGAAAACAAAATATTTTAGCAGCACAAGCTTATCAAAAAATCACTGGCTAAAACTAATTTTAAAAAACAGGAAGCTTTAGATGAGGTCTCACAGTCCTTATCAATACTCAACACATCCACAGTATTCACTATGCCTTTAAAAATTTCTTTGAACCTTAATAAGCCGTCATGATTTTCAACCCATCGAGTTTCACACATAGCCGTTAAATTTTTCCATTTAGTTTCCGGATAATTTTTTTTAATGTTTTCCTGCAACAAGTGTGTTCGTTTTGCGGATACTTACTTATTTAGATGCCGCTACAGTCCGGGGTGGACCTGGGCCTCAACCAACACGCCTCTCCAGTTAGCACGATCTTTGGCTAACTGCCTCCAGTTGCGCACTCCAAGTTGGTTGAGGTCCCCTTCCACTTGTGCGCGCCACCTAAGGCGAGGTCTTCCTCTACTGCGTTGTCCCTCCGGGTTGGAATCGAAGACTCTTCGGGCCGGAGCGTTGGTGTCCATTCGCTCTACATGTCCTAGCCATCTTAGTCGACTGATAAGTACTTTTCTGACCAAGTCGATGTCGCTGTACAGCTCGTAGAGTTCGCTGTTAAATCTCCTCCTCCAAAGCCCGTCAACGCAAACGGGACCGAAAATCACTCGAAGAATTTTGCGTTCGAAGCGCCCAAGGAGATCTTCATCCGCTTTTGACAACGTCCATGATTCTGCGCCATAAAGCAGGACTGGGATGATGAGGGTCTTATATAGAGTCTCCTTGGTGTTTCTCGACAAGGCCTTACTAATCAATTGCCTTCTTAGGCCAAAGTAACAGCGGTTGGCAAGTGTAATTCTTCGCTTGATTTCTGATGTGATGTCATTTTCAGTTCGTTTTGCGGATAGATTAAAAAAATTTCCAACCGATTTTACAATGCCAATCATATTACGTATAGGCTGAATTTGACAAGAATGTCCTAAAGCGAGGTTTAATGAATGTGCACTGCAATTAACGTACAATGCTTCTGGGTAAAATTCCCGTACAACTGCTTGGACACCTTTAAAACTACCCCCCATAGCGGAAGCACCATCGTACCCTTGTCCAATTAAGTTGTTGCAATTTATTTCCAAATTTTGTAATACAGATAGAATTTTGTTAGCTAAATATTTTCCGGTAGTGCTTTCTACTTGGAGAAATTAAAAAAATCTTCTCGTAAGATAAAAATGTCGTCTTTATAATCAACGTAGCGAACGCATATTGACATCTCCTTTCGTGAAATGTCAGTACCTAGTTTTATCGTTTCAAACCCCTGTGATCCCACCCCACCCCCTGTAATGCAGTGAATTTGATAACACCAAAGTATCCCACCTCTGCACTAAAAGATGCATTTTCTTTTTATTATTTTTTATGTATTTATTATTAATTATATGTATGTATGTACATATTTGTTAAATTCAACTTCCCAGTTTTTTTTTTAATATTTCCATCTAGTCAAGTAGTACATTTTTGCAAAGTGAATTGATTACACTAATATTCATAATCCTACTTACTGAAGAAGAACGACCAACCTTAGTGGTTCTTTTTTTTTTATCGTTTTTACTCTTTGAACGTATCTTTTCTTAGACTCATTTCTTATATAAATTTATTTTAATCTTATAATATAACCGCATATAATAAATTATTGACAAGCATTACAGTTAACATACGTATATATAATAAACTAAACCCTAATCGAAGAAAATATGTACAAAAGTAAATTTTAAACCGCCATCCATTTGTCTAAGGGACTGTGACTTTCAAAAACCGCCTTGGGTCACCAATCTTAGGATCAAATCTCACTACGACCTGATCATTACCAGCTTCACCGACTTCAAGGAATGAATTCCAATCGGCTAGAAAATAAAATCCGTTTTTCTTTGGGGGTGGAGAGGGATCTTCAGTAATAGGATCCGGGCCACCGAAAGAGTCTTCTAGATCAGTCAATGAACCATTTCTTGACTCTTCTGTTGTTGATGAGGGCTCTTCTGTTGTAGTTGTGGTGGTCGTTGGATCACTCTCTGTGACATCTAAATCTAAGTCCAAATTAAATCGTGTCGGATCAGAGGGAGATTCAGTAGCACTCTGTCTTTTAATGGTATTCTTTTCAGTATCTGCAGCACTGATCACTGGATCTGGACCTTTTGCTCGAATACGGCTGCTCAAGTTGAAATTTCCCAAGTCAACTGTTTTCAACATATCAGCGGTGAGACTCACATTGAGTCGTTCCAGTTCACGTAAGTTGTTTAAAAGTTTCGTAAGCTGGGCCAAGTCCTCTTGATCCTGCAGGTTGTTTGAATCCGAATCATTTACATTGGTATCGATTCTTTTGATGGGCTGTTCCTTGAATTTTGCAACCGCAGTAACGGATTCGATTTTGGTAGATTCGTTCTTTCTGCTCGATTCACCGGAATCTTCCGGTTTAATCTGCTTTCGCTTGCGATTTACAATTCCAAATCGATTAAGATATTGTTCGATCTCAGGTTGAACACGGATCTCCTCGCCGATGTTAAGTGGCTTAAACTCAAGATAGGCTCCTCGATTGGGTTTGGGCGGTAATGTTCTTGTGAAATCGGCAATATCTATTGCTCCAGGATATCGATTCGATTGCCTGATAGTGCTTGAAATCGCTGGCTTCGATGCTTGATTGTAATCCTCTAATTTGAAGCTCTTTGTCGCTTGAGTTTGCATAGCCATTCCCATGCTCTGAAGTATTCCCGAAAGATCTGGCATTGGAGTAAATTTCTGTTGAGGATTATTCCGGCGGTTGAATTCACCTTCTAGCAGTGACCAGTCTGCGTCCTTTGCGCTGTAGGAACTACTGTAGCGTGTCGATTTGTTTTCTTCTTCTATGTCGGGAAGCAGTGGCAGGCTTGTTACAGGCACTTGTGCATCATTTTGAGCAGTGGTTAACTGCGGCATTTTAAATGGCTGAGCTGGATGGTAGGTGGTTGGATTTGGATTAAATTGTTCCTTCAAGCGAAATGATGGCTTGTAGGTAGTAGCGGCTAAATTTCCGATTTCAACGATATCAACCTTCCCCGATTGAACTGAGGCTGGTGTTTGGAATTTCTGCGGCTTTGGAAGTGAGTACGAATCAATCACCTTGGTGATCGGTGGTCGTGTATACAGTTCCTGAAAGTAGGTAAAATTAGTAAAAATGATCTGAACGGATACGAATGGGGGTATTACTTGCAAATTTTGCTCTGTGCTGTTATCGGAGTGGTATGGCAGTACCAACATCAGAGCTCGCATATTACTAGCCCGACTCATGTCACCAATTTGAAGGCTTTTTTCGTACTCTTCTTTTGTTACCTGCTCGAATAGGTCCTCGATTTCGCCTCTAAACATACAAAATCAAAAAAGGATTGAGTTCAAAAATAAATATTGTAGTTTATAGTAGTTTAGGTACTTAAAGTGCTTAAAACTCCCCTAATCTAGTAGAAAGTACAACTATCGATAAATACAGATAACATTAATGACAACTGAAGGAAACAGACTGAATACATTGCGACTGATCCAATATTTTAGAGGCCCGCACAGTCTGAGGTGCCAACATTGACACATAAAAATATCAATCTACTCCAAGCTAAGGCATATTGTAAACATTGGAATATAATAATATAGGTACTAAGAAAAGTTCGTCGTCATCGACAGCTATTCCTTAATCCTTAGGCTCTTAGAGAGTGTCATGCCACTAGATTCAAGTGCATTACCAAGAATAATATAAGATACTTCAAAAAATAAGAAAGAAGTAACTCCTCTGATCCGACAGGTTCATCAGGTAACCACCAAAAGAAGCTCATGGTTTGATGATAAGTGCCTGCGAGCTTATGCAAACAAACGAGAAGAATATCCGAGATATAGAAACCCTACGACGCGCACGCGCGTCAGCTGATGTGGCCGAAAGTGTTAAATTTTGGAATAGTGCCATCATTGGCGCACTTTTCTCGAAAATGCTGCTAAAAACGTATTTTAGTCAACAATGACAGCGATTACCGAATTATTGTGGGCTAAAATTGAAGACATTGACTTGGACGATATTTGAGTTCAGAAAGGATGGTGCGCCATGATAGACAGCCCATCAAACTATCGGTCGTTTGCGCGCTAAGGTATATATCGGTAATAGTGTTACCGTTTTGGTGATGTCAATTGGCGCCCGACAATTTATGTCAAATTAGTTAGGTCTTGAAAATTGGGTTATGACGACAGGATGTTCTACTGCGAAGCTAGCCGAGGCAGTCACATGAATGAAATCTTATTTATAAACATTGGTCCGTTTACTGTTTCTAATAAAGCCTTAACATAAAGGTACCAGTCCTTCAAACCGTATAAATCCTCGGGCCCAGATGGAATTTTGCCGATCATGCTGCAAAAGGCACCTGAGAGGGCGATACGGAAAATTACGGAGATTCTAAGACAGAGTCTGAAATTAGGGTACATACCAGCAGCATGGCGGGAGGTGAAAGTGATTTTCATTCCCAAAGCTGGCAAGCAGGGGCATACAACAGCGAAGGATTTCAGACCAATCAGTCTGTCATCCTTTATGCTAAAAACCCTAGAGCGGCTATTAGAAGTTCATATCAGGAGCAAATGTAATAATGGATTCTTAAGCGAATCGCAACATGCATACATGAAGGGAAAGTCAGTAGAAACAGCACTACATAATGTAGTAGGGAAGATAGATACACTTGGGCGAGTTTGCTCTAGCAGCTTTTCTGGATATTGAGGGTGCTTTTAATAATGTAGAGGGCAAGGCTATAAAGCGTGCCATGTCTAATATGAACATTGAACACAGCATAGTTTTTTGGGTCTGCAACATGCTTGCAAGTAGGAAAATAAACTGCTCCCTGGGACAAAGTTCCATTAGAATGTCGGTGACCAGGGGAACACCACAGGGGGGAGTCCTTTCACCTCTCCTTTGGGTGCTTGTTATGGATGACATTTTGAAGAAACTGAGCTCCAGGGAAAGTTGTTAAACACTGTAAGTGAAATTATGGACAGTGCATTAAGAAAAGTCAATTTATGGGCAAAGGGCTGTGGACTTAACGTCAACCCCTCCAAAACGGAACTGGTACTCTTCACCAGAAAGCACAAGATACCACACTTTAACCTCCCTAAACTGGAAGGAGTGGAATTGCCTCTGTCTGACAAGGCAAAGTATCTTGGGGTCATTCTGGACAGAAAACTGAACTGGAATGTAAATGTAGTGGAAAGAATTACAAAGGCGTATAACGCTCTTTTTATTTGTAAAAAAATAGTAGGCAGGACTTGGGGCCTAAAACCTGCTATGGTGCACTGGCTATATACAGTGGTGGTTAGACCCATACTCACATATGGCGCACTAGTATGGTGGACGGCGACGAAGAAGAAAACAACAGTCGGCAAACTAACGTCGGTGCAGAGAGCGTCCAACGTAGCAATAACGGGTGCACTTCGCAGCACCCCTACGGCAGCGCTGGACACCTTTCTACACCTTACGCCACTTGACTTGCACTTAAAGCAACTTAGGGGGAGTAGTGCACTACGGCTCACAACACTGGGCTACTTTAGAGAGGGCAGTTTTGGACACTGTACAATATTAGCGGAGTTACTCCCGGGTGTACAGGTGCAAACTGATGAAATACACCCCTTGGTCGACTTCGACACTCCGTACGAAGTGTCATACCCGGAAAGATATGAGTGGCAAAGGGATAAAGTAATAAAGCATTGCGAAATAGCAGTCTACACGGACGGCTCAAAAACAGCGGAAGGTACAGGTGCTGGAATCTACTCCGTAGATCCAGATCTAAAAGTGTCTATACGACTACCGGATACAAGCAGTGTCTTCCAATCAGAAGTTCTGGCTGTTATGAAGGCGGCAGAGCTAATGCGGATGAGATCTATATCTGGATAGCCAGGCTGCACTCAAGGCACTGGAATCTACGAACATCAATTCTGAATTAGTCAGGACCTGTCGCACAATGCTTAATGCGAGAAACAGATTACCACAGCACCAGCAACAGCAACTTTGACAGCAGCAGCAACTTCAACAGCAGAAGTCGCATGAAACACATTGGAAACATCGACAGCAACTTTGTCAAGGGAGGAAAACAAAATTTGTTGTGAGTTGATTGCAACGCAGCATTACCAGATTACCTTTTATATCTTCAAAAATAAATGGTAAAAGCGAAAAAATGATATTAGGTAGGTACATGACGTCCTGTAAAATGTTAGAGCAAATCACGTACTTAGTACCAGCAGGTAAATACCAGTATAGATACTTGGTGGTAGCTAAAGTATAAAATTCGAAAAACATATCTGATGTCATTTTCGACAGTGTTTTTCAGATGTTTGCTGCCCAATCAAACATCAAATCAAAATTCGTATGCACTTTTCTTTTAATAGCTCGTCAAACATTAATTTTAACACAACTCACGACGATTGAATTAGTAGATAACTCGTTTCCACATTGCAAAACTAGAATTCAAAATCACGTCCAACCGACAGTAAATAATTTGACGCCTGCAAATCAAAAAAAAGAATTGATTTGTAAGAATAAAAAAAGATGAGAATAATTTGTAGACTGCTGAAACTTTTTTTGTCTATATCTGGTAATGATGCTGCACCTTCAGTATGTCAGCATTCGAAAGTTGAGAGAACTGAAAAAGTCACCGTGGTGTTGGTAGCCGTTGCACAGCAACATTGAATTTAGGACTTAGCTCTAACGTCGATGTCGATGTCGATGTTGCTGTGGTAATGTAACTTCAGCCATTAAAAAGCAGGGGCTCTAAAAAGTGCGCTGTGGCTGTCAAAGTTGCTGTTGCTGTTGCTGTGCCAATCTGTTTCTCGCATAAGGCATTATGCAGTCAGAACCGAGTGAGACTGTGCTGGGTACCAGGACACTGCGGTATAGTTGGAAATGAGCAAGCGGATGAGCTTGCGAGGATAGGCGGGGAATTGCATGACGGAGGAGATGTGGATATTAAACCACCTCCTTGCATCATCAAAAGCGATATTAGGAATAAAATAAACAAGGAAGCCGACCGGAGGTGGGAGGGCCTCACCGGTCACGCGGTATCTAAGGCATTTTGGCCGCAATACGACCGTAAAAAATCTAGGGAAATCCTCAAACTAGGCAGGGAACAGCTCAGGACACTGATCGGCATATTATCAGGGCACTGTCTTCTTAGAAAACATGCAAGAAGACTAGGGCTAGCAGACTCGGACACTTGCAGATTCTGCAATGACCTGCAAGCCGAAGAGGACATAACACATATACTGTGCGAATGTGAGGCAATATGTCGCAGTAGAAGGAAATTTTTGGGCAGGTACTTCTTCCAACATTTAGGGGAGATAGACAATACCAACTTCAAGGGGCTACTTGGTTTTTGCAGGGAAATTGGGGTTTTCTCAAGGGCAAGTGTTTAGGTGTTTTCCCATTGTAGGTCACTGCAATTGGTTCCCCCTAGGGATCGCGATGGGCCCTTATGGTGCCTAGTGCCGTATGAGTCATCTCATACCCCTTTTTAACCTAACCTAACCTAAGGTACCAAATGTAATATTTAGTTTTTGTTAATTTTATTTTTAAAAGTACATTTAAACCATCCATTAGTTACAGCTTACCTTGTCAACCTCGGTAACGAAGGATCTGATTGAAGAATCTTATGTACTTGATCGATTGTGGCTGCTACATTAGGCGTTGATTTAGTTTTTCCCTGTAATACATTGAGCGATTGTAGATCATCAGAATATTTGTCGATTACAGGATAAGCTAATAGCTGATAAATTGTAGTTGTAAGCATCATTATCCGGAAACATGTCTCCCTATAGGTCATTTTTATCTGGAAAAAATAAATACCTAGCGGTTAGCTTTAAACAATTATGATATCAAGATAATAAACAATAAATTCGATCTCTACTAGTTCTCATCGAATATATTTTATTCCAAAGAGAACCCAACGTCCTCGACATCGTTAAAGTGCAGAATATAATTATTGTCAGTCAATTGCTAGACTAAAACACTATAGCACACAACTTAAGCGGTAACATGCGGTCGCGTTAAAGTCTAATAATGAAAGTATTATGCATCGCAAATGTGACCGCAAAGGCTATAACTATTACAAGGCCTACAGCTTCTTTAACTTAATACTCTACATCTGCAGCATAATGTGAACCATAAAAGATATTATAAAAGCGATAGGTACTTCCTTATGAGATATGCACACGAAAAACAAGTGTGACTGTATAATTTATACGTACCTATTAAAAATTGTTGAACATAATTACACTTCAAAACGTATAAAGACGTCATAAAGCAGCTAACAGTTTTTGGATTTGCTTTAAATGTAACCACACTCAGACTGATTTGTACGTACCAAGCATTTTATTGTGCAATTTGTATGTAGGTTCATCGTTGCCTTGGATGGCTTGTTGACAACAAAAGAAAAGACCGCGTAAAAAACCAAATGCGCAAAAAAAGCTCAATCTCAATGTACTTTTAACTGGCACAAACATAGGCTGAGAAGAATCACGGTGATACTCGTACTGGCTGTAGTCTATATAACATCTGAATTATCCTCTGACCAGTGCTTAGCAATCTCATCGGATATCTCATTTCCCGTTATACCAGTGTGACTTAGGACCCAGAAAAGAGTCAAAGAGTTTTTTGATTCCCTTGAGCAATGTCTTAAATGAAGCTTTGACTGTTGCTACAGACCTACAGTGGCCGGCATAAGTATTTTGACAAAACTAAAGTTAATTCTGCTCATAATTTGAACTTACTTCATGTAAATTTTGACATCAATGGAAAGGTCATTTAAATTCCGTTTGAATGATACAAAACTTTCCTTAACCGATTAATTACCCATTGAAAATTTGGAACTTTTGTAAAAGTCTACTTTTTTGACTTTTTTCCTCGGTTCCAAAAAAAAAATATTTTGATGCAAAAAGTTTCTTCAAACAATTCTCATAGGGCAGATCAGAGATGGTTCAATATAGAAGGGCACAGGGTCTCAAAGGCTCTGTGGCCTAAGCTAGATAGGAAAAAATCTTTAGAATTACTAAAGCTCAGCAGATCAAGGCTAAGAATGACAATAGGGATACTCTCCGGGCATTGTCTTCTAAGGAAGCACGCTCAGAGATTAGGTCTAACAGATACAGACATGTGCAGGTATTGCGAAGACTTACAGGCCACAGAGGATATTACCCATCTCCTCTGTGAATGTCAAGCTATTGCTCGGTACAGGAGGAAATACCTTGGTAGGTACTTCTTCGACAATTTGGAAGAGGTCGGTCTCGCGAACAAAATTGAGGCAATTTTCAGGTTCTGTAGGGAAATTAATTGTTTGGGCGAAGTGGTTTAGGTTATTTGACCGTTATGGTTCCCCAGGGATGGCGATGGGTCCAATATGGTGCCTAGTCCTTTGTGATGAACTCACACCCTATTCAACCTAACCTAACCTAACCTATTCTTATAGTGACTGCAAAAAAAATTT
The DNA here is from genome assembly GCA_949372485.1 of Cheilosia soror. Taxonomy (NCBI): domain Eukaryota; kingdom Metazoa; phylum Arthropoda; class Insecta; order Diptera; family Syrphidae; genus Cheilosia; species Cheilosia soror. Next base: position 40,641,439 of record OX443563.1, read on the forward strand.
TTCAAAAATCTCTTCGCTAATATTTTTTATGATTTTTTGAATGGGATGATCTCAGAAAAATTTTGTATGAAAAGGAGGAAAAAGTGACTAAAATAGTCATTTTTAGCAATTTTCAAAAAATCATAAAAAATATTAGCGAAGAGATTTTTGAAAATTTTTTTTTACAGTCACTATGAGAATTGTTTGAAGAAACTTTTTGCATCAAAACATTTTTTTTTTGATACCGAGGAAAAAAAGTCAAAAAAGTAGACCTTGACAAAAATTCTAAATTCTAAAATTTTTAAATGGGTACTTAATGGGTTAAGGAAAGTTTTGTATCATTCAAACGGAATTTAAATGACCTTTCTATTGCCAAAATTTACATGAAGTAACTTTTAAATTATGAGCAGAATTAACTTTAGTTTTGTCAAAATACTTATGCCGGCCACTGTATTCCTAACAATAAATTCGGCAGCCATTAGGATAGCATAGATCTCCGCTTGAAAAACAGAAGCATACTTTCCTACCAAGTAAAGCGTGTCCCATAATTCATACAAAATTTGAATTTTGTGCCAATTAATAGTTTAGTGATGCCAACGGAAAAAAAATATAACAATGTGACAGCTGACAGTTCGAGGTTAGTAAAAATGGAGCGATATACGAAAAAACAACACATTTTCATTGTTGAGCAATATATTTAAAAAAATTATGATGCTTTGTCAGCTACAGTCCGGAATTTTCAAACAAAATATGGCGGTAATATCAATTAGTGATTTTAAACACCCTGAGTGTCACAAACCAGTAAGAATAGACCGCCGACTTCCCGTACACCTACCCGATTCCCCCCGGAAAAAAATTACCGTGTCTGTGAATACGTGTAAATGTCAAAATTAATGGCGGCAATGATTTTCCATGCTATACCATGGGCCTAGGATTTTTCAAGTATGCGTGCGTTAATGGCGCTCCTTTGATTTTGTACAGCACCAATACATGAAAAATCCTGGGCCCGCCGGCAGCTTGTAGGCAAAGTCCGTTATGTGGGAGGAGTCGACGGTCTATTCTCACTGGTTTGTGCTGAGTGTCCTGTCACAAGTCGTTCAACAGAAAACATCGCAGAAGTCACCGAGAGTATTGCTGACAATTGACAGTCCAGGAACATCAATTCGGCACCGAGAAGATCTCTGCAGCGAATTCTCACGAAAGACTTGAAATTTCATGCTTAAAAAGTTGAATTGACTCAAGAACTGAAGACTACTGACCAGTGCACCAGTTTTCAGTGACTAAATTACAAGATATGGATGTGACCAACATGTGGTTTCAACAAGACCGTCCCACATGCCATATAGCCAGAGAAACAATTCAATTACTGCATGAGTCATTGGCCATCTAGACCTTGTGATTTAACGCCATTGGACTTTCTTCTTTGGGTTTTTTTTTTTTGAAATCAAAGGTCTATGCAAACATTCCCACGATCACCAACGCCTTGAAAGAGGAAATTGGGAGGTGTATTAATGAAATTCAGCCACATTTATATGAAGCGGTCTTAGAAATTTTCAATAAAAGAAATTTATCCGATGTTCGCTATTCCATACATAACCCCAATCTGTATAGTATAGGTATACTATAAATCGATTAAAAATTTTAAGCTTTTAAATGAAAAATCTGTATTTTCTATCAAAATTACATTTTGCCTGAATTATGGAACACCCTTTATTAAAGTCTAATGTTGTCGATTTCCACGAAGACACCAGCTCCGGACCCTTGACTAGTTTTGTCATCCGTGCAAATTCGACTACATCCCAAACCAGGCTCAGACTCTGGCCGAAGCCAGTCCTACACGCAAGGAAATTTGACTCTAAAACTGGCACAACAGCCGAAGTTCCGGTGTCATTGCATCAGACGACATATCCATAGCACTATACGGTCATAGGATAAGTGTCGAACAAGGTCATCGAAACTCCAGTGTCGATGACACCAAGAACCACCCATCAAGGGATGTAAATCAAGCAGAGCATCTAGAGCACAGCCCGGCATAGTCGGGAAAGCAACCGCGTGCAGAAGTGCAGTCACGTGCTTACCAGCATTTAGAGAAGCAGAGCATGTTACATTTAAATTGCTTAAAAGAATTGACACATAAGGCCAAAAAAAAGCTGAATGTGGACAGCAGAAACTTCGTGGCAGATTTCGTAGAGTTTTATCCATATTAAATTCGAATTTATTCATTAGGCACGCAATCATTATGTCGGTTTCATTTCAGTAGAAGAAAGTATGTAACTACTACAGTCTATACTAGTTTTTTTCATAAATGTATTTCTCGATGGTGATGTTTAACTAAATAAAGTTTCGGAGGAATTTCAAGGAAATCTAATAAATGATGTAAAGGGTGATTCATTTAGACTTGCTTTTTTCAATTGGATTTTTTTTTTGACAGATCATATACGAGAAACTGGCCTCATGGTGTCATGTTACTCTTATTCGGTATTGTTTGACAAATCATCGTAGAAAGACTCACACCTCAATAACGACTATACTCTTGGTTGGTGTACAGCTTTGTAAATTCGCATTTCGGACCAATCAGCTGGCCACCTAGATCATGTGATATCAAACATTTACACATTTTTTGTGGTTATGTTAAGTGAAAAAGTCTTCGCCGATAAGCAAGCTACGATTCAGGATTTGGAAGCCGACAAGACTCGCGTAATTTGGCAAACACCGTCATCCAAAACTGGACTTTCAGAATGGATCATAGACGGCAAAGACATTCTGCAAAAATATATGAAATTATATAAAATCTGGCAGATTATCTATAACATCAAGAAGAACTCTGGGCAGTATCGGGTAAGTAAGGAGGAGGGCCGTAGTTAATGCGGCTAATCCCTATTGAAGCACTAGAAGTACGTATATGAGGTAAAGTAGAATTTTCTGCCTTATCAAGCCGTAAACCTTACCTAACCTACTGATAGATACTAGAAAAGAACGATAAATAAAAGAAATTCTACCGAATCGACAAGTAGCAATTCTGCGGCGAACCTACCGACTGGCTTCTTACTTATCGACTCAATCAAGTTTCCAAGCACTCGCAGATCTGCCTATTGAGAGGGACTCCAATACTTCCCCTCTACAATAAAAAAAAACCATTCCAGACCAACAAAACCAGCTGATCACAAAAGGAATGCAAAACCATTGCAAACCAGATTGTTGGAGCACAACACACACACACACACAGTGCACAGTGCAACTACCCCTAACGTAGCCACTCTAACACTCTAACACGGCCATCCTGCAGAATTCATCGCTCTCGATGAAACAAAACACTCCTTCTCCCTTTCCTTCCTTGGAAATTCAGAGAACAATGCCGGGATCAAAAACAAAAACCAATTCGATCCAATACAATCACAAAGAAAAAACCATAATAATAAAACAATTACTTGCGACAACTTCCTCCGCAACCATTCTATAGCTTCAGACAGGTCCGCAGATAATCCTGCTTTCATCTGATCCGCAAATTTTCTGAGCAACAGCAACACTCCTGAATTCCAAATTCCCAACTACGACGGAACCAGTTCAGAACCAACACCAAGCCTGACTAAGAATAAACAAATTTCTCTCTTAAGACAGGTCCATAGCTCAGAGGCAATCTTAAGCTTGTCTATGACCAACCAAATTCCTAAACCAGAACAGGTCCATAGCTCAGAGGCAATCTTAAGCTTGTCTATGACCAAACAAATTTCTAACAGGTTCATAGCTCAGATGCAATCTTAAGCTTGTCTATAACCAAAGAAATTCCTAAACTAGAACAGGTCCATAGCTCAGAGGCAATCTTAAGCTTATGTCTATGACCAAACAAATTTCTAGCAGGTTCATAGCTCAGAGGCAATCTTAAGCTTGTCTATAACCAAAGAAATTCCTAAATTAGAACAGGTCCATAGCTCAGAGGCAATCTTAAGCTTGTCTATGACCAAACAAATTTCTAACAGGTTCATAGCTCAAAGGCAATCTTAAGCCTGTCTATAACCAAAGAAATTCTCAAACTAGAACAGGTCCATAGCTCAGAGGTAATCTTAAGCTTGTCTATGACCAAACAAATTTCTAACATGGATTCCGCAAACTCCGCAGCACCACGTCAGCCCTAAATACCATCACCAGGCAAATCAGCAATGGGTTAAACCAACCAAGACCTTGTCACAGGAACATAGCAGTGGCCCTAGACCTGTCCAAACCCTTTACACAGTAAGACATGCTTTTCTTCTCCAGGACATCCTTGAGTCAACCCTGCCAAATTCCAACAAGCGCTGGCCACAAACTACCTGAGCGGCAGTCAGCCATACCTAGAATTTCGGAATTCTAACTCAAAACACATGAGAACCAAACCCCCAAAGCCCCAAGGCGGAGTATTGTTCCCTCTTCTCTTCATTTACTACAACTCAAAGCTACCATCAGCTCCGGAAGGTATAAACTTAATCTCATATGCAGACGATTGCACAATCCTAGAATCAGGCACTAACATACAAACCTTTGCACATCCATTAACGCATACCTAGAAATAGAAGAAGCATTCGTCAACGATCGAAGTCTAAAACTCCCGTCATAAAAATCCACTGCAACCGATTGTTGGAGCACAACACACACACACACAGTGCACAGTGCAACTACCCCTAACGCAGCCACACACTCTAACATAGATATAAAAATAATACTTGACCTTCGAGCTTATGCTCCCAGAAATGGCTGTGAAAGAATCCATAGAATCAACATCTGGAAACTGGAAGATTCTCGAAGTCCGCGAAATCGCAATGCGAGAATTCGAGATCTCCTGTGATAAAGAAGTAGAGGAAAGCAAAGAAGTATTCTCTAAGGAAAAGCTTAAAAAAATTGACACCTTTTCCAGAAGGCAAAGAAGGTTCTACCAAGAAAATCATCGATGATAGAGCAAAGACAGTGTAACTATAGTCAGACTTATTTCAATGAATAAGGAGAACTGAATTTGTATCTCCCCGTCCTTTGCTGATTTTTAAAAAATATAGGTCATATCTCAACCTACATGAAATTTCATAAAATAAAAATATTTCTTTTTAATTTTATATACCTAATATTTATTATACATACATATTTCCTTTTTTTTCAAATTAACTAGGTAGTGCATCTTTCAACATTTTCAAAATTAATGTGAAGGCCAGTTTATTCAACTCTGAGTGCAATGAATCTGTTCAGTCTAAAGACGACTTAGATAATTTGAGAGCATAAGGTAATTGGTAGCAGCAAACGTTCACATTGGTAAATCGCTTTTTGGCTCATCAGTATTATGTATAAACCAATTACTCAGCACAATAGTAATTTCGATTGAAGAACAGATTACATAAGAAAAACCAAATAATCCGTGTACTGTGAAGTTCGTGCTTCTTTGTTGCGCGATCACGAATCTCATAGACGGTTATGAAAAATGAAACAAAAACAACAAGATTGCATTTACCCAACATTACGACCGTTGCACGTTCATGCAGTATTCATTTACGCTGGTCTTTTTCATCTCATTCCAAACAAAAAAGCTACTAAGCTATTGCTAACCTTACACCTAAGACGGTAATCATAATCTACCAGCTTTTATATGAGCAGTTACTTAACATTTTATTAGCGGTCATTATTCTATAGTTCATGGTTATAGTGCCCACATGAATGATACTCATATTTACTAGGTTTTATGACAAGTGCCCTCTACTCTAGGTCGCCATTAGCTCATGGAAAGTCAGTATGTGGCACATATGGCTTAACGACTTTATAGTACAAGACCGCATAGAGTTCTCCCACATCTGACGGCGGTATAGGGCGATGTCCGTCCGTCTCCGTGTAAGTTGGATAGAAGATTCTGGATGCTTCAGTGAAATTAGCAGCCACTGCTGCTACTTGTTCGCTCTGGCTAAAAGCGATTAGTGTTACTAGCGGCATTTTTAGGCTTTGTGCTACACGGTAGGCGCCATGAAATAGAACCGACATCCAATCCATTGCACAGTTTTCTGTGCCGTGCGGTGCACACAATTCAAAGATATGCAATGAACCGGTGGGATAATTCAACAGTTCATCGGCCTCTAATACCATCTGACGAGTGATTGTTAGTAACGTGTTCAATTTTCGATTTTTTGATAGTAAACCGATCGCCGTCCTATAAATAAATATTTACGGCATTAGTCATTAAGATATCATTTCCATTCCTTTTTCCATTTCACATACCTACCAAGATCGCATTTCCTTGGTCATTGTCTTCATTATTGCAGCAGCAACTATTTCTTCTTTTTGCTTGTTGATAATTATCAGGCTACTTTGGTCAAGGAAAATGTGATCTAAAAAGACGTTATGGTCTTCGATAAAATTCTCTTCTTCTTTGAATTTAATTAATTTAAAAATCATATTGTCCTCGACTAGATGCTTTATGGTTAACTCTTTAACTTTCTCTTGCATCGAATCCTTGATGTCCGAAAGGATGAATCCATCGTATTTTTCCCAGATAATTGGCTCTGACATATTTTGTTTAGAAATTATTATTAAAAATTTTGAGTGAACGTTTTTTAGAGGCTTCCTATAGAAAGCTTTAGAATGATGGCTGTTGCGCCAACTATTAATTTGTTTATTTTTGCTGCAGTTTAAGGGCTTTTATTTATTGTAGACCGAGCGAGCGATACTGAGTTTCCAAACATCTGTTTCATCCATAGAACGTTTTTATATTTTTTCTGAAGTATGTAGCATCAATTTTGATATTACGATGATAGGGGAACTCAAAAATAGTGGGTCTCGCAATTCTGTCCGTCCGTATGCCTGTCTGTCCCACCCCTGGTGAATCTAAACGCCTGGACGGAATTGTTTCAAACTTCGTATTTAAAGTTTTCCGCTAGGAAATATTTTTTTTTTTCATGCTAGCCCTATTATTAACGGTACTTCCCATATAAACATTTTACAAAATATTAAACAATTTAGATTTTTTCAAAAATGGCTCTAAGGCCTTGAAGCAAAATTAATAGTTCAGTTAAAGTAAGCATGACTGCATACCCAGTTATTCGCTAAAAAATCCAGAAACGGCGGTTTTGAAAATTGTTTTTTTCTCGAAAACGGTAAAAACGATTTAAAACAAAAAACTTATTCTTATTCGCTAAAAGCTGGCGGAGTGGATGAAATCCGGCCAGAAATGCTAAAGGCGACGCTAAATGGCTCTCTCGTGTCATTAAAGTGGCCTGGGAATGCGGCGAAACTCCCAGCGATTGGCAGATTGGGGTGATTGTCTCTCTTTAAGAAAGGGGATAAAAGGGATTGCTCCAATTAGAGGGGTATATCACTTTTAAGTCTCCCCGGAAAAGTCTTTGCCAAGGTGCTGGAAACGCGTTGCAGAGCTGTGGTCGAGGCACGATTAGGAGATGAGCAGTGCGGCTTTCGTCCCGGCAGAAGCACAACCGACCAGTTATTCACTCTCAGAATGGTACTTGAGAAGGCATGGGAGTATGCTACACCTGTTTACGCTTGTTTCGTAGTTTTGGAGAAAGCATACGACCGAGTCCCTCGAGGGAAACTCTGGAGTGTATTACAGCAGTATGGAATTGATGGTTCTCTCTTGAGATCCATTCAATCTCTTTACACAAACTGTAAAAGCTGTGTTCGGGTAAACGGCGTTAAATCAATACCTTTCACCGTGGGGGTTGGACTCCGCCAGGGGTGCGTCTTGTCGCCTCTCCTTTTCATTACTTATATGGACTGGATGTTACAGCGCAGTCTTGGCGAAGAACGTTTCGAATTGGGAGATCTGAGGATAGGTCATTTGCTCTTCGCTGATGACTTGGTCATCCTTGGGTCCTCTCAGACTGAACTTCAGCGCGCACTCGATCGGTTTGTAGACGTTTGTGTTGAAGCTGAGATGAAAGTAAATGTGAACAAATCTGAAGTGATGGTCGTCTCTAGAACGCCTGTTCAATGCACTCTGCATGTTAGTGGAGTCCCATTGAAACAGGTGGAGAAGTTTAAGTATCTCGGGGTCTTATTCACGAGTGATGGAAGGAGCAATGCCGAGTTTTCCTGTAGGATTGGTCAGGCTGGATCGATTTTGAGACAGCTTGGTCATTCTGTTATCAGGAGGACTGAACTTGGTGTCAAAGCTAAGTTGGCAGTCTTTAATTCGGTGTTTGTTCCAACTCTCACCTATGGTCATGAGGTTTGGGTAATGACCGAAAGAATAAGATCGCGTATACAAGCTGCCGAAATGAGATTTCTCCGTTGTATTGCTGGTGTGACACGTAGAGATCGCATTAGAAATACTAGAATACGTGAGGAACTCAATGTCGAGCAGCTACTTCTCCGGACGGAGCGATCCATGCTTCGGTGGTTTGGTCATGTTAAACGCATGTCCTGAAAAAATAAAATAGGTCCCTTCAATTCGTCCCAAAAATAGAAACTCACACAAGCGAATGGTTGCGAGAAGCTAGACCTAAGGTGTCTACCCGCCTGTTGCGCCACCTATTTTTTTTTACTATTGTCATTGTTAACTTGATAGCAAACTCAGTTTTTCTATAAAAACACTGCGTCCTTTGATATCCACCCAAATCCCTAATACTAGAACTTAAAAAAACTGCTTTTATCTCAAAAACAACATTTTCGATTATGATAAAAATGTAACTAGCAGGTAATGATTAAAACCATAGTACCTAATACGATTTGCTCAATTTTGAGCTAATCAGTTGCAAAACAGTGTTTTTTGAACCATGAATGCGTCCTTCGATTTCTACCCCAATCCAATAGCTAAAAATGGTACTTTAAAAACTGCTCATATTTCGAAAACGATTTTCGATTTGGATGAAAGTGTAACTGCTAGGTAATGTTTATATCCTGAAGAATACGTCGTACTCAGTTTTTCGAATCCAAGTTTGTAACATTTGTCAGCATAATTTTACAAAAAACCGCTCTAACGATTTTGATCAAAATACATATTTAAGACAACATAACCATTCTAGACATTATCACGTACTTAGTTTTTCTCAGAAAACTCGAATATTGCCGTTTTATGAATATTTCTCAAAAATTACTACCCACAAATCCCGGGACCACTTTTTTTAAATATGTAATCAAAAATGGGAATTCGAAATTCATCGACTACTTGCCTCCTTCAACTGTCAGTTCGGGGTGAAATTTGAAAGTATAACAGCTAGGTTCCAAAAATCGAGTGAAATCGAAATTGCAAATCGAGTGAATTCGTTTTCAGTGTTCTGCATTTCGGGCGATTCGGAAACTCAGAATTTTTTTCGAAATCACAATTTCACTTTGTCTTAATTCCGAAAATTTTGTAATCGAATACAGTGAAATGTAGAACACAAAAATTCATTTTCGATTTCATTTCGTGTGAAAGTGAAATGTGGAACCCAGCAGTAAGTAATAAAGTGTTGCAGTTAATATCTACGTATGACTATGTATGTATAGTATGTTTTAATTTTTTAATTAACAAGGGTTCAGTTACCACTTCGCCGCCATTCCATCGTCACACCACTCTTATGCCACCTGCTTTAGTTACCTTACTTTAGTTTCTCACTCTATTTGTTTTCTTCCCATATCCGATCTAGTAGACTGCACTAGATAAGACCATGAACCCTCTATCTAAGCAAAGTCCAACGAACAGCCTGCATGTGCATCAGTGGAGCACTTTGCACAACACCCTATGCAGAAATGGACATCTTGCTACTAATTCACCCGTTCGTTTGAAAGCAGTATCGCAGTGATCTAGTAACGATTTTAGAAACACTTCTATACTGAATAGTTTCGAAATTGTTTCTGAAAACACAGACTGCACTACTCCCAAGTTAAACTTTGACAAAAACTTTTAGTTTACCATCCCTCCCAAGGTCTTTTTGCGAGGGAGAGGCTTTTTTTGAAGATAAGTCAGTTCACTTCTAATAAACCGATGGATCAAGAACTTACGAAGGGGTGGATGGTGGTTTTTTCTCTGATAGATTCTGTAGTGACGTATGCTTAGAACATGATCACACAAGTCAATTACGTGCCAAAGAGTAACATCTGTTGTCTCTTCCTTCTTTCTAATCATTGTAGCGTGTTCCAAGCGAAAACAATGGCGGTTAAAGAAGCCCTATCTTGGCTTGAAAAGAACGTGCTATCTACTAAGGATATCCGACGTGGAACAATTGTACCTTTGCTACCTGACAAAGCTAACTTAGGTATCGTATACCAATGGCTAATATGTAAACTTAGATTATCCCCACCTTCTTTGCACCTGCCCTGCTCCTTTTCTCTCAGAAAAGGAAACTCCCTTTAGGAGCTTGCTTATTTAACGATCCTAGGGACCGAACGTCTTTAATAACGATATTGGTAGTTTATTACGCTTCATTATTAAAAGCTCAAAATGGTTTGAACGAAAAGGGCGTGTAGAAATATGATTCAGATCGTATCATTACGGACCTAATATTGGTCTAAGTGTGCTGGCGTATGCTGGCAGCCACTTCAACCTAACCTAACCTATCCGATCGCACTTACCGGAGGGCGGTAATTCTAGCACTTTTTCATTAGATCTATCACTACCCTTAAAATTACATTTCTGGCTGTGAATATCGCTGCCGGATGGCCTCTGCTAATAGCACTGCAGCACATGTATAGTGTAATATAATAACATTCCATAAGTTCAGCTTACTTCTTATTTCGCTTAGCAGCATTGTCAACAGTGAATCCTTCTTTTTTCGAGAATTGCATTATATAAATGCCTAACACCTTAGGGGTTAGTGTGCTATATCCGGACCAACATAGAGTTCTAGTCGTAAATAAGACCGGCACTATGTTATGACAGTTTAGTCTGGCGACATGCGCTATTCAACACCACATGACAAATTCAAAGAATAGGCAATGATATCCAGCCCCATAGTGGGGATGGAGGCTATATACTTAATCTCAAACCTCTAGACCTTTTAATACAGGAATATGGTGCAAACAATTATAGACTAAGCCAGGCTAGAATGAAGAAAAATAGTTTGATTCAGATCCTGAATATATACCATACAAGGACCATAAAGTGTGCATGCGCTTCGCAACTCGCTATCTAGAGTTCGTTAAACCATTTGTCACTTGTATTCCAAGTATGGACGAATGGCAAGAACCAATATCCATCTCTATGTACGTATCTATAAAGATGGATCAAATGTGGATCTCGGTCTGGGTTTTTACTCCGAAGGTCTTGGAGTTCAATCTGACTTTATGCCTGGCTACAGCAGCGTATTCCAAGGTGAGGTACTTGCAGTAACAACAGTTGCTAAAGAGGTTGCAGTGATAACAATACCTCATGCAGGCATTACATTTTTAATTAGAAGCTGAGCGGAAATTAAAGGGAATCTTTGTCATAGATTCAAAATCGAAGCTTGTTAGTGGCTGCCGAAAAGAGTTATGTGTTCTTAGCGTGCAGCACAACGTAAGACTATATGATAGGTTTTAGGGCTGTCTCTAGAAGTCAAAAAGCTTATTAGCTCTCAAGAAACTTGAACTTGAGGCTGTGACAAAGATGTGCATAAGCACATTCCACACGCTATTTGCCATTGCCCAGCCAGCACTCTGCCACACAAGAAATAAAACACTTGGTTGTTATTTTTTTCGAAGACTTAGAAGAACTTTTCGAAAGGTTCATAAATGACCTACTTAAATTTGTAAATATACCTCGGAATGGTTTCTCAAGCCGTAGGTTTTTCTTAGGCTTCCATAGTGTGGGAGTCATAAGACCCATGGCCACAGCAACGGATGCAGATTTATCTAAGTATGGCGGGTACAGGTTTTTTCGCCAGCCCACTAACCTAACCTAACCATTATTAATGGCACACTATTATCTAACATATAAAAAAAACGTTGGCGTTTTTTCTCAATTTGTGTATATTTTATTTCAATATCAAAGCCTACAACTTTAAAAATTACTCAATAGCTCCAAGAGCACGTGTGGTAATAGGTTTTGTTTTACAATATCTAACAGCTGTCAAAAATGTATATTTGTACGATTTCCGCGTACCGTTCTGCACCTACTCATTGGGTTAAACATTATATCCCGAACTATCTGACGAATTAAAAGCAATGCAAAGATAAATCCACTATTGGGGATGAAAAGTGAGTTGCTTCTTATTTTCTTCTTCTGAAGCACCTACGTGCGGATGAATAAAAACGCGTCACTGCTGATTTATTATTCTGACAGTTAACTCAATTAAGCGCCAACTATAAAACCGATATGGTTAACTTGGATTTTATTAAACAAATTTCTCTTTAAATGACCTCACGTTTTCATTGCCAGTAACTGCATGCAGCTTATTCATATCTAGGTTCTCATCTATCAATTTAATGGATAGCCTCCAAATGTGACAAGCGTACGAGTTTTATTATTTTGTGCCGAATAACCTAACTGAAAAAATCAAATTTTGAAATACCTACGAATGGGCTTGCTGTAAATCCAGTTCGCAAGCCAACTCTTTTGTTTTCAAAGCAAAATCTATTTTTTGTACTTCATAGATACCTCTCGTTTTTTACGTAATCCAAGATAGTCGTATAAAAGGTTTGTCCTTCCCTTTCGTTAAAAAATATTTTTAAATTACTTTTGCCGCGACTGTCGCACCAGGGACATTCTTTTGATTGGTAGATATTCTTCGCTAAAAATTTATTTTCTTTTATCACACCACCACTTTCCTTAATAATTGAACTCGATAGCTACTCGTGTATATGCTTTTTATTGACAGAAACAATTTCTCAATAAAATCTCGCATGCAATTAAGCGACACAAATTTAATCACAAACCACAAAAAGATGACACACAAATCAATTTTTACTTTAACTTGACTTTCACCGCCTTCGTTGACGATAAATTGAATTATTGGACTAACACAATGGTATGCAGTATGGAAAGTAACAGTAAATGGTGCAACTATCCCGTGCTGGTCACTTATAGTTACTTTGTATACTCAATACGCAAAATGATTGCTAATTCGCGGACGTGCGATAATATGTCGACAGATTTCATGAAAAATATTTCACGGTAATATTTTAACCGCACATACCGTTCGTAATCCGCTAATGGAACTGAGCTTCAGTGTTGTTTCTGCACGTCAACCCGTGTCGAAGTAAGTGCCCGAACTGAATGCAGACCCTGGAGAGCTAAGCCAAGTGAGGTACAAATTGGTCGAACATTGAAGTGGGGTGCACAAGCGCCTTAGCAGAGCTTCAGCAGAGTTCAGTTTTCACCTGTGAATCTATTTCAATTATCAAATGCAACGCTCTCTATGCAGTCACAGAGAAATAAAGAGATACTTTTAAGAGGTATCTCTTCGAAAAAACTTGTTTTTACTACACACCTGCTAAAGCTAATCCACATCCAAATCGATTTTGTTTATTGCATAATTCATTGGAATGAATAATGTTTGGATCAGAGAAGTTCGGAAGCCTTGGTCGGCTCTCGATTTGGTATTCCGAATTTTGAATGAAATTCGTTACTAATGATGACCGATGTATGGTAATTTGAATGTGTGATGTGTGAATTAGATAATTCGGAAGTGAATTATCTGGGTTTCTGTTATTTCTTGCATATAGCAGAGCTTAGTCATTGAAATTGTGGGCAAGGGCAAGGTAATATTATTGAGTGTTAGTATGGTAAATTTTAAATGAATGGGTAAAACTGTGTCGTCTTGTTTTTGAAAGGTCGATTATAAAGACTTTTGCGATTGATAAGTTTTCCTTGAATTAATTGATTCTGCATTGGGTGGAGCAGCTTTTTTACACAAATAAATAAAATGCATTAATTTGTTGTTGGTTGCACTCGCTGCTCCATTTAGGTCGAAAACAATCTCACCGAGACATTTGCTGTCAAAAAAGGATTGGTGATGTTAACTTAGAAATAACAGAACTTTAGAACTGACTTAAATACTTACAATGCAATCAGGAGATTAAGGCGGTTAAAACCTGTTGATCTATAAGAGTTAGCTAAGACCATGAAAGAAGGTAGATAATATTTTCAAACAAAAAAGTATAGAAATCCGACAAACGGAGAATTTCTCTTCTCATTTTTTTTAAATGAGTCAAAAATAAATTGCAGATTAGTCGAATGACTAGGTGCAATTCAATTCGGGGTGACGAAAGTCACTCCCCTCGGAGTATACTCTAGCGGCATTCTTAAACATTGAAGGAGCGTTTAACAATGTTAATACTCATTCATTGACAGTACTATTGTCAACTGGATAATCAGTATGCTTGAAGAACTACACATTAGCCGAACTTGGGGGATCTGAGCTAGAAGCTTACGCCTCTAGAGGAACCCCTCGGGGCAGGGTAATCTCCCCACTGTTGTGAGTCACTGCTCTTAATAAAGCGCTCACGAAGCTTAAGAACAATGGCATTAGAATAACGGCTTATGCGAATGACGTCGTGCACTGGTAAAACAAATTAAAAGCGCCCTAAAACCCTTGGCCCCTGGATCAGGAACTGTAGCCTAATAGTCAATCCCCAGAAAACTGATCTGGTACTTTTCACAAATAAAAGGAAAATATCACAGTTTCTGTTGGCGGAACCCCACAGAATCTCTGATAATACCTGGGACTGATACTAGACAAAAATCTAAACTTGAAATTGAACACCAGTGAAAGAATCAAAAAAGCCGCAATAGCCTTTTATTTCTGCAGCAGAATGTTCAGGAAAACATGGGGACCATCTTCCAAAATTAAGCTCTGGATGTGCATGGCTATATAGTAAGACTTATAATGACCTACGGCAGTCTCGTATGGTGGCCGGCAACCAATAAAGCTACTTACCTGAAAGCGTTCGAGAAGGTTCAAAGACTGGCGTGCATCGGTACTACTAGTGCGATGAGGACAACTCCAATCGATAGACATTCGGCCGCAATTAGTGCAATGAGAATCAGCTAATCAGTAAACTGGAAATTGAACGCAACGGGTCATTCGATGATCCTGCAGATTTACAGTGATGTCAGATGTCTTTGGAGTTTGAAAACATTTTTTTTTAGATATTCATAAAACATTTTTTTCTGTCGACATGAAATTGTTGTTTTGTTATCAAACTTTTTACAGATTGTTGGTTTTTTGGAGTGCTGTCGCGAAGAACTCAAGTCTCTTGATACACAGCACAAGGTATCGCTCTGCTGGGTTCCGGGACATGAAGGCATTCCATACAATGAGAAAGCAGACGAATTGGTAAGGCAAGGTTCGACAGCTGTTTCAGAACAAGCTGATCCCTCTGTGAACATCGCGCTTTGAACAATTGCTTGAAATAGAAAAAAAGCCACAAGAGAAGCGAACGTTAGATGGGCCGCCCTATACATTATATACTTTATGGGGTCTCCCGTGACCTTCCTGTGGTTGGTATAAAAAACAATGCTGATGTGCTATGGCTAACATGTAACTTCTTTAACACAATACTTGAAAGAATTGTGCGAAACTGACAGGCCAATACATACAAATCACGATCAAAAGGGCACGAGGGCAAAACCAAGTATGTGCTGTCAACAAGAAGGAACACTCAAAATTAACGAATCGCACAGAACCTCACAATTGACAATTACTATATAACTTCGAGCTAGTAAGGATCCTTGTCTACCTTAGCTTTGCTAAATTAAACGAAGAATAACTCGTGCAAATCGTGCTTCTTTACTGAGAATACAATTTTGTAGTATAATTACCACTGTAAAATCATAGCTTATTTTGACACTGCCAGCTGTTTGCCGCTCGAAATCTTGACAGAAAGTCAGTTGGTTGGGAAATATTGAAAACTTATTTTCAAAGTGAGTGAGTGAGCTATGTAGCCCAAACAGTGCGTTTTTTGAAAAAAAGTTTTGGTCGAAATGAAGCACACACCGCGCCTTCTGTGCGCAAGTACGTTAACGAACAATCATCCGGGCTCGAAATATTATTGTCGCGAATCTAATGCATCCACAGAGAGTGACAATTTGGTGCGGATTGCGGAGTGGTGGCATTATTGGACCATTTTTCATCGAAAATGAGGCTGGGAACAACGTTTCGGTCAACGGTGGGCAATACACAGCCATGTTAACAGACTTTTTTTTTACGGGACTGGATTTAAATGACCTCTGATTCATACAGGATGGCGCGCCATGCCACACAGCCCACTCCAGAATCGATGGTCCCGTTTGCGTTGACGGGCTTTAGAGGAAGAGATTTAACGACGAACTATACGAACTGTAGGTATAAGTAGAAACATCGACCTGATAATTTATCAGCGCAGCAGTCGTGTACCACTTGTGTATATACAGCAAATGGATACTAGCGGGCCCGAAGAGTCTTCGGACTCCAACCCAGAGAGAGAACGCAGTAGAGAAATGCCTTGTTTTAAAAAAAAAGTGAAAGGGGGCTTTAACTAACTCGGAGTTCGGAGTTTGGAGTTGGCCAAAGAACGAGCACAGCACAGGTTAATCCCAAACTGTAGCGCCACCTAGCCAAGTAAGCCTTAACTGTTATAACACAACGTACGTTACGTATAAAAAGAACATAGAACGTAGTATT
The DNA here is from genome assembly GCA_949372485.1 of Cheilosia soror. Lineage (NCBI taxonomy): Eukaryota > Metazoa > Arthropoda > Insecta > Diptera > Syrphidae > Cheilosia > Cheilosia soror. The sequence goes on from OX443563.1 coordinate 40,657,938, forward strand.
ATGTAGAACATCAACGTTCTTAATTAATTTTATAATATATAATAATAATTTTTTTTTTATTTCAAAGAACGATTTGGTTTTGGATTGAATGTGTCTGGTTAATCGTGTAGACAACAAGCACTACTTGTTTTTCTATAGTATTTCTGTTACCGCACTATGGTTGATTTCCTAGTTGAAGTGAAGCTTTTCGGCACATGGCCAGCGCACCTGCGGGAGTTTGTTAACTCATTACAAGCCTTTCAAGACTTAGTAATTCAATTCTATTAACCTGACTGCAGATGAATGCTGGTAGTCGTGGTAGGTCTGACCCGGAATGAGACACGATCAACCAAAAGTGAGTTAAGAATCCGCCTTTACACAGTGTATTCAATGATAATTGTGCAATGATGATACATCTAGATTCTAGACGTAAAACTATAACGTAAGAAACAAACCTAATCCCAAAATATAATCTGACAAAAGGTGGTATCATCTAAACCTATATTCATTTGCTTTGATTAGACTTGAGGACGAGGAGCTCATCCACCTCCACGAGGTGGAAGGGATGATTTAGTCGATGGCGGAGAATCGAGAGCTATGGAGGGTGCACTTGAGCAACCTACACCCGCGACCCATTTAATGGACAAGCGGACCATTGAAAATGAATAAAATGAATGGAAGGGACCTACAATTTTAGTAGTTTGAACTCATTAATTTTGTGTATCAAAAGTCCCATACGTACACCCACACACATTTCCAAAATCTGTGCATCTGCTACATGGGGATGGGCGCTAATACTCGCCCACTATCTACCATAAAAAATACATTAATAACCTCAACCTTACTATTTCCTAACGTCCATCCACCCATCAAAATATCAACAGGCATATGACATAATAACAAAAAAAAAAAGAATATAAAAACCGCAGTCATTAAGATTGACCCCAGAGTACGACATTGATTCTACGCCACTATGAGATGGCAAAACAAAAAATGAGGGCACATTAAGTCATCCCAAAGCGGTTTAACTATTTTTCTCAAACCAACAAAATTACGGATTCGTCTTGGTCTACTTCTGCTCGTATAATTTACATAACAAACCGTCAAAACAAAGATCCAGACTTCAAATATGAAAAAATGGTAAGTCCAATGGTGCGTTCGTGAATGTTGTCAACACAGATACCGGTAGTTTGACAGGTAGTTGGATTGAATGCCTTTTACTGGCATACTTCCTACGGTCTGTGCGATGGAAAGAAGAACTTGCATAACCTTTTACGTTTCCATTTGTCGTGTTTCTTCATCTCCCTTTCTTTTAACACAAACACGATCAGCAGCAGCAGGACGGTTTATGTGAATTACCTTTCCGCAAAAAGTAAAGTGACACTTCAACTTTCTCTTCATGGTTATCTATATCTACACTCATGATGGTTTACCTACCGTGAGCAATGCGGAGCTTTATCTCACGATTCACGACTCATAAGTCATAGTGCGAGGGCTTAGATAACCGAGGGTTTTTCTTCCATCCTCAGGTAATTGCACACGGTGTTCGTGTCATAATAGTGAAGTTAACTCGCAAGGTCGGCCTGTTTTGTGATGACGATGAGTATAGTGGTTCCTCCCACTGTGCACATTGCGCAATTATATCGACTTTAGGTGAAAACGTTTCACTCCATTGCTAACGCGGCAAACACCTTCTTAGGCGAGTCTGTTAACTTTGCAAAGCTGTTTTAAAATGGTCAATTGGGATGCAAATTTCTACGAGTAAGTATCTATCTCTGATGGCCAATATGAGTTGTGGTTTCTGCAGATAAACAAGAAAATAGACTTCCGTATGTAGTACGTATACTCGTACTCGATGGTAATTGCGTTGCGTTATAGTGTTTGGACGTGCAATTTGTTTGGCCTTGCTTTCGATTTTTTTTGTGCTGAGTTATATCTGCTCATTTAATTTCTCTACTCGTTTAGCCAGTTATTGGATGGTATGTACAACGAAAATCAGGAAGAGCTCAGGAGAAATTATTACTAAGGAATTTATTGCATTTAGGTGTGTTGGAGTGTATGGTAAATATTTTTATTTCGCCGTGTAACTTTGTCATTTTGTTTGTACTGGTATCTCGATATATATGTCAACGATAGTCGAAACGATTGTTGATTTAAATATTTTTTTTTTAATTCCACCATCCAACCAAATTATTGTTCAATATGATGGCTACATATACAGAGCGGATCACTAGAGTAGAGTTTCGTTTTAGATCTTGTTTTTTTTTTGTATTATTTTGCCGTTTCTTATAAAAATGAATGTCTGTCTGTCCTTTATAGAATCGTAAACTATGCATTTGATGATGTAATGATCTTTAGCATAGTTGTTGTGCATGAGCCCACGAAGGTTTCTGAGTTGGTACGGTCAAAATTGGACAAAGGGGCGTGGCACCGCCCATTCAACAAAAATATTCAAAATCATTTATTTCGAAAACCACCGAATGGATTGAGTTACAATTTTTGGACAATCTTAGGTGTTGCCCTGGAGTGTTGAGTGTTGAGTGGATATGAACTTCAACTTTGGCCAAAAAAGACAGAAAAAGCCTATCTTAGGAAAAAAGGCAAGGTCAACAAAATCCGTCCCCTGTTGACAATAGACCCATAACGGTAGTTTTACTAATTTTTTCCTAAACCATGCAAAAACGTATGCATATTTTTGGCTCACTTGAAAAAGTGTAAAAAAGTCGAAAAAAAACAAACACCAAATTTTTTTGCGATATTTTTTTTTATAAATTTTCTGTTATTTTAATAATGTGTAAGTCATTGGATCTCAACAGTGCTATTCTTCAAAGACATATATATATATACCTACTAGCGTAGCCCGCGCACACTTCGTAGTGCAAAATAGTTAAATAGATAAACTGTTTTTATTCTAATGCTCTGTGGTACACAAAATGTTGTTTCTTCAAAATTGGTATTGTATTTTCCTTGACAGTTATGGGATCTAAAGTTTTTAACATTTGTAACATTGACCTACAATTTTCATGCCGAGTCCGAACGGCTGAATTGAGACGATTTTTCAGGGGCCTAACTCTATAATTCGATTCGAAAGTAAAAACTGTTCGAAAGTTGTTTCCGATTCTAATTTCAAATGTTAGTCTGTATAACTTTCGAATCGAAAGGAAATGTTGCAAAGAAACCTTGCATCTTTCGAATAAATGTTCCGAGACTAGAGCTGTTTTTTGTCAAAAATTACATTTTCAATTCAACAAAAAGTCAAATAATTAGTTTTTGATTAGGTACCTATATAAGTTTATTCGTCTATAATTGAATTTCACTATGGATATGAATTCAGTTGCATTGTGGTTTGATGAAGAAATTTGTGCTGAAGAAAGAATTGAAAGAAAGACAATAAGAGACAATTCTAACATTATAGGTTTATCAAGTAAAAAGTAATGTGATGAAACACAATGGGGCCTTACCAATAATCACTTTTAATCTTCAGCTTAAATATTTTGACGGTCACAGTGGATTATTTTATATGGAAATTTTCGCCATTGTGACTTCGTAAAAGTTAGCCTGGACACTAAAAATGATTATTAGTACCGCGGAAAGTTTAATGGCAAAATGATTTACACTAAAAATGTTTCCACTTTTGTAAAAAAAAAATGATCGTCTTTCAAAAGATGCATTTATGTATGTTTTGAACAGCATAAGTGATGATCTGAGAGAAAGAAAAAGATCATCGCAATCATAAAACTAGCTGCAACGCTTAAATTTATTGCACAAGGTGGATCGTGGATACCAGCACCAAATAGGTCAAGATCGATTCACTGGGCTGGCGCATCAGACGGTTTCCACGGTTATTTCTGAGGTCTGTAAAGCTATCGAAAAACAGCTGTGTCCAACACATAGGGCCTTACCAATAATCATTTTTAATCTTCAACTTAAATATTTTGACGGTCACAATGGATAATTTTATATGGAAATTTTCACCATTGTGCCGTACAACTTAGCCTTAGACACTAAAAATGATTATTAGTACCGCGGATAAATTTTAATATGACGAATGAGGCAAAGGCAGAATCAAAAAAATATTTCCATTTGAAATCTGGAATACAGGGAATTGTTGCAGTCGTGAATGGGACACACATTCAAATTATTAGACCGAACAACAATGAACATTTATTTTTTAATCGGAAACTGAAGCACATCATAAATGCAATGCTGGTAAGTTTAAAGTCTAGTTCTTGATTTTTTTTTAATGTATGGAGCTTTGTTTCTTGAAGAAATGTGATTACCGGATGATTATCCGAGCTGTTACTGGAAGTTACGGTGGAGCATCTCACGACTCATATGTTTGGAATCTTTCTAATCAGCGGTAATACCTTGAAAACAACTTCCAAAAGGGAGACAAATCAACTTGTATAAATCCGGATGGGAACACATAAAATCAATAAGAATTTCAAATTGATTTTGTTTTGTATTAATATTCCCTTTAAAATTAAGGAAAATCTTTAAATATATCATCATATTAATATTTATTATATTTTCTTCAATTAATTTATAACATTTCATAAAAAAAAATTATTTATGTATTTTTTTTTTAAATAAAACCTTACATTTTAGCTTCCAGCAAAACCTATCCGGATGGTAAATAGATATCGAATGAAATTTCAGAAATTCGAATGTATTTAGCAACGAAAATAGAGTTGTATAGTACGACATTTCCGATTTTCGAGCAAAAGTATCTAGACAAATTAAGTTCGTATTTAAATTTCCGATTTTCGAATAACACAGTACCTACAAATTTTCCGAATTCGAATGATTTAAGTTTAGAATCGAATTACAGAGTTAGGCCCCCAGGACAGCAATACTCTCGGATGTTTGTCGGAATTTCGCAAACAACGTGTGCAAGTAATGCTTCGGCGATATTATTTGTTAAAATTGCACAGTAGAAGAAAAGTGGATATGAACTTCAACTTTGGCCAAAAAAGACAGAAAAAGCCTATCTTAGGAAAAAAGGCAAGGTCAACAAAATCCGTCCCCTGTTGACAATAGACCCATAACGGTAGTTTTACTAATTTTTTCCTAAACCATGCAAAAACGTATGCATATTTTTGGCTCACTTGAAAAAGTGTAAAAAAGTCGAAAAAAAACAAACACCAAATTTTTTTCCGATATTTTTTTTTATAAATTTTCTGTTATTTTAATAATGTGTACGTCATTGGATCTCAACAGTGCTATTCTTCAAAGACATATATATATATACCTACTAGCGTAGCCCGCGCACACTTCGTAGTCAGGCCCGGCCCCAGCCAAACTAGCGCCCTGTGCGAGATTTACAGAAAGCGCCCTTTTTTCATATTTGCACACATGCATGTCTTTTTCACATCACCCAGGAAGTAGACTTTCAAGCTATTTTTTATTGAGGTATCTAATATTGGCCTTTTATGGGAGTGGGTGGTAACCAAACTACTTTACCGATATTAAGCATTTTCAATACAAACCTGACGACCGTAAAAAGAAGTCGTCTCACAAAATTTCATTCGCCTATATCGATTCGTTTGTTCGCCATCGTGTTTTCAACAGAAAGAGAGACAGACGGACATGACTGAATTTTTTCGGAATTTGATCCTGATCAAATCCGGTGACTTCTTCCTGACGTTACAAATGTAATTTAATGACAAAGTGAATAATGAATATACCTTCCTGGGAAGGTATACAAAATGTATTAACTCATAAATGAACTTTATATATAGTAATCTCTCTGAGTCTTCTCATCACTTTCATCATTTGCATCTACTCTTAATATTAGCACCTAACTTAGTTGAACCAAACATCTTTGTAAGTTAGAAAAGGCAAGTACATACTTGTGTAAATGCAAACGCATAAATTGTTTCATTTTAGGTATTTTAAGCTCAGAGTAAAAAAATTCAATTCAAGCAATATTTGGTCTTCTTTTTATTTTTTCTATTGCCACTTTTAATTTAAAAATTAATACTTTTAGAAAAGAAATTACACGAAACATTTAAAAACAGTCAAACAAAATTCGTATCTAGCTAAAAAAAAACGGCTGGCTGGATTTTAAAAAATGTTCCAGCTAAACGCATTTTAATCCAGTCAGATCTGACTGGAAAGCAGTCAAAATGGCAACGTTGGAGAGTCTGAAGTGGAAGAGAATACTATATTTTCCTATACAAAGCTACTTGTTCTCTTTAGTAATTTGTTACTCTTTTTCGTAGATGAGAAATCCCATATTTCCATCCATACGTGCAGAATCAAAAACCTGCACGTTCAACACTAACAATTCCGTAGAATGAATTTTTTTGTTGTACATATTTTTCTATGAAAATTTTGCGAGTGACTGTGCAAGAAATAAAACCTGCACATACGGGGTGGAACTATTTTTGTTCTGAGATTTTTGAACTAGGTTTTTTTGTAAAATGTAAGTGGATGTGCAAAAAATATACTTACACGAAAAGGGTGGAATAAGGTAGGTAAGAAATGAACTTGCGTAGGTTTAGTGTGATTTTTTATTTTGCGATATTTTGAGTTAGATTCTCCCTGAAGTTGCAACATTGCAAGTAATGTGAGTTAATGTGCAAGAAATAATTGAGCACAGGTGTGGTGGATGTTGTTATTTTGGAATTTTTTGAACAAGATTTTTTAAAATGCAAATGGCAGTATTAGTTCGCGCAATTTTATCTTAATTAATTAATTTCTTAGGTACCTATATTAATTGTCCACGTAGCTGCGCTTCATTTCGTAGTCGCACATGCGACTTTGCCGCTCCGTGGACAGAGCTTCGTTTGTTTATATGCAAGCTGCAAGGAAGCTGCAAGCAAGCATACAAAAAGCTGCAAATGACGAAAGCGTGCGTATGAAGCGCAGCTATGTGGACAGTTAAGGCCTTACTCCTAACAATGCGCCCCCAGAACTTGGCGCCCTGTGCATTTGCACATCTTGCACATATGGTTGGTCCGGCCCTGTTCGTAGTGCAAAATAGTTAAATAGATAAACTGTTTTTATTCTAATGCTCTGTGGTACACAAAATGTTGTTTCTTCAAAATTGGTATTGCCCAGACAATATTATTGACTTTCATTATTTTTGTGAATGTTACACATTTTAAAAACTTTGGCTTCCAATTCCAAGACTGTCGAAGAAGCTTTTGAATGTTTCTTTGTATGGGCTGTGCCACGCCCTTTTGTCCAATTTTGACCAAACTTCACAGAAACCGTATATGGACCAATACCAAAGATGTGTGAAAGTTTGGTTAAAATCGGTAAATGCGTTCAGGCGTGAATTGACGACAAACATTTTAGGGCTCAATTTTTATATAAGATATATAGATGAACTTTTAAGGTAATTTAAGGACATATGACCAATTTATCCTCGAGCTAACCATAATATAGACTCTAACTTTCGATCCTGAGAAAGTCTAGACACGACGTTATAATGGTTTAAGTATATGTGCGATCGTAGTAATGTCATTCAAAGGTGGAATGTCAGTTTCCAGCCGTTATAGCGTAACGACTACAATTATTGGCACCCCAATTTCTTGACCCAAGTATTGGTACCCCATCATTCAACAGTGATTTTCAATAACCCTTTGTTCGAATAAGTGAATTTTTTTTTTTTTAATTTAGGTACATATTTTTCTCATATTTCTTCGTCTTTAGTTTGGAGACATTTCCGTTTTATAAGTAAAAATAAAAACACGTGCGAAAAAAAATAAATCTTCAAAATTTTCAATGTTTTGGTTAAGGACCTTTTTTCACTACTTGCTTTTATACTTTTTCATGAAAACTTTTTTTATTTACTATGAGAATACACTAAATAAGTCGTTTGTAAATATATTTTGTTAAGAAAGTTATTGTTTTATTGTTAAAAAGGGTGCCAATAATTGGATCCAACAAAAACTAGGGTTCAATTATTGGCAGGGGAGTGCCAATAATTACAGCCTATATAGCTACAATTGTTGTATATATTATTATAATTATAAATAAATACTATATTGCCCTTCTGCCAACTCCTTAAATACATAAATGTATATAAACGCCAAACGGCATACATGGATTGATACCACACTGTAAATGAAATAAAGAGGACATAACTCAACTGAACTCGGTCTTTGTACGACGTATAGATCAACAATTATTGGCACTGCCAATAGCTGTACTTTTGTGAGTGGCAATGGTTGTATCATGAAACCGTTATTCGTTGGTTTTGTTCTTAAAGTGTTTTTCTGCACCGATTTTATGTAAAAAATAGTTGGATCCGATATGTGCGGTATAAAATTGAATTTATTAAATTTTACAAAGATCTAAATAATATTAACAAACATTCCTTTAAAAAATAATACGTATTTATTTAATTATTCAAAAAATCATATCCGGGTACGTCCACTATAAGAGTTATAGAAATAAAGTTTGCATGGCGACTTTATTCTTTACAATATCTACGTTCAAACCTTTGGTGTAGAACAGCTAACAAATACCAAGAGTGCTATTGCTATACCGAAAGTCTCGGCTAAACAACACCTGGATCATCAGACCCCTTAATGTCTACATTAAGAAAATTACAACCAAAAAGGTAAATCGAAGATAAATGGCCTGAAGAGTGAAGATACTACTTTTTTTTTAAGTAGATATGTACGTTATAATTTTGTTTTTTTTTCTGTTTGTATTTTAGTTAAGATTTTTTTAATAAAAATAATCACTACACAATATTAAAATTTTAAAATTGTTTAACTAAACGTACTTAAACAAACGTTTCAAATAAAAAAAAAATAATGATGAAATGTCAATCCTATGTAGTCTGAAAGCTACAGATTTTTGACCGCCAAATCGACAATTTTTGCCCACTGTGCTGCGTACACGAGATGAATTCTTCCGGGGGGAATCCGGTTTTGTTGTTTACTTCAAGAGTGCAGTGTACCTGTACACGGGATAATGTGGATAATGTATTTTGGTGGAACAAAATGTAAATATACACAAAACACAACACTTAAACCTATTTTTATTGTATTAGTATTTCAGTCAAACCTCATCAGAATGCAGAAATTTGTGAATAGATTAGTTTTCCACTTCGTTCATGCACTCTAAACTTGGTGGAAGATTTTACTCCGTTACATACCGCACACTTCTCTTCATTCTTCTAAAAAACCGGTTTTCATCCGAGAGAATTCATCTCGTGTACGGTGTACGCAGGTGCAATAGACTACCGCAGACCGCACCAGTGTTGCCAGAAGGTTATAATGGAATATCCCAGATCAACCGTTAAAAAATCCCTTTTCGATGAACTTTATCCCTTTTTGTTAGAATACAGAATACCCCCACCCCCCGCTAAACAAAAAAACAAGAAAATAAAAGAAACGCATTTCAAAAAGAAATAACGTTTAATGACTTAATTTTTGCACTTGGCCTTTTCCGAGTTTTCTGGAACCCTAGCTATCCAATCTTTATATTTGTCGTCAGTCGTTCAACTCGAACAAAATTTCTTCTTATACGATCGCTGTGATGATTCTCCCTTTTCCGCTATTTTAAAAACAAGCAATGAGGAATGACCTCTCAAATAAAAAAAATATGTACCCAGTTTCATTAAATTTATCTGCCGACAAAATCAACAAAAAATCTGTTTGAAAAACATGAACAACAACGAACTAATTCTAGATGATTTTGTTTTGCTGTGAAGTGAGCACCATTTCATTTCTTTGAAGGTACTTATGTTCGTATTCGTATGTTGTAAGTATTTTACGCGTTTCTGGTAGATGGCTGCTTTATCACTAGAAAGTATTGTCTTTACCTAAGGGGTCGTTTCATTTGTGTTTGAAAATCGTTATTATATGAAATTTGTTACTATGAAAAAAATCCCTTTAATAGCTAAAATGTCCCTTTATCCCTCGGACATATTAAAATTCGACGAAAATCCCTCAAAAAGGGATAAATCCCTCAAAATGACATCACTGGACCGCACACAAGATTAATTCTGCCGGCATAAAACCGGTTTTGTTGGCGAGGGGAGTGAAAAAAACGGAAGAAAATTTTTTGCAGAGTTTGAGCGGTTGAACAAGGGCAGAAATTCAAAATATTTCAATTGTAAAAATACTACCGCAATGAAAAGGGGTTCATGTACATTGTACATATATAATTTGTTCTACCGGCAGAAATCATTCCCTTTGCGCTCGAAGTATGGTATAAAACAGGTTTTCTGCCAGCAGAAACCATCTCGTGCGTGGAGACCCAACCCTTTAAACTTCCGCAATTCAGCGTTGCCGAAGTGGCACGATCATGCTTTTTGGACACGCAAATTTATTTCTGACACTGGCACGCATAAATTAGTTCAAGCCACGCTTTCTTCATTGCTCTTACATTACTCAAATAATTAAGGCTCAGTGGAAACACACTATCTATCCACATCCACACATCTATCTATATATGTATATAAAAATTAAGTTTACCACTCACTGATCATCAACGCCCGGCCCAAACTCTTTGCTCGAGAAACCTGAAATTTTGCACAGAGGTTTCCCTTATGACGTATACAATGTCTAAGTTTGTATGGGAGTTTTTTTCATTCATTCATTTTCAATGGTCCGCTTGTCCATTAAGTGGGTCGCGGGTGTAGGTTGCTCAAGTGGACCCTCCATAGCTCTCGATCCTCCGGCATCGACTCTAAATCATCAAGGGCAATCCCCATACGGGTATAGGAGAGATTATGGACTTGATCTAACCATCTCATCCTTGGTCTACCTAGAGGACGCCTACCCGATGGTACGGATTCCATAGCACGTCGTGGAATCCTGGTCGGGGACATGCGTTTAACATGACCAAACCACCGAAGCATGGATCGCTCCGTCCGGAGAAGTAGCTGCTCGATATTGAGTTCCTCCCGTATTCTGGTATTTCTGATGCGATCTCTACGGGTCACACCAGCAATACTACGGAGAAATCTCATTTCGGCAGCTTGTATCCGCGATCTTATTCTTTCGGTCATTACCCAAACCTCATGACCATAGGTGAGAGTTGGAACAAACACCGAATTAAAGACTGACAACTTAGCTTTGACACCAAGTTCAGTCCTCCTAATAATTGACCCAGCCTGACCAATCCTACAGGAAAACTCGGCATTGCTCCTTCCATCACTCGTGAATAAGACCCCGAGATACTTAAACTTCTCCACCTGTTTCAATGGGACTCCACTAACATGCAGAGTGCATTGAACAGGCGTTCTGGAGACGACCATCACTTCAGATTTGTTCACGTTTACCTTCATCTCAGCTTCAACACAAACGGTTACGAACCGATCGAGTGCGCGCTGAAGTTCAGTCTGAGAGGATCCAAGGATGACCAAGTCATCAGCGAAAAGCAAATGACTTATCCTCAGATCTCCCAATTCGAAACGTTCCTCGCCAAGACTGCGCTGTAACATCCAGTCCATATAAGTAATGAAAAGGAGAGGAGACAAGACGCACTCCTGACGAAGTCCAACGCCCACGGTGAAAGGTATTGATTTAACGCCGTTTACCCGAACACAGCTTTTACAGTTTGTGTAAAGAGATTGAATGGCTCTCAAGAGAGAACCATCAATTCCATACTGCTGTAATACACTCCAGAGTTTCCCTCGAGGGACTCGGTCATATGCTTTCTCCAAATCTACGAAGCAAGCGTAAACAGGTGTAGCATACTCCCAAGCCTTCTCAAGTACCATTCTGAGAGTGAATAACTGGTCGGTTGTGCTTCTGCCGGGACGAAAACCGCACTGCTCATCTCCTAATCGTGCCTCGACCACAGCTCTGCAACGCGTTTCCAGCACCTTGGCAAAGACTTTTCCCGGGAGACTTAAAAGTGATATACCCCTGTAATTGGAGCAATCCCTTTTATCCCCTTTCTTGAAAAGGGGCACAATCACCCCAATCTGCCAATCGCTGGGTGTTTCGCCGCATTCCCAGGCCACTTTAATGACACGAGAGAGCCATTTGACTCCCTCTTCACCTAAGGCCTTTAGCATTTCTGGCCGGATTTCATCCACTCCGGCAGATTTGCCAGCTTTTAGCGATTTGATCGCAAAAGTGACTTCCTCTACCGTGGGACTATTTTCCGCCCTGCTTAAGGCGATAGATGTGTCATCCTCAATGCCCTGGATTGAATTGAGCAATTCGGAAAAGTGCTCGCTCCATCTGCGCAAGATGTCCTCCTCATTAGAAAGAAGTGTACCATCTTTGGATTTGACTCCTTCGATAATGTTCCACTTCCTTCCTCTAAGACGGCGGATGGTCTGCCAGAACACCTTGCTTGCAGATCTGTGATCGCGGTCCAATTTTTCGCCGAACTCCTTCCAAGAATGTTCTTTGGCTGCTTTAACAGCCAATTTGCAAGTTCTTCGCGCCTCAATGTACCGGTTTCGAGAAGGAGAGTCCCCCAAGTGAATCCACACCTTGAAAGCCTTCTTCTTCTCTCTGATGGCTTCTTGAACTTCGGGCGTTTTAAACCACGCAGTTCTTTTCTCACCACCAGCCGCCACACCGAGCCGCTTCACTCCGCAAACATGTCCTGCAGAGGCAATAACTGCTGTTGAAAACAACTGCCATTCTTCCTCTACATTCAATGGAACATTTGGAATTTGTTCAAACCTTGCAGATACCTGCCGTGCAAATTCCTCCCGTATCTCATCGTTCTGTAGTCCCTCCCACCGTATGCGCGTAACCATTCTTGGTTTACGCTTTGGCAGGATAGGTATTTGATCGGTGAGATACAATTTGCACAACACCAGGTGGTGATCAGTTGACAGTTCAGCCCCTCTCAACACACGAACATCACAAACCATCCTTTTAATACACGACGGTACCACAAAGAAATCTATCAGCGATTTCTGCTGCAGACTTCGACGGTACCATGTGTATTTATGGATATCTTTGTGTGGAAATAAAGTGTTCATAATGGACATTCCATTTGAACAACAAAAGTCCAACAACTTCTCTCCGTTCGCGTTCTGATCGGGGTCACCGAGTTTCCCAATCGCGCTGCCCCATGTCGAGAAATCCGCACCCACGTGAGCATTGAAATCACCCATCAGGATATAAGAATCCATATCTGCAACCTTTTCAAGGGCTACATCAACTTCATCTAAGAAAGCTGCGTACCCCGACTCCAGATTCGGTGCATACACCTGCACTAGAGCCAGAGTTGATCTTTCAAGCTTAAGCTTTAAGATCGCAACTCTCCCTCCTAATGGTATCCACTCCAATACTCTGCCTGAGCAGACATGAAGAGTTTCCACCCATCCGCAAGGTCCACAGTTCAGAACCCCTTTGCTTTGTTGAGGAAACACCAACTATATCTAGTCGATATTTGACAGCCTCCCCAACAAGCTCCAGGTCTTTTCCCGTGAGCGAAGAGATGTTCCACGTGCCTATCCTAAGTCGATGCCGTTGTCGAGTAACCGAAAGTCCACTTATGCCCCTATTGGTGCATAGCGCATCCACCCTCTGGCCCCCATAATGGTTTGCGAGACCATTGCTAGGAAGCTCGTAGCCGTATGGGAGTTTTAAGTTTTATTTTTCCTCCGATTGACTTCAAACTCGGTTTGTGTACTCTCTATGAGAAATAAAAATAGGAAATTTATTTTTCCGATTTTGGAAATTTTTTCTTGGGGTGGGGCCCTAGCTGCTTGCGAAGGCACCTCTTCGGAAGGCCCTTTTCTTAACTTACAAACCGTTCGTCGTATCAATTTGAAACTTTGCAATGCGTCCCAACCACTGTCGTTGTTGAATATGCTTATCGTTTCACCTAACTCCAGCGTACGTACTCCAAAGATATTCAAGCGGAATTCTGTAAGAATAGGGCCATACTGCTAGAAAGTGGTAGATACACATCCCGCAGTATGTTGCGGGTGGGTTGGGTACGAAAACTCCAAAATTAAAATCCCCAAACTGAAATCCTCAAGTCAATATCCCAAAACCCAAAATCCCCGAATCCAAAATCTCCAAAACCAAAATACCCAAATAGATTTCGAGTGTATTCACAATGCATTAACAGTAAAATAGGTATGGGGGCTGCACACACCCTCCCCCCCCCCACCTTGAGGTCACTATTGGATTTGGAGAAGACGCAAGGTTAGGTATAAGAAAATTTCTTTAAATATATTGAATTAACATTTTGGGGAGTTTTTATTTGGTGGATTTTGAATTTGGGGATTTTGTGTTTGGGGATGGTAAATACGGGTATTTTTTCAAAAGTTGGGCTTTTGGGAATTTTGTACTTGTGTATTATGTAGTCATGTAGATATCCCGTTTAGGGTTAAAAGTTCCCCCTTATACTAAAGATGGTGCTCAGCATATCGGTGTATTTGCTAGCAAAGTAATATGCTTTGGCCCGTAAATAGTGGCTCAGTCTGCTATAGTATGATCTGTGTTGAGATGCCAGCCACAAACCACATAAAACTAGACCGCCGACTTCCGTGCACCTACTCGATTCTCCCGGGAATTAATTCCCCTATATGTGAATACGTGTGAAATAACAAAATCAATGGCGGCAACGATTTTCCATGCTATACCATGGGCATAGGACTATTCAAGTATGCGTTCGTTAATGGCGCCCCTTTGATTTTCTACAGAGCCAATGCATGAAAAATCCTGGTCCCGCAGGCAGCTTGTACGGAGGAGTTGACGGTCTATTCTATGTGGTTTGTGAGGTCAGCGGTTCACCAACAAATATTGTTCATATAATTTTAGAACTGTTTTCTCCAACAGGGCGTTAAACATATTTATCAGAGATACTAATTGCTCCTTAGGTCGGTGTCCTGCGCGATATAAAAATATAAAAGAGGGAACTAACTGAGCGAAGAAATCTCTGTGTCCAAATCTTGAGGACTGCGCGAGCGAAGAGCTGAGTGCGACCTTTCAATTCATCAATAGAATACGTATGAAAGTCTATTTTTCCAGACTTCAACATTCTAGTTTTAACATTTTCTCATCTACATATTATTGGAGTCAAGGAAAGATGTTCTTTTTTCCGAAATGAAAAATGAGTAATTTTGAAATTAGACTAGCTGAAAACGTTTCTCTTGTAGATTCAAAGTGTTAGTCGTTAACTCCTGTACCGAGCAATAACTTGACATTCACAAAAATCGTTTTTTTAAAAGAAAGATAGCCCAAAATATGATAAAGCGCCCAGTCTGGCAACCGTGTGTTCTGTTGAAACCACATGTCAACCAAACCCAGCTCTTCCATTTTGGTTTGGTGAATAACCAAACAGCAATAAAATCACCCTTTGCGTATTGGAGGAATCCCATTTCAGCAGCTTGTATGACAGCAAAAATCTTTAAAGATAAATCCCTAAAATCCCTAAAATTTCAAGCGCACACACAATCAATAAACCAAAACTGAATGACACAATGGCCGCGTTCCTTTGACCGCTAGTCATCTAGCACATAATATCCCTGATGGAGGAACGCTGGGCGCTAGAGATCTAGCGGAAGCGGCAAAGTGACATTAAAACCAATTTGAATTCGTATTATTTCATCTTCATGAGAGTCAAAAATGTATTTTGGGCCATCATGCCGCATATTTATCAATACACTATAATTTAATGTCTGCCGTACTGTGTGAACGCCTGAAACCATTTGTCAACAAAATGATTGAACTTAATCAGTGCGTTGAAGTCCAAATCGATACTCACCATCTATTTATCTATTTTAAAGCCGCATATGACAGCATTTATAGGGACGAGCTATACAGAGCAATGTCTAGTTTTGGCATCCCTGCCAAACTTGTCAGATTGTGCAGAATTGATTGAGAACGCTCGCTGCTCCGTAAAACAATCTCACCGAAACCTTTGATGTCAAAAAATGATTTAGACAAGGTGATGCGCTGTCATGTGACTTTTTCAACACCATTCTTGAGAAAATTGTGCGAAACTCGCAAGTCAACACCAGGGGCACAATTTTCAAAAAGTCCGTGCAACTTGCGACATCATTGGCAGAACACAGCGAGCTGTCACTGGTGCGTTTGCAAGTATCAGTGCAAAGGCGGCAAAAATGGGTTTAGTGGTGAATGAGGGCAAAACAAAATATATGCTGTCAACAAGAAGGGACACACAACATCGACGAATCGGACAGAACGTCACGATAGACAGCTATAACTTTGAGGTAGTTCGGGACTTTGTCTACCTCGGCTCCGCTATTAATTCTTAAAATGACATAACATCAGAAATCATGCGAAGAATTACAATTGCCAACCGCTGTTACTTTGGCCTAAGAAGGCAATTGATTAGTAAGGCTTTGTCTAGAAACACCAAGGAGGCTATATAAATAGAAGACCCTCATCATGGTCGTTGTCAAAACGGATGAAGATCTCCTTGGTCGCTTCGAACGCAAAATTCGTCGAGTGATTTTCGGTCCCGTTTGCGTTGACGCTCTTTGGAGGACGAGATTTAACGGCGAACTCTACGAGCTGTACAGCGACATCGACCTGGTCAGAAAAGTACGTATCAGTCGACTAAGATGGCTAGGACATGTAGAGCGAATGGACACCAACGCTCCGGCCCGAAGAGTCTTCGATTCCAACCCGGTGGAACAACGCAGTAGAGGAAGACTTTGCCTTAGGTGGCGCGCACAAGTTGAAGAGAGGACCTCAACCAACTTGGAGTGCGCAACTGTAGGGAGTTAGCCAAAGATTGTGCTAACTGGAGAGGCGTGTTGGTTGAGGCCCAGGTCTACCGCGGACTGTAGCGCCATCTAAGTAAGTAAGTAAGTATTTAATTAGGTTACTGTATAATTTAAAAAAAAGTACCATAAATACCCACACGAACATGCCACATTGGCAGCGCTTAAGGCATACTAGTTCTTCTTCTTACCCCACGGTTAGAGCTTTTTAATTATTTATGGTTTTGTCTTCCCTCGATTTTTCGTAGTACATAGTCCAATTCGATGTACATTATTTTTTTTTTTTTCGTTTTACTTTGCGGCAGTGTGTGTAGTTGTGTTCTTTCTCTGCGTAAGTATGCTAAGTATGAGAGCTTTTATTGTGCTGAATGAATGGAATGTTGTTATATTGAAAGTTGAAACAGCGTTGCCGTGTTGTTATATATTTTTAATAATATAAATATGTAAGTTATACATGGTTGGTAGCGATTTCTTAAAATTCTAGGTAACAAATCAAAATGATTACAATCCATACCTAACCTACAAATAATTTCGTTCATAAAAATATAAATACATGCATATAACTGCTACAGATTCCCCTCTCTTAAGCTGAAGTGGTCCTGATGATGCGACAGGAAATGGTTATGTCTTCTTTGGTCCCCTTGGTGAGTTGAAAAACCAAACTAGGTATTTTTTGATAACGTATGGACCGCCTCTTTTTAGCATGAACTAGGAAGTGATGTTTTTGGAAGCGTTGCTGTGAAAATTAGAAGTATAATTATTAGTATATGTACCTACCTACTTGCAGATATATTTTTAATGTAGGTTAAGCGTTTAGGTCGTCTGTTATTGTCAACGTATCGTTTGTATTTTGAGAATCTTAGGTTGATTTTCTATAGTAGATAGTAAATAGCGTTACGTTGTCGTAATCTAAAATATGAAGTTCACACTCACCTTAATTTTTCGGTTTTTAAAATGCGAGGTCATCTGTCTCTACGTGTATATGTTATTGTCAAGGTAAATATTGTTTCATTATTGTGGATTCGAATTAAAGTTGCAGCAAATGGGGAGATGCATTAGTTTTTGGTTTTGGTGAAGATGTAACTAAAGGCGGCTGTCGATTTTTCAGCATAATGTCGGTGTCTTTTCGGCATTGGTAGCATTGATATCAGTGATCTTCTATAGTAGAACATCGGATACTAATCGTTTCTGGTTATTATTTTCGATCTTTGGGTGAGAGGTGTCGACGAAATCAAACTTTGTCTCGACTTGATCAGCAAAGTACCACAATCTTTGCCCTAGATCTAGAACTATTCCATTTTCTTCAAGAAAATCTATTCCGAACAGAGTGCGATTGTCGTTGGCTTTTGGCATAGCAGTTAACTTGATTGGACATAATCTGCCGCCAATAATTATTTTGGTCTCTGCCATCCACAGTTCTTGCGAGTGTGCTTTCCCATTGGCGAACATTACATCAGTATTGACCATACGAAATTTGGTGCCATTACGAAGAAGAAGATCAAATAATTCTCGACCGGCAACGCTTGTTCGAACAGTCGTATCGATACACGCTATTCTTGCTTTAGCGTGTGACGCAATTGAAATAATTGGCAGATCAATGCCTATAGTTGGTGTAATGCAATTGAAGAAAACTTTTGGAGGTCCTTTTGATAAGTCTTTGCAAGTAGGACAGGTAGATCGAACAAATCCTGGAGCTTTACATTTGTAGCAATGTATATTCGATTCAGTCGGTGCTGGAGTTTGAATATTTTTGTTCAACTCATCTCTCTCTTTTCGTCTGCACTCGCTTGTAATATGGCCTGTGTGTCTGCAATAGTTACATCTTTTCCTCTTGCGCGTTTCAGGCTTCGGTTGTAGTTGGGAATCTTCGTCTTGAATCGACGCCGACGCGGACGTCTCGACTGTTCTGGCCTTCGCTAATAAGCATTGGATGGTGGTGAAGCTTTCTCTCGGGATTCCATCCCTGATACGATGACTCAACAATCCGTATATCATGTCTATCATCATTGTTTCATCTGGCTTCGGCTCGGGTAGTTTAGCAAGTATTGCCCTCTTCTTTGTGATGAACTCATCAGTCGACTCGTGCGGCTTCTGTTTGTCTTCATAAAAGTCCATGTAAATCTGGTATGCGGGCTTCGTAGGTGCATAGGCAGCACGCAGCAATGTGATGACATCGTTCCAGGTTTTGGCTTTTGACTGTACACCCTCCCACCAAGATACAGCTCCTTCCTCCAAAAGTAATGGGAATCCTTTGATAGCATCGCTGTCGTCGATGTATTCAACATCTTTGTGGACACTTATGGTTGCAATAAATTCTTCGACGACAATTGGGTCGCATTCACCATTGAATCTGGCAGTACAATGGCTAAAACTGCCTTTGATGGTGCTTGTAGATTGGCTTTGCATTGTCAAAAGAAATCACTTTAACTGAGATGAGATTTGGAGAAATGAAAAACAAAATGTGTCGCTTTTCCACAGACGGTTAACTGTAACCTTCGTGAGGCGAAACGGCAAATTTATCACTTTTTTAGCAACTAAAGGCAGCAGAAGGCAAGTATAGTCACAATCACAACCACAAGTGTAGTATTTTTCTTTGGACGCTTATTGCAAACTTCGCAGAGTGAAATACCAAACCTGAGTAATTTGTGAACTGATGTAGCAGCTGCTTATATACCCAATTGTGGAAAGAGCTTTTTAAAATCTAAATTTATGATGAGCTTTATATGCGAATGTTATAAAGTTATAATAGTCAAGCTGTTATATTGAAACTTTTTCAGCGTTGCCTTGTTGTTATATATTTTGTACTTGTTTTTAATAGTAGGCCTGTTTTATTGGCAATCTATTTCAGTGAAGTAAATTAAAGTAGAATTTTTAACACGTAATTACAACTACTACACGCTGCTTGACACTTTCAAGACTCTATTTAGTTGTTGTAATTGCGTGTTAAAAATTCTACTTTACTTTACTTCACTGAGATAGATTGCCAATAAAACAGGCAAATTTATGTATGATAGATTGATATTGTTTTAAGTAAAGCTTAGTACGCTGCTCGAGCGAAACTAAATTTTAGCTGCTCTCCAATTTTTCTCTCCAAACATTAGCTAAAATACAAGCTGAATTTTAACATTGCGCTGTGGATATAAGTGTCACAGAAAATAGCTGTTCGTTGAAAATAACTTCCTTTAAACATTCATTGACGTGAAAAAGTGTTATATTTTCGTTGTACATACTTTCTTTTTTTTTTTTCTGCTATTCCTCAAATTTATCACTTTCAAAGGATTCCTCATCAAGGAATCCTTGTTTTCTTTTCCGGAACACAAAAACACAACAAAAACCCATCACCATGATCTGTCAAAATTTAGCTTGAAAAAATGTGCCGAACCATTAAAGGACGCGCTAAATTGTGAAAGATACGTGCAGTACAGTCTGAAATGAAAATTTGACTTTTTAGTCAGCTGCCAGTGACAGAAATGCCAATTTATCGTGAGAGTTTTTTTGTTTGCATTTTCTGCATCAGTCATCTACTTAGTTTGAGTTGCAAATTCGACTACTAGTCGAAAAAATGTTTTTAGTGGACTTAATTTCATGATAGCGTTAGACAGAAAGACGCAGCCATATTTTTCTGGATCTGTTTCAGTTTTATGTAGAGCAAGCAACGTAAACAGAACAAGAATTTACTCCAGAACGAAAAAGCTGTCTAATCTTTTGCAGTTTATATTTCTGTTTATATTTCTGTTATCCGTGGGCGCAGTAGCGCAGTGGTTAGTGTGCTGGACTACTGTGCGAGGGATCCCAGGTTCGATCCCCGGAAAAACCCAAATTACATCTTAAAGTTTTTTCTACTGCGCCACCTCTCGCGAACGTCTGACAAACATCCGAGAGTACGACTGTCATGAAAAAGCTTCTCAATTCAGCCGTTCGGACTCGGCATAAAATTGTAGGTCCCTTCCATTCGTCCCAAAAATAGAAACTCACACAAAACGAATGGTTGCGAGAAGCTAGGCCTTGGGTGTCAAAACGCCTGTTGTGCCACATATTTATTTTTTTTTTATTTCTGTTATCCTGTTTCTGTTCTTTGTCAATTGGGAACTACTCCGAAGTGAGGGAGTCGACTATGATGGCTATAACCCTATCCTTTTGCTCGAAAATGCTAGCCGTAGAGACTGAAGAAGCCGAGTGTGATTTCGGGGCCCTGAAACTTATCAGAGTCATGCTGTCTCTTGTATCACCTTATGCCCAAAACACATGTGCAGAAATAATTCTGAATGCTTCACTGCAAGCAGTACTGCAGATGAAACAGATGTGTAAAATTCTATTTGCATCGGTTGCTGTCAATGCGGGGAAAAATACGAGAGTGCAACACACACGACATATAATTCCCGTCTCTCTTTTCCTCATGCATACGAGTAGCTCAATTTAAAAATTCGATGCTGCCAAATCTATTTAATTTATTTGACTGCGTTGCTGTGCAGTGGGTTTAGAAATAGGGAGATGTTGCAGTGCTGCGGTGGGTGCAGAATTTACATTTGTATCACCACATAAAAACATTGTGTATTCTAATTTTGCTGCACAGTGAATTCTGCACGTGTGTTTTGGGCATTAGACTGCCACTCAGTTGCAGCGGTTTTAGTCCAACTATGACTGACTCCAATCCTTTTTTCGCGACTTATTTTTGAAAATAATCAGTTCGGGAGACCGAAAGGGTGATACGGATACTATCAGCAAGTTTTTTGGTATTTATACACGATCAGGTGACCGTAGGTAGGTACTGAATATTTGCATTTTGATATATTTTCCGAATTTTGGCCTCACTGATAGCTATGGAAGAGAAATTAACCGGATGACAGAGCCCGGTATGCCAATCCCGCTGTAGGGAACTTATATTTGAATCAGAGTTGCTGTGCTAGGGTTTTGTCCATAGTCGTTGTAGCGTTGTTGTTGTTTTGCTGTTCGTTTGTTGATTGTTATTTAACCTTGATCAAAATGTAGAAATAAAACACGTCCATTTACTTTAATCTACTTTAACACTCTATTTTATTCTTACTCTAAGCTCCCCCTCTCATTCACATAGAATGTTGCTATCTCTTTCTGATCACCAATGGTGCCAAGCTACAAGGATATTACAGTCGCACGCATACGTACGTGAAGTTCCGACGACGACACGTCCGAATAGAATCCGAACTTATTGGGATTTTTAAACATGTTCGTGCGTTAAAACATTAAAAATGGATGTGGAAAAATGTATTCACTTGGTTAATGGACACAAAAGAGGGTGCGGGACCGGAGTACGGACAGTATGGGTTCATTATATAGTTCTTATGTAGTTCTGTTATATTCTGATTCTCAAGTCTAAGGACTGAGGGAATAGGGAAGTCGGTTTATCTATTGGAAATACCCAGATTTGATAAATCAATCTCAGGATTATTTTAAGATCCACGTTCTCCAGATCCTTTAGTTCATGAAATTAGAAGCTGTAGAGAATCCTAATGTTTTTAAGAGCTAAGCATTTGCAGAGTATAATATGGCGAACAGATTCTATATCCCAGACGTCCCTACAGATTCGTACATTGTACGTCTTTCGGACAGTCTCCAATAAAAATTAGCCCCGTGAATATGGGAATCTCTTGGCGGCTCAGTCCGATCATGAATTTGAATCTCTTTTCGTTCATCTCTGGCCATAGTTGTTTTATGTGCCTGCATAAATTGACATTGATATCGATCATAGAGTTCAAATTTACTGACAATCTTAGGTATTGGCCCAGAAACTCTCCTGTGAAGATTGGTCAAAATTGGACGAAGGGACGTGGCCGTGGCACCGGTCATACAAAAAAAAAACATTAAAAATCGTATATTTCGAAAACCACCAAATCGATAGAGTTCGAATTAACTTACAATCTTATGTATTGGCGCAAAAGCTGTCCTGTGAAGATTGATCAAAATTGGACAATGGGGCGTGGCACCTTCCATACAAAAAAAACATTTAAAGTCTTCTACACCACCGAATCTAATGAGTTCAAATTTTCGGACAATCTTAGGTTTGGTCTGGAAGTGTTCGCCTGTAAAAATGTGTCAAAATTGAATAAAGGGGTGTGGCACTATTCGTCGTAAGTCATGGGAGCCAAAGTTTGTAAAATTTGAAACATTGATATGCATTGTCCTGATAGACAGGAATACGATTTCTGGAAAAACAAAAATGTAGTGTACCACAGAGCATTAGGCAGTACGATAACTTAAGCTAAGTACACACGATTGTAGGATCTTACAATATTGTCAGATCTGTCAATGCTCTGACAATAACTGATAATTAGCTTACAATTGCCAACTACCTTACAATACAAAATTGTGGGCTCAAACGGTTGTAAGAATTTGTCCCAAAGTCTTACAATTTCATTGTCAAATGCATGTCTTATACAATGGTCTGACAATGACTTTTCTGACAACGTTGTAAGGTTGACAAGTGTGTGTTTACACGGTCGGCAGATATTTGAATTTGAAAAATTGTGTCGATCTGTTGTCAGACATTGTCAGATAAATTCAAAGTCTTGTGGGTTGTTTTTTGTAGTACGGATAATGGATCAAAATATTGCACTTGCGACTATTTTAACTGCCTACGTGTTGGAAGATACGAGGATAATGAATTGCCTCAAAAACGACGTCGTGTTTCGACAAAGGATTGGGTGGCCCGTCGTCAGCAGGAGGGATTCTACTCCAAGTTACTCGTCGAATTGCGAGCTGAGGAGCCAGAGCTTTATCGCAATTTTTTGCGGATGGACTCGAAGCAATTCAATGATGATTGTAAGTTCAGACGGTTGTAAGACATTTGGGACACATTTTTCACTGACAGATCTGACAATATTGTAAGATCTGACAATCGTGTGTACTTAGCTTAAGGCGCCAAAAAGTCATAACAAAATTGAAATTGTTTTTTCAAAAACTATTAACAGAAATAAATTCATTTAAAAATAATATGAAAGAACAGATTCCGTACTTTCAAAATTAATAAGTCTTTTATTATAAGTGTTGCCATTGTTTTTTAAAATGTACATATATATTTTTTTTTGTTCATTTTAAGTAGGTACCTAGGTATTCGTTTTTTAAAATTACCCCTCCGGTCTAAACGAAGCGAGATAGACCACACCTCCCCCCCTCCCATTGTAAGAAAATCATATTTAATCCCTATTATATTTAACAAAAAATCGTTATCAATTTTACTATAAAAACTGTTTGCCAGTGATTTAAATAAATTTCAAATTGATTTTTTTATTTTTCTATTTTGCGTTGCGAAGTTCGCTATAGTTATGTATAAATAGCAAAAACTTCTAGCCGATAGCCCTGGTAGCTAGTGCTATAGTTTTTATATTATTATTATAATTAACTTACATAATAATAATAATAACAAAACCTAACGTTAACTCTCCTTCTCCTTGAACTATATACTTCTCATTTCAATGATCTGGTTTATGTATACATTAGTATACGCTATTATACGTATAGTATGTGCAAATTGTCATCTGTGGTATATTTTATAACTTTTTTTTTTAGTTTTTTATATATAAAGTCCCGCAAATGTAATGAAATGGATTACTGTGCAACGAATATGTCAAACTGTTTTGATCGATGCACTCTTCATCGTGGGATTTCTGTTAGTTTGCATGTACTATGTAAGCGAAGCAGTTGAGATTAGAAAATACGCACATATACCTCTTATATTGTTGTTTGTGTTCTAAAGTGTTACCCTGGCCATGTGCAAAATGTGCTGTAAAATATTGGTGATGTGTGTAATTACAGGGATTTTATTTGATCTAAGTGCTCAGGTAAACACTGGATAAATACCAACAGAAAAATATAAATATTTGTGAAAATATTTTCAAAATAGTAAAAAATGCTTTATATATTATAAGAGAAGGCTTCAACTAAACAATTTATTTCTGTCCAACTAAGACCGGGTGGCTAAATTTATTGCCGATCATCATTGCTTTCATTTCATTCAATTATTTTTACCGAGTTCTCTCTCCAGAGCCCGTTTGAAGTCTAGGCGTTGCAGTGAGTAGGGGTATAGTTATTTACATTCGGACTTGGGATCACCTCAGTTCTTAGAGTTTAAAAAAACTGCGACCTACGAGTATCAGCGGTATATAGAAACATAAGTATACTGCATTTCCAGCTTCAATCCCGCAATAATAGAAATGAAACCATAACACTGTGCCATACAAATTCCGAACGTCTGCCAATGTCAATTATGCGAATAAATAAAACATCCAAAGAATGCTTTTTAAAAGTAATACACAGAGCAATAATATAGAATGCTATTTAATCCGACTTCAGGGGTTCGATAATATATGGCGTTAGGTATTCTATTGACCTTCTGCAAACAGGTAGCAAAAACAATTATTTCTTACTATGTTTCAATGGACGTTTGTGGATATAGAATGGCCAAATGCTTCGTATCATGGGAAAAGGAGGCCGATATAGAGACTTGTCAAAATGGATTGTCAGACGTTGCTTATATGGTTTTCCATTGAGACAACAAATCAATTTTCATATTCCAATCTTCTTTTTGATTAAGATCACTTTTTGCAGATCCAGATATTTTTTCGAGAGATACTAACTAGGTCTGTTCCTTTATTGGCTTTTGATTCATTCTTAGGAATTTACGAATTTTTACTCAATACCGTTCCTTAACTAGACAAATTCGTAAAAGAGAGCGTCTTCGAAAGAGCAAAATGTTCGGCCCTGTCATGGTATATTGGTATCCGTTCCGAAAGATTGCTTTATGGTAATCTTTCCGATAAGCTGTTCGGAACATTTCTCCGACAAAACGTATAACACACACCGGCAGTATACGTTTTATTGCGATGGTTTACGTTTTTTGCACCTGGTTTTGACAGCCAAACGTTAATTTCTCTCCGATGGTCTCCGACTCCGACATCTCTGTTCATCGCGGAAAGATTTTAGTGAACAAAATGCGTTGATGCACATTCGGACAACGGAAACGGATATAATGAACGAAAATTCAATATCAGACTGGATTGGCGTTGCGGAGAAAATTACTCTCCGAACGGATACCACGATAGGGCCGGTTATCGCGTTCGATTGGCATGGCACTCAAGTTCTTCAACTGAAAAGAATATAAATTTGCTTCTGGATTTGAATTCAGAATCGCGGAGAGTTGTTCCGGACGGTTCTGGACGACCAACCGAAAACGACATTAGATGAAGCACATCCGGCCATCCTAGAATCGTGATATTTGGCAGAATGCTAGATCCTGTGGTGACTGTGAAAAGTCCAAAACTTGAGATTTTCAATTCAGGGGGCGTGGTATCCGCCCACTTTTGAAAATTGGTTTTTATTTATTTGGGCCACTTCCCATTACCATATAATGTTTTATTTTTAAAATATAATGATCCAAGCATTTTGAAATACAAAATTTCGCATTCACAATTTTGACCCAACCCGTGTTTGATTGTCTCTTGTCTGACTAACTAATGTAAGCAACATTTAGCCGAAAACCACGAGTGAACGCAGTTATCAACAAATTTCAGCTAGAAGCGTTTTCGAAATGGCATCGATTGTAAATTTAATACATTAAAAAAAATAGTTGGCACAACAGGTGTGTAGACTGTAGACACCCTAGGACTAGCTTCTCACAGCCATTCGTTTGTGTGAGTTTATATTTTTGGCACGAATGGCAGTTAACTACAATTTTATGCCGAGTCCCAAACGGCTATGAGCCACTGCGCCCAATTTTCTAAGTACATTGCCCGATACAATTTTGAGCGATTATGATATATGTATCTGCAGATTTTCGAAAATATTAAATTTAAAGATGTGCGGGGAAATTTTTTCTCCGCGAGGAGTGAAATTACTACAAAGTACGAGAACGGTTTAAACCAGAGTATATCCATTAATGAGTAGGGACACTCTCCACGTGTTTCTTATCAGTTTACAATTTGCAGTACACATACACGAGAAATAGACGGCACTAAAAGTGCTCTAGTAAAAGAGGGATGGAAGAGTAGTCGAACTATTTCAAAATATGGTACAGGGTGTGACGTAAAAAAAAGCAAAATCAATTTGTAATATTTCTTATTGAACATTTTATATCTAATATATATTCACATGTGTGCTACACTTACATATTTTTGTTTGTTGGTACATTTTTTGTTATTTTTATTGAACTGTTTTAGAATAAAGTAAACCCGTACTCGGACGTAAAATTTGATAAGAAATTCTTTATTTTGATTTTTGATTTTAATGGATATACTCTGGTTTAAACAACAATCGTCCGTCAGATTACTCAAAATGTTCCCATTGATCAATTTGTACGATTTTTTAATGGGGGTGGGAAATTTTTTCCCTCTTTTGTTGCTCTTTCTTTTACGAAATTTTGCGTAGGTAAATTAAAACAGGTAAATTATTAACTACAAAAATATAATATCGTTTTTTAGTCAAACATTTTTTAAGAATTTTTTATTTGGAAATAACAATTAGATAACTATTAACTTGGTACATGGAAGCACAAAAAAACACCCTATCGTTATTTTTATCTTGTTCCTATTCCCTTTCAGACCCTACCGGTCTGTCACCGGTGACAATCACATTTTTGTGATAATTTCTTGTGACAGCAGTTTAGTTGTCACTTACATGTTCATTTTAGTAGTGCTTTTTGTATATTTTGATGTGTTAAGCGAAAGTGGACGTGTTTGTACCTCTGCAATTATTTTTTTTGGATCTGAAAGTAAATAGGAATAAAATAAAAATAACGATGGGGTGTTTCTTTGTCCGACTGATGCGATTAAATCGCCGAATTGAGCTAAACATACTGGAGGTGGAAAATCCAAATTAAAAAATTCTTAAAAAATGCTTGACTTCAAAAGGATATAGATATTTTTGTAGTATATATCCAACACCCCTACGGCAAATTGCATTTGCCAACTAGCATATCACATTCCATCTACTCTCCAGTTAATTACAAGAAGTGACAAGAAGTTTGCAATGACGTCAGCAGTCAGCACCAATAGGTTAAAATACTGTGTGTGAGGTGACCTCGAGAACATTAAACTCTGTCCCATATTTAGGGATACTTTCTCCCAGAAAACGGCAAAAAGCACCTCTCACAGAAAAATATTTGGTCAAATCCGGGTGCTTTTTCACGTAGTTTGCGATTTATTGGCTGCGCAAATCGAATAGATAATATTGTTAGACATTAACATTGTTAAAATGGTTATTTGTTATTTGTATATTATGTACTTTGCATTTTCTAAAAGTGCATTATCTTCTCAAATGCTTTTACCCAAATCGAAAACAATACAAAAAAAACAAGTAATGACACATGTCAGTGTCAAGTGATGCCAAGTTTTAACTAATTTTTGGTGATCACCTTACGCAGACGGAGAAATTTATTTGATCACAAGTGATTGTCACATTTGTGATAATCACAAATCACCTTAGCCGATTCCACCCCAGGATTTAGTATCATTTTGTAAAATTCATGTGTGAAATTCCGTAAATTTCATCGAATACGGGAATACATTTCCTACTTTGCCATCCCATAAGAGACAGTCCCTGCGTGGCTGTAGAAATTGTTCTTTTCGTTGTTATAGTCGAACAGTTTCTATCGGAGCTTAGACTGGGTATTGGTGATTTTTATTATTCTGGGTGGCTTGCAGGATGTTAGCTAGCATTAATCCCATACTCTGAACTTGTTATAGTTTGGGTGGTTTCCCATAGTAGACCAGGACTGTGTTGCTTTCTGCTTCCCAACAATAGAGCTTGAGTTTAAACCTACATGACACACGTTCGTTACCACACAAACTATATCACCGCCTTGGGAAAAGGGAATTGTCCCAAGATCAATTCCTTTGTATAGCTTTCATTTCGTTTCGGTTTAACTATATGTATGTTCTGCAATATTGTCTGTGATTGTATTTCCTGTTTGTTTTCTTTAGATGGCTTAGTGTTCACTCGTAGCGGCTTAAGTCTGACATATTTCGGCTGTAAAGGTTCTATTTCTTATTTTTACCAACGAATACCTATCGATGTTACTTCCACAGAACAGGTGCTAGTCATTGCCCGACCCGAAATCGGGGCGCTAGAATCCTTTCAAGCCATCTATCCTCTGTGTTTCTTCGCAGCAAAGCTTCACTCATCTAGGTACTTCTTTCTAAAAACTGCAATTTTACACTTTCAGACAGATAAATCTACGTCCAATGCCAAACCAATAATCGATGAGAAGAAACTTAAGGAAATCTCCGATCTTAGAAATAAACTGAACGAAGCCTTCGAAAAAGATATTGACATGAAGACATCTGGTGGAGAGGTATGGCAATACGAACCTTTTATATTTTTCATTCTACAGTATCATTATATAGGGCGTCATAGTTCAACCCGGATGGACACAGGATGGTTTTAAAAGCAAAGGTTCTACAAAAGTAGTTGTCACCGATAAAAGGTTGAAAGATGCAGCTCGCATTCGAGACGAAATTCAGAACGCCGTGGCTAATGAAAAATATGTTAAGGGTGACGCTTTCGATTCCTCTCAAGCGGATCAATTTTTGGGACTGAAAGAGAAGGGTAACATTGTTGGTGCGGTGAAACAACAGGTTAGATATACATAAATCATATAAGGAGGAACATTTTATATTGTGATCGATTACTGTACCCACAGGCCCCCATTGTTCAACCGCAATGGGTACAGGGTGACAATGAAGCTAAATCCGGCTCAAAAGTCATTATTACCGAAGAAAATCTACGGGACACTGCTGCCATACGGGAGGAAATCATGAGTGCAATATCGCATGACTCTGATGGGAGGGGTGAGGCCTCGCAGGCGGATCATTTCCTTGGTCTAAGATTCCGCAGTAAGGGTATCCTGGCATCCATGGTTGGCTCTGTGCAGGAAAACTATGATAATGAAGAAGTTGGATTTGGATTTACCGAAGAAGCAGATCCAGGATCGCCGAATGTTGTAGAGAGCAGCGCTCTCGAAGATGAAATTGACATAAATAAACTAAAGCAATTGGAAATGACTAGCAGGCGTACGCGAGAGGTCTTGGTCCTCAGGGAGATCGTTGAAGACCTGAGCTTCGATCTGGGTGCGGACGTACAGGAGTGGGAGCACTTTATGCACGATGGAAAGGAGTATTTCATTGGCTTGCGGGAGATCGATTTACTGATAGTGCAAAAGGACGCCATGAAGTATGAAAAGGCTCAGATTATTAATGTGGCAGCTCCGATATTGTATCTCGAAACGTTTAGCTATTGGAATACAGATTCTAAAACCCAACAGGGACTAATACTGGCTGCTGTTGCCGAAAAAGTCCTATGGTATCAACCTAACGATGACAGCCGTCTATGGCAATGGTCAGTAGGTGTTCCTATCAATGGGCTAAGACATTTTATTATCGGCCAAAACGAATATTTGGCCATATCCTCTGATTCATCCTCCAGAACCGGTTTTTCCTCTCTGACCATCTATCAGTTCAATGTAATGTCGAGAGAATTTTGGATCGCTCAAAAGCTCCAACTTAACGATTCATGTTCCGAAATAACTTTCTTAGATACCGGTAGGGACATTGTTCTGGCTGTTGTCCAAAACAACTCCGCTGCTGTTTTCACATTCAATCCGCACTCTGAAGCCGATGATCACATCAAATTCAGATTGAAAAGTACTATTCAATCCAACGGTATTCAGTCAGTATCTGCATTTCAAATGGGTGGTTTCTCATATCTGGCTCTGGGCGGTTTAAACCCTCAAATCCTTCATTACATTCATGGAGAGTTCGTGCCAAAGACGATATTTGGCCAAAACTTTGGACTTGTTGAAATGTTTTTTCCGGTACCTGCTAGAACGTATCGTGATGACTTAATTGTATTGGTACAACATCGAGTGGATTTCGATTCCCATACTTTGGTAGTTCTAGAGACGCTAATTTGGAATGGGGAGGTTTTCGAAGCCACCCCACCAGCACCGTGCAAAATCGGAAATCATACGTTTTCCTATGGAGTAGGCTGTATGCTGGATGTACAACGCGAGTCGGGCATTAAGGGCTCTGCCATTCTAAAAAGAAATGATGAAATTTTCATCATAGTACCTCGACACAAAACAGAGTCGGGGCTTTTTCAACTTAAAACTGAACTTTTGGCTAAAAATTCGGAACTTTTGGATCTAAAGGAGATTTTTGCCTTTCTCAAAGATTTTGTCAATGAGCAGGAAGGTCTGGTAGAGGAGGCTTATAAGTTTCTTGCGGAATCTAGCGATTTGAGTAACTCACAAGTAGACTTCACCAACCTGGGCAGTCTAAAAACACCCGAGTTGGACTTTAACGGCGATATTGGTAGGATTTTTGTAAACGAGCAAGAGTTCACAGAGAAGGACATGCAGGTCGATTTGGAAGACCTCATTGGAGCGATTCAAAGGCTCGACATGGAGCTAGGTCATGACGGTGAGATTGTTCGAAATCGCAGGGAACTGACCTATGATACGCTTGATTTTGATAATGTTGAAGCCGATGAGCTACTGCTTCAGCTATTGAATGGTCAGCAGTCGTATGTGAAAAATTCCGAGTTGATCTTCAACGGGGCTGTGACATTGGAGAGCTTGAAGGTATTGGATGAGATTCGATTGAGTTCGGCCAGATTCGTGAGGGATGACTTAATGGAAGTAGACGAGGACCTGCAGTTTGAAGACATTAATGGAATCGCTTGGAAGGATTTCATAAACGACGTCGTTTTCAGAGACACTCCGTTGGATATTAAAGAACTTCAAGTGAATGGAGTAAGATTAAAGCTACACCTGGTTGTGCAGGTTACTTACACGTATTTTTTTTTTGTTTTAGGAGGTCATTGTCGAAGATGATATACAAATTGGTACGCTGAATTCTCTACAATTCCCTGATGATTATCTGTTGTCAAATGGACCAACTTCAAGTATCATTCGATCGGAGAAACTTTTTTTAGGCGCTTTGTCAGCCGATGCTGTAGACACGGGTGGTTTAATTAACGGAGTGAATCCGTTTGATGTGATTACGCTGTCCGAAGCTGAAAATATTCCTGGAATGACAGTGTTTACACAGCTGGAAGTTTCGGAGAAAATGGAGGTAAGTTTTGATGGAAGGTACTAACTAAGAGTGGTGTGACAAGGACATGGAACAGTAGTTATTGTGCTTGAACGATGGGCCTTACATTCAAGACGAGTATACTATAGTTGTATCTACTAAAAGAGAGCTCTCTCTTTTTAGCTTGTGTCTAATGTTAAACAAATTTTGTTTCCTATTTTTCGCAACTACCCAAAAAGAGACATGTAACCACTGAGCCACAATATCCTTCATTTTCCGATTTCGTGTCCCCAGATGGAGCCTTTTAAAGTCCATGAAACATGCAATTATCTAACTTTCATTTATTTTTTCAGAATGGAATGGTTCAGGGTAAAGGCCTCTCGGATTTCCTATCCAATCCGTCGCTTCTAGATTCAAACATTATTCATTCTGCGTGTGATTTTCGTCACCTAGAAGTTAATGGACCGATTCTTGTATCAGAAAAATTCAATGGCAACGATTTGGACATAATTCTATCTGACATTGTCTGTCGCCCAAGCACCGAAGGCGAACAAATCACGATCAAGTCAAAAAAATCCTTCAAAACCGTCTTATTTGGTTCGAACTTAGAGCTCAAGGAAAACTCTTTGAGCGGGATACCCATACAATCGTTTATCACCAGAAACACTGATCAGGAACTGAGTTTAAAAGATATCACAGGAAATGTTTACTTCAACAACCTGACTGTCATGGGGTTATACGATTCGGTAGATGTCAATCAGTTAGCCAGTGATTTCGTCATTATGGATGAAAATCAGGTATTTGATGTGGAAATTGAATTCGCCGACGGCATTTGGGCAGAGTCTATTGACATAGTAAAGTCGTTGAACGGTCAAAATGGTTTCAAGACGCTTCAAGATGATCTGCAGTTGGAGCAAGTGTCATTTGAAGAGGTAGTAGCAGACAGTGTAACATCTGAATGTGACATCACCGGTAGTGGTACCTTAAACAACCTCAACCTAAATGCAGGTGCAGTTAATCAGAGCTCTAAAATATACGTTGAAGAGCTGATTCTGGAAAGTGGTCTGCAGGTGGAGTTCTTGCATAATATTAACGTCAACTTCCTTCTGTCTTTTCTAAAAGAAGTCGACAACATTCCGGCTTTGATTTTGGAAGGTAAAATGCTTGTGGATCATATTCATGTAGAAGGCGATGTTCAAGTGAACAAACTAAATGGCCACAGCTTCGATGACGACATTCAAATTTCCAATATATGGCTGAACCGGCCGAATTTTCTTCAAACCAATGTTGAGTTTTACGAGCCGTTGGTATTGAATGGTGATTTGAGTATTAATGGATCTCTGAATGGGATTGATTTTCCTAGACTGGTACAAGATATCGCCTTCAAATCAGAGAGCCCTATGGTCTTTACTTCAACCAAGACCTTTACGGCGGACTTTGAAGTGATGGGCGATGCCACAATCGAAAGTGTGAACGGTCTACCGTTTACTGAGATCGCCACCAAGCAAACTATGGAACAATTTCAAGGCGTTGTTCACATCAATGGTGATCTCATTGTAGAAAATATAAATGTCACCGAATTTCTTAATGACTACCCAATTGGCAGCTTTGGCAAATCGTTCCGCTACGATGAGGATCTAAGGACGATTGTCCTCCTCGGTGAGGTGGCATTTGGTGAAAAAATAAATTTGGAGAGCCTGTATATCCTTGGGCAGTTGAATTCCATTGGGAATGTTAATGAATTCTTCGAGAACATCGTGTTTAAGAACAAAATTTGTGTGCTCAAGGGCACCACGACGTTTACGGGTAATGTGACCATCGAAAATGGCGCATACATAAAGACTCTAAATGGTTACAATGTAATGCAGTTGATAAAGAACATTGTATTTATAAACGATTTGGATCCAATTATAATATCCGCTCCAGTTATATTTAGAGAAGCCGTTCAAGCTAAAGAGGCAAATGTGAAAGGATTTTTAAACACGACCAACTTAATGGGATGTCGTTTGGAAGAGTGGACGATGGATACACTGAGAGCTGATCAGGACGCTGATGTTATAGGTGAGTAGAATTTGGTATCAAAAGAAATCGCTTGAAAGTTTTTTTTTGTTTATTTCAAAGGAGTTCTTCATTTTGCTCCGGGGGTACTGGACGGAAACTCAATGCATACGGTGTTCCTCAATGGCATGGATATGGATCATGTGGTAACATTACATACACCGCAGACTATAAGGAGTAATGTCGATTTCTCTGATGTCTATCTTGTGGATTCTATCAGCACGGGTGGATTGGTCAATGATGTTGACTTAAAGGAGGAGATGGAAAATACAGTAAAGGTAGGAGCTGGCAATTGGTTTTCTTTGCAGTATTAAGAACTAATCTAATGCACATGACTGCTAACGAGATCTACAAGTATGTAGACCACAAACCAGTAAGAATAGACCGTCGACTTCCCGTACACCTACCCGATTCCGCCCGGAGAAAAAATTACCGTGTCTGTGAATACGTGTAAATGTCAAAATTAATGGCGGCAATGATTTTCCATGCTATACCATGGGCCTAGGATTTTTCAAGTATGCGTGCGTTAATGGCGCTCCTTTGATTTTGTACAGCACCAATACATGAAAAATCCTGGGCCCGCCGGCAGCTTGTAGGCAAAGTCCGTTATGTGGGAGGAGTCGACGGTCTATTCTTACTGGTTTGTGATATAGACATATATAGGACTACAGGACTGTAGGTCTATCTTCTCACAACCATTCGTTTGTGTGAATGTTTTTCAAACAAACTTTAAACAAAAATGTTCATATCTTCGAACTCAACCCCAATCATATTGTGAAGTTGTTCTTGTAACATACAGAGGCAGGCATTATTGCAAGTGATTTCAACGAATTGACTTCTGAAAGTGGCTGTTACGTTACAAGTATAGTATGTATACGAATCTTCGGGCAATGCCATTCTACTTGAACAGTTTTCTTATTTAGGGGAGTAATAGGTACTTTTGAACGTAGGTTTCAAACAAAACCACATTTTAAAAATTATTTCAAAGAGTAAAACAAAATTTATACTTGGTAATAATGTCTTCTTTAATCGTCATCGTCGTCCACTAACATACCAGTCGCACGAACTATTTGCACAAACTCGCGTAAAGCAGGCGCGGTGGGTGCTTCATTTCGGCCAAAACTTCTTTTCAAAAAACCCACAGTTAGGGCTACACAGCACTCATTTTGGAAATAAGTTTTCAATATTTCCCAACGTTGTTCATGCGCAAAGCGACTCATTTCGTTCCGCGGAGGTACGTATGATACTGACTTTCTGTCAAGATTTGGAGCGGGAAATAGCTGTCAGTGTCAAAATAACCGATGATTAAAAAGAAACCACTAGATGGCCCAACCTTTATATCTTCCTGTGGAGGATATAAAAACCCGGAATTGAGAAATGGAGGGTGTACCCTAGTGGCGACAATTTGAACCCTACTAGACATACAAATATGACAGATCAGCGAAAACATATATATAAATAAAAATATATACATTTTTCAATTAAAAACATAAAAATAAATGCCTAACTAGTTTACGCATAAATTATCTGTACAAAAATACACGTACCGCTTACCGATGACAGATTTCTGTATGTCTCGGAGGTTTCTTTTCCTCGCCACCAGATATCGCAGGCCAACTTGTACAACTGTCAATTGTCTTCGTTATTTTTTAAAAAATGTCCCCTAAATGCGTTAGGCCTTATAAATTCTTGTAAGATGTTTCATATAAAATTACATAAATTAATATTTTTTCTAGATTACTGGTAACCAACATATACGCACACCACTAACAATGCAGTCATGCACAGTCATTGGATCTCTAGAGACTAACAACGTTGTCAACGAAGCCAAAGATCTCCGCAATTTGGCAAATCTTCATGAAAACCATGAATTCCATTCTCCAATGTTCTTCAATAAGGTCACTGTCAAGAATGTCATTACAAACGATCTCATATCCGGAATTGATTACAATCAATGGCATAAGAACTCCCTGTGGACCGAGGGTAGAAATAGCATGGTCGTTACCGGCAATTGGAGTGTAAAAGAGCTTTACGTTCACTCTCCAGCAACCATCCATCTTGTAAATGGAATCACAATGGATCACATGAAGAAGAATCTAACAAAACCTTACGATGAAATCCACGATCAATACGATCGACTTTACGAAGCTTACGCAGGGCTGTGTCAACGAAGTAAAGAGCTCTTTGACAAGTCCCAAAATAGAATATATTTTGTAAGACATTTCGAGGAGTCGTTTAGTCTAAAGGAGGATGAGAACATCAACGGTTTGTTTTCTGTGATCGACGGCGATCACAGTTATTTAATTGTGAATATAAACTGTGAATCGAAAATATATCTCTGGAATGTGGAAGGCGGAACTTTTGATCGGATAAGCGCCTTCGACTCAGGAGTGATCAAAGAAATTATTGCAGTGCCTGGTAAGGATAATACACTTCATCTCGTAACTAATATGGAGAGTCGAGGCACTGAGTGCTCTCATGTGGGCGTAAACTCATGGAGTATGGGGCGAGAAAAGGTGTCCCATCTGCGCCATTTCAATGACAATGATATCTCAACGATCCATCACGCATCGCGAAGTGCAGATAAGTTCTATGCAATCGAAGAGAGCAACGGAAAAGTTTTGCAACTGACACCAAATTCAACCGAGCAGCAGACTTGGAACCTTCCTCCCAGTGATACTGGCTTGTATCGATTCCTGCCACATGATGCAGACTTAGGCATTGCCCTAGCAAATGGCCAACAGATACTCCTTCTCAATGAACCATCTCGTCGTCGATTTAGGAGAAAACGTGATACGCTGGTTAGTCGTCAAGCTCAGTATGAGTTGAAAACCCGATCCGAACTTACTGCCGGCAAAGAATTGACTTTCTCTGATTTCCGAAATGTGATTGAGAGGATCCTTCGGGATCTGGTTCGCCGCTTAAATATACAACTAACCGACATCGGTTTTACCCTAGCCGAAGGGGAACTTGAAGACGAACACCTGCGGATGGATTTCATGGACATACTCGAAGAGATTCAACAGCAGAAGTATCTGCCTCCAGAAACATTTACAGATCTTCAAGTGGAACTAATGGAATTCTCATCAAATCCCATTCAGATTCTTGCAGCCAGAGTTGTCCAAGTTATTTGGCCGGTCTTGGGCGAAGTCGAAGAAGTGCATAGTCATCTGCGCAAGCAAGATCATGAGCATCCAATATGCGGCGGTATCTTTAAGTCGCTGAGCTCGGCTGTACACGACATTCTTCAAATAGCAAACTTCAAAAAGAAAAATGAAACTGCATTCATTGGTTCTGCCAATATGACTGAGATCATAGCGCGTATTCAAGACTTTAAGAAGGAAATTCTCAATACGATCGATATTCTCGATGACGACAAAGAAGAAGACATCGAACTGCTTACAGATGCGCCACCTTCTTCTCCTGACGCTCCGTTTCAAGTGCAACTTCTGCAGCAGAACACCTCCGTTCCAAATCCTTTAGATGAGCCCTTCATAGGAGAGGCCATACCAGAGAGAAATCTTCTAGCAGCTGATAGTCCATACCTTCCAGCACGAGGTGCCGGTGAAATCGTGTCCGTGAAGACTGGAATGTCTGGCAACTATAGGACTCTGATTGCTATAACTGAACCCAAGGATCATGTTATTGCCGAGAATGACTCCATTAAGATCTACTTTGATGTGATCACTGGACGGCTATTTCAAACGCTATCTGCCCATAAGCCGAACTGTTTGACAGCTTTGCGCATTCAGGACGAAAGTCTGTTGGCCTTTGTGGAGGATACAAGTGTAATCCGAGTGATGATTTACAAGGGCATACGAGGTTTTGTTGAAGTTCTCAAATTCAAAGTAGAAGAAGTCGTTTCTGCGCTGGAGTTTATCAGCTTATCCGACAAGGAGCAGTATGCATGTCCAAGACACTTTCTGATGGTCAGCGTAGGTAAAAAGGTTCAATTCTACGAGGTAATTATGGCTGGGAATTGTAGCATCAAGGGTAAACTGGAGTGCAGCGGGTGGCGGTGGAGGTACTGAAGGTCTTGTCTAGGGTAATATTACATTTTGTAAATTTGTAAATAGTTGTAAATAAATTGTAAATTTAATAAGGTGTACTCTTTAATACTTTCTTGTTTGTGTACGGACACACTTTTGAAAGTTCCAAGCACCACAAAATACCGTCGAAATTGATCGATTTGCTGGCAAACCGAAGATCACTCAAAAAAAAAACTTGAATCCCGATTGTTGTCGTTGCTAGATCCATTGCTGTCCATTGCTGTCACTGGTAAGCAGAAACCCATTTTTGGTATATTGGTGGAGAAACTACCAAAGATTGCTTCAACAAGCTTCCCTACCAAATATACATTATTAACAATGTCTTAAATAAGAAGTTAAACACGTTGTTAGTGAAGTTTAACACAGAATAGGCCAGGAAGACATTATTTGGTAGAGCTACATCGATGCCATGAAGCTATCAGAGATGCCACGAAGTTTGATCAAAACGGCCAGCAAACACCATGTAAAAACAACTCGCCTTTATAAAGGATTTGAGCGATAAGTAAGCTCGTTAGAGGAGGAAAGAACGTTGGCTTTTCCGGAGGAAACATAAAGAGCAGCAAGAGCGCACAAACAGAGTTTTTATTCCCAGGAGCAATATACTCAAATTTTACCAAAAGGTAAAAAGAACGTGTAGAGGAAATAAGACTAAGACTAAAAAGATGAGCAAGGAGACCTTTTAAGCCCAAAACACATGTGCAGAAATTCTGAACTGCACGCAGTACTGCAGATGAAACGGGGTAGCGACATAAATCCGCGCGACATATCTCCGCCGAACTAAGAACGACATAAATATAATGACGTTTTCAAAACGACATAACTCCGCCAGAAAAAAGCGACATAATTCCGTCGAAAAGTGTACCGGGCGGAGATATGTCGCTATGCCAGATGAAACAGATGAGCAGAATTCAATTTGCATCGGTCGCTGTCAATGCGGCGAAAAATACGACAGTGCAACACAGACGACAAATAATTCCCGTCTCTCTTTTCATCGTATGCCAGTAGCTGAATTTAAAAATTCGATGCTGCCAAGTCTATTTAATTTAATTCACTGCGTTGCTGTGCAGTGGATTTAGAAATAGAGACATGTTGCAGTGCTGCGGTGGGTGCAGAATTTACATGTGTATTCTAATCTTGCTGCACAGTGAATTCTGCGCGTGTGTTTTGTGCATTAGTTTCACAAACTAGGTGTTGACAATATGGCAGAAATATTTCTGGCCCGAAGAGGCCTCGGCCCCAACCCACAGGGCCAACGCAGTAGAGGAACATTTCGCCATAGGTGGCGCGCACAAGCAGAATGCGACCCCAATGAACTTGAAGTTCGCAAATGGAGGCTGTTAGCAATTGGACAGACATATTGGCACAGGTGCTTTCCATTCCCGGACTGTAGCGCCACCTAGGTATGTAAGTAACTAATGTCGATTTCCATTGGGTAAAAAAAAAAATAAATTTTTTTCAAATTCAGATCACTTTTGCGAATTTCGATTCGAGAGCGAGTAGGTACACATACCTACTTTCACCAATACCAAAATAATCGACATTTTTTGTAAACACAAATTGCAATAAAAAAAATAGCTGAGGTGACTGTCAAACAACACACCAACACCAACCCAAATGCAAACAAAAAGTAATCTCATTTCATGTTCCATTGGGACAGGAAAAATCTGAGATCTGAGAGCAAAACGTTAAAAGCCCAATGGAAATCCACAAAAATTAAAATTTTTCTGCGGGTTTTAAATTCTTGTAAATAAAAAGGTAATTTTTTTGCTGTTTGGTTTTTCAGCCTGATTTTTTGACAGTCCACGCGTAATTTGTGACACTCTTGTCAAAGTAGAAAATGCTCAGTTAGAATTGTCATTTTACCATGGACAGACTTAAGGCACCAAGTGGCAAAGAACAGAAACAGGAACAGAAACAGAATCTCATAGGTACATTTGCAACAGAAACAGAATTAGGAACAGAACATTTTTTTTTTCAGCAACAGAATTTAGCGACAGAAAAATGGCTGTTTGACGACAGAACGTTAACAAAGATTATTGTTTCTGTTGCTGCCAGCGACAGAAAAGCAATTTATCGTGGGGAGGGAGATTTTTTTTATTTGCACAGAATAGACGGCAGCCATCTTTATCTGGATCTCTTTCAGTTTTGTGTAGCTGAGCGAGCATCATAAACAGAACCAGAATTTCTAACAGAACGAAAAAACTTTCTGTTCTGTTTCAGTTTCTGTCCCTCTTTCTAATATTTGTCACTTGCTGCCTTTACGTCCAATTATTGAATTTAATTGCCAAAAATCACGCTCAGCAGAAACTGTGATTACAGCACTTCATCCATTATGGTCGTCGTAATCGTCAATGCTGCTAGCTATCGTCCCATGATTTCTAACATTTTTTTGCCCAAAATGGGAGAGTTGGATGGTTGACATGTGGTTTCAACAGAACGGCGGGAAATGCCACACAGCACGCGAATCCATGGAATCATCTCACGTTTTGGACCTGTGAATTGGCCTTTGATGCCGCTGGACTATCTTTTGTGCAGTTATTTGAAGTCTCTCGTCAATACGGATAAGCCAGCAACTATTGCCGCCTTGGAAGTCAACATAAGTCATGTTATTGCTAAGATACCAGTCGATATGTTGCAAAAACTATGCCAAATTTGGACATTCCGGATAGACCACTTGAGGCGTAGTCGCGGTCAACATTTATTCAAAAAGTAAATAGTAAGAATTGATTTATTGATTTTTTATTAACAACATCACTGAATTTTTGCAAATTTTCGATTTGTTGTTTTTTTCTTCAATTTTAAAAACCAAACGCTTAAAAAATCTCCCTTTACAAGGGAATATCGTCAACACTTTTTTTTTACGATCTCCGAGTCGGATTTTCATTGGTATCTACATATAACGAATATCAATTTAGCCAGAGCTTGAAATTTAAATCAACTACAGAACTAGTTTTCAAGTTGGTCTATAATAGATACGATCATAATTGATCGTGGTGACAAAA
The DNA here is from genome assembly GCA_949372485.1 of Cheilosia soror. Lineage (NCBI taxonomy): Eukaryota > Metazoa > Arthropoda > Insecta > Diptera > Syrphidae > Cheilosia > Cheilosia soror. Next base: position 40,698,727 of record OX443563.1, read on the forward strand.
AGGCAGCACTGCAACACAGGAACTTCCAATTTTAATAGTATTGGCATCTCTCCAATACAGCCTGGTAATTGCATCCCGTAGAACCCTCATTACCGCAGTTGCGGAAATACAAATGAGAAAGAAACTCTCTCACTTTCTCTTCAAATGTCCAGCTCTAGCAACAACCAGACCACAAACCAGTAAGAATAGACCGCCGATTTCCCGTACACCTACCCGATTCCCCCCGGAAAAAATTACCCTGTCTGTGAATACGTGTAAATGTCAAAATTAATGGCGGCAATGATTTTCCATGCTATACCATGGGCCTAGGATTTTTCAAGTATGCGTGCGTTAATGGCGCTCCTTTGATTTTGTACAGCACCAATCCATGAAAAATCCTGGGCCCGCCGGCAGCTTGTAGGCAAAGTCCATTATGTGGGAGGAGTCGACGGTATATTCTTACTGGTTTGTAAACCAGACTACGTGCACTGAACCAACCATTCTTTGACGACTTTAGCGACACCTCGGGCAAAGGGATACTGGATCTTGTCCGCTTTCCCAATTCTACAGGCTGGTTATAGGTACCGACGGGATCACATCCTTAACAATCATCACAAAGTAGGTCACACGAGTCGTGGTAACAAAACGGCACATCCTATAGTGCTAATTGGGTTAAAAGGCATGAACCGCCACTTCTACCTACCTCTACATAGGAAGCAGCAACATTTTTGGTATATCGCAGCACAGTGCATCGAGATTGATTCAATTGGTTACTGACTTAAATAGTGTTTTCTAATTGGATTTAGCTCCATGTAAGAGCAATATATTTCCTTTTGCTCGGTCATGGTTTTTTGTTGTATTTTTCCTAGAAAAATGTTCCAGTATTTACTACGCAATTATTTAGTTTGTAATAATTCAGAACTTACTCATTTCATATAAAAAAAAACTCTGCGGTTTGTTTTGACAGCTTCGTAACAGATTTTCAATTTTCGAAGTTCCATAACAGAGTTTCATAAAAAGTTTGAAACCCCGAATACGATTCATAAAAGATCTTTTATGATCGAAATCTTTTATGATTCATAACAGAATAAGATTTTGCCGAATAGGCCTAAATATTCTCGTAATAAAATAATTATGACGTAGGCTGGCAATGCTATTGTGATATTCGAACTTCGATTCGACATCATGGTTTTTGTATTGTGGTTTGTGCATAAGCTGCTCGAATTTGGTACTGTCCAATGTAAAATTACATTCCACGAAGCACTGAATGCTTTTTGGGATGGTTGCTGAAATGGATTTCTGTTATACGGCTTCACCATCAGTAAAAGCAGGACAACGACATGAATGAATATATTTCTGCCTTTGCATTCATTTCTTGTTATTATTGCTATTTCGTCGTTTCGTTATGTGTTTATTATGAGAAATGCTGTGTGTCGCGTCTGTGTGTGTTGCTATTGGAACTTATCTCCCACACATTCAGCTGAATTAGATCTCTACTCTAAAGCAAACCGGTACCGCTCGCTCTTTGCCGTATTACGCATTACCTATCTAAAAAAAATCATAACAATCGGGATTCAGGATCAGCTTCATCTTCAGTTCAGCCGCTGTTTAGCTAACGGACTCGGCCCTGTCCTAAGTTTCGGTTCGTTTCGGTTTCCTTTTTTCATCCCTGTTCCTGACATTTTATTAGGTCTCTAATCTATCCGTGTTTCTTTCTTTGTTTTCATTCATTCTGTTCTACACCGGGCGCACATGCACAGCAGCGCAGTACAAAAAAAAAAAAAAAAAACAATCCAAACCATGATGGTATGGTAGACTTGGTGATTCCCGCATTGGATATGGATTCCGTTCTGTGTGGTTCGTTGCTGGTGATGTATGGCGGCGACTCTGCCTCTGCCTGTCTGACTTGGTTGGTGGAATCGTATTCGACAACGACGGGATCCTTTAGTTCTTTTCGTTCGTTGCGCGGTGAATGACTTAACCGGGAGGTGTTAACTTCGCGTGAGGGTGTAGTGTAAGGTGAGCTGAATATTTTTTTAGCGCGCGCGTCAAAAATTAAATTGCGGTGCGTGTCAAATATTACAGTTAGAAGGAAAAATTAAGAAAATGTCTGTATAATATAAGTGATGTGAAAGAGTTTCCAAAATAAATATCCATTAAAAAGTGTTCCAGTGGCCTAGGAATACCTATAAAGAAAATTTTCCCAAAAAAAGGGTGTGTTCCAAGTGAAAAACCAAAATTACTTCCCTGTTCTCCTGCATAACAAAAGGATTAGCAATTGTCTTGGGGGGACTTTGGTCACCGCAAAAGGATACACTTAATTCTGTTGAATTCTCCCATCCAAAAAGTAAGTGAATAAGAAAACCAAACTAATGTTAGATTTTCTTAATTTTCCGGCGAAATGACATTGAAAATCCCACACAATAAGGGTGTGTGCAACAAGGACTGAGATGATAGCTGACAGATGCTGCTTCCAACTATGAAGCACTACCCTTTATAGCGATTAATTATTTTTAACTTTGGTAATTTCCATATTTTCACGCCGCGAATTTGTTGTATCCTTTCGAAGGGGTAGCTCTGAGGATAGTTTCATTTTTTTTAAAGGAATTTCTTATCCTCGGTGGTGTTGTTTGAATGACATGACAGTGTTGCTGGGAAAAATCGATAAACTTTTCCAAATTCAACTGTGTTGATAAGTGGGTTGGGTAGTTTTCTATATGTGTGGTAGGATTCTGTGCATCTGGTATAAATAGCTTCCTAGAAGCACAATCATAGGACATTAGAGGGTGAGCCATGGACCAATTTTTGTGTGTTTTTTTTTTGTTTGCCATATGTCATACCTTGGCGGTATGTATGGTGACATGTTTTTGTTTTATTTAGTTAATTAACCCTTTAGGCGAATTTTGCGTTTAGTCCTTGACATGATGTGTGAGTGTGATTGTCCTGTAGGGAGTTTTATATATATATTTTTTTGTTTAACTTAACCGAAAGGTCGTTCACATTATGTATTTTCTATCCTGGGTGAAGTGGGTTACAACAGTCAGGCATTGCACTCAGTGGGACAGTGAATCACAGCAGGAAACTACGAGGATGAGGATGCAGATGACGGAGGAGTTAGTTGGCCGACTAAAAAAAATCGATTATGTTTTGATTGTTTTTCTTGCTTCCTGAAAATAAATTTTTATGGGAGAAGAAGATGGCTAAGCAGTCTTTTGTGTGGGCATAATAGGAAATCCCTGTGATTGTTTTTGGAAACAATGATTAGGATGTATGTGTGTACCTAGTTGGGATTGGGTTTTGAGTGTACAATTAGTTGGGTGGTAGGTAATTAGTGTAGCATGTTGGAATATCGGAACGTAAATTACGCACGCATATAACTTTTGACATTTCCTTATACAAGGTGGCGCAAAAGTAATCCTATCAGAAAATGCTATAAATTTTGCGATTGGCCCCTAATGTCAGTTCTGTTTTGACATTTGTGTAGTAAACACATGCGAAATACACGTTAATAAACAATGTTACGCTACACTGCTCCAGAACGCGGAATATTGGTGACTATTTATTTGAGCAATAATCGGTCGGTGACTTTGGCACAACGTGAATTTCGTCGCAGATTTCCTAGCCGTCCAACGCCTACTGGTGAAACACTGCGACGTTTAGCCGCTCGCCTCGAAGAGACTGGCACAACACGAGATGCTGCCAGGCGTGGCAGACCCCGGAGTAGCCGTTCTGCAGAGAATATTGCTGCTGTAGCCGAAGGTGTCATGGACATGAAGACGTCGCGGGCCAAACGGTTACTGTGAATGGTGAGCGCTAAAGAGCAATGATCAACGAGTTCTTTTTGCCGCAACTTGATGAATTGGGATTGGAAAACTTGTGGTTCCAACAGGACGGTGCAACGGCACACACTGCACGTGCCACTACCGATATGCTGAAGGATGCATTTCCGGGGCGCCTAATTTCCCGTTTTGACGATTTGCACGGGCCAGCAAGATCGCCTGATTTGACCGCTCCAGACTTCTTTTTGTGGGGCTTTTTGAAGTCGCGGGTTTATGTCAACAAGCCTCAGACTCTTGCAGCTCTTAAAGACAATATCCGTCAAGAATGTGAGGACCTATCGCCGGAAGTTTTGGCCAAAGTGATGGAAAATGCCATAAAAAGGCCTCAAATGACAATCAACTGTGGCGGCGGCCATTTACATGACATCATATTCTCGACTTGATGTAAAAAAAATTAAAAGACCAAATAAAAATAATCCACAAGAAGAATAAAAGTTTTTCATTTTTTTTTTAAATTACAGCCAAAAAACATCGGAAGGTTATTTTTGCGCCACCTTGTACATATTTATATCCTTATTTTATTACGTGAGCCTTTTCTGAACTAGTAATATATATGCCTCTCCAGCCAACTCTATTTTGGGCTAGCTTCATCCAGCTCTAAAGCGAGTGCGCAACCCTAAGCCAGGTCTTTCTCTAGGCGCGCGCTCTCTGGCCTAAATGACTGCTTTTTTGGTGCAAACATTTTAGTTTTTTAACAAATGAAAATAACGGTAGAAGTATTTTTTTTCCTAAGTGAAATTCTTAATGTCACGTCGACTACATTGGCTCGGCCACATCGAGCGAGTGGACAATAATGCTCCAGCTAAGAGGATCTTCGAATCCCAGCCAGGTTCGAGAAGAAAAAAACCGAACTTCCGTTTCAAAGATCGCTTGGTCTGGACAACTGGAAGCAGCGTGCCCATAAGTGTGCAGTGTCTCAGGCTGAGACTTTTTACGGGTCGGGAGCCCTATAAGTATAAGAAGAAGAAGAAAATTCTTAAGGCTATGAAAACTCTAAATTTTAGGAAGATTACTCTACCAGGGTGGCTCGGAATCTTTGGCTGAAATAGGATTTTCTCATAAAAAGATATTAACAAAATGTTTTTAAATGTCAAAAGAGCAGAGAGCTGCGCTTAACCCAACTAAGGCTGAGCTTCGTTCTTTTCTAAAGAATACATTAAATTCCAAGCTTCTCGCTATCTACAGTAAAGGGATCACCTTTCAGCTCTCACTCTCTGGATCAGAAGTTGCACTCAAAATGGAGCATTAACGAATAAGTCAAAAAAGCAATGACGCCCCTGTATCTATGCAATTAGGCGGTGGAATCGCAAGGGACGCTTACAGACAAAAATTATGCACAGCAGTAGTAAGCACGATCCTCTTATATAGAATGGTTTGGTCCTGGATTGGAAATCGGTTGGTTGGTTGGTTGAAAGTGGCTGTCAGCTGAAAACGCCAACACACTTAAATTAGCATTGGTCCATTGTGATACCACGAAAAGGATCATGTAAGATCTCCCTACAAGTTGAACCATTTTGGGCTCTTTATAAAGAGTAAGAGGCTTCTGATGTCTGTGTTTGTCAGATCAACCAAGTAGTTGTAATGAAAGGCTCCCAAGTGAAGCTTCCTTCTACGGGAGAAAGCTGGGCAGGAACAAAGAAGGTGAGGGATAGCTTCCTCCTCTTGCTCATCCATACAGCTTCTGCAAAAGTCGTTTGCGAAAAGGCTTTGCCTTGCGGCACGTTTTCCTATCAGGCAGTGTCCAGTAATGACACCTATTATTGTGGTGCCGATATGCAATCTATTACAGAAATCTATATCCTAGAGCGTTTCAAATCCAGCTTAGGCCAAATTTGTTTTGTCACTAGACAAGTGGTGCCACTTGTCCACCTAAGATTTGTACTCTCGATAGCATTCAGCTTCAATTTTTGTTTGCAAGTAGCGATTGGTATCCCTAGGGTGCCTTTAGCCGGCAGAATGGGTTGAGTTGTTCCTATTCTAGCGAGTTCATCGGCTTTACAATTCCCTGGAATGTCTCAATGCCCCGGCACCCAAATTAGGTGAATGTTGAACTATTCAGTCATCTACGTAAGAGACGATCGGCTGTCGAGAGCTACAAGAGAAGTTATAGAGATCGAATCCAAGGATTTGATGGCTGTCCGAAAATATGCAGATATCCTTGACGGATATGACGTTTTTCTTGAGCCAAGATAAGACTTCTTTAATCGCCATTATTTCCGCCTTGAACACGCTACAGTAATTTGGTAGACGGAAGAAGAGCTTTAGGCTAATTGCACACACACCGATTTTGGACGGCCAGTATAAAATCGGCCGACATTTTACCGGTAGCAGGGTGCTGGCACACTCACCGGATTTTTACCGGTCTAAAAATCAGTTGCTTTGTTGTCGTGACAATTTACAATTTCATACACTGAATGAAGCGAGAGTAGTCGAATGGAATGGTCAGCAAAAAATCGGTTCGTGTGCAAGTGTGTATTTAATCACGTACGCCATTACTTCCCGATACTGCCGGCGAATAGTGGCAGTGGACGGCTGCTCACCGGCATTTTGCCGGCACCGATCAGCGGTCGGCGTGTGTGCCAGGTCCCGTTCCCACATGTGGTTCACTATTGGAATTTAGACTACCGGCTTAAATTCGGCCGTCCAAAATCGGTGTGTGTGCAATTAGCCTAAGACTTTCAAAGAAAACACCCCACCAAATCCGCCTTTAGTTTTTGAAATGTCAGTGTAGAAGTGAACTGATTCATCTTCCGGGAAAGTATCCTCATCCCAGGTTGCTCTGGAGGGGATAGTGACGAAAAAGTTGTTGTCAAAATTTGGGTGGTATAGTCAGTCTATTCCGTTGAGATCTCGAATTTCTTCAGAATAGAGGCGTGGCCAAAGTCTTTCCTTGACCACTGTGAGATAGCTTTAAGGCGAATGGCTGCACTCGCTGCCTACTTTTAGAGTATTTAAGTGCTTTCCTGAGACGGCTATAGATACGTCATCTGCATAAGCGATCGCCGTGCATCCTTCACCTTCCAGGATTATCAGTAGTTCATTAACCACCAAATTCCAAAGAAGCGGCGATAGAACATCACCTTGCGGAGTGCCTCTACTACTATGGAGGGTATAACAAGAATAAAAAAAGTTTCGACGAGTCCGAAATGACTGCAGCTCCGTAAAACGACGTGCAACATTTTCTCATGACCAAAACTTACGACAAAAAATACTTCACTGTCCCAGTGGTAGTAAACAGTTCCTACACTCATTTACAATGACACTCCAGCTGTCAGCTCTTTGGACAAAGCAAATCTGCTGGCTGCGCAATTCGCCGCAAGCTCCAACATTCCAGATTGCATCATGTCTCCACCTGGACAAATACATTTTCGCACTCTCACAGTAGCAAGAGTATTAAAAGATCTTAACATTCACAAATCCTCTGGTCCAGATGGTGTATCCGGCCCCATAATTCTGAAGAGGTGTTCTTCAACGCTGGCAATACCACTGCGTAAGCTTTTCCACTTGTCCTACTCTTCTGGACTCTTTCCGAGTAGATGAAAAATTGCATTTGTCCAGCCCGTTCCTAAAAAACGCGATTCTTCTTCACCCACCACCTACCGACCATTTCATTCCTTCCAAGGTCATGGAAACGCTGATAAACCGTCAGCTTATGAAATATCTTGAATCACGAAAACTTCTCAATGACCGGCAATACGGTTTTCGTGGCAGCAGATCCACTGGTGATTTGATGACTTATCTCACCGAAAAGTGGAACCAATCTCTCCACCACTCTGGTGAAACGAAGATTGTTGCGCTTGATATTTCGAAAGCATTTTACAGAGTTTGGCATCAAGCTCTTTTGTCGAAAATGCGTGCCTATGGGATCGACGCGTCTCTTCTTCAATGCATTAGTAACTACCTTTCTGGCCGTTCAATTCAAGTTGTATTGGACGGTTTCAAGTCTGGTGTTCCCCAAGGCTCTGTTTTGTCTCCGACACTCGTTCTCTTATTCATCAATGATCTCTTGTCTGTTACTTCTAATCCAATACATTCTTTCGCTGATGATAGCACCCTCATTTGTTCATATTCGTTCCCTGACTCACGTCCCTGCTCTTCGGCCGTGGAACTGGAACGGCAACGTATGTTAAACACATTAAATTCCGATGTTGACAGCATTATAAAATGAGGTACAATCAATAGAGTGGAATTTAATATTTCCAAAACACAATGCTGCCTTCTATCATTAAAGCGAAACCAGAACCCTCACCCATTATCCATGAATGGGACTTGCATCTATGTGTGTAATCGACAAATTCCGTTGGAATGATCACATATACGAAGTCGCCAAAAACGCTGCGAAATGTCTAGGTTTCTTAAATCGGTGTAAGCGGTACTTTACACCCTCCGACTTAGCTTCAATATACAAGGCTTTTATTCACCCTAAGTTTGAGTACAACGCTCATATCTGGTCAGGTTCACCAAAAACTTCATTGCACCTACTAGAGAGAATTCAAAAGCGCGCGATAAAACTTATTACTTACTTACTTACTTAAGGTGGCGCTACAGTCCGGGGTGGACCTGGGCCTCAACCAACAAGCGTTTGCAGCCAGCACGATCTTTGGCCAGCTGTCTCCAGTTTCGCACGCTAAGTTGGTTAAGGTCCCTTTCGACTTGCGTGCGCCACCTGAGTCGCGGTCTTCCTTCCATTCGCTCTACATGACCCAGCCACCGCAGTCGTTGGATCTTCACTCTTCTGGCTAGGTCAATGTCGCTGTACAGCCCGTACAGTTCGTCGTTGTATCTCCTCCTCCATTCACCGTCTATGCAGACGGGACCGAAATTACTCGAAGAATTTTCCTCTCAAAGCAACCAAGAGTAACCTCATCCGCTTTTGATAAAGTCCATGCCTCTGCACCATAAAGAAGGACTGCGATGATTAAGGTCTTATAAAGGGTCACTTTAGTTGTTCGAGAGAGGGCTTTGCTACTCAATTGCTTTCTTAGCCCAAAGAAACAGCGATTGGCAAGAGTTATTCTTCGTTTAATCTCAGCGCTGGTATCATTGTCTGAGTTCATAGCGGAGCCTAGGTAGACAAAGTCCTTTACCACCTCAAAGTTATATCTGTCTATAGTGACATTCTGTCCAAGACGTCGGTGTTGGGTGTCCTTTCTTGATGACGGCATATATGTACTTTGTCTTGCCCTTATTGACCGCCAAACCCATCTTCGCCGCCTCCGTCTTAATGCCCACGAACGAGCCAGCGACATCACGCTGCGTCCTCCCGATTATGTCGATGTCGTCGGTGTAGGCGATTAGTTGGACGGCCTTTTGAAAAATAGTGCCTTTGGTGTTAGCGTTTAAGTCTTGCACTATTCTTTCAAGAACGATGTTGAAGAAGTCACATTACAGCGCATCGCCTTGTCTATCGATAAAACTTATAGGCGATAGAAATATAGCGGAGTCTATTGACCCGCTGCTCGAACATCGCAGAAATGTTTCTTGCCTTTCCTTATTTTATCGTTATTTTTACCACCGATGCTCTGATGAAATAGCCAACTGCATTCCGCCCCTTCAACAATTCTCTCACAATACCCGTCACCCATCGAATGCGCATCAGTTCACCCTTAAGCATACCTTCGGACGTACTGTAAAGAGATTTTTTTGTGAGTCGAACAACACGCATGTGGAATGCATTGCCTCACGGTTTTCCCCTTTCATTACAACCCAAAATTGTTTAAAACCAATGTGCACCATCAGTACCTCTACTCTATCCTCCCTATTAACCCTTCCACTCGTGCTGTGCATTGGTATTTTAAGGGAACAAAAACCCCTTTGACCACTAGTAAATTATAAAAAAAAGCAACTTCTCCTTCTCTACAAAGCACAGGTTAGACCAGGCCTGGAATATTGTTCCCATATATGGAGCTCGGCAGCAAAACATTCACTTAACCTATTTGACGTTACACTCACATCGAATCTACAACCGTTGGTGCACAGAAGACAAGCCGCTGACCTTTGCTTGTTCTATGGGTTAGGTACTTTCATGGTATATGTTCCGAGGAACTCAAAGACATTATCCTTCGAATTGTAACTTTTGGGCGCCCCACAAGACAGGCAGCTAATGCTCATGAGTCATGACCATACAGTACACTTGACAACCGCGAGGACATCAATTTTCCAAAACTCCTTCTGTTACAGGACAAGCAAACTTTGGAACTCGCTTCCTGGGGATATATTTCCAGAAGACTACAATTTGCAGCAATTTAAGTGCAGAATTAACATACATCTGCAAGCATCTCGGGGCTCTGCTAAAGCGTTATAACGGGTTTTTCAATAGGGATGCTACAAAAGTAGAGCGACAGGGACAGCAAACGACGCCGAATTTCTTGCCGCTCTTTTGACATTTCTCTTCAGTAAGGTTTGCCATTTCATGATGGAAAGATATACGAGCCAACAACGAGTCGAAATTATTAAAATTTACTACCGAAATTCGGAGTCAGTGGCCTCAACGTTAAGAGCGCTACGTCCAATTTATGATGAGGCTCATTTCTGGCTAAATGGCTTCGTCAATAAACAAAATATGGGGTATTGGTCAGGCAGCAATCCACCCGTACTCCATGAGTCATCAATTTATTGGAAACCAAGTTTGGAGGACGTGTTATCTCACGAAATGGTCCAGTCGCTTGGCCGCCTCGATCGTGCGATTTGACGCCGTTAGACTATTTCCTGTGGGGCTACGTCAAGTCTATGGTCTATGCCAACAAGCCAGCGACGATTGATGAACTTCGTACGAATATCGAACGTGAAATTGCAGCAGTATCGGCCGATTTATGCTTGAAAACCGTCGAAAATTGGGTTCAGCGTCTCGACTTCTGCAAGCGTGCCCGTGGTGGCCATGCAAAAGAAATCGAGTTCCATACATAATTGCATCGAACGTACTTTCACACGAATAAAGAATTTCATTGATATCCAAAACCGTTTTTGTTTTATTTAAAAAAAACCTTTGTAGCGCTCTTATTGAAAAACCCGTTAGGTTCGCCTTTCCCGGGAGAAGTATTAAAAAACAGGAACCGCACAAACTGGCACACAATTTGCCTTCTATGGAATGGAACAGATGTTTGAAAGTCATTGTAAGCCCCTATTTTGAGCTTATTCCGTGCCAAATATTGCACAAAGCTTGTTAAAATTCACTTGCATTACAGGTATGTGCTTGTGGTATTATTTTAAAGGTGCGACTTATTGGTATACTTTTGAACGATGACATGACATTTATGTCAATGAAGTCCGATGCTGTCAGTTTGTTCGTATTTTTTTTACCAAAATCTGCGCAGATACTGTTTTTGATATTCAGACAGTGATGCCTATGGTTATTGATGATCTCAAACCAAGGCATTTTTTGAGCGTCACATGTCACCAGTCTTTAAGTTAGCATATAAAATGACATCACCAGCCAACACATTCCAGGAGTATGCTGTTATACCCATCGTTGACATTGAAGATTTTAAGCAACGCAGATACAAAGATTTATTCCATTTCAAAAGAACCAAAACAACATGCGTCCCATTTATAGAAATCTTAAAATAAGCAAGTGTGCACAGACCACCCTGACTCTTGACAGCCAACGCAGTTGGATCGGAACAGAACCTGAATGTTCAAATATGGGACCGAAATGGACTATTGGTGTCTGCTTCATTGACCGTACGACGATGCGTTAATTAAGAAGAATTCTGAAGTTCTATTGACCTTGAAACCCAACGAAACGTTGTGTACGCCTCTTCAATAAAATACTCGGAATACCATTTCTTTGTCTTGTGCTTTTCAATTAAACGCTAATTAATCAAATAACAGACGAGCAGTTCCTTTTATTTTTTAATTGTTGTGCATGATGATAATTTCGAATCAAAGATTTGCGTTTATAAATAGGCTGCTGGATGGATGGTTGTGCGCGCGATTGAGAGGTCTTTACAATTAACCCAGTTTGTTCATATTTAAGTGTCAACTGATTGATGTAGTTCATTTTGTTTGTACAGTGAACTAATATAAATTGACTGTAACTACGGCCATTTGAAGCAATTCACTTAAGTAGATGAGATTCTAATTGATGACTTCAAACTGTTTGTTTATATTTAGAAATGTAGTTATGCACAATTCCCATAAATAGAACGGTAATGGATAATGATTAATGAACAAGCGTAAAATGAGAAAAAAATATTAAGTATATTGCAAATCAGCGAACTCGAGCTCAAAGTACATGTGCTTCTTGAAGCCAGCAAAATGTGCTGATGTATACCAGTAAAATGATAAATTATTGTACAAGATGAGGCAAACTTTGTCACCCGATGTTCTTTGGCTGTAATTTTTTTCAGGAATGAAAAAAGGTTGGTTTTGGTTTTGGATTATGTTTATTTAAGAGATAATGATATCATCTTAATGGTCATTCAGGCCATATTTGTGGAATTTTTCATCACTCTAGCCAGAAATTCCGGCGATAGGTTTCGCATTCTTGGCGAATTTTCTTTTTGAGCGCTTCAGGAGTCGGAAGTTTGTTGACAGAGACTTACTTACTTACTTAGGCCTATTGTCCGCGTAGCTGCACTTCATACGCACGCTTTCGTCATTTGCATCTTGTACGCTTCCTTGCAGCTTTCATATAAACAAACGAACCACTGTCCATGGAGCGGCAATGCAAGCTGCAAATGACGACAAGCGTATTTTGCCGCTCCGTGGACATAGATTCGTTTGTTTATATGCCAGCTGCAAGGAAGCTGCAAGCAAGCGTACAGCAAGAAGCAAATGACGAAAGCGTGCGTATGAAGCCCAGTTACGTGGACAGTAGGCCTTAGATGACGCTTAAGTCCGGGGACCTGGGCGTTAACCAACACGCTTCTTCAGTTAGCCCGATCTTTGGCTAACCGCCTCCAGTTGCGCACTCCAAGTAGGTGAAGTCGTCTTCCACTTGTGCGCGCCACCTAAGGCGAGGTCTTCCTCTACTGCGTTGTCCCTCCGGGTTGGAATCGAAGACTTTTCGGGCCGGAGCGTTGGTGTCCATTCGCTCTACATGTCCTAGCCACCTTAGTCGACTGATAGGTACTTTTCTGACCAGGTCAATGTCGCTGTACAGCTCGTAGAGTTCGCTGTTAAATCTCCTCCTCCAAAGCCCGTCAACGCAAATGGGACCGAAAATCACTCGAAGAATTTTGCGTTCGAAGCGACCAAGGAGATCTTCATCCGCTTTTGACAACGTCCATGATTCTGCGCCATAAAGCAGGACTGGGATGATGAGGGTCTTATATAGAGTCTCCTTGGTGTTTCTCGACAAGGCCTTACTAATCAATTGCCTTCTTAGGCCAAAGTAACAGCGGTTGGCAAGTGTAATTCTTCGCTTGATTTCTGATGTGATGTCATTTTCAGAATTAATAGCGGACCCGAGGTAGACAAAGTCCCGAACTACCTCAAAGTTATAGCTGTCTATCGTGACGTTCTGTCCGATTCGTCGATGTTGTGTGTCCCTTCTTGTTGACAGCATATTTTTCGTTTTGCCCTCATTCACCACTAAACCCATTTTTGCCGCCTCTGCACTGATACTTGCAAACGCACCAGTGACAGCTCGCTGTGTTCTGCCAATGATGTCGCAAGTAGTTGCACAGACTTTTGGAAAATTGTGCCCCTGGTGTTGGCTTGCGAGTTTCGCACAATTTTCTCAAGAATGATGTTGAAAAAGTCACATGACAGTGCATCACCTTGTCTAAATCCTTTTTTCACATCAAAGGTCTCGGTGAGATTGTTTCCGACCTTTACGGAGCAGCGAGCGTTCTCCATCGTCATTCTGCACAACCTGACAAGTTTGGCAGGGATGCCAAAACTAAACATGGCTCTGTATAGCTCGTATCTATAAATGCTGTCATATGCGGCTTTAAAATCGATAAATAGGTGATGAGTATCGATTTGGACTTCTTGGGTTTTCTCCAGGATCTGCCGTAGTGTGAATATTTGGTCGGTTGTGGACTTACCGGGCCTAAAAACGCACTGATAGGGTCCAATCAGTTCGTTGACAAATGGTTTCAGGCGTTCACACAGTACAGCAGACTTACATGGCCATCTATGAATTAGCAAAGAAAAACCTAGTCATCCTACACTGGATTCCAGCCCACAGGGGAGTTACTGGAAATGAAACGGCTGACTCTCTGGCCAAAGTCGGCTCGACAACGCCACTCGTCGGACCTGAACCCTTCTGCGGTGTCAGTAAGGGATGCTTCAGGGAATACATTAGGTGCTTATCTCAAATCGAATCTATTGAACTCTGGCTTAAAACACCTGGGCAGAACTGCACTAAACAGTTCTTCCCAAAATGCTCCCAACGAAAATTCTATTTTCTAACTAATCTGGGTAAAAACAACCTAAGAATCCTGACAGGAATTATTACTGGCCATGGTCTTATGAAAAAACATCTTCACCGAATCGGAGTCTCACCAGACCCCACATGCAGACTGTGCCTAGAGAGTGATGAATCCTCTCTTCACATTCTCATGGAATGTCCGGCTCTCCTCCGCCTTAGAAAGAAAGTCTTTGGCGACGAAATACTTACCTCGGCAAATCTTGCTGAATTACCCCCAGAGAAGATCCTTGTCTTCCTGACTGTCTCCGGAGTAAAAAGATGGGTCTAGGACCCTACCAGGGATGGCACAATAGGCTCCTGTAGAGAGGCCGCAGTGCCAGGGCCGGTTAAGGCTCTACCGATCAATCATCTAATCTAATCTACATTCTTCGCATACATAGTTTATGTATGGGTTCGTAGTTAAAAGCCGCACGTCGTATTCAGACAATTGACCTTCGCAACATCCCCGGTGGAATATTTTTTTACAATACCCGTTGCATGGGACAATTTTATAAGTTTAGCAAGCCAAGCCCGGATGGGCGAGACCAGTATCCGGTGGTTACCACGCGGAGGTAAAATAAGCACAATTGATGTTTATGAAAAAGTTGTAACAGCTGGGCACCGCCAAATTGATGCCAATCAGCGCCTTTAATTGCCACTCTTGAAAAAAAAAACTCTTTGTTTAACTACTGTTTACAAACGCGTCAACTGTTTAATGCTGCTTTATCGCTGAAGGGAGAAAGAGGGTACCAATATGTATGGACTAAAAATGGAACAGTTTATATGCGGAAGAAAGAGGGGGAGAACTTAGTAAGAATTACTTGTGCTGCAGATTTTAATAAGTTATGAAAAATTCTCTTAATTCTGTTTCGTGTTTAGTCCCTAATACATGTGAATACCCAGTCAATTCTCTTAATCGTGCTGACATTGTTTGCTTACATCAAAACATTCGTAGCACTAGAAACAATTTTTCAGCACTGATAGCACATCTTGAGTCATTAGTGAACTTGCCTATTGTTATTGTTTTGAGTGAGATTTGGCTTTATGAGAAAGAATTAGATTTGTATAACATACCCGGCTATACACCTTTCGGAAATTGTAATGAATCATACTCAGCTGGAGGTGTTTCAGTTTATGTGAAAAATGGTTATGTACTCGATTGTAAAAAGCTTAATTTTATTAGCGCTGATGTTATGGAGTTGTCTTTTGATTTCATGAATGAGAGTTATGCGTTGCTGTGTGTTTACAGATTGCAAGCAGTTAGTAAAGGTATTTTCATTGGTGAATTAAGCGATGCTCTGAGAGCTTGTAAAGAAAAGAACTTAATAGTAATTGGAGATATAAATATTGATATTTTAGATGAATCTGATAGAGATGCTGAGAATTATCTGATGGTGTATCGAGTGTAGTGTTGAAAAAAATGTGCTTTTATGTGGCGGACGTTATATGTTACTTGTTCAATCTAAGTGTTCAAAATAGTTGTTTTCCTGAACAGTTAAAAGTCGCTGAGGTTATACCACTTTTTAAAAAAGGTAATAAGAAAAATATGTCCAACTACAGACCTATTTCCCTACTACCATCGTTTTCAAAGATTTTTGAAAAACTTATGAAATCACGCATATTGTCGTTTTTAGAAAGAAATATTTTTTTTAGTGGTAATCAGTTTGGTTTCAGAAGAGGAATGTCAACAGAGGATGCTATCCTAAGAGTTTGTAGCCAGTTGTATGAAAGTATTAACTGTAGCAAATCTACCATGGCTCTTTTTGTTGACATGACAAAAGCGTTCGACATGGTTGACCATGACTTGCTTCTGAAAAAATTATTCAATGCTGGTTTTAGAGGTGTAATCCACAAGTGGTTTGCTTCGTATCTTCGAGATAGAAAACAAAAAGTGAACGTAAATGGTAGTTTTAGTGACTCTCGTTTTTTAAAAAGTGGTGTACCGCAGGGCTCAGTTCTTGGTCCTGTGTTGTTTTTAGTTTATATAAACTCACTCTTTGAACTGAATTTAAATGGAGTTTCAACTGCATTTGCAGATGACATAGCCTTTACATATCAGTTTGATACAGGATACGAATGTATTGCAAAGATCTCGGAAGATCTAGAAACCTTAAGACTATGGTTTACGGAACATAAACTGATAATTAGCGAGAAAACAAAACTCATGTCCTTCAAAATATCAAATAACGTTTTGAATGATTTTAATCTATGCTTTCATGCTCATGATTGTAAAAATTCTGTTTCCCTGTTCATAGTTGTGGAAAATCTAATTTTAGTCGTAGTTCTGCGTGTTCAAATAATTGTTTTAAAATTGAATCAGTTCAACACTATAAATACCTTGGAGTATTAATTGACCATAACTTGAATTGGAAATATCATATTCAAAGCATTAAATCGCACATGTTGTTAGTAACCCGCAAAATGTATCTCATCAAACAACATTGTTCTAGAAAAGTTTTAACGTCAATTTAATACGGTCTTGCTCACTCTAAGTTGCAGTATGGTATCTCAAGTTGGGGTGGTTCTTATAACAGCTCTTTTAGACCATTGTTAATAGCCCAAAAACATTTAATAAGAATCATTTGTAACAAAAATCGATTGAATCAGAGCTGGCCCTTATTTAGAGACCTGCAAATTTTACCAATGAGGCACCTTTACGTTTTTAAAGTACTAAAAGAATTTTATAAGCAAAGTGGTAATATTCCTAGTAGAAGTACACAGTTATATAGGCTTCGTATAAATACATTGCATCTTGTCAATGTTCCAATTGTTTACAAAACCCATTTTTCGCATTTTTACACTGTTATAGCCCCCTCAATGTTCAATAAATTACCATTCTCTGTTCGAACATCCATACATTCAAATTCGTTTTTAAAAAAGGTTAAAGACTGGTTATTCACATTAAATTATGAAGTCCTTGAGTCGTTACTTTGAGGTGATCTGCTATCAAAAACATCAGCACAAGTAATATCTTAATTTAATACAAGTAATATCTTAATTTAATGCAGTTTATTAATAAATTATTAATTTATCTTTGTTAACTATCGATTGTATTATTATCATTTTCGATTTTTCTTTCTTGTTTTCCTTGAATGTATTTTTTGTTTTCATGAATACAACTTACCAAATCCAAGAACTTAATATTGTAAACCGATGTTTTCCCCCACATCAAATTTATTTTGTAATGTTAGTTAAATCGATGTGTCATTCCACACTAACTTTTAAGTTACGGATTGACTACTATTATTTTCGCTATATTCTGCAGATATAAATATTGTATGTATATTAGCTTTAAGTTATGAAGAAAATAAATTAATCAATAAAATAAAAAAAAATAAAATAAAAACTACACACTATTTTTACAACATAGGCTTGTTCCGTGCTCTTGTAAAGTCTAAGCAATTGCATTTTCCCGCTCAGTGAACCCCCATCTACAATGTGGTGTTCCATTGGACAGATTTGGTCTGCCTAATATTATATTGCTTGAGTTTGACATTGCGCATTTAATTTGTCGTGACAATCTGCTAAAACAACAACATTCTTCGTAAAGCAAATATTGCCTCCAAGAGTCCAAGGTCATGCGATTACACTCCTGGATTATGATGAGGATGACTATAGTTACTGTTTAGTAAACTCATGCAAGTACCAAAATCAATGTCACAATTTTGAAAGATAAAATGTACATACTTTAAAAATGCCACACCTATAAGAGCTTTCATTAAATGAGGGCGGAGGCGGACCAGGGGTATGAACCTCTTTCCCAATTAATTTTGGCATACTTTCTGTTTGTTTTTTGATTTGAAGAAATTGTTATGCGTCGCGGTTTTAATTTTGATTGCATTCCACTGTTGTTCGTGGTCTTATTGAAATTCAGTGATAAACATTCAGATAAACATTGAGAAGGCTGCATGTGTCTGTTGACGTCATATGCCCAGGATCACTTGGCCTTTGCAATAAATCTTGGACGATAATGTAGCTGTTCAGTTAATGCTGCAAATTTGGTGGAATTTTATTTTTTTTTTCCTGGTAGAGAACATGTTTTTGTTCGATTTTTGTTTATTTCTTAATTTCACTGCTATAAGTTCAACTGTTTCTTTTTGTTTCGAAAGCACATTCAACTCCTTAACTGACAAAGTGCGATGCACTTTGATTGCTTTCAGTGCTATCATGATGTTTAATTTAAGCCACTGTTTGCTGATTGTGGGTACATTTTTTCTCGCGTAAAATTATGTCCATATCCTCTTAATTGTCTGCATAAATAAACTGCAATTCACAAAGGCAAATATATTTTCATTGCTATCTTTGTTGGCGTTATCTTATCTGTTAGTATATAATGTTAATGAAACAGAACCGGCATGGCTTAGTCATAGCTGCTAAGTGCTTATATTTGGTATAGAATTTGTGTGCAAAGCCTTTAATATATGAATGTGATTATGTAATTTATCATAATTATCATATAAACTATGGGTAACCACAAACAAGATAGATTCATGTGTGATTTTAGTTCTAAATGAAGCAGAGTTAGGTTTTGTCTTCCATAAAAGGTCGATCACAAGGTGTCCCTCTTGCATTTACGACACGTTCTTGTTTAGAAGTTGCATATACTTAAGTCCCATCAGAGTGTCTGAATACCTACATCAGTTGTGGGCTGACGTTGTAATTGTAACCCACTGACATCATACAGATATGAGCAGTTCGACTTATACATAGGAGTGTGTAGCAATCGAAATTATTCCTCGAAGTGTGACTACAAGACAGACATACAACAGATGCGCACAGGCCCGGCCCCAGCCAAACTAGCGCCCTGTGCAAGATTTAGAGAAAGCGCCCTTTTTTTATATTTGCACACATGCATAAGTCTTTTCCACATCACCCAGGAAGTAGACTTTCAATGTTTTTTTTATTGAGTTATCTAATATTGGCTTTGTATAGGAGTGGGAGGTAACCGAAATACTTTACCGACATTGACCATTTTTAATACCAACAATCAACATGACGACCGTAAAAAGTCATCTCACAAAATTTAATTCGCCTATGTCGATTCGTTGACAGACGGACATGGCTGAATCGATTCGGAATTTAATCCTGATCAAATTCAGTGACTCCTTCCTGACGTTACAAATGTAATGACAAAGTGAATAACACCTTCCTGTGGAAGGTATACAAAATCTATTAACTCATAAATTAACTTTACATATAGTTATCTCTCTGAGCCTTCTCATCATTTTCATCATTTGCATTTACTATCTTATGTCGGATATTTTATTGCTGCTTTTGTAAGTAATATTAGTACATACTTACATAGTTGAACCTCACACAGATAAATTTTCAGTTTCAAACATCTTTGTAAGTTAGAAAAGGCAAGTACTTGTGTGCAAATGCATAAATTGGTTCATTTTATGTATTTCAAGCTCAGAGCAAAAAAAATAAATTCAAGCAATATTTGGTCTTCTTTTTATTTTTTTCTATTGCCACATTTAATTTAAAAATTTATACTGATAGAAAAGAAATTCCACGAAACATTTAAAAATAGTCAAGCAACAGCTAAAAAACCAGCTGGCTGGATTTTAAAAAATGTTCCAGCTAAACACATTTTAATCCAGTCAGATCTGACTGGAAAGCAGTCAAAATGGCAACGCTGCCGAGAGTCTGAACTGAACTCTGAATCTGAAGTGAAAGAGAAGAGAATACTAAATTTTCATATAATACAAAACAGTGATGAAAATCCACTTTTCTCAATTGTACTGAAAACTGAAACCAAATTGTACTGAATAGTACTCAAATTTCTTAAATTTATAAAACCAAAGGAAAACATAAAAAATGAATATTTTATTTAAAAAAAAACAAAAACGAGTAGGTACCTATCAGTGTTATCATCGGCCAGGTTTTATAACCTCCTCAGCATTCAAGTCTTGCAAAATGTTAAGGAATTATTATAATGATTTTGTGCGTGCAGAGAGTTACCGGAACAAAGAAGTCCTTTCACAAAATTTCATTTGGTTGGGCTCTATTGTGTTTTTAAAAAACACATAGACCAACGGGCGGATAGACGTGCATGGGCTAAATCGTTTCAGAATTTCATCCTGATTCAGAATATTTATGGCTTATAGGGTATAAGGTGACTTTTTCTTGGTGTTATAAAAGTAAGTACTTATACCTTCCATTGGAGGGTGTTACAAAGGCGCATTTAATTTAATCTAAAGCTTAGTACGCAGTTCGAGCGAATCTAAATTTTAGCTGCTCTCTAATTTTTCTCTCTAAACATTAAATAAAATCCTAGCTAAATTTTGACATAGCGTGAGCTGTGAATATAAGTGTCACAGAAAACAGCTGTCCGTTGAAAATAACTTCCTTCAAAAATTCATCGACGCGAAAATGTGTTATATTTTCGCTGCACTTTCTTTTTTCCTTGATATCAAATTTATCACTTTGAAAGAAGTTAGGTAGGTAGGAGGAAGGTATTCATTGAAAAACCTTATCCTTATTTACTTTTCCGCAACACAAAAGAACAGAAGAAAAAAAATGAAAATTTAATTTTTTAGCTGAAGCAGCACACCGCTCGGCTAAATGGATTCGCTTAAATTTAGCTCAGCTAAATTTTGGAGACAATTTTGTATGTGAGCTAAAATATAGCACGAGCAGTGTACCAAGCTCAAGGTAATATAGTTTTATAGACGCCGGATTCCGGATAGGAACTTTAGTCCATGTACATACATATAAACAGATTAAGACTAATCTTTATATAGTCGTGTTCAAAATCACTTGTCCATCGGTCGATTGAGTGAACTGTAGACTTTGTACAGAAAATCTACCATAGTCCAAGTGATTTGATCACGACCGTACCACATTCAGATAACAATCTACTATACAAGTTCTTCATTTTCAAGATTATTTTGTAAAGATCTGTTTTATTCAAAGAGCTGTCGTGGCAGCCTTAATTTTTAATAAGATGTTTAGGTTCTAATAGTGCAGACATTACGCCTGCATTCGATTCTTTAGGTTTTTTTTTTTTGATAATAGCTATTTTGTTAAGAAAACATTCTTTAAACGTTTGCGGAAGAATAAGAAGAAATACAAAAAGCACCCTGGACAATGCGGTGTAGGATCTGAAAATATGAACTCTTTGCATTCATTTTGCACAAGGCCTATTTCAGCCCAAAACTCAGAAATAGAAGTATGTACCTATTTCGATCGTAGTCAGATATTCATGATTGATAATTTCAATACTTTTTTGTTCACCAGGAAAAAAACCTTAAGACAAAGTGGACGATTGAATTTACTTAATCGTCCAAATGGCACTTTGTGAAAAATTTTGTAATGAGTTCAAAAAAATGTCTCTGAAATCAAATCGTTTTTCCACATCTTCGAGAAATGCAGCAAATTTCAAAAAATTGCTTTTAACGAAGTACGGTGAGTAATGAATGCATTCAGAATTTTAAAACAAGGGAGTGCGTTCAGCTTATTTTTGTTTAATCCAATGTCTGATTTGAAAGATATAAAAATAAACTTTCAAAAATTAAAAATAGTACTGAAAATTGAGAAGTGGTACTTGCGTACTCGGGAAAGTCAAATTGTACTGAATTCAGTACAATAGTAAGCCTTTTTGCAACTATGATACAAAACAAAGCTACATGCTCTCTTTGTAAGAGAAATTTGTTGCTCTTTTTCGTAGATGAGAAATCCCATCCATATGTGATATGTGCAGATAATGTTGTTATAGACTTTTTCTAAAAATCGTGTTTTTGTGGTTGTGAAAATCGTAATTATCGTATTTTGTAAAAATGTGTATAAGTTAGTATAGGCTAGGGTACTTATATATACCTAAGGGTACTTAGAAAGATGAACAATTATAATGAATATTATAAGCGGACACATGCAATTGCTAGGTATGCCCAAAGGCTGGCTCTGAGTAGGTATACCTACCCTTTTTGCAGAAGTCGCAGAAGTCCAGGAGCAAGCAGTATAAACACCTATACTTTTCAGTGGCAGCACACTGGACTTATTCTTGTTTAAAATGCACCTCGTCGACGATCACTTAAAAACAACCATAGCTTTTAGTACCTACCTACCTACCTTTTGGTTATGTTCAGCAGGCATATTTTTTGGGGAATCTCTATAACAATTTAATAATAACTTCTTCGAGAGTGCGCCTACGAGCATATTTAACGGACTTCAGGACTTTGGGCCTTAATAATAATCATTTTAAACTCTCGCCTTAAATATTCTGTAATTCTCAAGACATGTATTGGAAATTTCGCAATTTCGAGTTCGTAAAATGTAATATGGACACTAAAAATATTATTATATAGTACTCCATCGCTACGCTTCGCTACTAAAAAAACACAATCCGTCTTATTTTGGTTAACAGTTTAAGATGTGTCTAAACGGCTGCGTACTGCGTTTTTTCAATGCCTTGGAAGCGGTAATCAATAGTCGTATCTGCGACACAAAATACAAACACTGCACGATGGTTGATAACCCTAACCCTAAATTGGCCAATTGGTAATGAATTATAGGTATGCATCTTTTTTTGATTAAAAATAACGGATAACGCATTGTTTTCCGTAAAATTGTAAATATAGCTACTCTTTGAATAGAGTCTTCTTACAGAATAGAATTTTCGAATAAAATTGTGTAAAGTAGTGAGATCGCTAAAAGATAAAGAAGTAGAACACCAATTGCAGCAACTTGCAACATAACGATCAATAACCTGAAGCAGTTCTTATTATAGAGACGTTCGCTTCACTATGACGTAGTCCAACATATGTTGTGTATATGTATACATTTTGAAACTGGTATAAATTTGGAAACAGAAGACATACCCAAACAAATGCAGAAAACCAAAACAAAATATGAGCTATGAGCAATATCGAAAGTCAATTCCTTATAGCGGCAGTAAGTTCATTAAGTATAATTAATTAAAAAAGGGATTCCAATTCCTGGAGCGCTCAAATTCCATTCCATGATCCAATAAAGCAGAAACTATTTTTTTTGTTGGTAGAATGGTAAAAATGCCAACGAAATTTGAACAAAACTTTAAAAAAAATTTAATCATTCTCATAACAGTTAGCTACCTATATAATAACAAATAACTCAGCAATTAATGGTAGATATAATATACATATTTTTTGCAGCGAATATTTTTTTAAGATAATAATCTACCACGGGATTCGGCCAAAGTAGAGATGTAACATATGAGACAACTAATGCACTTCTCCTGAAACCTTGACAATCGCGAGGAAAGCATAAAATAAGCAGACTTTGTAACTAGCTTCATGAAAACATATTTCCAGAAGACTACAGCAACTTACAACATATTAAGTGCAAAACTGATGCTTAAATAAATAAATAAATAGGTGGCGCAACAGGAGGGTGACACCCAAGGCCTAGCTTCTCGCAACAATTCGTTTTGTGTGAGTTTCTATTTTTGGGACGAATGGAAGGGACCTACAATTTTATGCCGAGTCCGAACGGCTCAATTGAGAAGCTTTTTCATGACAGTCATACTCTCGGATGTTTGTCAGACGTTCGCGAGAGGTGGCGCAGTAGAAAAAACTTTAAGATGTCATTTGGGTTTTTCCGGGGATCGAACCTGGGATCCCTCGCACAGTAGTCCAACACACTAACCACTGCGCTACTGCGTCCCAAAACTGATGCTTATCAGCGCAGTTTCGTGGATAGTAGGATTTACTCCTAGCAATGCGCCCCCAGAACTTGGCGCCCTGTGCATTTGCACATCTTGCACATATGGTTGGTCCGGCCCTGGATGCACACCACCTACCAATACACTTAACAACCGATCGGATATTACTTTTCCGAAACTCCCTTGGCTATAGAATAAATAAACTTTGGAATTCTTTTCCTATTGACATGTGCCCCGGGGACTAGAACTTACAACAATTTATAAGTGTAGAACAAAGACCTATCTGCAAGCAGCTCGGAGTAGGGCGCAGTTGCGGTATAAGTTTACCTTTTCCGAGGTGATAATTCTGTTTTGTATCGTTCCTAGAAATAAGATACTACACCGAAAAATCCAAGTAGTTGTGTGTTTGGGGCAACCCTAGACACGACTTGACCAATGAACAGCCTTCAACAAATTCACAATCACAAAACGAAACGAAACGAAATTTAAATTTTGGATTACAACTCTGAATGACAAGTCTATACTAAATTGAGGAACTTTTCTGTGCTTATATTGGGCTCAATTGGCTACAGTAGCTTGGTGATAAGTGTGGCAGTCTAAGTTGACAGACAGTTACATCACCCATCCTCAAAGACAACAAACAGTACGAACAGGAGAAGTTATTGCCATTGTGGAGCGCAGTGTGGAAGGTTTTATGAAAAAAACTTGACTGAACAGCTTATAAGATCCAGCTTGTGCAAGAGTTGCAACCGCGTGACCATTTAATGACATTGACTTGACAAAGCTTTGGTTTCAAAAAAATGGCGCAGCATGCCACACGGCGCGCAACACATCAATTTATTGCGGGAAACATTTGCTAAGCGCATCGCGTAATGGACTTGTGAATTGGCCTCCATAATCCTGTGATCTTCAACCTTTAGATTATGTACTCTCTTTGGGTGTATGAAAAGTCACTAGTCTAGGCTGATAAACCAGAGTCGTTGGACGATTTGGAAGTCAAAATTCGCCATGTTATTGCTGATATTGCGGCCCAGTTGCTCGATAAAGCTGTCGAAAATTGGACTTCACGATTGCGCTTCATTTGAACTAGCCGTGGCGCGCATATGCCCGAAATGCTTTTTAAACAGTAACGGCATAAAATGATATATTTAATAAAGCTAATATTATAGACATTAACATTAGATTCAAGTGCTCTATTTTATATTGAACTATAGCTGTACCCGCCCGGCTTTGCCCGTGCACAGGAATTGTATTGCTTAGGTCTTAAATAATGTACTTTTGTAAAATGTGAGAAATGAGAATAAATCGATTTGCTGAAGTTTTCTTTCTGCCTAAACCTGAAATACAGCAATACGAACAAAACAAAAAAGACTCATGAATATCGACCCAGCCAGCGGTTATCGAGATAAAACGTCATCGAGTTTTACCCCATAAGATGTTTTTTGTATAGGAGGTATACGATTTTGAAGTTTTTTTTTGTATGGGAGGTGACACGCCCCTTCGTCCAATTTTGATCAGTCTTTATAGGAGCACTCCAGGGTCAATAACTTAGACTATCGATAAGTTTGAGCTCAATCGATTTGATGCTTTTCGAGATATACGATTTTGAATGTTTTTTTTTTGTATGGGGCGGTGCCACCCCCTTTCTCCAATTTTTTTTTTACATACAAACCTTCTACAAAAGAATACCTTTTCAGTAAAAAAAGAATCATCAAGTTCGGTTTAGCCAAACTCGAGTTATAAACGGACAAACATTTTTTGAACTCATTTTTATACATATAAAAGGGTGGTTAAATTTTAAGGACCGATGTTGAATGTGAACCACACCTAAACGTCAAGTTTTTTTCTGCATTTCATTTGACATTTCTCAATTTCAGACTAACTCAATTTAAATCATGGAAAGATACACAATCGAGCAACGCGTTAAAGTTATTCAGGCTTATTAAAAAAATGGGCGTTCAAATCAAAATGCATATCGTGATTTTTTCGGTCAATTTAATCGCCCAAATGTGCGTACAATCGGAAAAATCGGGCAAAAATTTGAGCAAACCGGGTCTGTAGGAGATGTGAAAACATCAGTACATACTCGTACAGCTCATCACATTGTACAGGCATCATCGGGCCGTAATTTTTCTAAAATGAGGCCGGTCAGGCAGTTACTGTGAATGGTGTTCGCTATCTTGAGATGATAACGAACTTTTTATGGCCCGAATTGGAAGATATGGATGTGGACGATATGTGGTTTCAACAGGACGGTGCCACTTGCCACACAGCTAACCAAACAATGGCTCTTTTGCGGGAGAAATTCAATGACCGTGTTATCTCACGTCGTGGCGATATTATTTGGCCGCCACGATCGTGCGATTTGACACCGTTGGACTTCTTTTTTTGGGGTTATTTGAAAGAAAAGGTGTACGTCGATAAGCCAGTAACAATTCAAGAGCTGAAGAATGAGATAATTCGGCACATTAACGGCATAGAACCTCAATTATGCCTCAGCGTCATCAATAATTTGGACCATCGGATGGAGGTGTGCCGCCGAGGTCGCGACGGCCATTTGGCCGATATTTTGTTCCATACATAATTGAACCATACCAATATTATCATAATAAAAAGAAATGACAATAATTTCCTAAATAATTTGTGTTTTATTCAAAATCAACATCGGCCCTTAAAACTTAACCACCCTTTAGAAGATATAGAGACTTGTATACCTCTAAAAAAACACCCTTTATGGTTCTAAAACTAGTAAGGATACGGGTCCATGCATATAATTAAAGAGAAATTTAGACCTACACGTGGTTCTTCCTTTCCGGTTACATGCGGTGTGTTTCAGGCCGTACTCAAAGCTGCGGAACTGCTTGCGATGGGATCAATAACCAAGAAGAATATCACCATCTAGCATTTATGGTCGATTTTGACATCATCGGTCGCTCCCAGCGTGCCGTGATAGAAGCGTTCACGGCGATTGAAGAACAGGCGAAATCCGTTGGACTTGTAGTAAATGAGGACAAGACTAAGTACATGCTATCAACAAACAAACAAGCATCTGTCCACCGCCTAGGACAAAACGTCACTATTGATAGCAATAATTTCGAGGTAGTTAAGGAGTTCACAGGGATCCCAGGTTCGATCCCCGGAAAAACCCAAATTACATCTTAAAGTAACCACCTCTCGCGAACGTCTGACAAACATCCGAGAGTATGACTGTCATGAAAAAGCTTCTCAATTCAGCCGTTCGGACTCGGCATAAAATTGTAGGACCCTTCCATTCGTCCCAAAAATAGAAACTCACACAAAACGAATGGTTGCGAGAAGCTAGGCCTTGGGTGTCACCCGCCTGTTGCGCCACCTATTTATTTATTTATTTTAAGGAGTTCACCTACCTCGGAGTAAACGTAAACTCCACGAATGACACCCTAGTGGAGATCCGACGAAGAATTACCCTAGGAAACCGTTGCTACTTCTGTTTGGCAAAACAACTGGGTTCAAAACTCCTAACTCGAAGGACGAAATGTGTGCTCTACAAAACCCTTATCCTGCCAGTTCTGCTTTATGGCGCCGAGTGCTGGACGATAAGCAAGAAGGGAGAGCTGATACTGGGCTCCTTCGAAAGAAAAATACTTCGGCGGATTTTTGGTCCTGTGTGCGAGGAGGGCGAATCTAGGAGAAGATACAACCGCGAACTCTATGAGCTGTACCAAGATGTGGATGTAGTCCAAAAAGCCAAAACACGTCGACTACATTGGCTCGGCCACATCGAGCGAATGGACAATAATGCTCCAGCCAAGAGGATCTTCGAATCCCAGCCCCCAGGTTCGAGAAGACAAGGAAGACCGAACCTCCGTTTCAAAGACCAAGCCATCGCGGATGCCAGAGCGCTTGGTCTGGACAATTGGAAGCAGCGTGCCCGGGATCGTAGAGGATGGAAGGCTGCAGTGTCTCAGGCAGAGACTCTTCACGGGTCGGGAGCCCGATAAGTAGCATTTATGGTAGAACTTAAATCGTTATAAGTCCTTTCAGCAAACGGCCCTTAATATGAAATATGTCAGTATAGTTGCTGCACGCTGCTCAGAGCATTATGTTCGCAAAACCGTGTTGGATTGTGCTGGGAACCTGGACACGGTGATACAAAGGATAACAAAAGTGCCAAAAGAATTAAATAATTGTTGGCATAAAAACACCAAATGCCAGACAACTTCACTTAATAGCATTATCAATATTAATGTCCGATCAAAAATAACAATTTGGAGGAGGTTGGTTGAAAGTTCTGCAGTGAAATTAAGTACGCGAGGATTTGTTTGAGTTTCTAATCTTGAAAATTTCCTAGGAATCGCAATTAAATAATTTTTTATCAGTGTGGCACAAAAGTTATCACCCAATCGGAAGACAATTTTAGGAAATGGCGGCAATTGTCAATTCTACTTTGACATTTGTAGGTAAACAGATACAAAATACACGTCTACAAGACACGAATCGCTGTACTCCTAAAGAACGCGGAATAATTGTTTCGATTTTTTTGCTAAATAATTCGTCGGTGCTGGTGTCGCAGATCGAATTTCGCCACAGATTTCACGGTCACTGGGGAAACAATATTACGTTTAGTGGCTCGCACAGAAGAGTTTGGCTGCCTAGGTTACACTGGTCTCGGAGCAACCGTTCTGCTGTGACTGAAGATGTCGCAGAGGACCTCGGGGTATCGACCAGACGACGCACGTGCCATACAATGTGGCATTAATGGTGGTCTTTACAGTGAACTGTACCTATATAAGCGTTTAAGACGTTTACTTACAAAGTGCAGACAATGTATCAGCTTTTAGTTGTTGAGTCACAACTGAAATTCAAAAGGGCTGGTTTTGAGACTTTATTTTGTGGTATTTTTTTTTAAGTCACTATTCTATGTCAACAAGCCTCAGACTTCTGAAGCCCTCAAATCGAATCCGTAAAGAATTCGAGGACCTATCGCTGGAATGGTCATCATTTCTGGTGACTTAGACAATATCATTTTCTCGACTTACATCAAATAAACATAATCCAAAACTAGTATTAATATTTTTAATTCATTAAAAAAATTACGGGCAAAAGACATCGTGTATGTGGGATTAACATAACGTCTTATGATGGCATCAATTTCAATCTATTCACCCAATACGTATGAGTTTCTCAGTATGAAACATAGGGCTCAATAAATGAACTTTTAGTTTTTGCTTCATGGAAATCGACTGATTCATTAAGAATAAATACGAATTTATAGTCTTCTGAAATTTAAAACTGACTGATGGTGGCGCTGGGCCCACTTAGAAATATACAGGGTGGGCCATCTAGTGGTTTCTTTTTAAATCATAAGTTATTTTGACACTGACAGCTGTTTCCCGCTCGAAATCTTGACAGAAAGTCAGTATCATACATCCGCGGAACGAAATGAGTTGATTTACGATTGAAAAACGTTGGGAAATATTGAAAAACTTATTTCCAAAGTGAGTGCTGTGTAGCCCAAACTGTGCGTCTTTTGAAAATAAGTTTTAGCCGAAATAAAGCACCCACACCGGCCCTGCTGTATAGGCAAGTTTGTGCAAAAAGTTCGTGAGACTGGTATGCTAGTGGACAACACTCATTGTTCCTGTCGTCGTACGGTGCGCACAAGCGAGAATGTGGCTGCAAATTGTGGAGTGGTAGCATCATTGGACCATTTTTCTTCGAAAATAAGGCTGGGAACAAGGTTTCGGTCAACCGTGGGCGTTACAGAGCCATGTTAACTGACCTTTTTTTTTACTTGAAATTGAAGACATGCATTTGGATGACCTCTGGTTCATGCAGGATGGCGCGCCATGCCACACAGTCCACGTCACAATTGATCTTTTGTGCACCAAGTTCCCAAATCGAGTTATCAGCCATCTTGGCGACGTCAATTGGCCGCCTCGGAGCTGCGATTTTACCCCTTTGGAGTGTTTTTTGTAGGGAACTTTGAAGGACCAATGTTATGCCAAAAATCCGGAAATGGTTCAAGCACTTAAGGCCAATATGATCAAAGCAATCCCCGAGCTACAGCCCGAAACCATCAACAAGGTATTGGAAAATTGGAGTGACAGAATGCGCTACTGCGAAGCCAGCCGAGGCAGCCACTTGAACGACGTTGTATTCCATAATTAATGGAAATGTTTGCTCTTACTAATAAAGCCATAATAAATGGAAAAAATTTAATTTTGTTAATTTTATTGCATTTTTAAAAAGAAACTTGTATTTGGCCCACCCTTTACACACATCACGCATTCTATTCGAAAACAATTTACAACTTCCTTATACTGTCAATCAGGCTTAGTCTACTATAGAAATTCCAAAGCCTGATGCTTGCCAAGTATCAACTGGAAATTTGTCAGACTTCTGTCAACTTTATGTCAAATTGAATCTCAAGAACACATTGTTTTCCCATGCTTACCTATTCCATATTCATAGGAATTCGAAACTAATTTCAGTTGATGTTGCTTCCAACTGTATATAGTCAAGTAATTATTCATTTTGCAGCACTAATTGGTTGGCAAGTAAAATCGCGGAAGCAATGGTTGTAATTGAGCTTGAGATCAATTGGAATGAATAATACAAAATTCCAATAAATCACAATGAGAATGGATACTCGTATCTTCTGATGGGATAATTTCATGTGGTTTTGGTTTCTTTTAATTGACAGAGCTTAAACTATTCACGAAGTGCAAGCAGTTCTGATGGAAATGGAATGTATCTATGAGTGAGTGAAGCCAATATAAGAAGAGGAATTGATTTCAAAGTGGCTACATTTTTAAAGCAATGTCACCACTGTACATTTTTCTTCTCCTTGGCACAGCAATGAGCTCACAGCTCACGTTTTACACTGCTGATCTGTTTCCGTTTCAATCCAGGTATTAATTATTTAATGCAATGCTTATTCACTGTCAGTTGAATGTGAAACAATAACGACAACGTGATGTGTTTGCTAAATTCCATTTTATACCAACTGAATACTAAAATGGCAAATCTTTGATTTATCCATCAAATTCGAAAAAAAAAAGAAATCAGAATGAAATCATTTTCAGTTTATTCTCTCTCATTCAAATCAAAGATCACAATCAGTTTTCTATTGCCAACTAAAGACATTGTATATCTTTTAACCATCCATCAACCAGAAGAACCAAACACATTCCTCTTACATCAGGATGGGTCGTCGACTTCATGAGAAACTATTCCAATTCTTTCACCCCCTCGCAGTTGCTGGGCTGTTAAGTGCTTTGTACTATACTACTTGCGTTGCATTTGTCATAATGCAAACCAAACAGGGGAGAGGTGAATTAATGGGAAACAAAAACGAAACCCAAGTGAAAAGCAAGCACAAAGCCGGCAACCCCAATTGTCAAGTGACCTATTTTCAAATAGTATTGCATTCACAAACACTCTTGTTCCCCACCACATTGGTACACATATAACAGTACGTATGTCATAATCACCTATCCGGCGCGTAGGGTATTACCCCTATCGGCTCGTGATAGTTTATTGCTCTCAATTCTCTGTTAGACCATAGCAGGGCGACACAATGTGAGAATTCAATTAACAGAATTCATTCTTTTCATTTTCTTTCTAATTAATTGAACTGCATGATTGGTGGGCTGGAATACTTCAGGGATAAAGAATGAGATGCATTTGTTAATGGAAATCGATCGGAAATGACCAACTGTGCAATGAATCAATTCGGATACCTTTCTTATCGCGAAGAGATACCTGGTAATGAATTTTTAATTTATAAGAAGTACTGAGTTAATTAATTTGCTAATGTATTTTGTTCATCCCTATATAAATTACATTTGCGCTGCTACCTGCTAATTTGGGTATTCATGCCAATAATAAAACACATGAACAACATCCTCATAGGGTGCTGCTTAGCCTCTTTACTAATTTGAAACTGTGGTATGAGATTAAGAACCGCCTAATGCCCGACTTCACAGTACAGAGTTAAGTTTAACTTGAGTTTTAGTACCAACGATTCGATTGAGGTCAAACTGACAGATAATCTTAGGTATTGGCCTTAGAGTGCTCCTGTGAAGATTGGTCAAAATCGGACAAAGGGGCGTGGCACCGCCATACAAAAAACATTCAAAGTGGTATATCTCGAAAACCATTGCAATCGAATTACTCATTTATGAGATATACGAAAAATGACGGAACAAATCTTGGATTTTAAGTGAATCCAATAATTTTCTGTCGTTGCTCTGCTTTGGGGTGGTCGCACCATGATGTGTTGTAGCATATGTACGAGTAGGCCGTACGGTGCATAACGCATGAGAGATACAATCTACTCTAGCGAGGTATCCGTCGGAACGGAAAATTCTCCAATTTCATACGAATCCGACAAATATGTAACGCATTCACTGGCGCTTTGCTTTTCAGTGCGATCAAGTGCGTTTTTACTGGGGGCAAATCACGTAGAATGAAAACAATCGAAAGACATCGTTTCGACAATAGCAGTCTCTGTTTATTACCACAGATATGATAGAGACAGCATGATCTGACCCCTGATATTTTTGACAGTTTCATACGAATTTGTTTCCGATATGCTCCGACAGGAATTGGTTGCGGAATTTTTTTTTACGGAATTTGTTTCAGTGAATCCATATCCATACTTCCATATACAATGCAACGTCCGTCTGTTCGTCCCTTCATAACTCGAGAACCATTCGTCCGATTTTCATGATTTTTTTTTCTGATTTATAGATGTGTGGCCAAATTAGACCGTAGGGTAGGTGAGAATTGTTGGGGATTAAAAAGGTCGCGAGGAGTAAGGGGGGGGGGGGTCTCACGAGTCGTTAGCCGTATGAACTTGAAAGTTTGTGCGTTGATAGATAAGTTAAAATTATTACATGCCTGATTCATCGTTTCCTACAAGGGTTAAAAAAAATTTCAGACAAACTTTTCTTTTTTTCGACCTTACTACGCTCAACTTGCCATTATACACATAAATCTATGTAGGTCAATTCTAGAAATGCTTTTAATAGTTAGGTTAGGCAACACTTTACCGAGTGTTTTGAACTGCATATGCAAGTAGTTAGTTGGACGTACCTACTTATTGACTTGAAATATTGTATCTCTGAGTTCTGATCTTGACTTGGGAGTTCCGTATAATTTCTTCAAGAATGATGTTAAAGAAGTTACATGATAGCCTTACCTTGTCTTAAACCTTTTTCGACATCAAAGGGTTCCGTGGTGTTCTTTCCCATCATCATCCTGCACAGTTGGACAAGTTTGGCAGGTACCGAAATTTGACATGGCTATCATAGGCGACCTTGAAGTCAATAAAGAGGTGGTGTGTGTCGATCTGGAATTCCTGCGTTTTTTCTAAGGTTTGCCGGAGTGTAAAGATTTGGTAAATTATTGACTTTCCGTGCTTGAAACCGCATTGATATGGGCTGATCTGGTTATTTAAGAAAGGTTTAAGGCGTTCACGCAGCATGGGACAAGATCTTATATACGCAACATTCAGGATGCTTATTACTTTGTAATTGGTGTAGTTCAGATGGGGCTCACAATGCTGTGGTTGCATTCATTGGGCATACGTTGATCCGACAAAACTTTGGAGATAAGTTGGTGCATGCCCAAAACCAAGTCATCTTCCGCCGCTTTAAGTAGCTCGGCCGGTAGGTCATCTGCTCCAGCAGCCTCGTTGGATATCGCTATCCTTACCTCATTTTTGTCGGGTGGACGGAAATGTTGACTATGATCAAGCGGAATGATTGGATCGTGGAATTTGGGTCGTCTTTGCCGTCTGTCCAGTCTGCAGAAGTGGTATTTCCAAATCATCAGCACTGACTGTTGATCTACCACCCTATTCCCATGCTCATCTCTGCAGGCTTCTGTTTTGGCCTGGTATCCTTGGGAAGATCTTTTCACCCTCGGGTAGGACATCCGAACATGCCCTGCAATATATTCCCTCAATAGACTCGACCACCTCGCTTTTCGTAAGAGGTTAAGGGAGACATGTCCCCTTGTGTAAAGGGTGGGCCAAATACAAGTTTCTTTTTTAAAATGCAATAATATTAACAAAATTATTTTTTTTCCATTTATTATGGCTTTATTAGTAAGAGCAAAACGTCCTTCAAGAGGCTGCCTCGGCTGGCTTCGCAGTAGCGCATTCTGACACTCAAATTGTTCAATACCTTGTTGATGGTTTCGGGCTGTAGGTCACGAATTGTTTGGATGATATTGGCCTTAAGTGCTTGAATCGTTTCCAGATTGTTGGCATAGCATCAGTCTTCACGGTTCCCCACAAAAAAAGTCCAAAGGGGTCAAATCGCAGCTTCGAGGCGGCCAATTGACATCGCCAAGACGGCTGATTACACGATTTGGAAATTGGTGCGCAAAAGATCGATTGTGGCATGGGAGGTTTGGCGCCATCCTGCATGAGTCAGAGGTCGTCCAAATCCATGTCTTGAATTCCAGTAAAAAAATGTCGGTTAACACGGCTCTGTAAAGCCCACCGTTGACCGAAACGTTGTTCCCAGCCTCATTTTCGAAAAAAAAAATAGTCCAATGATGCCACCACTCCACAATCCGCACCAAACTGTAACTCTCTGTGGATGCATTGGCCCCGTACGACGACGGGAACCACGAGTGTTTTCCACTAGCATACCAGTCTCACGAACTTTTTGCACAAACTTGCTTATAGCCGGCGCGGTGGGTGCTTTATTTCGGCCAAAACTTCTTTTCAAAAAACGCACTGTTTGGGCTACACAGCACTCACTTTGTAAATAAGTTTTCAAAATTTGTTCAAGCGTAATTTCATTTCGTTCCGCGGAGGTATGATACTGACTTTCTGTCAAGATTTCGAGCGGGAAACAGTTGTCAGTGTCAAAATAACCTATGATTTAAAAAGAAACCACTAGATGGCCCATCCTCTATTTTGAGGTGTGGGAATCGTATGCTGGTGATGATAACGTTTTGCCCCGCAGAAAAGTCGCGATTTGCGACTCAGGGTTTGTCGTGCAAGATGATAAATTTAACTACAGTTATGTAACCATTCTTTATTTAATTGGTACATGCAACATCCCTACTATATTTTATTACTAAACTGAGACTAAACCTCTTTCAAACTATCACACTATCAGTATGTTAATACGTTTTCCATAAGGACTTTAAAAATCCTCAGTAAATATGTAATTTAAACCTAAACCTAATTTATTTTTGTATCAGCATTTCCTTAAGTAGTGCGAAGTCAAAATAAACAGCTAACCACTGGGGTTATTTGTTCTCTCCAGGCGGCAATAGTTGTATGCTCTCAAGTATAGTTACCACACTATCGCTTCATGATGACTCATTCCGACAGTAGTTCCCGGCCTGTCTCTTATTTCTTTTTATATTTCTGCAATTTCTGTCTGCAGAGGGAAATGCCAAAGGTCTACTGCGGCTATCGTGTGGGACTTTATTACTGTAACACTGAGATGAGTTTTCTTTGATCTAAATATAAAAATGACATACATAATGTGACAACATTCAATCTATATGTCAAATCTTGATAGTTTGACAGACTATCATAAAGGGATCACCCTGTACGGTAATAAATCAATGAACTTAATGTCCCCTAAAACCAGAACGCTTTCCCAGAATCTAGAAATACGAAATTTGAACCCACATTTGTATGGCAAGCAAATTTGCAGCGTCAACTCGTATTATGTAGGTAGACGGGCTGACTTGCAGCCAACTCAACTGATGAGGACACGACCACGGTCTCGCCAAAGCGAAATTCTAAAGTCATTCGTTCGTGTCTCCAGGCAAAGTAACGAAAATGAAAAAACAAAATAAAAAAAAAAAATCGAATTCAATGTCAAGAACTTTTGCCCGTGTATATAAGAGCCACGAATGTATACCTCTCAGTCTCAGACAGAAAAAATAAGAGTAAAAGTGATTTCTGGCGTGGCCACCAAAATGAATTAGCATTGTGATTGTGAGACGCTTAATGGAATGGGGATTCGTCTGAAGTTTGGTTATTTGTTTAGTCTGGAGGTAACTTTTGGAGGTTAGTTTTGGACAAGAAAATAAACGGGTTTTCCGGAGATAACTGGAGGTATAATTTAGAAATTGTATTTTATGTCTTTTATTCCTTCAATGTAATCAATAGACTATTAAATTTGAAAAAAAAATTTAAGCCTGCAGAATGTTAAATAGAAAGATAGCCAGTCCCCTTTAGATCAATTTAAAAATAAAAACTATAACAAGGTAAAGGTAGGCACATTCATTAGGCTACACTTTTTTCGTCTACAAATAAATAGTATTTTTCAGAAAAAAAAATTGGAAACGTCAGAAAAAATTGAAAAAAACGTTTGAAATTTAATAGAAATCGTCTGAAAATTAGATGTTGGAAAAGTCTGAAACAATTTTTATTCATTTTTTCATTCATTCATTTTCAATGGTCCGCTTATCCATTAAGTGGGTCGCGGGTGTAGGTTGCTCAAGTGGACCCTCCATAGCTCTCGATCCTCCGCCATCGACTCTAAATCATCAAGGGCAATCCCCATAGGTGTAGAGGAGAGATTATGAATTTGATCTAACCATCTCATCCTGGGTCTACCTAGGGGACGCCTGCCCGATGGTACGGATTCCATAGCACGTCGTGGAATCCTGGTCGGGGACATGCGTTTAACATGACCAAACCACCGAAGCATGGATCGCTCCGTCCGGAGAAGTAGCTGCTCGACATTGAGTTCCTCACGTATTCTAGTATTTCTAATGCGATCTCTACGGGTCACACCAGCAATACAGCGGAGAAATCTCATTTCGGCAGCTTGTATTCGCGATCTTATTCTTTCGGTCATTACCCAAACCTCATGACCATAGGTAAGAGTTGGAACAAACACCGAATTAAAGACTGACAACTTAGCTTTGACACCAAGTTCAGTCCTCCTGATAACAGAATGACCAAGCTGTCTCAAAATCGATCCAGCCTGACCAATCCTACAGGAAAACTCGGCATTGCTCCTTCCATCACTCGTGAATAAGACCCCGAGATACTTAAACTTCTCCACCTGTTTCAATGGGACTCCACTAACATGCAGAGTGCATTGAACAGGCGTTCTAGAGACGACCATCACTTCAGATTTGTTCACATTTACCTTCATCTCAGCTTCAACACAAACGGCTACAAACCGATCGAGTGCGCGCTGAAGTTCAGTCTGAGAGGACCCAAGGATGACCAAGTCATCAGCGAAGAGCAAATGACATATCCTCAGATCTCCCAATTCGAAACGTTCTTCGCCAAGACTGCGCTGTAACATCCAGTCCATATAAGTAATGAAAAGGAGAGGCGACAAGACGCACCCCTGGCGAAGTCCAACGCCCACGGTAAAAGGTATTGATTTAACCCTGTTTACCCGTACACAGCTTTTACAGTTTGCGTAAAGAGATTGAATTGCTCTCAAGAGAGAACCGTCAAATCCATACTCCTGTAATACACTCCAGAGTTTACCTCAAGGGACTCGGTCGTATGCTTTCTCCAAATCTACGAAACATGCGTAAACAGGTGTAGCATATTCCCAAGCCTTTTTAAGTACCATTCTAAGAGTGAATAACTGGTCGGTTGTGCTTCTGCCCGGACGAAAGTCGCACTGCTTATCTCCTAATCGTGCCTCGACCACAGCTCTGCAACGCGTTTTCAGCACCTTGGCAAAAACTTTTCCGGGGAGACTTGAAAGTGATATACCCCTGTAATTGTAGCAATCCCTTTTATCCCCTTTCTTGAAAAGGGGCACAATCACCCCAATCTGCCAATCGCTGGGAGTTTCGCCGCATTCCCAGGCCACTTTAATGACACGAGCGAGCCATTTGACTCCCTCTTCACCTAAGGCCTTTAGCATTTCTGGCCGGATTTCATCCACTCCGGCAGATTTGCCAGCTTTTAGCGATTTGATCGCAAAAGTGACTTCCTCTACCGTGGGACTATTTTCCGCCCTGCTTAAGGCGATAGATGTGTCATCCTCGATGCCCTGGATTGGATTGAGCAATTCGGAAAAGTGCTCGCTCCATCTGCGCAAGATGTCCTCCTCATTAGAAAGAAGTGTACCATCTTTGGATTTGACTCCTTCGATGATGTTCCACTTCCTTCCTCTAAGACGGCGGATAGTCTGCCAGAACACCTTGCTTGCAGATCTGTGATCACGGTCCAATTTTTCGCGGAACTCCTTCCAAGACTGTTCTTTGGCTGCTTTAACAGCCAATTTGCAAGTTCTTCGCGCCTCAATGTACCGGTTTCGAGAAGGAGAGTCCCCCAAGTGAATCCACACCTTGAAAGCCTTCTTCTTCTCTCTGATAGCTTCTTGAACTCCGGGCGTTTTAAACCACGCAGTTCTTTTCTCACCACCAGCCGCCACACCGAGCCGCTTCACTCCGCAAACATGTCCTGCAGAGGCAATAACTGCTGTTGAAAACAGCTGCCATTCTTCCTCTACATTCAATGGAACATTTGGAATTTGTTCAAACCTTGCAGATACCTGCCGTGCAAATTCCTCCCGTATCTCATCGTTCTGTAGTCCCTCCCACCGTATGCGCGTAACCATTCTTGGTTTACGCTTTGGCAGGATAGGTATTTGATCGTTGAGATACAATTTGCACAACACCAGGTGGTGATCAGTTGACAGTTCAGCCCCTCTCAACACACGAACATCACAAACCATCCTTTTAATACACGATGGTACCACAAAGAAATCTATCAGCGATTTCTGCTGAAGACTTCGACGGTACCATGTGTATTTATGGATATCTTTGTGTGGAAAGAAAGTGTTCATAATGGACATTCCATTTGAACAACAAAAGTCCAACAACTTCTCTCCGTTCGCGTTCTGATCGGGGTCACCGTGTTTCCCAATCGCGCTGCCCCATGTCGAGAAATCCGCACCCACGTGAGCATTGAAATCACCCATCAGGATATAAGAATCCATATCTGCAACCTTTTCAAGGGCTGCATCAACTTCATCTAAGAAAGCTGCGTACCCTGACTCCAGATTCGGTGCATACACCTGCACTAGAGCCAGAGTTGATCTTTCAAGCTTAAGCTTTAAGATCGCAACTCTCCCTCCTAATGGTATCCACTCCAATACTCTGCCTGCCAGCCTGGGACTTGTGAGTATCCCCACTCCCGCCTGAGCAGACATTGAAGGTGCTACTCCCGACATGAAGAGTTTCCATCCATCTGCAAGGTCCACAGTTCCAGAACCCCTTTGCTTTGTTGAGGAAACACCAACTATATCTAGTCGATATTTAACAGCCTCCCCAACAAGCTCCAGGTCTTTTCCCGTGAGCGAAGAGATGTTCCACGTGCCTATCCTAAGTCGATGCCGTTGTCGAGTTGTCGAAAGTCCACTTATGCCCCTATTGGTGCATAGCGCATCCACCCTCTGACCCCCATAATGGTTTGCGAGACCATTGATAGGAAGCTCGTAGCCGTTTCGGGTTAAACCCGGCCGACTGCCGAGCGTGACAAGCCGACCACCAGACGCTCGCAAACTGCCACCCTCCAGGCCTGGCTCCAAAGGGCGCCCTATTATGACAGGCTTGGCAATATCCGAGGCTCTTTTAGTTCTTCTTGTCATCGTTGGGTGTGTGCTTCGTCAGCCATGTCAAGGTAAACCTAGACATGTTGCCCGCCCCCCACCACGGGGAGGTCAGCTACATGAGGGGGCACAATTTTTAAAACGTCTGAAAACAAAGAGTAATCGCCTGAAAAAATTAAAATTAGAGCTACAGTCAAGTGGACTTGGGCCTCAACCAACAAGCGTCTCCAGTGAGCAAGATCTTTTGGCCAGCTGTGTCCAGCTTCGAACGCTGAGTTTTTTGAATAGTTTTTGAATTCTGACAGTCAATTCTCCGTATATATCCACTTGGGAAGACATTTCTGTCAGGAAGTGAACTTGCACCTCGAAGAAAACCGAGAGAACGACAATAAACAAAAACACCTCGTAGCAACAACAACGCACAGAGGTTGTTCTTCTTCTCCGTTCTAATCACCAGTTGGCGGGCTTGTATTCGTCGCTCAATTAGCGCAAGTGGTAGTCACTTGGTCAATTGAGAAAAATCGAGGTGCAAGTTCACTTCCTGACAGGGGAAAACAGAAATGTCTTCCCATGTGGATATATACGGAGAATTGACTGTCAGAATTCAAAAACTATTCAAACAATCACTTAAAGGAGTCTGATGATGAATTAGTGGTGTCTACGAGTTGTTGTTAATGTAATTCTCTCAAACAATAATTCAGAGACTGAAATTCGACAAAAGTTCCCAACAGAAATTGTCAGGGTCAATCCCAAACAAGCGAGAATCGTTGTTACTCCTCGCTTCCCCACTCAGCAACCTCAGTCTTCTGACCCGGTCGATGTCACAGTTCGTCCTTGTATCACCTCCTCCATTCACCGTCTATGCATAAGACATACCGAAAATTGCTCGAAGAATTTTCCTCTCGAAAAAACCTCGCTTTTAATACAGTCCATGCATCTGCGTCATAGAAAAGGACTGGGATGATTAAGGCCTTTAAAGGTTCACTTTAATTGTTCGAGGAATTTGCTTTTCAGTTTCTTTCTTAGCCCAAAGAAACAGCCATTGGCAAGAGCTATTCTTCGTTTAATCTCAGCGCTGGTGTCATTGTCTGAGTTCATAGCGGAGTCTAGGTAGACAAAGTCCTTAACCACCTCAAAGTTATATCTGTCTTTAGTGACATTCTGTCCAAGACGTCGGTGTTGGGTGTCCTTTCTTGATGCCCTCATTCACCGCCAAAACCATTTTCGCCGCCTCCGTCTCAATGCTCACGAACGCGCCATTGACATCACGCTGGCGTTCTCCCGATTATGTCGATGTCGTCGGCGTAGGCGAGTAGATGGACGGACTTTTGGCGTTAGCGTTTGAGTTTTGCACTATTCTTTCAAGAACGATGTTGAAGAAGTCACATGACAGCGCATCGCCTTGTCTAATTCATTTTTGGACATCGAAGGTTTCGGTGAGTTCTTTACCGACTTTAATAGAGCAGCTTGCATTCTCTATCGTCATCCTGCACAAACAGCATCGAGTTTGGTAAGGATGGCAAAACTATTGCTCTATGTAGCTCGTCTCTATAAATGCTGTCGTAGGCGACCTTAAAATCGATGAAAAGGTAGTGGGTATCGATTTGGACTTCCTGGGTTTTCTTCAAGAGCTGCCACAGTGTGAATGTCTGTGTTTAGTAGGCCGTTCTTGTAGAAGGTTCTGAGATTAAGTTTACGTTTTTCAAAGAGCTTTTTCACTCTGTGTGCATGTGGTGGCACACACGTGAAATAAAGATGCGTAAGAATAATTACGATGAATTATATTTACAACGCACTGCGTTATTAAACTTTATTTAAATATAAATGTATTTTCGATACAATGCGATTATTACTTTTACAACCTCCAGCCAAGAGGAGCCAAAGAAGAAGAATTCTAATAAGATGGTCGCGAGAGATAAGATCTCTATAGAGGCCGGAAACCGCGAGAGGGAAAGATTGACGCTTCACATTATTTGCTTTTTCATTCTGTTGCACTTTTCGTGTGCTCGTGGGACGTGTTTGGAATTTATTAATTAGTGGGTGCATTCAGCAATACATGCACCTTATGACCGCTTCAAGCTCGGTATATACAGAGAAAGTGGAAAATGGTTTCCTCTTTATCCTTCTAAGAAAATAGTTTTTAAATGCGCCAAGAGTTTGAGATTCAGCTTTGGTCAAATCTCCTCTGCCGCTATTCATGTTGTACTCACTTGCCCATCTAAGGTTTGATCGTTCGATATCATCTAGATTTATCATGAGTTTGAAAGTAGCGATCGGAATTAGTAAGATACCTACCTTAACGCTACAGTTATTGGGAAAACGGAAGGAGACAATCACCCCTATCGTGGAATCCGCCGGGGGGAATTATTTACAGAAAATAATATTTTGGTATCGTCGCATCCGCAAAGTGAACAGTTCCCCGAGTGGGTACTGTGAATAAGTTTTACTGTATCCTTAAAAACGTTCAAATCGAATCTTTCCCGAACGGGGAACTGTTCACTTTGCGAATTCGACGATACCAACAAATTATTTTCCGTGGGTGAATGAGATTAAGTCTTTTGGGAAAAAAATACCACCACAGTTTTTGATCCATACATGGAACAGAAAATCGATTCATTATGCAAGAATAAAAAAAAATATCCAATCGTGTGATCTATTTTTTCGGCATCTACCATATGTCAATTATCAAAATTGGTCAGTTCTGAGTCGGTCACTTTTTTAAATTTAAAATGATTACATATTTATGAAAAACGTATTTCTGTATTATCTGTCCACTTATCCTTTTTTAAGTGGAAACGAACCTTTCTTAAATTTTTTTGAAATGTTTATTATGTTAAATAAAACATTAACTTATTACTTATTAATATTTTTTTGTACCTATCTTTATTTCAGGTAAGTGAATTCTTTCCAAATTTTACATCAAAACGGTATGTATCTACATGTGCATTTGTGCAAGGTTTACATTTAAATTGATTTTTATTATTCTTAAGTATGCATTAATTCTAGTTAGTCAGAAATATTTTTTTGGGCTAAACTTTACTTTCCTCAACGTCATACTCATACGTTTTCTGATGGACGGATGTTGGTACATATACCTTCCGCTTGGTGTCTTATTTGAGTCTGGTGATCAATTTATATCCGAAAATTTGAGTTGTCAAAGTACCTCAACGACAAACTCGTCTTGTAGATAGGCTTCACATTCTTCATTAGAATGCTGTACAATGCTGCTATACTTGGTAGTAACCTCCTAACCCTGTCTTGTATGTTTCGCAGCTTGTCGATATGTGTTTGCCCTGCACCTCCCCACTACAGCCAATATTCCAAATCAATGTCCCGACTCTATAAGAACAATTCTATAAAATTTGATAAGATATGCCTGTCCGAATTGAAGACAGGTCATCGCAAACAGAATAGGTACCGCAATTTGTTTCTTTGGATGCTGCCCTGTGGTTCTCATATAAAGTAACTTGGGAGGAACGCGTTGAAGCTGAGATGAAAATAAACGTGAACAAATCTGAAGTGATGGTCGTCTACAGAACGCTTATTCAATGCACTCTGCATGTTAGTGGAGTCCCATTGAAACAGGTGAAGAAGTTTAAGTATCTCGGGGTCTTATTCACGAGTGATGAAAGGAGCAATGCCGAGTTTTCCTGTAGGATTGGTCAGGCTGGGACAATTTTGAGACAGCTTGGTCATTCTGTTATTAGGAGGACTGAACTTGGTGTCAAAGCTAAGTTATCGCAGTCTTTAATTCGGTGTTTGTTCGAGCTCTTACCTATGGTCATGATGTTTGGGTAATGACCGAAAAAATAAGATCGCGGATACAAGCTGCCGAAATGAGATTTCTCCGTTGTATTGCTGGCGTGACCCGTAGAGATCGCATTAGAGATACCAGAATGCGTGAGGAACTCAATATGTCAAGCAGCTACTTCTCCGGGCGGAGCGATCCATGCTTCAGTGGTTTGGTCATGTTAAACGTTTGCTAATGACGTCTTAACTAACTACATTGATTATTCGTTTTTACTGTCATCATTTAATGTATATGCTCCTTCTAGTGTTCTTCGACCTAGAGAACATTTTTTTCTTTATACCGCCTAGACACAGAGCTAATGATCCTATCACTATGGCTTGCGTGAATTACAATAAATACAAAAACCTATTTGATTTTTATATGAGTAGGGAACAGTATTGTATTTATTTAAATTTAAATTTATAAAAACGATCGCAATCTTGTATGAATTATTGCAAAGT
The DNA here is from genome assembly GCA_949372485.1 of Cheilosia soror. NCBI lineage: Eukaryota > Metazoa > Arthropoda > Insecta > Diptera > Syrphidae > Cheilosia > Cheilosia soror. Next base: position 40,742,353 of record OX443563.1, read on the forward strand.
AATCTAAAATAAGTTGAACTTGTAAGATGAAATAAAAAAATAAATAAATAAATAAGTTGCTCATCTTTGATGAACGAATTGTGTAGATTGTAAAATTCTCCACATTGCAGTTTTTTTTCCTAAAAATAAGATTAGTTCCACAGCGCTGACAATTCGAGACTTCGCTCCGGGCTCCGGTAGTTGAAGCAATCTTCAAGAAAGAAAGACATGAAACTCAGCGTCAACAATCAAAAAGTTCAAAATGAAGTCATTCAAAAATGAAGAAAAAATGAAGAGCTGATGAAGAAGCTATACCGAAGAGATTTAGAAATCGAAGTAATTTCAAGATTTACAAAAAATGGGACCTCCACATCCTATATTCCTGATAAATACGTTTGTAAGAACCTTGAATATTTACATCTCTGTAATTATTCAATCAGATTATTAACGGGTTTAGTTTGTCCATTTGCATTGGCGCTAATGGGGACCGAGGCCTGTGCTAATGTCTCTATTACATACATACCTACATACAATGCTTTTAAAACGTTTGTACTTCAAGAAGCAATTTTCTAACAAAAATTGTGCTTCACAAAACGACAACGACATGATAAAACTTTTTCAAGCCATTAACACTTCAAAACACGACTTCTTAGCAGTACTTTCTTCAGATAAATGTTTCATTCCCACTAAATTCGCTTATTTCGCTTGAGTAAACTCGCTAACACTAGAAACAGAACCACTGTGTTCGCGCGAAGTACGTGAGTTTTATTCGCTTACATTCGCTAAGTTCGTGCGAGTAAAATTCGCTTGCGCCGGAACTCCAGCCGTAGATTATATAATCGCTTTTTCGTAACAATGTCTTTTCGCGACTTATCGTACGGATTCGCACCCCTAAACCATCCCTTCTAAACTAGCTAATAGTCCAAGTTCATATTTAGGTACTTTTGAATATTCAATACCTACACTGTGGGACTGCAGCATATAATCTGCTATGAACTTGTCAATAAAATTATGAACTTTTGAGTTAACAGCTTAGTATGCTGCTCGAGCAAAATTTTAGCTCCCATACAAAAATTCTCCAAAATGTTGCTAAGCTAAATTGAAGCGAATTTATTTAACCGAGCGGTACGCTGCTTCAGCTAAAAAATCTGTACTTTATCTATATCTGTCAACATTTAGCGCGCCCATTAATGAGTTGGAACATTTTCTTAAGCTAAATATTGACAGATAGTGTTGTTACACAACAAGGATGAGTTTTTGCAATAAATACGTCGACGAGGAGTACCTTGGAAGTGAAGCATTTCAGATCAAAGACAAGGAAAAAGAAAAAGCAACAAAATAAAACTTTTTTCGTGTCGATGAATTTTTGAAGGAAATCATTTTCAACGAACATCTGTTTTCTATGACACAACGCGCTCCATGTCAAAATTTAGCAAGGGTTTTAGTTTTAGCTAATGTTTGGTGAGAAAAATTGGAGAGCCACTAAAATTTAGTTTCGCTCGAGCAGCGTACTTACTAGTTACTACTTAGCTTTAAACAATCCTACCTAACCTCTCACACTGTAGTGAACTGACTTAAATTTATTTTTGTAGCAATCTGTGAGAAATATGACAGTTGATTTTTGTATTTAATAGAAAATAGAAGTTCGCATTCGAAATTCATGAACATAATTTTTAAGTTATTGAATTTTCTTCATTATTCCAAACTGGACTCTAATTTAAATGGTTAATGTTAATAAATTAAATCAAGCAATTTTAATAATTATAATCCTCATTTGAATAAAGTCCAAATTTCAAATCCAAATTGTCTTTCCATCAAGACTCAATCATTTAATTCATCATTTGTCGTGACATTGAAACTTCCACGGAAAAGAGGAGAAGGAGGGTTCCAAAGCTATATTTCAAGGTATTTATGTGCAAAATCTCAAACTCCATTTTAAATGTTTTTTTAAATACCAAATTTTGCGAGTGAAATTGCTTAAAAATCATGGTTTTTTTACATACCTACGTACGTATTAGCAAATCCGATAGAAATTGCTCCTAATGGAGTATCTATTGCTATTCCATAGATATAGATACGTGATCTTCTCAAATTGTTTTATACATTCATAGAGATAAATATTGTGGTTGACCTGGACAGGCCATCTTTTGTAAATAAGTAACTACATTATGTGAGAACTGATAATCGGATCTTTTATATCGCAACCTCCATTATCTTAGTTCCGCATTGTTAATATTACTCCATGTCCACGTCCGAGCCTTACAAATACATTTAAAAACTAAGCACGTTCCAAGGTTAAAATTGCAATCAACACTCACTTAACTGGAGCGTCGCCACAAAACTCTTAAAACGTGTAGTCTTATTACCTAAAAAGGATTCCACATCCTCACTGTACGTGTTCGCTTTTAGCACAAATATCCAATAACATAAAAAGATTTACGACATTCGCCTAGTTTTGCTAAGGACTTATGGCGTCATGTGGATTTCTGTGCCTCTGACATAAACACAACACATCCGTGGTTAATCGATAACATTTTTTGTCCTTTTTGTGGTTGAACGTACATATAGTTGGGATTGGGATAATAATAAAATTTGCTAAAACCACGTGCGCCCCAACAGCTAAATAATGTCCGGACCTTAGAATGGTTTGGGGGAAATTGACGATAAATATTGAGAAATGCATTTATGTAGTTTCTTACCCCAATCACTGCTTATTGTTAGGGTTTATTTTATTCCCGCAACCCAATGCGGGACATTATTCACCGACAACCGCAATAAATCTCAATTTTCGTCAACATTATCCAAAGAACGTTCCGTATCACCAGGAATAGTATCTTTTTCATTTCATTTAGATGTGGGATGATATTTATATCTCTTTCAAGTAAGAAAAAGTAACAAAAACACACTACCACGAGGACATTGAACTGTGAGGCGCAGAATCATTAATGTACGGATATATTCTTGCTGCCGGAACACTCATGACGACGAGAGATGTATCTCTCCATATTCTCCACTTGAATTACTTTCAGATACTTGAGACAGAAACGTTCATTCATCCGGGGGCGAGTGGGATGCAAACGAGGGATAATATCAATGAAATGGAAATGTTGCCTTCCGGATATTCGCTAGTAAATAGTTCTGGAAGTTGAATTTAGATTTGCTGTGCGTGAAGCAAGTCGATCGATGCACGCGCACGCTTAATTTTTTTTTCTTTTTTGGTTTTTATGAAAGTCTGCAGTTAATTGCAGTTCGCCTTTGACTTTGAACAAATTTTTGTTTGTTGAACACTTGTCTGTCTCAGATTTTAGTAATATGGCACGCGTTAGTGATGTTTGTGTTTCATCTATATACAGCCATCTGGTTAGACGATTTGGGGTCTGTCTTTATGCGACACCTCATTTGCATCAATCAGAGGAACCATACTGGATTTATGGTAAAGGGAGATTTACAATAGAAATTTGTCAGAGGCCGCACCCAAATTTAAGCGAGGGACGTTGTTTTCCGCCATTCAAGAGATTTGATAAAGACTGGCCAACATTTTCCATATGGACGAACCGAGAGCTAAAAGATCTTTTGTGTCAAATCGGTCGTTTAGGAGACAAGGAGACAAGGAGACATTCGGTTCACTTGATGAATCTTCTTAAATGTAGTAGAGGTACATGTGGTCCAAGCTATTAAAAACCGTGCTCTAATGCAAGAGCCGCGCAATCTTGGAGGGATTGGCCGTGTCATAGGATATGTGCCACAGATTCTGTTTCGTCTTCATCCCTGCAGCTTCTACAGAAGTTATTTGTTAAAATCTCTAGCCTTTTGGATATGTTTCCAATGATATATCTACAGTGTCCGATTATTACCGACGAGCACTCGGATTTGATTTCTATTGAATCTTTGACTTTTTGGTATCTTTTGCAACACGTGCAACACCATAAATGTTGTTCCGTAGTTTCTCAGGCGAATTTTAAGTTGCTCTTAGCTGTGTTAAAAGTTGCCAAAACTTGTTTGTCAACTTATAAATAAATGCAGCTTCGTATAGACACCCTAGGCATAACCTCTTACAACGATTCGATTAGGTGGGTTTTTTTTTTATTTATTTTTGGGACGAATGGAAGTCACCTATAATTTTATGCCGATTCGAGACAGGTTGAGTACGTATGCCTGCAATCCAAAAGCCCGTAAATCAATTACCCGTAAAACAAAAGACCATAATTGTATGGGGGCATGGTGCTCCCCCTGCCCCCCGTAAAAAAATACGGGCTTTTTGAAAATGTTCATTTACGGGCTTCTTTATTACAGGCTTTTATTTTACGGTCATCTTGATGTGTTTGCATTCACGGGCTTCTGTGAATGTGGGTTAAAATTGTACGGTGAAACGTATCATTTCGTCTTTTTTTTCGACAGTACTTATACTAGTGCGAAGAGCCAATCCTGTAGGACTTAAATTGCTTGTCAAAGCCATGCATTGGCTTCTTATAATCCTTAAGTGGCATAAGTCCAGTCTGATTATGTCAACTATGCGCCCGTGACCGAAATATTCCAGGCTTCCAAATTGTCTTCTTTCCTAGTCTGACTGAGAACACCTTTGGCTGGCACGCCTTTAGATTAGGGCTTTAGATTTTGGGATTTAAATGAGCCTTTTATACTCATTCAAACAATCCTCTGTACTTTGCTTAGATTCTTAAGGAAGGTTTATTTATTAAAAGCCTGTCACCTGACTAACGAACCAATAGTTCAGAAATATTAGGAGAATAGTTGTTCGATAATCTCGGCTAAAATAAGCATTAGCCGCCTTTAACGCTTTACTTTAAGTTCAATACATCATTAAGATCAATAGATCCTGTGGTATCACAATGGGCCTACCCTACTCTGTACTAACCTGTGTCAGAATTGATTTTACTATGTTCTGTTGTAAGCCTCTTTTTCATGGTTCCGAAAGGTTTTCGAAGATCCTGGACCACCAGATATCAGAACCATCTTTCCTGAAGAGCAGGACAATGCCAATTGATGGATCGTCTCTGTTTCGTCCTCGTTTTCGTGGCTTCTGCATATACATAGATCGTTGGTATCTAGGCTCCTTTCCTTCATTCATTCATTCATTTTCAAATGGTCCGCTTGTTCATTAAGTGGGTCGCAGGTGTAGGTTGCTCGAGTGGATACCCTATAGCTCTCGATTCTCCGCCATCGACTCTAAATCATCAAGGGCAATCCCCAAGAGGAGAGATTTTGGACTTGATCTAACCATCTCATCCTAGGTCTACCTAGAGGACGCCTGCCTGATGGTACGAATTCCATAGCACGACGTGTCTTCTCAAGCACCATTCTGAGAGCGAATAATTAGTCGTTTGTGCTTCTGCCGGGACGAAAACCGCTTTACTCATCTCCTAATCAACTCGTCCACAGCTCTGCAACGCGCTTCCAGGACCTTGGCAAAGCTTTTTCTGGGAAGACTTAAAAGTAATATACCCCTGTAATTGGAGCAATCCCTTTTATCAACTTTCTTGAAAAGGGGCGCACAATCAGTCCAATCTGCCAATCGCTGGGAGCTTCGTCTCATTCCCAGGCCACTTTAATGAGCCATTTGACTCCCTCTTCACCTAAGGCCTTGAGCATTTCTGGCCGGATTTCATCTACTCCGGCAGATTTGCCAGTTTTTAGCGATTTGATCGCAAAAGTGACTTCCTCTACCGTGGGACTATTTTCCGCCCTGCTTAAGGCGATGGTTCTGTCATCCTCAATGCCCTGGATTGGATTGAGCAATTCAGAAAAGTGGTCGCTTCATCTGCGCAATAATCAATAATGTTCCACTTCCTTCCTCTAAGACGGCGGATGGTCTGCCAGAACACCTTGCTTGCAGATCTGCGATCACCGTCTAGGTCTAATCTAGGCTCCTTTTGCGGAGAATTGTTTTGATTGTGCACTCTGCAGTGACCTGTGATTGTGATTGTGCCTGTGATCATGCGAATGCCTATTGAGTTCAGTTCTGGGCAGTCTATTTTTGAGGACCAGTTGGTGTTGGTCTCCTTTTTAATCGTATTACCTATAATTCAATACAGTGTACCATTCGGTGGTATATCGAGATATCTGCTTCGTTTGCGTTCATCGCCAGCTTATTTACCTTCTCGTTCCCTTCAAGATTCTACATATGTCCAGGAACCCAGCCAAGCTCCAAGATCGTGCGATTTAACGTCGCTTGACTATTTTCTGTGGGGATATGTGAAGTCGCTAGTCTACGCCGATAAGCCCGAAACGATTGACCAATATACCGACACAAATGTTGGAAAAAAGTAATCAAAAATTGGACCTCCGTGGCGGTCATATGCCAGAAATCATATTTAAATTATATGCCAGAAGATTATCTTTCGAATAAAGCAAATTTCATGTCAATTTAAAAAAAATCGTCTCTATTTTATTCCATTTCAAAGTTCTATACCTCTAAAAAACACCCTTTATAATCGACTGAAAAGTTTTGCAGATTTTCCTACACAGTCACAACTCACGGGTCACGGCATATTTTGCGAGGATTTCATGTAGTCGCTCCCAAGATAAGTCTAGTCGTATACAGCTTCAGGTGTGGTAAGGGATTTGCATAACCAGGAAGTTGATAATCCTGGGGTAGTTATCAAACGCCTATTATACAGTCGCGTCACACAAAAAAATCGAAAATCCAGGCAGGTAAACAGACACAAGTCGTGCCAACATAAAACTACCGAAATTCTATCTAAACCCATCGAACCTTTCTGACCCTTGTTATTGACATTAATTCCATTTTTAACAAATTGCAAAGAGCAAATCTTTCTACAGAACCCAAAACAAGATCCCGAATACCTAATCTTAAGCCGCATTCCCGAATTGTGTTAAGGCGGAAATAGTGTACGCGTACTTCTTCTCTATACCTACCCGATTTCTTGAGCAACTATCGAGTGAAACTTCCTTTATTGGAAGCAGATTCGCATTTTTGGTTGTGTGCATATTTATTTTTAGACCGCCAAGTGTTTCAATTTCAGGCATGACATCATCGGACATTGGGACACTGCAGAGGAACATGATTTACTACTTTGTCATAATTCCTTTTTGTTTTAATGCTTCTGGCTTCCTGTCTACTGTGCTTGCTGATGACTGCTTTTGACCGAATTCTAATCTTGTTATCGGCGAAGTTTCAGTTTTCAGTATTTTGCACGCTATATTTATTTATCCGCAATATAGTAACGAAGCCATATGAAGTGTATAAGTGAGTTGAACAATTTATTGGGGCTAGACTTTGGGTTTAATGCGATGATGTCGTTGGTTTGCTTTGTGCCCTCTAGACATAGGAGAAGGTATGCTGAATTCTAGAACAGTGAACTCAATGCTAATTCGGTTAAATATACCTATATCTGAAATCAATGTGTGATTTTGTTTACATCAAAAGGTTCGTTGGCGTTGGTGTGTTATTGGTTTTTCTTTGGGATTGCAATAGTGCTCCAACATCTTGCATAAAAGTACGAGCTTAGAGGAAAAGTCAGAATTGGTTCGTCTCGATATCATAAAATCGATGAGGTGGGTGTCGACTTGGAATTCCTGAGTTCTTTCCAAGATCTAGCTTGGTATAAATATGTGGTCGATGGTGAACTTTCCCGCCCAAAAGCTATGGATTGGGACCTATCAGGTTGCTAACGATCGACATTGTAGGCGTTTACGATCATTGCAGATGGAATCTTAATGTGATTTTGAAGAGACGTAAGAAATTCAACATTTTCGTGTTGAAGTTGAGCGCGTTGCTAGCTCTGAAAAACCTAGAAAATTAATAAACTCCTTCAATCGTTGAATACTCGCAAACACAATAGTTGATCAACTTGTGTGATTTTGGCAAACAAATGCATTTAGAGTTGTTCATCTGCGTTTTCGATTGCGCATCGAGTTGATACTATATCGTTTACCAAATTAGACATCGGAAGTTGGGCAATAAGTTGATTGCACTCGGCCTTCCATTCTCTGCGATCCAGGGCACGCTGCTTCCACTTGTCCAGACCAAGCGCTCTGGTATCCGCTATGGCTTGATCTTTGAAACGGAGGTTCAGTCTTCAAATCAGACATCGGAAGTTGAGCAATGTACGTTGATTGCACTTGGACCTCCATCCTCTGCGATCCCGGGCACGCTGCTTTCAGTTGTCCAAACGAAGCGCTCTGGCATCCGCGATGGTTTGATTGTCTTTGAAACGGAGGTTCGTTCTTCTCCAACCTGGGGACTGGGATTCGAAGATCCTCTTAGCTGGAGCATTATTGTCCATTCGCTCGATGTGGCCGAGCCAAAGTAGTCGATGTGTTTTGACTTTTTGGACTACGTTCACATCTTGGTAGAGCTCATAGAGTTCGCGGTTGTATCTTCTCCTCCATTTGCCCTCCACGCACACAGGACTAAAAATCCGTCCGTCGAGGTATTTTTCTTTCGATGGGGCCCAGTATCAGCTCTCCCTTCTTGCTTATCGTTCAGCACTCGGCGCCATAAAGCAGAACTGGTAGGAACAGGGTTTTGCAGAGCATGCATTTTCATTCTTCGAGTTAGGAGTTTTGAACCCAATTTTTTTGCCAAACCGAAGTAGCAACGGTTTCTTAGGGTAATTCTTTGCCGGAGTTCATGTCAACTCCGAGGTAGGTCTACTACTTCTTAACTACATCGAAATTGTTGCTGACAATAGTGACGTTTCGGTGGACAGATGCTTGTTTGTTTGTTGATAGCATGTACTTAGACCTGTCCTTAGTTACTTCAAGGCCAGCGCATTTTGCCTGTTCTTCAATCGCTATTACATATTTTCAATTCTTCTTTTATTGTGGTAAAACAATCGAATCACATTCCTAGAGTGACATCTATCTATCGACGAAATTACGCTTCTGGTATTCGGTATTCCCAATTCGAAGTTTGTTAGAATTTTCTGTTCCTTTCTCCTAAAGCCTAATGGTATCAACTAGTTTCTTGGTTCTGGCCTCCTTCTTGCCTTTGCATGGGCTTGTCAGCGTTCGTTTTCGAATTTCGAGTTTATTCTGGCAGTCGTACTCAACACTGCTTCCAAATTCGCCGACTTTTTGCCTGACTGTGATGCTATTACATACTACCAGATACTAGCGGATAATTAAAATGTTTAGGTAAGTATCGACTTATGTCGAGAGGACTGCAATAGAGCAATTTGCAAGCCCCGAACTTAATAATTTGACTGGATAAACAATACAATATCACATGCTTCAGATGACCCGGCAACTTTTTTTTTGTCCGGTTAGGAAACACTTCCAGCTCAGAAGCTACTGGTCAATTGTACCAGGAATCAAATCCAGTATTACCCATTTTACTGGAATTTCTTCGACTTTCGGAAAAAGCCGAGAATGCACTTCAGCGATGAGGAGCTTACAGTATTAGCACTCACCACATCAGCGCCAAAAATCTGCCACCTGATCCGAGCAAAGGCAGGACAATAACAAAGGAAATGATCCGAAGTAGCGTCGCAGACCGTGGTATCACTTTAGCCTACCACAATAAGATGCTTAGCAAAAGCGAAGGGCCGCGTAAGAACGCCAATAAGTTTTCTGCAGTCATTTCTACTGAGAGACAGCAGGATTGCCGCAGACTTCTTACTGACTTTCGGGAGCATGCGTTTAGTGTGCCCGCTTCCTGTAGAGCCTTGCTATAATTGTGTTCGTTTGAGACCAAATCGTCAATGGAAGCCCTGACCGAGGACGCCGCGCCGCAGGTCAGGTCCCAATTTTTGGAATGAAAACCACTCGAACCGTACGCCAAGGTATAGGAATGTATGCCAGTGCCAGAGACGCAGTGAAGATTTTCTTCAGAGTTGACAGCAACTGGTTTATACCCTGTTGCAGCAGAGCTAGGTACACTCCTTCAGTGCGACTTGAAGCCATCAAACGATGCTACAGCATATCTAATAGCATATCAGAAGTGCTTCCGGTTTGCCCCTTTTGAGAACTTTAACCAAATTATACGTCTCACCAAGAGTCTCGATCTTTTTACAAAAATCTTTATAGGAAGCACTTTTCGATAAACGAATTAGCTTCTTATATTCTTTTTCTTTGGATCGGAAGAGATTCCAGTCTCCATCCAAATTCGTCTTGAGTGACCGAGTTTAAAAGTTTTCTGGCTTCCGTTCTAAGTCGCTGCAGTTCTGGGTTCCACCAGGGAAGTAGAGATCTGCAGGAGGTTTTCATAACCGGACACATCAGTTCAAAGCATCTGGTGATGATACTAGTCAGATTCTGAGTGTCATCCTCGACCTTACGTCTCCTTCTGAGTTTATAGGAAGTTTTGACAGACTTCTCTAGCTCGTCTCTAAAGCCTATTATCTCTCCTGGAAAATAATGGTTTCGCTTTTGATTTGGAAAGCGATGTATCTATGATCTGGTAGGGACACTTCTGGCAGAACTCTACAGTTTGTAATTGACTTGAAGTACCGGTTAGATAACGTCAAGTCAATCACTTCCTGTCTTCTTGCCGTAAGAAAGGTTGGGTGAGAACCAACATTGTTAATGACCATGTCGGACGATAGTAAAAAGTCTAGGAGGTGGTTTCCCCGTAAATTGCATTTGCTTCTGCCCTAGACTGTGTTCTGAGCATTAGCATCCGCACATATGAGTAACCCCATTTCCCGAAAATCACAGTACTCTATGAGTTTGCCAATGGCTTCGGGGGCGGAGACATTAGCGAATCATAGGGAAAGTAAGCTGACGCAACGACGAAGGTTTTCCATTCTTCGTTCGTTTTGTAACTTATAGCTGCAGCAACCAAATCTTGGCAACAGATTTGTCCAAGAATTGGTCGCTGAGAGAAAGGTTGGTACAATTAGGCAGGCTCTCGGTCTTTCAGATTGCTTGTCACAGTATACTCAGCAACTTACATGTTTCCCAGTTTGCGACCGGTACCTTTGCATTTAATTTAAACTTCTCCCTTGTTTTCTAGCAGACAGACGATTGCTGATCCTCGGTGTATGAGTGTCGGGTCTGCCATGTCCAAGACGCATATAAAGTTATGCATGCTAAAATGATTTACTTCAAAGAACTGAGCTTGATAGTTTCTAGGAATACAGCTTAACCTTACAGTGCATTAGTGGTTATGGTAAACATTTCCAGAAAGGTGATATCGCGGGTAAAAAAAAACTGCCATTCATTATGAAATTGCCAGACCTGACCAAAACAATGTATCTATATACAAAGTTGGCTTCATCTATAGAAAATAAAAATAATTCTGTCTTCCTCGTGTTGTCGTCGTCAGCAACCGTATGTCGTTCAAAGTTTATTGCACTTCGATTTGGATCAGTAGAGCTGTATCGTCTCCCAGTCCCAGACCAGACAGTGCCATAAGTGTATGTAACATAAGACTTTGTCCATGAGCCAGTATAGATGGTGGCGCGCGTGTGAAATCAACTGTCAACAGCAGGAACAGACTACTGCTGCTATATAAGCTACAAATGGAAAATATGCAGCAAGGCCCAGCAGCGTACTTACCGATTTGTAGCGCATCAACGCATTTCATGCATTACGAATGCACAATGACTCCCCGCTCCCTACCCCTGTTTCTCGTAAAGGCGCTTCTGTGAGGCTTGAGATTTTGTAACTCGCAAAATTATGACTATGAGGTAATTGGTATAGCGAAATGAAAGGGAAAATTAGAGCAAAGAATTCGCGCTGGATGGCTGAGCGATTGGGTGGCATCGAAATTAAATCAACTATGCCATGATGCATGCCATTGCGGTATTGCGGCTTATGCGAATGTGGTTGCAAAATATTTGGCAAGAAGTTGCTCGTGCGTGAGTTGTATATGCAAAATCATAAAAAATATTAGCGAAGAGATTTTTGAAAAAAATTTTTTTGCAGTCACTATTAGAATTGTTTGGAGAAATTTTTGGCATCAAAACATTTTTGTTTGATACCGAGGAAAAAAAGTCAAAAAAGTAGACCTTGACAAAAATTCTAAATTCTAAAATTTTTAAATGGGTACTTAATGGGTTAAGGAAAGTTTTGTATCATTCAAACGGAATTTAAATGAACTTTCCATTGATGCCAAAATTTACATGAAGTAAGTTTTAAATTATGAGCAGAATTAACTTTAGTTTTGTCAAAATACTTATGCCGGCCACTGTATATGTGATTTATCTTTCCGCCATGTGCATAAATATGTAAATATTTATTTAGCTAATTGCTATTGTTTTTGACTGAACACTTTGTTGCCAGATGGACTTATGGACTTATATTCCGAACCTTCTTAAAGGGACAATATTTTGATTGTTTCGGAAATAACTCAAAATCACTTTTCCAGGTCTCAAACATGGATAAGGGTATATTTGAATGACTTACTTACTTAGATTGTGCTACAGTCCGGGGTGGATCTGGGTCTCAACCAACACGCTTCTCCAGTTAGCACGATCTTTGGCTAACTGCCTCCAGTTGCGCACTCCAAGTTGGTTGAATTTGAATTATACCTATGTAATTGTACATAAAAGTGTGCTCCAAAGTTTATTTAAAGTGTGAAATGCATCCACACTAATATTCACCCCATAATCGCGAATAATATTTCCCCAGCAATTTTGCCCATTCAGAGGAATTTAATTTAATATTGCTGACAAGAGAAACACTTCCATAGGAATTTATTCACGATTCCCCTGATTGTAAATCCGAAAGTCTGGTCGACAGACACTGTACCTGTCCGTTTGTTTCCCTTTTGGCAAGTCTGGGACAAATGTGGCTTTTTAAACTGAATGTTTCAGAGAAAGAAGAGTTGTGAAAGGTTTTTGTCAATGAAGTAAAAAATAAATTTTTAATTCTATTTCGTGACAAATAAAATGTAGAATTTTGAACATTAGCTTTGGAATTTGGCATAAACTGACAGTTGGAAGCATTTTACAAAATGTGAGGAGGAATAAACAAAGGGGCGTAACACGTCCCATACAAGAAAACACTTTAAAACACAAATTACATCTTAAGGTTTTTTTCTATTGCGCCACTTCTCGCGAACGTCTGACAAACATCCGAGAGTATGACTGTCCTGAAAAAGCTTCTCAATTCAGCCGTTCGGACTCGGCATAAAATTGTATGTCCCTTCTATTCGTCCCAACAATAAAAACACACACAAACGAATGGTAGCGAGAAGCTAGGCATAGGGTATCTAAACGCCTGTTGCGCCAACTATTTTTTTATTTTTTTAAGTTGCGCAACAAGTGCAGTCTCACTTAGGCCAGAGGAAGCAGGTTCTAATGATCTCACAACTACACTTTTGAACCACTATTGAACCAGAAGGACCTGAGAATGAAGCGTTGGAGGCAACTTAAGCTTGTATTAGCAAATTCGCCGAGATTGTCGAAGAAATATTCTCCGAGATATAGTTTTCTACGAGCTGAGAGGGCTGGGCACGTGTATAGGAGATGAAGAATGGTCTCTTCTTACATTCTTCTCCTCCTCCTTTGCACGTAGCGAGAGGCATATAGAGATTCTCCTTTTTCGGTAGAATCAGAAAAGTTGTGCCATGTCTACAGCGAGTTCTTTGGCCTTGCAATTCCCTGGAATCTATAGCCCGCCACATTTTAAATTGTTTCACCATATCTCGTTAAGCGGCAGTTGAGGACGGTTTTGGCTGACCGAGTACAGGGATTTAATCGTGATTGGTAAATCGTGGCTATCGGTAAAAATTACGATATCCCTTGCGTATATTGCATTAATACGTAGCCACGACAGGATCTCCTTGATCCCCATGATTTCCCCCCTGGAATACGCTACAGTGATTGGGAAGATGGAATGAGACGTGTTTTACATTCCGAAGATAACAAACACTAATCGCTATTTTCTTGCAATTTCGCAAGTTTTAAACTCGTGACATCGGGCATACGGCATACCGCATACCCTTCTTTGTGACCCCACTAAAGTTTGTGTCAATCCGTTTTCCAGACGTCTTACTTAAATAGTCCTAAAACAAATTTCGTGAAAACTTGTTCTTCTGTCGAACTAGCTTTCGAATATACTTTATTGAGGGCATAGTTTGCAACTTCTTCCCTATAAGGGCCACTTGCACCAAATCATTGGATATCTAGATAAACTTGTGAATAGCTAACCAAAGATAAACCAATAAATAGTTACCTCCCGTCCTCGTGTTGCACCATTGCAAAATTATGCCTGGATAAGTAACCTTCGATTATTTTAAATTTGACAGTACTACCAGTACGCAAAAAATACATTGAACTGTCGAATAAATGGCAAATAAAAGCTACAGATGTAGGTAAATAAACTCGTGCAGTGGATGAAATTAATGTCAGATAATTTCAATAGCGCTATAGGGCTCCAAATTTTAGAAATCTAGGTAATCGTGCCACGCTATAAAAATTTGTTGCAACTTTATCTATTGTTCTGCTGTTCTTTCTGAAAATTTAAAGTAGGTATTTTGGTCTGAGTTGAGCTATCGCATGCGAGTAACCCGAGTCATGCATTCCTATCATATCGCCGCATTTTATTCGCTGACATCGAAATGGTTTTTTTTTCTATCGAATATTCCACGGTTATAAAAGTAGCTACATATTTATTAAACCACAATCGTCGGAAATTAAACTAATATCCATTCTTTGTGTTGATTTTATTTTTCACACTACCAACTACTTGACACTTTCTTTTACTATTTGAAGTTTGGGCACGACTATCCAGCCTTTCGAGACTGGATAAATATTTTATGAATTTATCCACGGATAGATAAATAAGTGTACATGTGCAACACAATTTTTACCTAATCAGCGGAATAGAGCTAAACAGTGAATAAAAGAATAAATACTGCTGTCAAATGAGTTTGGTGCAAGTGGCCCTAAATGAACTAACAATGTTTTTCCACATTGCTTTTTGTATCTTGAACTTTTTTTTAAAATAAATATCCCTGCCCAATTGTCTGAAGCCGCGATTTATAAATATCTAAGGAGATAAACGGTTCTATAAGATAAACAGTTCGGAATAAAATATTTTCACCATCTCATTGTTCCAAAAGATGAACGGGTTGAATTTTGGGTACACGAAAAGATGAACGCTTTAGTTCCAAACTGAATTTTTTTCTGTTTGTATGTCTTCGTTTTATATTCATATAACGTTATTCAGTTTTCTAAACGATACTTGCTATTGAATAAACCGCAATTCGAGACAGAGGCCTCCAGTCTTCCGAATTCCCTTTTTGATAAAATACTATAATGTTTGGCGTTAGGCAATAACGCGCAATAAAATAACGTCCAAAAATAAACACCAAGATGGAAGTAAAGCCCAAACATTTTTTTCCAATCGTCAAAATACAAAGCGTAAAGATGTCGCCTAACATTTTGTTTTTAAATAAAATACGAAGGTATTGAAAAATGTGAACAAACTAAGCGTACTCGTACAAAGACGATAAGCGGCCGACACTGCTTGACGATAGTCGTCATGTAGCATGCATGCTGCGACGATAACGCGTAGCGTACGAGTCGTGTGTTGTTTTCTATTTAAATACAAGTGTGCGGCAACAAATCGCCTGCCTCTCGTACATTGCACCGCATACCCAACGGATACTAGTCGTGTGCGGAAGGCCTAAAAGTGAAAAAGTGTAGCTTAAGAAAACTTTACACTTTTACAATGATACTAGACCTGTTACACCGAATCGTGAATACCCCTATTGTATTTTTAAATTCGTACCTAATTTGTTTTCAAAAATCGTAACTAAGTAATAAATAAATAAATAAATAGGTGGCGCAACAGGCGGGTAACACCCAAGGCCTAGCTTCTCGCAACCATTCGTTTTGTGTGAGTTTCTATTTTTGGGACGAATGGAAGGGACCTACAATTTTATGCCGAGTCCGAACGGCTGAATTGAGAAGCTTTTTCATGACAGTCATACTCTCGGATGTTTGTCAGACGTTCGCGAGAGGTGGCGCAGTAGAAAAAAACTTTAAGATGTAATTTGGGTTTTTCCGGGGATCGAACCTGGGATCCCTCGCACAGTAGTCCATCAGCACACTAACCACTGCGCTACTGAATATTCAATAAAAATTAAAATGTCTATGGCGGACATTTGCCCCCTTCCCTTCAACTCCTCTTCTTGGTGTCAGCGTTTTATTTTAGTACGTGCGAAGTTGGTCCCATACATATTTTGCGATGTGTCATAAAGGGTGGGCCAAATAACTTGTAAAAATGCAATAAAGTGAACAAAATACATTTTTTTCCATGTATTATGGCTTTATTAGTAAGAGCAAACATTCCCATTAATTATGGAATACAACGTCGTTCAAGTGGCTGCCTCATTCATTTACGGATTGTTGGCATAACATGGGTCCTTCACGGTTCTCCACAAAAAAAAAAGTCCAAAGTGGTCAAATCGCAGCTCCGAGGCGGCCAATTGACATCGCCAAGACGGCTGATAACACGATTTAGCAATTTGGTGCGCAAAAGATCGATTGTGGCATGGGCTATCTGGCATGGCGCGCCATCCTGCCTAAACAAGAGGTCATCCAAATCCATGCCTTCAATTTCAGTAAAAAAAAAACGTCGGTTAACATGGATCTGTAACGCCCACGGTTGACCGAAACATTGTTCCCAGCCTCATTTTCGAAGAAAAATGGTTCAGTGATGCCACCACTCCACAATCCGCAGCCACATTCTCGTATGTGCGCACCGTACGACGACGGGGATCATGAATGGTGTCCACTACCATACCAGTCTCACGAATTTGTGCACAAACTTGCGTACAGCAGGCGTGGTGGGTGCTTCATTTCGGCATAAACTGCTTTTCAAAAAACGCACTCTTTGGGCTACACAGCACTCACTTTAGAAACAGGGTTGTCAGGTTTTAAAAACCGGAGTCGCCAAACATAAAATATAAAACGCCAAAAAATCGCCAAATTTCAAAATTTTCCACTTTCCACATTCAAAAACCATAAAAATCAGATGAATTTGTGCAACTCGTAATTTTTACGTAAAAAACTTAAAACTCTGGCTGACCTAAAGCATTTGTGATTTTGTACACCTTGTTCCAAAACTTCAAAACGTCTTCTTCGGGTACACTTTCTAGATAAAATTCATATGAGGAATTGACAGAAATAAATTTTTCCCACTGAACCTCAATAAGTTGTTAGCTTTTGGATGGAATCAAGCTTACAAGCTGACTTTTAAAACAGGGTTGCAGTTGGCTTAAACGAACGCCTGGAGAAAAATATCCGAAAGAGACAATAGGTGTGTTGCATTCAAGCAATCTTTTTCGCAGTTCTCTTAGTAAAACAAGAATTAAATCGTTAACTTGCTTCTTAACTTTATTCACATGATCTGTGCTACCACTGTTGTTTTTATCGCGGTTCTTTCAAAATCCGACCCTTAATTAATATCTTTCCAAGATTTAAAGTTGTCTTTATTCGCTACTAATTTTAATATTTCGTCACAGTCATCACAGATGTCCTAAGGTTTGAGTAAAAATTATAAAAAAGAAAAAAATATGAGGATTTTGGTTAAAAAAATTTTAATCGCCAAAATCTAAAAATATCGCCTTTTTTGGGGTGCGTCGCCAAACCGATTTTCGTGTCGCCAAATGAAATTTCAAATCGCCCGTTTGGCGATAAATCGCCACATCTGACAACCCTGTTTAGAAATAAGTTTTCAATATTTCCTTACGTTTTTTAAGTGTAAAGCGACTCGTTTCGTTCCGCGGAGGTATGATACTGACGTTCTGTCAAGATTTCGAGCAGGGAAACAGTTGTCAGTGTCAAAATAACCTATGTTTTCAAAAGACACTACTTGATGGCACAGCCGTATAATGAACGTTGTTCCAATATATTTAGATTGAAATAAATCCTTTCGTTTTGCTTTAATTGTTGTAGGGGTGATAGGTATTTCCTGTTTTGGGCATTATTTCGCTTTCCACTTGTTTTTTTTTTGTACTTTATTTGTTGTCGATAAAATGAACCCTGACAACGAAATAACACCGAAAGTGACGAACAATTTGTATAAATAGTTTTTTTTTCGGGCATTATTGGCTAACGCCATAATTTTTATTGACTTTTTATTTTTACAAGATGTTGTTTTTTGCCAGACCGAAGACCAAGCTATTGGCTGATAAAAAGTGCCAAATTTTGGACACTTTGTCAAATAATCAAATTGTATGATTATGAAATGCAGCGAGGAGAACCAAATTCAATACCAATGCTCTAAAAGACCGCAGCACATGTCGGAAATTTTATTACCACACTTAGCGGCAAAGCATCGAGTGCAATTGAAGACCCTTGGATATCCCAAGCCATCTGGGACAAAATCGAGTATCGTAGATCGTTAAAAATTAAAGCAAACGCCGAAACCAACGTTCAACGTAAAGTGGCTCTGCGTATCGAGTACCGAGTAGCTCACAAGACAGTGCAGAGCTGTTAAAGGCGCGACAGGAGAAATAGGATGGATGAACTTGCGGAAAATGCGGAAAGTGCTGCAAGAAGATGAGATACGAGAGAGCTGTACAAATTCGCCAAGGATATTGTTGGCCGTAAAAGCAACACCAACCATCCTGTTTTGGATGTGGACGGCACATTATTGGTAACAATCGAAGATCAACTGCAAAGATGGAGGGACCATTTTTGTGCCCTGCTAAATGAGGAATCAGATGAGCTGAGTCCAACGATGAGCTCCCAACAGCTAGAAATGCGGCGATCTTACAGGAGAATTAACACCGGACCCTTCAACCTCTTAAAAGTCAATCTGGAAATCTTTAGATAGGAGAGGGATTCCCCCGAAGATTGTTGCTGTTATAAAGGAGTCCTATCACACCGCAAGATGCTTCGTTCTACATAATGGACAGCTCTCTTTCGAAGTGCGACATGGAGTAAGACAAGGAGATATCCTGTCGCCAATCCTGTTTTTACTGGCGATAGATGATGTACTGACTGGCCACCGTAGATACAACTGAGAGACATGGTATTCAATGGAGACCGTTTGGGAGGTTAAGCCACCTGAATTATGCCGACGATATCTGGGGCCGAATCGCCGCATCCGTGAACGAGCTTTACGTTCACGGAATCAACCGATTTTAACCTCGAAACAAAAACAAATTCCGGCACGTATTGCTCGTTTGCGGATGAGATGATTCGGCCCCTGTTTCCTGGCAAGTACCAACAGCGGGATGAACGAGATGTACCAATCACTGCAAGTGAATGGAGAGATGGCTGGTCTTAACATCAATTGCAACAAGACCATAATAATGCACACTGGCCGCTCAGCACATCAGCCGATTATTCTGAGACAAACGCCCATTGAGAAGGTTAAACAATTTAACTATCTAGGCAGTTTCGTATCGTGCGATGGAGGAACGAATCTGAATGTTAATAGAAGAATAAGTAAAGCCCGTAGCGCCTTTGGAATGTTGTCTTCAGTATGGAGCTCCAGTCAAATATCCCTACGCACCAAGTTAAGGCTTTTCGAATCCAATGTCAATTCCGTACTGCTACATGCCTGTGAAACCTGGAAAGTTTCTACCTCCACCTCGAGAAGATTACAGGCGTATGTAAACCGCTGCCTTCGATACATTCTTAAGATCCGTTGGCCGCAAATTATATCGAACCAAGAATTATGGCACATAACGCGTCAAAAGCTTTTGAATGTCGAAATTAGGCAGCGAAAGTGGCGCTAGATTGGCCACATATTGATGAGACCAAACGAAAACATCGTGAAGCAGTCCTTCGAATGGAATCCTCAAGGTACACAGCGAGTTGGTAGACCAAGGACTACTTGGAAATCCACAGTATTGGCCGAAGCAGCAACACAGCGTAAAACGTGGCCACAGCTGAAGTATCTGGCCGCAGATCGAGAATTTATATGATCATATCTATATTTATATGATTATAAAAAAATAGTTAAGCACCTATTGAATTAATTTTTATCAAATCGTCGTTATTTTTTTTTTCTTTCAAATAAAATGTAACATTTGATGAGATCATTAAACTACATGACATGGCCCAAAAGTATTTTTATCGTTCCCACGCTTACCCAAATATCAGTGGAATGCGTAGACTTTTAAAATAAATTCGAATCAATTTAAATTCATGTCTGATACTATGTATCTTGGGCCAAACAGTGCGTATCAGAATCCCCATAAGAAAAACTTAATACGTTACCGGCGCAGCAATACGACGCGACGTAAAGATAATAACCTCTCATTCAGTCAAGTGTGAAAATAGAAATGAAGTAATAAAAACAAACGAGAGGAGCAAATAAAATGAAACTTCTCAAACTGAACTGTACCATCTACGTGGCTATATATGGCCGTAACATAATATTTATCTAAATGGCCATACCACCCCTTCTTTGTCCATATATATTGAACTGAAAAAACGCTGAAAACGCAGCCGCCTTTCATTGCTTCCTTGATCAATGGCAGATGGTCACACGCATCGTTGCTGACACACATCACCATAGGCACAAAACGATCGGAGTCGTATAGCAACCCATAATGGATATTGATATAGAATGAGTTGTGTGCGTATTTGACACGAACTGACAGAAGGCCACAAAATGCACGAAATATGAGAAAGATACTCCAGAGAGTTAGATATACCCACAGATAGATAATCCACTAAAGGAAGAAACCAAAACAGAGAGACTATAACGTGTCCGTGTCCGTTCACCTGGATGATCGTCATCATCATCATATCATCTTTGGTCTTGACCATAAATAAAACAACAACACTCCAGTCACCACTCGCTAGTGCCAGTGTCCAACTCCAACAATGGGCACGTGCTATCTACCGCCTCTGCTACAATAGTGCTACCACACCACACCAGTACCAGTCTTTGACAGCATGAGGCCAATGTCAGTGCCATTGCCATGGCCCATGCTATTGATAGGGAGGTAGGGATATTAATAGTGTGTAGTATCTGTGTGCTGTCGCTGTAGCTGCGTGCAAGCGATTACAATTTAAATGTCGCTAGACATGTCGTTAAGGCCTGTCAGTCTTGTTCGGAATGCTGTCGTAAGAAATTTGCCTAAGAAATCAACTATTTGATTGGCCTGAGAACGCGGAGCTTTATGTCAAATGATTTGCTGAAATATTTCTTTACTTTGATGGATAACCAACAGCCGTAAATAAGTAGTTGTGGTATAAATGCATATACTAAGAGTAAAGAGTTATGCGATTTTGGGCATTGGACTATTTTTTGTTTGCATCTCTTGAATGTCTACATTCAAAGACGATATTAAAACTTTTATGGACGATTTTTAAATTATTTATGAGTTTTTATGAATGGCTGGAATAGAATCAGTTTACATGTGCATAGATAGATTTTTCTATTTAGATTCTTCTCCCGTCGATCACCAGAGTTTTTTTTTATAATTTTTGGAAAAAAAATTATTGAGTTGGTATCTTAAGCAGATCGCGTATGGATACCCCAAATGAGATTCCTTCGTTGTATTTTGCCTGAGTGGCTAGTCTGCTAGACTGCTGAACAATAGTGGTCTCCGGTTGCACCCCTAGGTTAGGTTAGGTTAAATAGGGGTATGAGAGAAATGTCTCATACTGCACTAGTCACCATAAGGGCGCATCGCGATCCCTAGGGGGAACCAATTGCAGTGGCCTACAAATAATGGAATAACACCTAAACACTTGCTCTTAAGAAAGCCCCACTTTCCCTGCAAAAACCAAGCAGCCCCTTATAGTTGGTATTGTCTATTTCCTCTAAATGTTTGGAAGAAGTACCTGCCCTGAAATTTCTTTTTACTGCGACATACTGCCTCACATTTACGCAGTAGATGTGCTATGTCCTCCTCGGCTGGCAGGTCATCGAAGAATATGCAAGCATCCGAATCTGGCAGTCCGAGCCTTTTGGCATGCTTTCTAAGAAGACAGTGCCCTGATAATATGCCGATCAGTGTCCTTAGCTGTTCCCTGCCTATAGTTTGAGGATTTCCCTAGAGCTTTTACGATCTTATTGCGGCCAAAGTGCCTTGGATACTGCGTGACCGGTGAACCCCACGGACCTCCGTTGCATCCTCTTTTAAAAAGGGGATTCCAAATCCTGGAGCACTCAGACGAATCTCGGTCCATTGTACTACCAAGCAGAAACCCCTTTCGTGGTGAAGTGGTGGAGAAACTCTGATATTATTCGTTTCTCTTATGGTCGGTGGCAGAGTATTGCTGTCCCCCACTGTAGTATCTTGAACACGACACTCGTGTTCACGAGAAACCCAAGTATCAATGGATGAACTAACCACAGATGCAGGCAAACCCAACGCAGGTTCAGGTCCTAAGAAATCTTCTTCTGAACCCACCCTGGCAAGCTCATCAGCGCTCTCGTTTCCCTGGATACCAGTGTGACCTGGGACCCAAACAAGTTTGACCGTGTTTAGCCTACCGACCAAGTTCAGAGAAAGCTTGAGTTCGAGCACTAACTTGGACGAGGTAAGAGGGTTGAGCAGCGCTTTTAATGCAGCACTGCAAATGCATATGCTTCCAGCCATCCACCTGTTTGTCACAATATAGCGCATAGCCATAAGGATAGCGAAAATCTCCGCCTGGAAAACAGTCGCATGGTTACCCAAGGGGTAGTGTAGTCTAATGTTCTCGCTTTCCACGAAGACTCCAGAACCGGACCCCTGTCCGGTTTTAGAGCCATCCGTGAATACACGATGGCATTCCTTCCCTGGCTCCGAGTCTGGCCGAAGCCATTCTGTTGCGGAAAGTTGACGTGGTAGTTTTGTCGCAGTAGGATTTCTGGTGTCATTGCGTCAGACGGCATATCCATAAGACAGGGGTCAAAGGATAATTCTCGCACAAGTTCTTCAAAATTCCAATAACCCAGAGATGGTTTTCAGCGTACACCCCATGATAAAAATATCAAAGGGGGGGGGGGGCAGGTTCATCAAAGCATCTAGAGCGGAGCCCGGAGTGCTGGGGAAGGCCCCTGTGCAGCCAAGGCAAACCGTTCTTTGGAGTTTGGCGAAAGAGGCCATAACACGTTTCCGCGAAAGCCTGTTCCACCACACAACCGATGCATATGAGAGAAGTGGTCTTACCATTGCCGTATAGATCCATAGGACACTTTTAGGAGATAAGCCCCATGTCTTCCCAAAAGCGCCTTTGCACTGCCAGAAAGTCGACAGCGCTTTATCGGTTTTTGATTCAACATGCTTGGACCAAAGAAGTTTTCTATCGAGGATTACTCCCAGATATTTGACTTCATCAGAGATCGGAATAGTGACACCTTTTAGCACAAGTTGAGACATACCAGTGATATTCCTCCTTCTCGTGAAGAGAACAACCGTAGTTTTAAGAGGATTCACTGAAAGCCCATTCATTGTGCACCAATCATCGATCAAACCCAAGGATCTCTGCGCCAGAGAGCAGACAGTCCCAAGGTCTGAACCGACAGACAGAACGGCGACATCGTCCGCGTAAGCTTGTGTATATGTAGTTGCAAGTTGCTTAATATGCAAGTGCCGTAGGGGTGCTGCGAAGTGCACCCGTTATTGCTACGTGACGATCTCTGCACCGACGCTAGTTTGTCGACTATTGTTTTCTTCTTTGTCGCCTTCCACTCAAGAGTAGCGGCGTTCAAGGGAGGTCAAGTGCTTTCTCTAAATCTACGAAGCATGCATAAACAGGTGTAGCATACTCCCAAGCCTTCTCAAGTACCATTCTGAAATTTATGGTCGGTTGTACTTTTGCCGGGACGAAAACCGCTTTACTCATCTCCTAATCGACTCGACCACAACTCTGCAACGCGTTTCCAATACCAAAGACTTTTCCGGAGAGACTTAAAAGTGATATACCCCTGTAATTGGAGCAATCCCTTTTATCCCCTTTCTTGATAAGATACACATTAACCCCAATCTGCCAAACGCTGGGAGTTTCGCCGCATTCCCCGGTCACTTTAATGACACGAGAGAGCCATTTAAATCCACCATGCGATTGTCAAACTGCTCATAGATTTGGTGAAGAACTTTCGAGCTAAGTGTGTGTCATTTTTCCTTCATCAATGGGCTACTATCAGACTGAACTTCAGAAGGTTGATCAGGTTGAGTAAAAGCTAAGTTGTTGATAATATCCAACCCAGAACAGTCTTTAATTCGGTGTTTCTTTCAACTCTAATTTATGGTCATCAGAATTCGATAGTGACTCAAGGAATAGGATCGCGGATACACATACAAGCTGCCGAAATGAGATTGCTGGTATAATTTGCAAGGACCGTATTAAGATCGTACCGAAATGCGCGAAGTTTCGAATATCGGGTAGCTGCATTCTCCAGAGGAAGTTGGCCATGATTCGGTAGTTTGGTCGCGTTAAACGCGTTCCCGTATTCGAATTCCAAAATCTGATATTAAATCTGTGCTTTCAGGTAGACGTCCTCTAAATAGACCAAGAATGAGATGGTTAGATCAAGTCCATAATCTCGACTCTACCCATGTGCGAATCGCCCTTGTTAGCTTAGAGTCAGTGGCGGAAGATCGGAAGTTATAGAGTGTCCATTTACATCCACGTTTTGCAAAGGATTACAAATTGAAAATTGCCATTTAAGATCAAAAATGGATGTTGTTGCGTATACCTTTTGTAGGACTCATATAATTGCGGATTGTAAATTCTCGTTTCAGTTATGTTCGTATCTTAGTCTTTTTATCTTCATTGCTTACGTTCTTCTTATCAATATTGAAATAGTGTCAAGGAAACCTTCTTTGAGGACAACGATCAATGTAAATATACTCAAACAGACTTTTTGCAAATTGCTTGCATCTTGTGCATATACGAGTAGATATATATCTACCTCTCAATACAAATATGTATACAATAAAAATGACTTCTTCCTTTTAAGCCGCCAGTCTTAAATAATTGTGTACAATACCAATGACGCCATATACAGTCCAGAGAATCAAATAAAAACAAGGCAAATATTTTTTCGTAAACATTTACCCATAATGGCGACTGCTGCATGTTTACAAAGTTACTCAACCCTTTGCAAATAAATTTCGTCTGGATTTCGGGCAATAAAAAGATGGCATGCGAGCTGCAATTTATGGATTAAAATTGCACTCGCTTATTGCATTCTTACCCTTGGCTTGCCACCATATCTTGGCAGCCATCCAAGACAGAAGGAAGTGGAATTTCGTTTGCGAAAATCAAAGTCAAGGGTCGTGTGAAAAATTGCCATTCATTTGGGAGTTATTTTCCAAAGTTTTTTTTTTCTTTAAATATGCGTCAACTTCCTCGTATCTTGTGTAGGGAGGGAGGTTCAAACAAATATTTTTTTTTTGCTTTCTGTTTTCATTTCTGACACATGGCTTTGATGCACATTTTTGTTTGTAAAAGAAAGTGAAAAATGGCGATGCGGAAATGAGGAAAAAAAATTGTTGACATACATATCTAAATAAACGTTTCCACAAAGCCAGCTCCACTTGACTCTAAAAAAAATCGTAATATCCTGTCTGAAGACCATATACGACGTAGGATTGTATAGGTCACGGGAAATGTAAATAAGTCGGAAATCACAGAAACAGCACAGCATGAGGAGTCTTGAATCTTGATGTAGAAAAGGAACATTCGAGAGATTTTGTATCTCTTCTTGTTGAAATGGATATTTGCAGAAGTCGGCTATCTATCAGATGAAGGATGTACGCATTGAAAAAATATGTGCAAACATCTTGAGTAGATATTTACTCAAGGTTTTTTTTTTTTTTTGTATACAAATCCTCCTGCCATACTTAAAGCAAAGGATTACAGAGATGAACACGTTCTTGCACTCTTACAAATCCCCCCCCTCAGCCAATGCAATATTCATCATTTTTTTTTACTATACGTAGCGTAATTTTATATTAATGTGTACAGTACTCAGTCTTGCACCCTTAAGGGCGAACTATGGAGCGTACTACACTTCTGCATGAATGACACTGTCTGAATGGATGCTTGCCGGGTTTTGTCTGTTAACACCAACAGTGGAGGTTATGGCGCATGGCAGATGGAGCGAATGCTTTTAATTGTCTTTTAATCTATATATACACCTTTCTTCTATCTGCTGCATTCATACAAAAGAGCCGAACACCTATTTACAAAGACTGTCCGGATGAACATTGACAGTGAATTGGAACTTCACTTCGCGGATTAATTTGTACAGTAGATAGCAATTTTGAGTGGAGCAGGTGCGGGTCATTGCCAGTTTACCTTGTCTACATTGTTCCACGGTTGACCACCTTCTCAGGTGTTCTGCGGTGTTCCATTTGTGAATCAGCTGTTCTATCATTCCTTTACCAATTGAAGAGAATGGTTCTGGTCCCCGTCCCAGCAACTTTTTAGTTGACCCCTGTTTTGCTAAGGAGTCGGCCTTTCGTTGCCGTCGATTCCTATGTATCCTCGTACGCAAGTCAGTGTTAACTGATTTTTAGATGAACACTTATTGAGCTTGAATACACATTCCAGTGCCAATGATGATGGTTGTCTGCTCCATGCATCTAATCACCGCCTGATTGGCCAATGCTATTAGGATATTTCTTCCTTCCACCTGACTCTCAAGCAAGTAATCCAACGCATGCAGCAACCAATCATCTCAGCCTGGTATACTGAAGTGTGTTTCCCGAGGCTAATGTGACGGGCTAGTTTCAGATCTTCTGAAAAGATTCCGGCCCCCGCTCCGCCATCCATCATGGAACCATCTGTGAAAATCACGACCTTCTTGGTCCTTGTTAGTTCCGATCCGAAAAGTGTTAAGGGCTGAAATTCCAGATTGTTCCTCTTCCTAGTGAAGATTATTAGATCTGTTTTCTCCGCATTAATGGAGAGCCATTGTTCCAGACACCACTGCTCAACCATTTTGAGTGCACTCCTCATGATATCTGGCGTGACGTCTATGAACTTAGAATATACTCTTGACCTCACGACACAATGATGATATTATTTCAAATTAGCTCCGTGAGCACTACCCATAACGTAACCACAAGGGAGACAAAGAAATCTTAAATCTAAGAAGGGAGAAGGCTGGGACATATAGAGCGGATGGACATCAATGCTCCGGCGCGGAGAATCTGCAACTCTACTCCAGCAACAACGAGATAGAGGACGACCTTACCTAAGGTGGTGAGCGCAGTTGCAAGGGGACCTCAACTAACATGGCGTGCTCAACTAGAGCCAACTAGCGTTGGATCGAGCTGGCTGGAGAAGTGGAGACGCATGTTGGTTCAGGCCCAGGTTCGCCCCCGGACTGTAGCGCAATCAAAATTAAAGTAAGTAAGTAAGTTGCTACCTCTTTGCTCTGAACAGGAAACTTAACTTTGAAGACTCACTGATCTTGTTGTATCGAATAAGTAGTCCTGTCATGATAGGTATTCCCGAATTAACTGTGACTCCAAAAAGTACACTATGTATGGGTTGGCGCCTTACTAAGGTGGGCAGATCTTACATAAATCTCATGAGTTTTTCGGGATAGGACTCTGCTACTTAATTGCCTTCTCAGCCGTTGGTAAGAGTTATTCTTCGTTTAATTTCTGATGGGATATTATGCTCAGAGTTTATATAGCAGTGCCGATTCAAACAAAGTCCCTTACATACTTAGGTGGCGCTACACTGCGGGGTGGACCTTGGCCTCAACCATAACTCCTCCCCAGTTAGCACGATCTTTGGCTAACCGCCTCCAGTTGCGCACTCCAAAGTTGGTTGAGGTCCCCTTTCACTTGTGCGCGCCACCTAAGGCGAGGTCTTCCTCTACTGCGTTGTCCCTCCGGGTTGGTATCGAAGACCCTTCGGGCCGGAGCCTTGGTGTCCATTTGCTCTACATACCCTAGCCATCTTAGTCGACTGATCGATGTCGCTGTACAGCTCGTAGAGTTCGCTGTTAAATCTCCTCCTATAAAGCCCGTCAGCGCAAAAGGGACCGAAAGTTACTTGAAGTATTTTGCACTCGAAGCGACCAAGGAGATCTTCATCCGCCTTTGATAACGTCCATGATTCTGCACCATAAAGCAGGACTAGAACGATGAGGGCCTTATAGAGTCTTCTTGGTGTTTCTTGACAAGGCCTTACTAATCAATTGCCTTCTTAAGCCGAAGTAACAGCGGTTGGCAAGTGTAATTTTTCGCTTAATTTCTAATGTGATGTCATTTTCAGAGCTAATAGCGGAGCCGACGTAGTCAAAGTCCCTTACTTCCTCAAACTTATATCTGTCAATGGTGACGTTTTGTCCGATTTGTTGATTTTGGATGTCCCTTCCTCCGAAACGGAGGTTCGGCCTTCTTTCTCCTCTAGACACTGGGGCTGAGAATCGAATATCCTCTTAGCTGTATTATCCATTATTGTCCATTCGCCAGATGTGGGCGCGCCAATGTATGTATGTATATAGATGTATTTTTGGCATCTTGATACAGCTCATAGAGATGCATCTCCTCCTCGCACAGGACCTAAAATTCTTCAAAGAATTTTTCTTTCTAATAAGCCTAATATAAGCCCTTACATTCTACAACAGCACTCGGCGCTATACAGGCAGGCTAAGATGCTTTCAGTTAGGAGCTTTGAACCTGTTAATTTTGCCAGACTGAAGTAGCAGCGGTTTCCTAAGGCAATTCTTCGCCGGATCTCCACTAGGGTGTCATTCATGTAGTTATTTGATGATAGTAGGTCATATACGGCTTTGGAGCATCACCATGAACATGCTTCTTCGAGAGTTCTATATTTAGAACGTCACTCCTGGTTTTCGATGCCTACTGCCTTGTACATTCTAATACGACGAAATGCAACTTCTACAGAAACTCACATAAGAACTCAAATATCACAGTTGTCATGCAAACTGAAAAACTTGGCTTCACCGTGTGCCTTTTGAAATCCCAAGTCGCTTCATTCGTATTTTAGTTCCACCGACAACGATATCATTGAAATATTACTATTCAACGACAACAATGCTGATGTTAGCATCAAAGTTCAAATGCAATGAACTTTAACATCAGACAGGATGCAGTCATGAATGTGTGTCTTGTGTGTGTATTTTCACGCCACAGGATAAGGAAGTTGTGTAATTCATATAGCAAACAATGCTAAAGGTTACGATGGTGTCTAAGGGTGGTAGGTAATGTTAGGACCTTTCAAAGATGATTTCCCTTGGGTTTTAACACCAACGTATGAAAGGTTTATTCCTACACATATACATATTTCAATTTAAAAGCATTTTCAATTGCCCGCTCGTTTTAATGAAGCTGGAGTAAGGCTTTTTAAAAATAAAAATTAAAAATCCAAATATGAGTGCAAATTATGTAGCTGAATTAAAATTAAAAAAAAAATTTTATCCAATGACTTTGCATACAAGTGTGTTTCAATTAGCATAATAACATTATCTATATATATGAGTTATGGTGGTATGACAAATGTATAACGCATGTTTTACGGAACGGTATACAGTTGTATGCGATTATTTTCACAAAGGGGTTGGGTTCCGGTGGCAATTTTCGGTAATGACAGTGACACATGCTATACGAATTTTATTGTTATTATTATGGTGGTGAGTCTAGAATGAAGACTATTATAAAAGAGAAAGGTTTTGCTTTACAAAATGGGGAGTGTGACGTCTGACTTGAAACAATATGTCATTTATCTAACGAGGAATACATTAGGTCGCTGTGTTTGAACGGCAGTTTATAGTCTGCTCTAAAAATCAAGGCTTTGGCTTGCGTGATTAGGATAAGGCGGTGCCAGATATTTAATTGAAATGACGGCCGAAATAAACTTAATGCCTAGACTTAATGTATTAGATATTTTTTTAGATGAAAGTATACATTTTGTAGGTCATTTTATATTTAGGGATGGCCTTGGTATTTATAAAACTATACGGGGTGTCCCAATTAAGCGGTATAATACTTTAATAGCCGGTTTTACAGTGCGAGTTTAAACTCAGGTTTAGTTAAACTCGTAAGCAAGTTTAAACCAAGTACGTAAACCGTGAGTGTATTACAGTGAAAATTGAACGAACGTTTAGTTAAACTTCGGTTAAACTTTTCTCGTCTGTTTTGTACGCCACTGTATTTGAAATTTCTCTCAGTTTTGTTTATTCTGATGTCAGTTTGGCAATTTAAAAAAGTGAAATAAAAAAATAAATAAAAGTCATTACTTCGGTATTGAGTTCCTCTTCGGTTTGAGGAAATTTATTGTATTGGTGCCGTTCGTATAGCATACAAATCGCTACTGATGCTATCAACATGCTACCGGATGCTATCAACATGTCTCCGCTATAGCAAAAAAATCAAGAAGATGCACTAGGTACAACAAATCATAGAAGAGAATGGGCATGAATCAGAAGACAACCTACGGTCAAGTTCAGCGAAGATATAATACATTTGTCTTATTTGAATTGAATTGTAGGGGTACAAAGCAAATTAACCCAAACATCAGAACAAATAAATTGTTGTAAAGTGGAGCGAAATGTTTTTAATTCACCTCAATTCTATGCACTTCCGTGCACAAATATCCATTATTCCTGCAATAAGATACATAAATGAAATCACTTCATCTGAAAAATTATATTTGTTGCATAGTAAGTACCATTTCCTTTTGTGTTCTTTTCTGTGTTCTATTTGGTTAAAAACCATTTGAGCAGCTAGTTTGGTCAGCAGAAATCGTTAAAAGAAATTTACATCATTCCATTCTACGAAATGATTTGGCCTCAGACATATTTAAACTCAGTTTAAACCCCCATTCATGGCCGGTTAAGTTAAACTCGGTTTAAACTATCGATTAAGTTTAAACTATCACTGTAATACACCTTTTTGCGTTAAACGTCGGTTTAAACCTGATATCTGGTTAAACGGAGTTTAAACTGGCACTGTAAAACCGGCTATAAGAGAAGATTCCTGAAGTTAGGCCGAACAAGAAAATTTAATGGCAGGGGGGTGTATTGTCACTATATTTCCCGTTATAGCCCATCAAAGTAGGTGACCTCTAATTTGGAGGTGCTACACTTAACACACTATAACTTCTACATTTTAAAATCATCCATAGCGCTGCAATTATGGTGTTGCTACTAATGGAAATTAGGTTTGGGCAGTTTTTGTGACTTTTAGAATAAGGTGAAGAGTAGAAGTGATTATGTATTAAAGTAAAGCCCAATAATCTTTCAATCTTTCAAAAATCCATTTTTCCATTTTTCAAAAATATGTATCGGCAATAAATTTCGAAAAAGGAAAAAAGTTTCCCCCGGAAAAAATTGGTATTGTGAACAAAAATTCCCCCCGGAATTTGACTAAATTTCAGGAGGATTTTTCATTCACAAATATGAAGGTGGAAATGTAAAACGTAAGCAGTTTCTACAGGAATAAATTTAAAGTCAGTTGCATTTTTTTAATTTGCTTGATTTTAACAAAGGAAATAAAAGTGGCATAGGATTGGTGTGCTCAGTGTATATTTATTGAATGAAAATCCCGACATTGCCAACGATTTAACTATGAATAAGAGCAAATAAGATGTAAAAGTATGTATAAGTTTAAAATCTTCTAGAGAAGGAAAGTTAGAAAGGACTTCTGCGAATACCGACTGTGCTAATTCAATCTCATTGGACTCCTGTCTGGTAACCACCTTCTGCAAGGAACCGCAGGCATGCACTTAGCTTGACGATCAATGGGAAGATTGGCGAATGTTTTTTTTGGTTGTTGAGAGATTGTTCGAGAGATAATTCAGCAAATCTTTAAACATTGGTGTATTTGACCCTTAGTACTGGTGAAATCTAATAAATATCGAATGTGAATAACTATATTGCAACGCTATTAAACTTCTACTTACAGCGCCTGTGGCAACTTTAAAGGATTGGGTGTATCTCCTAAAGTTGTTCTGATTAATCTCCCATTAATTTTTTTCCTGTTGAATTTGTTCCTCCGCTAGCAATCTAAAATTGCTGTGAATTTTGTAAATTTAATATTTTCTTTTATATTTCACCGAATTGAACACTTTTTTTTACTTAAAGAAGGATAATTCCAATTTGCATCTTTGCAATTAATAAAATTAACACAATTCCTTGGTTTAACACAAATAATTTGCAAAATACTTCCAAATATGAGCTTAAATGACAACTGAATAAATCACAATTGACAACTGTCAATGCAGTCGAACATTCTGTGCCTCATCATTTGTGCACGTACATCATTTGAAATAGATTTTTTTTTCCTCAAAAAACTAACCAAACCTGTTTATTTGTATTTTTTGATTTGTTGTTATGATTTTCGGGGCAAAGTTCACTTAACTTACGCAGATTTTGAATTTTTCATCAATTTATTTGTTTAAATATTTCAGTAAGAAGACTTTTATTCATAGCAAACAATTGTTAGTGCATCAAAGAAATGCACGTACAGAGCTGGTAACTCTCTTTATTTTTGGTGTAACGGTGATTTTCCAATGGAAAATGTATTAAATGATCTCGTTGACCTCAAATTTAGTTAAAATTTGCGTTTAGAGCAACCGCGTTGGTATCTTATTTGTCCTTAACAGAATTTGTAATAAAATGGCGACGTCACACTTAAAAGTTCCTATAGAAATAAAAAAAAAAAATTGTTAAGCTTAATGGTGGCTTTACATTACCACACCACGCAATTTTGCGTGACTTCAGAGAGGAAGATCCGTTTTTCCACAGTCAAGGCTAATGATGTGTAAGAGTGAGACCACAAGCCTAACCGAAGAATCTAGGCTGCTATAACTTTTTTATGGAGATTTGACAGCTCAGATGTAAACAATCAAATTTGTCAACTCAAGAAACATTTAAAAGCTAAAAAATACGCCTAGAACAAAGAGAGATAAGAAAAGTAATACCCCAACACTGCATATGTTATTAACTTTTCTAATATACAACATTTTTTCAGTTTCAGTGACGAAAACCCACAAAAAGGGACTCGCATGGAAGCAACAGATGTGTAGAAAAGTACCCAAACATATTCCTATTTTCTGTACAAAATATGCGTAAAAGTCTCCTGAAAGACCTGCGCAACTAATGGAAAAAGAACTCTAGGTTTATATTTGACAAAAATCGCATTATGCAGATTGGTCTTGGCCGAGCAGAGGTCGAAGAAATTGAACCAGAATTACACAAAGTAAGTTGCTCAGCAGATATTTAATGCGGTTATATTAAAGTTAATTTGATTAGGTTGCCCAAAGGTTGACTGGACAGTGCGGCTTGCTTTTCACAGAAAAATCCAAGGAGGATTATCTTGAAACGGGCCAAAGAATACTGGGCAGTCGAATATGCCCGCAGTGGGTTTGTTGCTACCGACACGGTAGTCCTGCCTGCGCGTGGGTCCCTTGAAGGATATCGCACATTTAATGGAACCACATTTGCGTTCTTTGGGATTGCCCACAAAACTACAGAAGGGTGTTATTACTCTGTACAGTGAGTATACTGTCTGTGAAAATGGAAAAGTACTTACACCGGAGCAGGCTAAAATACTGAAACTAATTGACAAACCGATGGCTAAGTTCCGCCTGACAATAAAATGTTCCAGGAATAAGAAGTATGGATTCGAGGTAGCAGACAATTCGGCTGACAGTGGCAACGAAGAGGATATGGAGGAGAAAGACAATGACGTTGAAATGGAAGAGAATAACGATAGCGATCATGAGTAGTGAAATGAAACAATCCACGGTAGCCTTAAGTTTAAGTGTTTATTTTTTTATACGTGTAATATAATGCAAGGAAATGTTTAAATATAAATTGAAATGACGCATGCGACGGTATTTTAACAATACGTTGGTTTTCAGCCGTCACAAGAGGTATCCGAAATATTTTGCTGTCATGCGGAGGAAAGGCTTTTCCATTCTTTTTGGATGGCCTGTATGCAATGACATAGCGCTGAACAACTATCAGCGGTGGCGACTATCCGGAGGCGTAGGTATTCTAAATTGAAGTGG
Source organism: Cheilosia soror (assembly GCA_949372485.1). Classification (NCBI taxonomy): domain Eukaryota; kingdom Metazoa; phylum Arthropoda; class Insecta; order Diptera; family Syrphidae; genus Cheilosia; species Cheilosia soror. The sequence goes on from OX443563.1 coordinate 40,776,171, forward strand.
ACTTGTGGCTGGATCATCTACATTGTATAAACAATTAAATCAGTACATACATTATATACAATTTACAATTTCAATTCGTAGTTTGTTATCAAAATAACAAAGTTACGACTAGTACTTACCGGTATCTAAGCTCTCAAATGAGCATTGAAATCCCTCCTCGTCAAGGTATTCGGACATTTAGAAACCGATTTTCATCTGAAAATATTATTTGCAATACATTTTCTATTAGTTAATTAACAAAATGTTAAATTACCATCAAAATTGTTTTCCATTTCTGTGATGTGAACCAAAGGAAATTCAAACATCTGGTATTATGGCATCGTAAAAACATAATGATAGCAGTGTTCATTTTGTTTTATAGGAACGATAAATTCCATAGGCCATCGCTATAAAAATATCAACATGCACAGCTTTCCCATAATACGTATCACGTAAACAAGATGGCCGACCAAAAAACGTGTCACGTATTTTTGCATGTTAGGTGTTGCTGTCCCTGCCACCATTATGGTGGCTTTACATTACCACGCAGTCCTATCACGCAAAATTAAAGAGATGCTAAATACTAAATAGTCTATAGACGGTAAGGGACAGCAACACCTAACATGCAAAAATACGTGACACGTTTTTTGGTCGGCCATCTTGTTTACGTGATACGTATTATGGGAAAGTTGTGCATGTTGATATTTTTATAGCGATGGCCTTTGGAATTTATCGTTCCTATAAAACAAATGACACTGCTATCATATGTTTTTACGATGCCATAATACCAAATGTTTGAATTTTCTTTGGTTGACATCATTGCGCTCGCGATCACTATCAGAAATGGAAAACTATTTTGATGGTAATTTAACATTTTGTTAATTAACTAATAGAATTACATTAACTAATAGAAATGTATTTTCAGATGAAAATCGGTGTCCAAATGTCCGAATACCTTGACGAGGAGGAATTTCAATGCTCATTTGAGAGCTTAGATACCGGTAAGTATTTTGATAACAAACTACGAATTGAAATTGTAATTTGTATATATGTATGTACTGTTTTAATTGTTTACACAATGTAGATGATCCAGCCACAAGTCCACTTCAATTAAGAATACCTACGCCTCCGGATAGTCGCCACCGCTGAAAGTTGCTCAACGCTATGTCATTGCACACAGCAAAATATTTCGGATACCTCTTGTGACGGCTGAAAACCAACGTACTGTTAAAAACCGTCGCATTCGTCATTTCAATTTATATTTAAACATCTCCTTGCATTATATTACACGTATAAAAAATAAACACTTAAACTTAAGGCTACCGTGAATTGTTTCATTTCACTACTCATGATCGCTATCGTTATTCTCTTCCATTTCAACGTCATCGTCTTTCTCCTCCATATCCCCTTCGTTGCCACTGTCAGCCGAATTGTCTGCTACATGCGCCTCGAATCCATACTTCTTATTCCAGGAACATTTTATTGTCAGGCGGAACTTAGCCATCGGTTTGTCAATTAGTTTCAGTATTCTAGCCTGCTCCGGTGTAAGTACTTTTCCCTTTTCACAGACAGTATACTCACTGTACAGAGTAATAACACCCTTCTGTAGTTTTGTGGGCAATCCCAAAGAACACAAATGTGGTTCCATTAAATGTGCGATATCCTCCAAGGGACCCACGCGCAGGCAGGACTACCGTGTCGGTAGCAACAAACCCACTGCGGGCATATTCGACTGCCCAGTATTCTTTGGCCCGTTTCAAGATAATCCTCCTTGAATTTTTCTGTGAAAAGCAAGCCGCACTGTCCAGTCAACCTTTGGGCAACCTAATCAAATTAACTTTAATATAACCGCTTTAAAAATCTGCTGAGCAACTTACTTTGTGTAATTCTGGTTCAATTTCTTCGACCTCTGCTCGGCCAAGACCAATCTACATAATGCGATTTTAGTCAAATATAAACCTAGAGTTCTTTTTCTATTCGTTGCGCAGTTCTTTCAGGAGACTTTTACGCATATTTTGTACAGAAAATAGGAATATGTTTGGGTACTTTTCTACACATCTACAGATGTCATCGATGATCTGTTGCTTCCATGCGAGTCCCTTTTTGTGGGTTTTCGTCACTGAAACTGAAAAAATGTTATATATTAGAAAAGTTAATGATATATGCAGTGTTGGGGTATTACTTTTCTTATCTCTCTTTGTTCTAGGCGTATTTTTTAGCTTTTAAATGTTTCTTGAGAGTTGAAAAATTTGATTGTTTACATCTGAGCTGTCAAATCTCCATAAAAAAGTTATAGCAGCCTAGATTCAGCGGTTAGGCTTGTGGTCTCACTCTTACACATCATTAGCCTTGACTGTGGAAAAACGGATCTTCCTCTCTGAAGTCACGCAAAATTGCGTGGTGTGGTAATGTAAAGCCACCATAAAGATGAAGGTAAAAGTTATGGGGAAATATCAGAAATAATAGGAAGACCGCGTTCGACAGTGCAAAGTGTCATTGAAAATTACCGAAAAAATAAAAACGTTGATATTGCTCCCGGAAGAGGTAGAAAAAAAACTGTTGAAAGAATACATGGAAAGAAAAATTGAGAGAATGGTTAAAATTGCTGCAGACATTTTAGAACATCATAAAGTATCAGTGAGCGCTCAAACTATACGAAATTTTCTACACACTAAGGGATATAATGGGCGTATGGCAAGGAAAAAACCATTTATTTCCAAGGTTAATGTTTGCAAACGCTTGGAATATGCCAATATTTTTTTTACCAATCCAGATGATTTTTGGAAGCTGGTATTATTTGTAGATGAGAGCAAATTCAATATTTTTGGGTCCGACGGTAGGAGGTTTGTGTGGCGAAAGGTAAATACAGCATTGGAGGCAAAAAATTTGCAGGTCACTGTGAAACATGGAGACGGAAGTGTTATGGTCTCGGAGGCGATGGGTGCTAATGGTGTCGGGAATTTAGTTTTTATCGCAACAACAATGGACAAACTTGCATATCTTCAAATCCTGAAAAAAAATTTAAAAGCCAGTCCTGAAAAAATTGGGGGTTGCAGCGCGATTTTATGCTTGTACAGGATAATGATCCGAAACATTCTTCGATGCTTGTTAGAGAATGGCTCTTGTATAATGTAAAATCAAACTTACCTCATACTCCCCAACACCTGAATCCGATCAAGCATTTATGGGACATTTTGGGAAAAAAAAGTCTACGAAACTCAGATAACCAGCAAAAGTCACCTCAAAGATGTCATTAGAACAAAATAGTGGAGTGGAACAAAATATCCCCAGAAGTTACCTCAAAGCTGGTTCTGTCCAGGGCCGGCCCAACCATATGTGCAAGATGTGCAAATGCACAGGGCGCCAAATTCTGGGGGCGCATTGCTAGGAGTAAGTCCTGCTGTCCACGTAGCTGCGCTTCATACGCACGCTTTCTTCATTTGCAGCTTGTTGTACGCTTGCTTGCAGCTTCCTTGCAGATTGCATATAAACAAACGAAGCTCTGTCCACGGACCGGCAAAGTCGCATGTGTGACTACGAAATGAAGCGTAGCTACGTGGACAGTAGGTATGCCTTAGAAAAACTAATTTTATCTTGAGCGAACTAATACTGCCATTTGCATTTTAAACAAAAAGCGTGTTCAAAAAATTCCAAAATAACAATATTTACCTACCACACCTGTGCTGAATTATTTCTTGCACATTAACTCACATTACTTGCAGTGTTGCAACTTTAGGGAGAATCTAACTCAAAATGTCGCAAAATAAAAAATCCCACTGAACCTATGCAAGTTCATTTCTTACCTACCTCTTATTTCTTCTTATTCCACCCTGTTCGTGTAAGTATATTTCTTGCACATCCACTTACATTTTACAAAAAAACCTGGTTCAAAAATCTCAAAACAAAAAAAGTTCCACCCCGTATGTGCAAGTTTTATTTCTTGCACAGTCACTCGCAATATTTTCATAGGAAAATATGTCAAACAAAAAAATTCATTCTACGCAATTGTTTGTGTTGAACGTGCAGGTTTTTGATTCTGCACATATGGGGATGGGATTTCTCATCTACGAAAAAGAGTAACAAATTTCTCTTACAAAGAGAACAAGTAGCTTTGTATATGAAAATATAGTGTTCTCTTCTCTTTCACTTCAGACTCTCAGCAGCGTTGCCATTTTGACTGCTTTCCAGTCAGGTCTGACTGGATTAAAATGCGTTTAGCTAGAAAATTTTTTAAAATCCAGCCAGCTAGGTTTTTTTTAGCTGGATACGAATTTTGTTTTACTGTTTTTAAATGTTTCGTGTAATTTCTTTTCTATTAGTATACATTTTTAAATTAAAAGTGGCAATAGAAAAAAAATAAAAAGAAGACCAAATATTGCTTAAATTTAATTTGTTTGCTCTGAGCTTGAAATACCTAAAATGAAACAATTTATGCGTTTGCATTTACACAAGTACTTGCCTTTTCTAACTTACAAATATGCTTGAAACTGAACATTTATCTACGGTTGTGTGAGGTTCAACTAAGTTAAGTACTGATATTACTTACAAAACCAGCAATAAAATATTCGACATAAGAGTAGATGCAAATGATGAAAATGATGAAAATGATGAGAAGACTCAGAGGGATTACTATTATGTAAAGTTCATTTATGAGTTAATACATTTTGTAAACCTTCCACAGGAAGGTATATTGACTTTGTCATTACATTTTTAACGTCAGGAAGGAGTCACCGGATTCGATCAGGATCAAATTCCGAATAAATTGAGCCATGTCCGTCTGTCTCTCTTTCTGTTGAAAACACGATGGCGTCCAAACGAATCGACATAGGCGAATGAAATTTTGTGAGACGACTTCTTTTTACGGTCGTCAGGTTGGTGTTAAAAATGGCCAATGTCGGTAAACTAGTTTGGTTACCTCCCACTCCCATACAAAGCCAATATTAGATACCTCAATAAAAAAATGCATTGAAAATCTACTTCCTGGGTGATGTGGAAAAGACTTATGCATGTGTGTAAATATGAAAAAAGGGCGCTTTCTTTAAATCTTGCACAGGGCGCTAGTTTGGCTGGGGCCGGGCCTGGTTCTGTCAATGAGGAATCGCCTAAGAGAAGTGATAAGGGCAAAAGGATGGCATACTCACTATATAGTCTAAGAGCCCACAGCAAATTTTGGGCGTGAAAGTATAACCAAAAAGCTGATACATGAAGAGAAAGGTCTCCAAAAAGTAAACTCAAATGTCGAAGTCTGGCAGCGCTTAGTTGCAGCTGATGTTAGTAATAGTAGGTTGAAAACGTGTTTTTTTTTTCAAAAATCTGAATTTTTTATATAACCACTTGAATATAGTATTAAATGAAAGAACAGACTGCCCTGATCACAAAAATATAGGTCCCAGTAATATAGTAAAAAGTGTTTGTATTTAACCCCTCTACAAAATACCGTTATCAATTTTTGGCGCCGTAGTTATCGTACTCTCCCCAATGTGATTTTTAGCATACTTTTAGTACGTCTGGCAAGGGTATGGCTGCACGTAAGACGTCTGGGACCTATATTTTTGTGATCAGGGCAGTCTGTTCTTTCATTTAATACTATCTATATTCAAGTGGTTATATAAAAAATTCAGATTTTGGAAAAAAACACGTTTTCAACCTACTATTACTAACCTCAGCTGCAACTAAGCGCTGCCAGACTTCGACATTTTAGTTTACTTTTTGGAGACCTTTCTCTTCATGTATCAGCTTTTTGGTTATACTTTCACGCCCAAAATTTGCTGTGGGCTCTTGGTCTAATAAATATTTATTCAATTGATGTTTTAAGAGTTAAGACACTGTACGTGCAATTTTTTGTTTCCTTTCTATTTTTCTTTCTTTGTTTTTTTTTTTTTTTTGTTTGTGAATAAGCTTAATATAATTTTAGTTAGTAGTCTATCTGAAACAATTTTTTATAGATATTAATAAAATGCAAAAAAAAATTAAGAAATAAAATTCATTGGCATAAAAAAAATTTTGTTTTCTTTTGAAAATACAACTGTACGTACAATTTTTTGATGCAGTGTATGTATTTTCGAAAAGATCTTCGATGGAGATTTACGATAGCAGGAATATTTTCCAGGGAACAAAAAATGTTTGGGGGAATTTTTCCCCCCGGAATTGCCGATAGCCCTAAATAATATTGTGTTTGTTTTTCGGTTTGTTTCGAGGCCACCAAAAAGCGCCGTGCTGTGTGGGCAAAAAAGAAGTTGAAGCGTGTCGTGAGAAGGAATGTTTTTGTGCAAAATTACTGCGTGAATTTTGAAGAAAAAGGGACGCGACACGTGTCGTCAACCCCATCCACATTTAGCACAGCTGTTACTTTCTAGATGGCAATTTTGACACTCGGAATTTTGTAGTCCTTTCGGTTGCTATTTTTCTGACCATCTACAATCAACTCAGACATTTTGCGGTCCAATGGGAAATCAAATTTTCTGGTTGGTTTTCTGGCGGCATCCATATGGATGCAATCTTTTTGAATTCGGTGATTCCAATTGATCGTTGTCGATCATTTTGCTACATGATAAAATGAAAAATAAACAGCAAATTATACGAATGGACGATTAAAATTCAAAACTGCACAAATAAATACTCACATTTTTGTTTACCTACTTTTTTCACTAACGCAACCACTTGAATAGAATTATCTTGTAATATGCAATTCCAGCTGCACTCTATAGCCTCGGTTCTTAAACTGTGTTCCGCGGAACTCTGGGGTTCCGTGGGACAGTTTTCAGGGTTCCGCGACTTTCTTGAATTAAAAATAGTAAAACACAAAAAAAAAAATGTTTGTAAAATGCAATTACAAACATTTTTGCGCAAACATTATTGCCAGGTTTTGTAAAGTTTCTGCATAATATCTCACAAAGAATGAAAATATACTCAAAATGAAACCCAGTCTACGACACAAACGGCCAAATTATTTACTCTGGGTGGAAATCAGGTTTAAGTTGATTATACACCCGACCATTAATCCGCATTTTTTAAACCCGACAATTTAAATAGATTTAAAACAGTTTAAACAGATTTTCAATCCGATTTTAAACCCACATAATGTCAAATTTCACATAGACATCTGTTTTTTGACACTAATTGGAAATTGATTTGATTTGTTGTGACATCAACAGTGTACTCGTGTACACTAATATTAATAAAGTTATTTTTTAATAGAATAAAAGAGAAATTTTAGATACTATATGTTGCCATAACCATTGCCAAAACGAATAAAATCAATTTTTTTTATATTCTTGCTTTTTATTATATTTTCACTTTCACTTATTTTATGCGAGCGAAGAAATGTCAGAAATGTGGCTAAAAAAACAGTCAATGATATGAAATTGAGTTTTAACCCGCGTTAAAGTACTTAAACTGGTGGACGAAGTGCAGTTTAAATTCAATCGAATTAAACGCTGACAAGGTTTAAAAAACGGGTTTTATCCGGTTTAACGACTGAATATTAGAACTTATTGGGCCTCCTCGTGTGCGGAATTCACAATTGAAATATTTTGAAAGTTTTCTATGTATTAGTTTTATGCCTTGTTCAACCGCTTAAACTCGGCAGAACATTTTATTCCGTTTTTCCCCTCACTTCAGTCCCCTCGCCTACAAAATCGGTTTTATGCCGGCAGAATTAATCTCGTGTGCGGAGGCCTATATTGGGCTTAATTTTTGGGTTAAACTCACTTAAACCCGCGTGTAAACTTTAATCCGGATTAAAGTATGTGAATAATATCGCCGTAAGCATTCCGGAAACGAGTGTCTTATAGATCTGCAGAGTACTTCTTCATCAAAACATGTATATACAGTGAATACCCCGAACTTGCCAAACAGTCTATATTAAATTTGCTCCCTTTTGTCACAACGTACAGATCGAGATTGTGCGCTGCCCCAGATGTTCAAATATACAGCTTTCAGAGATAAGAGATCAGAGATAATCGGCATAAGAGTTGGGGTTCCGAAATATATCTGGGCCTTCTTTAGGGTTCCACAGCTTAATAAGTTTGAGAACCGCTGCTCTATAGGACCGCCATCAGCAGGACGCGCAGCACAATTGCACAAAATTTGGTCACATGTACATTCAACGTTATCGGTCGCTGGGGTTTTCCATCCTTTGTACTTTCGGTCTCCAGTTATGATAATTGTTATAGGGCCCATACACTACACTACACAACTGCCAGTGTATGGTATGAACTGTGTGTTTGTGCAAGCAGCATGAGCAATATCAAAAAATTTTGATATTTTCTTGTTTGTGCATGCAAGCATGTGTGGTGTGTGTGCTAGCTACATTTGCTCAGTCTAGGGATGATTTTGTTAGAAGCGGACGTCTTGACATTTTTTAAATTTTTCTGTTCAGCGGTGAACACACGACTGAATATTGTACAGTTTGCATGCGTAGTGTATGGGGAAAAAGTGTTTGCGCATTTTTGTGCTTGTGCATGCAGGCATGTGTAGTGTATGGGCCCTATTACAGAGAATGGTGTGATTTTATGAATTGTGAGAAAATATTTTTATTCATCATATTTTCGCTATCAGCTTAGTCATAGATAAAGAAAGGAAGTGTTTTCAAGATTTCCACCGACCTTCGGAAAAAGAATGTTTTAATACACTCTATTTGAACAAGAAAGTCTGCTCCCTACGGTTTTAAAATATAAAGAACTATGACTCGCACAAACAACAATAGGGGGAAAATGTCAGATTACTAGAAAATTACATTGCACTGTCAATTGTGGGACGTTGTCAATCTTTGACATCCTGTCACATAAAGTCTGTCATTCAGTCCCAACAGCATTGACAAGGCGATAACATAATAATCGCAATCATTCATTTGGACATGACACTCGAATCGTGTAATTGTCGCACATATTCACAACTTTGGGGCAAAATCTGACGTTAGCATGTCAAAATATGCCATATCCCATTTGATTTGGTTTGCAAGTTTGATTGGGACTATAATAGTAGATGACGTTGGGATTTGTCTCTTGTCAAAAGGCTCTGAGGCTTAAGTCAATCTCTGTAAGAAAAAGGTTTGTGCGATGTATTACATCAATTTAGAAATGATAGAGCAGGGGCGAAGGCCAAGAAAGATTTGGGAAGAAAGGTATGCAAAGGACAAAATTATAGTTTGTCTGCTTCCTTAATTTGAAACAATCATACTGTTTACCTGTCATAGAATCATAGAAACCCTCGCTCTCAATTAAAATGTATATACTGCCACCCATATACCGAAAATTTTCTGGTTGGTTGTATTGACAATTGGAGACTTCGCTCCGGTAGTGAAAATAATCTACAAGAATAATGAGGAATAACACTTCTTCAAGAAAGACATGAAATTCAGCGTCAAGATTCAAGAAAGTTCCCAAATTATGGAATCATACAAAAATATGCCCCCTTAACTCGCTAAAGCCATAACGAGCTGATGAAGAAACTATACGGAAGAAATTTAGAACTCGATCGAAGTAATTTCAAGATTTGCAACAAATGGGACCTCCACATCCTATGTTCCTGATAAATATGGTTATATGTAAGAACCTTGAATATTTACGTCTCTGTAATTATTCAATTAGCTTATTTACGGGTTTAGTTTGTCCATTTGTATTGGCGCTATTCTACGATACCCGGAGGCCCAGAGCTTAGCTTCAATGAGGGCCGAGGCCTGTGCTAATGTCTCTATTACATACATACATACATATACTGCCACCCATATACCGGCTAATAATTCTCTTTTTTTTTCATCATTTCAGATAATTATCACATCATTATCCAGAAAGTAAGGTAATTTCTCACTATGAACCCATCACACCTCTAATAATCACCTGGTAATATTTACTAGACAACTCTATTACTAAAACAAACGCAACATAATATATTTTTGTTCCTCGAAATTGTTTGCCCAACATAATTAGGTTAAAACCTCCAACTCTATATAACTATACCTATCCCCAGTAAGTTGCGTTTCCATAAACAACCTGGCAATTATTTACTGTCTGTCGAATGGGTAGACACGCAAAGTTGAGGTGATTTAAGGGCAACAAAGGAAATTCCACTCAACTAGGAATTTGATCCGCAGTCGACCATATTATACGCGGGCCGGGCGCGGGCGGTACTTTTCGAGTGTTCCATAAATTCATAATTTAGTGGTTTTCTTGTGTCTGGCTATTATTGATTTTTTCATTTGGCCCCTGGCATGGTCTGTTGAAAATTGAAAACGTGTTGGGTTACCTCTCGTCTCCCTCTTCAAACTCCACCTACATTTTAGTTTTTGGTGAAAAGGGTTTCGCGTCCTTGAACGTGTGAATTGAGTGTAATATTTCTTCGTTGGGTTGGGTCTCTAGTTTCTTGCTCGTGTCCTAACATTATAGCAGTAATATCTCGACTTTCGAGTGATGTATTGTGGGGTTTAATATCCGTCTTAAGGCTGACTCACTTCAGGTATGATATCTTTGAAATCGAAAATGTGTTTGACCGCAAGCTATTTGTGAATCACTTCAAGTGGCAGGCTATCCGACAGTGATTCATAATGGTGTTGAGCTCACTCTGGAGTAGTTTACCTATGTCACACATTTGTGGATATATTTGTCGTTTCTATACCCATTGTCTTGCCGGTAGTAGGGCAAAAAAGAAATATTTATATAAATGTCCTTCTTAACTATGTAGGCAGGTACTTAAAAGTATTGCCACGCAGTAGGGGTGTATAATACATCGAATGAAATCGGTTCTAATTAGATAGCTAGGCGACATTTTCTAGAGGTCCTCAATAACCTTTCAACACTACAAGTAACTAATATATCAGAAGTATTCGAAACAGTCCACATTTTTTTTTGTGTTTTTTTTTTTTTTTTTAATACTTCTCCCGGGAAAGGCAAACCTATAACGCTTCATCAGCGCCCCGAGATGATTGCAGATGTATGTTAGTTCTGCTGCAAATTGTAGTCTGCGTTTCACTTGAATATAGCACACCATGCCAAGCGTTTTTCTAGTCTTCATATATTTTTATAAATAAAGCCAGGAATTTTTTTACAATTTTTATTTCAAGTATAATAGTTACGACCTATAGAACAAATAATCCTTACTTAAAAATGTTCAACACAATCTGAAACCCAAGACGAAAAAGAAAAATACTAAAATAATACGGCTTAATTTTTGTTTCACTTGAATAGCACACTTCATTGTTTCATATTATAATGGACACTAATTAATATTTTATGTACGGACGAATATTTAAATAAGTAATATTATGAATTTAAAAGAAAATTAAGAAATATTAGTAATGGGTAGAGCCTCCCTTGTTTAATATTGTCTCATAAGTTCTATTTGGTATTGAATCATACAAACTTTTGATGTAATCAAGGGAAATTAAAGTCCAGAGTTGGTGAATGGCTTCAATAAGTTCAGTTTTTGATGAAAACTGCTTTCCCGACTCACAAACTTTTCGGTCCAGCCATCTCCAAACATTTTCTATTATGTTAAGGTCCGGCGAGTATGGCGGCCAGTTCAAAAGGGTGACATTTTTGGACTCGATCCACGATTTGACCACACGGGCAGTATGTATAGGAGCGTGTTGAAAAGTCCAAGTCAGAGGCCCAAAGAGATCGTCCAATGACGGAAAAGCCTTCTCTATAACATTTATGTACGTTTTTGCGTTCATAGTTGTCGTTAAAATCTGAAGCTCACAGGTTCCATAATACGATATGACCGCCCAAACCATAACACCACCTTCTCGACTGTGCAAGCGATCCAAGTGGTGAGTCTCCTTCCTCAAATCATGAAAATAATAATGGAAACCATCAGGGCCCTCCAAATTAAATTTTTTCTCATCAGAGAAAACAACTCGATGCCACTCGTTGTTCCACGACATATTGGATCTGCAAAAGGTTAATCGCATTTCTTTTCGTTCAGGGGTGAGTGGTGTTTTTTTTTTTTGAAGTTTTAGATGTTTGATGTGTTCTACTTTGGAAATAACGCACCAGACAGTTGTTTTGCTTGCTTGGACCCCTGATTTTTCTTTGATTTTGGCCAGTGAATCATGCGAATTCGAAGCTTTGCGCAGAATAGCCCGCTTATCTGCAGCAGAAAGGACACTTTGCGTAAGACCTTTCATATTTTTCCCATACTTTACCCCATTTTCAATAAAATTGTAAATAACTTTTCTGCTTCTTCCGGTTATTTTCGCTATATCAGTCATAGAAAGGCCACAATCTCTAAAGGCTTTAATTTTTCCCTGTTCCTCGTTCGTTAAGGTCTTACCGCGGCCCATTATAATTTTAAATTAATTTAATGGGATATAAATAACTGAAACTATATTTCTTTGCCATAGGGGCGTAGCGAGGGTTCGAGCCGTGGGGGGTGACTTTCATTGAAATGCCGACTTATTTCAGGAACTTGCCGACTGTATCGGGCCAGCAGTTATCGAGTTATAACGTCATCGAGTTTCACCCCATAGAAGATGTTTTTTGTATGGGAGGTGCCACGCCCCTTTGTCCAATTTTGACCAATTTTCACAGGAACAATCCCTGGCCAATACCTAAAATTGCCTCAAAATTTGAGACCAATCAGTTTAGTAAGTGGTTTTCGAGATATAGGATTTGAATGTTTTTTTTTTGTATGGGAGGCGCCACGCCCCTTTGTCCAATTTTGATCAATCTTAACACGAATACTCTTGGGCCAATACCTAATACTACCTGTAAATTGGAGCTCAATCGATTTGGTGGTCTTCGAGATATCTAATGTGGGGCTACAGCGCCACCTGTTGAGAATTTTCCTACTTTTTTTTCCTAAACCTTCGCGTAGCAATTACGAACAAACCAGCAGAAGGAAGTATCCAATTTGGTCAAGTCGTTTTCAAGTTTTACGCATCCGAACACAAACCACGATCCATTTTCATTAAATACGATATGAGACATTTTTATTACAGTGGTGCATTTATTTATAATAAATAATTTATAACAATGAAATAAATAAATTAATGTTAATATTGCAGCAATTTATCCAAGCGATGCCGACAGTCTTTTTTAAAATCGAATCGAAACTCGCTAAATTTTAATGTTTTCAGTCGGCAAATTCAGCGATGCTGACCGTCATTTTTAAAATCGAAACTCGGAAAAGGTACATACAGTCAAAAAAATATAAATTCGCATTTCCGAAAGGTGGAACCTTTGAAAATGCCGTCTTGTATACATTTACGAGTTTGAAAACATATACCTAATGAAAATCCAAACTCAGTTCTTATTTTTTAACATTTTGTTCCGAGTCAAATTTTAAAATTTTTTTAATTTTTTTTTGGAATTTTTATAATTTTTTTTTTTTAGCTGCTCAAGTTAAAATTTTACTTCCTTGATTTGCCCCCTCGCTACGCCCCTGTTCTTTGCCCAATTCTGGTGGATTTGCACTACGTAAATGAAGCTTAAACCACAAAGTGCTATTCAAGTGAAACATCTGAGGAACTGTTGATGCATTTTTCATAGAAAATGTTGTGAGCTGTGTCTTGTTTGCATTAAATACAACTAAGTTGTATTTTCCCCACTTCAAGATTTTGTCCAGATCACCACATATCGGGTCCCATTTCTTCGCTCTACCACAGTCCATTTTACCCGAAAAGACGCTCTGGTTTCGAATTCCAGGAGATCTTTTAAAAGGAGATCTCTTTCTTCTACTGGGTACCAAGATGTGCATTCTTCTGTCAGCCAGTACGAACATTGCCACAGTATATATGCCGCTATCTCAACTTCTTGCAGGCATAGCTTACAGGCATCATTATTTATAAGGCCCATCTTTCTTCAATGATACCCAAAATTACGATCTTCTGTAGATAGTTGGTTAGTTAGTTTTAAAGTGGCTCTCGGTTAAAGAAGCACTTAGGCCGTCGGTCGGCCCATTGAGCAAACAACTGGGATTTGGGGAGTTATTCCTTTATTGGCTACTTATGCAATCCATTTGCTGCTGTTTAAAAAGCTAAGAATGTTAGCGGAGCGCTTTTATTATCTAGATCACTGAGATCATTAAGAAAATAGTTTCCTAAGTAGGTCTTTCTTAAATTGGCCAGGGTAGGGCAACTGCAAAAGAAGTCAGTGATGGACTTTCAAGATGCTAGATCTTTTAAGTCGCAGAAGCTCCTTAGATTTGTTTGTATCCAGAGCTAGCCAGGTAAGCTAACGTATTCTAGATGTTTTCATCTGTAACTTGTTCAGCTTGATACGTTCGCGTGAATTATTTGTTTAGCGTAGGAAAGTGGTGCATAGACTCTTGTACTAACCACGCCTTATTTCTTATTTCGCTGGATATTAGGGATTTGATTCTATCCGAATTTGATTGTGATACCGAGTTAATCGATGTAGTCACGCTGTAGCTTGACGAATAGCTTTAATTTTAGCTTGGAAGACACTGCAGTGTTTTGGAAGACACAAGGAGAGTCCCAGAATCCGGTATACCAACTCCATCCAGTGTTTTGGAACCGTCTGTAAATGGTGACAGTGATTTGTCGTGTAGGACAATTTGTGGTTCCTGTCCGGTATTTTATAGGTGAAGCCTTTTTCGAAGTTGATTTTCTTAGGCAGGTAATCGGTAGTAAAGGGCAAGGGGATAGTCTGCAGATGGATGCTGGCCTTAACAGTCGGTTGTACCCTCCACTGTTTCCCTTCCCTTAATCTGATTGTCACAATTTAGGGCGTATTCTTTACTGACTATGTGGGAAGCAAGTTAAGCATCGTTTGTAGAGCGGCGGTTGGAAATGTCCTTAGTGCGCCCGTGATGCACAGGCATGCCAAGCGCTGAGTCTTATCTAAGACCTTGAGATTTGAACTTTTGTTCAAGGCTGGCCCCCACACAACGATCCCGTATAGAGTAATCTTTCTCCTAACCTCAGTATAAAGCTTAGCACGTTCGGCAATATTTTCCCTCCATAACAGTTTCCTGTCCAGTCTCAGGCCCAAATATTTAGCCCTGCTAACGAACTCGAGTGTGGTGTTTCCTTGAGATTGGGGGGAGTGACGAAGTGTAGCTTAATCTTCCTGTTGAATAAGACTAACTCCGTTCTCGTCGGGTTGACGCTAAGACCACAACTATTGGTCCAGGAGACTAGTTTACTCAAAACGAGTTGCAGGATGTAGGAAAGTGTATGAGTATGAGGATACTTTCCTGAAGCGGGTAAGGCGACGTCGCGTCGCCACAAATTCAAACCCGGTATTTAGCTCTTTTCCCCGAAATGCGCTTGACTTGACACAACGCTGTTTCTGTAGCCATGTCTGTAGGCGTTTTGTCTACAATTTGTTGACTGCCTCGGCGTATAATTCTTTATTCCCGGTTTCGACAGGAAAGTCACATTTGCCTCCTTCTATGTAAGTAATATAAATTCATTATGCTTGGTGGAAGAATAGCATTCGGCCCCGCGGTTTAAAGGGCTTAGATGTTCCTATCGCACCCTTAGCGCTTCCGGCGATCCAAGCCGTTCAGCTTCCCTCCATCTATCCTGTTCGCTCTTCTTGTTTCCTTGGAGCTTAGGGCTGATCTGACTTATAGCTTCCTGGAAAATTGACTTTTCGATTAGGACCTCCTTTCATTCTATTTAGTATGAGTCCAAATTGGGAAACTGGATCTCTGAAGACAATCTTTTGTGGATGTACTTATCATTAAGTCGACTCCGTCATCGCAGAGTAACTTTCAACATTTTCTTCTTTGCTTTTTAAGCTTCGGGTTCTCCCCCTCTCATGGCATGGTTGAAGCTCACATCCTTCTTTTGCGTTTCAAGTTCTCAACAGTTCCAATAAGGAGTAGGATGTTTTTACCTGGTGCAGTACATGCAACTCGGAATATATATTCGAAATTCATCTTCTGCTGTGATTCTACAAGCCAAGTATTTTTCGGTATTTCGGTTACCATTGCATTCAGTCTTTCCTCTAACACTTAATGGTTAACCTATCCATGTTCCTTGGATTTCTGACGAAGCTTATTGCGATCTCGCATTCTTTAAGAAACATAATGATGTACCATAATAGCAGCTTCCCAATTTTATTGCGTCGTTTCTTTCAACAGAATCCTTCTATTCAACGAGTACACTCATACAACCTTCACTTCTTTCTATTCAGACATCTTCAAAGCCATTGTTTGCACTCATTCTGAATGACTGGAAACCAAATTCAAGACAAATCGCGCACACCCCTACCAGTATAAATTCATCGGATGAATAGAAAGTGAAATCTAAGGAAGGAAAAGAATCAAGGGTTTCCCTTCCCCTTGTCACTGACTTCTCTGTAGTGATTAAGTCAATTTCGAACGGAGGCAGAATTTGCAATAACCCTGCAGGACTTCTATTGTTATGTTTGTATTGTTACGGTCTTCCTTTCAGCCGGACGATAATCACTAATGAATGCGGCTGGCTTATGGAACCAAACATAATTTTCTCTGCCCAGGGGTTGGGAATTTCCAATTAACAACCATGCGCAAAGCTTCGTGTTGTATCTTGACACTTAAGAGGGACGACCGACGATGCAGAGTCACCAGCTTGTCCTCTTCACAATACAGTGCGGATTCGTTGAGACAGTTTTGTTTTTGTTGGTTTTATCTCCCTTGGCGGTGGGTGATAAGTGCATTTTTATTAAGTGCACCTAAAGGTTATGTCGAGAATATACTGCTGGGGTTATAGACTGTCTAAGCAGAACACAAAGTTCAATAATCCCTCGAACGTTTTGACTTCGAAGCCATAGAATTCAAAGCAAATGTCATTTGATCTTTAACTTGGAGCGTGGATTACAAGGAAAAGCTGCGGTTTTCATATTACTGTGCATTTGCAAAACTACAGGACCGAGACAACATAGGGACACACACGTTGACCCTTGGCTTAATTTCCATACCCAACAGAAGGATTAATTATGGTCATTTCGTAGAGTAATTGCAAAGGACGAAACAAAAGAAGAAATTCGAATCCCCATACGGAGTAGGATACGCAATCACAGAAGCATTCGCTCAACACCCAAGAGTGCGGAAGATGGTAACAAAGTCACCATTTCCTATTGGCAAAAATGATACTCGCACAGTTTTCCTAATAGTATGCAACGAGAGTTTGCAGTGGAAGGAAATACGTTCCATTTTCACCAATGCCTAGGAGTATGCAATGTCGCTTTGTGGGTGCTAAAATTAGAGTTGCAATGAATTGTTATTTATTCCAATTGTATTAGAATTGTATTGAATTGCAGTAAAAAATAGTCCGAATTGCAATGAATTGTCAAACTCGCGAAAAATCCGTCAATGAATACGATCCACAAAAAAAAAAAAATCAAATATCAAGCCACCGACCGAATGAAAGTGATAAAGCGCTATGAACATGGTATAATGAAGATAACAAGCATCGGAACTTTTTGCACTGTTCTTCTTTTACAGCACGAAAATTTACTTGGAGATAATTTTTTTATAGAGCAGCTTCTCTAAACCCTCGGCAGGCAGCACTTGAAAAGGGCGCAGATATATAAATTATTACATCCTGAAGAAAATCCTCTGCTGTGCAAATTTCGAATATGATCATGACACGTGGTGTCAGCCAAAGTCTTTATCGGAAAATAAAATTCGCATGAAAACCAACAATAGGTGGAAGGGACTAACTACCCGCGAAGTATCATGGAAGCTTTGGCCGAAATGTGACAGTGGCATCAAACTTCTACAGTTTGACAGGTTGCTGTCTAAATTGGTATGTAACGCCAAGAACAATTCACCGGAGATCTTATAAAGTATATATTCTGAATCAGGATCACATTCTGAATCGATTTAACCATATCCGTCTGTCTGTCTGTCTGTTAAATCACGATAGCTAGCGTCCAAACGAATCGACTTAAGCGACTGAAATTTTGTAAGAGGTCTTCTTTTTACCGTTGTCAGGTTGGTATTAAAAATGTTCCATGTCGGTCAAGTACAGGGTGGCGCAAGAATCGTGCTACAAAAACAAAACGTAATAACTTTTTTCAGGTTCCTATTTAGATTTATTAAAATGAATTCTTGAGATACCGAAAAGAGTATTTGGATAGTGCAGCGGTACTATCTACTATAATTCATGATGACTTATACCTCTGGATTTTCCTATTCGCCTGGAATTTAGCCAACAAATTTTTGCAAATTAATATCCAGAAACTCCACTTTCCGCTGACTCCCATGGTCACCTAATCTGACTGCACCAGACTTTTTTTTTATAGGGCTATGTCAAGCAAGATGTGTACAAAACGAAACCAAGGAATTTGACTGAATTGAAGCAGTCCATTCCAACAATAATTGAGGCGATCCCGACTTCAACCCTTCAGGTCGCATTGAATAATTTTCTGGATGAGCATGGAGTATCATGTTCAAAAAAACAATTATTTATATAAAATTAAATTGAATTTTCTATACAATAAAAAAAAAAAATTAAAAGAAAAAATTAAAAAAAAAAGTTATTTGAATTTCTTATTGTAGCACAATTGGTGCGCCACCCTGTAGTTCTGCTATATACCATACAAAACCAATATTAGTTACATGCGTGTACCCTGGGGGCTTATTCCTAAATGCGTGGCGTATCGCTTCTCATAGCGGATTTGTATTTTTGTATTTTCAAAAGCGATAGATGTATAACTAAATTCCTGTGGCGGGAAAAAGCTGTCAAAGTGTTGGAAAAATAAATTGGAAAATTGCAACTCAGAATGAAAAAAACTGGAAAGCACTGGAAATATCATTTTCACCATCGTTCGCGTTTGAGAATAACCAAAAGCGAAGAGGGTCGAAATGGAGGTATCGCTTTCCATACGATCCGCCGCGCATTTGGGAATAACCCCCCTGTACAATACAGTGGAGATCCAAAGCATCGGCCACACTTTTATTTTTTATTTTTTTTTTGGGCTGCGTACCTACTATCTTCTATCGAAAGAATTGTTTTCGCGTGTGATACATTTCCCATCAAAATTTAATTCAAAGTCACACGACTGCGGTTGGCATGTGTCGTTACAGAACAACTAGATGCGGTATGAATTTATACGGCAGGTATTTAACAAATAAAATTCCAATTGCTTAATTGAATGCCATTGCCTTCAACAGGAGTTATTGCCTATGCAGGAGATGCTTGTGGAGTAAAGCGTCTCTGTGTAAGCTGATCTTTCTAGAAACGTGTTTTAATACGCCTAAAGTTTTAAAGGGAAGAAGAAGGTCGTTTTTTTTTTGTGACCTGTGCCGGGGCAGGTGTGCAATCTCCTAAAGATGCTAGTAGTCCGGGCTAATGGTATACGCACTCGTTAGCTACGGACGCCCACGTAAAGCCACACACTTTAATTATCATCCTCGTAGGGCTATACGGCTAGATGTGTCTTCTCAGGGCTGGTTAACAAGAGATGCTTTGCTTTAACAGTTTGTAGGTTAAACGTTCGCAGTTCTAAATCTCTCCACTTAAGTCTGACTTTGCATAAGATTTTTCCTGCACGATTCTGCTGAGACGCTCTTAAGGAGCCATATCCGGTTAGGAGCTGGTAGATGTAGAAATCAACTTCTCCGATTTTCTAATGTTCGGTTTGGTATGCTTCTATCTTTCTCCCGCCATGCCTACATCGTTTGTTGTGGTTCCTAAATTTTGGCATCGTGCTGCCCAACAAATCTACTGGTAGACTAAGATTTCGTTATTTCGAGGCGCACTTTGTAAGAGTCAAGCGTCGATCTTTACCTCTAAAATATCTTCTGATGGTAACTTTTCTTGTAAATGCGGCTTCATTGCGTTCTGAAAATAAGTGTGAGGATGAGACTCCTAAAGTATCTAAAACATTATTCGTGTTCCGTCGGACCACCAGAGGAAGAAGAAATCGGATTATTATTCAATGATTCAAATCGAAAGATGTTGCACTTGTGTTCAATGAGAATGGCATCTTTTGTATGGAGCGAGAACTTCTTTGAGTTGCTTTATACAGAAGAGGTCTCTGAGGTTGACAGATCCATCGTTTTTGAGCGGGGTGGAAAATAATCCCATGATGGAAGAAAAGTCATTTTGGGCGATTAAAGTTAGCCAATCTGCCGGATTGGATGAAATTCAGAAGAGGGAGTTCAATGGCACTAGTCTCCTAGCGATTTGCGAACTGTGGCGATGAAAGGGATTGCTCCATTCATTGGGTTTATCAGCCAAATGCAATATGGCTTTCATCCGGTCAGAAACACAACAAGAAGGCTTGGTAGTAAGCCACACCATGTCTACACCTTATTTTAAAGATTTGGAAAAGTCATACAACCGAGTAAATCGAGGTTAACTGTGCAGTTTACTGCAGGAGTGACAAAGCGAAGGTATCGGTCTTTAATTCGGTGCTCCATCTCCTTTGGCCATCACATCTGCGGGTATACTGACCGATTTAATAAGATCGCGAATAGAACCTGCCTGGGATGAAGCAGCCACTTTTTCGAACGTAGCTTTCCATGGTTCCATGCGGTGGTCACACTAAATCTAAAACCACGTCTCCAAAAACGGCCTTAAGTAGCCTCAGGATGAAGGCGTCATTCATAATTCGACCTCACTCCTCTACCAACATATTGGAATTAGCTCTAATAATTTGAAGTAGGTGTCGGAAAATCGAGAGTTACATAAGCGTTCTACATCTGCCACCATGGATAGGTGGAACATTGGAAGTTATGACGATGATTAAAAATATATGTGAAGTACAGTCAAGTATAGGCAGTCTGAGCGACATTAAATATTTTTTGAGAATTCGAAAGTTATGTTTTACTACCACGATTTGGCTCAGCTATTATACAGACAAGACAATCTCTGGTGCCATTGCATATTTTTTCTCTTTAAAGGCGTTAGCAGAAACGACGGTAATGTTGTCGAAGTGATCATTGATTCGTATTACAAATCCCTCTATCTGCTGCAAGCTCAAGGGGATACCTGTCGCAGGTTTTTGTTCCCCAGATAGTCGGTTCAATCACAATTTCTAAACTCATTCGCTTAGATCGTCAGCTGTGCACATGGTCTATTAACTGTTCTTAAAAATGTTCCTTAATGTGATTGACCCCTAAATCTCTACATTCATCCTAAACGTAAATTTCGTTTATGTTTCATCATTCGATTTGCCTTTCTGCGGTTGACAAGCGAAACCTATCTACGCAAGATGTAAATCGGTTTCTTAGGGGCGCACAATAAGTTTTCACACCCCTTGAAATAAGGCCGATATTGATTGAAGAAGTGATCTAAATAGGACTGACTTGATGAGATATGGGTAAACATCACTTTTAGATATGTGTTCCATAACACGGCCTTTCGACCACTGCCCATGTATTCAAATGTATGGTTTTTTCAATCCTAATTTCTGTACCCATAGGTATGTATAGGTACCTACTCAAGAGATTGTCGTATACAAAAGTCGCATAATTTTACGGTTGATCTGATCCCTACAACGTATACAACGTCGGATTTGAAAACATAAGCTCCAAAGCCCCACCATAAAATAAGTCGAACTAGTACCTAATTTAATTCAAACGCATTCATACCTGAAATACAAAAAGATACTTACTTTACTTATAATACCAATCAGCTGGTCGTATAAAAGTAATATTTGTTCATTGAATGAATATCGCATATTTTACGACTAAATAATAAACCGACCTTTACGTAGGTTTACCTACCTTTGGCGCATCTAATATCGAAAGCAAATGAGGTGTTCCTTACTCCATGTCAACAGAAATTTACATTACTCGCACAAGCAGATTCCTATAGCCTCTCAGCCATAATTTATTGGCCACTATCAGCACCCAAAGGATTATCTAATGCAATACAATTAGTTCCGCGAATACGCGGTTCGCGCGCAATCTATAAATGCGTCTCCCGCTGTCTACCAACATCTCCTCCGGTGGCGGCGGTGGCGATGGCGATTACAGGATTATAGGTTCACTGACTGCTGCACATTTGAGCCTGCCTACGCGCTGCGAGTTACATCAGAAATGTGGTGTAATCGTTTTGCGTTAAATAATAATCGCATCGTGTCGTCATACAACTTGTTTTTTTTTTAATTGGTAATGGTTGAAGCTTTTAAACGCCCCCAAGGAAGTGGCATCTCTGCAAATAGTGTTTTGATACTTGATTGTGAGATCGATTTGTGATGATGATTTAATGTTGTTAGTTGGTTGTCCGTGGACTATTGGCATGTCTGTGACACACATTCAATTTGCAGATTAAATTCAAACAGAGATTTGCTTACACAAACGTTGGTGAGATATTATTATGGCGTTCGATTTGGTTCCGGTCCAATTGGCGAGACAAGAGTGTTTAGCGAAGTTCAGATATCTCTGTATTTTGGTCAGTTTGATAAGCAGAGGCTTGCTAAATCGATTACACTTGCAATCATATTAGGAAATTATTTGGCTTAGAGGGACTGAACTTGAAAAAGAGTGATGACGATGAGGTATCAGTATGGTAGAAAAAAAGGACAACATTCAAATTTGTTGACAATAAGTGGTATAAGTAATTAATTGAACTGATTTAGGAGTTAAAGCAACCTGGGTCTTCCTCTGCTACGTAGCCCCTCAGCGGTGGACTCAAAGAATCGTCGGGCTGGTGTGTTGCTGTCCATATGCTCCAGCCATCTGCATCCGTTGTATCTTTAGCTTTTTGACCAGGTTAACGTCACTGTATAAAGCTCGTCGTTAAATCTTCTCCTCCGAAGAATCTTTCTGTCAAAGCATCCCAGGAGGTATTCATCCGATTTTGGCAGGTTTCATGCTTCTGCACCATACAGCAAGATCTGGATGATTACGGTCTTATATATATCTTGGTTATATGAGAGAGGGCTTTACTTCTTAGATGCCTTCTTAGCCCGAAGAAACAGCGATTGGCAAGAGTGCTTCTTCGTTTGATCTCTGTGCTGCTGTCATTTTGCGATGTGATAGTGAAGCCAGTGTAACGAAACGTCCCCGTTTGTCACATTTTTATGTGACATAAGAGATTTTCGTTCGTGTACGAAATTGCATGAGTATACCCGAATGAAATTGCCATTCGGGGAGACTTGTCTACTGGTTGATCGTACCAATCTTGTGTACCAGATAAGACTCCCATATGTAACGAACTCGGGGAATCGGGCGGTCGGATATAATTCAAAGATATATGACACATCAAGCGTATGACCACTCAACCTGGTCGTATCACCACCGCACTGTTTCCGAACAAATGAAGTGATTTCCTATTCGACCACAAGTCCCTAAACCTACCACTTCTTATACCACCCTTACGACCCAAGGCCACAGGACTCCTTGAGGCGGTCCGGGCAGCTGAAGCGATAGGGCGTCCAGATCATTGCAGCGTCAGGCACGCTAGCTCCCGCCAGGTCATAGCTCGTCGAAAGGGGGGGATCTTGCCGCAATGACGATGGACTTAGTTACGAAATTTTCCGTGCCTTTAGAATGGATGTTAATATCTAGAAGATTCTTGAGATAGAAGCCCGAAATGTCTTTTTGAATTAGCATATTGTAAGTTCGGATTTGGTTCCACATAAGGAAGGAGAGCGAGGGCTGTAATGTGCTCCCCTTGAGTGTGCCCACCCGCTACTTTACCTAAACCTCGGTTTGGGTAACGTTACCTTGGCTACCACGTCACTCTATATTGGTGGCTGCCCCTAATTTGATTCTTCTAGGCTAACTTCCTCATCTCTCCCATCCCTCACTGGATATATCTCGCGCCGTCACACCCGCCTGAAAGTTAATTAATAGGATCTCATGATCCGAGCAGAACTAATCTTCCCAATTTGTTTACCTTCGGACATCCAATATAAATAGTGAATGGCATTTCAGCCTCATCTTCCCATTATAAAAAAAAGTTTGATTTCAGTACTACTTATAAATAATTATCTCTTTATTGCTTAAAAATCTAGGTTTTATATCGGACAACTAATATTCAT
The DNA here is from genome assembly GCA_949372485.1 of Cheilosia soror. NCBI lineage: Eukaryota > Metazoa > Arthropoda > Insecta > Diptera > Syrphidae > Cheilosia > Cheilosia soror. The sequence goes on from OX443563.1 coordinate 40,800,041, forward strand.
TTATTACAACTCAATTTCGGAATAAATTTAATTAGATCTAGCGTTATATATATTTCTTTCTTATAAAATTCAAAATGTATGTAAGTTTTTCAAAAATTAGGGTTCGGTGAACTATTTAGACCAACGTAAGTTATATATTTTGTTATAAAAAAAAATAGCAATCATCAACCTTTAGCGGGGTATACGTACTAAATTACAATATTCATTTAATTCTTATATATATTTAAACAACTTCAGGGTAAAAATAACGTAGTCGATTTCGAATTTTCTTTACCAACGATGGCAGAATGATTGAGTTGATAATCTTCAACTTTCGTGTAGTTAATCGAAATATGCCATAGAACTGATAACATCCACCCACAATAACAAAACAAAAAAAAAAAACTATTGCAATACGTACCTCTCTCCCAGAAGGGGATCGAGTAAAGAGAACAACAACTAAAACAATAGTAATCAAATCTGTATACAAAAAAAAGTTTACTCAAAGCCTCTATTTAGACGAGATAATATACATAGCTCGCAACTAGAAAAGGTATACGCATAAAATGGTGAAAAAGATCACTTACCGGGATATTTATTTTGTTGTTTCCTGGGGTGAGGGGAATGGTAAGCTTATCATACTCCAGCCCGAGGTGACGTAGACGTGAATGACGATTTTGCCACTATACACATATACCGCTGTAAAAATAAAACGAACAAATTTGCGTACACTAGACCTATGTCGCGAACTTTACAGACACTTTTGATCAAATATATTTTAATACTTAGCATTGATTTTGTTTTTGTTTCGTTAACTAAATTTACGTTGGTGGGGGAGGGGGGGGTCGATGGTGTTGGAAGAGGGTGGTGTCGTGGAGGGTAAGCGGTGCTGAGTTCGATATTTCTGCTGTCGGATATTATGCGTTCTTCTGAGGTACCAAAGCAACAAGCTGCTGGGATCGCTGACGATTCGATGGGATCGTGGTTTTGTCAAATGGATTTTGATAAGGCGCTGATGATGCAACCTGTACGATTCAGGTGCTGGTGGTTTCGATTAGCGGGAGAGTCAAGATATGGAGGCTATGATGCGACCGCCATGAGTTTGCCGAATTTCTGCTACGCAATTTTTGCAGTAGATTGCATCCGTTCAAAGTTGAGTTCGGTGACGGATACACGGGGTTGATTATATATCACTTGTTTTAGTTTTTTTTTTTTTTTTGTAAATGTTTTAGACTTATTTTTAGCTTTTTTTTTTTTAAGTTTTTTTTTCTTTTTTCTTTTGTTTGTAAATTCGTTTCCCGGTAAATTCGTTGACGGGAAGAAGATTTCCTTGTTTCTATGCCGGGAAAACAATGCAAAACGTAACTTAGAAACGTATCCCGAACTAGATTAACTTTTTCTTTTTTCACGCTTCCGAATAAAAGGCGACTGTCCGTTTTATTGACGACAGGGACTGTACTTTTCGCCGATAAGACTTACGACCGACCACCGAACTAACCACCTACAATATCTGTCTTCGACTCCCTGCATGAACGCACTTGCAATCGCTATATACCTAACCCGAGCTTGTGCTCCGTTGCGGTAAGCTAGGATGATAGCTCCGTTTGGCCTTAGTTACTCATACCTTCCGATAAAACACACCGCAAGCACATACTGGCTTCTCGGGTACGGCTATCTCGGACGATATCTTGCGTCTCGCATTGCGAGCACCTATATACTTTTCATATGAGTCGCTCAATTGTTTGTCGCTTAATATACCAGGATTGCCGCTCAGCATCACGTCCACTCTCATCCACATACCATCCACATAATCATTAAGTGTAGGTGCGAACCCTCGCCAAAGACGATGTTGCTAAATTTAATCATAGCCTCTCAAACTTACTGTTGGTTTTGTTGGTCTTTATGTCCTACAGCAGTTAAAAAAATTAATGCTATAACAGAAAAAAAATAGTTCCCTACAAAACTTGCTCTTTCCGAGAGTACATCGAAACGTAAAGAACAAGAAAATGGAACGAACGTAATGTCTATAAAAAAGTCATTGGGTCTCCTATCAAATTAATCACGAGTCTCATGCGCAGGCTGAGCTAGCAGAGGACACAAAATCCTATTTACGGAGATCCTTGCAATGATAGACGCCAACTCGTTTCCCACTTAAGTCTTCCAACTCATATAAATTGTTTCCTATCGCTTTCCTAATTCTCATTTTCACAAATTTTGGGCACAATTTGGAATTTATACGTTTGGAGGCATCACTTAATATGAAGTTTCGCCTGAACACTTCCTCCCCAGCTACATAACTTATTTTCTTACTCCGCGTATTATATACCTTTTCGTAGTCATTGTGGGCCTTTTCTAACGATTCCTTAATATAGGAGTGAAGGATATTCATGCGACAAGGTTTTGGTAGAACATGGAGTTCAGAGTTATTAAGTCCATCTATTGCTTTTAACACTTCGTACTCTGACCCATGCTCGACCATTTTCTGTCCGAATAGGGCTTCGTACGGAGAAGTGCCAATCGCTGAATGGACAGCAGTTCGAAGGGCACAGGCAATTGACGGTAAATTATCGTCCCAGTTCCTTTGGTCTGTATCGAGATAACAACGAATAGCGGCTAAAATTGACCTGTTAACCCTCTCGCTGGCATTTGCCTGCGGAGAGTATGAGGCCGTTTTAATATGGGTTATACCATAAGAGGTTAGTAATTTACCAAATTCCGTACTTGTAAATTGCTTTCCGTTATCCGATAGGATCGATTCTGGAACGCCGAACATGCAAAATATTTGATCTCGTAAAAACTTGACAGTAGTAGCGGTGGTTGCTGCTTTCATGGGCTGGATAATGACAAACTTGGTTAACTGGTCTAACGCTATAATGAGGTAGGTATTACCATGTCTAGACCGAGGGTATGGCCCTAAAAAATCTATATAGACCAATTGAAATGGCCGATCGACAACGAAGGCTTTTCCCATGGGAGGACGTAAAATGTTATTAGGAGCTTTCGAGGTTTTGCATACGTCGCAATTGGAAAGGGAATTTTTGACTTGGGTTGCCATATTTGGCCAGAAGAACTGCTTCCGGAGACGGTAAAGAGTTTTAGCGATTCCACCATGCGAAGCTCGAGGTGGCCGATGAGCCAAAGTGATCAAGTGCTCGGTTAGCTTTTCAGGAACCCATAGTTTCCAAACAGAGGCATCTTCCAGTGGATTACCCGTACAATGGCTGACCTTCTTGTAGACGAATTTATTTAAAACTTGAAGGTCAGGTAGCTGGTGCTGGTGCTTACTGGTGTTTTCGAGAATATTTAAATACTGCTCAGACTGAAAGCTGGGATCTCCCAGGTCAATATGCAGCGCATCGTCCTCATTTTTCATGATCGAAACATCAGAATCAAGGGTATCGACTTCATAGGCTCTGGATAGAGTGTCAGGTACGACGTTCAGAGAGCCCTTGCGATGTTCGATCACGAAGGTAAACCCCTGTAGCTTCAAGCTCCATCTGGCTAACCGTCCACTCAGATCCTTTTGACCCATCAGCCATCTTAAGCTCGCATGATCAGTTATCACCCTAAATGGTTGTCCCTCCACGTAAGCTCGGAATTTCTGGATACCTTTGACCGCCGCCAGACATTCACGCTCCGTAACGCTATAATTGCGTTGGGCGGAGTTTAATTTGTGAGAGTAGTAATAAATGGGCTTTTCGACCCCAGACTCATCTTTCTGGCACAGAACGCACCCAATGCCGGACGCAGAAGCATCGCAGAGGATAATAAACTCCTTACCGAAGTCGGGATTGACAAGAACAGGGGCTGTTGTTAAGGCCGCCTTGATGGAATTTAACGCGTCTTTCGCACATTCAGTGAAAACAAATTGTTTACCCTTTTTTAAGGTATCCGTAAGAGGATTAGCGAGGGTGGAGAAATCTTTCACAAAACGTCGATACCAGCCTGCGAGCCCTAGAAAACGCCTAACCTGACGCGCTGTTTTTGGAATTGGGAAATCATTAATAGCAGCTATTTTCCCTGGATCTGTCTTAAGACACCCATTACCAACTAAATACCCGAGGTACTTAAGCTCCCTAAAGCAAAACTTGGATTTTTGTACGTTTATGCTCAAACCTGCATCCCTTAGTCTTTTCGCTACTACTCTTAACATCTGAATATGTTCTTCAAACGTACGCGAAATTATCAATAAGTCGTCCAAGTAAACGAAGATGTTTTCTCTAAGTTCGTGGGGTACCACTTTGTCCATCAAACGGCACATACGCTGAGGCGCATTGCACAGGCCAAAGGGCATTACCTTGAACTGGTACAAAGGTCTGCCAGGAACCGTAAACGCTGTCTTCTGCCTGGACTCTTCCTCCAACGGGATCTGCCAAAAGGCGTCTTTCAAATCCACACTAGATATGTAGTGAGTATCTGAAAGCCGTCCTAGCAATCCTTCTATATGAGGAAGAGGATACGCATCTTTCTTGGTCACTTGGTTCACCTTCCGATAGTCCAGGCATAACCGATTTTTACCGGGTTTGCGAATTAGGACTACCGGAGAGTTCCAAGCGCTTGAGCTGACTTCGATAACTCCTATCTCAAGCATGCGATCCAATTCCTCATATAGCAGTTTCTGCACCGCTGGAGAAACAGGATAGTGACGTTGTTTAATCGGTTCAGCATCCCCTGTATCAATAAAATGTTCCTCCAGCATGGTTTTTCCTAAACCAATAGTGGCCGAGGAAGGGAACATGCTGATGGTTTCCTTCAATTTACTGGACTGCTCGACTGATAAAGCGTGGGCGTTAGAATCCTCATCCCGGGCTAATGGATCAGAAATTTCGGAAATTATGTTCGGCGCTACATCAAATTTCTTCCAAAAATCTACTCCCAAATATAATTTTTGTTTTAGAGAAGGGACAACAAAAAGACAAAGACTTTTAGTATTTCCCTTGTATGAAATATCTGCAACCACTTTTCCTACGATCGGCTGTGTTTTCCCATCGGCAGTTTTGACATTCGACTGAAAAATGCGAAAATTGATTTTATTTTTTTCCAACAAGCGTAGCCCTTCTTCTCCCAAACAACTTATGCTGGCTCCACTATCAAGCAGACCCAACATAGGTTCTCCAAAAACCGAAACGGTTGCGTAGGGCCTGGGATCTTCTGAAGAACAGCACAGAGTTGTCGATTCGATGGCTTTGTATAATTCCCGTTTTGATTTAAAACGATCGCGAAGTTTAATGATTTTTTTGGAAACAGGACGCTTCGACGTGCCGAATATTCGATTGCGGATGGAAGTATAGTTATCGAGACGTTCCTGATAAGACTTTATCGGCAGCGGTGGGTTTAAAGAGGCGGTGGACGATTGAGAGGACAAGGGGACCGGAGACTTATGTTGTAAAATTTGCACTTCAGGGAAAACATCTGACGGGGGACAAGAAGAAAGACTAGGAGAACATTGGTAATGGTTGGTACAGCTCTCGCTGGTTTGACCTACTGACTGACCGGGTCCCTGTTCCGAGAGCAATTCGCCCCAGATGTCAAACTGCTCCGCCTGGCGTTTCCCGAGCAACGGCTACATGAAGGTGAAGTGGTGTTTTCTAGACCGCATTTATAGCAGAAAAGTGCTCTTTGTGGGTCGGGGCATTCGATATATGGATGACCGATCTGTTTACAGTTCCAGCAAACAAGATTTCGTGGCTCTCTCCGCGCGTGCAGCGCTTCGATATTAGGGACATCATCCGTGGCATTTACCTGTACTACCTCAACTTCGGAGACAAGATTTCTTCGAGGGGGTGGGAAAACGGTATTCCTTCCGCGATGCTGGTCGTGATCATTAATATATTTTTCTATATTTCGACACACATATATCATCTCGGGGAGACTCTCAGTTTGAAAAGTAATAAGCAGCTCTCCCATACGAGTCCGAACATTTTGTTTTAAAAGTTCAACCAGTTCACGAGCAGGTTTGGGTATTCTAAGTCTTCCGTTCATCTCCTGAATGACAGCGAGAAAATCGTCGAAAGTCTCCGTGTGTTTTTGGCGTCTATCTGACATCTTACGGGACAGTTCGGAATCTGTTTCCAGGCTCCGATACTGTTCAATCAAAGCCATACGAAGTGTCATCCAGTCGACGGACGGATTTGATTTTAAAAATACCCAGAACCAACACTCTACTTGACCAGCAACAAACTGGTGGAAATTCATGACCACTTCTTCCCAGGAGGCATTATTGCATAGTCTCAAACGCTCCAGCCTGAACAAAAAGTCATCCACGGTCATGCTTCGGTTATCAAATTTGATGCCCCATTTGTGAAAGTTCTGACCGTAGACTCGGTTTCCGGCCTGGGTACGAGGACTAGGAAGCATACTAATTGGGTCACTAAGACTAAGGTTATTTAGCTGATGGAGGAAGTTGTGAACATTAGCACTTTGGCCCACGTCACGCTGAGGCAAGGGTTGGGGTCGAGGTATGGTTGGAATATTAGGCTGAACCTGTGGCGGTAGCGATTCATCGCTTCCACTATCGCCAGCATTTGCTTCTGCATTTCGATGAAAACTAGGCGTAGAAGCCGCAAGAGCCTGGCGAACGAGGCCAGAAACCTCATTTCTTAATAACGCTCGATTTTTTTCCATTTCGTCCCTGATGAGCTTTAATTCCTCGGCTCGATTATGGCCAAGGGTAGCCGTTACAATTTCTTGTACATAATCTCCCAGGCTGGGATTTTCATTACCAATGCGAGGCTGATTACTTTCAGACTGACCGCCGGGAGAGATATTAGCATTTGAGGGACCAGGGGCCCCTGGCTGTGGGAGAGCGTTCGAATTACTTGCCATACCTATCTTCCTTTGACCACTTTTGGATTTCGCTCCACTGCTACTAGTAGGATTTCGTGGTCGTAACTGGTATCGGGTGCTTGTAGAGATGTTATGGCCAGTTTTATAGTTCATAACTTGAACAACTAAATACCTCAAAGGAAACTCTGGGGGACTTTATACAAATAATGATATAACCTATTCACAGGATGGCTGTTTCCGCAAAAAGAAAACTTAATGGTTGTAAGTATAATAAAATATTTATATCAAGTGTCCCAAACTTGTAGGCAGCTTAAAAATAAATTCTGAAAATAATTCAAGATAAATTTACTAACCCTAAAACTAAAGATAGGCGAAAATATTTACATATAAGATTCGGATAAACAGTATAGGTTATTTATCGCAAACACAAATATCTATCGGATGAACCATATACTCCACTATATACAAAATCAAAAAAAAAATGGCAAGAATATAGCAACTTAAAACTCAAATCCAATCAATAAAAATAAATTTTAATCTTATTAATATAAAACAACTGCTCAAAACTTTAGCTATTATCGGGTGTCTGGCGGATGTGACGGTACTACCAATTTATCCCAAAAGGATGACATCGATGAGAAATCAGACAAGAACAAAAAACTTATATTTGGAACTTAAGTTAATTTTTACATAATTAGTTTCTATGTTAACCAGTAAAGAGTTATGCGCTCTCTTAATGCGAGAGCTACCGACGAGCACTTCAAGGTGATGCAACCATGGTACAAAGGCAATGCTTCTACCAGCAAACGCCTATGGGACATGCACCTTTTCCAGCCTCCAATTTGATTGGAAGACGAATTCGGTAGTAGATTATCTAGTGCTAGGAAATTAGGAACATCGCAACGGACGTAGCAGAGAACTATATCTCCGCTACCGGACAAGGATCCCAAAAATTCCATACCAGCGCATTTAATAAGAAGCTGAAATCATCACAACAGGCTAAAAAGAAAAAGTAATATCCGTATCTAGTGGATGACGACTTAGCAATCCAACCCACCTTGGGTTGTAGTTATCTGGTACACGCCACAGGTATACGCAACAGAAGCGGACATATCAACATTGATTCACCGTCAAGGACCGGTCGGTCTGGGCATGCACGAGACTAGACAATTACAGAGAAACGCATAACAGTAGATATCTAGCGAAACGATATTAGTTTTGGTAAGGTAGCAACATAATACAATCGGTTGTATTTGTGCTTATTTCCTTAAAATAAAAACGATATAGACTACCGCATACTGATACCCTAACAAGAAACTTGAAAACAAAAACACACAAAATGCTAAAAATTGAGACAATTCGGGCCCCACGTTGGGCGCCACCTGTAACGAACTCGGGGAATCGGGCGGTCGGATATAATTCAAAGATATATGACACATCAAGCGTATGACCACTCAACCTGGTCGTATCACCACCGCACTGTTTCCGAACAAATGAAGTGATTTCCTATTCGACCACAAGTCCCTAAACCTACCACTTCTTATACCACCCTTACGACCCAAGGCCACAGGACTCCTTGAGGCGGTCCGGGCAGCTGAAGCGATAGGGCGTCCAGATCATTGCAGCGTCAGGCACGCTAGCTCCCGCCAGGTCATAGCTCGTCGAAAGGGGGGGATCTTGCCGCAATGACGATGGACTTAGTTACGAAATTTTCCGTGCCTTTAGAATGGATGTTAATATCTAGAAGATTCTTGAGATAGAAGCCCGAAATGTCTTTTTGAATTAGCATATTGTAAGTTCGGATTTGGTTCCACATAAGGAAGGAGAGCGAGGGCTGTAATGTGCTCCCCTTGAGTGTGCCCACCCGCTACTTTACCTAAACCTCGGTTTGGGTAACGTTACCTTGGCTACCACGTCACTCTATATTGGTGGCTGCCCCTAATTTGATTCTTCTAGGCTAACTTCCTCATCTCTCCCATCCCTCACTGGATATATCTCGCGCCGTCACACCCGCCTGAAAGTTAATTAATAGGATCTCATGATCCGAGCAGAACTAATCTTCCCAATTTGTTTACCTTCGGACATCCAATATAAATAGTGAATGGCATTTCAGCCTCATCTTCCCATTATAAAAAAAAGTTTGATTTCAGTACTACTTATAAATAATTATCTCTTTATTGCTTAAAAATCTAGGTTTTATATCGGACAACTAATATTCATTTATTACAACTCAATTTCGGAATAAATTTAATTAGATCTAGCGTTATATATATTTCTTTCTTATAAAATTCAAAATGTATGTAAGTTTTTCAAAAATTAGGGTTCGGTGAACTATTTAGACCAACGTAAGTTATATATTTTGTTATAAAAAAAAATAGCAATCATCAACCTTTAGCGGGGTATACGTACTAAATTACAATATTCATTTAATTCTTATATATATTTAAACAACTTCAGGGTAAAAATAACGTAGTCGATTTCGAATTTTCTTTACCAACGATGGCAGAATGATTGAGTTGATAATCTTCAACTTTCGTGTAGTTAATCGAAATATGCCATAGAACTGATAACATCCACCCACAATAACAAAACAAAAAAAAAAACTATTGCAATACGTACCTCTCTCCCAGAAGGGGATCGAGTAAAGAGAACAACAACTAAAACAATAGTAATCAAATCTGTATACAAAAAAAAGTTTACTCAAAGCCTCTATTTAGACGAGATAATATACATAGCTCGCAACTAGAAAAGGTATACGCATAAAATGGTGAAAAAGATCACTTACCGGGATATTTATTTTGTTGTTTCCTGGGGTGAGGGGAATGGTAAGCTTATCATACTCCAGCCCGAGGTGACGTAGACGTGAATGACGATTTTGCCACTATACACATATACCGCTGTAAAAATAAAACGAACAAATTTGCGTACACTAGACCTATGTCGCGAACTTTACAGACACTTTTGATCAAATATATTTTAATACTTAGCATTGATTTTGTTTTTGTTTCGTTAACTAAATTTACGTTGGTGGGGGAGGGGGGGTCGATGGTGTTGGAAGAGGGTGGTGTCGTGGAGGGTAAGCGGTGCTGAGTTCGATATTTCTGCTGTCGGATATTATGCGTTCTTCTGAGGTACCAAAGCAACAAGCTGCTGGGATCGCTGACGATTCGATGGGATCGTGGTTTTGTCAAATGGATTTTGATAAGGCGCTGATGATGCAACCTGTACGATTCAGGTGCTGGTGGTTTCGATTAGCGGGAAAGTCAAGATATGGAGGCTATGATGCGACCGCCATGAGTTTGCCGAATTTCTGCTACGCAATTTTTGCAGTAGATTGCATCCGTTCAAAGTTGAGTTCGGTGACGGATACACGGGGTTGATTATATATCACTTGTTTTAGTTTTTTTTTTTTTTTTGTAAATGTTTTAGACTTATTTTTAGCTTTTTTTTTTTAAGTTTTTTTTTCTTTTTTCTTTTGTTTGTAAATTCGTTTCCCGGTAAATTCGTTGACGGGAAGAAGATTTCCTTGTTTCTATGCCGGGAAAACAATGCAAAACGTAACTTAGAAACGTATCCCGAACTAGATTAACTTTTTCTTTTTTCACGCTTCCGAATAAAAGGCGACTGTCCGTTTTATTGACGACAGGGACTGTACTTTTCGCCGATAAGACTTACGACCGACCACCGAACTAACCACCTACAATATCTGTCTTCGACTCCCTGCATGAACGCACTTGCAATCGCTATATACCTAACCCGAGCTTGTGCTCCGTTGCGGTAAGCTAGGATGATAGCTCCGTTTGGCCTTAGTTACTCATACCTTCCGATAAAACACACCGCAAGCACATACTGGCTTCTCGGGTACGGCTATCTCGGACGATATCTTGCGTCTCGCATTGCGAGCACCTATATACTTTTCATATGAGTCGCTCAATTGTTTGTCGCTTAATATACCAGGATTGCCGCTCAGCATCACGTCCACTCTCATCCACATACCATCCACATAATCATTAAGTGTAGGTGCGAACCCTCGCCAAAGACGATGTTGCTAAATTTAATCATAGCCTCTCAAACTTACTGTTGGTTTTGTTGGTCTTTATGTCCTACAGCAGTTAAAAAAATTAATGCTATAACAGAAAAAAAATAGTTCCCTACACATATAAAAATTTACTTCGCCAGTATTTTAAATTTTTGGTGGCTAAGTTTCCTTTGGGAAGCTGGCCTTAAATCAGCAGTGTCAGCACTTTTGGCTGTCCTGCTTTATCTCGGAGCCACGCTTGTCGGTGGGCCGCTTCCTGTAATACGGAGCCACGCTTGTCGCTGGGCCGCATACTGTATACTATACTCAAAATTAGCCTCAACTTAGGAGTTTAATCATTGTTAAGTTAATTATAAGACATTAGTTGATAAGTTGGTTACTGAAATGAAGACTATGTACCTCTTAAACAAAGCTTAATGTTTCTTTGGGCAAATCCTGGATCCGGCGACCAAAACCTCGGCCTCAGAAAAAGCACTTAACACCAGGTAGACCAAGTCTTTAACTACTTCGAAGTTGTATCTGTCCATCGTGACGTTTTGTCCGAGTCGTCTATGCTGACGCTGAGATTCATTTCTCGTTGACAGCATTTACTTCGTTTTCTCTTCAGTTACAGCCAGACCCATCTTCGCCGTCGCCGTTACTTGCAAATGCGCAACTGACAGCTCGCTGCGATCTTCCGATAATGTCAATATCGCCAGCATATGCAAGCAGTTGAACAGACTTCTGAAAAATTGTTCCTCTGATGTTGGATTGTGAGTTTCGTACAATTGCTTCAAGGATGATGTTAAAAAAAATAAACGATAGTCTATCGCCTGGTCTCAAACCTTTTTCGAAATCAAAGGGTTCTGTGATGTTTTTGCCGATTTTGACGGAGCAGCGAGATTTCTCCATCGTCATCCTGCACAGACGAATGAGTTTGGCAGGATTGCCAAAACGCGACATGGCTTTGTATAGCTCGTCCCTATCATAGACGACTTTAAAGTCGATAAAAAGATACCGTGTATCCAGCTGAAATTCCTGGGTTTTTTCTAAGACCCATGGTCCATGGTGGAATTTTGGTCGATGGTAGACTTCCCTGGCCAAAAACCGCACTGATCTAAGCCGATCAGGTTGTTGGCGAAACGTTTTAGACGTTCACACTTATTTTTTAAGATACTAAAAGATGTACCAATATCTTAAAAAATAAGATAATTATTAAGATTATAATCATGTATACCAACGGTGATCCCAGTGCTAGTCGCTCAGTTGGCCCGTCAATTTGACGGCGAATCGCGACAGGCAGAACACAGTAATGTAAGTTACTTTTAAGTGATTGTTTGAACAGTCGAATTCTGACAGTCGATTTTATTCAAGTAAGTGTAAGTGCGAAATAGCTGTCATTCCAACAAAAATGTTTGTGTTTGCTAACAAGTTGTTGTTCGCTCAGGCAAAAAGTATACCTCCAGGGTAGGTCCAAGCGAAACCGTCTTTTTGCCAAAAAAATTCATTGAATAACTTTTGTTGGGCTACATTTTATCACAATCAAAACAAAAACCTAAAAAATAAAGAAACAAGCAAATGTCATAGAAGCGGTAAGCAAAATAAAAAAACAATGCGAACCTTGAATGACACCTGTCCGCGGACTATCATTTCGTTTGATCATACCGCTTCTTAACTGAAAACGAAAGCTCGCGTTAAGTTAAACAAGCCCACTGGACATCGTTCAGCGAAAGAAACCAACTTGCAATGGCCAGGCCACAACACCTAAAGTGTCAATAATATTACTAAATTGGTCGCTGTTATTTATTGTTTTATTAACGGGCGAATTAAATTTGCATTTCATACCGCAAGCCGATCAACCATGCCCATGTCATTCGCGTCAAATTATGAGACTATCGAACTTTCATCAATTCAGAGGTGCGGAGATGAGCTCAACTCATGCAATCCGATGAATACGTTATCGTGTTTTGTTGGCTACAGCCTTTTGGCTTGATTTTCATATATTCGGCTTTTCATTTGCGTTAGTCATGGTATATTGCAGACCTCATAAAAACAAAACAAAAACTTGGTATATGACGCCCCAGTCGCAGGAATGTGGACACATTTGAATTTGTAACTGATTTGAGTGATTTTAATGATATTGACAGATTAACGATTGTTGCGGCTGGTTAGTGGCTTGACGTTGAGAAGAGAGTAAAAGTTTGAAACCTGTTCCTAAACAAGTTGACTACAACTTACAACATTTTTATTGATTTGCATTGAAAGCCTCATGGCACTTATTTTCATTACAATTTATTGTTGTCGGGTGAACTTCCTTCTTTCCACAAAATGCATGCAGCATGCTTCATGCAAAATCTGACATTTGACAAATTGTACTGTGCTGCTGTATCCTAAGATGAGCCTCCTGTATCTGTAGTCGTGTTTCAATTACTTTTCACATAGTCAAACAACTTTTACACAAAATGGATTAAAGCGGTGTGACTGGATTTACTTTGTCTACAAAGAAGCAGCAACCAGGAAATAAATCATCATCTCCCTGCTTGATGATGATGCTGGCTGCAGTTTTGCCACTGTTGTGCCTCCTCTACTTTGGCTTTGATTGAATAATTTTTGTTTACCATAAATTCCGATGGCCTTAATAAAAAGAAGTGATTCGTCGGTCGGCAGCCAGGCTGGATCAGTGATGCAACAACCTATACCAGCCGACAACCAGACCTATGAAATGCCGCAAGAGCTACCTATGAATCTTTGAAATTGGTAGCCTGATTGATTTGGTCTGAGAGACAGAGACTGCTGTCGCACCACAGCCCAGTCGGTGTGGTGCTGCAATTGATTTGTTGGCCATTACGATTTTTTGTTTTTTTTTTTGCTGAATGAAAATGTCAATTGTTTATTGTTTTTTTTTTTTGTTTGTTTGTTTGGTTATGAGACAAAGAATGGGCAGAAGAAATTATACTTTTTGTTTTTTTTTTGCAACATTTTCGTAATTTGTCCATCGCACGTACAAGTGGAGTTGCACATCGCAGTTGTCGTATATTGCAGTCGGCGTGGTTGCGCTATGGACGCCTAATTGGGAGTGAAGATGGCTACAGAAACGGGTCATCATAAAAAAAAACTGTTTTTTACTTGCTCATAATCAGAGTGTCAACAAAGTGCGGTGATAGCTGAGGAAATCAATTAGAAACTTCAGATGCTATATGTAATGATAGTCAGGCCCGTATTGACATATGGGGCACTTGTATGGTGGAAGGCAACAAGTAAGAAAACGATAGCGGAAAAATTAGCAGCAGTACAGAGAAGGGCCGAAATCGCCGTTACGGGTGCACTTTGTTCAACACAGCCTTGGATACCTTTCTCAGCTTAGTGCCGCTTGATCTACAGATTAAGCTAACAGCTGGAAATAGTGCGCTCAGACTCACTAGCTCAGGCTCCTTTTATAAAAGCAACATGGGACACTGCTCAATTATGGGCGAATTTTTCAATGACAATCCAATAACAACGGATGAAGTCTGCCCTTTGCTGGACTTCGATATACCATAGTATATCATATCCAGAAAGAGAAGAATGGCACGGAAACGCAGTAATAAAACCAAATGAACTGGCAATATATACCGACGGATCAAAAACCCCGGAAGGAACAGGCTCTGGCATTTATTCTGCAAATTTAAACCTTCAAATGTCAATGAGATTACCGGATAGTTGCAGTGTCTTTCAGTCGAAGATTATAGCCGTACTTAAAGCCGCAGAACTACTAGAGATCAAATCGATATCCGATAAGAATATCGTTATTTACATCGACAGTCAGGCTGCTCTCAAAGCACTAGAATCAAACTACACCAAGTCGACAATAGTGAGGGAGGCCCTACGAACTAAGTCCCAACTGGAACTAACTCCCACTAGCCAAAACGAACTAAGTCCCAGAAAATTTGGGACTTAGTTCATATGAACTAACTCCCACGATTTTTAGGAACTAAGACCCAACTAAGAATGAACAAAGTCCCAATATGAGAATGAATTAAATTCATAAAGAACTAAGTCCCAAATGAACTTACTCCCAAATTATTTAAAATAAAACGAAAATTCACCATTTGAAATGAACTAAGTCCCAAAAATGTTTAATCCAGCATAGGTAGGTATATACTTTTGTTACAAGATACAAAATAAGGGTAAATTAAATACATATGTATAATACAATATTATTATTGTAAGTAAACGTGAATTATATCAATGATCTTTGTGCGGCACAAAGGGCATGTATATCCATCGTTCGAACCTTTGGCGATGCTGTCTGCTTGCAACTTCAAATGACATTCGCTGCAAATCATCATATGCTTGCATGGAAGAAGGACGATGTTTGGCTTCATATCAATATAAACAATGCACAAAGAGTTGTCGCTATTCATACGGTGAACCTCTGTAGATACAGTTTCAACTTCATCTTTATCTTGATTATCATCCGTAAACTGCTCAAAAATATCCTCGTCTGGCTCCATCTCGTAACAAATCTCATTTTTCTTGAATATCATTCGCAAAAAATTGGCTCCCTGAAATTACGCCAAAAGAAATTACGCCAAAAAAATAAAATGGAAAAAAAGCCCAAAAACCTCCATACAAATTTGTGGCATTTTTTCCTAGGAAAAGTCGCCCAAATATTTTGACACAAGTGCCGCTAATTTTGGCATTTTTTCCAAAACTCTTTTGGGCTTTTTTCCATTTAAGAAAATTGAGAAAACGCCAAAAAAACATTTTTGGAAAAAACACCAAAAAACTTTTTGGTATTTTTTCCAAAATTGAAAAGGAAAAAACGCCCAAAAAGTTGTTGTTTTTTTTAATAGAAAAGAAAAAAGCGCCAAATGGTTGCATTCTTTGACTTTCTCTATGTATGGTTTTTTTTTTTGCAAAATAACATAACATTACATGCTTTTACCTAGTTTCAAGAGCATTTTTGAAGCACGTGTGATCACGCGTGATCAGTACAAAAGTGAAGATTTTTCGGATGATAATGACGATGACGAAGTAGGAAACCAGACGAAAAGCGCAGAGTTGGAAACCGTTGTTTTATGTGTAGTTTGTCAAGTGCTACACCCAAACATTATAATGTTGCCATGCAAACATATAAAGGTATGTTCAGAGTGCAACATCAAATTACAAGCCCAATCAGTGGCTGATGGAGAAGACAATTATAAATGTCCGTGCTGTCGGGAAATTGTCGCAGATACTCTTCAGGTGTACGTCTAATACAGTGATATGTATACATATAAATTACATTCATGACTCTAAATAAAAAAAAGTTATTATAATTGGTTTGTTTTAAATGTGTCAGCTGGCTAAACTCTGAAATATAAATGAAATATAAATTGTCCAAAGAAGCGGCACGACCGCGCGTTGACCGCGCCAGCGCGCTGTCCGCGACCGCGCGCCGGCCGGTTGGCGGCTACGCGAGCGGCGCGATGGGCCGCGCGCGCTCCCGCCCCCCCCCACCTCTCCCGCATCATTAGTTTTATCTCTAAACAACTCTATCGGAGCGGGTAATTTATTCTACAACGAATTTTGGAGCAAATTTCCATATTAAATTTGGAAATTATCTAAGCCAAAAAAAAAATTGTGTTTTGGTTTTATTTCCAAACTAAACTTGGAAATTATGCCAAAAAAAAACTTTTTGTGGCGTAATTTCCATTTTACTTTTTGGCTATTTTTCCAAAAATATGGCGTAATTTCCTGGCATTCTGGTGAATTTTCGTTTTCATTTTTTGGCGTTTTTGCCAAAACCATTACGCCGCAGTTATTTTGGTCTTTTTTCCAAAACACTTTTTGGCGTAATTTCTTTTGGCGTAATTTCAGGGAGCCAAAAAATTGTCAGCCGTGATCCTGCCGTTAACATTAAAGCCAGCTCAATTTTTGAAACAACTTTTATTTTCTCAAATTTTCTAAAGCTAAAAATAAAAGTTTTTTTCAAAAACTGAGCTGGCTTTGAGCTTTAGAAAATTTCAGAAAATAAAAGTTCAAAATTCCCGCGAATTTTTAAATTTTATTTTCTCAAATTTTCTAAAGCTAAAAATAAAAGATTTTTCAAAAATTGAGCTGGCTTTGAGCTTTAGAAAATTTGAGAAAATAAAAGTTCAAAATTCGAGCGAATTTTTAACTTTTAATTACTCAAATTTTCTAAAGCTAAAAATAAAAGTTGTTTCCAAAACTGAGCTGGCTTTGAGCCAGCCGATCAGCCCGACAATTACAACGCAACTACTCATTAATAACTGCTGGTACATAATGCAAACCTATGTATGTACTGTACAAAATCTACAAACCGTATTTGTATGTCTGATTTACATTTGAACCCGTTTCCATTCCTAATTTGTTAAGAACATTCTTTTCACAAAATTAACTAACTCCCACTTTCAACAGACCTATTTTTACTCGAAACAAGTTAAATGAACTAACTCCCACTTTCTCAAATTGGGACTTAATTCATTGGGAATTTGTTCATAATGAACTACGAACTATCCCCCAAACATATGAACTAAATCCCACTGAATATTTGGTGGGACTTAGTTCATTTGGCTAGTGGGAGTTAGTTCCAGTTGGGACTTAGTTCGTAGGGCCAGTGAGGGATTGTCGCACAATACTTAAGGCATTATGTGTACAGAACCAAGTCAGCTTATGCTGGGTCCCAGGTCACTGCAACATAGAAGGAAACGAACTCGCCGACGAATTGGCAAGAAAGGGCGGGGAATTGACAAGAAATCAACAAGTTGACGTCAACCCACCATTGAGTACCTTCAAGGAAACTATCAAAAGTACTATACAAAAACAAGCAGCCCGAAGATGGGCCAACATTACTGGACACCGTGTGTCCAAGGCCCTGTGGCCAGAAACGGACAACAGACGGACTAGAGAAATTCTTAAACTTAGCAGGGCAAATCTGAAAATATCGATAGGTATCCTGTCTGGCCACTGTCTTCTTAGAAAGCATGCCAAAAGACTAGGACTTTCAGACACAGATCTGTGTAGATTCTGCAATGATATAGGTGTCGAGGAAGACATCACACACATACTGTGTGAATGTCATGGCATAGCACGTACTCGTTTCAAAGTTTTGGGAAATTACTTCTTTAACAGCATAGAAGAGATAGGGCTTATCGACCAAGCGAAGATATTTAAATTCTGTAGGGAAATAAAATGCTTTAGGGAAAGTGACTAGGTTTTTCCATCTTTTTAAATGATGGTTTTCCCAGGGATCGCGATCCATCAAGGTGCCTAGTGTTTTGTGAGGTTTTCCTCACAACCCTGAATCTAATCTAATCTAATCAAATCTAACTTCAGATGTTGTATGGCGGGATATGTCATAAATGGCAATATAAATATTGCTTCAAATTGCCCTACTTGTTCAATAGCTACGTACAAGCTGTAAAATGTGAGTATACGTTCTGTTCGATACGAAATTTGGTTTCAGTTAACTCTAGCAATATCAGAGATACAGAAGTATAAGTCGGCTCTCACATTGAGGCAACATTCAATAAGCAACTGGCAATAGGAAACACGCAAAATTATCGCTCACAATTATTTTACTTTGAATTCAATTAGAGGTCTCACATCAAAGCAACTAAATATCGCTCGAACGAAAAATGTTGCTGATTGTTTATTGGCAGTTGCTATAGTAACTATAGTTGCTTATTGCTTGTTGCCTCAATCTGAGAGCCGCCTAAAAGTCAAATCATATTCACCTTCTTATCTCCCGACCGTGAAGAGTCTCTGCCTTCCATCCTCTACGATCCATGGCACGCTGCTTACAGTTGTCTTGACCAAGCGCTCTGCCTCTGGTATCTATCCGCGATGGTTTGGTCTTTGAAACGGATGTTCGGTTCCTTGTCTTTTCGAACCTGGGAGCTTCGAATCCCATTATTGAAGCATCATTGTCCATTCGCTCGATGTGGTTGAGCCAAGGTAGTCGACGTGTTTTGGCTTTTTTGACTACATCTATACATCTTGGTACAGCTCATAGAACTCGCGGTTGTATCTTCTCCTCCATTTGCCCGCAGAGGACCAAAAATCCGCCGAAGTATTTTTTTTTTCGAAGGAGCCCAGTATCAGCTCTCCCTTCTTGCTTATCGTCCAGCACTTGGCGCCATAAAGCAAAGCTGGCAGGATAAGGGTTTTGTAGAGCACACATTTCGTCCTTCGAGTTAGGAGTTTTAAACCCAATTGTTTTGCCAAACCGAAGTAGCACCGGTTCCTAGGGTGTCATTCGTGGAGTTCATGTTTACTCCGAGGCAGGTGAACTCCTTAACTACATCGAAATTGTTGCAATCAATAGTGAGGTCTTGTCCTAGGCGGTGGACAGATGCCTGTTTGTTTGTTGATAACAAATAAAGGGTCCGCCAAATAACTTTTTTGTTTTTGAAAATGCTATAAAAAAAACTGCTGAATATTTTCTCAAATTTCTTTTTTTATTTGAAAGTACAATCCTTCCGGTTAATAATGGAAAATAATTTCATTAAAATGGCTGCCTCGGCTGGCCATGCAGTAGCCTACACGATCGGTCCAATTTTTAAGCACATTATCGATTGTGTGCAGCTGTATTTCACCAATGGCTTCACGAATATTGTCGTTTAAAGCGTCAATTGTCTCTGGCATGTCGGCGTAACACTTATATTTTACGGCACCCCACAAATAATAGTCCAACGGTGTCAAATCGCAGCTCCGCGGTGGCCAAACGACATCAGCTCTGCGGCTGATAATGCGATCTTCAAAAACAGGGCGCAAAACATCGAGTGTATAGTGTGTGGCTCGTAGCGCCGTCCTGTTGAAACCAAATGTTGCCAATATCCTCCTCTTCAATTTTTGTGAACAAAAATTCGTTCAACATGGCCCGATAACGATCGCCATTGACTGTAACGGCCACACCTTGCTCTTGCTCTTCAAGAGCCGTGAACGCTTCTATTACGGCACGCTGGAAGCGATCGATGATGTCAATATCGTCCGCACACCCCAGCAGCTGCACGAACCTGTTGAAGATAGTGTCTTTCGTGTTGACATTAGCCCTGAGAACTATCTGCTCCCGTACAAGATTGAAGAAGTCGCATGATAGCGGGTCTCCTTACCGAAAGCCGGTGCATGTTTTAAATAGTTCGGAGGAACTACTTTCAAACTGCACGTTGCAGCGCGAGTTTTCCAGCGTCACGCGACACAGCTGAATCAGTTTTGCCGGGATTCCGAATTCGGCCATCGCCATAGAGCCATAGAGCTCCTGACGATGTATGCTATCATACGCGGCTTTGAAGTCGATGAATAGGTGATGGGTTTCGACTTGAAATTCGTTGGTCTTTTCCAAGATTTGCCTCAGTGTGAAAATTTGGTCTATAGTCGATCTGCCGGGCCGGAAGCCACACTGGTACGTGCCGATTAGTGTGTTGCAGAACGGTTTTAGACGTTCACACAGTACGTTGGATAGGATCTTGTATGCGACATTTAGCAGGGATATGCCTCGATAGTTCTTGCAAGACATAGGATCGCCTTTTTTGAAGATGGGGCATATGGAGCTGATAGTCCAGTCATCGGGCATGTTTTCTTCCACCCATACTTGGTTGATGATTCGGTGCATGCTCCCTACCAAAACATCACCACCGTATTTAAAGAGCTCCGCTGGTAGACCATCAGACCCTGCGGGCTTGTTGTTCTTAAGCTTTTTTATAGCTAAGCCAACTTCTTCTATACTAGGTGGTGGAACTAGTTCTTCATTGACTGGACGTGGGTTCTCTTCTTGCCCTATCACTCTCTCTACATGATGCCCATTAAGCAGCTGCTGGAAATGCTGCTTAAACACATCTACACCCTGCGCTTCGGTGACTAGGTTCCCTTCGCTATCTCGAAGAGCCTGCGTTCCGGTTTTGTAGCCAGCAGCCAGTTGCTTAGCTTTTTTATAAAACCTCCGGATGTTATTACGATCGCGCGACTCTTCGATCTCCTTGAGCTGGGAAGGATCCTTCTTCTTCTTTCTACGCAGGATCTTCTTTTCCTCCCTTCTCCTGGCTCGATACTCTTCTCTCGCTGCCCTTGTTTTGCGCTGCAGCGCTTTCTTGTGTGCATCTTCTGTCACCTTTTTCCTGTACAGGCAATCATCATCATACCACGGGCTCTTTCTCTGGGGTGGCTGGTACCCTACGGTGGTTTCGGCTACCTCCTTGATGATGTCGCAATACTGGCACCACTGATTGTTGGCGTTTGTGGTAGGTGAGTGCACAGAGGAGAGTTTCATACTCAGGCGCTCGCTGTAGGCTCTGCCTACTCCAGGTGTGCTAAGGCGTCCAACGTCGAATTTCTTCTTCTTGGCGGTTCGCAGCTTCTTCTCGTTGTTCAGTCGAGCTCTGAATTTAGCCGCGACAAGAAAATGGTCAGAGTCGACGTTTGTCCCTCGGAATGTGTGCACGTCGAGGATGTTGGATGCGTGCCTCGCATCGATTAGCACATGGTCGATTTAGTTGGCGGTTCGACCGTCTGGAGAGCGCCAGGTTGCTGTGTGGATCCTTAGCCTTGGAAACCTAGTGCTACTTATCACCGTATTACGAGCTGCTGCAAAATCGATTAGTCGGTAGCCGTTGTCTGTTGTCGTTGCGTGGATTCTGTGCTTACTAACTAAACCGCCAAAGATGTTTTCCTTTCCGACTTTAGCATTGAAATCCCCGAGTACAACTTTTACATCATAATCCGGACAGGTACCGTAGGCTCCGTAGGCTCCATCCAGGAGGTCATAAAACTCCTCCTTGATAGGATCTTCAGCCTCGTCGGTAGGTGCGTGTGCTCATATTAGGCTTATATGTGGAAAGTAGCTTCGATGCGGATCACAGAAAGGCGATCCCTTATCGGCTTAAAGTCAATGTCATGCCATTAGGATATTACAATTAGGTAAAGTCAGTCTTCTCTGCTCTACCCGTAGGAGAATTGCTTAAGGTCGTAGTATTCAGACCTATGACACTTCTGACTGTTGACACTGATCGTTGAACAGATACCCATGGTTAGATTGATTGCAATCTATATAACATTTCGATATCACATATTCGTATATATCCTTCTTGAAAAATTATATACAGTATTTTTGGAACTGAATAACGAAACGTATACCCACCGCCAACCTAATTAATCTTCTTGTCTTTGCATTCTGAAACGAACCTTCTCCTGGCCATTTTTCTTTCGTAATTACGTAAACCTTTCACCTTCAACAACATAAACAAATAATTTCTCCAAAACCAACAAAATTAGTACAAAAAAGAAATAAAAATCGGGATCAACTTGTTGAAATTCATCACTCGATCTTTTTGGTACCATACATACCTCTGCAGATGGCGGATTGCTAAAAAACAAGAATGCAAAAAAAAATATCATCATTGAATCGAATGAAAGTGAAAAGGAAACAGCCAACGGATGAACAAAAAAAAAAGAAATGGGAGTGGCGGCGGCGGCGGAACTTTCGATTGATATTGACATTAATTGGAATGGCTACAAGCCATAAGAAAATGACTACATTTTGCAGTAGGTATAACAATCATTTTATATATCATAATTTAATATACATTTTTTTGATTAAGTGTTATTATTCTCAACTCATTTGTAAAGGAGAAAACGAAAGCGGTATACAGGGAGTAAATTAGGTACCTTTAGGTGTACATTGTGTACGTTCATTTAACATACAATGATAAATGAAGTTCCGGACACCTTGAATTCAAAATAATTAATCGCAAACCAAAAAATTTGTCTAATTGTTGACAAGTGTCGTTGACAGCGGTTAGGTGTGTAAATAATACTGAAACAATTTATGAATTATGTTAGTGAGGGGCAAGGAGTGGTTAGGTCATCGGAAAGATTGTCTATATGAAGACACCTTATACTGTAGACATGTTAATTGGCTTTTACTACTTTTTCATTTACGAAACAATTAAAGTTTAAACTGATTTGAACTGGTTCTTTACGCAAATCTATCAAACGCCACCGTTCACCCTTTTTGTAAAACATGTTTCGGCTTTTAGGTGCCAATAGGGAAAACAGTATATAAGACTTGAAGTTTAAATGTCTATGTATACCGAAGGTATATGCGTTAAAAACTTTTTTTTAAGTCATTCACCCTTAGTCGAATTTTGTTAGGTGTTGATAGGGTTGTATGGGCGCAGTGGATCCGTGCTTAGTGTGCTGGTCGCTGGACTACTGTGCGAGGGGCTTAGGTTCGATCCCCGGGAAAAAACTAATTACATCTTTAGGTTTATTCCACTGCACCACCCCTCGCGAACATCTGACAAACATCCGAGAGTATGACTGTCCTGAAAAAGCTTCTCAATTCAGCCGTTCGGACTCTCGGCATAAAATTGTAGTTCCCTTCCATTCGTCCCAAAAAACAGAAACCCACACAAATGGTTGTGGAAAGATTGACCTAGGGTGCCTCACGGTCCTGTTGGTTGGTTGATTGGTTGAAAGTGGTGCCAGCTGGGAAACGCCAACACACTTAGACCAGCATAGAGGTCCATTTTGATACCACGAAAAAGGGTCATATGAGATCTCCTTACTATAGTTAAACCATTTTGAGCTCTTTATAAAACGTAAGAGGCTTCTGATGTCTGTGTTTCACAGATCGTCCAAGTCGTTGCAATGGAAGGCTCCTAGGTGAAGCTTCCTTCTACGGGAGAAAGCTGGGCAGGAACAAAGAATGCATTGCGGCATGTTTACCTATCAGGCAGTGTCCAGTAATGACACCTATTGTAGTGCCGATATGCAATCTGTTGAGAGAGATCAATTTCTTAGAGCGTTTCAAATCCAGCTTAGGACAAATTTGCTTTCTCACTAGACAAGTGGTGCCAGTTGTCCACCTAAGATTTGTACTCTCGATAGCATTCAGCTTCAATTTTTGTTTGTAAGTAGCTATTGGTATCCCTATGGTGCCTTTATCCGTCAGAATGGGTTGAGTTGTTCCTACTCCAGCAAGTTCATCGGCCTTAAAATTCCCTGGAATGTCTCGATCGGCAGTCGAGAGCTACTAGAGAAGTTATAGAGATCGAATTCAAGGATTTGATGGCTGCTTGGCTGTCCGGAAATATGCAGATATCTTTGGCGGATATGACGTTTTTGAGCCAAGATAAGACCTCTTTAATCGGATTAATTTCCCCCTGGAACACGCTACAGTAATCTGGTAGACGGAAGGAGAGCTTATGATTAAAACATTCGGAGCACGGTCCTGTTGCGCCATTTATAAGTAAAAGTGTGTAGTAGTTAAGATACTTCTAAGTTTTCATAGTTAAATCAACTTTAATAAAAGTTGAATTTAAACTAATCATTGTGACTCTATTTCACCATTTGCTATTGTGAGCTAGCATTCATTTTCAATGGCCCGCTTATCCATTAAGTTGGTCGCGGTTGCTCAGGTCGAGCATCCATAGCTCTCGATTCTCCGCCACTTTAAATCATCAAGGCCAATCCCCATACGGGTAGAGGAGAGATTATAAACTTGATCTAACCATCTCATCCTGGGTCTACCTAGAGGACGCCAGCCTGATGGTACGGATTCTATAGCATGTTACGTCGTGGGATCCTTGGTGGGGATCTGCGCTTAAAATAATGACCAAATGCGCTGTAACATCCAGTCCGTATGAGTAATAAAAAGGAGAGGAGACAAGACGCAATCCTGGCGAAGTCCAACGCCCACGGTGAAAGGTATTGATTTAACGCCGTTTCCCCGAACACAGCGTTTACAATTTGTGTAAAGAGATTAAATGCCTCGAGAGAATCGTCAACTCCATACTCCTGTAATTGGCTTTAACAGCCAATTTGCAAGTTCGTCGCGCCTCAATGTACCGGTTTCGAGAAGGAGAGTCCCCCAAGTGAATCCACACCTTGAAAGCCTTCTTCTTCTCTCTGATAGCTTCTTGAACTCCGGGCGTTTTAAACCACGATGTTATTTTCTCACCACACCAGCCGCCACACCGAGCCGCTACACTCCGCAAACCTGTCCTGCAGAGGCAATAACTGCTGTTGAAAACAGCTGCCATTCTTCCTCTACATTCAATCTAACATTTGGAATTTGTTCCAACCTTGCATATACCTGCCGTACAAATTCCTCCCGTATCTTATCGTTCTGTAGTCCCATTCTTGGTTTACGCTTTGGCAGGATATAGGTATTTGATCGTTGAGATACAATTTGCACAACACCAGGTGGTGATCAGTTGACAGTATAGCCCCTTTCAATACACGAACATCACAAACCATCCTCTTAATACCCGATAGTCCCACAAAAGAAATCTATCAGAGTCAGGGGTCACCGTATATTCGATTCACGCAAAAATTAGTAACAATTCTCTCATAGTTATTGGGATGTCACCCATGAAAAAAATACCCACATGCAAATTGCAAAAACTGCTGACAATATTAGTCTAATCTTAGGCGCTGCACTCCGTAATCTATAGGTCTTTTATTTGCCTCACGAGCTCGCGTAGTCCTACCTAAAGTGGCGTGGGGATCAAGTGACAGGTGGCATCGGTAGACCCTATATATGTAATGAAATGTCGATGCGAACATTGAAGTGAAGTATAGGCGATGTGGTATTGTCAGTCTTTTCTAGTGTCAAGCAGGACGACCGACGTGTATCTGTATAGGCATATTATTTTGTACAGGCTGATGAAATTCAGCATAAGACAACATTTGAAAAACTGATGAATCGATGGCACCATACTCTTTTTGCCACTTTCAGTACGCGTAAAAACACTTTCATTTTACCACCACTCCTATGCTACCTGCCACTTGGTCACCACGCAACAGCCACGTCACATACTCACCACATCAGTGCGATCCTTAGCTAACAGAATTTCCTTAGCGGCTTAGTAATGACCTTGTTTTCAACAGTCAGCTCAGCTGGTTTCAGTTGCATATGCCACTTTGGTTCATGTGTCATGTGCATGTCCCATTCTCTGGGATAGGATCTCCCTGTTGTTGTTCCCTCTGAAGTATAGTCGAAAACTGTCCTTTCGCTCTTTATGTTCTAGGAGCTTATTCCCAAATGCGCGGCGAATCGCTTTTAATGGCGGATTGGTATTTTTGTATTTCCAAAAGCGATAGCTATTTAGGTGACGGATTGCTGGCGGATTGTTTGCGGGTAAAAAATAAGCTAAATTCTTGTGACGGGAAAAAGCTGTCAAACTTTTGGGAAAATACATTGAAAATTGGAAGTCTAATTAGAAAAAACTGGAAAGTACAGTTCGCATTTGAGAATAAGCAAAAGCGAAGACGATCGAAATCGAAGTATCGCTTTCAATACGATCCGCCGCGCATTTGGGAATAACCCCACTAGATCTAGACATTTAAGTCGATTTACAAAAAAAGATTAAGATTGCAACTTGTGTTGTATCCCTGCTTAGTACCTCGCTGTGCTTAACTATATCTTGGCTTCCTCTAAACAAATGAACAGACTTGGAGCATATAGGCTCGACACTCGCGAAATTTACAATAAACTGCCAGTTTTTCCCTCGCTCGCTATTCGTCGCAATCACATAAAGTGTTTATGCCAACATTCGCAGTTAAAGGTACAATTTTCGGAAGAGACGGTACCAGAAACAAGATTTTCCCCCATCTTCAGAAAGTCCACTAACTACTCCGCGCCTCGAGTCATTGGTAATGATCTGTATAAAGCCCACTGTTGAGCCCAATGTGCAGTACAACTGAAAAGCGATCTCTATATAAGTGCAAAAGGATTTACACCTGACCCTACTCGTGTCTATAAAGACCATTATTAAATTTTTCTGATTTATTCTGTCACGATTTTCTTTGGTTGTAACCAATGAGCCCGATAAATACTTTCCTCTGTTCCGAACTTGAATTTTCATAATAAAATTGTTGCGTGCTGATCAAGCTGATAATGGGGTTCAAATGAACCAAAGAAGCGCTTCTGGTGTTTTTTTAATGAACACAACCCAAAGACGCTCGCTCCATCGCCACATATTTGAACAAATCGTGGTGCTGACTGCCATTTATCCATAACCCTAAAGCCACTGTTTAATATTAAAATGCTGTCAAGATGTTGGACCTATATATTATCGCATTCTTAAGACTAGAATGAGAGTGGGCTACCTCTGTATTTATCGCATAATCTAAGATCTCATAATTGTTGGCACCTTAAGCGCGTCAAAATGGTAAACCCATGCCATTAATTTGCTACTTAAAACAACGATTGAGCTAACACATGGCAGTAGATTAAATCAGAAGTACGTTTCTAAATTCTGCAGAGTATCAAAATGTCGATGAATTAGTTGGCAATTTTACTCGTCAATCTTGAGGCTCAATCAGGACCATCATTTGGCCCCCTTTCTGTGCTGTTCTCAAAGTAAAATTTCTGAATAAATCACCAACCTATACTCTTTCATGTAAACCATTCGCTATCAACCCAGTGCCCTTAATCTTCTAAAATTCGATAGGGAAAAAGACTAAAAACGTTTTTTACCATGACAACTCTCATGACTTATATGCGATCGCTTAAGACTGACATATCAAAAGTCACAATCGAAACAATAACAAATGTGAGTGTTTTCACCTACTTTGCCGCCGAAAAAGAAAACCAACAACCTTGACCTAGAGCACTCGATTTACTAATTAAAATCGTGTACTAGAGTTTCCACACTGACTGTCAAGAGTTCTATTACACTGTCACCTGTCACACACACCATTAGGTTGTAGGTGCGATTTTCAATGGTCGTCAGTCGTCACTCTTGACAGCTACCGAAGCGGGGAGCATGAGAACGAGGAACTATCGCAGCGGTCAGTGCGCTTACGTTTAGGTACATGTTGTACAGTTTTATGGCAGCGCGGATCTAGATCGTGTTTACGACTTCTTTACTTGTTTTGATGGTTTGCTTTGGTTTGGTACAATTTGTTATGATCCGGTCCGTTGTCCGATGATCCTATAGTAAGTTTTAATGCGTCTTCTACGGCTGTGAAATGAGCGCACGCACGCATCAGTTCGGTGCTGTAGGGGAACGCCCTGAATACCAATTGCGTGGTGGTTGGTGGCATTTCAGTTTCACGACATTGTCGATGCACTCAAGACGCCTGCTCACTGTTGGCAAAAAACTTTCCCAATGGCTTTGATGACACATTGACTTACCGCTGGTGGACATAACGTAATGTATGGGCCTGGAAATATGGGAAGTGTACAACGACCGGCCGAGGTGGAGTTAGATTTCTAGTGCGCGTTGACATGAATTGCCAATTGAGTTTCGTTTTCTAATGGATGTCGGACAATAGGGGGCGATTGTGTCTTCTCTCGTATACGGCATTTATTATGGTTTTCAAGTGTTTTTGTTTCACTTGGTTGGGAATTTCTGACAGTGTGCCTTTGTTAGTGTTCTTTTCTTTTCATTAGCCAAATGAAAGTGTTTTTTAAGTGTTTTTTTGATTAAATGTCGAAGTAGAGATTGGCGTTTGATTGCACAGTAATGCGGATCTTGTGGTTGAGTCTGATGAGACAGAAATCGTGACATGACGTGGGAAATTTGTTTTTTTCCCTGATTTGCATGCATTTCATGTAAAGATGTGAAGTTAGAAAACTTGACTATATTGAGATTCATAAGTTGTTACAGACTTTTCTAAGATTCATACACAATAAGATTGAGATACAATTGCTGTACTAAATCATTTGACTTATCTTATTGGTCAAATCGATCGGCCCAATTTATTTATGGTTGGGTGTACACAATGCGGCAAATCCAGTTCTGGATTAGAGAGAGTATGTATCTACGGACCAAAAAATAAGCAGACTGGTGATTCATTTATGGCCCGCTAATCCATTAAGTTATCCTCTCGATTCTCCGCCATCGACTCTTAAGTAATCAAATGCAATCCAAGCTTTATTGAAGTCACCATGTGAAACAGGGATGGGAGAGAACTTTCTAAACTGTGGCTGCACGAATTAAACTCTAAATTGATGGATGAGTAAAACCGTATGACAATCACTTTTATTGGACACCTGCACCTTACTTTCAAATAAAATTTGGCTTATCTTATTTCGTTGAGTCTTTTTGAACGTCACCTGCTTCAATTTAATTATCTCTGTACTCAAATTGATGTTATCAATCGTTTTTTTTTATAGGAAGGATTTAAAATTCGGTAACAGAATCCAAGGGGATTCATTGCGAAAGAAGTTCTCGCGCCATTCGAATATCAGTAGGTACCTCTTATGCTTTGGACGTTAAAGAGACAATTTTTATTGGTTTAGGTGATGCTATCTTCAGTAAAACACTTGACCTGCGAAAAACACACTGTTTTGTCTTCCAATAGGAAATAGCTGCTTTAACCCTAGCGGCAACGGTCCTAACCTAAAGGGACAGCATATATTGATAAATTTAAATGGCCCCCAAGTTCGTTGACACATGTGCGACATTTTATCAAAAAGTTTATTCAGAGAGAAATAAAAGAAACCAAACAGAGGTCCTGGCAGTGACAACAGCAGCCCGTGAGTCTGGGCGATACCACCTGAAGGTATTACCTTCTTTATCGACAGCCAGGCAGCAATAAAAGCCATAACTGCACCAGAAATAAAATCGAAGCTTGTGCAAAGAACTCAAGGCTCTTGGTACACCGCACAAGGTATCACTCTGCTGGGTTCCGGGACATAAAGGCATTCCAGGCAATGAGAAAGCAGAGGAATTAGCAAGACAATGTTCGACAGCTGTTTCAGAAGAAGCTGATCCCTCTGTGGCCATCCCGCCTTGCACACTCAAGCTTGAAGCAGGGAGAAAAGCCAAAAGAGAGGCGAACGCAAGATGAGCCACCTTAAACACTTGTAATAACACAAGAATGCTATGCCCGTCCTTCAACGAATCCAAAACCGAGAAGATAATGCGGAAGGATAGGAAATCCCTTTCCACCCTCTTAGGTATCATAACAGGGCACAACACTCTGCGGTACCATATGAAGAAAATAGGCTTAAGCGAAGAAGAACTTTGCAGAGTCTGCCGTGATGAGGAGGCTCTTGAGGATACAACCAACTTTCTATGTCACTGCCCAGGTCTCCAACACACCAGGTATACGACCTCTACTGGGCCGTCCGTCGGGTGTGGATTCGAAGATCTCCCGGACCGGAGCATCAGCGTCCATTGGCTCTACATGACCCAGCCACCGCAGTCGTTGGACCTTCACTATTCTGGCTAGGTCGATGTCGCTGTACAGCCTTCACTATTCTATGATACCTAAGAGGGTGGAAAGGGATTTCCTATCCTTCCGCATTATTTTCTCGGTTTTGGATTCGTTGAAGGACGGGCATAGCATTCTTGTGTTATTACAAGTTATTACAGTTCGTCGTTGTATCTCCTCCTCCATTCACCGTCTATGCAGATGGGACCGAAAATTACTCGAAGAATTTTCCTCTCAAAACAACCAAGAGTGATCTCCTCCGCTTCTGATAGAGTCCATGCCTCTGCACCATAAAGTAGGACTGGGATGATTAGGGTCTTATAAAGGGTCACTTTAGTTGTTCGAGATAGGGCTTTTCTACTCAATTGCTTTTTTAGCCCAAAGAAACAGCGATTGGCAAGAGTTATTCTTCGTTTAATTTCAGCGCGGGTCTGAATTCTTAGCGGAGAGTAGGTAGGTAATCCTTAACTACCTCAAAGTTATATCTGTCTATAGTGACATTCTGTCCAAGACGTCGGTGTTGGGTGTCCTTTCTTGATGCCCTCATTCACCGTCAAACCCATCTTCGCCGCCTCCGTCTCAATACTCACGAACGCGCCAGTGACATCACGCTGCGTTCTGCTGATTATGTCGATGTCGTCGACGTAGGCGAGTAGATGGCCGGACTTTTGAAAGATAGTGCCTCTGGTGTTAGCATTTGAGTTTTGCACTATTCTTTCAAGAACGATGTTGAAGAAGTCACATGATAGCGCATCGCCTTGTCTAAATCCTTTTTGGACATCGAAGATATCGGTGAGTTCTTTACCGACCTTGATAGAGCAGCGTGCACTCTCCATCGTCATCCTACACAAAGGGATGCCAAAACTAGACATTGCTCTGTATATAGCTCGCCTGTATGTAGCTCGTCGATGAAAAGGTGGTGGGGTATCGATTTGGACGTCTTGCGTTTTTTTCAAGATCTGCCGCAGTGTGAAAATTTGATCGATGGTGGACTGGCATGGCCTGGAGCCACACTGATAGGGACCAATCAGGTTATTGACGAAAGGCTTCAGGCGTTCACACAGCACAGCAGATAAGATCTTGTAGGCGATGTTAAGAAGACTAATACCTCTGTAGTTGGCGCTGTTCAGAAGGTCTCCTTTCCTGAGGATCGGGAAAACTATGCTGAAGTTCCATTCATCGGGCATACTTTCCTCCGACCATATTTTACAGATGAGTTGGTGCATGCTCCTAACCAAGTCATCGCCTGCCGCTTTGAATAGCTCGGCGGTTAGGCCATCTGCTCCAGCGGCTTTGTTGGACTTAGATATGCCTATCTTTATCGTCCATGGTTCATTCTGCCTGGATTCAGTTCGTCGCAGCCGTTAAACAGTCTGCAGAAGTAGTTCTTCTATATCCTCAGCATCGACTGCAATTCTACTATGACGTTCCTTCGGTTCGGGCTTTGTAGCCTTGGCAGGTTCTTTTAACCCTTTGGTAAAACTTCCGAACCTCATTCCTGCTGTAACATCTCTATGTCCTCGATCGCGCGTTTCTCGTGCCCTTTCTTTTTTCTCATGAGAAGCCGGTGATCGTCACTTCTTTTCTGCGCTTAGAGCTCACGATCAGCTCTGGCCCTACTTTGAATCGCTTGCTTTAGATCGGTCAAATTTGTGGGTTTTGATCTTTACAATCTCTATATATATAAAACAAAGTGGAAAAAACTGTTTTCGTCTGTCGCCCGTAATTTTCAACCGATTTTGTTGATTTTTTTTTTAAATGTCGGTCATTACGATTATTGGATGATAGGCTAAACAAATTTAAAATCGGACAAAGGGGCGTGGCTCCTCCCATACAAAAAAAAAACATTCAAAATCGTATATTTCGAAAACCCCCGAATAGATTGAGATCAAACTTACAGATAATCTTAGGTATTGGCCCTAGAGTGCTTCTGTGAAGATTTGTCAAAGTTGGATAAAGGGGCGTGGCATCTCCCATACAAAAAAACATTCAAAATCGTATATTTCGAAAACCACAGAAGCGATTGAGATCAAACTTACAGATAATCTTAGGTATTGGCCCTAGAGTGCTTCTGTGAAGATTTGTCAAAGTTGGATAAAGGGGCGTGGCACCCGACGTCGCTCCCCAGGGCGTCGCGACGCACAGTTAGGAAACTCCTGATGTATACAATGGATGGTTTCCGTAACTGAACACAATGGACCCAACTGATGGTCTAAGTGAGCCCATTTACCTATCTAGCTACCTAAAACGTTGCAAACTAACTAGTATAGTAATGAGTGACATACTACTTTAATTTTGACTTGTCGAACTTGAGGCTCAACTGCGCAATAATAGGTTGTGCGATTACATGTCTCTTAAGTATATCAGTCACCCTAAAGCCAGGGGTTCCCAATATTTTTCATACTACGACTCCCTAGTGAGGTTGAAATATTTTTGCGACGTCCTTCTAAAAATACAAACATGTGGATAGAAACCGATCTTACTGAAGATTCACTAAAGGCTTTTTCAATAACGACGAGTCGACGTTGAAATATCGTCGTCCCATATTTCTAGCAATTTTGCTTTTTCACATACCCGCATTCATCTAAAAATGCGCTTCGTCGGCAAAAATGATTTTTCGGCCAAAATTGGATTCTCTTGCAAACGCTCCGAAGTCAAGTCAACGAGCAAACGGCTTTGTCTATGTTCATTAACTTTGGGCTCCTGGATTAGTTGGATCTTGTACGTGCGTAAGCCAAAGTCCAGATGCAAAATTCACAAAGGAGTCTGCGAAAGGCCGATTTCTTATGCACGGCGAGAAATTGACTGCCACGGGTTCTCCTTTAGGTACACTCTCATGGACCGCGGCAATGCTGTCTGGCAACGATGCGTAGCAATTGAAAAACCCCAGGGCGTCGCGACGCACAGTTAGGGAACCCCTGTCCTAAGCTAGGACCCATTCGGTACTATAAATCGAGTGGACGCGCGACTAGGTGCGATGATTAGAAGGATAAAATATGTAATATCCATTTATCCTTGCTTTTAGTATCTCTATAAAGCCCAACAAAATCGGCTCGTATGCAAATAAAAAAAAAAACCAGTTGAGCAGTAATAACGCTGATAATACATATCCATTAAATAAAAGCAAAAATGAATTAATTAATTTCCAGAGTATTCATTACCTCGCTCAATTAAATAAAACGCAATGTGGTCCATTATAATAAAATTAAAACATTACTTGATGTTCCGTCGCCCAATAGGACACTAGTAGGTAATATTAAATAATTTTATGAGTTCTCGTATTTCCATGAGAATATTATCATTAACAAACTTCCAAAAAAAAAAAACTCCTACTAAAATGTTATGACGATGTTATGGCGGCATGCAAATGTAATTTTCTTTAAACTTTACTGTATTCAATTTCCGATGAAGACATAAAAATGCATAAATGAAGTCGACAACAACAAGTCCCCCTGCTGATTTGTCTATGTATTAAAAAGATAGCCATAAACACTCTCTTGCATAATATTTTAAATTTTGTGTTTCAATATAACCTTATATGAAATTATATCTATTTATTTGCACGGCCATGGTGTGCTTGGTGGAAAATCTCGTCTGGAAAATTAATTTGCATAAATATTTAAGAATATAAAAAAGTGTGAACACAGGTACGACTACTCCATTATTATTTTAAAGGAAGAATCCAAGCCTTAATAAAATGATTAATTTATGTTCTGACTTAGAATAAACAAAAACATCGTTATAAACATTTTAAAATATGTACCTTAAAAAAATATATTTTTTTTAATGCCTACATTTTTGTTTCTTTTTACAGGATACTTAAGAGATAACTCCTCATCAAAGGTAGGCATATTTTTTTATTAAAATTTAATAGCTTGTTTAAAATTTCTATAAAAATTCACAATTTCATTTATTTAATCAAAATACGTAAGTATTTTAGAATATCTACATTATTCTGTTTTTTTTCGCACGTACCTACATAATTTTGGCAGTCAAATATTTAATTTTATTACTTTTATCAAGTTGAAGCACCTAAACCTTTTTACAGGCGGAAATGCTTAAGGTAGTTAAACTTGCTCGTAAATTCACATAATAACGCCGCGCCGCCCGCCCTCCCGCGTCCTAAGGTGTCCTATCGCTTTCCGGCAGATACAATTTTACGATTTCTTGGTCGGGTCCCTTAAACGATCAATTACAGATTCATTTAATAGAAAATTTTACGATAATCCGATAGGAAAGATGTAACAAAAATCTGGAATCAGTACCCTTTTTAACTGACAGTTGCATTACTTTAACGCGAATTGTAGTTTTGGCGCAATCTTGCAAGATAAAATTTCATGTGGGAGCGTAGAGTCGGCAAAGAAATCTTGTTGTGGTAATTTCTCGAATTCACATTTACATGTGCAAATTTTAATACCGGAAGGAGTTGAAATAGCATGCGCTAAATAAATATACTCAATGAACAGAAAATCTTTCGCTTTTTTACTCGGTTGACTATAAACAAGGAAGCGACCTATCTTGCTTATCTCGAGTTGGTAGATTGCTATTTATTCTAACGATTCAATAGCACCGAGGAATGCTTGCAGGTGTTAGTTATGCACTTTAATTGTTGTAAGTTGTTGTAGGCTTTCATGTGTCGCATATCGATGAATAATTGCTTTTATCTTCCGTTGTAGTACCTAAAGGGTAGGCCGCCATCTGGTGGTTTCTTTTTAAATCATAGGTTACTTTGTAACTGATAGCTGTTTCCCGCTCGAAATCTTGACAAAAAGTCAGTATGTCAGTAAGTCAGGTATGACCTGCGCGAAACGAAATGAGTTGCTTTACGCTTGAACAACGTTGGAAAATTTTGAAAACTTATTTCCAAAGTGAGTGCTGTTTAGCCCAAACAGTGCGTTCGGTCAACGGTCATCGTTACAGAGCCATGTTAACCGACTTTCATGCAGGATGGCGTGCCATGCCACACAGCCCATGCCACAATCGATCTTTTGCGCACCAAATTCCCAAATCTTGTTATCAGCCGTCTTGGCGATGGCAATTGGCCGCCTCGGAGCTGAGATTTGACCCATTTGGACTTTTCTTTTTTTTTTGTTGGGGAACCGTGAAGGACGTCATGCCAACAATCTCGAAACAATTCCAGCACTTAAGGCCAATATCCTCCAAGCAATCCGTGAGCCACATCCCGAAACCATCAACAAGGTCTTGGAAAATTTGATTGACAGAATGCGCTACTGCGAAGCCAGCCGTGACAGCCACTTACTAATAAAGCTGTAATACAAGGAAAAAAATTAATTTTCTTAATTTTATTGCATTTTTAAAAAGAAACTTGTATTTGACTTCAGACCGAGCGGAAGCATCGTTGTAAACTTCCGATTTTGAAGACTTTCAATTATTTCTCGAAAACTGTTTAAAAACTAACTCCATATTATGCAACGAAAAGCCTTAGGAGAGGTTGCTTATCAATGGTACTTAAAGAATGCAATACAAATTTCATAAGGTTGGTGGACTTATATTACTATAGACGACCAACCGAAAACGACATAAATCACTTGACAGCTGACAAAATGGAAGGAACCATCAATTTTATGCTATAAAGATAAGAAATTATTTCAACTATAACGTCATCTGAAGATTATTTGCGAAAGAGATGCATTTAGAAACATACCCCTGGTATTCACCATCTAATAACAAACTTGGGAACACTGCGTTGAGACCAACTTTAGTGGTAGGTAATAGGTAGTTGTGTTATTAGCAGAAAAATGTGCAAACGTAAATTGTCAAAGTAAAATTGTAAGAAAAATAACCGACATCTTACTGAGTCCGAACCATTAAACTGAGAATCTCTCTCAAGGCAGATATAAAGGGTGTTTTGTTTTTTTAGAGGTATAGAACTTTAAGTAGGCAACACTATTTTAACTGGCGGCCATTTTGTCAGCTGTCAAGTGATTTATGTCGTTTTCGGTTGGTCGTCCAGAACCAATCCGAACGCTTCTGAAAGCGTGCTGACAACTGACAGTTCTTCTACTGAAAAGAAGAGAAATTTGCTTCTGGATTTGAATTCAGAATTGCGGAGAGTTCTTCCGGACGGTTCTGGACGACCAACCGAAAACGACATTATTTTTGTTTGGTTTGACATTTCAACATGAATAGACTGACGCCTGAACAACGCTTCCAAATTGTGCGAATTTATCGCGCACTACGTCCATTTTACTGAAAATGACATCACATCAAAAATCAAGCGAAGAATTACACTTGCCAACCGCTGTTACTTTGGCCTGAGAAGGCAATTGATTAGTAAGGCCTTGTCGAGAAACACCAAGGAGACTCTATATAAGACCCTCATCATCCCAGTCCTGCTTTATGGCGCAGAATCATGGACGTTGTCAAAAGCGGATGAAGATCTCCTTGGGCGCTTCGAACGCAAAATTCTTCGAGTGATTTTCGGTCCCGTTTGCGTTGACGGGCTTTGGAGGAGGAGATTTAACAGCGAACTAACTCTACGAGCTGTACAGCGACATCGACCTGGTCAGAAAAGTACGTATCAGTCGACTAAGATGGCTAGCACATGTAGAGCGAATGAACACCAACGCTCCGGCACGAAGGCTCTTCGATTCCAACCCGGAGGGACAACGCAGTAGAGAAAGACCCCGCCTTAGGTGGTGCGCACAAGTGGAAGGGGACCTTAACCAACTTGGAGTGCGCAACTGGAGGCAGTTAGCCAAGGATCGTGCTAACTGGAGAGGCGTGTTGGTTGAGGTCCAGGTCCACCCCGGACCGCCATCTAAGTAAGTAAGTAAGTAAGTAAGTCCATTTTACGGTCAACATATAGTCTCACTTTTGGTTGAATGGATACGTCAATAAACAAAACTGCCGTATTTGGAGTGATGATATGATAATCCTCAAGTGTATGTTGAGACACCGTTACATCCACAAAAACTGACTGTTTGGTGTGCCTTTGGTGTGCCTTATGGGTCTTTAAAAACGATACTGGCCAGAACGTTACAGTCAATGGTGACCGCTATAGAGCCATGAGTACTTTTTCGTTCATCAATTGAACAACCATGATGTGCAGGAGCTGTGGTTTCAATAAGACGGCGCAACATGTCACACAACTCGTGCCACAATTGATTTATTGAATGAAACGTTTGGTAACCGCATAGTTTAATGTTGCGGACCCGATGAATTGGCCTCCAAGATCTGTGCGATTTAACGCCGCTTGACTATTTTCTGTGGGGATATGGGAAGTCGCTGGTCTACGCCGATAAGCCCGAAACGATTGATCACCTGGAGGACAACATTCGCCGCGTTATTGTCGATATACCGCCACAAATGTTGGAAAAAGTAATCGAAAATTGGACCTCCAGATAGACTGCGTCCGAGCTAGCGGTGGCGGTCATATGCCAGAAATCATATTTAAATGAAATTTAAATTTCATGCCAATTTAAAAAAAAATAATCTTTGTTTTCTTCCATTTCAAAGTTCTTTACGTGAACGTGAGACCCTCGGGCCTCGGTCGGTAGTCCACCAGCACACTAACCACTAAACCACTGCTCCCACAGGGAGTAGGGCAAACGTTTTCAACAACCATTTTAACGGGGGAATTAATTTTCAATATAATCATGCCAAAAATTCTAAAGCGAATTTAATTTTTTGTTTAAAAAATCAGGTGCCGCTATTTTTATTGAACATCTGTGTATGCAGTCTTTTTTTTGGAAAATATCAATGAAGTGCAAAAAAATTCACTCATTCAAATTTTAACTTAAGTCATTGATATGCCGCCTTATTGCACATATGTGCAACAACTCACAGTTGATATGAATTCTTTCAGTGAGAGTTTGAGTATTTTGGGGCATGGAGTTCAAAGTTATATCCAAGCGATTGAAGAGAGATGCAAAAATTAACGAACACTTTTTTGATTCTAGACCTATAGAACACATTTTTCAGAAGTCCAACATGACAACGTCAGAATGCAATGTCAAATTAAATGCGAAAAATTGACGTTCATTCATTACATCCTCAACGTCAAAGTCTTGTTAAACTATAATTCAAACGAACGCTTCACAATGCCGTCTTAACTGTTTCTTTAACAGTCACCTCGCCTTTAATCAGATATAGAACAAACTATCCTCAGAAATAATGCGCAAAGTCATTTCCAACTTCCAAGTAATAATGCGTAAAATTGTTATTCGTGCACGCTTGAGAGCAACAACCATAATCGGTCAAAAGCGTTCCCCGCTCAAGCAAACATAAATAAACCTCAGATACCTAAACCTAATCCCCTAAACAGCTTTTACAAGTGAATTCGCAACCTAATGATATCGCGCCATTATCGACTGAGTACTATTGAGAAATGTACCGCTAAATCTATTCGCGCTTACAACAGAATGCCCAACAATTAGCCGAATGTCACAAATGACCCAGGTTCACCTGTGGTGGTGGTGACGCTGTTTGCCCTGACTCTCCGTAGATTGAATCGAAGCCCGCATACCTTTTGCGAAATTCCCTTTTGCAAGAAGTCTGCACAGATACACTCGCTTTCAGATGAACAAAGAAGTAGTCCATCAGTGACAACCGAACATTTTTGTCGCCTCAAGCGAGACACTTTGGCCGTGTTGCCTCATAGTCGCAATCGCAACCTGTATCTAGTATCTAGGTGTAGAAATCACTCGCGCTGTCAGCTATTCGTTGAAAATTGAACACGAACTAATGTTTAATTGACAATTTGCGTACGTGTATTCAACAGCGATGCGCTGCTGGTGTATACCACTTGTAGTTACCGAACTTTCTCCGATTAAGAACTTTCGATTTAACGCATAAGCGTACGCGATAAGCTATAGTAGTGAATGGTGAGTGTTGGTACTCTACCCAACCTTATGCTCCAGAGATAGCCAGGTCAAAGTAACAAAATCAGGCAAAGCGCTCGTTTACATTTTTGGTTTTTTTGTTTTAAGGTCGAATATGCTACTCGCGTTCGGTGCAATTTATCAAAACTAATTGTGTGGGTATGACTTCACTTGGAACTTTCTTTATCTCTGGTATCGTAAGTTTTATTGCGCGAGCATATTAAAAGTTGGATGGTTCAGTCTGATTAGGTCGGTCGACAATAAACCCTTTTTAGCTGAGTTATTCCCATCTTCGATCAGATTAGATACAATTTTGTTTTGTATCTACGACCGTTCCCATGGATCCGAACGCCCTAACACAGTCCATGCAATGTGCAGCCCGATTTATTTCGATTTATTTCTCCATGTCCAGATCAAAGAAGATCAAAATATTTGGTATTCCGGCATTGTAGGTGACCTACAAATGGGGCGCAACTAAAAGTAATTATTATTTTTTTTTCTATTGAAAATATGGGTTACAAAAGAAAATGTCTGTCTGTTGCATTTTTGTTGAAAGAATGGAGATTATCGCGTATTATATGAGCACCGTATTATTACTTCCATGCTTATCTATCTAATTAGATCTCGCGCTGCATCTGGGAATAATTTGTAAGCGCAATGAGTTAAGATGAAGAAACGGTAAAATGTTCTCTACAAGAGTGTTATTTAAGTAAAAGAAAGCAACATGTTATTATGCAATGAAGTGATTTGGATCTTGGATCTTGAACAATAGAACTTGAATACGTGTAGGCAGATTCAAAATGCGATGCAGGACTTGTGGGGTGGTTAGTTAATTTTATTTGTCTTTTATTAAGTTTTGACCAGAAAAACTACTTGCGAATATCATCTAAAAGAAATGTCATTAAGTGTCTTACCTCGTTAAGACGTTTTGATGGTCACTGAGGCAGTCAAATCTTATCTAAGTTTGCACCTCCTGTCAGTCCGTCCCCTGCTAATTGCCTCTGACAGACCATCACTAAGGAGGGCAACTTTTGCGTGGCAGAAGCGGGTGCGATTGAGGCAGTCCGATCTGCTGCTTGACAAAAAGTCAAAGGAAAGAAATGGGGGGGAGGGGGGCTAACTGTAGCAGCCTGCCTCCCGCTTATTTCCTTTTTTGTTTTTTAACAATCAATCCACCGCTTGATTGAAGCACTCCACTCCATCCTACTGCTTGGTAACGAAAAGAGAGGTAGCGTTTTGTCTTCGGTGAAAAGGCGAGGGGTGCTATAAGCCTCTGACAGTCTGCTAGTAAGAAGACTGACTGGTACAGATCAAGGAAGAGTATTTGGAGCAAACTGCTTTACTGTTTTGACCACGAGAAGTGAAAAATACGTATAGGGTGACCGAAACAGTCGAACGAACCCTTCGCCTAATCCCCTCTGATGGAGTCTGAAAGTTCGACATGTCAATGTTATATTAACCGACGTAGTCAGCGCTTCCCAATGGCGGTTAGTCTTCAGAAACAGACAAAATGTTGACCGAAACAGACTAATCACCGTCTATAGCTTACATATCTGCTCCACTGCTTAATGTCGAAAAGGATGACCATTTGTATTCGGGAAAAGGCGGAGGGTAACCGAAACAGTATACTGTATACCCCCGTCTATTGCCTTTGACAGGTAGTGTGTTAGGAGAGAGAAAGGTGTCGAGTAGAAACGGTTGATCAAAGCAATCTACTCTACTGCTTGACACCGAAGAGGGTGACGATTGATGTTTGCTCAATAGGTAATTGCGTGAGGATATTTCAGTGAAGCCAGTTCGCCTTTGTTACGAACTTGCTAATGCAGCAAATATCCGTAGACAGACCTACGTAAGGTGACAAGAGCTGGACATTAGCAGAGAAGGTGAACGGTGGTTTCCTCTTTCTCTTCAGCTCCCAAAAAGATCGTTATAGGGTACTCCCATTCTGCGGCCATGCCTGCCTATTAGAGCTAATTTTGTTTCTATTAATACAAAGAAGCTTTCTAGTTCTGCGTCTAATTTCAGCCAAATATGTTAGGAAGCTATACATTTGCTAATACTATTCCATCTATTGTTAATTGCAATGGAGTGTGCGGTCCATGACTTATGTCAATTATGTGAAGGCCGCTTCCTTGTCTCAATAGTCCGCCTTGCAGTTGTCCGGAATGTTATCTTAAACCCAATTAAATTCGTGGGAGTTTTTCAAAAACAATTTTTGTTAAAAATAATAAAAACAAAAATTGTGTTTGCGTCAAAATTCTTCATTCATTATGAAAAATGGCTCTTGCTTGCCTTATGACATTATAAAGGGTTTTCCAATGAGAGGTGTTATTGTGAATGGCCCGCTATTTCGGTAGCTGTCACTTTTGAAGCTTTTATTCTTTGACATTTTGACAAGTAGAAAGAGAAACTAAGCCATTACAAAAAATGGAACGATACACGCTTCAACAACGCATTGAAATTATTAAAATTCACTAAAAAAATGGTGAAAATCTTGCAGTCACAGTTCGCAAAACTAAAGCATTTTTTGGTCGTCGTGAAGCACCTTGTCGGACCGCAATACAGAAATTGGTGGACAAATTCGAGCTGTTCGGACAAGTTAGTGATGTGAACAATAAATCCCGTGCACGTCGCTCTAAATAGAGAATATTACTGCTGTAGCCCAAAGTGTTGAAGAAAACCCAGGTTTGTTTATTCCTCGTCGTTCT
This sequence comes from Cheilosia soror, assembly GCA_949372485.1. Taxonomy (NCBI): domain Eukaryota; kingdom Metazoa; phylum Arthropoda; class Insecta; order Diptera; family Syrphidae; genus Cheilosia; species Cheilosia soror. The sequence continues at coordinate 40,841,527 of OX443563.1, forward strand.
TTGGAATTATGGGCATTCCACAAACGTCATTACACCGTATTTTGCATAAAGACTTGGATATTAAGGCTTATAAAGTTCAGTTAACACAAAAACTCAAGCCGGCCGATCATCAACAAAATCGCCAACAGCCCAGCGTCGATTCAAGACCTCAAAGATAAAATTCGTGAGGCTATCGAGGACATAGGGCAGCTACTTTGCGATTTGGTTATGAAAAATTTCATGAAAAGGATATGGTCCTGTAAGCGTGCTCGTGGTGGCCATTTGGCTGATATTGTTTTTCATTATTAACGGCATACCTTCCTCTTTATTATGAAATAAACATCCGATCATTTATCTCAAAAAATGGCATTTTTCTTTGAATATCAAAATAACACCTCTTATTGGAAAACCCTTTATGTTTTGACGAAACTCATATTATCTACTGTCAGTCCAATTTTGGGCCATACATTGGAGAATTTGGGACTCCATTTCCTCAATAACGCTCAGATTATATGCTTTCAAGCCCTGAATATTTCGGGGTTTATCGAAAGGAAAAGGCGAACCTATAACGCTTCATCAGCGCCCCGAGATGCTTGCAGATGTATGTTAGTTCTGCACTTAAATTGCTGCCAATTGTAGTCTTCTGGAAATATATCCCCAGGAAGCGAGTTCCAAAGTTTGCTTGTCCTGTAACAGAAGGAGATTTGGAAAATTGATGTCCTCCCGGTTTCAAGTGTACTGTATGGTCGTCATGACTAATGAGCATTAGCTGCCTGTTTTGTGGGGCGCCCAAAAGATGCATTGTGAGGGATAATGTCTTTGAGTTCCTCGGAACATCTACCATGGAAGTACCTATAGAACAAGCAAAGGTCAGCGACTTGTCTTCTGTGCACCAACGGTTGCAGATTCGATGTGAGTGTAGGGTCTCCAATAAGTCGAACTGTACGTACCTCTTTGCTCTAAATAGGTAGCTCAACTTAGCGGACGCCGATCTTGCGATATAGGATATGTGGTCCTGCCATGTGATTCCTGAATTTACTGTGTCTCCTAGAAGGTGCATTGAGTCCTTGGGATGGATTGGATGGTCATCCATTTGGATCTGAGGAACTGTTGATGCATTTTTCCTGGAAAATGTTGTGAGCTGTGTCTTGTTTGCATTAAATACAACCAAGTTGTCTTTTCCCCACTTCAAGATTTTGTCCAGATCATCATGTAGAGAACTAATTTGTTCACATCTCTGACTGTGTGATGTAGCCGCATTCACAGGCCCACTGTTCGAGATAGATGATATAAGAGTGCTGTCATCAGCAAAGCTGTGGAAATTATTATTTCTCGATCCAAGCAAATCGTTGATGTGGAGAAGAAATAGAGTTGGAGAATGAATAGATCCTTGGGTCACTCCTGCATTTATAGCAAACGAATTCTTCCCAGAAGAAAATTTTGCATCCATGCACAGAGTTGTTGTGGTAATCCATAAGACGCCAACTTGCCTAATAGAGCTCTATGCCAGACTCGGCCAAATGCCTTTGATATGTCCAAGGCTACGGCTCTGGATTCGCCGTGGTGTTCAATTGCTTGCGTCCATAAGTGTGTAACGTAGCTTAACAGGTCTCCAGTGGAACGACGGCTCCGAAATCCGTATTGCCCTCTAGATATTTGATTATTTTGACATTTATTGCCTTTTCCATTACTTTTGAGAGCACTGAAAGTAACGCTATTGGACGATAGTTTTGTGGCAGATATTTCCTCTTTTTTTTTTTTTGGAATAGGTTGAATGCGAGCGGTCTTCCAGGAAGAAGGAAACGTCGTCGTCTGGGAGTACGACATGCTAAACAGCTTACATATTACAGGTACAAGTTTTAGTGCACATCTCTTGAGTACTATAGCCGGGATTCCGTCGGGTCCAGCTGCCTTATTGCAATCTAGTTCTTTAAGAATGCGTTGTATTATCGAGGCCGAAGTTTAACTTTTGCCATCGATGTTTGCGCGCTCGGGATATTTGGTGGCTCTACTTTTGCAGAATCTAGGGTGGAATTCTCTGAAAACATGCTAGCGAAAAGATCTGCCTTTTCTTTAGGTGTTGTTGCTAGCGTGCCGTTTTCTTTTACTAGATGTGGAAAGGAAGAGCAACTAAAGTTAGAACTGATTGTCTTTGCCATGGACCAGAATGCACGTGAGCCGTTGGGACATCCAATTACTTTGTTAATTGTTGTAAGTTGTCTTCGCCGATTCAATGATTAGGTTGCATCTATTTCGAAGAATTATGAATTCAGATCTTTTTGGCTCCGAAGAGTTTGACCGCCATTTACGGAATGCCTTAATTTTCGCTGCGGTAACTTGAAGCTAGTTTTTTGATGCAATGTGGAATATAAAGTTCCATACCGAGTAAAATCATTTCGGTTACGGCTTTTGCGCTCATATTGACATTAGTATCTCTAAAACTCATATCAGCCCATGGCAACAACCCAAGAAATTACGCAGCTCGTCTCAGTTAGATTTATTATAATTCCAAATCGAACAAGTGAACAAACAAAATTGCTTTTCTAGAGAGAGGCAAATTTGACAAGAGTCTCAATGAGGCTTTATTACCCCCACATTTTATATGGGTCAATCTGGTAGTATCTTGATTAGTTTATATATATTTTAAATATCTGCAGAAATAAACGAGCAAAGAGAAAAATGCTTTAAGACTGCTTCAAAATATACCTTTCTCCATAACGGTGTGGGGAAAATTATGGGATTTTTCGCAATGAAAAATTAAAAACCATCCCAATGACATATACCAACACTGCTTCTGGGTTTCACACAATTAAATTGTTCAAATGCACCGCAACCTTTTCAGGCTTAAAATAACACCGCCTACTTCTTTGAATTTGCCGGAATATTGCGAAACAGTATTCGTAGTTCACCTTGCACTAAATATCCTAAGCCTATTACATTTTTTGTCGGAATATTTAATGATGAATGGTAATTGGTATGTGCAAAGATAAATTCCAAGACTTAACTATGCAATTATCTCGCCCCAAATTAGGTATCGATTAATCAGAAATATTTGAATAAGCCTATATATGTGTACATTGGTGTTTCTCTTGTCGATAAAATGTAAAAAAAGCACACACGCGTGTCTACAATCTCCATACACACATCTCTTCGAATACCGAATATATTTTTGTTTACTGTATAAAGAAATAAATTAAATAATTACTTTCAAGCAAAAGTTGTTTTGCAATGCATTTCATTTTAATCGCTAATTGCACTGCCAACAAGTTAGCTCTAAGAAGATCGCTTGACCAACTGTGTTATGGCTCTTTAAACAAGTTTTTACATTGAAATGGTTGGTAGAAAAGCAACACCATCTAAATACACGATATTGCATGTTTTAATTTCTTCCTTATGCACATAGTTATCGTGGACATTATAGAGTCTTTAACTTTTTAGGATTAATTGTTTTTTTTTTTAAATTTAGCATGCGTTTACGTTGAAAAGATACAAGTTATTGCAAACGACTAGTAGTAAATTGTTACTAGCTACTTGTGTTTATTGTCTAAGACACTCCTAATTTTAAAGAACAATAAATTCTTAATTAATTTTCAGCAAGTTTTTATCTTAAATTCAGAGTATTAAACTGTTCCGGTACAAAGTTCAGTTTTAAATACCATTTTATGACTCTGAAGTTTTTCAATGATCTCCGGAGAAAAACTTTTATACAACTACGCAAATTGCTTTGCAAAAATTGACAGCGATTGACAAAAGTCTTATTATCCAAAATAATTTGTAACCACTTATGTGATGATAATGACTTAACCACGTTCTAAAAATTATTTTCTACTCTTGTGGGCTTAAAACTATTAATTACTTTCAGACCCATAGCTCGGGCCCTACTATGTAATTACATTCTACTTTCGATTCTATTTGAAAGTTTTTTTCGATGTAAGCAATGCCAACTTTTTTCCACAACATTCTCCGATTTCGAACGAGACTCACAATGTATTTAAAAGAAATTGTCATTAATTGTGATTTATGAAAGAAAACTAAATAGATATACTAAAAACTAAACTATACATGAAAAGTGTCGAAATTTTATTTTTGATTAAAGAAAATCAGGATCGCAAGGACAAAATTAAGCGAAGAGGAATTTTAAAGCGTTTGACGATTTTATTTAATTTCAGTTTTGTAAACAAATTGTCCGGCTTTCTAAGATGCCTTTAGTGTGGGCCATCTTTTGGTTTCTTTTTGAATCTGACAGCTTTGACACTGACAGCGCTCATACGCATGACGCATTGACAGAAACTTAGTACATCGCTATACAGGTTGTCCCAGTTAAAAAGTATAATCCTTTAAGTGGATTCCTGAAGTTCCACCGAGCAAAAAATTGCACGGCAGAGGGGGGGGGTCTAATCCCACCCAATTTACAGTTATAGCCCATCAAAGTGGGTGACCTCTAATTTGGAGGTGTTACCACTTAAAACGCTATAACTTCTAAACTATTATGGGTACAAAGAATAATAAATTTTTTTTAAATTTTTTTTTATGAAATTTGTATCCTTGAGAAATTTACTAAAAATTATGTTAAGCTACTTTTTTATGTACGATCAACAGAAGTTTTAGTAAAAGCCGTTTTTTTTATTGCTTGTTGCCTCAATCTGAGAGCCTCCTTACATATATAATTTTCTCAATACAAAACGGGTTGATTTGGTCTTGAACATGTCGGTCTTGAACTGTGTTGTCGAAACGGTGCGAATTTAATTACGCAAATTTATGAAAGAAGTTAAATACTAATTCAGTTCGCCCTTTGCGCTCAACGGAGAATATTGCGGCTGTGTGCGCCTTAGGCGGCTCTCAGATTGGGGCAACAAGCAACTGCCGATAAGCAATCAGCAACATTTTTCGTTCGAGCGATATTTGGTTGCTTTGATGTGTGACCTCTAATTTAATTCAAAGTAAAATAATTGTGAGCGATAATATTGCGTGTTTCCTATTCCCAGTTGCTTATTGATTGTTGCCTCAGTGTGAGAGCCGACTAAACACTAGAACATCGTCGTTAAAGATCGCCGATTGATGCCCAATTGCGTGGCACGCCGCAGAGTGGGGCACATTGTATGGGAGAGCGGAAAAAATCTATAAAATCTGAACTAGGTTTTTTTTTGCGATTTCGATTTATTCAAATGTTGCAAAATAATAATCCCGCGATCAAACTACTTTTATTATGCTTTAATTGGCGAAACAAAACGAAAAAATAAAAATGCAGTCGCCACTGCCTGAAAAAAAAGTCGAATGACGAAATGTCACTGACCACAGATTACCTATGTTATAGATCGCGAACTTTTGCAACAACAGCCACTGGAAGGTGTGCTGTGTTCAGCTAAGCTCAGCGAGGGTCGGGTTCGAAATTATATATGTGAACGATCTTTATCGGTTCACCTGAATCAAAATGATTACGTACTTTACCTATTCCTGTATAGTGTATCTTCACAGTTAGTGGGCGCCACGTAATTTTACGGTGAATTACGAAACCTCCGCATGTACCTAGATTCTGAAAAAGGATTCCCAAAATAAAAAGAGCGGATTTTTAAAACGTTATAAGAGCTCCGCTGGAGCGCGGTCTTTATTTAATTTGGGGTAGAAGCCCCAAAAAGGAAAATTTGCCAAATTTTGGCGACACAAGTTTTTTTTTTTTGGAATGTGGCGGTTGGACCGTTGAAATGGCCCGCTATCGCACTGTCTCGAGTGTGTAATGGAAGAAAATTAATGGGTCGCGTGTCCCGCTTTCACCGGGATTTTGGACGAAACGAGAGCCTACCGAGATTACGAATTTACAACACCCTACGCAAACGATTTATCTAACGAAGCACTCTACTTATCTTTCTTTTGACCAACTCCTGTTGGATTCCTTGTTCTAGGTTTTTTTTTTTTGCGTGTACCCCTTTCTGGCACCGTTTTCTTTCCCCTTGGTTTTGTCCACTCTGTCCTTCTATCCTTCCTTCTTTTCCACTGATATATTTTTCACCACTTCTAATCTCTACTCTACTCAAACAAAAAAATCTACTCCACGAACTACTTCCGTATCAAACTCAAAATTAATCAAAATTGCTTTTTGCAATCACCAAAAAAAATTCTCAACAATCAACTTTTATAAATGCTGGTCAGCCAAGAAGTGACTTCCAAAAATTCCTCTTTGTTCGAAGTCGCTTGACTTCCTCACACGCACACTCTCATACATTCGCTGGTATTAGGCCCCAACGGTGGGATTCAGCTTGGCATTCAGCAATGCCTCCCATGACCATTAACCACCACATTCAATTGTCTTTAGCCAAAAACAAAAAAAGGTAAATAGCTCGTGGAGGAAATTTGCGACCGGCATTTTTCCCCACGACTAGTTTAAAAAAGTAAAAATAAATAAAAACCACTGAAAAAGAAAAAAGGATAGAGGTGGACGCTATTCCCCACCCGGATCTCAACTTCCCCGTGGGAAATTTCCCATCAACCCCCCCATATACAGGACAAGGAATCCCAGGTGATGGTTTGTTTACTTTTTTTCTATTCGCGAATTTAACTACCTCGGTGGACTCTCGCGCAGATTTGGGGGATGAGACTTGCTGATAGCAGGCCATTCCTTACAAATTTGTTGTGTTTAGGGTGGGCTCTCGGCCATGTAAAATGATCGCAGCATTTTTAGCGATTTCGGTGCAATTGTGATTGACAGACAATTGACGCTTTAAAGGACAATATTCGTGAAGCCATTGGTGAAATACAGCTGCACACAATGCATGGCCAGCCGAGGCAGCCATTTGAATGAAATTATGTTTCATTATTAACCGGAAGGATTGTACTTTCAAATTAAAAAAGAAATTTGAGAAAATATTCATTAGTTTTTTGTTTATAGCATTTTCAAAAAAAAAAGAGTTATTTGGCGGACCCATTATATAGAGATATAAAGTGCGTGTCGCATAATTCACGCAAAAGAATGGTCCGTCTGGTTGAAACCACATGTTGGTAACATACACATCTTGTAACATACACGATAATTAACTCCATTAATTGTTGCAATTTCGAAGAAGAATAGTCCGACAATGCCTCCAGCCCAAAATCTGCACCAAACAGTCACGCATTGTGGATGCATGTGTTTAATATCACAAATGTGAAAATTTTGACGGTTAACGCAGCCAGTTCGAAAAATCATCATCCACTTGTTGTTGTTCCAAAATCCATTCAACGAACTCTCTTCGCGCTGCATGGTCGGTAGTCTTCAGTTCTTGAGTCAATTGAACTTTGTAAGCATGAAGTTGCAAGTCTTTCGTGAGGATTCGCTGTAGAGAGTTTCTCGAAATGTCCAATTCTTGACTACGTTGCCGAATTGATGTTTCTAGACTGTCAGCATTACTTTCGCGAACTGCTTCGATATTTTCTGTTGAACACTGTTCTGTTGAAACACTGACTTGTGACAGGACACCCAAAGTGTTTAAGATCACTAATTGATCCAGTCTCCCTAAATTTTTCAATAATTTTCTTCACTGTTGATGGTTTTAAATCACTCCGAACTGTCAGCTGTCACATCGTTATCTTTTTTTTTTGCGTTGGCATCACTGTACTATTAAATGGCGCAAAATTCAAATTTTGCGTGAATTTTGGGACACCCTTAATTTTTAAGGTTTAAATAAAATTAAAATTCATTTGAGTTATCATATATAAATGTAGTTACGTTTGTTTATATGTTTTCCTCTTTTTTAAGCTTCCAAAATATTTTATCGCAATGCCTTTTTGTGAACTATACATGTTATTTTTTAAGTGGACGCAAGTATAAACGAAGCTCACATGCGAACATGCACCACATAGCTGTCCATGCGAAAAACATGATTGTCGGAGGTCAACTCCGGCAATGACAGAGTGGTTCCCTGTTCCGAAGATAGCAGCTATACCCCATTTCCCCTCCTCCCATCATCTCCCTAAATAATCCATACTGATCTGACGGGTGTAGCCAGTACAATGTTGAAATGATTTTTAAAATCGCCCAAATAGTTTCAGAGTTAGTCCCAATCACCCTCCCCCGTCTTCAACTTAGTCTTATCTATCAACATTTCAAACTTCCAAGTTCATAACGCTAACGGTTCGTGAAACCCCCCTTACTCCCCCCTTACTCACCTACCCAATGGCCTAATTTGGCCACACATCTATAAATCAGAAAAAAAATCATGAAAATCGGACGAATGTTTCTCGAGTTATGGAGGGACGAAGAGACGAACGCGACGTTGCCTTTTATAAATCAGTATGGATGTTGTAGGTACCTACCCAGTTCTATGTAAAATGTCGTAAAGTCAAACAAAAACTCCCCCAACGTCTTCGTTATAGATTAGCCCGAGTGCAGTTTCAAGAACAATGTATTATTTTCCCCAAAAATAAACAAGAATCCGAATGAATCACCATTTTTGAATTATTAAATCTTTTATCGTCGTCTTTCACAACAACGACTTAAGCATAATCTTTCATCGAATGCAAAACTGCGTCCACAACATGGGAGTAGGAGTCAATGGGAAAATACTTGTTTCTTCTTATAGATTTGTTAGCTTTTCCAGAACTACCCACTGTTTATGGACGTGACGTCTAAACATAATATTCTCCCACACCTACTACTAAATCAATTGATCGATCGGAAACGCTGCCCACCGCAACAGCTAATTAAAGAGCAAACCTGTCAATAATAAATCTCTAATCCCCTCCGCGGGACCGTTTAACATAATTATAGAAAATAAATGCAGAGCCAAAAGTAGAGCCAATCTTCAGCGCATAATTAAAATGAAGTTTGCGCACGCCAAAGTCACCTCATACATGGAATGGTGTCTCGTTAGTAACTTGAATGGAAATCTGTCTTTCCCCAATTTTCAGTTTAAAAGTCAACTTACCATTTACGGTGCTAACAAAGCGTCAGCTAAATAAATGCGCATACAACAAAACACGTGGGTTGTGTTACAGGTGAATTATTTGCTTGTGACATTTTCACGAAAAGTATAAAGAAACTGAGTCCAACTAGCAGTCTGTCAGGCACCATAACTATGCGTAAGTGATACTAACGACACCTTATATTCGCCGATAAAAATACTCGCATCTCTTGTCCACTTTGTCCCAGAAACTAGAAACGAAACTCTATTCCGTCGTCTGGTGTCTAACTTTCGACGACCTCACCAAAAGCGAGACACGCTCCCATCTCCGAAATGATGACCAACCACGCCGTGTCGTCGTCACAAATGCCACCAACATACCTCATACACTAGATGTGGTGTCAAGTTTTAGTCACGCTTTTAAAATACCAAACCATCCGCGAAAATCCAAGCGAAAGATGTTCAGCAGATGTATCTTTTCATCTGCGAGATGATCACCCTCACATCAAAGGTGCATCACGCATATCACCTTCGTTGGGCTCTCACTTTGGCAAAAGGCCAAATGGCGGTATGCGGACTAAACGGCGGCTCGGTGTGGCAACTGATTCTTCTCCAAAATTTGCTAAAATCCAATTCAACAACTGTGCGCTGCGAAAGGTAAAAGTTTCACCTGCACCATGGGCGAAGTTTGCATTCGCAGCAGTCTTTTAAATTTTTGTTTATACATTTTTTTATTCGCGTTTCTTGCAACGCACCTGTGACTTGGGATTCAACAAACGCAAACAGTAAAGGCCAACAAATTGAGCCACACTTTAGCAAGAGAGGCTTTTAGCCAGACTCAAAGAGAAGCATGCGTTCTCTTTTGGCTTTTCTTTTAATGACTTTTTCTTTGCCAGTTGCCATTGCCATGCCACCGTCGCGGTTGGCTTTTGGCTAGTTACCTTTTACAAGAAATGACTCGGCACAGAACGTGTGCTGTACACCTGTGCACCACTCTATAGCGGCTCAATCTCACCTGAATCAATTCATTCACAAGCGTTGAACAAAGCGAACGTGTCGCCCGCCGTTGCCGTTGTGTCGTCGTCGTGTTTAACTTTACGTATATCGCGTATAGTGAAAAGTGCTCACACTAACGGATATTGGTTCCTTGTGCAGATATAAAATTGCACCAAACACAAGAACTGTGTGTATTTTTGGTGGATAAGACAGTCCCTCTGACTACTTTTGGCCGAATGTTACGTATACGACTCAGAGTCATGTACTTCGTGTGGTTATCACTTGCAGAGTGAGAAACCTGTGTGCGCGCGTGTGTGTGTTGTGAAAGAAAGCAGGAAAATTGTTTACCAAAAAAAAAAAAAATAATCCTTTCAAAAATTGCAGTTGCGTAAAACAGACCCAACTGAATAGAGTTTTTCGGGAAAAACGATAAGATGTAGCTGCATCTTCGTGTCGCTGATTAATGGTTATCGATTGGAATTTTTTATATTCCAGATTTTGTTGGATACTGGCCAGGCCAACGTACATGTGCACTAAAGAGAGTTGACTGCAAAACTTAATGAAATTAACTGACCGATATATTTTTTTTTACTTTCATTCTCGCTGAAATCGATTTTTTTTTTCTGTCGTTTGCTTAACTTCTTGTGTCGACAGTTGCAACAAGTTGCATCCACGGAGACTGATGATGACAGACCGGTATTGCACTTTCTTTTGAAGTGGCATTTTTTTTAGTGCGTATCTGTGCGGTTTTGGGAAAAGATATTTCTTTGCTTTTTTGTGAACCATTCAAATTGGAATAGCGAAAAGATAGTTTAAACGTAATTTTTTTTAGAAAAGTGCAAAATGTGTACGAAAAATCAAATCAATATCCTTATGGGGAAATTGAATACGGTAAGGAATTTTATTTATCACATTTGGTGGAGATTTTTTTTAGTTTATATTGTTATAATGAAAATTTCGTTTATTGGTCTTTTGTTTGAAAACAAACTTTTGGAGGAATGTTCGCGCGTTTTAGATCGAAGCAAACTTTTTTGGTTGTGCTTTTTTTTGAGTATAACTCGTCGCCCAAATCGATTTGGAAATAAGGCCCAACGAAATCCATAACGCCCAAAAAAAACAACAAGATAGAAATAAAGTACAAAAAAAAAATACCAAAATGACACGACGTATAGGAGGGGTCGTGCTGCCCCTAGCAACCCCCCTGCATGGGGGCACTTTTGTCACATCGCTCTAATTTGTGTGAATATTTTTTACAGCAACAAATTGCTTAGTACTATTTTGGGCATTATGGTTTTGAATGATAAGACCTAACGCCGTATAACTTATGAGCCATTTAATAGAGTTTAATGGTTAGGTATAGATGTTTAGTAATCGACCTTCTAATATGGTAGATACTGTGACTTTAAACGAAGGGAAGTTCCACCAGGGTGATTGAGAATATTCGTATACACCTACATGATGTGTTTTTGAATCGTATTTCCATTCTTCAGTTTGGTAAAATTAAAAACCAAAAACCAGCTAATGTAAGGTTTTTAGGTTTCTTAGGTTACTAGCCATATTGTGGGATCCATTGTTCAACTATTCTTTTTCGGGCAGTTGAGACCGTATCTCGCGAATAATGCGCTTGATATTGGCTGTGCTTTTCAAGGCTGTAATCTTACTTACTTACTTAGATGGCGCTACAGTCCGTTGTGGACCTGGGCCTCAACCAACACGCCTCTCCAGTTAGCACGATCTTTGGCTAACTGCACTCCAAGTTGGTTAAGGTCCCGTTCCATACTTGTCCGCGCCACCTAAGGCGAAGTCTTCCTCTTCTGCGTTGTCCCTCCGGGTTGGAATCGAAGACTCTTCGGGCGGAACGTTGGTGTCCATTCGCTCTACATGTCCTTGCCATCTTAGTCGACTGATACGTACTTTTCTGACCAGGTCGATGTCGCTGTACAGCTCGTAGAGTTAGTTCGCTGTTAAATCTCCTCCTCCAAAGCCCGTCAACGCAAACGGGACCGAAAATCACTCGAAGAATTTTGCGTTCGAAGCGCCCAAGGAGATCTTCATCCGCTTTTGACAACGTCCATGATTCTGCGCCATAAAGCAGGACTGGGATGATGAGGGTCTTATATAGAGTCTCCTTGGTGTTTCTCGACAAGGCCTTACTAATCAATTGCCTTCTCAGGCCAAAGTAACAGCGGTTGGCAAGTGTAATTCTTCGCTTGATTTTTGATGTGATGTCATTTTCAGTAAAATGGACGTAGTGCGCGATAAATTCGCACAATTTGGAAGCGTTGTTCAGGCGTCAGTCTATTCATGTTGAAATGTCAAACCAAACAAAAATAATGTCGTTTTCGGTTGGTCGTCCAGAACCGTCCGGAAGAACTCTCCGCAATTCTGAATTCAAATCCAGAAGCAAATTTCTCTTCTTTTCAGTAGAAGAACTGTCAGTTGTCAGCACGCTTTCAGAAGCGTTCGGATTGGTTCTGGACGACCAACCGAAAACGACATAAATCACTTGACAGCTGACAAAATGGCCGCCAGTTAAAATAGTGTTGCCTACTTAAAGTTCTATACCTCTAAAAAAACAAAACACCCTTTATATCTGCCTTGAGAGAGATTCTCAGTTTAATGGTTCGGACTCAGTAAGATGTCGGTTATTTTTCTTACAATTTTACTTTGACAATTTACGTTTGCACATTTTTCTGCTAATAACACAACTACCTATTACCTACCACTAAAGTTGGTCTCAACGCAGTGTTCCCAAGTTTGTTATTAGATGGTGAATACCAGGGGTATGTTTCTAAATGCATCTCTTTCGCAAATAATCTTCAGATGACGTTATAGTTGAAATAATTTCTTATCTTTATAGCATAAAATTGATGGTTCCTTCCATTTTGTCAGCTGTCAAGTGATTTATGTCGTTTTCGGTTGGTCGTCTATAGTAATATAAGTCCACCAACCTTATGAAATTTGTATTGCATTCTTTAAGTACCATTGATAAGCAACCTCTCCTAAGGCTTTTCGTTGCATAATATGGAGTTAGTTTTTAAACAGTTTTCGAGAAATAATTGAAAGTCTTCAAAATCGGAAGTTTACAACGATGCTTCCGCTCGGTCTGAAGTCAAATACAAGTTTCTTTTTAAAAATGCAATAAAATTAAGAAAATTAATTTTTTTCCTTGTATTACAGCTTTATTAGTAAGTGGCTGTCACGGCTGGCTTCGCAGTAGCGCATTCTGTCAATCAAATTTTCCAAGACCTTGTTGATGGTTTCGGGATGTGGCTCACGGATTGCTTGGAGGATATTGGCCTTAAGTGCTGGAATTGTTTCGAGATTGTTGGCATGACGTCCTTCACGGTTCCCCAACAAAAAAAAAAGAAAAGTCCAAATGGGTCAAATCTCAGCTCCGAGGCGGCCAATTGCCATCGCCAAGACGGCTGATAACAAGATTTGGGAATTTGGTGCGCAAAAGATCGATTGTGGCATGGGCTGTGTGGCATGGCACGCCATCCTGCATGAAAGTCGGTTAACATGGCTCTGTAACGATGACCGTTGACCGAACGCACTGTTTGGGCTAAACAGCACTCACTTTGGAAATAAGTTTTCAAAATTTTCCAACGTTGTTCAAGCGTAAAGCAACTCATTTCGTTTCGCGCAGGTCATACCTGACTTACTGACATACTGACTTTTTGTCAAGATTTCGAGCGGGAAACAGCTATCAGTTACAAAGTAACCTATGATTTAAAAAGAAACCACCAGATGGCGGCCTACCCTTTAGGTACTACAACGGAAGATAAAAGCAATTATTCATCGATATGCGACACATGAAAGCCTACAACAACTTACAACAATTAAAGTGCATAACTAACACCTGCAAGCATTCCTCGGTGCTATTGAATCGTTAGAATAAATAGCAATCTACCAACTCGAGATAAGCAAGATAGGTCGCTTCCTTGTTTATAGTCAACCGAGTAAAAAAGCGAAAGATTTTCTGTTCATTGAGTATATTTATTTAGCGCATGCTATTTCAACTCCTTCCGGTATTAAAATTTGCACATGTAAATGTGAATTCGAGAAATTACCACAACAAGATTTCTTTGCCGACTCTACGCTCCCACATGAAATTTTATCTTGCAAGATTGCGCCAAAACTACAATTCGCGTTAAAGTAATGCAACTGTCAGTTAAAAAGGGTACTGATTCCAGATTTTTGTTACATCTTTCCTATCGGATTATCGTAAAATTTTCTATTAAATGAATCTGTAATTGATCGTTTAAGGGACCCGACCAAGAAATCGTAAAATTGTATCTGCCGGAAAGCGATAGGACACCTTAGGACGCGGGAGGGCGGGCGGCGCGGCGTTATTATGTGAATTTACGAGCAAGTTTAACTACCTTAAGCATTTCCGCCTGTAAAAAGGTTTAGGTGCTTCAACTTGATAAAAGTAATAAAATTAAATATTTGACTGCCAAAATTATGTAGGTACGTGCGAAAAAAAACAGAATAATGTAGATATTCTAAAATACTTACGTATTTTGATTAAATAAATGAAATTGTGAATTTTTATAGAAATTTTAAACAAGCTATTAAATTTTAATAAAAAAATATGCCTACCTTTGATGAGGAGTTATCTCTTAAGTATCCTGTAAAAAGAAACAAAAATGTAGGCATTAAAAAAAATATATTTTTTTAAGGTACATATTTTAAAATGTTTATAACGATGTTTTTGTTTATTCTAAGTCAGAACATAAATTAATCATTTTATTAAGGCTTGGATTCTTCCTTTAAAATAATAATGGAGTAGTCGTACCTGTGTTCACACTTTTTTATATTCTTAAATATTTATGCAAATTAATTTTCCAGACGAGATTTTCCACCAAGCACACCATGGCCGTGCAAATAAATAGATATAATTTCATATAAGGTTATATTGAAACACAAAATTTAAAATATTATGCAAGAGAGTGTTTATGGCTATCTTTTTAATACATAGACAAATCAGCAGGGGGACTTGTTGTTGTCGACTTCATTTATGCATTTTTATGTCTTCATCGGAAATTGAATACAGTAAAGTTTAAAGAAAATTACATTTGCATGCCGCCATAACATCGTCATAACATTTTAGTAGGAGTTTTTTTTTTTTGGAAGTTTGTTAATGATAATATTCTCATGGAAATACGAGAACTCATAAAATTATTTAATATTACCTACTAGTGTCCTATTGGGCGACGGAACATCAAGTAATGTTTTAATTTTATTATAATGGACCACATTGCGTTTTATTTAATTGAGCGAGGTAATGAATACTCTGGAAATTAATTAATTCATTTTTGCTTTTATTTAATGGATATGTATTATCAGCGTTATTACTGCTCAACTGGTTTTTTTTTTTATTTGCATACGAGCCGATTTTGTTGGGCTTTATAGAGATACTAAAAGCAAGGATAAATGGATATTACATATTTTATCCTTCTAATCATCGCACCTAGTCGCGCGTCCACTCGATTTATAGTACCGAATGGGTCCTAGCTTAGGACAGGGGTTCCCTAACTGTGCGTCGCGACGCCCTGGGGTTTTTCAATTGCTACGCATCGTTGCCAGACAGCATTGCCGCGGTCCATGAGAGTGTACCTAAAGGAGAACCCGTGGCAGTCAATTTCTCGCCGTGCATAAGAAATCGGCCTTTCGCAGACTCCTTTGTGAATTTTGCATCTGGACTTTGGCTTACGCACGTACAAGATCCAACTAATCCAGGAGCCCAAAGTTAATGAACATAGACAAAGCCGTTTGCTCGTTGACTTGACTTCGGAGCGTTTGCAAGAGAATCCAATTTTGGCCGAAAAATCATTTTTGCCGACGAAGCGCATTTTTAGATGAATGCGGGTATGTGAAAAAGCAAAATTGCTAGAAATATGGGACGACGATATTTCAACGTCGACTCGTCGTTATTGAAAAAGCCTTTAGTGAATCTTCAGTAAGATCGGTTTCTATCCACATGTTTGTATTTTTAGAAGGACGTCGCAAAAATATTTCAACCTCACTAGGGAGTCGTAGTATGAAAAATATTGGGTTGTTGAAAACGTTTGCCCTACTCCCTGTGGGAGCAGTGGTTTAGTGGTTAGTGTGCTGGTGGACTACCGACCGAGGCCCGAGGGTCTCACGTTCACGTAAA
This sequence comes from Cheilosia soror, assembly GCA_949372485.1. NCBI lineage: Eukaryota > Metazoa > Arthropoda > Insecta > Diptera > Syrphidae > Cheilosia > Cheilosia soror. The sequence goes on from OX443563.1 coordinate 40,857,538, forward strand.
GAACTTTGAAATGGAAGAAAACAAAGATTATTTTTTTTTAAATTGGCATGAAATTTAAATTTCATTTAAATATGATTTCTGGCATATGACCGCCACCGCTAGCTCGGACGCAGTCTATCTGGAGGTCCAATTTTCGATTACTTTTTCCAACATTTGTGGCGGTATATCGACAATAACGCGGCGAATGTTGTCCTCCAGGTGATCAATCGTTTCGGGCTTATCGGCGTAGACCAGCGACTTCCCATATCCCCACAGAAAATAGTCAAGCGGCGTTAAATCGCACAGATCTTGGAGGCCAATTCATCGGGTCCGCAACATTAAACTATGCGGTTACCAAACGTTTCATTCAATAAATCAATTGTGGCACGAGTTGTGTGACATGTTGCGCCGTCTTATTGAAACCACAGCTCCTGCACATCATGGTTGTTCAATTGATGAACGAAAAAGTACTCATGGCTCTATAGCGGTCACCATTGACTGTAACGTTCTGGCCAGTATCGTTTTTAAAGACCCATAAGGCACACCAAAGGCACACCAAACAGTCAGTTTTTGTGGATGTAACGGTGTCTCAACATACACTTGAGGATTATCATATCATCACTCCAAATACGGCAGTTTTGTTTATTGACGTATCCATTCAACCAAAAGTGAGACTATATGTTGACCGTAAAATGGACTTACTTACTTACTTACTTACTTAGATGGCGGTCCGGGGTGGACCTGGACCTCAACCAACACGCCTCTCCAGTTAGCACGATCCTTGGCTAACTGCCTCCAGTTGCGCACTCCAAGTTGGTTAAGGTCCCCTTCCACTTGTGCGCACCACCTAAGGCGGGGTCTTTCTCTACTGCGTTGTCCCTCCGGGTTGGAATCGAAGAGCCTTCGTGCCGGAGCGTTGGTGTTCATTCGCTCTACATGTGCTAGCCATCTTAGTCGACTGATACGTACTTTTCTGACCAGGTCGATGTCGCTGTACAGCTCTTAGAGTACGCTGTTAAATCTCCTCCAAAGCCCGTCAACGCAAACGGGACCGAAAATCACTCGAAGAATTTTGCGTTCGAAGCGACCAAGGAGATATTCATCCGCTTTTGACAACGTCCATGATTCTGCGCCATAAAGCAGGACTGTATAGAATATAGAATCTCCTTGGTGTTTCTCGACAAGGCCTTACTAATCAGTTGCTTTCTTAGGCCAAAGTAACAGCGGTTGGCAAGTGTAATTCTTCGCTTGATTTCTGATGTGATGTCATTTTCAGAGTTAATATCGGAGCCGAGGTAGACAAAGTCCCGAACTACCTCAAAGTTATAGCTGTCTATCGTGACGTTCTGTCCGATTCGTCGATGTTGTGTGTCCCGTCTTGTTGACAGCATATATTTCGTTTTGCCCTCATTCACCACTAAACCCATTTTTGCCGCCTCTGTACTGATACTTGCAAACGCACCAGTGACAGCTCGCTGTGTTCTGCCAATGATGTCGATGACGTCAGCGTATGCAAGTAGTTGCACAGACTTTTGGGAAATTGTGCCCCTGGTGTTGGCTTTCGAGTTTCGCACAATTTTCTCAAGAATGATGTTGAAAAAGTCACATGACAGCGCATCACCTTGTCTAAATCCTTTTTTGATATCAAAGGTCTCGGTGAGATTTTTTTCGACCTTTACGGAGCAGCGAGTGTTCTCCATCGTCATTCTGCACAACCTGACAAGTTTGGCAGGGATGTCAAAACTAGACATGGCTCTGTATAGCTCGTCTCTATAAATGCTGTCATATGCGGCTTTAAAATCGATAAATAGGTGATGAGTATTGATTTGGACTTCTTGGGTTTTCTCCAGGATCTGCCGTAGTGTGAATATTTGGTCGGTTGTGGACTTACCGGGCCTAAAACCGCACTGATTAGGTCCAATCAGTTTGTTGACAAATGGTTTCAGGCGTTCACACAGTACGGCATACAGGATTTTGTAAGCGATGTTAAGGAGACTGATGCCTCTATAGTTGGCGCAGTTTAGAGGGTCTCCTTTCTTACAGATCGGGCAAACAATGCTGAGGCTCCATTCGTCAGGCATACTTTCCTCTGGCCAAATTTTAGAAACGAGTTGGTGTATGCCCTCTACCAAGTCATCACCCGCTGCCTTAAAAAGGGCCGACAAACCGCCCGGTTCTGCTGTCAAGGTTGTAATCGTTGTTTGTTTATCTACATGGACCAACGACTAATATCCCTACTTCGAGGTCAGGCCACTGCTTCAGACCCATTATTTTTTATTATTTATCGGGCTCCCTACCCATGAAAAGTCTCTGCCTGAGACACTGCAGCCTTCCATCCTCTACGATACCGGGCACGCTGCTTCCAGTTGTCAACACTAAGCGCTCTGGCATTAGCGATGGCTTGGCTTTTGAAACGGTGGTTTGGTCTTCCTTGTCTTTTCGTACCTGGGGGCTGGGATTCGATGGTCATCTTACCTGGAGCGTTATTGTCTATTCGCTCGATGTGGCCAAGCCAATGTAGTCGACGTATTTTGGCTTTTTAGACTACATCCTTGGTACAGCTCGTAGATTTCGATGTTGTATCTTCACCTCCATTCGCCCTCCTCGCACACTGAATCAAAAATCCGCTGAAGTAATTTTCTTTCGAAGGAGCCCAGTATCAGCTCTCCCTTCTTGAATATCGTACAGCACTCGACACCATAAAGCAAAACTCGAGGAAAGGGGTTTTGTAGAGCACACACTTCGTCCTTTTTTTTGGTTGAAACAAAATGTAGAATACGCAAACCTCATCACCATTGATCTAACCGTCTCATCCTTGGTCTACCTAGAGGACGCCTGCCTGATGGTACGGATTCCATAGCACGTCGTGGAATCCTGGTCGGGGACATACGTTTAACATGACCAAACCACCGAAGCATGGATCGCTCCGTCCGGAGAAGTAGCTGCTCGACATTGAGTTCCTCACGTATTCTGGTATTTCTGATGCGATCTCTAGGAGCCACACCAGCAATACTACGGAGAAATCTCATTTAGGCAGTTTGTATCCGCGATCTTATTCTTTCGGTCCATTACCCAAACCTTAATGACCATAGGTAAGCGTTGGAACAAACACCGAATTAAAGACTGACAACTTAGCTTTGACACCAAGTTCAGTCCTCCTAATAACAGAATGACCAAGCTGTCTAAAAATTGACCCAGCCTGACCAATCCTATACAGGAAAACTCGGCATTGCTCCTTCCATCACTTGTGAATAAGACCCCGAGATACATAAACTTCTCCATCTGTTTCAATGGAACTCCACAACATGCATGCAGGGTTCTGAAGACGACCATCACTTCAAGATTTGTTCACGTTTACTTTCATCTCAGCTTCAACGCAAACCTACTTTTCAACAGTAAAATTTAGGACGAATAGTATTGAGAAGCTATTTAAGAACAGCTCTATATACTCTCGAAATGTCATAGACGTTCACTGTAGAGGTGAGGGGTAAACAAAGTTGTTCAGTTTTATTTTGGTTTTTTCCAGGGGTTAAACATGGGACACCTAGGGCTGTCAAGCAAACTAACCACTGCACTGAGCCCCAGCTCACCGGGGATGATTGAATATCGCAATAACATTTAAAAAATTCAGAAAAAAACAGAATTAAATAAGTTCGTGCCTATCTGGAGAATGCACATACATCTTTTAAGAGGTGCCACACCTCTTTGTCCAATTTTGACCAAATTTCACAGGAACATTCCAGAGCCCTTACCTAAGATTTCAAGCTCAACTGGTTTTCGAGATATGTATCAGACTTTGAATGATTTTTTTTTGTATAGGAGGTGTCACGTCACGCCCCTTAGTCCAATTTAGAACTATCGAAATTCTGTCCGGTGGTCGCAACTTTACTAGCGTGTACTCGAAATTTTGGTCGTAATAATTTTGTCACCAAACAGACAGTCTGGTTATTCGAGTTAACATTTCACTATTAAATATTCGTGTGCCAGCAAAATAAACTACCGCCCGAAATATGGAAAATCGTAGCCTTAAGTGCTTCAGTTGTAGCCGGCCGGCGCGAGTTACGAGCGGTCGCGACCGATCGTCCGAAAAACATTTAAACAAACATTGAAACAAAGAAAACAACGAACACGACGTGGTTTCATCAAATCCTATATTGTGACTCACTAGTGTACATCAATTATTTGTATGATTCACTTTAGTATATTGTGTATTAATAATATGTAATATAATGTACAATATATGTAATGCCGCTACTATTGTTGTTGGATCGGATGGTACACCGAATAGCTGTTGCCAGGTCGAAAGGCTGTTAAACGCATGTTGTCCAATATATGATGTAAAGATATATAACTCCTCCCGTTTTAGTATGGACCTAACGGCTGAAAGAGTTTGTGTCCATGAAGAGTTGATTGACAGCCGAAGATTTTCATGTAAGGCTAATGATAATTCATAGGAACAGAATCGCCGAGATTTATTGTCAGATAATTAATTTTTTTCTAATTCTAATGTAGGGTATCTATTTAAGAAAATTAATTACAAAACAAATGTTAACTTCTCGAATTAAAGTACTTTATATACTATATATATACTCATACATATAAGAAAGCTTTTTAATTTTTATCGAACAAAATATTTTCTTTCCATTATCATTTTTGTTTATGCTTGTTTTTTTTTTTTTTTACAAAAACAATAGGTAGGTATAGCTATTCTCAACAATAAATATTTTAGTACATAAATGTAGATACACCAACCTAATGTTACGTGAGCAACATTATACACATAACATACATAATAACAAACATTAGTTCATTTGCAGTTTTCAAATTATAATGTTTTAAGTACAAAAATTATTAACAAAATACATTCTTCTCTTTTTTTTATTTTCTTAATAGAAAATAAGCAAAATGACATTATTTGTACACAGATTACACTTAGGACATTTTTATACTAAATACACTTATGAAATTTGGAGAGTACATACAGCATATACGCAAACACAACTTTAACTACTTTTATATGTAGGAATTTAACTTAACAAAAATTTTAACGGAATCACAAATGATCGTCGCCTTATGTCTTTTATTTTTTTTTTTATTGTATTGTTTTTGTTCTATTGTTTTTTTATTTTGAGTTAATTTTAACATTTTTTGAACTAGTTTTTTATACATTTATATTGTTATATTGTTATACATTTTTTTTTATCTTCACAAGTAATAATTATAGAACCGATATACTCTCGATTTTTTATTTATTTTGTTTATTATTTTAATTAACAATGAGTTTATTTTCAACTGCTGCTTATCAATTATTGCACCGATATTCCCTCGATGTAATTTTTATTGTATGCACTCAGTGACAAATTAAACTTCTGGGAGACTCGTTAAACCAACTAAAGAATTAAAATTCACCACCACGATATGCTTTCGTGGTGTGTTGCTTATATAGTAGAATATCTTCTTTTAGCTACTAACTAATTCACTATTCGACATTATACTATACGAATCCTACCGACTCGACTGCGCCAGTTACGAGCGGTCGCGACCGATCGTCCGAAAAACATTTAAACAAACATTGAAACAAAGAAAACAACGAACACGACGTGGTTTCATCAAATCCTATATTGTGACTCACTAGTGTACATCAATTATTTGTATGATTCACTTTAGTATATTGTGTATTAATAATATGTAATATAATGTACAATATATGTAATGCCGCTACTATTGTTGTTGGATCGGATGGTACACCGAATAGCTGTTGCCAGGTCGAAAGGCTGTTAAACGCATGTTGTCCAATATATGATGTAAAGATATATAACTCGCGCGTGATGAAAATTATAAATTTCTCAGTCCACATTATGGCGAATTTTCCATAAAGTTTTGCCCTACACCCAAACAAGATAAAATTGTTTCAAGAACTTAAGCCTTTTGAGCATTTAAAGCGCCAAAACTTCACCAATTGATCTCAGCAACAATATCGAACGCGAAATTTTAAATGTTTCGGCTGATGTGTGCAGAAGAGTGGTATAGAAATTGGTTTCAAACAATCGATCGCGGCAAACGTGTCCGCTGTAGTCATTGAACGAGATCGAGTTCCATATATACTTATTAGATTTAACATGTTTTCTACACCTGAAATGAATTTCAGCCCGATATCTCAATTACTCCGCTTTATCCTTTTTTTTCATTCATTTTCAATGGTCCGCTTGTCCATTAAGTGGGTCGCGGGTGTAGGTTGCTCAAGTGGACCCTCCATAGCTCTCGATCCTCCGCCATCGACTCTAAATCATCAAGGGCAATCCCCATACGGGTATAGGAGAGATTATGGACTTGATCTAACCATCTCATCATTGGTCTACCTAGAGGACACCTACCCGATGGTACGGATTCCATAGCACGTCGTGGAATCCTGGTCTCCGCTTTATTTAAATACAAATCTGTTATGTCCGTATAAAAAAATCCTGATATTTCTTTGTTAGATATTCCTACCATGTTTTTCTATTGTGTAGCGAGTATACCATACATTTTTTGGATGGACAAATATTTCGACGCGTTTTCTGCTTCAGCTCAATTGTGCTTTGCTGTTATTTTAGTTCCACTGTCATTTCCTAACGTTGGTATGAAATTATTTGGCCAAAGTTTTAACCTAAGTTGATGCTGAGTATATGGAATAACTACTTCTGCAGACTGGTTTAACGGCGATGACGAATTAAATAGCGCTTTCAGGCAGAATAAACCTTTCAACCTCACGATGAAGAACAACAATTCTGTCCACCCGACCTAGACGAAGATAGATAGCCATATCTAAGCTTAAGTCCAACAGCGCTGCTGGATCAGATGGCCTATGGCCTAACCGTTTAAAGCAATGCAACAACTCATCTGTAAAATATGGTCCGTCGAAAGCATGCCCAATGAATGGCACCTCAGCATTGTTTACCTGATCCTGAAGAAAAGAGATCCTCTGAATTACGCCTTCTTAACATCGCCTACAAGATCTTATCTGCCGTGCTGTCTGAACGCCTGAAGCCTTTCGTCAACAACCTGATTGGTCCTTATCAGTGTGGCTTCCAGGAAAGTCTACCATCGATCAAGTATTCACATTGCGGCATCTTGGAGAAAACCGAGGAAGTCCAAATCGATATCCACCACCTTTTCATAGATTTTAAGGCCGCCTATGACAGCATTTATAGAGACGATCTATACAGAGCTAATGTCTAGTTTTGGCATCCCTTTGTGCATGATGACAATGGAGAATGCACGCTGCTCCATCAAGGTCGGTAAAGAACTCACCGAGACCTTCGATGTCAAAAATTGATTTAGACAAGGCGATGCGCTGTCATGTGACTTCTTCAACCTCGTTCTTGAAAGAATAGTGCAAAACTTAAACGCTAACAGCAGAGGCACTATCTTTCAAAAGTCCGTCCACTAAGGCCTACTGTCCACGTAGCTGCACTTCATACGCACGCTTTCGTCATTTGCATCTTATTGTACGCTTGCTTGCAGTTTGCGTGCAGCTTCCAGAGCGGCAAAGCAAGCTGCAAATGACGACAAGCGTATTTTGCCGCTCCGTGGACAAAGCTTCGTTTGTTTATATGCCAGCTGCAAGGAAGCTGCAAGCAAGCGTACACCAAGATGCAAATGACGAAAGCGTGCATATGAAGCGCAGCTTCGTGGACAGTAGGCCTTACTCGCCTACGTGACGACATCGATACATAATTGACAGAACTCAGCTTTCGTGAGTATTGAAACGGAGGCGGTAAAGATGGGTTTGCCGGTCAAGGACTTTGTCTACCTAGGCCCCGCTATGAACTCAGGGAATGACATACCAACGCTGAGATTAAACGAAGAATAACTCTTGCCAATCGCTGTTTATTTTTTGGGCTAACAAGCAACTGCTTCTCTCGTACAGCTAAAGTGACCCTTTATAGGACCCTAATCATCACAGAGAAAGGTGCAAAGCCATGGACTCTATCAAAAGCGAATGAGGTTAGTTGTTTCGAGAGGAAAATTCTTCGAGTGATTTTTGGCCCCGTATGATTCATAGACGCAGTGAATGGGGAAAGGGAAAACAACGACGAACTGTTCAGCGACATCAACTTAGTCAGAAGAGTGAAGGTCCAAGGACTAAGGTTTCTGCGTCATGTAGAGCGAATGGACGCGAATGCTCCGGCCCGGAAGATCTTCAAATCCACACTTGAGGGACGGCGCACTAGAGGAAAACCCCGACTCAGGTCACGCACGCAAGTGGAAGGGGACCTTAACTATGTAACTTAGCGTGCGAAACTGGAGACAGAAAGATCGTGCTGGCTGGAGACGCTTGTTTTTTAAGGCCCAGGTTTACCTCGGATTGTAGCGCCGCCTTAAGTAAGTAGGATTTAACCGCATATGATAATCATCTCAACTGAAAAGGTAGACCCCACACGGTATTGACTAAGGAATTTGTCAATTATCAATTGGTTGGTGTGCAACCTCATCATCAACAAAAGGCTATACAATTAGCCCCCTGTTCAATATTTCTTCATCCGGTTAAAATTGGTCATTACATCTGCGAGTTATGTCAACCACATCTGATACGACTTTTATAAATTACCTACCACAAAACCCCGATAAATTAACATTTCTGTCGTAAACCTAATTCATTCCGAAACAAAGGCAAATCCAATCCAATCAACTAGACCGTAACAAGCGAATTTTCCACTCTGTTGACATTTGCAATATCCACAAAATGCATCATCTTCAGTTTGCCTGAATTCGAATAAACCACACAAAGAGCAGAACACAATTGAACTGTCTCAGAATAAAACGAAAAAAAGATACAAAATCAAATGCCAAAGCATATACAACAACATATTCCTCTTAAGTATGCCTGCCTACCTCAACAAGATTCCGGTGACCTCGTTGGCAGTTAATATGTCTAATCGATTAAAATGATTGTTTGGAGAATATTATCGTCTATTTTATTGAATGCATCTGCAGACTGGTGGCTTTTAGCGTAAACTGCCTTTCATGTTCCTCAGCGATAAATTACAGGCAACAACATTAGCACATAACTGTTGAGTTGCTCAGCGTGCCTACCTACTGGGAAGCAGCAGCAAGACCGGCAAAGAACAACAAACGACACGACGATTTGTACGGTATTACGTAGAACTCATAGCCGCATCCGCGGCTTGAAACGAGTCTTTTAGAACAAGAACGAGTTCTTAAGAGATACATAGTCAGTTGGGCTGTTTCAACAGTGTTACAACCATAGCGGTGCACGCGCACTTCTTGAATGGAGCCACTTAAGTGATCACTCCGACTTGATTATGATTCTTCTGCTCGTGCTGGGCGAAGTGTGAAGATTTATATGGCGGATAGTTATGTGACATGAAAATGTAAAAAAAAAAACTAATTTTTCAAATCGATTGACATCTTGATCAGGGTCGACTGGCAAATGTTCCTTCACCTACTTTTTCTTTTCGCCAAGAAGTGTCGGCTCTTCAGGCATTAGCATGCAATACGTCAGCTCGCACCATGCCCTACATTAAGTTTTCTCCCCGACTAAATGAAGGAAAGGAAATTTATAAACAGACAGTCGATTTGTCAATCCAAATCACGTCCGGCCGGGTGGTCACCAGTCACCAGTCACCACTTTCTAACGAATTTAAAATTCTTGAAGGTACTCTCCGTCTGCGGTAGACGCATTGTCTGTCCACCTAGTTTCCCTACTACATAAATACAGTTCTAGAAAGTGAAATGAATCTAAGTAGTCATTAGAAAAAAATCGTCAATATCTTAGTAACCACTTGCTGGGCAAAAGTCAGAATAATTGTATCGCAGTATCGCAGTGTTTATCAATTCAAGACACACTCCAGCGCAAGTGGTAGTCGGTTTGGAGAAAAGATACAAAATTTCTATCATAAAAGAGAAATGTGATGCCAATTATAGTGGCTGTTAATTCGGAAGCAGGAAGTGAAGGTTTCTTAAAATTTTAATATTCGATGAAACTGACAGTGGGACTAATTCTCGTTCAATCGACAAGGTCGAGAAGAATTAAACAAGGTCGCTGCAAAGAACATTTTTCTGGAGGCTTGCAAGTCGAATTTCCGTAATTCTCAAGGTGACCTTATTAGTTAAGTAGTATTTGAAGTGTTTATGGCACTCGAGTTCGGTCCGTGGGTTAAAAAAAAAAGAAAAAGGTGAGATATACATCTTTTCTTCTATTTTGAGCCATTAATTCTTTAGTATTTTTTCTGTCTGGAATTTTTATCGTGAAAAATCTACCACGCCGAGTCATATAAATGAGTACACAATAACTTGCTGAACACTTAGGTTAAAGTTACATTTATTTCGGTTAAATTGTCACAGTCAATTCCCCGTATATATTTCCTTGTAAGGAAGTGTCATTAACTTCTTTCTTCCGTCACTTGACCAAGCGCCTGCCGCTTGCACCAAATGAGCTATGGGCCCTAAACTAAATTGAATACAACAAAGATGTTGACATGACAACATGTGCATGAGTATTATTTGTGTACCTTTTTCGCTTGGTGAAATTTCAAAATACATATTAATAAGACCTAAAAGCTTGAAATTTAACGTACACAGGGCAGGACGTAAATACTAAGTCCCAAATGACTACAAAATGACGAAACCTTTAAAATAAAGGCTATATAATATTATATAGGAGCGTTCTTCTAAAAAAAAGAAAGAAGCTCCACGTTGGGCGCCATCTGTAACGGAAGTTACGGTGGGAGTGGCCATGGCGCGGGGAAAAAAAATTCTAAACCATACTAAGTACTCGAACTTCGTTGTTGTTATTGTCCACTCGGTAGCTTGTAGGTATAGATGGGTATGGATTCCTGACACAAGTTCTGACCGGGGTTACATTAGATTTAAATGCCAGAAACCTTCTTTAACAAACGCAGCCGTAACCATATAAAAACCAGTAAGACAATTATCTTCTACTATGCCGAAGCTCAAATACCCGGTACTGTATTATTGTAAAAATAAAAAAAAAAATATTTTAGTATTAAAAAAATATATATTCGTATGGTAGGTATGGGTAGTTTTTATTCGACACAGCTCATTTTTTGCCAAAAATTTTTAAATATTATTAAAACAATATGTGCAAAGTTTAAACTTGCTATCTTTACTGTAGCTATTTAAATTTAATTTTTAACATAAAACAGCTATATATTTTGTATGGGAGGTAGTAGTAGTTTTCATCCGATCTTGCTCATCTTCGAACTTAGCCTCAGTTTGGTGGATAAAAGCTTACGTACCAAATTTCAAGTCGATAGCTCTTAAATTACGGCCGTAATCGTGCGGACGGACAGACAGACGGACATCGCTAGATCGACTAAGAAAGTGATGCTGATCAATAATATATATAGTTTGTCATACCTACAACGCCTCCTTATGTGCGTTACAAATGGAATGTCAAAGTGAATATACCCTCGCCACAGTGTGGTACCGGGTATAAAAAAAGACTGCGAGACCCGATTTCTCTCTATTCTGTTCCCAGTGTATCGAGGATGAGGCGGAGAGTTAGATGAAATATCTGCACATGAGCTGACACACACCTAACCAAACCTATGTTTAATAACTTTCGCTACCGCGGTGCTCTACTGCGATAGACCCTATCATGCACTTCGGCTTAGGCTTCGTTGGTAATTTTTTGCTTTGACTACGTCGTGTGCCGTACATTTCTTTCGCTCGCACTTAAGGGTCTAAGGGGGAGCGTATCGGGATCTCGCTTTTAAAAATCCTGTTTTTTACAAATCCCGCTAAAAAAGTTTTAAAACACCGTCTTCTAAAATACCGGTTTCTTAAAATACTTCCTCTGAAAATGTCGCTTACTCAAAATCCCGATTTATTATAATCCCGCTTTTCAAAATCCCGTTTAATCCCGCTTTGCCCATTTCTCAGAATCCTACTTTTATTTTAACAACGTCATCATTCAAAATTTAATATTGGTTGTTTCCCATTTTCTTCATAATTTTATCCGTTTCAATTGTTTGAATTGGCAAACTGGCTGTTTTTGATTTTTACTGCTTTTTTGCTTGCATTAATTAAACGAAGTTTAAAACCGTGTAAGTAATGGCTATCATCATTAATATTTCATTTCATTTCAAAATTCAAAAAAATATTTTCAAAGAGTCTTGGAGTTTTATTTTATTAATGTTTTTAGCATTATTAATTTCTTTGTTGTTTTTTTTAATTGTATATATTTGTTATATGTATTTTATTTTCTCTTTGTTAAAAATAATGAGATATGTGGATATTAATAAAATATGAAATCATTACAGTACGTCTGGTTTCATTTCACTTATTTAATTTATTTTAACTTATTTACTGAGTGGGGAAGCGAGGAGTAACAACGATTCTCGCTTGTTTGGGATTGATCCAAATTTAAGTCCGTTTCTTTTATTCTCGTTTTTTTTTTTAATAATCAAGCTTTTGCAATATCTGGATGTTTTATTTTTAAAAATCGCCGCGATTTTTTAAAATAAAACATCAAGTTTTACGGGAATAAAAGAATCGGTCTTATAAGAAAAAGCAGGATTTAAAAAATGCAGGATCGTAAAAATGCGGGATCGTAAAAAACAGGATAATAAAAAGCAGGATTTCAAAAACGGGATTTTAAAAAGCAGGATATCGTGCCCAACCCGGTCTAAGGTCTAAACTATGGCTTAATTTTCAAATCGAATTATTACCTAAACTTATCGGAAAATGCTAGTTTTTGTTTTAAAGATTTGAGCCAATTATTCCTCAATTGCAGGGTAATTAATTGACAACTATTTGATTATATTGTAGGCGTTAGAGTAATTTGAAAATCGAACTATAATTTGAGCGAAAATAATATGGCTGTACGACTTTGAAGTGGAATGCTCTCTCCTTACCCGCTTCCAATTGATATGGCCTTGAAAAAGAGACTCTCCAACTGTTGCTATTAGGTACTCACTAGGCCAGGTTGTTCTATTATTTGAAAAAGGTGGGTACTGGTTACCTAGGTATGTCTGACTGCGCGGCGGTTTCCCACAGAATCTATATGAGTTTTTTAAAGTTTTCAAAATGTCAAAACTTTCAAAGCTCTCGCCTTATCTTTGAAAAGTCACGTCGATCTAAAAATAGGTACCTAACCTATTGCACCATAGGTTAGGTTTCTCTTTCTTCATAAAGTGGGTAATCCTATTGACTCACTTTCTTAGGTGGTTGTACAGTCCGGTCCGGGGTTGACCTGGGCTACAACCAATAAGCCTCTCCAGTTATCTCGATCTTTGGCTAACTGCCTCCATCTGAGGATTCACACTCTAAGTTAGAAATAGGTCCACTTCCACTTGTACGTGCTACCTAAGGCGAGGTCTTCTTATACTATGTTGTCGGTTGGAATCGAAGAGGATTTCTTTATATTTTCGTGGCTCAATTGTTCCCTGTAGAAAATTGAACTTTTAATTCCATAGATACAAACAAATTGTATTGGTTCAACAAAACTCGGATGAATTATAGTCGATTTTAGAGTATGAAATAAGGTTTCCAGGCCTGTGAAGACAGTTTCTGAACCTCTTCTCTCCACTTCGTCGTCTTTTTCGTTTCCCTCAAATCCCTTATGACCATTTATTCAACAAAGTTTGCGTCTATTCTTGAGGCTAAATATTTTCAAAAGTGTTAAAACAGTGTAGTACCGATTTGGAGTCAATGATAGGTGAGATAAGGGCGTTTTTGTTGCATGGACCACCCGTGAATGTGTTAATGCCTTTACTACCTTTGTAGGTATAAATTGCGCTTTTTTAATTGCGTGGAGCTCTGACTGAAATACATTGGGACTTTTTCCTATTGGTATATTGAAACATTGTGCTTAATTATTTCAGCCACCACTTTGACCCGACTTTCAAATATGGCCGATATTTGAAAATCGTTTGGTGTCATTGGCTTGTCAAAAAAAAATTGATCAAAGATTTCATTTGAGCTATTTTTTCATTATTCTGCGAAATATGAAGAAATTCAGACAAAATGGCTGATCAAGCAGTCCCAGTACTTCAACCAAACAAAACACGCAGTCAACCGAAAATATTGCTGCGGTGTCCGCGAAACCCAAAATGTATCAAATTCTCAAGAATTTGACTCACTTTTTGAACGCTTCAATCGGCCATGATATCTAACTGAATCTGTTTTGGGCGAAAATTGTGCATTTGCGTATAGGCGACATCATTTCAAGAGGACAAGACGAATAACAAATGAAACTTTATCGTGTCCACTTTTTCTGATTCCTATAGTAGTTGTTTAGCACATTCAGCTCTATAGGTAAATATGTCTTACTGACGTTCCAAATCTTTCGAGGACAAGTCAAGTCTGTCACGAATGTTAACTGAACAAATATTTGTGCCTACAAAAAAATAAATAAATAGGTGGCGCAGCAGGCAGGTGACACCCAAGGCCTAGCTTCTCGCAACCATTCGTTTTGTGTGAGTTTCTATTTTTGGGACGGATGGAAGGGACCTACAATTTTGTGCCGAGTCCGAACGGCTGAATTGAGAAGCCTTTTCATGACAGTCATACTCTCGGATGTTTGTCAGACATTCGCGAGAGGTGGCGCAGTAGAAAAAACCTTAAGATGTAATTTGTGTTTTTCCGGGGATCGAACCTGGGATCCCTCGCACAGTAGTCCTGCACACTAACCACTGCGCTACTGCGCCCACATTTGTGCCTGCCTAATAGATTATTAACTCAACCTTATTAATTGAAATCACCGTTGAAGTATTTTCAAGATATTACTGAATGAACAACAAACATAAGCAGCGAGCAAAGTTTAAATTTTAACTTAAGCTGGAAATTATTATTCCGTTAGCTGATCCCAATATTCTTCCTGTATCCTTCACTCTATCGTAGTACCACGCAAATTCCGAAAACAAGTTTCCAGAAAAAAAAAACCGTATTTCACTGTCAGTACGTAAAAGATCTTAATTCCTCGCTTAGTCCATCAATCAAACTGAAGAAAACTGGCGTCTAATCTCTGACATCAAGGCGTTTAAATGCTAAATGGTTTCGGTGAAGACCAACGCAGTTTGTTTCTATGTCATGGTACGGAAACATGTTCAAATCAAATGCACACACAAGCGCAACGCGCGTACCTAAGCCCTCATTGACTTAATGAACTGAATCGCAAGTATGACTTCGTTACGTATACTTGGTACAACGGAGATTTCTATTCTAGTGTCTCAGATGTGTCTTGTCATTATTAATGGGCCTATGGCGTCGACTGAGCACTGAGAGTCTCTGCAAAGGAGCCTGCTTGTCTGGCTGAAGAATATCATGCACAATTGGAAAAGTATATCAATGCGCGTTGAAATTAATGCTGCAGATCTTTTTATGCCAAGGTTTTCTGTTTCCTTATGGTATCGTATTTTATTTACTTTGTTTCTGTTTTGTAAGGTATTCAAGAAAAGATGTACTGAGATGATGACTTCCAGCTAGAAATGAACGTATTTATGATGTAATGATAATTGTAAAATAATTTGCGGATGTAATTAAAACTATATGACAGAAGGGTCAATGATCAGCCCATTTGTGCATCCATAAGTAAAGCACTTCGCACTACGGCCGTGCTGGACATTTTGTTCCATCGGACATCTCTTGAAATTTTTAGCAGACAAATTGCTGCAAATTCCGCCTTTCGTCTTAAATCAATATCAATACAGAATTTAGACTGCACTACTTAAGTTAAATTTTGACAAAAACTTCCAGTCAACCCAGGTCATTCTGGGAG
Organism: Cheilosia soror; assembly: GCA_949372485.1. Taxonomy (NCBI): domain Eukaryota; kingdom Metazoa; phylum Arthropoda; class Insecta; order Diptera; family Syrphidae; genus Cheilosia; species Cheilosia soror. Next base: position 40,873,262 of record OX443563.1, read on the forward strand.
GGAGGGACTTTTCTTAAAGACAACTTGGTTCACTTCTATTACGACGAGAAACGTCTTATCCACTAATATCTGCATCTTTTTCAAGCAGATGTAAAGTCGCTTGAATCCGTCTTTAAAATTTTAACAATAATCTTTAAAACAAAGTGTTGGAAAATATTGCTTCAATCCAAAAGTTATGAGATTTTAAAATTAATTTATATTTACATTATCTTGCAAAAATGAAAAAGAGGTTTATGGTAGATTTGTGTATTTAGGTAAATAAAAATTTCTAGCCTCTCATTAGTGAATTGAATTTTTACCGTGTAAATTCTAAATTCTTCTTAAAAATTGTATATGGCCGCGATTGTAAACTAATTTCATCCTTCGATCGCTGTCAAAATTTAATACATCCGATGAATTAAGGCCGCGTGGTCTTATTTTGTCGATCGCGGTCTGAATTGACGCGGCCATAATTACGGAGCTATGACGCACATTTTTGTCACAAATTTCTTAAGTCGAACAAAAATATTGAAACAATGGCAACATTTACAATAAATGACTTTACAATTAATTTTTGAAAGCCAGAATTCTGTTCCCTTCATATCATTTTTAAATTAAAAATAGTTTTAGAACAAAAAAAAAAAAATTTCTTATAAACTTAAAAATTTTTGGCACCTAAGTTATCGAACTTTCCCCCACAAAAGTGAACCAAAAACATTAAATGTTGTGAATCCTTCTTAATTTGTTTGTTTCTAAGTATACATGTGGCCGCAGTAGCGCAGTGGTTAGTGTGCTGGACTACTGTGCGAGGGATCCCAGGTTCGACATCTTAAGGTTAATTCTACTGCGCCACATCTCCCGAACTTCTGACAAATATCTGAGAGTATGACTGTCCTGAAAAAGCTTCTCAATTCAGCCGTTCGGACTCGGCATAAAATTGTTGGTCCCTTCCATTAGGTCCCAAAAAAGAAACTCACAGAAGTGAATAGGTGCGAGAAGCTTAGTCCTAGGGTGTCGTCTACACGCCTGTTGCACCACCTATCTATTTATTTATTTATTTTAAACATACAAACATATTTTGATGTTGCTGGTTGAAAGTTATCCATACCTATTGTATTTTTTTTTTAAATGCTTATTTTAAATTTTATTAAGTTATTTATAAAGCTTTGAAGACTCAATTGGGGAGCGACTCGTCCAATTTTCCAATATATTCGAAAAAAAATCGCTGACCAAGTCCGTTTAATGACTTCAGTTAGTTGAACTTTGTTGAAATATTGTTTTCCAGACTCGTAAACTTTACGAACCAGCCATCCATGTATTGATGTCGCATGAGTAAGGCGTCCAGTCCATCAAACTTATACATTTTGGCTTTCAATCCATGACTTAACCACCCGGATAGTGTGGATCGGGCATAGTCGTGTTGAAAATGCCATAGCAAATTACAAAACAAATTTTTTAAGTGGAAAAAGGCTGTTTCAAGTACGTTTTTGTAAGTTTTTGAATTCATGTTTGCTGTCAAAAACTGTAACTCGCACGTACCATAGTAGGAAATGGCTCCCCACACTATCACACACCCCACCCGACTATTAAAGCGATCCAACTGGTTCTGGTGACAAGTAGAAACTACGCTATTACTAAAAATGGAACGATACACGCTTCAACAACGCATTGAAATTATTAAAATTCACTACAAAAATGGTGAAAATCTTGCAGTTACAGTTCGCAAAACTAAAGCATTTTTTGGTCGTCGCGAAGCACCTTGTCGGACCGCAATACAGAAATTGGTGGAAAAATTCGAGCTGTTCGGACAAGTTAGTGATGTGAACAATAAATCCCGTGCACGTCGCTCAAGAACAACTGAGAATATTACTGTTGTAGCCCAAAGTGTTGAAGAAAACCCAGGTTTGTCCATTCCTCGTCGTTCTTTGGAATTATGGGCATTCCACAAACGTCATTACACCGTATTTTGCATAAAGACTTGGATATTAAGGCTTATAAACTTCAGTTAACACAAGAACTCAAGCCGGCCGATCATGAACAACGTCGCCAACAGCCCAGCGTCGAATTCAAGACCTCAAAGGATAAAATTCGTGAGGCTATCGAGGACATAGGGCAGCTATTTTGCGATTTGGTTATGGAAAATTTCATGAAAAGGATATGGTCCTGTAAGCGTGCTCGTGGTGGCCATTTGGCTGATGTTGTTTTTCATTATTAACGGCATACCTTCCTCTTTATTATGAAATAAACATCCGATCATTTATCTCAAAAAATGGCATTTTTCTTTGAATATTAAAATAACACCTCTTATTGGAAAACCCTTTATTTGTATCGATCTGAACCTTCCCATCGAGGCATGACTGAGTGTCCACACAGCACCGTCGCACATTGGGGAAAATGCGGAAATAAATGCTAAAAATGAAATTCGTAATATTGATTTTTTTTTTATTTTTTTATTTAAAGATATATATCTGTTCTATGTTTTACCAAAATTTGAGAAATTTATGTCAGAGAATTTTCGATATACATCGCACCAAAGTTGCCCTTTCTTTTAGTTTTAGATTTCATGTATTTTCTTGCAATAACTCTTTGACAAGAAAAGTAGCATTTTTATAACCGTTTGCTAAAACTTAATTTCTTTAGTGAATAATATCTATTTTCAGCTTCCAAAAGAGAGAGAAAAAAAAAATAAAAAAATAAAAAATATAAGGGTTAGTACCAAGTGCCCTAAAATTAATACTTTACTGTTCTTTCCCTTGAGCTACAGTTTTAGCTCCACTAAACTATGTCTAGTGGTTACATTTATTAGAAAGCTACAGTATTCAGCTAACTGTTTTTGAAAGAATTGGAGTCCCTTTGAGACCACTTTGAACGTAGTGTAGATATAAATTAGTCTCGCTGGTTTAGACTAAAAAAAAACACGATTTTGACTTTGGTAATGTTACAAAAGTAAGAATTTCTTTTCTAATAATAATTGGAAAGAACTCAACCCGGACTTTATTTTAAGAAGAAGAATAGGGCTTTCTTTTAAATGCAAAATGAAATTAATCCGTTGAGCGACGGCTGAGATATTACATTTTTAGGTCAACCTCATTTTTCCTACCTCAATATTTTTCCAGTTTCTCAACTTGTTTTTCCTGGAAATTTGGTGTAAGAATACATTGTTTTATGGTGTTATTAAACAAATTGGTAGTACTTAACAAAATGTATACCTAAATATTTTTTTGAATGGGATGATCTCAGAAATTTTGTATGAAAAGGAGGAAAAAGTAGCTAAAATAGTAATTTTTAGCATTTTTCAAAAAATCATAGAAAATATTAGCGAAGAGATTTTTGAAAAAAAAAAAAAAACAAAATTATTGCAGTCACTATTAGAATTGTTTAAAGAAACCTTTAGCATCAACAACTTTTTTTTTAAGACAGTGGAAAAAAGTAAAAAAAGTAGACTTTCACAAAAATTCTAAATTTTCAATGGGTAATTAATGGGTTAAGGAAAGTTGCGTATCATTCAAACGGAATTTAAGTGACGTTTCCATTGATGCCAAAATTTACATGAAGTAAGTTAAAATTATGAGTAGAATTAACTTTAGTTTTGTCTAAATACTTATGCCGACCAGTGTATTTATTTATTTATTTTATATTTTTCATATATGCTTGTATTATTATGTATGTATTTAACTATTTCGCTTAAAAATATAGCAAAAAAATAAACAAATGAAAAAAAATTTTTTTTTTTTTGTTACAAGACAATAAACCCTATAATTCCGAAAAAATGCAATAACTTATCTTTCGTTAACTTTTTTTTAAACAAATTTTGTCCAAATATTTGCCCGATCCAAATATGTGTGCAAAATTTCATTGCTCTAAGTTTGTAAGTTGAGATTTTATAAAATTTTTTCCGCTCTCCCTTACAAAAGGCCTCTCTGTGCGTCGCACGGTTTTTCAATCGAAACCCCGGCCAAAATGCAGTGTGTGTTACTTTCAACTTTCAACTGATTTTATTACAACACGTGACCTACGATCAACAAAAAAATTATGGAAACTCATCCTACAAATTATTTACAAAACTTTTAAATAATCGTATGTCAGATTGGATTGATAACAACAAACTGATCAAAGAGTACCAAGCAGGATTTCGGAAGGGATATTCAACCATAGATAATATCTTCGTACTGCAAAACATTGTTGGGTCTTTCATGGAGCAAGATAAGAAATTATTCGCTTTTTTTGTTGATTTCAAGGCAGCCTTCGACAACATCGATCGAAGATCTCTAATTTGTAAGCTATACAACGCCGGAATGAGTCACAGGTTTGGAAAGATTATCGAAAACATCTATGACAAAAACCAATCAGCAGTATGGAGTGGAATCGAGACTTCGGAGTGGTTCGAATCTACATCAGGAGTAAGGCAAGGATGTGCACTTAGCCCGAATCTCATTTACATAGACGACCTTCTAGACTTTCTCCCGGGCGGAATAGAAATTGCTGGAGTCTTGATAAAGGCCCTGTTGTTTGCAGATGATGTGGTAATCCTTGCATATTCACCAGAATCCTTACAACGTATGATTAACCGTCTTCATTCGTATTGCCAATTGTGGAACCTTACGGTAAACCTCGAAAAATCAAAAATAATGGTTTTTAAAAAGAGATCTGGTGGCAGATTATGTAGAAACGAGAGATGGCATTTCAATGGACAGCCCATCGAAACTGTGAAACAATACAAGTGGGAGTGATTATAACTCGTAATCTCAATATGGAACCTCACCTAACAGACAGACTAATAAAAGCAAAAAGTGCCATAGGTGCAACCTGGAAGAGATGTTTTTCGAATAATCTCATCGACCATTACGTGAAATACAAAATCTTTCAAGTCGTAGCTGAATCAATAATGATGTATGCAGCACAATCTTGGGGATACAACCAGTACGAAACAGTGGAGAAACTGCTAAGGTATTTCATCAAAAGAAATTTCAGTTTACCAGGTACAACGCCAAATTATATGATAAACATTGAAACGGGATTATCACCACTATTCATAAAAACATTAAAACTGCATACTGATTACCTCATTAGAGTTCTAGATATGTCTGATACCAGACTTCCGAAAATCATTGCAATGAGGACAATTGAAAGGAAAACACTGTGGTATAGGAAATTAGAGGAGCTTGCAACGTATGGCGGAATAGAATTCAACTTTATAGATGGAACAGGAAGATACTCCAAGGATGTACTCTATATAACATCATTGCGAAAGTGGATGAACAGTACAGAAAAGATTGTCTAAATATGATATGTGATAAGAATTACTTCAAGAACAGCAACAGTAAAGAAATAATATCGGCTTTATTTAAAATGAGAGGAGAACTTATACGGCTAAACTACATCCCGCATCGCCCTGACCTACCAATCTACTGCAGCCTTTGTAACCTATCAGAGAGGGAAGATGTTATCCATTTCATTGGGAGATGTCCGATTTTTAAAGAAACACGAAGACACTTTTTAGGTAGCAATACTAAATCCAAAGAAGAAGTTCTAGCGCTCCTTAACTGCGAAAGTGATATTGAACAACTTTTTTATTATTATAGATCAGCAATAATCTACCGAGATAGAATCATGAATGAAAACTTTTAAGTTGACAAGATCATAAACAAAGCAAATATTACTTTAGATTTTTTTACATTCAACTTTGAATTTTAGAAAGCACATTTGTTATTAAACGTTTAAAAATGTCAATCAGGCAGACGGCAATGCCATGCTTATCAATTTTTTGTGAAATTAACTTTGTAACATAAACAAGAAAAGAAATAATAAATCAATTATCTATCTATCTATCTATATATCTATAACAATATGCCTTATGCCATAGCCCCGTATGCACACTTTATTTAATGTGCCCTTTGCTCAGTTTTGCGAAAATTGGGTGATATGAAGCTATGAAGCTATTGCAAGAAAATCACTTGCTCGCCCGATCAATGCATGTCTTATGATTCTTTTTTGAAACTCAATATTATTCCTTAATGGTGTTGTCCTTGTCTATTATCTAATTTCAACGCTTAGTACAATCGATTGAAACAAATCACGCAACAGTCATGCACTTTTATAAACGTAAACACTTTTAAGCTCTTAAGTTTCTATAAACTGCCATACACCAATCAAAATAAGTGTTCCTCGTTATGGCTTTGTTGGCCATTATGCCATTATCCTCCTGTAGATCTTCAAAACTCTTCTTCAACACTTTCTTCAAATTTCGAATGCGGCACATGACTGAAACGATGGGTGGGTATTGTCTGTTATCATATAGACTCTGCTAGTATTATAGTGGTCAACTATTAAATTCCAAAGCAATTAAATTTACAACTTGCTTCGTTTTTTTTTTTTTTTTGTTTGCAAGCAACAAATCTATTTATTTCATCTAAAGAAAAATAAAAGTGAATACATAAATGTATCTCTAATGAAAATTTCACTTTTCAAATGGATGCGCTGTCGTTGACTGCTAAATCGAATGCCAATGGCGCTGTGGGTGTGTAAGCGCAAGCCCGTTGATAACAGAAAATCGAAAACCCCAAAGTTAATAAATTTATTATTAACACTTAAGTGTTGGATTACTAATAATCCGATTACTATATCCTAGCCGCTTGGTTGGACACCGCGGCCGATGCGATGGTTGAATTTCTTTTTGACGACCGGTGTGACAAACTTTATGACTGTGAAACCTTTCACTTTGGTCATTTGGAGGGTAATTGCTCGGCGCATAGACTGTCTCTCTTTGGGATGCATTAAATCGGATATGGCTTAAATTATGATGCTTAGGGACAATTAGGTAGACTGGTTGAATAAGTGGATAATTACTGCGCAGAAATGCGGGGAAAAGTGCAAACATTTTCTACACTCAATTGCAACGGCAATGGATGCACTGGCACATTACATTATAGAGAGCGATGGATTGTGTTCAGTGAAGCGGATTGGAATGTTAACATGACACATGACCTAGAGAGGTATTGAACCGCCAAGTGAGTATGTTGGCAGTTGTTGTATCATTTAAAACTAGGCTGTGAGTAATCTATTGAATGCTATGGTCATGGGGTTATGGTTCAAGCTCAAGGCATTGCAATTGGTAAGCTTAATAGGATCGTCTAATGAAATCTCTTTTGTTTAATGACCATGCAATTTGACGGCTTGTGTTGGAAATTTAGTGGTATGAAAGGTACCTACTTCCGGAATGTGTGTTTTTATTCGATAGGTGCCAACTTCTATAAAAGGTAACAGGAAACTTTATTTATTGCTATAGGATAGACAGATGAAGTCATGTACTACTTGCTTGGAAAAGGTCTGCTGTATTATTTTTCCTCAAAAGATGAATTAGTCATAACGACTGTCACACCTGTGAAATGGATTTTACTACTTCTGACTCATAAGTTAGTCAAACAATTTACTTACCGTACTTTTGAAGCCTTGCTTAGTTAGATTAGGTTTAATTATAGGTTTGTGGGCTGGCGAAGGGTTAAGGGTAGGCGCGCCGTGCCACACTCAATAAGAGATTGTACCTTACCCAACGATAAAACTATTCCTTTATTTTATCGTTGCTAGAAATGAGTTCCTGTCCCGGAATCCATTAGAGCGATACCTTGTGCTCTGTACCAAGAACCTTAAGTTCTTCGCCACAGAATTTCACAAGCTTCGATTTTATTTCTGGTCCATTTATTGCTTTCATAGCTAGTTTGGCTGTCAACAAAGAAGGTAATTCCTTCTGTTAGTATTGCTCTATCGCAGAGTCACGACTCACGAGTTTCTTTCGTCACTGCCAGGCGCTCCGCTTGGAGGACCCTGCTTTTGCCCGGAGTCGTATACGAATTTTGATATTATCAGCGACCAGCCTAACCCTACTCCAGCGTACTTTTTTGATTCATCTATAACTACGCAATGAATTGCGCGTTGGGTGTGCGTCCATCTCTCTATATTCCTCCCTTTTGGAAAAGGATTTCGAGAAAGCTCTTGTGAATTTTAAGTATTCGGTCGATCGTCGAATGACCCCTTTCGTTAAATTGCACTCTTTTATCATCGCCTCATTTTCGCACTAATGGCTGTTGTTGATATGAAGGTGTCTAGCGCAAGCAGGGCTTAAGGCCCTGCGTTTGGATTTGTCCTCAAGGCGCTGGTGGGGCCAATGCCTTATTAGTCGCCGGCCACCAGATACGAGAATGTCATAGATCAGTAGAAGTCTTACTCTGGCCTTGTACATACATACAGATTTGGAAGATGGTCCTCAGGTTTTCTCAAAGATTCTGCTACATGAGTATGAGTAAGTTTTTTTTTTGGCTTTTTTGATTCCTTCGATAATGTTCCAATTGAGCCTTTGTCTAGTATAAGTCCAAACTATGTTGTACTGTCAGGGATTCTGAGGGATGTATCTCCAACGGAAGGTATAACAAACTGTGTTTTTTTCTTTAAGCTGCTTAAGCAAGCTATCAATATTCAGCGTCTTGCGTACATCATTAGAGGCTTGACTTATTAACCTGAAGTTGATGTGACTTGCTTTACCAGCCTTTGGTATACAAAAAAAACCTTAATTTCTCTGCATGTGAAAGTATGCCCATGCGTCAGACTGCCGATATATAGCTAGATTTAAGTACTGGACTAATAATATTGTGAGACATGAAATGAATAATTCCATCGAGTAATAGGGGACTTGAAGGGAGGGGGGATGAGCTGTAAAGTTCAAAATAACATATGATTTAAAAAGAAACTCATATTTGGATTACACGTTATTCTATGTAAATGTGTACTCCTTTGGGTGAAATATGAGAAAGATCTTCTTTAAGGCACACGTTGTTCTTGATGAAATTTGAAAATAAGTCCGCTGTGTGTAATCAGCCCAATTTTATCTGACGGCATGTGACGCAATAGATATTGCGTTTCATCGCTTATAGGGAGGCGAAAAAAAAAACCATTAAGGAAACAATTATTATTTATTTCGTTATTATATACATATTATTATTATTCCATATATAAAATGCATAATTTAATAAATAATTTTTTTGCAGGTAAGTCAATTGCTTTTCTTGGCCACAAAACAACCAGTAGGTATGTAATGCGTGTAAAGGGCGAATATTAGGCATAAATTGGATTGCGAGAAGTATGTTCTCATTTATAACATAACTGCAGCACAAAACTTTCTCGTTTATTGCGAATCTCACAGAATATCAGTCATTTCAGGAAATTTAACGTTTTAAATCATACCCACTCAAGATGTACTCAGGTTTAGTAGCTGAACCCTTCTTAATTAAAACCGTAATAAGAACATACTACATAAACATACGTATTAACTACAAAACTTTATTAGGTACTTACTTTCAAATTTTACCCCAACGAGGGAGGCAAGTAGGGGATGAATTTCGAATTCATTCGATTGAATTTGTATTTTTTTGGGCTTTACACAAATTATACCGTGTGTGAATGAATACAGATCGGGATTTAAGTAGTCATTTTTGAGAAATATTCATGAAACGGCTATATTTGAATTTTTTTAGATAAATTAAGTACGTGATCATGTTAAGAATGCTTATGTTGTCTCAAATGTGTATTAGAGATTTGGGTGGAAATCTAAGGACGCAGTCTTATTAGAGAAAAAAATCAAATTGAGAAATGATGATAGTATCTAAAAATAAGTTTTTGTTAAAATCGTTTTTACCGTTTTCGAGAAAAAGCCAATTTTCAAAACTGTCGTTGCTGGACTTTTTAGCTATCAATTTTGGTTCTTTTTGGAAAATTTGTATTTGGGAAGTACCGTTAATATTAGGGCTAATATACAACAAAAATTAACGCCTCCTAGCGGTGATCCCAAAAACTCTAAATACAAGGTTTGAAAGAAATCCCCCCAAGCATTTAGGTTTCAGAGCTATGGAGCGGGTCATAATTCTATATTTCAAAATGCTGTAAATGCAAAATTCTGCTTTCCGAAATGCTGTTTATGCTCCGATTTAATATTTTGAAAAAGAGTTTGCATAAAAAAGGAAGCTTTGATATTATTTTTAAAAACTATTGAGAAAAAAATATGTAAAATAAATTGAAATTCACTTAGGTGCCAAGAAAATTTAACAAAAACATTAGACAGAAGACAGTGGCAGTGGCGTAGCGGTGCGGTGGCGCGGTGACCAAGTGGTGGTGGCATAGGAGTGGTGTGGCGATGGCGACGAATTGAAAGTGGTTTAGTTTAAACTAGTCATATCATATTGTAAGGGCTGTTGACGACGTGGATTTTTGAATTACAATTACAACTGTGTATATTTGTTTACCCGGAAACTAAAAACTTGCGAAATGACCAAGAATTAACAAGTACGACATTTTAAGCGCTGGTGGCGCTATACGTTGTTTGTCACTTAAATCATTTTCATACCCCATTACATCGCCACACCACTCCTGTGCCACCGCTACGCCACTGCCTAGCCTTACCACATCGGTGCGCGCCTTGTCTAAGAGTAAACATAATACTTCAAAGAAATAATATAAAATAATAAAATAAAAAAATATATTGATTCGGAGCGAAATAGTAAAATTCTGTTTTTTAAGACAACCGCTAAAGGTAAAGCTTTGATTGCAGTAGCAAAATTCGAAAGGTATTCGTCTGAATTTGTTTTCATAAATCTATGCTGACATTCACGCACTTTTGCGCACTTTTTTACATTATCAAACCCATTTTTTTTAAATACAGAATTTTGATATACAGCATTTTGAAAACAGAATTTTGACCATACAGTATTTCAACCCCAACCCGACAGACAGACACAGGGACGGACAGAATTGCGAGACCCACTTTTTTTTAGTTCCCTTATCATCGTAATTTTTAGTGATTAAATTGAGGATGGAAGGCTGCAGTGTCTCAGGCAGAGACTCTTCACGAGTCGGGAGCCCGATAAGTTAAGTAAGATTAAAATCTCGAGTTCGAAATTTTGTACGAAAACAATATCTTTCTCTTACTATGTATACGAGAAAGTTACAAGTAAGAAGTGAGTTTGGATTTTCATTATGTATAGGTTTTCCACTGCAGTAGCGCAGTGGTTAGTGTGCTGAACTACTGTGCGAGGGATCCCAGGTTCGATCCCCGGAAAAACCCTGGCCATGCAGTAGCCTACACGATCGGTCCAATTTTTAAGCACATTATCGATTGGGTGCAGCTGTATTTCACTAATGGCTTCACGAATATTGTCCTTTAAAGCGTCAATTGTCTCTGGCATGTCGGCGTAACACTTATCTTTTACGGCACCCCACAAATAATAGTCCAACGGTGTCAAATCGCAGCTCCGCGGTGGCCAAACGACTAATGCGATCTTCAAAAACAGGGCGCAAAACATTGAGTGTAGCTTCGGTTGTGTGGCACGTAGCGCCGTCCTGTTGAAACCAAATGTTGCCAATATCCTCCTCTTCAATTTTTGTGAACAAAAATTCGTTCAACATGGCCCGATAACGATAGCCATTGGCTGTAGCGGCCACTCCTTGCTCATTTTCGAAGAAAATTGATGTTGATGGCGCTTCACGCACACTTTCTGCCATAGCAGCAATTTTCTCGGGTGTACGCACTGGCTTTTGGCTTTTCACGCTTTGGTTTATCGATGAGGATGCCAGTTTCTTTCACTTTTTTCACAAGATAACGAACATACGGAGCTGACGGTGCTTCTCTTCTTCCAAATTCCGTACGCAATTTTCGCACACATTCTGCAACATTACCATGATTTTCAAAGTAATGTCGCAATATTTCTCAGCGTTGTTCAAGCGTATACACAACCATATTCGTTCAGCGGAAGGATAAAACTATTTATCTGTCAAATCAGACATGAGCTAAGTGTTACCATTCGCGAAATAAGCACTAGTTGACAAAAAAACGTTAGATGGCGGACCCTTTACTTCCCTATGGGGAGTATAAAAAAAATTGTAAAAAAAGCTAAAATTATTAGCGACATCATAACAATTACAGTTCGATCTTATCTCATTCCAGACACCTACCATTCAATTTAAATTGTATCTACTCCATTTGAATGCCAAGTCATGATATTTTCCTCATAGACAAAAATTTCAATACAATTGTCGTTCATTATAAAATTCGCTGCTTTTCTTGCACTGTCGTTCAATTGATTATACTTTCTCCTTCAAGGATGTCGATTTACTCTCTTTTACATGTTACTGAAAATCCTGCCATCAATCACACCATAAGCTGAATAGGAAAACCCTTTCTCTTTCCGATTGGTGGTACTTTTTCTCAATGAAATTACCATTAGTTGCTCAACACTGTAATAAGTCGCACAAAAAACATATACTATCTGAAAAAAAAAATACTTTGCTGATCATGCAGATCACACACATCACAATCACTTAACAGCGGCGGCGCGCACACAGCAACTACATCCAGCTCTAACGTTGATGGACAGAGACAGACATCTTTGCGTCTGCACTCTCCGCGAGCTATAAAATTGCAATTAACAACTTGAATATGAATTTCATATTTCCCGCGATCGATGCAAATGCTGCAAGATCACCAACAACCAACAACTGTTGCCACTGTCAGATAGAGCTCTTCCCGTCGATTGAGGTGGCTTTGAGAAAGTTGTTGTACCCGGTGAATGTTGACCACTTGATTTGGCGTCTTTAAATTGTGTCTGCGTTAACCTCTGGCACCTCTGGCAAGATCACTGATCGTCGTGGAATTTCGCATTCACATGCAATTTGTATAACGACAGTAGGTACACTCTCGATTATAATTGAAAAGTGGTCAAGGGAAATACACGAGAATGCAAATTTTATTTTTCTGTAATGTATCTTTATTGCAATATCGTATATCTTTTTCAATGTCAGCAATGCAGCATGTTTCGTGGCTTTTTGTGCTGTTATGTCACACCATTGTGACATGGTAGTCGTATCGGAATTTCATTTAGACTTCGCAGATACTGCGTTTCATCCCGAAATGAGATGAAGCGATAATGAATTATTGCGGCACGCACTTTCGATCTATGTGGCTGCGTAACTTGTTACATTTTCATGGAAAAACACTTGCAGTAGGTCGAACCAATCTACCAAATTTTCCATCGCGCAGTGGCGGCGTGGAATTTCATCAACTACGTCTGTAACAAATAATCATATGTCAAATGCAATCAATTATCATACTAAATGATCGACGCACTAATAAAACAGAAACGACCGACGCGACGGATCATATTGCAATATTACAGCGACAAATTGACGCAAAACTGTGAGCCCTGTTTATGCATAAAAAATGTGTCATTGCATCACCGTCATTCGAATGAGTGATCGTTTAAGCATTTTTGGTTTAGAGTTTTTTTTTTTTGGAAGAAAGTCGTTAATTGTAATTTTGATTCGTTTCAATAGGTGGAAATAATTATAGATTTATTTGTGTGACTAATTAAGACAAATGTTAACAGATTGTTATGAACTGGCATCATTAATAAATGCGCTCAATGATTAACTACCCATTTGGATGGAATGAGAGATTGATGGAGCTCTGAATTAATTCGGTTGTGATATATTTGTCAAAATGTCACCGTGTGAGAGCGATCAATAATTATACGCGAACTGTGATGCATTTGGTTGGTTGTAAAGTTACACGCTCGTGACCATGATTTTATAGTTAGATTCGGGTTGAAATTCAAATTTTTCATTTTATGATCTTATACAGACATTTTATTGATGCACTGGCGCCTAGGTAAGAAGTGTAACGTGCATCGTTGCATTTTTGAGACATTGTCAAGGCGGTTTTTCGGTAAAGTATCTGAAAATATTTTTGAATATAGTTACCAGGCTTCAGCTTACGTCTGCCAGTTTGCTTTTGACTTAAAGTTACCTAACAAGTTGAGAATTCGCAATTCTAGCTCTAGCAGGAGTTTCCTATAAGCTAAGTTCCAAACAAGTTTACCAATAGCAGTACCAGCTCTTGTTTTATAAAATAACTTGGAATTTGTGGGACTTTTTTTTCCAGATATATATAGGTAATGGAGGCCCATTGTGATGACCCTTTTATAAAACATGATAGGACATGGAACTAACAAAACCATTCGGATGTGTTGACGAATCTTATTAATTTTGATAGAGGTATCGTTGCTAGATCTTCCAACCCATCGAAGAACCGTGCTCCCATACAAGAGTAGCGGCGTTCTTCTAGGTCTGGGCAGTGACACAGGAACTGTTCCACAGATTCTATTTCCTCTTCATCTCTGTAACTTCTGCAGAAGCCATTTGTAAAGGTACTTAGTCGTTTGGCCATGTTTCCAATGATGCAGTGTCCGGTTATTACCCCGACGAGCACTCGGATTTGGTTTCTATCAAAAGATGTAGGGAACTTGGACATTTTAGTGTCAATTCCGGACCATAAGTTACGAGTTATAGTGCAACCGGAAATGTTGTTTCATCATTCTGTCTATCTGTTGCCCAGGCATACATCTGTTTAATGTTTGTTGAACAATAATAGTTAATTTTGTTTTTACCCCTTTTCACTGATAGCTTGCCTATAGAATTTCTGCTGATAGGCATAAAAGCATGACAGCCAGTCGGCTATAAAATTAGTTTCTACTACTAAGATAAAATGAAAGCTATTTCGCCGCTGTTTGATCGTCACCTACCACGGAACTCTAGTGGGTTCCTAGAAACTGGGACATAGCCGGCATTCGGAAATGGACCTGCAATTGATTATGATTGAGCATTTCACTCGATCAATCTCACGATCAAAATGTTCATAAAAGCCGACAGATCACTTGGAAGCTATACTAGTTCCATTACATACAAGAACTTTCTGAGGTCTCACTATCTATAATTTTTACAAGTTTTCGAGGAACACTTTCGTGCGCTCAACATGTTCAAATATGCCATTATTTTAGTTTTTTAATTTTGGCTCTGATCGTCATCGTAGCGTAGGCAATGCAATGTATGAAAGGAACACTTAGTCGGCTCTCACATTGAGGCAACATTCAATAAGCAACTGGCAATAGGAAACACGCAAAATTATCGCTCACAATTATTTTACTTTGAATTAAATTAGAGGTCTCACATCAAGGCTACTAAATATCGCTCGAACGAAAAATTGACATTATCGGGAGAACGCACTAAGCTGTCAGTGTTGCATTCGCAAGTATTTAAACGAGAACAAAACAAGAAGGACCACAATATCGGCTGCTTAATTTGGACACTGGACAGATATAACTTTGAAGTAGTTAAAAAAATTACTACTGCGCAGAGAGACAGCGAAGAAGGTTATAGGTTAACGTTGCCATCCGTCCGGGACATGTACTCTTTTTCGCCTATGCGTGGAACGTCCGGGATAGTTTTTCTAGATTGTCCGGCTTGAAAGTGTCAATTTTATTCTATCTTTTTGGTAGTGATTTTAAATCGTAACTTGTTGCTTATGAATTCTGCAATATTATGGTTATACCAACTCTGGTAAAAGCAATGTTCGAAAACACTGAATGAAAAAAATTGCTAGTGTTGTATGTATGTCTACCACAGTACACAATATCTAACGCGATCTAACATGACTTCAATAGGTCGATGTAATCACTTTTCAATTATAAAATGCACTGGCGATCACTAGAATGAGTCCACATATTTTGCAATCGATTTTCAGTCTACCTATGTTGAAAATGTTTTACCTGGAAACTTTTACTATCTGTGAACAGGTACATATTTTCCCAAGAGTAAATCATAAAACTAAAGGGTAAATACAAAATTACAGCTGGAATTTCCCAAGATCAAACAATGAACTACCTGAAAAGCGTATAAAAAGATAGCGCCACTAGGATGTTCGATTGCAAAATGTATGGCCTCATTCTAGTGATCGCCAGTGTATGTTGCTCGACAATGAATATAGAATAACAGGCACTTTTATAAAGGAGATAGCTTTCTATCCACCCGGCAGTGGAACGACTTTTGCTTATGTTTGAACCTTTGAACCCTAAAATAATATTTCGAAGGCGTCAAAGATCCACCGAAAATATACAATACTACCTGTACCCGCCCGGCCTTACCCGTGCACAGGCATTGTATTGCACAGGTCTTAGATAATAATGTTCTTTCGTAAAATGCGGGAAATGACAATAAATCGATTTGCTGGAAATTTATTTCTTCCTAAACCTGAAATACAGCAATACGAACGAAACAAAAAATTCTCATAAAAATCGGCCCAGCTGTTATCGAGATAAAGGGTCCGCCAAATAACTTCTTTTTTTTTTAAATGCTATAAAAAAAAACTACTGAATATTTTCTCAAATTTCATTCAAATGGCTGTCTCGACTGGCCATGCAGTAGCCTACACGATCGGTCCAATTTTTAAGCACATTATCGATTGTGTGCTGCTGTATTTCACCAATGGCTTCACGAATATTGTCCTTTAAAGCGTCAATTGTCTCTGGCATGTCGGCGTAACACTTATCTTTTACGGCACCCCACAAATAATAGTCCAACGGTGTCAAATCGCAGCTCCGCGGTGGCCAAACGACATCAGCTCTGCGGCTGATAATACGATCTTCAAAAACAGGGCGCAAAACATCGAGTGTATAGCTTCGGCTGTGTGGCTCGTAGCGCCGTCCTGTTGAAACCAAATGTTGCCAATATCCTCCTCTTCAATTTTTGTGAACAAAAATTCGTTCAACATGGCCCGATAACGATCGCCATTGACTGTAACGGCCACTCCTTGCTCATTTTCGAAGAAAAATTGCCCAATTATGCCTCTGGACCAAAATCCGCACCAAACAGTGACTCGTTTTGGGTATATCGGCTGTTTTTGGCTTTTCACGCTTTTGTTTATCGATGAGGATGCCAGTTTCTTTCACTTTTTTCACAAGATAACAAACATACGGAGCTGACGGTTCTTCTGTACTTCCAAAATCCGTACGCAATTTTCGCACACATTCTGCAACATTACCATGATTTTCAAAGTAATGCAATATTTCCCAGCGTTGTTCAAGCGTATACACAACCATATTCGTTCAGCGGAAGGATAAAACTAATTATCTGTCAAATCAGACATAAGCTAAGTGTTACCATTCGCGAAATAAGCACTAGTTGAAAAAAAAACGTTAGATGGCGGACCCTTTATAACGTCATCGAATTTCACCCCATAGGGCCATAGAAGATGTTTTTTGTATACGAGGTATAAGATTTTTTTTTTTATTGCAGGAGCTCGCCACGACCCTTTGTTCGATTTTGATTTTTTTGGCCTATCGACTGATCACCGTAATTATCGTCATTTAAAAAAAATCAACTAAATTGGTTAAAAATTACGTGCGACAGAGGGAAACATTTTTGCCACTTTGTTCTAAATATATAGAGATTTTTTTGTTACGGGTTTTTTAATGCGGCAGGGTTTCTTTCAATGAGAAAAAAATTTTTCAATGTTTTGAAAATCCGTGAATGCCAAAATTCACGTAATTTATATCTCTTATTTGAGATTTTTTTTATCTCTTTTTTAATATCTCTATTTTAAAATTTGAATTTAGTGAACTTATTTTTTCAACACTTTCATATGTGTCAGTCAATCAGCCGAGAATAATTATTCAGCCCAATTGACATACGCCCTTAAAACCGTATACCTACCGCAATGAAAAAATCTTTTTGTAACAAATAGTACGTGCATTTTGGTTCTAGTTTTGTACCCTTTATTAGATCCTATTTTGTAGGGGTCCGCGATTTTCATGCTCAATAGCTACTTTCTTCAAATGATTTCCAGCAACCCTATAGTATAGTTACAATTTTTTGTTTTTACTATTATTTTTCCTAAAGAATCGTGCCATGCAAAATAGCCAGCTTTATTTATTTTAATTTCAATTTCATCGTGTTAATGTTTAGGCTTGATTAAGGCCTTCAACGTCTATGCATTCAGTCCATCGCGATTGTCCAGAGCGAAATGTGCCTGACAGCTCTGATCTGCTCCCATATCTTTTTTTTTTTACTTTTGATGGCGCTACAAAGCGTTGTGATCCTGGGCCTTACTTATTATGCCTCTGCAGCCGGCTTGATCTCTAGCCTGCCGTTTCCAATTTCTACCTGGTAGATTCATCGATGATGAAGTCTTCCTTGTCCGTCGAAGACCTTACGCGCTGGAGCATGGATTTTCATCCGCCCTACATGGCCCAGCCATCTTAACCGCTGGATACGGATTTCTTTTACTAGGCTCATGTCGTATAGCGTGTTGTTGTGTCTTCTTCGCCAGACATTGTTTTCTTGGTCGAACCAAACAGGACCATAAATCGTTCGTAGGACTTTTCTCTAGCAAAGAAGCCTTCATCCGACTGGGTAAGGGTCCATCTACTGGTCTGGGTGTTGCGTATTACTATGTTGAAACAAATGCATGACATTGCGTCACCTTGTCTTAACTCTCTGATGGTGTCGAAGGTTTCGGCATAATTCTTATTCATTTTGACGGAGCAGCGAGCATTCTCCCACGTCATCCTGATAAGACGTATCAGTCTAGCAGGAATTCCAAAGCTGGACATGGCACGATATACTTCATCCCTATTTACACTGTCGTAGGCTGCTTTAAAATCGATGAACAGGTGGTGGGTATGGATAGTAAATTCTTGGGTTTTCTCTCAGGATCTATCATAATTTGACGATTTGGTAGGTCGTAGATTTTCCAGGTCTGAAGCCGCATTGATAAGGACCTATTAGATCATTAGCAAACGGCTTAGGACGTTCACATAATACGCTCGACAGTATCTTATAGGTGATATTTAAAAGGCTTGTGCCTCTATAGTTGGTGCAGCGTATGCGATCTCATTTTTTGTGGATCGGGCAGATGGTACCAAGATTCCAATCGTCGGCCATGCTTTCCTCCGATCATATTTTGCAGATGAGTTGGTGTATGCTCCCGGCCAAGTCATCTCCGGCGTGTTTAAAAAGTTGCGTTTGTAGCCTATCGGCTCCAGCTGCTTTGTTCGTTTTTAGCTACTTATTGATGTCATTTTGGTCGGGCTAATGTAACTCTTGGTTGTCATCTAGATCGACTGGTACAGGTCGACTTGCTCCCATATCGCTCAGATTTAATTATACCATAGTACAGACACGGGGGTTGTTGCAGTATTGCCAATTCTATAAAACTGCTGAGTGACACATCCTAATCGGTCCCCTATTTAACAATAATTTCACAAAATTATAATGATTGCCATTGATTAATGTTTTTACGCTGAGAATTGGAAATTGAACCGACGCAACATTTCTTTTAGTGCTATACCCTGTTAGAAAAAAAGCTTCAGTTTTATCGAATTTATTAAGAACCCTACCAAAGGTTATCTCCATCATGACGCTTTCAAGTCGGAAGAGACTTCTGTCACACAAAAGCAGGCGACATATTTATTAGTCCAAGCTCTGATTGTCTTCCGCTTTCTACCTGCACACTTCAAAATATACTTATACCACTAACCATTCAATTATCTTCAATCACATCGTTTTGTGAACTTTTTTTTTTTTAATGGCCATTTTAAACATGTAATTATATACATATTACTTTCATTTTAAAGTCCAAGCGAAAAAGTTAAATGCCCACCCAATAATTGCAATCTACACCGCCTCCCG
This sequence comes from Cheilosia soror, assembly GCA_949372485.1. Taxonomy (NCBI): domain Eukaryota; kingdom Metazoa; phylum Arthropoda; class Insecta; order Diptera; family Syrphidae; genus Cheilosia; species Cheilosia soror. The sequence continues at coordinate 40,892,801 of OX443563.1, forward strand.
CAATCATTTATAAACTTCCGCCACGATCTTCCACCGTCGTCGTTGCTTGAGATACCTTTCTCCCGCATAAAATAGACGCTCCTACCGATTTTTTTTCTTAATCAAAATTAATCTTTAAAAAGAGGAAACGAAAAATAAATATACCAAGTTTACTACTGACCCCCACGCTCCACGGTGGCGCAGTGGATACTGCAAGTATTGCCATTAGTTTGTTGCGGCAGTGACTTCCAGTTCCACGTTTGTGATTCCTCAGGCGCACATTTGATTTGCCTCGACGACCGACGACGATACCAAATTCAAAATTATTACAACAATAATTCAATTTATACAATGAACGAGGTACGAGTTGCGACTACGAGTATCTTTACTGTGTTGCAGTTGAAGTTGCAGTTAGTTTCCTCACTTTGAACATCGTAGATAAATGATTCTAACTAATGGATTAGCTGCATACGAGATTCGTCGAAATTTATTTGTCCAAATGAAAGTTTGACATTTTCTTGCCTTGTAACTATTTTTCGCACGTCTTTCTTTAAGGTGCATACTGTAGGAATTCTTCTTTTTGGGTTGTAAGTAGGTACATACTTGATTGGTTACTTATGTCATGCGTCCTCATGTCGGGGTCGCGTATGTACACTTGAAGTGTCTATTTAATTGTTTGTTTTTGTTCGTAATGCTGTGCCGCAAAAACTTGTCATCCAATTTTGGACACGCACCCGGCCTGAGAACGCAACCGTGATATTAAATTTGACTGGTATCTGGGCTGGCCCATATAAGAGTATTTTGCGGTGAAGTTCAGTGCTGGAATATGCTTTGGAATTTTGTAGACTTTGAATTAGTGACCAGAACATGAAGTCATAAAAGTTGTCTGACATATATCACCAATCAAATGTTGAATGTTGTTTTTCGGGCTTATGTATGTCTTTTACAGATTCAGCTATTTGTGGCCTAAACACGTTGTGATTAATAAATTTATTATACTTGGTGACTTCAATGCCCAATATGGATTGGCTACGATATTCTAACCGAACGGAAGAGGCAGGGAGACAAGCTGACGATTTTGCAATTTGCTATGCAATCTCACACAGCTCGTTGATGAGCCCACGCGAATTCCAGACAATTTACGGGAACACTCTCGATCTGTTTCTCACAACAGAGCCAGATAATTATAAAAAAAAATATCTGCTCCCTTAGGGAATTCGGATCATGCTTTAACATCTGCTATCCTCTCTATACCGATGGCAAAGGCAATCAGTAAAAACTTTAGTTGCTCTTCCTTTCCACCTCTAGAAAAAAAAGGAGACGGCGCGCTAGCAACAACACCTAAAGAAAAGGCATATCTTTTCGCTAGCATGTTTTCAGAGAATTCTACCCTAGATTCTGCACAACTACGACACCAATTATCCCGAGGGTGCAAACATCGATGGCAAAAGTTAAACTTCGGCCTCGAATAATACAACGCATTCTTAAAGAACTAGATTGCAATAAGGCAGCTGGACCCGACGGAATCCCGGCTATAGTACTCAAGAGCTGTGCACCAAAACTTGCAACTGTACAATCTGTAAGCTGTTTAGCATGTCGTACTCCCAGATGACCTTTCCTTCTTGCTGGAAGACCACTCGCATTCAACCCATTCCAAAGAAAGTTCCTACCTTTCTGTCTGCCACAAAACTATCGCCCAACAGCGTTACTTTCAATGCTCTCAAAAGTAATGGAAAAGGGAATAAATAACGAAATAATCAAATATCTAGAAGGCCACCGATTAATAAGCGACAGGCAATACGGATTTCAGAGCCGACGTTCCATTGGAGACCTGTTAAGCTACGTAACGCACTTATGGACGCAAGCGATTGAACATATCAAAAGCATTTGACCGAGTTTGGCATAGAGCCCTACTAGGCAAGTTAGCGTCTTATGGATTAACATAGCAACTCTGCGGATGGATGCAAAATTTTCTTCTGGGAAAATCGATCCAAGTTGTTGTAGATGGTGTCTCATCTAATTCGTTTGCTATAAATGCAGGAGTGACCCAAGGATCTATTCTTTCTCCAACTCTATTTCTTCTCCACATCAACGATTTGCTTGGATCGAGAAATAATAATTTCCACAGCTTTGCTGATGACAGCACTCTTATATCCTCTATCTCGAACAGTGGGCCTGTGAATGCGGCTACATCTCACAGTCAGAAATGTGAACAAATTAGTTCTCTAAATGGTGATCTGGACAAAATCTTGAAATGGGGAAAAGATAACTTGGTTGTATTTAATGCAAAGAAGACACAGCTCACAACATTTTCCAGGAAAAATGCATCAACAGTTCCTCAGATCCAAATGGATGACCATCCAATCCATCCCAAGGACTCAATGCACCTTATAGGAGTCACAGTCAATTCAGGAATTACATGAAAGGACCACATATCCTATATCGCAAGATCGGCGTCCGCTTAGTTGAGCTACCTATTTAAAGCAAAGTGGTACTTTAGCCCGAAGCAACTTCTCCTTCTCTACAAAGCACAGGTTAGACCAGGCCTGGAATATTGCTCTCATATATGGAGCTCGGCCCCAAAACATTCACTTAACCTACTTGACAGCATACAGAGACGAGTAGTTCAACTTATTGGAGAACCTTCACTCACATTGAATCTACAACCGTTGCGTTGGTGCCCAGAAGACAAGTCGCTGACCTTTGCTTGTTCTATAGGTACTTCCATGGTAGATGATCCGAGGAACTAAAAGACATTATCCCTCGAATGCTACTTTTGGGCGCCTAATGCTCATGATCATGACCATAAAGTACACTTGACAACCGCGAGGACATCAATTTTCCAAAACTCCTTCTGTTACAGGACAAGCAAACTTTGGAACTCGCTACCTGGGGATATATTTCCAGAAGACTACAATTTGCAGCAATTTAAGTGCAGAACTAACATACAACTGCAAGCATCTCGGGGCACTTATGAGGCGTTATAGGTTCGCCTTTCCCGGGAGAAGTATTTAAAAAAAAAATTAATAGTACCTTACCTACTATCTTGACGACCTAAACAACTGTGGCTTGCTCTTCTAGATTATTCGGTGAAAAATGGGTTCTTTGTCCAAAAATGATTTACTGCAACTACTTGACCATCGTCATGCCAAGTATTACGTATTTTTCACTAGTGTGGTGCGAAAAGGTAAATTAAGCCTCAAGAAAAAAAAAGAATACAAAGACTGACGTGCGTTGTTGGTTTCACAGTCACAGGTGTCATCGGTAGCTTCCCACCAAGCTGTTGCGTGATAATAGGGGTATGCGTCTCTTAAAAAATCGTGCAGACATATTCACTATTCAGTAACCATATAGCTACAGATGAACTTATTTCTAATCAACTTCGGTGCGCCATTCAAAAATCAACTCAGCTCTCAAACCAAGCATCTATCAGATTTTGCTCAGTTCACAGTACCAATCAAAACACGTTCGCCAACTAGTAGTGAAAACATATTTATCGATGTTTTATTGCTCCGGATCTGCCTTCCAAAATCAGAGTATATCATTATTATCTGTTTGGCCAAATTTGAGTCCAATGAACCTGTACACACACCCAAGTCAGAGTCAGAGCTCAGAGCTCAGAGCACAACAAGTGTCTGAACACCACCACACGATGGTGTACATCTTCATTAGTCAATGCGCGAGTGAATACAATTTTATTGGTAAATAATTTACTTACGAATATCTTCATTGAAATGGAAAGTTAACGATTGGCGAATCTGGAGGAGATACAAGTGTTCGTCGTTCCAAATGAAAGTGAAAATTAACTGAAAAATGAATAAATTGATAATTGACTGCTGGAAATCGATTGCTTGCGAACTGTGGACCCATTCGTTTGGTTAAGATTCGAGGCGCACGCCTGTTTGGCGTTTCTATATGATGACTGTCATTAATAAGCGGAACGGTTGCGCGATTTCGACTGCGCGCACCATGTCTCGCATCTACTCAAAGATACTCGCACTTGCGCAGTGCATATGCGCGTTGGTCGGTTATAAATGATGGCCTTGCTTTGACTGTGGTACATTTTGCACTGTAAACTGAGATGTTTTCAGTTATTTTCACCGGTTCCCGAATCCCGACAATGACAAATTGTTTGCCTCTGTGGTGCCCGCAGGCGGCTTCAATAAAACATAAATCTCAAATTTAAGCAAACAATCTTCTTCGTTTTTTTTTTTTTTTAGATTGTTGGACAGACAAACTCACCCGTAGAACACTCCCAAGAAAACGAACAACAAATTGACAGGCAGGCCCGATTACATAAAGCAGAACTTTCATTTTCACTTTCTAAACGTACGAAGGTACTTCTAAGCGTATTGCCCAAAAAAAAGGCGCCTTGCGGACAGGGAATACAAAAATTCACTTTCATCGACACTCGTGATGGATATTTTTTTTTTGTTTTAACTCTGAAGATACAAATAAAATAATCAACAACATCGGCCCAGAGCATTCGAAGCTATGGTAAAATTTATCTGATTTTTCTTAATTAACGTGAAGCGCATTGTACACATGATGTATTGTGACTGTGAGGTGTGTTTTTTTTTACAACTCGTGAGGTTCATTCATCAATCGCATCCTCACCAGACACTTTCAACTGTCAGGCCTGACGATAATGAGTAAATAAAATGGGAAAATGAATTGATTTTGTAATCGATTTTGGATGTGATGCGCTGATGTTCGAAATTAACTTGAGTATCTGTAGTTTGTAAAGTTGTGAGAACCGAAGTTTCGAAGATGTCTTTTAGGTCAGAGATTTTTTTTTCTGGTCTATGGACTGTAGTCGTGATATGAAGTCAACTCGACTTCAAATTGGAGTCAACCATGGATGAAATTATTTACACTCGCAACTCTTTAAAAGAAATACATTGAATTCCATATCGATATAGCCTATAGTCGTGTATACGAGTACCTTAGTGAATTTTAAGCCGCCTATGAAAGCGTATGTACTAGGGAGGAGCTGTAGGAAGAGTCATGTCAAATCGGCATTTCTGCGAAACTCATTCATCTCTGCAGACCTTTATCATCCTGGTCCTGTTGTATGGTGCAAAAGTATGAAGTTTGTGGAAAGTGCATGAAAATCTCTTGGAACGTTTTAGGACAGGGACTCTTCTGGTGATATCCAATTTGCATCGATTGAGTGAGAAGGAAGTGATTTCGGCTGAAATCGAAAAGGTGCATACAACTTATATAGACGAGTTTTTGGATCCACTTCTAAGGGTCAAAGTGGCAGAAGAAGACCCACAGTAAGTGGCACAATATGAGAGTGAACTCAATCAGCTTGAAATGTGAAATAGGTGGAACTTAGATAAGATAGGGGCCGAGGTGTTAGTTAAAGTCGCGACTGAAGCGGCCAATCCAAAGTAAGCGGCTTGTTCTTGACCTACCATCCCTTTCAGCACCATTTAGGTTCCGCTTTCAGCTGCTGGAGCAGTCTGAGCGAATTATGTTACATCGTCTATCGGCAGTAGAAAGCGAAATAAGAATATGTGTCTGGGTCGGAGTATCTGCGTCTGTAGCGACAGCCAAGCTTGGCTTAAGGCCTTGCTCAACCCTGTAATCCGTTCCAAAAAAGTTTGGGAATGCAATAACTCTTTGGACTCAGCCGCACGGCTGAACTCGTTGACTCTTGTCTGGGTCCCAGGTCACACTGGGATTACTGGAAATTAGATATCCGATGAGATTGCAAAGCAAAGCTCAGAGGATAATTTCTCGGGACCAGAACCTGTGCTGGGTCTTCCTGCGTCCTCGGTCAAAGCTTCCATTGACGAATGAGTCGCAAACGATAACAATTGTGTATGGTAAGGCTCTACATGACATGCTCCCGAAAGTCAGTAAGAAGTCTGCGGCATTCCTGCTGTCTCTCAGTAGAAATGACTGCAGAAAACTTATTGGCATTCTTACGGGGCACTTCGCTTTTGCTAAACATCTCAGTGTGCTAGGCTTAAGTAATACCACTGACTGCGACGCTTGTGGAGAAGGCGACGATACTTCGAATCATTTACTTTGTTATTGCCCTGCCTTTGGTCGGATCAGGTGGCAGATTTTTGACGCTGATGTGGTGAGTGCTGATACTGTAAGTTCCTCATTGCTGAAGTGCATTCTCGGCTTTCTCCGAAAGTCGAAGAAATTCCAGTAAAATAGGTAGATAATACTGGAATTGTTTCCTGCTAGTATACAATTGACCAGTTGCGTCTGAGTGCTCCAGTAAAGTGTTTCCTAACCCGACAGAATATCCTCTTGTCTCACTTCAAAGGACCCGAAGAGCTCTCTTTATAACTCTTTTGTATTAGCAGCAATTTTTTGGGACGAAACTTTAACTCCCATAATTGCTGGAGAAGAACAAAACTAATGAAGTGTTGATGGTCTAGCCCTTATATTTACCATTAGTAACGGAAAAACGGACCAATCTTTCGTAAAACGCCAGTTTTTAATATTTTTTATTTATATCTTAGCAATAACTTTGCCCTTCCACTCCCTGAGATATTTTTATCCTTTCCGGAAGATAATTTTATCTAGTTTTACCTGTTGTTCATCGATTCCGAAAAGGCTTTTAAAAAAGTGTTTAGGTATTTGCCTAACAAAGGAGAGGTATACCAAATGTCAGATACCCTAACAACTACTATCAAATTTTGGGTTCTGCTTTCAGAAAGACAGTCAGAACAATTTGGAATCCATACAGAGGTCCGGCAAGTCTGCATACTTAGTTCTTCCAAATAGAAAATAGACTCACCTGTTTAGATCTGGGCAATCATTGCAATTTTTCCAATCGCCAGGAAATCTTCAAACATTCTGTAGCCCAAGTTCGCTTACCATATGGGAGGAACAGCTCTGCTCTCCGCGAACACCAACAAGTCCAACTGCCTTGTTATTCTAAAGATCCTTGATTGCAGAAGTAAGTAATGTAATTTTTACTAAGAGTTTCGGCATCAGGTTTTCTGACGTCTGTTACCTTGGCGATCTTATTTTCACTAGGACGCATGTCGCTGTCGAAATATTATATTATGTATTGGAAAAATAACCTTGAAAGACCACCATATCAGGTCCCTTATTTTTGTCGTCACTGATGGTTTCTAAATGTTCCCGACAATGGTGGTCTGATTCAAATATAAATATATAAGACCTTTACCTGGTGTTGACTTTAGTGATTCCTCTGCTTCTGTTGCCAACGTTTTTACGTGGCACGCTACGCTGCACTTCTCTTATCTTCATTCGATATTCGCATTCTAGTTCGCTTCTTCCTTTCCTTCTCTCTTTGGAAAAATGTTTCGTTTGCAGATCTGTCTTTCAGGTATCTTCAGTAAACCACGTGATATGCCAACCGACATTACTTTCCCCTCCAAAAGTGAGGACATTTTTCACAGCTCTCCCAATATGGTCTTGTATGGTTGGTGGATGTGAGCTGCTGCCTGCTTTCATTACTTTGCCACATCGAGGACATTTTTAGCCGGTCTGGATGGTCATTCTGATGCATTACCCAATTCGACAGATACTGCCATAAATAAATAATATGGTAATTCAGTGACATCCTAATATCAGCTAAACTTCTGTTTCAGACTTCAAAGAGACAACTTCGAAATGATCAATTTGGTTGGAACGATATTGCCTGTCAATTAACACGCAGCTGACTTTGTGGCGGGCCTTGTGTTCACACATGGAGTATCCTATGACTAGGCAATTCTCCGTGTCGTTGGTTTACCTTCGCATTTAGGTCCCTCATCACAATCTCCTTTGGGCGTAGCGTTAATTAATTGTAAGAGTCGCACTTTTTGCCCTCAGCCGATAGTTCGCATTAAAATAGTGACACGTCGAACTCTAGTCTGGAATCTGACCGATATTAACTTGCCAACATATGGCTACCAGGAAATTAGTCCTCTCCATACTGTCGGTTTTAGCATCAGACGCACTCCTTGTTCACGGGAATTGCAAGTGGACTTCCCACGGACTCCTATTCCTAATGGGCAACCGCAGCACTATGTACTCGGCTGAATCTCACCCTTATTTCACTAACACCCAATCGAAAAAAATGCAGGTTCAAGTAGGAGAAATCTGGGTTTCTATTGACCACTCAGTGAGTTGGAAGTATCTTCGCATTGTAGATTCCACAATCAAGAAAGAATATATCATTAGAATGCATTTGTTTGAGTTGAACCACTAATTGGAATATATTATGATCCACATAAGTCCACTGTTAAGACCGTAATCAGCTTTTAAAAGCTGCGTTACCTTATTTACATTTTTCCATCTATTTATCTGTACACTTTTTATGAATCATTAAAATATATTTTAAAAAAATGTTGTCATTTTCAATACAAATATAATTATCTAAAATAAAATAAAAAAAAATACTTCCAAGAGTCCACTTCATGCAAAATATAAGTCAACATTTGCATTGTCAAATTTCACATATGATATACGAGCTTGTTTTCATTAGCAAATCATTTTGAAGTAAAGTTAAATCTTAAATGTCAACGAATATCACCTGGTTATACGAGATACAGCACAGCATGATTACGAATGCACCGATCCTTCCTATATACTCTTCATGAGTAGAACACCAATCAGCGTGAAATTTGTTCAACCATAAAACTGATAATTTGGAATAATTTCCACTTTAATCACGAATTCACGAATGCCATTGGCTTTGTGTACCAAAAGGCATGGAGCGTATCTAATAGAAAATTTATTACAAAACTCTTTAACTAATTGAATGCAAATTTCGAAACTTGGTATTTTTTTTATGTTGCCAAACCCTTCTTGGCCAAAGTGTTATGGTCTGATTCGGTGGGAAAAATGTATTTGTAGTTTAGGTAATGGTTTGAAACGAAACGTTACATAAGATATAATATCTAATGACATCCTTACCACTTTCTTATGTATGATATTCAAAGGTGATGTGTTTGTTTAAGGTGTTATCGAAACTTGAACAGATATTTGAAAATGTTCTTGCTCAAAAGTGTTTGTAAACAATACAAAAAGCCTTTCGAGTTTACATGAACAGGACAAATACATACACTTGAAGTTGGAACTTATATGGGTTCGTTATCTGAAAGATTAAAATTAAAACATCGATAAATTCCGACTGCTTTTAAGATATGCGTGGAGACAAATGCGAACGTCACTCACTTGACCTTGACCACATACACTTAGGAGTTCCGAAGTAAGTACATAAGATAATTAAAACAATGAAAATATTGGGATGTTGAAAACTAACAATGTTTTGCCTAAAGGCGGGGTCTAATTTGCATAAAAGATATAGGATGGTCTAGAAGAGTTATTTAGAGAGAGAGATTGGATATTGGAACTGAGAACGAGAAGACTCCTTCCTGCCTGTGCGTTATTATTCTATATATGTTTGAGTCACAGTTGGCTGCAACGGTTACAAAAGGCCGGGTTATCAGTTTTTTTGAGAGAAAACCAATTTGTGTTTAGAGAATGTAAATCAAACGAAGATGCACTCTTATATTTTTGCGCCAATATTTATGACAGTCTGAAGCACAAGAAAAAACAACTGCTTCCCTCTTTATAGGCTTAACAAAAGTATTTCATACTTTGAATTATTATATTCTCTTGTCAAAGTTAAAAATACCTGGTTTCAGGAGTTCTATCTTTGACTGATTCATGTCATATCTCATAGATAGAAAATAAATGGTATAAATTGGTGCAACGTTTAATGAATATCTTGATATTAGCTCTGGCCTACCCCAAGGCTTAGTTCTTGGGCCAGTGTTATTTCTAATATTTATAAATTCCATTTTTGATCTATCATGATAGACATGATCGCCGATATTAGCCATGATCTTGAAATCCTTAGGCACTGTTTTTCGATTCACCTAGTTATTAGTCAGAAAACCAAGCTAATGTTTTTAAAATCGTCCGTCTTTTGACCTTCCTTCTCCGGATTTTGCCGTCCATAGTCGTCAAAGTGAAAATATCTGTGTATTCTCCGAAACCTGCCGATCATATAATAATGCTTATGCATTTAATGTTGATTTGCCATTATCGACAAAGTCCTTCAATATTGGTAAGTTTTAAAATTTTAAGTATCTACCTTATTATTGACAACAAAATGAACTGGAATATTCACGCTGCGATCCTTAAAAACAAACCTGTCAATAGCAACTTTAATATTGTTTCGTACTCTATTAGATAGGTACCACTCATCAACTTTTTTAATAGAACACAAATGGTGCGCCTCTTCATTTAGACTTCATAGTGCGTACCTACAACCTGGTGAAGTTTGGGAACTACTATTAAATATTTTTAGTTTTTAATTCCGAGCTGCCAAATTTATTTTCTAGCTAAGGCACATTTGAGCTCTAGATTAGTGTTTATTTTTTCGTTCGTAACTGCTCGACCGATTGTTATCAAATTTCTTATGTATATTTTGTATGAGAATAGTATGTAAAGTATATTTCGTCAAAATTGGACAAAGGGGCGTGGCACCGCCCATACAAAAAAAAAAAAAACATTCTAAAGCTTATATCTGGAAAACCACTGAACCGAATGAAATTTTCAGACAATCTTATGTATTCGCACAGCAGTGTTCCTCTGAAGATTTATTAAAATTGGAGAAAGGGGCGTGGTCTCCCATACAAAAAACATCTTATATGGGGTTATAACTCGAAAGCCGCTGGGCCTATTTTCATGATTCCTTTTTTGTTTTGAAAGAAAATTTTGGAAAATCCATTTATTCACACTTTACGATAGGTGGTGTTGGGAGTGTCTTCCCGTCTGGTGACCAACTTTTGCGGGCAAAATGGAGTTAGGCCGGGTCCAGCTAGTAAGTTAATATATGTAATTCTATGAGTAAAAAGTATAGTAGATATATGGAAAAGAATGTAGCAGATATAAAGAAACAAAAATTGTTTAAAAACGTGCTTATGCTCAAAATCAAAAACAAAAACTTCTAGACTTAAAAAAAACGTCTAATAATTCTTTGCCAGAAGGAATTTTTCTTTAAAATGATCTTTTATGCGTTATCTGCAAGGAGAAAGCGTTAAACTACAACACAAAATTGTGTTTCCAATCTAAAGCTTAGTACACACGACTCGACTGTAAGATCTTACAATATTGCCAGATCTGTCAATGCTTTGAAAATAACTGACAATGAGTTGACAATAGCCAACTAATTCTTATAGGTGGTAGACAGGGACCCATCCCCTTGTCGCCCGGTGAGATACCACCACATCATGCTATAAGCTCCGTGAAGTAGTCTTGACTATGTTTCGGAGTTTGGCAGATGGGCCGGTGCAACACGGATGGGATGGTCGGGCATAGGCTACTGTGGGAACACATGTGGCGTATGGTGAACGGCCTGCAGATATGCAGGCTATAGCTGCGAAAAACCAATACGCAGTCCCCGACCAAGAGCGACAGAAAAGGAGGGCGTGGCTTAAAAGGTCACAGGAACCCCTATGAACTTTCTGTGACAAGACGTATAGGCACCGTCTTCAACAAAGTGCCCCCCACCTTACAAGGTGGCTGCGATGGATACAGACTAATGTAATTGGCGAGACCCAGATGTACCCGCCACAACGTGGGATATATAAACATCTAATCTTGGAGACAGAAACGTATCTGCCCCTGGCTGATCAACCGTGTTCTATGTTAACACCCTTACCGTTTCACTTGAACACTTGACACCGGTACATTTTTCTTTTTTTTTTTCTGCATTAAGACTGAGTCCAGTAAGGTCTTAATTACGGTATACTGGAAAACGAATATGAATGATAGCTTTGAGGGCTGACGCTTGTAGTATTCTGTTACCTCAGTAAGCAGGAGTGAAATCCTGTTGAAATGGCTTCCAGGCTAATGCTGCAAGCGCCCCCGTCCCGTTAAAACCCTGGCAGGCCTCAGAGAACGCTCAATATTTCGTCGCCATTAAGTTGGTGGTGTAGGTACAGATGTAACATTCCTGTTTAACACCGATCTGGCTCTGGCAAAAGACCCCATAAGGGCTTGTGTCAACCCACGCATGGCCTCACTGCTTGCATAGATAACCATGGGATCAAAAGGTGACTACACACTCGAATATTGATAACGGCTCTGAGTGGGGACCCAACAAACATGATTACATCAACAAATAATAATAATTTCAAAGGAGTAAATGGAGATAATTGCGTGAACCCCTTCCAGAGAAGTTCGACGATGCAGAGGTCACCAATAGAAAAGGCGCCAACGCCTCAGAGGATGTCGGAGGAAGGCGTGGTACAACCGACACACGTGACTTCGGAACCACAACCATCCACCCAGCTGTCTGTCTTCCAAAAACTGGGAGAACAGATTAAAATTTTGGTGGAAATGGTAGACGACGGTAAGAGGCGTTCCATTCACCAGCCAATGAGAGATGCCATTGAACGTATCAAGGCGTTCTACGAGCTCTCTGCAATTGAGATGCACGACGATAAAGCCAAAGAGGTCATACGAAAAAACAACGCCTCGCAGACATCACCATGGCTAAAAACAGTAGTCGCGGACTCAAAAAGAAGACCGGAACCCAACGGTGAAACCCCGAGTTCAAAGCGCCGACAGAAAACACCATCGGCTAGTAGGAACAAGGCATCACGGAGCAAAGTGGATAGCCAAAATAATGGCAAAGTTGAAAAAGGTGCTAAAGCTATACCCCCGAAGGCTGACAAAACCGCGAAGGGCGGCCAGGCAGTGAGCGATGACAACAACGCTTGGTCAAAAGTCCTTAATAAAAAAAAGGAGCCCAAGAAACCAAGGACAATAAAGGAGAATACACGACCCGATGCAATTGTGATAGCAGCCAAGGGAGAGCTCTCATATGCCCAAATACTATCGCAAGTTAAAGCCGACCCCAAACTTGGTACCTTCGGGGAATCCGTAACAAGGATTAGGCGAACGCAAAAAGGCGACCTGCTGTTCCAGCTAAAGGAGTCAGGTGGAAAAACCGAGCAGCTGAAGGGAATGCTCGGCGAAACTCTCGGCACTAATGCGGAGGTCCGGACGCTGACACACCGAACTACGATAGAAATCAAAGACATCGACGAGGTCACCACCAAGAGCGATATCTGTGAGGCCATTAAATCGCAGTTCCAGCTGAAAGAGGTATGCGAAGCGAACATATCGAGCTTAAGGAAGGCCTACGGAGGCACGCAAATCGCGACGGTCGGGTTGCCGGTGGACAGCGCAAACAAAATGCTAAAATCGCGCAGAATTAAGATTGGTTGGGTGAATTGTCGCATTCGCGTGCAGATAACATTAACAAAGTGCTTTAGGTGCTTAGAATTCGGGCACACGGCGCGCCACTGCAAGAGCGTTCATGATCGATCCAAACAGTGTAGAAGATGCGGGGAAGAAGGGCACATTGCCAAAATTTGCACCAAGAAACCGCTATGCTTCTGGTGTAAAGAGGACAAGCCTGAGAACGCGGGACACGTGGCTGGCAGTGGGCAATGTTCGGTATTCAAGAAGGCCCTAACCAATAAAGTATGATGAAGGTCGTCCAAATAAACCTTAACCACTGTGCGGCCGCGCAGGATTTGCTGGCACAAACGACAAGGGAACAAAGAGTAGATATTGCCCTAATTAGCGAGCCCTACAAATCTCTGGATGGTTGTAGCTGGACAGAAGATAGATCAAAGACGGCAGCGATATGGACCTGTGGAATCCACGCTATACAAAAAATCGGTGGGACGGCGGACTACTTCGCATCCGCTAGGATTAATGGCATCTACTTCTACAGTTGCTACGCACCCCCCAGTCTTACACAAGGGGAATATGTGAAGCTCCTGGACGACATTGTAGCGGACGCGCGAGGAAAACACCCAATGATTATTGCTGGTGATTTCAACGCATGGGCTACAGAGTGGGGCAGCAGGACCACGAATGCAAGGGGACGAGCTCTCCTTGAAGCATTCGCAATACTGAACGTAAGTTTGGCGAACAACGGTGCAAAAAACACATTCCGGAAAGCGGGCAAGGGGTCTATCATAGATATCACCTTTATGAGTAACTCACTCCTGCGCAAAACGAAATGGCGAGTTAGCGAAGAATATACGCACAGCGACCACCAGGCGATCATATTTGTCTTGAACAAGGATAAGCCCAGGCAGCGCCCCAAGCTAACAGGGCCAAAGTGGAAAGACACGTACTTCGACAGAGATGCGTTCGAAGAAATGATGAATACTCATTATACATACAGCAGTGAAGAAGCGGAGACCTTGGCCCAACAACTGATGCAGCAAATCACCACAGCGTGCGATGCAGCAATGCCTAGAAGAACAACTAGTAAAAGGGGTGGACCTTGTTACTGGTGGAACGACGAAATCAAAACGCTTAGAGCAACGTGTCTTAAGGCCCGACGCAGATCCCAGCGATCCAGGGGAAGGCCAGAATTCCAGGAACGATTAGCTACCTTCAGGCTAGCAAGACGGGATCTCGAAAAGGCCATTAAGGACAGCAAGGTGAGATGTTTTAAGGAACTATGCGACGGAGCAGACCTAAACCCCTGGGGGATGGCTTACAGGATTGTGACAAAAAAGCTGAAGGGTAGTAAGTCCCAACAAATATCCTGCCCGGCAATGCTGAGGAAAATAGTAGAGCACCTATTCCCACATAGGCCGTCTACTTCAATGACCATCATAAGGGAGATTAACCAAGAACGCATCCCTGCAATCACCACGAAGGAACTAAGCGATGCATGCAGGAATGTAGGCGACAACAAAGCGCCCGGACCCGATGGCATCCCTAATATGGTACTCAAAGCAGCTGTTCGAAAAAGACCAGACCTTTTTATTGCAACGATGCAAAAGTGCCTTGAGGAGGGGGTTTTTCCTAAACCATGGAAACTTCAACACCTGGTTTTGCTACCAAAAGGAAAGAAGCCACCAGAAGAACCATCTTCGTATCGGCCAATATGTTTGCTGGATACAACGGGAAAAATCTTAGAACGTGTCATATACGGCAGACTGCTCGAGGTGGCCGAAGATAAAGGAGCTTTGTCAAATTACCAGTATGGATTCAGAAAATCGCGTTCTACCGTCGATGCCATAAAGGCGGTAGTAGACACAGCAGCTGAAGCAATACTGGGAAAAAGGTGGAGAGGCGGGACAAAGGAATACTGCGCGGTTGTGACGCTGGACGTTAAAAATGCCTTTAACTCGGCGAACTGGTCATGCATTAGGAGGTCGCTGGCCAAAATGGAAGCGCCGGTGTACCTGCGGAACATAATTGCAAATTACTTTACCGATAGAAAGTTAAGGTATCAGACTGATAATGGAGTTAAGTACTACAAAGTCACCGCGGGAGTACCACAAGGCTCCGTTCTTGGACCTCTGTTGTGGAATATAATGTATGACGGGGTCCTGCGACTAACGCTGCCTCAAGGGGTTAAGGTGATCGGTTTTGCTGACGATATCGCCGTAGTAACGGTGGCCAAACACATCCACGAGATAGAGTCCGTTACGGATGAAGCAGTTGCCAAAATCAAAAAATGGCTGGAATCCGCCGGCTTAGAACTAGCTGACCACAAGACTGAGGCTGTCTTGATAACCAGCCGAAAGTCTGTGGAATTTGCAAATTTCCGGGTTGGGAATCAAACCATCAGGTCTAAGGAGTCTCTTATGTACCTAGGAGTAATGCTCGACAACAGGCTAAACTTTAAAACACACATCCAGTACGCCGGCAGGAAGGCCTCACAAATGCAAGCAGCTCTTTCCCGAATGCTGCCAAACATAGGTGGACCTGGATATATAATAAGGATTCTACTATCCAGAGTGGTCAGCTCAATACTTCTATACGCTGCACCGGTCTGGGCGGGGGCTCTAAAAACAAACGAAACCAGGAGAAAGCTCTCGTCAGCATACAGGCTATGCACAATACGAACAATAAGGGGATTTCGAACAATCTCGGATGAAGCAGCATGCGTTATATCGGGAATGATCCCCATCGACATTCTTGCCAGCGAGATGCAAAGGATTTACCTTAGGCAAACAGCCAACCGGCAAGAGGTCCCTAATGGAAGGGTCAAACTAGAAGAGAGGGAAACATCGATGGCACTATGGCAAACCAGGTGGGATAACACGGCAAAAGGCAGATGGACCCACAAACTGATCCCCACTATCGAGGTCTGGACAAAAAGAACAAACGGGGACTGCAACTACCACCTTACGCAGTTCTTATCGGGGCACGGCGGCTATCGGAAATACCTTCACAGATTTGGTCACGATAGCTCGCCTTTCTGTCCCGAATGCCCAGACGAAGAAGAAGATACGGAGCACGCAATGTTCCATTGTAGGCGCTTTGCAGGGGGAAGAGCGAACTTACCAAACCCTCAAAGTCTAATAAGCCATATGTTAAGGTCAGAAGATGACTGGCTGGAGGTATGCTCCTTTATAACGAGTGTACACGAAGAACTAAGGAGACTTGAAAGACTTAGAAGGGCCGAAATGGCGGACCCGGAGGATTTAGCATGAGTTGCTAACCAGCCCCGCGAAGTAATACCTAACGGCAGTCCCGCGGGGAGAGTGGTTGAAGGAGATAGGGTGTGGATTAGTACGTCAGGCGCACTCCTGGCATCGATTATTCGGGTTTGCGAATCGTGCATGTTGGTAGCACGGGCTACCGCATCTTTAGAAGATTACCACATCCATTGGCGCAACCAAAAAAAAAAAAAAAAAAAAAAAAAAGCCAACTAATTCTTTTGCTTCAAAGTCTGACAACTTCTTTGTCAGATGGAGGTGTGACAATAGTCTGACAATGACTATTCTGACAACGTTGTCAGGTTGAAAATTGTTTGTTCAGTTCACAAACACAGACATTGTCAGACAAGTTTTGTTCGTTATTTTTTTGCAGTACGGATAATGAAACAAAATGTTGCACTTGGGACTATTTTAGCTGTCTACGTGTTGGAAGCCAGCGAGAATGATGAATTGACACAAAGACCACGTAGTCTTTGGGTGAAAGATTGGGTGGCCCGTCGTCAGCTGGAACAATTCTACTTCAAATTGCTCGTCGAATTGCTAGCTGAGGAGCCGAAACTGTATCGCAATTTTTTGCGAATCTACTCAAAACAATTCGATGAACTCTTGCTCTGATGACTCCACACATGATGACACCAATAACTCGAGAGCATCACTTTGTTTGGGTTCCAAGAACAATAATTGTTTGAAATATTTCCAGGAAATCGAGATTTCATTGGGAGCTTCACCAGACTTTTTTTCAGTATTTCGCTTTTGAATGTTGCTGCAGGTTGTCGTTGAAGGTGTTGCATGGGCACATTGGTCCATTTGCACTTACACTTGTTAAGTATGATGTGAATCGTGTTGGGTCGGGGACCTCTTGCCACAGGCCTTCTTTGGGCAGTTTATACTTTTCGCAGGCAACATCGTCTATTCAGTCACTCTGTATATACTTTCTTCCTGCATGATATTTTTTTTTTATGTTAGCGGCTTTTCCAATTCTAATTAGAATTCCAATTCCAATTCCCACAGTTGTTCATATCAATATCTTCTGAATTATTTTCCATCGTGTGAAGTCAAAATTCGGTTTCGAGTCTAAACCGCTGATTATATAGTCTGACAATGAAGAAATTGTAAGCAATTGTTAGCTTCCATAAACAATGACATCTGACAATTTCATATGTCTGATAATAATTTCCTAATTGTCTGGCAATAATAAAAATTGTGTGTTCAGATGATTTGTCATAGCAACCTGTGGCCTATTTCACCTACTTACAAATTTGTATTTACATGTATTTTTGGACAAATTTGTTAGAAAAAGAGACGAATTCTGTTTCACCACAATTATTTCTAAAACAAATTTATAATTTTTCTACAGATTTTGTGAAAAAATACTTGTAAATACAAGTATGTACGTTGGTGAAATAGGCCACTGACAATTTCATTGTAAGATGGAGGGCTAACAATGACTTTTTCGACAATATTGTCAGACAAAGTTGTACAATGGTGGTCATAAGTATTTTGACAAAACTAAAGTTAATTCTACTCATAATATGAACTTACTGAATGTACATTTTGGCATTAATGAAAAGGTCATTTAAATTCCGTTTGATTGATAAAAAATTTTCCATTGAAAATTTAGAAATTTTGTGAAAGTCAACTTTTTTGACTTTTTTCCTCGGTCTCAAATAAAAAGTTTCTCCAAACAATTCCAATAGTGACTGGAAAAAAATTTTTTCAATATTCTCTTCGCTAATATTTTTATGATTTTTTGGAAATTGCTAAAAACGACCATTTTAGCCACTTTTTCCTCTT
The DNA here is from genome assembly GCA_949372485.1 of Cheilosia soror. NCBI lineage: Eukaryota > Metazoa > Arthropoda > Insecta > Diptera > Syrphidae > Cheilosia > Cheilosia soror. Next base: position 40,911,055 of record OX443563.1, read on the forward strand.
TTCTAACAAAATTTTTCTGAGATCATCCCATTCAAAAAATCATAACAAATGTTAGCGAAGAGATTTTTGAAAAGAATTTTAACTTCAGACGGTTGTAAGACAAATTGTTCACTGACATATCTGACAATACTGTAAGATCTAATACTCGTGTCTACATAGCTTAAGCCTTTTTCCCTTAACTTCTTGTTGTTTTCCAAGAAGCCAATCTGATTATAAATATCGCTCAAAACGCCATTTCCTGGAACACCTTCATAATTTCTGCTTATTCGTATTTTTTTTACATCATAAGCAAAACTCTTAGCAATAACGCACAAATGTCATTCAAATGTCGGCTGAAATTATTTTCCTAAAAAAAATAACAATAATTACGGATATAGATAACGTTCCAGATATTTACCCGTTCCACTGGACGTTGTGTACAGGATGACGTCTCTCAAAAAATACATCCAATATCAGTGCAAACACTTTGCTTATCTGCTCTTCGCAAAAAAAAAAGCGACATGTATTGTGTCAAGAACACCCGCTAGCACCACAAAATATACAGATACTCGTATCTAAGGAATTGTATATATCTAATCTAGTTTAAACACAGAAAACTTGTATTTTTTCATTTATTTACTTTTTCTCCAATTCCAAAACGTCTCTCTATAGAAGAGTATCTGAAGGTTAACACAAAATCAGCACAGCAAGATGTCAAGATGATTTCGCGTAGATAAAATTTAAACAAAAAACAAAAAAAATCGCAGTAACGATTAGACAGATACAAGATCATCAGCAGCTATCTGCTAATTATATTGTCTCGTGAAAATCCTTTCGTTTTTGTTTTTCTATTTTTTTTTTGTTTTTGCCAACAGTTTGTCATGGATTGCGGATAGGTGTAGCTGTAGGGTTTCCAAAAGAACACTGTGCCGCGTTTAACGGTCGAACTTAATTTCAAACGGGAAGTGAACCAAGTGACATTTTTTTGCCCCCCAAACAGGGAATATTGCAAATTTATTCCAACTACGCGCAGAATGCGGAAGAAATGTGCCTGCAATGTGCAAGAAGTATTTAGAATTTATTGTGGTTACTAAGACGGGTTTTTATAGCGCGACATATATTTTTCTTGGAATAATATCTTAAGTCAGAGTAATTGCGATCAAACAATGGACCAGCTGTTTGAATGAACATATGGATATTCAAGTGTTGTGTACTTATGGCGAATTGCTCTCGACCACAAATTTATTACTAGATCTAAATCGGTTGAGGTTGAGCATAGACATTATTCCTTAGTGAATTTATGTGAACTAACAGTGGTCTGAGAATTTGGATTTTGTGGACAAAATGTCAAGCACGGTAAGAAGACTGACAGTTTAGTAAATACTAACACATCATCCACTATTTTTAGAATATTTACAATTTTATTAATTACATATGAGACGAATTTCGGATAATTATCGCCTGAAAGTGTTAACTATTTGTGTATTTTAAAGCGGCATTTGCTTACAATTTTTTGTAAATAGACGCTTTATTCATTAACAGTATGTCGGGCCTTTGCTGTGATACCAATTAGTTTTAAATGACTGGGACACGATCAGAAACTAGTCGCATAATTTTCCGCATTGGTTTTGTATATGAATATGCCAAAAAAGAATTTTCGATAAAACACAGAGTTCTAAGATCTTTGGATGTATGAACCTGATGGGCATTTGATCTCTCGGAGGCCCTATAGAGTTTGCGCTTAAGTAAACATTTTCTATGGATTGTTTTTAGATCATCATATAATGTGCGCTTTAACCTTGGGTGGCCAAGGCGATACGGTGTCTAAAAATCTTTCGATCTGCTTGTAGAATGTTAAATGAGATCATGTTGTTGGATGCTCCGTACAAGACTGTTGATCTCGTGGTATTTCTTGCTCTACTGATTACTACTACGAGGTTAAAATTGTATCTACTTCAATTTTGTAAATTCAGCTCCATTTCCGATCTTTAGGACATATCGCAGACTTCACATTGACAGGTAGATAGTATTAAAAAATGATGATGAACCCTGTTTTGGTACCCACTGACTAAAGATTTCTCACAAACTATGGTCATTACGTTTTCACTCTTGTACCAGCTGGAGCGGTAATAAAAGCGATTTCGGTCAAAGAAGTAAAATCAAAGCTTTTGTGTTCCGAAGCGTGCATACAAATTCCTGTAAAAAACCCAGAAATCTAGAATTCTAGACCAATATTCGGCATCTTTTTATCTATTTTAAGCCCAAAAACGGCATCATTTATAGAGTTAAGCTATATCGAGTCCTTTCAAATTTTAACATCCCTGCTAAGCTCCTCAGTTTTTGCAGAATGTGTGATGGAGAACGCTTGCTGCTCGATTAATGCAGCAGTTATAGCAATACTCGTACGTAAAACACAACCAGAAAAAATTGGTTGCTTTTTAGCCCACTTCACTAACCTCCAATTCCACAGAGGAAGTTTAAACTTCAGTTCAACAATTTATTCGGTTTCACAGTTTCGTTTAAACCTTGAACAGAGTTCATTTTGTAGTGACAGTATTCTGCCGTTTAAACCTCAGCTCGCTTGACACGCAGTGACATTTCAATTTCAAAGTTGCCGATTGTCAAAAACGAAAATATTTGACGTTGTTTTGTGTGTTCTTTGAAAGAAAAAACAAGGAACGATTAAAAAAGGCCAATTACTGTACCTACTGGCAATACTATCAAATTCTATTCATTTAATTTAGTTAAACTTAGTTCAATTGAAACCGGACGAACTTCAAATTTAAACTCAAGTTAATAGTACGTTTACACCGCACCTTAATTCATCAGTATTCAGCTAACTGTTTTTGAAAGAATTAGAGCCCCTTTGAGACCACTTTGAACGTAGTGTATAAATTAGTCTCGCTGGTTTAGACTAAAAAAACACGATTTTGACTTTGGTAATGTTACAAAAGTAAGAATTTCTTTTCTAATAATAATTGGAAAGAAATATAGGGCTTTCTTTTAAATGCAAAATAAAATTAATCCGTTGAAGGAGGGCTGAGATATTCACTTTTTAGGTAAACCTCATTTTTCCTACCTCAATATTTTTTAATGTTTCTAACTTATTTTTCGTGGAAATTTGGTGTAAGAATACATTGTGTTATGGTGTTATTAAAAAATTGTTAGTACTTAACAAAATTTATATGTAAGGGCTAAGCCTTCGGAGATGAACGACTTATCTAAGTTGCAATCTAAAATCATGAACAAAGAAGCGCTTAGGCTGGGAATGTCAACACTTCACGCACGGATTAGATTTATGGAGTACATACTACACCTGGGATAAAACTTAAGCTTCAAAAGATAGAAAACTAATCTGGCTGCAGAGATCACTAAAATAGACATAAGATTGATTACGTTACGAGACTCGCTGTCATATTGGAAGTTATATGTAGCAACCTTTCAACAACTTTCAACAGGAAAGCAGAAATAAAGACTACAAACTATAGGACCCACCATTCTAGGAAATGTTCCCGGATATCAACGAATGAGGATATTTTTTACATGATCATGATATCATCCGATACATTTATTACCCAATTAAGACCTGAACCAAAAAAAATAAACATCTTCCTTTGAGTGAAGAAGCTCCGAAATAATTAAGTAATTTTTAATTTGTACTTATTTATTTATTTTATATTTTTGATATATGTTTGTATTATTATGTATATATTTAACTATTTCAATTAAAAATATAGCAAAAAATAAATGGAAAAAAATAATTTTTGTGTTACAAGACAATAAACCTTATAATTCCGAAAAAATGCAATAACTTGTCTTTCGTTCATTGTTTTTTTTAAACAAATTTTGTCCAAATATGTATTTGCCCGATCCAAATAGGTGTGCAAAATTTCATTGCTCTAAGTTTATTAGTTCAGATTTTATAGATTTTTTTCCGCTCCCCCATTCAAAGAGCCCCACTGTGCAGCGTTCTGTGTCTGTTTGCTTACGTGTACTTCGTGAAGGGATACATTGGGTACATGCTCCCGACCCAGCCTTATCAATTCGACAAAAAGATGGGGGTTCCTATGTTTGAGATGCGTACCAATTTTACAAACTACAATATGGAGTTTGGCGTATGTTCAGGCAGTCTGAACATTTTCTTTAGGAAGTATCTTAAGAGTTTTTTAACTGCCAGATTCCCACAATTGTCCGTGATAGGTCATATAACATGATTGATTGTATAACTGCTTCAAAGATTCCTTTCCAGTTAGAATAGAATTGATTGCACTTTTTCGTTCTTTTAACTTTTCTTCCAAGTGCTTTTTAAACGATGACTTTGGGCTTATCAGTACTCCGAGGTATTTTTATTTCCTAACTGTTTCCCAGTTCTTCACTTTGCCCGAGATTTTGCCACGTATATTTTTCGACCAAGCAATTAATTTCCCTACAAAACCTAAAGATTGTTTAAATTTTTTTAGTGAGGCCAACCTCCTCCAAATTGTCGAAGAAGTACCTTCCAATGTGTTTCATCCTACAGCGAGCAATGACTAGACATTCACAGAGGAGATGAGTAATATCCTCTGCGACATGTAAGTCTTCGATATACCGGCATGTGTCCGTATCTGTTAAACCTAGTCTCATGGCGTGCTTCCTTAGAAGACAGTATGCCCTTCTAGAATCCCTCCATATTGGTATATTCGTAGCTTAGATCTGCTGAGCTTTAATAATTCTATTTCATTGCTTATTTACTCAAATTTGAATTCTGATTGCTCCAGAATGTAAAGACTAAACTGACATTCGAAGTCGTTTGTAAAGTCTGTTGCACTTTTCGATGGGGGTCATAATGTCATTTACATTATGAAAGTCCACCTGGCAAAAGTTTTTTGTCCCATCAGCCCTTTTACCTAACCAAACCTTTCCATTAAAGTATATGCATATTTCCACCGCCCACTTGACCAACAAACCTTTTTTTTATTCCAATCCGGAAGGTGAACCTACAAAAATCATTCTCCAAAGCAGTTGAAGGTAAATATAGACAGAAGTACCTACCTATCTACCACCTTTAAGGTCGCTTGTAGCGCCGCAATCCTGTTGACAATTTAGTTGGAGTATTTATTTTCTAATAAAAAAATAACATTGGCCAAATACGTACAACCAATCTTATAACTGTTCCTATCACATTAAACCTGTATCTAAATTCAATATCGCCATTCACTTTTATTTTTTGGTGTTTGCAAAAAAAACAAAATTTAAATCGTATTTTATTTAGCGATTACCGGTCCCAATTAAGCACTTAAACTAACTGTACGTGTCCCAAAAAAAAAACTGCATTCAAGGTTTCTGTATAACGTGGTATCATAACTTGACCAAACACCCAATCAGCTGGAAAAGCACTAATTTATTGGTTTAGCTCGAGTGAACCCCAAAGATATTGCAAAATCCTAATCTGCAAGTTTTTGAAGTAGGTATCCATTAGATATGCATGGCTCGTTTGTTTACTTCACACACGTTAAAATTTAACGGCGCAAAGAAAAGACAGACAGCGAAAAAGAGAAGTAATTAATCACTCTTTAGCTTGTTGGTAGGCCATACGAGTAGTGTTTGCTGTCCATTGCCACTTGGTCAAGAGTCCAAATCCGAAATGAAAACATTGGAAATATGAATATTCACCTTGATATTGAGATCTATTGCGCTCTCACCTTCAGATGGGATTATATACATAAATACCAATATTTTTTTTATTTTTGTTTTGTCTGCTACTCATTATGTATCTGAGGGATGTTTTTATTTATTTTTAGTTTTTAATCTGTTGAGTAATAAAATTAACAACAAAATTTATTTTCTCTTTGCAGGTAAGCACATTATTTTCCAAACCATTAACCGGCAAAACGTCATCACATCAACATTCTCGGAGTAACGGGTTTGTTTTGGTTCAAGTATTTTAATTGATATTCTGTAACATTTAAATATTGCAAAAAAAAAAAAAATTGAATCTGGAACGGCAGAACACAAAGAGGAGTAAAAAAAAAACTCCAAATGTCAGTATCGGATTAAGGTAGATCCAAATAAGAGCTTTTTGCGGTGTCTAGGTGCAATTACCAATTCGCTTGAGGGTTAAACTATTTCATTCTGCGAAAGGTGAACATGCAGCGAAATACCATTTCAAAGTTTTTCAATCCATAGCCGCCGCGCCGTCGAGCTGTATAGACAACAGGTTGATCGGTTGCGGCGATTGTTGCCAAGGAGTGTGCAAAAGAAAATAGATACGAGTAGGTGCAGTACTTCATCGATTAGGAATGTATTACTTGGAGTTGGAGGCTGGTGTTGAGAGCAGACTAATGTCGACCGAGGGGGCGCGATCGAGATACTGGTGAGGTGCTCTCGGTTCAAGTGTGAATTATTAGTTATTCAAAGTCTTTCGAATATGGAGTGCTGTGCTGAATTATTTGCATTATAGAATCTATATAATTGCGCTAAATGCATATCTACCTCTTTGCGGGTTTCGCTTTCGTGTACAATTTCAGGTTAGACACGGTGTAAAGAAGACGGGGTGAGAAAACTTAGGTATGTTCTTGTCTATCATTAAAATGTACAATGTACATTGTACATTAATATTCGAAGTTTAGTTCCCATAAGTGTCGAGAAATAGCGCTTGCAATGACTTTATTTTATATGGGGTTGCCACGCCCCCTTGACGGCCACATTTTGTACAATTTTTTCGAATAGGCAAAATAAAAACAATTTTTTTTATAAATTCCCTGTCCGATTGGCTGCGACCTAACAAGATCTATTGTATCGAAAGGGATAAGGTTGCTCTAAGAGACTTGTGACCTTCCTAGTGAAAGTCCTTAGTAGCGGAGTTCCTGAGCTCTGCTGGTAAAATTATCTCCTTGTTAAAGGCAAGATTTCTTAACCAATGAAGTGCCGGGCAAGCACAGAGAATGTGCGCGGAGGATTCTTCATCCTACAATCTGTCTCCGGTCACAAATTTATTTGGTTAAGATGATATCTCAATCCAAAATGGCCTGTGAGAAAGGCCACCAGCCTTCTAATACTATCCTTATTTAGGTTGAGGATTTCCTTTAAAGTTTAATTAAACTTTTGGATTGTCTTAAACCCGGAACATTTTCCCAGTGGTACAAACGAAGTTGATATTCCCAATTGTTAATTAGACCTAAAGCTGTAGTCCAATTGAATTTGCCATAAGGTTCTGGTCCACAGAACGCGGATTCAGATCCGGTCCTATCTAGTCGTTGCCCGCAATACCTTGATAGCCCAGATACCCAACCAAGTTGGACCTTGTTGTGTTTGGATAGGACTTATGCAAGACATCGTAGCGGCTGTTCTTGAGTCCATCGTGTTGGACGATAGAGCTTTTAAGGCCGCTTGACTATTTGAGAAGATTTGTATTTTATCGCCTTTAATTCGCTTATTGGAGTTTAAAACGGCGCAGATCTCAATGGCATGGACTTTAGCCTGAAAAACAGTGGGACACATTCCCATGGGTATCGAGGTTTTGGTATTGGGTTTGGGTCCAAAGACACCAGCACCAACTATACAGATTCCATTTTCGATCCGTCAGTGTACCAGTCCATACTTTTAGGATCCAGTGTTGGAACGCCATTGGCCCATTTAGTGCGGTCCAGTATTTCTACCCCAAATAATTTCACAAAACTATATTCCCTAACCATAATGTCGCACATTTAGCAGCCACTTTCCCAATAAATAAAAAAGAAAGTTATTCAACATGTCCAGATAGCCGTTGCCAGTTACATTATTCAGACAAATATTTTGAAAATCCTACCTCCCGGTTTCCCAAAACGCGGTTGAACCGATACGGGCCCCTGAACTTAGGCACAAACTTCTTTGGAGCACCTGGCGTACTAACAAAATTCTTCACGACATTATGAGCCTGAGCCGCTCTACGCCTGCCGTCGTACTTTTGTTTATTTTACTGTTGTACTTTCGTTTGCTTTCTCACCGCTTCCGCTCTATTTATACTCAAACCCTGTTCTAATCTCAATTCCGCGCCATTCCTTCTAAACCGATCCATTCACCCCTATCGTGGAATCCGCCGCCGGGGGGAATTATTCACGGAAAAGAATATTTTGGTGTTGTCGAATTCGCAAAGTGAACATCACGAAGTTAATATCTTACAGCATGTTTTCTAAACTTCTAGTCGCGTCAATTCTTGCTTACTGCCTTTGCTATCCTAGGACCCAAACTCCGATTTTTTCGTTCTACTTGCCCGTTAGCCATGTGGAGGCACCGTAGCCATATTTATGTGTTTTATATTATTTTCTAACATAAAACCCCCAAATTCGCGCCCCGTGAACGCGCTGCCTCTGTCCGACACTATGTTCTTGGGTCGGCATACGTGGCAAATTTCTTTTTCAAGACCCCCATACCTCTCTCACGCCCGTGCTTCGGGTGGCCTACAACTTAAAGTACTTAGTGAACGCATCTACCACTAGAAATACGTAGCTCATTTTGAACTTATTTAGCCCGATGGGACCGAAATGGTAGATATGTGAGGTATCGAACGGAACGTCGTCTGTGGGTATGCGTATGCAGTATGCTATATAGGAACCCATCTTGCTTCCTGTACTTCGGGGAGTAGGTACGCCACGTACGTTAAGAAATTCTCAAGGTGCCCTTTAACCCTAAGTCTCAATTGAGGAAACCAATAAGACTCCTGGATGGAATCTATTGTTTTATCTATTCCTACATGCCCCATCTCGTCGGGATATTTATGCAAAACGCTCTGTTGCATCTCCTCCGGAACGTAAAGAAGGATGCCTCCCCTCAGATTACGATAAACTAACTCGTTATGCATTTCAAAAAACTCATCTTTCTTTTCCTCCAACTTCTTCTTTAGCTCCTTGATCCGACTATTCCGTCCCTGACTAATGGACAGGTTCTGTTCGAAAGTGTTGCCCTCCAGCGCCAGGATGTTGGTGCTTCTACTGAGAGCATCCACTAGTTGCATTTTCTCGCCGCTACGATATTCGATAGTGTAATCGTAGTTTAGCAACTCCATAGCTCATCGGGCGACCCGCGGATTGATGTTTTTTTTTATTTAACGTGAGGATAATGGAATTGCAATCCGCCACGTTGTAATGCGTAAATGATCGCTAGGGTCTCCAGCTGGAAGCTGTGGTATCTGGACTCGCATTCTTAGAAAAAAAGAATGCGTGGTGCAGTTTTCCATCAGCTTTTTTCTGCATAAGAATCGAGCCAAACCCGATCGAGCTAGCAATGCAGTGGAACTCCGTTTCATCCCTGGGATCGAAGATGGATAGAACTGGGGCTTCTAGTAACTTGCCCTTTAGTAACTTAAAGCATTCAAGTTCTCCCTCTTTCAACATTAGAACAATATTTTGCTGAATTTGCTCTACACTACTTGTAGTAGGTAACCATTGTTAATTGTTAAAATACACATGTTGTACAAGGCTTGTAGTTTTGTGGTACATGCTCGGATGTGTCGAATTGGTATTGAAACACGTGCATCGCATCGGCTGACTTCAATTTGGGGAAGAGTACAAGAGTGTAAAAGAGATACATGCCCCTATTGTGAGTGTCGATAGTTGATCGTTGATCGACAACTGTGATTGTCGATTGCGGTTGCTATTTGTCGATTTGACAGTCGCTTGTAGTCGATTAAAAATGTCTGGTCGATACTTTCTCTTGAAGCTAAAATCAATAAACGCAATCGACAATTATTGTCGTGACGATCGCTGATCGACAATCACAATAAGGGCCACAGTCTTTCTTTTGATCATATGTCTTTGTAGCTGAATTTCAAAATCCAGTGCTGCCATTTTCATTTACGCCTCTACATTATTGTTTAGTCGATTTATGTCCAGAATACGTGAGCAGAAATGCTGCAGGCATCGCTGCAAGCAGCACTGCAGATGAAACAGATGTGCAGATTTGCTCGCATGCATCAGCAGCTAAAATCCAAAATTCGATGCTGCCAAGTCTATTTGGAAATAGAGACAAGTTGCAATGCTGTGTGGTAGGTGCAGAATTTACATATTTTTGTAGGTACCGCCATTTTTTACACAGTGAATTCTGCACATGTGTTTTGGGCATTAGAAATAGCGTCATCACGCAGTGATGGGACTTTTTGTATTGAATTCAGTGAGTTCTTAATATTTTGCAATTCTTTTTTTATATTAAGGTATAATTTGAGTTAATTTGAGTTAGTTGAGGGTTCTAAACCTAGAACCCTTCTCTCAGTAATTCAGATCAGCCACTTCACCCACTACATTCTATTCACAATGATCTAAATTGTTCAAATAGTATTTCTGGGCTAAATAAAAGATATAGACTACCGTCGGATTTCAACTTGTTTGAATAAATTCATGTGCTTGTTCTATCAACTGGTTTCTTGGTGTGTTTTACTTTAAAAATCTAAAACAACTGCTGTTTCCAAGGAAAAACTGCATTTTATTAGCATAATCACGTTGCAGAGCTCACGAGGCCATTCCATATATCATACGCTACACATGAAAAAGAATAATTGTGTACCATGTATGATGTATGTTAAAAATATTTCATCACGTGGAAAGAGGAGAAAACTAGTTTTGCTCAGCAGTTACACATTTTTTTTTGCAAATTATTATCCAACAATTACCATGCGCTCAAAAAATCTCTAATCCACATTGTATAACCGATTATTTGTAGCTTCCAGGATAGCCGAAAGCGAACAATTATACTGATCAATTCACAGCATTCGAGCATTCAACTTAACCTAGATATTTTTATTGCAAAAGAGTGCGCTTAAACAAATGCAAAAAACAGTCTCACAATTGGCAGATGTGGCCCTTTACTTATGACCAAATATAGTTTATTTAATATTGTAATAGATTTTAATGCCAAGAACTTCCAAATTCCAAAAAGATCTCATATCTGTTGATTCTTTAAAGCTTCAGTATATTGACAGATGGACCTGCACATAAATCACTTTGTTCTTCAAAAGCGGAAGCCAAAGACAGACTTGGCTCAGACAATAAATAAATTAGACAAAGAGATGCACATTGTTATCGGGTTTGGCAGCACGTATTGTCTGATTATGCAGGCTTGTTGATGAAAATTTATTCAAGATACGCTCGTGGCGGATTTGTTCATTTAGATAAAAAAAATGTTTGTCTGGCTTATTAAAAGCCGCAACTGGTTTTGAATTATTTTGCAATTTTGTCGTGTTTTCTGAAAATTTTATTTCAATATATGAAGATGCGATAATCTAATAAAAAAAACTAGTCAACCAGGAAGCGTTATATTGAACTTTGATTAAAGAATGACACTTGATAAATAAAAAGTTATAGGTGGGTGACATCATGTTCAACATCATAAACTTTAAACTCGCGAGGGAAAAAAATTATGTTAATGCAAGTTGAATTAATTCGATGATAATTCATTAAAATCAGCAGATTAAAGCGATCAAATTTGGAGTCCCATTGAAACAGGTGGAGAAGTTTAAGTATCTCGGGGTCTTATTCACGAGTGATGGAAGGAGTTTTCCTGTAGGATTGGTCAGGCTGGATCGATTTTGAGACAGCTTGGTCATTCTGTTATCAGCAGGACTGAACTTGGTGTCAAAGCTAAGTTGTCAGTCTTTAATTCGGTGTTTGTTCCAACTCTTACCTATGGTCATGAGGTTTGGGTAATGACCGAAAGAATAAGATCGCGAATACAAGCTGCCGAAATGAGATTTCTCCGTTGTATTGCTGGTGTGACCCGTAGAGATCGCATTAGAAATACTAGAATACGTGAGGAACTCAATGTCGAGGAGCTACTTCTCCGGACGGAGCGATCCATGCTTCGGTGGTTTGGGCATGTTAAACGCATGTCCCCGACCAGGATTCCACGACGTGCTATGGAATCCGTACCATCGGGCAGGCGTCCCCTAGGTAGACCCAGGATGAGATGGTTAGATCAAATTCATAATCTCTCCTATACCCGTATGGGGATTGCCCTTGATGATTTAGAAACGATGGCGGAGAATCGAGATCTATGGAGGGTCCACTTGAGCAACCTACACCCGCGACCCACTTAATGGACAAGCGGACCATTGAAACTGATGATGATGAATGAAATTTGTGTTTGTATTATTTTTGGTAAAGTGGGTCGTAATAAGGGTTCTCGCTTATTCGGATTTTCAAGGAGAATACGATTAACACTTGCACCCTAATTGTTTATCCATTATTGTTTAAATATTTAAGTTATCGAAGTTTTGAACAGAAGTTTACTACGTTCTGACAGCTGACTGTTTGAGTTTTTGTTGGCCTAAAATGAATAGATACCTGATGACCAGTTTTCCAGTTGACTTATACGAGAAATCTATAGTCAGACATTTTTTCACTTGACCAATGCTTATTGTGCTGAAACATTTTTCGATCCCCAGAAAAACATTAATTAACACCTTAAGATTTTTTTAACTTTCTCGTATACGTAGTAAGAGAATGATATTGTTTTTGTACAAAATTTCGAACTCGAGATTTTGATCAATTCTGATATTACGATGATAGGGAAACTCAAAAAAGTGGGTCTCGCAATTCTGTCCGTCCGTATGTCTGTCTGTGTCACCCCTGGGGAATCTAAACGCTTGGACGGATTTGCTTCAAACTTCGTATTTAGAGTTTGTGGGCTTCCCGCTCGGGACGTTTTTTTTTTATGCTAGCCCTAATATCCCATACAAAAATTTTACGAAATATGACGAAATATGTCTAAATTTAGATTTTTTCGAAAACGGCTCTAACGATTTGGACCAAAATTGGTAGTTGAGTTAATGTAGGCATGCTTAACATGACTGCATACCCAGTTTTTCCCTAAAAAGTCCAGCAACGGCAGTTTTGAAAATTGGCTTTTTCTCGAAAACGGTAAAAACGATTTTAAAAAAAACTTTTTTTAAGGTACTATTGTCATTCTTAACTTGATAGTAAACACAGTTTTTCTCTAAAAAGACTGCGTCTTTTGATATACACCCAAATCCCTAATAATAGTAAAGGGTCCGCCAAATAACTTTTTTTTTTTGAAAATGCTATAAAAAAAAACTACTGAATATTTTCTCAAATTTATTTTTTTATTTGAAAGTACAATCCTTCCGGTTAATAATGGAAAATAATTTCATTCAAATGGCTGCCTCGGCTGGCCATGCAGTAGCCTACACGATCGGTCCAATTTTTAAGCACATTATCGATTGTGTGCAGCTGTATTTCATTTATTTATTTATTTCAATCAAATGAGTACATCTACTGTTCTCGCTAGATTAGATACTTAATACAAAAATTATACTTAAAAATTACCACCAAAGCCTAACAACAGGAGTAATTTATTCCTAAATGAATCTCTACTAAAATGAAAATCAATAACATCACAATATTTATTCGATTCTCTAAGGCATCTAGAAATTGGTTCATTGTAACCATAGTTAACCCTATGATAGGGTATATGAAATAAAAAGCGATTTCTTAGAACTCTCGCAGGAGCATAAAATCCAACTAATGATAATAGAAAAGGGCAATCGATATGACCATCTATCAAATCGCGAATAAACATAATGGAGAAATATTGCCTCCGTCTGAAAAGAGGTAAGATACCAAATAATTTGCATCTGGTCTCGTAAGATGGCATTTCAATATTCCATCGTAGTCTACGAACAGCTACTCTAGTCAGACGCTTTTGGATCTTCTCAATTCTAAAAGAATGTACTTCGTAAAATGGATTCCATACTATACTACAGTATTCGAGATGTGATCTGACAAATGCAAAAAATAAACATTTCAGAGTATGCGGATCTTGAAAGTCTTTCGAATTCCTCAATAAGAAACCTAGCATCTGATTACCTTTGGCAACCACAAACTCAATGTGCTTGCAAAAGCTAAGTTTAAAGTCAAAAATAACTCCAAGATCTTTTTTGAAGCAGATAGTGGACAATGGGGTATTATCGATTACATACGTAAAGGGAATTGGAGAGAGGTGGCGATAAAAAGAAAGGCTTTGACATTTAGAGACATTGAGATGAAGGTCATTGTTATTACACCACACAGAAAGACGTTTAAGGTCTTCTTGTAGAAGAAGACAATCTTGAACTGAACGTATTGCTCGGAATATCTTCAAATCGTCAGCAAACATAAGACACTGGGAACTCAAAAACAAGTCAGGAATGTCATTAATAAACAAAAGGAAGAGCAGAGGGCCCAGATGACTACCTTGAGGTACTCCAGACGTAACATAAATTGGTGACGAGAGCATTTCGTTTATGCGAACATACTGGATACGATCGGTTAAGTAGGAATGAATCCACTTTAGGATATTGGAGTGAAATCCTAAGGTAGTCAGTTTGGAAATTAGTGTACTGTGATTGACGCGATCGAATGCCTTTGCAAAATCTGTATAAATTACATCACATTGCATGCCATTCTCAAGGTAATTCAAGGCAGTATTACAAAAAATTGAGAGATTTGTAGTAGTGGATCTGCCTGTAACGAAGCCATGCTGAGACGGAGAGATAAATCTTTTTAAGAGAGGTGTAAGTTTGTCACAAACTAGTTTTTCAAAGAGCTTAGGGATAGAAGAAATTTTACAGATTGGACGATAGTTAGTAATATCATGCATCGATCCAGATTTATATATGGGCGTTAAAAACGACCTCTTCCAATCATTCAAAAAAATTCCAGACTGCAGAGATAAATTAAAAATTAACCACAAAGGTACAGAAAACGCGGATGAGCACTTTTGAAGTAATATTGGCGGGATGCCATCCATACCTGGATTTTTTTCAAGTTTTAATGAAGAAAGAGCAATTTGGACTTCAGTGATCGAACACTCTAAGTTGCCGATATTTACAAACTCAAAGGGCGTTGAGTAGTTACATGAGACTCTAGGTATGTTTGTACCACAAGAATAAACAGATTGGAAGTGGTTAGCGAACATGTTACAAATGGTTGACAGATCAGATGAGGATACACTATTAAGGCGCATACAGTTAGGAATACCATTAGATTGTTTTTTGCTATTAATAAAGCTCCAAAAGCGTCTACTATTAGTTTTTAAATTAGATTCGACAGAAAGAACATACTGTCTGTAAAGAAACTTATTTAAAACATCAAATTCTTTTTGAAGCGTCCGATAAACTTTCAGAAGTTCCGGGTCGTTATTTCTATTACGAAAACGTTTATAGGCCTTATTTTTCCTATTATTTAAGTTTATGATTCTGTCATTAAACCAAATGGGCTTGTTACCCTTGACAGACTTAATTTTAGGTGCAAACAAATCAATTGCCATTTTCACAGTTTTGATAAATACATTAAAAGAATTGTCCAAGTTACAATTATTGTTAAAAATATTGAACCAATTTATACTATCTAAATAGCTTGAAATGTTGCTGAAATTAGCTTTAGCATAATTATACTTAAAATAAGTGTCACCGGAACCCGGTTTAAAAAAACTCATAAAATTTAAACTGCATGGATAGAGCTACATGAAAAACAGAATTACGACAAAGTGGGATCATGGAGTTGTTGATACTAATGTCAAGCTCGGAATCAACGTATACCAAATCGAGAATATTATTAAATTCATTAGGAAAATTATTTATCTGACAAAGGTCAAGCTGGGCAAGAGTATCAACGACTTCACGCTCATAATCTAACTTAACATTAAATGGGAGAAGTCTAGACTCATCACAATCAAACGACCAAATTAAGTTTGGCAAGTTAAAGTCTCCGAGAAGAATAACGTGTTGATGATCTTTTAAATTATTTAAGATGAATGAACAATTATCTATATGGGTTTTATATAACAAGTAAGGACTCCTTGGTGGTATATAACTTGCAATAACAATAACTTCAGTTCCAGAAATGCATTTAATTGAGACTGCTATTTGGTCAACATCTAAATCTAAATCAGCTGCTGTTGGAGGTAGATCGATTTCATCACTATGCAAAGAGGCCCGAACTGCAACCAATACTCCGCCGCCTCTCTCGCAATCAGTTACAACGGAGCAACGATTCTTGCGGTAAACTTCGTACTGGTCCTCGTTGAACATTTCCTCGTTGTGATGATTATGTGTCAGCCAAGTCTCAGTGAATACAATAACATCGTATTGAGCAGATGAAGAGAAGAGCAAGACATCGCGAAGTTTGGTTCTTAGACCACCAGTATTTTGGTAGTAAAGATTAAAGGCTGTAGGAGTTAAATCCTTAGGTCTGAGTTTTTTGGAAGGTTTTTTGGAGCGTTTTTTGACTGAGTCTTCTTTGAGCTAGTTCTGTTCACAAATTCTTTTACCAGAATATCTTTAGGCCAGAAGCTCGGGTTGACCAGTAATTTTCCAGTTGGTAGAGGGCATAAAAGTTTGAACGAAGATGTTAGGCGACCTGTAAGGTTATCCGGAGTCAGGCTATGACATTTTATGTTGCTGATATTAATGCCTTTCGTAGCAATATAGTTCACAATATCACTGCTTTTGGTACCATATTCTAGGCGTGATAAAAATACTGCAAAATGGGGTGGCACTATTTTAAGAGTACAGGCCGTACTAGGAACACTGTCCAGTCGCTGGTGAATATTTACTGCCACCTCACTAGTAAGTGGTTTGTCAATTGTAGTTGAGGCAGTACTACATGTGGCCACTACATTATCGGAGACTCCGTTGAGTACGACACTTCCAGATGGCGATTTAACTTGCGAATTGGATCGCAGAGCTCTTTTCGCTATGGGAAGTTGGAGCTGATGTGTTTGTGGAGGATCTTGCAGCACATCCTGGAACGGGCGTTTAGATCCTTCCGGTAGAAGTAAGATGGTACCACTGTGAGGAGTTAGACTATGCGGTTGAAGTTGCATGACTGGTTCGATCACTGTTGGTGTTATCAAAGCTGGTGTTGTGGCTGGTTCAAGCAAAGTTGGTGTTAAGTCTATATTTGGTGGCTTTTGCGCTGGATGAGGTATTAGGTTATCTACGTTCGGTTGCTCTTGGATTATGTTAGGGCTTTGCCTAGGTGATTGGTCTACCTGTTGCAGCTGATTTTGTTGTAGGATCCGATCCATGTTCGAGAACCCTTCAATCAGCTTGTTACCACTGCTAACGTCAAAGTTGAATATCTCCTGTAATTCCGAGAATAACGTCGACATTCTTTTGAAGGCTTTTTGTAGCTTAACAATTTTCCAGTGCAAGGCATCCGGTGAAATGTTCCGATGCTTTATACAATAAAAGCATAAACCGGGAGTAGAGATAATTTTATCCACGTCCTTTCCTTTTAAGCCTAAGCATTTTGCATGAGCCGTATCAAGGCAAACACCGCACGAAATATTAACATCATTCGTGTTCATTCCACAAATGTAACAATTTAGTGTACTTTTTGGGGTATTCATACTCCAATAATATTACGATGGTAACTCTGCTTAAGTATCTAGTACAACAACCAAAAAGCTCAGCAAATTGTGTGGTTGATGCAAATGATGAGATGTGGTGCGTGGAGAAGATTAAATAATGAAAATGGCGTGGTGAGTATCAATCTTGCTGTAATGGCAGAACAAATACCAAAATTGTACTCACACGGAGGAGGAAGTAGGAAGAACTCAGGTACAAATAATATTCCAAATGTTAGAAGAGGATCGAAATCAGTTTCTCACTCAAAGCGTTGAATACGGTTTCCAAACATGAAATGAGAACCGTATAAAGAATTCAGTGTAGGCCAGCAAAAATTGCTTCGTAGGCAGAACATCCACTAATAATTAAACTCACCGGGATAAATGAGTCATACACTCATGCAGCTTCAAACTGAATGTGATGAAACGAGATGGTTGATCACTCAAATATAACACTCAGCAATTATTATAAGGCAAAAATGTATATGAATTTGGAATATTTATGTTTTTAACACAAAATTAAAAGAAAAGATAAAGAGCAAGACAACTCGTGCACAATTGCAAACCCTGAATCAAGACGATGCGTTTATTATGCAATACAAGTTGTGTTTATGTAAAGTTATTTTAATAGATAAATTTAATAATAAAGATGGAAGCGAAAAGAAACACAGGCGAACTTGCGAACTTACTCAAGCGAGTGAGTTCACCAATGGCTTCACGAATATTGTCCTTTAAAGCGTCAATTGTCTCTGGCATGTCGGCGTAACACTTATCTTTTACGGCACCCCACAAATAATAGTCCAGCGGTGTCAAATCGCAGCTCCGCGGTGGCCAAACGACATCATCTCTGCGGTTGATAATGCGATCTTCAAAAACAGGGCGCAAAACATCGAGTGTAGCTTCGGCTGTGTGGCACGTAGCGCCGTCCTGTTGAAACCAAATGTTGCCAATATCCTCCTCTTTAATTTTTGTGAACAAAAATTCGTTCAACATGGCCCGATAACGATCGCCATTGACTGTAACGGCCACTCCTTGCTCATTTTCGAAGAAAAATGGCCCAATTATGCCTCTGGACCAAAATCCGCACCAAACAGTGACTCGTTTTAGGTATATCGGCTTTTCAATGTATGCGTGCGGGTTTTCTGTGCCCAAATGAGACAATTTTGCTTGTTTACATACCCGCCAAGATCAAAATGAGCTTCATCTGAAAAGATCTTCATCTTCTCTAATCGAAAACGCATTTAATGGTCAGTTGGCTTCAACTCCTGAACCAATTGGACTTTGTATGGCGTCATATCAAGGTCTTTATGCAAAATTCGTCTCAATAATGTCTCCGAAATGTTCAATTGTTGAGAACGACGGTGAATTGATGTTGATGGCGCTTCACGCACACTTTCTGCCACAGCAGCAATTTTCTCGGGTGTACGCACTGTTTTTGGCTTTTCACGCTTTGGTTTATCGATGAGGATGCCAGTTTCTTTCACTTTTTTCACAAGATAACGAACATACGGAGCTGACGGTGCTTCTCTTCTTCCAAAATCCGTACGCAATTTTTGCACACATTCTACAACATTACCATGATTTTCAAAGTAATGTCGCAATAGTTCCCAGCGTTGTTCAAGCGTATACACAACCATATTCCTTCAGCGGAAGGATAAAACTAATTATCTGTCAAATCAGACATGAGCTAAGTGTTACCATTCGCGAAATAAGCAATAGTTGAAAAAAAAAACGTTAGATGGCGGACCCTTTACTTTAACAACTACACATATCTCGAAAACGCCATTTTCGATTTGGATGAAAATATATCTGCTAGGTAATGTTTATATCCTGAAGAATATGTCGTACTCAGTTTTCAGCTAAACAGTTTAATAACAGTGCTTTTCGAATCCAAATTGTAACATTTGTCAGCATAATTTTACAAAAAACCGCTCTAACGATTTTGATCAAAATACATATTTAAGACAACATAAGCATTCTAAACATGATCACGTACTTAGTTTTTCTCAGAAAACTCGAATATTGCCGTTTTATGAATATTTCTCAAAAATTACTACCCAAATCCCGACCATTGAGACCACTTTTTTTTTTTAATAATAATCAAAAATAATAATTCGAAATTCATCGCCTCCTTCAAATGTCAGTTGGGGTGAAATTTTAAAGTAATACCCTATTCACACCAAGCCGAAAACCGAGTTTTCGTCAAAAAAGTTTAGAAAACTCGTAGATGCATTCACACCGAACACCAACTCGTTTTCGTTTGACGTTTCAATTAGCTGTGAAACTAGCTATGGAATGTTTGTGGCGACTAGACTTTTATTTTAGTTACTAAACTTGGCACGTATTGACATAATATACAAACAAAATTATTTAAGCTACTTGATAATCGTTAACTTATGGTTAAATAATTAACATAACCGATATTCAAAATCAAAACATCTGAAAATACCATTTAGTTGTGGCAGGCTGGCAGGTAGTTTGCTCTTTATGGTGCAAGCAAAGATAACAAAAAAACTCTCACTCTCACTCAGTCTCTCACATCCTGTCAGCAGTTTTGCTGAGCTCGCTGAATGTTGCAAAAGGTGTGTCTGCTTCAACAACCCAACGATTGTACTCGTTTTCGTGGCGTTTTCATGGAAAACGACCTCAAACAACTCGTTTTGAAAACTGCAATATGTATGGGAAAACATCTGTTTTCGATGAAGTTTTCGACTGTTTTCGCGAAAACCCAGTTTTCGGCTTGGTGTGAATAGGGTATAAGTAATAAAGTGTTGTAATTAATATTTATATAATGTCTATGTAGTATGTATTACGTGTTTAGTTAACAAGGGTTCAGTTACTAAACCTACGTAAGATGTACGTAAATGGAAATAATTTTAAACGTAAAATTTGTTAAAATGACTCTGAGATTCTGCGAGATTCGCAATAAACGAGAAAGTTTCGTGCGACCCAGTCGTGCACATTTTTTCCACTGCGCCACCTCTCGCGAATGTTTGACAAACATCCGAGTTTATAAAAAAATGTTCTACAAGATCTTCTCAATTTAGGCGTTCGGCCGAGTCCGAACGAACGAATAGTTGGATCGTATAGGCCTATGCAAACGTTGTTTTGCCTGCTCGTATATTTTCATCGTCCGTCAATTGTTTTGCGGCCGTTTTATTTAACTGATGTGTTCGGATTGATTCTATACTCCGTGTGCTTCGACCGATATTTCCTCCCACGAATTATATTGTCTAGACTAGATACCTATATTTTTCCCATGACTGTCGAAGCGTTTGAAATGTATTTTTTGTTATGAGTGGTGTCACGCCCTTTAGTCCAATCCCGCCAGGTCAGGAAATGTTAAGATATAGTGATTTAAATAACTTTGTTGTATGGGTGCTGCCATGATCTGTTTTCCAATCCCACCCACACTTCGTGCGGTTGTTTGTTTGGACAATGCACATCAATGTCAACAGTTTTAAAACTCTAGCTCCCATGGGTGTCGAGAAATTGCATTTAAAATGTATATTTTTTTTGTTACGGGAGGTACCACGCTCCTTTGTCTAATTTTGATCAAACTTTCACAGAAACACCTTTGGGCCAATAAAAAAAATATTTTCTTAAAATTTGAGTTCAATCAGTTCGGTAGTTTTCTAGATATAAGATTTTTTGGGGTTTTTTTTTCATATGGTAGGCCCCACGCCCTTTTCTCCCATTTTCACCAAAGGTTTATCTAAACCATCCTTGAGCCAAGATTAGACACATGCATGGCTTTTACATATGCAGTGGAGGGTATCAAAGCATCGGCAAGGCCGATTTTTTTTTTAATTTCTCCCTTGCGAAAAGTCGCTCTATCGCATTTGGTGTCCAGTCTTGACATATACCAGTCGCGGTAGTGAATGTATAATATGTATCTGAGTAATCGACGCACTTCACAATACTATAAAGTCGAAGTCTAGTTTTATGTTTTAAAGACGACTGAGCTCGTAAAAGATAAAAAATTACAAATGGTCACTAGGTCATTATGTTGTCATTTGTGCGTACTATCTGAATACTCTGCGCGTTATTATTGGCATTCCATTAATTACAAAATAAAAACAAACAAATTAGGTAGTAGATTACGAGACGCTATGGAGTGTCCACTTGAGCAACCTACACCCGCGATCCACTTAGTGGACCATCGGACCATTGGAAATGAATAAATGAAAACGAGACGCAATACCTTTGGAGCCCTTTTTATACCCTCCACAGGAAGGTATATTCACTTTGTCATTACATTTGTAACGCCGAGAAGGATTCACCGGATACCCTATAAAGTATATATATTCTGAATCAGGATCACATTCTGAATCGATTTAGCCATGTCCGCCTGTTTGTCTGTTGAAAACACGATAGCGTCCGAACGAATCGACTTAGGTGAATGAAATTTTGTGAGAGGACTTGTTTTTACAGTTGTTAAGTTGTCAAGTTAGTATTAAAAATTGTCTATGTCGGTCAAGTAGTTCTCGCGTACCTCCCATACAAAACCAATATTAGACACATGTCTAACAGTGGAGGGTATCAAAGCATCGGCCAGGCCGATGATAACACTTTTACTTGTTTTATACATTTTTTTACAATGATGAGAATTATGGCTAACCAAAAAAAAGGAACGCTTTCGGCGGCTTTGCTCCTGAGAATGCTTTGCTATACATTTTCTTGCTGGATAAATCTTTTCCATTTCACCTCTAGTATAGTCAGAAATGCGCTACTGATGTCAATGGTATGTCAATGTTATCGGCGAATGCGAGTAATTACACTATGATTGTACCCCCATAGTTGGTTTGAAAGTTTTGTACAAATCGTTAAGCGAATCACATGATAGCGCGTCTCCCTGTTTAAGATCTTTTTATAAAACATAAAAAGGTTCCATGGCTCTTAAACCGGCCTTAATGAAGCACCTAAAGTTCTTCAACGTGAATCTGCCTGATTTTGGCTGGGATGCAAAATACACATAATAAAGGCAAAATGGAAAAACATGTATACATACACAGTTGGGCCTAAAAACCTGCTGCAGTGTAAACATTTAGTCCATGATGACTTTTCCGCCCTAATAAGTTGTTAACAAGCGGCTTTAGGAGTCAACACATTTAGTATAGACGCTAAAGAGGAACAATTCACAAATTCACCGTTATATGGGTGCCGCTAGGAATGGTACAACTATGTATGTCGATTCTACCGGAAAAGGGGAATCTCTCTATATGTATCTAAACTTTTATTAAAACAAAATGCGATAAGCGCTACTAAATGCTAGATCTCAAGCGCTCTAACAATTGGTTATCACTAAAAAGATCCATTAGTAGGTGTCATTACGGGACACTGCATGGACGTGGAGGAGGAAGAGACCATTCTTCACTCGCTATGCACGTGCCCAGCCCTCTCATCTCGTAGAGAACTATGTAGATCTCGAAGAATATATCTTCGACAATCTCGGCTAATACAAATATCAGTTGCATTCAACGCTTTATTCTTAGCTCCTGTTTGTTCAACGGGTAGTTGTGATATCATTCGATCCTTTGGTACTACAATGGGCATTTTCTGGCCTAAGTGAGGCTGCATCATCGTCGAGTTGGTCATCATCGCTGTTTAACAATCAGATTTAGAAGAGGTTTTTTTTTCTAATATACGGCAACGGCTGCGAATGTCCTATATGGGATTTCTTTTTCGTCTTTCCAACCTTAAAATCGAGTTTGACATACTTCTTTTATCCATACTACCATATAAAATACAACGTCCGTGTGTTCGTCCCTCCATAACTTAAGTACCATTCGTCTGAATTTTATGATTTGTTTTCTGATTTATATAAAGATTTGTGGCAAAATTAGGCCATAGGATGGGTGGGCATTGTTGAGGAGTAAAAGGGTCGTGGGGAGTAAGGGGGGGTCTCACGAACCGTTAGCCGTATGAACTGGAAAGTTTGTATGTTGATACATAAGTCAAAGTTATTACATGCCTCATTCGTCGTTTTTCAAAATTCGTCCTGTAACTGTTGAAGAAATGGGGTGCAAGCTTTTCTATTTCCACTTTACTACGTTTAACTTGCCATTATACTCATAAATCTCTATTTATGAATTTAAGAATTGCTTTCAATTGTTAGGAAATAATTTTGCGAGTATTAAAAAGACACCAAATATACGCAGTTTACTAAGAGGCATTCCGATTAAATATTTTGTAGATTTAAAAAAGAGAAACAAATATAAACAAACATGGATACATATATGATAACTTAAATAAATTTTAATTGTATGTATTTAAAAGAAAAGAAACTGGCGGGCGGAGCCGCGGGCATGGCTATCTTGAACTTCGTACTCCACTTTACCGCACATTTCTCGCATTTCCGAGAACCTTTTATTTTCTTCTCCGTCCAATTCTCTCGGCTCTGGTCCAAGATATGCTTCGCATCATTTTTTCGACGGCATTCGTATTCTTTTTGGTCGCCCCATTTCGATGCCTTGGACATCAGAGGCATCACTTCTAAATTGCCTTTTGATGTCAGGACTATCACTGGTCTTTTGTATCTTTATCTGGCTGATGGGTTTTTGTTCATTGAGCGGTTGGCAAAAATGCTGGCAGTTGGTATTGGACCATTCGAGATAATTCCAAGCGTACTTTGCTACTAGGTATTAGCCCGGGTCGATGTTGGCACATTGTTTTGTATACGCCTCATGGTCCTTCCGGAATGTCTAATTTTGACGCACTTTTTCCAACATATCGACCAATAACACGGGTTAACATGTTCTCTTCCACGGCGGCAATAGTTGCTGGCTTACCTATCTATCAGTATAGCTGAGACACTTCACATATCCGCACAAAAAACAATCCAGCCAGCGGCGTCAAATCGCACGATCTAGGCGAACAATTCACAGATCCAAAACGTGAGATGAATTGCTCGCAATATGTCCATGGATTCTCTTCCTGCGTGACATGTCGGGCCGTCCTGTTGAACCCGCATGTTGACCAAAACCAGCTCTTCCATTTGGGGAAAAAAAGTTCGAAAACATCGACCGATAGCGAGCATCATTGACCGTAACGTTGTTGCTATTATGATCTTTGAAGAAATACGGCCCAATGATGCCACCGGCCCATAAACCACACCAAACGGAACTTTTTTGTGGATTCATTGGCAGTCCTTGCAATGCTTCTGGTTGCTCAGAAGGCCATATACGGCAATTTTGATTATTAACGTAGCCGACTCAGTAGGACGACTGCGACGAAATGCTTTAAACACATTTTTTTACTGAGCAGGATTTTTGATACAAAAATTCAATAATTCGTATGTCTATCCATGGTGAAATTCCAATGCTAACCGATCATTTTTTACTTTGACACGGGTCACGAATCATGCGTGAACTGTCAAAAAAATCTGTCTGAAAAACCAAACAGCAAAAAGATCACCCTTTATAACATTGTTCTAATACATGTCACAGCTTTTCATATTCCCGGTCCACTCTATTGCCTGTGTTTGTATGTCTTGCTGAAATTTCATTTATTTAGAGCATGTAAAATTACAAGCATTGAGCATTCCATTAGGTTATTTATCAGCTTTATTACCTGCTTTAGCTTTAACATTTATCTGCTATTCAAAAGTTGACATCTTCTTGCTATATAATTTTTATTAATGACCGCAGTGCGTTTTAGTGATCGTTTACGCAAAGGTGTGCCTCTATCTACAGCACAGACAATGTTCCATTAAACACCACGACCTACTGCACTTGATCTAGTCGATAAAGCGTTAAATCATCCTGTCGTCACAGCCAGACAAAGACAAACAATGGCTAGTGCTACATGGCATCGTCTGATTAATTACAGCAATTACTAATCGGCCCACAACGATCGCCTACTTCTGCTGACAAATTAATGCATTTGTAGTTCAATCCCTTCTGAATAGTGGAAATTCCCACCCAACAACGTTTGCCAGAACGAGAATGTTTTGTGTGCACAAGCCATGTAGGCAGGCATGCCGCAAGTAATCCCATACACAAATCCAAGCCATAAACGGGGTGGAGTTGATGTTGATGGCCTGGTAAAATTGGAGCACGTATAGACAATTTCAAGTGCATACCACGTCCGTTGCGTCGCTGTGCGCAGCTTTGACCAACTTCATGTATCAAGGTCGCATAGTAATCAGTCTGAGAAATTAAAAATGCCAAGTAGGACCCGTGGGTTCGATTGACTCTATTTCCTTGTTTTGTTGTTGCCACAAGGGAAATAATTGACTGCGGCCTATTGCGCAATGTATTTCAATTTTTAGATTGGCAAGCTCTTCGGCTTCTTCCAATTTGACTCCCATCGTGGAATAGCTAAAATTAAGTCAACCGGTTTCTGTCTTACCAAAAATTAATGAATACCACCTATACCTTCTTTTTGACGTATCTAGCTTCAAATTTATTGCCGGCTGTTCTGTAATTTGGGTTAATAAGCAGAAATATTTTATAACATCGACAGAATGCGAAAACAAAATTCGTCTATCTTTTTTGGATTCGGTATGAACATGTTTGTGTCTAGAGAATACATTGACCTAGATCTTTTATTTACATAACTGTGCATCGGTTGTGGTCCATTGATTATGCAGACACATAAGTCGTTTGTTTTTGATAAAAGATAACATTATTCGGAAAGGCATTCGAAATCGTATTGTGAGCTACAAGCTACGTAATTGTGTTCTTCAGTCGTTGGCTGGAATAAAGAAGAATAGCTCGGTGGTTATTCTTGGCTAAGATAGATCTTGAATTTAGATAGATTTATGTAATAAGATCGGCTGCCGTATAATAGGCGAGTGGAAACAAGTTGACGCAGTCTTGGATTATGTAGGTCGAAGAGCGTGACTGTGAGAAGCTTTGCATTTATGATGAATTATGTAAGAGCAGTTTTCTTAGAAGGTTGCTCTTGGAAAGGTCACTCTTTTGCGAGTATTAGATTGATGTAATGAAAGGCAGAGAATTTGGTAGACAAAAAAAAAAGAAGATATGCGTCTGTGAGGTTTGTGCATCAAAAATAGGACTGGCTCCTGAAAAAGAAAAAAAAAAAAACACCTTAGAATGGCAGTACGAGTATGGGTTCCTAAAATTCAGGTTTCTGATTAAGTGGTAAATAATGGAAATAGAATGCACAACCGGCTGTGGCTGTATGCTAAAAGGCAGGCCACAGGTAGCAAGTAATATACCAAATTGTAGTTGTACCCCTGTAGATGAGTTTAGACCGAATTGGAATAATTGATAGAATATGGCGTTACTCGAGGTTATCGCGTAGTACTCGAAATTTTGCTACGAACGCTACGAAAAATCAATTTCATCATAGACTTAAGTGTCAAAATTTCGATTCATTCGGAGACTGTGATTTTAATTTCTACGAATTTCTTTGAAATAATGTGATAGTTTCTTTTGGGGTACGTATCAAAATTCTGGCTACGACTGACTCGACGGCTTAACAAATACCCAAAATATTTAAAACTAGCTGGATCCGTGCTCGCCTTGCCCGCTCGCACAAAATTATATTTGGTTCATTTAAAATTACACTTTGAGTGTTTTATTGAAATCTGTCCAGTAGTTTTCGCGCTTTTAGGAGAAGAAGAAAATTCCTCCCTCTCCTAGATCTTGCTACTTATTTGTAATACTGCATTTCCTTTCCTTTGTTTCCCTCTTTCTATGAAATCCAAGCAACTATCTACCCCAAATCTACACTGTTACCATAACCACATATTAGAATGAAATTCTGAAATGAAACCTGGAGGCAGATGGCGTAAAATAAAAACGATCGAACGACATCGTTTTCACTAAAGCTGTCTCTATCATATCTGTGACAATAGACAGAGACTGCTAGTATCAAAACGACGTCGTTCGATCGTTTTCATTTTACGTGATCTGGGCCCTGTTTTGTATTATTGTACGTCTCATCTCTTATGAAAATGAAGATTATTAAAATACCCCAAGCCATACTGTGGCACGCACCCCATCCCCATCCTGCATCGGACATACGATCATAATATACATTGTTGTCCTGTCGCACGATCGCAAAAGTATAAACATCCATTTGTAGCAAGGTATATGTGTAGGTATGTATATATTTTCACTTCAAAAACTACATTTTTGCTAAAAACTGTTCCTAAGGACATGGCTATAAACGACATAGGCTATAGCAATCTCACAGTCGTAAGGAACATTTTAAAAAAAAGTTTCATCGAAATCTGTCCAGTAGTTTTCGAGTTTTTGACGGCCAACAAAATTCCTACAGTTTTATTATATGTATAGATTGACAAACTAACAATTTAAAATTAACAGACTAACAAGCACTTCTGTAGAGGTGGCAAATGTGTCTCCAGCTCCATCTATCTAATTGGACAAAGTTTCCGGTGGGCGACGAATGTGATTGCAACTTAATCATTAACTGTTCATCTGCCACATGTAAGGTATCTACAATGGATGTGACATGGACAACAAATATTTAATTTATTTTGGATATTTTTCTTATGTTCATTTTGATGGAAACAATTAACTTTTCATTTTAATTCTGTTTATTGAATTACTTTTGGATACATTATATTTTTTGGTTATCCTTCTAATTTTGTTGAATGGTGCCACGCCCATTGCACAAAATGCTTTGACCGGCAAATGCACATCAATACTCAACATCTTACAACTGAGTGTCGACAAAAGGCGTTTACAATGATGTCTTTGTTTTTGTATAGGGGTTGGCAGTCCTCATTGTCCAATTCCGCCGTCTTTAAGTCAGAAACCTTCGCGGGTTGGCATACTAAACCTCAATAAAGTTCAATCACAATTGTATAAATGGTATAAGAACGCATAGAAAATATACATACAAACTTATTACTTAAATATGTCAACGTACATCTTGTTACAGTTTTACAACTTTTTCTCGTGTCGAGAAAGCACGTTTCCACATGTTTTTGTTTTTGTATATGAAAAGTTCCCCGCCCTTTTGTCCAATTCCGCCCACATTTTATTATATGCTTTCAACGGGATCCCTACGTTATCCTTTTTCCAAAATCCCTTATTGGACATAATCTCTCATTTTTTTTCTTCTCTTTTTCCCAAAATCTCCCGGGACGAAATCCCCTATGCCAAAATCTCCCACGCAAACTAAAGTTTGCATATATGTACCCAACCTTGCACCTACTCCAAATCTTACAGTGACCCTAAGAAGGGGTGTTGCATGCTGCCCCCCCCCCCCCATACGTATCCCACTTTTTAACACAATTTTTACGTGTTGCGGCGACAGAATTAATAACACCAAGTCTAAAAATGGAGAATTTTGTCACTGAAGATTTTCTCTTAGGGCCTTTTGGAGTAAAGGATCTCAGCACAGGGGATTTTGGAAAAGAAGATTTCATCACCAACCCGCTTTCAACAGACAAACGTCTATTTACTAAATTTCAAGCCTAAAGCTGCCATAAATCTCAAGATATAATGTTATTTAAAGATTTGGAGTTTCTGTGAAGAAGTTTGGTTAAAAATGGACAACGAAAGGAATGTGCGGCAGTTCACATACAAAAAAAAAATTAAAAATCTTATATCTCGAAGACCGCCGAACCGATTGAGCTCAAATTTTGGGAAAATTAGACAAAGGGGCGTGGCACCTCTCATACAAAAAAATTACCCAATACAAAACCTGTAGATACACAGTGGGGATAATATTGCAGATTTCAATGAACTGGAGTTGGAAGGTTGATTAGGATTCATAATCGCTTAGCGTGTTCCAGGCGTAAATTATGGGGATAAAAGAAGTCTTATCTTGGTTTAAGAAAAACATGATAGATATCTGCATATTTTCGAATACAGCTATCAATTCCTTGGATTCAATCTCCATATCTTCTCAAGTAGCCCTAGACTGCCGATCATCTCTTACGGAGATGGCCAAACAGTTCAACTTTCACCTTTGTTTGGGTGCCGGGGCTCAGGCCGATGAACTGGCCAAAATTCAAAAATTGTAGCTGGATGCTATCGAGAGTGCAAATCTTAGGTGGATAAGTGGCACTAGGTACTTGTCTAGCGACAAAACAAATTTGGCCTAAGCTGGATTTGAAACGCTCTAAAAAATTAATTTCTGTAACAGATTGCATATCGGCACCACAATAGGTGTCATTACTCGACACGACCTGATAGGAAAACATGCCGCAAGGCTAGTCCTTTTCCCAAACGACTTTTGCAGTAGCTGTATAGATGAGGAAGAGGAGGAAGCTATTCCTTCTATAACCTTCTTTGCTCCTGCCCAACTATCTCCCGTAGTAGGAGCTTTCATTACAACGACTTGGTTGATATAAAAAACACAGACGTCAGAAGCCTCTTACGCTTTATAAAGAGCTCAAAATGGTTCAATTAGTAGGGAGATCTTATATGATACGTTTTTCGTGGTATCGCAATGGACCTATGCTCAATGCTGGTCTAAGTATGTTGGCTGTTTCAACGGATTTAAATGTCGTAGCTTCAGCCGATTATTCCGAATGCAACTATTTTTTTTTTAATTTGTCTTTGTGTCATATTGCTCTATTGAATGGAATCATTGGTGTGCTCGGCTGTGATGGGCCTCAGGTTCAACACTGCGATGCACACGAGACACGAATTATAGGTACCTACGTTTTTTTTCTATTTCGCATGAACGTTCTGGAAAACCTTTTTTCTTCCTTATATAGCTGTTCGTTATTCGGCATAAAATTGTAGGTTTCTTTCATTCGTCGTTATTCACTTATTTTGTTAATACCTACTCTTATAGTTTTTGACAACATTTGTGAAAACCTTCTCTATAACTCCTTCCACAGAGCCCCACCGTATTGCAAAAATCAGCTGAAAGTAAGATCCATCTCCTACTACTAGCTAGTATTTCATTCAAAGAACAGTCATACATATTTCATTCCATGCCCTAAACTGTTCGCCAACGGCCGCATTAAAGGCCTAAATGAAAAGATCTCGGGCAATTGTTTCCTTTCGAGCCAAAGGCCTGTTTGTGAGTCATAGCAGCCATAGCCAGAGCTCCTACTAATAGTACGTAATGCAGATGAGTGCTTCAGAAGCTGTGTGGGTGCTATCCCAGAATATAGATCATTGTTTTGGCGGATTTCAAGTTTATAAAAACAGCTTTTTCTGTTTTAGTTGTCATGGCCCGTATGTAATCACCGCCCGCATTTGACATTTAATATAGGTTCATGCTTTGAAGTTGCCATAAATTTAGATTTGCTCTGTGTGGAAAGGTTTTTGTTTGTATGGGAAGTGTCACGCCCCATTGTCAAATACCACTCACATTTTGCAAAGTATCACGGTCTCACATCATACATCCATGAACAATCGGTGCCAAGATATATCGTTTTAGCTTCTTTTTTTTTTGTATTAACGGCCTAAGTGCATTTTTTATTGGCATATGCCACGCCCCTTCTCCGGAACCCATGCTATGAACACTCTTAGAAGACCGACTTATGTTCGGCAGTCCACATGGGAATCAGATCGGATAAAGATTCTGGAAATATATAAAAGACAACCAGACAGTAAGACAATTGAAAAAAAAAATCAGTTTCAAAGTAGCATCAGACTTCAGCATCAATCTTAATTTTAAAATGTTTGTATTATATTAAGACGTAGAAGCTTTCCATTGACATTAACAGAAAATCGTCAGCATAACTCCTCTAAAGAGAGTCACTGTTTCAAAAGAGAACAAAAAAACTAATTGCATCTCAATACCAATGAATGAAACGCATAGCTCAAGAAAAACGGATTGATAACTTTTTTTTTTCTCGGACGATGTACACATACCTAAAGTCAGTCAATATGTCACCTTACCAACTTAATGACAGATTGAAGCTGGTTAGCACTCATTATCATGAAAAGAAATTGTTTGCACAAAAAAAGATCTATACGGCTAGGAATGCCGTCCGTTCACTTTCAATTGCCGGCTTTTTACACTCATCAAATTACAATCTTTGGCATCTTGGACTGAAAGATATGACCGTGTGAGGAAAAAAATTGATCGAGGTGGCTATGGCTACTTCTGGTGGATGCCATAAAAGTGACAGCATCCATGGGCATAAAAATGTCTGTCATCTATACGTACTAATTCATCCGTTTAGTTAGACGGTGATTGACGGACTACTTTTGGGCCATACGACTGAAATAAAAGGTATATCGGAAGCCCGACCAGAGGTACAAAGTGAGTATAGTTCCGCGTTGATGTTTAAACGTTAATCGATTTATGGTCTTCCTAGAAAGTTTACAATCTTGTGTCTATGTCCGTGTCAAGGAGTATCCGACATCGATTCATAAGCAGATTCACTGCTGTGTTGTTGGGTAATAAAAAATGGCCATTTATTTGTTATGACTTGAAATGACCTTAGTGACATAGTTTAATATCGTTTAAAGAGAAAGTGCTGATGGGTTCTACAATCTTCATGGTAGCTATATACTGAGGTAAACAAGTTGTAACTTACAACAAGCACATTGCTCGGCCGAACAGCAATTTAGGATGTAATGGACGTCCTACGAGTATATAGATTCACTAAGCTACTTTTATAACACAATAGTATGTACTTAGGTTAAGTTAGGTTTAAAGGTAGGTAAAGCAGACTGGGACACTTGTGGGACTCATTGGTGTTAGATTAATTTGGCTTCAATTTATTTCTTCTTGTGGTTACCCGACGCGACGCTGTCCAGCCATCCTGATATTATCTAAAACCTGTAAAGATTAGATTGTGAGACATCAGAAAGTTCATGGAAGTATAGTGGCTTCTAAGTTCCTTAAGTGACAGAGAAAGTGTGGTGTGTCCTCGTAGAGCTCTCCGTATCTGCAGCTTCTACATATATTGTCATCCTTGAGAATTAATCTATTGCATTATTTCTTTAGAGGTTAGGGCCGTTGTAGCCCCTATTAGCTTAAACAGCGATGATCTGTCAAACTGCAAAAATTTCTAACACTAAAATTTGCACTATGCTATACCCTTTACACTAACAATTGCTGCCACCTGAGACAACAATTTAAGTTGCTATTGTCAGTTGCTACGTCTTTTCTAGGATTTGTCTAGATGTGAAAATTCTGCTGGGTCGGAAGAAATACTTCTACGTATCGATTAGTAAGTTGCAGAACTGTTGAGGGCAATAATAATCAATAGTTCCAAACATTACTCGTAGATCTTCTTTTTTCTATGTGGGACAAATGTAGCTGATAGTCCAGCACTCCAGATTTCTCGTTTGACAGTTGAGTGCTGATTATAAGTTTGATATTATACTCTGAACAGGCTTTAACAAAAATCCCCTTTGGTGAGCTCTTATATGCCTCGTAGGTAGGGGCGTGTTCACATCTTAAACCTATGTTTCAAAAAGTGTGTTTGAATCTAATCAGAGAGGTCCAATTTTCAATGACTCTGAGCGCATAGATCAGGCTGAATTTGAGCGATGGGAAGTGATTTTGAGGGCACCGGTTATTCGCAGCTTATTGCCACAGACCTCCGACTTGAGAAAACTACATGAGACAAATCCTAACGTGGTCAAATCACATGATCTCGGTGGCCAGGTTATGCGATAAGCCTATGGCGCCAAATCGATCGTGCAGAATATTCATTCTGACCTCAGCTTCATGGTTCGTAGTGTCATCCAAAAAGAAATTGGTTATCATCGATCGATAGCGCTCTCCGTTTATGCCATCGTCGTTTTCGAATAAGCAAGGACCAATTATGCTGCTGGCCTACAATTCACACCAAACAGTGACTTTCTGTGGATGCTATGCCACTTGATTTACCTCATGTGGATTGATATGTTCCCAAATTCAGAAATGTTGCTTGTTGCAGTAAATAATAAGTGGAAATGCATAAACAGTGGAACAAGTATTGGGGGGTCATGCTGCCCCTCCCCCAGCAAACCCCTGCTTGGGATTTCTGTTAGATTTGGGATAGGCGCGAGTTTGTACTGCATAGAAACCTTGCATATACCCAATTTCGCACATATTCCAAATCGAACAATGACCCCAAGATGGAGGGTTGCAGGGGGGTCATCATGCCCCTCCGTACGTATTTTTTTTTTCTTTGTCGGAGGTTCCTACTATCCGATGGAGCATTTAGACACAACTACTGGTCCATTGTACGGCCAAACAGACACCTTACTTTAATGTACTTAGTTTTCCCGTCTTTCGAAAAAAAAGATGATAAGGAGCTTCAGTAATGAAGCCGTACGTATTAAACTGCAAATTCTTTGCATTGCTGCGTAATAAGCAGTTATGTCAGATTCTTACTGACTGAAAACCCCATATCTTTCTGCCCTTATTTCTCGCAGGATTGCCTTCAGGCATTACATTGCGAGGGGATCATAGTCTTAAGTGTTCCGCATATTCAAGTTTGCATGCTCCCGCATTGCATTACGTTGTCGCTCATATTGCTTCTTCGTGATGGTTGCAACAGTATTGCTGATTGCTTCCCATCCTTCTTCTGTTTACCGCATCAGGCCGGTTATGTTTTCTGGTGTCACCAATTTTCTCCCCCAACATTTGCCGTTCTTCTTCGTATCGCGGGTAGTGGAACATTACTTGCTTCGCGTCTTCAACAGCTCTTGTACAGCATGGGCAAATATGATTGCCATCGTGCCCAAACCTGTACAGGTAGGTAAGCCCTGAATAATCCATGACCTGTTAGCATTTTTTTTAAATAGATATTTAACACTCCACGCCTGTTGATCCAATCGTCGATTTTGGGTATGATTTTGTGCGTCCATCTTCCCTTGTCAGAGTGATCCCGTCTTTGCTGCCAATCTTCTTAACTTACCATACTTTGTGGTAAAGTGTTATCTCCTGTTGTCATTGATGTTCCTTCCGTTGTTCTGCTGACGAGGAATTTTTCCTCTGCTTCTCTTGCAGTTACTACGCACGCTGCATCGTAGGACGTCGCTCTAAGGGCGCTAGCTAAAGAGCGCTGATACGTTAGGTCGCCTCCGTTTTCTTTCGGTATGAATTGATCTTCATTGCACCGGCCCATATCGGGGACCCATGGAGGATTATCGACGCTGAAACTCGCGTTAGAAGCAGTCTTCTTCTGAATTTTGGCCATCCAATATTGGGCATCATCCTTGATAGTGCAGCTTTTACCTTTTCTGATGCCTTTTTAGCTGTGTATTCAACGTTCTGTTGGAACGTTAGCTTCGCGTCTATAATAATCCCGAGGTATTTCAACTCTGGTTTGGAGACCACAGTACCTTTATTGTCTCCATAACTTTTCTGCTGCTGATGAGTAAAACTTCTGTCTTCTCTTCCGCTAGCTGTAGACCCATTAAAATCAGCCATTCCTGTACGGACCTGATTGCTTCGTTGCAATCGTGCTCCAGTTTCTCCAAAAATGTTGGCTATCACCAGGGTTGTCAGATTTAAAAAAACGGAATCGCCAAAAATAAAATATAAAACGCCAAAAAATTGCCAAATTTCAAAAGTTTCCACTCTCCAAATTTAAATACTACCATAAAAATCAAATGAATTAGTGCAACTCGTAATTTTTACGTAAAAGAAAACTTAATGCAAATTCCCCAAGCTCCTGAAACTCTGGCATTGTCATTTTGTACACCTTGTTCCAAAACTTCAAAACGTCCTCTTCGGGAACTTTCTAGATAGATGAAATTAATTTTGATTTGATTTATTTGACTAATTGACAGAAATTAATTTTTCCCACTGAGCCTCATCAGTATGTTATAAGCTTTTGGGTGGAATCAAGCTTACAAACAGACTTTTAAAACAGGGTCGCAGTGGGTTTAAGCAAACGCCTGGCTAAAAATATCCCAAAGAAACAAACGGTGTGTTGCAGTCAATCTTTTTCGCATTTCTCTTAGTAAAACAAGAATTAAATCGTTTACTTGCTCCTTAACTTCATTCACATGCTCTGTGCTACCACTGTTTTCTATCGCGATTCTTTCAAAATCCGACCCTAAATCAATATCTTGCCAAGCTTTAAAGTTGCCTTCATTCGTTACTAATTTAATATTTCGTCACAGTCATCATAGATGTAAGGTTTGAGTAAAAATTATAAAAAAACGGAAAAATATAAGGATTTTGGTTAAACAAATTTAAATCGCCAAAGTCTAAAAATATCGCCTTTTTTTGAGTGCGTCGGCAAATCGATTTTCGTGTCGCCAAATTAAATTTCAAATCGCCTGATTGGCGATAAATCGCCACATCTGACAACCCTGGCTATTACCACTATAGCTATGTCGTCGACGACATTGGGATCCTCAATCTCAATATGTCATCGTACATTAGGTTCCACAATAGCGGACCTAACACGGAGACTTGCGGAACCCCACTAATTATGCTGTACTGTTTGGGCCCGTCATCGATATTGTACAGCAATAGCCTATCAGTAAAATAGTCCTTCAGAATATTTTAAATATGATTAAGCAACCCTTTGACAACAAGTGCCCTTAAAATATTTCTCCAGATCGCACGTTTTAAACATCTAATGTGATGATGGCGCAATATTTCTTGCTTCCGCCTTTCGATAGTCTTCCGGTGATGGCCTCCCTTGCTGTGGCAACCACTTCTTCAACAATGAACCGCATTTTTCGGAATCCATATTGACGGTCTGGTGGGCGCAGTAGCGCAGAGGTTAGTGTGCTGGACTACTGTGCAAGGTTCGATCCCCGGAAAAACACAAATTACATATTAAGGGTTTTTCTACTGCGCCACCTCTCGCGAACGTCTGACAAACATCCGAGAGTATGACTGTCCTGAAAAAGCTTCTCAATTCAGCCGTTCGGACTCGGCATAAAATTGTAGGTCCCTTCAATTCGTCCCAAAAATAGAAAACTCACACAAACGAATGGTTGCGAAAAGCTAGGCCTAGGGTGTCTACCCGCCTGTTGCGCCACCTATTTATTTTTTTTTATTCATATTGACGGTCTGATAGACCTCCTGCCTCCATCGATTGCAGTGTACAATCGGTCATTTATAATGCGTTCAAATATTTTCCCTACTGTGTCCAGCATACACACGAGGAAGGATGCTGTGGGGGGTTTGTTTCTCTTTGGTAAAAGCACCAGTCTTTGTGTCTTCCATTGTTTTGGAAATATTCCTTCTTTTAGGCACACGTGTTGAAGGTATCCCCGAAAATACCAGGACGGTGTCGGATTGCTGCTTTTAAAGCAGTCTTAGGGATACCATCGACACCAAGCACCTTTTGATCTCCAATTTTTCCGCTCTAAGAACACCTTCTGATGTGACAGGGGGAATTGTTTGTATCCTGAGGTGTCTCTCCATTTCTTCGAGTCTTAGTTGTTGTGGAAAAAATACGCGCACTACATTATCCAAAAAATGTACGGATATTGGTGGATGCCTTCGATGATCTTTTAACTTTTGCATAACAATTAAGGCAAAGCCCACCTCAGGGGTTCTAGTCTACTTGGTTAATCAGTTTGACAAAGCTTTTCTTTTTGCTTTTGTCTTTATCTTTAATTTCCGAAAAAAAAAAAATAAAATAAAATAACAGATCAAACAACATGGCCGCCATGAACTGTTAAAATCTACCCCTCCCCATTAGAAAACCCTTTAGGGCCGTGAGCCTAACTTCTTACTACGAACTTTCAGCGTAAGCTTAATTTTTGAGACAATTTGAAGCATCTACAATTTTATACTAATGGCTAAATTGAGAACAGTTTTTTTTTGGACCGGCCATCTCTAGAGTCTAGACTTGGGACAGTGCAGAAATGAGTTAGGTACTTTTTTTTCAGAGCTTAAACCGAAAACCCAACCACACCGAGGCAATTTCCTAACAAAATGTTGCCTTTTTTTGAGTTGCCAGTTACCACTGTCGATAGGGATGCCAGAGTGAACACGGTTTATTAAAGCAAGTTCAAAGTAAACGCTCATGCGGAACAAACCAATTTTACCAGCAATGGTAGAAAATCTGATTTAAAAAAGAGATACAACGCAACCAACTTGTAAATCTTTCCCAACTTTATTATAAACTAAATCACAGGCTCATTGGCTCTAAAAGTGTAAAACTTTGAAATTGCGATAACAATCTTTATGCATGACAAAGCCACTATACCATACCAAAAATGACCAACTCCCAAGGAGTGGCTGGTTTGGTAGCCAATATTAACTAATCGCACTCGTTTTCCTCTTGCCCAATGAGTTTTGCTTCCGAAATTGCCGGCTAAACTTCCTTTTACTTTATGCTGATCTTACCTGTGGATAAAAATTTTATTTTATTTCAACTCGCACATGGACTTTGGGTATAATTAGATACACACATACTAATATCGATTGATTTATTACTAAGCAAGACTCGCCCTTATACATAGACTCCTGAGACTCTCCAATTAGGGAGTTGCAGCACCCAGCTATAGTGACGTAATGAGTGCTTTCAAATCGCATTACTGTCCGTGGGCCTCTGAACAAGATCGTTTGCAGTCTATTGCAATCGCATAACTCCATGTTGCCTACTACGATCCAGCATGACATGATGACATTACCATAGATGGCGCTCATCAGTGATGCTGTCGCCTTAATGTGTTGTATTTTATGCTAAGGTCGCTGTTTCATGGTCAACATACGAGTAGAATTATTCAAAATGCAAAATACGCATGGCATATAATTGGACCTGTTTATGTGGCAAATATGGCCGCCTTGCAACAATGCGTTGGGTCAATGATGGTCACATTTCGTTGGTATGCTTACCTGGGTAGTAAATCGGTGCTATTTGTATGCAGATTTATGTAATTAATGTAATCTGACGACGCGTGGATGGAATCTGAGATGGTTTTGTTCACATTATGCATTAATGCAGGTTCGGCTTTGTGAAAAGGGGGACGTGTCATGTGCTGGAATGTGAAACAAACCGGATTGTTTTGTTTGTTTTTAATGCAATATGCGTGTTATGCATTTTGTAAAAAAAAAAAAATAATAATCATAGGTTGCATTTATTTTAAGCTGTATTGTGTGTGGTATAGGTTACAGCATATTCCATAAATAAAATGCAACAACGGCCTTTGAGTTACGCAAAAATGGGGGTTCGAACTTAATTGACTCAAAACAGCCGGTGACAGAATGTGGGGGAAAGGGTGGGCCAAAATTCTTTTTAAAAATGCAATAAAATGAACAAAATTAAATTTTTTTATTGGGTTTATTAGTAAGACCAAACTATCCCATTAACTTTGGAACACAACGTCGTTGAAGTGGCTTCCTCGGTCGGCTCCGCAGTAGAGCATTATGTCACTCCAATTTTCCAAGACCTTGTTGATGGTTTTGGGCTGAAGCTCACGGATTGCTTGGATGATATTGGCCTTATATCCGACCATCTTTGTTCTGCCCTATTTTTAACTTTTTCGAGAATAATTCTCTTGGCCACTGCTACTGGTGGTCTTATGCTCTCAATAGTTTCAATTTGTGGAAGCTCTGCTCCGTTTTTGACCAGAACGTCAGCCCTTTCGTTACCCTCAATATTACAGTGTCCGGGTACCCAACACAATTTGATTTGGTTCTGCCTTGCTTAATGCTCTGAGCATTCTGCGGCAGCTCCTGACTATTTCAGATTTGATGATGAAGGACTCTAACGCCTTTAGCGTAGCCTGACTATCAATGTAGATAGCGATATTCTTGTTGGATATTGATCCCATATCAAGTAGATCCGTAGCTTTGAGCACGGCCAGAACCTCTGCCTGTAACACACTGCATGTATCCGGAAGTCTCAATGACACGTGTATGTCTATCGGCCCTATCATGGTATCCGTTCAGAGAGTATAATTTTGTCCGCAACGCAAATCCAGTCGGATACTGAATTTACGTTCATAGTATCCGTTTTCCGAACATGTATCAACGCATTTTGTTCACTAAAATCTTTCCGCGATGAACAGATGTCGGAGACTATCGGAGGGAAATTGACGTGTGTCTGTCAAAACCAGGTGCAAAAAACGCAACCCACCGCAATGAAACGTAAACTGCCGGTGTGCGTTACGTCGGAGAAATGTTCCGAACAGTTTATCGGAACGATTACCATGAAGCAAAATTCTCCGATTCATACAAAATCGGAGAATTTTTCTTTTGGAACGGATGCAATGATAGGGCCGTATATCCCTATACCTATCTGGTTTTGAAGAACCCTGCGTTAGTTAGCTGAAGCGCACAATTACCTGCTTGTAGTTTTATTTGTAGGTCCAGTAGTAAAAGATACATAAACGCCTCAAGTGCAGGTGTAGTGCATACAGCGCCAGTGATGCCAGTGCAGCCTGTTGTTTGTACCCTGATCAACATATCCCGTATACATATATACATAACTTATTTGTGGCTCTCCACCAAACAAGAGCCCCATAGATAAGGATGGGTCTACCCACCATCATGTACAACCAATGCATCATTGTTGAACACAATCGCCACTTTTTTCCTGCTGTCCTCTTACAGATAAAGAGAGCATTACGAGCCTTACAAACTCTTTCCTGAACATTAGGTTTCCAATTCAATTTTTTATCTAGGACCGTACCAAGATATTTTGCGATATTCGAAAGGGAAAGCTCCACCCCACCAATCCTAAGTAGTTTGAAGGGTGGTATCTTGTATTTTGTACTAAAAAGTGCTAGTTCTGTCTTTTCCGGTGCCACTGAGACGCAAATTGTTCAATAAATTCTCATTGCTAATGACAGAATCGGTAACGAGTCTGAAAAGTCCTAATTAACAATGAAGCTTAAAAATTCAAAGGCTGTCCAAATTTCTGCATCTTTTAAATTTATTTTTGCAGCTACCATGTGACGCCGTGTCGCCCGATTTCCAATATGATTTTTTTTTTTTTTTTTTTTTTTTCTTTGTCGGAGGTTGTTACTATCCGATGGAGCACTCAGACACAACTACTGGTCCATTGTACTGCCAAACAGACACCTTACATTGCTGTACTTAGTTTTCCCGTCTTTCGAAGAAAGATGAGAAGGAGCTTCAGTGATGAAGAGCTTAGATGTTCGGCACTCACCACGTCAGCCCCAAAGATCCGCCACCTGATGCGAGCAAAGGCAGGACAACTACAGAGGAAGTGCTCCGCTGTATCGTCATCCTCTCCACAAGCAGGACAGATGGTGGTGTTGCTCAAGCCCAACACATTTAAGTGTTTGGCAAAAGCTTGGTGGCCCGAAAGAACGCCCACAAGAAGTCTGCAGTCGATTCTCCTGAGAGACAGAAGGAAAGATGAGGACCTCTTGCAGATGTCCGGACGCAGTCGTTTGGTCTGTCTACACCCAGCACAGTCACGCCAACGACGCTCGTGTTCACGAGAAACCCAAGTATCAATGGATGACCTAACCACAGATGCAGGCAAACCCAACGCAGGTTCAGGTCCTAAGAAATCTTCTTCTGAACCCAACCTGGCCAGCTCGTCAGCGATCTCGTTTCCCTGGATACCAGTGTGACCTGGAACCCAAACAAGTTTGACCGTGTTTAGCCTACCGACCAAGTTCAGAGAAAGCTTGAGTTCGAGCACTAACTTGGACGAGGTAAGAGGGTTGAGCAGAGCTTTTAATGCAGCTTGGCTATCACTGCAAACGCATATGCTTCTAGCCCTCCACCTGTTTGTCACAATATAGCGCATAGCCATAAGGATAGCGAAAATCTCCGCCTGGAAGACAGTCGCATGGTTACCCAAGGGGTAGTGTAGTCTAATGTTCTCGCTTTCCACGAAGACTCCAGAACCAGACCCCTGTCCGGTTTTAGAGCCATCCGTGAATACACGATGGCATTCCTTCCCTGGCTCCGAGTCTGGCCGAAGCCATTCTGTTGCCTGAGGAAAGTTGACGTGGTAGTTTTGTCGCAGTAGGATTTCTGGTGTCATTGCGTCAGACGGCATATCCATAAGACAGGGGTCAAAGGATAATTCTCGCACAAGTTCTTCAAAATTCCAATGCGCGTGGTACCAAAAGCCACCTCTCTTTAACCGAGAGATGGTTTTCAGCGTACACCCCATGATAAAAATATCAAGGGGGGGGA
The DNA here is from genome assembly GCA_949372485.1 of Cheilosia soror. Taxonomy (NCBI): domain Eukaryota; kingdom Metazoa; phylum Arthropoda; class Insecta; order Diptera; family Syrphidae; genus Cheilosia; species Cheilosia soror. The sequence goes on from OX443563.1 coordinate 40,952,338, forward strand.
GGTTCATCAAAGCATCTAGAGCGGAGCCCGGAGTGCTGGGGAAGGCCCCTGTGCACCCAAGGCAAACCGTTCTTTGGAGTTTGGCGAAAGAGGCCACAACACGTTTCCGCGAAAGCCTGTTCCACCACACAACCGATGCATATGAGAGAAGTGATCTTACCATTGCCGTATAGATCCATAGGACCCTTTTAGGAGATAAGCCCCATGTCTTCCCAAAAGCGCCTTTGCACTGCCAGAAAGTCGACAGCGCTTTATCGGTTTTTGATTCAACATGCTTGGACCAAAGAAGTTTTCTATCGAGGATTACTCCCAGATATTTGACTTCATCAGAAATCGGAATTGTGACACCTTTTAGCACAAGTTGAGACAGACCAGTGATATTCCTCCTTCTCGTGAAGAGAACAACCGTAGTTTTAAGAGGGTTCACTGAAAGCCCATTCATTGTGCACCAATCATCGATCAAACCCAAGGATCTCTGCGCCAGAGAGCAGACAGTCCCAAGGTCTGAACCGACAGACAGAACGGCGACATCGTCCGCGTATGCTTGTGTATAGGTTCCAGGAAGATTGAGAGTCGTCAGCAGAGAGTCTACTACCATGCACCATAAGAGGGGAGACAAAACACCACCTTGAGGGCAGCCCCTGTTTACCCCTGTCATGACGCATTTGCCACAATCCGCTTCGGCAATCAACGTTCTGTGCATTAGCATTGCTTTAATCCACAACACCAACGTTTCATCTATACCGTGATGTCTGGCTGCATTACACATGCTATCAAAGGTCGCATTATCAAAAGCACCCTCAATATCGACGAAAATACCCAACGCGTACTCCTTCCGATCAAGAGCACTTTCGATCCTACCAACGAGGTTCTGAAGCGCAGTTTCACAGGATTTTCCGCGTTGATAAGCATGTTGCGTCTCAGAAAGAGGATGCAATCGAAGAGCAACATTGCGCATGTGCAGCTCAACCAGTCTCTCCAAGCTTTTCAGCAAGAAGGAAGACAGACTTATGGGTCTGAAACTTTTGGCGAGAGTATAGTCAGTCTTACCGATTTTTGGTATGAACACGACTTTAACCATACGCCAAAGGGAAGGTATGTAGGCCAAGGCCAAGCTAGCGGTGAAAATTCTTTTCAACGTCGGCATCAGCTGACTAAAACCTTGTTTCAGCATAGCCGGGTAAATTCCATCTGGACCAGGTGACTTGAAGCTGTCAAATGATGCAATTGCATACTTGATAGCGTCATCCGTCACCACTCTGGATGCAATATACCAGCTGCGCCGCGTGGAGTTTGTCAGTTCCGTAGTGGCCACCGTTACCGGTACCACTGAAGAATGCGTAGTGATCTGATTTCCCGGGAAGTGAGTCTCCAGCAGAAGACTAAAAGTCTCCGCCTTTGTCTCAGTGTAGGTGCCATCAGATTTTTGGAGCGATTCCAGTTTACTTGGTCCGTCCCTTTTGAGGACTTTAACAAGCCTACTGGTTGCACTTAGTGATTCGACCTCCTCACAAAATTTCCTATAAGAGTCATTTTTCGATTTTCGAATAAGTCTCTTAAATTCTTTTTGCTTCGATCGATAGAGATTCCAGTCTTCCTCCAAGTTGGTTTTTAAAGACCGATTTAGAAGCCTCCTGGTTTCTCTACGAATACACTGTAGTTCGGTGTTCCACCAAGGTACCGGTTTTCTACAGGAGTTTTTTGTAACCGGACACGCTTGTTCAAAACAACGGATAAGGACGCTGTTCAGCTCCTGAGCAGACCTCTCTACCCTTTGTATTGATCTTAATTTAAGTGGAACTTTAACAGAGTTGCCAAGTTCCTCCCTAAACCGTGCCCAGTTCGTTTTTCTCGGATTTCTCCTCTCTTGCGAAGGCGAAACTTCACAGTAGATTTGAAATTCGATGTATCGATGATCTGACAAAGTGCTATCTGGCGATACCTTCCAATTTTTGATAGACTTGGAGTGCCTGTTGGACAGAGTAATATCGATTACTTGCTGTCTCCTGGCTGTAACAAATGTAGGTCGACAACCCACATTGTTGATGGTGATGTCAGACGAGAGAATGAAGTCCAGAAGACGATCTCCACGTATATTACATTTGCTGCTGCCCCAAACAGTGTTTTGGGCATTAGCGTCGCAACATAGGATAAGACCAATCTTTTTAGACTCGCAGTACTCTATGAGCTCAACAACTGCCTTTGGTGGTGGAGGAGTTAGAGAGTCATAGGGAAAGTAAGCCGATGCAACAACAAAGGTTTCCCAATTGCCGTTTGCATGGTAAGTGATATCTGCAGCAACCAAATCTTGGCCACAAAACCGTTCGATTTTAACTGCCGTGAGGGATTTCGATACAACAAGACATGTCCTAGGTCTCTCGGACAGTTTGTCGTAAAGAACGTGGTGAGAACCGCTCAATTCACTCAGGCCACAGATGCGATTTTTCCACACCCATGGTTCCTGGATGGATGTTATGCGGTTTTTTGTCCTACTGACAGCAAGTCTCCTACTTAGAAGAGCGGTAGCAGCCTTGCAGTGCTGTAGATTGATCTGAGTAAACAAAATGGATGTAAACTCTGGTGTACGAACTGCCAAAGAGGAGACAGCGGCATCCTTATAAGACGGCCTCTGATCTCGCACCTCAGCTGTTCTGCGTTCAAAACTATCTCTCTGACCGTCAGAGCCATCCGCGACGACAAAGTTCTGTCCGCTGGTACTGAAACCTGAATTGATTTCAGCACCTGCATCATTCATTACCAGTGCACGGGCAGCTCCAACGATTGGAGAGCCTGGGGAGCTCTCGCCTGTAGGTGAGATCGCGACGTCCAGTTTCCGTCCGCCAGTACTACTTCCATTGCTGGTAGTAGCACCGGCTTCATTTGGAGACCGTGCACGAACAGACTCACAGACTTGAGTGGGGTTTATTCTCTTTTCGAGCTTGGGTCGCTTCTTCTTGCTTTTCGGGTTAGCAGAAGAGGAGGCAGTGCCCGATCCAAGGGGTTGGTTAGTTTCAGTTGTTGAGACCTCCACCGACCTGTTCCTTTTCAAAGGCACCGCCGAAGAGCTGAAAGAAGTGCTAGCGCCTTTAGCAGATAGAGCATCTTTGCGCCGCAGGTCCATCAGCTTCTTTCTTTTCCTCTTCCGCTGTCCCTTAGACAGGCGCAGCTCAAGGACCGCCTCATCAGGAGCTCGTTCAACCATGAAGGTATCCCGTGTCTGACCGTCAGTAGCAGTGCAGTGAGCCACAGCTTGTCTCATGCTCAGTCTGCCGAGTGAATCGGACATAGAGCTGCATGAGTCGCATGTGGGTTCGGGTATGAATGTTGGGGCCTCCAGAATCCGTGCCCCGGCCGTAGTCGAGAAGACTACGGATGGATTATGGCTATTGCCATTACCACCTGGAGTAGACAGTTCCGTATGGTTCTCCATTCATATCCAGTTTTGAGTGTTAACCACTGGCTCCTGTGGGTGGGATTTACTGAGGATAGGCTAGCCGTTACCTCAAACCCAAAAATATGATACTCTTGTCTGTTAGTTCTGTAAATGTCGAGGTAAGCATTAGAACAAAAGCACTCAGTTCTTCTTCCGTTGTATAATTTCGAGACACTTACACTTGAGAATTTTTCTACTCAACAGAAGTAATTAAAAAACGCACCGATTCGTCACAAATTCTTCGATTTATTGAGGTTAGAAATTTCCGCCAAAAGCAGGGTTGGCCGAACTGTCACTTTTTCGAAAAAACTACATTTGTTACATCTGCTACGTAGTTTATGCAGTTAATGTAGTCAGGGTTGGCCGAACTGTCACTTTTTCGAAAAAACTACATTTGTTACATCTGCTACGTAGTTTATGCAGTTAATGTAGTTAATGTAGTTAATGAAACAAATTGTAGCAGACGTAGCTTCAACTGTCAAATTTGAAATAGGACGCATGCTTTTGAATTCAAAATCGGTTCTCGAATGTTCATTGTTCAATACGAACATCCATTGAGAATGTAAAATATCGAACCCCACATTACGACTACGAGTAAAACTAGTACAACCCAATACTTTTGAATCTTTTTAACTGAAATTCTATTATTTTTCTGTAGTTTCTACGTCTATGTAGCAGACGTAGCAAATTGTAGTAAATAAGACGTGTAGTTTATTTAATTTACTACGCATAGTTAATGATGTAGAAAATGTAGTGTAGTTTATTCGGCCAACCCTGGCCAAAAGTTGGCTTCTATAATTGACTTTTGTATGTATATGTATACCTACTTAGCAAAACTGACAATGACAGACAAATTAATACAATGCTGCCAAAATGTAATTACAAACAGATTTGTTTAGAAAAAAGTACTAGATCAATTATTTGAACAAAATTAAGAAATAGATTATCTGAATACATAAATTCAATCTTCAACATCCGTTCCATACACATACAATATTTTCGGTTGAAGACCGATGAATAAGTTCAGTGTAAAATGTATCCTAAAAATTAAATAAAGTCCAAAACTCGCTTTATTGTTTTATTTGTGGTTTTATTCTGTCTAATTTACAAAATAATTATTTTGCTGTTACTGATGGCACCCCCTATAAGTCTGCCATCCGGGGCAGATTTAATGCTCCATTCGGTGAAATAGTTATTCGACGTTCAGTAGGTTAGGTACCTATAACATATTTTATTATTCATTAATCATTATACTCTCTGATGTGAGTAACACCAGAAATGTAATAAAGGAACCTCATTTCGGCAGCTTGTATCCGCGATCTTGTTTTTTGCGGTCATTATCCACATTTTATGACCATAGGTACCCAAGGGTTGAAGCAAACACTGAATTAATTACTTTCAGCTTAGTTTTTAGCAAACATCAGACAAACATCTGAGTGTAGGTATCTACATATAACTGTCCTGAGAAAATTTCGTTTTAACAATTTTTTTTTAACTTAGACTTAAAACCAGTTCGGTCAAACTGACAGATTTACCTAGCCTGACCAATGCTTTAAGAGAACTCGGCATTGCTCCTTTCATCACTCGTGAAGAAGTCATCGGATACTGACTGTTTCAATGGAGACATGCAGAATACATTAAATAGGCCTTTTAAAGACCACCATCACTTTAGATTTGTTCACATTTAAACCCTCATCAAAGCTTTTAACTCAAACGACTACAAATCTGTCGATTATACACTTAAATTCAGCCTGGGAAGACCCAAGGCTATAACTAAGTCATAATCGAAGAGCAAAGGACTTACCTATAAGTCGACCAATTCGAAATTTTTCTCATCAGGACTGCGCTGTAACATAGAGTTCATATAATTAATAAGAAGGTGTGGAGGCTAAAGGCAACGCTCACAGTCCAAGGAACTTAACGCCTTTTACCCGGTAACAGTTAAGATCGAATTGGCTCTCGAGGGAAAATCGTCAATTTCATACTCCCATAGTTTACTTTATTCGTATGCCTTCTTTACATTAACAAAGCATGTGTCAATAGGTTTAGCATACCCCCAAGCCTTCTCAAGTACATACAATTTTTAGAATGAACTGGTCAATTGTGCTTCTGCTCGGATTTAAGCCGCACTGCTCCTCCCTCAACCGTGGCTCGATCACAGCTCTACAACGCATTTTCAATACCTTTGCAAGCAGTTTATATATAATTGGAGCGATTCCTTAAAATACCTTTCTTGAAATGGACACTATCACCCTAATTTGTCAATCACCGGACGTTTCGCCACATTCCCGCATTCCACTTTAATGAGAGATTAAGAGATTTAACTCCATCGACCCCTTGAACATTTTAGTACAGATTTCATTCACTGCCGCAGTTTGCCGACTTTTAGCGATTTTATCCCAAAAGTAATTTCATCTACCGTGGGACTATTTTCCGCCCTGCTGAAGGCGGCAGATCTGTCATCCTCAATACCCTGTTCTGGATTGAGGAACTCTTAAAAGTGCTTACTACATCTGTTCGCCTTTCTATCGCATATCTTCTTACATGCTTCGAATAAATCTTCGCGTGATATGATGAGTACTGGCGCGACCTCATATGAAAGCTTTGACTATGTAGCTCCCGTCTTTGTTAGCAAGGAAATCGAGTCTCAAAACTAGTTGTTGTACCAATACGGAGTTCATTTAACATCAGCGATATGATTTTGAAGGGATAACCCCAAAAGTCATTATTGAGTCCGAGATTCATCAAACAAAGACCTTTACTAGACCTTTAACTGTCTTTTTTTAAGTTCTCCCTTTTCCATAGGTATGCATGTATTGCTTGTAAGTTACAATTGTTGGTCATCATGACTCATACGGGTAGAGGAGACATAACGTACTCGATCCAACTATCGATTTATCAACCACCAAAAATTAAACTTCCACCGCATGTAACCACTAACCCACTGATCACACAGTCACACTTTAATAGTAACACCAGTCCCTTGAGCGTTAAACTCTACTCCATAAAATAGACTTAACTATGTATCAACAAGATGTCAGCTTACATATCTGTCAAGTTTCGCAAACTACATTACTACCTAAATGCAGTTTTCACTTGAATGCAATTTCCCCATTAATCATAAAAGTAAACACTTCAATGACAAATTTTCACCGATTAATTTCAAACCGATTTAGTTCGGTGACTTGGTAGTTGGTAATTAGGGAAATAACTGTGTAACAGTGCACGCGATTTCCAGTTAGATGGAAAATTACCACTGGAAAAGAAGAAAGGAAAGAGCTAACCATCGAGGAGTGTATGCGGAAAATCTTGTAGCCCGTAGGCGATTTTTTTTTGTTTGCATTTAGTTTTAATTTGAATTGCCTGTTGGGCACAAACCACAGAGAACTAGACCGCCGACTTTCCGTACACCTACCCGATTCTCCCCGGAAAAAATTACCCTGTCTGTGAATACGTGTAAATGTCAAAATTAATGGCGGGAATGTAAATAAAACATAAGAGCGGCCATTTATTGGGATGTGTTAAGAAACGTTGGGATCTAAGTTTAGGTACTGTTTACATTTTAGATAAAATCATATTGCAAGTAGCTAGACGGCTGGTTAGAGTAATTTAAACTTAATTTTGAGCGAAAATATAATCTATATCGTTGATAATATTTCGTTCGCTCATTCGAAAACTAATACTTTTTTCAATTCACAAAAAATTCATCGCAACAACAAATCACCCGCGAATAAAAAAGAGGTAGGGATAAGAGAATGAAAAAAAAACCGCTGGCGATTTATTTTACGTTCCAGCAAATTTGTTAAAATTGCTACCAACTAAGGGATAACTTTTGGAATAGTGGTTTAGTTTAACACGAGAACATTATCTTACAATTACCTTGTGATACCGCTTTCTCTGTCTTACAGTTCATTTCGAATAAACGCTCGCGTCTTTCTTCTTTTCAGCGAGTTGGTTGTGTTTTATTCTTGTCTCCGAAAAACTTTATATTTTTCAGCATTTATTCATCAATAGGCCTGTTTTATTGCACATCTCTAAAGTAGGGGTATTCATGCAACGTCGTAACGAACGTGGTAAATGAACTGTCAAATTTTGTATGAAAAATCACACAAGATGTTAAAAAAACCGAGATGGTAAACTTACGACGAGGTCAATGTGACATTTCACACTTGAAATAAAGGCGTGAAATCAGAAAAAAAAATACTTTGCACGCATTTATAATACTTTTGATGTTTTTATAAATAGAAATTGCTCATTTTATTATTCCAAGTGCAGAATAAATTATTAATCCATCAAATTGTATTAAGAAAACAAGTTTTAAAAGAGTTTAAATAACGAAATTTTCAATTCCAAACAAAGTATGTTTTCGTTCACCGCAAAAAGTTTGGAATTGGAAATTTTGCGTGTTAAATTTTCTACTTTTCTTTACTTCACTGAGATAGATGTGCAATAAAACAGGTCTAATAACAAAATCAAAATAACAAATAAAGGAAAACCACGTGAATAAACCAAAGTGAAAAATAAATCACGAAAATATGTAGTTTCATTTTGACACTTTGTTTTGACTGTCAATTTCTGAAGCTCATCATTCCAAAGTTCCAGGAGCAAGTCTTTTCCGGACCAATTTTGTTTTTTTGCTGTCATGAAAATATATATGTAATAGTTCACGAAATTAATATGGTTTAATTGAAAAGAATATTATCACATGTTTTGACAGTCCATTCACATGAACACTTTATTTGTCGCAACAGTTCGCCAAGTTCAAACATCAATTTCTACTACTTAACAATCTTTGATTTAAGTTTACATAAGTTCGAACGAATTTTGTATTAAGTTTGTGGAGCGGGTTTTAATGTCTGAATTTTGAATAAACTTGTGAAAATTCGCACCAAGGGTGTTTTACTTCGAGGCAAACAGTTTTAGTTCGAAATTTCGTTGTTTAAACTCTTTTCAAACTTCAAACTTGTTATTCCCATATTTTGATGCTTTAATTAATTATTATTCTAGGTACTCTTGCAATAGTAAAATGAGCAATTTTTTGTTATATAAATGCATCAAAAGTTGTTTGTTCGCATATTATTATCAATTCGTTTGTTCATTCTCATGTGAATATTCCTTTACATCGCCAATTTTAATTAATATCAACAGTTTGAACAATTTAATATTTCCTAAAACTAAACTGTGATGTGAACGAAGTGTAACTTGAAAAAAAGAAGAAACCTTCAGAACACAGCCCCACTGCCATAAACCACTGCCAGGTGCAACTGCCATAGGATTTTACTAAGTATGCGTGTGCCGTAATTTCTTCCCTTTGATTTATACAGGCCCAACACATAAATAAATCCTATGGTGCCAACAGCTTGTAGGCAAAGTCCGTTATGTGGGAGGAGTCGACGGTCTATTTCTTACTGGTTTGTGCTGTTGGGCGTTTAACTTGTTTCACAGTTGGCCCGGTGTGATATAATTGTGCTTAATTGTAAAGAAAAAAAAATGTGCAAACAAATAAAAAAAATCGTCAGAAAATATCCCACGACAAGTGAAAGTCTTCACACGGATATGAAGTGTGCTGACAATGGTGACTGTCAGTAATGGTTTTGTGTTTATCTAACGTTTATCGGTCCCAATATTTAGCGTGACCAATTAACCATAATTCTCATTAACAATATTAGGTCTCAAAAAGTCATCTTTTTTTGTAAAAAAGGGTATTCCAAATCCTGGAGCACTCAGACGAATCTCGGTCCATTGTAAAGGGTTTTCCAATAAGAGTAGTTATTTTGGTATTCAAAGAAAAATGCCCTTTTTTGAGATAAATGATCGGATGTTTATTTCATAATAAAGAAGAAGGTATGTCGTTAGTAATGAAAAACAACATCAGCCAAATGGCCACCACGAGCACGCTTACAGGACCATATCCTTTTCATGAAATTTTCCATAACCAAATCGCAAAGTGGCTGCCCTATGTCCTCGATAGCCTCACGAATTTTATCCTTTGAGGTCTTGAATTCGACGCTGGGCTGTTGGCGACGTTGTTGATGATCGGCCAGCTTGAGTTCTTGTGTTATCTGAACTTTATAAGCCTTAAGACTCAAGTCTTTATGCAAAGTACGGTGTAATGACGTTTGTGGAATGCCCAATTCCAAAGAACGACGAGGAATGGACAAACCTGGATTTTCTTCAACACTTTGGGCTAGAGCAGCAATATTTTCAGTTGTTCTTGAGCGACGCGTGCACGGGTTTTATTCTTCACATCACTAGCTTGTCCCAACAGCTCGAATTTTTCCACCAATTTCTGTATTGCGGTCCGACAAGGTGCTTCACGACGACCAAAAAATGCTTTAGTTTTGCGAACTGTGACTGCAAGATTTTCACCATTTTTTAGTGAATTTTAATAATTTCAATGCGTTGTTGAAGCGTGTATCGTTCCATTTTTAGTAATAGCGTAGTTTCTACTTGTCAAATGTCAAAGAATAAAAGCTTCAAAAGTGACATCAGCTACCGAAATAGCGGGCCATTCACAATAACACCTCTCACTGGAAAACCCTTTACTACCAACCAGAAACCCCATGTTTGGTGTACACCATGGCCACCGCCTTCCAAAAATGTATAGATCAACCAAATATAATAGGTATTTTTTTTTTAATTCTTCTCTCGGGAAAGGGGGACCTTAAGGTCCAAAACTGGTTTACTAATACAAGGTATAGAAGACTGCTTGAGGAATAGCTAAGAGTCCAACAAGAAGCGAACTTAAATGGTATCGAAAACTGTATTAAGAAATTATTTCAAATCGAGAAAAGAGTTCAAGAATGCGAGCGGTCGAAACAAAGGAAGGCTGAACTATAATTTACAAGATCTTCAAACTTCTAGGCGTAGCGGGGGTTCGAGCCGTGGGGGTGACTTATTTTAGGAACTTGCCGACTGTATAGAAATCATTAAAATCTACCCAGCGGTTATTGAGTTATAAAGCCTCTAAATGCCTTTTTAAAATAAAAATCCCCATACTTCTTCTTTTTAATATAGTACTAGCGGAGCCCGTGCACACTTCGTACTGCAAAATAGTTAAAAAGATAAACTCTTTTTATTATAATGCTCTGTGGTAGGTACACAACATTTTTTGTTTTTCCAGAAATCGTATTGCCTAGACAATATTATTGACTTTCAGGACAATGCATTATTCACATCAGTGTTACAAATTTTAAAAACTTTGGCTTCCAATTCCAAGACTCTCGAAGAAGCTGTACCCGCCCGGCTTCGCCCGTGCACAGGAATTGTTTTGTTTAGGTCTTAGTTAATAATGTTATTTCGTAAAATGCGAGAAATGAGAATAAATTGACTTGCCGGAATTTTATTTCTGCATAAACCTGAAATACAGCAATATGTACGTACAAAACGAAATTGGCCCAGCGGTTATCGAGATATAACGTCATCGAGTTTCAGCCCATAGAAGATATTTTGTATATAGCAGGTATAAGATTTTGAATGTTTTTTTTTTTGTGTGGGAGGTGCCACGCCCCTTTGTCCAATTTTCACCAAACTTCACAGAAACCGTATATACCAATACCAAAGATGTGTGAAAGTTTGGTTAAAAACGATTCACAGGACCACTCTAGGGCCGATAACTAAGATTGTCTGTAAATTCGAGCTCAATCGATTTAGTGGTTTTCGAGATATAAGATTTTGAATGTTTTTTTTGTATGGGCGGTGCCACGCCCCTCTGTCCTATTTTGACCAAACTTCACACAAACCGTATATACCAAAACCAAAGATGTGTGAAAGTTTGGTTAATAACGATAAATGCGTCAAGGTGTGAATCGACGACAAACATTTTAGGGCTCAATTTTTATATATATAGATAGAGGTAGCTGTACCCGCCCGGCTTTGCCCATGCCAAGGACTTATGTTCTTGTCTATCAGGACAATGCATTTCCAAATTTTACAACTTTAGTTCCCTTGGATGTCGTTTCGTTTGCCCGATCTACCGCCACCCGCCCACATTTTATTTATGCTCTCAGCTTTTGAGATTTGGGTATTTAGAGCCATCAGTGTGCAAGGTAGGTGTTTTTACGGCACCAGGAAGGGTTAAATGGTTTATTGCTGACGCTGTGAGTGCAGTGCGTACATTAAAATGACGACGATATGCACGCTGTGTCAACACAATAGACTGTTGGTTTGAAAAATAAAATTCAATTATTTTTGTACGTTGTTCAATCGTGTAATGATTCATAATTAATTCCCCAAGTCTTCTTCACAAAATGTTGGAAAAAAAAACAAAGAAAAACTAATAATTAAAAAAGTTATAAAGAATTCAAATCATATAGCTCATTCTGGGCCACCCTGTACTACAACTCGCAGTTTGTAGCCCGCAATTGACACAAAAAATCAAAGATCCTAACATCTTTTGATAGAAACCAAATCCGAGTGCTCGTTGGGGTAATAACCGGACACTGCATCATTGGAAATATGGCAAAAAGAATAGGTATCTTTACAAATGATTTCTGCAGAAATGGTGCATTAGGAATGGGCTTTCGGTCAATCCTTTGAAAACTGAGGTTGTTCTCTTCACGAGGCGAAGGATTTTAACCGGTCTGACTCAGCCAATGCTAAGAGGCGTCAACATCCAGATCTTCGATGAAGCGAAATATCTGGGAGTGATCCTGGATAAGAAACTTCTCTGGGCAAAGCTGTCAAGTCGAAGACATCCAAGGCGCTCTCAGTTTTCTGGCAGTGTAAGGGTGCTTTCGCTAAGACGTGGGGCTTATCTCCCAAAAAGGTCCTTTGGATCTATACGGCCATGATAAAGCATTTTCTAGCCTATGCGTCGGTTGTTTGGTGAAGAGGGCTATCGCAAAAATATTTGACTGCCTTCTGCACAAAACTCCAAAGAACGGTTTGTCTCGGCTGCACGGAAGCTTTCCCGAGTACGCCGGGCTCTGCTCTAAATGCTGTGCTTGATTTACCTCCCCTTGATACCTATATCATGGGTGTTGCTATTAAAGCAATCTACCGTCTCAGGCGGAGTGGTTTTTGGTATAATCAACACTGGAGTTTCGATGACCTTGCACGACACTTATCATACGACCCGATGGATATACCGTCTCATGCAATGGCACCGGAACTTCGGTGTGTTGTGTTATTGTTAAGAATAGGTGGCGGGGTCAGAGTATCTGCGTCTGTAGCGACGCAGATACTCCTTCGCTTAAGGCCTTGCTCAACCCTATAATCCGTTCCAAAATATTTCGGGAATGCAAGAACTCTTTGAACTCGGTCGCAAGGCTGAACTGTCTGTCGTGGACTCTTGTATGGGTCCCAGGCCACACTAGAATTGCTGGAAATGAGATATCCGATGAGATTGCTAAGCAAGGCTCAGAGGATAATTTCTCGGGAGCAGAACCTGTGCTGGGTCTTCCTGCGTCCTCGGTCAGGGCTTCCATTGAAGATTGGCTCTCAAACAAACAGAATTGTGTATGGCAAGGCTCTACAGGAAGCGGGCAGATTAAATGCATGCTCCCGAAAGTCAGTAAGAAGTCAGCAGCATTTCTGCTGTCTCTCAGTAGAAATGACTGCAGAAAACTTGTTGGCGTTCTTACGGGGCACTTCGCTTTTGCTAAGCATCTTAGTGGGTTTAAGCGATACCACTGTCTACGACCGCGACGCTTGTGGAGAGGGCGATGACACTTCGGATCATTTCCTTTGCACGGATCAGGTGGCAGTTGTTTGTCGCTCATGTGGTGAGTGCTGATACTGTAAGCTCCTCATCGCTGAAGTGCATTCTCGGCTTTCTCCGAAAGTCGAAGAAATTCCAGTAAAATGGGTAATACTGGAGGTGTTGCCTGGCAGTACAATGGACCAGTTGCGTCTGAGTGCTCCAGTAAAGTGTTTCCTAAACCGACAGCTGTGTATGTAGGTTATTGACTTGCAATACTCTGTTCCTTTACTTTTGTAGTAACAATGGAAAGACTGTCAAAATGGCAGTGGTAGGGATGAATTCTTTTTTAAAGAGAAACACTTACGAAGACGTAAGTTTTCTCGCTTTTTCAAGTTAAGGAACGACATTGAGTAAAAATTCGTAAGAATTCGTAAGGAACAGACCTTCTGTCTCTGAGAGTATAGCTCACCACTGTTGGCAATGATTGCTGAAGTTTAGCTTTTTGTTTAACTATTTCTTTGCTCCATCCTTAAAGTTTGTCAACTATTTCTAACTAGATCCAGTCCCTAAAACATTGAAATCAAACAATACAGCAAATTGTCTTCAATCAAGCAATTATTGCAAGTGACTGCAGACCAAATTGAATTCGTATCCCCGTATGAGCAACTGGCTTGCACCGATGTCTATTCATTTTCATTCAGCATCAACTGCATTTGAACACGAAATTGTTTACAAAGCCCTCCCTGCGAATTACGAATGTAAATTTACATAGTCAACAAAATGTGAGTTTCGTCGACTTGACTGTTGAAGTCATAATGCACACCTGCACCGTGTGTATGATTAAGGAAACCGTGCTTTCAATGACCAGTTAAATACAGCACCTGTGTCAAGTGGGCTGTTGAACTTTCGATTTTTTCGTCTTTTATTTACCTAAGGTACACACAGTCAAAATTTCTGATGTTTACTTAGATGCTGACGTTGCAATGATGACAGTGATGTTGATGTTGATATTTGTTTTACATTTTATTATTGAATCTAGTCATTATTTTGTAGATAAATTAAAAATTTGTTTTTCTTTTTCCCTTGCAGACATTTCAAACGTGTCCAATCAACTGTACTTCCGATCCAGATACCATCAGCACAGACAACGAAACTCCTGCTCGCACTACCACCACCGGTGGGACAAAGCGCCAGGCTCCACCACCACCGACGCTACATGCACAGCAGGGGACTGCAGTTACTGCTAATAGCAACATTTTACTGCAGCCGGCTTCAGAATCCCATACACAATCATCGCCGTTTTATGCGAATCTAGACTTTGGCTCATTACGATCGCGTTTACATGAATTAAATTGCCTGCACGGCTTACAGCGATACTTGCACACAGATGGTGTCGGCAATAGAACGAAGGACGATACCCAAGGCTCTGGCAATAATTACGCGAATAACATATTAGAATACAATTACGGACCAGGCGGCGGAGTGCACCCAAAAGAGACGCCACTGCACAAGTTCTATCGGGCACAGCAGCAAAAGAAGATGCCCGCCTTTCGGGGAAAACGCGGCTGGTGTGGCTGCTTTCAGGTTAGTACGAATAGGGTATGCGTTTTGCTCAAAATTCGCATCGCCTTTCCCTAAATTTTAGTTTAAAAACAACTACGGCTAGATATCGATATTGTGTATCTAACCAGCTAAGCCAACGTCACTTTTACAGGCCAATGCGCTTTTGGTTGTTGAAAAATTTGCATAGAAAGTACTTGGCGCGTCACAGATACAGACAAGTCCTAAACAAGCAGCACCATCAGAGAAAGATACACAGATGGCGAACGAGCGCCACACGACGACGATGGATACATTTCTTATTTATTGATCTGTAATTGATCTTTGTGCATACGCGAACGCGAAGTGCGTTGTCTAACGTTCGCCTCGAGTGGTTGCCCAAGAGGTGGACTTAACCATTGAACAGTGTAAGCTGTTTGAAGACTGGGTTAGTCGAGTGTGTAAAGACAGTTGGGTTTCAGCTTTCATTTGAGCGTATAACATGCATCGGGGATATGTCAACAAGCATGTCAAACATTTTTCGGCGTTAGTTGTTTAATCTGCACGTGTGCACAGAAATGGGTACGATAGAAGGTATTCAAACGCACCCTGCAGGTGGTTGTCTTAATTAATCTAAATCTTGACACTATCGCTGATATCTACGACTTGAGACATGGCACATGGGCGTATAGTCTAACTCAGTGTGCGTACGCCTTTTTACTGGAACAATGCGAATATACATAGGTTTATATTGAAGGTATCATTGGAGATATTTGGTCTGCTAACTGCTGATGTTTTGACATCTATGATTAGAAATGGGCCGTACAGTTTTTAGGGCAAGCTTTACCCCCGCTTGTACCTACTTTTGTTTGACGATTAACAATTCTCTTGACAATTTTTTTTTAGAAATCATATATTAGAGCGTATTTTAGTAAAGGTGGGAGGACAGGACGGTTAAATAGGACTTTCCTCTACAAGTTCCCCTCCTAACACATAAGAGCTGACAACATGTTGTTTTCGGTTTTTCGGTGACAGATTTGGGGATCTCTTGCCGCTACA
Organism: Cheilosia soror; assembly: GCA_949372485.1. Classification (NCBI taxonomy): domain Eukaryota; kingdom Metazoa; phylum Arthropoda; class Insecta; order Diptera; family Syrphidae; genus Cheilosia; species Cheilosia soror. The sequence continues at coordinate 40,968,012 of OX443563.1, forward strand.
AGAGGGACTGCTTGAAGTTGTCATTATAACCATTTTCTGCCTACTACGACATCGATTTCCTTCACTGGGACAGCTTGATTTCTCGTGTCGGCATCAAGAGTTTTTAGACAATTAATTGAGTCTTCGAAAGAATTTACATTGTGATAATTATTATTTGAGAAAAGGGTGCGTTTTGGTTTAGTCTTGTACTCTTGTTATACACCTTGGCGGATAAAGTTCGCGTTTCTCTCTATAATCCAGTTTCCTTTAAGAACCTAAGGAAGAGAGTTGGTTCCAGTTACGGTATTTCCTAATACGATAGTTGGTACTTGCCCAAGTATTTCAGTCTTTTTTCAATGTCCCACAAGATCCCAGCACAATGTTCTGAGATTTCACTAGACTCATATCGCAGAATCTGCAGATATATTCAGATATATGTACCTAGTTTTCTGAGGTTTCCTTTGAGTCTATAATGTCTGTTAGGATGCGGAGGTTATTATTGGTCATGCCGATGTATGGCTGGAATATTGGCTTTCCTCGCGCTGTGAATGTTGTTCTAGGTTCTTGTCCTGTTTTCTCTCTTTAGTTTTCTGAATACTTCTTTGAGGGTGTGGTCCCCTATCCCGCAGAATGGTTCAGGACCTCTGACGGTCCAGAGTCCAGAGATGAGTGTGCAAGAGAGGTTTAGCCCCAGATATTTAAATTTTGTAACTGGTGTCAAACCCAACAGCCCTCGACTTTAACCAATAGTTCAAGTTTTATTTTCCTTTTGAAGGGTAGTTAGGTACTATTGAAGTATTTACATCCTTTAGGCTTAGCCCAGCCGTCGATCAGCAATTCCGGGTGATCATGTCACGATAACGAACACCATTAATTGTTACTGCCTGACCAGCCGCATTTTCGAAGAAGAATGGTCCGATAATGCCTCCAGCTCAAAATCCGTACCAAACATTCACGCGTTGTGGATTTGTTTCTTAACAATTACTCGTTGGTTTTCGGAACCCCAAATGCGACAATTTTCACGATTAACGAAGCCATCAAGATGGAAATGAGTTTCATCACTGAAGATGATTTTGTTCGAAAAATCAGCATCCACTTGTTGTTGTTCCAAAATCCATTCAACGGACTCTCTTCGCGCTGCATGGTCAGTAGTCTTCCGTTCTTGAGTCAATTGAACTTTGTAAACATGAAGTTATAAGACTTTCGTGAGAAATCACTGTAGAGAGCTTCTCGAAATGCCCAATTCTTGACTACTGACGCTGCTTCGATGTTTTCTGTTAAACGACTTGTGACAGGACACCCAGAGTGTTTAATATCACTAATTGTTTCTGTCTCCCTGAATTTTTCAATTATTTTCTTCACAGTTGATGGTTTTGAATCAACTATCTGTAGCTACGCTTCATACACACGTTTTCGTCATTTGCAGCTTATTGTACGCTTTCTTGCAGTTTCCTTGCAGCTGGCATATAAACAAACGAAGCTCTGTCCACGAATCTGAAAAGTCTCATTTTTGTAGTCGCAGATGCGACTTTGCCGCTCCGTGGACAGAGTTTCGTTTTTTTATATGCCAGCTGTAAGGAAACTGCAAGAAAGCGTACAATAAGCTGTAAATGACGAAAGCGTGCGTATGATGCGTAGCTACGTGGACAGCAGGCCTGAGTTCGATAAAGATTTTCCTTGTGAGCAACCTCTTGCTGTGCTAACCTCGATGATACCTTCAGATGTGTGACTCTCCTCTGCTGAACCTGATGCTGTGCTACTTACTCCTTTACTATCTAAAGTTCGTACAATTGCATCATGCGGTGTGTTATCGAAAACTGTCTCGATGTCCCAAGATGTCTCTTTCGCTTCAAGAGGTTACAGAGGACACATCTGCCCGTTCTGTATAGGCATAGGCGATGATAGAGAGGTTATATGCATCGTTTTAAGAAGGAACGATGTTAGCATGATCGCTCCATAGGATTTCGGTTAACTTAAGTCCTCCGTCCCCATTTTCGGAATGTATACTACTTTCGCCCGTCTCCACTGGTTTGTTATGTGGCCCAGCGTAAGATTTTTTTTCGCATTCTTGCAAGATGTGGAAGTAATTAGTCTTTCCCATTTTCTAATAGGATTGGTATAATCCCATCCACTCCTGGTAACTTAATGGACTGAAAAGATTGAATAAGTAATTTTAATCGCTCTCTGTCACTATTTTCCAGACCTCTTTCTGAAGTCTTGGTATATTGATCCTGCTCCTATTGCCCGTGCTCTAATGACTGCCAGGAAAATGAGTTTCCTAAAGAAGGCATGTTATTCTTTTTCGGTGAAGCTGCCATCTGGTTTTCTTAGAGCAGTAACATTTACGATTATCTCTTTCTAACGCTTTCTGGTTTCGCTTTCCCTATTTCCTTCTTTTTTGAGGCGCCATTCCGTACCTCTACCAGTCTCCAGCACGTTTTGCTGCTTTAAACATATTGCCGGGGTTTCTTGCTTTTCTAATACTTTTATTATCAAATTCAGACAGTAGTTACTAATTAAAACGTTTCTTTCTTTCTAGGATGACGAACCGCCTGAAATATGTGTCGTCGAAGGTGCCTTCACCTTGCAGACGCTCACGCCCACCCAACCAATGCCCTCTGTGGACGAGCTCGATACAAAATTCGCCGAACTTGTCGAAGAATTGGATCTTACGGCGCCCAATAAAGAGGCAATGTTGAGTCTTCCGCCGCAGAAAAAATGGCAAATCTACTGTTCGCGAAAGAATCCGCTCGATGCCGTCGATGGCAATACGGCTACCATCACAGTACCACCAACGGCAGATCATTATATCGAGCGTCTGAAGGACATAGCCATACATATATCTCTGAATCCCGACGATTCACCGTGCCATGAATATAGTTCAAGAATTGAGCCACATACGGCATTTTTGGACGCCCTCAAGACTGCGCTACGTACATCGGCCCATAGCTTTGTCTTGCGTTTTGTCGAACTGCAAGGATTGCCTGCATTACTGAATCTCCTACAAAATTTGGATATCCGTGTAGCGAACAGTTCGCTGCATACTAGTCTCATTGGATGCATAAAGGCGTTGATGAATAATTCTGTGAGTAAATTAGTCACCAAGTTCTGTCTATAAAACACTAATAAAATGTCCTTTTAGACTGGACGCGCCCATGTATTGGCCCATCCAACCAGTATAGATACCATTGCACGATCTTTAGCCGCAGACAATATAAAAACCAAAGTAGCAGCATTGGAGATTCTCGGAGCTGTGTGTTTGGTGCCCGGTGGTCACAAAAAGGTTCTCACAGCGATGCTAAACTTTCAAGAGTTTGCAGCGGAACGTACGAGATTTCAGGTGAGATGTCTCATTTGTTCTTAGTTGGTATTTTACTAATACCTGTCGAATAGGGTATCCTTAACGACTTGGACCGTTCGACGGGAGCTTATCGCGACGATGTAAACCTTAAGACGGCCATTATGTCGTTTATTAACGCCGTGCTTAACTACGGACCAGGACAAGAGAACCTCGAATTCAGATTGCATTTGCGGTATGAGTTTCTGATGCTGGGCATACAGCCGGTGATTGATAAACTGAGGAAACACGAGAATGAAACTTTGGACAGGCATTTGGTAAGTGCTTATGAAATAGATTTTTCTCAACTTGAATTAAATGTTTGTTCTCTTTAAGGATTTCTTTGAAATGGTGCGCGCCGAAGATGAAAAGGAGTTAGCAAGAAAATTCAATCATGAACATGTGGACACTAAAAGCGCGACGACCATGTTTGATTTTTTGAGACGAAAACTAAGTCATTCGCCGGCATATCCTCATCTTCTGTCGCTGCTTCAACATATGATGTTGTTGCCATGTAAGTATTTATTCACAATTTTAAATCTACTCAGCTCTGTGTATGGCTCATTTATTTTACAATCCGTAATTGTTGAAGTACAGTCCCTCAAATGGCTGGCTTCTAATATTCGTGCCCACTTAGTGCTCGGAGATTTTTGACTCGAGCTTGTTTTTAACAGAAAGAGCTTAGATGTGCCCATTTAAGGTGAAAAAGTTGGTGAAATCGGTGTAGACAGGAAGTTTGCATCTTTGAGAAGTCTCGAACTTGGACGTACACTAATCAAATTGCATATATTAAAAAGAGGCTAAAGCTGAAGCCATAAATTTTAGTCGGAAATGCGCCTTTATCACTTTCTCAGACTCCTCTACTGGACCTTTAGTGCCTCTAAACTTTGGTTTAACCAGAGCTTTACTAGCGAGTCTCTCCAGCCCCCTCAATAGCTAACTGCATTCAACTACGTACTCCAACTTAGTTGCGCAGTCATCCTCTAGGTGCGCAGGACACTCTCTTTCCCTTTGAATTGGATTTGTAAGCAAGTCTGGCTATAGCGTTGGTCTTCATACTTCTTGGGCTCTACAATATCTATAGCAGGGTACAGCTCATAAAGTTTTCGGTGGAAATTATCCGATGTATTCGGAGTAATTCACTTAGACCGAATTAGATCCATTGTGATACCACAAACAGAGTCGGTTATATTATACCTCCTACTCTTCGTACCATTTGGAAATATGGAGGAATTTCCGTATTTTGCTGATATCCGTTTCGGCAATTTCCGCAAGTTCTGCGAGAAAATACTCTTCTAGAGTTTGCTCTCTAATAGAGGATAGGGCTGGGCAGATACATAGTAAAAGTGCTTCCTCTTTCGCCTCCCCTATGCAATTGCAACAGAAATCATTAGCAATGACTCCAAGTCTCGCGGCATGTCTTCGGAGTACACTACACTGCACAGTGACCTGGTAGCACTCCGAAAAGAGTTCCGATATGTGCTCTGCTTGAATTTAATAGGCTCCTTGACTTGCGTCAACTTAATCTCTGTTTCGTGTGGTTACAACTGACAAGATCACTCCAATTTTCGTTAGCCTGTTGCAGCGGTAATGAGGAGATGTTTTGTTTTGCCATTTCTATTGGCACATTTAAGTTCAGGACCGTAATTGCGCGTAGTAGTAGTTTTTTTAATATTATTAGCGGTTAGAATGTTGGGTTGGCCTTTGCAATGATTCCTTCAGACGCAATGCCGCACTGACCTACTCACATTGCAACACTAGGCAAGTGCTGAATTAATAACTGTGTTTAACAACATTTGGTTCATCCAGAGACTTAGGCCCTTATTGTGATGGTCGATCAGTGATCGTCACGACAGTTGTCGATTGATTTTAGCTATTCGTACGCACAAATTTTTTTCACTTCCAAGAGAAAGCATAGATCAGACATTTTTAATCGACTACAAGCGACTGTCAAATCGACAAATACCAATCGCAATCGGCAATCATAGTTCTCGATCGATCGACAATTGTCGATCAACTATCGACACAATAGGGGCCTTAGCCTTGTGTCATTCTTCGGGTTCTCCAGTGCGTTAGTTAAAGCTCGCTGCTGAAAGCCCCTTCGATGTCTAGGAAGTTTAGCAAATTCATTCAGCGCTTGAAAACGCCTTAAGCATGTTGTATCTCTGCCGGAATGATTCCATCTGGTCCTGCCGATTTGGTACACTGCAGACTACTTACCACAAAATTTTGTTGTTTCTATTTTAGACACTGGTCACTGCACTCAACACTGGTTAATGTTCGATCGCATTGTTCAACAAATCGTTCTACAAACCGAAGAAAGGCCGCGAAGCGATATCGATCCAGACGATGTCAACAAGGAAAACTTACAATCACCCGTTCAGGACCCAGATGTATCACCTCTGCAAATCAATGTCAAAGAAATCGTTCAGCTACTTGTTAAAGAAGAGGAACTCTCAGCAGCGCGCAAACGTGCCGATGAACTTGAACGTGAAAACTTTGAAGTTCAATCGCGTTTGGCAAAAAAAGAACAAGAACTTGACATGCGAATGCAAGAAAAAGAAGACCTAGAGACAGGTCTGGCTCGAATGCGTGAACGTCTAGAAAAAGAGAGTGCCAATCACTCTCAAGCAGTGCAACGGGCTCAGAATGCCGAAATGAAGGCCGAAGATCTGCAACATCGCCTTATGTCCGAACAGCAAGAGAGAACAAGATTGGAGCGACTCGTCACTGAGGGTAGTATTCCCGATGATCAGAAAGTCGCCGGATTAATTGGATGTAATGGTGCTGTATCACCGCCACCTCCACCAGCGCCAAAATTCATACCGCCTCCACCGCCACCAATGATCGCACCACCGCCACCACCACCATGCCCAGGTGCTCCACCACCGCCAATGGTTACACAAGGTAACTTTGAATTCTTACATGTTTGAGTATAAAATATTGAACCATTGCATGTTTGTTTTTTTTTAGCTCCACCAGCGCCAAAGGTTGAAGTTGTAAAGAAAAACGTGCCGCAGCCGGCCAATCCATTGAAAAGTTTTAATTGGTCAAAACTTCCCGATGCCAAAGTACAGGGTACCGTCTGGAGTGAGTTAGACGAATCCAAATGGTACAACAACATGGAACTTGAGTGCATAGATAAACTATTCTCTGCGTATCAGAAAAACGGTGTCACAGTAAGAATTCTCAATGCATATAATATTTATCTTGATGTTGATGTTCATTTGTCTGTCTATAGAATGATGGCTCTATTGAGGATCTACGAATGATGGGCAAAGCCAGGACGAAGATTCTTTCAGTGATCGATGGACGACGTGCACAAAATTGTACGATTTTGCTAAGCAAACTTAAAATGACTGATGAGGAAATCTCGAAGTAAGTGCTACCTGAACTTATTTCAAGTGCAATGGGAATAAAATGTTGTTTCGTTTCAGAGCGATTCTCTCGATGGACTGCAGTGAGCAACTACCAATCGATATGGTAGAACAGCTTTTGAAATTTACTCCATCTGCGGAAGAACGTGCTCTACTGGATGAGCACAGCGAGGATATTGAATCACTGGCAAGAGCCGATCGTTTCCTCTACGAAATCTCAAAGTAAGTTAATTTTTTATATGTTTATGTGAGATATATGTAAATATCTATCTTCTATCTAAAGGTCTGTTCCTTTACTTTTAAATCTTACGAATTTTTACGCATTTTTACCAATGTCGTTAGTGAACTTGAAAAATACGTCCAGTGCTTTCACTTTAGTGTCATGATTATCAAATTGTCTTTGTTTCGCGGTGATAGCTGCATTTTCGCAGCACATACCGCATACAATTCGAAAATAGAGCAAATGCAGATGTCTAGCGCGACCGAGTACGGTTTAAGAATAAAGCAATTGACTGAATTCCGTTTCAATCCGATCAGTGTTTACATGGGACTTAATCCGAAATGAATCCGGATTGAATCGCTCATGTAAACATATTAATAGTTACTACAAAACGTTCTCTAAAGGTGGGTGTCCATTTGAGAGTAAAAACGCTGCGAGTAGCTCTCAAGCAGCTCCCGAGAGCAAACTCGCAAGTGGACACCGACTTGGAAGTATCTCGCGGATAGCTACCTTTATACTCCTTTAAACATTTTGAAAGTCACTCGCAAGTGGTCATATGTTCGTATTTTGCGAGTAGCTGTCGAGAGTCAACATGGCAAAAATAATGCTTATCGCAGGAAATAAATCAACTCATAGTGCCATCAATACACACTCACGTACTGGTATGGCTTCTCTTCACGCTGCTGGTGGGAACATGGTACATTTTGACTGATAACTAGCAAAATAAATATCAAGTGGACACGGTCATGAGAGCACTTTCAGGGAATAAACTCTCAAAGTTCTACCAAAAAACACTCGGTATTGAAATCCCGAAAATATAACTCTCAAATGGACAGCCACCCGAGAGTAACTCTCGAGAGTAACTCTCGAGAGTTTACTAGCGAAAGTACTCTCAAATGGACAGGCACCTTAACGTTTTCGTAAGTTTTTCTCTTTGAGAGAGACTTCATCCTGACCATTGGCATTTTGATAGTCTTTTCCATTTTTACTACAAGAGTAAAAGAACAGACCTTAAGAAAATGGATAAAGAAAATAGTAACGCTTATCATTGTAACTTCAATAGGCATTATTAAACTAAAATAATTCCCTCAAAACACATGAGAACGTAATCCGCCCGTTCAATCTACAAACTGAGTTGGCTACGCTATTGATGTGGATTTCAAACCAAAAATGATTGCAAGATTTGCAGTCACCTTACTTTACTTTACCTCCTGATGACTTATTTTTTTAACAAATACTCTTCCCGGGATAGGCGAACCTGTAACGCTTCATCAGCGCCCCGAGATGCTTGCAGATGTTTGTTAGAACTGCTCTAAGTGATTTATGTTACTTCAGATGTATTGTCTGTGATATTAACTGCTTTTTGCTTCCTCCAGTATAGTCAAAGCTAGTTTGAATTCAGTAAGAATTTTGAAACCTGCATACCCTCCAGGACTGACTGGGAGAGTGATATAGTGTCCCACAAAAGATCCGTCTGCTTTTACACAGATGGGTCCAAAACGTAAACAGGAGTAAGGAGGGAAGGGGGGGGGGTTGTTTTCTCCCAAGATTTAAATTGTACGATCTTATCTCGTCTTCCCAATCACTGTAGCGTGTTCCAGGCGGAAATCATGGCGATATATGCCTCTTGCTACGTGTAAACAAAATGCGATAAGCGCCACTAATCGAAGGTGGTCAAACTGCACCACGTGCTCCATTACGAAACAGATCTGGCCCATGCTGGAACTTAAGCGCTCCAACAATCTTGTTAAACTAAAAAGATCCAATATAAGTATAGGTGTCATCACGGGACACTGCATTATTGGGAGACATGCTCTGAGGCTGTATGGACGAGGAGGAGGAAGAGACAATTCTTCACCTCCTATGCACGTGCCCATCCCTCTCAGCTCGTATAAAACTAACTCGGAGAATACTTCTTCGACAACCTAGGCGAACTCGCTAATGCAAACATAAGTTGCCTCCAACGCTTCATACTCAGCTCCTGCTGGTTCAACGGGTAGTTGTAAGATCATTAGATCCTGTGGTATCACAATAGGCCACGTCTGGACTACGTGAGGCTGCCCTTATGGCGGTCTGCCACTCTAACCTAACCTAACCATAGTCAAAGCTGCAGTTAATCCCTAGTTTTATTGGAACGCTTTAGTCAATTGGTTGTGTGCATTAGGATGAATTTTATTGCCCACTTTAGGTTCGGTGCCTTCGCCAAGATTCCTTTCTTTATACAAATCATTAAACTACTACCATTTCTAACGACAGCTCCACACAGGCACCCTTTAAAAGGATTTACATTTCGCGGCGATCGTTCAACCTATTTATGGATATCGAGTAAATTGGTACATTGATGTTGACTTTGCTGATGAAGAATATATCATTATCCTCTGTAATCGATGCAACATGGTATCACAACATTCCTTGTATTATGTCAATCCTTTCAATATTTGGATGATGCGGTTCACTACAAAAAGCAGCTCCTCTAAGTGAGATCGACTATTTACTGTACAATCGGTTACCCAGTTGTTCTTCTGAACTAAACACGATTTTTAACCTCAATCAAACAAACAAGCTCTATTAAAGCATAAACCGCCGTTTGCAGTCTGTCTCAGCATTAATGCAATAATTTCCTCATGACTAGATCAGTTCAAATTCCAATCACATATTCCGCGTGCATTCAATTTCCAAAAAAAATCAAATTAATCAAATCTCTTAGCAATTACACTAACTCTATTCCCTTCTGCAGGATTCCACACTACGAGCAACGATTAAAAAGCCTTCACTACAAAAAACGTTTTATGGTGACCGTAAACGATCTAATTCCTCGTATTACAAGCGTTATGGAAGCATCTCGAGAAGTGGCACGATCAAGACGACTTCGAAAACTGCTCGAATTAGTGCTAGCTCTAGGTAAGACATTTCGAATTAGAGCCTATAAAGAAGAACTTTCATTGTGTCTATTTATTTTGAAGGCAACTACATGAATCGTGGCGCTCGCGGAAATGCCTCCGGCTTCCGGTTAACTTCCCTCAATCGGTTAGCTGATACCAAATCCAGTGCTGCCAAGGGAACAACACTACTCCACTATCTAGTACAGGTGATTGATAAAAAATTCAAAGACTTGCTCAAACTCGAGGAGGACATCCCACACGTTCGGGTCGCGTGCAAAGTATCCCTCGGCGAAATGGACAAAGACATTCAAATGCTGCGCACCGGTCTGACGGAAGTCTCCCGAGAGATCGAATTCCATCGCAGTTCAGGCCCCGCACAGCAAGGTGATCGATTCTTACCAGTGATGCGTGAATTCCATGCACAAGCATCAGTTAGATTTGCCGAATTAGAGGATCAATTCCAGGACATGAAGACGCGTTTCGATCGGGCGGTGCGACTCTTCGGCGAGGATGGTTCCGTTGTGCAGCCAGATGAGTTCTTTGGTATTTTTGATGCTTTCATTGCGGCTTTCACCGAAGCACGTCAGGACAATGACAACTTCCGCAAGCGCCAAGAGGAGGAGGAGAAGCGTGCCAAACAGGAGGCTGAACTAAAGAAACGTACCATAGAGCGTAAAAACAAAGAAGGCCTCATGAGCTCGGTGGCCAGAAATCTCGGCTTCAAGTCGAGCTCAAATGGGAAAGAAAGCTCACCGGCCAAGAGTGACAATAAAGGCGAGTTCGACGATTTAATTTCGGCTCTACGTACGGGAGACGTCTTCGGTGAAGATATGGCCAAATTTAAGAGATCTCGAAAAACCCGTCTTGGCAACGGCAGTACTTCACCACCAAGACACAGTCTGCATCGGGAAGAGAGTCGCGAACGAACTGTTCGCCGGCAGTAACGAATCTTAGAAATAGTTCATTAGATTAGGCTAAATATACATTTATATACTCGTGTAATATTTTGTACTCTTGATAATAGGTTTATACAAAAAAAGACGTTGTTAAGCACGTTTAATTATTTATTTAATATGAGTCGGAGTTGTTGGAGTCTTGTTTCATATATGCGAACACCAAAAGGGTCCTATCGGGACCCGGAACGTAATCTATTTTATAAACAAACAATAAAGTGAAAAGCTGTCAACCGTAATCTTCTTGTTGGAAACGGTAGTTGGGAATAACGTCTGAATTTTAAAAACAAAAATAAATTTTATGTAATATACTTTAGTTATGGGCAGCTTTTTCGTTTGGAAATATTGTATAATTTACTTAGTTTTAACAATTTATTGTACCTTTATATAAAAACAAGAATATGTATTGTATTACCTCCTTAGATCCTTGTTGAAAAAAAAACGCCTTTTTTCCTCCATTGAAAACGGGGAATTTAGAAATTTATTGAACAAATTGCGAAAAACATGTTTTTACATTTTTGAATTTTGCATTTCTTTAAGCGTTAAGAAAGAACATAACAGAAATTATGGATTATTGGTATATAACATTTTTTATCATAACGAGAATTATTATTATGAAATTCTTTAAATAAAAAAATAAACTATAAACAAATCAAATTGAATAAATATGAACAAATTGAAATAAGTCTTTATATTGGTGGATGGTGGTAGAGGTGTATTTTCTCCCAGTTAGTTTTTTGTGGACGTAATGACTGAAATTCTCAAGTTGCATCCCCGAAAAACTGTTAAAATAGCATAGTTTTTGGAGCGCAAGAAATTAATCAATAAGAGATTACAAAGTTGAAAGGAAAATGAGAAAGAATTCTTGTTCATGTCAACTGGAATTGTAAAGAAATTGATTCGCCAGAATTATTTAATTTTATATTTTACAATACCCGCACTTAAAATAGGTGGCGCAACAGGCTTGTGACACCAGGCCTAGCTTCTCGCAACCATTCGTTTTGTGTGAGTTTCTATTTTTGGGACGAATGGAAGGGACCTACAATTTTATGCCGAGTCCAAACGGCTGAATTGAGAATCTTTTTCATGACAGTCATACAGTGGCGCAGTAGAAAAAACTTTAAGATGTAATTTGTGTTTTTCCGGGGATCGAACCTGGGATCCCTCGCACAGTAGTCCAGCACACTAACCACTGCGCTACTGCGCCCACAACACCCGCACTTACCTAAACCTAAAAACCAAATATTCACCTTTAATTCCGAGTGGCGTTTACGACGATTTAAAACACGTCAGTTTGAATTTACCATTACGCGTGACGTTTACTTTAATTTTCTTGTTCAACTTCAGGAAAACTATTTATTTTATACACCTGATTGCGTCCATGACCAAGCGCTGACATAAAAAGAAAAAAGATCTGGGGCCAAATAACGTAAAATGAAAACGACCGAAGGATATCGTCTCTGTCAGAGTCATGTTTACTGCTTAGTGAAAACGAAAGCTGTTTTCGTTTCGTATTTTACAGAATCCCACCCCTGTTTTTTGCAATAACTAATGAAGACCGACTATCCTACCATAGCCTTTTATCCTAGCCGAAAAAAAAGCGGCCGTCGACCTGATAAAGATCTACACATATTGTACCATACATTAGAAAGAGGGTTTAGGCTAGGAGGTTCTCCACTTTTTTGTAAAGTTTATGATACTGCTGCAGAGGATTTTTTCATCTCTTTCGGGTCCAGTTGGTCCCTGGGGAAGATCTTCCTTGCATTTCCATTTATCTCGTCTTCTCCCATACATAGCCTGCTCTCCGCTGAGTTGGCTGGATTTATATAGTAGTATTGTAACCCATCATGATGTCCTATAAGGAATCCTATACAAACTTTCTGATATCATGTTTGCTATGGGCATTGTTCAACCTGGGATATTCTTCCAATATGAGATACTTTTTGTAGTTTCCCAGCTTTCTATGGTTAAGTTTTTAGCCCATTTGGGGATATATCAGAAAGGTTCCGTTCCCGTGAAAGGTGTTTTGAGACCTATTCTAGCAAATTCTTCTGTTTATTCGTTCCCTTCGAAGTCTTCATGGCCAGAAACCCTCCATAAATTTGGTTCTGCTCTCGCAGTTTCACTTTTACTTTTACTTTTACATGCAAAATTGTAATAGTCACTTTTGGTTTTGTTATACTCACTTCCCAAAAAAATACGCCAATAATCGTCTCACTTTTGGTTGAATGGATAGGGATACGTCAATAAACAAAACTGCCGTATTTGGAGTGATGATAATCTTCAAGTGTATGTTGAGACCTGTGACATATCACGGAAGATGTGGCCAGAATACAACAAAAGCAGGACCAACAAACTTCTGCGATACGATAGAGTATCGCTGTCTAAGATTGTTGGCGCAACCTTCTAAGAAACCACGCGATGAAACTAAATCTCAAGAACGACGACATTTGTAGAGGCTGCGGTGATGAGGAGGCCCACGGGGACACCCCTCACTTTCTCTGTCACTGCCCGAGTCTCTGTCACTTGAGGAATAGAACACTTGGAAGCTACTGCTTCCAGGATATCCAAGAACTCTCTAACGTCTCAAGATCCAATCTTTACAGGTTTCTTAGGGCAGCGAGATGGTTGGACAAAGTCGAGTAACCACGGGGAGGATGAGATAAAGCCAGTACAACACGGCTAACCCCTTCGAATCACAATGGGTCCACAAGGGCCCAAGTGGGGTGAAGAGGAGACTACTCAGCTTCACCAACCCGTTAACCTAACCTAACCTGTATGTTGAGACACCGTTACATCCACTGACTGTTTGGTGTGCTTTATGGGTTGGTGGAATAATTGGTCCGTACTTCTTTAAAAAACGATGCTGGCCAGAACGTTACAGTTAATGGTGACCGCTATAGAGCCATGATTACTGCGCTGTGGTTTCAACAAGACGGCGCAACATGTCACACAGCTCGTGCTACAATTCATTTATTGAATTGGTTGCGTTTTGGTAACCGCATAGTTTCACGTTGCTGACCCGTGAATTGGCCTCCAAGATTGTGCGATTTTACGCCGCTTGACTATTTTCTGTGGCGCAGTCTACGCCGATAAGCCCGAAACGATTGACCACTTGGGGGACAACATTCGCCGCGTTTTTGCCGATAACGGCCACAAATGTTGGAAGAAGTAATCGAAAATTGGACCTCCAGATTAGACTACGTCCGAGCCAGCCGTGGAACTAACTATCTCATCCTGGTTCCACCTATAGAGTACGCCTGCCTGATGGTACGGATTCCATAGCACGTGATGGGATGCTGGTCGGGGACATGCGTTTAACATGACCAAACCACTGAAGCATGGACCGCTCCATCCGGAGAAGAAGCTGCTCGACAATCAGTTTCTTAAGTATTCTGGAATTTCTAATGAGATCTCTACGGGTCACACCAGCAATACAACGGAGAAATCTCATTTCGGCAACTTGTATCCGCGATCTTATTCATTCAGTCATTACCCAAACCTCATGATAGGTAAGAGTTGGAACAAACACCGAATTAAAGACTGACAGCTTAACTTTGGCACCAAGTTCAGTCCTCCTAATAACAGAATGACCCAGCTGTCTCAAAACTGATCCAGAATGACCAATCCTATCCAGGAAAACTCAGCTCGAACAGGCGTTCTGGAGATGACCATCACGTTTCATGTTCAATAACTTCGATATGTGCTCTATTAGTTGTGGTTGCCCTATTTTAGCAACACATATCTATTATAAAGAACTAACAAAGGCAGGGCTGATTATATGCAAACTTTCTTTAAATTATATTAGTTTACACAATGTCAACAACATTCTTTAGCTACAGGCTCCCGGTCTGAAATTTCACTTTGATAGACAAAATTTTGTTGATTTGCATTTTAGACAATTAGATTCCTGGCATTGAAAAATACTATAGCTGTTTGTTGTAAAGGTTGCCATTGTTTTTTAATATTTTATTTTAATAAAGACCCCCTCCTAAAAAAAAAAAAAAATAAATAAATAAATAGGTGGCGCAACAGGCGGGTGAGACACCCAAGGCCTAGCTTCTCATGAAGCTTTTTCATGACAGGCATACTCTCGGATGTTTGTCAGACGTTCGCTACTGCGCCGACCTCCTACCATAGTAAAAAAAAAAAAAAAAAAAAAAGTGCTTGTATTTAACCCCTCTGCAAAATACCGTTATCAATTTTTGGCGCCGTAGTTATCGTGCTCTCCCCCAACCTATTGCTGTGCAAACTCATAGATCCCAACGTTTCCGACAAAATTACGTTCGTAAAAAGAGATAATTTTTCGTTTCATTCGGATTCAGTGATACCTACCTAATTTGGCGAAATTCGAAATTCGTAGCAGATTTTCCACGTATGAATTCCATGATGTATTTTTCAGGATTCGTAGCGTATTTTCGATTACGATGGAAGTCGTGATAGCGATAAGGCTGATTTTGAGTTATTGAAATAAGTATCAACAATAAATATCAATTTCAAGGGGTCTCAAGATTCAGGCAGGCCGATGATAACACTTTTACTTGTTATTCTTTCCTTTCGTACATAGCTACCTAGACCTAATCGTAGTTTGTCATTATCACTTAATTCCTGGAATTCATTCACGATTAACCAATTCGCATACCTACTTTCGTTATAACAAACTTCAACAGAAATTTACTGATACTAAATAAATTTGAACAGGCGATCAGAAAACATAGTGAGAGATTTAGCTGCCGGCAATAGCGCACTTGTTGATAACGATGTATGTATGCATACTCAACCTAATCAAACATAATTAATAAATAAATTACAGAAGCACTGTGGTTGGCATAATACGAGCAGAAGAACGGCCAATCTGTTATTCGGTTGTGATAACAAAACAATTACAGTGGGAACACGGGGTAGAAAATGTCTACAAAAATTTCAATTTGTTGTCCTTTCACTATTTGTCAGTTTATGATAGATTGATAGGTAATTTGTTGAAATAGAATCCCCCAAACTGAGTTTGGTTTATCAAACTGTGAATTTGCGAGCCTGCTTGACAAAAATTTGAGTCAGGTCTACACTAAAGTCGTTACTAGCTGTAGGATGATAAAAAAGCGTCTATAATTAAATAAAAAGTTAGGCGACAGTTTTGGAGTTAGAGTGCCGCTACGTAGTGCCTACTAATCTCTCTTAATACAAGGCGACTATAATTTTGCCAAAAATTTTTTTTTAAATTTTAATACAATACAAAAGGGCGCCAAATACATGACTCGCCCGGGGCGCCTAGATTGTTAAGGCCGGCTGAAGGGTATTTTGCAATATGTGCAATTTTCACCCAGAAGCCATTGAGGCCTATTGTGATTCTGATTACCCTTTCGTAGTACATGATAGGACATGGATCTAACAAAACCATTCTGTTGATGAATCTTTTTAAATGCGATAGAGGTATCGTTGCTAGATCTTCCAAACCGTCGAAGAACTGTGCTCCCATACAAGAGTAGCGGCGTTCTTGAAGGGCTGGGCAGTGACACAGGAGATGTTTCGCAGATGCTATTTCCTCTTCATCTCTGCAACTTCTGCAGAAGTAATTTGTGAAGATACCTAGTATTTTGGCCATGTTCCCAATGACTCAATGTTCGGTTATTACCCCGACGAACACTCGGATTTGGTTTCTATCAAAAGATGTTAGGATCTTTGACCTTTTTGTGTCAGTTGCGGGCCACAAGCTTCGAGTTATAGTACAACCAGGAGTGTTGTTCCATCGTTCCTTAGCCAAGTTTAATGTGACACTGTCAATGAAGCCCTTAGCTGCGTGGAAAGCATGGTAATACTTTTCTGTCAGCTAAAAAATATGGTTATAACATGTGGGCTCCTCTCGATTTTCATAGCGAATTTAGCGATAAATAGGCGAGCGTTCTTTAAACTTTAATTTGTCATTTTTCCGCCTCGGTTAAGGCTTTTTCTCCACCCATTTCATTATTACTTTTTTTAATTAAATTGGTGCTCTTTTATTAGTGTTTTTTTTTTTGGAGCGTTGTTTGTTGCATTTTTCAAAAAAAAAATTATTTTTTTAAATGTTTTTTTGCGCATTTTTCGAAAAGTTTTTTGTAACGTTTTTGGGGCGATTTTTTAGCGTTTTTCGGGGAGTTTTTTGAAATATATTATGTGTCTGTTGAAAGAGAATTTCGCCAACCACCAATCTTTAAAGTAACCGAATTTTCTCTAATTTCACGCTTTTAATACATCGAAATTCAGTGTTGTGGGTATTACCATCGGTATTACCTACCTCTTCAACTTTCGCAGCAGGATAATCTTTAACAGCTGAAAAACTCGTTTTTCCCCCGCCCCACCAATATCAACAGCGCTAAACAATTATCTTCGGCTAATTTTCTGACACTTCTGAAAGTGTTGAAAAAAAAGTTGACCAAACTCCAATCGTAGGCCCTTATTGTGATTGTCGATCAGCGATCGTCACGACTATTGTCGATTGATTTTATCTATTCGTAAGCACAACATTTTTTCACTTCCAATAGAAAGCATCGATCAGACATTATTGTAATCGACTACAAGCGACTGTCAAATCGACAAATATAAATCGTTCTCGATCGATCAACAGCTGTTGATCAACGATTAACTATCTACATCGGCCTTAAATTATTATTAATTAATTAATTAATTAATTATTTGAAATTCAGCCCCAGTTTCACAGTAGAAGTTTAAACTTAAGTTCAACTGAACCTAAACTTGAGTTTAAATTTTAAGTTCAATTCGTCTGGTTTCACAATGTAATCTGAACTTCAATTCAATTGAACTCAGTCTATAACTATTTTTTAACTTTCTCGTTAATGAATAGAATTTGGCAGTATTGTACAGTACTTAGCTTTTATATGATATTTCCAAAATTGTTCCTTGCCTTTTCTTTCAAAGAACGCGCAAAACAACGTCAAATATTTGTGTTTTTGACAATCGGCAGCTTTGAAATTGAAATGAAATGTGTCAAGTGATCTGAGGTGTAGGGGAACACGGAGAAGAATAAGGTCCGAGCCAATAACTTCTCTTGCTGTCACTCAAACTTCACAACAAGTTGATTTATATTTCAGTATCTCAAGGTAAGATTAGACTGTATGCCAAGTGGTCATAAAATGCCAATTTCTGACAGTTTTCCTGTCAAAATATGGTCATACAATGTAATGGGCATATCTCATATGCTCTAATGACCTAAATGCCACATATTACCAGGCTGATTTTGACAGATAAAAATGCCCAAATGGCATATAGTGTAATCGGACAATAAGCACGTATGCCAGCATAAAGCCCTATATGCCCATATGCACTTTATTGAAATTTCGTTATGGCATTGCTGGCATTTTTGATGGAACAAGAATTATTTTGTTGTCATCGGTGTTTGAGTTATTTTTGTTAATATTCGTTATGTGTTTTCATTGGTTCGATTGCTTATTTCACTTGATCTATATTTTGTTTGTTATTTTACCCTTTTTAGTTCTTTTTTGTGTTTGCTTTTTTTCTGTTTGTACTTTTCTGAACCATCTACATGTCTTTGGGAAGATCAATCTAGGCGGGCAGCAAATTGCTTTGTTTTTCTTTACATCATTACCCTACTACAACATTTGGCAATAAATAACAAATGACTTAAATGACCATCAAGGCAAATATGACCATATTAGTAATTTTGGTCATATAGTCTAATATACAGTTTTGATAGTCCGGACATTTTGGTCACTTGACAGCTAATCTGGTCATTTGCCTGTTGGCATTCATATGCACAATTGGCATACAGTCTAATCTTAGCTTCAGTAGTATGTGCTCTTGCTCTCCCGAAAGGTAAAGTTGTCGGACGCGTCGCTTTGTGAGTTTTTTTCGCTATAAAATAAACCGGTTTCTTATTGCAAATTTAGCAATGTCAAACCCAAGCCACTCAACAAAAATAAAAAAAAAAAAAGATGTTTAACGGGGAAATAATGTTTTTTCTTATAACAAAAATATATCAAACTGAAATCGTGCATAGAAATAAATAAAAGTTGAAATCATTCATTAAAAGTTAAATGATGTTTTCATTCCCAAATTTGCAGTAAATATACGGTGTAATGGCATAACTGCCCCGTTACGTCCCGTGTTCCCCTAATAATGGCAGAATACTGTCGTTTAACTTAAACTACGGAATGAGTTCTGTTCAAGGTTTAAACGAAACTAACGTTAACTTCGAAACTGGGAATCAGTGTTTTATTTTCAACATTCTAGCAAAACTCAAACAACTAGCAGCCATATTAATAATAGCTGCGGAACTTCGTGTTATCCCTAAAGGTGCCAGTACACACACGATATGTAGCACGCCTCATATATGTGTGGCTCTGACGTCAACAAAAAGTGCACAAAGAGAGCTTGTACACGGCATGTACCCATTGGGACCATTCGCTGACGTCAAAATGACGTCAGTGCTACATATATATGAGGCGTGCTACATATCGTGTACTAGCACCTTAAATAATGACTAACCCATTGGTTAAACCCAAATTCCTATTTAAAAACATTTTTAGAAGATAACTAAGCTTTCGTAAGACGTAACTTTTATATAACTAACTCACGGTGGTAGGTGTGTTAGCGATTTGTTAGCTTTGTAAAAATGTTTCCCGTTCCTGCGCAAAATGACAAATGGTGTTTCGCGTTTAATTTCGTTTGATTGATATAAATATGGTGGTAAAACTGTGATAAATAATTGAATAAGTTTGTAAAAATTGTGGAGCAAAATGGCTCACCCTTTTTTAATAATTTGAATATTCTAGATCTAGACGAAAAAAACAAAAAAAATCCTATGAGAATATTTATATACAAAACATTCAAAAATAAATATAAATAAATAATTGCATTAGAAGAAGAAGATGGCAGCAAAAAAGAAGGACGCATTTCTGTCAGTTTTCAATACAATTTGGAGAAGCGTTGCCATCACAAACCTACGAAAATAGGAAACACGTCAATTAGTTAATGCATGGGTTATATTTCTTAATAAATAAGAAAATTTAGACAGTGAGTTAAATTTTTAACTACCAGTTACGTAACAAGTAAGTTAGAGAATTGTTTCAGATCTATTATTAATACGGCTGTAGGAGTTTTGATCTTGCTCCCGGAGTAGGATAATTTTTTGACAGCTGAAAAATTCCACCACGATAGGATCAACAATGATATTTCACCAACTTACAATTTTATATTTTCCCATAATTTTTTTTAGAAAAATTACAAATTTGCCCTTAAAATAAATTTCGTGAAACTTAATTTGTACATACCTTTTTCTAAAAACTATTGTGAAGAAATATTTTTAAATACAAATTTGAAAGTTGATGAAATAATCCACCGATTGATGTGCTGCTAACATCCATCGACATTTATCTTTTTCGCTGACGGAGAACTAAAAATCGCAGCTACATAGGTAAGCCTCGCATCGCGCAATACTTGCTTACAAAAGGCTGCTCAAGCTCATTGCCCCGAGTCGGCAGCGCTGGAGCTAAATTGTTAGGTACCTAAGTGAAAACTTTTTAAAACTTATCTGTTGAGGAAAACATGCATAAAAAAATAGCTTTCTTCTCCTGCAACAAAACTTTCTAAAAAAAGGGGCCATTCGACTTAAAATTAGCTACTGGATGTAGCCCGTTCGAGTCACGTGTTTGGTGGCGGAGAAAACAAAGCTCGCTCATCAAACTCAGTAGAGGTTAAAAACCAGTTAGATATGACAACCAGGAGCAATGAGGTCGGCTTTTTAATTTTTTATTCGCACCGGTCAGTCCATAGCTACTCTTAAGGTGTTCCACTCGTGTTTGTCGTTGTAAGACGATATTAAGATTTTTTTTAAAACTTTTGTTTACCAATATTATATCCATTTTTATGTGTTTATGTCATTTCAATTAATTTGTCTCAAAAAAGTTAAAAACACAGACTAAAAAAACAAGTGAAATAGAAGTCGTTTAAGACAAATGCACAACAGGCACTCCAAGTCTATCAAAAATTGGAAGGTATCGCCAGATAGCACTTTGTCAGATCATCGATACATCGAATTTCAAATCTACTGTGAAGTTTCGCCTTCGCAAGAGAGGAGAAATCCGAGAAAAACGAACTGGGCACGGTTTAGGGAGGAACTTGGCAACTCTGTTAAAGTTCCACTTAAATTAAGATCAATACAAAGGGTAGAGAGGTCTGCTCAGGAGCTGAACAGCGTCCTTATCCGTTGTTTTGAACAAGCGTGTCCGGTTACAAAAAACTCCTGTAGAAAACCGGTACCTTGGTGGAACACCGAACTACAGTGTATTCGTAGAGAAACCAGGAAGCTTCTAAATCGGTCTTTAAAAACCAACTTGGAGGAAGACTGGAATCTCTATCGATCGAAGCAAAAAGAATTTAAGAGACTTATTCGAAAATCGAAAAATGACTCTTATAGGAAATTTTGTGAGGAGGTCGAATCACTAAGTGCAACCAGTAGGCTTGTTAAAGTCCTCAAAAGGGACGGACCAAGTAAACTGGAATCGCTCCAAAAATCTGATGGCACCTACACTGAGACAAAGGCGGAGACTTTTAGTCTTCTGCTGGAGACTCACTTCCCGGGAAATCAGATCACTACGCATTCTTCAGTGGTACCGGTAACGGTGGCCACTACGGAACTGACAAACTCCACGCGGCGCAGCTGGTATATTGCATCCAGAGTGGTGACGGATGACGCTATCAAATATGCAATTGCATCATTTGACAGCTTCAAGTCACCTGGTCCAGATGGAATTTACCCGGCTATGCTGAAACAAGGTTTTAGTCAGCTGATGCCGACGTTGAAAAGAATTTTCACCGCTAGCTTGGCCTTGGCCTACATACCTTCCCTTTGGCGTATGGTTAAAGTCGTGTTCATACCAAAAATCGGTAAGACTGACTATACTCTCGCCAAAAGTTTCAGACCCATAAGTCTGTCTTCCTTCTTGCTGAAAAGCTTGGAGAGACTGGTTGAGCTGCACATGCGCAATGTTGCTCTTCGATTGCATCCTCTTTCTGAGACGCAACATGCTTATCAACGCGGAAAATCCTGTGAAACTGCGCTTCAGAACCTCGTTGGTAGGATCGAAAGTGCTCTTGATCGGAAGGAGTACGCGTTGGGTATTTTCGTCGATATTGAGGGTGCTTTTGATAATGCGACCTTTGATAGCATGTGTAATGCAGCCAGACATCACGGTATAGATGAAACGTTGGTGTTGTGGATTAAAGCAATGCTAATGCACAGAACGTTGATTGCCGAAGCGGATTGTGGCAAATGCGTCATGACAGGGGTAAACAGGGGCTGCCCTCAAGGTGGTGTTTTGTCTCCCCTCTTATGGTGCATGGTAGTAGACTCTCTGCTGACGACTCTCAATCTTCCTGGAACCTATACACAAGCATACGCGGACGATGTCGCCGTTCTGTCTGTCGGTTCAGACCTTGGGACTATCTGCTCTCTGGCGCAGAGATCCTTGGGTTTGATCGATGATTGGTGCACAATGAATGGGCTTTCAGTGAACCCTCTTAAAACTACGGTTGTTCTCTTCACGAGAAGGAGGAATATCACTGGTCTGTCTCAACTTGTGCTAAAAGGTGTCACAATTCCGTTTTCTGATGAAGTCAAATATCTGGGAGTAATCCTCGATAGAAAACTTCTTTGGTCCAAGCATGTTGAATCAAAAACCGATAAAGCGCTGTCGACTTTCTGGCAGTGCAAAGGCGCTTTTGGGAAGACATGGGGCTTATCTCCTAAAAGGGTCCTATGGATCTATACGGCAATGGTAAGACCACTTCTCTCATATGCATCGGTTGTGTGGTGGAACAGGCTTTCGCGGAAACGTGTTATGGCCTCTTTCGCCAAACTCCAAAGAACGGTTTGCCTTGGCTGCACAGGGGCCTTCCCCAGCACTCCGGGCTCTGCTCTAGATGCTTTGATGAACCTCCCCCCCCTTGATATTTTTATCATGGGGTGTACGCTGAAAACCATCTCTCGGTTAAAGAGAGGTGGCTTTTGGTACCACGCGCATTGGAATTTTGAAGAACTTGTGCGAGAATTATCCTTTGACCCCTGTCTTATGGATATGCCGTCTGACGCAATGACACCAGAAATCCTACTGCGACAAAACTACCACGTCAACTTTCCTCAGGCAACAGAATGGCTTCGGCCAGACTCGGAGCCAGGGAAGGAATGCCATCGTGTATTCACGGATGGCTCTAAAACCGGACAGGGGTCTGGTTCTGGAGTCTTCGTGGAAAGCGAGAACATTAGACTACACTACCCCTTGGGTAACCATGCGACTGTCTTCCAGGCGGAGATTTTCGCTATCCTTATGGCTATGCGCTATATTGTGACAAACAGGTGGAGGGCTAGAAGCATATGCGTTTGCAGTGATAGCCAAGCTGCATTAAAAGCGCTGCTCAACCCTCTTACCTCGTCCAAGTTAGTGCTCGAACTCAAGCTTTCTCTGAACTTGGTCGGTAGGCTAAACACGGTCAAACTTGTTTGGGTTCCAGGTCACACTGGTATCCAGGGAAACGAGATCGCTGACGAGCTGGCCAGGTTGGGTTCAGAAGAAGATTTCTTAGGACCTGAACCTGCGTTGGGTTTGCCTGCATCTGTGGTTAGGTCATCCATTGATACTTGGGTTTCTCGTGAACACGAGCGTCGTTGGCGTGACTGTGCTGGGTGTAGACAGACCAAACGACTGCGTCCGGACATCTGCAAGAGGTCCTCGTCTTTCCTTCTGTCTCTCAGGAGAATCGACTGCAGACTTCTTGTGGGCGTTCTTTCGGGCCACCAAGCTTTTGCCAAACACTTAAATGTGTTGGGCTTGAGCAACACCACCATCTGTCCTGCTTGTGGAGAGGATGACGATACAGCGGAGCACTTCCTCTGTAGTTGTCCTGCCTTTGCTCGCATCAGGTGGCGGATCTTTGGGGCTGACGTGGTGAGTGCCGAACATCTAAGCTCTTCATCACTGAAGCTCCTTCTCATCTTTCTTCGAAAGACGGGAAAACTAAGTACAGCAATGTAAGGTGTCTGTTTGGCAGTACAATGGACCAGTAGTTGTGTCTGAGTGCTCCATCGGATAGTAACAACCTCCGACAAAGAAGAAGAAGAAGAAGACAAATGCCAATGGGAATAGGGGTGAACAAAATAATCCGCTTAAATTGTGTAGCCAAATTGTTGAACAGTAAACTGATAATTGATATATAATCATTTCAATTCTTTTCAATTTACCATGCCGTCCATCGCCGACAAATACGATACCATATATGGCGTCAATTTCCAATGACGACAGCATAAAACAATCTGACCTCGAAGTACAGAAATCAGTTTAATTGTTGCTGGCGTCCAGTGAGTGTCAAATCAATTCAGAGATACGTAGACATGCAGTTCTGTGCAGTGTTATTCTTGGTCGTAACTGTATTCGATATCGGTTTCATAAATGCTCTAAAAGTTTCTTGTAAAAATGAAGAAAACCGCGATGTCGATTGGTAAATCCGTGAATACAAAATATAGGAGCATAATTGAATTCCTTCTACTTTTCACTTGAATAGGTATTATCTGTACAAACTGCCAAAGCATCATTCCAACGCCATTGACAGTGATCAAAGTGGACTTCAGTACACCTATGTGACATCAGAGACATTTGCAGAACATGGTTGGCAACGGTCCAATGTTTTAATTAATGAGACTTCGAGCATTCCCGGTCGAACTATATCTCCGCTGTTCAATGATGATGAAGTTCTTCTGATTGCCTATAACGATGAAGTTCCCGATGGTCCAACGGATTTCGCAAATGGTCACACCAAAGGCGTAGTCGCCACAGACGGTGTACACGCCATTTGGTTGGTCCATTCGGTGCCGAAATTTCCAAAAATTCCAAACTACACTTATCCCTTGACTGGAGAGCATTTTGGGCAGAGCTTTCTCTGTTTAACCCTGAACGCTACAACCCAAATGGATATGGTTGTTACTCAATTGCTATACAACGAACCAAACATATATTTCTCTAGAATTCCCCGTGGACTGGCTAACAGATACCCAAATTTGGAGAAAGTCATTGCAAAGGAATGGAGATCAGTGGCACCATTCCGAAATCTTGTGCAGCTGAGGTCCTTAAATGGAACACTATTTCAATCATTCGCCAAGGGACGCAATTTTAACGCAGAACTGTACAAAGACTGGATTGCGCCTACATTGGACACAGATTTGCTGGTGGAGAGCTGGAGAAATGGCGCGGGTAAATTACCCTCAGACTGCTCGAGAAAGGATAAGTATGATCACGGTAGCTTTAGCTTTGAATGATATTTTAATGACTAACTTCACCCAGGGTATATAACGTGGGAATGATTGATGATCATAACCTTGACATTGCTTTTAAGTCGACGATGGATCACTCAAAGTGGGCAGTAGCCATCGAGGAAGAGGACGATTGGATATGTGTTGGAGATATCAATAGAGCCGTAAGTAATTGCCTAGAATTGGTTTGACGTTGTGTTTATATTTTTCCACTTTGCAGGAACATCAACGTGTGCGGGGTGGTGGAAGCGTGTGCCAGAAAAATCTACAGCTCGCTAACATTTACAGGAACATTATTGCTAGTTACGAAAAGTGTCAATGGGGAATGGCAGGAATATCTTAAAATGAAACTTAATAATTTACTAAATCACCTTCTGTACGCACTGACAAGATAATGTGGAGACTTATGAATAACTAAAAATTCAGTGGCCGTACCTGTATTCCTCGTCAAACAAGACTTTCAATTTTATAAAAGAAATTTCTATCAAAATACATACAATGTAACACGTGCCATAACGTGCCAATTTTTTTTATTTTTCGAATCATCGTATCGCAACTATTCGGCCATTTTGAAAATTCTGACACA
Organism: Cheilosia soror; assembly: GCA_949372485.1. Lineage (NCBI taxonomy): Eukaryota > Metazoa > Arthropoda > Insecta > Diptera > Syrphidae > Cheilosia > Cheilosia soror. The sequence goes on from OX443563.1 coordinate 40,993,660, forward strand.
GTTCAGTTGTCATGGTGACACCCATAGGATCAACTTCGTTAAGGTGATTTGGTTGAACAAATTATTCGGTCATTTCAATCAATCATTTAATGACAGATTCGGGTACATTACATTCATTGATTCATTTTCAATTGTCCGCTTGTCCATTAAGTGGGTTGCTGGTGTAGGTTGCTCAAGTAGACCCTCCATAGCTCTCGATTCTCCGCCATCGTTTCTAAATCATCAAGGGCAATCCCCATACGAGTATAGGAGAGATTATGGACTTGATCTAACCATCTCATCCTTGGTCTACCTAGAGGACCGAACGTCTGCCTGATGGTAAGGATTCCATAGCACGTCGTGTGATCCTGGTTGGGGACATGCGTTTAACATGACCAAACCACCGAAGCATGGACCGCTCCGTCCGGAGAAGTAGCTGCTCGACATTGAGTTCCTCACGTATTCTGGTATTTCTAATCCGATCTCTACGGGTCACACCAGCAATCAACGGATGAATCCCATTTCGGCAGCTTGTATTCGCGATCTTATTCTTTCGGTCATTACCCACACCTCATGACCATAGGTAAGAGTTGGAACAAACACCGAATTAAAGACTGACAACTTAGCTTTGACACCAAGTTCAGTCCTCCTGATAACAGAATGACCAAGCTGTCTCAAAATCGATCCAGCCTGACCAATCCTACAGGAAAACTCGGCATTGCTCCTTCCATCACTCGTGAATAAGACCCCGAGATACTTAAACTTCTCCACCTGTTTCAATGGGACTCCACTAACATGCAGAGTGCATTGAACAGGCGTTCTGGAAACGACCATCACTCCAGATTTGTTCACGTTTACCTTCATCTCAGCTTCAACACAAAGGGCTACAAACCGATCGAGTTCGCGCTGAAGTTCAGTCTGAGAGGACCACAGTAAAGAATACGTATGTAAAGTATTTTTTATTAACATTTCCAAACTACATAAGTAGATACCTACCTACATTACACAGTTAATTAATCGGAAGTAAATTTGTCAAAGGTTTGCAATTCCTCAAAAACAGTTTCTGTACTGGTTGACACGTAAAGAAGATCTGTTGACCAGGACGTGGTATTACTATACGATATTAGACTGTATTCATGAACAGATACTGGGCTGCAAGCTTGATTATAAATATTGTGGATAAGCAAACTCTTCAACAAGCTGTTGAACTCGACTTCTAAACCGCAATAACATGTCTTGAGGAATTTTGTCAACATATGGCAAAAGGCTGCGGAAAAAAGACAATGGCCGCGATCCTTTGACCGCTAGTCATCAAGCACATAATATCCCTGATGGAGGAACGCTGGCGCTAGAGATCTAGCGGCAGCGGCAAAGTGACATTACAACCAATTTGAATTCGTATTAATTCAATTTCATGAGAGTCCAAAATGTATTTTGGGCCATCATGCCGCACATTTATTAATACACTATAATTTAAATAAACAAATACAATGTATATTAATTACATAGAAGCTTGAATTTCCATTTTACACTAAATTGGAAATATTTGACTTCTGCACTTTCACTTTTGTTTTGACAGTTCGTTATTTTGTTCAATCTAGCAGTTCATTTTGTGCTAGATTGAAAAATTTCCCAGAAAAGGATATTTCACAAAATGTGCTAGAGCTCTAGCGCAAATGCTAAAATGTCAGTTTTTTATATGGAGTTTGACATGCCGCTAGTCATCTAGCGGTCAATGGAACGCGGCCATTATGTGGATTGTGAATAAACTTTGGCAATTCGCGCCGAGGGTGTTTTCTTTCGCGACAAGAAGTTTGGAATATCAAATTTCACTGTTTTTAAACTTATTTTCTTAATACATTTTGATGGGATAATTAATTATCTTAACCTTGGAATAGTAAAATGTGCAATTTTCTGTTCATAAATGCATCAGAAGTGGTTTGTTCGTATTTCATCTATTCATTCATTCGCTCTCATGCGAATGGTCCTTAACAGTGAAGTACATATCTATACATTATATCAAAATGAGAGTATACTTTCACAACGATGTTTTCTATGTCAACCGGAAGCAAATTAGTAGTGGTTTCAATTGAACCGCATTGTCAATACAGTAAATTACGCTTATAAGAAACTCCAAAATGCCACAATTTTTGTTTATTATAAGCGTGTGTTTCTTATATCCTAAGCACGGATATAAGAAAAAAGTTTCTTATAAGAAAAACGCGCATATAAGAAACAGAAGTTTCTTATAAAAAATGTTCTTTCATAAAAAAACGTTCATTTTGAAACAACAAAAAATAAATTCACTTTATATAAAAAAGCATACCTATACAAAATAAGTTATTCCAGCAGATTTTAGGTAGGTATGTATTATGTAGGTATGAATAGAACACCCTGTGTACACTCTCTTTACAATTGCTCATATCTCCAAGGCGGAGTGATAAAATTATGGTATTTTTGAACATTATTTTTGGGAAAGAGCAGTCTACTGTTTTGTTCCACTTTACTTTAACATTCGCTGAAATAAAAATAGGCAACATTTTTGCGCCGCTTGAATAGAACATACATTTAGTTTTAGTTTATTTATCTTTTGGCACGGGGACTCATATTTTTCTTTGATCGATTTTGTTTTGTTAATTTCGACTATTTAATTAAAACAGATATTAAAAGGATGGAGAAAAAGCCTTAACCGAGGCGGAAAAAGGACAAATCAAAGTTTAAAGGACGCTCGCCTATTTATTGCCAAAAAGCTAAGAAACTCGAGAGGAGCTGAAAGTAAAGTAATCTTTTTAAGTAATGGTCTAACTATGGATAAAACATACACAGTGTGCTTACAAATGCGGAAAGGCGACTTATGTTTAAAAAAGGACAAATTCTAACGACTCTTTTCCAAAAATCTGGGAAAGATGTGGTACCAAAGCAAGTCTCACAAGTATTTCATGTATTATTTCGAAAGCTAAGCATATAAATAGACTAAAAACTAAGAAGAAGCCATACTTTAACCCGGTTCGAAAAGCGCAACGCCTCCGTTTTTCGAGCACATGTGAACTGGACTTCGTAGTGGCATTGTGTGGTCTTCTCAGATGAAAAAAAAAATGAATTTGAAAGGCCCGTATTGCTATAGCTACTATTTCCATAACCTCCAAAAAAAGACTAGTCATTTGGACCGGCTACATAGTGGAGTTAAAGATGTAATGGTGTTGGGGATGTTTCATTTTTCAACCACAATGAATGCGTTACCTTACGCCTTTTCATACTTTTAAAACCTTTTTGGTGATAATGTAGCTCACCGGATTTGAATATCATCGAAAATGTTTGGCAATGGTTGACATTGTCAAGTCAAGTTTATGGATCGGGACAACAATATTCGACTGTATCTAAACTAGCCATCGAATGGAGCTCGATTTCGCTGAATTATTTGTCCAATTTGTTTATGCATCCCTTCCAAACCGGATGTGTGAATTTCGGAGCAGAAAGGTGGCTCAAAAAACAACTGAAACATTTTTTTTAAATTTAAAATATTCCAATTACCTTAAATTTAAATTGTTTGTGTTAAAAAGTTGCAGAATTCTCTAAAATGATTTTATTTTTCGTTCAAGTGTTCTATTCAAATTGCTCAAAATTGAGCCCCATACTTTGTCGGTTTTTATTTAATAATTTTGTATTAATAGTTAAAGCTTTAGTTTTAAATCTTCAGTGGTAATAAAAAACCAACCAGTTATTCAAGTGACACGGAGTGTATAAGTTTCGTTTTAATTGAAATTTTATTTCGTGATATTTTTTTTAATTCATTATTATAATTTCACAAATGAACACAAACACAACTGAACTGACATTTATTTCATTATTGACATAGCACACACATAGATATTGAACTGACATTATTTTCTCTGAGAGTTGTTCTATTTTTGTATTTTATTTCCTAAGAAACATTTAAATAGGACTTTTTTTTTGTCGTACAAAAGTTTCTAATACACATCATATTTCAGAGGAAAACTGAGAGACGGTGTTGTAAAAACAATTCATTATAATATCAGTGTTTTTCTTATAAGCGTGTTTCTTATAACATAAGGTATGTTTTTTACATTGGTGTAAATGTGCCCGTAAATGGTGCTTTTGTTCAGGTTTCTTATAAACGTGATTTTCTTATAAGCGTGTTTCTTATAAGCGTGATTTACTGTAATATCAATATGGTGACGAGCAACCCACACCAATTTTGGATTGCTTAAGTTCTCTATTTAGTCGACTAAAAATACTGTTGCTTTCACTTCGTGATAATCCTTCAAAGTTCTTAAAATTTGCAAAATGGATTCGCTTATCATTTCGAACGTTTTTATATTTATAATTTTGCGGGACTTTCCGGGACAAATCTGTAAATGAGGGACATTTCCACCAGCGGCTGGAAAGCGATAAAGCGGGAAGCGAGAAGCTGGTTCACTATGGACGTACCCTAATGTGCCGTAAGAGGTTTCACAACGTTTCCTGTCGCCTTTTCGTTTCATCAGTGCTCCGAAAAATAAACCCGAAAATGCCCTCACAAAGCCTATCAGGGTCTACCAACTTAAAAGTTACCTACCTACTTACGTCCAAACTTTGAAAAGCCTGTCTGTGTCGTCCAGTCAAATACAATTCTTTAAGAAAAGCGGTCATGCCCAATTATTGTTCTAAACTAAAATTAAAGAAAACTCCTAAGCAACTGGCAGAAATAATTAATTTGAAAAAAAAAATGTTCCATTCCCGCGAAGATGTAAAGTTTTTCCTTTTAACTACATAAACAAGTAAGAAAAACCCGTAATTTGTTTCCGGTGAAGAAGATTCACCCCATTCTCTTTCATTAGGGTATAAAATCATTTCTCTCCTCCTTCACCCAGCCCACAAAATATTATAACGATGAAAGAGAGAACAACTTTTCCGTTGCAATTATATTTCATAAGTTTTATAAAAAGGAAAACTTTCCCGCACATTTCTATTTTATGTGGCTACCATTTTTGTCGTACTCTTGAGCAAAAGTTTGTAATTAAAATTCCCCACAAATTTGTGAGCGAGAAGCGATTCCAATCCCAATGAGCACAGGAGAAGACACACAATCACTTAAAAAATAAAAAATAAAAATTGTTTGCAAACACACAAATTAAAAGAATTTTCATGGCTGCACGTTGTAAAGAATCCTTAACCTCATCGTCGTGTTCGTGTACCAACCCAGCTTCTTTCACTTCCCTTTCGAAGACTCATTACAAATTCAATCTGAGCAATTATTTGGTGAAGATGTGGCATTTGTCCGCGGCGCGCTCTGAATAAAATACAAAAACGCTCAGAGTTTTCCTTTAATTATGCATGCACATGAAAAGATCATCGCGCTCGACGAATGTGTGTATCGTGTCCTTTGTTCTGCTGTTACAAGGATCTATATGCACGGACATAATAAGTGGTACATATTTGCCTTCAACTATACCATGTACGCTCAGATAAAGTCGGCTTTTATCCGTTGCAGGTGTGAGTCGCAGTCGTGTCCTTAAAAGAAGCCATTAGAGAATATTCTAAGCACTCGGGAATGCAAATTCGAAGCTTTAAGTTCATTTTCGAATGAAAAGGGGTTGTGCAGCTATAAAAGAAATATTTGGCTCTAAGTGGGAGAGAAGAAGAAAATTTATAAAAAGGAACTTATGCAAATATGGTTGATATAAAAAAAAGGCGTTTCCCAATTGAATGAATGCTCTGTATATGCCAAGGCACAGACTGAGCGAGGGTGGTTGAGGTAGAGGTTACGAGTATTATTTTCTTCTTCAATATTTGGGACAACTTGGGGGTGATTCCTCCGAACTGTTTTAGTTGTGATTTGTGAAGTTAGTTTGAGGAATTTTTGTTTTTTTGCAGATTCTCCTTGCAAAAGGGCGTGGCTCATTTGCATTAAGGATACATATTTGGATACTTATAGGGGTTTAATTCAAATTGCATTGATTTAATAATTGTACAGCTACGGTTGTCGTTGAGCCGAATTTAATTCAGCAATCTTTTTTTTGCTTTACTAAATGTATGCCATTTATTCTTTTTTTAAGTGACGAGTGGCAAAATAGGCTTGTAAGTTCATGAAGAGCACGGTTTTTAATATCAGGGAGTTGTCATTTCTCCACTACACTCTACCCGATGCGAATTAACTTTAGCAGAAACTTGATCGCGCCGTCCTTTTCGCTCTGCTCCTTCAAGTGTTTTTGCTTCGCCGCTTCAAAATACCGCTTTTTAAAATCCCGCTTCTTTTATTCACGTTTTGAAACTATTGAAAATCGCGGCGATTTTTTAAAATAAAACATCTAGGTAGTTTCACTTGCAAAAGGTAGATTTAAAAAAAAAAAACAAGAAATTAATAATACTCATTCAGATGATGAAAAAATTAATAAAATAAAACTCCAGGACTCTATAATTTTTTTTTTTTTTTTTTAATTTTTAAATTAAATGAAGGCCCCTATTATGTAAGACAACTCTACTCTTGGTCACAAACCAGAGTATGTTTGAAATTCTCATTTTTGGCCGAAGCTGGCGGTCTAGTTCTTACTGGTTTGTGCTCTTGGTTTTATATCATTCAAAATTCGGTATTGTCCGCATTGCTATACACATACACAACCTTGATAGAAAATTGTCTGTCAAAACACAACAAATATGGAGGTGGTTATCTAAAAGTTATTCTTATTAGCTAGTTATGGTTGTGTGAAAGTTGTGTTGAATTGAAGACAACTCAACTAAGTTGACTTGTGTTCTTGATAGGGGCAGAAATATTAATGAAGCTAGCCGTTACTTACACGGTTTTAAACTTCATTTATTTAATGCAGTGGAAATCAAAAACAGCCAGTTTGCCAATTCAAACAATTGAAACGGATAAAATAATGAAGAAAATGGGAAACACAAACAACCAATATTAAATTTTGAACAATGAATAAAAAAATAAATAAATAGGTGGCGCAACAGGCGGGTGACACCCAAGGCCTAGCTTCTCGCAACCATTCGTTTTGTGTGAGTTTCTATTTTTGGGACGAATGGAAGGGACCTACAATTTTATGCCGAGTCCGAACGGCTCAATTGAGAAGCTTTTTCATGACAGTCATACTCTCGGATGTTTGTCAGACGTTCGCGAGAGGTGGCGCAGTAGAAAAAACTTTAAGATGTAATTTGGGTTTTTCCGGGGATCGAACCTGAGATCCCTCGCACAGTAGTCCAACACACTAACCACTGCGCTACTGCGCCCAATGACAATGACAATGACGTTGTTAAAATACAAGTAGGATTCTGAGAAATGGGAAAAGCGGGATTAATCGGGATTATAATAAATCGGTATTTTGAATAAGCGAGATTTTCAGAGGAAGTATTTAAAAAAAACGGGGATTTTAGAAGACGGTGTTTTAAAACTTTTTTAGCGGGATTTGTAAAAAACGGGATCTTAAAAAGCAGGATCCCGATACGCTCCCTGAACCTCCTTCTCGGTTACCAGCTTTCCGGCAAGATACACACCGGTACTTAGAGCCAGCGTGATTTTAGCAGGTGATGGTCATATTAAACCTCGCACCAGTTTTTTCTCTATTCGCATGTCCTAAATAAATTGCTTCAAACAAAAAAAATTAAATTAAAAGATTATCCATGGAAAATCCTTTAATATTGCCGTATGACAAAAGAACCTTGAATACACAGTACGAGTACCTGCTGCATTAGTCCCTCGATAATGTGAACTAATTAAAACAAGGCTTTTTCGGATTATAGAGGGATAGACTACACATTATACTGGAACTTTTTATCAGTAGGTACTTACTAAACTGATTGAAACGATCTTGAAATCCGTTAAATGATTTTTTAAGGCGTATAGTTTCAATTTTATCAATTATTCGATTCCTGTAGAATCTCGAAATACTATATAAATTGTTTGAAGTTTAGTTTATGCTAACTTTGTATAAAATGTCAGTTTTAATAAAATAAAACTTTACTTATACGAAAAAAGAAACTATAGAACTGGACGGATGTCGTTTGTTCAAGATATAACAATTCCTATCCATTTCTGTTTCTGTAAAAACACGCGCGAAACTTTGGTTAAGGACCTATAATTTTGTAAGTTTTTTTTTTATTTCATTTTATATTTTTAAATTATCTGACCGAAATCGATTCACTTTGACCGGAGAAAATTTTGAAATCCGGTCTAACCGTTTTTTGACCGGAACGAAAAATGTTTTTAACCGGAAAACGCTTTTTTGACTGGAAAAATAAACTATTAACTATAAATAAAGATATATTTGTATAATTCGAATAAAACCAAGCCTTACATTACGAACACACTCTCATGTTCAAACACAAACCAATTTACTGCGAATAATGGGATATTTATAACATGACGCATGGAATTCTGCTCCGGGAGCATCATCTTATAGGCTAATTTTTGGACGTTTTCTTTTGCTAGAATGTTGAAATTAAACAATGAATTTTAATTAATTAAAGTGTGAAATTCGATAAATCTCAGATTGGAGTTTGGTGAACTACTCTTTTCAAGTGTCAGAAAATTATCCCAGAATATTTATTTAGCCCAATTGACACACTGCCTTAGTGTATGCATATGGCCATACACGTCTTCCCATGACTTTCATTTCCATTAATGAATTGGCTACAAACAAAAACGAGGCGTCATTGCAATGAAATAAAATTTGACAGGTAAAAGAATATTGAAATCGGAAACACAAACAAATTTTATAGTAAAGCCGAAACCGATGCCCGTTTTTGAAGCCCTCAATGCAAATTTCAAATGCAGATTTATATCGAATGCACAATTGTACGAAAAAAAAACCTTTAGCCTTGCCCAGGCCATGCCAAAACTATTTCTGAAAATGGATTTTTTGCGCATTTTCTATGCTTATCTAAATACTTTTCTCCTTTCTAATCACTCAAAATCTACCTGCCTCGCTGGACATTGGAATGGAAGACGTTGTATGGTCATGCACTAAAAGTGTATTTTCAGTTTCAGTAAATATTAAACAAACGAAATAAAAAACAAGTTTACAAATTCGCATATTATAAAATCCATCAACATGGATAATGTTTATAATGTAAAAAAATAGCTAATGATAGTTAACTTTTGTTTTACATTTTTAATAATACATATTATGTTAGGTTAGGTTAGGTTAGGTTGAAGTGGCTGCCGGCAAAAGGCCGACACACTTAGACCAATTAGGTCCCTTGTGATACCACATGAATCTATTAAAAATTTCGTCCTACTCGTTGAACCAGTTTGAGCTTCTGATGAAGCAAAGGAGACTACGAATGTCTATGTTTGTTAAATCGTTTAGATCGTTGTAGTAGGAGGCTCCCAAATGGAGATTCCGTTTTCGGGAGAGTGCCGGACAGGTGCAGAGGAAATGCTGAATGGTTTCCTCCTCCTCTTCGTCCAAGCAGCTTCTACAAAAATCGTTTGAGAGTACGCCGAGCCTTGTTGCATGCCTACCTATAAGGCAGTGTCCCGTAATGACACCTATTGTGGCGCCGATATGCCTCCTGTCAAGAGAGATCAAATTCTTAGAACGTTTGAGATCCAACTTTGGCCAGATCTCTTTTGTCGCTAGACATGTCGTGCCACATGTCCACCTAAGGTTTGTTCTTTGGATGGCATCCAGCTTTATCATAAGTTTACACGTAGCGATTGGAATACCTAAGGTACATTTGCTTGGTACGATAGGTAGTGTTGTTCCGAGCTTGGCAAGTTCGTCAGCCTTACAGTTACCTGGAATGTCTCTGTGCCCCGGCACCCAGCAGAGGTGAATGTTGAACTGCTCCGCCATCTCTCTGAGAGACGTGCGACAGTCTAGGGCTGTAGTAGAGTTAATAGAGGCTGATTCCAGGCACTTAATTGCAGCCTGACTATCCGAGAAGATGCGGATATCTTTAGCGGATATCACGTTTTCTTTTAGCCAGGATAAGACTTCCTTAATTGCCATTATTTCCGCCTGAAAAACGCTACAGTGATCTGGGAGACGGAAGGAGAGACTGAGGTTAAGTCTATCAGAAAAAACACCACCTCCTACACCATTGGACGTTTTCGATACATATTATGTTACCATAATCTATTTTTGACCGGGTTTCTGGTCAAAAACTATGATTTTGACTTTTGACCGGATTTTTTAACCGGATTTAGAAAATAAAAATCCGGTCATACGGTCAGATTTATTTATTACGGATTCACGGATTCACTTTTTTTAGTGGCAACACTGGATATTCATATAAATTGCTTAACGCTAAATTTAGGTTCCCTTTTTTAAAAAATGCGTATCTCTTTTACTTTCTTGAATTTTTTAAATTATGCAATGATTTAAATACGTAATATTAAAAACAAATTTTTGTTTGTTTCCTTTAAAAAATACTACGGCTGATTCCACGATAGGGGTGATAGCTTTTATCATATCATAGCATGCCTGCAAAGATCTTCTTCTTTACTGTAATCTTACGTATAGCAACTCCAAAAATTCCAATCCGTCGTGATATGGTAGGTGAGCTCATCATTACAGCTGACCGCCATATCTGGGGCCGAATCGTCTCATCCGCAAACGAGCAATACGTGCCGGAATTTGTTTTTGTTTAGAGTGTAAAATCGATTGATTCAGTGAACGTACCTATAGCTCGTTCACGGATACGGCGATTCGGCCCACAAACCAGTAAGAACTAGACCGCCGACCTCCCATGCACCTACCCGATTCTTCCCGAAAAAAAATACCCTGTCTGTGAATACGTGTAAATGTCAAAATTAATGGCGGCAATGATTTTCCATGCTATACCATGGGCCTAGGATTTTTCAAGTATGCGTGCGTTAATGGCGCTTCTTTGATTTTGTACAGCACCGGCAGCTTGTAGGCAAAGTCCATTATGTGGGAGGAGTCGACGGTCTATTCTTACTGGTTTGTGGTACTGGCTGTCCGATAGCTTTCCAGTTCAAAAATCAGAATCACAAGGACTTTATTGAAACTCTATGTCCCTGTTTTATTTACTACCATATCGTTTGAATCTCAAAAATAAACAAACGGATTTGATAAGCTATACAGGGCATGGGGCCCACATCTAACTTGTTAGACCTGGCTAGTCCAACTCCACTTGTTTTCAGACCATATTCAAAATTATATCATCTCCTCGAAAATCACAAGTCCTCTTACCATAATGACTAAGCATCAAAGTGCATTATACAAACAACATTCCTCAATATAATATCCTCCATATATGCGTTTTGCTATTTTATTTTTATTCTCTTTATATGAATGAAAAATCCTTTCGCATTTTGAACACAGAAACATTGGTACTGTACAGAGGCAGAAACGCACGCCGAATGAATGCCGTAAAACCCACTTCAAGCCGTTCATAGCAGTTATATCTATTTTCCGATTAAAAAAATTATTTCATCCATGAAAATCCTTCCTCGTAAATCTTTTCAATTTGCATTGCGACTGACTGATTTTTCTCTGCAAAAATTGCGAGAAACCCATGCAAAATGGATAAAAATGTAAAACAGCATTTTAAAAGCAGAAAAAGGAGAACTTACCCATCCGGAAAACAACCCACAAATCTGCAATTACAAGCGGACTCCGTGCATCCTATTTCCACTCGACGTTGTTCGTATTTAAAGGCAAATCGCAAGATAACGAGCACTCGCTAATTAATCGGCTCTCAGAGTCTGAACAAGAGTACTATAAAAAAAAATGTAAAAAAAAAAACAGAACTCGAAGCTGGAAAATAAAAATGCGATACAAAAGTTTTTTTTTCGCAATTGCAGCGCTACAGACATTCAGCACATTGAATGCCAACAGTTGAGGGTTGCGGAGGACGATGATTCGTTAGGATTTTTCAAAACGCGGTAATACTGTTTGTGAAATTGTTCGAGAATGTGAATGGGCTGGGGGTTGAGGAGGGCGGAACCGCTGGAGTGAATGAGAGGAAAATGTTCCACAAAATGGAGTTCTCTAAGTTCGTATATTTTATTGGCATAAACTTGTTCAAATACACTCTAAGTGGTATAGAGTATAGACACATGTATAGTGACGAGCGTACGGTTAATTGCAATTTGAAATTACGTTAAGGACCTTTGATTGGTTTCAATGGAAAATGGTTAAATTTTATTTGAATTCAATACTCATATTTGGATATAAATTATGTTTTTTTTTATGAATGGATATTTGAAATTGAAGAGTTGGGGCTTGGGGTGAATCGACAAAACGGCTTTATCTTTATATAATCTTCCAAACAAGATACACAGTCATATACATGAAGTTATTAAGTAAGGCAAAACTTGGAATGCCAGAGATACACACCCAAGAGAATGGAAGGACCAGTTGACATACCATACGGAGTCTCCGAGGGTGTAAGGTTATAGTTAGGTTAGGTAGAGTGGCAGCAATTTTCACCCAGAAGCCATTGAGGCCCATTGTGATTACCCTTTTCTAGTGCCTGATTGGTTTCACTCGACCACCACAACGAAATCCCTGATTCGACGACGAGCGCCGGCAAGCACATACAGCAAATCAAGAGGCATACAAAGCGGCGCTGCAAAGAAGGACCCGAACTGCGCGTGAGCTCAACGCGCAGAAAAGAAGAGACCGGCTTCCCAGGAGGACAAAAAAAGAGCACGAGAAGCGCGCGATCAAGGAAATAGAGAGATGTTACAGCAGGAATGAGGTTTGGAAGTTTTACCAAAGGGTAAAAAGGGCCCAAACCGAAGCCTGTAAGGACGAACAAGGGAACATCATAGTATAATCGCAGTCGATGCTGAGGATATGGAAGAACTACTTCTGCAGACTGTTTAGCGGCGATGACGAACTAAATCCCGCTGTCAGGCAGAATGAACCATTCAACCTTGACGATGAAGACCAACAATTCCGTCCACCCGACCTGGACGAAGTGAAGGTAGCCATATCTAAGCTTAAGTCCAACAAAGCCGCTGGAGCAGATGGCCTAACCGTCGGCCGAGCTATATTCAAAGCGGCAGGCGATGACTTGATTAGAAGCATGCACCAACTCATCTGTAAAATATGGTCGGAAGAAAGTATGACCGATGAATGGAACCTCAGCATTTTTTTCCCGTTCCTCAAGAAAGGAGATCCTCTGAACTGCGCCAACTATACAGAGGTATTAGTCTTCTTAACATCGCCTACAAGATCTTATCTGCCGTGTTGTGTGAACGCCTGGAGCCTTTCGTAAACAACCTGATTGGTCCCTATCAGTGTGGCTTCAGGTCAGGAAAGTCTACCATCGACCAAATATTCACACTGCGGCAGATCTAGGAGAAAACCCAGGAAGTCCAAATCGATACCCACCACCTTTTCATCGATTTTAAGGCCGCCTACGACAGCATTTATAGAGATGAGCTATACAGAGAAATGTCTAGTTTTGGCATCCCTGCCAAACTCGTCCGTTTGTGCAGGATGACAATGGAGAATGCACGCTGCTCCATCAAGGTCGGTAAAGAACTCACCGAGACTTTCGACGTCAAAAAAGGATTTAGACTAGGCGATGCTATGTCATGTGACTTCTTTAACATCGTTCTTGAAAGAATAGTGCAAAACTCAAACGCTAACACCAAAGGCACTATCTTTCAAAAGTCCGTCCATCTACTCGCCGACGACATCGACATAATCGGGAGAACGCAGCGTAATGTCACTGGCGCGTTCGTGGGCAAAGATGGGTTTGGCGGTCAATAATGGCAAAACAAAGTATATGCTGTCATCAAGAAATAACACCCAACACCGACGTCTTGGACAGAATGTCACTATAGACAGATATAACTTTGAGGATGTTAAGGACTTTGTCTACGTAGGCTCCGTAGACTTAGGCAATGACACCAGCGCTGAGATTAAACGAAGAATAACTCTTGCCAATCGCTGTTTCTTTGGGCTAAGAAAGCAATTGAGTAGCAAAGTCCTCTCTCGAACAGCTAAAGTGACCCTTTATAAGACCTTAATCATTCCAGTCCTACTTTATAGTGCATAGGCATGGACTCTATCAAAAGCGGATGAGGTTTCTCTTGGTTGCTTCGAGAGGAAAATTCTTCGAGTAATTTTCGGTCCCGTCTGCATAGGCGGTGAATGGAGGAGGAGATACTACGACGAACTGTACGGGCTGTACAGCAACATCGACCTAGCCCGAAGAGTGAAGGTCCAACGACTGAGGTGGCTGGGTCATGTAGACATGAAGATTTTCGAATCCACATCCGAGGGCGCACGCAAGTGGAAGAAGACCTTACTTAACCAACTTAGCATGCGAAACTGGAGACAGCTGGCCAAAGATCGTGCTGGCTGAAGACCCTTGTAGGCTGAGGCTGAGGCCCTGGTCCAACCCGGACTGTAGCGCCACCTTAAGTAAATAAGTAATGTTCTTCTTTTTGGCACCGCTTCGAAAACAAGAATCTTTGAGTTTTTCACGGCTGTCATTCGATGACATTGTCAAAGGTGACAGATTTGAACTGGGTGTCGCAGTTACCACGGAAACTGTTGAAAAAGCCTCAGCGGATAGGAACACAACAAGAGTAAGTCAAGGAGATACCACCCTCAAGCCCCTTGGGAAAGAAAGCAGATGAGAAGGAGAGGCACGCTGCGAGAAAAGTGACAAGCTAGACCGAGCGAAATTATATAGCCGCAGAAGAAAGTATGTACGCAGAAATACTAAGATAAATCCGCAGAAAGGTCGACCCAGAAACAACGGAAATAAAAATAAAATATTTTCTTCAAAATAAGGACAAGAAATATTTTTTTATAACTCGAGGTGAAGACTAAGAGGGTTGAAAATCTTCTTGGGAGATAGGCAAAAATTCGTCCGCTGGAGTCCAAGCTGGAAATAAAATTCCTTCGTTGAATTACCTCTACTGGGCTGACTCAGAGAGATCGCATAAGGAACACTAAAATAAATGACTTACTCGAAGTCAAGTATAGCCACTTCTCCGGACGATAGGGCGGTGTTTTGGATACGTTTAACGCATGTCCCCACATAAGATTTCAAGACGTGCCTTAAAATCCGTACCAGCCTTTAGGTAGATCAAAGATGAGATGATTAGATCCAGATATAGTTCGAAATATCCCCTGTCTCTATGAGAATTTCACTTGATGATTTATAGTCGATGACGGATGACCGAGAGTTGCGGAGGCTCCAGTTAAGCATCATGCACCCTTGTAATAAATAGATAAGACATTAAAAATTAATGAATGAATTAAAAAAATTCATAGAATTTTGCACAACCACAAAAAATAGGTAACTGGTTTACTATAGTTTCTCTTAACAATAAATGTACATCATAAAGCAAAAGCACCTTTGAGTCTAGTATAATTTTACAAAATCCATCTTGATATAGGAATAGCTGCATTTTTTTCGATTTATAAAAAGCATATTCAAAAAATTTCGAATAGGAGCCTTTTATCCATACAAAATCACTAATTCACATCTCTATTTCAGCAAACAAGTGCTTTCATTATTATTTACAATTTACTTTGTGCCACCCCTTTAGATTGATGTCATGCCACCGTGTCAAGGGTGAAACCGCATTTTGAGTGCGGCTGCTCGGAAATCCACCCTCCTGAATTAGCCATCAGCAAGCCATCTTCACCGCCTCGTTGTAATCATCAATTGGTAGTAAATTAACCGTAAAATATATGGATTTGTTACAACAAGTGCTCATCACAATCACAGACAATCATTGACAGAGGATTTATAAACATATACAGACTAATCCGTTGCCAACTTAGTGGGGGAATAAAAATTATTAGAGAGGTTATCACAGGGAAATTATCTACGCTACTTAGAAATTTTACAAATTACAACCCCTTGTGAAAATGTTTATCAAACGAACAAATCATTACACTTGGTTGAAAGATATTTTATGCAGGACTCTACGGCCAAAGAGGAAGTTACGTGTTGCGACAAAATTATAGGGTAAACTTTATAAATTTTAGAAATTGATTGGCCCTTGTCAACATCGAATAATTGGATAAAAGCCGGAAAGGATTTTATCTATTTCGCATCAGTTACAGATTATTATTGTTTGCACTTGACAGTAGCGTCAAGTTGCTATAATTTGTTATATCAAAGATTAGCGTAGTGAAATTAGCGAAACAGAGGTAAGGATGCTTTAGATTATTTATCTTTACTTTATAAAAAATAAGCCAAATCGCACCGGACAATACTGTCGTTGATTATGGTTGCTAATGCAGTCTTCGGGACGATCAATATATTCCTGCTGTAAAAAGCTGACGTTGATGTCGGCGCCTATTTGCCAAAATCTACGCGGAAGAACTTAATGCGAATATCTGGAGAAAGTGCTGAGCAAATTAATTGCGACAGGTGCCCTTTTCGCATAAGTATTATCAAAAGAGTGCTGTCGGCTGTGTTTTCTCTGTTACTTTTTTAAACGTTGCACTTTGGGAATTAATTATGGCTTATATTTTCTGTTGGCTTTTACAAACGTAGGTTGAATTTTTGATTAATTTTATGAAAGTTAGGCTTCATAGGGCGTTTACCTAATTTTTTATTAGATTTGTTATATTTGCATCATGTAAATTAAATACATAAAATAAATAAATAAATAGTTGGCGCAACAGGCGGGTAGACACCCTAGGCCTAGCTTCTCGCAACCATTCGTTTCTGTGAGTTTTCTATTTTTGGGACGAATGGAAGGGACCCACAATTTTATGCCGAGTCCGAACAGCTGAATTGAGAAGCTTTTTCAGGACAGTCATACTCTCGGATGTTTATCAGACGTTCGCGAGAGCTGGCGCCGTAGAAAAAACCTTAAGATGTAATTTGTGTATTTCCGGGGAACGAACCTGAGATCCCTAGCACAGTAGTCCAGCACACTAACCACTGCGCAACTGCGCCCACCATCATATAGGTAAATTAAGAATGGGATATTTCTATGGATACTTACTTACTTAAGGTACAGTCCGGGGTGGACCTGGGCCTCAACCAACAAGCGTCTCCAGCCAGCACGATCTTTGGCCAGCTGCCTCCAGTTTCGCACGCTAAGTTGGTTAAGGTCCCCTTCCACTTGCGTGCGCCACCTGAGTCGCGGTCTTCCTCTACCGCGCCGTCCCTCGGGTGTGGATTCGAAGATCTTCCGGGCCGGAGCATTCACGTCCATTCGCTCTACATGACCCAGCCACCGCAGTCGTTGGACCTTCACTCTTCTGGCTAGGTCAATGTCGCTGTACAGCCCGTACAGTTCGTCGTTGTATCTCCTCCTCCATTCACCGTCTATGCAGACGGGACCGAAAATTACTCGAAGAATTTTCCTCTCGAAGCAACCAAGAGTAAGCTCATCCGCTTTTGATAGAGTCCATGCCTATGCACCATAAACTAGGACTGGGATGATTAAGGTCTTATAAAGGGTCACTTTAGTTGTTCGAGAGAGGGCTTTGCTACTCAATTGCTTTCTTAGCCCAAAGAAACAGCGATTGGCAAGAGTTATTCTTCGCTTAATCTCAGCGCTGGTGTCATTGTCTGAGTTAATAGCGGAGCCTAGGTAGACAAAGTCCTTTACCACCTCAAAGTTATATCTGTCTATAGTGACATTCTGTCCAAGACGTCGGTGTTGGGTGTCCTTTCTCGATGACAGCATATACTTTGTCTTGCCCTCATTGACCGCCAAACCCATCTTTGCCGCCTCCGTCTCAATGCTCACGAACGCGCCAGTGACATCACGCTGCGTTCTCCCGATTATGTCGATATCGTCGGCGTAGGCGAGTAGATGGACGGACTTTTGAAAGATAGTGCCTCTGGTGTTAGCGTTTGAGTTTTGCACTATTCTTTCAAGAACGATGTTGAAAAAGTCACATGACAGCGCATCGCCTTGTCTAAATCCTTTTTTGACATCGAAGGTCTCGGTGAGTTTCTATGGATAGAGACGGTTAAAATCATTTGCATGATCATACTGACAAGAGCATTAGAAAGACTTCTGCAGCTCCAAATTTAAATGTTTCAAGCATCATAGCCGCATTGCATAAGGCTTTACGGGTCCCGTACACCTGGTTTATCAACTCACTCAACTGTTGAATGACCTCGTAGTTGATTAACATGTCTAATTTTGACGAAAAAAAAGTTCCTCGAGTTGGACAACAGCGTTTTTAAAACAAACAAACTACGAACAGTTCAGAAAAAATGTTTATTACTAGAAATATAATCAGCGCCTATTGTAACTATACAATAGATTTGTCATCACTCTTCTTGTTTTTGAACAGCCATATTGACATTAACAGTTCCGGAATCGAAAGTCTTAGGAAATAATAATCTCAAAATTACTAATTGTATTTCTTAGGGCCACTTGCACCAAATCATTGGATATCTAGATAAACTTCTAAATAGCTAACCAAAGATAAACCAATAAATACCTAGTTACTTCTCGTCTTCGTGTTGCACCATTGCAAAATTATGCCTGGATAAGTAACCTTCGATTATTTTAAATTTGACAGTACTACCAGTACTAAAAACATTGAACTGTCGAATAAATGGCAAATAAAAGCTACGGACGTAGGTAAATAAACTCGGGCAGTGGATGAAATTAACGTCAGATAATTCCAATAGCTGTAGGGCTCCAAATTTTAGAAATCTAGGTAATTGTGCCACGCTATAGAAATTTGTTGTAGTTGATCTATCGCATGCGAGTAACCCTATGGATTATCATTATACGACATGCTGTCGATTCGAATTATGCACTCCTATTATATCGCCGCATTTTATTCGCTGACATCGCTCGTTTTTTTTTCTATCGAATATTCCACGGTTAAAAAAGTAGCTACATATTTAAAAAACCACAATCGTCGGAAATTAAACTAATATCCATTCTTTTTCTTTCTGTTGATTTTATTTTTCACACTACCAAGTACTTGACACTTTCTTTTATTATTTGACGTTTGGGCACGACTATCCAGCCTTTCGAGACTGGATAAATATTTTATGAATTTATCCAGGGATAGATAAATAAGTGTACATGTGCAACACAATTTTTACCTAATCAGCGGAATAGAGCTAAACAGTGAATAAGAGAATAAATACTGCTGTCAAATGAGTTTGGTGCAAGTGGCCCTTAGCGGATAATGCTTCGGTTTCGGTTTATTATGAAATCAATAAATCGTATTCAAACACCTAAGAGCCGAAAATCCAAACTTAAGCTAAGATTAGACTGTATGCCAATTGTGCATATGTATGCCAACAGGCAAATGACCTGATTAGCTGTCAAGTGACCAAAATGTCCGGACTATCAAAACTGTATATTAGACTATATGACCAAAATTACTAATATGGTCATATTTGCCTTGATGGTCATTTAAGGCATTTGTTATTTATTGCCAAATGTTGTAGTAGGGTAATGATGTAAAGAAAAACAAAGCAAAAATTTGCTGCCCGCTTCGATTGAGCTCCCCAAAGACATGTAGATGGTTCAGAAAAGTACAAACAGAAAAAAAGCAAACACACAAAAGAACTAAAAAGGGTAAAATAACAAACAAAATATAGATCAAGTGAAATAAGCAATCGAACCAATGAAAACACATAACGAATATTAACAAAAAATACAAATAACTAGCACAAAACAAATAGATAGCAAACAATTTCTACAAAAACAAATTTCAAAGAATAGATCAAATAAATAGTTTACACAAAAAATAGATTGAATAATCCACAAAAAAGAGAAAGAAAATGAAAATAAATCACAATCCCATGAACTCAAACACCGATGACATCAAAATAATTCTTGTTCCATCAAAAATGCCAGCAATGCCATAACGAAATTTCAATAAAGTGCATATGGGCATATAGGGCTTTATGCTGGCATACGTGCTTATTGTCCGATTACACTATATGCCATTTGGGCATTTTTATCTGTCAAAATCAGCCTGGTAATATGTGGCATTTAGGTCATTAGAGCATATGAGATATGCCCATTACATTGTATGACCATATTTTGACAGGAAAACTGTCAGAAATTGGCATTTTATGACCACTTGGCATACAGTCTAATCTTACCTTTAATCAAAGCAAATTGCAATTGTCACATGAAATGCAACTAAAAGGCTGTCTTATGGTGTGGAGCTGGAGACTCTTGTGATTAAAGTTTATTCCGAATTTTCCAACAGCACTAAAAGAATACGAGCTCTCAAAAATGAGTTAGAGAAGTTTGAATCAGCTCTTAGTAGGTTGATTGCTGTTTGAAAATTGAAATTGAAAATATAATAATACTAATGTTTTTATGTTTTATTGTATACTGCAGGTGTTTCCAATCTTTTTTATACTGCGACTCCCTAGACAGGTTGAAATATTTTTGCGGCGCCGCCGTTCTAAAAACAGAGATATGTGAAGTTGATCTTACTAAAGATTCACTAAAGCGTTTTTCAATAAGGACTGGTAAACGTTGAAATATCGTCGTCCCATATTCATTGCAATTTTGCTTGTTCGCATACACGCATTCATCTAAAAATGCGCCTCGTCGGTAAAGATGATTTTTCGGCCAAAATTGAGGTTCTCTTCCAAACGCTCCCAAGCCAAATCAGCGAACAAACGGCTTTGTATAACGTTCATTAACTTTGAGCTCCTGGGCCCAGATCACGTAAAATAAAAACGATCGAACGACGTCGTTTCGATACTAGCAGTCTCTCTGTCTATTGTCAGAGATATGATACGATGTCAGTCGATCGTTTTTATTTTACACGATCTGGCCCCTGGATTAGTTGAATCTTGTACTGGCATAGGCCCAAATCCCGATGATATATTCGCCAAGTTTGAATCTGCGAAAGGCCTATTTCTTGGGCACGGCTGTTTGACTGTTTCGGCTCGGGTTCTCCTGTACACTAATGGACATCGGCAATGCTCCCGACAAATCTGGCTGGCAACATACCCATACCAATTGGAAAATCCTTATTTAATTTTGAGTGCCAGGCAAATATACGAGTGCCAGCCACGAAGCAAGTCTGACAATGCGGGAAACACAAACGCGCTTAATATTCGACTATTGGATTTCGCTTCGACCTTGCTCTTAGTATTCGTAAAGGACGACGCACGGTAAGGGAACTCCTGCTTTACTGTATTACATATATATTTATTTTTTGTTAAATAAGTGCTTTTGTTATTGTTGTTTTGAAGAAAACCATGAAATAAAACTATAAATTTGTTTTGTACTATGAAGCAATATGGTGGATTTACATTACCACGCCACGCAATTTCGCACGACTTCAGAGAGAGAGATCCGTTGGCACCGGTCAAGACTAATGATCTGTAAGAGTGAGACCACAAATCTCCATAAAAAAGTTATGGCGGCCTAAATTCAACTGTTGGGCTCGTGGTCTCGCTCTTACACATCATTAGCCTTGACTATGGAAATAGGGATTCTCTCTCTGAAGTCATGCAAAATTGCGTGGCGTGGTAATGTAAATCCACCAATAAGGTTTTTCTAATTCTCTCGATTTATTCTCAATCTTCCAATATTTTTTCTGAAACCTCCCGATTTGTTGAGAAATATTTCTGGCAACCCTTGTGAGCAACGATGTGCAACCAGATCAAACGCGTTGGTTGGATAAAATTGAGGGCATCGTACATTACAGTTGAATGTGTTGAATTCGAAATTGATGCGTTGGGCACTAAGTGGACGAGCAGCGTTAGGATCTATTGCAACGGGTCGGGCATGCGGATAAAAATGAAAAACTACGCATCATAAGGATTATATTTTGCTTTTGATCTGCAATAGCATCATTCATTATTAAAAGACAAGCGGTTAGCTTTAAAAAGTATTATCAGCAAGTGTGGAGTTCTTTTTGTGAAAGGTCAGACAATCTCCGAAAAGCAACGCTAATGAAGAAAATACTGTGAAATGCAAAAAAAAAAAACACAAAGACTGGAAAAAGTTATGTTTCAGATGGGAGCAATGTTGGCAGATTTTTTTTTACTGTAAATCTCCAAAAACAACTGCATTTTCAACCAAAAAACGGTAACGAAACGGACACTATTAATTGTTACTGCCTGATCTCAGCCGCATTTTCAAAGAAGAATGATCCTATAATGCTTCCAGCCCAAAATCCGCACCAAACAGTCACGCGTTGTGGTTGTGGATGCATTTGTTTCTTAACAATTACTCGTGGGTTATCTAAACGCCAAATGCAACAATTTTCACGATTAACAAAACTATCAAGATGGAAATGAGTTTCATTACTGAAGATGATTTTGTTCGAAAAATAACCATACTCTTGTTGTTGTTCCAAGATCCATTCAATCTTCACGCTGTATGGCTTCAGTTTTTGAGCCAATTAAACTTTGTAAGCGCATGAAGTTTCAAGTCTTTAGTAAGAATTCGCTGTAGAGAGTGAGAGGCTTCTCAAAATGCCCAATTCTTGACTACGGTGCCGAATTGATGTTTCTGGACTGTCAGCAATACTCTCGCGAACTGCTCCGATGTTTTCTGTTGAACGACTTGTGATAGGGCACCCAAGTTGATCCAGTCTCCTCATAGTTGATGGTTTTAAATCACTACGACGGCCTTATGCGAACTGTAGCTGACAAACCTTCATTATTTAAAATATGGTTCAACAATACAAAATACGTAATTCTTTCGTATAGCGCTCCATTTTTACTAACACCGAACTGACAGCTGTCACATTGTCCCATTCTTTTCCGTTGGCATTGGCATCACTGTAGATACTTATAGTACATTGTCAATTTTGCGTGAATTATGGGATACCCTCCATTACATGTTTCTCCAAAATATTTCTTTTATCCGTATTTAATTCCGAAACCAAAAGGTTTCGAGAAAATAGGAGCATGATCCTTTGCGGATCAACGTGCGTGGAGCTGCTGTAAATACAAACAGAGGAAAATTATCTGTGTATGAAACAAATATATGTTTAACATGCCTCTAATAAAATAGCCGGCGGCCTGTGAGCCTTTCAAACATTATAAAGGGTCCGCCAAATAACTTTTTTTTTTGAAAATGCTATAAAAAAAACTAAAAATGCTATAAAAAAAACTACTGAATATTTTCTCAAATTTCTTTTTTTATTTGAAAGTACAATCCTTCCGGTTAATAATGGAAAATAATTTCATTCAAATGGCTGCCTCGGCTGGCCATGCAGTAGCCTACACGATCGGTCCAGTTTTTAAGCACATTATCGATTGTGTGCAGCTGTATTTCACCAATGGCTTCACGAATATTGTCCTTTAAAGCGTCAATTGTCTCTGGCATGTCGGCGTAACACTTATCTTTTACGGCACCCCACAAATAATAGTCCAACGGGGTAAAATCGCAGCTCCGCGGTGGCCAAACGACATCAGCTCATCGGCTGATAATGCGATCTTCAAAAACAGGGCGCAAAACATCGAGTGTATAGCTTCGGCTGTGTGGCTCGTAGCGCCGTCCTGTTGAAACCAAATGTTGCCAATATCCTCCTCTTCAATTTTTGTGAACAAAAATTCGTTCAACATGGCCCGATAACGATCGCCATTGACTGTAACGGCCACTCCTTGCTCATTTTCGAAGAAAAATGGCCCAATTATGCCTCTGGAACAAAATCCGCACCAAACAGTGACTCGTTTTGGGTATATCGGCTTTTCAATGTATGCATGCGGGTTTTCTGTGCCCACAATGCGACAATTTTGCTTGTTTACATACCCGCCAAGATCAAAATGAGCTTCATCTGAAAAGATGATTTTTTTTTGGCAAAATCGGCATCTTCTCTAATTCGATCGCAGGCCCACTTAGCGAAGGGAAAACGCATTGAATGGTCAGTTGGCTTCAACTCCTGAACCAATTGGACTTTGTATGGCGTCATACCAAGGTCTTTATGCAAAATTCGTCTCAATGATGTCTCCGAAATGTTCAATTGTTGAGAACGACGGTGAATTGATGTTGATGGCGCTTCACGCACACTTTCTGCCACAGCAGCAATTTTCTCGGGTGTACGCACTGTTTTTGGCTTTTCACGCTTTGGTTTATCGATGAGGATGCCAGTTTCTTTCACTTTTTTCACAAGATGACGAACATACGGAGCTGACGGTGCTTCTCTTCTTCCAAAATCCGTACGCAATTTTCGCACACATTCTGCAACATTACCATGATTTTCAAAGTAATGTCGCAATATTTCCCAGCGTTGTTCAAGCGTATACACAACCATATTCGTTCAGCGGAAGGATAAAACTAATTATCTGTCCAATCAGACATAAGCTAAGTGTTACCATTCGCGAAATAAGCACTAGTTGAAAAAAAAAGTTAGATGGCGGACCCTTTATAAAGAACCTCTTGCCAATCTGAAGTAAAATGTAAAACATTGTAATATCGATAAGAAGCAATTAATCTGTCAAACCTCAGGCCGATCCATTATTACGTCCTACAAACAATAATTTGCATTCATTTCCGGTAATATTTCTTAAATTCATTCGGCTGTACATATATTCCATTCAGAGAACACTATCTACCGAGTATAAAAAAAACTTACTACAAAGGACAAAATAATTGTTTGTCAAAAGCCAATTTGCATTTGTTTTGACAGCAAAACTTTTCGCATTACTAATGATATCGAAATGTCGCCCGTTTACCCTCCCATAAAGACTTCCTTAACTAATGGGAAAATTATTTTCCACAAATCGCACCCTCACACTCTCCGCACCGCAATATAATAATTGTGCACAAAACGCTTCCAGGGAAATACTCACAAGTCAGTCGCATGCATATAGGACATCGACATAACCACAAATGCTACGGAGACAATTCAATGCTAAAGTGTTGTTTCTATCTTTGCTGCATTATATGAGCGCGCGTATATTATATACGAGTATGCCTCAAGTGGCTTAGTGAACATCGGGTAAAGGAACATAAGTCGATAAACGAGGACAAATAACAGAAGTGTTGTTGAGCCAGTGGATGATGGCGATGGGTGGAGGGATAAATGTTCGCTCGTTATTGTGGCAGAGGATGTGGAAAACAAAACGAAAAGTCCTCAAGAGGGTGCAAAGGATAATGCGAAACCATCCCCTCAGGCTATTAGGTTTAATGATATTTTAACTTTTATTTAAAATCACAGAATATTTCTACAGAAATGCGAAATCATTTTGAGGACATTCAGTGTGGGGTGACTTATTCGTGTCACTTGTCAAAAGGAGGCGCTTGACATTGTGCGCGAAGGGTAGAAGCGAGTGCACGCGTTTATGTTCTTAAATTTGCCGGATTATTATGATATGAATACTGAACAGATTGTACGCAAAACTCGAATCGAAGTTAGATATATATTTTGTTTATCTGAAATCAGAGTGACAGCGGCAATTTGTATATCTCTAATATTTTAATTTTTCCTACAAAATTTAGGATACTCAGACATTCTTAATAATAGTGACAGACAAGTCCAGAAACGCTATCAAACGAGGAACTTCTTTTCGTCCCTAATCCAGAGATGGATCGATGGTGTTCAAAACCGACAATTTAGATTTGACTGCACATTCGGTTTTAATGACCTAACTATCTCAATGTTGAGGAGGAAAACTGGAACAAGACCCCAGGATATTTCTCCACTTATTTTAATGGAACTTCACCAACATGCAGAGGACACAGAACAGGCGTTCTGGAGACTCTCATCCCAGCTTCAACACAAATGGCCACCAAACTATGTCGAATGCGCTCTGATAAGTTCAGTGTCAGTCTGAAAGTGCTGCCCAGTTAATCAAGCTATCAGAGAAGAGAAATGACCTAACATAGGGCCCCTCAATTCGAAACGTTCTTCCACTAAAGCTGAGCTGTATACATACAGTTCATATAAGCAGCGTTGCCATTTTGACTGCTTTCCAGTCAGATCTGACTGGATTGATATGCATTTAGCTGGAAGATTTTTTAAAATCCAGGCGGCTGGTTTTTTAGCTGGATACAAATTTTGTTTGACTGTTTTTAAATGTTTTGTGTAATATCACTTTTCTATCAATATAAATTTTTAAATTCAAAGTGGAAATAGAAAAAAATATAAAAAACGAACAAATATTGCTTAGATTTCACCATTTTTGTTGCTCTGAGCTTGGAAGCATATCCCACTCATACAATCAACCAATTTATGCGTTTGCATTTGCACAAGTACTTGGCTTTGCCAACTTACAAACAAATATTTGAAACTGAAAATTTAGCAGTTGCGTGAGGTTCAACTATCCTATACCGGCCGAAGTAACAAAATAATTGGTTGGTACTAATATTACTTACAGAAGCAGCAATAAAATATTCGACATTATGTATGTTGATGCAAATGATGAGGAGACAGTTGAAGCGCTCAGAGAGATTGTTATATAAAGTTCATTTATAAGTTAATACATTTTGTATACCCTCCACATGAAGGAATATTTCCTTTATCATTACGTTTGTAACTTCAAGTAAGAGTCACCGGATTTGACCAGGGGTGGAATCGGCTAAGGTGATTTGTGATTATCACAAATGTGACAATCACTTGTGATCAAATAAAATTTTCCGTCTGCGTAAGGTGATCACAAAAAATTATTTTAAATTTGGCATCACTTGACACTGACATGTGTCATAATTTGTTTTGTGTATTGTTTTCGGCGGGTAAATTCGTTTGAGTGGAGAAGAAAATTTTGGAAAATGTAAGTAATATAATAATATCCATTTTAAGAATGTAAATATTTAATATTATTATTTATAGGAATGCAGCTAATAAAGTGCAAATAGAGATGTTGACCAATTTCATGGAAAGGCATCCCGATTTGGCCAAATCCTTTTCCGCCAAAGGCGCTAATTGTCGAGATGCCCACAGAGTTCTCTGGGAGAGATTAAAAGTATCCCTGAATACTAATGGGCCACCAACAAAGTCGACGGCAGAGTGGAAAAGGGTAAGAATAGAATTACATACATCACCAAAAGATTTCACTTTTATAGTTTTTTAATTACATCTAGGTTTGGGCAATTCGCAAATACAATGCCAAAAAAAAACTCGTCGGAAACAAAAACAGTTTGCACAAAACTGGTGGAGGGCCGTTTACGGAGCAGCCATTGAATTCCCAGGAGGAAGTCATCATTGAGGCATGTGGAATTCAGGCATCCGTAAGCGGCATCCAGGGGGCCACAAGCTTTGGCTGTGATGAGGAAGGTTTGTATTCAAGCTTAAAAATGTGTTCTGCTTATTATTAAAACTCCTTTTATTTTCTACTGACAGAGTTCGAAGAAGAGTTCCTAGAACTGGCAGAAGTGGAAGAAATGCAGCCAGAACAACCACGACAAGCAGAGCAACCATCGCACCAACAACCAACCAACAACAACAGACCAACACCCAACAAAAAACAAAATTGCAGCACCAGCAAGCAAATTGAACTTGCATTAAAGCAAGTGGAGCTGCAAGAAGAATTTATAAAAATACAAAGTGCTAAGCTTGTATCTATTGATGAATCCCTTAAGGATATAAATTGTACACTCGTTGAGTTAAAAGAGTGTGCAAAACTATTATGCGTAGAGAAGCAGAAGGACAGAGAGTTGAAGAAAGAAGAGCTGGTCCTCAAACGGATGGAGCTGGAGCTTGCAAAATCTTTGAGGGAGATGAGGCTATATGGCCAATAAAATGATTGGTATTTTATAAAAAAAAGTGACTGAAGTGAATAAACTGCTGTGAATTTTTTTGTTTTTTTTTTATTTATTGAATAATAACGTTTAAGTGTTTTTTTTTTGTTTTTTTTTCTTTTCTAAAATAAATATGTAAATAAATATGATAATGTGTGGTTTTTGTTTAGTGTTGAGGGCGATTAGCCCAAAGGTCATCACGTATTCTGTTACGGATTCGTACTCCTTCTGTGTTGTTGTTTTCTTCTCCGTGGTTGTTTAGGTTTCCTGATGATGCAACTCTTATTTCCACTTCCGGGAGTGGTACATTTTGCTCGAGGCATATGTTGTGTAGAGCAGCACAAACATTTACGATTTGGGCTGCTCTTGTCGGAGAATACCTCAACTTTCTTTCTTCCAGAATGCTTCTCCATCGAGCTGTTAAAGAAAAGAAAATTATTTTGATTAGTCATTAAAGAATATTAAAAGAAACAGATTGGGGCGATTCTGTTAAAAGCATGTCTGCCATTGATTTGCATGCTGGAAATCGGTGGCAGCAATGTTCTTTATTGAATCGTTTCATTACTTTTCATATGTCCAATGCATCGCTCCACAATACTCCTGGCCTGGGAGTGAACAAAGTTAAAATGAGCTTCTGGCGTGTTTTCTGACGCACTTCTGTATGGTGTAATGAGGAATGGTTCTAAAGGGTAGCCGCTGTCACCTTAAGTAAGAAAACGAAGGCATGAGTAGGTGTTAAATATATTATGTAAGTTGTGTTGTACCGAGAAGCCATGATGACGTTCTACCTGCACAGTATTCCACATTTAGCTTTTCCCTCTGTGCACTTTGTCTCCAAACAAAGCTGTCATGGGAACTTCCGCCATACTTAGCATTTATCGATAGAATTTTTTTATTCTCGTCACAGATCTAGAATGAAAATAAAGTTGCCTTACACTAACTATACAACAATAAATACAAAAATATACTTACAATCATAGCGTTAATGCTATGTCTTCCTTTTCTGTTGTAGAATACATGCTCGTTTTCTGATGGGCGAAGTATCATGATGTGGCTTCCGTCTATGCAACCGATCACTTACAAAGCAGAAAAGAGCAAGAAAAGTAAAATTTAATTTTTAATAATTAATGAGCAACAACAACTACCTCCTGGTATCCGGAACTTTTCATAAAAGAATCTTTTGGTTTGTTCCGACGCAAAGAATTTTATTTTTAGGGGACAGAGTTTTCTCTCCATTATTTTGAGCGTTCTCGCAGTCACCTCACACACCGTACTTTGGCCCATTGGTGCTGACCAGTCATTACCAACTTGCCATTGGTAACCGCCACTCCCAAGAAAGTTCAATGTAGTAGCTAACTGGAGAATAGGCGGAATGTGAGTTGACCGAACTCCAGCTGGCAAATCCAATAGCCGAAGGACGTACAAAAATGTATCCTTCGTTAGTCGAAAATTTTTTATGAACCTTTTTAATTTGGAAAAAGCAATTATTAATAAAAAAGTTCACAAAGAAAATGGATGGTATGTATGTACATACTTTGAATTTGCTAGCTCCAGTATGTTTAGCTTACTTCGGAGATTTAGTCGCAACAATCGGACATTTCTATTATGATTATTGTTATTTTCATTTTCTTCATTTTCGCTTTCGGATCCGAAAAATAATTGCACAGGCACAAACACGTTCATTTTGTCTTAATAAATATTGAAAGATAAAAAAGAATTTGTCAAATCGACATGCAAGTGACAACTAAACTGCTGTCACAAGAAATTATCACAAAAATGTGATTGTCACCGGTGACAATCACCTTACGCAGACCAATTTTGTTGATTGTGACTATCACTTATCACAAATCACCTTAGCCGATTCCACCCCAGGATAAAGTTCTGAATCTGAATCGATTCAGCCATGTCCGTCTGTCTGTCTGTCTTTCTGATGAAAACACAATATAGCGTCAAAAGGAAAGGAATCGACATAGGCGAATGAAATTCTGTTAGAGGACTTCTTTCTACCGTTCAGGTTGGTATTAAAAATATAGGCTATATCGGTCAAGTAGTTCTGGTTCTGGTACCCCTCACCACACACCAAACCAACATTAGACCAATGCCCAGCCCATGCCTCACATGTCTAAATTTTTGCATGACTTGTACATATATGTATGCAGTGGAGGGTATCAAAAGCAACGGCCAGACCATTGATAACACTTTTACTTGTATTTTTATTTTCATGACTGGATTTTTAGCTGGATTTTTTTTTGAATTTCTTTGACTGATTTTTTGACTGGATTTTAGGTTTTTGACTGATTTTTTTCCAGTCAAATTTGACTGGAAGACGGATTTCAAAACGGCAACCCTACATATAAGTAGTGAAAATGAGAGAAAGCTAATGACCATGACGAAAGGTATTGGTTTAACGCCGTTTACCCCGAACATAGCTTTAACAGCTTGCATAGATCACAATGGAGAACCGTCGATTTCATACTCTTCCAGAGTTTACCTCTCGAGCTACTCGGCCGTATATATGCCTTATTTCATTTTACAAAACATGTATAGATAGGCGGTGGCATACTCCCAAGCCTTCTCAAGTAGGTACCATTTAGAGAATAAATAACTGGATTGAGCAACTTAGTAAACAACTGGCTCCTTCACCATATTCGCAAGATTATCTTCTGATTGGAAAAAAGTGCACTACATATCTTTGGATTGACTCGCATATACTGTTATTCCACTTCCTTTCTCTCGGACGGGCGGATATTCCGTCAAAACATCTTAGTTGTGCTCATTTATCACGGTCTATAACTTTTTGCCGAACTTCTTCAAACATTTTTTTTCCCTCGGAATTGCCGATAGCCCTGATGTGTATTTATTGGTATTGTTCGAATGCAATAGACGATGAATGCTTAGTCTTGCTTCCATTTGAATGTATACTTGAATAGGTGATAAGCCTAGGATGACATTCAGTGCAGTGGTCGGGATGAAGGTTGACAGCCCGTCATGCAGTTTCCGGCTATACGTTGAATCCGTTCTAGCTTTTCGACTGTAGTGACTTCGTTAGTCTTTGTCCACCAGACCACTGCAGCGTATAGGTGATCGCTGGTCTTACCACAAGCGAATATAGCCAGTACATCATACGGGGTCGTATACCCCAATGGTTATACCGCAGACTCAACGGCAGATCCAAAGAGATCTGGTGCCTCTTTTTGCGATGCGTTTCTATTAGTGGATTCCATGATAGTTTACTGTCAAGGATGATTCCCAGATATTTGGCTTCCCGTGGAAATTCAATGGTTTCGCCATACATAGTAGGGCGAGTTAGGAAATCTAGTTTCCTCGTGGCGAGAGGACACCCTCTAGTCGTTAACGCCGAAAGTTTCACATCGTCGATGCGGGTCTGGATTAGAAGGTGTCCATAATGGACATGCCATTTGCCCAAGGTAAAAGTTGCTACTCCTGACATGAAGGGTTTCCATTTCCACCCACCTACAAGGTTTACAGTGCCCATTTGCGTTGCTGATGGGACACCAACTATATCAAGTCTGACAGCCTCCCCAACAAGCTCCAAGACTTTTGCTGTGACCAAAGAAATGTTCCATGTGCCTATATCCTATAAGTATAGATAGGCGAGGGGCGTGTTCATTGCTCTAACCCACTATGACCTGACCACCATAATTTGTTTTTATTTTTGTTCCCCATGACACAATCACAAACCCCAACATTCAGAGCCAAGCCTTTGTTTCAGCCCTGTATAGGACGTGCAGTTATTTTAACTGCCCACCAGTAGCCACTACGGGCATGTGCCTAAGAGCTGCCGTGCGTCGGCCGATAAAGCTGTTATTCGGTATCGGTACAATATAAGTACCCTGACTTGTCTTGAAAAATCCTTATTAACATCAGCTCCGAATAAATCAGAGTATACAACTCACGAAAGTTGTTTGTCATATCTTAACGTTTGACGAAACCTTTGAATTAATCTAGTAAATTCATCCCCCGGCCGACGTCGTAAGTCGTCTTTTTGAGGGACTCGAGTTCTGAGACTTATTCAGCAGTTCGACGAGCATTATATTTATAGTGTTGCCAATTTCCTCGATTTCCACGTGGATGTAATACAAACACAATTAGGCTATTTATGAGACGATACTCTGCACAGCCTCAGTCCGATCCCAGAGAGTCTCGAGAGACTTGCATTTTTGGAGGGCATCAGCTGACTATGAGATCCCTGACTGATTAGCATGCTTCTTATAGAAAGTCGAAAATATCCAAATCCACTTAATATAGTTTAACCACTTAAGAAGCGTGCAATACGCTTTTGCGAAGCTAGTCAACAGCCGATTTGGTCGATTTGCCTCCAAATCTAGGCACGATTTTCCACCTAAGTTCTATGATAAACTATCACCCGAATATTTAGGTGCCTGGGCACATTCAACGCGGCCAATAACGTCGATTTATTTTTAAAAGAATATTTTTTTACCTCATGTACACGAAAATAAGTCGTTTCTTTTTATAAACTTCTATTGCTGGGAGCTAAATGTATACCTACTACAGATTGCGTCGAGCGGGAAAAGCCCACATGTGTGCATAGAAATACTGCGGCATCGCTGCAGCCTCGCGCGTTTAAAAAACACAAGTGTGCACCGGCACCTAAAGAGAATCCATGAGCAGGTTCAGTGATTCCACTTAAGATTCAGCCCGGCCTGGACTGGTGTTTTAAAAAGCGCTTTGCGTATCTTGAAAGCCGGATTGGTGCTATTTATGTTCTCAGAGAACGTGATATTCTCCTTTTTTAAGGCTCACGGGCCGACTTACTTAGTATATACTTATACTATAAGGATTATGCTGTGGATTCAGGCATTTGCGACCTTAGGGAGCATAAATTGACGTAGACGAATGCCAGTTTCGAATAACAAATTGCCTTAAAAACGTAACTAAAAGTTCTTCAAAAAGAAATTAGAAATAAAATAAGTAAATAGTCTCTAGGCCCAGCTTCGCGCAACCATTTTGTGTGCGCATTTTTTTTTTTTGGAATGGACTTACAATTCTATGCTGATTCCGAACAGCATATTTTTGAAGATTTCTTAGGACAATATTCTCTCGTATGTCTGTCAAATATTCGTGAGAGGTGGTACAGTGAAAAAAAAAACCTGAAGGTGTATAGTTAATGATTTTACGGGGATCAAACCTGAGACCCCTCACTCAGTTGTCCAGCATAAACGACTAAAACTTTAATGAAACAAATCATCTAATAGATTTTGCCAAGAGCTACTACCACCTGTCAGTACCTTATAGTGGTTAAGTAAAAGCTCTGTCATCAAACTGCTTCGTTGCTACATCCCCTTTCATAGCCCGCGGATTGAAGTTTTATGTTTCTTGCTGACATCTTCTCGTTAAAATAGTGACCCTGTGTCTTCCTTGCAAGTTCCACTCAAATGTTAAAGAAAACATTAGTTCCTTATATTTTTGTAACCGATTTTATTATTATTATTTTTTTTTTATTTTCGAACATTATATTGCACACCAAAATCGGAAGAATTAATTCACTACCCTTATTATTTACATCATTTTTACACTCGAAACCTAATATGCTTCTGCTTATTATCACTTTACAAAGGACATCCGTGCACGTAACTAACGTTCCGGAAAATTGCAGCCGCTGCTGCTGATGTGAGAAAAGTGCACGGATTAGCAGATGAAAACGATGACAATGATGTCGGACAACAGCCAAGCGTGCTGGAGTTTGCATGTTCACCTGAGAACTCTTTCTCCAATGATGCTTGATGGCGCAGCTGTTCTAGTCTCAGTTGATTTTGGCGCTTCCATTTTGTTCTACAAAATAATTATTAAGTCGTTATTATTTGAATCAAGATAGAGAACAAACTTGTATCTTACCTTCTATTTTGGTACCAAGTTTTCACTTGGGTCTCCGACAGATTTAAGGTATCAGCGACATCACTTCGATCGGCCACTGACAGATACTTTTGACAGCGGAATTTTCTCTCCAAATACGCCAATTGTGCGTGGGTGAACGCTGTTCTTCGGCGACGAGGTTTACGACCTGATTTCGATAAATTCGATTTATGATCATTCGAGCTATGACCTTCAGGCGATGAGAGGTTATTCGAATCGGCACTAGACTCGTTACCGAGTAAATTTCGACTCTGTAGGTGAGGGCTGTTAAATGGCATATCGTTGTGACAATTCATTATTCCAGATTCGGGCGACGAGCGGTCTTCGATGTCGATGTCTGTGTTGTCATCTGATATATCGGTATCTAAATTGAAAAATAAAAAATATGAATTTATGTCTCAATCACTGTCTCTAATAATAAACAAAAATAATAATTTAAATTCATTACAGCGTTGGCTTGGCGGTATAAGGGGCGGCCAACTTATATGCGCAAGTCATACAAAATCGAACAACTATCGGATGACCGCCAGCCAAATCTGCGAAGGACATAATGGACGTGATTTCTAATGCTCTTTAACTTTAAATAAAAAGATCCGTTATTTATACTTCGGTTTTGGATTTTGGTATTTGTAAAACAAGCGGAATTTGTGAAAATAAGCAATGCAATGGCCCTGAAGAACGCGGCGCAACCGTCACGATGGTTTTGATGGACGCTTTACACTGAAACAGCACAAGATCTGGAGACTTTCATCCCTTGAAGGCCTCCTACATATTGTTTGGCCGAGAATATCGTTGTTATGGCAGGAGATGTCGAAGAGGCTCCGTCTGCATCGACCACACATCAATTACCCAATTGACAATTCCACGCACATCTCAGTGGCGGATGTAGGCAACAAAAATTCGAAGAAGCATCCTTTCAAAGTGCAGACCATCAGCTAATGGGTGTTGACCGTGATATCGCTCATGCCCTCCTGAATTTCGGCAAAGAAGTGGACAATTTTGCCTCTAAAATAATCATGAGTGAGGCCCATTTTGACGTAGGTATATTTTCTGAAAATCGTGAGTGAAATGCACGAAGAGCCATAACATCCACTCAAATCCACTGCATGTTGGTAAATGGTCAGTGAAAATGCTGAGTGCAGCAGAGATCAATGCATTTTTTTATTTCAAAATTGGATGAATTGGGGTTGGTGATGAAATCTCCTTTTCCAAAATCCCCTTTCCTAAATCGCCTGTGCTGAAATCCCTTACTCCAAAAGACCCTAAGAGAAAATCCACCATTTTTAGATTTAGTATTATTAATTATTAAGTGAGATACATATGGCGGGGCATGCTGCCCGCATGCAACCCTTCTGCTTGTGGTCACTGTAACAAAATCCCTTATTTGACATAATCTTTTAATTTGTTATCTCTTTTTCCAAAATCTCCCGGCACAAAACCCGCTATGCCAAAATCTCCCACAAGAAAACAAAACTTTCCATTTACCCAACCTTGCACCTACTCCAAATTTGGAGATTATGTCAAATAAGGGATTTTGTTAAAGGAGATAACGTAGGGATCCCGATGAATTGAACTAGATGACGTGTAGCTTCACAGTAGGTACGGAGCAACGGATCATGCTGCACGAGCCACAACTGACATTCTGAAGCAGAAGTTTCCCGGTCGGCTACTATCTCATTTTGGCGATTCCCACTGTCCCGCAAGAGTGAACAAACCACAAACACTGGCAGCCCTTAAGAAGTTCTAATAAAACCATGGAAAATGCCATAAAAAGAGCGATACCATTGTTCGATGCCGCTAAGTTTGTTCGACGTTAATTCGTGAAGTTTACTCCGAGGTAGGTGAAATCCTTAACTACATCGAAGTTGTCAATAGTGACGTTTTGTCCTAGGCGGTGGACAGATACTTGTTTGTTTGTTGATAGCATGTACTTAGTTTTGTCCACATTTACTTCAAGCCCAACGGATTTCGCCTGTTCTTCAATCGCCGTGAACGCTTCTATCACGGAACGCTGGGAGCGACCGATGATGTCAATATCGTCCGCATAGCCAAGCAGCTGGACGGACCTGTTGAATATAGTGCCTTCCATGTTGACACCTGCCCTGCGCAATATCTGCTCCAGTACGAGATTAAAGAAGTAGCACGATAGTGCGTCTCCTTGCCGAAATCCGGTGAAATAGTTTGAAATAGATCGGAGGAGCTGCTTTCAAACTGCACGTTGCAGCGCGTGTTTTCCAGCGTCTAGAGCACTTTATAGCAATGCCTAACACATCGATCGCAACATGATCAATTTTTCTGACCGCTTTTGATCAGGCTACAGCCATTTTTCTTTAAGAATGTTAGGAAACCGTATGTATGGTAGCTATAGTTACGTCCCCCAACAATGCCAATTTAACTAAGTCCGTTTCTATGTGGTGACATGTAGGCTTTTCAATTTTACTACCAAAGATATTCTCCTTTCCTAACCATTCCTTAAAATCACCGAGTATGACTTTAAGGCCGTAGGGTATTGCTCATATGTTTTGTCGAAAAACTCGTAGAACATCGTAGCCTGATGTTGGCGAGTTTAGCTGTGATGCAGATTGTCATAGGATGTTCACTAACAGTAGTGAAGAATCCTCACTGTACTTAGCTCCAAATATGTCGGAGTTGGTCAAGTAAGGTAGTCCTTAAACACTCGCGTTTATAAGACGAACAAGTCGCGTCCGGATGGCGTCGGCTGTAAATGCTAATCGAGTTCGTCACGACTGAGGGGACGTTTTGAAGCAGGGTTTTTATATACTCGTCCAGATGGACAAGACCAGTAGCCGGTTTATAGCACGTTGAGGTAAAATAAGCACAATTGAAGCGTAATTGAGCACCGCCAAATTAATGCCAATCAGCGCCTGCCATCTTTATTCACATCCAACCATAGCCATAAGTCGCACTGAGAATCGAGCAAAAAGCACGTCTCAGATGCGGCATAAATTTGAAATAAGTTGACAAAATCAAATCCAGTGCTATAAATAGGTCCATAGACACTACACTTGTGTCTGCCATTCGCATCACACCGATAGAGACACCTACACCAAAAATCAAAAACTTTTGATTTTTACTCGCTCCGTGTCTGACACCAAAATCGGTGTGTTCACCAGCCCACACACTACACACATTTCCGTACACCGTTCCGGACCGTTTAATGAAAGTTCGATTGCACTAGCACTAACATTTTCAATGTAAATGAAATTTCACTTCCATTATAGCAGTACGAATTTCATTGCTACTGAAGTTTCACTTTCATTAGCAGTGCAAATTTCAATGCTAATGAAATTTCACTTCCATTAGTTCAGTGGTACTTAAATTTCAATTTCATTACCTAATTAGAAAGTTTCTTTCAGATTTGAAGTATCCATATTTTCATTGTAAATAAAACTGAATTTCGGTATCATGAAACGCAGGTTCGGTCATCCTTCTCTTCTCGAATCTGGTAGCTAGGATTCGAAGATTCTCTTAGCTTATTATTGTCAATTCCCTCGATGTGTACGATTACGTATTTTGGCTTTTTGGACTACATCCGATCCTTTTACGTTAATGAAATTAAAGCATTGAAATTTTCAATGCTAACGCAAGTTAATTTTCAATTAAAGTACAATTTTCAATACCAATGCAAGTCAACTTTCATTGCCATTGAAATTTTCAGTGCTAGTGCAAACGAACTTTCATTAGCATTGAAATTTTGAATTGTAGTGCAAAAGTACTTTCAGTTGAAATTTTGAATGGTAATGCAAAATCAATGTTAGTGCTTAAGTGCCCAGGTCTGAGATGCGGTGATCGTCTAGTTATGGGCCCACCCACCACTTAGGCTTGTGTAGTTCGTCAACGAACTAGTTCAACGAACTAGTTTACTAGTTCACTTAGTTCGCGGCAGCTTGACCAAACTTTTTTTCTGTATCTGTCGAGGTGGCTTTTGAATGTGGATCGCGTCGGCGATCTCTTACTTCAGGGCTTTGGGTAGTTTATAATTTCCATTTTCCACTGTTGTTCGTATCAATATCTTCTGAATTATTGTCCATCGGTTAAAAGCAAACTTCGATTTCGCCCCTAAACCACTGGTTATATTGTCTGAGAATGAAGAAATTGTAAGCAATTGTCAGCTTCCATAAACAACGACATCTGACAATTTCTAGTGAGTCAGACAATGTCCTAATTGTCTGCAATGATTAAAATTGTGTGTTCGAACCTGTTCAGAAGATGGTCACAAACCTGACAATTTCATCGACTTTTCTGACAATATTGTCAGACAAAATTGTGAAACGGTTGTACGACATTTGGGACACAATAGTGTGTACTTAGCTTAATGACATATCCGTGTTCCTAGAAACTAAACAGACTACGGATACAGAACCAAAAGAAAATCATGTAATGAAAGAACAGCTCTTCTCACTCACCTATATCTTTTTTTATATTTTCAACGAATTTATTTTTTTTTTGTAATTTCTGTGAATTTGACTATTTTGAACTAAACTGATGAACTAAAATGAGCAAACTAGTTCAGTAGCGTGATTTGAACTAAATTGATCGATCACTCAAGTGAACTAAATTGCCCAAGTAGAGGCTACTCAAATCAACGATTCCATACATTTCATCGATTACTACAAAATAGCACTACTACGATACTAATAAAATAAGATATTTATGAAAATTTAATTTAGACAGTCGTCCACAGTGCATACATAGAATGATTTGACCATCCTTTTGAACACAACATCGATATACTGACAATATGGCATTAATTTTTTCTCCGTTTTAATTGTTTTCCATCAAGAGTTAGTGTTAACCTTTAATTGTAAGCATAGCTCCGCAAGACCAGAAAAAAATACCTACTACCATTATACTACTCATTAACATCCAACTGTGTTCCATTAAAAAACTTGACTCGTGCAAACGCTTACCCTACCCACTTGAAGGATATATTATTTTTAGCAATTCTGAAATACTGCACATCCATATAGCCATAGCACATTCATATCATTACCGCAAATATAAATCAGAAAAACGTGTGTCCTATTATTACGCACAACATATTCGAAGATAGCTCAGCATCCCGAACAAAGCTCTAAATGTATCTCCAGTGGGCGTCGTCGTGCAGCACTCCAACTGTTCCACTTATCTCCAATTCGAACAAAAAAATACATTAAAATCATAAAAAAAGGATTCATTCAATTTCCAATGGATGTGAGTATCAAACATGTCCGCCGGAGATAACCCACACATGGATTTGATTCACGTGCTTCCTTCGATTGCTTCCTGATTGAGTTCGCGAGCACCGCACCGGCAGGAACTCACGTGTGGGTTAAAACGGAGTGGGCCGACGGCGCAATGGGGTAGAAAACAATTCTTTGGAATTGTAAGGACATATGTAGGTATGTACATTGTACAACCTACACATATTCGTACTTATGGGTGATTTTTTTTCTTTTTGTTCTTTCTTATGAATCCTTCTTGTGGGTCAGATCAGAATTCAGAAACTTAAGCGTTTGAAATCGGCAAAAAGTCACGACAATTTTTTATTGAAGAAAATAAGACAATGCATACTGGTACCGGTACCATCCCTGGTAGATTTTTTTAAGTATTGCGATATGTTTGCCATCGTAAAGATGGATAAGGAACACTTGAATGCAGAACTTGGCAGACATATGTGTTTTCAAAACTTCTATTCCTTTAGCATTAATTGGGATACTCTTGATTGGTGCTTGTCACATATTCAATAATTTTACTTCTCCGAATGTTGGATAATAATGGTAATAAATGTTTCGGAATTTACTTCGCAGTAGCGTTCAATTGGTAGGCAAATTTGGATTATTTTGTTGACAACTTAAATGTAGACGTCACGTGTAACAAAGTTTCATCTGTCCCAAAAGTTAAAACTCCCTCATACAAATCCTAGTCGTAATCAAGAGAGAGATTACGACTACGATTTTTTGTTTTAATTTTACGATATTTTTCAAATTATTCGCTAATCCTGGAAAAACCAATTTCACAAGGAATGAAAGATATATTATGTTTATATTTACTTACTTACTTACTTAGATGGCGCTACAGTCTGGGGTCCAGTTAGCACGATCTTTGGCTAACCGCTTGGCACACTCCAAGTTGGTTGAGGTCCCCTTACACTTGTTCGCGCCACCTTAGGCGAGGTCTTCCTCTACTGCGTTGTCCCTCCGGGCTGGAATCGAAGACTCTTCGGGCCGGAGCGTTGGTGCCCTTTCGCTCTACATATCCTAGCCATCTTAGTCGACGTACTTTTCTGACCAGGTCAATATCGCTGTCCAGCTCGTAGAGTTCGCTGTTAAATCTCCTCCTCCAAAGCCAGTCAACGCAAGCGGGACCGAAAATCACTCGAAGAATTTTGCGGTCGAAGCGACACAAGGAGATATTCATCCGCCTTTGATAACGTCCATGATTCTGCGCCATAAAGCAGGACTGGGATGATGAGGGTCTTATATAGAGTCTCCTTGGTTTTTCTCGACTAGGCCTTACTAATCAATTGCCTTCTTAGGCCAAAGTAACAGCGGTTGGCAAGTGTAATTCTTCGCTTGATTTCTGATGTGATGTCATTTTCAGAATTAATAGCGGAGCCGAGGTAGACAAAGTCCCGAACTACCTCAAAGTTATAGCTGTCTATCATGACGTGCTGTCCGATTCGTCGATGTTGTGTGTCCCTTCTTGTTGACAGCATACATTTTGTTTTGCTCTCATTCACCACTAAACCCATTTTTGCCGCCTCTGTACTGATACTTGCAAACCCATCAGTGACAGCTCGCTGCCAATGATGTCGATGTCATCAGCGTATGCAAGTATAGTTGCACAGACTTTTAGAAAATTGTGCCCCTGGTGTTGGCTTGCGAGTTTCGCACAATTTTCTCAAGAATGATGTTGAAAAAGTCACATGACAGCGCATCACCTTGTCTAAATCCTTTTTTGACATCGAAGGTCTCGGTGAGATTGTTTCCGACATTTACGGAGCAGCGAGCGTTCTCCATTGTCATTCTGCACAATCTGACAAGTTTGGCAGGGATTCCAAAACTAGACATGGCTCTGTATAGCTCGTTTCTATAAATGCTGTCATATGCGGCTTTAAAATCGATAAATAGGTGATGAGTATCGATTTGGACTTCTTGGATTTTCTCCATTATCTGCCGTAGTGTGAATATTTGGTCGGTTGTGGACTTACCGGGCCTAAAACCGCACTGATAGGGTCCAATCAGTTCGTTGACAAATGGTTTCAGGCGTTCACACAGTACAGCAGACAAAATTTTGTAAGCGATGTTGAGGAGACTGATGCCTCTATAGTTGGCGCAGTTTAGAGGGTCTCCTTTCTTATGGATCGGGCCAACAATGCTGAGGCTCCATTCATCAGGCATACTTTCCTCTGACCAAATTTTAGAAACGAGTTGGTGTATGCTCTCTACCAAGTCATCCCCTGCTGCCTTAAAAAGCTCGGCCGATAAACCGTCCTGTCCTGCAGCTTTGTTGGACTTCAGCTTGGATATTGCTATCCTTGCCTAACAGCGGAATTTGTGTCGTCTTCGCCGTTTAGCAGTCTGCAGAAATGGTTTTTCCATGTCCTCAGCACCGACTGTGACTCTACTACAAGGTTTCCTTGTTCGTCTCTACAGGTCTCTGTTCGGGCCTTTGTTCCCGTGACACGTTCTTTTTACCTTTTGGTAAAACTTCCGAACATTGTTCCTGGAGTAACACCTCTCTATTTCCTCGATCGCTTCTCATGCTCTTTCTTTTTCCTCCGGAGAAGCCGGTGTTCTTCCCTCCGTTTTTGCTCGTAGAGCTCACGAGCTGCTCTCGTCCTTCTCTGCAGCGCCGCTTTGTAGGCCAGTTGCTTTGCAGCATGTGCTTGCCGGCACTCTTCATCAAACCAGGGGTTTCGCGGTGGTGGTCCGCCACGTTCCTTTGTGAATGTTGAGGTGTGGAAACCGTGTACTTGCTATAGTAGCATTACGTCCCGCAGCAAAGTCAATTAGCCTAAGTCCGTTTCCAGACGTGGTGTCGTGTAGGCTGTGCTTTCCGATTGTGGTACCAAATATGTCCTCCTTTCCTATTTTGGCGTTAAAATCACTTAAGACGATTTTAACGTCGTACTTAGGACATTGCTCATACGTTTTGTCGAGGAGCTCATAGAAACATTCTTTGGTAGCGTCGTCTTTATCTTCTGTGGGGGCGTGAGCGCATATCAAGCTGATGTTGGCGAATTTAGCCTTAATGCGGATAGTTGTAAGGCGCTCACTTACGTGTCGAAAGCTCAAGACTTCTTGCCTAAGTCTGCCGCTTACAACGAATCCGCATCCAAATAGACGCTGCTTCTGTTCTCTGTAGCAATCACCGTAGTAGATGTCACAGGTTTTCATCCTTCTTTTGCCTGGCACATCCCACCGCACCTCCTGAATGGCGGTGATATCTGCCTTGTAACAGTCTAGCGCCTCCGGTAATTGTTCGGCTGCACGCGGTCTGTTCAGGGTTCTAACATTCCACGTGCAGATCCGAACGTCATTGTCCTTTTCTCGTTTTGCAGGGTCGTCAACAGTAAATCCATCCGTATCCGAGGCTTTTGGTTGCTTCGTAACCATTAATTTTTTCCGTGGTTGGGTAGTTAGCCCCACGCACAACCCCCAACCTAAGATAACCCTATAGGACAGCGGGTCGGATACTCCGTTGCCAGTAACCCACTTCGGGGATATGAGTTCTGCCGTTGGCCCATAAAAGGTTCATCCGCCACCATCTCTATTTCAGCACCCTGACTAGTGCTGAAAATACTTACAGACTTTGCTCCAAATATGTCAGAGAAGCTCACGCAAGTTATCTGCCATCTCGACTGTTGACAACACCGTTGATTCAATCTTGTGTATTCATCCGCTGTATGTATACACAATTGATGGGTATGAAAAAGTTGAAACAGCTGGGCACCGCCAAGTTGATGCCAATCAGCGCCTACCCGATTCATACACACCCAACCACCTTCTTTAAAATTAGAAAAATTAAAATATGCAATTTCACGCTTCCAAGTATTACCTACCTACCAAGTTTAAATTTTGTTTAATATGTACTTTTAAATATTTTTTAAATGTTGTCTTATTAGCAATTTTCAAATGGGCATAACGTTAAAGGTGCCCCAGTCTCCCCTATAAATTTTGGTTGTCAAATTACCGTCATTTATGACACAATCGATAGCACTTTCGATAACATTTAAAGCACTCGTAGATTGGTAGCACAGTTTTTATCTTGGCTAAAGCATAAGCCCCGATGATTATCCGGGCTAACGATTCGTATGGAAAATTTGCAAAAAAAACACGCCTATTATCTTGTACCCAACGTGAGTCTGGTGGTTCTAATATGAATATCAATTGTCTACCTAGACCTAGAGAGAAGATTTGTTGTGACTCAGTTATTAAAATAAAAGAACATTCTTCTAATTATTGTTGTTGTCTCTGTTGAGCAAGATCCAAGGCTAGAAGTATTTATGCAAAAAAACGTCATCGGTGCATATTTCAGTGGTTCGTGCGTACAAAGTCACGTTCACAGCTTGTATTTAAATAAATTCGTTTGTAGAGAAAAGGCCTAAATTATGGGCGAAATTGCATTTAATTAGATCTCTTTGTGTTGCGCCAGACATTGCGTTTATAATATTTTTTTAATATATGCCATTGCATGGGCTAACCCTTCAAATTTGTCCAATAGAAGCGCTGCATCTCCTAATTATGCTCAAACCATGCATCCTCGTGAAATGCATTACTAATTGCTTCAAATGCCTATACAATTAGCATGGTATCAGGTTAATTATTATTGGTAGTCACATAAACCCAGATGGATAATTTGAGGGTTAAGCATTTGCCGGGACTTGATTCCTCATACGGCAGGAGGGTATTAAATTTAATCTGATTTTTTATAACCCAAATGAAGGTACCTATACTCATTTTGGAAGAGATAAAGTGGATGTCATGGATGTCAGTTTTCGAATAGTTACACTATGTCTGCATTTCCGCAACAGCCACTTCTAGAAAACCTGCAATATCCTTGCACCATATAAATACAATATACACAGTTCCAATTTTGTTTCCTCAATAACTGCCGGATCCTTCAAAGCATATGAAGTAATACCACGCTGCATTCATATAAAACTAAAAGAAGCACAAAAGACATCCTTTAAGAATGATAAATTGTATTTCAGCCAAAGCACTTACCCTTTAGTTGAAGAACAAAAGCCTTGCTTAGCAATAACACAATTTAGTATTCATCTACACATTTAGGCCCTCTCTTTTGCATGAGCGTAAAACGTCAAAGCGTTCTAAGCCAACCGAACGAAGCTCGCACAGAATACAATTATGGCTTTGAACAGGACCCCCGGGGGATAATTAGAACATTTTATGTACGGATGTAAGACAATGCAGTCGATGTGTCATCATGCAATTTGTCACGTTCGTCCTCTTTGACTGGAGGACGAATAAAAAAGTCGCAAATAAAACAGTTGCGCGGAAAGGATTTTAACTCCTAATTGCGTTGCACACTAAAAACGGCTTGTGAAATTCTTTTATTTTGTTTGAGTGTTTTTTTTATTAAAAAGGAGGCTGTGGATTATAGTGTGGTTGTATATATAGTAGAGATCCTTGTCGGATGCATCCACTAAACACGAAGGATTAAGCAGATCCTTTTGGTGGTAATTAATGAGATGATGATGATGACAATGATGGAGGACAAAAAAAAACGCGTAATGTCTGCTCAACTCTGTCCTTTATGAAAATTAAAATGTGTTTTACTATAAATGCACGACTGCCCGAGGATGAGAAACAGTTTTCCACGTTTAGCACTTATTTTATGCGGGGGTTGTTAGGTATGGGTGGTGACGCCGTGGCGGTAAATTGTTTAATTTGTATTGTCTAGTTGTAATCAGATTGTATTTCTGTATTTATCTTCGGGTAAGGACAGGAATTTTCTACAATATGGAATTTCTTTCGACGAATATATTCAGGATCGCAAAATTATCACATGAACCTACAAGAAAACCTATAATTTTACTGCGAACACAAAGTAAGAGCTATAACGTTGATTCTTTGATTTATGTAGGATTTAAATGAAATTTTATCTGCAGGTCCTTTCACAGAAAAAACGCTTTACATCGCTTTACGAGTCGTTAGTTACGATGACAATTTAAAATCTAGTATGATTTAAAAAATGTGGGATCACGGACTCACCGTCGTAATCGTCGTAATACGGATATCGAACGAACAAATGCATCAGACCAAGTGCGCTCCTTCGATAAATCGAAGAGCACAATGGCCGCGCTTCTCCAGAGTTTTAACAGCGTGATATACGTTCGAGTGAAATCAACCCACCGACAAACAGAAACTTGACAAACGATGAAATCGACATTCATTTATTGCAAATGAATGTCGTCATCAAACGGAAAAT
This sequence comes from Cheilosia soror, assembly GCA_949372485.1. NCBI lineage: Eukaryota > Metazoa > Arthropoda > Insecta > Diptera > Syrphidae > Cheilosia > Cheilosia soror. The sequence goes on from OX443563.1 coordinate 41,038,550, forward strand.
GGAGCGGACTATATCCCTCGGCTAGGTCGTTTCACTGGTTGGGTGTGTATGAATCGGGTAGGCGCTGATTGGCATCAACTTGGCGGTGCCCAGCTGTTGCAACTTTTTCATACACATCAATTGTGCTTATTTTACCTCCGCGTGGTAACCACCGGGTACTGGTCTCGCCCATCCAGGCTTGACTTGCTAAACTTATAAGCGCGAGTGTTGAACACGAAGAAAATAGCAACACTATAATGCTCTGTCGGAACTGACTGTCTGCTCGAGTCTCAGAAGTCTAACATGAGCCCCTCAGAAAGAGGACGTGCGGCGGAAGAATTCACGCGATTGAATCAACGGTGACGTCAACAGTTGGCATGGCAGATACTTTAATGAGCTACTTCGACATATTTGGAGCTGAGGTCATTAAAGATTTTTCAATACTAGTCAGGGTGTTGAAATAGAGATGGTGGCGGAAGAGCCCTTAATGGGTCAACGGCAGCACTCAAATCCCCGAAGCGGGTTACTGACTCCGGAATATCCGGCCCCTTTCGTCCAAGGGGTCACAGAAAGGGCCTGGCCCTCCAGGTTGGGGGTTGTGCGTGGGGTTAACTACCCAACCACGGAAAACACCACCAGTTACGAAGCAACCAAAAGCCTCGGATATGGATGGATTTACTGTTGACGACCCTGCAAAACGAAAAAAGGACAATGACTTTCGGATCTGCACGTGGAATGTTCGAACCCTGAACAGACCGCGTGCAGCCGAACAATTAGCGGAGGCCCTAGACTGCTACAAGGCAGATATCACCGCCATCCAGGAAGTGCGGTGGGATGGGCCCGGCAAAAGAAGGATGAAAAACTGTGACATCTATTACGGTGATTGCTACAGAGAACAGAAGCAGCGTCTATTCGGATGCGGATTCGTTGTAAGCGGCAGACTTAGGCAAGAAGTCTTGAGCTTTCGACACGTTAGTGAGCGCCTTACAACTATCCGCATCAAGGCTAAATTCGCCAACATCAGCCTGATATGCGCTCACGCCCCCACAGAAGATAAAGACGACGCTACCAAAGAATTTTTCTATGAGCTCCTCGACAAAACATATGAGCAATGTCCTAAATACGACGTTAAAATCGTCTTAGGTGATTTTAACGCCAAAATAGGAAAGGAGGACATCTTTGGTAGCACAATCGGAAAGCACAGCCTACACGACACCACGTCTGGAAACGGACTTAGGCTAATTGACTTTGCTGCGGGACGTAATGCTACTATAGCAAGCACACGGTTTCCACACCTCAACATTCACAAAGGAACATGGCGGTCACCAGACCATCAAACGGTCAATCAAATTGACCATGTTGCGATCGACGCAAGGCACTCCTCCAGTATTCTAGATGTCCGAACTTTCCGAGCGGCCAACATAGACTCGGATCACTACCTTGTTGTAGCCAAGGTACGTATGCGGATATCCCAGACACCACAACAACGAGGAAATACTGTGAGAAGATTCAACGTTGAACGGCTACAAACGCAACAAACCGCCAGAACTTTTGCCGATCGCGTCTCCCTCAACCTCTCGAGAAGTCCTGTGCAGCCAGCATCAAGTGCTGAAGACCAGTGGCATCGATGCCAAGAAGCCATCAGAAAAGCCGCGACTGATGTGCTAGGTTTCACCCGACCACCACCGCGAAACCCCTGGTTTGATGAAGAGTGCCGGCAAGCACATGCAGCAAAGCAACTGGCCTACAAAGCGGCGCTGCAGAGAAGGACGAGAGCAGATCGTGAGCTCTACGAGCAAAAAAGGAGGGAAGAACACCGGCTTCTCCGGAGGAAAAAGAAAGAGCATGAGAAGCGCGCGATCGAGGAAATAGAGAGGTGTTACTCCAGGAACAATGTTCGGAAGTTTTACCAAAAGGTAAAAAGAACGTGTCACGGGAACAAGGCCCGAACAGAGACCTGTAGAGACGAACAAGGAAACCTTGTAGTAGAGTCACAGTCGGTGCTGAGGACATGGAAAAACCATTTCTGCAGACTGTTAAACGGCGAAGACGACACAAATTCCGCTGTCAGGCAGAATGAACCATTCGACCTGGGCGATGAAAGCCAAGACTTCCGTCCACCTGACCAAAATGAGGTAAGGATAGCAATATCCAAGCTGAAGTCCAACAAAGCTGCAGGACCGGACGGTTTATCGGCCGAGCTTTTTAAGGCAGCGGGGGATGACTTGGTAGAGGGCATACACCAACTCGTTTCTAAAATTTGGTCAGAGGAAAGTATGCCTGAAGAATGGAGCCTCAGCATTGTTTGCCCGATCCATAAGAAAGGAGACCCTCTAAACTGCGCCAACTATAGAGGCATCAGTCTCCTTAACATCGCTTACAAAATCCTGTCTTCCGTACTATGTGAACGCCTGAAACCATTTGTTAACGAACTGATTGGACCCTATCAGTGCGGTTTTAGGCCCGGTAAGTCCACAACCGACCAAATATTTACACTACGGCAGATCCTGGAGAAAACCCAAGAAGTCCAAATCGATACTCATCACCTATTTATCGATTTTAAAGCCGCATATGACAGCATTTATAGAGACGAGCTATACAGAGCCATGTCTAGTTTTGGCATCCCTGCCAAACTTGTCAGATTGTGCAGAATGACGATGGAGAACGCTCGCTGCTCCGTAAAGGTCGGAAACAATCTCACCGAGACCTTTGATGTCAAAAAAGGATTTAGACAAGGTGATGCGCTGTCATGTGACTTTTTCAACATCATTCTTGAGAAAATTGTGCGAAACTCGCAAGCCAACACCAGGGGCACAATTTTCCAAAAGTCTGTGCAACTACTTGCATACGCTGACGACATCGACATCATTGGCAGAACACAGCGAGCTGTCACTGGTGCGTTTGCAAGTATCAGTACAGAGGCGGCAAAAATGGGTTTAGTGGTGAATGAGGGCAAAACGAAATATATGCTGTCAACAAGAAGGGACACACAACATCGACGAATCGGACAGAACGTCACGATAGACAGCTATAACTTTGAGGTAGTTCGGGACTTTGTCTACCTCGGCTCCGCTATTAATTCTGAAAATGACATCACATCAGAAATCAAGCGAAGAATTACACTTGCCAACCGCTGTTACTTTGGCCTAAGAAGGCAATTGATTAGTAAGGCCTTGTCGAGAAACACCAAGGAGACTCTATATAAGACCCTCATCATCCCAGTCCTGCTTTATGGCGCAGAATCATGGACGTTGTCAAAAGCGGATGAAGATCTCCTTGGGCGCTTCGAACGCAAAATTCTTCGAGTGATTTTCGGTCCCGTTTGCGTTGACGGGCTTTGGAGGAGGAGATTTAACAGCGAACTCTACGAGCTGTACAGCGACATCGACTTGGTCAGAAAAGTACGTATCAGTCGACTAAGATGGCTAGGACATGTAGAGCGAATGGACACCAACGCTCCGGCCCGAAGAGTCTTCGATTCCAACCCGGAGGGACAACGCAGTAGAGGAAGACCTCGCCTTAGGTGGCGCGCACAAGTGGAAGGGGACCTCAACCAACTTGGAGTGCGCAACTGGAGGCAGTTAGCCAAAGATCGTGCTAACTGGAGGGGCGTGTTGGTTGAGGCCCAGGTCCACCCCGGACTGTAGCGCCATCTAAGTAAGTAAGTAAGGTCGTTTCACTGACGAAGACCAAACTGAGAAGTATCGAAACGCAACAATCGATGCTCTATACAGACATAAATGTAGACTATTCTTGAGGCTTAAATAGCTGCATAGGATAGGCAGTTGACTGACAGGAATGACCCCGAGATGAGGACACTGAAGTCGATGATCAAAAACCTAAAACAGTTGATAGTGGAAAATTACAGAAAATCTGTAAGTTTGTATTGGGGCAATGCCACAATTCAATTCGGGCTATAAAATCCAGTAATCCAACAAATAATCCATCATGTTCCAACAAATCAATAAATTCTTCAGGCGGAAAGATCATAACGACATTTGATGTGTCCGAATCTCACGGATGACCGAAAGCCGACAGACACTACTGACTGCTGGCATAAGTCCGGAAAGTGCGGACTCCATCAACGAAGGTTTTTACGTAGTCGAAGACCCGCCGATGAGAATGGATTTGATGGGCCCTTTCTTCGAGTTCAAGACCGCGTATACTGTGAACAACCCTGTTCACCGTAATCACGACCTGAAAGAGAGGAGATTTTCTGAACCACTTTTATCTGCGTGCCGAACTTCAGAATTGGCAATCCGAGAACAACGCTTTCACCGTGTTCAATGATGAAAACCTTGCAAACGGCATAATCGCCGATAAAAGAACGAATTCTCAGTTGTTCGTAAGCAAAAATGATTGATTCTTGAGCAGCTTTGTGTCACATAAAAATAAAAAGTCGGCGGGAGTTGACGGTGAAACGATTCATGCCACGTCGAAATCGGTGGCCGACATTCAGTGGCACAAATAAATAAATAAAATAAATAGGTGGCGCAACAGGCGGGTGACTCCCAAGGCCTAGCTTCTCGCAACCATTCGTTTTGTGTGAGTTTCTATTTTTCGGACGAATGGAAGGGACCTACAATTTTATGCCGAGTCCGAACGGCTGAATTGGGAAGCTTTTTCATGGCAGTCATACTCTCGGATGTTTGTCAGACGTTCGCGAGAGGTGGCGCAGTAGAAAAAACTTTAAGATGTACATAATTTGTGTTTTTTCGGGGATCGAACCTGGGATCCCTCGCACAGTAGTCCAGCACACTAACCACTGCGCTACTGCGCCCAAAAATGCAAGAACTAATTCGCGGGTGCCTGCCTGGTCAACTTTGAGAAGCCCTTCGACACCGTATGGCTAGAGGGGCTCTTCTATAAGATGACTATAGGTTAGGTACCTATATACAAAAACCATTGCTAGCTATATATTATTTATAACATGCTGATGGGAAAGTAGTTTGTTGTCAAAGCTGTTAATGTGACTTCGAGCAAAGTCTTTGAAATTAAAAACTTCTTACAACAGGGAGCGATGAATTCTCCGATCCAATTTAATATTGGTGGGTTCCCTCAGACTATATAGCATTAGCGTACGCAGACGATTTAGTGACGTACAGATTAGGTCCAAGAGTCGAGGCCATCAACGTCCTGTTGCAGCGTGACTTCTATCAACTTAAGAGGTTTTGCGATGACTGGAAATAGAAAATCAATTTCCAAAAATTGGAAACAATCCTATTCAGAACTCCATTAGCTAGGTGCCTCTAGGTATGCCAGAAAAAACTGGCCAACATTAGCCATTATTGGTCAAAATATACAACCATTGACGGTGCGAAGCGTGGTCAAATGGCATCTAGCCAGGCACGTAGCCAGAGCGGGGGCTTGAGGGGCTGAACGCAAGTGTGCACCGGGGCTTAATGCACCGTAGAACATGAGTTTAATGAAAGCTTAACTAATAGATTAACTGAAACTGAAACTGAAATGACCGTCTATATGGGGCATAATATAAATTCAAATGTATAAAAATAAGGAGACTCTGCCGGTAGGTATACAGTATTCAAACGCTAGGTATGTACACTGTGCAAGCCATAGCTTTAACCTGGCTCTGTCATGTCAACTCCTGCAATTCGCAATTGCAATTGAAATAACTAATTTCTTTCGCAACCATTCAAATGCATATAAACTTTGAAAATGTCTATTAAAAACACGCACCAGAGAACCGAAACCAGATTCATTGAAAGGCATGACAGTATTATTTCCTTTGTAGAGCTCTTCAAATGCATCTCAATAAGTCTTGAAGAAATACCGAGCAGAACGTGTACGATTTCTTCGAAACCATCAACACTTTTGGCAGCGGTCCAAAAAAGTGATTTATTAGTAAGCCTCATTGTATGCGAAAAACTATTCACTTTAACAATCGATCGCACAAAAGAAGTTCTGAAATCTCTTAACAAAATCAAAGAAAATGCCGACGTTTTTTCAAGAGAGGCTTTTCAATCCGCATCCTAACTTGCCGAGGACTTATTTGAAGAACTTCATTGAAACAAACAAGGCGTTCCAATCCAGAAACCTCTCCTTCTGAAGCCTATTATAGAGTCGATACTGATTTCTTGCATAGATTAATTAATACAAAATCTTAGTGGCATATTTATGGTCAAGTTGTTCTCCCATAGGTTTTGCTGCAGTTGAGCGAGTGAAAAGCTAACACTTTACTTTGATAATGCAATTTCGTTGTCAGCTGTGAAAGCTGAGTACATTCTTTGGTGCGAAAAAAATCGTCGATTGATCCTTCTACCGAAATTTTGAAATTGCTTGATATGTGACAAGACTTACTTTAGAGGTATAAATTTCTTGCTTACGGTTTTAGCAACGCTTCTAGTGACAGCTAGTGTTGAAAAACCCTTTCAGCTATGAAAAGGATTAAAACAATGTACCGAAGCGTTATAGAGAATGCAAGGTTATGATATCTGTTCATTCGGATATTATTGTGGATCCAGATAAAGTGATTCATGAGATCAATTTTCAATGGGTACTTAATGGGTTAAGTAAAGTTTTGTATCCTTTAAACGGAATTTAAATGACCTTTCCATTGATGCCAAAATTTACATGAAGTAAGTTCTAATTATGAGCAGAATTAACTTTAGTTTTATCAAAATACTTATGCCGGCCACTGTAAATCTTAGTTTTATTTTAGATTTAGTCATTCTAAATCTAAAAAAAATATGTAGATAAGTTAAAGAAAGAATGAAAAAAAAAGCGTTCTAGACTACCTACTTTGCGAGGGGTTCCAGGTTCGATCCCCGAAAAAACACAAATTACTTACATCGTAAGATTTTGTTCCCTGCGCCATGCCACCTCTCGCGAACGTTTGGCAAACATCCGATAGAAAGCCGATAAAGGAAATAGAGAGGTGCTACTCTAGGAGCAATGCTCGGAAGTTTAACCAAGAAGAAAAAACAACGTGTAGCGTGGTAACAAGACCCGAACAGAGACTTGTCGAGGAAGGAAACCTTATAGTCACAGTCGGTGCTGAGGACATGGTAAAACCATTTCTGCAGACTGTTAAATAGCGAAGAAGACACAAATTGCCCTGTCAGGTAGAATGATAGCAATATCCAAGCTCAAGTCCAACTAGGCTGCTGGACCGGACGGTTGCTTAACTGCAGTGTTTTTAAGGCAATACACCAACTCGTCTCAATGATTTGGTCAAAAGAGGAAAGTATGCCTGATAAATCGAACCTCAGCATCGTCAGCCCGATCCACAAGAAAGGGGATTCCAACTATAGAGGCATCAGCCTCCTCAAGAGATAAGATCCTATCTACTGTATTGTGTGAACGCCTGAAACCATTCGTCAACGAACTGATTGATCCCTATCAGTATATGTGATTTTAGGACCGGTAAGTCCACATTCCACAAATATTCACACTACGACATATATTTCGCGAGAAAACCCAAGAAGTCCAAATCGATACTCAGCATTTATTATTCAATTTTAAAACAGCATATGATTAGCAGAACGCAACGAGCTGTCACTGATGCGTTTGCAAGTACTAGCACAGAAAATGAAAAATGGGTTTACTGGTAAATGAGGGCAAAACGAAATACCTTACATACTCTCAACAAGAAGGGGCAGAACGTCAAGATAGACAGCTACAATTTTGAGGTGGTTAAGAGTCGTTGTCTACTTCAGCTCCGCTATAAACTCTGATAATGATACAACAGCAGAAATCCAACGAAAGTTACGCTTCGTAACCGCTGTTTCTTTGGCTTAAGAAGGCAACTGACTAGTAAGGCCTTGTTAAGAAACACTAAGAAGACTCTAAACCCATCATCATCCCAGCCTTGCTCTATGGCGCTGAAGCATGGACGGATGCAGATCTTTTTGGTCGTTTCAAAAACAAATTTCTTCGAGTGATTTTCGATCGGTTTTGGAGGAGGAGATTTAACTGTGAGTCTTGCGAGCTGTACAGCGACATAGTACTTACTTACTTTAAATGGCGCTCACATACCGGGGTGGACCACGGTCTCAACTAACATAACAAGCCCCCCCAGTCAGCTCGGTCCCTAGCTAGCTGCCTCCAGCTACGCACACCAAGTTGGTTGAGGTCGCTCTCCAATTTTGCGCGCCACCTAAGGTGGGATCTTCCTCTGCTTCGTTGTCCCTCAAGGGTGGACTCAAAGACTCGTCGGGCTGGTGCGTTGTTGTCCATACGCTCCACGTGACCCAGACATCTCAGCCGCTGTATTTTGAGCTTTTTAACCAGGTCAACGTCGCTATGTAGCCCGTAAAGTTCGTCGTTGAATCTCCTCCCCCACACTCCGTCGATACAAACTGGACCGAAAATCACTCGAAGAATCTTTCTCTCAAAGCGTGCCAAGAGGTTTTCATCAGCTTTCAATAAGGTCCATGCTTCTGCACCATACAACAGGACCGGAATGATTAAGGTCTTATACAATATCTCCTTGGTTCTGCGAGAGAAGGCTTTAATTCTTAGATGCCTTCTTAGCATATGAATATGGTCCTACGAATAGAGTGCGCACACTGAATACGATTTTCTCTATTAAATAGGCAGTGCCCCGTGTCCCATACCCCTTTTGTGTCCATAAACATCCACTTTTAATGTTTTAACGCACGAACGTGTTTAAAAATTCCAACAAGTTGGGATTGTATTCGGACGTCGGAACTATACGTACGTAAAGTATATGTACGACGAACCCGCATCCAGTGTGCGCGCTCCCGTACGTACTAATTGGAAGGTCGGGATTGTTCGTGCGTATGCGTACATGTTCGCATGAGAGAAATTCGTAAGAAATCGTATCCAATGTGCCGCTGGCTTAAAAAGGCCCGAAGAGTGTTCGATTTCAGCCTGGAGGGACAGATCTTGCCTTAGGTGGCGCGCAAAAGTGAAAGGGCTAGTGAACAGACTATACTAAAGAGTGTTATTATTTGAGGTCCATGGTTCACCACATTGTACCTCCACTTAAGTAAGTATAAAGAGCAAAGGCGACCTGCAATTTTATTTCATATTCGAGCTTCTGAATTGCAGTGTAATTGTTGTTTTTCCGCCGGGATTTAACTTGGGACCAATCGCTTAGTATTCCATTAGCACACTATAACCTCTTAGACAGAGTCTTTGAAACGTTGTTGTTTTAGAAACTTAATTTTAGATAGCTAAATGTCACCGGGTCTGAGAATTTAACTTCTTCTGCGAATAATGATTTCGAAACTGTTATGTTTGAACAAGGAGCTAATCAGCTTGAAGAAACAAAAAGTAGGTATATCTATACACATTTTAATTTAAGAATTATGTAACCAGTAATGTCAAATGCTACCTAGCTGCTAGGTATCTGACGATTAACAAGTTGATAAAAACCTCTTTTCATTTACTTAGATATTATACGACAGTCTAACACAAGAGCTGCACAAACCCGATTTTAGCCCGTGTAGCTGACACTTTACACAACACCATGTGAACAGCGCCGAAAGGTAAACCTTTATAGCTTCCGTCAAAATTGCAAATACAGGTAGATAATAGTAGGTAGTAGATATCCGTCGGTAAAATATGAAATATTGCACCTACCGTCGTCATGATTTTGATGTCGATTTATTAAATCCCCGAGTAAGTCCCGAATCAGGAACGACTTCGCACTTTGCTGATGCATTGCTGGCCTTCACTGCTCTAGGTAATCCGCTTTAAATTGCTATCACTGAATCACTTCCTTAAATCCGACTAAGGTTGCAAAATAATTATTTTCGCATATAAAGTGCAAGCGAAATTTGATTACATTAAACGATTCAACCGAACGACTACAACTGAAGCTCCAAAAAACCGTATTGCATCATTTAACCATTTCACTTTTGAATTCTTAAAAGGACATCACTCATACACAATGAAAAACAGTTACCACACTTGTAGATGTGTGTGGATATGAAAATTGCGGAAAACTGTCTCTAAACGAATTTTCCCATCAAAATGATTAACGCAATAAAAGGACGAACACGAAAAGCACGAATATCTTGTCAGAGATGATGACGTACGACAAACACTAATGAACGGATGCGAATGAAATGGTAGACGGGTTAAATGTGCCTCGAAAATGTATACATCATGTGCGACACGTTTATCCTTATTAAATTATCTGCTACGTGTATAGAGCTTTGGTGGTGTGATGTTAGTCTGATGTCGCCATCCACCCCATCTAGCCACCCTCGATTTGCGCGTTAGCCATTTTGTAAAACGGAAACCGTCTGCAAATGCATGTAGTTGTTTCTTTTCCGCGCACTTGTTGGCATGCCTGTTTTCACCCCTTCAATGTGGGGGAGTGGTATATTGTGTCGTAATCGCTATTTCTGATTGGTCGAGCGATTAACAACCCCAGTTGGTTTCCGTCATTTTAAATATGGATTTTATAAACGGTATAGGTATCCTTTTTTTACGCCAAAGAAGAGAAATATTTATGGCAGGGAGATTGACGGAAAATGTTGGCTGAAATCTATAGGATGTATAATTATATGGAGGTTATTTTTACTTGGATTACTTGGATGGTTATAGAGTGAGTATTCACTGTTCTACTGACTCTTGATGGGAGATCATCAAAAGGACGACTGTTGCGCTCAAATGTGTTTATACAGTTTACATTCCTACCTACCAACCTATAACAGCGATTTTCTGATTGTGTTTGATGCCATTTTGAGGTTGGATTGAGATTGAGAGCCGAATAAAAGGTGAGAGTTGAGAGATAATTATTTGTAAATTTGATGCAACTTTTTGGTTTAATATCAGAGCACAGGGTGACACATATATCGGAAAATGTTATTCAAATTTTCAGTGTTATTAATTATTCAAGTGAAATTCTGTTATTAGGCTTGTCAATAGTTATAGTAGGGGAGCCGACTGCAGGATTACCTTCCTCATCGAGTTAAAGGACAATTCGCATTTCAATTGAAAGTTAAGAAAGAGACAATGATGAAACCGCTGGTCGGACAGTCATTATCCTGCCGGGTTTCGAAATAACGGGCCACTTTCGGTACATTTTTGTTGTGTTTACTTTTGTCATAAGGTTGAAGCACAAAATTAATTTTATTAGATAGAGGTCAATTAGTGTTGCAGAAAAAGCTTGGTTGGACAAATTATATCCTGCCGCAACCCTCTGTCCGACCACTCGAAAGTCCTGTTTTTTTTATGTTTACCTACCTCATCGAGTTAAAAGATGAAACTAGTGTCAAATTATAGGTAACATCCTTCTCTTTAAGAAATCACTGGTCGGCCAAACCTTAATCTGCCCAAACAATGCGTCCGACCACTTTAATTTCATGAGCATATCATTTCACTGCCCTGCGCGTGGCTATCAAATTTATTTATATTAAATAAGTACCTTATAGAGTACCAACAGAAAACTAGTGTCAAATAAAAGCTTATAACAACTTCTTTAAAAATTTAGTGGTCTGCCAGACCACGTGCTACTGTATCCGCTTATATTACACGTTTCTAAGGCTTCAATTAGTTATTTTGGGGTAAGGCCTACACTTTCTAAAGTAGCTAAAAAAATATAATTTCTTGTAGAACCTGCAAACTAGTCTCAAATTGTAGCCTAGAACGTCCTCTGTCCGAAGCCAGTAATTATTTGAACTCTAACCTGCCGAAACAATGCGCCGACCACTTTCTAGTTCATGAGTATACAATCCACTATTGGCAGAACTTGCTCTAGATGTATGTAGTAAACTTTATTGTTTATAAAACGAACCCTATCGAGTACAAACATGAAACTAGTATCAAATGAAAGGTAATAAAGTCCTCTTTTTAAATCGATCAGTCGGCCAGACTTAAACCTGCCGAAACCACACGTCCGACCACTTTTTAGATCATGAATATGGTACTTTGAAGTACAAACCCAGCTCTGTATGCATACAATACACGTCATTGTCATGACCTCCGAAACACTGTTAAGTCAATCAATAAGAAAAGGCTTCCTGAAAAGTTAACACCGGACGACATAATCAATGGAGAATGTGATATTCCTGAGCAATTATTAACATATTATTGACATACGGAGAAATAGTTCTGACAACGATTGTGTAAAAATTAAGTCGTTATGTCAGAACATCATATATATTATATCTAAAGGTAGAATCAAGCCAGCTAAACACCTTATGTTAGGACTTTCTATGAAATCTTTAACAAGTAGCAAAAAGGTTCTGACTATATTAAATAGATTTGGACATTCTGTAGGATAGACAGTAGCAAGCCAACTGGAAACAGAAATGACATTATGCAGCCTGCGAAGAAAACAGACTTGTACCCACAAACCAGTAAGAATAGACCGTCGACTCCTCCCACATAACGGACTTTGCCTACAAGCTGCCGGCGAGACCAGGATTTTTCATGTATTGGTGCTGTACAAAATCAAAGGGGCGCCATTAACGCACGCATACTTGAAAAATCCTGATCGCATGGTATTGCATAGAAAGACATTGCCGCCATTAATTTTGACATTTACACGTATTCACAGACAGGGAAATTCTTTCCGGGGGGAATCGGGTAGGTGTACGGGAAGTCGGCGGTCTATTCTTACTGGTTTGTGCTTGTACCTGCTGGGATTCATATCGACAATAGACTTAGTACACACGTTGCATTCGATAATTTTGACCGTTACGTAGATACTTTAAGTGGAAAAGATACTCTTCTCGATATAGTTGGCAATATTTATCAATTCACCACCACTGAAAGTCAACCGTTATATACAAATACCCTTACATCTACATCAAGCAGTACAACCCCCAGCATTTCATATGCACCTCGTAAAAGGAGAAGATTTGAGCAAATTCCTCGTGATATACAACCGTATCTTAAAAAACCCGCGGCTAAGACAAATTTGCTACCATTGCAATATTTTGCTTCTGCTATTTGTGATTATAGAGTCACGAAAGAAAATGCAGTTGTACGAGACTTGTTATGGGCTATTTCTTTGTCAAAAATATCTAATACACCAATATGTGGATAGGTTTCAATAGCAAAACCACAAATTAATTTGTCGCCGACATCATATGCTGTTGTTCATGAAACGTTGATTTATGCTCAGGAAATAGCAAATGAATGTCGTCAGAGTGAAATTATTTTGACTTACGACTTAGCAATTGCAAAAATGGCAATGCAAATTCAAATAACAGAATCTCCGACATTTGATAATGTTTTCATCAATTTAGGGGCATTTCATATACAAATGGCTTTTTTCAAAGCCCTTGGAAAATATGTTGATGCTACCGGGGTTGTTGACATTTTAGTACAATCTGAAGTTTTAGCCGCAGGTTCAGTTAATGGACTTATAGAAGGTAAACATTTTAACAGATGCAAAAGAATACATACCCATTGCTATCTGGTTGTCTTCAGACGTTGCATTTTGAACAATTCTGTTTAGAAAATGATATTACAATTTCAGAGGAGATAATTCAAGATTTGCAACTTTTACAAAATAGTTCTTCCGAATCTCACAAATCCTTGCACTTAAACCCATTACTCGGTAATATTTTAAAACAATATCGAACATTTATTGTCTTAACCTTAAATGGAGATCATGGGAAAACACCAAAATTTTACATGCAGTACATAGAGTTTATATTTTTTAGATTTTCGAGAAGCATTGGGTCAAGTGATTTTGAGTTGTAGGTACATCGAATCAATTTTTGATCTCTCTAATCTATTCTTTGCTTTTAATCAACCAAATTACGCGAGGTGGATACTGAAATATCACAGTAATTTAGTGGATTTACAAATAAAAAATTCAACATTACTGAACGAATTCAGGCGCGGTGCGTTTGGTGTTAAGCGCATTGTAAACAATTTGTCCAGGCCCCCTGTTGACTTAACTTTAGAGCAGACGATTAATGCTGACGCTGCCAATTCGTTAAAAGGTGTTACTCATTTCACAAATAATAGTATTTCAGCAAGGCAGCGTTGGGCACTCAGTCACAATATGCGTACAAAAATTATTTCAAAAATGCTAGCTGAAATAGGCATGGGGCACCAAGACGACATATCTCATGAACTAGCAGCCAGTAGAATCGAAACAGACAAAAAAAATCGCTGTTTAAAATTATAAATGCATTTAAGCAAAATATCAACCCATTTGATCCGTCAGTCAATAAAAATCATTTCAGCATCAGATCAGACCTCCGATTTTCTCTTAAATTTAAACGCTTTGGGGGAAGATAAAAAAAAAACATTCATAGAAGAATGTACCGAAGATATCAATCGTTTTGAAAAACCTCTGAAACGAAACAAGATTTATAATTTTTCTTCAGAATGTCTGAAGAAGGTACAACGAAGTAAGGACGGTAATAAACAGGTACCTATTTATTAAAATGGAACGGGATGTGTTTGGCAAGTTATTAGCGACAGCTCTTGAAAAAAAATCTATATGGAGATATGTTTATCTTATCCGTTATCACCTGCTCCGGCTGCTCTTTGTCATTGTACTGATGGCGAAATGTACAAAACCGACAAATCCGTTCTCGCAAAAAAACTCAAATCGAGGGTCCCACCTTCTATACCATCCTATAAAGATATCGATTTAATCGATGGATTTTATTTTCTTCATGTTTTGGGACCATCAGTTCCACAAACATTCGAAAGAATATCTGAAATGATTTTGAGGAGAATTTGCGCTACGGATGCGTCAGAAATACATTTAGTCTTTGACAGATATTTGTCTCCATCTATAAAGGATTTTGAACGTTTAAACCGCCAAGAACATGAAATTCCCTACACCATAATCGGACCATCACAAAATCGGCCTAATGACTTTATTAAAAGTTTAAAAATGAAAAAATTCAAGGAGGCACTGATTACATTTTTAGCTATCCACTGGGAAGGTGACTTTGTTGCAACTATATTAGGAGACAAAAAAGTATATTTAACAATCGATGACAAGTGCTTTTCGTTTGAAGCTAAAAATCAGGTTGTAAGTAAAGCTGAAGAAATAATATTTCAATGCTATCATGAGGAAGCCGATACAAGGTTGATTTATCATTTGAGTAAATCGAAACCTTATTCGAAAGTTATGGTTAAAGCATCTGACACCGATATTTTAATCATTTTATTGGGAAATATTCACAAATTCAAGGATATGGAAATTTGGTTAACAAGTGGCAATTCCAAAACGAATGACCTAAATTGCATAAACTGATCACAGCTGTCAGTCATCTTAGGCCCAACCTTATGCTCTGCTTTGCCGGCTTTTCACGCATTTACAGGATGTGACTACACGGCGTGCTTTTATCGAAAAGGGAAGGCTAAGCCACTTGGGATTTTAGAGAAAAATGATCGTTTCGTAACGCTGTTCGGATCTTTAAATATCGCGGATATACACGATAGAAATAAAATTAAAGCTATTTCAGGAATACACTGCACTACTTTACGGTGTAAAAAACTGTTAATTCTGCTAGGGTCCAAATGTTTCAAAAGTTATATGCCACAAAACATGCTGCAGATAATTTTTTCAAAAACATGAACAATTTTGATTTTAGTCTGATTCCACCATGCTACAAGTCTCTGCAACAAAAGCTTAAAATAACAATTTTTATAAGCTCAATGTGGCTAAATGCAACGGACTCCAATTGCATAAAATTGAGGGCAGAAGAATTTGGGTGGGCTAAAATCAACGAAACACTAGTCCCATTTTGGTTTAAAGGAGAACCGACACCATTAACTAATAATTATATAATATTAAGGAATACTAATATAATATTAAGGAAAGTGACGATGAACTATCTGACACTCAGACTTTAGACGACTCCGACGATACAGACGATTTTTGAACGTTAGCCTTCTCAAAAGATTATGTATAATTGTAGGTATACAAATTTTTTTGATAAAAAATGCCTAATTCGAAGATGTTGAGTGATTCATTATTTATGTGTAAAACTTTGTATATTAACATGTTTAGCTATTTAAGTTATGTTTGAAATATTTGTTAAATTGTTGGATTCATTTTTATTTTATATTGTTATTATAAGTAATAACTCTTGTTAAATTTAAATACAATTTATTAATCCTTACATATTAAAAGTGTTTGTACTCGATAAAGTGGATACATAAATCGATGACGTGTATTGTATGCATACAGAGCTGGGTTTGTACTTCAAAGTTCAAAGTACCGTATTCATGATCTAAAAAGTGGTCGGACGTGTGGTTTCGGCAGGTTTAAGTCTGGCCGACTGATCGATTTAAAAAGAGGACGTTATTACCTTTCATTTGATACTAGTTGCATGTTTGTACTCGATAGGGTTCGATTTATAAACAATAAAGTTTACTACATACATCTAGAGCAAGTTCTGCCAATAGTGGATTGTATACTCATGAACTAGAAAGTGGTCGGCGCATTGTTTCGGCAGGTTAGAGTTCAAATAATTACTGGCTTCGGACAGAGGACGTTCTAGGCTACAATTTGAGACTAGTTTGCAGGTTCTACAAGAAATTATATTTTTTTACCTACTTTAGAAAGTGTGGGCCTTACCCCAAAATAACTAATTGAAGCCTTAGAAACGTGTAATATAAGCGGATACAGTAGGACGTGGTCTGGCAGACCACTAAATTTTTAAAGAAGTTGTTATAAGCTTTTATTTGACACTAGTTTTCTGTTGGTACTCTATAAGGTACTTATTTAATATAAATAAATTTGATAGCCACGCGCAGGGCAGTGAAATAATATGCTCATGAAATTAAAGTGGTCGGACGCATTGTTTGGGCAGATTAAGGTTTGGCCGACCAGTGATTTCTTAAAGAGAAGGATGTTACCTATAATTTGACACTAGTTTCATCTTTTAACTCGATGAGGTAGGTAAACATAAAAAAAACAGGACTTTCGAGTGGTCGGACAGAGGGTTGCGGCAGGATATAATTTGTCCAACCAAGCTTTTTCTGCAAAAAAACTGTACCGGAAGTGGCCCGTTATTTCGAAACCCGGCAGAATAATGACTGTCCGACCAGCGGTTTCATCATTGTCTCTTTCTTAACTTTCAATTGAAATGCGAATTGTCCTTTAACTCGATGAGGTAGGTAATCCTGCAGTCGGCTCCCGTACTATTACCGATAGTAGATAGTAAAGGGTCCGCCAAATAACTTTTTTTTTTGAAAATGCTTTAAAAAAAACTGTTGAATATTTTCTCAAATTTCTTTTTTTATTTGAAAGTACAATCCTTCCGGTTAATAATGGAAAATAATTTCATTTAAATGGCTGCCTCGGCTGGCCATGCAGTAGCCTACACGATCGGCAGCTGTATTTCACCAATGGCTTCACGAATATTGTCCTTTAAAGCGTCAAATGTCTCTGGCATGTCGGCGTAACACTTATCTTTTACGGCACCCCACAAATAATAGTCAAATCGCAGCTCCGCGGTGGCCAAACGACATCAGCTCTGCTCTGGAACAAAATCCGCACCAAACAGTGACTCGTTTTGGGTATATCGGCTTTTCAATTTATGCGTGCGGGTTTTCTGTGCCCACAATGCGACAATTTTGCTTGTTTACATACCCGCCAAGATCAAAATGAGCTTCATCTGAAAAGATGATTTTTTGGCAAAATCGGCATCTTCTCTAAGTCGATCGCAGGCCCACTTAGCGAAGCGAAAATGCATTGGGTCTTCGTCGCTCTCTCCTGCCGCAGTTTACCCTGATCTGTACCAGCCAGCCTCCTTACTTACGGACTGTCAGAGGCTACCAGCAGGGGGTTAGATTGCTTCGGTCACCCATTTGTTCTCCCCGAAGACTAACTGCCAACTGGAGGAGCTGGCTCAGGCTGACTACATCAATCAAACCCATCTCGAGAATTCAAGGACCCTGTCGGAGGCAACAACCGGGGGTTGGACTGCTACGGTCACCCCTCGCCTTTCACCGAAGACAATCGCGACATCTACTTTCGGTACCAATCAGCAGGTGGAGATGGAGTGCTTCAATCAAGCTTTTCTGCTCAGCACCAGTTTCTGTCATGTGGACTGATCGTCAAAAGGAAATAAACGGAAGGCAGACTGTTCTTTTAGTGATGGCCGTGTCAGAGGCAATGGACAGGAGGCAGAGTGCTACGGTCGCCCTCCACCTTGACTAGAAGACTAAGTCGCAACCAGGAAATATAAAGATATATAAGATTTGGCTGCTTCAGTCAACAAAAACCTCTGTACGAAGTAAGACACCCAAATTCGCAAATAGCAGTGGTATACCCACTGTAATGCCCGGCACATACTCCCAGCTACTGCTGCTTTGGCTGCTTTTGGCTGAAGGGTTCTTTGACCTTCGTTACCAATTGAAAGTGTTAACAACCTTTGGTCGCATTATCAGACCATTCAGTGCTTTTTTTTCTGAGCGGAGCCAGTCTTGTGTACCGAGCTGAGCATTTATAGCTCAAAAATATCTATCTCTAGTTGAAAGTTCTATGGCATTTGAAAGACTGTTTTTAATATCAATATTGTTTTCAATAGGACTCATAAACCAAAATTATCATGGAACGGGTTGTTATGAGTAGGCTGGAACAAAAAATAAATTTTCTCTGAAAGCCCACTTTTATTTAAGGCCATTTTTATTATTGTCTAGTTTTAGATATACTCGTACACATTACTCGTACACATTACTTCTTACATCTTTTAGATGCATACCCGTACATATTCCATCTCACTTCTGAGACAAACGTTTGCCGAACTCTTCAAGTGCTAACACCGTTGCACCAAGTAAGTGTAATGACCCAGTCACAAGAACATTAACATTTTCCTTTCCATATTCCTCCTGTAAGTACGAAAAGGCTTCTAAAATTGTTCCAAACAGTCGGCTATTATCAGCATATCCGGCCAATTCTCGCCAGATATTAGCGTGGGATTCCGCTCGTCGTAATTGATCCTGGTTGCTATTGTAATTTGAGTAAATATCACCAACGGTACTGTTAGGCAAAGGAATATTAGGAACAAAGCACGCCAAATCGAAGCGAGCTCGAGTGTGTAATATTTTCAACAATGCTTTCGTGTCACGATCACCAGTTGCATTAAAGATGAGAATCTTTGGACTAGGGCTGCAAGAGGAAACTTTGATTATTATTAAGATAAAACACTTTTGAATGTATATGTACCTTCCCCTGGTGACGTTTTGGAACCAATCAGTGCAGACGTCCATACTTTCCAGAGTATGGGCTCCGTCCAAGTGAATTCTATAACAAAAACAAAGCCTTACTCTCAACACCGGAACAAAGTGTAATGAAATGATTGAACCTGAAATTATAAAGATCCATGGCTTGGCAACGTCCAGGCCAGATGCAATTTTGAAAGCCTTCAATAACTTCATCAGAAATTGTTAGGGAAATATCTTCGGTGAGAATTTGCTCGGATGGACCATTAAAAGTGCTATTTTTAGAGCTCCTAAGCCTTAGCCAATTGTTTGCCAATTGAATTGCAAGTGAGCCATTCAGTTGAGCCATTTTGTTCAAGTTAGAAATGACAACGTGCTTGGGCCAGTTGTACTCGGCGATATCAGGAACTCGTAGAAGTTTGGCCTGGAAATGTTATATTTCTTAATTGTTGACTGAAAAGATTAACCGGGCATACTTACATTCTCCTGTGCGGCCTTCTCTTCGAGAATCTTCAAGCAAGCTAATTGCTTGACATTTGTGTAAGCTTTTGAGGAGGGTTTTATGATCCCAGCTTTTTGGGTTGCAATTTCTGCGATTGTATCGCCAAGGATATTTGTGTGCTCGAGACCAAGTGATGTGATACCAACTGTGGACGTGTTTCTGCAATGACAAAGATTCATTTTTACACACTATACCATGGGCATGGTCAACTTGAAATGAACGAGAAAGTATCGTGCTATTCAGTCATGACTGAATTAATTTCTTATGAATTTAAAAATATCGCAAAATTTTAGCTTTCACCTGCATCAAAAGTCCTCTGACTAATTACCTTACCTAACAATATTTGTGCAATCGTATAGACCACCAATTCCAACTTCCAATATGGCAACATCTATGTCCTCCTCGAGAAAGATGTGAAAACATAAAATTGTCAGGAACTTGAAGTATGCTGGCAGGTCGTTCTCAGATTCCTTATGTTTTTCGAGTTTGTTGAAGACTTTCCAAAACGCACGGGTGAATTTTTTCTTTGATATTGCTTCTCCATTGATGCGTATACGTTCAGTGACCGAAACCAAATGTGGCGAGCTAAAAAATCCAGTTCGAATTCCGTGTGCTCGTAGAATGGATTCAGTTAAAGCGCATGTTGAACCCTGGAAAGGAATAGTAATTTTACTATAGACCAATGAAAACTCTTGAATGCAATATACGGCCATTTTTAATTAATATAATTTTGACAGAATCATCATACTTCTATCAGTTTGTAAATTGATTGATTGATTATGCATACAGTCACCCAATAGAGCCTTCTACGACAACCTTTAAGACTTCCGTTATATAAGGTTCTGCAACATAATTAATGTCCTCAACTTAACAGAATGGATTTGGGACACTCAGCAACACGCAAATTGTCATATCGCACAATATAAAATTGTAAAACACAAATTTTCAGAATAATATCCCTCAACCCATCAAGGAGACCTTTGCCACTTTCATCAACGCCGAAGACCAAAGGTATCGATACCAAGAAACGACGGAACTAATGTGCTAGGTTTTACCCGGCCACCCTCACGAAATCCTTGTTTTGATGAAGAGTATCTGCAAGCAGCAATAAAAAGAAAAATAAAGAGCACAAACAGCGCGCTAAAGAGAAAATATAGAGGTAGGTACTACTCCAGGTGCAATGGTCGGAAGTTTACCCAAAACCAAAAGCGAAAAAGAACGTGTCAACCCAACAAGACCCAAACAGACCCGTATAGAAATGAACAAGTAAAGCTTGTATAGTAGTCATAGTCAATGTTGAGGATATGGAAAGACCATTTCTGGCAGAACGAACCATTCAATCGGGACCATACAAATCAGAAAATGAAAAGATGTGGTAGCAATATCTAAACTCACATCCAACAGACTGCCTGCCAGCCGAGCAGGCAACTCCAGTTTGCGTTGACAAGATTCGGAGTAGAAGATGTAACAGAGAACTATTATAGCTATATAGCGACATCGACATCAGTCAAAAAAGTGCAAATCGGTCGTCTAGAATGGCTATTAGACATCTAGAGTGAATGGACACTAGCGCTTTGGCCCGAAGAGAACTCGTCTCCAAACCAGAGGGGCAACGCATAGAGGAAGACTTCGCACAAGTGAATGAGGACCTTAGGCAACTTGGAATGCTCAGATGAAGGCATCAGTTAGTCAGAAATAGAGCTAACTGGAGGGGCAGGAATAGACCGTCGACTCCTCCCACAAAACGGACTTTGGCTACAAGCTGCCTGCCTAGGATTTTTCATGTATTGGTGCTGTACAAAATCAAAGGAGCGCCAATAACTCACGTATACTTGAATAATCCTAGGCCCATGGTATATCATGGAACAATCATTACCGCCATTGATTTTGACATTTCACACGTATTCAGAGACACATGCATAGCAGGTGAAGAATAGTCCCCTCCACCTCCTCGTCCATGCAGCTTCTACAGAAATATTTTGCAGGGAGGCCCAACCTGAGGGCATAGCTGCCAATAATGTAGTGCCCCGTAATGACACCTACAAGAGGATCTTTTTAGTGATACAAGATTGTTGGATCGTGGGCCAGATCTGTTTCGCGATGGAGCACGTGGTGCAGTTTGATCACCTTCGATTAGTGACGCTTATCGCATTTTGTTTAATTAAAAGTTTGCACGTAGCGAGGGGCATATAGCAATACATATAGGGATTCTCATATTTCGGTAGAAGTAGAAGCGGCTTTCTTCTTTGTCGGAGGTTGCTACTATCTGATGGAGTACTCAGACACAACTACTGGTCCATTGTACTGCCAAACAGACACCTTACTTTACTGTCTTTCGAAGAAAGATGAGGAGGAGCTTCAGAGATGTTCGGCACTCACCACGTCAGCCGCAAAGATCCGCCACCTGATGCGCCGAGCAAAGGCAGGACAACTACAGAGGAAGTGTTCCGCTGTATCGTCGTCTTCTTCACAAGCAGGACAGATGGTGGTGTCGCTCAAGCTCAATACATTTAAGTGTTTGGCAAAAGCTTGGTGGCCCGAAAGGACGCCCACAAGCAGTCTGCAATCGATTCTCCTGAGAGACAGAAGGAAAGACGCAGATCTTTTGCAGATGATGGTCTGTCTACACCCAACACACCGACATTCGTGTTCACGAGAAACCCAAGTATCAATGGATGACCTAACCTAACAGATGCAGGCAGACCCAACGCAGGTTTAGGTCCTATAGGAGAGCTTCTTCAGAACCCAGTCAGGCAAGCTAATCAGCGATCTCATTTCCTTGGATACAGTGTGACCGGAACGCAAACAAGTTTCACTGTGTTTAGACTTCCGAGCAAGTTCATACAAAGCTTGAGTTCGAGCACTAACTTGGACGAGGTTAGAGGGTTAAGCAGCGCTTAACCTATTGGCTATCACTGCAAACGCATATGCTTCTAGCCCTCAACCTGTTTGTCACAATAAAGCGCATAGCAATAAGGATAGCGAAAATCTCCGCTTGGAAGACAGACGCATGGTTACCTAAGGGGTAGTGTAGTCTAATGTTCTCGCTTTCCACGAAGACTCCAGAACCCGGCCCCTGTCCGATTTTGGAGCCATCCGTGAATACACGATGTCATTTTTTCCCTGGCTCAGATTCTGACGTGGTAGTTTTGTCACAGTAGGATTTCTGGTGCCATTGCGTCAGACGGCATATCCATTAGACAGGGGTCAAAGGATAATTCTTGCACAAGTTCTTCAAAATTCCAATGCGCGTGGTACCAAAAGCCACCTCTCTTTAACTGAGAGATGGTTTTCAGCGTACACCCCATGATAAAAATGGCGTTATGCAATAACGCCCAATGAAATAGCGCCCAAATCGATTTAGCAATAAATCAATATCAAGGGGGCGGAGGTTCATTATAGCATCTAGAGCAGAGCCCGGAGTTCTAGAAAGGCCCCTGGGCAGCCAACACAAACCGTTCCGACAAGGTTTTATACAAACTACTCTGTCAACACTGTTCTGTAAGATTCTTTGAAATTACGATCATGTGTAATTGGTATAAGAATGGCAAAAAACATGAGTACCTAACCTACTTGCATCAACACCTCTGATCCAAGCTTTTTTTTTTTTGTTAAATAGCTCGTGTATTTTCTGCGAATTTGTTAATTAAAATAAATCGCACAAGCCTTATTTTTAGATATTATTATAAATTTATTAATTATAGTAATTAAATAACAAAATTAATAATTGTATAACACTAGCTGTCGGGGTTTATGGCTAGGCTAATACACACAAGCCTTAATCAACTATACATACTTCACTGCAAAGGCAATATTGTTATCTACAGCTAAACCTACACGCGTGTATACACGGTAACAAGTTTAAAGTTCTTCAAATAGACCAGAACATTTTTAGATCACCCAAAAGATACAAAACTGCCAAATGCTTTTATTGAATCAGATTTATGTCTGTGAATATGGATTTTCTGTATACATTATTTTGCAGTGTGGTCTTAAATAAAAACATTTTCATTATAAAGTGGCCGCATTTCGATTATCAGCACCGGACTGATACCAATTTCGATTATTTTCCACCATTAAACTGGTTTGTTCTGGATCTGTTCTAAGCATTTTATTGAACTTAACTATTCTTAAGGTCTAATTACTTAGGCAAATACGTACGCATGTATAGATATTGTTATACAACAACAACAACAAAAACTGATAATGAAATGATAATAATAAACAAAATAAAGTTGGCTCGGATGGTAACTTGAATATCAAATTACATAATAAAGCTATGTGCAACTCATCGGGACAGGTTTCAGCTGACAAGTCTACATTTGTTTACCTTAAATAGAGTGTCAATTATGTACATTGCAATAATAGGAAATGATTTTCCAGAATGCGTTTGGTGGATATCACGTTTCAATTAGCATTTAACGTTCACCATTCATAGAGTACTTAAATCAAAATGATGGTTCTAGCCCAACTTTTCAATGTGAGTTGCAACTAGCACAGCACACAGCTACCTGAGCTGATTCTAGAAGCCTCAGATCAGAACAAATACACTTCTTATTAAGTCGTGTGTTTAATTTGTGTTATAAGAGGTCATGTTACAATTCTGTATTTAACACACGAAGGTTTTACCTTTAATCAGTGTTACCTATTTAAAGGAAGACGTCCTCTGCGAACGAACACTCGTGGGTTGAACGACGCCTTGCTAGCATATTAACGTTCTTAAATATGTGCGTTGTTACGGAGCCTGAGGGGAAAGGTCTTATACCAGGGACCTGTAACACAACGCGACAAGTAGTTGTAGGAAAAGTGAATTTCGACTAATTGTAATAAAATGTGTAACACAAAACGAAAAGTCCGTGAACACTACGACAATTGTCGCGATAAAAGATGACAAGTGTACGCACTAAATACGCATGATTACTGTCATCGGAATCGATTAAATAAAAGTTGTTGAAAAATCGCTTAAAAGTGTTATTTATTATATTAAACATGAAATCTATAATTTGCTACTTATTGCAGACTGAAGTAACTCATGCTTAATGTTTAGCATCACTCTGTACTTTATTACCAACCTACGCTAATACATTTCCCGCATTACCATTTACCGAATTATACTTCAATTAGTTTTAAGCTACACATTACACATCACTGAGTTGTAAACAGGTAATAAATAAATTATAAGAATTAAACATACTATTTGACTTGCATCTGAAAGATTCTAATAGAAAGATTTGAAACAAATTATACGGAGTAAAGCTAAATAAAACCGTTAAAAAAAATAATTATGTATTTACCAGAAACAAACTAGGCTTAGACTTAGGGCCGTTTTATTCACTTTTGATCAACTTGCCGAAAACTCCAAAGTTGGCCAACTTCGAAGTTGAACTCAAATCGAGAGTTGAACAGCAAGTTGAAAATTGCTTTTATTCACTACATTATTTTGCAACTCCGAAGTTGAAATCCTAAAGTTGGCCTACCTGCAGTTTGTAAAATATCACTGGGATATTTGTGGCAGATGACACATAATATGTCAGTTCAACTTTTGCATTTCCCGCGTAATTTCATGTGTGCATTTTAATGTGAAATTAATGAAAGCATTTGCTTTTGTATAGCTATAAGTAATTAGTGCGTTATTAGATGTATCAGCTGTGCAAATTGTTTTCGTTTGTCGATGAAAACATACGAAATTAATAAGGATAAACATATCGACGAAAAATCTAAATTCATAGATGAAGAAGAAGATCACGAATATGATAGTAATTGCTCCAAAATTAAGTCCATGTCCATTATTTACATTTTTGTTATGATTCTGAGTAATTGCTTTCACGAGGCTTTAAATTATTACATTACATGTACATCCAACATTCCAACATCAGCAGCAAAAAAAAATTATATTTCTTTGATTAAGTTTATGTTTCCATACATGTATTTAATAAACATCTAACATAACAACTCGCGAATCGACTACTTCGCGATGTACAGTACCTTCTCTCATCACACGGCAACGAATTTATTATTAACTGGAGCACCATCATTGTCGTCCGCTTTGAGGTTTGCACGATACATTATTTTATTAAATTTTAAAAGTGAAATATTAATTATTATTTTTGTCACTTAAGAACCGAACTGCCGAACACAGAAATAAAAAATAAAAAAATTCTGACGTTTGACGTAAAACCCCAAGTTTGCTTCATAACTTCTACTTTTTCGGATAGTTGAGCGAATCCAAAGTTGGTCAACTCTTGGTTTTCTCAACTTCGGAATATCCAAAGTTGAGTGAGTCAACTTCGAGTGAATAAAAGCAATTTCTCAAATTGAGAATAAAAATCCCCAAGTTGTGTTCAACTTTAAGTGCACTAACTATTTACCTTTTTAACGCTATTGCAAAGTAAATATAGTTATGGGCTGCCAAATTGTGATGTGGTTATCCGAATGGCGAAAATGGAGCTTTCTCAGAAAGCTATTTGGAATATTCCTTAGACGAATTAGGTATTAAGTGCTTTAAAATATGAAAGATGGAATTATTATTAAAATTTATAAACCTTGACATTTCGAACAATGCATGAATTTATTCTATAACAAATCTTATACGCATACATTTCAAAATCTATGCATGTAATTAAATTATTGAAATAATTTGTTTGTTAAATAATATTGACAATAGACATTACCCATGAATATACACATGTCTGATTCTTGCTAATAAGAAAATCAAAACGGAACCTCTCCCGTACGTGCTAATCAATTTTGTTATTTCGGTTATGAATTCTTTTTTAAGAAATTAAGTTCTGTAGTGTCATATTAGCATATCAATAGTTTAAAGTTTAAACAAACCGCTTTATTAAGGGTTGAAAGCTTACGAAAACAAACAACGGAATAGTAAAAACGGCAGCCCTGAATGAGAGCTATACACTGTCAGCAGTTATTCTGAACTTGCTGAATGTTGCAAAAGGTAGCTATGTCTGCTTTAACAACCCAACGATTAGAAGTAGTTTTGGAGGTATTTTTACCGAAAAATACCTCAAACATCAGGTTTTGAAAAGTGTAAGATGTATATGGTGGGGAAGCTTCTGTTTTCAATGAAGTTTTCGAGTGTTAACATATCACGGAAACCCAGTTTTCGGTTAGGTCTATGTAATAGACTATAAAAAACCTACTTTATTCAGTTCCGCAACAGACGCGACGGATTATATGGGTCCATTGGTCCTTCTCGTGGGCGCCTGCCTGAAAATGGCTAATCGGCTTGTCTGGTTAATGTCAGCCAAGGGTCACACTTACATATCAGATATACGCTTACGCTGTGATTCGTTGCGACGTACGACTGGTATGAAAGCGTGAACCGTTCAATTTGAGGTGGGAGTAAACCCTAAATCAACACCTAATAAGATGTCATACGACCCGTGCCGACGGTCAACCTGGCTAGGGGCCATAGATCAGTCGCAAACGGAGTATCTGGATACCTGGCGACCTCCGGATTAGCCAGCCTTGTCTGTGCATTGCGGATCTCTGCACATGCACAGATTGACATCTTTTCTCCGCTACTCGTGGATCCTATTCCTATTATGCACAAACAAAATAAACAAAAACCAAAACAAAAACAACATTCATCAGAGTCTGGTTCTCTCGAACTACCGGCTGGAAGCAGGTACTGCCTCTAAATATATTTTCGCAGTGAGAAAAGTACTGTGGTGTAGGATAGTTCCAGGTCAGAACCCGATATTTCCAATTTAGAAAGTGATAGCATTTTGAAAGTTGAATATTCTGATAACAATGATATTCGGAAATTGTATGACAAATTTTACGTCAACGATGCTTTTAAAATTCAAAGCCTAGAGATAGACAGAGAGGAACATCGGATTCTCAGAAATAAAAAGAAAGAGCACGAGAAAAGTATGATCGAAGAAATTGAGAGAACAATGTACGAAAGTTTTACCAAAAGGTAAAAAGATCGTGGCAGGGCAGTCAATCCCGTACAGAAACCTGTAGAGATAATGAAGGAAACCTTGTAGTAGAATCACAGTCGGTGCGACGAAGACCAGAATCCCGCTGTTAGGCAGAACGTACCATTCAATATAGACGATGATAGACAAAACTTCCGTCCACCTGACCAAAGCGAAATACGGGTAGCAATATCCAAGCTAAAGAACAACAAAGCTGGAGGGCCTGATGGTCTACCTGCCGAGCTTCTTAGAGCAGGTGGAGATGACCTGGTAACGAGCATACACCAACTCATCTCCAAAATTTGGTCAGATGAATGCATGCCTGATGAATGGAATCTCAGCATCGTTTGCCCGGTCCACAAAAAAGGAGACCCTTTCAACTGCGCCAACTACAGAGGTACCTATCAGTCTCCTAAACATCGCATACAAGATCATGTCTGCCATATTGTGTGAACGCCTTAAACCCTTTATAAATAACCTTATTGGCCCTTATCAGAGCGGTTTCAGGCCAGGAAAGTCTACCGTCGATCAAATTTTCACACTTAGGCAGATCCTGCAAAAAACCCAAGAAGTTCAAATCGATACCCACCATCTTTTCATCGATTTCAAAGCCGCGTACGACAGCATCTATAGCTATACAGAGCCACGTCTAGCTTTGGCATAAGTGTGAAGACTCGTTCGATTGTGTAGGATGACGATGGAGAAAGCTCGCTGCTGCATCAAGGTCGGTAACAACCTCACCGAAACCTTTGATGTCAAAAGAGGATTTAGACAAGGTGACGCGCTGTCGTGCGACTTTTTCAACATCATACTTGAAAGAATTGTCCGGAACTCAAAAGTCCATCCAATTACTTGCATACGCCGATTGTATTGATATAATTGGTAGAACACAGCGGGCTGTCACTGCTATAGGTCTTCGTTTAATAGTATAGAAACAGAAGCGGCTAAAATGGGTCTAGCGGTCAACGAGGGCAAAACCAAGTATATGCTGTCAACAAGAAGGGGCACCCAACATCGTAGAATCGGACAAAACATCCCGATCGACAGCTATATATTTGAGGTAGTGAGGGACTTTATCTACCTCAGTTCTGCTATAAATTCTAACAACAAAATCTCAGATGAAATTAAACGAAGAATAACTCTTGCCAACCGCTGTTTCTTTGGTCTTAGAAGGCAATTGAGTAGTAGCGCCCTATCCCGAACAACTAAGGAGTTTCTGTATAAGACCTTGATCCTGTCCTGCTTTATGGCGCTGAAGCTTGGACTCTATCTAAAGCGGATGAGATATCCTCGGTCGCTTCGAGAGAAAAATTCTTCGTAGAATTTCCGGTCCCGTTTGCGTTGACGGGCTTTGGAGAAGGAGATTCAACGACGAACTATATATACAAACTGTACAGCGACATCGAAACTGCGAGTAAGTCGTTTAAGATGGCTAGGACATATAGAGCGGATGGAAACAAATGCTCCGGCTCGTGAGTCCCGGAGGAACAACGCAGTAGAGGAAGACCTCGCCTTAAGTGGCGCACGCAAGTTTGAGTGGGTCCAAGAACGGTGTAGATTCCGGTCCCACAGTATTTCAAATATTAAGCACTCAACAACAAAAAAAAATGTAAAAGCAGTCCGGACACATCGGTTAAAAAAACGGCTGCAGATCAATTGAAGGACAATAAAAATGTACGAGCAGGAAAATCAACGTTTGCCAGGTCCGCTAGTTTAAAAAAAAAAAACTTAGTTTATTTATTTGAGCTGAGAATGTTTCTTTTATCATATTTTATTTGCCCAAAACTTACCACTGGCCTGTTAAGAAAAGGGGGTGTCCTGTCCATTACTAACATTTTAGGATGTCGACTTCTGAAAAAAATTGTGCCCGTAACTAAAAACCTGGTAAGGTATTACAATTTCCTGTTTTACTTATTTTATGGAATTCCTTACATATCTGTTGTTATAACTTTCTTACAGGAAATTATTTACAGTTATATTTTAAATAAACATCATTAATAAAATTGATGCAGCGGAGAAAAAGTTATGAATTTTCAAACTTAAAACTTCTCTTAAGGGTGTCGGTCACTGGGTACTTTACCCTAGTTTACCCAATTTTCAACAACATTCTTTAGCAACAGTCTATAGCCTAAAATTTCACATTATATACAAAATTTTTCTGATTTGCATTATAGACAAATCAGAACGGATTATCGGCTTTAAAAAAAATTCTAGAGTATTTTTTTATAAGTGTTTCCATTGTTGTTAATATTTGGCTACAACTTTTTCGTCTACAAATAAATAGTATTTGTCAGAAAAAAAATCGGAAACGTCGGCAAAAATCGAAAAAACGTCTGAAAACAAATATAGTAATCGTCTGAAAAAGGTGTTTCTTCTACCAACAATGGAGTAGAAGGAAAGAATAAGTCCATAAAACAAAAAAAAAAAAACATACCTAGATGCATTTTGAGAATCGACGTTGCGGTCTCTAATTGTTTAAAATAAATGTTTTCAGACGATTTTTTTTTTTTTTTTTTAAACTGACTCGCCAGAGCGATGTGATGCACGTTGACCTAAAAGATCTATTGTGCTTAATAATTGTCAGGTTTATGTTTAGGTTAGTAGCGCCTCTACCTTCCTAATGTAGCTGATGATGCATTCAGCAGAGGATTTTCTTAATTCTTCGGTACTTATTACTTCCCTGAAAAATGATTTCCTTCTAATACCAAGGAGAGCCGGGCATTCACATATGATATGCATTGATATGTTTCGTCTTCCTCGAGACATAGTCGGCACTCCGGTGAGTCGACCAAGTGCAATTTGTTTAGGTGATATCGCAGACCGTGGTGACCTGTTAGGTAACCTACTAGATTTTTGATATCGTGCCTGCTTAGATTTAGCAACTTTTTGGCATCGTTTTTGAAAGGCTGTATAGCTTTTTTGGCCTGTCTAAGACCTGGGATGTTCTTCCAATAGGAAATGTTTTTGTTACGTTCCCAGCTGCTTATAGCAGAATTTGTAGCTGATTTGGGAATTGTACAGAAGGGTTCAGGTCCTACAAAAGGGGTTTCCGAGCCTTTTCTGGCTAGTTCATCAGCTTTTTCGTTTCCTTCAATTCCCCTTATGACCCACCATAAACTGGTTTTGTTCCTGGTACTAAGTGTTTGGAGGGAACTGAAGCAGTGTAGTACTGATTTGGAGTCAATAGTTGGTGAGCTGATTGACTGTCCGTGAATATATGGATGTTTGCGCCTTTTATACCTGAGTTTTGTATGAGGTTTGCGCATTCTTTGATGGCATGGAGCTCTGCCTGAAATACACTGGGACTTTTCCCCATTGGTATTGAGACATTTCGATTTGGTCCGTAAATACCAGCTCCTACCCCCGAGTCCATTTTGGAACCATCCGAATACCACTTTAGGCCGTTTTGGCAATTTGGTGGGTTATTGCTAACCCATGCTTCCCTATTTGTGATTTCTGTGGAGAAAAGTTTGTTGAAGCATAGTGTCTTAGGTAGGCGGTCTGTAACCGCACAGATCATGTCAAGTTCTGGAATTTCGGAAAGTAGTCCATAAGTTCTGGATGTTCGTTAATATTTAACTCTTTCGCTTGCATCAGACTTGCAGAGCTGTTTATTGCCACTTTTTTGATGTGAATGTGGAGGGGTGTTAGTCCTATTAAGGCTTCTATAGCCGCAGTGGGACAGGTACGCATGGCTCCGGAAGCGCCCAGACACGCGAGCCGTTGTACCTTATTAAGCTTTTTTATGGCTGTTTTTTGTGTGGCTTTGTTCCACCATACTATCGAGGCGTATGTTATAATGGGTCTGACTATGACTGTGTAGATCCAGTGTGAGATTTTTGGAGAGATCCCCCAGGTTCTACCATAACCACACATGCTGCGGCAGGCCCAGAAAGCTTTTGTTGCTTTTTGGATTTGGTTGTTTATGTGGGAGTTCCAGCTTAGTCTTTTATCCAGGATCACTCCAAGATATCTGACTTCGTTGGAATACTCAATGACAGTGTCATTGATCGAAATTTGGTTTAGATTTAAATTTCTTCTTTTCGTAAAAGGAACTATGACAGCCTTGCTGGGATTAATAGAAAGATTTTCTTTCCTACACCAGTCTTAGACTATCTTAAGGGCATTTTGCATGCGCGTAGTAAAGTCGTTTGGTTCCTTGCCCCTAATGATGATGACGAGGTCATCGGCGAATCCAACTATGTTGAAGCCTGCGTTATTAAGGTCTTGAAGTAGGTTATCGATAACCAGGGACCATAGTAAGGGTGAGAGTACTCCTCCCTGAGGGCAGCCTTTTACGGCTGTTACTAATACTGAAGTGAGTTCTGTTATTCTCCGAATTTCAAGCATCGCTTTGATCCATTTAATAGTAGGGTGATCTATGTTTCTGTGTGTCAAAGCATTTGATATGGAATTATATCCAGTATTGTCAAAAGCACCCTCTATGTCTAGGAAGGCGCATAGCGCGACTTCTTTGCTCTGATATGCGCGTTTTATTTGAGTTGTTATATTCAAAAGAGCGCCTTCAGTGGATTTGCCTTTCTGATAGGCATATTGACAGGGGTGTAGAGGTGTGATCTCTTTCAAGCATTCTCTAATGTGAACGTCTATTATTCTTTCCATTGTTTTCAGGAAAAACAATGTCAAGCTTATTGGACGGTATGATTTAGGTTGTTCGCTTGGTTTGCCTGGTTTGGGGATAAATACCACGTTTACCTCCCGCCAGGATTGTGGTATATAGCCCCAGTTGAAACTGAACCTAAATAAGGCAATCATGGTAGATAAAAAGAAGTCCATATGAAGAAGAAGAAGTTCAGACGATTAGATACTATTTGTTTTCAGACGAAAATGTTTTAACGTTAAATATTTTACTATTTTCATTTCCCACCTAAACGAAGCGATATAGAAGGGATTCACAAAAACTCGCAGCCCAGTACGGAAGATTAGCTAAAAATTTGAACTCGGAGACTTTTGAGGTTTTTGAGACTAAGATGATCAATAGTTTTTTTTTTTTTTTTTTGTATGGGAGGTGCTGAATCCAAAATCATACTCTTAAATGCATGGCGTTATATATGTTTCGTACAATATTTGGAACTTTTTTTTGCACTGATATCAAAATGAACATTTATAACAAAATATAAAAAAATACTTACATACACTGGCGCGAATTGTCAGTTTATTCGCAATCCACATTATTTAAATCGCGTTCCACAAAGTAGCGAATAAAAAATCCGTTCGAACTTAACCTTATTCCAAGAGGAGGATATCTTGGAATAATAAAATGTGCAATTTTCTGTTTATAAATGCACTAAAAGTGGTTTGTTAGCATTTTATCAATTCGTTCTTTCGCTCCCATGTGAATGGTCCTTAAGAGGACATAGTATTTTGACTTCAAGTTCCATTTTATTATGGAAATAATCACCCCTATTCCCGTTGGCGTTTGTCGTATACGACTCATGTTTCGTGTCGTTGTAAAACGATGTGCAGATTTTTGTTTTAACTTTTGTTTTGTTTTCTATGTGTTCACCATTATTTCAATTCATTTGTTTAAAAAATGTTACAAAAATCTACTAAAAAATGAAGTGAAATACGAGTCGTTTATGACAAACGCCACGGGAATAGGGGTGAATTGAAAATAAAAAAGTGACCAAATCCAAGAGATATCTGCACTCACTCTATTAAGAGGGGTTTTTTAAGAGTATGATGCAGATATGCTACAGTACAGTATTCATTGAAGGGTTAACCCCTCTACAAAAAACAGTTAAAAATTTTCGGCGCCTAAATTATCGTAGTACTCATGCCTTTTATGGAATGAAAATTTGTCAGACAAGCGCGACAAATTTGTAGAAGGTGACAATCTGTCAACGTATTGGTCGCTAGTACCGTTGATGAATTTATCTCAGGTACGGTACCTACTAGGGATGTGCAGAAATTCAGAAGTACCTACTAACTTCTTGTTGGTACCGAGTATGATATAGATAGACCAGTTACCTACTAAGACAGCTTAGTTTTAGTAGATACCTACTCATGTGAAGAAAGAATGACATTTGTAAATTATAACAGTATGTATTATTAATAATCAATCAAAACCTGTTTATAGTAGACAAAAATAATCAAAATATGCGAAATTGATAAAAAAAAATTGTATGAACTTAGACCGCAGACTGTAAGATAACGTAACAGCGGACAAGACAAAATTTTGAATAAATTGATCGCAGAAAATCAGCCTAACCTAGCTGTGTTTACCGGTACTTATGTAGGTATATACATTTTCCTCTAATTAACTTTTTAACAGACCACTTTATGTATATGAATCATAAAGCAAGCCAGTCGCTTATCAAGCCCCGATAAGCAGCTTTCCTAACATCCCTAATGTAGGTAGGTTAGGTACTTTGACAGCCATTCCCGACTTGTAGTGTATAATAAATAATTTATTTTAAATGGCATATTGTTTAATAATGATATTATGCATACGTTACGTACGTATACCGCAACCCACTCAACTATAAATGTTTCCCATAAAAATGGCTAGTTGCTATCTTTTAATTACCTTGCCTTTGGTTCCGGAAACATGTATCACAGATAGTCTATCCAAATCCTCCAAAGTTACACCACTGCGATTCAGATATTTGACAGTATCCTCTAAAGTTGTTTGGTTTTTTTTATTAACGATCGATTGGCGAATACTGGCCGCGTTGGATTGAAGCGTGTTAAGAGCTTTTATTGCTTCCTTTTACAAAAAAAAGAGTAAGAGAAAGAAAACATTATTTACTTCGAGAACAAAAACACGCATTTCCAAGAATTGTAATATCAATTGGTTATCGAAATCAAAAACACAGCAAAACACCGTGTTTTTGAATTTTATTTATTTTTTTTAATTCACAATCACAACACTGACCTCGTAATCTAAGGAATCGGAATCTAGTCGGTGATTAACACTAGAAATTGATTTTGGAGAGGCTGCAATGCCTTTCGTATATTCTCCGCTTTGTAGCATAACGATCTTTAAACGCGGACTACTGACTGAACACAAAATACGCCGCAAAAACATTTTAAGAGCATTCGATTTATCGATACAACCAGCGTTTCAACTAATTAACGCGATTAGATTCGGAAGTTAGTAGATGTTTTTGATTTTATTTGATTAATTAATTATTCAGTTGAATATGGTGCCTGTGTTTGTAGTATATCAATGAAATTGTAATAATTAACGTTGTTTATCTGTAAGAAATTGTGAAACATGTTGTTTAACTATTAGAAGTACGTATGTATAATTAAATAGACAATTTAAGAGCAAAACATAAGAGAGCTTTAGAAAAATTACAGTAGAGTAC
This sequence comes from Cheilosia soror, assembly GCA_949372485.1. Classification (NCBI taxonomy): domain Eukaryota; kingdom Metazoa; phylum Arthropoda; class Insecta; order Diptera; family Syrphidae; genus Cheilosia; species Cheilosia soror. Next base: position 41,073,394 of record OX443563.1, read on the forward strand.
CTATACCTAACCTTCATACAAGCGTTATCAGTTATCACTTAACATACATTTTGTACTTTACTATCGCACTACACACTAGCTACTACTACTTTGCGAATCCTACACTACTACTGGCATCATTCGTCTCTTTGAAGATTTCCACAAACCATCGGAATAAACGAAAAATTCGTATAGCTAGTTTACTTAAACGAAAAAACTTAAAACTTAAAAACTTTTTAAAACTTTTACAACGTTGCATAGAGACTGCATAATTTAAACACGTTTGGGGGTCGAAAAGGTCGAATATGGGATAAGGGAATCTATCTCGCTCCGTTTAGGAAAAAAAAATACATCAAAAGAAAATAAAATATTAAAAAGCAATGGCAACACTTATAATAAAGTACTATAGCATTTTTTAAAACCAGGAATCTGTTATAAATTGTCAATAATGGAAATCAGCAACATTTTGTCTGTAATTTTGTTAGAAATTTTAGGCCATAGACTGAATGTTGTTAAACTTTGGGTAAACTAATTTAATTTAAAGTAACATTTCAAATAGGTACTCGCACCCGGGTGGCCATTATGCCAGAGATGTAAAAGAATTAAATCTTTTGATTTAAGAAATCAATTGACTTCATGCTTCTGTTTTTTGAATTCTTGATTTCGCTTTGGAATTTAGACTTCGGAATTAAAATCTCTCATTCTTTATGAAGTCTTGACTGGATCAGTCTTTGCGACCACTCTTATGATTGAAGTCAATTGAATGCAAGTCTATTGAATTACACTGCATTCATTGAAGTCACTATATGAAGTGAAGTCACTATGAATTCTTTTCCGCATTCAGCTGAAGTCTTTGGGACTTCAAAAATGTTCGATGAAGTCTTTGGGACTTCAACCGTTTTCGTTTAAGTCTGGGGTATGAGGAAGTGGGGTATTATGTAGGTATAGAGGGGAGTGGAGGAGGGGTGGAGGTTTATCCTGGAAGGGGATTAAGTGTACCTACGCTTATTTGAGTGTAGAAACGAAAACGTTCGAAATCCGAAAGATTTCATCGAACATTTTTGAAGTCCCAAAGACTTCAATCATAAGAGTGGTCGTAAAGACTGATCCAGTCAAGACTTCAAAAATTATGAGAGATTTCAATGCTGTCTAAGTCATCAAATAAAGTCAATTGAATGAATCACAAATCATGAAATACTTTTCAAGAATTCAGCGATTGCATTACAAAAGATTGCAGTCTTTTACAACTCTGCCATTATCCAACAGTGGCCCCAAGAAGGGGATTGCAGTGCAGCATGGCCCCCAGTAGGTAGTTCTTAAGTAGTTGTTCCTAAATGTTACCGTCTTGCATGCTGTAGTGGGGGCAATTGTGAGTAATACCATGTCAAAAATGCATTTTTTTCTGAAATACAAATAATTGGTATAACAAATTTAATATCATTTCATAATGTAGAGTTAAGTGCCCTGATTACCAATATGGTGGTCCAAGACGTTTTGCAGGCGGCCTTCTGCCTGCAAGACGCTTTTATAATAGCCTAGAAGCTAAATTTTCAAAATGGGAGAGATTAATTATCTCTATAATTGACTACACAAACCGAGTTTGAAGTCAATCGGATGAAAAGTAAAAATGTTCGCAAAAAACTTTGACCCCCCATTTACCCCTTTAGGGATTGAATTTCGAAAAATCCGTCCTTAGTGCTTGTATACTACATCATAAAGGGAGCCTCTCAGTCGGAATCTTCATTTATATAAATATATAGATTTTTATATACATAAGATTTTAGAATAATGCTGCTGTGCATAAAATTAACTATTTGAAGCTGCAACTTGGCGACCGAACGACAAAGATGATGTTACCTATAATATTTTGTTTGAAACACAATTACACTGTAACATTAAAATAAAATTACCTTAAGAGGTCGAAAAAGTTACCGAACGACCGAAGTGTTGTCACGCATATAAGGACTGTTCGAGTAAAATTCCGGAAAGAGAAACTAGGCCTGACAATTCTTAATGCTGAGAGGCGCGTATTTAGGACGTAGGTATTTTGGTGCGTATTTTCACGCTTATTTTGGTGTGTATTTTGGAACGTATTTTCAGACAAATTAAGTCCGTTCTTCTACAGCAATTAAGAAGAAGCAATTTCTGTAAAATTTGGAAAAACGCTGTTAAGAACGAAGAAGTCCAAAGCACACCTGCGGAAAATGGGTGGAGGCTAAAGCAATAATAATATGTACCTACACAATTACATGGGTTGAGGGACAAACTATGCCGGACAAATTAGAAAACATTGCTCAAAGTCCTATAGACGGATTCGATAGCGACAACGATGTTTTTAGTAGCGACTCATCCGATGAAAGTGACCTTGATGATGAGTCCTTTTTTTTTGTTTGTTTTTGTTAATAATAAATCGAATAAACAATTGAAAAAATCGAATTTTATGCTACTTTAAGAGCGTCTTGCAGGCAGAAGAAGGCCGCCTGCAAAACGTCTTGGACCACCATATTGGTAATCAGGGCACTTAACTCTACATAATGAAATGATATTAAAGTTGTTATACCAATTATTTGTATTTCTAATCATGTATGTTATTTGGTGTTATCAATCACACCCAAAAATTACTGTGGGCTCTTAGTCTAAATTTGCTCAATTCATATTGAAAAAATCAGCATACAACTTTTTTTACATTTTTTTCCTTAAATTTCAAGTTCAAAGTTTTTTTTAACTATTAACAGAAATAATTTGATTTAAAAAAAAATATGAAAAAACATATTCCGGGCTTTCAAAAAGGCGAAAATCCTTTATTGTAAGTGTTGCCATTGTTTTTTTTTTAATTTTAATTAATTTTGTTTTTAATTATCCCTCCCTCCTAAAAGAAGCGAGATAGACCCCCCACCTCACATAGTAAAAAATTCCTGTATTTAACCCCTCTTCAAAAAACCGTAATCAATGTTTGGCGTCTAAGTTATCGTACTCATGCTATGTTACGTGTTGGTTGATTCGGAAGATGACGGGCAATTTTGTACGCGTAGCCCTCAGGATTTGGTACAAAGAGATTTCTTTACAGCCAGTTAATTTCCTCTTTTATATTTATATATCGCGCAGGAAACATACCTAAGAAAGTACCTAAGAAGTAGTTCGTATCTCTGAAAAATATGTTTAACACCATATTGGAGAAAACAGGTCAAATAGTATATGATCAATATTGTAAGTAAAGAGCTGGCACCTCAACACAGATCATACTATAGCAGACTGAGCCCCTATCTACGGGAAATCCATATTTCTTAATTATATTCTCCACCGCCCAGAGATCTTACTGTGAAACATATGCAACCAGAAAGATCGTGAGGATGTGTACCACCTTCTAGTATGCCCCATTCTTACAGAATATCTTTGGAGTACGTACTCTGGAGTTAGATAAAGCGATAAGCATTTTCAACAGCGACAGAGGCTGGCACGCATTACAGAGTTTTAAACTGATACGACGAACGGTTCGTGAGTTAATATAAGGGGGCCTTAAAAGGGGCCATTGGCACCCAAGCAAAATTTTCAAAATTGGAAAAATAATACACAAACCGAGTTTGAAGTCGATCAGTGAAAAAGACAAATTTTCCCAAACAAACACTAACCCCCCCCCCCCATTTTTCCCCCTTTAGGGTTGAATTTCGAAATATCCTTCCTCATTCCTTGTATACATCAAGCAACCTCTGTCCAAAATTTCTGCTCTCTAGATCTAGCGCAAAGGCTTTGGGCTGGGCCTTGATGATCAGTGAGTCGTTAATTCAATTTTTATAGATTAAAACGGGGGCAAAGGTTTGCAAAATCGAAAAGATGATAAATGAGAGAAACTATTAGGTATGTAGTACAAAATTTCCCTATAATAAAATTATGAACTATGAACATTAGAGTGGCGGGGCTAATAAAATGCATTCAACTGCATTCATAGGAGGTGCAATGCAACATTTCGACTATACATATCAGGTCTAAGGTCACCAATATACCAAAACTTATGTGTTTTTCCATAATATAATATTCAAAATATTCAAGATATTCTGCTTTTTAAACCTTATACACTGTATAATTTAAAGAAAAACTTGAAATAAACAATATTACTACCACTACTATAGAGATTTTGGACAGTCAAGAGTAGCTCTTAAGCCCGTAAAACCGAATTCGATCGGGTCAAACTGGAATTTAACTATTTCTACCTTTTGGTTAAAGACAATATAGTCACTGTTACTTGTGTGGCATATCATGAGGGATTTGAGGGTAATGAATGTGCAGAGCGCCTTCATTTTGCTTACCGGTCCGGAACGCTTTTTGGGGTAAATTTATAAGAAAATGGAAGGATAATATCCTTCCTGAAACACGGTTCAAATAGAAGGGGCCGGAGGCAAAGGCGGACAAAACGATTCATAAAATCACCCCGTGAGGGTCTTATCTTGGGGCACTGGCCTCAGTAGCTTCAAGTCCACTCCCACCCCCACTCGTCACAGAGCAGAATAATAAAAAAAATGATATAACTTTATTTATTTAGATAAACTGGATCGATGGTTTATTTCTATTCAATCTGCATCAGAAGCAGCAGGCCACATGATTATTAAAGGTTGAAAAATGCGGCAATTGACTAAGAAAATCATATACATTTCTGTCTGCGACGATGAAATCACATTATTTGATGTCAAAATTGGAACTAATAAAGTTAAACCGTCAGTTAGGTTAAATTTATAGACCTCACATGCGACTGATATCAAACACATGCCTAATCCTAATGCTTGGTTTCCACTTGTCGATTTGAAATTGACAATTGACGTATTTGTATGCCAATTAAAAAATTAGCAAGTGGAAGTAGCGAAAAATAGCTTGTCAATAAATTGACAAACAGCGTTTGCCAATAACTGACAAAGAATTTGATTGACAAGTGGAAATAGCTGAATTGTCAAACAAAATGGCAATTTGTCAATATTTGGCACTGAAAATTAATTTGCATCAAAGATCATAAGTTTGTCAATCAACTGACAAACGATTTTTTGCCAATAATTGACATAAGTAGAAATGAACTGACGGCAGTCGTTCAATGACATAAACGCGAGAGCTGTCAAACTTTGTCAATCAACCAACATTGTGGAAACCCACCTTAAAATTATTAATATTTCCACACAAAATATCTCTGTTATGATATGACTAGTTTTTAACTTTTTTTTAATAAATAATTTATTAGTTTATCAGTGTACATCTTCCGTTCTGACTATCGTTTTAGATAAAACAAAACTGATTTGATCAATCAATCTGTTCATATCATAGAAACCTACAGCAGTATTTATAAACGTGGCGTAGAGCCTGCTTAACTTTACGCACCCTCTAAAATCCCCTTACGCAGGAAAACGTTTATTTATAAACATTTTTCGAATTTAAGCAACGTAGTTTTAAGGCCGCGTAACTTAAACACAAATTTGCGTTTAGAGGCTGCTTAGAGCTTGCGTAAATTGTTTTTTATTTGGAAATGTCATTTTCTGGATGGAATCGTAAATAGTGATTACAAAAATTTGCAAATAAGCGTACCTACGCGTTCATTTATTTCGAGTATTTTTTTAAATCGTCCTGCGTTTTACTTTTTCGCGTTGTATCTAGTCTGAAAAATCTAACTGTATTTTCTATTTGAAAAAAGTGAAAATGCTTAAATGCAAATCGTGTTGAATTATTGCAGCAATTTATGATGTTATTTGTTTTAGGTACGCATATCCTTTAGAAACTTTCATTTCAGCTCTAATTATTGGTGTTCCTCGTCTGTGATTCAAAATTGTAAGATATAATCTAGTTTTGTGTGTGTGCCACGTACTAATTGTTTACAATATACAGAATAAATGGTCATCCGGTATATGGATACCTATTTTTTTTTCTTTTTTATCTTCATAAGGCCAGAATTAACAACATAGCGCTGAGTTACTTGCAGACATGGATTCTCTAAACGAAATTTGCATTAAAATATTTTTATTTACAAAAAAAAAACAGCTGAAGAAAGTACTAGTTTTCTGTAATAGTTTTCTCCTTATCAGGGGTCAGATTACGTAAAATAAAAACGATTGAACGACATCGTTTTCACGCATGCTGTCTCTATCATATCTGTGGCAATAAACAGAGACTGATATTGTCAAAACGATGTCGTTCGATCGTTTTAATTTTACGTGATCTGCCCCCTGGACACCAACCCTGTTTAGTAAATTAATAGTGGAAAAATGTTTATAAATAACAATTTCAGCAAAGTGGCGTAGAGGTTGCGTAAATTCTTATGTGGTGTTTAACTAAACAACCTCTCAGCGGCATATTAAGGAAATCTAATAAATACGGCTGCTATAGTTTTGTTTTTACATTTTATATTTTTAGTTAAGAAAAGAAGGGAAGATTACACAGAAAATCCCTTTTTTTTATTCACTTCAAATCGACATGTCTCTCCCGACGCGACTTCCCTGCATGTCAATGAACTTTGTTAGTTAGTTAGTTCTCTCCGCTTAAATATTTTTCTCTAATATGTACTAAATTGTTATCAGGGGTCAAAATGAAATATTGCTAATTTAAATCGTCTTCACTTTTTGTGATCTTATCCTGACACTTTTTATAGTTTCTACTGTTCATAGAGATAATTTAAGAGAATGTTTACTATAAAATGTAGTTACTCGATTTGCTCTTAAAAGCTGTCATAAAAGCACACAACTTGTTGGAGAGAGAAAGACACATTTTAGTTTGATGAACACAACCACCACCAGTGCACAACGAAAGCACGTGTTTTTTTGACAGATATTAAATTTTCCAATGAAAATCAGCTGGGAATTCCAGTCCAAACATTTCGCTTGTTGAAAGCAACAAAAAGTACAAACAACAAAAAATAAGTAAATAGTTATTAACAAATAACCGCAAACAATTTCAGCAGTAACTGTTTATAAAACGGCAACAAATCATATTCAAAGTATTAACATATCCATTTTAAAAATGAAGCGTCAGTTACCAATGGACAGTGACACAGATTCTGCAACATCGTTCTCCCCGGAGACTTTCAGGTAAATTTCGAAACCTACTTCAAGTATTTTCGACTTACCTTCACTCCATGTTTCTTTGCTGCTTTATATTCTACACAACACTATTTAATTAATTCATTAAATATTTTCCTTCACAGTAAACGTCTGGGAAAATGTGAAGTTTGCGCAACACAAGATGCAAAGTATACTTGTCCCAAATGTGAGGTTAAAACTTGTTGTTTACCTTGCTTGCAGATTCACAAAAAGGAACTTTCGTGCAATGGAATACGCGATCGCACTAAATTCATACCGTTGAAAAAAATGACGAAAATGGATTTCATGAGCGATTACTACTTCCTAGAGGAATGCACTCGATTTGTGGAAGATCGTAAACACGACCGAAGAAAGCGATACACACGTTACAACAAGGTTCTGCCGCACGCCTTGTTTAAACTTCGAAATGCAGCAGCCAACCGAAAGACAACTGTGCGATTTTTATTAGAGAACTTCTCACGTCGGAAGCAGAACACTACATACCTGGATTGGAAGAAAAACATCATTTTCTGGCGGGTTGAATGGATTTTTACAAATGCTGGTAACATGAAATTTATCGATGAGAAGTGTTCTGAGGACGTTACCTTGGCCGACCTGCTGGACAAGTATGTCAATTCGCAAAACCCCGAGATTGTACCGCAAAAGAAATGTCTCGAATATTATCAAAATGAGGGAATTGGAAATTTAAGCATTTTATTGAAAGCAGAAGGCGTCAAGAGGTGTCAAAACAGATTTTACAAATTGGATTGTACGAAAACACTGAAGGAGAATTTAGCCGAAAAGGTGCTGGTTGAGTATCCTTGCATATATGTGACGTATGATAAAAACTACCTTGGATTGGATGTCATCGATAGCGGTAAGTTTAATAACTTTATAGAGGAATGGTTGCGTGTGCTTTAAAAAACTTACTTTCCAAACTACCTTTTCCTACCTTTTACCTTTTCCAAACTTTTCGGATTAAGCGATGATGTTGTGATTTGTTTCGTTTTTGGTAATCGGTACTCTCCTGTTTGATATTTAGTTCCTTGTCTCTGTACCTACATACTCTCGGTTTGCTCGGTGCAGAAACTATGCATTTTATAGGCCCTGATTTGTAAATGCGGTGCCTATATTCGGTATTTACCGCTGCTGCTTTTTTCTCGATATTTTTTCAACGTACGTAGAATCTTCAAGAAAGGATAATGCACCGAATACGATTGGTCGTACCGTATATCGTTCCGCAACCACACGTACTGAGCAAATCTACTTGAGACTAGTTTTCGCTGATTTGATTGTGTCGGGCGATTTCCGCCTGCGAATTGTTGTAATGTAAAACGCTGTGCGGACCATTAAGACTCCTCCGTACTTTACTTCCCTGCATTATAGCAGCGATATAAAATAAATAAAATAAATAAATAGGTGGCGCAACAGGCGGGTGACACCCAAGGCCTAGCTTCTCGCAACCATTCGTTTTGTGTGAGTTTCTATTTTTGGGACGAATGGAAGGGACCTACAATTTTATGCCGAGTCCGAACGGCTGAATTGAGAAGCTTTTTCATGACAGTCATACTCTCGGATGTTTGTCAGACGTTCGCGAGAGGTGGCGCAGTAGAAAAAAACTTGCAAAAACTAGCAGCGATATAGGTTTTAAAAAAAGGTGGAGAACTTCGTGCGACGCTCAATCCTGACACATTGTGATCCCCTTTGTGAAAATGGGGTTTTCATTACCCATTTTAACTTTGTCTAAAAATACTGCAATCAATTACTTCCTGTGCCTTTGACTTCTCTCATCTTGTACACCCGCCCCAGTGTTAGAAGTTAAGATTTCTAATATTGGGTACAGCAAACCATTAACGAATACACTCTTCCATTCTATTTCAGATGACGACATCGAAGCTGAAAACAAATCGTACACTAAAACAATGGAAAAACTGTCCAAAACTGAGAAATTCAATCCCAAAGAATCCACCGCCAGTGATAAGGATTCTAAAGAGGACCTACAAAAGCAACTGATTGAAAAGAAACGCGCAGAGCGACGCATTAAACGTGAACAACTCGAAAAGGAACCAAGTAACTATCTATTTTCGGATGAGAAACTCTGGGATGAGATCTCATCGTCCTCCGATTCTGAAGGTGGAAATGTCACTGAGGAAGAGGACGCGCCTAGTTGTAGTTCCGCCAGCCGGAAAAGATAATAATGGATTTATTACAATACTGAATTAGGAATACGAAATGAATTCATGCTCATGAGAATGGAGAAACAACCAAAAAAATAACTTTATTAAGCTAGAAGTATAAAAAATGGAATTGTTTTAAAGTCGTAATGTACGTACTATGTACCGCTCTATGCCGTAGAGCTTAACTGCCTCTTTGATACAATAAATTTGGTGTTGATTTTATTCTTTAGAAATGTATACGTTTCGTTTTAGAGTTTTCTTTTTATATATATTTTTTTTAAATAATTTATGCACAGTGTGTTCGATTCTAGATGGTTTTTTTTTCGCTTCCTCTTAAAGTACCCAAAAATATAATATAAACACTACAAACACTATTCCAGCGGCCGCCGCCTTCACATACATTGATTTACGATTTAAATAAGTTGCGTCTTTTTTGTATTTCTGCGACATCATGGAGAGGTTTTGAGTTTTTGTGTCAAGCTCTAGAATAAGAATTTGTTTGGTTAGGCGATTTCTTATCGGGAACAAAATTTAGGAAAGTATTGGCCTTACCTGATAAGACTGTGCCTCTTTGGAGTACGTCATCTATATTTTGAACCTGTAAGAAGAGATTGATTTGGTGAAAAATGCAGCATAGTTTGTTGAAATCACATTCAATTTGTTGATGGACACATTCAGACATCGTTTTAGTGGAGAAATTGCATTTTGCCGCTACTACAATAACAGACCAATCGGTTAAAACGATTTTGGAAAGTAGATTATAAATAGTGTTTATGGAGACTGGATCCAAGACATAGTTGGATCGTAGGTTATCAAACGAGAAAAAAATTGTATAGCGTTGAAGATTCTAATCAAAGGACAGTGATTTGTGAGACAAAACTGCACATCCCAATGAATATTGAAGAACTGTACAGAACTAAAAAAAAAACGTATTGCCGGTATAGAAACACCATCTTCTGTTTTGAAAGTGAAAGAGTTTTCCGGCGAACGATAAACACCCGAACGATAAACACGAAAATGCTCGACATGAAAAAATGTAATAATATAATTCGAAACGAAGCTCAGTGTAGCTTACCGCTGTGAAGTATAGCTTCAGGAGATTCTGTGAGACAATCTCTAGTACTCCCACGGCGGCAAGGCAATAGCAACGCCCCTTAAGAAACCAGATGGTAGCTATACAGAAAACAAGGACTAGCGGGCTCTACTACTTCTAGAAACTCATTTTCCTGATAGCTCGATCAGCAATGATGATCGAAACGCGACCATGTCAGTCAGTTCAGGAAGAAGGACTGGGAAACAGCGTCAGCCATCTGCTCCAAGCGAAGACTGAAATAGGCCATAAGTTCCTTTCAACCATTCAAGGCACAAGGCGTGAACGGCATCATATCTGCCCAGAAAGGGTGGGATGTGCTCCTACCACACTTGATCAGACTAACAAAAGTAGTATTGCTTTGGGCTATATACCAACGCAATGAAGACGGGCAAGGATTGTGTTTATACCGAAAGTGGGGAATAAAGACCCATCACACCCAAAGTCATACAGACCCATTAGCCTAAGGTCTTTTCTTCTAAAGGCAACAGAAAAAGCAGTGGACAACTATTTGAAGGAGGAAGTGCTAACCACATCTCCCCTAAACCACCGTCAACATGCATATAGAGCGGGCGGACCAACGGAGACCGCCTTATATCAGCTAACGGAGGTGATTCAAAGTGCTCTGAACACAAAAGAGACGGTACTGTGCGCCTTCCTTGATTTCAAATGTGCGTTTGACAATACCTCCCACAAGACCAACAGACTATCAATTTAAAGAAAAGGAGAAACAGTACAATCACCCCTATCGTGGAATCCGCCGGGGGGAATCATTCACGGAAAAAACTATTTTGGTATCGTCAAATCCGCAAAGTGAACAGTTCCCCGTGTGGGTAATGTGAATGAGTTTCACTGTATCGTTGAAAACATTCAAATCGAATTTTACCGAACAAAATGACATTTCTTGCCCGCATCAAATTCATTGCGGATTTCATAGGATTTCTTGCTTGCTGCATGTCGTGAGCATTTTAATATAAAAAATTTACATACAAAACAGCTGCTTCATTAAGCCCGACATTTGTAATAAATCTATTGCACAGATTGAACTTTATTAAAATCAAAAAATTAACATTCTAAAAACACATTTCGTCTGGAAGTTCCGTGAAACCACTCATTGCTCATTTCAGCCTATCTCGTATTCTTCTCTGAGAACATCGCTCATTTCGTTCTTCCTCTTATTTTTACAAGAATAGAGCTAACGTATACACTATTACATAATAAACACTGGTTTTTATTTAAATCAGTTTTGAAACAAACTTTTTATAACCTCCGACGAATGCTGCTATACGGATTTGTGTTCACAAATGTAAGACAGCCGTTTGACAGTGAGACTACCTTTACCAAAAACGTGACGATAAGGAAACTTTTCCGGCGGATTCCACGATAGCAGTAGAAGGTGAAAGGGAATCGAATAGGTGAAGTGAAACTCAATTCGGATTCCACGATAGGGGTGAACATCCAGGTGGATGTGTGATCTGCTGAGCACAAGATAAGCGAAGACTCAAACGTCAACCGGAACTATCACAGTAAACGCAACTAGAGGATTGTCCACAAGGAGGGATACTAACACCCTTAATGTGGAGCCTAGTTGTGAACGAGCTATTGGAAAAATGTACCAGCCTTGTCATCAACTGTCAGGCATATGCCGACGACATAGTACTGATTGCTAGGGGAAAGTTTGGAGGATACACTCTGTGACACCATACAGAGAGGATTTAAAGTAACACAAGAATGTTGCCATACTAAATATCAATCCGGTGAAAACGAATTCACTCGATTTGCAATTTCGATTTCACTCGATTTCTGGAACCTAGCTGAGAACCATTCATAGTGTAAAGAAAACTTCAGAGACTGTAAGCAATACGACTATTAGGCACGACACTGATACCAGTCAATGAGTGAAAGTACCTAGGACTACAACTAGTTAGTAAACTCATCTGGCGTTAAGACACGGAAGAGATCTCAAAGAAGGCAACACGCGCTCTTATGATTTGTAAGAGTTTAGCAGGAAAATCGTGGGAATGCAGCCCAAGCATCCTACGATGGATGAACATTGCTATTGTGAGACCCATGATCACATACGGAGCTGTAGCACAACAAGAGATATTCTCAACAAAGTGCAAAGATTGGCGTGCATATGCATCACCTGAGCAATGCGTACATGCCCAACTGCAGCCATGGAGGTGCTCTTAGAGCTAACTACTCTACACCTCATGGTTGAGGATATGGCAGAAAAAGCTATCCTGAGGATGGCAAAAAAAAAGTAAAAAATAAGAAATGCATTGGTTCGAAAGAGTACGATGTTCTACTCGCAAAACTTCCACTTCTAGCTATACCCAGGGATGATACAAGGTGGCGCAAAATTACCTTCCGATGTTTTTTGGCTGTAATTTAAAAAAAAATTAAAAACTTTGATTCTTCTTGTGGATTATTTTTATTTGGTCTTTTAATTTTTTTTACATCAAGTCGAGAATATGATGTCATGTAAATGGCCGCCGCCACAGTTGATTGTCATTTGAGCCCTTTTTATGGCATTTTCCATCACTTTGGCCAAAACTTCCGGCGATAGGTCCTCACATTCTTAACGGATATTGTCTTTAAGAGCTGCAAGAGTCTAAGGCTTGTTGACATAAACCCGCGACTTCAAAAAGCCCCACAAAAATAAGTCTGGAGCGGTCAAATCAGGCGATCTTGCTGGCCAGTGCAAATCGCCAAAACGGGAGATTAGGCGCCCGGGAAATGCATCCTTCAGCATATCAGTTGTGGCACGTGCAGTGTATGCCGTTGCACCGTCCTGTTGGAACCACATGTTTTCCAATCCCAATTCATCAAGTTGCGGCAAAAAGAACTCGTTGATCATTGCTCTGTAGCGCTCACCATTCACATTTGGCCCGCGACGTCTTCGAAGAAAAAAAAGGTCCGATGACTCCTCCAGCGTTCTCTGCAGAACGGCTACTCCGGGGTCTGGCACGCCTGGCAGCATCTCGTGTTGTGCCAGTCTCTTCGAGGCGAGCGGCTAAACGTCGCAGTGTTTCACCAGTAGGCGTTGGACGGCTAGGAAATCTGCGACGAAATTCACGTTGTGCCAAACTCACCGACCGATTATTGCTCAAATAAATAGTCACCAATATTCCGCGTTCTGGAGCAGTGTAGCGTAACATTCACCCCTATTCCCGTTGGCGTTTGTCGTAAACGCCTAATATTTCATTTCGGTTTTAAGGCAGTGTTTGAAACTTTTTTTAAACAAACGATTTGAAATTACAGTGAACACTTGAAAAAGAAGCAAAATCTTTAACAAAAGTTCGGAAAAAAATCGGAATATCGTGTTTAAAACGACACGACATATGAGTCGTATACGACAAACGCCAACGGGAATAAGGGTGATTGTTTATTAACGTGTATTTCGCATGTGTTTACTACACAAATGTCAAAACAGAACTGACATTAGGGGCCAATCGCAAAATTTATAGCATTTTCTGATAGGAGGATTACTTTTGCGCCAGCTTGTAGTATCAGGAGATTCAATTTTGAGAAAAACTGTATAACGAAGCCCAGCAATAAAAAAAATGGGAGCAATGAGCATCTTTTAAAAACCTTCAGGGTCTAAGGCAAGCTAAGAAACTTCTACGGAACTATAACCTAAAAAGATTCAGGGCATGTATTGGTCTAAGCAAAGACAACCTAAGAATCCTCACAGGTCTCTTAACGGGACACTGTAGACTGAGGGAACATTTAAGGAAAATGGGTCTGTCAGAAGAAGGTCTCTGCAGATTCTGCGATGAGAACGCTGATATCCCAGATTACATTCTGGAATCCTGTGGGGCACTACCCACAGGAGGATTAAACATCTGGGCAAATACCAGATAACCGATGTTTGTTTTGCATATATGGATCGTCTTTGCCTTTTAACGGTCTGTAGAAGTGGTTTTGTGGGCGCAGTAGCGCAGTGGTTAGTGTGTTGGACTACTGTGCGAGGGATCCCAGGTTCGATCCCCGGAAAAACCCAAATTACATCTTAAAGTTTTTTCTACTGCGCCACCTCTCGCGAACGTCTGACAAACATCCGAGAGTATGCCTGTCATGAAAAAGCTTCTCAATTGAGCCGTTCGGACTCGGCATAAAATTGTAGGTCCCTTCCATTCGTCACAAAAATAGAAACTCACACAAAACGAATGGTTGCGAGAAGCTAGGCCTTGGGTGTCACCCGCCTGTTGCGCCACCTATTTATTTTTTTATTTATTTTTTTAGAAGTGGTTTTTCGATATCCTCAATACCGACAGTGACTTTACTACAAGGTTTCCTTGCTAGTATCTAGGGATCCATGATTGTATTATCAAAGATGTCATCCTTCTCTAATCTGGCGTTGAAGTAAGTCCTACTTCGGACATTTCTAATAAGTTTTTGTCGATAAGCTCGTAAAAACAATATTAATAAAGAAAAGGCTACTTCTCCGTGCTTCCATTGTGTGGTCACGTAAAGTATGTCTCCAACTTAAATTCCAAGACGCGCTGGGAAATCTGTGCAATCAAGTAGGTTTCGTATAGAATGAGATGGGTGGTCAGGTCCGATATATCTCTCCTCTACCCTTACGGAGATTGTCCTGGATGAATTTGAGTCGGTGGGGAAAATCGTGACTTATATGAGTGCCTATCATGCAGCCGCAACAGAATCATGATGATGAGTGCATCCATGTTTCAGTATGACGAATACTAGATCATAGTTTGGCCGTGGTCAAAGACTGATAGTGAGACAAAGGTGGTCGTTTTAGGCTGTAAGATTCCGGCACGGGTGAAAATAAAAACCGATTCGAATACCCGAAGATGTTAGTTCCATTAAAATTACGGCTTTTTGAACCCTGCATGGCTAGTTGGCGAGAATAGCGACTTTTCAGATACCTCTACGGACTGGAGTAGCAGTGTAAAAAGTGCATACTCCTGAGACGTATTCAAAATATTTATAGCACCCCAATGAAGCTGAACAAATCTCATTAGCCTACTACGTAGGAATGCGGAAGCTTAATGCATGGCAGTCACCGATCTCTACTTATTCAATATACATATGTTCCTAAGGAACACAAAAGCAACTACATATTGTGTAGAGATCAAACTGAAGTGGCATAAACCATTAAAATTGCCATAATAAATTTTAATTTATTGTTAAACACGATCAACCTATCGTATAAATCTGTTATTGGAATACCAACAACAATTTATGTTAAACTCGATGTGGTAAGCATATATATGTATACTTCCAGTTTAAACTAGCATTTCAGAATAAATTTACTACTAAACAAGTTCAAAGATCGATTGATTTAAATTGCACCAAACCGATTACCATAACGAATTGATTGTAATCATAAGATGTCTACCTTTGCGCCCTTAATCAAGCATTCAACGAAAACTTTAAAAAAAAATATCCACTACTCAACTCACCATTATTCTCTGTACATCCTGTAATTGTGTATTTATTGTATTTATGTTCCTTCTTCTGTCTGTTAATTGTTTTTTGGTTTTTTGTATGAAAACGTCGAATTCGATAAATGCATAGGGACGTGTCACCGAATTCACTCGTCTGCCGTATGCATTATGAAACTCTTGGGCAAGATCTTCCAGATATTTAAATGCTAGTCGCTTTGAATACATTTTATCACACATAACAAGGTAGCATACATCATTTTCTATTAGGTAACTAAAAGGAATGCAAATCAAATTTATTATATTATGGACGATTAAAGGGATTCTTACTGGAACAGATATGGTCCTGTTTCGATACTGCATTGCGGTGGTGAATGTGATCCCAATTTTCTGAAAAGCATTTTCGCTTGATTTTGGTATTCTAGTATGCTGCGACCAGACTGCAAAGAATTTTATTTTATAAAAGAATTTGCCAACAAAATAATAAGTTTCGTATACTTGTTCATCATCTTGCATAGTGCCGACCAATGGAAGACCATCAATTACTCGGGCTATCATCGTTAGTAGGGCCATGATGAGGATTTATTGTTTTTTACTACACAAATTTATTAAATTAAAATATTAGCCAAAGCAAAACATTTGCTAGAATATTGTTTTTGAAATTATAAACTTGAAATCGAAAACACTTTAAAGTCGATGGTAGATGGATTTCTAGCAACACGTCAGCTGCGTCAAAATCGTGGAGAAAAACACGAAAACAACAAATGTCATTAATGAGTTCATGCAGAAGTTGGCCGTAAAGCGCGACAATCGGTGGAGGAATTCGTTAAGGTGGAGTTATTTAAAATTTTAATCCAACAAAATTTTTTTCAAGTTTTCGCCCTACAGAATAAAAAATAAACTTTTTTATAATATAATACAAGAATCGGAGAACAAATGTTTGCAGTAAACTTTTAATAAGATCCAAAATACAAGCCAAAATACGCGTGAACATATGCGAAGAAATACGTGTAAGTGAACATACGCACCAAAATACAAGACAAAATACTCGCGAATATACGCTTTAAAATACGCTTAAAAATATGCGGCAAAATATAGGTAATCCAAAATTCGCGTGAACATACGCGTCAAAATACTCGCCAAAATACGAATCAAATGACGTGCCAAAATAGATACGCACCAAAATACGCGCCTATTTGCAAACATATTTTGACTCGTATTTTTGCGCGTATTTTTTTTTACTTGACTTGAACACGCATAACACAACTGATGCGTGTTATGCGTTTATACTCACAAAAGTGAGTATAAGAGTTTTGCATGTAAAAGTAAAAGCGAGCTAGTTATAGATTCTCAAAAAAATACGCCTATTGTTTTTATATTTTTCGTAGGTATATAGTTTGAAGTAATACCTTAATTTTTATTAAATCTGTCTATATGCGTATTTTTCTGAGATTCTATAGCTAGCTCACTTTTACTTATACATGCAAAACTTTTATACTAGGCGTATTTTTTTGGGAAGTGAGTATAATAAAACCAAAAGTGGGTATACAAGTTTTTCATGTAAAAGTAAAAGTGAGCTAAGTCATCTAGCGGTCAATGAAACGCGGCCAATGACTACGTTAACAAACACCATGAAGAGACAGATGAAGTTGAGGAAGAATGGTTGCTAGGGGACCCTGAGGACAATCCTCAAATAGCAGGTACAGGCAGGAAAGCCGGAATAAATATACTTTCACAAACTCACAGACTACAAACAAGAAAAAGCTACTCATGAGTTGAAAGGTATGTAGTTATTTTTTAGTTTTCGAGCTTCCTATGATTACATTAATATCATTTTAGTTCCAGATCCGAAATCCAGCTGGTCAAGATTGGCAACAACTATAAAAGCAAATTATAAAATAAATAGGTGGCGCAACAGGAGGGTGACACCCAAGGCCTATCTTCTCGCAACCATTCGTTTTGTGTGAGTTTCTATTTTTAGGACGAATGGAAGGGACCTACAATTTTATGCCGAGTCCGAACGGCTGAATTGAGAAGCTTTTTCATGACAGTCATACTCTCGGATGTTTGTCAGACGTTCGCGAGAGGTGGCGCAGTAGAAAAAACTTTAAGATGTAATTTGTGTTTTTCCGGGGATCGAACCTGGGATCCCTCGCACAGTAGTCCAGCACACTAACCACTGCGCTACTGCGCCCACATAAAAGCAAATTGGCCGGAGAAAAACACAAGACTGAAATTAAGCTGCTGGAAGAAGAACACCGGCAGCGTTTACTTTGTATGCAAAAGGAGCACCATATGACGCAAGAAAAGCATGAGTTGGAGATGGAGATCTTGCGGTTCGTAAGTCTTACGAGCACTCGTAAATCTGTACTAATAACGCTTGGTGAATAGGTTTACGAAGCTCTTAACTTACGAGTGGTCGGTGAATACCAGCCAAGTGTGTCCCATCCATATGAAAATAAGAATTTAGCGTACGGAACAGGATACTGCTTTGCTAAACTGCCTCGCTAAATTTTATCTCTAGGCGTATATTTTTGAGAATCTATAGCTAGCTCACTTTTGGTTTTACATGCAAAATTGTTATACTCACTTTTGGTTTTGTTATACTCACTTCCCAAAAAAATACGCGATCTGTAGACATTTTTGTATGGGATATCAAATTTAGCGCGAGCAGGATACTGGGCTTAAGATTGAACTGAGGCCTCAACTAACAAGCCTCTCCAGTTAGCCCGATCCTTAGCTAACAGCCTCCAGTTGCGCACTCCTAGTCGGTTGAGGTCGTCTTCGACTAATGTTTTCTACAATGGACTGCTAGCAGCCAATTTTTCGTTGAAGCAAAAATAAGCACTAGCTCTTTTGGTTCACGGCGGAGAGAAACGAAAACACTCAAATGTCATCGAGCAATTCGTGCGATTTGGTTTGTGTGCTGAGTGTGCCATACTGCCATCTGTTATAGATCGTTTGAAATAATTTGAATAAGTCGTTATTTTTGCGCAGTTGCAATGTTCCTACAATGCACTGTGTTCTGTGTAAAAAAAATAGCAAAAGCGCGCAGAGGTTGAAATCTCTTTCCTACTTTCGCCGCACTGAACCATTTTTTCTCGCAGGTTTGTATGAAACTGACATTTCACTAGCAGTCCATGTGTAGTCAATGGTTTTCTAATTGGATTTTGTTCCATACAAGAGCAACATACATATTTTTCTTTTGCTATGTAGTGGGTTTTATTGTCTTTTTCCTAAAAATATGTTCCAATATTTACTACACAATTATTTAGTTTGTAATTTTATATTTTTTGCATAAATTTGATTGCAGGTGCCCTGTTTTATCTAAATAATCTGCTTAAAGATTTCTTTAAAAACTTCCTTTTGCTCAAAATTACATCTCTGTCACAAAACTTCAGGAGTTGTTGTCTTCTACCCTTTCTCTCACACTTCTATGGAAATGAGATGGCAATACTTAAAATTATGACAGGTAAGAAAAAACGAAAGTCAAAGTTCCAAGTTGGCAGTAAAATTCCGTGACTGATGTGATATTTTACTTACAACTTAAAAGTTTCTCGTAAATTATTACAAAATAATAGGAAATCAACCGTAAAATCTGGCAGTTGTTTAAAAAATTAATTTGACTGCACTATTTGTTCCTACTACACAACATTTATTGCCTAAAAACTCGCCCATATAGGTAAATCATTTACTTTGTGTATTTTTCAACTGGTGAAAGTTGACAGGAAAAAGGAAAACTTGTTTTCATTCCAAAAGCTAACCGAAACCTGTCGATTCTTCTCTCTTATTCGGCCGTGTGCTGCAAAAAAGGAAATGATAGTGCTATTGCAAGTGCTTGTATTGTATAACAGTTGAGATGCCAACTAAACAAAAGTTCGCAACGTAATCATATCAGCCAGACAGAGACAACTGGTTCTGAGCTGTCAACTTGGCACAAGTTATAAGAATTTTTTTTTCCTTCGCCATCAATTTGTGTGCCGTTTTTTTTGTGTGCGATTTATTTGTTCTCGTTGATAAGAAAGACATTTTTCGCTATTATAAAAGAAAATTTGCTAACGTTAAAATCTATTGACAGATACGGTATAATTCAATTGAAATTTGTTATTTACAGGGGTGCGTGTGTGATTGGTGTAAGTGTGAAAAACGAAATTGAATTAAGAGCAAGCTCCCCACTTGAGAAAATAGATTTTTTCCCAACCAAACCAATAGACCCATAGAGCAGCCAAACGAAAACATCCACGTAAACTCGTCAAACGTCATATTTACATTACCCAGCATTGGTTTCTATCGCTTCATTGCATTTTTAAAATTCATATTAACCCGAATTTGCATACACGACGAAAATTCATAGTTGAACCAGTTAATTGAGACTGGAAAATGCTCGAAAGGTGTTTTTCACAGTGGTGGGGATAAGTTCATTCCACTGCATGTTGAGTGACAAGAAAAAACGTACGAAAAATCGATAATTGAATTAATTAACATAAGAGACGAAAATGTCGTCGTGGGCTCAACATCGCCAACCGGCGAATATGGCCACACAACCACCACAATCAGCACCTTTGCAGCAGCAGCAGCAGCAACAACATCAGTTACAGCAGCCGTTGCTGCAGCCGCAGCAGGTGGGTGTAGGTGGTTCTGGTGTTCATGGTGTCACGGCTCATTTTGGTTCTCAGGTAATTGCTTGTTCTTATTTGTAATTCGTTGGTGTTAACGTATCCATTGAAATGTAGTCCATTGCAAAGTTGGAAACCCATAAGCTTTTTTTTTTTGTTTTTGTTTTGTATACTCTTCTGAGCTAGACTAAAGTTTTTTATGCATGATTTAACTTTAACACTTTGCATGCGTTTGGATTAACTACAAACCCTTTAAGGTTGGCTATTTAACAGTCATAAGTCTGGTTCTTTGATTTACATTATTATATTCGCCATTCATGGTTTGATCTTGTTAATACATTAGATATACATATTCACTATTCAGGTCAATAAAGGCAATGGAATTGCCATTCTATCAGAATTTGTGATATGAAGAGAAAAAATATTCTACCAGTTGATGATGAAAGAATGGGAGCGCTCAAGGTGCTCTGCCATTTTCTGTTGTTCACATAAATATAGATAAAAGAACATTTCTCACTTTGGGGGGACATTCGCAAACAAATTTTTGATGGAAATCATTGTTTACTTTTGCTAGATACTGTTTAGATGATAAATTCAATTTTAAATTTACTATGTAGTACATATCTACCCATGTATTAATTTTGAACATGTCTGTTGCATCAAATGTGAAAAAATATCCCCTAGCAGATTCGCCACTAATCCTGGAAATTATATTTATTGTTTGAACATCGCCTCTATGTCCTAGTGTCTTCAAAATGAAATTTTGATGTCATCATGTCAGAAGAATAAAGAGATCTACGTCCTAAAAGGACTTACAGGAACCGAATTCCTAAAAGACCATTCATTAATAATGACTGAAGCCGCTTATAGTTTTAGACAATCGAACGAAAGACATTATTCTTATAGTCCTTAATGACCACCAACATAGAGATCAGCAGCATTGAGTGCGATGCGGAAAGGTCTTGTAACATTTGTCAACTCCTATGACGACATACTGCGGATGGAGATGCCTAAAGACACCTTTCTCGTTGGGTACGCAGACGACATCGCGGCAGTGATAACGGCAAGGAACTCAGAAAACGCGCAAAGAAAGTTGAACCAAGTCATGTGACGAACAATGGATGAGCACGGTCTTAGTCTGGCAACAGAAAAATCTGAGATAGTCCTCCTGAGGAAGAAGAGAATCCCAACGCAAATCGACTTCCAAATTGGCTTTGAAACCATTAAGAGCAAGGATGCGGTGAGGTATCTGGGATTGAGGCTCGACACAAAACTAACTTTCTGGCAACAGATAAAGTTCGCAGCGGAACGAGCCTCTAGAGTTCAACAGTACTCAGCAGATTAATAGCGAACAAAGGTGGTCCAACGCCAAGCAAGCGCAGGCTGTTAATGTCGAGAACGCATGCCATTCTCCTGAGATTTGGGCAAACGCGCTTCGACAAAAAAAGTACCAGAAGCAGAAGGCGGCAGTGCAAAGACGTGGAGCTCTAACAGTGTCGGACCCAGCCGTCCTCATAGTCGCTAGAGTAACTCCCATGAATCTCCTAGCGGCACAAAGGAAGTAGGTACGTCCACGACAACAAGTCGGAAATTGGATTGGAAGCGGCAATCGACCAAGCAGAGCAGCAAACAATACGGAAGTGGCAAGAGCGCTGGAACTCGGAAAGCAGAGGAAGGTGGTCAGCGAGGCTGATAAAAAATGTGGCTGAGTGGAACTACCGGAAACACGGTGAGGTTAACTACTTCGTCACCCAGTTCCTTACGGGACGCGGAAATTTCAACGCCTTTCTCCACAAGATAAGCAAAACGGATAGCCCAACCTGCCAGTACGGCGACTCTCCAACAGATGACGCACATCACACGTTTTTTACCTGCAGAAGATGGCAAGCCCAACGCACAGCCCTCGGAAGCAGCATTGGGGCCTTCAAGATTTTTTTTACGATTGTCCATTCTCGAGACATTTTTGAGCGCGGCAGGAATCCGACAGAAGGTTTCTATTTTTTCTTTCACTTCGAGAAATTGTGCTTTCTAGCGAAGCAGCAATGGCGCTCCCCCTGACCGATAGAAAAAGTACTAGAAAGAGGTGAGGGCGGGAGCTGCTAGTCCGAGCTGCAGGAATCGAACCTTGCTCATTTGTCCAGTAAAAAAAAGTCATTATTTTTCCAAAAGATGGCTTCAGTAATCTAATCTGTATCTTGCGTTGTATACGTGCTATCGAACTTAAACAAAATGGCGTTGAAAAGATAAGATTTCTTACAAACAAAAAAAATGTCTCTGTTAGTTTTCTTTTTGGTTGGCCCTTTATGCGCGCGTCAAACATGGACACCAACAGAGCATGAGTATTAACGTTAAGGTTTATATTGTACATTTGTAGTTTGTTTACGTTTAATAACATTGCATTTTTCGTAGCGTTCTTAGCAGCTCTTATATTAATAAGATATTTTGCATCAACATTTTATTCAAGTTGTGTGTGTGTTTCTGAAGCAATTTAAATTGACACACAATACCAACTCGTTTCGTATTCGGTTGTCACTTACCGGTGAATGATAAAAAGTTGTTTTGACCTTTTGATGACTCGGATCAGTTAAAAGTGATAACAATTCACTTGTTTGGTTGTTGTTTATGTTTGAAACAGGTTTTCGTTTTATAAAAAAATAAATAAAAGTATGCAAAACAGAAATAAACAAACCGAAGTGATAAAGAAGATTTCTACTTTTAGCAAATCTCATACAAGACACTTGGTCAGGACAAAGACTGATTGGCGATTGTTGATCAAGAAACAATAAGAGCTAGGAAACTGACATTTCGAGACAAATTGCAAAAATGAGCACTTCGAAGCGATTTACTAAAAAAAATATTAGGTTGGTACCTAACGAATTCACTCCACAAATGCGCTCTTGCTATATGCAATGTAGAGTATTGCGTATGGTGCAACGTTATTAGAAAACATAACAAAATCGCTTGTTGAAAATAAAGCTGGGGATGAATGGACACGTCTATAGTGAACCCGCTTCCGGCTTTGACAAGCTTTAACCAGCTTTTGTCAGCTTTTACCGGAATGAATTTTTAATTCACTTCGCGGCCATTGCATCGGCACACCACACCTTTTTTTTTTTTTTTTTTTTTTTTTTAGGGAGGGCGAAGAATGCTGCATGCACCGTCAAGAAATTTAAATTTTCTTGGTGTGTCAGACTCTTACTGACTAAACTCCCCCTCTCCCTTTGGGTTTCTTCAACAGCCCCCTGGAACCACTATTCGTATTACTTCGGCGGGCCATTTTTTCCTTCTACCTCATAAACTTTCCTGTTCTTCTATGAGGGTGTGCTCTGGATTTCTTCTCTCTTCTTGGTTTTGAGCACGGTTTCGACAAACGCTGATACCCGTTTCCAGTTACGTTCGCTTGCGATCATCTTCCCAATGATATTTTCAGGGGAAATATAACCTATCTCCGATTCCAGATTCTGTCTTTCCACGGTCCACCTGTTGCACATGAAGAAGGTATGAAAAGCGTCATCTACCAGTGAGTCGCCGTACTGGCATGTCGGATGGTATACTTTCCGCATCCTGTGTAGGTATGAATTAAAATATCCATGCCCGGTTAGAAACTGCGTGGTATAATAATTTATTTCCCCGTGTTTTCGCGTTGTCCATTCAGCGACGTCTCTGATCAACCTGGCGGTCCATCTGCCTCTTGTTTCAGAGTTCCACCTTAGTTGCCATAAATTTTTGGTGGCCTGTTTTGCTTCGGCGGTTGCCGCTTCTGATCCTAATTCCGCTCTCTTCTCATATATTAGCCTTCTCTCTGCGGCTGCGGCATTTCGATACGGAGAATCTCATCATAAAAGATGTTCCAGAGGTCGGGTCCAAGGATTGACCCCTGCGCTGCTCCTGCTGTGATTTCTTTAACACGAGGCCCTTCTTTTGTGGCGTAAATGAGTTTTCGTTCGCTGAGGTAGTTTTGGATTATACGAAGTAGGTACTGCGGTATCCTATAGACCTCCTCGAGCGGTTTCAACATGTCTATCCATCTCGCTGTGTTAAATGCGTTCCTCACGTCGAGGGTAACCAGAACGGCGAGCCTTTTCGAGCTATGTCTTCCTCGATGAGCGGCTTTTGCTGTTCTTATCACCTCCTGAACTGCTCCAATCGTTGAGTATCCTTTTCTGAATCCGTGTTGTCTTTCGGATAGGTCTCCTGCACTCTGGATTGCAGTGGTGAGCCGGGGTTTCAGCAGCTTTTCTAGTAATTTCCCTGCCGTATCCAACATGCAAAGCGGTCTATAGGCTGCAGGGGAATTTGGGTCCCCTTTTCCTTTGCTGATTAAGGCTAGGCGTTGTATTTTCCATTTCTTAAAGAAAATCCCTTCTTCCAAGCAGCTGTTGTACATATTCAGAAGAATTTGGGGGCAGGTTTGAGCGATGGCTTTTAGCACTTCTGCTGGAATGCCGTCAGGTCCTGGGGCTTTCTTATTTTGTAGTGTACTCGCTGCTAGTTTCAACTCCTCTTCCGTGAACATCGGGATGTCTTGGGATACAGGAGAAGTATCTTGCCGCCTATTAGGATGGGTTGGGAAAAGTGTTTCCACTATCGTCTGCATTGTCTCTGCACTCATGGGTGGGGTGGTCGATCTTGCGCCCAACTTGCGCATCACAACCTTATAGCCCAGTCCCCAAGGGTCGCTGTTTACATCTTGGCGGAGTTCCTCCCATTTGCGTCGTTTACTCAAATATATGGCCCTCTTGAGCTCTGATTTTGCGTTTCTAAACTCTGCAAGTGCTTCTTCCGTTGTTTCAGCATGTCTCCTTCTTCCTCTGGTGACCTTGCGTCTACAGTGTAGACAGTTTCTTCTTAGCGCAGCAATCTCGGTGGTCCACCAGTATACTGGTTTACATGCCCTGTAGATAAGCTGCATTGTGGCTTCCGTCTTTGATTCGGCACTTCCCGTCATTTCCAGTATTTCTTCTTTCCCATCTTCGATTGTGCGTGTAAGGAGATCTATATTAAGCCTATCTACTTTCCAGCGAGGTTCTCGGTTCCGATTTGCCCGGTACGAGCGTTGCTCTATTTGTAATTCGTAGGCGATATATTGGTGGTCGCTGCCCGTGTAATCCTCGATAACCCTCCAGTTAAGGATGTTTGAGGATATTTGTTCTGATGCGAGAGTTATATCTGGAATTGTCTCACCATATCCAGGGCGTCTGAATGTGGATGTGTTGCCGTTGTTTATCACATTGACTCCTAGCCTAGCGGCCATCTCCAGGATTTGTCGTCCTCTCGAGTCCGTTGTTGGCATACCCCACTCTACTGCCTTTGCGTTAAAGTCCCCGGCTACAATTACTTTGCCTTCAATTTCACGTACGGTGTCCTCTAGCGCGTTTAGTTTTTCCCGAAAGTCGCCGATAGTTTCATTAGGCGTGAAATAGCAGCTAACTATTGTGGTTGCCTCATGTTTGATCCAAGCGAAACCTCTTTCTGCTCCCTGATTTATTATGGGGACAGCCACTTGGTCTGGTCTCCAAATAGCAGCTGTGCCTGTCAAGTCTGTGAGCCATCCTGGTTCGTCTCTATTTTTATATTGTTCGCTTATAATGATTATATCTGCTTTCAGATCGAGCCTGAGCTGACTGAGGACATCATTTGCTGTGCGGCTTCTGTGTAGGTTTCCTTGAAGTATTCGCATCATTGTAGTGTTTTATTTTTCGCATCCTGTAGGGCTCTCCTGAAGACCAGGCAAGAGCCTGTTCCCGGCACGTGAGATAGTAAGTCCACATTTACGTTAAGCTCCTCACATAGATAGCATTTGGCACTTGCTTTACATTCTGTTTTCTTGTGACCACTTTCGCCGCAGTTAAAACAGAGCCCTTGTTCCTTTCTATTTAGCCCCTTACACGTTGCTTGTTGATGGCCATACCCGAAGCATCTGAAGCAGCGTATTACTTCCACTCTGCGACGGATTCTGCAATATACCCAGCCAATTTTAACGCGGGGAGTTTTTAGTAGTTCATTTGCTACTCGCGCGTTTACCTGAACTAAAGCCATCTGTTGTGATCTACTGTTTACTTTCAGCATGTTCACTTTAATATCCAGTGAGGGATCAATGAGTTTTGATTTAATGGCCTCCTCTATTTCCTCTTTTGTTGTGAGCTCATCCATATCTCTTATCTCCAGTGTTGTCTTTGGTTCCAGATGTCGGATGTTAGCCCTATCCCCTAAGATAGCTTTTAAGGATGAGCTAAATCCATCTCTGCCCTTAGATCTGGGGTCTAGTTCCAGCAGAAGGTCGCCTGATTTTGTTTGGCGCACTGCTTTGATTTTCGTTTCCGTGTCGTCTGGGTTGGATTTGCTACGTATTTCTCGAAGTATTTCAGCGTACGTCTCCGGTCCCTGCGGTTTTATTAGAATCGCTTCTGGTCTAAGTTTTTGTGGACTCTTCGTTTTTTCCTTCTCTTTCAAGCTTAAAGTACCGCCGCTATCAATTACGTTCTCATTTTTGGGTGGTGCCTGGGTCGCTTGTTTTTTAGAGGGTCTCCTGGTCTCATTCGTCTTTGAAGAGGCTTCCTTCTGAGGTGCTGCCTCTTTCACCGGACTTTTTCCTTTTGATGGTGTTTTTTTACCTCGAGCTGGCCGTTTTTTCCTCTCTGCGTATTTTTCGGCAGGGCTTGATGGTGGCCTCTTTTTTACGCTGGTTTCTACGATAGTCGGCGAAGAACGCTGCGTCGATTGGTCCTTTTGTCGGAGTTTTTTGTTTTCAATAGCAAACCCGATAATATCCAGGGACTCCTCTAGCTCGGAAAGCCCTTTTTTAACTTCCGTGCTAATATTTTTCTGTCTCTCCGTAGCGTTTCGCATCTTCATAATTATATCTTTGCATTTCTGCACCTCCTGTTCCATAGTGCCTATTATAAGCATCGCACCTTTGTGTTTTCCCTCAACGGCTTCGGGCTCGGGTTGTGACGAACTCTCTACTCCTCTTAGTTCAGAGCAGTTTTTGGCAGATTGCTGTAACATCCATCTAAATTAACTTCTTACCGCTCCTACCGGTGTCTCGTCTCGGGCCTTCCTTGGATCTGCTGATGTTGGGGTACTCCCATCTCTCTTCTGTTCATCTGCCTTGTCGATTTTCAGTGGCGGTGATCGCATTATCGCGGATCTCCGCCTGAACGGGTCTTCTACCATTTCCTGGTTAATCGATAAGCTTTCATTTTTTTGTTTTTTGTCTTCTTTATTCTGTTCTTTTTTGTTTTGTTCCATGTTTTGTTTTAATTAGGATCCCACGAGTACGGGGGAAAGGATGTCGACCACGTCATAGCCCCCATTAACGTGGTAGGGCATTTATTACATCCAGAGGTCGCCAGGTATCTGGAAGGCTCCGTTAGCGATGCTGTATTGATTTTGTATCCCCAGCACCACTCAGGCCTCGGCACGGGTCGCATAAAACTTTGCCTTTGGGATAGGACGCTTATTTGGAGGCGGCATCTACTCGCCTCGTCGCAGAGATTTCTCAGGGCTATTGTGTTTTTTCCCCCACACCCTCCATCACTGCCGCTCTTGGTCGGGGACTGCTTATTGGTTATTCGCAGCTAACCTACATATCTGCAGGCCGTTCACCATCCGCCACCTGTGACCCCCCCCCCAGTAGCCCGAGCCAAGCCATTTGCCACTTGGTCACCACGCCACTGACACACCACTTTGGTGCGCTCCTTGTCTTAGAAATGTTATTTAAATCCGTTCTTATCTCCAGTTGGCAGGCTTGTACTCGTCGCTCAATTAGCGCAAGTGGCAGTCACTTGGTGAATTAAGAAAAATCAAAGTGCAGGTTCACTTCCTGACAGGGGATAGCAGAAATGTCTTCCCAAGTGGATTATATACGGAGAATTGACTGTCAGAATTCAAAAACTATTCAAACAATCACTTAAAAGGAGTCAGTGGTGTAGTTCGAAATAGATATCATTCCTACCAAAGTGACTGTGTCTGCCTAAAATAGTTATTTTAAGGTCAGTTTCAAGACTAGCTGATAAAGTCTCGGATAGCCTATCCGGAATTTATATGTCAGATAAACGTAATATTTCGGTTTCAAAGGTTTCGGATAGTAATAGCTGACAGATAAAGTCTCGGATAGTTTATCAGCCAGTTCAACCGGCTGTTAAAGCCTCTATCCGGAAGATTTAAACAAAATATTTATTTGATGTGGCTGAAAAAAATATAGTTTCAGAGCATTCTTTCGTTGACGGGTGTAGACAGCAGTCAGAAGTGTTATGTCATGCATTTATTTGAATATTAAATGTCGAATTAGATGACTATTACAACCATATTACAGGGCCCCGTAGGAACAGAGTATTTCAAATTATTTTAAGAAACCCTCGACGATGAAGATTTCTGAATTTTCGCTATTTTGTTTAACTATAACCATGCCCAGTCAATACCTTTCACCGTGGGCGTTGGACTTTGCCAGGGGTGCATTTTGTCTCCTCTCCTTTTCATTACTTATATGGACTGGATGTTACAGCGCAGTCTTGGCGAAGAACGTTTCGAATTGGAACATCCGAGGATGATGCTCTTCGCTGATGACTTGGTCATCCTTTGGTCCTCTTAGACGGAACTTCAATGCGCACTCTATCCATTTGTAGTCGCTTATGTGGAAGCTGAGATGAAAGTAAACGTAAACAAATGTCAAGTGATGGTCGCCTGTTTAATGTATACTCACGAGTGATGGAAGGACCAAGAGCAATGCTAAGTTTATCTGTAGGTCAGGTTGGTCAATTTTGAAACAGCTCGGTTATTCTGTTATTATAAGAGGACTGAACTTGGTGTCAAAGCTAAATTGTCAAGTTGTCAGTCGTTAATTCGGAGTTTGTTCCAACTCTTACCTATTTGGGTAATGACCGAAAGAATAAGATCCCGGATACAAGCTGCCGAAATGAGATTCCCCAGTTGTATTGCTGGTGTGACCCGTAGAGATGGTGGAAACACCAGAATACGTGAGGGACTCAATGTCCACAACAACACAATTCACTTAAAAATGTGATAAACGATAAAAAACATCATTTCCATTCCTGTCAAACAATTAGTGCCTGATAAATTTTTCTACAGGTTAGTTTATCAGAGACTTTGACGATGAAACAGAAAAAAATTATCAGCTACTTTTATCTGGTGGAAAGCGTTATGTGTCGGCTAACTATCCGAAACTTTATCCGGAACATTTGAAACTGGCCCTAAATATTTTAAGATTTATTTTAATATTTTTGTTCAATTATTTTTTAATAGGAATGAAGGCGGATAGCTTCAGTAGTTCTGCGGCCATTATCGGACTTATATATGCACCAACGTTTTTATTATAATATAGCTGTACCCGCCCGGCTTTGCCCGTGCACAGAAATTGTATTGCTTAGATCTTAGATAATAATGTTCTTTCGTAAGATTGTCTATAAATTTGAGGTTCGGCGGTTTTCGTGGTAGGTATACGATTTTGAATTTTTTTGTACGGGCGGTGCCACGCCCTTTGTCCAATTTTGACCAATCTTTACGGGAACGCTCCCGGGCCAATACCTAAGATTGTCTGTAAATTTGAGCTCAATCCGTTCGGCGGTTTTCGAGATATGCGATTTTTAACGTTTTTTTTTGTATGGGCGATGCCACGCCTCTTTATCCAATTTTGACCAATCTTCACAGGAATACTTCTGGGCCATTACTTAAGATTGTATGTAAATTTGAACTCAATCGATTCAGTGGTTTGATTATATAATCGTCCATGAGCCAACCGCAACCCAGCCTCAGTCAGTCGAAATCGCTACCACTTCATGTTAAAGGATTTAATTTTTAACATTTAACCGTTTAACGTATTAAATTGTAAGAGGAAGACTTGGACTATATTTTGTTTCAAAGAGACTGCGAATCAGGCCACAGCCACAAATCTATCTAAACATTTAAGTTATTAAAGTCGAAGCTCGGTCACCATTTTTGCCGATTAATGCGCTGCGCATCTTATACGACATGATATGTCATCTTTAATACATATTTTTTATTCATGCTTCTGATTTAATAATCACAAATGCATCGCTGACAGTTTGCCAATACTTCATTATGTTCCTTTGCGTGCTAGCGACACAGGTAAACCATTATAGAAAATACTAACATCTAACGATTTGCGCTAGAGGTCTAGCTAATCGACCCGAGGTATCCGTCGGAACAGAAAATTGTCCGCAACGCATACTCCTTCGAAGGCTCAAATTACATTCGAGGTCTTCGGAAAAGAATATTTAAAACTAGCCATGCCCGCGGCTCCGCCCGCCACCGGTTTCTTTTCTTTTAAATAAAATACAAATTTATTTGAGTAAGCATTGTACGTTTGTTTCTATTTTTTTCCTCTCTTTTAAGCTTACAATATATTTTATCGCGATCCCTTTTTGTAAACTATACAACATCTTATTATTTTAATGGGCGCAGGTATAAACAAATTACTACTGCAGCTCACACGCGAATATGCAACATATAGCTGTCCATGTGAAAAACATTGCTGTCGGAGGTCAACTCCAGCAATGGCCGAGTAGTTCCGAAGATATACCCCGTCTTCCCTTCCCCTATTCAGAGTATGTAGCCAGTACACTGTGGAAATAATTTTTAAAATCGGCGAAATAGTTCCACATTGAGTCCCTACCTGCCTACCATCCCTTTACCCCTATGATTTGATTATTTATACTACGCGATCACATCGTTACACTTTCCATACCTTCATATCTCAAATATTTGTACGATTGTGCATACCTACTTACGCATCACAAACTATACTTATGTACGCACATATAATATGTAGTTTGTTTTATGCATGCGTATCAAATTCAACTACGCCATTCATGAGCATGTACAATGTGCATTTTGAATGCCCGTCGTGGGTCGTGCGAGTAGGTAGGTAGGTAGATGTGTGGCGGTTTACTGGAAAAACCCAAGTAGCACTAAGTGTATTTTTGTTACCACAACTCATTTGACCTTTTTTTTTAGAGTTTATCGAAGTGGAGAGTTTAGACCCAACCTGTGGAATTCAAAAAGGTTATAAGTTCTTTGACGCTATTTACCAGAGCTCGCTGTCTAGTCCTGGCTAGTGCCGAACAAGCGCATAGGTAGTGAATGAGGTTTTCTTTTTCGGTTTCGTCGTTACAACTGCGACAGTGTGTATTATGTGGGATGCCTAATCTGGCTGAATGGTCCCCTATGGGCCATTGGCCTGTGGTAATCGCGGTTATACTGGATATATCTTTGCCGTGCGAGTAAAATGTAAATCTATTTTTAGAACGCAATATAAAACTACCCCTAAGCACAACTGCAATCGAGAAAACAATTTGTTCGCTCTTGGCCAAATAAGAACTATTTTCAATTTATTAAATCTCACCCTCTGAATGGACCAGAAAATAATGGTTAGCTTAAAATATTTGGTATGAAGTATAGCATAACAATTAACAGTATTTCTTGATTTGACATACATGGATTTATGGTATAATGGCAAGTTAAGCGTAGTAAGGTGAGGTCGAAATAGAAATGTCTGCACACCCTTTTTTCAAATCTTATAGGACGAATTTTGAAAACTGACGAATGAGGCATGTAATAATTTTGACTTATTTATCAACATACAAACTTTCAAGTTCATACGGCTAACGCTTCGTGAGACCCCCTTATTCCCCGCGACCCATTTACTCCTGAGCAATTCT
This sequence comes from Cheilosia soror, assembly GCA_949372485.1. Classification (NCBI taxonomy): domain Eukaryota; kingdom Metazoa; phylum Arthropoda; class Insecta; order Diptera; family Syrphidae; genus Cheilosia; species Cheilosia soror. Next base: position 41,105,415 of record OX443563.1, read on the forward strand.
TACCACCCTACGGCCTAAGTTGGCCACACATCCATAAATTAGAAAAAAATCATGAATGGTTCTCGAGTTGTGGAGAAACGAACAGACGGACGTTGCATATTATAAGTAGCATGGCTGGATGGATAAGACCATTGAGTTTATATACATAGAGGAATCATCATTGCGATATCGAAGTTTTTTGTTCTTGCCGATGAGCCGATGATGTCGCTTCAATCGACGACGTTCTCCTGGTGGATGAGTACATTCTTTAAGTTGAGTTATTTTCTCAAAAGAAGCAAAGAAGAAAGAAAGGGATGAACAACACCAGCCAAGCCAAATATGTATCTGTTCTGTTGTTATTCTTTCTTCTTGCTAACACTTTGAGCGAAATGCAGGAAAAGTGAGTTTTATGATCATAATGATCATTTTATTTAGTCATATTCTGCGCTTTGCTGGTGGAGGTTGTGCTGGATTCGGCGCGTAGTTTTAAGGGTTGAAAAAATGCAGATGCTACAGCACAGTCCCAGTCGACTTCGCATTTTGTTGGATTGTCCTTTATTTTATGATATGATTATTGATTATAGCAGGAGTTCCCCAACTGTGCGTCGCGACGCCCTGGGGCGTCGTAGGGCTATCCTAGGGGCGTCGCAAGGGTCACCTGTACACGACGTTCCATCAGTTTGAGCTCGATTTGAAAAAAAATGTCTGGTCGGGTTCGATGTTGGCCATTGTGTTTTGCCGTGCATAAGAAGTACCTATAAGTTGCTATTTTGCAGACTTCAACTTGGCGAATTTTGCGTCGAGACTTGGGCCTATACCCGTTCAAGATCCAACTGACCCAGACCAAGGATCTCAAAGTTATTGATAATGTAATGACCATAGAAAAATCATCTTTTGCAACGGGCCGCCTTTTTGGAAGAATGGCCAAATTGCCATATATGGGATGACGCCAGTCAATACGAGATGGCAATGCATCCATAAAAAAGCTGTTAGGTGCGCATTTTAGACCGGCGGTTGGTAAGGCCAATACCATCAACGGCGAGTACTATAGAACGATGCTGCTAACATGTGCTTCCAGCAAGAGGTGACTCCGTGTCACTCAGCTGCAGGGCACGGTTATCTGCTCTCTATCAGTTCAGTTAACCTCGCTAAATTTTTCTTGTAGCTTTGCCTGAACTCGCAGCTTAATACTAATAAACCGCAATGAATATCTTCTTCTTGCTGTTGATTGGGTTTTCTGGAGTGAATACACGTCTTCCAGTCTGGACGTGTCGAAAAGACAATAAAAAAATAATTATGTGTTCGTGCATATGCTCTTACAAAAATTGTTATAGTACATATGCCTTTGGATCCACCCTATCTTTTTTCAAGGGTGGAAAAATTGGGAAATGTAAAAACGCCGATTAAATTCTGCGAAAAACATTTTTACATTTCTAATATTAGAGTAGGGGTACATCAAAAATACTAAGCCCCAATTCATATCCCATTCCATTTGAGGCTGTTTGCATTTGCAATATGGATAACAAGTGCAAACAACTTTTAAATATTGTTCCTTATATCCCCAAAAAGTCGTATCACAGGTCCGAAACAAATAAAATAACAACATGAGAAATGAGTGCAAATAGTTCTTCCCCCAATATTTCCCCATTTCTAGACGATGACCATCTATCATTAGAAGGAACTCGTTCGCCCCAGGCCCCAGTTTAAGGGTATATTCCAATCCACTTCGTAATATGTATGTACTTCCTTCTCAAATTTTACCGAAGTTGCTGAAATTAATGAAGAACATTTTCCTGATCCTCACAATTTGAATAAACCTAAAATATAAAAAAAAACGCGCGTTCCTCAATTTATTTTAATGTCTCCAAAAAAACGCAAGCCGAATACTATTGATAGTTTAGTTACAAAAAAAATTAATGACATGTTCATAATTTCTATAAAGAAGGAAGAATCATACATCGAATTCGATAAAAAAGAGGAAAATACAAGAAATGTATAGCACCAGTACCAGTACCTACCTACATTCAATTACTTCGACTCTAATGGAGTAAAATTTGGTTGAGTGGCGGGGTAGATTTCTTAAGTTTGTCTTTGAGTGTTTCTATTAGTTCTCTCTCTCTCTCTCTTTCGATTACATTAAATTTTTCCCGATGTAGTAATGGTAGCGACATCTATTATGAGTATTGGATAACCAACATGATTCCTCTCTGTGTATAAACTCAATGATAAGACGCATTGATATGAGATTATGTTTTTTCACACTACATCGGGGTTTTCGCGCTACATAGGGCTTTGTTGTTTGTTTTTGCCCTGGAAAACAAATTAAAGCAACAAGTACAACCGGTAAAATGTTTTTTCTTTATTGCTTTCATTTATCAATACTTCACTCATTCATTCATTTTCAATGGTCCGCTTGTCCATTAAGTGGGTCGCGGGTGTAGGTTGCTCAAGTGGAGCCTCCATAGCTCTCGATCCTCCGCCATCGACTCTAAATCATCAAGGGCAATCCCCATACGGATAGAGGAGAGATTATGAATTTGATCTAACCATCTCATCCTGGGTCTACCTAGGGGACGCCTGCCCGATGGTACGGATTCCATAGCACGTCGCGGAATCCTGGTCGGGGACATGCGTTTAACATGACCAAACCACCGAAGCATGGATCGCTCCGTCCGGAGAAGTAGCTGCTCGACATTGAGTTCCTCACGTATTCTAGTATTTCTAATGCGATCTCTACGGGTCACACCAGAAATACAACGGAGAAATCTCATTTCGGCAGCTTGTATTCGCGATCTTATTCTTTCGGTCATTACCCAAACCTCATGACCATAGGTAAGAGTTGGAACAAACACCGAATTAAAGACTGACAACTTAGCTTTGACACCAAGTTCAGTCCTCCTGATAACAGAATGACCAAGCTGTCTCAAAATCGATCCAGCCTGACCAATCCTACAGGAAAACTCGGCATTGCTCCTTCCATCACTCGTGAATAAGACCCCGAGATACTTAAACTTCTCCACCTGTTTCAATGGGACTCCACTAACACGCAGAGTGCATTGAACAGGCGTTCTGGAGACGACCATCACTTCAGATTTGTTCACATTTACCCTCATCTCAGCTTCAACACAAACGGCTACAAACCGATCGAGTGCGCGCTGAAGTTCAGTCTGAGAGGACCCAAGGATGACCAAGTCATCAGCGAAGAGCAAATGACTTATCCTCAGATCTCCCAATTCGAAACGTTCTTCGCCAAGACTGCGCTGTAACATCCAGTCCATATAAGTAATGAAAAGGAGAGGCGACAAGACGCACCCCTGGCGAAGTCCAACGCCCACGGTGAAAGGTATTGATTTAACGCCGTTTACCCGAACACAGCTTTTACAGTTTGTGTAAAGAGATTGAATGGCTCTCAAGAGAGAACCATCAATGCCATACTGCTGTAATACACTCCAGAGTTTCCCTCGAGGGACTCGGTCGTATGCTTTCTCCAAATCTACGAAGCAAGCGTAAACAGGTGTAGCATACTCCCAAGCCTTCTCAAGTACCATTCTGAGAGTGAATAACTGGTCGGTTGTGCTTCTGCCGGGACGAAAGCCGCACTGCTCATCTCCTAATCGTGCCTCGACCACAGCTCTGCAACGCGTTTCCAGCACCTTGGCAAAGACTTTTCCGGGGAGACTTAAAAGTGATATACCCCTGTAATTGGAGCAATCCCTCTTATCCCCTTTCTTGAAAAGGGGCACAATCACCCCAATCTGCCAATCGCTGGGAGTTTCGCCGCATTCCCAGGCCACTTTAATGACACGAGCGAGCCATTTGACTCCCTCTTCACCTAAGGCCTTTAGCATTTCTGGCCGGATTTCATCCACTCCTGCAGATTTGCCAGCTTTTAGCGATTTGATCGCAAAAGTGACTTCCTCTACCGTGGGACTATTTTCCGCCCTGCTTAAGGCGATAGATGTGTCATCCTCAATGCCATGGATTGGATTGAGCAATTCGGAAAAGTGCTCGCTCCATCTGCGCAAGATGTCCTCCTCATTAGAAAGAAGTGTACCATCTTTGGATTTGACTCCTTCGATAATGTTCCACTTCCTTCCTCTAAGACGGCGGATGGTCTGCCAGAACACCTTGCTTGCAGATCTGTGATCGCGGTCCAATTTTTCGCCGAACTCCTTCCAAGAATGTTCTTTGGCTGCTTTAACAGCCAATTTGCAAGTTCTTCGCGCCTCAATGTACCGGTTTCGAGAAGGAGAGTCCCCCAAGTGAATCCACACCTTGAAAGCCTTCTTCTTCTCTCTGATAGCTTCTTGAACTCCGGGCGTTTTAAACCACGCAGTTCTTTTCTCACCACCAGCCGCCACACCGAGCCGCTTCACTCCGCAAACATGTCCTGCAGAGGCAATAACGGCTGTTGAAAACAACTGCCATTCTTCCTCTACATTCAATGGAACATTTGGAATTTGTTCAAACCTCTCAGATACCTGCCGTGCAAATTCCTGCCGTATCTCATCGTTCTGTAGCCCCTCCCACCGTATGCGCGTAACCATTCTTGGTTTACGCTTTGGCAGGATAGGTATTTGATCGTTGAGATACAATTTGCACAACACCAGGTGGTGATCAGTTGACAGTTCAGCCCCTCTCAACACACGAACATCACAAACCATCCTTTTAATACACGATGTATGTATGTATGTATGTATTAGTTTATTTAGTATAATTACTATTCATTACAAAATTTAATACACGATGGTACCACAAAGAAATCTATCAGCGATTTCTGCTGAAGACTTCGACGGTACCACGTGTATTTATGGATATCTTTGTGTGGAAAGAAAGTGTTCATAATGGACATTCCATTTGAACAACAAAAGTCCAACAACTTCTCTCCGTTCGCGTTCTGATCGGGATCACCGTGTTTCCCAATCGCGCTGCCCCATGTCGAGAAATCCGCACCTACGTGAGCATTGAAATCACCCATCGGGATATAAGAATCCATTTTTGCAACCTTATCAAGGGCTGCATCAACTTCATCTAAGAAATCTGCGTACCCCGACTCCAGATTCGGTGCATACACCTGCACTAGAGCCAGAGTTGATCTTTCAAGCTTAAGCTTTAAGATCGCAACTCTCCCTCCTAATGGTATCCACTCCAATACTCTGCCTGACAGCCTGGGACTTGTGAGTATCCTGACTCCCGCCTGAGCAGACATTGAAGGTGCTACTCCCGACATGAAGAGTTTCCACCCATCTGCAAGGTCCACAGTTCCAGAACCCCTTTGCTTTGTTGAGGAAACACCAACTATATCTAGTCGATATTTTACAGCCTCCGCAACAAGCTCCAGGTCTTTTCCCGTGAGCGAAGAGATGTTCCACGTGCCTATCCTAAGTCGATGCCGTTGTCGAGTAATCGAAAGTCCACTTATGCCCCTATTGGTGCATAGCGCATCCACCCTTTGACCCCCATAATGGTTTGCGAGACCATTGATAGGAAGCTCGTAGCCGTTTCGGGTTAAACCCGGCCGACTGCCGAGCGTGACAAGCCGACCACCAGACGCTCGCAAACTGCCACCCTTCAGGCCTGGCTCCAAAGGGCGCCCTATGTTGACAGGCTTGGCAATATCCGAGGCTCTCTTTCTTCTTTTTGTCATTTTTGTCAATACTTCACTGCAAATCGTAAACAAATTCCGCAACCAATTCCTGTTGGAGCATATCGGAAGAAAATTCGTATGAAGCTTTCAAAAATATCAGTAAAAACGCACGACAGGGCAGAATATCCCTGAAGGGCCGTCTATATGCGGTCACAGAAACGCCACCAATGTCATCGGCGCATGCGAGTGGTTGCAGAATTTTTGGAAACATTTTACTTCGTGTAATCGCTTTTAAGTTTTGCACAGTTAATATGATGTAGAAGATTAGATAACACACAACTACATACATGTATCACTCCTTACCTCTGAGGAAAGTATTTCCGCAGTAAACTGGACGAAGTTCAGTTCAATAATCGTTAATCAATATGTGCGATCGCTATTTCTTTGGTCTGAACTGAGTAGTGATAACACAAAGACGACTCTGAACGACTAACCACAAGCTTTACAGAGACATCGAATTAGTCAAAGAACTATTCCTTGAATGTTTGAGATGATCAGGACATGTGGAACGAATGGAAATCAACGCTTCGGCCTATAGAGTATTCGATTTTAACCCAGCTGGTTAACAGGGATTGAAAATTATGAAGGATCCATTTCGCTTGCATATACGCTGGCAATGATGATGATGATGTCTTGCGGTAAGAGGCATTAGCCAAATCAATGTCAAATCGACTTGATTTTCAATTGCGGTGTAAACCAATCTCAATTCTGCCGTAGTGTTAATATTTGATAAATGGTGGGGTTTTCCTATCTAAAACAGGTTTTTGATCAACTCTAGGCATTCACAGTAATTGCAAAAAGAGCAATATGTACAGTGCTGGCGCAATTCAGGCCGGGACTAATAATGTTTTGTTTAATATTTATTTGGCACAGTTTACCATTTAGCCATATTTAGCTTCCATTTATGGGACATACTATCATCTGAGCTCGTGTCTTGTTAAACTTACTTATACCGTCACTTAATTTTGTTCGCATTGACGTTCTACAAAGGAAGTCCTTCCAAATTCATCTCTATCACGTCAATGTTCATTGCATTGCCAGATATGCCTCTTGCTTGGCTGCATTATGTTTGGCGGCACTTGACAAATAAATGGGTTTTTCTTGTACATCAGTAGCCACTGTACTTGTTTAGTTGTTCTACGAAACGCAGTCAGATGCGGCAGCACTTCAAAATCCAACTTTCTCACAGCACTTTTACTGTGCTGGATTGTCCGAGCTTCGAGATGCCCATTGGTGTACCTAGTCTGCAAATTGATCCGAGGCGACAAAAACTATTTTTCCTATTTGAACCACCTTGACTGATCCCGAGGGCTACATCTTTTATGAACTAGAGTATCTGAAGAACGTAACGCAGGCTTCAACATAGTTGGATACGCCGATGACCTCGTCATCATCATTAGGGGCATAAAACCAAACGAAGTTACTACGCGCATGCAAAATACCATTAAGATAGTCTTAGACTGGTGTAGGAAAGAAAATCTTTCTATTAATCCCAGCAAGGCTGTCATAGTTCCTTTTACGAAAAGAAGAAATTTAAATCTAAACCAAATTTCGATCAATGACACTGTCATTGAGTATTCCAACGAAGTCAGATATCTTGGAGTGATCCTGGATAAAATACTAAGCTGGAACTCCCACATAAACAACAAAATCCAAAAAGCAACAAAAGCTTTCTGGGCCTGCCGCAGCATGTATGGTAGAACCTGGGGGATCTCTCCAAAAATCTCACACTGGATCTACACAGTCATAGTCAGACCCATTATAACATACGCCTCGATAGTATGGTGGAACAAAGCCACACAAAAAACAGCCATAAAAAAGCTTAATAAGGTTCAACGGCTCGCGTGTCTGGGCGCTTCCGGAGCCATGCGTACCTGTCCCACTGCGGCTATAGAAGCCTTAATAGGACTAACACCCCTCCACATTCACCTCAAAAAAGTGGCAATAAACAGCTCTGCAAGTCTGATGCAAGCGAAAGAGTTAAATATTAACGAACATCCAGAACTTATGGAACTACTTACCGAAATTCCAGAACTTGACATGATCTGTGCGGTTACAGACCGCCTACCTAAGACACTATGCTTCAACAAACTTTTCTCCACAGAAATCACAAATAGGGAAGCATGGGTTAGCAATAACCCACCAAATTGCCAAAACGGCCTAAAGTGGTATACGGATGGTTCCAAAATGGACTCGGGGGTAGGAGCTGGTATTTACGGACCAAATCGAAATGTCTCAATACCAATGGGAAAAAGTCTCGGTGTATTTCAGGCAGAGCTCCATGCCATCAAAGAATGCGCAAACCTCATACAAAACTCAGGTATAAAAGGCGCAAACATCCATATATTCACGGACAGTCAATCACCAACTATTGACTCCAAATCAGTACTACACTGTTTCAATTCCCTCCAAACACTTAGTACCAGGAACAAAACCAGTTTATGGTGGGTCTCCGGCCATGAGGGGATTGAAGGAAACGAAAAAGCTGATGAACTAGCCAGAAAAGGCTCGGAAACCCCTTTTGTAGGACCTGAACCCTTCTGTACAATCCCCAAATCAGCTACAAATTCTGCTATAAGCAGCTGGGAACGTAACAAAAACATTTCCTATTGGAAGAACATCCCAGGTCTTAGACAGGCCAAAAAAGCTATACAGCCTTTCAAAAACGATGCCAAAAAGTTGCTAAATCTAAGCAGGCACGATATCAAAAATCTAGTAGGTTACCTAACAGGTCACCACGGTCTGCGATATCACCTAAACAAATTGCACTTGGTCGACTCACCGGAGTGCCGACTATGTCTCGAGGAAGACGAAACATATCAATGCATATCATATGTGAATGCCCGGCTCTCCTTGGTATTAGAAGGAAATCATTTTTCAGGGAAGTAATAAGTACCGAAGAATTAAGAAAATCCTCTGCTGAATGCATAATCAGCTACATTAGGAAGGTAGAGGCGCAACTAACCTAAACATAAACCTTACAATTTTTAAGCACAATAGATCTTTTAGGTCAACGTGCATCACATCGCCCTGGCGAGTCAGTTTAAAAAAAAAAAAAAAAAAAAAAAATCTGAAGAACGTGGGGATTCTTATAAAAGCCACGCTGCTGTGTGAATGTAGAAATATTTGAAACGCGTCCTTTGTTCTTTCCTACTTTGGTATTGAGTGCAAGTATGAGGTCAATGTTGTAATTAGGACACTGATCTTATGTCCTCATTTGTGATATCAATTCTTTTTGGCAGATACATAATTTGTCTGCAATATGGCAGTGATGAATGTTGTGTTATACATATACATATTTGCAAATCTAAAGTCTAAATAGGTGCTCTCATGTTTACATTTCGCTTCCGGTATTTTTTCGGCATAGTGCTTCTCCTTTTTTACATTTCCATTTCACCAACATTGTTAATATATGATGTTATTGATGATAATCATTTCCATTTCCTTTTTGTCTTTTTAAAGTATAAATTTGCAACTTTTAAGCTAGTTTCCGTCTTCTAAACATTGTACTACCAAAAAATCTCCATAACCGCAATTTGTCTTTATTTAAATTACTATATTCATTTTTTCTCCTTATTAACATGTAATTTATCTCAACTTTTCCATTCCGCAGCCCGCTTGGCCACAAAATTATAATCAGCAACCTATGCAACCAGTTCAACAACCTCAACCAAACAGTTGGGCACCGAATCCAATCGGAAATGCCTACCCACAACATAATCCGGTGGCATCGCCTCCTCCACAGTCGGTACAGAATAATAATTGGCCACAACAACAGGATATACTTCCCGGACCACAGCCAAACCTATCAACATCAGGATACTTTTTAAATCAAGAAAGTTTTATTCAGCCCCAACCGCAGCAGCAGCAACAATATCCAAGCATGCAACAATCCTATCCTTCTTCGCAACAATATCAGCAAAATATTCAGCCACCAGTTGAAATGGCACCACCAGCTCCCGTAACCTCAGTCAGTTATTCGCGGCAGAGTACTCAACCAATGGATAACGTACATGTGGCTCAAGATTACTTCGACAACAAGGCAAACAACAATAATAATGATGGTTGGGGTGATTGGGATTGGAGTGACAATGGCACTCAGCAGCAACAACAGCAACAAGTACAGACTCAGCCACCACAGCAAGTGCATCAGCCACCACCACAACAACTGCAACAGCCGCCACAACAACAGCAACTGCCTCCACAACAACAGCATCATCAGCATCTACAACAACAACAACCGCCTCCTGTGCCGTTTGTTCCAGAAACATTGCAGAACAACTCAAATGCCATAGAGGACAGTTTTCGAACGGAAACCAATGACAACTGGCAATTGGGCTCCATTAATGAAGCAAATCATCAACCGAATAGCTTAATTCCTGATGATGTGCATCAAAATTCTCAACAACCTCCGCCCCAAGAGCATATTGAAAACGTTGTTCCACTACCTGTAACGAATTTAAAAGCAATCACAACTCCAGCAACACCACCATCGCAGCCAAAAGCAGCCATTTTGCAGTCTACTTTACCAGGTATTCAACATCAAGCTGTCCATTCATCGCCAGTTGTAGTGAAACCAACTAATCTTCCACTAAGCGATGTCTCGCAGTCTTCAGAGGCGACGCAAGCCAACAACATACCCAGTCCGGTGTATGTATCACAAGCCAAGCCTGTTTCAAAGCCACCACGTCAGTATGCAAGCCTGCCGGCGGTTACCAATGATGTTGTGAATACGATCGTACCCACAACACCCCCACATGCCTTTCAAAACAGACCAGAACCCCAACCGCCTTCGAGTGCAGCCGCTCCACCACCATCATCGATAACTGCAACACTGCCACCTCCAATGAAAAGCTCGACGAGCACTACGACAGCAGCAAGCAATCCCTTTAAGCGAGCTGGAGTACCTCAACATCATCGAGCTGGAATAGTAGCCACTCCACTGAGCTCCCAACAACCAAGTATTGTTATGCCACCCGCTCAGTTTTACGCACCTCCGCCGCCACCTCCAGAAGATTTCGCAAATCCTTCGGTGGAAAACCATGAGGTTATTGCACCAGATAACTCGGAAATCTTGCACGAGAATTTAGAGATCGCTCCCAACAATGATCGCAATGAGTATCTTCAGACAAGCCATCTGTCAGAGATTGGTGGCAATACTGATGCTACATTCAACATTGAAACACAGGAGCAGAATAACGAAAGCGATGATTTTCCTCCACCAGGACTCTCAAGGCTTGTGCTTGGGCAACCAGAGAATGAGTCGCGACAAGTGCCTGGAACGGAGATCGAGAACAGTTTGAATATCGAACGACAAGCAGATGGCGAAGACACTGACCCATCGCAGCAGCGATCCGCATTCACGCCTTCTGGCGACGGTCAGAGCAGCGTTTTATCAAATCAAATAGACATAACAGCTGATCGAAACTTGTATTTGGTTCCGGGCGAAAGTGACGTTCACGAGCAGCGGGTTGTTACCGGTTTAGAGAATGGTTCGTCTGTAGTCGCTCCAGTTGCACCGATTCAAGTGGAGCAGAGAGAAGTTGAACTCGATGGGGAGAACATTGAAGATCAACATCAGCCTCAACCACCTATGCAAAGTTCGCAGCACCAACACTCTCACTCCCACCATCATCATCGTCCAGTGAGTCCTGCTCAGACGAGTCGTGATGAGCCGCTGGAAGGAGCGAACAGCCTCGATCGCCAAGTCCAAGGAAGCCAGCACACAAATGTCGAAACTGAATCAAGTATGACCGTGGAAACGAACGTGAAAGATCTCTCGAACATTTCAACTGGAAATGACGAGAGTGATCAACGCGATCGCCACTATGCCAAATCAAGACGTGGCGGCGGTGGTGACGAACACAAGAAGCGACCAGAAAAACGATACGAAAGCGAAGAATCTGAGTTTTCTAGTGATCGCGAGCGCCGGCGATATCGTGAAGGCAGTGTACGCAGCGAACGCGATAGGGATCGGGACAGCAAAGAGCGAAAACGCCGTGATAAGCGAGATCGGGAAGTCGAGGGCGATCGTGAACGCGACCGTGATCGTTATAGGGGCGACGATCGTGAATATAGGTATCGCGACAAATACTACCGAGATCGCGAAGCAAAACCCGAACGTGGCGGGCGATATGGAAGTGGCCGTTATGACGCCGATTCGAAATATGAAACTGAAGGTTCCACACGTCACGAACGTCGTAGAGGTGGCGATCGTAACGAAAGGACTGATCGCGCTGACCGTGAAGCATACGAAGAGTACCGCAGATACCGAAAATACAACACCCGTGACGAGCGCCGAGGTGGAGGTCGTCCCGAAGTAGACAGACGTCGTAGCGACAGAGACTACCGCGACGATAGGGATCCGCGTCGGCATAAAGATCATCGCGACAAACCACGAAACGAATACGACGAGTATCGTAAAACGAGCAGTCGAAATGCCCGTGACAGTGACATTGAAAAAGAATCACGACTACGCGATAAAGATCCGCGCTATGCTGCGCATAATATGTACAGTGCATATCCTGGATATGGATATGATCCGTATGCAGCCTACTACTATGAACAAATGGCGCGTACAAATCCACAAGCATATTCCGAATGGTACAAAAAGTACTATGGACATGCGCAAGCACCAGAATCGATTACAAACGATGGACGAGAGTCGGTGCATTCGGGTCGTAGCTCAGCTAATAATGAAAAAGATCGGTGAGTTGGTTTTCTTTAGTTGTGAATTTTGCTTTTTTGTACATTTTCACAATTTTTTTCCCACATAACAATGACAGTTTTTTTTTCTCATATTTGATGGTAGTTGTGGCTGTGGATTATTATTTTTATTTTTTTTATCTATTCATTAAGCAAATCAGAGATTTTTGTTTGTAAATAATCTAACTGAAACAAAAAATCATCTGAATAGGGTACATCTGATTGGAAACGATTTTTTGTTGGATGAAATAGAAGGGGTTTTCCACTAAACTATATTGTACTAATCAGCGTTTGTCTATATACAAGTTGAACTGTCTCAGAGGTAGATATTTAGGTGGTAAAAATGTGCCGGTGAATAGTGATACTGAAAAACAAGTTTGATGATGAGTACGTGTATTTAAATAAGTTATTGGTGATTATCTTTAATATTGGTTTCTTACCACCTTATGAGATAAGATACAGAGTATCTTAGTACAAATCTGTTAGTTAGACAAATATTTGCAGCTGCAATTTACAAAGATTTTATTACGTCGATTAAAGGGCACGGTTGTGCTCCAGCCAAGTTCTCTAGTGAAGGCACGCACTTACCCTTTTTACAGGAACAAACTCAGGCTGTTTTCGACCCCCTTTAACATCGGAACCAATTAAGCCAAAAACTTTAAACTTTAAACATTTACCATACTCATTAAAAAGGTCCGCCTCACCAAATTTCATCTCTATAGCATTAGTGGTTCTCAACATATAGGACTTCAAAAATCGCCAAAACCGTAACTGACTCACTCACTCACTCACTCACTCACTTAGATGATGATCATCAAAATTATGAAGCACTTCCGGCAATCCTAGAATCGTGAAAATTAGCAGAATGCTAGATCCTGTGGTGCATATACTGGAAAAGTCCAAAACTTGGGATTTTCCATTCAGGAGGCGTGGTATTGTCCCACTTTTGAAAATCGGTTATTATTTATTTGGGCTACTTCCGATCGCCGTAGAATGTTGAAATTTAGTAGAAGGATAGGACTTGCAGTGTACAGAAAGAAAAAGATCAAAAATTGTATATTCTCCATTCAGGAGGCGTGGTATTCGCCCACTTTTGAAATTTGGTTATTATTTATTTGGGCCACCTCCAAATTTAATAAAAAATAACTTTGCAAAAAGTAGTGAAATCACACCAAAAACATAAATGTAAAAAAAAACAGCCAAGTTCTTTTATGTAGAAAACAAAAATAATTGTGTAACTAGTCACCCACGAAATGTAATGAGATCTAATGTACTCCAAGTTCTTAGGCGTCTGTTTATAGCTATCAGTAAAATGCATCCGTAAAAAAATTGTTTCACATTTTTGGAGCACTTAAACTTAATCGTTGAACTCAATCTTGGTCTCAAAATGTTGCTTTTGAATTATAAAGTCAGTTCATCTAAAAAAATAAGCAATTGATCTATAACTTTTCTAGAAAACGAATTTATTAATTTTTCCGTACGAAAAACTTTTTCTGGTTAACTTCTCAACCAGTTTAGCATAGTATTCCACTGAATTCCTATGATATGCTATGGTTAAATGTTTCAGTTTTGTTCTGCTGTGTGTTTTTACGGATGAACTTTTCTGATGGCTATAACCGACGCCTTAGTTTAAGAAGGTTCAATGTTAAAATATTGCTCAACAATACAAAATACGTTGTTCTTTCGTAAAGCGCTCCATTTCTACTAACCCCGAACTGTGAGCTGTCACATTGTTATCTTTTTCCCGTTGGAACCACCTGTACTATTAAATGGCGCAAAATTAAAATGTTGCGTGAATTATGGGACACCCTTTAGAAGAACCCCTTTTTCCACTGCGAATTATGTTAGCCTTTTGATTTTTTTAATTTAAAATTTAGCGATTCTTATGGGTTTTTTTTTGTGCGGTTTGGGGTTGTTGTTCAGCAAGTTTCCCGCTGCGTTTCTTACATCGTTGGGTCTTGTGATGTTTTTTTTTGTTCGAAGCGTTCTGAGGGTTTTTTTTTGCCTACTTTTTAAGCTCTTTTTTATGCGTACTTTCAGGGCGTTTTAGGAGCTTTTTGGGTATAAAGTTCTTTGGTTGTCTGTTAGCTTCGGTTTGCCTCCAGAAATGGAGTGTTTTTTTCCTCTAGCCAGGGCTCCGATTCGTCTTCTTGGGGCACCGGTATGTAGCAGCACTTGTAACCGCTGCTTCATATATCATATATCATAGAGAAGCTTACTTAGTGTGGTTTGGTAAGGGGCAGGGGATCGTTCCTTTCATTTAGATTTTTTCACTTATTGGTCATTCAGTTGGCAAGGTACCTCGGCACTTTAACTTTACAAGTGAGGTAAATGGTCTTTATCTTAAGCGACGTGACAACTTCAAACGTTCAGTGTGAACGCACCCTTAAACCGATTACCGAATTGTCAATGTAAAAATATTCAGTAAAATCAAAATTTTCATCATGGTGAAGTACAAGAAGGAACAACGTTAGGTTATGTTAGGTTAGGTTGAGTAGGGTGTGAGTTCATCACATTGGACTAGGCACCATATTGGGCCCATCGCCATCCCTGGGGAACCTTAACGGTCAACAAACCTAAACCACTTCGCCCAAACAATTAATTTCCCAGCAAAACCTAAAAAATTGTTTCAATTTTGTTTGCGAGACGAACCTCCTCCAAATTATCGAAGAAGAACCTTCCAAGGTAATTCCTCCTGTACCGAGCAATAGCTTGACATTCACAGAGGAGATGAGTTATATCCTCCGGATGCGCCGCAGGCGAAGTACCAGCCTTCACCTTTTTCGCTGCACTCGGTTCAACGACGTCATCAGATCTGCTCCTTTTGCTCTGGAACTTCACCCTGACTCCCCCAGCTATGGCCTTTCCCCACATGCTTCCTGACTACCACCTGGTCTAGGTACACTGGTGAACGCTTGGCTACCGATTTTTTGGCAGCCTCCGCGGTCAAGGTTTCCCTAGCTTTTTCTAGTTTAGCCCTGTCCCAGGCACTTAAAGCCTAGACATCACATCCGCTGAACTGGTCAATCTTCCGCTTCGCAGTTTCAACTTTACTTCGTGAACTGACACCAACCAGCTGGTTAGCCATTTTCAGACGGTCGCCCGCGGGAAGGAACAACAAGTTGAGTATTTTGCCCAAGTCCGTTTACAAATAATTAAAATTTACTACCTAAATTCCGAGTCAGTGGTCGCAACTTTAATAGCGTTAACGCCAATTTTCTGCCGTAAGCGATGAAGCGCATTTTTGGTTAAAAGGCATCGTCAGTAAAATATGTGTTACTGGACAGGTGAGAACCCTCATGTACTTCATGAAACAGCACTTCATCCGCAAAAAGTCACGGTGCGGTGCGGTTGGTGCGGTTTTCATGCCGGTGGCGTCATTGGACCGTTTTTTTTTTTTTCGCCGATGAAAATGACCGTCACGTTACGGTATATTGTATTCGCCACAAAGACATGTTGGAACGTTATTTCTTTGAGCAATTGCCTGAATTGGATATCAGTGATATCTGGTTCCAACATGACGGTGCCACAAGCCACACAGCGGGTGCAACAATCGAGTTATTGAAGTCTCAGTTCGGTGAACGTGTTATCTCGATTGTGATTTAAAGCCTCTAGACTTTTTTTATGGAACTACATTCAATCATTGGTCTAGGTCAACAAACCGGTGACGTTAGAGGAGCTCAGAGCCAATATTGAAAGAGAAATAGCGGCCTTATTGGTCGAAATGTGTGGGCGAGTCATCGAAAATTGGATTCAACGTATAGACCGCTGCGTACGTTCCCATGGTGGACATATGAACAAAGTCGAATTCCATTCATAAATGTTTTGATAGAGATCTTAAGTAGTTTGCATTTTATTTAAAAAAGAAGTTGTCAAGTTCTTAATGAAAGGCCCTTTATAAGGGTTTACTCGTACCAATACCCAAACTGGTCAGCCTTTTCATATACATGGTGTCAGAGGTCTTCTCAAAATCAATCGACCAATTCTGACTTAGCCTTTAAAACAGTTTCCTTTAAACAGTTTTAAAAAGAACTCACTAACCACTAAGCCACTTGTCCTACTCCTAATATTCATCGACAAAAAATCGTTTCCCCAAAATTTCTACTTATCTTTTATTTATCAGTTAATTTTCTTTATGCACAAAATTTATTTTAAGCGCACACTATTACGTTCGTTTAAAGTTGCAACACTCTTTATTTATAACCACTTCCAAAATCGTGTTCACCTTTGTGTTTATATTCTTCTAAAACATTTCTATTGATCAAATCAAAAATTCACAATAATCAGCCGTCATTACATTACAATCATTCAAAGCAAACTTAGAAAAAATAATCGATTTACTAAATGAATGAGCAAACGAAATCTTTTCCGTATTTTCTTCACCCGAAAGCGTAGTATAGATAAATTACTCGTAATAACACAAACAAATAAAATCCAATTGTTTAGATTTTGAATATTTTATTTTTGGCATCAAACAACTCGAAAACATAAAATTCCTTGAAAACACAACCAATTTAGGTATTCCGTGCAACATCATCAATACATTCCACATACGAACGACTATCATCGGCACCTCATACAGCCAGTCGCAATGTCTGCAAACATGTCATCCTCCTTGAACTCAACAATGATAGAAACACGCCAACAGTATCAGCATCAACAACAGGGAAGCTATGGTCTAAATGGTGGGCCATCAACGGGAAATCTATCGCAAATAAATCAACTGCCCGGAGGTGGTTACTATCCATCAACAGCGCGATCATACTATGCCCGAAGTGAATACTCAGAATCAAGGTGCTTACCTC
Organism: Cheilosia soror; assembly: GCA_949372485.1. NCBI lineage: Eukaryota > Metazoa > Arthropoda > Insecta > Diptera > Syrphidae > Cheilosia > Cheilosia soror. Next base: position 41,122,551 of record OX443563.1, read on the forward strand.
ACATTAATTCGTTAAACAAAAAAAAAACTCTATAAAAAAAAATTAAGGCAAATTGCAACAACAGCAACTGGGCTGCTTTTTCTGTGCTTATTTGCTGTTTTGCAATTCGATGAATAGGTCGAACGACCTTACTCAATAAATTTATTAAAATACATATACACACGTTAAGTTGCTACTACATATATCTCTTTGATTATATTTGTTAAACATTTGTGTACATGTAATTTCTGTAATTAAGGGAAAACTAAAAAAACAAATAAGAAATCAAAATCTGATAAGGCTAGTTCTATTTTGCTCGAACTTTATGTATATGAGTTGGTATTTACTTTTTACTGTACCTAATGCTAATGCGTTTTTCTTTTAAAATAATAATTCAAGTCTTTTGGTTTTATATTTACTTCTAACTAATTGAATATATTTTTTAATTAATTTTAAGGGTTAACAAAGATTTCTTTGGAAATATGGAGAGATTTATATTAATTAATCAATTCTGACATTACACTGATAGGGGAACTCAAAAAGTGGGTTCCGTGGTACCGTTCGTCTGTACATATATTATGATATGTACGATAGTTCTAATATTAACGGTATCTACTTCATTCATTCATTCATTTTCAATGGTCCGCTTGTCCATTTAGTGGGTCGCGGGTGTAGGTTGCTCAAGTGGACCCTCCATAGCTCTCGATTCTCCGCCATCGTTTCTAAATCATCAAGGGCAATCCCCATACGGGTAAAGGAGAGATTATGGACTTGATCTAACCATCTCGTCCTTTGTATACCTAGAGGACGCCTGCCTGATGGTACGGATTCCATGACCAAGGAAAACTCGGCATTGCTCCTTCCATCACTCGTGAATAAGACCCTGAGATACTTAAACTTCTCCACCTGTTTCAATGGGACTCCACGAACATGCAGAGTGCATTGAACAGGCATTCTGGAGACGACCATCACTTCAGATTTGTTCACATTTACCTTCATCTCAGCTTCAACACAAACGGCTACAAACCGATCGAGTGCGCGCTGAAGTTCAGTCTGAGAGGATCCAAAGATGACCAAGTCATCAGCGAAGAGCAAATGACTTATCCTCAGATCTCCCAATTCGAAACGTTCTTCGCCAAGACTGCGCTGTAACATCCAGTCCATATAAGTAATGAAAAGGAGAGGCGACAAGACGCACCCCTGGCGAAGTCCAACGCCCACGGTGAAAGGTATTGATTTAACGCCGTTTACCCGAACACAGCTTTTACAGTTTGTATAAAGATATAGAATGGCTCTCATTATAGAATCATCGACTCCTGTAATACACCCCAGAGTTTACCACGAAGGACTCGGCCATATGCTTTCTCCAAATCCACGAAGCATGCGTAAACAGGTGTAGCATACTCGCAAGCCTTCGCGAGCACCATTTTGAGAGTGAATAACTGGTCGGTGCTTCTGCCGGGACGAAAACCGCACTGCTCATCTCCTAATCGTGAGCTCTACAACGCGTTTCCAGCACCTTGGCAAAGACTTCCGGGGAGCCTTAAAAGTGACAGTCACTTTTATCCCCTTTCTTGAAAAGGGGCACAATCACCCCAATCTGCCAATCGCTGGGAGTTTCGCCGCATTCCCAGGCCACTTCAATGACGCGAGAGAGCCATTTGACTCCCTCTTCACCTAAGGCCTTGAGCATTTCTGACCGGATTTCATCCACTCCGGCAGATTTGCCAGCTTTTAGCGATTTGATCGCAAAAGTGACTTCCTCTGCCGTGGGACTATTTTCCGCCCTGCTCAAGGAGATGAATCTGTCATCCTAATGCCCTCGATTGGATTGAGCAATACAGAAAAGTGCTCGTTCCATCTGCGCAATATGTCCTCCTCATTAGAAAGAAGTGTAACATCTTTGGATATGACTCCTTCAATAACATTCCACTTGATTGCAGAACGATTAAAATATACGCGAAATAAAAATAAAAATACCTTCAGCTTCAATAAATTAATCCAAAGCTAATGATTAAAAAATATTGTCTCTATTCATGTGCATAGGAAGATCACTACCCTAGGAAGATCACTACCAAAAGTGATGTCGAAAGCGACACTCGAAATATGTGAGAAGCTGCCAGCTATAAAAAGTGCGTTCAACTCGTTGCCCAACAAGTGATGGTGAATGTACGAAGGTATCATAGCGTTCATAAACTCTTTGACCAACAGGTGTTTCCCTGCTTCAATTATCCAGTGTCATTCCAGCGCGTAATAAGAATCCAGGAAAAGTTCGGATTAAATATCGGCAAATCTACAGTACACCGCCATATGCAAAAGATGAAATTCGCTGTTGTCAAACTCGAGGAACATGTTGATCAACATGTTGATCAACTACGAGGTCATTCAACTATTGAATGCGTTGGTCAACTAGGTGTACGGGGTCATTCAACAGTTGAGTGAGTTCATAAACTAGGTGTACGGGGCCCGCAACGTGTTCAAGACAAAAATATTTAATTTTGATTGGAATTACGTTGGTCAACGTGAACAACGTGAGTTTGTGCACTAAACACTAGTGTACGAGCTTAAAAATGAGTTTGTTCAACTAAAGAGTTGAATAAAATTGGCTGATGCGTTGGGCACTAAGTGGACGACCAGCATTATAGGAAGTCCAAATCCTGTGGTGGTATTCTGTAAGATGAAAACGTTCGTTTTTGCTTGCACGAACTTTTTGCTTCATGTAACTCCAAAAACGAAAGAAATTTTCTTTTCCACAAAAACGTAAAAACAAAAGCTATTTCATTGACGATTTCGTTTTTTTAACTTCATGTAACTCTAAAAACGAAAGAAATTTTCGAGTGGGGAAGCGAGGAGTAACAACCATTCTCGCTTGTTTCGGATTGAACCTGACAATTTCTGTTGGGAAATTTTGTCGAATTTCAGTTAAATTATTGTTTGAGAGAATTACATTAACAACAACTCGTAGACACAGTCACTTTGGTAGGAATGATAGTTATTTCGAACTACACTACGAACTTCATCATCAGACTCCTTTTAAGTGATTGTTTGAATTCTGACAGTCAATCCGTATATGTATAATCCACTTGGGAAGACATTTCTGTTTTCCCCTGTCAGGAAGTGAACCTGCACTTCGACTTTTGTCAATTGACCTAGAGACTTCCACTTGCGCCAACTGAGCGATGAATACACGCCCGCCAAATGGTGATTAGAACGGAGGAGAAGACCAACCTCGGTGCGCTGTTGTTGCTACGAGGTTTTATTGTCGTTGAAAGACATTTTCGTTTCGTGTGAAAGCAAATCAACGACAGCTTTTCATTTTCTTTCACTATTTCGACAGTTAAATCCCATTTGCAGTTTTTATACTCAAACATTGCTATAACAATTAAGTTGTCAGAAAAAATAAACATTCCTGGGTGTAAGTACTAATTGTTTGCACTGCATAAAAGTTGTGTTTTTGTTAAACAACAAAGAAAAACTTTTGTTTTTTAACAAAAACACAACTTTACTTCACATAGACCATCCGTTGGGTCCATTGTGTCCAGTCACGGAAACCTTCCATTTCATACGTCTGGGAGATAAAGAATTTATCGCTTTTATTAAAGTCACCTAGATTTAGCATTAATCACAGGAGTGGAGTTTGTTTGCCTGCTGGAACCACCCCGATTTAAGTATGAATCTCAGGAGTTCCTTAAGATCAACATTCTTCAGATCTTCTGGTTCATCGAAGAAGAAGCTGTTGAGAATCCTCTGTCTACTGTTTTTAAGGGCTGGGCATTCGCAAAGCTGATGGCGAACAGATTCTATTTCTTCAACGTCTCTGCAGCTTCTGCAAAAGTCATTATGCAGTATACCCAGCCTTTCTGCGTGCACGCCTATCGCACAGTGTCCAGTAATGAATGACCACCGTGAGTATACGAATATCCTTGCGGCTTAATCCGATCATGAATTTGGATCTCTTTTTGCTCACTTCTGGCCATAATTCTTTTGCTTGCCTGTCAATGTCAATCTTCCTAGCTAGCGTGCTTAGCGGAGTTCTTACAGATTCTAGGGCCATTGATGTATGCATTATCGACCCGTTTCTTGCAATCTCATCCGCCTGTTCATTACCCGGAATATCCATACCTATGTCCTGATACCCATAGCATAGGGTCACCGTGTTGGCTTATGATAGTTCGTCCAGGTATTTCTTGCAAAGACTTATTGCCTCCACACACCAGACCGGCTTTTATGGCCGCTTGGCTGTCAGAGCAAATAGTGATTTGTTTGTCGGCAATGTGTCGTCTCTTAATTTTCATTGCCGCTAGGATCATAGCAGCAATTTCCGCTTGAAACACACTAGAGTCATCGTTAATTCGGAATGATTCTCTCAGGTTAAGTGTTTCATTGAAGATACCCGCTCCTGTACCGCCATCTATCTTAGAACCGTCGGTATAGAGAGCTATCTGCTCTACTTCTGTAACTGCTTTCTGCTCCTATTCGCTTCTGTCCGGAATTCTGAATGTGAATCTCCTTTCAAAAGCAAGAGTGGGCGGTATATAGTCTGTAATTGGACCCTATTGTGAGTGTCGATAGTTGATCGTTGAGCGACAACTGTGATTGTCGATTTCGATAGATATTTGTCGATTTGACAGTCCCTTGTAGTCTGGTCGATGCTTTCTCTTGGAAGTAAAACAATTTTGTGCGTACGAATAGCCTAAATCAATCGACGCAATCGACAATCACAATAAGGACCATTATCTTCTTCTTCGCCGCGCTTCATTGGGTTTCGATTGAGACCCATGTCCATAGGGTTTGGATGACAATATTCCAGCAGACTATCTTAATCTGATTGCGGTTTTGGCCGCTCTACTGCTACAGTAAATATCCAAAGGGGTGAGGTTTAGCATCGCTGCGGTCGATGGGTGGTGTTCGTAAGGAACCCATGCCGCCCTTTGGACTTTAGTGAGGCTTAAGACTTGTACCATATGTTAGGATTGGCCGCACTATATTGCTCTGTACAGCCAGTGTACCTCGTGTGGCCTGAAACAACATGTGTTGCCGAATGCTCTTTTTCAGGCATATAGTGCCACGTATGCTTTTTTGATGCTATATTGATCCTATATGTTTTCCTTCCAGCTGAGGTGGGAATTCAGGATTATGCCCAGATATCTCGCTGTCTTTGATATTTGTTGATCCACCTCGCCCATCCTTAGTGGATTAAAGGCAGGAATCACCCTCCTTTTCGTGAAGAACAAGATCTCGGTCTTCCATGGGTTCACACTCAGTCCACGTCCCGCGACCCAGTTGTTGACTAATAGGAGTGCGTAACTGAGTCGTTCGCTGCAGTGAACTTGCCTGGGACTAGAATTACTACATCGTCTGCGTATGCGCTCACAATGAAGCCTTCCTTTTCCAGTATTTTTAGCAGTTCGTCTACTACGAGGAACCAGATGAGCGGTGAGAGAACTCCACCTTGTGGTGTTCCCCTACTCACCTTACGTTCAACACTTACGTCCCCTAGCTGCGACCTAATCCGTCGTGTGCCTAGCATGAGTCCAATCCAGTTACATAGGCTGCTATTTAGGTGGGCTTGTCTTAATCTACGCAGGATTGCCACATGTTCTATGTTATTGAATGCCTCCTCAATGTCTTGGAACGCGCTCAGTGTATATTCCTTGTGTTGTAAGGATTCTTCCACTACCGATACTACCTTGTGTATCGCGGTGTCTACAGATCTGCTACAATTTATTGTACATGCTTCGTGAACGTTAGCGAAAAGGAAGGAAAAAAAAAAACGAAATGAGTTACATGAAGAAAAGGTTCGTTTTCGCAAGATTTCATTCGTGTTTTGAAAAGAATCCCATCGCATGATAACTTTAGACTCAAATTCCGGTCCATTTGCTAATGTTAGGTTATAAATTAATTTGAACTCATCAAGAATTTACATAAAGCAGTTCGAATATAAACATTAATTCCACAAAGTTAATTGCTGGAAGAAATTTGTTCATGCAATTCCGTGACTTCTCCATATTTTCATAGAAATTTAAATTTAAAACTATATTGTAAAGAAAATATTTATTCTATTATATAACTAAGTAAAATTGAAGGGAAACATTATAATATATTTAAAAGTTTAAGCTAAATCATATCAATTATTCCAAATCATCTCATATGCTTAACCTTTCTATTCGGGCTTAGCTTGCATCGCCATTCTCATTCCTGTTTTGATTTAAAGTGTGTCCTGTTATTTTTTTTAATTATTATTTTCTTTTCTATATTATAGACAGTTTATTTGCTTTTTTATATTATTGTATAGCAGGTGCATGCATTATGTGTTGTTAAAAAAAAAACAAAGAAAGTCGAAAATTTTTAAATAAAAATGTTTTTCGTTGCTTTAGGCCAGATAATAATTTGTCACTGAATTTAGTCGATGCTGCGAGCTCGTCAATTCAACAAGACCCACAGCGTCTAACGCCACATAAATTTTCGAACGATCATCCGATAATTTCGTTGGCACCAGGTTTATTGGTCGCTGTTAAGCCGAAATACTCTCACAATGGTATAACAAATATTGTGAAGATTTTCAAAATGGGTGCCAATGATGCAACCAATAAATTATTCCAATCGTTCCCGGGCCCCTTGGTTCGTGGCCTTACACACAAAAAAACAATCATCGAGTTTTGTGAGGATCAAATACGATTGGGACCATATTCTGCTATAAATCGTTCAAGACAGAACTCGATCAATAGTTTGACAGCAGCTGGTCAAGCGAATAAGGCTTCATTTACTTTGATGTGGAATCTTTTGATCCTACTGTTGCGACAAAATGGCGTAAGTTTTATTTTTAAGCTTTCAATTCACATGCGTGTATATTTAATTACCATTTGTTTATACCCTTTGTAGATGGTTGTGGGAACTGACATAGCAGAACTGCTAATGAAAAACCAACAGCAATTCCCATATGAAACACCTCAGAGCTCAGTGTCGTCGTCGTCTTCAAATCGTCGTCAATCTCTGCAGTCAGACGATCAGGGAAAATCCAAGGAGAACATACCGAGCGATGGTGAGCAAGAGGTTGATGATTTGATTACAGAAGATCGGGATGAAACAGATGAAACAGACTCGAAGACATCTTCTCTTACCGAAGAAGAAATAACAGAAAAGTTCCGAAACTATTTGTTGTATGGTAATGTCAACGAAGCTCTGGACTGGGCTACGGATAACAATTTGTGGGGGCATGCTTTGTTTTTGGCTTCCAAGGTGGATAGACGTTCACATGCAAACGTAATGATGAAGTTTGCAAATAAGTTGTCGCTGAACGATCCTCTACAAACATTGTACCAACTGATGAGCGGTCGTACCCCGTCTAGTGTGACAAGTGTTCAAGATGAGAAATGGGGCGATTGGCGTCCACATTTGTCCATGATCCTTTCAAACACATCACAAAAACCAGAGTTGGACAGAAAGGCAATTACTACGCTTGGCGATTCGTTGTTCCATCGTGGGGACCTGTTTGCATCACATTTCTGCTATTTAATGGCACAAGTTGGATTCAGCAAGTATCCAGAGGAGCAGAGTGACTCGATGATGATGCAAAATTCAGTAAGGTAAGTCAATTAACGGTCCAAGACATTTTTGTTTTTATTTTGTTAAGATTGAATGTAATAGGGATATGCTTTGCATTTATAGTAAGCCTTTCGAAACAGTTTGCCAAATGCCACTATCACTCGTTGATATTCCCAAATCGAAGTTTGTAAGTCTCTGTCGCAAAGAGCTAAGATTTCTTGGCGCACAGCAGTTCATCAGTTCATAGTGCTCTGTTGTGTTCCCAAAGGTACAGATGTTCCGGGAAATGAAAGAACTGATCAACTGGCAAACTGTACAGTGCCTTTTTGTGGCGAAGATGTGCATGATGACACACTTTTTGCCATTGCCAGAGAAAAAAAATTCAGGGATACATCTTTTTAGAGAATGACTTTTGCTAACAGCGGTTTTTGTGTCTCTTTTTCTTACAGGCTAGTTCTCTTGGGATCTTCGCACCATAAGGCATTCGAAGAATTTGCGACAAACGAATCGATTATGATGACAGAAGTATATGAATATGCATGTTCATTGAACGACGATAAATTCTCCTTAGTGGAGTTCCAGGTTTGTGTTCTCATTAAATTAAAAGTTACCAATTATAAAACTTTTAACGCCTTTTAGCCATACAAATTTTTAATTGCTACAAGAATGCTAGACTATGGATATCAGCTGAAGTGCTTAATGTACATGGAGCAGATCTCTTTGCACATACAGCGCGATCCAACGAAATATGAACCAATATTCATCAACCAGGTATGACCATCCAAATTGGAAGTTGTGTGCATGGCTTAACCCGTCTCTCTTTCTGTTGTTAGGTTTATGAACTTGCCGATCGCTTGAAATACTATGACCCTGTTCTCGAAAAGTCCATAGAGGAAGTTCAATTGGATGGCAGTCCATCCCATTTAAATGGAATACCTTTTGAGGAACAAAAATGGCTGCAAGAACTACGATCGCTAGCTGTTGAATACATGGTAGAAAATGTAAGTGCATAAACATAATATGGCTTCCAACATGTAGTTTAATTTTATTTATGTTATAGGTTCAAATGCCCTCGCAAGAAATCAACCAAGACTACCAGCAAACATCGAATGTGATTGATCAGCAATTCTCCGAAATCAATCGGCAATTCAATGAGTTGAACTTGAAATACAGCAACAGTGGAAACTCTCTGCAAGATCAACAACAACATCATCATCAACCAGATTCAAATGACGTGCAATATAACTCTCAGTCGGATAACAACAGTCAAGTACCGTTGCCAACCATTGAACAGCAGCAGCAGTATCCACAATTCTATAATCCGAACGAAGTTAATCAACCCCAGACCGTCGGTACAGATGGGCAAATTTATGGCAATGGATATATGCAGCCCCAGGATTCCTACCAACAACCACAACGAGCATATGACCCTCAACAGCAAACAATGTACGATCAGCAGCAGGCGTATCCCTCATATGGGAATGACGAACAACCGCAGCAGCCACAGCAGCAGCAAAACACATATGAATATTGGGGTAATCAGGCCCAGATACCGAACGATGAGGTACGCTAAAGTAGTATTTAGTTTTATAATATGCAACGGTGTCAGATTATTTTGTGGAAAAGTTGCTTGTGTTTACTATTTGTAAATTATGCATATGGACGAGTTAATGTACAGAGAAGGACAAACGCTATTTTAGAACTAAATTGAAATATTCTTTAAAGTCCGGATACGTAAATTGCTAAATAAGAATAACATTTTCTAGTAATAAGCAGTGGTGGTTGGAAAAGTCTCTAACTGCCGCCTATTGTTGTCAGCATATAGTTGATATCGCCCTCATTTACAAACGCTTCTATCCCCATATTTGCCAGTGTCCTGCCCTCTCGCTTAGTTCTGCCAACTATGCCGATTTCAGCAGCATAGTAGTTGCACATGCTATTGGAAAATAATGCCTTGGGATTATCGAGCAAACGATAGTAAAGTTCCATTCATTAGACATAGTTTCCTCTGACGAAAACTTGAAAATCGTTTGGTATATGCTTGGTATCATGCCACCCCCCGTTTGGCAGTTTGTCCTTCAGTCAATCAGCCTATTTGGATATCGCTGTCCTCGCTTTATTTTGGTTGGGTAGACGGAAGCCTCTCATTTATTCAGGGTGATTGATCCGTTCTAACTGAACAGCAGGAGCAAGTGTTGCAATGGAAATCTGTGCAATGCTCAGCACGCATATCTAAAAGGTAAATCGGTAAAAACAGCTCTACATGAAGTGTTAGGTAAAATAGAACATAGCCTACACCACTATGAATTTGCATTTGTTGCCTTCTTAGACATTGAGGGGGTTTTCAATACCGTTAGGGCAGAGGCAATCAAGCGCGCTCTGGAAAAGATAAATGTAGATCCTAGCATCACCAATTGGCTTTGCACGATCACCAGAAATATCAATTCCACTCTCGGACATAGTTCAATAAGAAAATCGGTTACTAGAGGCACTCTCCAGGAGGCGTTATCTCACCCCTTCTCTGGGTTCTTGTCATGGGCGATACACTTAAAGAACTCAGTAATGCAGGGTTTAGCGATGATGTGGCGATTCTAGTTCGAGGCAAATTCTTGAACACATTGAGTGAAACCATGGAATCAGCCCTCAACAAGCTCAGAAAGTGGGCTAAAGGGTGTGGACTTACCGTCAACTCGGAAAAGGTAGAACTGGTACTTTTTAGTATAAAATACAAGATACCACCTTTCAAACTACCTAGGATAGGTGGAGTGGAGCTTTCCCTTTCGGATAGCGCCAGATATCTTGGCACGGTCCTAGATAAAAAAATTATTTGGAAACACCCAAAGTACAACACCCAGATGCGGAGGACTGGCAAATGAATGAGGTTTTGAAAGAATGGTTCCAAAACTATTGAGGGTACAGGGTCTAGGGATATAGATCTACACGTGTCATTAAGACTTCCGGATACATGCAGTGTGTTCCAGGCAGAGGTTCTGGCCGTGCTCAAAGCCGCGGAAATCAAATCTGAACTAGTCAGGAGCTGCCGCAGAACCAAGTCAGATTATGTTGGGTACCCGGACACTGTGATATTGAGGGTAACGAAAGGACTGATGTACTGGTAAAAACCGGAGCAGAGCTTCCACCTAATGAAAGTATTGAGGACATAAGTCCACCAATAGCCGTGGCCAAGAGAATCATCCTCGAGAAAATTTAAAATAGAGCAGATCAGAGATGGTTGGGTATAGTAGGGCACAGGGTCTCAAAGGCTCTGTGGCCTAAGCTAGATCGGAAAAAAATCTGTAGAATTACTCAAGCTCAGCAGATCAAAGCTCCGAACAGCAATAGGGATACTCTCTGGGCACTGTCTTCTAAGGAAGCACGCTATGAGATTAGGTCTAACAGACACGGACACATGCAGGTACTGCGAAGACTTCCATGTCGCAGAGGATATAACACATCTCATCTGTGAATGTCAAGCTATTGCTCGGTACAGGAGGAGATACCTTGGAAGGTACTTCTTCGACAGTTTGGAGGAGGTTGTCCTCGCAAACAAAATTGAAATAATGTTCAAGTTTGCAGGGAAATTAATTGTTTTGGCGAAGTGGTTTAGGTTTTTTTACTTTAAGGTTCCCCAGTGATGACGATGATGATGAGCGCCTAGTCCAATGTGATGAACTCACACCCCACTCAACCTAACCTAACCTTACCTTATAGCCGAAATTTGATTGTTTTCTCCATTTAACAATATGCCGAAGTAGTTGATCAATATCCGCTAGACTGACGGACTCAATTGCATGGTTTCCTGACCATCCCTAGAAATCTCTGTTCAGGTGTTGTTGCCCCGACACGTGGCGTTTCTTATGAGTTCTGGACATCGCTGCACTTGAGACTGATTGCAAGAGGGTTCTCAAAAAGTTGAGTGATACGTGATAATCAAAAGTTCTGGCGGTTTGTTTCAATTGCAGCTATTGAATGTTAAATGACTTGACACTATTTCTCCGTTCTGGTAGTTCAGATATTCTTAGACTTAATTCTTCCCTGCAACTAAATAGTTGTTCGATCGGAATGTTCAGTTAAACGATCTGGTGACCGCCATGTTCCATTATGAATGTTGAGACGAGGAAACTGTATGCTACCTGTAGTTAAGTTGCTTCCCGCAGCAAGGCAATTTCCTTAAGTTCGTTTCCAGACGTTGTCTCGTGTATACTGTGATAACCGATTGCACTAACAAAGATACGTCACACTAAGAACATTGTTCAATTGTTCAATTGTTCATATGCTTCGTCTATTTCCTCAACGCAACCTTGGTGCCTTGGTGCAATTGTTATAGCATAATAACTAATGCGCTCAATACTTAAATAATGTTTCCCCTAGTCTGCAACGAATTCGTAATTGAATACTGACTGCTTCTTTTTCCTCACCTTAGTCCTCGGATGTTTTTTACCTGTCTTTATCCCAATTCACTTCTGGATGGCCTTAAAGCAGTAGCCTCCTTCGTAATTGTTTGGTCGCATATGGCCTGGTTTCATGGTCCAATCGTGTTGAAAGCCTCAGCTCCAATTACGTCAAATATCGCATATAAGTACATATACTTATGACTTATTACCTTCTGGCTACTAGGGCAAGTAACATAACCAAAATTGCTGCCTTTGACATAGTTACAACTGGGCAAGGTTGATGCTATCAGAGTCTGTCCAAAAGTTTAGAAGATTTATACGACTTAAAGGCACTACAATAAATGTCATTACTGGACACTGCCTGATAGGTAAGCATGCCGCAAGGCTAGGCCTTTTGGCAAACGACTTTTGCAGAAGCTGTATGGATGAGGAAACTATCCCTCACCTTCTTTGTTCCTGCCCAGCTCTCTCCCGTAGAAGGAAGCTTCACTTAGGACCCTTCCATTACAACGACTTGGGCGACTTGACAAACACAGACATCAGAAGCCTCTTACGCTTAAAAATGGAGCTTATAAAAGCTCAAAATGGTTCAACTAGTAGGGAGATCTTACATGATCCCTTTTCGTGGTATCACAATGGACCAATGCTGGTCTAAGTGTGTTGGCGTTTTCAGCTGACAGCCACTTTCAACCAACCATACGACTTAAAGGGATTTCATCATTGATGATCAGATCATTGGACTTCCCAGACTGAATAGTGAGGTTCTTATTGTGATTGTCGATCAGCGATCGTCACAACAATTGTCGATTGCGTCGATTGATTTTTGCTATTTGTACGCACAAAATGTTTTCACTTCCAAGAGAAAGCATCGACCAGACATTTGATATCGACTACAAGCGACTGTCAAATCGACAAATAATATCAATCGCAATCGATAATCACAGTTGTCGATCGATCGACAGATGTCGCTCAACGATCAACTATGGACACTCACAATAAAGGCCTGAGTCAATGTTCGATTTTACACCAACTTATTGTCTATGTAATTCCCGCACTGCTATCCAAACGAAAATCATATATTAAAGAATATCTTAGTTCTAAAAACAAATAAGTTTTGTCCTTCTTCTGTATACATTTTTATAAGAAAACAAATCACAACTATCATAAAATTCATAAAGCTAACTCAAACAGCGTTGGCCCCAAATCCAAATAATAATGTTTGACCTCTCCTAATTATTTTACCATTGGAATGCAGCTTGAGGATAAAAGTAACTCAAAATCAACTTCGATATCCGAAAACTCAGACTCAGTGAGTAGTACGGTAAAAAGTATACCAATGACCGTAAACGGTCCACGAAAACTATCTCAATTGCATAATTCATCAACTCATGCTACGACAAAATCAAAAGCCGATATTATGCGATCGCCAACTAAACAGCAAAAGCAACAATTGAAAAGTTTTAACTTTAAACCAATCGAACGAAATGCTAAACCAAACTCTGTCGTAAACAGCAAAGCGAATTCGCCAATATCTCCTACATCCGGTTCGAAACAACATCAACCACTGTCTTACCTTACAACCACAGATGTAAGTAATCAAGTAATAGCGCGAAGCAACAACACTTTACCTGCACCGAATAATTCAACAAATCAATGCAAAAGCAATACGCTTTCGCTTATTACTCGTAAACTAACCGACCAGCAATTAGTAAGCAAAAATAACCAAAATTCTTGTACGTCTTCTTCTGCCGTAGCTAAAATAACTTATGTTCCTTCTGGTAGTGAAATTGTGACGAGTAGTAAACGAGTAAATTTTAATCTACCCAATTCGGAAAACAAACCGAGATCGGGTTCTTCTTGTAGTCGTAATGTTGTTAGTAGTAATGCTAGTAAGTTGACCAATCAAGCCTTATTTAAACGCAAATTAGAAATATCTTCGAATTACAAAAATATTGTCTTCAATGGCACCTATCCCATTGATCTGCCATTGAAGAGCCGTTTTGATGCCATACTGGAGGACTATGATCCCGAGGCACATAAAGAGTACGTTGACTACCATCACGATGATGATGAAGATGATGACGACGACGACGATGATGATGATGATGAAGATGACGAAGACGATTACGATGATGACGATTATGATGATGAATACTATGAGAATAAGCATACGGCTTGGACAATGCAAGAACTTTACAATGATCCGTCGATACCTTTAAATTATAAAAAAATGTGCAGTGATGTGGAGAGTAGTTTAACCAATTTCGAGCGATTTTTAGAAAGCAAAAACGTGGTCAGAGAAAAGGAGGTAGTGCGTACATTTGATATCGATGGACCTGTTCTTGATGAAAAGAAGAATCTCTAGATAGCATAGAAGTCGAATTTATAAATTGTATTATGTATATTTTATTACACTCTAAAAGTATTTTTGTTTAGAAATTACAAACAAAATTAAAATACCTATATATTTGTATCGAAATTCAGTGAGCCTCTAAATCTGATTGACCATTTTGCAATAACTTTCTGTTCCCCAGTTTTTAAATGCCGTGCAAAATCGGTTCCACAAAAGCCTCATAAAGATTGTTCGTCATGCCCGCCAAAGAATTAGCTTCCCTTTCTATGTCAGAAACAAATTGTCTCAAAAACATAGTCCTTTGGGAGAGTTACTAATTTCAGTAAGGCTTAAAGATAAAATCGCTCACCGGCTCATTACATGCCCCCATTATAGAACACAACTCAACTTTGTTGAGTTGAGTTGTCTTCAATTCAACCCAACTTTCACAAAACCCAAACTAACTAACAACTTATAGACAATCGCCGCCATATTTGTTGTGTTTAAAATATAAAACCAAGAAACAACTCAACTGTAGTTGTAGTTGTCTTACATAATAGGGGCATTAATTTGCAAATGTTTGAATGGTACTTGATAGACCTTCAAAACTGAGTTATATTTAGATGATCTTTTCCTATGCCAATTAAAACAACATTTGGCGTCCCTCAAGGTATCCATTTCAGACCAACAATCTTCCATTCTACAATTAGTAATATGAGAATTTCTAAGATCATATTTATATGATCATATCGGCACCGTCCCGAGGCAAAAAAAATACTTTTTTTTTGGAGATTAATGTCAGCAAATGTCCAGCTATAACTTATTCTCGCAAATGCCTCCCTCCCCCTTCAAGAGAATACTTTATTTGCTATGAGCTAATCCCATGAACAGTGGAAATTCGCTATCGCGGGGTTATCTGTGACAGACAACTGAACTTTCTTGATCAAATCAACAGCATCAACACTGGTTCAAAGATATCTCGAACACATATAGGTTTCTGATTTCCTTTCATATTACTTGTAAGGTCTATCCTTGAATACGCCGACGAAGTATGGTAATCTTATCAACTGTGCCACATCAAACGAATTGAAGCAGTTCAACGAATACTCATTCGTTTTGCCATTAGGGCTCTAAAAAAAACCTCGTCTTCAGTCATCAGTTACTGAATGGGAATATCGATTGTTCTCAACTGAGGAAAATTATTTTCTTTATTCCAAAACCCCCTTACAACCAAAGGTCAGTTTCCTTGTTTCGTCTTGTCGCATACTGCAAAAATTGTGGCCATAATAAACCCAGATATTGGTTGTTGCGTAACATTAACAAAAATGCCGATATTTTTATACTTAACTAGCCATGCTCGCGGCTCCGCCCGCCGGTTTCATTTTTTTTTTAAATAAAATTAAAATTTATTTGAGCTACCATATGTGTAGATACTTTTATTTTTATGTTTATTTATCGCAATGCCTTTTTGCAAACTATACATGTTATTTTTTTAGTGAGCGCAAGTACCTACAACCTACTCCATGTATAAAACATGGCTGTCGAAGGTCAACACCGACAATGGCCGAACGAATAGTTCAAGGGGCTTATTCCCAAAAGCGTCTCGGATCGCTTTTCATGGCGGATTGGTATTTTTGTATTTCCAAAAGCGATATGATCCAATCAAAAGCGATAGCTATTTAGGTTTTCGGTATTCGGAAATTCTTGTGACGGGAAAAAGCTGTCAAACTTTTAAGAAAATTAATGGAAAATTGGAAGTATACCTAATTGGAAAACAACTGGAAAGCACAGTTCGCATTTGAGAATGCCGTCGATTAGTTCCAGAAATACCCTTTACCTCCCCTTTTATAAAATATAACTTCACCACCACTCTTTCGGGATAAACATTGAAACCAAATTGGTTAATTATATTTTTTGCGATGTGCTATTAACTAGCATGCAAAATGTCAAAGTAGGCGCCGAGTCAATGGACATCCGTATATATTTCACATAAATGAAAACACGTTACAGATATGATTTGATCATTTGTACTACGCAATCATATTGTTGCACTTTCCATACCGGCAAATCTCAAATATATGTAGATATGTACAATTGTAAATGTGTACATACCTACTTACGCATCACAAACTCCTTATAGCTACGTAGTTTGATTTAAGCATATCCATTCCCGTCGTCAATTTCAACTACGCCATTCAAGACCATGTACAAAGTGCATTCTGAATGCCCGTCGTATTTACCCCTAAGCACAACTGCATATGAGAAACCTATTCCGTTTCCACTTGACCAAATAAGATCTATTGTCAATTTATTATATCTCACCCTCTGGATGGACCATAAAGATGAATGTTAGCTCGAAATACTCGGCGAAATATTGGGTAACAATAAAGAGCAGATCTTGAGTTGACCTACATAGACTTATCCATGAGTATAATCTCAAGTTAAGCGAAGTAAGATCGAAATAGAAAAGTGTGCATCCCTTTTTCCAACCCTTGTATACGAATTTTGAAAAACGATAAATGAGGCAAGCAATAATTTTGACTTATCTATGAATATACAAACTTTCAAGTTCATACGGCTAACGGCTCGTAAGACCCCCCCTTACTCCCCGCGACCCCTTTAGTCCTTACCAATTCTCACCCACTCTACGGCCTTATTTGGCCACACATCTATAAATCTAAAAAAAATCATAAAAATCGGACGAATGGTTCTCGCGTTCTGGAGGGGCGAATAGACGGACGTTGCATTTTATAAAGTAGTATGGATATGGATGGCACCAAATTCACTTTCAAAAAAAGTGTTAAAAAGCCACCATCTCAATTTCGTCCAATGGTTTACCTCGACCATGAAAATACATATTCTTCTCGACACAGTTGGCCTCGCTAATCTATTTAATTTGTTGTTTTAGCTTAAGTTATCTTAAGATTTTTCATTGTTAGTTCTTCAAGTCTTTTTTGCTTGTAATAAGCGGGATAGATTCGCCGAATTGTGGGCGCAGTAGCACAGTGGTTAGTGTGCTGGACTACTGTGCGAGGGATCCCAGATTCGATCGCCGAAAAAACACAAGTTACATTTTAAGGTTTCTTCTACTGCGCCACCTCTCGCGAACGTCTGACAAACATCCGAGAATAGAATGAAAAAGCTCAATTTAGGCGTTCGGACTCAGCATAAAATTGTAGGTTCCTTCAATTCGTCCCAAAAATAGAAACTCACACAAACAAGTGGTTGCGAAAAGATAGGCATAGGGTGTCCAGTCCACCCGCCTGTTGCGCCACCTATTTATTTTTTTTTTAGATTCGCCGAGTTATGGAGAAATTTTACGAAAGAGGCATTGGTTCGAGCAGTCCTAGGGCGTCAAAGATCGATCACCCTATCCTTCTACGATCCACAAAACATTGCTCGTCAAAACTAATAGCTTGCTAGAGAATGCCGGTTAAACGATCTGGTGCAGAGAGTGGGTAGAATAGTCGGTTACGATTATATGCTACGTCCAATCAAGTCAGTACTTTCATAGCGTCGCCAAGGCGGTGTCTTTTTCTTCCTTAGTTAATTGTATTCCTAAATTTAAACTCAATAAAATTCAACATAGAAATTTCTTTTTTATAATTGACCGCGTTTTATTTCAATGACCACTCTATTCCGATCCTACGTACAATTTGTTGAACTAAACTTCAAAGATGTATCGTACTCAATAAATGATTCTTTTGAGAAGGCTTACGAGTTTATCTCAAATGCCATTCAAAATTTGCACTAGATTATAGCCTACAAAATTAAACTCACAATGGATTTCGATACAAATGTTCGGTGTATTCCTCTCTCCATTTTTATAAAAATCAAAACGCAAAATGCAATTAGGTCACAATCACTCACCCTAGAAGAGCACCGATATATATAATAAAAGTATTAAAACGTTTTTCTTTGTCAGTGCCCAGAAGTTTTCTCAAAGATTTTCTAATCGAATACAGAAATATTAATGCAGCTGCACGAAAGTACCTACAATAGAACAAATTTTATCAAATTTGCAAATACTATATCATTATAAAATAATTGTTATGTTTATAAATGAATTTTTCTTAAAAATTGTTTTAGAAATGTATGTCATCGATTTATTTGTTGTATATTCATAAATTTATTCTAATAAAATGACTACAATTTTAAAGTAAAACCTTTTCGTAATCTGTTATGAATAAAATAAAAATTGTCCTGTGAAGTTGTTTTGTCCTTGCGAATAATGTTTCATTAACGTTTTTTTTTCCTTTTTTTTATTAATTTTGTTGTTTTAATATTTAGTTTGGTCATATGTTTTTGATTTAAACATAATATCGCTTCAAAGTATGTAATTTTTTATATTGCATTTAGGTAACTAATAATGTTAAGTTTGCTTAGTTTTGAATCACTAGTTCCTGGCCTGGTGTCGATCAACAATTCTCTAGGTTTGTTTTTGTACAGATCGAAATATATCTTAAAATGAACATAACACTATAGAACATAACGCAAATATTGAACCTTTATACATGTAATGCATAATTTTCAATGTATTGCTTACTTAACACTGCACAAACACAATTTTACACTAACACGACTCAAGAATGATACAAACGAATAAAAATCGTTTAAAAAACATGGCGTTATTTTGATAACATACATTTTAACGTTTACTTTTCTGCGCAGTTTGTTTTTTGCCCGCAAATAGAAAAAACCATACTTGGCTTAAACCAGCTCAAGCTAGTCGTAATAATTGACGGGAATTCGCTAAAGTTCTGTGATGACATAATTTGAATGCAACGGCACAATAGCTTGAGCTGGGTTATTCCCATGGAATCTTAGTTATCCATTAAATCGGCACGCACCTAATTTGGTGGCATGTCTAAGTGCCAAAAAAAAAATGCAAGTCTGCTCAAAAACCTGAAAATATATTGTCTTCCTTTTGAGGAAACTTAAACTCTTTTGACAAGCTTGTCAATATTCGTTTGTGATTTGCAAGAACTCCATCCAATGCCTACTAGCCAGATCCAGTATCTATCTTCCATTGTCGTAGGGCCTTCGTGTCAACAAAGATTCTGTGTACGGTTTTCTCGATTGCAATTTATAACAAATGATCACCCCATTCAATCTGTTCGATTGTTTGTTTGGGCCTCAACCAACAAGCGTCTTCAGCCAGAACAATCTTTGGTCAGCTGTCTCCAGTTTCGCACGCTAAGTTGGTTGACGTCTCCTTCCAATTGCGTGCGCCACCTGAGTCGTGGTCTTCCTCTACTGCGCCGTCCCTCGGGTGTGAATTCGAAGATCTTCCGGGCCGGAGCATTAACGTCCATTCGCTCTGCATCACCCAGCCAGCTCAGTTAGTGAACCTTCACTCTTCTGGCTAGGTCAATGTCGCTGTACAGCCCCGTACACTTCGTCGTTGTATCTCCTCCTCCATTCACCGTCTATGCAGACGGGACCGAAAATTACTCGATGAATTTTCCTCTCGAAGCAACCAAGAGTAACCTCATCAGATTTTGATAGAGTCCATGCCTCTGCACCATAGAGAAGGAATGGGATAATAAAGGCCTTTTAAAGGGTCACTTTAGTTGTTCGAGAGAGGACTTTGCTACTCAGTTGCTTTCTTAGCCCAAAGAAACAGCGATTGGCAAAAGTTATTCTTCGTTTAATCTCAGCGCTGGTGTAATTGCCTGAGTTCATAGCGGAGCCTAGGTTTGCCTACCTTGGCTTAACCTTAACTACCTCAAAGTTATATCTGTCTATAGATGGACAGACTTTTGAAAGATAGTACCTCAGGTGTTAGCGTTTGAGTTTTGCACTATTTTTTCATGTTCGAAGGGATGCATTTATATTTGTGAGACTCCAAACAACCTAACATATGATTCGAGTAATTCACTAAAGAATTTCTATTCACTTTAGTAGGCAATTTCCTTCTTTGTTGCTATAAGTTTGTTAATTTCTATTAGCTACTTACATTTTCGTGCTAGTTTGTGCTAGTCTATCTAATCTATTCGTTTTATGTTGTGTTTCTTTTTATTACCAAAGTTTGCATTTCATATATTTTTACTTTTTTATTTGTTTTCTGTTCTTAAAGTCGTATCAAAAAGTTTATTTCAAATCAAAATAGACTAAGTGAAACTGTACCGAATTAAAAAAAAAAAAAAAAAAAACTCAATTAAAAAACAAAACATAACTTTAGACCGCACGTCCAACGATATCGATGCCTAATACACAAAAGCCCGGTTACTATGATGACTCACGGCCCAATGACTCTGCAACCAACTCAAAAGATGTAAAGAAGACTGGTAATTTGGAATCTAATGCCGCAGGGCCGAAATCTGATTCTAAAAATCAATCCAAGGGGTTTGTAAAGACAATTTTAAGTATTTTCCATTTTCGATTTATTTAAGACGTTTTCTAGTGTTGGACAGAGCTCTAATCAAAATTCCGGATGGTTTGGTGGTATATGGAATAAACTGTCTTTGAAACCGAAAAATCAAATGATATTGCCCGATGATAAGAATCCTGCAATTGTATGGGATCCGGAGAAAAAGAAATGGGTGAACACCGATGGCGAAGAAGAGGGTGAAGCTAGCTTAAAACCTCCACCTAAAATGAGCGATCTTGTGGGTGGTACTCAACATAATTTACCAACTCCACAACAGCCGCCACCACAGCAGCAACCACAACACCAACAGCCTATGTCTTATGAAGAGGTTCCACAGCAAATACAACATCAGCCGCCGCAGCCAATTCCAAGTCCAGGACCTATCCAGACATACAGTGCGACATCGTCATCTGTTGCTCAGTTGCCAGGAGAACCAGCAAAACAACCAAGTTTGCAATCGAACATGTTTAAGATGCAGAGAAATAGAAGTAAGTAAAAGTTGTACTTGTTACACACTCTAAAAAAATTATTTCTTATTTTAGTAAGATTAAGGCCTACTGTTCACGTAGCTGCGCTTCATACGCTTGCTTGCACCTTGTTTGCAGATTGTTTGCAGCTTACATATAAACAAACAAGCGGCAAAGTCGCATTTTCATAGTCGCAGATGCGACTTTGCTGCGCCATGGAGAGAGCATCGTTTGTTTATTATGCATTCTGCAAGGAAATTGCAAGCAAGCCTACAACAAATTGCAAATGACGAAAGCGGGCGTATGAAGCGCAGCTACATGGACAGTAGGCCTAAGTATGTAATTGCCTCGACTTTTTAGCATATTCTGTCCCCCTTCTGCTCTCTGCTAATCGGACGAACAAGGGTAAAGTTCTATATAGGCCAGCTGTTTCCCTTATAGGATCGTATAGGATTAGTGAGGTGTCAATTAAACAGGGGCGAGCTCCAAGTTGTCCTCGTTGTTAACTAATAAACAAAAAAACTCAAGTAAAAGAAGATTAATTGTCAGATCACACAAAATCAAAACACTATTTACTCAGCATAGCGCAGGCAAGTCTGAAATCACAGTTACAGATGCCACAACAGGATCTTCTCCCAACAGATTGACAGGCAATTCCAATGGTTTTCGATGGTTTTTTTTATTTAAAACCATTATAAATCGCTTAAGTTATGTATGTCCATGTATGTCTATATCTTTGTACTCTAATGTACCTGAAATATTTATTAGGAAATGCTGAAATCAGTAAAATGTATGCTCCTATTATGGATATCAACTCAACAGAGACCAAACAAATTTTTCGTATTATACAAAACAACTCCTTTCAGTTGACTTTAAAAAATATATTGCTATCTTTTAGGCGCATATTGAAAACCGAAATCGGCTGTTAAACATTAATTTTGTGAATTTATTATTTGTGAAATTCAAATTGAGGGAAGTAAACTATTTGCAATTAAAAAAAAACAATGAAAAGTAATGTTGCGCAGGATAAGAGTTTGGTCAATGTTTTACGATTGAGAAAAAGTATTTGCAATTACTCCGATCCATTAGAACTCCCAAATACAAAGTAGGTAAGCATACTAAACATAAACATTCTAAAAGCGTTCAATTGACACTCAACTGACAGTTCTTCTACTGAAAAGAAGAGAATCGCGGAGAGTTCTTCCGGACGGTTCTGGACGACCAACCGAAAACGACATTAATGTGGTTAGTTCTACGAGGGAAAAGAAAGATATACCCTAGAGCAGGGGTTCCCAAACTTTTTCATACTGCGACTCCCTATACAGGTTATAATATTTTAGCGACGCCCTTCTAAAAGCACACAACGGAACAAAGCTCAGATATGTGATTCACTAAAGGTGTTTTTAATGTGGATTGGTCAACATTGGAATGGAATAAAACAAACTGTGTGCAAGGTATTAACGAATCCCATGTATGCCATTATTGTATGGAATATAACACCAGGCCCAAATGTCCGCCACGGCTTCTGACGTTGTCACGGATCCGAGTGGTCCAATCTGGCGCATAGATCCGGCTTAATTTGAGCGATGACATTGGTTATGTTGGGTTTAAGGACATCGGTCGATTACTGTTTATTCGCATTGAGAGTGCGACTTCAAGCAACGACACAAGAAATATTCAATTCACGTCACCTCTGATAGAGATCAGATAACCATACCCTGCAGCTGAGTGACACATAGCCACCTCTTGCTGGAACCACATGTTAGTAGCATCGTTCTGTAGTACTCGCCGTTGATGGTATTAGCCTTACCAACGTCATGGAAAAGTACGGAGCAATGACGCCACCACCAGTTTAAAATGCGCACCAAACCGCTTTTTATGGATGCATTGCCACCTCGTGTTGGTTGGTGTCATTCCATATATGGCAATTTGGCCATTCATCCAAAAATGCGGCTCGTTCACGGCAAAACACAATGGCCAACATCGAACGAACCCGACCCGACATATTTTTTTTTTCAAATCGAGCTCAAGCAGATGTAACGTCGTGTGCAGGCGACCTGTGCGTATCGTCTTGCGACGCCCCTAGGATAGCCCCACGACGCCCCAGGGCGTTGCGACGCACAGTTAGGGAACTCCTGCCCTAGAGAGAAGGAGAAAGAGAGCTATCTGCTCTAGCGAGGTAGGTATCCGTCAGAACGGAACATTTTTTTTTCGAGCTATATTCATCAGAATAGCTTTTCGGAAAATTTTTTTTCGACATTTATGTCAGATCACTTTTGCGAATCTAAAAAAAAAGTAATCTCATTTCATTTAATGTTCCATTGGGGCAGGAAAAATCTGAGATCTGAGAGCAAAACGGTACAAGCCCTATGGAAATCGACATAATATTTGATTCTCAATTTGACAGTTCAAAGTTGATTTGTGATTAGTAGGTACGTTTTTCGGTGAATGTGTCCGAAACATGATCTTGATCCTCATTTTCAACGCAACATTCTGTTCTCCGATGATGGTTGCTTAAATGGATATGTAAAGGTAAACAAGCAAAATTGCCAAATTTGGAATGGAGAAAACCCAGAAGCCTTTGTCGAGACGCCCTTAAAACCAATAAAATCATCAGCCCATATTTCTTTAAAGACGATGCCGGCCAGAATGTTAACGTCAAAACAGAGCGCTATAGTAACATGATTTCTAACTTCTTCGTTCCTCAGTTGAATGGCAATATGGCACTGACGTGAGAGAGCTTTGGTTTCAACAATATGGCGCAACATGCCACACGGCGCGCGACTCCGTCAATTTATTGTGGGAATTATTTGCTGACCTGCGAACTGGCCTCCACGATCCTGTGATCTGAAACACTTTCCTTGAGGGTTTGTGAAGTCATTAGTCTATGCCGATAAACCAGAGACGTTGGATAATTTGTAAGTCAACATTCGCCGTGTTATTGCTGATATACGGCCCCAGTTGCTCGATAAAGTTGTCAAGATTTAACTTCACGATTACGCTTCATTGGAGCTAGCAGTGGCGCCCATATGACCGAAATCGATTTTAATCAGTAATGGCATACAAATCATTATTATACATTTAACCGATTTTGGAGACTTTGGCTCTTATTGTGATTGTCGATCAGCGATCGTCACGACAATTGTCGATTGCGTCAATTGATTTTAACTATTCGTACGCACAAAATTTGTTCACTTCCAAGAGAAAACATCGACCAGACATTTGTAATCGACTACAAGCGACTGTCAAATCGACAAATATCAATCGCAATCGACAATCACAGTAGTCGATCAATCGACTATTGTTGATCAACGATCAACTATCGACACTCATAATAGGGGCCTTTGATGTTATGTACTTCTTACCAGAGTTCAAAAAGTTGATACGTGAAAACGTCTGTATAACAAACAGAATCAGGAAAAAGACTTTCGTAGACCTTATACCTTCTTCTTATCATTTCCCCTTTTCCCTTTTCGCATTGCTAAAGAGAAGCAATACGCGAGTGAGGCAAATACTACTTCCATACATGGCGGAATAGGGAAACTACCACAGTCGTTGTTGAAACTCTAAGGCCTACTGTCCACGCAGCTGCGATTCATAAGCACGCTTTCGTCGTTTACAGCTTTTTGTATGCTTGATTGCATATACAGGGTTTTTCAATAAGAGCGCTACAAAAGTTTTTTTAAATAAAACAAAAACGGTTTTGGATATCAATAAAATTCTTTATTCCTGTGAAAGTAAGTTCGATGCCATTATTTATGGAACTCGAGTTCTTTTGCATGGCCACCACGGGCACGCTTGCAGAAGTCCAGACGCTGAACCCAATTTTCGAGGGTTTTCAAGCATAAATCGGCCGATACTGCTGCAATTTCACGTTCGATATTCGTACGAAGTTCATCAATCGTCGCTGGCTTATTGGCATAGACCATAGACTTAGCCCCACAGGAAATAGTCTAACGGCGTCAAATCACACGACCGATGCGGCCAAGCGACTGGACAATTTCGTGAGATAACACGTTCTCCAAACTTGGTTTCCAATAAATTGATTGTGACATTCGCTGTATGGCTTGTGGCGCCGTCCTGTTGGAACCACATGTCCTCCAAGTCCATATCATCCAATTGGGGCCAAAAATATTCGGTTATCATTGAACGGTAGCGATTCACATTCACAGTAACGTGCCGGTCTTGAACATAACGGAAGGAGTACGGCCCAATGACGCCGCCGGCCCATAAACCACACCAAACTGTAATTTTTTCGGAATGCAATGATGACTCATGGAGTACGTGTGGATTGCTGCCTGACCAATACCGTATATTTTGTTTATTGACGAAGCCATTCAGCCAGAAATGAGCCTTATCGCTGAAGATGATTTTTCGATGAAAATCCGAATCATTTTCAAGTTGTTGCTCAGCCCAATTCACGAACATACGACGCTTCTGGTGGTCAAGCGGCTTCAGTTCTTGCGTCAATTTAATCTTGTAAGGATGTAGGCCAAGATCTTTTCGCAAAATTCGCCACAACGACGTCACAGAGATGCCCAACGCTTGAGAACGACGTGTGAGAGACACATTTGGGCTTTTTTCAACTGAAGCCTCAGCGGCAGCAATATTCTCGACACTACGGGCACTTATTTGTCTCTCTGGCACGGGAACATTTTGTACTGTGCCTGTGGATTCAAATTTTTCCACTAGACGTTCAATTGTTGATCTGCTAGGACGACCATAAATTGGACGTAGCGCTCTTAACGTTGAGGCCACTGACTCCGAATTTCGGTAGTAAATTTTAATAATTTCGACTCGTTGTTGGCTCGTATATCTTTCCATCATGAAATGGCAAACCTTACTGAAGAGAAATGTCAAACGAAGCTCCGTCCACAGCTACGAAAGTGCGACTTTGTTACTCTGTAAACAGAGCTTTTATATGCAAGCTGCAAGGAAGCTGAAAGCAAGCGAAAGCGTCCGTATGAATCGCAGCTACATGGACATTAGGCCTAAGTGACTTGGAGAGAGGTAAAATTGAATTTAAAAAAATTAAATTACTGTATTATTTGCAAGTTATTGGTATTACTTCCATTAATTTGTTGCCCGTCTATAGGAACGTATAATCAACGTCAACAGCTAGTACTACATAAAACACCACCTATATATTTTTTTTTTCCACAGCCCTAAAGAACTCATACGTTGATGTTTTTAATCCATCTGGTGCCGCTCCAAAACCTACAGAGCAAGTACTAGCGCCCGCCTTACCACCAGCTGCTGTTCCAGTTGGCGGATTTTTTATACCAGGTGCTGCTCCCAGCGATGGTGCATATCAGCAGCAACAACATCAACCTACGCAAGAAGTATGTTTACAAAAAATCAAAACAAATGCGTAGATTTTTCTTTATTAATTTCATTTAATTTTCCAGGGCGCTCCACAATTCTACAACCCGACCCAATTTGGTGGCTACCAACAATAATGATAACGATATTCTGATTTAGCAAAATACATTTTTATGAAAACCGTCAATAGCATAAAAGTGAAGCAAACAATATTAATTACACTTGTATAAATAGGCTGTTAACCAATTATAATCGAAAAAGTAATCAACAAAAATGGCATCAACATCAACAGCAAACAAAAAAAAAAACAGAAATCTATTGCGACAAATATTTTTAATTGTTGAATAGTTTTAATTTTAAATGGCAGAACACGAAAATATGCGTATTAAAAGAAAGAAATTGCTTTAAAAAAAAGAAACGTAAAATAATGTTTGAGACAATTATTGTGTAACATGTTGTGTATAAAGGTTTAATTGATTTAATGTTCCGCTGTAATTTCCTTTTTTTTTGTTTTATTAATTCAATTGTTGTTCTGTTTATGCATGAGAATGAGATAGTGACTTTATTTTTAAATCCGTAGTCGAAGGAAATCAAGAAATGTAGATAGAACCATATTGAAAGGAACACCTTTGTATTAGATGTAAATCGTTTGCACTTTATGTGGTGTGATATGCAAATTTTGTTTTCTATATTTTTTTTTCTTTATTTAATTTTAGCGCAATAAAATATTTATATATATAAATTGTATATTGAGCATTTATATTATTAGTAAATTGGATTTCTTTTGTTTTCATACAATAATTTAATTTGGTGCAGGAGTGGTTTATTTTTTATTTTTTTAACCTCTTTTTTCCCTGTAACGTGTATCTGCTTTGGACGAAAGAGCAAAACAACAAAATGATAATTAAGTTGCTAACGACACGATATTTCATCAACTCTTCTTAAAACACAAAGCTAAATAATCGATACAATTCAAAAGCTGTATAAATTTATACACGTGACCTCTTATTATAGCCTATTAGCAGCGAGGAATATAAATGTAGAGACAAATTGAAATTTAAAAAAAATATATATACATATACATAATGTGTAAATGTATTTAAATAATTTATGTAGGTACAATAAAATAAATTACGAACATTTATAAACGAAAGACAAAAATATTAAAGAATTATATATTATAAAAAAAAAAAGAAGATTTTACTGAAACGTAAATTTGTTACACCAATAAGTAAACATTTTTGAAAATAAAAACATTTATTAAACAAATCGACTAATATGACATAATGGCACTGTTGTTTTTCTTTATCATATTCAATGCATCGAAAAAATCTCAAGTACAGAAATAAGTTTTCCATAGATCAGTCAATCTATAAATTATCGGTAGGTATCTGTTTGAAAACCTATTTTTGTTAACCTTGTTCATTCTCTTTTTATTATTTTTTCTTAATTATGTTAATTTAAATTATTTAAATTAATTGTATAGTTTAAACTTATTTGTGTTTTTGCTAAGTGTATAAATTACCAAATGTACCCTTGCATACCCTATGGTTCGATTGGTTGCTATATTATTTAGTTGTTAATTTCTATTTCGGTTTTGGTTGCTCGCATATGCATAATGTAAGTGCCGTTGTCATAAACCAATTGCACTTGTACTTGAATTGTGTATCAGCTCAACTGTAGATCCTCGTGTGAGCATTACAGTTCGAACTTTTGTTCCAATTCCAATTATCAACTTGCACTTGCATTTGCATATGCGATGTAATTTTTTAGAGCTTCTCACTTATGTTCTATCAACCACCCAGTCAACACGTCGTTTTTGGCACCAGCGAACCATCTGGTATAATTATTGATTTGTGGCAATCAATTAAAGTACTTATTATAACGTCTTCGAAAATGTCTTGGTTATTTTTTACTTTGATTGCTCTACAGTATCTTTAAAATTTATGTTTCAAAGGGCACGGTAGTGCCCCAACCAGGTTCTCTAGTAAAGGCACTTACCCATTTTACAGGAACAAGCTTAGACTGTTTTCGACCCCCCCCCCCTCTAGCTTCGGAACCAATAAAGCCTTAAACTTTAAACTTTAAAAATTTACAAAGCTTAAGGTCCACCTCACCAAATATAATTTTTATAGCATTAGTGGTTCTCAACATACAGGACTTTAAAAATCACAAAAACCGTAACTGACTCACTCACTCACTTAGATGATGATTATCAAAATTATGAAGCACTTCCGGCCATCCTAGAATCGTGAAATTTAGCAGAATGCTAG
Source organism: Cheilosia soror (assembly GCA_949372485.1). Lineage (NCBI taxonomy): Eukaryota > Metazoa > Arthropoda > Insecta > Diptera > Syrphidae > Cheilosia > Cheilosia soror. The sequence goes on from OX443563.1 coordinate 41,151,236, forward strand.
ATCCTGTGGTGCATACACTAGGAAAAGTGTAGTGCCGTAGTGTGTTAAAATTTGGTAGAGTGGTAGCACTTGCAGTGTATATACACTCCCGCTCATCTAAATAGGTTCAACATTATTTAAAAAGTAAAATAACGATATCTCTGTAACCAACTTGCCGATTTTAATGAAATACATTTTCTTATATAGAATAATCAATTGTTAATGAAACAGGAAAGTTCTTCTTTTGCGTTCAGTCTTTTCAAATGATTGGCACTCCGAATAATGCGTTTTTCAGATGACAGGCTTAGGATTAGCACCGCATTCTTCCTTGATTCTAGCAGCAGAACGTTGGGAATTTGAAGCAGGTCAGATGATAAGTCTTCTGGCTGTTGATGTTGTCGCATATTGAGGCTCTCCTTTCATATTGAAATTATAGCTTCTTAATTCATTCTGAATAAAATTACCACCTACATTTTGACTTCGGCAAATCTTCTAAGCGATTTGGCCTGACTTTAAAACAAATTTGAAGTATCCCTTTATTTGGCCTTTTTCAAAGTCGTTTAATTGCTTTCCGCGACCAATTTTAGAAAAAAACGGCTGTAATTACAATTGACGTCTTTACATAATCGTTGTAGATCACAAACTAGAGTCATTGCCTTGAAGCTATTCTGATGAGTCAAAGTAAATGGGATTTTTTCGACATGTTTTTCCAAAAATAAAAACAAAAATATATATATATGTTTCATTAACAATTGATTATTCTATACAAAAAAATTGATTTCATTAAAATCGGCAATTTGGTTAACGAGATATTCACCCCTATTGCCGTTGGCGTTTGTCGTAAACGACTCGTATTTCGCTTCGTTTTTTAGTCGCTGTTTTTAACTTTTTTGAGACAAATGAATTGAACGAAACGCCAACTAGCGTTTTATTGCTAGCAATAAATCCGACAGCAATTATTTATTGCTAGCAATCCTCACAATAGCTATCGCTTTTGAATGGATCGAATCGCTTTTGGAAATATAAAATTACCAATCCGCCATAAAAAGCGACCCGCCGCGCATTTGGGAATAAGCCCCCAGAGTTTTGAGTATTGTTATATCAGAGTACAACCCACTATTAAATTGGGTTGAAATGGAATTTTCGCTATACTTTGTGATAAAGTAGAGAAAAGCATTAACCAATAATTCATGCGATCAAAAATACCTTAAGAGGAAAAATTCCCTTTAAATAAAGTGCTACTGCGCATGTTGGGATCTTTCTTTTGCTTTGGGACGGGCTGTATATGGTTATCGTTCCTATCTCCGACAAAACGTAACGCACACCGGCACGGCAGTCTACGTTTCATTGCGATGGGTTGCGTTTTTTGCATCTGTTTTTAACAGCCACATCCCACAATTTCTCTCCGATGGTCTCTGACATCTGTTCGTCGCGGAAATAATTTTAGTGAACAAACTGGGTTGACGCATGTTCGAAAACGAATATGTACTATGAACGTATTCGTCTCGGACTGGATTAGTTACCTAAGCTACCTAAAGCGTATAAAAAGATGCGCCACTAGGATGAGGCCACATGCAAAATCTTCAAAATAAAGCAAAAAATTGATAAAATGTTTACATTTTATGGTTTTAAAACATTGACAATCTGTACGATTTGCGGGCTAAAGGTTAGCCCGCAAATCGTACAGATTGTCACGTCTACACATAAGGTCACTTAAAATTTCCAATTGTTTTAAAACATTTATTTATTATGTTTTACTACATTAATAATGAGTATGCACGCCATTTTTCGATATGACCTCTATTATATGCGGTTTGGAGTAGAATTTTTTTTGAATAATTAAGAGAAATTTGGAAATTTAAGAGCAATGTGGATAGGGTCATTGTTTTGTTGGAATATCTAAGGGTTACTTACTTACTTACTTAGATGGCGCTACAGTCAGGGGTGGACCTGGGCTTCAACCAACGCGCCTCTCCATTTAGCACGATCTTTGGCTAAATGCCTCCAGTTGCGCACTCCAAGTTGGTTGAGGTTGCCTTTCACTTGTGCGCGCCACCTAAGGCGAGGTCTTCCTCTACTGAGTTGTCCCTCCGGGTTGGAATCGAAGACTTCGGGGCGGAGCGTTGGTGTCCATTCGGTCTACATGTTCTAGCCATCTCAATCGACTGATACGTACTTTTCTGACCAGGTCGATGTCGCTGTACAGCTCGTAGGGTTCGGTGTTAAATCTCCTCCTCCAAAGCCCGTCAACGCAAACGGGACCGAAAATCACTCGAAGAATTTTGCGTTCGAATCAACCAAGGAGATCTTCATCCGCCTTTGACAACGTCCATGATTCTGCGACATAAAGCAGGACTGGGATGATGAGGGTCTTATATAGAGTCTTAATACAAAGCCTTACTAATCAATTGGCTTCTTAGGCCAAAGTAACAGCGGTTGGCAAGTGTAATTCTTCGCTTGATTTCTGATGTGATGTCATTTTCAGAATTAATAGCGGTGCCGAGGTAGACAAAGTCCCGAACTACCTCAAAGTTATAGCCGTCTATCGTGACGTTCTGTCCGATTCGTCGATGTTGTGTGTCCCTTCTTGTTGACAGCATATATTTCGTTTTGCCCTCATTCACCACTAAACCCATTTTTGCCGCCTCTGTACTGATACTTGCAAACGCACCAGTGACAGCTCGCTGTGTTCTGCCAATGATGTCGATGTCGTCAGCGTATGCAAGTAGTTGCACAGACTTGGAAAATTGTGCCCCTGGTGTTGGCTTGCGAGTTTCGTACAATTTTCTCAAGAATGATGTTGAAAAAGTCACATGACAGCGCATCACCTTGCCTAAATCCTTTTTTGACATCAAAGGTCTCGGTGAGATTGTTTCCGACCTTTACGGAGCAGCGAGCGCTCTCCATCGTAATTCTGGGGGCTAACTATGCACTTCGCCGCGAAGCGCATTTTTATTCGATTTCGCATTTTGGTACTATTCAGTTCGCCGGCGAAGACTATCGCACTTCACTCTATTACATTCGCGCAACTATGCTAATGCGAACGTCATTTATCGAAGTCAAATGCGATAGATGTTTTGATGGCGAATGAAGTTGTCAGCGGCGCATTTGCATGGTGGAAAAAAAATTTAAGTAAGAAAACGACAGCGAAAAATATTGTGATTTCTTATATTTTCTTTGCATTTAGGGCAGAAAAACAAACTACAACAGCTGAACAGTTCATTTGCTTAGTTCAATTTATGAAAGAGCACGACCAGCTGGCGAAAGGTTTGTTGCGCCAGTCCGATGAGCATGTCTTGCCCAACGCTCTTTTGATAAGATCCTTCAGCAAGAAATCGAAGCGGTGCTGCTAGTTTTAATATTATGGGCGTTGCAATACTTCTTCGCCTTGGAAATTCGTCTTTTATATTTTCCAGCACATATCTAAGATAAAAAAAAACTCATATATATGCACTTTTACCCGTTTTCAAAACAAATTAATCTTACTCGTTGTGCGGAAGATCCAACGGGGATGAACCACTTCTTATTAATTTCCGTTGTACATTTAAATTCGAAAACACATCGACTTCATCCCTTTCAGCATTTAAATACACACCGATCGAAAACATTTTTATTTTAATATCCAATTTACTGGTTTATTTAAAGTTCGCGCAATTATTCGAACAAAATAAAAACAACATTCCAACGCATTTTGACAGATGAATGGGAAAGTTTGTGGAAATACCAAGGGAAATGTGGAAATGTCTTGGAATGTCGACATTCCAAACAATCGTTTTGCATAGTTGCCATGTCCGCCGCGAATCGAACCGAATGAATCGCAAATAATGCGATTCGCGGCGAAGTGCATAGTTAGCCCCCTGCACAATCTGACAAGTTTGGCAGGGATGCCAAAACTAGACATAGCTCTGCATAGCTCGTCTCTATAAATGCTGCGGCTTTAAAATCGATGAATAGATGGTGAGTATCTTGGGTTTTCTCCAGAATCTGCCGTAGTGTGAATATTTGGTCCGTTGTGGAATTACCGGGCCTAAAACCGCACTGAAATGGTCCAAATCAGTTCGTTGACAAATGGTTTTAGGCGTTCACACAGTACGGAAGAGAGGATTTTGTAAGCGATGTTAAGAAGACTGATGCCTCTATAGTTGGCGCAGTTTAGATGGTTTCCTTTCTTATGGATCGGGCAAACAATATCCAAGGCAGGGGTCCGAAAATGTTTTTCACTTTTGGAAATGACTGTTTCAGCAAACATTGGTAGTTGTTTCCGTTCATTGTTGTGGACAAAAACTCCAACTCGATTGTGACATATTCGACCCTAGCGAGGTGTCCGTCGGAACGTCGGAACGTCCGTCGAAACAAAGTTCCGAAAAGCTGTTCCGAAGTATACCTCGAAGCAAAAATCCCCGATTCGTATGAAATCGGAGAACTTTCCGTTCCGACGGATACCTCGCTAGGGCCGAGTAGGTAATAGCACCCACACCATTACACCTGATGTACGGCTGTGATGTCTTGCCAAAATAAACTCCTCCTTTCTTAGATCACGGAAATAAAAGTTTAACCATCGTCAAGGTTAAACTTGTTTTTTAACCGAATAGACAACGCGTTTTCATTCATTGCTCCAAGCTTCATGTTCTCTTGCAAAATGCATTAGGTGCTCCTTGTGTACTTGCTAAAAACAGGTTTCTTTTTAAGTCTTCTCTGTATAGTACAGCAGGCGCTCACAAATTAGATCTTTCGGAAAATGGAATCTTTCAGAAATTAGAACCTAAGTTTTTAATGCATTGAATGCTCTAAAATTAGAACTTGAGGTTCTAATTTCTGAGCAATTTTTTTCTTAGTTTTGGTGTAATTATTTTTATATATATTTTTTTTGCTTCAACAATGCAAAAATGAAAAGGGGAATCACCAAATTATGTACGTGGTCATTTCCTTCGAGTTTCTTTTTGTCATACTCAAGTATATATTTGACATATGTATTTGGTTCAACTCCTGCGAATATTTTATTTGCATGTATAGATTTGGCTCAGTCTTTTTCTTAAATATTGAATGTACATGTTCACAATTCATTAAAAATGTCAAATATGTTTATTTCATATATGTATTTTTAAATCAACCTGAAAAGAAGTGCACATTGACTGGACCAATATGAAAGACGAAAGCTAAGTCAATTTTTGGTGAAGTATATGTATCTCAATAAAGAGGAAAATGCGTTCCGTACAAGTGATGGATGGTTTACCAAATTATAAAATTTATTGTTAATTAATAAAATACATTTGTGTGAAAATAGTAAATTTTGGAGGTAGTTTCACTCCTTTTTGCACTTTTTAATTGAACTAAAAAAACGTCCAGAAATTAGAACATTTCGGAAATTAGAATTACCCCAGGAACAAAGTGGTGCTAATTTTTGAGCGTCCGCTATACCACTTTTTCGTATTTCGTAGTTTTTGGTTGATCTTGGGATATTTCAGCCGTAGTTTTTTATTTACCCTTTAATTTTCTGACTTCCTCTTGGGAAAATATGTTCCTCTTCAGAGGTAGCAAAAGTTTACGAGTGCAAAATTTCCAACAGGTTTAACGAGTGAAAATCGATTGCAAAATGTATGGCCTCATCCTAGTGATTGCCAATGTATATGGCTAAATCGTTACCTACCTATTGGTCGAAGTCCAAGTCCACCCGGAATTGCTACTGCACCTAAGTTAAGGAAGTCTGTAAAAAATATGCAAAATAAAAAACATTTTCGTTGTTATGTATATGTATGATTTTATTTAGCATTTGTTGTTTCATTCATTCATTTTACAATGAGGATTAATGGTGTAGGTATAACAAAAATAACAATATAACTAAAATAATAATAATAATAAACAAAAACAAACTTTCTAACAAGGGAAAAAATTATGTAATAATAAATAATTCGTATATACATTAGGAAGGAAATAAAAAAATCATATTAATGCATCTTTTCTTTTTTTTTTCTTTTACAAAAGAGGAAGGATTAAAGTAAGTAAAAATGTATTCATAAATAATACACATAACTATTATTGTTGTTGTTTTTTTATATTTATTATTATATTTTTAAGCTAATATTATGTATAACCTAAGTCAGTTGTGTGTACATATTATAGTTATAATTTTTTATTTATTTATTTTTTTTTCTTTTGTAAATTGCCTAAATTTATGTAAGTGGTTTACTTTTGGAATTGATCATTTTCCTTACGATGGGATATTTATAAAGGGTTCTACTGTAATTAAATATACATACATTATGGAATGAAATCATAAGGAAAATATTCTACGATGTACATAATATTTTATTTTGTTAAAATGTAGATATGGATGTCTGTTTGATTTTTTTTTTTGCGTTTATAAATTAAAACATTGTGTGTGCGTAGTGCGAAATGTATTTTGTATTTCACTTTGACTTTCTGCAAAATACGGTTAAATTATCAAAATTATAAAAAAAAAAGTATTTATATAAAAATGCATATTGAAAGGCTTGGTTTACCTCCTGTTGTTGAAATGATGTGGGATGGTTATTTTGTAGTCTCAAAGGCTGCAATTTAATTATGACGTTTCGGATTGTGTACTTTATCTCATTACATTATCGATACTCTCAGAACTAATTTAAGTGATTCATGTAATTCCTCAATTCAGCCATCGTTATACGACTCTCGCGGGAAAACTAATCCCTACCAATCTATCTACTGGTCTCTTGGGGAAAACCAACAGATTATTAACAAAATGTAGAAGAAAAAAATAAATTATTCAACAGAAAGTAAGAAATCGACACAAATTTGACAGACAAACTTGGGGGAAAACATTCAAATTTAGTATCAGTCCACAGTACACATATAAATGGTAATATATGGCGCATTTGCAATGACGGTCTATAATGTGCCCATGGACAATAAACGTATAGAAATAATATGCGCGCGCTTACAATGTGACCAAATTCGCATTTCTATGGAAAAGCATGCCTTTTTGACAGATCAAAACGAAAATGAGTGCTCGGAATATATTACTTTTAATATGTGTACTGTGGTATCATTCAACATCTGCAGGCCGTACTGGGTGTGTAAACGGGATAACCGACTTCTTTTCGACGTCCCGCAAAAGGGCTTTACGCATATCATAGGCATCTTCGTCTCGATCTCCTGAATAGTACTCTAATACGGTTCAATAGATTATGTAGCCCAGATTCGATTGCCACCTTGTTACTCACATGAACAAAGAGGTACGAAGTAGGCACGTTTCTTCCCGGAGATGTCGAGGAAATACATAAGAAGTGCAGCCGGACCTAAGCGGCGGTTATCGGAGGATACAGTCAGGCATGTTACATGCCCTTGCCAGTTTTCTCGAAGGCCCTCGATCTTCATCATTATGTATCCCATAATCTCTCCACTTGGCGATTCGGCAACTTGGAAGTATTCGGGCCATCGAGCAAGGTATAGGGTGTAAAATGTTAGACCGTAAGTCTCAGTTAAGCGATCGAAGTTGACTTTGTTGAACTTAAACATATCATCGCATGAGAATGGACGTAAAGTCGTAATTTTCAAGATCGTCGAGCTTGCTGTAAATTATTGCGAAACTTGGGATTATTTCCGGGTAGGACGGGATTAAAATCCAAGGAACCAAAAAAATAATATTTTACAAATTATATTTTGACAAGTCAAATATTTTAACAAGCTCTCAAAGAAGCGTGCACTTTCAGATCAATCCTTAAAATTAGATTTGGAATACATTTTGGGAGAATTGGCATGCAAACACCAACAAAATGCATGCGGTAGAAATGAAAAATTTCGTATTGTTTTGTTTGAAAATTGAAAAGAGCTGAACTATTAACATGAAATCGAACCATTCATATTTTCGCACAAAAATACATCGACTTAGATGAATTGACTGAATGGAATCGAATTATGTATCTCAATTGACTGACATGAATTCATATCGAATAGAAATCGTTACTTTTTAAAAATAAATGAATCCAGCCTGATGAATTAAATCCAACAAATCAGTTCGGAATTTAGTCAATTAAATGGCATGCGTTTTGGAAATTAAGAAGTCACTTTAAAATATTGACGAATCATTCGCACTAACTCCAAAAGTTACTTATCATATCATTTACTCAACTTTTAGTTGTAAAAATCACCAATCTTGTATTTATCGACAACTATTTGATCGTGTTTGTCGTTGCATGTTGAATTAATTCGTTGAGTTGTTTCTATTTAATGAAAATAAATGTGACCGATTTCTAGCCACAAACATTTCTTTGTATCACTAACCTTAAAATAATGAATAGCATTGTAAAATGTACGATGTGGAATAATTTGCTTTTGAAGGGTATGCGATACAAAATCTAGCTTCTGGCTTCTGACTTCACTAGCCCTCAACGAATGTACACATCGAAATAAGAGATTGTCGAAATCTTAATGCCCAAAACACACGTGCAGAATTCACTGTGCAGCAAAATTAGAATACACATGTTCTTATGTGGTGATACAAATGTAAATTCTGCAGCAACCGCAGCACTGCAACATGTATCTATTTCTAAATCCACTGCAGTGAATTCAATTAAATAGACTTGGCAGCACCGAATTTTTAAATTCAGCTACTGATGCATACGAGAAGAAGAGAGACTGGAATTATTTGTTGTCTGTATTGCACTCTCGTATTTTTCCTCGCATTGACAGCAACCGATTCAAATTGAATTCTGCACATCGGTTTCATTTGCAGTACTGCTTGCAGTGAAACGTTCAGAATTTCTGCACATGTGTTTTGGGAATAAGTGAATGATAAGCAAATACATCCGATTTTAAATATGAGAATGAGAAGAAAACTCAGAATGAATATTTCAGCTACACCATTAAAACCTCTAAAAAGGCATATTCGATGCCCATTAACAGGTCTTTTTATGTGACATGAGTACAAACCTTATACAGATACAATTTGTAGTTGAAAAGAGTAAATGATAGCGTGTGCGTGGCACCAAATTTGTATCCAATTCGTGCTCTATCGCGCAGATATGCATTAAAAGACGATGGCCTTGCTCGTTTTAAACGAAAAATTCGTTAAGTAATTTCCTGTGCCGTTTACTTTGACATGTTTAGAAGGAAAAGATCTGCCAGCTAACCCTAAAAGCAGTTTGCTCTTAGCTCTAGCGCCATTACCTTTGCAAGTCTTTTTGTATACTAATAATTCATTCAACAATCTACCCTTTTCTTTTTTACTCACTCAAAGTGTACCTATCTGTATCTCGCTGAACATGACGTTCATGGAAATGACTATGCAGCCAAGCTCTATACTGATACATGTATGTCAATACAAAGTAAAGTACGTTTCAAAATAAAATCACTATGGACTGGGAAAGAATATTTAACAGTACGTCTCCACGAGCGGTATATGCTATAAAATGTAGCTAGTGATTTTAAACGCACTATCTACGTATAAAAACGCAGGGGTCGTAGTATTCACTATGCCAAGGCATTTATTATACTAATTTCAATGGTATCAGTCTGTCCCCCAATTCACAGTCTTCCCTGTCAGTGTTACAACTTCTGAAACTGAATCTTTAAAAACCACAAGTGCTTTCTTTTTCATAAAATTTCCTGGGGCAGATCACGTAAAATGAAAACGATTGAACGACATAGTTTCGACAATAGCAGTCTCTGTTTATTGCCACAGATATGATAGAGACAGCATGCGTGAAAACGATATCGTTCAATCGTTTTTATTTTACGCGATCTGACCCCAGGTAAGAGCTCGATCATGGAATGAGTTTATTTTGCAAACAAATTCCGTTCCTATTTCAAGGCCACTGCTTTAGAAAGACTTACTACATTTTGACAAACCAAGCTGTATTAAAAAAAAAAGTTTCAAAATAATTATTCAAATATGTGAAGGACATTGTTTCAACAATGCTATTTGTCGACTGCTTATTAGATATCTAAAATTATTAAATTAAAATAAAAAAAAAAACAAAATAAATTCCATTCACATAATGATAGAATGTGTTATGATAGTGTTATTGAGTTTTGGACATTCTGTACATAGATTTCAGTCATTTATGCGATTTAATTAAACAATATAAATACATTAGGTAAAATACATGGTGCTACCCTTTTTTCTGTTATTAAATTATTAAGTGTTTCAGTAAATTATTTATACTTCATGTACATAAGAAAATAGTTATTTGATATCAATTTAATATCATATACATCATGTTTCTGATTACCTTCAAAGGTCTGTTAAGCTTAACAAAACAAAGAACGAATATAAACTTTTCTGAATTCAATTATTATTATTATTATTATTCTGTATGTATTTATGTAGGTAGTTACTTTTGTTTGTAATATTTCATGCAATTGTTTTCAATTGTTCTCTATAAAAGAAACTAAAAAAAAATAAGCCTTTAACCAGCATTATTAGCAAAATAGTTATAATACGTTCAATGTTAAGTTATTTTGAAGTTAAAAAAATTATTTATGCTACATTTTGTATTTACTTTGAATACATCTAGTCCCAGTACTCGTACTATTTGTTGTTATAATTTTAATTCACAGTAATTGCAGGAAATATCCTTCGTTTAATTTATAGTTACATTTATATAATATTTTTATATATATATATGATACACTTAAATAAGTTTATTTAATTAAATTACATCACCTCAGTGCTTAAAATTACAGGGAATGAATATTTTTTGGGTTTTCTAAAATTTGTTGAATCGGTACGATAATTTGCATATGTATGGTTAACCTTCTTTTATTATTGGGTTTATTTTTTTTTATTTTAACTTTGACAATCATCACTGTTTTGCGTTTGACTTTAATGATAAGGTTTTAAATGTTCCACATAGTTTTCGGGTATAAGACCGGTTTTACCATTGAGAGTGCCCTGCAGCCAACCGGGCTCATGGGAGAATCGTACTGAAAGCAAAAAATATACATTCATAAAATAAGAATAATTTATAGGATGATTGTTGAAAAGTGCAAAAAAAAATAATGCCTGTAAATAATAGGGACACTACTAATGCAAGTATTCCCACGTTGATCGAAGCGTTACATGTTCAAATACGAGCCAATACCAAGAAACGTTTTGAATAAATAAAATTAATATTAAGTCGCCAAAAACGCTGTGAAATGTCTAGGTTTCTTAAATCGATGTTAGAAGTATTTCACACCCTCCGACTTAGCCTTTACCTTTATTCGGCCTAAGTTTGAGTACAATGCTCAAATGCTCATATCTGCTCAGGTGCACTAAAAACTTCATTACACCTACTAGATAGATAAAACTTACTAGGTAATAAAAATTATAAGGTAAAATTTAGGGATTCTTTTGTAAGTCGAACAACACGCATGTGGAATGCATTGCCTCACACGGTTTTCATTACAACCCACAATTGTTTAAAACCAATGTGCACCAGTACCTCTTCTCTCTATTAACCCTTCCACTTGTGCTGTGCATTGGCATTTTAAGGGAACAAAAACCCCTTGAGCACTAGTCAATTAAAAAAAATGAAACTAGCACATTTTTGAAGTGACATCTATTGATAACAATCACGGAACAATTTGAATTTCAACCATTTGAATTCACTAACGCCCTATAGGTGTCTCTAGCAATCTATGGAGAAATCCAAGATGGTTGTCATGGTTGTAGAATTGAAATTTTGCCGCCATTTGCAAAAATTATAGCACCTTCCGATAGAGTAATATTCTGACGTATGCTGTTGAATATTTTTTTAACGATTTTGCTTTGTTTAAAAGAGTAAGACTTTTAATTCGTACGAATTTCTCTCGTGCGAACATGTACGCACACGCACCAACAATCCTGACCTTTCAAGTAGTATGGGTAGTATGATGAGGGTCGTCCAAATAAACCTTAACCACTGTGCGGCCGCGCAGGATTTGCTGGCACAAACGACAAGGGAACAAAGAGTAGATATTGCCCTAATTAGCGAGCCCTACAAATCTCTGGATGGTTGTAGCTGGACAGAAGATCGATCAAAGACGGCAGCGATATGGACCTGTGGAATCCACGCTTTACAAAAAATCGGTGGGGCGGCGGACTACTTCGCATCCGCTAGGATTAATGGCATCTACTTCTACAGTTGCTACGCACCCCCCATTCTTACACAAGGGGAATATGTGAAGCTCCAGGACGACATTGTAGCGGACGCGCGAGGAAAACACCCAATGATTATTGCTGGTGATTTCAACGCATGGGCTACAGAATGGGGCAGCAGGACCACGAATGCAAGGGGACGAGGTCTCCTTGAAGCATTCGCAATACTGAACGTAAGTTTGGCGAACAACGGTGCAAAAAACACATTCCGGAAAGCGGGCAAAGGGTCTATCATAGATATCACCTTTATGAGTAACTCACTCCTGCGCAAAACGAAATAGCGAGTTAGCGAAGAATATACGCACAGCGACCACCAGGCGATCATATTTGTCATGAACAAGGATAAGCCCAGGCAGCGCCCCAAGCTAACAGGGCCAAAGTGGAAAGACACGTACTTCGACAGAGATGCGTTCGAAGAAATGATGAACACTCATTATACATACAGCAGCGAAGAAGCGGAGACCTTGGCCTAACAACTGATGCAGCAAATATGCGACGGAGAAGACCTAAACCCCTGGGGGATGGCTTACAGGATTGTAACAAAAAAGCTGAAGGGTAGTAAGTCCCAACAAATATCCTGCCCTGCAATGCTGAGAAAAATAGTAGAGCACCTATTCCCACATAGGCCGTCTACTTCAATGACCATCATAAGGGAGATTAACCAAGAACGCATCCCTGCAATCACCACGAAGGAACTAAGCGATGCATGCAGGAATGTAGGCGACAACAAAGCGCCCGGACCCGATGGCATCCCTAATATGGTACTCAAAGCAGCTGTTCGAAAAAGACCAGACCTTTTTATTGCAACGATGCAAAAGTGCCTTGAGGAGGGGGTTTTTTTCTAAACCATGGAAACTTCAACACCTGGTTTTGCTACCAAAAGGAAAGAAGCCACCAGAAGAACCATCTTCGTATCGGCCAATATGTTTGCTGGATACAACGGGAAAAATCTTAGAACGTGTCATATACGGCAGACTGCTCGAGGTGGCCGAAGATAAAGGAGCTTTGTCAAATTACCAGTATGGATTCAGAAAATCGCGTTCTACCGTCGATGCCATAAAGGCGGTAGTAGACACAGCAGCTGAAGCAATACTGGGAAAAAGGTGGAGAGGCGGGACAAAGGAATACTGCGCGGTTGTGACGCTGTACGTTAAAAATGCCTTTAACTCGGCGAACTGGTCATGCATTAGGAGGTCGCTGGCCAAAATGGAAGCGCCGGTGTACCTGCGGAACATAATTGCAAATTACTTTACCGATAGAAAGTTAAGGTATCAGACTGATAATGGAGTTAAGTACTACAACGTCACCGCGGGAGTACCACAAGGCTCCGTTCTTGGACCTCTCCTGTGGAATATAATGACGCGGTCCTGCGACTAACGCTGCCTCAACGGGTTAAGGTGATAGGTTTTGCTGACGATATCGCCGTAGTAACGGTGGCCAAACACATCCACGAGATAGAGTCCGTTACGGATGAAGCAGTTGCCAAAATCAAAAAATTGCTGGAGTCCGCCGGCTTAGAACTAGCTGACCACAAGACTGAGGCTGTCTTGATAACCAGCCGAAAGTCTGTGGAATTTGCAAATTTCCGGGTTGGGAATCAAACCATCAGGTCTAAGGAGTCTCTTATGTACCTAGGAGTAATGCTCGACAACAGGCTAAACTTTAAAACACACATCCAGTACGCCGGCAGGAAGGCCTCACAAATGCAAGCAGCTCTTTCCCGAATGCTGCCAAACATCGGTGGACCTGGATATATAAGAAGGATTCTACTATCCAGAGTGGTCAGCTCAATACTTCTATACGCTGCACCGGTCTGGGCGGGGGCTCTAAAAACAAACGAAACCAGGAGAAAGCTCTCGTCAGCATACAGGCTATGCACAATACGAACAATAAGGGGATTTCGAACAATCTCGGATGAAGCAGCCTGCGTTATATCGGGTATGATCCCCATCGACATTCTTGCCAGCGAGATGCAAAGGATTTACCTTTGGCAAACAGCCAACCGGCAAGAGGTCCCTAATGGAAGGGTCAAACTAGAAGAGAGGGAAACATCGATGGCACTATGGCAAGCCAGGTGGGATAACACGGCAAAAGGCAGATGGACCCACAAACTGATCCCCACTATCGAGGTCTGGACAAAAAGAACAAACGGGAACTGCAACTACCACCTTACGCAGTTCTTATCGGGGCACGGTGGCTATCGGAAATACCTTCACAGATTTGGTCACGATAGCTCGCCTTTCTGTCCCGAATGCCCAGACGAAGAAGAAGATACGGAGCACGCAATGTTCCATTGTAGGCGCTTTGCAGGGGGAAGAGCAAACTTACCAAACCCTCAAAGTCTAATAAGCCATATGTTAAGGTCAGAAGATGACTGGCTGGAGGTATGCTCCTTTATAACGAGTGTACACGAAGAACTAAGGATACTTGAAAGACTTAGAAGGGCCGAAATGGCGGACCCGGAGGATTTAGCATGAGTTGCTAACCAGCCCCGCGAAGTAATACCTAACGGCAGTCCCGAGGGGAGAGTGGTTGAAGGCGATAGGGTGTGGATTAGTACGTCAGGCGCACTCCTGGCATCGATTATTCGGGTTTGCGAATCGTGCATGTTGGTAGCACGGGCTACCGCATCTTTAGAAGATTACCACATCCATTGGCGCAACAAAAAAAAAAAAAAAAAGTAGAATGGGTACATTTATAAAAATGTAAAACGAGGACATTAAAAATTTACTCATTACAACAAAAATAATATCTTCCGCACCCGCATTTATTTCTTGTTCTGATGTGAAATCGGATTTTCTTTTTTTTATTTTATATTCAGAAGAATTGGAGCAGCAATATCAGGAAGATGACCCACCGCCAATAGCACAGTAATGGCGGTGGGTCATCTTCCTGATATTTCTGCTCCAATTCTTCCGAATATAAAAATTCAATATCGACCGACTTCGTGAGATTACAAAAAAACAACCCAGAAAAAAATGAAACGTAAAATTTCCGCAAGCAATTAATGTCCCCGACAATAAATTGTGTGCGAAAAGAGAGTGCAGAGTTGTGCAAAGCAATCTACTACAATTACCCACTTTCGCAGCAGCAGCGTTCTGCAAAACGAAAAGAAAGGCGAAATTTTGTATGGGATTTTTCGTTCCGAAACGGCAGTGTAATAGGCTTTATTACGAACTATTCACCAATATTCCTGTTGGCGTTTCTCGTATACGAACCCCTGTTTTGTGTCTTTGTAAAAAGAATATTCAGATTTTTTTCTGTTAACGACATTCAATGACATTTCAAAGTTACAAACTCGGACCTAAAAACGAATTAAAATATTAATCGTTTACGACAAACAACAATAGGAATATGGGTGATTATATCAAATCAATCCAATCACTGCCTCGCCTTGGCTGACTTGGCAGTTAGACATAGAGGCAACCCATTTATTTTTTAATACATTTTCGATGGTTTCGACCGCTAAATCGTTTCTGGATTATTCGGATAGCATCGTTCTTTATTGGCATCCCATAATAAAAGCAATCTCATGAGCTTTCATCACAAACGTGCGTACACCAGCAGTAGTTGGTGCACTATTTCGACCGAAAATTCTGTTCAAAATTCGCAGTATTTAGGCAACACAGAATCCACTTTTGAGCTTTGCAGTATTTCCGAATGTTGTTAAAGCTTAATCGAATTATTCAAAATATAATACTGAGTTTCCGTAAATTTGTTTATCATATCAAAAGAGCCGTCAGTAACAAAATAAGATATGATTAAAAAAAAAAAATACAGAATAGCTGGTGGTGCGATGGGTCCGAAATAGCAATTACTACGCATTAACCAATTTTATTCAATAGTTTATTCAACTCTTCAGTTAGAGAAACAAATTTTAAGCTCGTACACTAGTGCACAAACTCACGTTGTTGACCAACTCATTCAATGACCTCGTACACCTAGTTGATCAACATGTCTGATTTTGGCAAAAAAAAAAGTTCCTCGAGTTGGACAACAGCGTTTTCGTTGTGTTTGCTCAAAGAGTAAAGATTTAACCAAGCATTTAACTTGTTGGGCAACGCGTTGAGCGCACTTGGTAGTTGACAGCTTCTCACACCTTCATGTTTTTGAGTTTCGCTTTCGACATCAGTTTGGTAGTGATCTTCCTAGGCTACAGAGCATTGTTTCTTGTTTAATTTTTTTTTCATTCGATTTATGACTGGAAGCAATAATACGTACTTCGTTTTACATTGGGCACTAAGTTGAGCTGAAAAAGCAATTGCATAGTAGAGCCCTATACCGAAGAACTAAGAAGATTCTGTAAGGCCTTGATAAACCCAATTCTGCTTTTTGGCGGTGAAGCTTGTATCTAAAGCAGATAAAGACTGTCCCGGTAGCTATGGAAGAAAGATTCTTCGTACAGTTTTCGGTCACGTTTGCGTTGACGGTGGAGGAGGATTCATTGACAAACTATATGAGCTCTTCAGCGACATCTACCCACTACACTAGCCACAGGCAACTGCAATAATTGCAACAACCAAAAACAAAAAGCTCATTGAAACCTAGATAAAAATGTTTATTGGAATGTATTATTAAAAATGCATAACTGCATTAAATAACTCTAGGATTATGCCCATCGACTAACCTTTAGCTGTAGTATTAGAATTCATTCAGGCTGAACGAAAAGTAGGGAAAGTTCAACGTTAAAAAGCTGCGGTCGCAATCGAATACAAGAGTTTTTGCCGATTCAGCGTAAAGCTATAAAGTCTACAGCAGACACAGCAAGTGCAGAAAATAATCAACAGCAGCAATCATGCGAAAATGCGGCGACTGATGTGATACGTGGCACTACCAAACTACTAACCACTCGCTAAAAATAGTCATTTGATTACCCTATTATTCGATTTAATAAAATCAAAATAGTAAAGTGCCTTTTACAGAGTAAAAAGGAGCAACGCTAGGTTTCTCTGCTCAAACGAAACACCCATAGTTATGTCCTATTAAGCTAGGACTTAAGCAAATTGCCTTTATTATGAAAATTATATCAGCGAACAATGGGCTTTACTGGCGGGGAAAACTCAGTATGACAAGAAAACTAAGCAACACAACGTTTAATATACATCTTTAAACAAAGCTGACGTTTTTATTCTATAAGCACTAAATGAATAAATAGCAGTTTACGCCACCGACACCGCTAAACACACGACTAAAAATCTGAAGGAAACAATACGGCTTTGTTGTTTCTATTGGTTAACTCGGCAGTATCGCTACAAGGATTTAGCGGAACGACCGCATAATCCGGTATAGATACACAAATATTCGGATCATGCATTCGCTATTGTCGGTCCTAGCTGACGAAACATGGGAGGAAAAATTAAATACGGCAAAACAACGATATTCACGAGTTACGAGATAGAGACCAGGGGCCGAATCGCCGCATCCGTGAACGAGCTATACGTTCACGGAATCAAAACAAATTCCGGCACGTATTGCTCGTTTGCGGATGAGACGATTCGGCCCCAGACTATAAATATATTCATCAGATAAAAAGTCTAGTTCATGTAGATCTGATATAAAAAGAAACGCGAAATATATCGGCGTAAACCAAACATGTCCTTACAGGCACCCAAACTAATAAGATGTGTCAAACTTACCGTTTGTAATAATTTGATTTGGTTCAAAAGACAGCTCCCCTTCGCTCTCACCTAAGCACGCGTATAAAGTGCGCACCCGCCTGAAACAAAAGATACCATTTTAAGAGAAAATAACATTTTTGTCGCTTAGTATAAAACTCACGCCGTTCCTGCGTTCAAATCCCTTTTGATCTGAGTTACATCTTTTGTCCGATGGACCTTCTTTGGCACATAATCTCCAGCCGCATTTGTTGCTACCCCTGCTGGAGCAGTGCTAGACGTAACAACTACATCATCACAGCTGTTTGCATTGGATGCAACCCCCAAAAGGTTTGATATCGAGCCGGCTACGCTCACTTGCCCCTGATGCGTCGAATAATCGATAGATCCCCGTTGTTTATCTCTTGACGATGACACCGAGTCGCAGACAGATTCATTCGAACTACTCGTCGAATGCATACGATCATTTGAATCGCCTCGCACAGACCCCGGATAAGGCTTCGCCTGAGCATAGCCCGTATGTGATCGACTTCCGTAAAGTTGTTCTGGTCGCATTGCCAGCGGTGGCGGTGGAGATATATTTGCACGATTACTTGGCGGGCTAGGACCATTGTATGCCAGAGCAGCACCCGGTTGAGTAAGGTACTCATGGCGTAGATTGGTCGCATTTGCTGGCGTTGCATGTGCCACAAGTGGACCATTGGTTCCAGGCAATACAGCACCGCCGACAGTAGCATACGCGGACGGATCCCGCCGCACGCTAATATCACTCTCGGACAATGTCATGTGTGACATTTGATGGTGGTTAGATTTGTTTTGGTGAACTGGTATACTGGGAGCCATGCCTTTGGTACTTGGCGGTCCATTGGTGCTACCTGCTGATGGACTACTGCTCGGCTGATAGATCATCCCGTTGGGAATATTTTGTAGTGACGACGACATTGGCTGTTCGGTGTAATTCGATTTGGCTACTACACGATAGACTTGCTGTTGCGGGGAATACATTGCAGGACGACTCCCCACTGCTGGTGGACCCGCTGACGGTGTTTGATGTGCACGCGGAGCTCGCGCTGGCGGACTGGTACTGCTTGTGCTGGAGTTAATGCCAGCAAGTGTGCCCGGCGGATTGTTGAAAATCAAGTCATAATTTTCGATTAGAATGTTTATTACAATGTTGTTGAATTTGATAGCGAAAATGGCAGCGACAGTGTCCTCCTGCGGCTGCAAAAGTGTTGGTCCAAATACGACGCCCAAATTAAAAACAGACATCTTGTTCTTTTCGTATTTTCGGGAAACCCTACAAAGAAAAGTTTTCAAATAAGCACTCACAACGCTGTTTGTAATGCTTTATGGGAACATACTCAGCTAAGTGCTTTATAACCATCTCTAGCATAATAAAATTCTGCTGTGGCAGTTTGTGGACTAATTTATGAACTTCATGAACTCGTTGATTAAGATTGTCTTTTTCTTTAAATATAAGAAAACAAGTTTTCAGATTAATCAGATGTTCGATAGACTCAGAAAAATATAACAACTTACTTGCCGCCTCTATGAATCCACTATGATACCGATAAGTCATCAAGGGCTCGTTTAAATTCCTCAAGTACGTCTTGAGTGCGCTTGCTATTGTGTTACTTTCCATAAGGTCTCTATATTGTTCATCACTAAATACTACATCAGTCTTTTTCTTATCCATGCCCAGCGAGAGTAGCTTTGTTATCTTGGTACCCACACCACTCTTGCGATACAGGCCCTCTTCTTCGAGTCCTCGATTTTCCAGTACTTCAATGCATTTGCGTACAAAGGCAAAGCCCGTCTCGTCCAGCTGATATTCCTCGGAGCCTTTTGTTTTACCAGGAGTAAGATATGTCTAAGGAAGAAAGTGTAGCACATTATTGAAGAACACAGTTTTTATAGTTGCAACAAACTTACTGGTTCCGTTCCATCCATTGCATTAATCCACGCTTTGCGATCGTCTTCACTGAGTGCTTGAAATGTATACACAATGTTGGGCTTCTCTTTGAATGTCAGATCGAAGCAGAAACGTTTCTCAAATTCGGATGCTCTTCGTTGGCACGAGATCAATGTGAGTTTCTCGTCAGTAGATTCCGGTCGACCGGATATCTGATTGTACTGCAACATTGTGAACTCCTTCTTTTGTTTCTTGTATGTGCAGTAGTATTTGGTCCATGTTGCTTTAAATGGCTCTAAAAGGGAGATTTTCAAAATGGAACCTTTTTCAGAGATTTCAAATATATCTTTATGGGTCTAGATGGAATTTTTTGCGCGAGAAATGAGCTTAATTATAGACTTACTCTTTTCCATTAAAAATAAATAGCCACGCTTTGTGAACTTCTCCTCTGGTTTCTGCAAAATAAATCAAGTGAATTGAAATTATTATTGAACATCTAAGAAATTGAAGAGATATGTTTATGAAAACATTTGCTAGCGTCGTTGATATTTACGTTTCGTCAGCGAAAATAACCTAATTCCATGCGAATTAGCAAAGCTTTGTGTAGAATCTATCGGCTCACTTTGAGGTCATAAAAAAATGATCTCGGGCTCGTTGATTTATTAAAATTTCTTTCAGAACCATTCGCCGAGAGTTTGAGGAACACTTTTTCCCGAAATTAAAGGAACTCACAATTCAACAAATTCGGATCTAGAGCAGGATTGCAACGAAGCTATCGGAACTCTACAAGAAAATGGTTATCTTCCAAAGAACTTCAACGAGCGAAGGAAAACATAGAAGTAGTACTTTTTAATATGCCTATTATTATGCGTCTCAGATGTGTCTCAGTGCAATAAAAGAACGAATTTTACAGCGCTCCAATGACGAAAACATAATTCTCAAAATTATATGAGTATGTATGGATCCACATATTGCAAGAAGCACCATTACGCCACTAGCCCCTTAGATATAATTTGTCTCAACATGACTCGATGAACAATACAGCAACCTCTGTCATCACGTCATATCGACCACAATCCGCACCTTCTACCAGCGCACTGTCCACTAGTATTGCTAATGTTTCGTCTACCGAATGGTGTCCAGCTGAATTAGCTAATTAATAGCTCGTAATTTTTTCTTTTCGAGGGCACTCTCTATCCTAAGATCAAGATTCTATATCACAAATTCCAAATCACAGTGCGATTATAGCTGTTTATACCCAATTAGCAAGAGGAAACTCGAAACCCTTTAAATATTACTTACTAAGCACTTGTTCGATTTAGAATTTTTTGGTCGAGTATTGATTTATTTCTTTTGAAATCTGCCACATCAGTAAACCCAGGGGCCGAATGGTCTCATCCGCAATTGAGCAATACGTGCCGGAATTTGTTTTTGTTTCGAGTGTAAAATCGATTGATTCCGTGAACGTATAGCGCGTTCACGGATGCGGCGATTCGGCCCCAGGATATTTCAAAACCATTTCGTTATAGAATTTGTTGTAGTTGTAGCCCTTAGTGAGGGGGTACCATAGATTTTCTAGTTCGGAGCAGCTGGAAAAGTGGAAAATCCAACATTTGGTCCTGTTACCAAAAGGGAAGAAGCCTCCAGGAGAACAATCGTCCTATCGCCCAATTAATCCTATTGGACACCATGGGAAAGATCCTCGAGAAGATAATCTACAATAGATTACTCGCAGTGGCAGACGAAAAAGGGGCCCTTACAGACTACCAATTTGGTTTTAGGAAAATGAGATCCACTGTTGATGCCATAAGAGCAGTAGTTGATATTGCAAAAGGCGCCATCGAAGGGCAAATATGGCTCTATGGGACAAAGGAGTACTGTGCAGTAGTAACATTGGGCGTTGAAAATGCTTTTAACTCGGCGAACTGGTCTTTCATTAGTAGATCCCTCGCTAGGATGGATACACCGTACTACTTACTACGTATAGTGACGAGCTATTTCAACAACAGGAAGTTGAGATGAAGGTGAAAAATACTACAACGTCACTGCCAGAGTTCCACAAGGATCGGTCTTTTGGGCCGTTGTTGTGGAACATCATGCACGACGGAAGCTTACTGGCGCTGCCTGAGGGAGTGACGATAATTGGATTCGCCGATGGCATTGCCGTTGTGACAGTAGGCAAACAGATTCGTACAGTTGAATCCATTACAAACGAAGCAATTGCCCGGGTAAAGGAGTGGCTAGCAATAGCAACCACCAGCCTGGAACTAGCCAATCATAAAACAGAAGCTGTCCTCATAACCAGTCGAAAAACTGTAGACTTTGCTAACTTCCAGGTTGGTGGCCAAATAATCAGGTCCAAAGAAGCTGCTAAATATTTGGAGTAATGCTGGACAATAGATTGCGGTTTAAAACACACGTGGACTATTTAGCCAAGAATTGTTACATCAGTTAGCCCCAGTCTGAGCGCAGGCACTGAAGACGAAGGAGACCAAACGGAGACTATTTTCAACATACAGGCTCTGCGCGCTACGGACAATCAGCGGGTTCCGAACCATATCGAATGATACGATGAGGATTAATATTGAAGAAAAGGCAGCGTCACAACGAAAGGCAGATGAACATACAAACGTATACCGACAATCCAGGAATGGAAAGAACGTAACCATGGAGACTGTAACTACAACCTTACACAGTTCCTGTCAGACCACGGTGGCTATCGCAAATATCTGCACCGTTTTGGGCACGACAGCTCACCATCTTGGCCTGAATGCGTAAATGAAGATGAAGACACGGAACACGCAGTATTTTATTGGCCACGTTTCATGGCATGGATAAATACTTTGCCCAGCCCGTCACTAATCATCCAACCACATGTTGCAGTCTGAAGAGAATTGGGCGGAATTTTGTAAATTTATAACTTTCCTACAAAATAAGCTATGGAGAATAGAAAGGCTAAGAAAAGCCACTGCGTAAGCCTCAGAGGCCGCAGTAACACCAGAAGCAGGTGACACAACACGATTAGCTTGAATGCTAACCAACCACGCGAAGTAATAGCTAACGGCAGTCCCGAGGGGAGAGTGGTTGAAGTGTATGGGGTGTGGATTAGTACGTTTAGGCGCACTCCCGGCATCGATTATTTGGGTTTGCGAATCGTGTATGCTGGTTGCACGGGCTACCGCATCTTTAAAAGATTACCACATTCATTGGCGCATCAACAAAAAAAAAAACAATTTTGCCTTCATATATTCTTATGAATCTACACGGGGGATCACTAGGATGAGGTCATGCATTTTGCAATGGTTTTATTTCTCTTTATAACTGTTGGAAATTTTGTAGCCAGGAACTTTTACTACCAGTGAACAGGTACATATTTTCCCCAACAGTAAGTCATAAAATTAAAGGGTAAATAAGAAACGACGGCTGGAATTTTCCAAGATAAAACAATGAACTACTTGAAAAGAATATAAAAAGATGCGTCACTAGGATGAGGCCATTGCGAAAATCGATTACAAAATGTATGGCCTTATCCTAGTGATCGCCACTGTATATAGGTATATTATACGAAGAAACAATTTCAGTTTAAATCTTTAAATCTTTTAAATCTTTTAAATTAATATGTTAATCTCGCATTTAGTGTCAAATATGTGATATTTGTTTTATTTCAGATGTGATGATTCAATAATATTATTTACTACTGTCAACAAAATGTGTCAACTTACCGTTTTC
The DNA here is from genome assembly GCA_949372485.1 of Cheilosia soror. NCBI lineage: Eukaryota > Metazoa > Arthropoda > Insecta > Diptera > Syrphidae > Cheilosia > Cheilosia soror. The sequence continues at coordinate 41,174,586 of OX443563.1, forward strand.
TTTTCCATATATTTGCTTTTTAATTCATTGACTTTTTCTCTAGCTTCTTCAAAATTTTCTCGGGTCTTTTGTGTGTTTCAAATCACGGTTTCATTGGAATTGGGTTTTATAGTTGAACGTTAAAAAAAAACCAAAGCAACATGCAATGAAAAGCATTTTAGTTAGATGTTTGATTCAGTGCAAACGAAACAATATTACTATGCTGATAGCAACAGACGCTAACTTACCTTTTGAACTTTATGCCTTAGATCTGTTAAATAGTCCTTATTATCTTCGCTTTGCTCATGTGCCGTGTGATAAAACACTAACCATCCTGATATGAATGCCAGTAATATTTCAACAAATTCAAATTTTATCCGTTCCTGCACTTCCTGTATTCGTAGAACATAACTAAGTGATTCTTGGATGTATTCACGCTCATGCATTCCTAAACTAGCATCAGCCTGAAAGAAAAAAGATTGTACAAATTAGTTAAAGCATTTAAATGGAAAATTACTGTATTAAGGGATAAATGAGACAATATTAACAAAGAGACCAGATTACGGATTACGTAAGGTCAGACATGTTTAACTGACAAAGTAGTGCAGAAGAAGACTAAGCAAGGTGTATATTTTACGTCATTAGAATAGAATCAATAACGAGCGGAAGTGAAATCACTTATGTTACTACCTACACTGAGACCCAGTTCTGACTTTGGATTATGTTTATTTGATGTGTTCATTTTTTTCCATTAGGTCGAGAAAATGATATCGCCGCCGCCAGAATTGATGAACATTCGGGCCCGCTTTATTGCCTTTTCATTCACTCTTGCCAGAACTTCCGGCGATAGGTTCTCGTATTCTTGATGGATACGGCTTCAAGAGTCTGGGGCGTGTTGACATAGACTCGTGACTTAAAAAAACCTCACAAAAATAAGTCTGGAAAGGTTAAAACAGGCGATCTTGCCGGGCACTGTAAATCCCAAAAACGAGAGATTAGGTGACCGACCCGGAAATACGGTCACCTAATCTCTGGAAAGGTTAAAACAGGCGATCTTGCCGACCGTATTTCCGGGCCGGTCACCTAATCTCTCGTTTTTGGGATTTACAGTGGCCGGCAAGATCGCCTGTTTTAACCTTTCCAGCCCTTAGAATTTCGGTAGTGAATAGTGTAGTATGCACTGTCTGCAGCTGATGCGATGTCTGCCTTTTGTAAAAGAACATATTTCAGTCAGTAAAGACCACCGATTGAGGACCAATTACGTAACACATCCTCTGATCATACTCTGGGGTCCTCTGTGACATCTTCAGCCAGCCGACCCGGCAGTATCTCGCGTAGTTCCATACACTTTTATGCGAGCGGTTAACATCACAGTGTTTGCTTAGTTGGTCTCGTACGACCGGGAAATCTGCGCCGACACCATCACCAACAACACCAACACCATCGACGAATTATTTCGCGTTCTTGAAGAGTCAAAATGTGCAACTTTCGTTTTGAATCACATATTATTTTGACATACTGACAGCTCTTTCCTTGAATCGCTTTACGCTTAACCAACGTTGAGACTAAGAGTACTTCATCATCATTTTCAATGGCCCGCCTATTTAATATTCATATAGTGGGTCGCGGGTGTAAGTTGCTCAAGTGGACCATCCATAGCTCTCAATTCTCCACCATCGACTCCAAATCATCAAGGGCAATCCCCATACGGGTAGAGAGAGCTGAACTGATGAACTTGATCTAACCATCTCTTCCTGGGTCTTTCTAGAGGACGACTGCCTGATGGTACGGATTCCATAGCACTTGTGGGATCCTCGTTGGGGACATGCGTTTAACATGACCAAACCACCGACATTGAGTTCCTCACGTATTTTTCGTATACAACGGATGAATCTCATTGCGGCAGCTTTTATCCGCGATCTTATTCTTTCAGTCATTACCCAAACCTCGTGATCATAGATAAGAATTAAAACAAACACCGAATTAAAGGCTGACAACTTAGCTTTGACACCAAGTTCAGGTGTCCTAATAACAGATTGATCGAGATCGAGATGTCTCAAAATTGATCCAGTCGGGCCAGTCCTACGATAAAACTCAGCATTGCTCCTTCCATCACTCGTGAATAAGACTCCGAGATACTTAAACGTCTCCACCTGTTTCAATGCGACTTCACTAACATGCACAGTGCATTGAACAGGCGTTCTGGAGATGACCATCACGTCGGATTTGTTCACGTTAATCATCTGAGCTTCAACACAAGCGTCTACAAACCGATCGAGTGCGCGTTAAAGTTCATTATAAGAGGACCCAAGGATGACCAAGTCAAGAGCAAATGACTTATCATCAGATTTTCCAATTCGAAACGTTTTTCGCCAAGACTGCGCTGTAAGATCTAGTCCATTTAAGCAATGAAAAGGAGAGCAGATAAGACGCACCCCTGGCGAAGGCCAACACCCACGGTGAAAGGTATTGAAGGACAGTTTGTGTGAGGAAATTGAATGGCTCTCAAGAGAGAACTGTCAATTCCACACTTCTGTAATAGACTCCAGTGTTTACCTCGAGGGATTCGGTCGTATGCTTCCTTAAAACCTACGAAGCATGCGTAAACAGGTGTAGCATACTCCCAAGCCTGCTCAAGTACCATTCTGAGAGTGAATAACTGGTCGGTTGTGCTATCTACTGCCCGGACGAAAACCGCACTGCTCGTCGTGACTCGACAACAGCTCTTCAACGCGTATCCAGCACCTTGGCAAAGATTTTTCCGGGGAGACTTAAAAGTGATATACCCCTGTAGTTGGAGCAATCCCTCTTATCCACTTTCTTGAAAAGAGGCACAATCACCCCAATCTGGCAATCGCTGGGAGTTTCGCCGCATTTCCAGGCCACTTTTAGGCACGAGGGAGCCATTTACCTCCCTCTAGGTGAAGGCCTTGAGCATTTCTGGCCGTTGTCATCCACTCCTGAAGATTTGCCAGCTTTTAGCGATTTGATCGCAAAATTGACTTACTCTACCATGGGACTATTTTCCGCCCTGCTTAATGCGAAGGATCTGTCAGTCTTAATGCCCTGAATGGATTAAGCAGGAGTATTTCATTAAGAAATGACTACTGAAAAATCGGCCAAAAGGGCATTACAGGAGATCATTGAGCGTTACCCCAAATTGCCGCATAAAGGATCAGAAAATCAACACGTAATTGTCGAAATGTCAATGCATCGGCGGAGAGTGACAGTTTGGTGTGAATTTTGAAGTGTTGGCATCATTGGCCCATTTTGTTATCGAAAACCCTGCGGATGGGAATTCCATTTCGGTCAACGGTGAGTGCATGTTACACAGCCGTGATTACCGAATTTTTACACACTGAAATGAAAGACATGGACTTAAACAATAATTTATTTCACAGGATGCTACGACATGACATACAAATCATCCAACAATTTGATCTTTTGCGAGCTAATCTCGGTAATTGGGTTCTCAGCTGCCTTGGCGATGTCAATTGTCCGCTGCGATTTTGCTCCGTTAGACTTTTTGAATGGGTTTCCCTTTAAGATTGAAGTTATGCAGACAATTCAGGAACGATTCAAGACCTTAAAGCGACTATCGTCCGAGTAATTCGTAAGATAGAGCCAGGAACAGTCACAAGGTCTTGGAAAATTGGGTTGCGCAGAGCAACCGTGGCAGTTATCTATCTATATCTATTATCTATATATATATAAAAATGAAGTTTACCACTCACTGATCATCAACGCCCAGCCCAAACTCTTTGCTCTAGAAAGCTGACATTTTGCACAAAGGTTCCTTTTATGATGTATACAAGGAATAAGAAAGGATATTTCAAAATTCAACCCCTAAAGGGGTAAAAAGGGGGCCAAAGTTTTTATTTTTCATCCGATCGTCTTCAAACTCGGTTTGTGTACTCTATTAGAAAAAATAAAGATAATTAATTTTTGCGATTTTGGAAATTTAGCTTGGGACCCGAGTTTTTAGCGATGACCCCTTTTAAGGGGGGGTCTTTACATAACTCACGAACCGTTCGTCGTATCGATTTGAAACTTTATAATACGTCTAAACTTCATCGCTGTTGAATATGCTGATCGTTTCATCTAACTCCAACGTACGTACTTCAAAGATATTCAAGCGGAACTCTGTAAGAATAGGGTCATACTACTAGAAAGTGGTACACATCCTCTCGAACTTTCTGGTTGCATACGTTGCGCAGTATGTTGCAGGGTAAGAGTTCCCCCTTAGTCTAAAGATGGTGCTCATCATATCTCTGTATTTGCCAACAAAGAAATATGTTTTGCCCCGTAGATGTTTTGTCAGATGTTTGCTATAGTATGATCTGTGTTGAGAAGCCAGCGCTTCACCAACAAATATTGATCATATAATCTTTGAACTGTTTTTTCCAATAGGTCGTTAAATATATTTTTCAGAGGTACTAATTACTCCTTGCATACTTTCTTAGGTAGGTTTCCTGCGCGATATATAAATATAAAAGAAGGAACTAACTGACTGTGAAGGAATCTCTGTGTCCAAATCCTGAGGGACTGAGCGAGCCAAGCCTCGGGCAAAAGCTAGTATATCAATAAGATACTATTCCAAATGTTATACCTGTTTTTGACTAAAAAGGCATACATTTTTTCGTCCACTTTCCACCCAGTTTGTATAGACAGTCTCTTTTTCTTTTTTTGCTCTAAACTGGCAGTCTATTTAATTAAAAGTTTCGGTATGTAGCTAGAAGGCTTGACATTCAAATAAATAATATCTTGTCTAATCCTTTTATTAATATTAACCAACATTGTTTAAAAGACGATACTCTAACCATACGACAGTGCCTCAAATAATACAAAATACATTATTACCTACTTAAATAATTGCCAATTAAATGAAGCCACAAAATTAGCTGCTAAACCGTATTCATGGTCACTTTTTCTCTCTGCGAACAAAGGTCAACGTAAATTCAAGTTTATACTTTTACCAACAAAAATATACAGCTTTACTCATTCAACAGTTTTATCATTGACAAAAGTTGTATCAAATCGTGTCAATAGTTCAATCGATACTTGAATGGAATTGACAATAATCAGCAATTTAACATTTCATATTATTCGTATATAAAAAGTCTTAGTCGCCACTTTCCACATTAAAAAAAAAATGTAAAAGCTTGACAAATGAGTGAAAGAAACCTACATACTGCCAAAAAAAAAAACATAAAACAATTAATTTTAAGAAGGGGGTTGAAACGGTACAAAAAAAAGTGACTAAGGTGTCGAAATCGATAAATAAATGAATGTCTCACCGCATATACTGCATACAATGTTCATTGATGTCTCGGAATTGGCTTGCAAACTATATTCTTTTTCTTTTCTAATGTTTTAGTCACTTGATATTGGTTTTCGGACAGAATAAATAATATAACAAAACAAAATAAAATAATAGAATGTCTTCTTGACAATGTCTCACATAAATTTCTTAGATTAGGTCATCATCAGGATAACGCAGTCGAGCAGAAGAACATTCAAGTTTTCGTTTCACCATATCAAAAATAATGTTTAGCAACTTCTTAACCATTCACTATAAATTAAACATATTTCTTTATAAATTATTTTCCAATTGAACATTGTTTTTTTTTTATGAATGAGACAAGTGGAATAAAAAAGGAATAATACTCGGAAAAGAAGTAAACCGTGGAGATGCCGTTTTTCAATACGAATACTGATTTAATTCCAGGACGAAAATACACAATGACAAACACTTCTACCAAAAGAGAGAAGGAAAATGTAAAAAGGAAACACAAACAAGCACCCTCGCAATCAGAAGCATTTTTTTCGTATGCGTACGAAAAGGAAATCCTGTTCAAGAGAAAAGCTTGTTATGGACTGTGATACGCCCCTTGATTTATTGGAGTAGATTTTATAAATTGAACACTCTTTTATTCTATTACAAAATAAATTTGAAATTTATCCTATAGGATAATTTTTTGACAGCTGACAATTAGTTTTTCACCACGATAGTGTCAGAAAATTATCCGAGGATAATTGTTTAGCCTAATTGACACACGAGCTTAGTGTATGCATAAGTGTGCGGTGACTGGGCTCCATCGTGAGCTCGTAAGATATAAACTGGCGAACGGCAACACTGAACTTCGACTTTTCCTTTTTGTTCTACTACTTGCGTTAAGTTTTGTTGCGTGTAATGGGTTATCCTTATCTCTTATCCATTATCCATTTCGTGATTCGGAAAATGAAGCTTTGCAGTTTTGACAGCTGTCAGACTTTAATGTTAATCAACTTGAACCGAAGAACAAGTAAAAGGCCGATGCTTTAATACCCTCCACTGCATAAAAGTCTTGCAAAATGTTTGCTATGTGAGTTAGGATGTATGTACTGTTACTGTTGTACATGCATGTGTATAATAGTGGTTTTGTATATAGGAGGTACCAGAACTACTTGACCGACATAGGCAATTTCAAATACCAAACCGATGATAAAATTTCATTCGCCTAGGTCGATTCGTTTGGACGCTATCGTGCTTTCAACAGACAGACGGACATACAAACAGACGGACAGAGATTTAATGTAACCACAAAGAAAACAGTCTACGGACGTCAAATCACACAATCTTGAGGCCAATTGCCGTCAGCTCTTCGTAACGCGATTCGGAAACTTTACTGCAATATTTTTAGTCATTCTTCGATGTGTGTCAAGTTGCACTGTCACCACTACCCAAACGACCAATTTCCGGCCAAATAAATTCGATCTTGAGAAAGGCATGAAATTGAGACGTTTTGGTTCTCATGCGTTTTGTCGTGGACGTACTGGAACTAATCGATCAGTCAATAAGCCACTTTGCCCGAAATTCTTTATAATGCGCCGAATGCTCGAAAAACCGCTTATTACGTTACGACCGCTGTAATGAGTGCAACCCAAACAGAACTTTAATGTTTGATGCTTTGTTGAATCGTATAACGCTCGGTAATGTTAGGTTAGGTTAGGTTACGAAAAAATAACTGTTCTCGATCTTTCGGAGACCTAAGAGGTTCGTGGAGAACGTTAAGTGAGACTGAAAATAAGGAACTGACCAAAACCTATCAAGTTACTTTTGGCAGTATATGGGAGGCCCTACGAAGGCAACTAACTCCCACTAGCCAAATGAACTAAGTCCCACCAAATATGCAGTGGGATTTAGTTCATATGTTTCGGAGATAGTTCCTAGTTCATTATGAACAAATTCCCAAAGAATTAAGTCCCAATTTGAGAAAAGTGGAGGTTAGTTAATTTAACTTGTTTCGACGAAAAAATAATTCTTACAAACACCCAAACGCGCACTTAATTCAAATCCAACAGTGAGCCCAAGCAGCGGAGTTGCAGGGGGCAGTTCATATAGATCAAAGTCCCACTATTGGGTTTTAATTCATTCTTATATTGGGACTTGTTCATTCTTAGTTGGGTCTTCGTTACTAAAAATCATGGGAGTTAGATCATTATGAACTAAATCGCAAATTTTCTGCGACTTAGTTCGTTAGTTCCAGTTGGAACTTAGTTCGTAGGGCCGTTTATGCTGCTAATAAAGTGTTAGGTTAGGTTAGGTTAGGTTAGGTTAGGTTTACGGGTTGGTGAAGCTGAGTAGCCTCTTTTTCACCCCACTTAGGTTCACGTGGGCCTATTGTGACATCCTTCGATTGGGTTAGCCGTGTTGTATTGGCTTTATTTCATCCTTCCCGTAGTTACTCGACTTTGTCCAGCCATCTCGTTGTCCTTAGAAACCTGTAAAGATTAGTAATTGAGACATTAGAGAGTTCTTGGATTTCCTGGAAGTAGTAACTTCCAAGTGTTCTGTTCCTCAAGTGACAGAGACTTGGGCAGTGACAGAGAAAGTAAGGTCCGTCCTCGAGGACTTCTTCATCATCACAGCCTCTACAAATGTCGTCATTCTTGAGATCTAGTTTCATTGCATGGCTTCTTAGAAGGCTGTGACCGGTGGAGGCGACAACCAACTTGGACAGCGATATTCTGTCACATTGCAACAGTTTGTTAGTCCTGCTTTTGTTGCACTCTGGCCACATCTTCCGTGATATGTCACAGGTGTTTTCCACCTGATATTGGCTTTCATTCGGATCTTGTATTCCACTCGCTCTCTGAGACTGCAGATTGATGGTTTGGTCGATTGAAGTGCCTGGTTTAGGTCCATTGCAGAGCCTTTTATTGCTAGTTCGTCAGCCCTCTCGTTGCCAGTTATGTCCGTGTGTCCAGGAACCCAGCAGAGAACCGTTTTGAGATGCAATATCTAAAAGCCTTTTAACTCTGTGTTCCGAGGAACTCAAAGACATTATCCCTCGAAATGCAATATTCATGACCATACAGTACACTTGACAAACGCGAGAACATCAACATTCCAGAACTACTTCCACGATAGGCAAACTTTGGAACTCGCTTCCTGGGAATATATTTTCAGAAGATTCCATTTTGCAGCAATTTAAGTGCAGAACTAACATACATCTGCAAGCATCTCGGGGCGCTGATGAAGCGTTATAGCTTTGCCTTTCCCAGGAGAAGAATTAAAAAAAAATACCCTGGATCCTAGGGTACTTAGGCGTCGTAAACGCAGTTCCAGTCGGCTCTGACTGAATAATACCTCGAGCATTTTGCAAACGTCCCTGACTGTTTTAAACCTCATGTTAATAGATTTCACTGCTACTGCATTCAAGGCAGAGAAAAGCGGGGAAATTAAATCACTTCAGTGCATCATAAATTGCAATATTAAGATATATTCCAAGACCCCACCCCTCGCGAACGTTTGACAAAAAATCCGAGAGTATAACTGTCGTTAGAAAGCTTCTCAATTTAGACGTTCGAACTCAAAATAAAAAAATTAAAAAAAAAAGCCATACAAACGAATGGTTGGGAGAAGCTAGGCTATATAGGGTGCCTAAGTAAAGTCATAATAATCATTTTTCGGGTGCTTGTTATAAAAAAAACCGGCCAAGTGCGAGTTCAACTCGCGCAACGTAGGTTCCGTACTTGGCCAGAGTTGGTGTCTTGAAACAGTGTGTCGGGTGTTGCATGTTCTTTGATTTGATAGACCTAGGTTGAAAATTAAGTTTCTTGTATGAAGGAAAATATTGTTTTTACCAAATTACTAATTACCTACTCCGAAACCAGCCAATGAATCGCTATAATTGGTTTATTTTTCGTTTCACTAGAGGCTATATACCGGATGTTGTGTGCAAATTTCAGCCTTCTACGTCAATTGGGTTTTGAGATAGACCTAGGTACAAATTGGCTTATTGGGTTAGGACAGACGGACAGACATTATAGCAATGTTTCCTGTGGGAACGGAATCTTAAAAGGGAAGCAGGAAAGAATGTCAAGTTCGAATCTAATAGAAAGTTCTTGCTTCTGGAACTGGCTGTTATGCAACCTAAAACAGAAGTCTGGTGGTCTATTGATGTGACTTGTGTCCGCTTTACAGAGTCGATTTGACTGTCTCTTTTCTGCTACTTTTTAAAAGAAAGTTCTTGCTCATGCACAACATTAAACAGAAGTCTGACGTACTTTCTGAGTTATAACTTATTTGAGTCCGGTTTAGAGAGGCAAATTTACTGTCGTTTTCTTTACAATGTTTTTGTCCGCATTCGCTTAAGAAAACTACCTTTATTGGGAAATTATAGAACAGAATTTTGTTCACTATTCAATATTTGTCAGCATAAGGGAGATGTCCGTTATCGTTAGACTTTGAATTTCTTTAAAAAGAACAAAACGTTCTAAATACTTACATTTCTTTTTCATCTCAATGTGCATACAATCGAGCTCATGAATTTATAGAGCAACTTTGAAAAAGTCAACAATAATCTAAGAACGTATAATATTGTACCAAGTCGCGTAAAAAATATGCCTCTTCATCACGTCTGATACTATTTATTATTTACTACTTAAAGTACCTACAAGACTCCATTTCGTACTACTTTCATCAACGATAACTCAAAAGCTCGAACATGCGCATTTCTGATACCGTGCTGAAGCTGATGTTGTGGGCGTCTATAAAAAGCTGTGTACAGTACTGTACTTGAATTATAATTGCATCAAATGCCAATGCAATCAAAACTGAAGTTGATTTTGAAAATGCAGTCAAATTTAATTTAGACTTCTCTTAGATCTCTTTCCAATTAGAAAATGCACGTGTATTGAAATTGGCGTCATGATTACCTAAATTAAAAAGAAACAGTTTTCAATGACAACATGTGATGCATAATGTATCAATGTCAATTATTTGTTTTGATTGATTCCTGTTATACTTTTGGCATAACATGAACTGAACAATACATAAGTAGGTAGGTACCTATTAGAAAATCGAAAAGTAAATAAACACAAAATTTGATATCATTCTATTAAAAAAAAAATTAGGCCTGATTATAGAGCGGGCTGAGTGACTTTATAGACAATTTTAGCATCAATTGCCTAAAACTAGATACATATTAGAGTTGGAAGCCTTTGCCGTGGGTCAAGTCAACCACCCATCGAGGAAATAGGGATGAATGAAATGTTCTTAGGTGAACGGCTCGCGGATTGGTTCATGTTTAGTTGAGTTATGTTGTAGATGGAGCTGAGTGTGAGTCGTTTGAAGGATCGAGAAACTCATAATAATGGTGCCCTTTAATGGATTGATTTTGCGGAAGTACCTATATTGAAGATACTTAGGGCTTGCAACGAAATTTCTGACAGATGCCTAAACTATTGACGTATACACAATTTGTAATGCGTTATTTGGTGGCAAACATTTTTTACGTAAACCGATTTAATGTGAATCTGAAATTAATTAAAATTTAAATTACCCTTACTGCCAAAAGTGCCTCAAGGATTAGCCAAATTAATACTTGGAACCCATGAAATTTTGGCCACGCACAGATTCTAGAGAAATAGGTTGTCACTTCTGATTGCATGTCTCCCCATCTGAACTTTGATACACCAGGTCCTTTTTGGATGAATGGACCACAAATGAACCCACTAAGAGGAAATCGATATCCATCTACACAGACGGATCAAAGATGGACCGTGGAGCTGGTGCCGGTATGTTCTCGAAGGATGCAATGCTAAATCAGGCTTCCTGATAGCAGCACTGTCTTTCAAGCAGAATTTCTGGCAATCGCGGAAGCGGCCCGAAAGATGTCAATGTTGGAAATACGACGTAACAATATTACCATTTTCATTGACAGCCAGGCGGCTATTAAAGCAGTTTTTGCTATTGAAAAAAATTACAAAATAGTTCGCCGCTTCAGCGAAGAGCTCAAGGTTTTTGTTCGCTGTCGCAGCACACCACGAATCTCTGCTGGGTCCCTGGACACAGAGACAAATCCGGCAACGAGAGGGATCTGCAATGGATCATGATACAGCACTACCAGTCTATCAACATTAAGACCCCACTTTGTAATATGAGAGAACGAGTGGAGAAGAAGATTCGTATGAAAACCAAGAACATGTGAAAAAAACTGACGACCTGTGAAGAATCACAAAAGCTTTGGACAGATTATGACAGTTGCCAGACCATAAAACTTCCACAGTTTGACAGGTCATCGCTGTGTAAGTTGGTAGGGGCTCTAACGATGACGATATGTAGAGGACAGTAGGACACACCTCACTTCCTGTGGATGTGGAGGAATTGCTTATTAGTATGGGCATCTCTAGATAGACGACCACCATATTATAGACTCAGCTTACTTTCCCGACGGCGCCCCATTGAATAGTCAAGATACTACCAAGATCCTGCCAATGACGATTTGGAGGACCACAAACACAAAGAGTCTTCTATGACAGATAAGGTTTGACATAGAGACTCCCATATACGCACATCTCAAGTTAAAGAGTTCCAAGTTACACTGATTGGAGTTTTTACTCTGCTCAGTGCTCAGATGTGAAACTGGGAAACAACTTTGCACAAACATTGACTCCATCCATAGTACATCGTTTCTCTCGATAAGCTCGCGTCACATCTCAACAATTGCATTACATCTGCGTATGAATCAAACTGCAAGATCTATTCATTCATTTCATTCATTTTCAATGGTCCGCTTGTCCATTAAGTGGGTCGCGGGTGTAGGTTGCTCAAGTGGACCCTCCATAGCTCTCGATCCTCCGCCATCGACTCTAAATCATCAAGGGGAATCCCCATACGGGTAGAGGAGAGATTATGAATTTGATCTAACCATCTCATCCTGGGTCTACCTAGGGGACGCCTGCCCGATGGTACGGATTCCATAGCACGTCATGGAATCCTGGTCGGGGACATGCGTTTAACATGCCCAAACCACTGAAGCATGGATCGCTCCGTCCGGAGAAGTAGCTGCTCGACATTGAGTTCCTCACGTATTCTAGTATTTCTAATGCGATCTCTATACGGGTCACACCAGCAATACAACGGAGAAATCTCATTTCGGCAGCTTGTATTCGCGATCTTATTCTTTCGGTCATTACCCAATTAATTAAAGACTGACAACTTAGCTTTGACACCAAGTTCAGTCCTCCTGATAACAGAATGACCAAGCTGTCTCAAAATCGATCCAGCCTGACCAATCCTACAGGAAAACTCGGCATTGCTCCTTCCATCACTCGTGAATAAGACCCCGAGATACTTAAACTTCTCCACCTGTTTCAATGGGACTCCACTAACATGCAGAGTGCATTGAACAGGCGTTCTGGAGACGACCATCACTTCAGATTTGTTCACATTTACCTTCATCTCAGCTTCAACACAAACGGCTACAAACCGATCGAGTGCGCGCTGAAGTTCAGTCTGAGAGGACCCAAGGATGACCAAGTCATCAGCGAAGAGCAAATGACTTATCCTCAGATCTCCCGATTCGAAACGTTCTTCGCCAAGACTGCGCTGTAATATCCAGTCCATATAAGTATTGAAAAGGACGCACCCCTGGCGAAGTCCAACGCCCACGGTGAAAGGTATTGATTTAACGCCGTTTACCCGAACACAGCTTTTACAGTATGTAAAGAGATTGAATGGCTCTCAAGAGAGAACCATCAATTCCATACTGCTGTAATACACTCCAGAGTTTCCCTCGAGGGACTCGGTCATATGCTTTCTCCAAATCTACGAAGCAAGCGTATACAGGTGTAGAATACTCCCAGTCCCAAGCCTTCTCAAGTACCATTCTGAGAGTGAATAACTGGTCGGTTGTGCTTCTGCCGGGACGAAAGCTGCACTGCTCATCTCCTAATAGTGCCTCGACCACAGCTCTGCAACGCGTTTCCAGCACCTTGGCAAAGACTTTTCCGGGGAGACTTAAAAGTGATATACCCCTGTAATTGGAGCAATCCCTTTTATCCCCTTTCTTGCAAAGGGGCACAATCACCCCAATCTGCCAATCGCTGGGAGTTTCGCCGCATTCCCAGGCCACTTTAATGACACGATCTATCAGCAGAGATTTACCACGGTGGTGGAAAGCTGAGTCGATCAATTTCGAAAATTAGTCCAAAGACTAGGGCCAAACAAATCGGAGATTGGGCTGGTTATCGTTTAACAATTCGATCTACAGCTCAACTCTAGGAAAGACAAAAAGGAGGACACAGGGGATCTTTTGTAAGAACATTTAGAGTCTCGAAAGCTGCATCCCCCGAACGGCATTGCATGTATGTATTATTACAAAAATCAGACACTGGAGTGGAGTTGCTTCTTTGAATCCATTTCCCTGGCTCTGTGAATGGAATGGTGACAAAACCTTTCATTGTCGCACTCTTTAGATTCAGCTTGGCGAGGCTGAAAAATGTTCACACAAGCCTGCCAAAAAATATTCTTGATCCAAAATTATTCAGCTGACATCCTATTTTTTAAAAGTCATGAAATAAGTAGTAGACCATCGTTTAACAAAACTCATTAAACACCGTTGAACAAACTTAGAGCAAAAAAAAACTTTCGAGTGGGGAAAGGAGCAACAAAGGCATTTAAATTTTTTAAGGACAAAATTCTAAACGTTTCAATTGATTGACCTATTTTAGAGATGATTTACCCATCACTCTGGTAACTGATGTCTCTTCGTACGGCATTGGAGCAGTGATTTAACACGTTTACCCTGATGGAACAGAAAAACCAATTGCGTGTGTATCGAAAACGATGGATGCAGCTCAAAAATGTTACAGCCAGATCAAAATGGAGGTCCTATCAATACCCTTTGGAGTAACAAAATTTCAACAATACATATCTGTATATGGCCGTCAATTCGAGCTTATAACAGATCACCTCCAGCCGCTAGTTACCATTTTAAGCCCTATAGAGCAAAAAAAATATGACCATCCAAAGGCTCCAACATTGGGCAATCTTTCTAATGGGATATACGATTCATTATCGTCCAACCACAAAGCATGAAAATGCCGATTGCTTATCACGTTTACCAGTGGCTCGGGATGAGGAATTTGATAATTTGGATAAGTCTTGCCATCAAGTTGATGACAGCCATTCAGCTATAGAAAATTTTCCAATAAATTCAGAGATCATCGCTAAATTTTCCAAAAATTATTCGCTCATTCATAAGGTTTTCGAGTATGTTCAACAGAGTTGGACAGCTCGTTTGCCAGGTACTCACAATGAATTACTTACTTATTTTCGTAGGTTTTGTCTATGTGTGTCTGCTGACATTCTTTTCTTTCACAACCAAAGTCCAAGGGTGGTGATACCCGCCGCACTTCAGCATAAAGTAGGTACTAGCCCTTTTACACCAAGGTCACTGGGGAGTAAGTAGAATGAAGCAAATGGCCCGTCGATACTGTTGGTGGCCCCAAGCTGGTTGGTGTCAAGCAAATACCAACGAATACTCCAGTTGGGCGACACTGGAGCACGTTTGGAAGCGCATCCACATAGATTTTGCTGGCCCTTTTCAAAAATCAACGTGGTTGATCGTTGATGATTCGAAGTCTAAGTTCACTTTTGTCATTCGAATGTCTTCAACAACTTCGCAGGCTACCATTCAAGCCTTCGATATTCGCCTTAGAGGGTCTTCCAAAGGTTATTGTATCCGACAATGGCCCTCTATTTACCTCAAGAGAATTCCAGCATATTTGCCGAAAACATTCAATTCGGCAAATGACGTCAGCCCCGTTCAACCCTGAGTCAAATGGGTTAGCCGAGAGGATGGTGAGAACGTTCCAAACAGCTTTTCTTAAAATCATGACTGAAAATGCGGGAGCCGATGAGGCACTTGCCACGTTTTTGTCAACTTTCCGCACCACTCCAGATGAAGCTGGAATTTCTCCAGAAGAAAGACGGTCGTCAACATCGGACCTTAATCTCTGCCATTCTTCCCGAACCGAAAAGACGAGAGGAAACAGCTAGCAGTCGACCGAAGTTTCTGCCTCCCTAGAAGAGCAAGAAACATCGTAGCACATTTTACCTAAAGGCCCGGCAACTGCCCAAAGAAGACTAACACACGTTAACAGAGGCCGCATTCAATACAAAAATTATTAACCATAATGTTTTCGGGGAGAGTACAAAAACCTACTCAGGACGAAGAGCTGCACTGAATGCTATTATAGCAATTACCCAATCGGACCACTACTCAAAAAAATAAATGTATGACATTTGAAAATGTCCTTAAAAAGACATAAATCATTTATTTTGACGACCGACCAAACTTTGGAAGTAAAATCAATAAAAAAAGGTTTAACTTTCTAGAAATCACCACAAATCTACCTCTATCCTTTAGATACCTATCCTATTCCTATATGTATGTACGAAGGAAGCAAACATCAATTATGAACCATGCCAGGATGGATTATCCATTCTCCTTTATATTTGTCAATGTGACCCACACTAGCCTCTCAATCTCAATACATACCTGCTCCAACTGCTACGAGTATCGTATGTATTCTATGCATTGTCATTCACCCAGGAGTTAGCCTTCCACCGATCAATGCCAGCCAACATATATGTACTTGTATGTGCTTTTATAATTATTATTTATGCAATTGTTGCTTCATCAATATTTAAGGAACAGTGCCAGCAAATCTATTCTTATGTACTGTACGGCCTTGTTGTAAAAAAAAAACACGTAGGTACATACTTCCCGTAATTTTATTCATCCTTCATGCACCATGATTACCCTGTATCATTTTGTCCCATTCACAGAGATTGGAGGAGAACTACCAGTCCAGCTTCCCTTTTCTGTCTCGTTTAGTTGCACGAGTATGCTCAGTCTATTTCCCTTTCTCTCAGAGTATAGAAGAAAATCGATTTTTTAATATATCCATTAAACAGTGCAACTATGCATAGCCGGAAGGAATATTGTGCCCTGCAGAAATAAATGAAAAAAAAAACAGACACATATTGTGCATGTTGCGCGTCACTTTTTTGTTTTTTTTTGTAATATAATTCTTTGATTTTTGTTTTCTTCACTATATTTACCTTATGCTTTGTTATGGCTATAATGTGTTTCCACTTCACTACATAAGCACACATTATACGGTTGTACCGTTGGACGTCTGGTGGCTGTCTGCTCTAATGCCCTCCATGTATTTATATTATAAGAGCTGGCGACATCTCAAAAGAGGGTTGCGATATTTGTCACGTGAAACGTTGGTCTTTGAAATGCATGCATAAATACCTAAGGGTTACTCGTAATCGTACATTATGACAGATTTCACTAGTATTTCTGATAATTTATTTGGTTATTATTTTACCCGTGGGAATTTTTTAATAGCCCGAAGACTAAATGCCAATTCTAACCCAACTCTTTGGATTTCGACTTAGAACAGAAAAGACATTCACGTTCTGTAGAATGAATGTATTCGGTGGGCTGCTTATCGGCAGTGGCGCCATACTGCGTCTTTATACGAGTATTTCCAGTTGAGTTACTCAGTGGCCACTTAAAAAGACGGGGATTGAAGTTATGCGATTTGGCTTGCCTCTAAGGGTACTGTTTCTTTCAATTTGACGAACGTTGACATATGTAATGTACAGTTGTACATGTCAGCGCTGCATTTTCGGGTCACCTAATCTTTTGTTTTGGCGATTTGCTCTGGAAGGCAAGATCGCCTCATTTAATTGTTCCGGACTTATTTTTGTGGGGTTTTTGAAGTCATGAGCTCAACCAGCCTCAGACTCTTAAAGCCCTTAAATAGAACATCCATCAAGAATACGAGGACCGATCGCCGGAAGTTTTGGCAAGATTGTTGGAAAATGCCAAAAATTGGTCCATCAATTGGTCATCAATTCTGGCGGAGGCTACTAAGCCGATATAATTTTGTCGAATTAATGCAAAAAAGTTTAAAACATCAAATAAACATAATCCAAATGCAGAAGCAAAGTTTTTCATTCATAAACAAAATTACAGCCAAATGTACAGGGTCGGCCATCTAGTGGTTTCTTTTTAAATCATATTTGACACGGACAGCTCTTTCCCGCTCGAAATCTTGACAGAAAGTCAGTATCATGCCTCCGCGGAACGAAATGGGTGGCTTTAGTGAGTGCTGTGTAGGCCAAAGAGTTCGCTACACAGTTCATTGGTTTGAAAAGAAGTTTTGAACGAAATGAAGCACCCACCGCGCCTGCTGTACGAAAGTTCGTGCAAAAATTTCGTGAGACTGGTATGCTAGTGGACAACACTCATTGTCTCCGTCGTTATAAGGTGCGCACAGACGTCGAGAAGCCAATGCATCCATAGAGAGTGTGGATTTTCTTCGAAAATGAGGCTGATAACAACATTTCGGTCAACGCTGGGCATTACAGAGCCATGTTAACCGACTTTTTTTACTGAAATTGAAAACATGTATTTGGACGACCTCTAGTTCATGCAGGATGGCGCGCCATGCCACACAGCCCATGCCACAATTGATCTTTTGCGCACAAAATTCCGAAATAGTGTTATCAGCCGTCTTGGCGATGTCAATTGGTCGCCTCGGAGCTGCGATTTGACGCCTTTGGACTTTTTTTTGCGGGGAACTGTAAAGTACCAATGTTATGCCAACAATCCAGAATCGATTTAAGCACTTAAGGCCAATATCATCCAATCAATCCGTCAGCTACAGCCCGAAACTATCAACAAGGTCTAGGAAAATTGTAGTGACAGAATGCGCTACTGCGAAGCCAGCCAAGGCAGCCATTTGAACGACGTTGTGTTCCATATAGTTAATAAGAATGTATGCTCTTACTAATAAAGCCATAATACAAGGAAAACATTTAATTTTGTTCATTTTATTACATTTTTAAAAAGAAACTTGTATTTGGCCCACCCTTTATATTGGCTGGTGCCACTGATTCTTGATTGATTGGACGTGGGTTCTCTTCTTGCCTTAGCAGCAGCTTTTTGGAATGCTGCTCATACCTACTATTACCAGTAATTCGCTTCGAATTCGCACTCGATTCGGACTAGGGTTTCTTCGCTGTTTCAAAGAACCTACATTCCGATCTTAAAGTTAGAAGCCCGTTGCTGGGAGACGATCTCCATTTTTCTACGTAGGATATTCTTCTCATCCCTTCTTCTGGATCGATACCATTGCATCGCTGTCCTTGTTTTGTCAACAGACTTCGTCATCACACGACAGATTTTTCTCTCGGGTGGCTTCATCCAAGGCTTCCAACGTCAAATTTCTTTTTTTGGCTGTTTGCAGCTTCTCTTCGTTAGACAGTCGAATTGTGAATCTAGTCACAAGATAATGGTGAGAGTCGACGTTTGAGTTGAGGAGGTTGGATGTGTGTCTAGGGTCGATTTCTTTGGCGGTTTTATTGTCTGGATGGGAGCCAGGTTGTTGTGTGGATTCTTAGGTTTGGAAATCATCACCGCATTACGTATTACGATCTGCACCTCTATTCATAATACTTGACCCCAATCATCGTATTTCCAGGATTGCGGTAATATCTGCCCCGTACTACTTGAGGACACCCTCAAGTTTTAAAGAATACAGAGCTTGCGTACATTGCAGGTACATATCTATCCCCATCTCGTCACAGTCTCTTTAACCCTGTCTAGTTCTGACAAGTACTTATTAAGCTCATCTCAAAATATGTCAGATTAGCTCACGCAAACGCAAGGTATCTCATCTCTGTCATCCTGGCGGTTGATGGCACCTTTTGATTTCAGTGAATTCATAAGCCCTACGTCCCTCTTTTGAGGGGCTCATGTAATATTTCTGCAACTTTTTCAGTTCGACAGTCACACCGACAGAGTACAGTATTAAAGTAATGATATTTTCTTTATTTAAGTCTAGCAAGCAGTGTCACTAGAGGGACAACATCAGTACGCAGTGACTACCATGTGTAGACAACTGGCTCACCCCAGCCAGGTGGAGGCCTATCAGAATCTACCCTATTCATACAATACCTAACCAAAAGCCTGACAGCTATTTATGCAGTGCGAATATAAAGTAAATTTTTGTTTTGCATGATAATAAATAAATCTTGACCAAAATGACCTCCTTAAAGCTTAACCTCCTATCTTACCTCTATTATTGTGTTTTCTGGTTTCTTTGTTGACATATTTAGTGTTCTCTCCTGTGACTGACAAAATTTCTCTGTCTTTTTGTCAAATTTCTTTTTATTTTCTTTAACACCACCGATCTGCTTTTTTCGAAAATCTTCAAGACGTTCGATGATCTGATCGTTTGCAAGTTTTAACTGGAAATACAAATTTTATTTATAAATATGATTGGAAATATTAGAAAAAAGAAGAACGTACCATATGCTCGCGATGATCCTCAATACTTTCAATAATAGTTCCAAAATGCCTTAGGCTATCACATATCACCATTTCGTCATCTGTTTGTGCTGTGCCAATGCACTCGAAATTGAATTCTTTTAAGCTTTTTGCTAATTGACATTGTCGTTGTGATAGAACTGCAAATAAAGAAAAAAAGAACAAATATATATTGATTAATGTTTTTAGTGACAATTATGTATAAATTATATTGACAGCGTTTTATTTCCCGCCAGATTAGATGGGGTGTCAAACTCCAAAACTCAGCCTAGAAAGCTAAGCAACAGAAGTAAAACTTCATAAAGTTCAATAAATATAGTTAATCATTCTCGACCTACTATAGATCACAAGTAAGTACTTTAAAAAAACAAGAAGCCATTCTCAGTAATTATTACTTCTTGATAACCTCAAAAACTTCGTCAGAATATAAAATGCGGGAAGCTTTGCTCTGCCATCTACACACTTGCTAAAGAACCACTTTATACAAGAGATTTAGGGCCATTAGTCTATGTATGCAGAAACAGGAACGGAAATTTTATACTTTGTTGTGATGCCAAGGACAAAACGTCACTATTGATAGCAACAATTTCGATGTAGTTAAGGAGTTCACCTACTTCGGAGTAAACATAAATTTCACGAATGACACCCTAGTGGCGATCCGGCGAAGAATTACGCTAGGAAACCGTTGCTACATCGGTTTGGCAAAACAACTGGGTTCAAAACTCCTAACTCGAAGGACGAAATGTATGCTCTACGAAACCCTTATCCTGCCAGTTCTGGTTTATGGCGCCGAGTGCTAGACGATAAGCAAGAAGGGAGAGCTGATACTGGGCTCATTCGAAAGAAAAATACTTTGGCGGGTTTTTGGTCCTGTGAGCCAGGAGAGCGAATGGAGGAGAAGATACAACCGCGAACCCATACAACCGTATGGGGATTGCTCTTGATGATTTGGAGTCGATGGCGGAGGATCGAGAGCTATGGAGGGTCCACTTAAGTAACCTACACCCGCGACCCACTTAATGGATAAGCGGGCCATTGAAAATGTATGTATGTATGTAGATAGAGAAAGGATTAAGGTGGTAGAATATGCGGACGACATTGTGATACTGGCAGGAAAGTTTCCCTCTGTAATTAGTTAAATAAAGGAAAATGCTCTGATGAAAGTTAGCACCTGGGCTAGAATATCTAATCTTGATGTAAACCGATTGCTTTTCACTTCCAAGACCAAATTACCCGACTTTAAACTTCCTCACCTAAACGGCCACCCGCTTTCCTTATCGGCTGCTAATAAGGATGCTAGGTATCTGGGAATGATCTTGGAACCCAAGCTCAACTGGAAACTCAACATCGAACAACGGGTAAAGAAAGCATGTATAGCTTTCTATATGCCTGCAACAAAACATTTGGCAAAAGATTGAGCCTGCAACCAAAACTGACCCTTAGAATGTACGCAGCCCTCACCTATGGGTCAATAGTTTGGTGACCGGCTCTAACAAAACCTAACAACATGACCAAACTCAACAAACTCCAAGGAACGGCATGCATAGGCACCAAAGGCGCTCTACGGTCAACACCTCGGTCAACACCGTCAGACGACCTCACAGTTTTTTTTTTGCATGTTTTACCTTTAGACCTTGACATCAGAAACATCACAGTACATAGCGCCAGATCAGACTCAGAGAGTCGGAATGCTGGTCTGCGAGATCCTACAGCCATAGCAACATTCTGCTTTCTCTATCAAGAGAACTAGTAGCACCCTCAACGGATTACATTACATTTTACAAAGCATTTTAAAATAAAATTTCCTTCAAAATTAGAATGGCAAGACGGACGGGTGAAAAGGAACTCGAATTTAACAATCTACACGGAAGGTTCAAAAATGGACTGTGGAGTAGATGGGAGTTGCATTTTCGGAGTCTCTGAACATCTCCAAATCCTTTGGGCTTCCGGATACGGCCATTTAAGCTAGTGTGTTTCAGGCGGAAATACTTGCAGTCCGCGAGGCCTGCCGCCAACTCAAACACACACATATTTAAGAGGCAAAAGATAGACATTAGCCGTTTTTTATTATCAACTGTGATCCATATAGATCATCGATTTACATGCACTAACAACAACAACATGTGATCCTACTTTTCATCGAGATCACGAAATATGATCTGAAAATAAATTCAACTATTTCTCGTTGTTGTTTCGTGGCGTTGTTTATTTCATTCACTAAATGTTGGTGTCCCTGTAAATTATAGCCATACAGTTATGTTGCCAGACCAAAATATGGAACAAAATTAACAACACATAAAACCAAATAGCATTTTTTCAAATTCGAATAAGTCACTACTCCGACTTTCGAGATGTTTTCTTTCGCTATATAGCACAGAAATATAAATGGAAATATTAGCAGTACAATACGGTTAATTATGATGCGTATTTGAACATAACATTTGAGCATAGTTTTCCACAAAAAAATATTGAGTGCAAAATGTATGCAGATTTGTATTCATATGGTAACACCCCCGACACAACAAGCGAAATGTCAAACTCAAATATGAGCAAGTGCAATGGAGAAATCATCACGTTGTGACGTCACATTGTACCGTGTGGCTGCAATATGGCGGTGGCAATACAAAGTTTGTCATAATTGGTACTGGATTTTATATGTGAAAAACAACTGTTGCCACAACTTAAATATAAAATCTTTCAATGATCCAGTTTGTTTTATTTTCATGATCTGATCCGGATCAGATCACACTGATAATAAAAAACGGCTATTGACAGTCAAGCTGTCATCAAGGCTATCGCCTCAGTCCATATAACCTCTAAATTTGTATTAGAATGTCGAAACGGACTGGCCTCGCTTGACCGGTTCAAGGTTACCCTGATTTGGGTTCAGCCGACGAGCTGGCTAGGCAAGGTTCAGCATTCCACCGTTCACTTGTGGAATCAGTTCACATTTCGCACGGAGCAGTAAAAGCAAATATCTCAACAGAATTCTTTTCGAAGGCTAACCATAGATAGAGGAGACTAAGGAACTAATTACACTGCCTTTTTCGCACCACCTTAGATATTTTTTTACCCTATTTAAGCAAGAAAAGCTTCTCTCTCACTGATGTACATAAAGCCATGCGAACTGCTATTTTCCAAGTTTGGATACATTTTTTACAAATTCTGCCGGAACAAAGATAAACTTCTAAATGATTCTTGAACTAAGTCAGTCTCTAAATCATAAGGATAAATATTTTCCGTATGGGTTGATTTTGATTATGACAATTCACTCATTTTCGTCAGAAATTAAAAGCGTTGTAAGCCTCCTGCCTCAGCGGGTATTTCATCCTAATTTTTTTCCCTTTTCGGTTTTCTTTTCCCATGCCTTTTGTATACTAGTTCGACACGCTTAATTCCATCGCCTTATCTTACAAAAACTTAAAACTTTCTCGTTCAGCTACGAAGAACTTGCGATCCAATCCACGAAAGACTTTTATATCGCCGCCGTATATCTCTCTCGAACTTAATGCCACCACGTGGCGTATATGCTATCCCTATAACAGAACGACTACGCATCGGCTCCCGCCGCGGCCGCTCGAATCCATTCGGGCAGACACACTTAGCGAACGATCAAACGCGACTACGAAAATTGTAGAAAAATCTATCTAAGTGATGAAACATTTTACATGTTGAATTGCTTGTGTAGACCTAATAACATTTAGGTATATTTGGCCACAAATTTCCGCCCCTAAAATCTGCCGCCCTTGTCTTCAGCCTACTCAGCCTGTTGGTAAATCCAGCACTGCTTATTCGCGACCTTTGTCAAGCAAATCTTAAGACAAATAAGTCTTCACTGCACCAATATTCAACATAAAACCACCCAACATACCCCAGTCGAAAATATGAAGGAAATAAAATTCACAAAACGATCCAAACCCAATCGATGAAATATCTATAGCTACTCGTATCTACCACCTATATAAACATTTATTAAGAAACTCATATTCGTATAAAGTAAAAGCAAAACCCCAAAATGAATATACACACCTAAATCCTTTTGACCGCCCGGACAGTTTATATTTCTTAAATGTAAATTATAGCCAATCGACAGCGTTCGCTGCCATTATTCGTTTATGAATGTGATTTTGTTTATTACTAGTTGACTTGAAAGATTTACGACAATTCTAATAAACAATCCCAGCCCAAGGCGGAAAAAGAATAAATCTTCGAGTTCATTGCTTTCACTTTGAGTCAATAAAATACAAACAAAAAACCAATCAAATTGAAACGCAACCAATCATATAACAAGTCATTACATAAAAACCAAGACTTGGCTAATTGTTTTCAAAATCTCTATATACTTTATTTTACAATCTTAACAAACCGGAAAAAACACACCAAATCACCCAAATTTAGAACGAAAAGTTCTATAACCTTTTTCTCTCAATTAATTCTCCCCGTTCTCCATAAAAAACAAAAACAGAACTGAGTGCCGAAGGGGCACCTCAAACTTGTCCAAATCTAACCAAAACAGAGAAACAAACAAATGGATCACGGACGATATAAAAACTAGGTCATTCGTACACCATGATCTCTCAACTCCAACTTCATCCGAAACCAATTTCACCTCAAGGAGTGTGTGTGTACTTGCAATGATATAAAAAAAACTACAATGCGAAAGCTGGATACGAAAATCCAGCCAAGAATACAAGGAAAAGCTACAGCACGTCTGTCCGAATTGGGCATTACCCTATTAATCTATTTTATTGTTACGGTAAGAGTATTTCCAGGCTTCCCCAAATTTTTATGAACGTCTCATAATTAAGTAGGTATGGTATGTACCAGGATGAAAATGGCAATCGGGTTGCGCCATTCAAATGTAAAGATGATTGAGGGCACTTTGTTTTAGGGGAACGTCCGTCTGTTCGTCCCTCCATAACTACAGAACCATTCGTACGATTTTCATGTTAATTTTTCTGATTAATAGATGTGTGGCCAAATAAGGCCGTAGGTTAGGGGAAAATTGAATTGTGGTGTAAAGGGGTCGAGGGGAGTAAGGGGGGTATCACTAACCGTTAGCCGTATGAACTTAAAAGTTTGTATGTTGATAGATAAGTCAAAATTATTACATGCCTCATTCATCGTTTTCCAAAATTCGTCCATAGGTAAGGGTTAAAAAAAAGAAATGGATAAAAAATATAATTAATGAAAATAGATCTTATTTGGCCGAATTCGAAAAAAATAGTTTTTTTTTTCAGGTTTTAGTGTAGTGGTAGAGGTGTAAGAATAAAGGGGGGAGTTAAGGGTATCTCTGGAACTAATCGGCCGATTTTAAAAATTATTTTAACATTGTTCTGACTACATCCTTCGAATCGGTATAGGTTACTTAGGGGGAGGACGGGAGTAGGTGCAATCGTCGGAACTACTCGGCCAATGACGAAGCTGACCTCCGATACCCATGTTTTTCCACATAGACACTTGAACAGTTATATGTTGCATGTTCGCGTGTGAGCTGCAGGCGTAATTTGTTTAGCATAATAAAAAGCATAAAATATTTTGTAAGCTTAAAAAAAGAGGAAAAAATATAAACAAACTACATATGTATATGATAGCTCAAATAAAATTGAATTTTATTCCAAAGAAAAGAAATCGGCTGGCTGACACGCGGACATAGCTATTTTATCGAATGTCAAAGTTTCGATAAAATTCTGGCAATTGCCTGTTTTGCGATAAAAATTAAAAAATATGGTAGTCGCAGGAAGTCAGTTGTATTGAAATTGGACTACTGAGTAGGGGGTTCAATCCAGGGAACGCTGTTATTTTTTTTTTACCCAAAAATAAAATAAAGACAGATGAAAGGTTTCGAGAAGGTATAGACATTCGGTTGCGTCCTTTGGAATGCAAATGTAGGGGAAAGAATTAAAAAGGCGCATAACGCTCTTTTTATTTATAAGAAAATAGTATAGGCAGGACTTTGGGCCTAAAACCTGCTATGGTGCACTAGATATACAGTGGTGGTCAGGCCCATACTCACATATGGGGCACTAGTGTGGTGGAAGGCGACAAAGAAGAATACAATAGTTGGCAAACTAGCGTCGGCGCAGAGAGCGTCCAGCGTAGCAATAACGGGCGCACTTCGTAGCACCCCTTCGGCAGCGCTAGACACCTTTCTACACCTTACGCCACTTGACTTGCATATCAAACAACTTGCGGCAAGTAGTGCGCTACGGCTCACAACCTTGGGCTACTTTAGAGAGGGCAGTCTTGGGCACTGTACAATACTAGCGGAGCTACTCCCTGGCGTACAGGTGCAAACCTATGAAATACACCTTCTGGTCGACTTCGACACTCCGTGCGAGGTATCATACCCGAAAAGATATAAATGGCAAAGGGATGAAGTAATTAAACATTGTGAAATAGCAGTCTACACAGTCGGCTCAAAAACAGCGGAAGGTACGGGAGCTGGAATCTACTCCGTAGATCCAGACCTAAAAGTGTCTATACGACTACCGGATACAAGCAGTGTCTTCCAATCAGAAGTTCTGATTGTTCTGAAAGCGGCAGAGCTAATGCGGATGAGATCTATATATGGAATCTACGAACATCAATTCTGAATTAGTCAGGACCTGTCGCACAATGCTTAAGGCATTATCAAGTCAGAACCGAGTGAGACTGTGCTGGGTACCAGGACACTGCGGTATAGTTGGAAATGAGCAAGCGGATGAGCTTGCGAGAAGAGGCGGGGAAATGTTAGATGGAGGAGATGTGGATATTAAACCACCTCCTGCATTATAAAAAGCAATATTAGGAAAAGCGAACTGAGGAAGCCGACCGGAGGTGGGCGGGGCCTGGTGCCATGAAATAAAGTCTTATGCAAAAAGGTCCAAAACGTAATTTTTAACTTTGTTTCAAAAGTGCAATAAAGTCAAAAAAAAGTAAAAAATCACGTTTTGGACCTTTTTGCATAAGACTTTATTTCATGGCACCGCGGGGCCTCACCGATCACGCTGTATCTAAGGCACTTTGGCCGCAATACGAACGAAAAAAGTCTAGGGAAATCCTCAAACTAGGCAGGGAACAGTTCAGGACACTGATCGGCATATTATCAGGGCACTGTCTTCTTAGAAAGCATGCCGAAAGACTCAGGCTGGCAGACTCGGACACTTGTGGATTCTGCAATGACCTGCAAGCCGAAGAGGACATACCACATATACTGAGCGAATGCGAGGCAATATGTCGCAGTAGAAGGAAATTTCTGGGCAGGTACTTCTTCCAACATTTAGAGGAGATAGACAATACCAACTTTAAGGGGCTACTTGGTTTTTGCAGGGAAATTGGAGCTTTCTCAAGGGCAAGTGTTTAGGTGTTTAAGTATTTTTCCATTGTAGGTCACTGCAATTGGTTCCCCCCTAGGCATCGCGATGGGCCCTTATGGTACCTAGTTCCTTATGAAAATCATAAAAAAAACTAGCGAAGAGATTTTTGGAAAATTTTTTTGCAGTGACTATCAAAATTGTTTGGAGAAACATTTCGCATCAAAACATTTTTTTTTTTGATACCAAAAAAATATCAAAAAAGTAGACCTTCACAAAAATTCTAAATTCTAAAATTTTTAAATGGGTACTTAATGGGTTAAGAAAAGTTTTGTATCATTCAAATGACCTTTCCATTGATGCCAAAATTTACATGAAGTAAGTTTCAAATTATGAGCAGAATTAACTTTAGTTTTGTCAAAATACTTATGCCGGCCACTGTATAAAGGGTGTCCCATAATTCAAGCCAAATGTAATAGCCAATTCTGACCACAAATTGGCTGATTACACGATTAGGAAATTACTGATGCAGTAATTGAAGTGTTTGTCTGGCTGTATGGCATGTGGAACAGTCTTGTTGAAATCACATCTTAGTCACATCCATATCTTGTAATTTAGGCACTAAGAACTGGGTTATCATGTCACCATAACGAACACCATTAATTGTTACTGCCTGACCTGCCGCATTTTCGAAAAAGAATAGTGCGATAATGCCTCCAGCCCAAAATTCGCACCAAACAAGTCAGGCGTTGTGGATGCATTTGTTTCTTAAAAATCGTAGATTTTCTGACAATGCGACTGTTTTGACGATTAACAAAGCCATCAAGATGTTTATGAGCTTCATCACTAAAGATGATTTCGTTCGAAAATTGCGGACTTTAGCTGACAAACCTTTATTATTTTTAAAATATTGCTCAACAATGAAAATGCGTTGTTCTTTCGTATAGAGCTCCATTTTTACTAACCCCGAACTGTCAGCATTGTTATCTTTTTTTCAGTTGGCATTATTGTACTATTAAATACATATCGCAAAATTCAAATTCCATAAATTATGGAACACCCACTATTAAATCATGCTTCCCCTAGGGATTGCTATATGTCCACTAAGGTGCCTGGTGTCTTCAGAACGCTCACAACCCTGCGTCTAACCTTCATTCATTCTTTCATTAATTTTCAATGGTCCGCTTATTCATTAAGTGGGTTGCGGGTGTAGGTTGCTTAAGTGGACCCTCCATAGCTCTCGATCCTCAGCCATCGACTCCAAATCATCAAGGGCAATCCCCATACGGGTAGAGGAGAAATTATGAACTTGATCTAACCATCACATACTGGGTGTACCTAGATGACGCCTGCCCGATGGTACAGATTCCATAGCATCTAACCTAATTTAACTAAATACAACAAGGGATTTTAACTATAGCATGTTATAGTAGGTATACCGAGAGGCGGATTACGTTAAAGTAAAAGTGAAAAGGATCTGATTTTACGCATGAATTACATACAGTCCTATCTACGCCTGTATCTCATATTGTCCAAATATTCAGGGAATATGTAGTGCGTTTTAAGAAAATGACAAATTCTGCGTACTCGTAGTAACACAGATTTCAATCGCACTCACAATTCACATTAATTTAGTAACAAATAATAATAATTTCTTGGACATAGTCTGCTATTACTCACTGTCGTAAACTTTATTCATTTGGGTGTGCCTCATTTTATGACCCTAACTGTAGATACAACTTGTGGGTTACTATTACTCTTCTGTTTACTGTGTTCAAATGAATTGTGAGGCCAAAACTAGAAGCTTTTTTTTACCTGTTTGCTTTGTTTTTGTTTCCATTTGATTTTTACCATTCAGCGTATCTGCGTTTATAGTATATCCGAGAGCTACAGCAAAGTTGTAGTCGTTCTTGTTTACCTGCACTACTCTTAGATAATTGAAAACCTCACGATTGTTGTGACTAAGCTTTGGCATATAGAACGAAAACGTTTAGGGGCATCTGCAGTTAATTTACTATCTTTCATGTTGTTTTCTATACAATTGCTATCGATAATGATATCGCAATTTTATTTTCACATTTACTGGCAAGCGGGTAACAATGAGTCAGGGCCTGCTAGTGTATTTCGCTGTACAGGTGATTATATTTTATTTGCGCTTGTATGGGATGTGTGGAAGTTCGCGTAGATTATGATCTACTAATGGTGTTTGGTGGAATGGGTGTTTAACTACGCTTATTGGCCGTTATAAAACGCGATGCGACCCATGACATAATCAGCCGGCTCAATTCAGCACATGACACTACCGCCGCTTATACTTAACCCATTCAGCGAGCGAACTATATCCAAGAATTGACAGAATAAACACGCGTCAAATTTCTATTCGGCGGTTTAGGACGTAGAGCGTTGCCGCCTCCAGCGTGTCCAAAGAAAAAAATATGTTTTTTTTCACATTTCACACCGTCAAGCCAACGCCTAACTGAAACAAAACACAACCAGGACCATTTACAAGCGAACGAACGAATTGATGAAATGCGAACAAACTACTTTTTATGTATTTATAAACAAAAAATTATCATTTTATTATTCCAAGAGGATAATTAATTATACCATCAAAATGTATTAAAAAAATAAGTTTATAAACAGTTTAACAGCTATTTTCCAGAAATGGAGTGAAATTGAAACTGCAAATCGAGTGAATTCGTTTTCAGTGTTCTGCATTTCGAGCGATTCGGAAACTCCGAAATTTGTTTGAAATCACAAATTCACTTCGTCTCAATTCCGAAAATTTTGAAATCGAAATCGAAAACAGTGAAATGTAGAAAACACAAATTCATTTCCGATTTTATTCCGAGTGAAAGTGAAATGTGGAAGCTAGCAGTAAATAACGAAATTTCGAATTCCAAACTTTTTGCCGCGAACGAAGACACCCTTGGCGCGTGTCAAAGTTTATTCGCAAAGTCATTTAATTCGCGTTCAACAAACTAGCGAATAAAAAATTCGTTCGAACTTAACCTTAAATGAGAAATTGTCTAGTAGAAACTGATACTGATGACTGAAATTCGCGAACTGCCGCGACCTAGAACAGTGTTCATGTCAACGGACTGTCAAAACTTGCGAATATTCGTTCGTTCGTAGGTAGTTGGTCGCTCTCATGTGAATGGTCCTTTATTTCTATTTCCATGCCAGACGGCCAGAGATAGATCTATATTTTTAACTTTCTCGTATACGTAGTAAGAGAAAAAAAATGTTTTTCGTAAAAAATTTCGAACTCGAGATTTTGATCAATTCTGATATGACGATGATAGGGGAACTCTGTCCCACCCCTGGGGAATGTAAACGCTTGGACCTTGATAGCAAACTCAGTTTTTCCCTAAAAAGACTGCGTCCTTTGGCATCTACCCAAATCCCTAATAATAGTACTTTAAACCAGTCAGACAATTATCTTCGACTATGCCAAAGCTCAAATACCCGGTACTGTATTATTGTAAAAATAAAAAAAAATATTTTAGTACTAAAAAAATATATATTTGTATGGGAGGTATGGGTAGTTTTAATTCGACCAAGTTCATTTTTTGTCAAAAAATTTTAAATATTATTAAAACAATATGTGCAAAGTTTAAACTTGCTATCTTTATTGTAGCTATTTAAATTTAATTTTTAACATCAAAAAGCTATATAAATCCGATATTTTTGTATGGGAGGTAGTAGTAGTTTTCATCCGATCTTGCTCATCTTCGAACTTAACCTCAGTTTGGTGGATAAAAGCTTACGTACCAATTTTCAAGTCGATAGCTCTTAAATTACGGACGTAATCGTGCGGACGGACAGACGGACAGACGGACAGACAGACGGACATTGCTAGATCGACTAAAAAAGTGATGCTGATCAATAATATATATAGTTTGTCATACCTACAACGCCTCCTTATGTGCGTTACAAATGGAATGACAAAGTGAATATACCCTCGCCACAGTGTGGTACCGGGTATAAAAACTACACATATCTCGAAAACGCCATTTTTGATTTGGTTAAAAATGTAACGGCTAGGTTATGTTTATATCCTGAAGAATACGTCGTACTCAGTTTTCAGCTAAACAGTTTAATAACAGTGCTTTTCGAATCCAAATTGTAACATTTGTCAGCATAATTTTACAAAAAACCGCTCTAACGATTTTGATCAAAATACATATTTAAGACAACATAAGCATTCTAAACATGATCACGTACTTAGTTTCTCTCAGAAAACTCGAATATTGCCGTTTTATGAATATTTCTCAAAAAATACTACCCAAACCCCGTAAAATTTGTTAAAATGACTCTGAGATTCTGCGAGACTCGCAATAAACGAGAAAGTTTCGTTCGACCCAGTCGTGCTCATTTTTTATATTGCAAAGAAATGAGTGCATTCATAATCGGATCTAAAAGAATGGGTGCGTTCATACGTAGGTATTCAACTGAATTGAATTGAAAGGTCGCATCCAGCTCCGTTAATGAAATGTAATGGTGTGCTTACACTTACACTGAGCTTTTCAATTTTTGCGTGCCACCGTGCCACGAATAAATTTGCGTGTCCAAAAAGCACGTTCGTGTCACTTCGGCAACACTGATTGCTGGACTTTGATTAAAAATTGTTTTCCAAAAGGTTGTATAAGTTCCGAACTTTCTGACACTTCATCGAGAGTTATAAATCGAACGCAAAATTAAAATGTCAGTTCAACTTTATATGCTGTAACCTCACATGCAAGCAACCGCATATGGAAGCAAACAAAAAATTGGATTTCCATTTTTGAAGCCAATGGTTCACCTCGAACGTACCATCATGTCATATCGCTACCGCGTGTAATTCAAATCAGGTAGCTGTGCATTTCAACCTCGTTACGTTTGGTGTATATGATGTCATCTCTCTTTTTATACCGTATCTTCTTAGGGTACATTACGGCTTGTCCGTAACCTGGAACACAGATAAATAAAACAACATTTGTTTTCGAAACATGATCAAGAACCATTCAGTATGAGAGGATCACTTTGGGTCCTCAATTTTGTTTACTCCAAATAGCCTGTTAAGTTCTTAATGCTTAAATAAATAAACAAATTAAACTGTACGCAAAGCTAATCTTCGAATTTCCGGCAATGAAATGTTAAACATTCTTTTTTATTGCTATACGATTGCACTGTAAGGCAAGAGTCTTGCCGATCGACGGAATACAACATTTAGATTGGGGATATCCACTCTTGCTCTAAAAATAGTACTGATTATTTTATATGCGCCGGCTCTCTACTGAATATGTATATAGTGAATAGATAGCAGATGAATAAGTTCTTGAAAAATATCTCTTGTCTTGATAAATCTCTAAAGTTATATCCTGTTACTTGTGCTCTTTGAGAGTATGTGCGTTAAATGTGCGTTTCCTTTGTATTTTCCATCTTTTTAGGTTTTTTTTAAACAATCATGGGTTTTTAACCTAGCATTTTGTGGGCGCAGTAGCGCAGTGGTTAGTGTGTTGGACACTGCGCGAGGGATCCCAGGATCGATCACCGGAAAAACACAAATTACATCTTATGGTTTTTCTACTGCGCCACCTCTAGCGAACGTCTGACAAACATCCGAGAGTATGACTGTCCTGGAAAAAGCTTTTCAATTCAGCCGTTCGGACTCGGCATAAGATTGTAGGCCTCTTCCATTCGTTCCAAAAAAAAAAAATAGAAACTCACACAAAACAAATGGTTGCGAGAAGCTAGTCCTAGAGTGTCTACCGCCTGTTGCGCCACCTACTTACTTACTTATTTTGTTTGAAGCGAACGCTACTGTGTATTATCTGACAGCAACTGTCATGCTTTTAACTTAGTCAGTCTTAGAGTTATGGCTGTGGGTGTCGCTTTCTTAAGGCGACTTCTTCAGATATGAAAGTCCGATACACAAAGAGGGCATTCAAAAGGGAAGTAAATAATTACCGCCCCATACTTAATGTTTTCCAAATACGAAGCCTTAAGCTTCTAGTAAAAGTAATTTATTTCATTTAACTTCCGCTTCAGGTCCCTCCTTTCCGTTTCTTTCTTGGTCACCTCTTGTGTTCCACAAGGCCGTCATCTAGGACTCCGTCTTCTCATCTAAAGCCAAACTATGAACGATCTTGAGAGGGAAATTAAACACTAGCCCTCTCTCTCTCTCTCTCTCTTTCTCTCTCTACGATAATGATACAAAATTTGTCAATTTCCCATTTCTTTACAAAACTCTGGCTTGCTTCAACAAAGTGTTTCAAAAATGTCCTAGAGCTATCACGTGCAACAAGTCCCCTACCCGACTTTACCTTTTCAACGGCTTACCTATATATATCGTTCAATCTCTTCGGGACCTTGGCACACTGTGCGACAGGGAGTTTAATTTTAGGTCTCATATTGATGAAATACTTCTTAAGGTGCCAGTACACGATATGTAGCACGCCTCATATATATGTGGCTCTGACGTCAACAAAGAGTGCACAAAGAGAGCTTGTACACGGCATGTACCCATTGGGAAAATTCGCTGACGTCAAAATGACGTCGGTGCTACATATATATGAGGCGTGCTACATATCGTGTACTAGCACCTTTAAAGCTAACTCATCACTGTGTTCGTTAAACGGTGGACCAAGGAATTCTCCAACCATATTAAGTGGCAAGAACTCTCAACAAAATAATTTTTTTCGCCTCCTTCTTGAGTACGCCAACCAAGCGTGTTCATCCATAGATTGTTAGGTTAGGTTATGTGCGTGGTGTGAATTCATCACAATAGGGAAAATCGGGCCCATCCCTGGGGAACCTTCACGGTCAAAACCAAAACCAATTCCCAAGTCCATGCACTAAATTCCCCTACAGACCCTAAAAATGGTTTTAATTTTGTTTGAGAAATTTTCCTGCTCGAAGAAGTAGGTACCTTCCGAAGCGATTAATTCTATTCCGAGCAGTAGCTTCACATTCACAGAGAAGATGAGTTATGTCCTCTGTGACATGTAGGTATCCACAATACCTAATCTCCTATATTGCTTTCTTACACAGGATGTAAGATACTGACTTTCTGTTAAGATTTCGAGTGAGAAACAGCTGTCAGTGTTAAATAACCAATGATTTAAAAAGAAACCAATAGATGGCCCACACTTTAGAAGGCAATGCCCAGAGAGTATCTGTATCGCCATTCTTAACTTTGATCTGGTGAGTTTAAACAATTTTCCAAATTTTCCACGACCAGATTCTTTAGCTGGAACACACTGCATAATGTCCGGAAATCTTTTTGCCATGTGTAGGTAGGTATGTCTATGTAGGTATACAGTCTAGACCTAGAGAGTATATGTTTTAACCCTCACTAGTTTTGGAACCATTCGTATAAACAGAAATTTAATTTTCCTTTAAAACTTTATTCGTCTGCCTTTCGCCAATCATCTCTATTAGGGAACAGTACTTCGTACTGTATGTCGAAGTCAAGTTTACCTAAGCCTTTCATTCGGTTTATCTGCAATGTTAGACAATGAATTTATGAGTACGCAGCTATGCTCTACATAGCATGTTTTGAAAAGCCCTGCGTTAATGAGCCGAAGCGCACTATTACCTGGGGCCAGATTCCGTAAAATGAGAACGATCGAACGATATCGTTTCGACAATAGCAGTTTCTGTCTATTGCCACAGATATGATAGAGACAGGTTTAGTGAAAACGATATCGTTCGATCGTTTTCATTTTACGGAATCTGTGCCCTGGGCACTAATTGCGTAAGTCAATAATCGCATGATGATATCGTTTCGACGATAGTATTGCATCACAATGTTTCGACGATAAAACATTTACTTCTTATAGCTCAATAATCAACATAGCACTATCGTCAAGACGATAGCGTTTGCACGATAGCCAATTAGGTATCGTCTTGCATTGATTTGTATATTTTGGGTACAATTTCAAGCTTTTTACAGGAGTTTTGAAGCGAGCAATTGAATTCAGATTTTTGTTAACGATTAAATTACATAATAATAATAATAATAATAATAATAATAATAATAAAAACAAAATAATTGAGCAATGTTTTGTGTTTTGTGGGTGACCATAATTTAAATATTTTGTAAGCACAAAGTAGGCCACTGTCATTTATGACAATTACCATGACGTCTAGTGCTTATTTCAACTACAGTTTGTAAGCTTCTGAAAGGTACCGAAAGTTCTCAAACTTTGTTCAAAACAAACGATGGGCGACGACACGATGGTGGTAGAGTTATGTGAAGTAAATAAAAGACGATCTCGATCACTACTATCGCTTGGACGACTGTCGTCTTAAATTTTACGGAATGAGTACCCAGCTTGTATTTTTATTTGTAAGCCCAGTAGATAAATATACATATACATGAACGCCTCAACTGCTGCCGCTGGGAAACACTGGAGAGGGCAACCGACTGAACACGCCAGCATCCTTCTACTAACGATCCCTTTGCCCATTATTACCGATTACCAGCCTACGAAAATCAACTTCGAAAAAGGCTTCACCCATGAAATACCGGAACGGAACCAATTCGATTCGCAAAATGTCCAACAAGACAAATCACTGTCGATATTCACAGACGTTTCCAAGACACTGGAGGGAGTTGGCGCCTCATTTCAGAAAAACTAAATCTGGACCTCTTATTCTGTCTTCCGAAACACTGCAGTGTCTTCCAAGCCGAAATTACAGTGTGGCTGTCGATTAATCCAGTATCATAAAGGGATATCGTCATACATATTGATAGTCAAGCTGCAATCAAATCCCTAATATCCAGCGAAATAAGATCTAAGGCAGTGGAAGATTGCCGCATGTCTCTAAAAAATAGCTGGACAGTATATAACCTCACCCTCTGCTGGCTTCCTGGTCAATGTGACATCCCAGGCAATTGTGCAGCAGACGAACTAGCAAGGCTAAGCTCCTCTGGCGTGTATAGTGTAAGTCTGCACAACGTGTATGCACCACTTTTCTCCGATAAACAAATAATTCACGCGGACGCAGCAAGCAGAGCAAGTTTTAGATGAAATCATCTAGGATACTGTGACACTGATAGGCGCACCTGGCCAACTCTGGATATAAAAAGATCGAAGGAGCTTTTTCGACTTAGAAGATCCAGCATCTTGCAAAGGCTCGGTCTGCCATACAATGACTTCTGCAAAAGCTGCAGAGATGAAGAGGAGGATGAGTCCATCACTCACTTTCTTTGCAGTCTTCCTATCTTTGCCAATTTAAGAAAGCCCCACTTAGACAACTATTTTCTATATGATCTTAGTGATCTAGGCTAGGTAATACCAGCGACGCTAACATTCTTAGCTTTATAACTAGCAGCAAATGGTTTGCATTAATATAAGCCGGTAAAGGAATATCTTCCCAAATCCCAGTAGTATGCACAATGAGCCGACAAACTTCCTAAGTGTTTCTCTCATCGAGATCTTCTTTAAACTAACTAACTAAATACTTGAATATGGTTCTAAAGGGTTTGGTAAAACAAAAACAGCTGACATCCTAAAAACTCGGGATGTAGAATAAGCCAACATGTTTTTGTATAATATAAAAACAAAAAAAATATATATATATATTCAGTTATAATTATGACTTATGGCTCGCACAGATTGCGTGACGCGGAAGCTCTTATGATACTGTATACTGCTTATTGACACCCACCTCAGCATTCGAGTGTGGCACTTAAAACTCCTACGAGGCGAAAAGGTCGCCCATATCCATAGCTGTGTACAGCAGCTGTCATTTCCCGACCGACATTCGTTGTTTCTATCTATTGCTATTGAGCAGATGAATAGGTAAAGCAAATCAATGGCAATAGATAGAAACAACGAATGTTCTTCAAGTATATATACAGCTAGACCTACATAAACTTGTGATCGATGAATTGGTCTTGGGTCATTTCATATTTATTCACATTAAAATTTAAAAACAAAAATCTATCATGGAGATAATTTCAAAATTAGCCATGTTCTGATTTCGAGTGACGTCGAAAAGCAATGACGGCAGTATATGTATTAAAATTGAACGAGGATTTAAATAGAAACATTTTGGTTTCCCAATACCCAAAGTATTAACAATAAAAGACAGACATGTACACGTACAGTACACAATACACATTGCAAGTGTCGATACTTAAATTAAATAGTCATACATGTGTATTCAATTGTTTTTCCATGACTGTAAATTGACAAAGATTTGTGGAACAAATTCTGTGCATTCGGATTTAACACAATAACAGCAAAAAAAAAAATAACTTAACGAATCTGTATAGCACAAGCGCGCAATTAAGTACTTATGCCGCCTGTGTGAACATTGTGACGCCTGTTGCATGTGCACGACCTTGAAATTCTCTAATTTCAGAAACCTTATTTTGAAAAATGACAGCGTTTAGATAAACAACAGAAAAATAATAATGAATGAGTACTGTAGTTGGTAACACAATATACCATGACGACGTATAGATGTCGCTTTTTTTTCTCATTGTTTGTTTCGTGGTTAAAAATTGTTCAACGTTGCCTATATGTAGTTGAATTCTGTTTTTTTTTTTAACAATTTTGTTTTCTAATTAACAGCTTGTGGTCCGCAGTCATAAGAAGTCACATACGAATGTGATAAGTCTGAGATAAATAAGAATTTATTGATTTATTAAACATTACGAAGGTAACCGCGAAGGGTCAGGGCGGACTATGGAGCTGAAATAAAATAAAATTCCATAGTGCTCGTGATATAAAAACAAAAAAATATACTCGTACATATATCTAACGTCCATCACCTGACAAATATGTAAACAAATGAAAAAAACGTCAAAATTGACATTACATAGTCACAATAAAATGTTGAATGCCAAAATTATTGTTTATAAACTTCAACCATGTACCTACGTATTTGTTTTTGACATTTTGTTGTAACGACTCGACGATCGAATGGCAGACAAAACACACAACTACAAGTGCAGATGATCTAATTACTTGTCAAGCCAAACTTCATTCCCGCATTTCGAAATCAAAGTTCAATGCCTTATAAGTAGTTGATTAACAACTAATTAAGGCGGGCTAAATTACATTTGCCGTGCAAGTGCTAGACAAATATACTTACCGTAGGCGACCTGATTTTATTTAGCTTGATCGGCAAGTGTGTGTTGCGTGTGTGTGGGTATTAAGAGCCTAAACTGAGACACACGTGTATATCAGAAAAAAAAAATGTTATGTTTTATTGAACGTAAAATCCAAACAAAGATAAGATACCGATCACGATCGAATGCACTTATGCAGCTTGGTATAAGACGTGCATTTAGGTGTAAATAGAGGAAGTACTCATATTGAGAATAATGTGCAGTAGTGATGAGATTTTATAGGTTAAATTTGACAGCGCACCTATGTATTAATGACTGTAAAATATGAAAGTGCAGACAGTGGAAAATTGGTATAAATTTACGATATTATTAATAAGTCCAAAGGCAAAAGACATAAAGAATGTTTTGGCACTTTGACAGTTGCTATAGACAAATGAGAGTTGCTACGCTTCATACGCACGCTTTCGTTATTTGACGAAAGCTTATTGTACACTTGCTTGCAGCTTACTTACAGCTTCCTTGAAGCTGGCATATAAGGTAAGGTTAGGTTAGGTTGAATAGGTGTGAGTTCATCACAATGGACTAAGCACTGGGCCCATCGCCATCCCTGGGGGAACCTTAACGGTCAAAAACCTAATTCGCCCAAGCAATTAATTTCCCTACAAAACCTAAAAATTGTTTCAATTTTGTTGGTGAGGCTAACCTCCTCCAAATTGTCGAAGAAGTACCTGCCAATGTGTCTCCTTCTGTACCGAGCATAATGGCTTGACATTCACAGAGCAGATGAGTAATTTCCTCTGCTACATGTAAGTCTTCGCATGTCTCATGGCGTGCTTTGCTTCCTTGGAAGAGAGTGCGAGGAGAGAATCCCTATTGCCGTTCGTTACCTAGATCTGCTGAGCTTTAATAATTCTACAGGTTTTTTCCGATCTAGCTTAGGCCATAGAGCCTTTGATACCTTGTGACCTACTGTATCTGACCATCTTTGATCTGCCTTATTTCTGCGAATACGAAAATGCAACTTTGCCGTTCCGTGGACAGAGCTTATGTTGTTTTATGCCAGCTGCAAGGAAGTTGCAAGCAAACGTTCATAAAGCTCTGCAAATGACGAAAGCGTGCGTACGTGACCAGTAGGTTTTAGGAGGCACCAAGCGGCTGGCTGGAGTCTGGAATATGATCATTCAAACCTTATGGTCTTGTCAAAATAAGGCAATATACCGACGCTTCTGGGATGGCACGTTAGAATCATTTAGAATCAGCGATAACTGCAGTGTATTTTAGGAACAGACGCTGTTAAAATCCAAGCTGCGAAGGACGAAGGAGACGCGCTACTATGTCGATAAAAACATCACCAGATACGAGTACTCTGACAGCCAAGCGGCCATAGAGTCAAGGGCAATGCAAGAAATACTTGGACGAAATATCATATTCCAAATGCGGTGATCCCATATGGGTACCATAGGTATGTTGATGTTCAGGGGCGAAAAAGCTTACAAGAAATCAGTAGCAATAGGAACTACCTACAATTACGGTATTTTGTTTTACGGCCTTTTTTACCGGCTAATGATTCACGGGCTTTTGGAAACGGGCTTTTGGACTAAAGAACTCTTGTGAGAGATCCCTACGTTATCCCCTTTTCCAAAATCCCTTATTGGACATAATCTCTCGAAATCGCCTATGCCAAAATCTCCTACAAGCAAACTAATCTTAATTGCTAATTGATATACCCAACCTGGCACCTCCTTCAAATCCTACAGTGACCCCAAGCAGGTAGTTTGCAGGGGGGCACCATGCCCCTCCATACGTATCTCACGCCAAGCGCCATCTAAAGTAAAGTAAGTAAGTGATCAGCGGTTTAAGTTTCTTTTTAACAGGTATCTAATGGACTGTAGAGCTGTCACCCATTTTAAGCTGTTGAAAATACAGCGTGGGCCATCTAGTGGTTTCTCTTTTAATGACAGATTATTTTGACACGAACACCTGTTTCCCGCTCGAAATTTTGACAGAAATGAGTCGCTTTACGCTAGAGCAACGATGGGAAATATTGAAAACTTATTTCCAAAGTGAGTGCTGTGTAGCCCAAACAGTTCGTGGTTTGAAAAGAAGTTTTGGCTGAAATGAAGCACCCACCGCGGCTGATGTACGCAAGTTTGTGCGCACTTTCATCTCGGCGGCTACCTTAACAAACAAAATTGCCGCAACTGGGGCTCGGAAAACCGCACGTTATTGTCGAGAAGCCAATGCATCCATAGAGAGTCAACGGTGGGCATTCCAGAGCCATGTTAACCGACTTGTTTTTTACTGAAATTAAAGACATGGACGTGGACGACCTCTGGTTTAGGCAGGATGGTGCGCCATGCCAAACAGCCCATGGCACAATCGATATTTTGCGCACCAAATTCACAAATCATGTTTTCAGCCGTCTTGGCGACGTCAGTCAATTGACCGCCTCAGAGCTGCGATTTGACTTCTTTGGACTTTTTTTTTGTGGGGAACTGTGAAGAACCGATATTATGCCAACAATCTGGAATCGATTCAAGCAATTAAGCCCAATATCATCCAAGCAATCAGTGAGCTACAGCCGGAAACCTTCGAAAATTGGAGTGGCAGAATGCGCTACTGTGAAGCCAGCCGAGGCAGACACTTGAATGACGTTGTGTCTCATAATTAATGGGAATGTTTGCTCTCACTAATAAAGCCATAATACATTAAAAAAAAATTAAGTTTGTTCATTTTATTGCATTTTTAAAAAGAAACTTTTATTTGGCCCAACATTTTTCCAATAGACAGCTAGACTCTGAAACAGACATCAACTCAGAAAAGAAGCTAAGAACTACGCTTGCCAATCGCTTTGTCTTTGGCCTAACAAGGCAATTGAGTAGTAAAGCCTTTATTAGGAGCCACTAAGGAAACTAAGACCCTCATTATCCCACACATTATCCCGCACATTAGCGAAGGCGGATACCGTGGTCGTTGATGCTCTTCGAGTGATTTTCGGTCAATTTTGCATTGACAGGATTTGTATAGAAGGAGACTTAACAGCGAAATCTACGAGTTGTACAGCGATACAACTAGAGCGATGGCTAGAGCTAATGGACATCAGCGCTCTGGCTGGAATCTTCGACTTCAACCCAGAGGGATAACGCAGTAAAGGAAGACCTTGACTTAGATGGCGAGAACAAGTGAAAGGGGACCTCAACCCACTGGAAGCAGGTATATGAATAGGAACCCTGCAACTGTCTTATCACTTTCTCGCTTTTGCTTTTTTGGGAGTGGGTACATGCATATTGAATTAGAATCTTCACACATCCTGTTTAAAATTGTAACCGCAATGAGAAGATTAGAGAAGCTGAAAAGAGAGTCTCTAATTTATGTCCGACTTAAGGCTTAAATGCTGGTGAAATGGTAGTTCCATCCAATTTCTTATTTGCTTTACCTTGCAATACCTTGTTAAATGCACATACAGACCGAAATGCGATTATCGCTTATCCGAATTGTGTGCAGGCCATAAATATTGTTAAGTCACCTTTCTTAAAATATGAAATTATTTCAACATGCAACTCTGCACAAATTCAGACATACCTCAATTTTTTTTTTTTTTACTTTTTTCCAATTCCATAATGTCCCAAATAAATTGTTTATATTTTTTACTACATAATCAGCATTAACACAAACAAAAAAAAAACACTTAAAGTCCATTAACACTGTCGCTTTACCACCTCCCATTCAACCAGCAACTACGAGTATCTTTTCTTTTCTTTTCATTTTTTTTTTTTCGTTTAAAGAAAATCTTTGGATTGTGAAATATCTGACAACAACATTGCGTCAGTAACTGACTGGTGTAAACAAAAAGAAAAGAAACACAAAACAGAAATTGCTCGAGTAATTGCAATTTCACTTACTAAACAAGAAAACGAAATGTACCTACTCGTAAAGGTGTGGCGGGCAAGCAATATGCTGACGCACATTTGTTGCGCTAGTCCACATTGTTTTTAATGGAGACGAGCGGCAGTGACGTTTGATCGAATGACATCCAATAATAATGAATTTCCTGCAAGAAAACGTTTTGTATCTGTCTGGATATTGGCAGAAGAATAAAGCTGCAATGACTACCAGTACCGGTAACTGCCTATACGTACTGGATTTCAATTCGTAATGAGAGAAACTATAAACTTTGCAGAGTTTTCCAATCTAGGAAATTATATTAAAATAACATCCACAAGGGAGAGTTGTGCAAATTAATTAAATAATAGGTCGGAACTACTTTACAACGGACATGGCAAAGTCCAAGATACAGTCGATCGATGTGTTGTATCTACATAGTTCTACAATAATTTATTTAAACAATTGGCTTTAACTGCCAAAATTTAAAATTTTTTTTTTCCTTTAATGCAAATCGATTGCTACTTGTCAGACGGATTTTACATCAACTCGTGTGCAATAGAAAATCAATCCACCGGATGGTGAACTTTCATATGAAATTTAACAAATAGAGCAAGTATACGCCAGAGAGGACTTTTGATTAGCTAGCGATGCGATTAAGAAAGTCTATACTCTCCTTTGGATTCCAAGGCGGCGCAGTTATACAGCTACAAGCGCTGGCACGCGCGAGATCGCGCTTTAAATTGTCTACAGTGCGTTCAATTTTTTCAAAAACGGCTCTAACGATTTCAACCAAAATTCATAGTTGACATGCTTAACATGACTGCATACCCAGTTTTTCGCTTAAAAGTTCAGCAGCGGCAGTTTTGAAAATTGGCTTTTTCTCGAAAACGGTAAAAACGATTTTAACAAAAACGTATTTTTAAGATACTATCGTCATTCTTAACTTGATAGCAAACTCAGTTTTTCTCTAATGAGACTGCGTCCTTAGATACCCACCCAAATCTCTAATAATAGTATGTACTTAAAAAAAAAACCGCTCATATCTCAAAAACGCCATTTTCGATTATGATAAAAATGTTACTTTCAGGTAATGCTGAAATCCATAGTAATACCATTTGCTCAGTTTTGAGCTAAACAGTTGCAAAACAGTGTTTTTTGAACCATGAATGCGTCCTTCGATTTCCACCCCAATTGGTCAAAATGGTACTTTATATACTGTTCATATCTCGAAAACGCCATTTTCGATTTGGATGAAAATATATCTGCTAG
Source organism: Cheilosia soror (assembly GCA_949372485.1). Classification (NCBI taxonomy): domain Eukaryota; kingdom Metazoa; phylum Arthropoda; class Insecta; order Diptera; family Syrphidae; genus Cheilosia; species Cheilosia soror. The sequence continues at coordinate 41,217,770 of OX443563.1, forward strand.
GTAATGGAGAATACGTCGTACTCAGTTTTCAGGTAAACAGTTTAAAAACAGTGTTTTTCGAATCCAAATTGTAACATTTGTCAGCATAATTTTACAAAAAACCGCTTTAACGATTTTGATCAAAATACATATTTAAGACAACATAAGCATTCTAAACACGATCACGTACTTAGTTTTTCTCAGAAAACTCGAATATAGCCGTCTTATGAATATTTCTCAAAATTGACTTCCCAAATCCCGACCATTGAAACCACTTTTTTTTAAATAATCAAAAATGGAAATTTGAAATTCATCGCCTACTTACCTCCTTCAAGTAGTGTCAGTTCGGGGTGAAATTTGAATGTATCCTGCTCGCGCTAAATTTTATCTTCCATACAAAAATGTCTACAGAGATAAAATTTAGCGAGGCAGTTTAGCAAAGCAGTATCCTGTTCCGCACTCTAAATTCTTACTTTCATATAGATGGGACACACTCAATGTCAGTCCGGTATAACAATATTGAGTGTTATACGTACTACGTACAATTTTGTTATACTCGGCCAAGAAAATGTCTCCACTGATTTAGCTCGCGAAAGAATTGCCTGGTACATTAAATCGGCGATAAATTTTGACATTTTCGAAACAAAACAATTTTTTAATTGAATATTTCTTTAAATACTTGAGTGAGTAGGAAAAAAGTGAAAAAATAACAAAAATCAAAATACATGTGGCAATAAAATTTGGGTGTGTGTCCTATCCTGTACAACGAATTTAGCGAGCATTTATCTGTGCTGTGGGGAGAAAAGCGCTCGCTAAAATTAAGCGCGAGCAGGATACTAGGCTTAAGTAATAAAGTGTTGTCGTTAATATCTACGCATGTCTATGTAGTGTGTATGTATTACTTTTTTATTTAACAAAGGGTTCAGTTAATAAACCAGTGAATATGATTTTAAACGTAAACTTTGCTGAAATAACTCTGAGATTCTGCGAGATTCGCAATAAATGAGAAAGTTTCGTGCAACCCAGTCGTGTACATTTCTTAGTTTTGAAAAATAGCCTCCACTGGAAAAAGAATTAAAGACTTGACCACAATTAACCCTCCGTATAATACCAGAAAAGATTGATGCTGTGACAGTGAGGTAGGGTGTTGTGGAATGTCAGTGACCTCTTATCGACGCCATGGCCAAGAATTGGAAATGACAATTCTCAAAGGAGATTTGCATTTTTACCCGAGATTAATTCAGTAGTATCATTGGGTTACATTTCTTTTGAGGATGCAAAAGCAATGCTGTAAACAGTTGCTGGTGCCTGCTATCGGCACATATTGGGAAAACTTTCTTTGGATATGCACTGACCTACGTCAGTTTTTTTTTTTTTTTTTTTTGTAAATATTGCCTGAAGGAAAAATCATCGAAAGGAGGAAAGCCCAAAAACTAAAACTGATGTGCAGGGATCAGTTGCTGTGTTTTTGATGGCTTATGGGATGTTTTTTTAAAGCAGTGACGAAGAAAAAAAGCCAGAAAAAAGAACTGGTAAAGTTATGAAAGCAAATTTGAAGCAAATCCAATCGCTTGAATTTGCCCGACGCGACGTTAAGTGAGTGGTAGAAATAATTTAAATTTCAAACATTATTTTCAGATTTAAAATGTATTTTAGACTATCAAAGTCGAAGGTGGTCCAAGACAATTCGGAGATAAGGCTATGTCGCCCCATTGTCGATTAACATCACTTTTTGTTACGCCCTTTGTAAACGATTTTGCCAATGGAATATTTTTCGTCATTTCTTTCTTTCATTTGTGATTTTAATTTTAAGGAATAAGTAACTATTGTTTCGTTAGTTAAATATTAAATACACATACTTTTCTTTAACACTTGATCATGTAGTTGTTGTTAAAACTTAATGCAAACTATTGCATGTAGTTCCAGCTCTTTTTACCCCTGTGGCACATCCGCAGGGATACAAAATACGACACCCAGGTACTGCACCCTTTCGCTTTTTATGTTTTTCATTATATTTTCATCACATTTTGTGGCCTATGGTTGTCGTGTAATAACTCATTACTCTGTGGTGATAAGTTGAAGTAGCTTATGTCATTTTTTGTCATTTTTCAGTACGAGCAAACAAAAAATTAGCACTTGATTTTTAAAGGGTATTTTATTGTTTTCAGAAAAAGTACTGGTGATAGGTAAATTAAATTTATTTTCAGAAAAGTTATACTGACAATGGACAAAATGTATTATTTTTTACTTTTTTTTTTTACAATAACATAGTGGCTAATAGCATAATTTGAAACTTAAGCTTTTTTAAAAAAAAAAACTGTTTTATTTCATTTAAGTACCTTAAGTGACATAAGATGATTTAACAAATTTGAATTCTTTATTTTTAGGGCTTACGTCAATTTAAGCTATTTTAAAAAACCCTTTGACTTTTTTTTAAATGGCTTAAGTCAACATAAGAACAATAATGATTAAATGTAAATTTAGTTGAAAATAGCTTATGTCGACATAAGATACAAACTTCTTAAATTTTAAATAGCTATTTTAAATAGCTTATATCATGACTTAAGTGTTTTTAAAATAATATAATTTTTTAAAGATTTAAAAATGATAATATTTTATATAGACATGAGCTATTATGTTAATGTGAATAGTGTCCAAATAAACTTAAGCTATTACGTTAAATTCAACGGTTTTTTAGTGGGGAAGAATTATGAGACCCAGACCAAAAAAAAATGCTGTAAAATCAGGCAATACTATAAGGCAAAAAAAATCGATTTTCGCTTATGTGGACATAAGCTACTCCAACTTATTACCACACTTGTGGGCGTAGATTTATATAGTCCAAGACGATTCAGAGATAAGGCTATGTCGTCCCTTTGCCGAATCACATCACTTTTTCTAGGCCTCCGTGAATGATTTTGCCAAAGGAATATTTTTCTGCATTTCGTTCACTAAATGTAGAAATTGTCTTTTATTTGTTATCTCCATTCTGCAAAATAACTATAATTGGCTTTTAGTTAATTAAAAATTAAGTTCACACACTTTTCTTTAACACATTATCACACAGTCGTCCGCAAAATAGTCGACGACAGAAATCATCATTTCCACGACGAACGTCGTCACAAAACGCCTTACACAATACCGACGATCGTCGTCGAAAAATACAATCCATTTTGACGTTTCAGACGCCGTTTGCCGATCGTCGCCGCGACAAAAGTCGTTTATTTTTAGTCGCCAATACCAAACAGTCGTGTCGTTTTTTTTTTTTTTAGAGTCGTAAACGACAACGACAATAGGTGTGATTGTTTAGCTTCTTTGGAGAGCTTATGTAAACAAAATCGTTGAACTCAACCTTTGTCTTAAAATGTTGCTTTTAAATTATAAAGCTAGTTAGTTAGTTAAAATTGAGGAACTCTACTCTATATTTGTTTGAAAACGAATTGATTCATTTTTTCGTACGTAAAACTTTTTCGGTTCAAGTCAATTTGGCAATAGGTTCCATTCAGTTCTTATAAAATGCTTGGGCATTCGGTTTTTTTCTGTTTCGTGTTTTTACGGATGCAATTTACTAATATGATAGCTATACATATGCAATGCATGACCGACGACGCCTTAATAACCAGCAAGTGACAAAGAACAGAAACAGGAGCAGAAACAAAACAGTACATAAAACTCTTTCGTTCTGCAGTAAATTCTGTTCGGCAGTATCTAAACTCTTTTTAATTCTTTTTAAAGAAAACAAATCCCTCACCAATTTTGTTCTCGTTTTGTGATTTTGTGCTATATTTGGGTATTCTCTAATCTATGAAATTGCCAGTTCATACATACTAAAATTGTATGGGAAAGTAAAAAGGTCCTTATAAGTAATTAAGTAACCCTTTAAGTGTAGGATTTAATAAATAAAAAATATTAATATGTACTTCGATAAAAATTCAAAATGAGTTAAATTTATGTTATGAAATAGTAGTACGCAGCGTTACCGATGGGCGACTTTAGTCGCGACTTTTTTGATCTCTGGGCCCCCGGCGACGACTTTTCAAAAATTCTCTGTTTTGGGCACTTTTTACAACATTGGCGACTTTCGGGCGACTATTTCCATAAAAGAAATCCTAAAAGCTGTTGAACAACTCAAAAAATATATAATGTAATCTGTATCCATAATTAACACTTCCCAATATCAATTCACTGTTAAGTAAGTATGTTTTGTTTTACCTCTGCTTCACCTTTGTTGCATTTTTGATTATGCACAGAGCAAACCATTACTGAATAAAAATTGCTGAAGACAGTTTCGAGTGACGAACGCTTTTTAAACTATTTTGAGGAACCAAATGTTAAAGAATTTTGGTTTAAGATTGGCCAAATGCCGAAATGCATGGGAAAACCATTTTTATAAATGCTTATTGATTATTGTAGTGAAAATGTTTACTCTGCCTCGAGTGAACAAGATATTACCTCTCCACTGAGAATCTTACAAACTTTTTATTCAACGAATTTCCGGTACATAGTAAGATCTGAAAAAGCTATCAGCCACAAATGGACAGACATTTTTCGTACTATTTGTCATATGCGTGAAATTACTATTCACATTTGTGGTTTGACTTCATCAAAACTATGTTCGATTAATTCCAAATCACTTTCGTCGGTAGATGAATAAGCTAATATTGCTAACAAATTAGTAAATTATTTGCCTGTATAAGACATTTTAAAGACCTTTTTACCACTGCAATTTATGAATTGACAAACAAAAAGGTCACATTACAAACTGCAATTTACGGAAAAACAAAATGCATCTGTAATTTTTCATTTTTACAAAAGCGTTCCTTTAATTTTTAGTAAGTTTCTCTTCTTCAGAAAGACTTTATCCCCACTGACATTTTAACAGTCTTTTCTATTTTCACTACAAAAGTAAAGGAAAAACCTAATGAACATGTTTTGTTGAAAATACTGTATTAAGTTTTGTTTGTATAAGGCCCCTCTTTAAACTCTTGGCGACCTTTTTTGGCGACTTTATCATTTTGGTCATCAGTAACGCTGGTAGTACGCGACGGCTTCAAAGTAGTATCGTACTCAGTTCGTAAAAATGTACTCAAAATGAGCATATGAGTGCAATTGTATCACGGAAGGGAACGCTGGCTGTAGTACGATGAGGAACAAATTCAAAGAGAAAATAACATGGCTCAGGCTCAGGTGCCATGAAATAAAGTCTTATGCAAAAAGGTCAAAAACTCACAAATTGTTAAATTTGATTTGGCCTCGACTCCAGTGATTTGTTTCGCCCCGATGTGGTGGGTGGGCTCATCAGTAGACGATCACCACATCTGATCTAGAGGCACTGTTTGCTCGATTTTCACCGAGACTAATGATTTTTCAATCAACAAGTGACTGTGAATCATACATCACGACGAATCTTTGTTTCAAAGACTATCGCCAAGAGGATTTGTTTTGTTTTGTTTTGTGAAAATCGAGCAAACAGTGCGTCTAGATCAGATGTGGTGGTCGTCTACTGATGAGCCCACCCACCACATCGAGGCGAAACGCATCACTGGAGTCGAGGCCAAATCAAATCTAACAATTTGTGATGACAATCGACACTCCAAAAATGTATTCATTTCATAAATATGTTTATGATTTGAAAATAGTTTGATCATGTCAAAAACGTAATTTTGGACTTTTTTAAATTTTATTGCACTTTTGAAATTGCATTGTGGATTTTATTTCCACTTCGATTTGGACTTTATTGCACTTTTGAAAATGAAATAAAGTCCAAAATTACGTTTTGTAACGTTTTGCCTAAGACTTTATTTCATGGCACCCATGGCTCCTACGATAGATTGACATTTCTGTCGCTGGCAGCAAAAGAAACAATCAATATAGACTTATAAGTTCTGTCGCTAAATTGTGTTGCTAAAAAGAAAAATCACAACGAAAAGGTTTTCCATTATTTTTTATGTATTCAATGTCCTGCACGAAGATATTTATACATGCCCCATGGAATAAACCTTTGCAGTCATCACAAGACACTTTTAAAACACAGTTTCTTTCTACTTTCTTAGAACAAACCGGCCATTTAATTTTTAACTGAAGATTTGAGAATAGCTTTCAAATGAGATGTGCACCCCACGACACTCAGAAGAGAACTCTTGTGGGACGAAATATAAAAGGCCATAAAAATAAAAATTAGGCTTTATGTCCCTGGGCCTTATGTCCCTGCGCCGTACTAAGTTCCCTAAAGAAAGTGGTTTTATTTCCTAATAGGTGGGAACTGAGTCCCTCAGTAGACTTAGTTCCCGGGAACTTATTTCCCTGCACCACTTCTATAACAAGGGAAATAAGTCCCCGGGGACTAAGTCCACTGAGGGACTCAGTTCCCGCCTATTGGGAAATAAAACCACTTTCGTGAAGTGGACTTAGTTCCCATGTAAGGTAGGAACTAAGTCCACTTTTTTATGGGAACTTAGTACACTTTCAACAGTTTAATACGTATGGGGGGGCAGCTGCCCCCTGCAAACCCCCTGCTTGCATTTACTGTCAGATTTGCATTTTGTGCGAAATTGGGTATTGAAAGGGAAATAAATCCACTCAGAGTTTTCGGAATTTATTTCACACCTTACATGGGAACTAAGTCTACTTTACGAAAGTGGTTTTATTTCCCAATAGGCGGGAACTGAGTCCCTCAGTGGACTTAGTTCCCGGGGACTTATTTCCCTGCACCTTGTTAGAAGTTAGATCCGCTAGGGATCCGTTGTGCCTACAACTTATTTACCAAAAGGCTATCGCTCTATTTGAAAATTGTTAACACTTTTAAACGAAACTTCAAATTCAAAGTGAAAGATGTCATTATTTGGATGATGCAAGTGCCCTCTGTATTAATTAATGAGGTTGGTCAACAACAGTTCTAGTTAGGTCATTTAAAGTCTCACACATTGTCCAACGCATAAATTAATACATAATCCATTGCAACTGGCTCATCTTCATCGCGATTCCCATACATATCCATCAGACACTCGTTCACCACGGAAACAAAACGCATATTAATTGCAACAAATTGTATCGTATGTTCGATAATAGCCTCGGATTGTGAACATTATGTCATAATATTCGTCGGGGCATCGCAAATGCAACGATAAACTAACTGATGATGACTGCCTAGAGCCATTGGTGGCCATTTAATCGTTTTCCCATAGCACTCAAATTTAGTTCGAAACTAATTAGATATTCAACGTTTTCACTTTTTTCTTGGTGTTTTCTCTCCAGCACATTTTATAGGCATACATGTGAATAATTTCACTTTTTTTCAGTTGAGATTGGAACAAATCACTTCTCAGTGCGGTCGTTTGTTTGGTTCCTATACATTCTACGCCGTCGATGGGTTCAAGGGCGATTCTGAATTCGGTAAACAGCTCCATAGAAAGTTATAAGAATTTCACTTGATAAGTATATGCACCTCAGTCGAAACAACCATTAATATTAATTTGGAAACATTTAGCTGTTCTTTGAATACAAATGTTCAACCTCCTTTCGCCGCGATTGTGTTCTGTGTTGTATGTGTGATGGAAAAGGAGTTAAGTGACAGGCGAATGATCTGAGCATGCGTACTGAATAATTAAATGTCGAACGTTAAATGGGCAGTCAATGGTGGGCCTATGATGGAGTTTTTGAGACTTATTGTTATGGCCGTTCGTTTGTTGATGTTCTTTTTTTATTTAAGGGGTCCCCAGACAAGCAGATATTTTTCGAGAAAGTCATAAATTCGAGAGTGACGGCCAATTGAATAGGGTTTTCAAAGTATGACTTGATGTTTCTAACTAATTAGATATGTCAAAAACAAATAATTTTAGAGATTTCCTTGCCCGAATATGCTATAAATACATATTGGGGATGTATCTACCTATCAAGCACAAAAGATCTTTTAGGTCGACGTGCATCATAATGCTCCGGCAAGTCAGAAGTTTAAAAAAAAATCTACCTACACAATACATATATCAGTGTAGCAGTAATGGAAAATGAGATTTTTTAAGATTGCTCTTTTTGCAAGTTGAAATTGTAATTATAAGGACTAAAGTGTAACTTTATCCTTGGTGAGCTCTACGGGCAAAAAAGAAGAGAGGAACACCGACTTCTCAGAAGGAAAAAGAAAGTGAGCGCTTGAATCAATTGAGGGACGACGCTACTGCAGATGCAATGTTCGAAAGTTCTACTAAAGGGTAAAACGATCCACACAAGGATACAAGGCTCGAACAGAAGTCTGCAGAGATGAGGATGGGAATACAGTAGTAGATTTACAGTCTATGCTGAGGATTTGGAAATAACACTTCCACAGACTGTAAAAACGGCGGAGACAGCTAACAACCCGCTGTCAGGCAGAATGATATGTTCATCTTGAACGATGACAGCCATTTGCGTTCACCCAACCTACACGAAGTGAGGATTGCGATATCCAAACTTAAGTCCAACAAAGCTGTTGGAGCGGATGGCCTCCCGGCCGATTTTTTCAAAGCAGCGGGAGATGGCTTGGTAAGTAGCATGCATAATGATACCAACTGTACTGGATTTTCCAGTACCATATTGGATTCGATGTCGAGATACTGGATACATTTTCATAGTGAATTTTATACTGGAATTTCATAAATTTTATCAGCGAATAATAAATAAGCTCTTTCAAAAATCCAAACTCATGCGCATGTCGAACGCAACCTTTCACAAACGAACTAATTCACGAATCACGACACTACATAAGGCGGCTCTCAGACTGAGGCAACAAGCAATAAGCAACTATAGTTGCTATAGCAACTGCCAATAAGCAATCAGCAACATTTTTCGTTCGAGCGATATTTAGTTGCTTTGATGTGAGACCTCTAATTTAATTTAATGTAAAATAATTGTGAGCGATAATTTTGCATGTTTCCTATTGCCAGTTGCTTATTGATTGTTGCCTCAATGTGAGAGCCGACTTACACGACAGAAAACGAGAACTGTAAAAAGTGGTTTTATGATGCTAATCGATGAAGAAGGTCGATCTCGAATTAAGCTACTACCTCGAACCACCAGTCGACAAAAATAATGATGGCCGAATTGGTTGTTGTCGAGATGCACCTACCAATGTAATGCAGTCTAACACTCACTCCAAAGATGAAGGGCAATGTTGAGGGAGTGAATGAAAGGGTCCATGGAATGTAATATCTATGAATTAGTAGGCAGAAATTGCTCTAACACAGCAAACAATTTAACATTCCCGCTCGCGCTCGCCCCAGTTCGAATTCGAAACAGTTTTTGTCCATCGTTTTAAACTGAAGAGAAGAATTTTATTGTTCATAGTTGCACAGAAATGATCGTTTGATATGATCACAAACTTTTCAGCACTCTTCGATCAATTCGCTTATACGAAGAGAAACTGCTCGGCTAACAAACTAGATGACTGGCGTTCCAAAAATCTGCCAACAGACAAGCGATGGGTTCAGATTTTCAAATATATGGGGCAAAAAAACTTCCCTTCCTTCAATTCGCAACGATTATAGAACACATTTTGTATTTTCCTGAATCGTCGGCTTCGGTCGGTCTTCGCAAAAGCGAAGAAAATTTGGAAGGAAGTCATCGCAGATTCATATATTTCCACTCTTTCTTCCATATTGCAATTCAAATGCAACATGGAGTGGAATTGCCCTGACTTCTTCAATTTTTTGAAAACGGAACGAGATTTGCTGCGAAAAATTTCGTCGCAAGGCAAGTATGCTTTCAAACAATCGACGGAGCCGCAGCCAACTGAAGCTACTCAGATGTCAATGCAGTTTGCTGAAATGAGCACAGACTCAGATTAATAAAAAAAGTTGTATACTTTTTGAAAAATGGCGTATTTTTTTGGGAAGTGAGTATAACAATTTTGCATGTAAAACCGAAAGTGAGTATAATAAAACCAAAAGTGAGTATACAAGTTTTGCATGTAAAAGTAAAAGTGAGCTAGCTATAGATTCTCAAAAAAATACGCCTAAAGTAATAAAAATTAATATATTGAATTTATACTAGATTTTAATTTAAAAAAATTGTATACTTAATATACTAGATTTCATATAGCAAGAGTTGGTATCATTAAGCATGCACCAAGTACCAACTTATCTGTAAAATTTGGTCGGGTGAAAGCATGCCCGACGAAAGGAACCTCAGCATCATGTGCCCCATGCACAGGAATGGAAATACTCTGAACTGCGCCAACTACAGAGGAATAAGTGTCCTAATTGTTGCGTATAAGATCTTGTCGGCTGTATTGTGTGAACGCCTAAAACCTTTCGCCAACAACCTGATCGGCCCATATCAGTGTGGTTTTACACCAGGAAAGTTAACCATCAACCAAATTTTCACACACCGACAGTTCTTGGAAAAACCCAGAAATTTCAGATCGATACGCAACATGTATTTATCGACTTTAAAGTCGCCTATGATAGCGTAAATAGGGACAAATTATTAGAAGCCATGTCAAGTTTTGGCATACTCGCCAAAATCGTCCGTCCGTGCAGGATGACGATGGAGAAATCTCGCTGCTCTGTCAAAGTTGGCTAGAACACCACCGATGATGTCGAAAAACGTTTGAAATAAGGCCACGCGCTATCATTTACTGTCTTTAACATCGTTCTTGAAGCAATTGTACGAAACTCACAAGCCAACACTAGAGGTACAATTTTTCAAAAGTTCGTTCAATTACTTACTTGCTGATGATATTGGGCCTCCGCACACGAGATTAATTCTGCCGGCAGAAAACCGTTTTTATACCATACTTCGAGCGCACACGGGATGATTTCTGCCGGCAGAAAAATTATATATATGAACCCCTTTTCATTGTGTAGTATTATTTTCACAATTGAAATATTTTTAAAGTTATGTATGTATTAGTTTTATGCCTTGTTCAACCGCTCAAACTCGGCAGAACATTTTATTCTGTTTGTTTCCCCTCACTTCAGTCTCCTCGCCTACAAAATCGGTTTTATGCCGGCAGAATTAGTCTCGTGTGCGGAGGCCCATTGACATTATTGGGAGAACGCGGCAAGCTGTGCAAACATCGAAACAGGCGGCGAAGATGCCCTGTCAAAAGAAGATGAAAACCTTCTGGGATGCTTTGAGAGAAAGATTCTTCGAGTGATATTCGGTCCAGTTTGTGACGGTGGAGTGTGGAGAAGAACATTCAATAACAAACTATACGGGCTATATAGCGACACTGACCTTGTCAAAATGCTAAAAATACAACGGCTGATATGCGTATGGACAACAAAGCACCAGTCCGGCGAGTTTTCGAATACACCCCTCAGGGAAAACGCAGCAGATTAAGAGCCCACCTTCGGTAGCGCGCACAATTAGAGAATGACCTCAACCAACTTGGTGTGCCTAACTTGAGGCAGCTACCGAGGGACCGTGCTGGCTGGAGGGGCTTGTTGGTTGAGGCCGTGGTAAGTGTAATTGGTATCACTATGAATATCAAGAGTAAGAATGCTTTTTATAACCTCTTTACTTAGCTCATAATATAAAAAAAAAAAACAAATAATTAAGATAAAATAGAAGGTTAAAATTCTTAAAACTTTTTTGGTAGCATACCGTATAGAAATATTTAAAAATAATAATAAAAAAACTTCACAAACTAGTACCTTTGTATTTAACAAGTGAACTTCAACAATGATGCCGTCCATCTCTTACGAGAATGAAAGGTCAAAGTTGTCAAACGAGCATAAAGGTAGAAAGTAAGTTTTCTAAGGCGATGCGTTGAGTTTTACGATATTTACGAGCTTAATGCCCAGTTGCACAGTACACAGTTCAGTGTAACTTAAGTTTGAGTAGAGACGAACAGATAAGTGTCACTCATGCATATTTTGCGTTTCAGAGTCGATTTACAAAGAGCTCTTACTAAAGAGCTCAAAATACGATTTTTGTACTTGAAATAAGATTTTTCGAATTTACCATACTTTCGTCAAGGAATAGGCTTGAAAAAGCACCTATATTCTTGATTTTAGCTCGTTTTTTTACATATACAATATATTCTTTGGATCGCTACTTAAGCCACCGAAGTCAGTGGCTTAAAAACAAATTTGTATTAATCCTGAGTTTATCGTTAGATCGACACTTAAGCTGGTCCTGTAAAAACGGGTATCAGTGATTCTTCTGAGGGTGTATAGAATTTAGAACGCGTGAATTTAGGCCGCGGATGATTGTGTACGCCGGACGTTCTTAAAAATGATGTATGGCCGCGATAGTGAAATGAAACTTAGTTCACGAAACCGACTCTTCGGTCAAACGAAATTCATGTTTTTTTTTGTCTATAAATTGTCCGCCAACTTTGAAAACTTATCTTCTTATAGTCGCTTTTGTCATCTTTCCCCAAACAAAATCCCGGCATTTGGAAGATCTTTTATACCTCTTTTATACCCCATAAATTCAAGGGAAATAGTTTTGATTATACGCTATATGTGAAAGGAAATATTCTTCCTCCCAACAACTTTATCCATTCACATAATTGTTATTTATTCTACGATGCAAAATTCTGATTATTTCTTCACTTCCCACAACTTCGTTGTATAAATATCCCAGGAGTGAAAAAATCATCATTGACAGACATTCCCGTGCTGTCTCGGAATAGGTTCATTAAACCTCCTCGAGGAAAACTCTTTAAAACGGAATCCTTATTTAGATTAGTCAAAAACACGTGCAAGAATCCTTATAACCAGCTTGGATATCCTTCAATGCTTGCAACAACATCAACAACGACAAATGTATGCCTACACGAGTGGAAATTTAATTGATTTCTAGGAATTTCATGGAATGGAAAGAAATTGCTAAATTTTTTCAGAAACCAATTGGATTGAAAATCCCACTTCTTTTCATGGAAAGCGAATAAAATATCAACTAATCAAAGGTTAGTTCCAAGACACCTATTGCATTGGCGAAAGTCATTTTCCAATCCAATCGCAATGCACAATATTATTATCCTGGGATTCTAAATTAAATAGAATAAATCACAATGAACGCTGATAGAGAAAAAAAAACCTAACCCAATTTAATGATTGAAAATATTTTCCCGCCAAATTATGCATTGCAGCCCGCCTCATGAACTGCTTAACAATTGCTGTAATGTACGTTATGATGATATTAGATATCCAATGAAAAGCGGCAGACGAATTGATAACTTGAAATTTGATAGGTCTCTTGTAGAGTACGTGGTTTACGTTAGGAGGTTTCTCCATCCCCCCATATAGGCGGCTCTTGCAAAATAAAATAGATTTCGCTTTATTTTTTTTCGTATTTTTTTCTTTTTTCAATTCTGATTAAGAAAACTAGACGACCTTTACTGCCGTGGTTTGAATGACTGGCAGTGGTTGCGTTGTGTTAGCAACTGTCACAAGAGGGTATGACTCTGAAAGAGGGGCGATGTTTTCTTTTAAAACAAAAAGTTTGCGGTGACACTCGAATGTCACACTAAGAATGTTCGACATGTAGTGGAAAGGTATGTTTGTTTTCTTATAAAAAAAAACACGTAAACTTGGTGTTGCGAAAACTTAAATTGTTTAAAGTTTGAAAATTGAGTACATTGTTTTGTCTATTTATTTAGAGCTGTGTTTTTTTTCTACAAATACAGCACTTTATGTTATAGGTCATTTTGGTTTGACTATAGTTCATATTCATGTAGAATGAGTCGATAGTAGGTCATTATGGCCATAACAACGTACTATAGAGCGAAGCGAAGAAAATCGAGGCTTTTTCCCGAGAATATTGAAAATCACATCTCCTGAAACACGGATGACCTCAACGAGTATACTCCGAACTAGTGATCGTTTTTAAAACCTCATCGCTGTAAGGCAAATTCATAAATTTCATTGTAAACTAGCTGTCCCCGCCCGGCTTTGCCCGTGCACAGGAATTGTATTGCTTAGGTCTCAGAAGTTTCTTTCTGCCTAAACCTGAAATATAGCAATACGAACAAAATATAAAAAGAATCATGAAAATCGGCCAAGCGGTTATCGAAATATAACGCCCTATTCACACCAAGCCGAAAACAGTCGAAAACTTCCTCGAAAACAGAAGTTTTCCCATATACATATTGCAGTTTTCAAAACGAGTTGTTTTAGGTCGTTTTCCATGAAAACGCCACGAAAACGAGTACAATCGTTGGGTTGTTGAAGCAGACCACCTTTTGGAACATTCAGCGAGCTCAGCAAAACTGCTGACAGGATGTGAGAGACTGAGTGAGAGTGAGAGTTTTTTTATTGTTATCTTTGCTTGCACTATAAAGAGCAAACTACCTGCCAAAGCTAAATGTTTTCAGATGTTTTGATTTTGAATGTTGCTTATGTTAATTATTTTACGCATTTAACCATAAGTTAACGATTATCAAGTAGCTTAAATAATTTTTTTTATATATTATGTCAATACGAGCGAAGTTTAGTAACTAAAATAAAAGTCTAGACGCCATAAACATTTCATAGCTAGTTGGTGTTTGGTGTGAATGCATCCACCAGTTTTCTAAACTTTTTTGACGAAAACTCAGTTTTTGGCTTGGTGTGAATAGGGTATAACGTCCACGAGTTTCTTCCCATAGATGTTTTTTTTATAGGAGGTATACGATTTTGAGTGTTTTTTTTTTTTGTATGGGCGGTGCCACGCACCTTTGTCCAATTTTGAGAAATCGGTCCAGGTGTTCTTGAGTTATAAGCCTAGTAACCAACGTCACTCTCTTTTATATATTTAAGATTGGAGACACAGAAATCACCGACTGATCGATTGCGGCCGATAGGTCAATTATGTCATCATATGAATATAAATGACATTTTAAAGCATTGCCCTCCGTACTGAAATTCGAAATATGAAGGTACTATATGTAATCCCAAGCACAAAATGTGGAAAGACTAAAAATAGGAAAGGCAATTCTTATAAACTTGCTACTTGGAGAAATTCTAAAACAGAAGAAAAAAAGTCGGGTCTGTGAAATCTGTGAAATCGACAAGCTTTAAGAAGGAAACAAATGGCATTTAGTCTTTAAACTGCCGTTGTAACTTTCAGTTTCCGATGTTCCCCTTTGCGGTATTAAGAAGGCTTCTACGCCATAGTTCTTAAATGTAACCATTTAGGATACTCAAACACTTTCCGACATTCTGCAACTCGCCTTACGTAAACTTGAATGTCTCCTGGACCGGTAGTTGCGGTTTTTGCGTCAACCCGACGAAAACGAAGTTGGTCTTATTCACCAGGAACGCTACCCGTTCTCACTCCGCCACTCGAGTTCATTATATAAATATTTGGGGCTGAGGCTGAACAGGAAGCTTTTATGGAGAGAAAATATTGCCGAACCCGCAAGGAAATCCCTAGTGGCTCCCATACTCGTGCAAAAGGGCTGTCGGCTCTAGATGGGGCCTTCAACATACATTGGTTTTATACGGCGGTTATAAGACCGATTTTTATGCGGCATTTTTTTTTATTGTGGTGTGGTGGTCGGCCTTGAATAAAAGTTCCAATCTAAAGGTCTTAGAGAAGATTCATCTCCAACCGCCGCTCTACAAACCATGATTAACTTGCTTCCACTAGACATCGTCAGTAAAGAATACGCCACAGACGCGGCAATCAGATTAAGCGAAGGACAGCCTTCCTTCAGATCCCCTTGCTCATTATTAGCGATTACCTGCGTACGAAAATCAACTTCAAAAAATGCTTCACCCATGAAATACCAGACAGGAACCAATGGGATTCACAAAATATCCAACAAGACAAATCACTGTTCCAAGACACTGGAGGGAGTTAGTGCCGAAGCCTTTTCAGAAAAGCTGAATTTGAACCTCTCCTTCTGTCTTTCCTTCCGGAAGATTGCCGCGTATCTCTTAAAGAGATAACTGGACAGTATACAACCTCACCCTCTGCTGGCTTCCTGGTCACTGATGTGACATCCCAGGCTATTGTGCAGCAGACGAATTATCAAGGCTAGGCTCCTCTAGCGTGGATAGTATAAGTCTGCACAACGTGTATGCACCACTTTCCTACGCTTAACAACTCTTTTCCGGTGGGCACTTTATCTTTGTATAAATTCTGGTTTTTCGATCTTTACTTTAAACATCTTAATGCATCCGTTGAAGATGTTTTATGGCATGTGAAATGACAAAGCGATGCTCATTAGAGATACTCATGAAATGCTTTTAGTGTTCGGGAAATATGGCATACCTGTCAACACGTTTTCGATGGTTTTGACTCCTATTTCACCAATAGCTTGATGAATATAGAATATTGTTCTTTAGTGCCTGAATCGGCTCTGGACTGTTTTTATAGGATCGATTTTAAATAACACCTCACAAAAAAGATTCCAACGGCGCCATATTGCAGCTCCGCTGTGGCCAAGCACGTTCAGCAAAATGCCTGAATTAACGGTTATTAAAACTAAAATGCAATAAATCGATTGTTGGACGGCTTGTGTGGAATGTAGCCCCATCTTGATGGAACCATAGCTCGCCCAAGTTCAAATCTCCTGTCATAACAAAAAACCAGTCTCACGAACTTTCTTTACAATCACAAGTACATCAGCTGCAGTTAGTGCATTATATTTCGACCGAAATTTCTGTTCAAAATTTGCCGTGCTTTGGAGGCACAGCATCCAGTTTGGAAGTAACTTTGGAATAATTCCCAATGTTGTTCAAGTGTACTTATAAATCGATGCATTACTTAGAAAATATACATACCTACTCGTAGAGTTTCGGTATTTTTTTTTTTTTAGGGCATAATAGCCATCTTCTACTTATGCCAGTGATCAATGAATGGATCAAACAAACTCATGAAGGGTCTTGACGGTTTCAGAGAACATTGTTTTTAAATGCGGACATGAAACCATCCAAAACTATCCAAATTGTGAAACCGATTCCGAAAACCGCGGGGCACGAGCTCTTTCATTGCCCAGGATCCTTACGATTGACCTACAGAGTTTATCTCCTGTAGAAGAAGCTCAATCAATCGGCAAGCATTACAGCATTCAGTATGGCTGATTCATCAATTATGATATGAGAGCGGCTTCCTTGATTGATCGTAACTCCCTCGATGACAGCTTTATACTGGAGGGGAAAGTTTGAGTAATTGTAATAGGAGTTCGTAGTTTAAAACATGTAGATTTCTTCCTTTCTGAAATAAATAGGCAGTCGTTCCTATTGCTTCCCGGCTAAATATGCTCATTAGAGATATGGTTGGTCCCGAAACGTTGCCTTTTCTTATGACGCGACGGGACCATATCTTTTAATAACCTTTTGCGGCTTTTTCGATATACATATATAGTTTTGGCCACTTGTTAAGTTTCTGGTCAAATTTTGATAGAGCGGAATATCCTTACAGCTAGTTGCATTGCTTCGATATGTTGTGGATAACATTCCAAAAGCAGCCTTGGCTTTGCCGATACAATTGGTAACATTCTGCTCGATTTCACCATACGTCAGTCGAGATAATACTCCCAAAATTATGAAAACTCTACACCGGTTCTTCAGCTCCCTCAATGCATAGTCAAGCTTCGAGCGGTTGAGTTAAGTTAATGAAATAATTTTGTATAAAAAAAAACTATTAGCACGCGCGTATTCGCTTGCCTTATAATTTAAACCAGCTTATTCGATATTTATTGCAAATATAGGGGAATAAACCGCTTACTGGCACTTTTGTGCTGACTCTGTTTGCAAAGTCTTGATCGCATTTATGCATGATATTCTAGGCTGAGGAATGATCGATTTGAATATTATTGTTTCATATATAAATGCATATTGTTACCTTTCTATCGTGATGGACGTGTTATTCGTTGGCTCTTAATTTAAATCAAGCTTTGTTCAAATCACCATTCAACGATAGTGTATTATTGGCCATTTGCATTATTCATAAACTGTGTATGTGCGCGTGTAATGTTGAAAAGCAACACGTGAACATGATAAGAACGTTTACCCGCTGTGAACTCGTGACTACCTACTTGAAAGCTTTAGATTGTGTCACACATGTCACTCACCTGAAATGAAATAAGAAAACAAAATGTATTAGAAAGGAACAATATTTATTTAATAGGAGAAAAGACAGGGAATTCAAGAGTTACAGTTCGCAGAGTCATAGACGGAAAGGGTCTTGGAGGAGACACTACCGCCATGCTGGTTCGGTCTTTTAAACATACGAGTACTTATTACGAAAATTCAGATTTTGACGGTCCCTTTTAAATTGGACTAGTCTACTTAAAGATTTTTTCTGAATAATAGGTACTGCCGTTTGAATTTTTTTAAGCCTGCCTAGTACGCTGCCGTTGTGGAACGAAAAATCCCATACAAAAGTGCCACAACGAAATTATGAACGAAAAATTTCGCTTTCCTTTTCGTTTTGCAGTACGCTGCTGGTGCGAAATTATGGCGAAAAGTGGGTAATTGTAGTAGATTGCTTGGTACAATTTTTCACTCTCTATTCGCACACAATTTATTGTCCGGGATATTAATTGCTTGCGAAAATTTGTAATTTCTTTTTTTTTTTTTGCGGTGATGGTTTTTTGTATAATCTCACGAAGTGGACAATATTGAATTTTTATATTCCGAAGAATTGTAACAGCAATATCAGGAAAATGCAGCAAAAGCGAAGAATATAAAAATCCGATTTAACAAATGCGGATGCGGAAGAAAAATACTTCGGCGGATTTTTGGTCCTGTAAATGTAATGTGTGCGAGCAGGGCGAATGGAGGAGAAAATACAACCACGAACTCCATGAGCTGTACCAAGATGTGGATGTAGTCCAAAAAGCCAACACACTTTGACTACACTGGCTCGGTACATCGAACTTTCTACAAACTTTCATGTTTAAGATTTCGTTTAGAACTGGAACAGGCCTATTAATCGGACAAAACCATCTAGGGATACAACCACGAATAGATATTTGAAATACAAATTTTAGCAAAAGTTTGAGTTATATGCTGTTTTGACATCCCACAAATCAACAGGTTTAAATGGTTTCGTTCGTTTTTTTTCATTCATCAAAAAGAGTTGACGCATTTAATGCAATTGTAAAAGAAAAATTCCCAGCGCTGCCCCAACTCGTTGGGAATATAATGAGCGCATTGTGCAAACAATCTTTGACCTCAAAGAACCTTTTTTGCCTTTTTCGAAAGCGTTATTGAAAATGAAGAAAATTGGGACACTGAAGCATTTTTTTATTTTATTATTTATATCGTTTCTTAATTTTTATTGTTCTTCTCTATTTTTTCAATTAGTTTTTTCCACAAACTGACATTTTATTTCAAATTCTTCAATAAAAATCCAGCAATGTTCATTATTGTGTAAATCAAGGTAAGAAATTCAAAAACAGTATTTCTAAACTATCTGAATCAACAAATTTCTATTCTTTTTGAACAAAATTGGATGAAAACGAGAATTTGGCCAATTTCAATATCAATAGGGGTTCTGTAATCAACCTTTCAACAAAGGAACAATTTAAAGATCTTTTATGAATATTTTAATACCAATTTTCCTGTTAACTTGCTTAATAATTTACGGAGCTCATACTCGGGATATCTTGGCATTCAAACGTTGAAAACAGATCTAAAGTTGTTTTTCGATGAGGAGAATTTTATGTCAAAAAATGACCTTAAATAAATATTAAAATTTGTTAATCAGTACTGATTTAGATAAAAGTTTCACTGAGTACTTTAAGCTTTGTAAACTAATGTTGACATTCCCCGTGAGAGCCGCATCTGTAAAGAGATCATTTTCCGGTCTTAAAAGAATAAAAAAATACTTACAAAATAAATGTGGACAAGAAAGGTTTGCTAAATTTAGCCCTTATTTTGATTGAAAAACCATTGTTAAAAGAAATGCAAGTCAAAGGGAAATTTTATGATCAAATAATAGATAATTTTGCTTCAAAAGAAAGAAGAATTAATTTAAAGTACCAAGATTTAATAACCTTTTAAATTTATTCTATTGAATGAATTTTATAAAATATTTCTTTTATATGTGCAATTAATACGAAACGATCTCAAGCCAAAGGATTATGAGCAACAGATCATAGATAATTTTGCTTAAAAAAAAGTTTAATGTCCAGGACTTATTGTATTAAATTGTTTTTTTTTTTTTTATTATTATTATTTAGTTTTTAATAAATTTTAAAAGTATTTTTTTGATATACCATTTTGGCCTTAAATAATTCTAATACAGCGACATTTTCTTGAATAAAGGACTCTTACTTTTAAGTTAAACCCTAGTAGGGTAAGCTTTGTCGATTCGACGAATTTTTTATTTTTTCGGTTTTCTCTTCGATCTTAATTCCGATCGCATCTTCTCTCCGTGTCACACCAGCCATCCCTAAGGTCTTCTAGTTTGTGGAATTTCGTCGAAAAAACTGTTTGGCTAAGTCTTGTTTTTATCGAAAAATGGCGCCAATGTTCGTCGAAACGACGAAGATTACCTTCTACGTAACTTTTAGTGTTCGATTCGGCCCAAAATAAAAAAAAAAATTCCACCAACATTAACGAACAAATAAGAGAATAAACCGTAGATGCAATAAATTTCTAGAAAAGGGAATATCTTTAGACATTTTCCTTTAAAAAATTGCGCTCGACCAGGTAATCATACGATACGTACAAGAAAAGCATATGCTGGGAGCATAAAAGGAGCTTTGTAACAAATGCTAAAAATGAATTATTTTTTTTTTTTTTTGAGATATATTTTATTTTTGTTCTTAAATCAGTTAATTTTTAAGTTCTTATGATTTTATGTTATATTTTCTTATTTTTCTATTTTAAAATGGATGAACTGATCTCAAAAACAGAGGTTCCAACCAATTTTTCAATAATAAAGGCAAAAGTTTTTCAAAAAACGCTTTTTTTTTTTAAATTTTTGCTTAAAAAAAGAAATGGATTGTTAATATGAGATAACTGTTAAAACTTTTCGTAAAAATTTAAGTGCAATATTACTTAGTCGATTCGACGAATGATTACCTATAATGTACTAAAAATATGATTACCTTTCTAGGGTTAAAGTTGAGTGCTTCCGCTTCCCAAAAAGTCACGCTTCGTGCTTGGCATGGAGATGTATGAGGATTAACGTTCAAGCCACATGCAATGCTAGAGACAAATTTACAATTTATATAATTTATAGTACCTTTACTGCTGGAGCTGGCATTCACGGACCAAACCGATGAGTGTCTATGGGGAAAAGCCTCAGTGTATTTCAGACAAAGATCCATGAGATTAAATACTGCGCAAACCTTATCTACAACTCAGGTATTAAACCCGCTAACATCTGTATATTCACGAACCCTTAAGCAGCTATAAAAGCCATTTATTGACTACAAATCAGGACTGTACTGCTTTAACACCCTACAAACACCCTACCAGAATATGGTTGTTTCCCGTCCACGAAGGTACGAACTGAACCTGCAACACGTTCAGACGCAGCGGCAGCAGAAGTTAAGGGTGGGATTTTGCGTGCTGTGCAAGTTCAGCTTCCAGTCAGGTCCGCAGCGGCTCAGACTAGCTTTGTAGTTGGAACTTCCCTGAACCAGGATTGACAGAACTCTACACAGTAATAGATTACACGTTTTCCATTTAACACCGGTATACAGGATTTACTACCGGGAGATGCGCAAAGAAGAGTGGAATTTTGCCAGTGGCTGCTGCGCAAACAGGCAGAAGATGGGCGCACTTCCTCAAGAACATTCGGTGGACTGACAAAGCGCAATTCACAAACAAAGTTACAAAGTTACCAATTTGCACCTTTGGTCAGACAGACCCCAATCCCCATTTAATAAGCACAACATCCCAACATCCTTTAAAAGGTAAGAATTTAATTATTGTAATCAACTTCTTCAAAATGTGTGCTTATTTCAAAGGAGGTTTAGCGTAAATGTTTAAAAACACTTTAGTAGGTCCTCACGTTTTTTCACAAACAGTTAATTATCTTTACTACCTGGAATTTTTAGAGAACGGTTGCCCTTCTTGTTCACAGAAGGGCGATGTTCTTTCAACAAGTTATAACACCTTGTGACAGTAGCAGCGGGGTAAATCCATTCCTTAACCATACTTTTGATGAACGGTGGACTGGTCGATTTGGCCCCAATCTTAGGCCACCCAGATCTCCTGATATTAACACCCATGGAACTTTTATTCTGTGGTGCTATGGACGAAAAAACTTATTTTTGAGAAAAATTGAGTCTTTTTCGACCATTTTTGTGTGACAAAAAAACGGCTTTACTACAACTTCTGTTGATCGTACATAAAAAAGTTATTTAACATAATTTTTAGGAAATTTTTCAAGGATACAAATTTCATAAAAAAGTTAAAATTTATAAAGAAAACATCTTGAGAAAAAAGCATTTTAA
Organism: Cheilosia soror; assembly: GCA_949372485.1. NCBI lineage: Eukaryota > Metazoa > Arthropoda > Insecta > Diptera > Syrphidae > Cheilosia > Cheilosia soror. The sequence goes on from OX443563.1 coordinate 41,240,076, forward strand.
GTAAAAAAAAAAGTAACAACAAATGTTCAAAATTTTGAGTTTAAGGAGCCATAACTTTTTTGTAACTACACAGATGCTCCCGAAGTGCTTAAGACTTGTATGCGCTACCAAATTGTCTTTTCGAAATGTAAAAAACAATTTGTGTGCCTATAATAATTTAGTGTCACTATAGACAGATATAACTTTGAGGTGGTAAAGGACTTTGTCTACCTAGGCTCCGCTATGAACTCAGACAATGACACCAGCGCTGAGATTAAACGAAGAATAACTCTTGCCAATCGCTGTTTCTTTGGGCTAAGAAAGCAATTGAGTAGCAAAGCCCTCTCTCGAACAACTAAAGTGACCCTTTATAAGACCTTTATCATCGCAGTCCTACTTTATGGTGCAGAGGCATGGACTCTATCAGAAGCGGATGAGCTTACTCTTGGTTACTTCGTGAGGAAAATTCTTCGAGTAATTTTCGGTCCCGTCTGCATAGACGGTGAATGGAGGAGGAGATACAACGACGAACTGTACGGGCTGTACAGCGACATTGACTTAGCCAGAAGAGTGAAGGTCCAACGACTGCGGTGCCTGGGTCATGTAGAGCGAATGGACGTGAATGCTCCGGCCCGGAAGATCTTCGAATCCACACCGGAGGTACGGCGCAGTAGAGGAAGACCGGGACTCAGGTGGCGCACGCAAGTGGAAAGGGACCTTAACCAACTTAGCGTGCGAAACTGGAGACAGCTGGCCAAAGATCGTGCTGGCTGGAGACGCTTGTTGGTTGAGGCCCAGGTCCACCCCGGACTGTAGCGACACTTTAAGTAAGTAAGTAAGTATAAGTATAATAATTTAGAAGTTATAGCGTTTTAACACCTCCAAATTAGAGGTCACCCACTTTGATGGGCTATAACTGTAAATTGGGTGAAAATAGACCTCCTCCCCTTGTCATACAATTTGTAGTTCGGTACAACTTCAGGAATCACCCGTTAAAGGATTATACTTCTTAACTGGGACACCCTGTATAAACATACCATATCAAAATCGAAAAGGGCTTCCTTGCAGGTCAGCATGGATTGTGCAATGGAATGCGACTCACAGCTATGTCTTGAGGAAGACGAAACAGTTGAGCTTTGAGCATTTCATAATGTGGATGGCCGGCCCGGAATTAGAAGGAAATACATGCTATAACCTAAATTCCTAATTTCAAACCTCTTAACAAATACATTCTTTAGGTCAACGTGCATTACATCGCTTCGGCGATTCAAGTTCTAAAAAAAAAATTCCCTGAAATTTAGCTCCAAAAACCCCAGACAAACATTGCCTGGCTCTGCCCGTAGCCTTCTGAAAGGCAGACTACAGCAGATACGAGACGGCGGAAGAGGAGGGAGCTCACACACAAGAGTTCCTTCTAATAATAAACAAACATGAAGGTTGTCCAGATCAACCTCCACCACGCCAAGACGGCCTCGGCAGTCTTGATCAAGACCATGAACTCAAACGGTCTGAACATCGCTCTCGTGCAGGAACCATGGACTAGCACGAAAGGCACAATTCTAGGACTGTCAACACCAACAGGTAGGATCCTATATTCTACCACATCCACTAGACCTAGAACATGTATTATTTTTAATAATAACAAAAATTTCTTCCCATTGACAGAGTTCATTTCCAGTGACCTCACAGCAGCCATTGTGAAGACCAACAACACTAAGGAAGTAATCATAGCATCCGCTTACTTCCCTGGTGACTCAACCGCATGCCCTCCCGTGGAAGTCGAAAACCTGATACGATTTGCACAGCGATCCAAGACAGATATTGTGCTTGGCTGTGACTCTAATGCGCATCACACCATATGGGGGAGTACGGATATAAACAACAGAGGTGAGTCCTTACTTGATTTTATTACATGTAATAACCTAAACATATGCAATGTCGGGAGGGAACCCACCTTTATAAATTCAATTAGAAGGGAAGTGCTTGACATGACTCTAACAACCTCTCCATCTAACCACCTCGTCTTCAACTGGCATGTGTCCTCTGAACCATCTTGCTCAGATCACCGACACATTAAATTTGAAATAGACGAACCCAACCCTACTAACATTCAATTCCGTCCAAAGAGAAACACCGACTGGGCCTCCTACAAAGAGCACCTAAGTCATTCACTTAACGGAAAACTACCTCGAATTGACACCAGAGAAAAACTAGAATATTCTGCCGAACTAGTTAGATCCTCCATCATCTCTGCCTACGAGGACAACTGCCCACTTAAGTCTAAAAAGATTAAAAGGGAAACAGTATGGTGGAGTAAAGATCTCGAAAAACACAGATCTAGAGTAAGGAAACTCTTCAACAAAGCGAAACGCAATGGTGATTGGCAAACCTACTCTACTGCTCTTACCAACTACAACAAAGAAATAAAAAAGGCAAAAAAAGAATCATTCAAGCGGTTCTGTGAAGACATATCTGATATACCTTCCAGCTGCCGGCTACACAAAGTTCTTGCCTCTGACAAAACCGTCACATTAGGAACACTAACCGATGAGAATGGCCGTCAGACACAAAATAAGAAAGAAACACTTGAACTCTTACTTAAAACACACTTTCCTGGATCAATAATTATTGATTCTCTCACTGCAAACCTATCTCCTCGACTCGAGCGGAACTGCCTGCCGACGAGAGAAGACTGGAAAACTGCGAGACAAATATGCAAAACCGATGCCATAAAATGGGCCTTATCCTCACTGAAGCCGTACAAAGCAGCAGGAGATGATGGCATATTTCCGGCACTACTACAGAAGGGAGCTGACACGCTAGCACCCATCCTGGCCAAAATGTTTACTTGTAGCCTGACCTATGGTCACATACCGGAAGCCTGGCGAAAAGTAACAGTCAAATATCTACCCAAGACAGGAAGAAACTCGGATTCAAGTCCGAAATCCTATCGCCCCATCAGCCTCATGTCTTTTATCCTCAAAAGCATGGAGAAACTAATTGATAGACACATAAGAGACAAAGCACTGCGAAACTTTCCGCTCAGCAAATCCCAACATGCCTATCAACCAGGTAAATCTACCGAGTCAGCACTCAATGACTTAGTAACTAAAATTGAGTATTCCATCAATCGAAAGGAAATCTGCCTTGTCGCTTTCCTGGATATTGAAGGAGCCTTCAATTACACATCCTTTGAGTCTACCAACAGGGCTCTCAACAACATGAATCTGTCCCCAATTATAGGAAGATGGATAATGGCTATGCTCAATAAAAGAGTAATCCAGACCCGCATCGACGATGTGGAACTTTCGGCGTTAACGACCAGAGGGTGTCCTCAAGGGGGCGTCCTCTCGCCACTCTTATGGTCCCTTGTCATTGACGACCTACTCCAATCCCTGGCCAATCTAGGGATTGATGCTATAGGATATGCCGACGACGTAGCAATCGTTGTCAGTGGCAAATTTGAAAGCACGATCTCAGAAATACTGCAGCATGCACTATCCATAGTTGAAAGATGGTGCAACAAAGAAGGTCTTTCTGTAAATCCTAAAAAGACGACTATCGTACCTTTTACCAGACGGAGGAAACTAGATCTCCTAACTCGACCCACTATGTATGGCGAAACCATTGAATTTTCACGGGAAGCCAAATATCTGGGAATCATCCTTGACAGTAAACTATCATGGAATCCACAAGTAGAACGCATCGCAAACAGAGCCACCAGATCTCTTTGGATCTGCCGTCGAGTCTGCGGTAACAATTGGGGTATAAGTCCCCGGATGATGTACTGGCTATATTCGCTTGTGGTAAGACCAGCGATCACCTACGCTGCCGTGGTCTGGTGGACAAAGACTAACGAAGTCACTACAGTCAAAAAGCTAGAACGGATTCAACGTATAGCCGGAAACTGCATGACGGGCTGTCAACGCTCCACACCGACCACTGCACTGAATGTCATCCTAGGCTTATTACCTATCCAAGTACACATTGAAATGGAAGCAAGACTAAGCATTCATCGCCTATTCCATTCGAATAATATCGACCCCCATTCCTATCATGGAGGTCACCTGTCTTTAATTGACACTATGGAGCCTGAAAGAGCGTTCAGCATGTTTCTAGATGACATGTTACCAGAATATGGCTTTCATAAAAACTTCTCTATCATCATCCCGCCAAGGGAAGAATGGGAAAAATACAAACCCAATCCATCGCAACTTGATCTAGTCTGGTACACAGACGGCTCCAAGATGGATTCAGGGACTGGATATGGCATTTTTGGAGAATCTCCACAAGCGAACTTCTCAGTCAGCCTAGGCAGGTTCTCGTCCATATTCCAGGCTGAAGTCCTTGCCATCAACCACTGCGCTAGAATAAACTTACGTTCTAACACAAGTGGTAAAACCATATTTATCTTCTCAGACAGTCAAGCTGCTCTTAAAGCTCTGAACTCATCTGTTATAAAATCGAAGCTGGTCCTAGAAACTTACATGGCCATCTACGAATTAGCAAAGAAAAACCTAGTCATCCTACACTGGATTCCAGCCCACAGGGGTTTTACTGGAAATGAAACGGCTGACTCTCTGGCCAAAGTCGGCGCGACAACTCCACTCGTCGGACCTGAACCCTTCTGCGGTGTCAGTAAGGGATGCTTCAGGGAATACATTAGGAGCTTATCTCAAATCGAATCTAATGAACTCTGGCTTAAAACACCTGGGCAGAACTGCACTAAACAGTTCTTCCCAAAATTCTCCCAACGAAAATCCTATTTTCTAACTAATCTGGGTAAAAACAACCTAAGAATCCTGACAGGAATTATTACTGGCCATGGTCTTATGAAAAAACATCTTCACCGAATCGGAGTCTCACCAGACCCCACATGCAGACTGTGCCTAGAGAGTGATGAATCCTCTCTTCACATTCTCATGGAATGTCCGGCTCTCTTCCGCCTTAGAAAGAAAGTCTTTGGCGACGAAATACTTACCTCGGCAAATCTTGCTGAATTACCCCCAGAGAAGATCCTTGTCTTCCTGACTGTCTCCGGAGTAAAAAGATGGCTCTAGAACCCTACCAGGGATGGCACAATAGGCTCCTGTAGAGAGGCCGCAGTGCCAGGGCCGGTTAAGGCTCTCCCGATCAATCATCTATCTAGCTCCATATCAAAATAGTCATAAAAAAAAGTCAGTCAGTAAGTGCTTAGCTCGGGTGCACACCTTACCAGGCTGTTTCTTTTGCACCGAAATAGCATCGCTCATGCCATTCTTGCATGCTGGCAACTGTCAAGGTTGCACCTGCTAGTGAGGAGATTTGCATCCTCTCCCTTCAGTCACCCTTTAGAGTTCAGACGAATCGGTATCCAGGCGACCAAACTTTATCAGTCACCTAAACCTGGCTTGATAATTCACCCTTCTAGTCTCTATTCTAAGGCATCTCGCAATAAAATCCTCAAGTGACCCGCCTCTCATGTATGGTATCACAATATTGATCAACAATTTTTGTTTAAAATGTGTCTTGCCTTTTCCAAGACCTGAACCCAACCTACCATAGCCTGCCTGAAAAGCAGAGAATTACATTTTATTCCGGGAGTTTTTAAAATGGGCTTTTGAATAAAATAATTTCTCACAGTGTGGATGCGTCCTACCTACCTGTCATGCTAGACCGCAATGCCTTTGTTTAGGAGACAACACGTCACCGACAGAAATCCCCAACAGTGTCAATATAAAAATTCTCATGAATCCAAAACATGAGGTATGAAATGAAATATAAAAAAATTTACAAAAAAAAAAAAAAAATAAGCAACATGTCTACGCCAAATAATAAATAATTTGTTTCATTCGGTATCGTTATCGCACAATAAATGCCCACCTTATCTTATCTCTTTATATCAACCATACCACAGTGAAAACATCATTCGTGTAATTTTTAAACAAACAACTTCAATGTGAAATTAGGTGCGGTTCAATGAGTTATATCGAACTTGAGATATCAGGCAATTCTGTTGCCCAAATGCAGTAAAAAGGCCATCACCGCACGTATAGCCCATTGCGAGTTAACATGTTTTTACCTACCTACTGTTTTGAATGCGTCTGCTGCTACCGTTTCAGGTGTGACACATTGGATACTGACTGAATAACAACCTACATTCTCGTAAATTTGTATGATTGTGTGATGCCTTGTTAAATTTCGACAAAAGTATGGCTATACGTGTCGATGATGATATCATATCGTATTTATCGCACTATCAGATGTGAGTTTTTGAAGAAAAAAAAATATATCTCCAATTTTTCTATGGCGTTTGTTATTTTTTATTTTTTTAGTGGGACCTACCTCACTCACTTGGATGATGTCAAAAAGTTGACATAGCCAAAAATATTCTTTGCAATTAAAAATAAAATACTTTTGCATTTCTCTTTGTAGTCTCTTTCTCCGAATTTTAGTTTTTTTTTTCCTTCGTCTGACTATAATATGTTCAGGTTCACCTTGGTAGGTGTTTGCTTTGCTTTATGGGATAAGTCTCCACCGCACATACAGATGCAACACCCACTTGTGGATGGCTTAAATGGTAACAATCCAGAGAAATATTTTAGTATAATATTCTGATCTGATGATGATGACGAAAAGTATCTTGTTTGGTGAGTCAAATGGCACGAAAGAAGGTTGGTTGATCTTGAGTCGAGGTGTTTTTCCGTCGATTTGGAGAGCTGTACATATGACTAACATAAGAGGTACACGTATACACTTCACAGTGGTAGTGAAGCCGGTAACTGTAATTTATTTCTTATTTTTGGGTGTGTAGTTTTAATATATGAAATTTTGTAATTTTAATACGTGTGCTAATTTTATTTAAAATTTCATATTTATTGGGTATTGGCTCAAGGCGAATGTCTGACGTTTTACAACGGAAGAGTTTTAGTTTTATTGTTGAGGTTTTAATTGAATCTTCGATATGTTATGATTTTTAAATGATATTCTACAAGTTGTTGATGACGAGGGTGTTTTTTTTAATCACGCAACGGTCTCTGTGGAATGATGAAGTCATGTGTTTATATTTTAGACGACTAATTAAATCATCGAATAGGGTTAACTTTTTGACAGTTATTTTATTTTATTAATATTTATGTTCAAATTAAGATGAATAGACTTATTCATAATAATTTATGATTTTTATGAATTTATGAACGCTTCCGTATCATTGAAGTAGATCATGAGCCTGCTCAATGAAAGAAATATCAATGCGAGATTAGGTGACATTGACCTACAAGTAACTGCCTCCAGAGGCACACCAGAGGAAGGAGTCACTTCTCCCCTACTTATGTATGCGGACGATGTAGAATGTAGTACCGCTTGCGACAGGAAAATTCCTAAAATGAACTGTTAGGAAGCTCACTGCGGACACTTAATTTGTGGGCAAAACATTGTGGCCTTGAGGTGAATCCCCAAAATACCCCACTTTGAACCACCATCTATTGAGGGAATACCCCTGCATGTGGCAGAGAGTGCGAAATATCTCAAAATAATTCTCGACAGAAAACTTTATTGGAAACTAAATGTCAATGAACGAGTTAAAAAGGCAGCGAATGCATTTTATGCATGCAATCGTATCTTCGGCAAAAACAAGATAATTCTGTGGATGTATACGGCAATCGTACGCCCAATACTCAAATATGGCAACATACACCCCTATTCCCGTTGGCGTTTGTCGTAAACGCCTAATATGTATTTCATTTCGGTTTTAAGTCACTTTTTTGAGACAAACGATTTGAAAATACAGTAAACACATAGAAAAAGAAGCAAAATCGTTAACAAAAGTTCAAACAAAATCTGAATTTCGTTTTTATAATGACACTACACATGAGTCGTATACGAAAAACGCCAAAGGGAATAAGGGTGATAGTCTGGTGGCAATGACAAAAATACAAAGACTGGCATGTATAGGAACAACTATGTAGTGCGTTGAGAACAACACCGACTGCTGGGTTGGAAACGCTTCTCAACCTATGGATCTATACATGCAAGAATCGGCTGCCAAAAGTGCCTTGAGGATAAGCTAGACAAAATGCTAGGTCCCCAGTCTCTTTGGGCATGTCCGGATTCTCAAGGAATGCGTATGGAGTGACATCAACTCTGACTACTTGTCACCTAGACTTCGATAAACCATTCTCTTGCCGATTTCCGAGCAGGGAAGAATGGGATAGGAACGAACCCACGGAAACGAAATCAATAGCCATCTACACTATCTACACTAACGTATCAAAGATGGAATGTGGAACTGGAGCCGGATTATTTTCATAGGAACTCATCATACATATTTCAATCAGTCTCCCTCATTACTGGAGTGTTTTTCAAGCTGAGGTACTGACGGTCGCGGAAGTCGCAAGCATGGTATCACGGAATGATATTATGTACCATATTTATTGACAACCAGGCGGCTGTCAAGGCAATCTCTGCTAATAAGATAAAATCCAAACTAGTTCGCCGCTGTCGCGAAGAGCTCGAGGCAAAGCAGGACCAACAAACTTTTGCGATATGACAGAATATCGCTGTCTAAGTTTATTGGCGCCCTTAATGGTGACAACCTTCTAAGAAGCCATACAATGAAACTAAATCTCAAGAATGGCGACATTTGTAGGCTGCGGTGATGAAGAAGCCCACGAGGACACCAATCACTTTCTCTGTCACTGCCCAAGTCTCTGTCACTTGAGGACTAGGACACTTGGAACTACTTCCAGAAAATCCAATAACTCTCTAACGTCTCAATATCTAATCTTTATAGGTTTTTGAGGACAACGAGATGGTTGGACAAAGTCGAGAAACCACGGGAAGGATGAAATAAAGCCAGTACAACACGACTAACCCCATCGAAAGGTATCACAATGGGTACACGAAGGTTTGAGTGGGGTAAATAAGAGGCTACTCAGCTTCAACAGCCCGTAAACCTAACCTAACCTATCATTAAAGTACATATTAAGTACATACATATTTTGAATATCGGTTTGTCAGTTGACTGAAATCGAATGACTCTAGATTCGATACGAATATCAAAATTACGATGAATATACTGCAATTAAAATAATTTATAAAATCCGAAAAAAGTCGGTAATTGCTAGGCATATCTTTGACACTTGGTGTCTTTATGATCTTACTATTACTATTTGCTGTCGATATTTTAATTATGACTTTAACCCTCAGTTTCACACTGGAAGTTTAAACTATAGTTCAACTGAACCTGAAATTTGAAGTTTAAATTTGAAGTTCAACTCATCCGGTTTCACAATATAATCTGATCTTCAATTCAATTGAACTCCGTTTAACGAAATTTTATGAATAGAATTTGGCAGTATTGTACAGTACTTAGCTTTTATACGACTTTTCCAAAATCGTTCTTTGTATTTCCTTTCAGAGGACACACAAAACAACGTCAAATATTGATAATATTTTGACAATCGCCTGAACTGAGGTTTAAACGACAGAATACTGTAGTTCAACTTAAACTACAGAATTAACTCTGTTCAAGGTTTAAACGAAACTGTGTAGCTGAATTAATTGTTGAATTAAAAGTGTATTTTAAACTCCCACTATGAAACTGGGAGTAAGTAGCTAAAGAGTGAACTCCAATTTTCACATTAGTCCAGTAGAAATATGCGTAAAAAGGAGAAAATTCTTTATAGCTCTCTGACAGAATATTGTCGAACAAGCTCTTGTAAAAGAGGACAAAAAATCGAACCGACAACACCTATCCGTGGTGCAATGAGGTGCATTTTTATGGGTTGAAAACAGTTGTATTTACTATTTTCACCTTAACCTCAAAATGTTTCTAAAAAATGGCGGAAAACCCGTTTTTCGGTTTTTAATTTTTTCTTTGCCAAAAAATGCCCAAGTGTATTGAATGCGCAATGGTGTGAAAAAGAACCTTCTTGCCCATGTGAAAATTATGTCTGAAATTATTCCATGATCGTGTGTCCATGCACAAAGGAAATCATGTGTACCAACCAACTTGGCTATATTAAACTTTGGCTGGCTTCAGCTTGCTGCCAATTGTCCAAATGAACTGCTGGCTGGGAAGATTTCAAGAAAAACACGCCTATTGTGATCATCCCGCATTGGACACTACCGCTCTGGCACGAGAGTCTTCGTATAGGAAGTATACGGAAGTATATATCGTCTTAGATAGCGCGTACAAGTTAAAGGGGACCAAATTGTTTGAACAGCTTTCTTAACCGTGTACATTTTCGCCTGGGAAGCACTGCAGTATAGTCTGAAAGTCGGTAGGTATAACTGGCTGCTGGTTCTTCTGTAAAAGCTCCTGCTCCGGTTCCACTCTCCGTCTTTGAACCATCTTTGAAAATCTGGGTATACCCTTTATGACATTATACTGGGGGAGAGTCAATCCTGCCTGTCTGGTATGCACACTTTAAATTTTCTTGTCAAATTAAAAATTTGTTCTCTCTCTATCTCTCTCAGTCTGAGACTACCTTTGGCTTTGGCTCCCAATTTGTTAGTGTATAGCTCTATGATGTTTAGGTTCAGCAATGTTTCTACGCCTAGTTGTGGTGTAGATTTCAGTGAACCCGTTAAACCTAAACAAGCAATCCTTGATGTATGTTGTTTAAATCCGAGGGTATAAGCTTCTCAATTTTGCCGTTCGGACTCGATATTAAATTATAGGCCAATGACACACAAACGAATGGTTGTGAGAAGCTGGGCCTATAGTTTTATTGTCGTACGGCAAAAGACAGATTTTCCCTTGTAATTGTTTGCAGCTTTGCAAGATATGCTGGCTGCATGTGCTCGCCGGTAGTTTAGTGCTTTGTGGCACAACAAGTCACTTCTGATAGCTTCCTTGCAGCACTCCCACTGGCCTTCTGATATCTGATCTCCAATCTGCCGACACAGGAATTCTTAAACTCTTGAAAAAAAAATGGCATAAGGTAAAGGCTTCGGAAACATTAAAATTATATGGCATTCAAATGTGACAGCTCAGACACTTGATAGTTGACACTTTGTATTTTTTACGTTTTTAAAAAACTATTTGTTACGTCTGTTACATACACGTAATAACACATAACAAATCCCAATCCCAAGTGACAAATTTATTTTTTTATTTCAATTTGCACTTCGATAATATCTGACTGCATTTCTTAACAACAAACCATACTCAGCTATTGCAGTAGACGCTCGATATAGTGAACATCTGTATAGCGAACTATCCAATATAGTGAGCCACAAAAATTTTACCCAGACTACTCTAAATAGTGAACTATATGGAAATCTCGATATAAAGAACTCACACTTTTTTTCCCAAAATTCAACGAATAAAGTGCCAGTTTTCAATGCGTCTGCATGTCAACTATTTTTCAGAACAATTACCGTCCATTTGTGTGTTTTTCTAATATCTTAGTTATGAAACGCCTACAAGAAAAATCTGTGCAATTGAATTTAAAGAAGACACAAATGAAGGTGACAAATTATTTTTCAAAAATTTAATTCATTCATTCTTTATTGAAAAAAATGATATTTATATCGAATTGAGCTTTAGTAAACATTTAAAAACTCTCGCTCGAAATAGTGAACAATTTCGATATAGTGAACAGGCCTGGTTTTTATTAGTTCACTATATCGAGCGTCTACTGTAATTCAATCTGGCAGCATTCGGCTAAAATTTATTATCAAATAAAGAAAGTATATTTTTTTGTTAACTGAGTCATCTGACGAATTCCTATTTGATGATTTAATAAGGCATGCATTGAATTTTATGTGATTTTTTTTTGTGCTCAACCAGCGACATTGACCGCATCCGCCCTCGTCAAAGTCATTTAAATTAACAAACACAAATCGCTGCCCAAATGTGTAACGCTTGCTGTCGGCGATCGACGATTGGCGTTAACTTTTCTGTCATACAATCGCAGTGTTATTACATTTATATAAAAAGCAAGCACAGACCTTGTGAATTATGTGCAGTTTTTGTCTCATTCTACACATGCCGACCGAGTAAAAAATGCTCCTTATCAGTACTAAATAGAGTGATACGTGACGAGTGAAAATAGATTCACAAGAGAAAGTTATTAATATAAAAGCAAACAAATTGGACTGACCTTCTAGCTTTATGCTCTGATTTTGCAAACAAAAAAATGGAGCACCCACTTTTGAAAAAGAGTACAACGCGCGTCATGTACGTACGTATGTGTGTTATATGTTGCGATACGACTTAAGAGGCTGAGTATGAATGATTGAAAACGAAGTTTGTTTTTACCATCTTCCATTCACGTGGTGTTGGTATCTTTTGACACCTTGTATACGTACAGTACGTAAATAACTATTTTTTTTCATTCCTTGTGTGGTGAAGGTAGAATATTTAAAGAGTTTTGATTTTGTGTGGTATTTAAGTTGCAAAAAAGAGAATGGTAAGTTAATGTCGTTCTTAACCCATTTTTGCCAAGAATTATTATTCAAATTAATTCAGTTAATTTTAACTTTCGGTGTGAACTGTGAATGAAATCTTTTTAGAAAGACTTGTAAACACCAATAACGGGTATACGTTACGTATGCAGCACTGCGGATAAAATTGCAATTTTTAATAGCCAGTTTCCTAAAATGAAGTATATTTTTCTGTACTTTATTATTTGTAAACAAAATATTGATGCTGCTTGTAAAATTGAATCAACCACTTCTGCGTATTTATAGCGCTGAATCATCCGAACCGAACATAATTTGTTTAAAAGTCACATTCCTCGCCTTAGCCTACCTTTATTGGATTAGCCGGTCAAACAAAAATGAAGTCTTTGTTGATATTTAAAATTATCGGAAACCCGTTTCATTGGGTGTCGAACCACAGCGAGTGCAACCACACTTAGGCCAGAATAGACCTACCTAACGAGTTTGTCGGCCGTGAAGTTTATGGCTCAGCTCAGCACCCAAATTAGGTTAATTTTAAATTTGTAAGGCATGTCGTTGAGAGTTAAGCGGCATCTAAGGGGGTCTATAGTAACTATATATTTCGTTAATTATCGTTTTCTTTATTAAAAATTTAGAATTACAATTTGTATGCCAATAATGGCATGTACACGTTCAGCGATCGGAATTAAGAGAGCGAGAAGGAAGACCAGAAAAGTGACACCTCAAAAATAAGTTACAAAATGGCTGACCTACATATTGGTACAGTAACGAATACAAATTTTATTTTTTACTACAGGTCTTTCTTCTTCTTCTAACACTTTGTCGAAGGTTGCTGCTATACGCTGGACCACTCAGACATTAGTCTAGTCAACTACTGCCAATCAGACACCTAACTTTACTGTACCCTTACTTTTCCCGTCTTTTGAAGAAAGATGAGAAGGAGCTTCAGTGATAAAGAGCTTAAATGTTCGGCACTCATCCGCCACCTTATGCGAGCAAAGGCAGGACAACTACAGAGGAAGTGTTGCGCTGTATCGTCGTCCTCTCCACAAGCGGAGGACAGATGGTGGTGTCGATCAAGCCCAATATATTTAAGTGTTTGGCAAAAGCTTGGTGGCCCGAAAGAACGCCCACACGCAGTCTGCAGTCGATTCTCCTGAGAGACAGACGGAAAGACGCGGACCTTTTGCAGATGTCCGGACGCAGTCGTTTGGTCTGTCTGCACCCAGCACAGTCACCCACCGACACTAAGGGTATAGTTTTACAATTAAAGGTGACCGAATCTAGGGATCAACTATCAATTTTGGTTCAAATCGTTAGAGCCGTTTTTGAAAAATCTAAATTGTTTTATATTTCGTAAAATTTTAATATGAGAAGTACCGTTAATATTAGGGCTAGTATGAAAAAAAGACTTGTCCTAGAGGGAAGCTAGGAAGAATTGATCAAAATCTCGAGTTCGAAATTTTGTACGAAAACAACTACGGAAAGGGGGTCTATATCCCCCCTGTTTAGGCAGAAGGGGCAATTTAAAAAAAATATGCGTTAAATAGAAAAACAAAAAACGTCATTTTAAAAAACAACACTTACCTACAATAGAGTAGTATGTATTTCAGTTTTAAAAGATCGAGATTTTGCAATTGCTAATTGTTACCATTGCACCGTGGATTATGGGTGCCGTGAATTAAGGTAGATGGAAATAATGTCGATCGACTTTATTTCCATAAAGTATTGGAAGTAATGTCGAATTGCGTCAGTTTCCATTTTCGATTTTATTTCCATAATGAAAGAGTAATTATGTAGAATATGAGAATGGCAATATAATAGAAAAGAAAAATAATCACCCCTATTCCCGTTGGCGTTTGTCGTAAACGCCTAATATTTCATTTCGGTTTTAAATCAATGTTTGTAACTTTTTTGATCAAGCGATTTGAAAATACAGTGAACACATAGAAAAAGAAGCAAAATCGTTAACAAAAGTTCGAAAAAAAATCTGAATATCGTTTTTATAACGACACGACAAATGAGTCGTGAACGACAAACGCCAACGGGAATAAGGGTGAATGTATGTTTGGCAATAATGTAGAAATTATTTTGGAAATAAATGCGAAAGCTGAAATCAGATAGGTAATAACGTAGAAACATCTTTGGAAATAAAATCGAAATTCAGTATAATGCAAATGATAAAAACCATGAACACAAATGAGGCAAAAAAAATATATTTCTCTTTGTAAATGCCGTTGTTCTCTCAGAGCTTATCAAAGTTTGGCTGCATTTGCAGTTACCAAAATCTTGGCGTTAGTTTATTTTAGCTTGATCTTTTATTACTAATGCAGTTTCTGAAGCGACAACAAGTACCTGTACATATAAAATTGGAACCTCTTCCAAGTTAAAATATTATGGCTGAAAAAAGTGAAGCTTAATTATTATTAACAAACAGACATAATGCCCAATCTGAAACGATCAAAGTCTAAATGGACCTTATGTCATTTTAAAAAAGACATAATATGCATTTGGACCTTATGTCCGTTTCAAAAAGACACAATATCCATTTTGAATTTAAAAGAAAAAATAATGACCGTTTGGACATGTCCCACAAACAGTCGGGTGTTTATCATTGATTTGTATGAAGATGAAGAAAAAATATTAAAATAATAGGATAAAGATTTCTGATATTAATATTTGAAGTGTGGTGACCGCGGCGGCGCTGGGGGGGAGGGGCGGCGGGCGCGAAACGCGGGTCGCGGGTCGCGGCGCGATCGCGTCCGCGAGCGAAAGGCGGTTCACGTTGCAGTGGCGCGCGCGGCCGCGACCGTTCTCGGCGGCAAACGCCACGCCGCGAACCGCGTTTCGCGCCCGCCGCCGCGGTCACCACACTTCAAATATGTTTTTGTTTTTGGAAATAAAGTTGAATATTGCATGGCAATAAAGTCGAAAATGAATTTTTAGGTTGGGAAATAAAGTCGATTATTGAAACTTAGCTTTAATTGATTACATTTATTATTGAACTGGTCGACATTATTACTCTTTTTATACCGATATAATTGGAAATAAAATCGAACATGGAAACTGACGCAATTCGACATTACTTCCAATACTTTATGGAAATAAAGTCGATTCGACATTATTTCCATCTACCTTAATTCACGGCACCGGATTATGTATTGGGGAATTGTTGCCCCCCCAAGCGGGGGTTGGATATATGCAAAGTCTCATTAAATCCATGCCAAACATGGATAAAAAGTTATTGAATTTGTCCTTTAAAACTGCAATTTTTTTTTATTAATTTTGTCGGGTTAGGAAACACTTCACAGGCGCACTCAGACCTGGTCCATTGTACTACCACCAGGAAGCAAATCCATATTACCCATTTTACTGGAATTTCTTCGACTTCAGTGATGAAGAGCTCACAGTAGCACCACTCACCACATCAGCGCCAAAAATCTGCCACTTGATCCGAGCAAAGGCAGGACAATAACAAAGGAAATGATCCGAATTATCGTCGCGTCGCCTCTCCACACAGACAGTGGTATGGTATCACTAAAGCTAAGTGCTCCGTAAGAACGCCATTAAGTTTTCTGCAGTCATTTCTACTGAGACACAACAGGAATGATGCAGACTTCTTACTGACTTTCGGGAGCATGCGTTTAGCCTTGCCATACACAATTGTGTTCGTTTGAGACCGAGAACGTCAATGGAAACCCTGACCGAGGACGCAGGAAGACCCAGCACTGGTTCTGGTCCCGAGAAATTATCCTTATTTCCAGCACTTGCAGTGTGACCTGGGACCCAGACAAGAGTCAAACAGTTCAGCCTGCGACCAAGTTCAAAGAGTTCTTGCATTCCCGAGCTTATTTGGAACGGATTAAAGGGTTGAGCAAAGCCTTAAGCGAAGCTTGGCTGTCGCTACAGACGCAGATACGACCCCGCCACCTATTCTTAACAATATATTCGGCAGCCAACAGAATAGCATAGATCTCCGCTTGAAGAATAGATACATGCTTGCCTAACGAGTAGTGAAGTCTAATGTTGTCGATTTCTACAAAGACACCAGCACCGGACCCTTCACTAGTTTTGGAGACATCCGTGAAAATACTACTACATCCTAAACCAGGCTCAGACTCTGGGAAAGCACCCTTGCAGCCGAGAGAAACCCTTCTTTGGAGTTTTGTGCAGAAGGCAGTCGCATATTTTCGCGAAAGCCGTCTCCACCAAACAACCGACGCATAGGCTAGAAAAGGCCTTATCATAGCCGTATAAATCCAAAGGACCTTTTTGGGCAATAAGCCCCACGTCTTACCAAAAGCACCCTTTCACTGCCAGAAAACTGAGAGCGCCTTGGATGTCTTCGACTTGCCATGCTTTGCCTAAAGAAGTTTCTTATCCAGGATGTATTTCGCTTCATCGGAGATCTGAATAGTGACACATTTTAGCTGAATCAGACCGATATTCAAAGGATTGACCGAAAGCCCATTCCTAATGCACAATTCATCGACCATATCTTGAGCCACCTGCACGTTAGCACAGACACTCTCTAAACATGATGCGACAGAAAGTATGGCAACATCATCCGCGTACCAAAACTGCAATAGTGGGTACATTATTATAAGGTTTGCCGTTGTTTTTTGATATATTTTTTTTAGGAGCGGGTCATAATTGTGCATTTTAAAATTCTGTATATTTTTTTTTTGAAAATACTGTGTGAAAAAAATTCTGTATTTGAAAATGATGTACCTATGCATGCATTCAAATTCAAAATTCAGTTTTCCAAAATGCTGCTTATGCTCCAATTCTATATTTTGAAAAAGTTTTTACATAACAAAAATCAAGCTTTGATATAATTTTTAAAATTTATTGAAAAATGATTTAGTTTTAACGACCTCCAATTATATTAATATACAGGTATGTTTGCTGACGGGCTATAGGTCATAATTTAAAAAATTCTCTTGTTTTGTATTTTAAATTTCTTTATTAATTTCTCCGATATTTCGACTTTCTTCGAAAGTCATCTTCTGGGAACAATTTTTCTATAGAACATAAACATATTGACATTGCACAATGTATGAATGATATGTCATAAAATATTGTGCAATGTATTAATTTATGTTCTATAGAAAAATTGTATCTATTTATCAATTTTAGAGACGAGCTATGCACAGCCATGTCTAGTTTTAGCATCCCTGCCAAACTTGTCAGATTGTGCAGAATGATGATGGAGAACGCTCGCTGCTCCGTAAAGGTCGGAAACAATCTCACCGAGACCTTTAATGTCAAAAAAGGATTTAGTAGACAAGGTGATGCGCTGTCTGACTTTTTCAACATCATTCTTGAGAAAATTGTGCGAAACTCGCAAGCCAACGCCAGGTGCACAATTTTTCAAAAGCCTGTGCAACTACAGGGTGTCCGTGTCCGCCGGGAAGGTATACTACTTTGTTTGTTTATAATGTTTGATTAAATGTTAGAGAATGGATCTTATATTGATAAATGTTTTATTTAATGTCGGCAATTACGTATGGAATACAATATTAGGTAAATGTCCACAAATGCGAGTCCCTTTTGAGCACTTTTTCATTACATTCTCACACATTTTACGCGGTATTTCATTAATTTCATCACGAATATTTTGTTTGAATTGCTCAAGCGTTTCTGGTTTGTTTGCATAAACATTGCTTTTCAGATATCCCCACAAAAAGAAGTCCGGAGCAGTCAAATCAGGCGACCGTGGAGGCCAATCAATATCACCATTTCTTGAAATAACTTGTTGTTGTTGTTGTTGTTACTGTCGTCACAGTAATCGATGATTGATTTTGATAAAATATTTTAACGAATTAAAACACGTTGGTTTATCGAATATTTTTCCATAATAAATTTGCCACGTGTCTACTTCACGACGACTGCCAAATATGAATTGTCAAGACTAATGTTTACCAAAATGGCGGCAAAACAAAGTAGTATACCTTCCCAGCGGACACCCTGTACTTGCATACGCTGACGACATCAACATTATTGGCACAACGCAGCGAGCGGTCACTGGGGCGTTTGCAAGTATCAGTACAGAGGCGGCAAAAATGGGTTTAGTGGTGAATGAGGGAGTTAGGGACTTTGTCTACCTCAGCTCCGGTATTAACTCTGAAAATGACATCACATCAGAAATCAAGCGAAGAATTATTACACTTACCAACCGCTGTTACTTTGGCCTAAGAAGGCAATTCATTAGTAAGGCCTTGTCGAGAAACACCAAAGAGACTCTATATAAGACCCTCATCATCCCAGTCCTGCTTTATGGCGCAGAATCATGGACGTTGTCAAAAGCGGATGAAGATCTCCTTGGTCGCTTCGAACGAAAACTTCTTCGAGTGATTTTCGGTCCCGTTTGCGTTGACGGGCTTTGGAGGAGGAGATTTAACAGCGAATTCTACGAGCTGTACAGCGACATTGACCTGGTCAGAAAAGTACGTATCAGTCGACTAAGATGGCTAGGATATGTAGAGCGAATGAACACCAACGCTCCGGCCCGAAGAGTCTTCGATTCCAATCCGGAGGGACAACAGAGACGAGCAGTTCGACTTATTGGAGACCCTACACTCACATCGAATCTGCAACCGTTGGTGCACAGAAGACAAGTCGCTGACCTATGCTTGTTCTATAGGTACTTCCATGGTAGATGTTCCGAGGAACTCAAGGACATTATCCCTCGAAATGCAACTTTTGGGCGGCCCACAAGACAGGCTGCTAATGCTCATGACCATACAGTACACTTGACAACCGCGAGGACATCATCTTTCCAAAACTCCTTCTGTTACAGGACAAGCAAACTTTGGAACTCGCTTCCTGGGGATATATTTCCAGAAGATTACAATTTGCAGCAATTAAAGTGCAGAACTAACATACATCTGCAAGCATCTCGGGGCGCTTATGAAGCGTTATAGCTTTGCCTTTCCCGGGAGAAGTATTTAAAAAAAAAAAAAACGCAGTAGAGTAAGACCTCGCCTTAGGTAGCGCGCACAAGTGGAAGGGGACCGCAACCAACTTGGAGTGCGCAATTGGAGGCAGTTAGCCAAAGATCGTGCTAACTGGAGAGGCGTGTTTGTTGAGCCCAGGTCCACCCCGGACTGTAGCGCCATCTAAGTAAAAGTACTTCAACCCCAACCCGTTTTTTTTTAATATTAATTGCAGTTAGACTCCCCTGCTTATATCTGACCCCTCAATAAGACTGCGTTATTAATTTTCACCGCCCAAATTATCGTACTCTCCCATAAAACAGATAAAAGGCCGTCAATGAAGACCACAGATCCCATTTAATATAGAAAAATATTCCTCGATAAACCATATTTATGATGGATCCATCGAATCAATTCTCGGCTTAACTGTTTAAATCCGCCCTACTCGTTATCGAATACTCCTTAAAATATAAAGCCGAGATAAGATTATTTAGGTAGGTGCACGTACATTCTTATACAATCGATTGTTCATAGTTGTTGTTTTGTTTGACTTCGTCCAAAAATAATTATGATAAACGTTCCCTTGTACCCTAAAAACGCGGTACGACCATTCCCCGCCATCTTACCCTTATCAACCTTGAACTCGTAAACAAATCATATTTGTAGAAACAAACACATCCACGTACGATGTGCGTATTTATTTATTTAAATTACACATACTTAAATTCCCTTTTCTTAAAATAATCACTACTTTGGAAATACCTACTATGTATCAACATTCCATTCCAATGGCAAGTTGGCATTTTTCCGAAGAATCCATTGTCCATGACAGAGTCCTTTTAACACATTTCATTGCTTCAATTTTGGGTTTGTTTTATCTTTAATT
Organism: Cheilosia soror; assembly: GCA_949372485.1. NCBI lineage: Eukaryota > Metazoa > Arthropoda > Insecta > Diptera > Syrphidae > Cheilosia > Cheilosia soror. The sequence goes on from OX443563.1 coordinate 41,260,269, forward strand.
TAAAAATAAATCTCTTGAAATTGCAATCTAATTGCAAGAGAGAAAACAATAAAGATAACTAACAAAAAAAATCACAAAACACTAACGCTGCTTACGTAGCACTTTTCTTTTTGCCACGATAGAAATGCCAAATGCGATAAAAAAAATAAAAACCGAACGTATAACAATAAAATTAAACACAGATAAAAAGTATCTATAGATACTCTCTATTCCTGATAGTTAGTTAGTTCGAGGAAATTGGAGAATCATTTGTTGCGCAGTTTTGCGGTTCTGTGGTTCTGTGGTTCTGTGCTTCTCTTTTTCTGTTTATTTTCTCCAGTTCTACGTTCAATTTATAGCGTAGTTTCCATGTGGTGAGATGTTGAAGTAAAAAAGAAATGAACATCTACATAAGTAGGTATGTGGGGCGTGTGTTAACGGAGTAGACAATTCGTTTATCAGATTTGTTTATTTACTTAGCAATCGGCTGGATGAGATTTAGCGTGAAATGTTTAAGCAAGGAATTACGAATCACGATGTTTGTTGGGTTAGAATATTGTGATGAGTAGTCTATGTAGCAATTTATTTAATCACAAACCAATGAAAAGTCAAACCGCCTTTTTTGTATAGTATCTACATAACAAGTACATATTTGTATGTAAGAAAAAGAGAAAAATGAACTATGATAAAGGAAGGGCTGTAACAAAGTTACTGATCACATCACTAACGTTGCTAATTATATAGGCATTACGCTCAGCCTCAATATTCTTTAATACAGGGTGGGCCATCTAGTAGTTTCATTTTAAGTCATTTAGGTTATTTTGACACTGACAACTGTTTCCCGCTCGAAATCTTGACAGAAAGTCAGTATTATACTTCAGCGAAAAACGAAATGTGTCACTTTATGATTGAACAACCTACGGTGGGAAATATTGAAAACTTATTTTTAAAGTGAGTGCTGTGTGGCCCAAAGAGTGCGTTTTTTTTAAAGAAGTAGTTTTGGCCGCCGCGCCGCGCCTGCATAGTAACAGTTCGGTGCGGATTGTGGAGTGGTGGCATAATTGGACTGGAATGAGGCTGGGAACAACGTTTCGTTCCACGATGGGCGTTATAGAGCCATGTTAACAGACTTTTTTTTACTGAAATTGAAGACTTAGATTTGGACGACCTGTGGTTCATATGCAGGATGGCGCGCCATGCCACACAGCCCATGCCACAATCGATCTCTTGCACACCAAATTCACTAATTATGTTATCAGCCTTCTTGGCGATGTCAATTGACCGCCTCGGAGCTGCGATTTGACCCCTTTGTACTTTTTTTTGTAGGGAACTGTGAAGGACCGACTTTATGGCAATAATCCGGAAATGATTCAAGCACTTTTAAGGCCAATATCGTCAGCGAAACCATCAACAAAGTCTTGGAAAATTGGAGTGACAAAATGCGCTACTGCGAAGCCAGCCGACGCAACTTGTCGACGTTGTGTTCCATAATGAATGGGAATCTTTGCTCTTACTAATAAAGTTTAAAAATATTATCAAGTCAAACTTCCATAACTCGATCTTCTTTTAGTCGAATGTCTCTATTATTCGAAGTTTTATTGAGAATTCTGCGTTTTAAACTTTTCAACTTTTGGCCTCCATAACTCGAAGTTTCTATTAAGTCGAATTTATTTTTTTTCATTTTGGGAGTTCAACTGCAGTTAAAAAAAAACTATAATGAAACGCTTTTGAATCTGTTTTCAAGGTTTATCCTAGAAGGGGCTTAAGCTACGATTACACGGCCATTTTTTCGAATCATTTAAATGGCGCTCTGACGTAAAAATCGCGTCACAAAGCAATCATTTAAATGTCGTTCTGTGTAATCGCCATTTTTGGGATAACATTTTCGGCGTAATTTAAATGACTAGAAAAATGACGGACCAAATGACATGCATTCAGTGTCATTTAAATGGCCGTGTGATCGCTCTTCAATGACGCCTTGGACAAACGACTAAATTGTTTGGCTGTTGGCATCCCAACGGGAAATTCTAAATGACTCGCAGTGTCCGTGTTTTGATTTTGGGACACAAATGACGATGATAGTCATTTCGTGTGATCGCCATTTTTCCAATGACGAATCGTAGCTTAAATGTCGCTCAACTGCGACATTTTTTCCTGACGTCACTTTAGCTTACGTTTCTGTAGTTTACGCTCAAATTATATAAAATGTACATAACTACAAATCGTTTCGCCTCCTTAAGCAATTAAGTGTATATTCTAAGCTGAAGTTGTGACAATCCGTGACAACCAGACAAACTATATTTATCTTCGTTGACAGTCACAGGTCGATTGAGGTCTCGATTGGACTATGTCCAAGGCTGGGACCAGCTGGATAAATCCGAATTACGCCATTTCAAGATACGGCCAACTTACGACAACTTAGAACTAAAAACCTTTTAGCCAAAACACGTGCAGACGTTGCTAGACTACCGGTCATAAGTGCAGTGTCAATGGCAGCTCAGATTCGAGCCGGCGGCGGGGGAAAACAATACTCTGCCACTTACTATTAGAGAAATGAATTACATCAGACTTTCTACACCACTGCACCAAAAAAGGGGATCATTGCTTAGACCGGTATTGGTCTGAGTGTTCCAAGGTTTGGAATCTCTAGTACGTGTCATGTAGAATGTTAGCCATTTAAGTTAGTTCGTAATCGTATGGGTCTATTATTTGATTTTGTATAGGAGGTAACAGATACAAAACTACTCGACGGAATAGCCCACTTTCAGTAGGAACATGGCGACGGTAAAAATAAGTCTCACAAAATTGCATTCGCTTTCGTTTCATTTGGACGTGTTTTCAACAGACAGACAAACAGAAGAACAGACAGACGGACATGGCAAAATCGATATGGAGCCTCCATTCACTCCTTAACGTTAAATGTAATGACAAAGTGAATAGTATGTATACCTTTCTTTGGAGGGTGTAAAGGAGTCATACAGCCAATTCTCCGGCTCTAGCCAAAATCTATTCAGCGTGCAATAGGCAGGCCGATCAATCTCAATCTTAAATTCACCAACATAATCAACCACCTCCGAATCCGTCTTCGATTAAGATATAATCACATCGGAGGTTTTTCGGAACACCATCGCATCAGTGACGCTGAAGACCAATGAACATGAATAACGACAAAGACTTATCGAGTTGCGACATTTTACAAAACGACAGTCTTTTTACTCATTTATTTGTAGCCGAGATTTGCATTGAAGTTGAGAGTGCGTGCGTGAGACGTGACGTGTGACTTAGTTTTTTTGGTTTGTTTATTTACTATGAAGCCTAAAACAATTAGTGTAGTACGAAATTATTTCAGTGAAATTGAAGATAGGTTTTGAAGCTTCAAGCTAATCGTACGACAATTTTTGTCAGCTCCCCCAGGAACCGTTTCGAGCGAACAAATATTCAGTGCAACTGGTTTGATTTATAACCCACTACCGAACAGATTGGATTGCGGTAAAGCAGAACTAAAGGGCTGTTTATAAAAGATAATTTACCCATTTTTAAGTGACAATACAAATTCGTATTTTTATGTTAATTATCTAATAAAAATTGATTTGTCCAGTTTCTTTATTTTAAATTTGTGCGACCACCCTCCGACTCCGATTAAACTCCGACTCCGCGGAGGTCAGTATGAGGCTTCCGATTCCGACTCCGACTCCGCTAAAACCACCTCCGTAACATCCCTAGTTTTGAGCTTTGCTTTAATTATCCTACAGGCCTTGACAGTTGTGATCTCAAAAGAAATCGGAAACCAGGTACCAACAAATCAGACCTGTTGAGATGAACATTTTAAACATAGCATAGTCATAATGAGAATACGAAAAAATAGACTGTTAATTGAACCATGTTCGCAGTTAGGCATTCAATTCTGACAAAAATTAAGTAATAATAGCAATATTAAAACTGAAGTTCAACAAGTACGGTCTGGACGGTTTATCTGATGATTTTTTCAAAGTAAGAAGACATGACCTGGTTAAAAGCTTAAGATTTTTTCGGAGGAACCTCACCACAGTAAACATGATCGTAAAGAAAGAGACACCTCTTTTAGCTAAGCCATCAGTCTTCTTACAGCTTTGTATGGCATACCGGTGTGTTTTTTGGCCCGGTAAGTCCGCAATTAACAGAAATATTCACACTACGACTGATCCTGTAGAAAACCTAAGAAATTCACATCGATACCCAGCATCTGTTTATCAATTTTAAGACTGCAATACATATTTATAGTTCTGGCAAACAAAGCGTATATTTTTCCTCTTTCCAGACATTTTTAAAGCGTCACCCTAGGTGTTAGCAGCTCCGAAATATAAACAAATTACCAAAACTATAACAAAGAGGTTTTTATATGACACTGGGAAGCTTTTAACAACAACACATATGGCATCATTTACAGAGACGACTTATGTAGAGCAATGTCTATTTTGACATCCTTACCAAGCTCATCAGGTTGTACAGAATGACAATAATTGAGAATGCTCGCTGTTCCAATAAAGTCAAAAAAATCTCAGCCGAGATGTCAAAAAAAAAAAAATATTTACACAAGGTAAGAAAATTGTGAAAAACTAGCAAATAGTTCTAAAGTCTATCGCTGGACTTGCCGATATGTCGCGTTGTGTTATAGGCCCTGATCTATTACGTTAGAGAAGACGTATGAAGATATCATTTTTGCCACGTTTTGCAGGAAGATATTTAGAAAAATGGTCAACAACGTTCAGAGGTCAAAAACACGGAGGGTAGCGAAATAGACGAATAGTTTATTATTTTAGGTAACTCATTCAAATGCAAGGGTACCTCAAACAACTTGAAGTGTGCAACTTGAGTTGCTCATAGGTTGAGTCCCAGGTCCACCCGAAACTGTAGCAAGAACATTTTGTGCGACGAATGCACCCACCATCATACGTTCAAATATGAAATTGTTCACACTTAGCACCAAACGAATTACATCAAAGTATTTTATCCAGAATCTGAACACAATAAAACATATTTTCCATTCAGCATTCAGCTATTGCCAACGGTGGTAACTGTGCGCGTGACATTTGCTCTTTCTTCCTGCTTACTGAAGTGCTATGGTCCCTTTATTATAATTTTGTTTTCCTTTTGTGAATTAGTTTTCTTTTTTTTTATGCGAAAGACTTTTGAAGATTTTTTTTAAGGAGCAGTATCAAAACAATGTGAAAAGAATATTTCTTGAAAATTTCGTTCACTCAATCGCCGGATGGGATTTATTTATGCACATAATGTTTATTCAAAATCATGAAACACCTTGGTGCAAGCGATAGGGCGGTTTTAAAAATATAATACTTTTGTACTATACACACACATGCCACAGCAAAAGAAGACCTCAACATCTTCGTACTGCAATTAACAGCATAAGACCATAATATTGATATTATTTGCGTTTTTACTTACTGAATATGGTGTACAATTTAAAAGAAAAATTTTTATCGAATTATAAAGAGAATTTATTGAACGAAATTTCTTGTTTTTTGAAAACATTTTTTGCGTACAGGAATTGAGATTGGCCCTCCATACAACTTAACTATCATAGCAAAAACTAAAAACGAAAATATACGAACCTGTTACACCAACTATTTATTTACTTTTTTATAAAGAACTAGCGGACCCGACGAATTTCAGGGAAACGGCTCCTCGGCCGTGGAACTGGAACGGCAACGTATGCTAAACACATTAAATTCCGATCTTGACAGCATTATAAAATGGGGTACAATCAATAGAGTGGAATTTAATGCTTCCAAAACACAATGCTGCCTTCTATCATTAAAGCGAAACCTGAACCCTCACCCATTATCAATGAATGGGACTTGCATCGACGAAACCGAACGACTTTCCATACTTGGTATGTGTGTTACCGACAAACTCCGTTGGAATGACCACATATACGAAGTCGCCAAAAATGCTGCGAAATGTCTAGGTTTCTTAAATCGGTGTAAGAAATACTTTACACCCTCCGACTTAGCTTCAATATACAAGGCTTTTATTCGGCCTAAGCTTGAGTACAACGCTCATATCTGGTCAGGTGCACCAAAAACTTAATTGCACCTACTAGACAGAATCCAAAAGCGCGCGATAAAACTTATAGGTGATAGAAATATAGCAGAGTCTATTGACCCGCTCGAACATCGCAGAAATGTTTCTTGCCTTTCCTTATTTTATCGATATTTTCACCACCGATGCTCTGATGAAATAGCTAACTGCATTCCGCCCCTGTGGGCGCAGTAGCGCAGTGGTTAGTGTGTTGGACTACTGTGCGAGGGATCCCAGGTTCGAAAAACCCAAATTACATCTTAAAAGTCTTTTCTACTGCGCCACCTCTGGCGAACGTCTGACAAACATCCGAGAGTATGACTGTCATGAAAAAGCTTCTCAATTCAGCCGTTCGGACTCGGCATAAAATTGTAGGTCCCTGCCATTCGTCCCAAAAATTGAAACTCACACAAAACGAATGGTTGCGAGAAGCTAGGCCTTGGGTGTCACCCGCCTGTTGCGCCACCTATTTATTTTTTATTCCGCCCCTTCAACAATTCACTCGCAACACCCGTCACACATCGAATGCACATCAGTTTACCCTTAAGCCTACCTTCGGACGTACTGTAAAATATAGAGATTCTTTTGTAAGTCGAACAACACGCATGTGGAATGCATTGCCTCACACGGTTTTCCCCTCTCATTACAACCCACAATTGTTTAAAACCAATGTGCACCAGTACCTCTTCTCTATCCTCCCTATTAACCCTTCCACTCGTGCTCTGCATTAGCATTTTAAGGGAACAAAAACCCCTTAAGCACTAGTGAATTATAAAAAAAAAATCCCACATACTTCCAACGATTGGCCTTGGGATTTATTGATTGTCATCAGAAAAGCTAATCAAACGGGGAGCTGAATCCGCTTGAAATGGAATGGAAGATCAGTTGGAATAATCGGAATTAGTGGGATAAGGACTTCCTCTCCTTTGAATTTGCCCTGCCCTTGATGATCGTCGCTTGAATCACATTGCTCATCGTCATCAGTTTCTTGACGAACAACCACGTAGCGTTGCACAATTTCGGATGATTCAAATTGATAATGATCGATCCCACCTTCAGCTGTAAATTATTCGGTGGAGTTCCTGGGCACATCAAGCGAGTTAAAAAATTCCGTCTAATAGTTGGTCTCTTCCAAGGTATATGAATAGAAGGTAATATATTGCGCATCCTGCAATGGCGGCCAATTGTGACTGTGCAATAATCGTATAGAAATAATATGCGCGCGCATGAGATATGGCGGATAATTGTGACTATTCGTATGAAAAAGCATGCCTTTTTGACAGATGCGCAGAACGAAACCAAAATTAATGCTCGGAATATATTACCTTCTATTCATATACCTTGGGTCTCTTCATCCTCGTCGGTCACGCTCTCAACGGATTTGTAAAAACTTTACGAATGCAGTTCTCCAGCGATTTGACTTTGAATAATGAAATTTTAGCTATCGACGTCCTTATTCTTCGCTGCTAGTATTGCCCGTTCACTGCCTAATCCAGTCGAGATTTTATAATTTTGTGCAATGCCGGGGAACACTTTGGTGATGAGTTCCTCCTTCGACGATGTGAACTCGCGATATCAATCCAGTCGAAACATTAACGGGAAATTGGCCATTGCCAAGCGGCAGCAGTTGTCCTGAGAATTCAGCAGCAGATGGGTCGTTCTGCAATGCGACTCTCATGTTCGTGGTCAATTTCAACCCCTTGAAGGATTTTCCAACTATACGTCATCCAAAATCATCAAATTATGCTATAAAATGCAAAATTTCGTCAAAAAAAAAATGTTTGCGTTTTTTTTCGGAATTTTCCAAGCTTTCCTTGTTTTACACTAAGAATTTTCTATTTTTCCATTCAAAAAGCCATTCCGGAACAAAAGCACACAAAACTCCATACAAAAACTAAATTTTCGATTTTTCCAATTTCCCGACTTTTCCGGAGGGTTTTCCCAAAATTTTCTTTCAGAACAACCTTTTTCTACATACATTTTTGGCATCATTTTTATATACATATCTGTATATAACATAATGAGCAAATAACATTCCTGTCTCCTAAGATAGGCCACTTCTCCCGGTTTTTAAAATTTAACTTAAGTAAAACTAGCCTGTAGGTAACGGATATTGCACCGTTCCGCTCAACATTAACTACAATAGTTTTCTAATTTATTTATACGTATGTAATGTAAATAAACTAGGCTGTTGGCTATTCATCCGTCGGTCGAGACGGCTACGTAAGGGAATGCCAAAAGTTATAAGCATCAGTTTGGAGGAGTGGGGGCCTCTGAATGAATGCTAAGGCTCGATGCACACATGAAGGCCCCCACCCATAGAATCCGTCGCATCCGTTGCGGCAACGTATTCGACTGAGAGGTTGATAGGATACACAGCAGCTTATAGAAGGTGACCCAGGAGCAAAGTACGTGCCGGATGCGACGGATAAAGTAGGTTTACTTTCTACTTTTCTGTCCGTCGCATCCGTTGACAGTTGGCAATGCGTGAGAGGAAGCATTTTCATTGATGGAAATATAAGATAATGAGAGAAAGTCTCTCTCAAATGTCATCGGCTGTCAACGTATGCGACGGATTTTATGGGACTGTTCATTCCGTCGAATACGTCAATCCGTCGACGCAACGGATGCGACGGATTCTATGGGTCGAGGCCTTGACACATGCGTCATTTTAACGCGCGGTGCCGCAGCGTCACCGCTTTTGTGTCTTACAGTATTCAGAAATAAATTGAGTGGTGCACACTGCACACACACGTGCGGTGACGCTGCGGCATCGCGCGTCAGTCTTGCGGGTAAAAAGACTCGCAGGTTCCTACGAGACTGCTTTCTGTTCATTGTTTGTTATTGAACAGTGCACACATGCGTCATTTTGACGCTGACGCAAAAGCTGTGAAGCTGCGGCACCGCGCGTTAAAAAAAAACTAAGGGGCTAAGCGATGTTTTTTGAAACGGCACGAATTTTCGTTGATCTAACAAACACCGACATCGTTATCAGGCGTTTTTCTTTTTTAGTTCCGATCGTGCTCGGAGCGTTCTGATATGTTTATGAAACACACTTGACCACATAGCTGTCATATGGTTGTTTATTAATTCTTATTTATTAAATTTGGTCTACCTTCTGTGCCAGAACAACAACTCTCGTCCACCACTTCAATTATTTTGTTTATCCTATTTTTGTTCAAATGTGACTGTAAAGTGCGTAATCACCTTTTTACTTAGTGTGCTCAGTCAATTCATTCTGAGATCTGAGCTCGTACAGCGCGCTCTGAACATGCTCTGAACATTCTCTGAGCAAAAAAAGAAACAAAATCTGAGCTCTGTCTGATGTCTCTGAGCTAAACAAGAAATACGAACTTTATTTTTGACAGTTCACGCTCGCTCTGAACTAAAAAAGAAAAACGCCTATCATTGTCGATTCTGACCAATGGGATAAGTTGTCAAGGAAATACAAAGTAGTGATGGAATGTTTGTAAGGCAGTACATAGGTCAAACGGCATCCGGAATATTTACACTTGGCCCACTGACAGTAATGGACTTGAATTAGTTTGGAAATAGCTGTGTACATTTTTAGATTGGCAACACAGTTAGCCATTTTTGGAAAGTGATTTGACCTTTCCTTTGACTGATGAAAGCCTTAAAAGAACTACCATCTTTAGATTTTCAACACGCGCTTAATACTTAATAAAATTAAATTAAATTTGCCAGAAATAAATGTAAGCATGTAATGTAAAATAACCTCAATTATAGGAAAATTTTGAGTAGGTACGTCTACGTACCTACATGAATTAAGGATTATACAGATGGACAAAAAAAAAGATCAACAAATGGAATAGTTGTCACTTGTCAGGCGTACTATCTTATTCCACATTAGGAACATGAACATGATTCTTTTAGTTACCATTTCAACCACTCTTTATCTACACTCACATTAACTGGGGATTGTTGACTATGACCTGTTGCCTCTAATTCCATTTCCAACCATCAACCCAATCACCGAACTTTGTAACAAAAAAAGGCTGTTGCCTATTCACCCGTCGTCAAAAGTTACATATACATATATATCAATTTCGCATAATGTTTTAAAAAAAAACACAAAATGAAAATTCACATCTTGTGGTCAAATACATAAAAAAAAAACTCACCTTTAGCCGCATTCATTAGGTCCTTAACCTCTTTGATAATCCGCTTGATTTGATGACTAGTGTGATCCAATTCCTTTTCGTGTCGTGTCAAATTATCCCGAAACTCTGGACTATCCACTATGCATTCCTCGAATTCGAGCGGCTCGAGCCCACGACGCGTACCACCACCCATTTTGCCGTTCTTCATTATTTACATGCAAATAACGCGAAAAAAAAGAAGCAAAATCGAAGAAAAACGCGAAAAACCAAATCAATATTAGTTTGCTTTAAAACTTTTAACAATAATTCAGATTAAATTCAATAAATTTTGTTAAGCAAAGGAAAAAACGGAAGAAATAAAAAGTAAAATGAATGAAATTTCAGAGAAAGATTGACAACTTTGTGTAATTTTTTTTTTGTTTGTTGTTGTTTAACTTTGAACTCTCCAAAGAACTAAATAACAAAGAAAACACAAAATTAAGAAACCACTACTACTGCTGGAAAATGATGATGGTGATCAGTATTGTTGTTTTTGCAATGATGACGATGACGATAGTTGTGCTGTAGAAACGAAAACATGCATCCTCATAGATGGTACGAGATCTAACGAAAATTCTTCTCACTTTTCCTCAGTTATTTATGGGGGGTAATTATTATTTTTTTTTTATTTAAATGTTATTCAAAATCGCGAAAATTGTGCAACTGGAAATTATCCACTTTATGAACATTTTTGACGTTTAAACTGGTGTCGGTGTTTGTGCGATGGTTTAAGGCCTTAACAGAGTAAGTGCGGTATTCCATTCGTACACTATCCGGTGTATAGAGATGTATGTGTGTTGAGGCGATGGAATTCCAAAAGTTTTGCAAAAAAAAAAATAAAATAAAAAACACAAAAAAGTGATTCCTTGCAAACCATAGCAAGTTTTCGACGTAACGTAGGCAGGGATGAGTTTATTTTGTTTTACGGATAAGCAAAAAACCAAAATCCAATAAGATAAAATTGATAGAAGAAGGTAGTAGCAAGTCAGAGAAACAGAAAACAGTTAAGCAAAATGAAATGAAAATGATAAAGAAAGAACAAAAAATATTACACTGAAATTTTTTCTTTGATCTTGTCACAGCAAAACTAACAATACCGCACACAACAATGAAATATCTTTTTTTTTCTTATATGTCACGTCACTGTGTGAATTAATCGAGGCAAGCAACTTTTTAAAATTCGTTAAACAAAAACGCAAGAGAAAACCACAATAAAAAGAAAAATAAAAAAAAATATTTGTTGCGTGTAGGTATGTGGGTGTGTGTTTCCAACTTTTTTGTTTGAGGGTGCACTTGTCGTTATCATTCGCGATTTCGAAGCAATGTTTAAATATTTTGGTGGCAAAGTGTAACTAAAAAATTCACATTTCGTTCGTTTTTTGTTTTGAATATCTTTCACAATTAGAAAAAGCAAAGAAAAATTTTCGTTTTCGACTGGAAAATGCGACGGAAAACACCCGACGATTTATTTAACATAACCGATTGCAACCCCGACCGCTCGCAGTGAACTGAAATCATTATGGATAAATGAATTTCAATGAAGTGCCAGAGAAACCAGAGAAAGAAAGAAAATTGAACACTTGTCGTCAGTTTTGTTTAATGAGTTCATTCGTTGGGTACTACCTTTTGTTATAATCTTCGTTTCTCTCATTTCTTTTACTCATAAGAGATTGGAAAATCGTAATTCAGTGTGAGTTGGCAGTGTAGCCAAGTTCTTCAAAAATTGTACTTATAGTCATGTGGAAAATAATAGGGGCACATTGATATATTTCGTGAGAATACAAAGAACAAGAAAATGTTCATTTAGTTTGGAGTAGTGTTTTTATTTTTAAATAGGCTTATGTTACGTTATGATAGCGGTATTTACTTTATCGACATCCCAAAAAAATAATTTAATGTGCCGTTTCTAGCCAATTTATGGCAACTGAAACAGAGTTGTGTTTTGAACAATTTTTATGCAAGTGTCCCTATTATTTTTCACATGACTGTATATCTAACAAAAATATAATTCAAAAATTTGGAGCACGTATTACAAAGGGCAGGCTGAGTCTAGGCCCTGATTGTTTAAGGCATGATAGAATACATTCTATAGTATTGTATTCTATCATTCTTGTTTTGTTCATTTGAGAAATTCATCTGTTCATCTGTAAAAATTTAGAGCCCCCATTAATAGGCCTGTTTTATTGGCAATAGGCATGTTTTTTTTAAACCTCGCCAGCCAGCCGTTCATTTGGACCGTTGCCAGCACAATTGCCAGCAAGATGAAGCCAGCCGAATAAATTTAGGAAATAAGCCTAAAAGCATACCAGCATTTCGTATATTATTATTCATTTGGTAGAAATATTAGATAAATTCTGACATTTTTCTCTTGAATGTGCATGATAATAGGAACGCAATTATGATATAAGCAAATTGTACGGAAATTCTAAGCCACTTGTTGCTTTCAGCGCCACCTGTTTGTTCATTGTGAATTGAATTTAGCCAGCTGCCAGGCAGCAGCTCTCCGACTGGGGAGAAAATCAATAGTGTTGTTGGCAGCAGTTGCCAGCAGGTTGCTGTTTTAATTAATTAATTCATGTGAAATGTGCCTCAACTGCCAACTACTGGCTGGCGAGGTTTCTTAATAAAATTATTTAAAATAATCTTAATTAGTATTGGAGAGGAAGGAGACCATTCGTAGCTTATAAAGTTAGTGTGAATGGTCCTCAATTATATAGGAAGCAACAAAAAATTCTTATGTGGGGTACAACAGTGAACAGATCGTATAAAATTATAAATTATAAACTCGGGAATATCTTGTAGCAGAGTTCCCACTTTGTTTAAAAAAAACTCCCTTAAAACTTTGAGAACATAAAGGTGCCTTAGTGGCAAGATCTGTAAATTGCGAAAAAGAGGCAAAGAATGAGAGAAGCGATTTTTTCCATAGGTTATTCTTATTAAATGTTTTTGCGCAAGCAATAAGGAACATCTTAAGGTTTTTTCTACTGCGCCACCTCTCGCGAACGTCTGACAAACATTTGAGATTATGACTGTCTTGAAAAAGCTTCTCAATTTAGCCTAAAAATTTGTAGGTCCCTTCCATTCGTCGCAAAAAATTTAAACTCACACAAACGAATGGTTGCGAGAAGCTAGGCCTAGGGTGTCTATACCACCTGTTGCGCCACCTATTTATTTTTTAATCACCACCCCGAGACATTTGAAGGAACCAACTGATTCAATTTTAAAACAGTTGGAGGAACACTAAAGGTTCATTTTACCTTCAAACGTAGAACTTTCGGATTCCGTCAGAAGGGATAGGCGGGCGGTTAGACTGTTACGGTCATTCTCCGTCGCTCTCTCCTGCCGTAGTCTTTCTCATCTGTATCAGTCATCCTCCTCACCAACGGACTGTCAGAAGTTACCAGCGGGGGGTTAGACATAACATAAGTTTTGACTACCTCAGCTACCACCAAAAACCTCTCTTCGAGATAAACTACCCAACTTCGAAAATAGCAACGGTACTCCCACTGAAATGCCAGGCACAATCTTTCTGGTTTTGTTTACCGCAACAAAGAAGGGGTAAACAAAACTGTTTGCAGTCGTGATCATGACAGTACAAGTTAAAATCCACTAGATTACTACATGACAAGTTAGATTAGGTAGGGTTTGTAAATCCTCTTGTATTTTACAAATGCACTCAAAGTCTGTGAACTCAAGATACATAAATGCTACGTCATCAGCGAATGCAATCGGTTGGTTCTTGAACTTTTGTTTGAGGAGAGAGTGGATAAATATCAAAAATAAAAGAGGTCCTAAGACTGAGCCTCGGGGAACGCCATTCTTTAGCTTACGTGATAAGCTGAAGGTCCCATTTATACTGACTTGCTCTCTATTTCTTAGGTAAATCCTCTGAATCCAGGGTAGTAAAGCTTATTCAAAAGTAAATTATGGTCAACCATATCGAATGCCTTTGTCATATCTAGCCATTGTGGACTTATTTTCATTAATACCCTTATAAAGTTGACAGCATACTTTTAGAATAGCATTTTCTGTTGACATACCAGATCGAAAACCAAATTGACTATTCAAAAAAAAAAATTATTTTATTCAAAAACGACGCCATACGTTTTTTTATTAGTTTTGCAAAGAGTTTGGAAAATGATGGAAATAGTGAAATCGGTCTGTAAGCAGAAATAACTCTGCGGTTACCTTTCTTAAAAAGAGGAAGAACTTCAGCACACTTTAACTTATCAATCAGGAAATACTCCACAACTAACACTAAAGTTAAATAAATAACTCAGAACATCTACAACGTACCAAGCAAATCTTTTCAGTACAATATTGGAGATACCATCACTAGAACAAGAATGTTTGTTTTTAAAACATGATCGGCCTGTAAATCTCAAGAGGATTAGCGTGTTCGAAATGAAATGTTGCCATTGTTTTTGAATAATATTTTTTTTTTTTTTAAATTTCACCCGCTTTTGGCGGGTGTTTACCTTCTTTTTTACCTAAAAACCCTCCACCCGCCACCGCAACCATTTTACCGCTTTTTAATAAAAAAATCGGAATTTAATTCTATTAAGAATTTTCTTTAGTCCTTTTTTCGTGAGTGTAGTGAGTTTGAAGATTTTTCTAATTAAAAAACGTAGGTATAAGAACCCTGATGGCAGATCTAAGCTGCCGTAGATAACTTCAGTTGGCATAACCGCGCGAAAATTGCAAAAGTCATGTGTCAAAAAACAACCAATGTAACTCATTGACATTCGCTGTAAATCTGTAAATACGACGGTGAAATTTATGTCGTTTTCGGTTGGTCGTCCAGAACCGTCCGGAAGCAATCAGAACGCTTCTGAAAGCGTTCGATTGGCACTCAACTGACAGTTCTTCTACTGAAAAGAAGAGAAATTTGCTTCTGGATTTGAATTTAGAATCGCGGAGAGTTCTTCCGGACGGTTCTGGACGACCAACCGAAAACGACATTAGAAAGGTGTCTTTCCAACTCAGAGATTCCGAAAAATCCAAAAATTAAAAAAATATGTAACGCTTACGGCAGAATTAGAAGACGTTTACCGTATATTCCGTATATTAAAAAAAATTAATTTTAAAGAATTATTATTAGATTTTACATGACAAAACGCGAAATAAACTGTTTTCTAGTATTTTGCACGAAATTTTTTCAGTTCAGAATCCACTTTTGGGGCACCCGCCAAAACACACCCGCTTTTAGCTTCAAAAAACCCGCCGCTTTTTACCAAAAAATAAATAGTCACCACTACTACACCTTATGTGTTTCAGGATGGTTTTAGCACATATATTTTATATTTATTGTATGGCTAATAAATTACTATTTAAAACATATATTACATGCATAATATTAACATTATTATTAACAGTGCTGTCCAGCTCCAACCCAACTAAAAGCCCCAAGCGACCGCTACCACAGGTGTATTGTGTGTGCAGAGTGAGTAATTGATGGACGTTCTGTGATGCTGTTCCAGGACTCAAGTGTAGATAAAGAAAGTAAATTTTATTGCGCATGTTTTGCTGATAAGCAACCATAAGCAGCCCTCGCTGCTCACTCGCACTTCGCAGTCACAACAATTAGTCAAATACAGAACCCAACCCAATACCCAACTCAAAACACATTTGTCGATAATAATCTCCCATACGCCGCCTCCCCCTTCCAAAATCTTAAGCATTGTATGCAGGGCCGGACCAACCATATGTGCAAGATGTGCAAATGCACAGGGCGCCAAGTTCTGGGGGCGCATTGCTAGGAGTAAGGCCTTAACTGTCCACGTAGCTGCGCTTCATACGCACGCTTTCGTCATTTGCAGCTTTTTGTATGCTTGCTTGAAGTTTCCTTGCAGCTTGCATATAAACAAACGAAGCCCTGTCCACGGAGCGGCAAAGTCGCATGTGCGACTACGAAATGAAGCGCAGCTATGTGGACAATTAATAGGCCTAAGAAATTAATTAATTAATTTTATCTTGCGAGAACTAATACTGTCATTTGCATTTTAAAAAAATCTTGTTCAAAAAATTCCAAAATAACAACATCCACCACACCTGTGCTCAATTATTTTTTGCACATTAACTCACATTACTTGCAATGTTCCTACTTCATTCAGGGAGAATCTAACTCAAAATATCGCAAAATAAAAAATCACACTAAACCTATGCAAGTTCATTTCTTACCTACCGTATCTCAAAATATTCCACCCTGTTCGTGTAAGTATATTTCTTGCACATCCACTTACATTTTACAAAAAAACCTAGTTCAAAAATCTCAAAACAAAAAAAGTTCCACCCCGTATGTGCAGGTTTTATTTCTTGCACAGTCACTCGCAAAATTTTCATAGGAAAATATGTCCAACAAAAAAATTCATTCTACGGAATTGTTTGTGTAGAACGTGCAGGTTTTTGATTCTGCACGTATGGATGGGATTTCTCATTTACGAAAAAGAGTACCTAACAAATTACTCTAAAGAGAACAAGTAGCTTTGTATTTGTATAATTGTATATGAAAATATAGTATTCTCTTCTCTTCCACTTCAGACTCTCAGCAGCGTTGCCATTTTGACTGCTTTCCAGTCAGATCTGACTAGATTAAAATGCGTTTAGCTGGAACACATTTTTAAATCCAGCCAGCCGTTTTTTTTTTTAGCTAGATACGAATTTTGTTTGACTGTTTTTAAATGTTTCGTGTAATTTCTTTTCTATAAGTATACATTTTTAAATTAAAAGTGGCAATAGAAAAAAATAAAAAGAAGACCAAATATTGCTTGAATTTAATTTTTTTACTCTGAGCTTAAAATACCTAAAATGAAACAATTTATGCGTTTGCATTTACGCAAGTACTTGCCTTTTCTAACTTACAAAGATGTTTGGTTCAACTAAGTTGGGTACTAATATTAAGAGTAGATGCAAATGATGAGAAGACTCAGAGAGATTACTATATGCAAAGTTCATTTATGAGTTATGTAATACATTTTGTATACCTTCCACAGGAAGGTATATTCACTTTGTCATTTCATTACATTTGTAACGTCAGGAAGGAGTCACCGGATTTGATCAGGATCAAATTCCGAAAAAATTCAGTCATGTCCGTCTGTCTCTCTTACTGTTGAAAACACGATAGCGACCAAACGAATCAACATAGGCGAATGAAATTTTGTGAGACGACTTCTTTTTACGGTTGTCAGGTTGGTATTGTAAATGCTTAATATCGGTAAAGTAGTTTGGTTACCTCCCACACCCATACAAAGCCAATATTAGATACCTCAATAAAAAATAACATTGAAAGTCTACTTCCTGGGTGATGTGAAAAAGACATGCATGTGTGCAAATATGAAAAAAGGGCGCTTTCTGTAAATCTTGCACAGGGCGCTAGTTTGGCTGGGGCCGGGCCTGATTGTATGAATGTTTATATTAGGTATGTATATGTATACAAGTTCAACCTCCATTGCAGTGAATCACTAGTGAGTGAAATTAGTTTCTTTGTGTGATTACTTATGATATGAGATAATAAATAGTGAGTCACAGAGTTTCAGTAAATAGGGGCTAGTGAGTGGAAACATTTTTGTCAAGATTCAGTAACTATTGTAAATCACTGAAGTCAAGAGCATCAGAATGGCACATTCTTTGTTGATGGTGGTATGTAATAATGTCATTAGTGACTTGTTGTAACATTTAAATAAAATTGCTGTTATGTCTCTTTTAGAGTAAGCTATCAAAACGCCAAAAAGAAATGTTGGTGAATGAAATGATGGAGAGTATACAATTATTAGAAGGTAAATCTAAAAATCCAGAAGGATCACGTGCAAAGAAAGCGGCATGGCATAAGCTTGCCGAAAAGCTCAACAGTTTAGGAGGACCTAAAACGGTAGCACAGTGGTCAAAGGTAATTATTGTGCTTACTTTGTCTGCCGATGAAATACTACTCCTCGTTTACATGACTGTAACAGTGCTGGCGAGATATAAGGGCTTCTGTGAAGAAGAAAGTCATCAGAATCCATAGCCAGCGTTGCACGGGCTTAACAGATCCTATGCGTAAACGCGAAACTTTGACAGGTGAGGAGAAAAAAATCTTGCTTGCGTGTGGGACGCAATACTTTGACTCTGACAGCGTAACATCCGAAGATGCGCAAGCAAATGTAAGTTCAAATCAAAATTTGGTATTTGTACTTCATTGAAACGATATAATTTCGTTTTCGCGTAGACGCTACCAATACAGGACATCGCCACTGAAGAAGCCGATCTAAATTTAAAAGAAGAAATTATGTCAGGTGATGAAGAGGAAGAGCAAATTCTACCAGAGTCATCAGCGATTGACGATGATTATTGTCTACACAAAGAAAATACTGCATTTGTTCCGGTTATTGATGCAAATTCAATTGGGAAAAAATTAGAAAAAATACCACCTGCCGAAAACCAGGAGGAGAGCGAAGTTCTTACAGAATTAAGAAACATTTCGGCCTTTCAGAAAACTACTCTGAACGAGATTCAAAAGCAAACAAAGCTGCTAGAAAAAATGTGTGCTATAATGAGCAGCCAAATACATAATTCTCATGCAAAATGATTAAGGTTGTCTTAAAGTAATTTCATTTCATTTCATTTTCATTTTCAATGGTCCGCTTGTCCATTAAGTGGGTCGCGGGTGTAGGTTGCTCAAGTGGACCCTCCATAGCTCTCGGTCCTCCGCCATCGACTCTAAATCATCAAGGGCAATCCCCATACGGGTATAGGAGAGATTGTGGACTTGATCTAACCATCTCATCCTTGGTCTACCTAGAGGACGCCTACCCGATGGTACGGATTCCATAGCACGTCGTGGAATCCTGGTCGGGGACATGCGTTTAACATGACCAAACCACCGAAGCATGGATCGCTCCGTCCGGAGAAGTAGCTGCTCGACATTGAGTTCCTCACGTATTCTGGTATTTCTGATGCGATCTCTACGGGTCACACCAGCAATACTACGGAGAAATCTCATTTCGGCAGCTTGTATCCGCGATTTTATTCTTTCGGTCATTACCCAAACCTCATTACCATAGGTGAGAGTTGGAACAAACACCGAATCTGAATCTGAGAGGGTCCAAGGATGACCAAGTCATCAGCGAAGAGCAAATGACTTATCCTCAGATCTCCCAATTCGAAATGTTCCTCGCCAAGACTGCGCTGTAACATCCAGTCCATATAAGTAATGAAAAGGAGAGGAGACAAGACGCACCCCTGACGAAGTCCAACGCCCACGGTGAAAGGTATTGATTTAACGCCGTTTACCCGAACACAGCTTTTACAGTTTGTGTAAAGAGATTGAATGGCTCTCAAGAGAGAACCATCAATTCCATACTCCTGTAATACACTCCAGAGTTTCCCTCGAGGGACTCGGTCATATGCTTTCTCCAAATCTACGAAGCAAGCGTAAACAGGTGTAGCATACTCCCAAGCCTTCTCAAGTACCATTCTTAGAGTGAATAACTGGTCGGTTGTGCTTCTGCCTGGACGAAAGCCGCACTGCTCATCTCCTAATCGTGCCTCGACCACAGCTCTGCAACGCGTTTCCAGCACCTTGGCAAAGACTTTTCCGGGAAGACTTAAATTGGAGCAATCCCTTTTATCCCCTTTCTTAAAAAGGGGCACAATCACCCCAATCTGCCAATCGCTGGGTGTTTCGCCGCATTCCCAGGCCACTTTAATGACACGAGAGAGCCATTTGACTCCCTCTTCACCTAAGGCCTTTAGCATTTCTGGCCGGATTTCATCCACTCCGGCAGATTTGCCAGCTTTTAGCGATTTGATCGCAAAAGTGACTTCCTCTACCGTGGGACTATTCTCCGCCCTGCTTAAGGCGATGGATGTGTCATCCTCAATGCCCTGGATTGGATTGAGCAATTCGGAAAAGTGCTCGCTCCATCTGCGCAAGATGTCCTCCTCATTAGAAAGAAGTGTACCATCTTTGGATTTGACTCCTTCGATAATGTTCCACTTCCTTCCTCTAAGACGGCGGATGGTCTGCCAGAACACCTTGCTTGCAGATCTGTGATCACGGTCCAATTTTTCGCCGAACTCCTTCCAAGACTGTTCTTTGGCTGCTTTAACAGCCAATTTGCAAGTTCTTCGCGCCTCAATTTACCGGTTTCGAGAAGGAGAGTCCCCCAAGTGAATCCACACCTTGAAAGCCTTCTTCTTCTCTCTGATAGCTTCTTGAACTCCGGGAGTTTTAAACCACGCAGTTCTTTTCTCACCACCAGCCGCCACACCGAGCCGCTTCACTCCGCAAACATGACCTGCAGAGGCAATAACTGCTGTTGAAAACAGCTGACATTCTTCCTCTACATTCAATGGAACATTTGGAATTTGTTCAAACCTTTCAGATACCTGCCGTGCAAATTTCTCCCGTATCTCATCGTTCTGTAGTCCCTCCCACCGTATGCGCGTAACCATTCTTGGTTTACGCTTTGGCAGGATAGGTATTCGATCGTTGAGATACAATTTGCACAACACCAGGTGGTGATCAGTTGACAGTTCAGCCCCTCTCAACACACGAACATCACAAACCATCCTTTTAATACACGACGGTACCACAAAGAAATCTATCAGCGATTTCTGCTGCAGACTTCGACGGTACCATGTGTATTTATGGATATCTTTGTGTGGAAAGAAAGTGTTCATAATGGAATTCCATTTGAACAACAAAAGTCCAACAACTTCTCCTGTCCAACAACTTCTCTCCGTTCGCGTTCTGATCGGGGTCACCGTGTTTCCCAATCGCGCTGCCCCATGTCGAGAAATCCGCACCCACGTGAGCATTGAAATCACCCATCAGGATATAAGAATCCATATCTACAACCTTTTCAAGGGCTGCATCAACTTCATCTAAGAAAGCTGCGTACCCTTACTCCAGATTCGGTGCATACACCTGCACTAGAGCCAGAGTTGATTTTGCAAGCTTGAGCTTTAAGATCGCAACTCTCCCTCCTAATGGTATCCACTCCAATACTCTGCCTGCCAGCCTGGGGACTTGTGAGTATCCCCACTCCCGCCTGAGCAGACATTGAAGGTGCTACTCCCGACATGAAGAGTTTCCACCCATCCGCAAGGTCCAGTTCCAGAACCCCTTTGCTTTGTTGAGGAAACACCAACTATATCTAGTCGATATTTTACAGCCTCCCCAACTCCAGGTCTTTTCCCGTGAGCGAAGGGATGTTCCACGTGCCTATCCTAAGTCGATGCCGTTGTCGAGTAACCGAAAGTCCACTTATGCCCCTATTGGTGCATAGCGCATCCACCCTCTGACCCCCATAATGGTTTGCGAAACCATTGACAGGAAGCTCGTAGCCGTTTCGGGTTAAACCCGGCCGACTGCCGAGCGTGACAAGCCGACCACCAGACGCTCGCAAACTGCCACCCTCCAGGCCTGGCTCCAAAGGGCGCCCTATTTTGACAGGCTTAGCAATATCCGAGGCTCGCTTTCGTCGCTTTGTCATCATTGGGTATGTGCTTCGTTAGCCATTGTCTTATTTATTAAATTTTCATTTTAAGTAAGCGGACTTTTAAGTCTTGAAGTATGCATTTTTTATTGGATAGGCATAATATTTCATTAACTGTATTGATAGTGAAGGGAAAGGAAGTAAGGGTAGTCACTTCATCTGATAAAATTATGCATCTCGTAAATGTATAAATTTCTGCGGTGCTTTAAGTGAACACCCCTTGGAAATGTCATTGCGTAAATCGACTGTTAAGCAATCAAAATTATTTTTTTACTTGAATTCTTACCGTAATTTTGAGATCTTCCACAAAAAAACTCTGGAAACAAATAAACAATTCAACCGACTGTATGTCAAAGATTGACATTTGCGATTTGCGTATATTTCCGCGGTTGATTTCCTAGCCTAAATCGTCGCGGAAAATTATGAAGTATGTGTAAACTATTCAAAATCTGATAGTTAATTTACGGTGTGCTAAATTTCTGCAGTTTACGCAGCTTATGAGGCTTTCACGCGTTTAAGTGATGAATACCCTGATTATTTCGGTACGAGGACAATAACTTACTTACTTAGGTGGCGATACAGTCCGGGGTCGGGGGCTTCAACCAGTACGCCTCTCCAGCTAGCGTGATCTTGCGCAGTTGCGCACAACAACTTAAGCCCCAAAAATAATAACGAACTTCTGTAGGTTATTCACTGTATAGGAGGGGATCTATGTTTTATTCTTTAAATTTGTTTAATATAAAAATACTTAAAATGTTAAAAAAAAAGTATTAAAAACAAAACGGCAACACTTACAATAATGTAATGTCGTTTTCGGTTGGTCGTCCAGAACCGTCCGGAAACAATCCGAACTCTTCTGAAAGCGTTCGATTTGCACTCAACTGACAGTTCTTCTACTGAAAAGAAGAGAAACTTGCTTCTGGATTTGAATTCAGAATCGCGGAGAGTTCTTCCGGGCGGTTCTGGACGACCAACCGAAAACGACATAAGATTGTGAAACGAAATTTTCCGGTGGTCTCCAATGGCGCGGCGAAACGTCTGCGAAAAGACAGCGGAAAGTAATTTGTGGAGAGTTGCTGCTTTTACAAGTGATATGTGACATTTTGACAACAGCCAAAATTTGTATTTTGTAATCGAAACCAATTACCTACATATAATTAAAATTATAGAATTTTATAAAAATGTATATGTATTGAAAACGATATTACAACAACGATAATATCCTCCGCATCCGAATTTATTAGGTAATTCTTCTGATTTGAAATCGGATTTTTCTTTGATTCTTCGCTTCTTCTGCACTGATGGTACTATGTACTGTGTTAATGGTGTTGAGTCATCTTTCTGTTATTGCTGCTCTAATTCTTCGGAATATAAAAATTCTCCACTTCGTGAGATTATAAAAAAACAACACCGAAAAAAAAGAAATGCCAAATTTTCGCAAGCAATTAACGTCCCAAGAAAATAAATTGTGTGCGAACATAGAGTGGAGAAAACCAAGCAATCTACTCCAATTACCCTTTGGCCATTGACAACAAATGGGGCTTACAACCTCGTTTGGCTCTATGTATATCTCGGTCATGAAAACGATACTTACGTACGGAGTGGCCTTGGTGGAATGCATTAGATAAGGCCATAAACCTGAAATATATAAGCAAAGTCCTCCGATCAGCCTGAATGTGCATTAGTGGGGCACTTCGCACAACACCCTCCGCAGCAATGGATATCCTATTCCATCTCACACCTCTTGACAATTTCAGCAAACAAATTGCTGCTAATTCAGCCGTTCGTTCGAAAGCAGTATCGCAGTGGTCTGGTTAAGATTTTGGACATGCTTGATGTATACTGAACAACTTCGAACCCGTTTCTGGAAACACTGACTACATCACTCCCAGTCCCAAGCTAAACTTTGACAAAAACTTCAAGTCTACCATCCACCCCAGGTCTCTCTGGGAGGGGGAGGCTTTTCTTGAGAACAAGTCGGTTCACTTTTATACCGATGGATCAAAAATTAACGAAGGGATGGGTGGTGGTGTTTTCTCTGATAGACTCAATCTCAGTCTCTCCTTCCGTTTTCCTGATCATTTTAGCCTGTTCCAGGCGGAAATTATGGCGATTAAAAAAGCCCGTGTTATATGCAAAGGATATCCGCATCTTGTCAGATAGTCAAGCAGCTATCAAATCCTTGGATTCCTTCTCCAATAATTCGAAAGTAGCCCAAGAATGCCGCTCGTCTCTTCTAGAGTGATGGCAGAGCAGTTCAATATTCACCTGTTCTGGGTGCCGGTGCATAGAGATATTCCAAGGAATTGTATGTCCGATGAACTTGCTAGACGTGAAACAACATTAGGAATAGCAATTGCTACCTGTAAACATAAATTAAAGCTAGACGCCTTTGAGAAAACAAATCTTCTAAACTGCCTCGCTAAATTTTATCTCTGTAGACATTTTTGTATGCGAGATAAAATTTAGCAAGAGCAGGGTACTGGGCTTCATCAAGCAATTACAACAACTATATAGAGAGTCTAGAAAGTATCAAGCAGTGTATAGTTGTTGTAATTGCGTATTAAAGATTCTACGTACATACTTCACTTTATTTCACTGAGATTGATGTGCAACAAAACAGGGCCTATTATTAATGTAGATGGCCCATCTATATCCTGCATTACATATTTAGCGAGAATTATTTTATTTGAGCTAGGTATCTATGGAGAGAGAAGTGCGGTCGCTACACGCTAATCGCTTAGAAATAAAAACCGTACCAGACCAAATTCTATAAATCCGCAAAATCTACTACAGACTACACCGCGTTTGTTTTATAGCGAGTATACATTTTAGTACATATCTGCTATAATCAAGCTTAGACTTACACCGCATTCCATATCCATTTATAAGCGTCATCTTCTGAGCGGTACCAGTACCTTATAATTTTACCAATACTACCTGAGCTTTTTCAGATACAACAACCGAATGAAAAAGTACAGGAGCGGAAATAAGAAAAACTAAACTACACTCAAACAAACAAAAAAATTGACAAAAACTACCTCTTAGGTCTAGTACGTTGCTGCTACAAACGAAATATTCTGTCGATATAATTCGGCTATAATTTTGTAGTTTCACTTCTGTACGGGATTTTTCGTTTCGCTTCAGTAGTGTACTAGGCTTAAAAGGTAATTAATGTTAAAAAGTTGAAGGATTAAAGAAAACACGAACACTATTTCTTATGATTTATTGAAAAAATATATTAAAAGGTTGGCACATCTAAATCAATCGAGGCATAAATGACTTGAACTTAAAATAATAAATACTATTGCATTTATGCATAACTCATATAATATAGTTAAAATAAAACATGAAATCAAGTATAATAGTGCGATTGCCATACTCTGTCCACATTATATAGGACCTGGATTGGTTGTCGTTTTAGTGAAAATATTTTACCAATTGTAAATATTTTACGCGCATCGTTTGGTCAATTTATTGTGGTATATTTCATATGATGCTTCCGAAAGCTATCCCGATTGATTCACTCATTGATATCGCTAGCTTCACAAAGCTGCCTGGTTGAGATTTGCTGCGATTAGCAGCGTAGCGTAAAGTTTAAAGTCCATGTATCAATGAAACTGGCTTCGGCTTCAGCTATTACTATTTCTGTTCCGCTGTAAGTTTTACTTTGCGATGACTGCTTTATCTGAACTGCTTGATAGTTATATTGATAGTTCAAAAGATGCCCTTCGAAATATTTTCCCATTGTCGGACAATATTGCTGATGGAATACCACACCTTGCCTTACAAGCATTACACAGCTATATGTCGGTAAGTTTATGTGACCTCCAAGTAGTCGAAAGCTCGAATTGTACTCGGCTTCGTTAAAGTCATTATCTTTGGAGTGGCAGAGGAAAAAATGGTTATTCGAATTTTGTATACCTGCGATACAGCCTTTAATTTTCGTTTTAACTTTAAATTGTCACGTATTTTGGAAAGAAAAATGTTTACTCATCCATGAAACGACTGCAGCTGATGTGCATCGTTAACGATAAATTTAATTAATAATGATATGACCAACAGGTAGGATTATGGGATGCCTAAGACCAAACGCATTTCATCAAGCCCTCCGCTCATCCAACAAAGGAGGTAGTTGAGCGAGACGAAATCGTTGTAAGCATATAATTTCATTAGTAAAATTTTGGTAGATCCAATACCGGTAAAATGTTGTTATTTATGCTTCAATTATCATGTCCATTCTTTAGATTTGCAGCTTTTAACGAGGCGTATTACTCAACTCAACTCGCTGTACAGCACGTATTCGTATAGCTCATTGTTGTGTCTTTTTCGCCAGAAATTATTTTTGTGGTCGACGCAAATAGGACCATAAATCCTTCGTAGGACTTTTCTCTCGAATACAGGGAGCCTTCATCCAACTGGGTAAGGGTTCATGCTTCTGCACCATATATAGAAGGACTGGCTATGACGAGGGTTTTATTTAGGGTCTCCTTGGTTCTTCTCGATATGGCCTTATTCATCAATTGCTTACTTAGCCCAAAGTAACAGCTACGTTTGATTTCCGTGCTGATGTCACATTCTGACCAAGACCGTGGTGGGATTGGGCTTTTGTTGATGAAAGCATATATGTACTTCGTCTTATTGTCGTTTATAGTTAGTCCCATTCTGCTTGCTGCTAACTCCATTATAGTGAAAGCACCGGTTACCGTAAGCGATTTCCTTTTTTTGTGGATCTGGCAGATGGTACCGAGATTCCATTCTTCGGACATACTTTTCTCCGACCGACGACCAGGTCATCTCTAGCATTTTTAAAAAGTTCCGCTTGTAGCCCATCGCCTCCAGCTGCTTTGTTCGTTTTTAGTCTGGTGATGGCTACTTTGATGTCATTTTGGTTGGACGGATGTAACTTTTGGTTTTCATCTAGATCGACTGGTACAGGTCGATGAGTGGTTGGTTAAAGTAGTCTCTCCAGATGGCTAACATCGACTGCGTAACAATATTTCCATCCCCATCTTTGCAAGGCCTAGGGCGGCTCGTGAATCATGATTGCTTCACTTTTCTAATGAAGTTTCGCACCTCTTTCCTGCCAACGTATTTTTGCATCTCCTCCACTTCACGTTGTTGGTGAACTTTTTTCTTTCTCCTGAGCAAGCGTTAAGTGGAATAAAACCAACATGCCTCCGCTAGCAAAACAACACAGAGTCAGCAGAAAACTGCAACGTGGATGGATGCAGTGGAACGCCCAATGAAGTATTCAACCCTAAGAAGAAGGTCAGCTGACTCATCCTTTACAAGTGCTGGATAAACCACAATGCATCTTTCTGTAGGTTTGGGATTAGTGGACCTAAAAATAAACGCCGATGGAGTGGCCGTTTGGAAGGACAACTTCTTGCAGACTCGTGCTGGAGAGAAACTTATCAGCAAGCAGGCAAACTGTAACATTAAGTAAACGAGATGGCCAACACAAAGCTAAGCTTGCTGACACTGCGCACTATGCAGTGTGTAGTATAATTATTTATCGCTAAGCCAATACTTAACTTAACAAAACTGTAAAACCGGCAATTAGTTTGTCCCATCTCTATGAAACCTAGAATTTAGCGTGCTGAACAGGATACATACTGCTTTGCAAAACTGCCTTCCTAAATTATATCTCTGTAAACATTTTTGTATGGGAGATAAAATTTAGCGCTTGCAGGACACACTGGAATCAACGGTGGCGCCTACAGCCCCAGTTAGGTTGAACTGGGACTTCCAATACTGAGCCAGGGTGTTGGAAAAGAGTTGGTGGCGGAGGAGCCCTCAATGGGTCAACGGCAGCGCTCATATCCCAAAATGGGTTACTGACATCGGTGTCCTAGGGGCAAAACAAGGGCCTGGTCCTCCAGGTTGGGGGTTGTGTCGTCGGGGTAACTTCCCGACCATGGAAAAAACCACTAGTTATGAGAGAGACACAACCAGCCTCGGATAATGGAACTCCTCAAATGGCAACCAGACCCGGAACGTCAATGGACTACGATCTAAGAGTATGTACCTGGAATGTACGAATGCTTTACACCCCAGGTGCTACTCAAAAACTTGAGTCTGTCCTCACGCGGTACAAGGCAGATATAACCGCGATCCAGGAGATACGATGGATAAGATCAGGTATGATGAAAAGAAAAGATTGCGACATTTATTACAGCTGCAACAAAAGATTGCATGTATTAGGATGCGGATTCGTCGTGGGAAATCGGCTTAGGACAAAAGTCATTGACCTCAAGCCGATAAGTGATCGCCTTTCTGTGATCCGCATCAAAGCTACCTTCCAAAACATAAGCCTAATATGTGCACACGCCCCTACCGACGAGGCTGAAGATCCTATCAAGGAGGAGTTTTATGACCTCCTACGGAGCCTGTCCGGAGTATGATGTAAATGTTGTAATCGGGGATTTCAATGCTAAAGTCGGAAAGGAAAACATCTTTGGCGGGTTAGTTGGTAAGCACAGAATCCACGAAACGACAACAGACAACGGCTACCGACTAATCGATTTTGCAGCAGCTCGTAATACGGTGATAAGTAGCACTAGGTTTCCAAGGCTAAGGATCCACACAGCAACCTGGCGCTCTCCAGACGGTCGAACCGCCAACCAAATCGACCATGTGCTAATCGATGCGAGGCACGCATCCAACATCCTCGACGTGCACACATTCCGAGGGGCAAACGTCGACTCTGACCATTTTCTTGTTGCGGCTAAATTCAGAGCTCGACAGTCCAACGAAAAGAAGCTGCGAACTGCCCAGAAGAAGAAATTCGACGTTGGACGCCTTAGCACACCTGGAGTAGCCAGAGCCTACAGCGAGCGCCTGAGTATGAAACTCTCCTCTGTGCACTCACCTACCACAAACGCCAACAATCAGTGGTGCCAGTATCGCGACATCATCAAGGAGGTAGCCGAAACCACCGTAGGGTACCAGCCACCCCAGAGAAAGAGCCCGTGGTATGATGATGAATGCGTGTACAGGAAAAAGGTGACAGAAGATGCACACAAGAAAGCGCTGCAGCGCAAAACAAGGGCAGCAAGAGAAGAGTATCGAGCCAGGAGAAGGGAGGAAAAGAAGATCCTGCGTAGAAAGAAGAGGGCTTACGCAGCTTCCCAGCTCAAGGAGATCGAAGAGTCGCGCGATCGTAATAACATCCGGAGGTTTTATAAAAAAGCTAAGCAACTGGCTGCTGGCTACAAAACCGGAACGCAGGCTCTTCGAGATAGCGAAGGGAACCTAGTCACCGAAGCGCAGGGAATAGTAGATGTGTTTAAGCAGCATTTCCAGCAGCTGCTTAATGGGCATCATGTAGAGAGAGTGATAGGGCAAGAAGAGAACCCACGTCCAGTCAATGAAGAACTAGTTCCACCACCTAGTATAGAAGAAGTTGGCTTAGCTATAAAAAAGCTTAAGAACAACAAGGCCGCAGGCTCTGATGGTCTACCAGCGGAGCTCTTTAAATACGGTGGTGATGTTTTGGTAGGGAGCATGCACCGAATCATCAACCAAGTATGGGTGGAAGAAAACATGCCCGATGACTGGACTATCAGCTCCATATGCCCCATCTACAAAAAAGGCGATCCTTGCAAGAACTATCGAGGCATATCCTTGCTAAATGTCGCATACAAGATCCTATCCAACGTACTGTGTGAACGTCTAAAACCGTTCTGCAACACACTAATCGGCAGATCGACTATAGACCAAATTTGCAAGGAGACGCTCTATCATGCGACTTCTTCAATCTCGTACTGGAGCAGATAGTGCGCAGGGCAGGTGTCAACACGGAAGGCACTATCTTCAACAGGTCCGTCCAGCTGCTTGGCTATGCGGACGATATTGACATCATCGGTCGCTCCCAGCGTGCCGTGATAGAAGCGTTCACGGCGATTGAAGAACAGGCGAAATCCGTTGGACTTGTAGTAAATGAGGACAAGACTAAGTACATGCTATCAACAAACAAACAAGCATCTGTCCACCGCCTAGGACAAAACGTCACTATTGATAGCAACAATTTTGAGGCAGTTAAGGAGTTCACCTACCTCGGAGTAAACGTAAACTTCACAAATGACACCCTAGTGGAGATCCGGCGAAGAATTACCCTAGGAAACCGTTGCTACTTCGGTTTGGCAAAACAACTGGGTTCAAAACTCCTAACTCGAAGGACGAAATGTGTGCTCTACAAAACCCTTATCCTGCCAGTTCTGCTTTATGGCGCCGAGTGCTAGACGATAAGCAAGAAGGGAGAGCTGATACTGGGCTCCTTCGAAAGAAAAATACTTCGGCGGATTTTTGGTCCTGTGTGCGAGGAGGGCGAATGGAGGAGAAGATACAACCGCGAACTCTATGAGCTGTACCAAGATGTGGATGTAGTCCAAAAAGCCAAAACACGTCGACTACATTGGCTCGGCCACATCGAGCGAATAGACAATAATGCTCCAGGCAAGAGGATCATCGAATCCCAGCCCCCAGGTTCGAGAAGACAAGGAAGACCGAACCTCCGTTTTAAAGACGCGGATGCCAGAGCGCTTGGTCTGGACAATTGGAAGCAGCGTGCCCGGGATCGTAGAGGATGGAAGGCTGCAGTGTCTCAGGCAGAGACTCTTCACGGGTCGGGAGCCCGATAAGTAAGTAAGTTTCATTGCTACGTGGTTATTGTTTAAGTAAGAAAATGCAACAATAGACAACAATAAAAATTGCAGCCAAATATTTACCTGAGCCCTATAGATGGGACACTGAACTATGTTTGCCTTTTCCCTTCACTTTTTACCAAAGAAATTGATAATTACTTTGAATATATAAACACGACTCTTTCAAAATTAACATTTAACCCTAGAGTTAACGATTTTTTAGCAACTTAATTTGTTTATTGGTAAAAGCATTTTAAAAAGCGTGGAGTCTTTGCGTTAGCTGCCAGACTAAAGTTGATTATTGGTAAGGCGGTGGGTATTTGTACTCGTACCAAGGAGAAGTCACAAGCTTAGACTCCCTCTTGGAAAAAATTGTATCGTTAAAAAAATTTCCTCTGGGATTTCAATTTGATCTCTTTTCATTTGTTGGCTTTTTAATCCAAAAGAAATGCAGCAGTTTTCAGATTCCGTGAGAAATGAATTCAAATTCACGATAAAAGGATTGTGTTCCTGGAGACAGGGCTAAAATCTTGTTTTTCAAATCTGTCAATACAAAAAGGGTATTCATGCAACGTCGTAAGTTTACCATTTGCGTAAAATTGTAAGTTTACGACACACGTTTAATGAACGCCGCAAGAGCTACTTGCGTAAATGATGGTAAACCAATTAGTTGTTTCACATGAGAGGGAACGAACGAATTGATAAAATGCGAACAAACCACTTTTGATGCAGTTATAAAAGGAAAATTGCACATTTTACTATTCCAAGTGAAGGATAATTAGTAAGTCCATCAAATTTTATTATGAAAACAGTTTTAAAAGGGTTCAATTCCAATCTTTTTGCCGCGAACGAGAACTCCCTTTGTTTGGAATTGGAAATTGTTTTATTTAAACTCTTTTAAAACTTGTTTTCTTCGTACAATTTGGATTAATTGATTATCCTACAGTTTAAATAGTAAAATGTGCAATTTCTATTTATAAATGCATCAAAAGTATTATAAATGCATGCAACATGTTTTTTTTTTCTGATTTCGCGCCTTTGTTTCAAGTGTAAAATGTCACAATAACGTCGTCGTAAGTTTACCATCCATACAAATTTTGACAATTCATTTAAACTTACCAAGCTTACTATAGGTCTGTTTTTTTCCTCACCCATCTCAGTGAAGTAAAGTAAAGTAAGAAAATGTGCAAAAAAACAGTCCCCAACAACTTTTCTGAACAGTCGGTTTTACCCCTGAAAAGTTAACAGCTGGCATTGCTGTCAAAATGGCCATCAATGAAAAATTCAATTTCAAAATCAAAATCCTTCTAGAAAAATGAATAAGTAACCTTTTAGCGCAAAAAAAATAATGATTATCAATTTCTACAGAATATTTACTTTTTCTGTTTACTTTTTGTCTCTTCCTGGCGTCTTGTATGGTCAAAATAATATCACAAATTAATTGCCAAAGAAAAAAAACAAAAACATGCGTGGGTGTGTTTATTAGGTGAGCCCTAAAGTGAAGAACGTGCTAATTCTGAGATTCGATCGAATCGAGTATTCCTCGAATTTAAAACTTTCAATCGAATGAACTTCTCACAATCGAAGTTTTGAAGGAAAGAAGGTCATTACCAAATGATTTAATTGTATGAACTTTATTTTCGAAATCAGCTGTATAAATATTTCGCTGTCGATTGCGTTGGTTTTGACTGTAATTTGAGAAAGGATGGGTTTATTTACACATTCTTGGAGGAAGAAAAGATCAAATTGAACAGAAAAAATGCAATAAAAATTAAATAAATGAGCACTTCAAATCGTTTTGGTTTGTTCATTTTGATTGTGACATACGATTATTTACATTTGAAATTTTTTCCCCATAAGACGAACAAATGTTGCTTCCAATTTTGTATGTTTTATGTAAATTTCACTATAAACATTGTTTAAATAAAGACTTAGACCACATTTTCAGTCGAAAAAACTCATAACATTTAACTTAGGTAATGCAATCGAAAATGAGAATGTGCGAAGAAATGAACAAAAAAAATCCCCATCGAAATCAAAAGTTGGAATGTCAGTTGGCTGAAATCGAATGACTTTCACTTAAAAAAAAGAGTAGCTATGTAAATAATACTTAACCTTTATTACATACTTCAGTTAAAAAATCAACAGGGAATACAAAATGGGAGGATTTCCTATTTATTATCTACAAAAAATGTATCCCATAACATATCAAAGATAGTTTTCAATTATTACAAGTCTATGTGTATATATAATTATATTTTGTAAACAAAATGCAACTTAAATAAAAACGTAAAATATTTAGTATTTTATTACTTTCCGTAATATTCAGTTGTCATTTTTAAAGTTGTTTAAAGACTGCAATTTGGTATTTTTTGCTCAAGCTTCATACAATATGTATTGGGGAGCACAGCTCCCCAGAACACGGTAATATGTTGATCTGAGTGTACACGGTTCTAAGGTTAAAATATGCAATTCCTTATATGTACATTTACACCCACCACAGCCGACAAAATAGTAGGTATCATAAAAGGAGACACTCTGTGAACAGATCCAAATTACACAAAAATGTGCTCCCCTGGTGTTCAGAATTGAAGAATGCTCCAAAGTTGGTCTTGCTGGAAATGAATACCTTGTGTGAATCTCAGTGGTGTCAAATTGAGTGCAGTTGTTGTAATTGCGCGCTGAAAATCCTACTTTACTTTACTTCACTGAGAGCGATGAGGAAAAAAACAGACCTTATGTTCACGACGAGTTTACGACGTTACATGAATACCCCTAATGATACATAATTTTTGTGGCCACTAAACGCATTTTTTTTATTGTTTCGGAATTATAAAATCGTGTGTACATGTAAACGCCCCATTAAAGTCGGCCATATAATCACTCCGAAGTTCATCGTTTATTCTCAGCGGAGGGAAATTCCAGTCCCATTTTCCAGGATGTCAGCGTATTCGCTACATAAACCCAACCTAATCTTACAACCTATATAAAGTTGCCCTTGTGTAGACTTTTTATTCATAATACAGTTTGGAAGACTCTGCCATAATCGAAAAATTCCCATTACCTTCTGTTTTCGCATGTATTTTGGCAAAATTAAACAGATGTCCTTTTAATAATGCAACTTGTACCACCATTTAATTAATATGACATAAATTACACATTATTTAGGGGAAACTACATACACGATCAAACCAACCCCTCATTCTATGTTTTATCACATCTTAAAACCATACCCCTCAATAATATATTATCTCTACACGAACAAGCCACTAGCGCCAAGCGGCGTACATTCCAATGACTTACGTGCTGGAAATGAGGTAAAAACGTCTGCGTTATTTCGAGTCTGACCATATTCATTTTTCGTTATTGCTGATAATTCATCTAGCGATCTAAAGTTTTTGTAATTTTCAACACGACGTAGTGCATCAATTAAGTAGAAATTTTGTTATAAAAATGAGTGTGTCACGTAATATAAATACAGGTATAGTGAATTTTTATTTCGAAATTACTTAATATTTTGTGGGGCGGATGTTAAAGAGAAATATTATTCAACGAAAGATAACCCATGGGCTCAACAATCGTCCCATATACCCCATCCAGCAGTAGAAGAGAATAAAACATGGCGCACAAAAATGAACAACGGGGAACATAATGCTGTAGCTTTAGCTTCTCCGCAACTGAAACCATCTGGAGAAGAAATAAAATTGTGCAGACGGCTGAGTGAAAACGAGGATATCACCCCAAAAACATCTACAACCAAATTAAATGGTCCACGGATGTATGAAAGGTATTATGTGCGACTTGCGGAGGAATCCCCAAAAAGAAATACCGATGAACTTTCCGACTCGTCGGCATTTTATGACAGCTTCAATTGCTGTGAAACGGGTGAGTTTTCTTTATCAGTACCTAATTATGAATATAATTCCATTTACATAGAATATAATACATAAGTCTTATTTATACAATACATATACACTTGGCATTTGTTTATAATGTGATAATTCATAATACCTACTTGTTGCAAGAGTAATTGGGAATTTTCCCTAAAAGAAAAGTTAATATCTGTGTCATCCGTAAATTGCAAACACGTCAAAACTCGTTCAAGTCCAAATTCGAACTGATTGAAATGGCAGTAGCAGATGAAGGCAAGGCTGGCCCTGGCTGTGCTGGCAGCGGCAGGGCAGGCTGGAACTGGAACGAATACGAACGATGTGCTTTGCTTTGGTTGCTTTCCTATTGCTATTTCTCTGATGACGCGTGGCGTTGGCGTGTTGTCACATGAGGATGTATACATTTATGTGTAGAATCTATAGTAATATCAAAAAGATAGGGGCTATGGTTCTATTCGCATGGCTTTTTTATCGCTACGCTAGTGAGTGAAGTGGCTCTTTTTTTTGTTCTTTTGCTTGTTGCGATTATGCGCTTTAAAAACAATCATAGAGTTCTACACCAGAACTGGTTATGGTTGCTGTTGTTGAGTGAAGGTCGTACAGAGCCGTATACAGTTTCCTCCTAGTATAGTCAATTCCGAATCACTTGATGTGGAAGAAACTATGCACGAACACGAAGATGTTTGATTACGTCGATTGAAATTTAAACAATTTCTTCATATAAATATGGAATTCAGAAAATGTTCGGTAAAAGCTTTGGCGAAACTTGGGAGTTGATACAAATATCTACCTATGCATTTGAAATGTAAACATCATATTAAAATTTAACATAAGCTGTGATAAATAGGGAACAAGAACTTGTTGAGTGTATATGAACGGGTAAAGAGAATATGCACAAGAGGTAAAGAAATAAATTATGTTGAAGGTAGTTAGGTAAATGTTTAGTTGAAGTAGGTAGTGCGCGTTGGTTACTGTGCTAGACTTTTGATCGAAGGTTACGGGTTCTGATTTTGTGTATTGTCCAAGCTATAACATAACCAAGCTATGTATAACTGTTATTACAGCCATGTATACCTAATCAGTAATCACACTCGCTTAAAATTATGTGGTGCGTTGACTGGAATACAAAAGCTCCTTTCGGTTTCCATATGCCCGTTTCCAGAAGATCGAAGATTTTTGTGGTATATGTATTAATATTTTCGGATTTCCTATACGATTTGGACCTAATTTATTCCCAAAAATCTTATTTTGGTATCCAAATATGTACGTTATATTTATCAACATTTTAATACTACAGAAATGTGAAGGTAAGCACGCTACGTTGTCACATAGAAAGGTTTTACGTAGATGTTACAGTTTGGTAGGTAATTATGCGCACAGCATAAACCACCAATTAAATAAATACATACATCCGATTAAGCGCTGTTTTTAAATCTTGTGAGGGAGCTCAATTACTTTTCGGCACACTTCTGTTAAGGCTGGGTTTGTACTACGCCTATACGTAGTAGGTACGTGGTTGATATCAATCTTTGCGTTACATGTTTCACATCTAGGCGGTTTTTACTTTTTTAACTTCTTCCTCAACTTTTTAAATGTTAAGATCTCTATGTAGATCAGCGTTGCGAATGTACCAAGATGCATTCGCAAGATGCATACTATGTTCTTTAGTACTTTATTTTGGAAAACTTGAATTTTTTGCAAATTTGTTTGGCATGTACAACGTACATGCCCACAACTGGATCCCGTAGGTCCATAGGTACTGGTTTAAGAACTTGCTTGTATAGCAATAACTTAATGTAAA
Source organism: Cheilosia soror (assembly GCA_949372485.1). NCBI lineage: Eukaryota > Metazoa > Arthropoda > Insecta > Diptera > Syrphidae > Cheilosia > Cheilosia soror. Next base: position 41,296,302 of record OX443563.1, read on the forward strand.
GCCAATACATTTTACTGTATCGCATGTTCAACTCCCCTTTTTTTTACATGCGCTTTCCAACGCAGTTTAGCATCTAGAGTCATGCCTAGATATTTGGCTGTATTTGAGTATTCCACTACATTGTTGTTTATGTATACTGGGGCCAGATTCCGTAAAATGAAAACGATCGAACGATATCGTTTCGACAATAGCAGTCTCTGTCTATTGCCACAGATATCATAGAGCAGGTTTAGTGAAAACGATATCGTTCGATCGTTTTCATTTTACGGAATCTGGGCCCTGGAATATATGGTACGTTTTTATACGTAAAAGTATTATGGACTGACTTAAGGTCATTTAATCTAATCTGCCATTTGTTTGCCCAATCAGAGATATTGTCTATTGCCCTTTGAACACAAATTTTTTTGTTGCTACTTCGATAGTTGTTCCCACAGCAAAGACAGCTGAGTCATCTGCAAATGTAGCTATAGTGGTTTCCCCACTTTCAGGCAAATCGCTAGTGAATAGAAGGTATAAAACTGGAGCTCGCACGATGCCTTGTGGTACACCAGCTCTAATTTCTCTTAATGTTGAGTACTCTGTCTCTTGTTTAATTCTGGAAAATCGATCTGGATCCATCAGTGTAAACGAATTTCCATCTTTTGGCTCTTAGATTGGAGCAGATATCGAAGAATAATGTGCGGAAAAGTAATGCGGGAGTGTTTTCTTTTTGATAGGCCACGAGCACGAGGTCCATAATAAGAGATGTGGGTTTTATGATCCAAGGTGGATATTTTATTGTGTAATTTCCGAGTTGTTTGAAAGGCACTTGTAATAGCTTTGACGTCAAAATTGTCTGGGAGATAGCTGATTTTATTCGTTTAGGAGCTTTCGCGTTCACAGCAGAATTAATATCTTTGTCCACAATAGATCAGTTGGAGAAAGATAGCTTAATATAAAGTTTGGCCCTGGCAGCAGCGGAACATTTTTCAATCAAAGGAAGGTGGGCTTCTATCAACATACCTATTTTTTACAAGCTTTAAGACATCTTGCAGTAAAGTTCTACTTATCATTAACAATATATAAAGTATTCTTGGTTTAATTTTTAAAATTCGAGAACTCGAGAACGGCTAGACCAATTTAATGATTTGCCTTTTGTTTTGTTCGCCTTGTGACTCAGGGGTGGTTTAGCAAACCACAGAACCGATTGAGCTCAAATTTGAGAAAATATTTGCTAATGGCTAATGTAAGAATTTCTGTGAAGATTGGTCAAAATTAGACAAATTTATACAAAAAAAAATTTAAATTGTAAATCTCGAAAATCACCGAAACGATTGTGCTTTAATATTAGCCTGGGAGTGTTTTTGTGAAGTTTGGTCAGCGTGAGTTCTTTATTGATTTATGAACAAGTTGCGCCTATTATGAACTAGAGTTGAAAGGTTAATTGGGAATTATAATCGCATATAGTATATCATGGCTAGTACACGATATGTAGCACAAAGCGCATATGTATGTGGACATAACAATTTGTAGTACCTATGGGTTTTTCAATAAATTAAATTACATATATAAATGTTAAAGAGAAATTCCGCTTCTGGTATCTACTATATCGGCCGCGAATGTTTTTTTAGAAAATTACCTAGGGCAAAAGCGTAGAACATTGACGAAGAATTGGTTAAAGACGGCTAAAAGAAATAATTCCCCAGGAAATTATGGTCCATAATAAAAATAAAATAAAAGTCCCCCAAAAATGAATTATGTATGTAATTAATTTATTTCGGGTCTTATTTCATTTTTGTGTTTGGGGCCTTCAAACTGCAAAAAATGACTTGTTCTAAGATTTTCTGTAAACTTTTCTGAGGAATTTTGTATACATTATACTTTAAAGGGGAACAAAGACCAAAATATAAACTTTTTTATACCCACTTCGAACTTTGTTGTAAAAAAAATATTAAACGTTAAAAAAAAGTGGTGCTCGCGTGCAGCAATCGTTCAACCAATACGATGCCGAAGGCAATTTGAATGGGCGAATGTCTTCCGAAAATCAGCCTATCAAACCGATTTATTCTGTCGAAAAAGCGCGAGATTGAATAGATGCAAAGGAAACACAAAAATTAATTTACAGGGCTGGGCAGTAGGCAAGGCATTCCACATTCGTGTTGTACGGCTTATGAAATAGTCTCTGTATTTCATAGTACGCCCGAAGGTAGGCTGTATGGTAAACTGATGGGCATTCCTAGCATGGCGAGCATTGCGGTTGAATTGCTGAAGGGGAGGAATGCGGTTAGCAATTTCGTTTGAGAAGAAAAGAGAAGAGATAAGGACAAACAAAATATTAAAATTATTGTTCATTGTTCTTGGTAATCGTTTTATTTCTTAGATAACAAATAATAGATAATACATAACTTATTAAATGGAAAAAAAATTTAACAACTAACATTCCGGCGACTATCTTTCACTGCTATCTTCTATTTCTGTGATAGATAATTTGCTGCCGCAAAACACGACTGAATACTGAAATGACATTGTAAAATGATGTTTACATGCGAGCCGTATGCTGTGTCAAATTATTCATGCAGGCACATACCTATATATTGACTGCCACATATCTACGTATGCAAGCACTCGAGAATATTTCGCATATTGTCAAAAATGGCATGTCAAAAAGCGCATGTGTCACGAGTGCCTCATAACGTACACATACGTATGTGTACCATATGTGAGTGTCACAAAGTAGCCATGTAGCCATTGCGACAATATGCTGACGTCAGAGTCAGTACGTGGCTTTCTACATGGCATGTACTACTGCCCTTAGTAGTGAGAACATAACCTCTTATGGCCGTTGGTTTTTAAATGTTCTAAGTCTCAAAGCTTATAAATAAATTTAGAAATTGTACGCCCTTATTATACACACCAAAAATATATATTGTTTACGTTATGATACAAAACCAGTTCTGGTTCCTAAACACATTTTTTTGGTTTGGGGACAAGACTATTAAATTAAAATCACACCTATTTTTTGATAGTTATACCGTGAGAGTCGAAATTTACTCCAAATCTGACAGAAAAACCCAAGCAGGGAGGTTGCGGGGGGAAGCATGCCCCCCCCCCCCCCATACGTATTAAAGTGCAAATAATTTTTGGGCTTTCCATCTTGTTGTTTTTTTGGGCGTTATTTCCAAATCGATTTGGGCGCTATTTCCTTGGGCGTTATTGCCTAACGCCTCGCCAGTCAAAGCTAATAGACAAAATGGAAATGTCATCGCTATACGAATGAAAATGAAGTGTAATTTTGTAGAAAGGAACAAACAAAACTGACTACGATCCAATGTATAATTCAATACATAACAACGGAGTAGGTACATATAGAAAATGTGCAATGTGTTTTCATATTATGCATTTTTTTTTTTATTTAATCGCAATTGCCATCGTGTGGCTAAAATTAACAAATCTGTGATGTATTTGCCTATAAAACTCTTAATAAAAAGATACTGTTCGAATTCCCTGCGTCATATATGCCATTTTTATATGACGTCCGTATAAGTCAATGAAACTCAAGGTACGCCCACGTTAAAGAGTCACGTTCATTCTTTCGATATGCTGCAACCAAATCAATGCTTGCGAATGACGTGCATGTGCCTACGCCCTAGTTCGAAGGCTGGTCGCACTTCTTTCCCACATTTGGCAAACCAAATGGCGTCATTAAACACTGTTGGTGATTTGTATGAAGGAAGTCCTGACTTGTGCTGTCAAAAAAACTGCCACCGAATACGTAGTTTTTCGAAAAAAAAAAAAAAAAAAACACCCAACTTGCCAACTCCCGTCACATCACATTCCGTCAATTTATTTCTCTTTATATGTCGTAGAAAATAAAACTTCTAGTGAATGACCCTCCGCACACCAGATACATTTTACCGGCACAAAACCGCTTTTGTAGGCGAGGGGAATGAAGTGATTGGAAAGAAACGGAAAATGTTCTGCCGAATTTGAGCGGTTGAACAAGGCATCAAGCTAATACATAAAGAAATTTCAAAATATTTTAATTGTGAAAATAATACTACCACAATGAAAATGGTACCTTACCTATGTACATATGTATATAATTTGTTCTGCCGGCCGGCAGGAATCATCTCGTGTGCGGAGGCCCAATAATTCGAAACAGCATCAAAACTAGTTCTGACAATCTCAAAACTAACATTTTATAAATTCATAGTTTTACACAACAGTAGTTTCAATATTTCGAGTTTTATCGGTCAAAATGTAAGTGAATAATATCGATCTGCTCAAAACTTGAATTCTCCATAGAACTAGTTTTAAAGGCCGTTAGGGTATGACGTACTTAATTTCGGACTGTTGTAACTAAATTATTGCTTCAATCACTGTTTAAACTCTCCGACCAAAAGAGTTGGTTATAATTGACAAGAAATTCATCGTAATATCGGCGCCATTGTAATATGAGGGCCGAACTCTTGTTGCGAAAGCTTTACCTACGTCTATGCTATTTGTGTACTGACAGAAAGAAGAAAATATGTTTTCGATGTTTAAAAAGTGGGCATTCGTTTTTCCATGGCATTCTCTTACTTTTTAGTACATATGAGAGGTTTTTACTTCTACTCTTTGAAACGTGACAAGAAGCGAATTTTAGTGCAGATTATGGAAACAAACCAATTACATATATTCAACAACATTACCTTTGGCGTTTTTCAAGTGAATATGATAAAAAAAAATTAGTTTCAGAGCATTCTTTCGTTGAAGAACGTAGACAGCAGTCACAGGAGTCGTAACATGGATTTGTTTGAATTTTTAGAAATTATTTTGAAACACTCGACGATAAAGATTTCAGGGGTGGGATTCTGTAAAATACGAAACGAAAAACGCTTTCGTTTTCACTAAACCTGTCTCTATCCCATCTGTGGCAATAGACAAAGACAGCTATTGTCGAAACGATATCGTTCGATCGTTTTTATTTTACAAATTCTGAAACCAGAATTCGATTCCGGCTTACAAAAACTGCCGAAAACGCAACAGTGAAAGACAAATTTTAATTACGTTTCTCCTAAAACTTCCTACCACGAAGGGGCGATCACCGTGCCGTTGCGTCAACGAACTACGAACTGCCCAAAAACTCTTCATTAGAGTTCTCGATAAGCCTGGAGAGCTTACCTACTTTCCCCTCTTATACTACACCTATCCACAAATCACCCTTCTCTCTGCGCTGGACGAAGGTGTCAGTCAGCCTGGTTGGGGCCAAGTTAAAAAAAATAGCTCACCGCAAGTCTGGATACCTGCTCCAGCTGCTCTGTTGGAATTCTTTTTTGGATTTTTGCTGCTAATATTTTCTTCCTTAATTTATCAAAGGTCTTTTTAAGGTTCCGTTTTCACAGGAACAAAACGGAATCTTATTGTTTTCGATACGATGTCTGACCGTCTGTCCAAACCCACTAAGGCCCTAGTTATAGCTATCATTAGAACAAATCAGTGGAATGGTTTAATTTTTTTGACAGGTCGGTTATACCAATCATTGAAAAATTCCTGTCAGTGAAAGAACCTGTCTGTGACTTTTCAACAAAAGAGTCTAGGCTTTAAGGTTAGAGTTGATCATTGAAAGCAAAACTGACGGCTGAGAATAGGAAGAGAATCGAACACATCAGTGAAACGATTGGATTCCAAATTGGAGAATCGAGAATCAGCTGTTCATTGAAATCAATTTCGATCAGTGAAATAATAAAATTGAATTTAAAGAAGAGTTTTAATCAGAATTAAGTAATTTCTTTTGTAAAAAAATTCCACGATTGATTACCTTTATTCTGATACCAACTAAAGCCAATATTGTTTGATTAATCGTCTTAAAATCGGAAAACAAAATTTTCAATGATAGCTATTAGTAAAATGCATCCGTAAAAACACGAAACAGAACAAAACTGAAACATTTAACCATAGCATAGTGAAACTGGTTAAGAAGTTGAACAGAAAAAGTTGTTCATACGGAAAAATAAAGAAATTCTGTTTCTAGGAAATTTAAAGATCAATTGCTTAATTTTTTTTGACGAATTACTTTTATAATTCAAAAGCAACATTTTAAGACCAGGATTGAGTTCAACGACTAAGTTTAAGTGCTCCAAAAAATTAAAACAATTTTTTTACGGATGCATTTTACTGATAGCTATAACAGACGCCTAAGCTAATTTTGTACTTAGGTCTATTTTAAGAACTAATTGACGTAGAAAGCCTATAGGTATAGAATATCAAAAAAACTCACCTTTATAATAAATAATGTATCGAAAATCGAAGTAGGTATACCTAAATCGACATTAAAACTGACGAGTGACAATGACGGCATTCTTAACTATGCATGTACTGTAATTATCTGCTAACTAACAGATGATGTAAATGTAATGTACTAGTACTACGTACGTACGGAAACTTGGGCCGTTTTTTTTACTTTCCTAAACCAACAAAAAATATTAGAAAACACGAAACAAACAAAGACAAAACAAATAACATGTGTATCGAAACAAACCTATGTCGATTTCCATTGGGCTTTTACCGTTTTGCTCTCAGATCTCAGATGTTTCCTGTTCCAATGGAACATGAAATGAGATTACTTTTTTTTTGCATTTGTGTTGGTGTGTTATTTGATATTCAGCTATTTTTTTTATTGCAATTTGTGTTTACAAATGTCTCTTGTTTTGACATTGGTGAAAGTATGTGTGAATCTCGCCCTCGAATCGAGATTCGCAAAAGTGATCTGAATCTTAAAAAAAGTGCTTTTTTTGCCCAATGGAAATCGACATAACTAAAAACTTTTAGACAACCATCGCCATATTTGTTGTGTTTTGACAGACAAATTTTCTATCAAGGTTGTGTATAACAACAATACGGACAATACCAAATTTTGAATGACATAAAACCAAGAGACAACTCAACTGTAGTTGTAGTTGTCTTACATAATAGGGGCATAAGCTTATCTAAAGAAATAGGTTGAGTGGGTATATATCCCAAAAAAAATGTATGGGACATAAGTCCCAAATTTCTATGTTAGTACTTATGTCCCTGCGCCCGGAAGTTGTTCGGGTGTTTTGTTTGTAAGCTGTCCTTGCATGTGAGACAGTTATTCGCAACAAATCAATTACTGCATTTGTAAACGAGCTACATATACTATAGAAAACGATGAAACAAAAACAAATTACTTCTCAAAGGCGCATCGGCGAACTCTAAAAAATGTTATCAATTGATTATTAGCGATTCTACTTCTATACAGTTCGAGCGTAAATAGTTTACATATTGCAATTAAAAGTGTATAAGGAGAAAATATTCACAAATAGCAAAAACGCGCTTGAGATGTCTTTAAGTTGGGCCATCGACATAGGATCGTACAAGCCAAGAAGATCCAATATTTTTTTTCAAGCTCCAAACACACGAGCATCAGCATTATATGTTAGCATTCCACATCTTAATTGCGATGATCTTTTCAAGTATTTTTTTTTTAATTTACAATTTCCTTCTCTTATAGATGTCTGCCGTGATTCTAGTGATACTGAATCAAATTCATCATATACATCCGCGGAAATTGGAACCACTATTAAAGTGGTCGAGTATGAAGTGGCGAGTGCAAGCAACAGCGACAGTGTGTTTTCAAACGATTCCTCAAGTGGAACAGATGTAAGAACAAAAAAAAAAAAAAAAACAATATCCTACCATAAAGGTCAATGTACTACCTTATCGTTGGCATTTTAGGATTTCATTTTAGCGGCCTTCGCTACAGCCCTATGCCACACATCGAAATGTTCAAGTGACTTTGCTGACACCGAAGAAGATTCCTCAGATTCCGACACAAAATATGATTCCGAGTTCAGCGCAGCTGATTACTGGGTGTGCGTGAAATGCAAAAACAAAAAGAACAATCCAATGTTCCGGTATTGTGAGAAATGCTACCAGGTAATTTATTGTTTATTTACTATCGCTATTAATTACGTAGTGTTGTTGTTATTATTTTCTTGTGTTTCTATTTTGTTTTTTTACTAAATAATTGTTTTGGAACTGAAATGTTTGTGATATTATATTCACTTTGCATGTGTGTTTAAGAGCAACCCGGTACGTAAAAATAAATAAATTACTCATTGTGAATATAAGAAAGCTAAATTGCAAAACGTAAGCACATCGACGTGTCTGAACAAGTCGGCGGTTATTCGTTTTGTATGGTATGTATTTATATCAGTTGGTCTGCCGTGAACTCTCACAAATCGCAATTGCTGTTGTTTGTGGTTTTTATTATGAGCTATACAAAAAGTGAACTGCGTCATCGCAACGTCATGCAATGGTTGGCAATGTGGCGCGTTTTCACATATGATTACATTGAGTGGCGTATTGAGTGATGAACTATGCTGGGGAAGTAGGGAATGAAAATATGCAAGCAAATATGTATGACGTTGCATGGATCGGTATTATGTAAATCATCATTAGTTGTATGATATAATAATTTGTATGTACATATAAAGAAAGATTTTTTCCTGAATGTTGTTGTTTGGAAAAACGAATAAAAGTATTACAAGATAATTTGTTTTCCGCAAGAGGTCTGTTGACCATTTAATACCATAAACTCAATCATCATAGGTCGAATTGATCTCTTTTTTCCATTGTTGCTTAAAATCTATTTGTTGATTTATATACCTAGGAATATTTTTGCAAATCCGTACCATATTTCTACATATACAAGGGAACTAACAGAAGTGCGCTTGCCATCAGTTTCCCACTGTACGTTTAAGCTAAAGTTCAACTGAACCTGAACGTGAGTTTAAATTTAAAGTTGAACTCGTCTGGTTTCACAATCTAATATGAATGTTTAATTGAACTCACTATAACTAAATTTAAGTTATTTGTAAAGATACCTAGCCTTTTGGCCATGTTTCCAATTATGCAGTGTCCAGTTATTACTCCGACGAATACCTACCTACTAGGATTTGGTTTCTATCAAAAGATGTTGCGGGCCACAAGCTATGAGTTATAGTACAACCGGATGTGTTGTTCCATCGTTCTTTTGCCAAGTTTAATCTGACATTGTTAATGATGCCCTTAGCTGCGTTGAAAGTTGGATTTCAGTGCCGGTATCTGGACTGTTTATCTGCTGCCTCGTTCCCTTTTAAACCAACATGTCCAGGAACCAGCATTACTGTGTGATGGTCTAATGCTCTCAATGCCGAGAGGCACTGACTCACGGATTCCCATTTATTTCAATACATTTTCCTATTTATTTCAATACCTTTCTTTGTACTAACTGTAAGTTTCTCTTGATGTACAGCGTTTCCTATATCAATTTCTTCAACCGATAGATCCATCTCTCAAAATCCTCTTTTCCGGACCTTTTCGATTTCGATATTGACTGCATTAATAATCCTTTCATTAGATGTGAAGATTTGTCCCTTCAAAACCTTTTTCATTTTCGGAAACAGCCAGAACTCACAGGTTGCTAGATTCGGAAAATAAGAAGCTGGGTAAATTTTATTAATGCCCGAGAGGCGCAGCAGTGACTGTCTGAGATGACGGCGACCATTTTCGCCCTGGGGAAGTACATCGACATCATAATTTTTATTGTTTTCTCTTTAGTGGAGGATTTGCACCTTCTGGGCTCCATACCATGGACTGCTGTTTGGTTTTTAGGTCGTACCTTAATATTGTAAAACCAAGATTCATCACCTGTATCGATCTTATTGAACCAGCTTGACTCTCTATTTTCAAACGTATTCAGGAAATATTGAGAAAAACGAAAAAAAGTCTCTTTTTGCTTTGGCATCTTCGTCAATTTTAGCCTTCACTGGGGCCACGTCGGTGGAGGAAAAAAAAATTGCTCAGTCTGGAATCTTCCTAACCACTTTGAAATAGTTACGAGAGATGGTGCATTTTGGCATTCGTGCAGAATTTTGACGTGAGTTGAAGTCGAAATCCGAAGAAAATGGCAAAAATATAATTTCTTTCTTTCTGTGTTAGCGGTGGAACTTCAACGGATCTTACACTCTCACTACTTTTTCTCTTTCATGTCGCCATATTTTACCTTACTTACTTAGTTACTTAGATGGCGCTACAGTCCGGGGTGGACCTGGGCCTCAACCAACACGCCTCTCCAGTTAGCACGATCTTTGGCTAACTGCCTCCAGTTGCGCACTTCAAGTTGGTTGAGGTCCCCTTCCACTTGTGCGCGCCACCTAAGGCGCCTTACTAATCAATTGCGTTCTAAGGCCAAAGTAACAGCGGTTGGCAAGTGTAATTCTTCGCTTGTTTTCTGATGTGATGTCATTTTCAGAATTAAAAACGGAGCCGAGGTAGACAAAGTCCCGAACTACTTTAAAGTTATTAGCTGTCTATCTGTCCGATTCGTCGATGTTGTGTGTCCCTTCTTGTTGACAGCATATATTTTGTTTTGCCCTCATTTACCGCTAAACCCATTTTTGCCGCCTCTGTACTGATACATACTTGCAAACGCACCAGTGACAGCTCGCTGTGTTCTGCCAATGATGTCGATGTCGTCAGCGTATGCAAGTAGTTGCGCAGACTTTTGGAAAAAGTCTCCAAAAGTCTGCGCCATATTTTACCTATTGTTCTGAAATACGAAATTGATACCGACTAAGCGTCGCAGTGGCTCAGTGGCTAGTGGGCTGGACTACTGTCCGAGGGGTCCCAGGTTCCTACATGTAAAACATACATTACATCTTAAGGTTTTTTTTTTACGCGAACGTCTGACAAACATCCGACAGTATAACTGTGCTGAAAAAGCTCCTCAATTCAACCTCGTCATAAATTTGTATGTCCCTTCCATTCGTCCCAAAAATTAAGAACCTCACACAAATGAATGGTTGTGAGAAACTAGGCCTAGGGTGTTTAGACGCCTGTTGCGCCAACTAATAATTAATTAAGTAAGCGAACTTGTTGTGAATTGCTTGTGTGTTGCGAAAGGTATTGAAGTTCGAATGAGCAAACAAAATATTATCAACAGTAGAAATTATATCTCACAACAGATACCATGATAGGGCCCACTTTTCCTATCGTTTCTTAACACATTCCCGATAATGGCCGCTTACATGGATTATTAACACCCTACCGCAGTACTGCACAATTAGTACCGCAATAGTAATACCTATCACAATAGCATCGTACCAGTAGAAGCTATGGCGACCATTCATTTTGCATTTTCACACGTATTCATGGACAGGGAATTTGATAGAGCGCGTGTGAGGATTTTAAGTCAGAATCACGTGTAGGTGCACTGAAGTTGGCGGTCTATTATATTAGTCAATGCTCCCGTTTCTTTAGGTTCCACAGGCTATTGGTATTTCCGGCTAATGTGGTGTACATGTAGTTAAAGTTTAAATCGGCTCTCACATTAAGGCAACATTCAATAAACAACTGACAAGACAAGTGACAATAAGAAACACGCAATATTATCGCTCACAATTATGAATCGAACGAAAAATGTTGCTGATTGCTTATTGCCAGTTGCTATAGCAACTGTAGTTGCTTTAAGCTTGTTGCCTCAATATGAGAGCCGCCTAACAGTTCTGCTACTATATTTTAAAGATAGATTTTGTTATATGTGTAGTGTTTTTTTTTGTCCTATACATATTTTAAACTAGCTGTGCCCTCAACTTCTTTCTCAGTGTGAAGTTTTGGTTATGCATATGCAATTAACCTAATTATAGTAATTAAACTGATTATATGAATATGATTCCGAGTTCAGCGCAGCTGATTACTGGGTATACATGAAATGAAAAAAAAAAAAACAATTTTATGTTCCGGTATTGTGAGAATGAGTATTGGTCGACATTAAAATTGACGACGTTAGGGTAACTATGCATGCATTTGTATAATATGAACTAAAAGATGTGTTGAGTTCGCTTCTAAATACAATCTGTAAGTGTCAACACTGATGTTGATGATGTTATCGATTGTATTTGGATGTGACAGTTATTCAGTATTGTGAATAAATTCCGATGGAAATATTTCCCTTGTCAGCAATGTAAATCAAGTTGCTGAATGGGAAACATTCCGGGGGAAATATTATTCGCGATAGGGGTGTTATATAGAGCTTGTTTTTTATACCCTCCACATGAAGGTATAGATATTCACTTTGCCATTACATTTGTAACGCCAAGTCACCGGAGACCCCATAAAGAAAGTATATTAAGTATATTCTGAATCAGGATCAAACTCTGAACCGATTTAGCCATGTCCGTTTTTCTGTTGAAATCACGATAGCTTCCAAACGAATTGACCTAGGCGAATGAAATTTGGTGAGAGGACTTGTTGGTATTGAAAATGGGCTATGTCGGTCTAGTAGTTCTGGTATCTCCCATCCAAAGCTAATATTAGGCCCATGCATGTAGTACACTGTACATACTAACTTGCATGGCAAACATTTCGCATGACTTGTATGCAGTGAAGGTTATTCAAGCATCGGCCAGGCTGATGATAACACTTTTACTTGTTTTGCTTTTGCCGTCATAGCAGAAGGTACGAGATAGTGTAATACGGCAAACAATTAACAAAATATGAATAACGTAAAAGAAAAAACCATTGAGAACCCAAAACCTTTTATGTTGACTCACCAAAGAAATTGAGAAAGGGAACTTGTGCGGAGAGAACTACAAAGAAAGAAGCGCCAAGGTGACGGTAGAAACCCAGCACAAGTGACCAGTGAACTGTACATGCATAGGATTTTTAAGCTCAAAAGTTAATCCAAAGTAGGCAAAAAGCCAGTAGTTGTCGCCGAGTCTTGGGTATGCGTTAAATGAATATAATAATCCTTTGATCTCTGAAAAGTTTATTCTCTGATAAATAGACAAAGTTAATAATATTCGTACAATCTTCTTATCTATAAAAATGAAGTTTACCACTCACTGATCATCAACGCCCAGCCCAAACCCTTTGCTTTAGAAAGCTGGGGGCCAACTATGTAATTCGATTCTACAATCAAAATGTTCGAATTCGGAAGATTCGTACTCTGTAACTCTATAGCCAGCGCTCATATTCGAAAATCGAACGGACCTCGAATTGTCTATTTTTTTGGTACTACCTAATCCTAAAGTATATCTCAAAACCATTCGAATTCGCAAATAATCATTCTAATGCAAATGTGTTTGCGAACAGGCTGTGTAGATTGCAGAAATCTCAAAAAATGTGAGTAAGAAATTTGTTCATAACTTATTAAATATTATTAAGAGTATTAAAATATACTTTATGCATAGGGAATCATCTAAATGTGCAAAAACAAAGACATCTCAATTTGAGATTCTTGTTCAATACATGACAATGCATCCCGACTTATCTAAAGGATTTATCCCGAATTCGCCTTGGCTCAATTTGATCATTGCAATCCTCATTTTCTTCGGTAAAAAATCAAATTGCGACACTGTCCATGTTGATTTAGCACCTATTCACGAATCACAACAAATGATTATTTCGTTTTATTCAAAAGTCTGTCAAACACAATGCGAGACTCGTTCGAAAGTCGGAAATTGTTTGGGAAAAAGTTGGCAGTACTTACATTCGATTCTAATTTCATACATAGTTCCGTTTGAAAGTAGAATCGAAACCAACTTTCGAATAGAATCGAAAGTAGAATCGAATTACATAGTTGACCCCCTGAAATTTTGCACAAATGATGTATACAAGGAATAAGGAATGATATTTCGAAATTCAACCCCTTAAGGGGTAAAAGGGGGGTCAAAGTTTGTATGGAAAAATTTGTATTTTTCATCCGATCTTCGATTTGAAACTTTGTAATGCGTCCAAACTTCATCGCTGTTAAATATGCTGATCGCTTTATCTAACTCCAGCGTACGTACTCCAAAGCTATTCAAGCGGAATTCTGTAAGAATGGGGTTATACTGCTAGAAAGTGGTACACATCCTAACGATCTTTCCGATTGCATAATGTTGCACAGTATAGGAAGTAGGAAGATCTGTGCAGTGTGGAATATAATTAAGGTATTTGCTAACTAAGAAATATGTTGTGTCCCGTAAATAGTGGCTCAGTATGCTATAGTATGATCTGCGTTGAGTTGCCAGCGCTTCACCAACAAATATTGATCATATAATTTTTGAACTGTTTTCTCCAACAGGGCACATTTTTCAGAGATACTAATTGCTTCTTAAGCACTGTCTTAGGTAGGTTTCCTGCACGATATATAATTATAAAAAAAGGGGCAACTGACTGACTGACTGTAAAGGATCTATGCGTCCAAATCCTTAGTACTACTCGAACGAAGCCGCGGCAAAACCTAGTATTCCATAAACTTTTCGGCAACTCTGAGACTGATGCTTACCTACCAAATGTAAAATGGCAAATTCCTATGTTTATTAATAAATGTCACATTGGCTTAGCTCTGTTTGTTACTTAACCACAATGCTCTGATAAAATGCATTTAATTTAAAGCACGAGCTCGCGTTTGCTAGCGCTTGTTGTTATCTATATCACGGCCGCCTTACGGTGACGTTTGTATAACGTTTGCAATTAAGTATGCAGGAATGTAATGGCTTTCTTCGTTGGAGCGTCGTTTCAAGCGCTTCTTCCGTATAACGGCTCTACATCTCGTTATTAATATACTTTTATTATTAACGGATTTTGTTGACATTGCCTTTTTATGCCTTTTTTTTTTACTCACATTACCTTTTTTTGCCTTTTTTCCTAATATTGGCTTTTTCTGCCTTTTTTGGTTAAAGTTGAAATTCATGTGCACTTTCTTCTTATAAGTAGGTACAATTTTAACAAAATACCTATTGCCAAAGCATTACTTGCACACGTTGTTTGCGAACTTCCGACAAACATCCGAAAGTACAACTGTCCTGAAAAATCATCTCAATTCAGCCGTTCGAACTCGGCATGAAAATTGTCGGTCCCTTCCATTCCTTACAAAAAAGCTAGGTCTAGGGTTCCTATATACGACAGGTTCTGCTATTTATTTTTTTTTTTTTTGTGTCCTGTGTGCAATTGATTTTAGATATGTACTCTCAATATTTTAAGGGGAATCGATGAGAAATTGCAAACAGCAAAAAGACCGCTCTTTCAAAGCTTTCTGAGGAACTATCGAAGGCGTTTGTTGCCAGCAAATTTTAAAATGCTTATATCGTTGTATAGTGTCATTATAAGTCTTAAAACCTTTTTGTTAATTAAAAGGCATTTTTGCATCGTAATACTGAGTCCGTTCGCGATTATATAATGGTCACCCTGCTAGACTGAATAACTTTTTTAAACTGGGTTCTTGCAATTGCAATTTGTGTTTATTGTACGCTTTTGTGTGTCTAGAAAACAATCATCCTCTCGAGAGAAATTCAGTTGGTTAAGGTGTGATTGGTGCTTTAAAAAAATGTTTGTTATTTCTCTAAGGGCAACGATTTACAACAACGTAACCAGATGTTTCGGTTATGTTGGGTAGCGTGCTGCTTTTTTAATGTTTAATTCTCTATCAATTTATTACATTTCTCTACCATTTCATTTTTAATACCACAATGTCGTACAATCTTCTTTATTGATGGGATACATTTTCAAAGAAATGGTCTTCGAATGCGCTTTCTTCACATGACATTATTGTACAAACATTTCATTTCACAAACATTATTTGCTACACATTTAACATTATTTTTGCATTTATAATATGTAGGTTTTTTTATGTATTTCTTTGTTTCTTTGTTATTAACCGTTGTGGTGTAGCCATAAACCCGTGTATGTTATCGTTGAGCATCATTTTAGCGGAATGTCTTGACTTGCTACTCGTATTTGTGCAGAAGGGATTAACTACCGGCCAGTACTAACGTGTCCAAGTACATCGACCGAGTTCTACTAACTTCCAAAAGCCTATTCATTCATTAATTAGTGTTTACATAATAACAATACATAAATTTATAACGATTTAAATTGAAAAAAAAAACATAAACACACAAAAGAAGATTACAAGAAAAATACACACACAAAAAATAAAAAAATAAATAAAATAAAAAATCAAAAACTACCCGAAAACAATTGCAAGAGCAAAAAAAATAATATAATAATAATAATAAAATATAATATAAAAAAAAAGAAAACAAAAAAAAAAATACCAAAAAAGCCATATTAATAGATGCATAAAAAAGAAAAATTAAAATATGTGAACAAAAAATGTATGAAACTAAAACTAACGCCTCATTTATTTGCTTGTATCTTTTCAGATTCGTAAGACCCATTTTCCACCTCGTCCCCGGCTACGCAAAAGTCGTTCAGCAATTAAACGCCACAGGTCCCCCCTGGGTTACCCATCCGTAAAACGGTCGGCTACAACATCCGAAATAGAAAAATCCTGCAAAAGAAGGAGAACAGAAGAGCCAACCAAGGACCAAAATCTTGCTAGCCTTATAACACCACAATCATCCAGCAGTTCTCTGCAAAGCGGATCAACAGATACATCTGGTAGGTTAGTGGTTGGTATTTCACGGAGCAAATCAAACAGTACTGCTAAAAGTAGTAGTGACGAAGACGATAACAGTGCAAGTCAATTTTACAAAGTTTCTTCGAATGAAACTCATTGCAACGGCAAGACCCATGCAGACAGTAAATATTTCCCCCATTCGGCCCGAAATACCACATTGAATGAACAAAAACCCGCCCAACACTCGCGAACGGCAGCAATAAAACGACTCTCTAAAGACCTATCAAAGTACAAATCGTTAGCAAAACGAAAGTGTTACGAACCTAATGTTGTTCCTAGCAATACTGAGACTGATGTTGATTTAGTTTTAAGTCAATCCATAAGTGGCAGCCAGAATACCCAAAAGGATTCCGGTTTCAGTTCGGCTCCGTCGAGTCAAGAAAGGAAATCTTCATGTGAGCAAGAAAGTGATGAAAATTACAATCGTGGTGGTGGCAATGGCGGTGACAGCTCAGACACTGTCTGCGATGAGCTGAATGACAGCGATATAGCTGAAATGTCCGAAGAGAAAAACTGCATCCCTAGTACTCTAGAATTTGATTTTAACTCACAGGACCAGGCGGCTTTAGGTAGGCGGGTGTCTGATATTGTGCCGCCATCAACTACGGAGTCACTTGTAATACCATCGTTAGTACAAAGTGTCTCAGAGTGTTCAGATGCCTACACAAATGTGAAAGCGTCCGCTAGCAATCCGGACATTCTCCAGCTCTCGTCAATCAAACAGAGTAAACTAAGATCACTTCAAACTCAGTCGACCGAAAATAATGGCGACTTTTCCAGCTACGGCTCATGTATGACATGTTTGATTGAGCCGAAAAACGGAGTTTTCGTGCACAGTAGGTTCCTGCACCTTTGCTGCTGTTACAAGTGCGCGGTGAAAATATGGGCCAAAAAGAAAAAGTGTCCCATTTGTAATTGTGCTGTAAAAAATGTCAAGAAGTTGTTTGTTTATTAAAAACTAATTTGATTCCTGGAAGTACAATCATTGAGCAGAGATCATCTTTGTGAAAATGGCGCTTCCTCGCAGTAAACCTAGCTGCTTTTGTTGTTTCTAACCACTAGTGTCGAGGGTGACACTGCGATAGTGCTGAAACCAAATGAATCTAGTTCCAGACATTCAATTATTTTTTAACGGACAAAACAAAAACGTCAATGGCACATGGTATAGAAATAGAAATATTGTAAGAAATAGGTATACATTCTGAAAAAGTAATTATTAAAGCCTCAGATGAATATTCTACGACTTAGTTATTGGAAATAGAGTAAATCGTCTGAAGCATGCCGCGCACTGATAGCATCCCTTTGATTGGCTCTATCCGCAAATGGCATTCAATAATTTGTCAGATGTCCTATTATGTAAGGGAATTATGTACAAAATGCCGGGTCTTTTCGATATAAAAAAAATATGAAGTCTAATTTAATATTTTATTTTTGCAATGGAAAAAAAGACTGCATTGTTTTTCGTTCTTTGGTGAAATATAAAGAAAGGTAAAATATTTTTTTATTATTATTTTTGATGCGATTTAAATATTATAACGTATTTAAAAGGAGAAAAAAAGGTCTTGTTGAAAAAGGACTATGCTTATTTATTAACAAAAAAAAAAAAAAAACAGAACAAAAAAAAATGGAGAAAACAAACGCAAATAAAAATTAAAACACTTTCTTTACAGCAAAAATATGGTTTTATTTTCAAATGGTAATTAGATTAGTTTGGTTTTAATTGGAGTGTTTTTTTATATGCTTTAACTTGACATGTATGTTCGTTTGGCTCAAATTTTGCAAGTCCAATTTAAATCATTTCCTCTAAATGTTGCTTCAGTTGTAATGACAATCAGCCCTATCACAGAATCCATTTGTAAAAAAAAATCCCCGAATGAAAGCTACGATACGAACTACGAAAAGTTAAAGAGCACGGTAGTGTCCCAGCCAAGTTGTGTAGTAAAGGCAGGAACAAACTCATGCGGTTTTCGAACCCCTCTAACTTCGGAACCAATTAAGCCAAAAACTTCAAACTTAAAACATTTGCCAAGCTCATTCAAAGCACAAGGTCCACCTCACCAAATTTTATCTCTATAGCATAAGTGGTTCTCAAGATAGAGGACCAATTAAGACAAAAACTTCAAACTTAAAACATTTGCCAAGCTCATTCAAAGCACAAGGTCCACCTCACCAAATTTCATTTCTATAGCATAAGTGGTTCTCAACATAGAGGACTTCAAAAATCGCAAAAACCGTAACTGACTCACTCACTCACTTAGATCATGATCATCAAAATTATTTATCACTTCCGGCCATCCTAGAATCGTGAAATTTAGCAGAATGCTAGATCCTGTGGTGCATACACTGGGAAAAGTCCGAAACTTATACGCCCACTTTTGAAAATACGTTATTATTTATTTGGGCCACTTCCCATTGCCGTAAAATGTTGAAATTTGTTGGAGCAGTAGGTATTGAACTAAAGAAATATCAAAAATTAAAAATTTCCACTTAAGCCCACTTAAAATATGAATAGAAGTTCATCTACCTGATAAGTATGATTTTAATGAATAGGTTATAAGAGAGAAAGTCAAAGTGAAAAACGAAGACGTTTAACGTTGTCTGTGAAATCTAATAAAAAAAAAACTTTGCAAAAAGTTGTGAAATCACACCAAAATCATAAATGTAAAAAAGCAGCCAAGTTCTGTTATATATAAAAAAAAGTGTGTAACTAGTTAGCCACGAATAATGAGATCTAAATGTACGCCAAGTTCTTAGTTAAAGAAGGTTAAATGTTAAAAAAAATTGGTACCAACGTACGAGTATAGAGAATTCAATTCGTTTAATGTTTTAAAAGGAGTAATAAACTTACAGGCTTAAAATAAATGTTCGACTCAATAAACCGGCATTTGAATATATGTACATGTTAGAGGAGCTGGAATATGAGTTTGACCCGGGTGTGCTTTATCGTCAAAAAGGCCGATACTTGATACATCTCGAGACTCATCTTTAGCAAAACAACAAGACTGGAAACTTCTCTGCCATATCCAAAAAAAATTACCGAGCTCATTGCTAATGTTGCAGCTACAAAAATAAATTGGGACTTTGATAAAAATAGGATAGTAATCAGAAAGTTTACTTTGGTACTGAAAATGTTCCATATGTCGTTTGTTCTATTTGACAAAAACACGTACATCTAAAATAAACTACTATTCGAAATCCTATATTTACTCCATTGTGAATTCCGATCAGAATTCAACTGAATTTAGGGAATTCAGAAGTATTTCGATGTATTTAGAAGAATTCATTTCAAACGACATGAATTCGCAGCGTATTCACTTTTTATTTAGGTGAATTCATGTATTTAGTTGAATTCACTAACATTTTTTTGAATTCATGTGAATTCTGTATTCAAGGGGCATTTTAATAAGATGAGTACTTCCCCCTCGGTCAAGACGGCAGAAAAATGTTTGACGCAACAAATGAGACAAGTAATGTTTCTAGACTTATGAAATACATAGCTGTGATAGCATCATAGCACACAACGCGTAAAAGTGTGTTTCCGAGTTAAGTCAGTTGCCTAAGAAACGGGATAAAATATAAAGGAGAGGTTTTGGTAGGGAAGTGAAATACCTACTTCGCGACTCTTGTTTCTTATGCTGGATTTACATTACCACGCGGCCTAAATTCAACTGTTAGGCTTGTGCTCTCACTCTTACACATCATTAGCCTGGACTGGACTGTGGAAAAACGGAGATCCAAGAGCAAAACGGTAAAAGCCCAATGGAAACCGACATTAGATGAGCCAACGTACGAGTATAGAGAATTCAATTATGTATTCCTTTTATGTTTTAAAAAGAATATTAAACTTATATGTAGGCTTTAAAGAAATGTTCGACTCAATAAACCGGCATTTAAATATATATTAGAGGAGCTGGAACATGAGTTTGTCTCAGGTTCTTATTTTTTATACAAAACACAACCTATTGCTGTGCGAACATCGTTTTCCCCAACGTCTCCGACACAAATTGCTTGTCGTAGAAAAAGAGGTAAATTTTCCGTTTCATTCGGATTCGAAGATACCTAATTCTACGAATTTCGAAATTCGTAGCAGATTTTCCACTACGAATGGATTCCATGATGTATTTTTCTAGATTCGTAGCGGATTTTCGATTACGACAGAATTCGTGATAGGGCTGATTATTTAAGACAATCTGCACCAGCCACCCTCCTTATTAACGGACTGTTTGAGGCTACCAACGGGGGTAGACTTTCGGTCACCCTCTGTCTGTTTTCTGAAGAATAACTGCCAACGGGAAGAGCTTGCCAAGTCAGTCAATATTCACTTTCACACGCAGAACCTTCGGACCCCGTCAGAGGGGATAGGCGGGGGGTTAGACTGTTTCGGTCCCCCTCCTGCCGCAGCCTACCCTGATCTGTACCAGGCCCCTTCTTAATAACGGACTGTCAGAAGCAGAAGAAGCTGACTACACCAATCAACCCCATCTCGACAATTCGAGGATCCCGTCAGTGGCAACAGACGGGGGGGTTGGACTGTTACGGTCACCCCTCGCCTTTTCACCGAAGACAAATCGCGACATCTACTGTCGGTGCCATGCAGCAGGTTTTCAATCAAGGTTTCTACTCAGTATAGCCCAGAGTATATCCATTAATGAGTAGGGACACTCTCTCCACATATGCATTTCCTACTACCACAAAGCAAAATGCAGAAAAAATCGTACAATAAGTGGAAGCAGGTCGAAAGAATACTTTTTACCTGCATACAACGACTGCTTGAGAAAAAAAGGGTACACAACACATTTTGCCTGTACCACTACATGGGGCTTGTTGCGTACGACAAACAATTGTGGGTTTTTTCATAAAGCATTTTTAAAGGCGAGCTGAAGTGATGTCAGTATATTCACCCCAATCATGGAATCCGCCGGAGGGAATTGTTCGCGGAAAAGAATATTTTGGTATCGTCGAATCCGCAAATTGAACGGTTATTATCAGAGTATATCCATTAATGAGTAGGGACACTCTCCACGTGTTTCTTATCAGTTTACAATTTGCAGTACACATACACGAGAAATAGACGGCACTAAAAGTGCTCTAGTAAAAGAGGGATGGAAGAGTAGTCGAACTATTTCAAAATGTGGTACAGGGTGTGACGTAAAAATCTTCCATCCCTCTTTTACTAGAGCACTTTTAGTGCCGTCTATTTCTCGTGTATGTGTACTGCAAATTGTAAACTGATAAGAAACACGTGGAGAGTGTCCCTACTCATTAATGGATATACTCTGCCCAACATGCGCAGTAGCACCTTATTTAAGGTACATTTTGTTCTCTTAAGGATTTTTGATCGTATGAAATTGTTAATGCTTTTCTCTACTTTATCGCAAATTATACCGAAAATTCCGTTTCAACCCTTTCTAATACAGTGGGTTTCACGCTATTATAATAAAGTTACTCAGAAATCTGGCTTTCATTACTAAACACACATAGCTATTTGAGAAATGAACACCCAGCAAATTTCCCTCTTCTTTGGTGGGTAAATGTGTATCTTTTGCATATCCAACGACGGTGCTGTGCTGCTGCTGTCGCTGTGTGGACAATCAGTCATCATGACTCGATCCTCGATCGAGAGACATGTCTTCGCAAGTAGGGGTATGCTTGTTGTTTAAAATGCGCACATATTTTTGTTAGCTGTAGTTCTGGTTGGAAAAGTTGTTTTTGTGTCGCTAAGAGAATAAAATCCCTGATGTGAAGAGA
Source organism: Cheilosia soror (assembly GCA_949372485.1). Taxonomy (NCBI): domain Eukaryota; kingdom Metazoa; phylum Arthropoda; class Insecta; order Diptera; family Syrphidae; genus Cheilosia; species Cheilosia soror. The sequence continues at coordinate 41,318,479 of OX443563.1, forward strand.
CCTGCGCAAGAAATCTGCACTTAAGTTGGGACGGGCTATACCAGTCTGTCATGTGGACTGATTGTCAGGGAAAATAAACGGGAGGCAGACTGCTACGGTTGCCCCATCCTTTTTCCAACAGACAATCCATTCACTGACTTTTGGTCAAGCAGCAAAGCGGACTGGTTGAACTGGGGGTGTGCAATATGGCCCCTCACTGTTATACTCACTTCCCAAAAAAATACGCCTATTATCAGTTAATTGAACAGGAAATGTCTATTAGTGACATCAAAAAATAACGTCTGCAGTTTATTTTTTAATTGGAAGGTGCCACGCGGCCTTTTGCCCGATCCCGCCTATAGTTTATTAAATGCTTTCTGAAGGCAATAAACGTCTATTTACAAGGTTAAGCTGCCATGTGAAGATAAATATAACGCGGATAAAGTCAAAGTCAATGTGCAGCGCCATCTCTTTTCGAACAAATGTACTAAAACCCGGATCTTTCCGGATTTCCAATTTTACTGGAAGTGGGGAATGTTCCTCCATAGTGTCCTCCTTGGGTCAATACAAGTCCATCAAACCCAAAATCGTGAAAATCTAAGAAAGGATCTGTTTTCGAGTTATGAGTGCACACATGGACGGCAGGCCCTTTTATACATAGGTATATGTAATCTATCTATCTAGGTATATATATAAAAATTGGAAGCCAAAGTTTTTAAAATTTGTAACATTGATTAAATAATGAAAGTCAATATTTGTCTAGGCAATACAATTTCTAAAAAAATTACAATAAAAACAGTTTTTCTATTTAACTATTTTGCACTACGAAGAGTTCAAGGGCTACGCTAGTTCAAAAAAATTTAACACCATAATGAATCGGACTGTAAAGTAAAGTAAAATCAAAATGTTGCCTTATTTTAAGTGATTTCAAATCGATTTTACCAAAATTAGATTTGTTAAGAAAATCTCATTTTGCCGATTCGAGATTTTTTTTGTTTGTAAAAAATTGCGTTCTCGAGAGATATTTTGTGAATTTGTAAAGCGATTAGTTTAGAAAGTCCCATCACTATTGACGAATACCGCACAATAATCTATTACAAGACTCACGCATCTACTACAAATACAAAAACTTTCCCAGTTTCTGTTTGTTCCATTTCCCCAATCCAATGAAACTTTCAAATTCATTATGTACCTAACCTACACAACATAGTGCACAATACCTGTACACATATTTCTTCTCAGCTCTACAGCCGGCATTTTTTCTGTTTAGTATGTGTGTTAAATACAAATTTACAAAAGTATCAATCCCAAATGGCGCTGGCGCATTTGCAAAAACCTTTACGATGCATCACCAACTTCCAAATAGAATAATGATTTAGAACAATGGTGTTCATTCATGAATCATGAGTGTATTTTTTAAATATGTACTTTGTGTCTACGATGTTACGTTCTAACGTACCTTTGGATTTGTATTCTAGTACATTTAAGATAAAAAAAATATTACAGTGACTCATTTTGGAAATTATAGCCAACAAACACAAACGTAATAAAATAGAACGGCAAAACTTATTGGACCAGCACAGCAACGGAACAGACGACAAGACAAATGGAACGTTGAACTTTCTTTCTCTACCTCGTCCAAGTTTACGTTGCATTCGCTGCTTTTCCGTTGAATTCTTTAGTTAATTTTTAAACGTTCCTTGTTGAAGTTGGGTTTATTCCTTAAAATTGCTCTGACAACCGTCCTGCTGCACTGTACCGCAAATTTTTCTTTTTGCCTTTGCTGAGTGAACATTTTTAATAAAGTTTTTTGTTTAAATTCATCTTCAAGAAAAACTTATACATACAGTAAGTAAAAGAATTTAAATTAAAGAGAATATTTTAGCAAGATTTTCTCCATTTTGAGATGAAGGAATTTTTTTGTTGCGCAAATGGGACAGGAGTAGAATTTTAGATTGGAAGTTTTTAGTCCCCACCTATTATGTTTTTTTGTTAAATATTTGTTGTATGCAAAATTTGTCGCGATTTTAAGTTTTGATTGAGTATACGAAATTGTTTACCAAATCGCGGCGGTAAATATTTACCCAACAAAAGCCGGGTGTCTGACGTGGGCGTAGCCCGAGATTTTTTTTTTACATTTAAATAATGGCACTGCATATAGTGACAGTTTGTGATGTGATGGCGACAAACTGCAAATATGTGAAAATTCCTTATTGCTTGCAAAACGTGTGTAAATTAAGAAAATGTAAGAATTTGCATTTTTCTTATTTTTGCACGTCTTCTCCATATTGATTATTTGATTGGTAATTTATCACAGCGAAATTGATTAGTATAGGTACATAGATAGATGGATATCTTAATAATGGAAATGACTAGCAATATCTACTGATTGCTTGGAAGATATTGGGAACTGCGTATTTGTTGCGTTTTACCACTTTCTTTTCTGTGTTTCTGGGAAAACCTCGGGACCCATAGCAGTAGAAAGTTGATAGTCTAGGAAATTGTAAAAAAAATGCTTATCTTTGACAACCGACAAAGTATATTCTTAAAATATTAAGCAACTGTTTTGATAAGACGTCCAATTGCTCATACATAAGTATTAAGGTTCACTTGGGGACTTGGGCGTGGTGGACTGATTTATCATCCAAATCCGATTTTAATCGATCCCCATGGCCTGGCCATATCGTATTATGTACATATGTATAAATACATAACGCTTAAGGAGATGGGTTCTGCTTCCTTCAATTAAAATGAGTAACATGTCAGGCGGTCGCGTACATATTTCTTTCCCTGAATAAAGAAATACATATTTCCATTAAAATTCATGGCTTGCACTTTGCGCAAGTGGTGAGGTGGTGGTGGCTGACTGCAAATAGCACCAACCAGCCAACACTCCAATATCGAATGCGAATCCACTGACTTTGATTGCATATTCCGTTTAAAACGCGAAATACAAATTCGTCATCAAGAATACGTACATAATACATACTGCTACAGAATATGTGTAGATACATACTACATATGTGCATGCGTGTACATATATAATGTATATCCTAAAAGATATCAATGATTTATTTTTTTATTGTAATTCACAACAGTGGGGAACATACTGTGTACAAAATAACAAAAAAGATATTGAGTGGGATGACTGTTGTTTTTTGTACTGACGAAACGAAGTATATGTACATTATGTACTAGGAACGTACATACAGCTATGTGTATAAAGAAAGAAAGGACAAAGAGAAAAAAATTCATTGTTTCTGATAATGAATTTTGTCATTTTTTTTTTGTTCTTGAAATGGCTATAACTTGTTTTTTTTTTTATTAATTGGAAACGCAAGTAACAGCAAATTGCTTAGCAGTGAAAAAGAAAACTGAAAAGCATTATAAATGCATCAGCAGCATTAAGTGTGTCCTCGAAAATGGAAGCGCAGACTTTATTTGTTCATATTATAGATAGACACTCATATGAGTCACGGTTACCGGTATTTTGTCTGTGAATGACCCCGATTGGTGATGATTTATTCATCAGTTTTATTCTTTTCTCTCTTGTGGTTTTCTTTTTGATTCTTTCTAACAATTTTTTTTAGCAGAGCTTATGTAGGTAAGTTGATTTTGCACGATTAAATTGGAGCGTTACCAAGAAACATTTCAAATTTCCGACTCTTCTACAGAAAATGGAAATTGCACAGAAAAAAAAGCGGTCCATTGATATTATTGATTTCTGCCTTGATTGTAGAGTTTGTGTAGGTACCAATTATAGTAAATTGTCTGCTAGTGTAGGTATTAGTTATACGATATTGTTGAAGTTCAATCGTGAATCGTGAAACTATCAAAGAAATGAACCGTAAAAGGGGTTTTCTATAAACACAGGTTAACGTACATATTTCTATTCGTATTTAACCTAATATGGTTGTACGCATCAGGGGTTACCTTGCACAACGGCGACACAGTCGGCGATTTTGGGTGCATATATGGTATAATGTTGACCAGGTCGAATTGTAGCTTTGAATAAGTCTATCTGTAAATTAAAATCAAGCTGTTCGATGTCTGTTACATAGATATATCGGTTATGGCTATAATATAGATCCACATAATCTCCCTGATAAGTGAGATGTGTGCTTACATGGTAGCTGAAACCCGTAATAATGAATGAGTCAACGGGCAGGTTTGATTTTGATGATATGATTGATATGAAAGATTAGTTTATTACAGCAAAATCTACCTACGTAGGTACGAAGACAGACAATATTGTTTGTTTGCATTTACAGTTGGCTTTATTAATTTCGGCTTTTGTGTAGGTGTAGGGAGAGTGTGAACAATTCAATTATTATATGTGCCAATTAAAAATTAGACCTAAATATGTATGTAGATATTGAGGTACGTTCTATATACGGACACAAATTGCTATTTTGTTTTATCGTTTGTTAGGTAGGTATCTATTGCTCTTGCAAGGAGTTTCGTAAACAAGAAATGAGTACATTATATACATACACTGGCGATCACTAGGATGAGGCAATCGATTTTCACTCATTAAACCTGTTGGATTATTTTTTGTACCCAGAAACATTTACGACCTGTGAACAGGTACATCATTTTCCCAACAAAATTAAAGGGTAAACTACGGTTGAAATTTCACAAGATCAAATAATTAACTATGTACCTGAAAGGCGTATAAAAAGATGCGCCACTAGGGTGGGGCCACATGCAAAATCTCGCAAAGAAAGCAAAAAATTAATAAAATGTTTACACTTTATGATTTTAAAACATTTATTTATTATGTTTTTCTACATTAATACTGAGTATGCCCGCCATTTTTCGATATGACCTCTATAAGGCGGTTTGAAATACAATCATAGAGTTTTTTTTTTTAAATAATTAAGAGAAATTTGGGCCCATGCATTACGAATACACTTTACGAGATAACCATAAATAAAAAAATAAATAGGTGGCGCAACAGGCGGGTGACACACAAGGCCTAGCTTCTCGCAACCATTCGTTTAGTGTGAGTTTCTATTTTTGGGACGAATGGAAGAGACCTACTATCTTATGCGGAGTCCGAACGGCTGAATTGAGAAGCTTTTTCATGGCAGTCATACTCTCGGATGTCTGTCAGCCGTTCGCGAGAGGTGGCGCAGTAGAAAAAACTTTTTTAAGATGTAATTTGTGTTTTTCCGGGGATCGAACTTGGGATCCCTCGCACAGTAGTCCAGCACACTAACCACTGCGCTACTGCGCCCACTTACGACATAATCATGCCCAAACATTTTCGATTACATGTTTAAATCCGGTGAATATGGCGGCCATGTCAACATTTCCACGTCTTCTGATTGAATCAAAACTTCTAACAACCCTGGAAGTGTGGATAGGTTGTTTTGTTGGAGTATCCAAGGCAGGGTTCCGAAAATGTTTTTCACTTTTGGAAATGACCGGTTCAGCTAGCATTTGTATAGTTGTTTCCGTTCATTGTTGTGGACAAAAACTCCAACTCGATTGTGCCATAGTAGGTAATAGCTCCCCACACCATTACATCTGATATACGGCTGTGATGTCTTGCCAAAATAAGCTCCTCCTTTCTTAGATCATGGAAATAAAAGTTGTAACCATCCGGGCAGTCAAGGTTAAACTTTTTTTCATCCGAAAAGACAACGCGTTTCCATTCATTGCTCCAGAGACATGTCCTTTTGCAAAATTCATTCAATGATCCTTGTGTACTTGCCTCAAAACAGGTTTTTTACAAGTTTTCTTCTCTGTATAGTACCACTTTTTCGTATTATCCTTCGGACCGTTGCTATGCTGGCTGATACTCTACTGTTGGCACTTATTTTAGTCGCTGGTAGAGTAAAATTGTAGGCAAGCGGTAGAATTAATCGCTTTTCTCAATGTTGTTGTTTCTGCCATGCGTTCTTTTTGATTTTTCCCATAGTGTTGTGTACTGTTGTACTGTTTACAACAGGGGACTACTATGCACGTCGCCGCGAAGCGCATTTTTATTCGATTTCGCATTTTGGTACTATTCAGTTCGCCGGCGAAGACTATCGCACTTCGCTCTATTACATTCGCGCAACTATGCAAATGCGAACGTCATTTATCGACGTCAAATGCGATAGATGTTTTGATGGTGAATGAAGTTGTCAGCGGTGCATTTGCATGGTGGAAAAAAAATGTAAGTAACAAAACGACAGCGAAAAATATTGTGATTTCTTATATTTTTTTTGCATTTAGGGCAGAAAAACAAACTACAACAACTGAACAGTTCATTTCCTTAGTTCAATATATGAAAGAGCACGACCAGCTGGCGAAAAGTCGAAAACATTTTTGTTTTAATATCCAATTTGCTTGTTAGTTCGCGCAATTATTTGAACAAAATAATCACCCTTATTCCCGTTGGCGTGTGTCGTACACGACTCATGTACCGTGTCGTTTTAAAAACGATATTTAAAATGTTTCCCAACTTTTGTAAACAATTCTGCTTCTCTTTCTATGTGTTAACTCTATTTTCAAATCGTCTGTCTCAAAAAAGTTACAAACACTGACTTATGTTGAATTCGATTGGCAATCTGAGATTTTTTAAGATTTCTGTAGATTTCGTCTGGCCAATCGAACAAAAAGAAGTATACTGCGCTGTTCTTTGTTGGTGTTGGTGGTGTGGCTGCCAAAAGTTGTTTACCTTTTTTGTTGTGAAGATTTTTTTTTCATCATAATGTAAGTGTATTGGTAAATCTCGAGCGTCTCTGAGAAAAAATCTAGATTCGCAAAAGTGCTCTCGACTCTGAAAAAGATTGCTTTTTTTGGTACCAAACGAACGAAAAAAGTGATCTCGGGAAAGAATAAGTGCTTTTTTCTGGCGAATCGAAATTAACATTAAAACCGAAATAAAATATTAGGCGTTAACGACAAACGCCAACGGGAATAGGGGTGAATAACAACATTCCAAAGCATTTTGACAGATGAATGGGAAAGTTTGTGGAAATGCCAAGGGAAATGTGGAAATGTCTTGGAAGGTCGACATTCCAAACAATCGTTTTGCATAGTTGCCATGTCCGCCGCGAATCAAACCGAATGAATCGTAAATTATGCGATTCGCGGCGAAGTGCATAGTTAGCCCCCAGTCTTCTTTCTATTTGGCCTTGTCATCCTAGTGTCGCATCTTTTTATACGCTTTTAAGGTAGTTTGTTTGATCTTTAGAAATTCCAGCCGTAGTGATTTATCCACCCTTTAATTGTATGACTTACTCTTGGGAAAATATGTACCTGTTCAGAAGGAGTAAAAATCGATTCAAAAATGTATGGCCTCATCCTAGTGATCGCCAATGCATTTTACTATTAACGCACTAGGAGTCATAAACATCGATATTTCTAGGATTTTTTGTGCGTTTTTTTACAACTTTTTGCCTTCCAACGCCAAGGGCTGAATAGATATTCTCTGGTAGGTAGCTGTTTCGAACAGATGGCACAGAGAAAAAATATTTCGAACAGCCTTATTGGGCCACAGTTTCCACAAGCTTTGTTAGGTAATTTTTTTTATACCTACATAATCAACGCCAACGGGAATAGGGGTGAATAATACTCAGTGTATAACTATGTACATATTTGATGTTAAAAATGATACACTTGTAGTCTATTAATATTCCTTCATTAATATGCACCCACTTAGGTAACTTCTATAGGAGAAAACGTGACTTTAGAGTAGAATTGCATATCTGCTGCTAGTCATAGAAGTTATTATTATATACGTTGGCGTTGTCGTATGTATTTTCCATAGGTTATACTTAGTATTAATCAGAAATTTATACAATTAATAATTTCCTTGTCTAACGCTTGCTAACTGTTACGGCTTACGGCTAATAGTACATAATATACTACGTGCTTTAAATTTTAAACTTTGTTTCTACTCCTCGTTCCTATAAATTGATTTGTTAACGAAACGAAAGTGCATTCTGGTGTCAATTTACTAGACATTAATGTGGTTTTTCATTGGGCAGGCACACCAGACTTTTATTTTAGATCTAGATCTCAGATTCATAGCAAATGAAACATAAAAACAGTAGTTGCATTTGTGCGCTACTTGATAGCTTGATCAATTGTTTTGAGCACCTGTCCTACACTGTGTGCCAAACATTATGTACTTCTATATTCTACGACCCTAAAATGTTTTTGCTTGAATGTATTGACATGTGTGAGAAAAAGAAAAAAAAATACAAAAACGTGATAACATCGAAACTTATCGAAACGCACGCATATTTACGTGACATATATGGGTAAAATCTGAACAAATCTCAAAAATATCTCCGACATAAAAAATGATCTGGATAAAAATGCATTTATTGTCCCAATATGGAAAACCACATAACACAGCCCAAAGCGTTGTTGGTTTTTCAAAAATGTCTTCTCCTTTATCTGTAAAATGTGAATTGTTGTTAGTTTAGTAAAGAACAATTTGCAAATCGGCCCTAATAAAAGAAGAACCATAATAGGAGTGCATAAAATAAATAAAGCTGAAGCCAATTTCTAATTGTGTTTATGGTCACGCTACACAATTAGGATTAGTGATCCACTTGAAGCGTTTGACTTCACTTAGGGGCTTAGGGGAATTTCGTCCATTTTTGACATCTTAAGCTCACATAATACTTTTATAGTTGACCCTTAACACAATGTATACAACGTTAATATTTTTAAAATATCTTAGGTGTACGTATTCGCGTGCGCGGTTTTAATCGGACGCAATCGATTTAAATTAATGAATCACAATTGTCCAAAAAATGACAGAAACAGAGAAAATTTGGAAAATAACGAGTAACAAAACGAGGAATTCTCTTGGTTCGAAACACCTTAGAGAATTTCTTCGGAAAATATGTAAATTAATACTGATAAAAGTGTCCAATGCAAAAAGAAAATAGGTATACGTACAGTGATGGAAAAAATAATAGGAACAAATATTTACATAATGCTGAACCATCATAAACAGCATACAATTTGGTCTTTCTCCGAAATCAATTCTATACTCAAATGCTAGGTAAAAGTACTTTGAAATGCTGCAGTAATTTGCTCTTATCAGCTTTTTGTTTTCGCCTAACAGTAAAAAGTGTAAGCAAAAATGTTATTTTGTCCGAAAAAAATAATAGAAACAAACGATTTCCACATAGTCGTCACATCAGTGATTTTGAAGTAAAGCGCGGTCTTATTTTAATTGAAATAGTGGTAAATTAGTTTAACCTGTAATTTAGTGTTTTTTAGACGAAAATCTTAAAACAGTGAAATTGTCATTTTGTTAAAATGGGTTTGGATTCCATTGCGCCAGTTCTGAGCGTGAGGTGATAAAAAAGCTAAGAAAAGACGGCAAAACAATGGATGAAATAGCTAAGGTCATAAAGTGTTCTAAAAAGTATTCACAACTATCCATTGAAGTCCCAAAGTAGAAACCACAGGCAGAAAACGAAAAACGACTCCACGATTTGACAAACTGTTAATACAACTATGCAAGAAGAGACAATTTTTTTCTTCTTAAAAAAAAAATGAGTTAAACGCACCAGTAAAATAAGAAGTAGATTAAAGGAAGAAAGCAAGTTTTCCTGGATGATGTCCCAGAAAAGTTCCATACTTGAGCAAAAAAAATATTAAACAGAGACTAAATTTCGCCAACAAACACTTTCACCGTGCTAATTGGAATACCGTCTTATCGTCGGATGAAACCAAGGTCAATTTGTTTGGTTCCGATTGGAAAATGTACGTCAGACGACCTAAAAATTCCAAATTCGATCCCAAATATACAAATAAGAGAGTTAAACATGGCGATAGAAAAAATGTGTGGGGGGGGGGGGGATGCATTTCAGCATCTGGGGTTGGTCCATTTAAAGAATAAAATGTGTGCCGTAGACTATACGTGGAAATCTCAAACACTGTTATGCTCCCATTTGCTAAATAAGACGTGCCTATTAAGTAGGAGTTTGTTCCAGCTAATTATCCCAAGAACTTCTCAAAGTTGTCCAAAAAATGGTTTCATAAGATCAGAATCAATGTTATGGAGTGCCCCTTACAATCTTGTGATCTTAACCCGATATAACATCTATGGGGCGTTCTTAAGTGCAGGATCGGCGTCTGTAGAGCCAAAAACAAGGAAGAACTGTGGTCAGTTATTCAAAATGCACGGCATTCTATAACTCCCAAAACTTGTGCCAAGTTGGTTTATTCCATGGGACGAAGATGCGAAGCAGAAGGGCGCAACGACCAAGTATTAAAAGGATATGAAACACCTTTTCTGTAAGGCGGCTCTCAGATTGAGGCAACAAGCAATAAGAAACTATAGTTACTATAGCAACTGCCAATAAACAATCAGCAACATTTTTCGTTCGAGCGATATTTAGTTGCTTTGATGTGAGACCTCTAATTGAATTCAAAGTAAAATAATTGTGAGCGATAATTTTGCGTGTTTCCTATTGCCAGTTGCTTATTGAATGTTGCCTCAATGTGAGAGCCGACTAAATTAATTCCTCACAGAAAAAAAATTAATAATTTGTTATTAATAAAAAATAAAATTAATAATTTGTTATTATTTTTTTCAAGCCAAAATTAAGGAAAACCAGGGGGCCAACTATGTAATTCGATTCTACTTTCGATTCTATTCAGTTCAATAGTTGGTTCCGATTCTACTTTCAAACGGAACTATGTATGAAATTAGAATCGAATGTAAGTATGTAATGCCAACTTTTCCTCAAACAATTTCCGACTTTCGAACGAGTCTCGCATTTGTTGTGATTCGTTAATAGGTGCTAAATCAACATGGACAGTGTCGCAATTTGATTTTTTACCGAAGAAAATGAGGATTGCAATGATCAAATTGAGCCAAGGCGAATTCGGGATAAATCCTTTACATAAGTCGGGATGCATTGTCATGTATTGCACAAGAATCTCAAATTGAGATGTCTTTGTGTTTGCACATTTAGATGATTCCCTATGCATAAAGTATATTTTAATACTCTTAATAATATTTAATAAGTTATGAACAAATTTCTTACTCACATATTTTGAGATTTCTGCAATCTACACAGCCTGTTCGCAAACACATTTGCATTAGAATGATTATTTGCGGATTCGAATAGTTTTGACATATACTTAAGGATTAGGTAGTACCAAAGAAATAGACAATTCGAGGTCCGTTCGATTTTCGAATATGAGCGCTGGCTATAGAGTTACAGAGTACGTATCTTCCGAATTCGAACATTTTGATTGTAGAATCGCATTACATAGTTGGCCCCCAGACTCGACATTTATTACTATTCCCCTTCTTTTTTTCATAAAAACTTTAATGTCACATTTCTCATTACATTGTATCAAAACTATTAGTATGGGTTTAATTTATCTTTTTTCCGAAAACATCTAATTTTTTCAATAAGCGACGAAGAACAAGCTTGTTTCTATTATTTTTTCCACCACTATAGGTATATAAAAAGTGAATTTGTACTCCAGTTTGAAATGGGTTGTCCATTTCGTTGATCATAAACTCTGTAAACTATGTACAAAAAGAAAATGAGACTTAAGCTAAAAAATTAAAAATTTCGATCTAAGTGATAGGTGGTTCCAACAAGACAAACAATTTCGACACTCATTTCAAAGTTTTCATCTTATTGTAAGTTAAAATTTCGTGTAAAGATAATTACAAAAAAGCAAAGAACCCAAATATGTGATCTGTGACATGTCATTGCACCCGTGATCGGTGTTTTTTGTTTTGTTGAAACAACGATGAAGCCTCTGTTCACAGTTATCACGGACTTTGTCTTGCCTGTCATTTGACTATGCTTTATTTCGATGTTCTTCATAATAATTAATTGCACAATATTAATTGAAACATCTTCCCATTAACTTATATTAGCATTAACATCAACAACGAAACTGAGGGATTAATTAAATCCCTAACCACTAATTTTACTTGACCATATGTTTGACGTTGTCAGCCTTGCAGAGGTCCATACAAAGTGCAATCATATGGCTTTGCACCGGCTTCGTTTAAAACCGTCAGTGCACTTTCAATCATGTATAACCATATCTAGAAGTTTTTAATCAACACTCATGATAGGTACTACAGAATAATTGATTTACAATTGCCTAAATATGAGCAAAACCAGATTCATGCCTTGTTTTTGCTAATGTGCACTTACGCCTAAAAAAAGACAAGCAATTCGATTTTCTATATTTGTCCATACACAGAGAATTGCCTTTTACAAAGTAAATTCATACAAATGGGTCATTATCAAATGAATCTAGCAAGATTAGCGTGTGTATTTACTTAAATATGACTAATTTTTCAACAGTAAACAGAACTAACAATTCGCGAAGGAACTTGCAAATATATCGATAATAATCTTGCAGAGTGCGCCATGCCAGTTCTAATCGCTAGCAACTAAACAAACAAAGTTATCACGGATACTTCATAAAATCAAAATAAACAAGAATTATGAAGCATAACTTTGAAGAAATGCTAAAAATATAAATTGCGTGTACCTTACCTATGCCATAAAAATACTTAACCGTCAAGTTAATTAAATTAAGAGCGGATATTTAAATCCAAGGGTTGGGCCGACCGTTTGTGAAAATTAATAATTAGCATTTCAGTTCATTAAAATAAGATTTCACTTGTATAACCCAATCATGCATGCACATTATTCCCATTTGAATTCTTGTGTTTCGGTGTTGAATCGTTGCCAGAGGGCGGCAATTTAATTTCGGTATAAATGTATATTATCTATTTAAAAATGCAGGAGTAGAGAATATTTTCTCCACAAGAGTGGCGGATATGTATAACACACATAAAACAACAGCTAGTGTAGTTTCCATCTGAATGACGTTGGACATTTCTTTTTTTCAAACGTCCGAGATATTTTTAAAGAGCCGCTACATTTGCATGCATAATTTAGATAGAGATCTATTTAATAAGGTGTTCAAATCGGAGGCAATTTCCATATTTGGTGAATTAGTGGGTCATTAAGTCTGCTGTTTGAACAACGTGTGGCGTTTGTTGCACTTTTTGTAGCTGCCCACTTTAGCATTTCGAAATGCGGGCAACGAAATTCATTGATACGAACATGTGCAGTAATAGATATTTATTGCTTTTTTATCTGACCCAATCATGAAAGAGTTGACTCATCTATCCTTAGTAATTGAATCTTTAATTTGCGAAATGCAAATGTTTGAAAGTTGATGGTATGATTTTGATTCCATGAAATTTTTGACGTTCAGTTTTATGATACTTTACTCAGTTGTATTTATTCAGCTTTTAAAATATGACTAGACTATGTTATGTATGCGGTATGGCCATAAGTCAGAAGCAATCACAGGAATCTTATACATATGAACGGTACTGAAATTCCTACTGTGGGCTGATGTGTGCACATAAATAATATAGCCAGCCAAACTGCTCGTCATACTTTACCACCACCCACGGGCTGTTTATTTTTTGCAGATTAATGGCAATAATGAATAGGTGTTTGAATTGTATGTTTAATTTTAATAAAAGATACGTGTGGTTTTAAGACGTGTGTATTTAAAGCGTTTTTTTTTTGTTTCCTTATTTCAGCACATCATGTCTGCACCAGCATTGAAGGATCTCCCAAAAGTAGCCACCGATCTTAAAAGCCAACTCGAAGGTTTCAATACCGAACAACTAAAGAACGCTAGCACCCAGGAGAAGGTCATCCTGCCAAGTGCTGAAGGTAAATTTTAAAATTGTCATTTTGGTTCATGGGTTTCGTATATTAATTTACTTGAAATTTAACATATTTACCCATTTATTAAGTAAACCTTCAATCCTTGGTTAGTTTTGAGAGGTACAAAAAGAACTATTACTATAGAAATACATAATACATTTACCCTTATTCCCGTTGGCGTTTATCGTATACGATTCATGTTTCGTGTCGTTGTAAAACGATGTTCAAATTTTGTTTTGTTAAAAAGTTCAGTTTCTTTTCTATGTGTTCACCATCATTTCAATTTATTTGTCTCAAAAATGTTAAAAACACCGACTAAAAAGTGAAACACAAGTCGTTTACGACAAACGTTAACGGGAATATGGGTGATTATGTATTTAAATAATCAATTTAGTATAGTTGATGAATTTCGTTGCATCAATTTACTAATACATACAAACAACGATGGTGTTTGTTGATATGACTAACCGATTTCGCTATTACGACTGGTATGTATCCTGTAGCTGTATTTTGTCGTATCAGGTCATATGCATATCAATGTTCCAAATTTTACAACTTCTTAACCATGAGTGTTGAGAAATAGTAATTTTTTTTTCTCTGTATGGGGAGTATCAAGTACCTTTGTCCGACCCTCGCCTTTCACCGAAGACAAATCGCGACATTTACTTTCGGTACCAACCAGCAGGTTGGAGTGCTTCGATTAAGCTTTTCTGCTCAGCACCAGTCTCCGTCATGTGGACTGATCATCAAAAGAAAATAAACGGGGGATAAACTGTGACGGTTGTCCCCCGCTTTTTCCAACAGACAAATCATTCACGGACTTTTGGTCAAGCAGCAAAGCTAACTGGTTCAACACCCACTTCTGCCAGGCACCAGGCTCCCTCTCCTTTTAATGATGGCCGTGTCAGAGGCAATAGGCATGAGGCAGACTGTTACGGTCGCTCTCCACCTTGACCCGAAGGCTAAGTTGCAACCAGGAAATATAAAGATATGTAGATAAGATTTGACAGCCTCAGTCACCACCAAAAACCTGTACGAGGTAAGAAACCCAAATTTGCAAATAGCAGTGGTATTCCCACTGTAATGCTCGGCACATAGAATCTTTCTGGCCACCCTTTTTGGGAATCCACATCACTAAGCCGCGTTCCACAAACTAGCGAATAAAACATTCGTTCAAATTTAACCTCACATTAGATATGCCGACCGTCGCCTTTTTAAAATCGAATTGATTAAATAATAAAGTGTTCAGTCAGCAAGTTCAACGATGCTGACCGTCATTTTTTAAATCGAAACTCGCTGGAACCTTTGAAAATACCGACTTGTATACATTTACAAGTTTGAAAGCCTATACCTATATGAAAATTCAGACTCACTTCTTAATTGAGCCAATTTTTGAAACTTGCTCGTTTTGCCGATTTTTTTTAAGTTGACGACTCTTGAAAAGCGTGGCAAGCAATCCGTCAGCTACAGCCCGAAACCATCAACAAGGTCTTCGAAAATTGGAGTGGCAGAATGCGCTACTCCGAAGCCAGCCGAGGCAGCCACTTGAACGACGTTGTGTTCCATAATTAGTGGGAATGTTTGCTTTTACTAATGTAACGTAATGTGTCACTTTTAAAATAGCCCTACTTCCACTATTTCCTGCGGCCTCCGATTTGCATCCGCAGCTATGTTTATTATCCAACCTAAGGCTAGCCGCACATTGGATACGATTTCGTACGAATTTCTCGTGCTAACATGTACGAGCACACACGAACAATCCCGACTTTCCAAAAGTAGTATGGGAGCGCGCACACTGGATGCGAGTTCGTCATAAATATACGTACGCGTAGTTCCGATGTCCGTATTAAATCACCACTTGTTGGGATTTTTAAACACGTTCGTGCGTTGAAACGTTAAAAGTGGATGTTTGTGGACACAAAAGGGGGTATGGGACACGTGACATTGTCTATTTAACTGAGAAAATCGTATTCCTCTGACTACAATGCAACTCGATTCGAACCATTTAATTAAACTCCATACCCGTCCGCAAAGGTTGGGTAGCAGTGACCCACAAATAGACCGAAAAACGATGGCACTGATAGATGGCTGTCAAAAATTTCAATTAACAGACAAATAGTTAACTGAAATATATTGCAAGGCAGCAAGCATGGATAAGCAGTTAAATATGAGGGAAACTCCTTTACGACCGTCAGTAGATACGGTTTTCATAATAACAGATCCTCTGCTGATTTGATCGTTTATTATGTTACCAAAAAGTGAAACCAATCTGCATTATTTCGGTAAAAAGAATTTCATTGGATTAAAAACTACATTTCTAGCCGTTCAATTTAACTTGCTATGGCTGGTTCCAAGTTAAAACTCACGATATAAATGGTGGTGTTATCCAAATCCTTGGGGTTTATTCCCAAATGCGCGTCGGATCGTATTGAAAGCGATACTTTGATTTTGACCGTCTTCGCTTTTGCTTATTCTCAAATGCGAACTCTGCTTTCCAGTTTTTTTCCAATTAGACTTCCAATTTTCCATTAATTTTCAAGAATTTAGTTTATTTTTTATCCACAATAAATCCGCCAGTAATCCGTCACCTAAATATCTATCACTTTTGATAGGATCAAATCGCTTTTAGAAATACAAAAATACAAATCCGCCATGAAAAGCGGCGCATTTGGAATAAGCCCCCTGTGACTCTCTTTCTCATTTTCATAAATGACTTGGTGTCTGCGCTGCAACTTCCAATCAAACGATATTCATTTCCCCGCCAATGACAGCACTCTCAGCTTTTTGTATTTATTACAGAACTCACGTCACTTCCCTTCGGTCGCAGAACTGGAACTTCAACGCATGTTAAGATCAGTAAGTTCCGACCGACAGCATTGTAAAATGAGGTCCAGCCTATAGAGTGGACACAATTTTGAACACAATGGTCTCTTATGGCACTTGCATCACCGAAACCGACAGACCCCTTCGATCGTTCATTCGTCCCAAACTTTATTTAGACTCTAATATCCGGTGCCCAGAAATTCGGGAACAGTCCTATTGTCAGATCTATCCGTCTGTTAATTCAGAAACCTTCGGAAACGTCAAGGTTTAAAATTTCCATTCATTACCGATTGTTGTCTGCATTGTATTCATTCATTAATTTTTCATTCATTTTCAATGGTCCGCTTGTCCATTAAGTGGGTCGCGGTTGTAGGTTGCTCAAGTGGACCTTCCATAGCTCTCGATCCTCCGCCATCGACTCCAAATCATCAAGGGCAATCCCCATGCGGGTAGAGGAGAGATTATGAATTTGATCTAACCATCTCATCCTGGGTCTACCTAGGGGACGCCTGCCTGATGGTACGGATTCCATAGCACGTCGTGGGATCCTGGTCGGGGACATGCGTTTAATATGACCAAACCACCGAAGCATGGACCGCTCCGTCCGGAGAAGAGCTGCTCGACATTGAGTTCGTTATGCATTGTAATCAAAATCATGTCTCTTTTGCCTCGAGCAGGCTTTTTGTCTCTCGTGTTTGATATAAACTATTAAGAAGTAGGTTAAATGTAAATAGTACATACTTGTTCTTATTATGTACTAGCAACGCCCGCGGCTCCGCCCGCTGGTTTCTTTTCTATGAAGGTATATTCACTTTGTCCTTACGTTTGTAATGCCAAGAAGGATTCACCGGAGACCCTACAAAATGTATATATTCTGAATCAGGATCACATTCTAAATCGATTTAGCCATGTCCGTCTGTCTGCCTGTCTGTCTGTTGAAAGCACGATAGCGTCCAAATGAATCGACTTAGGTAAATGGAATTTTATGAGAGGACTTGTTTTTACCTTTGCCAAGTTGGTATTAAAAAATTGTCTATGTCGGTCAAGTAGTTCTGGTACCTCCCATACAAAACCAATATTAGACACATGCGTGTATCTGTACCAGTACATACAGTGGAGGGTATCAAAGCATCGGCCAGGCCAATGGTAACACTTTTACTTGTTTATATTTTGTCTTCTTTTTAAGCTCACAAAATATTTGATCGCTATGCCTTTTCATAAACTATACCTACATGTTACTTATTTAATGGGCGCAAGTAGCTATAAACAAATTACGCCTAGAACTCATGAGCTCACACGTGAACATTCAATATATAGCTGTCCATGTGGAAGACGTGGCTGTCGGAGGTCAACTCTGGCAATGGCCGAGTAGTTTCGAAGATAGCCCCTATACCCCCGTTTCCCCTTCCCCCATCCACACCCTAACTAACCTACACTGATCCGGAGGAAGAAGCCGGTACAATATTGAAAGAATTTTTAAAATCGGCCAAATAGTTCCGGAGTTAGTCCCTACCACCCCTTTACCCCCTCCCCCGTCTCAAGCTTAGTCCTTACGTAACCTGTACTTATCCGAAAGTTCTAAGTCAATGGACATAAGATTTCACATAAATAAAAACTCGTCACAGGTATGATCTAATTATTTATACTACGCGATCATATCGATACACTTTCTATGGCTGCAGATCTCAAATACATATATGTAGATATGTATCTATCACTTACGCACCTTAAATCTCTTATACATACATATATACATATTTAGTTTGTTTTATGCATATCCATTGCCTTCATCAAATTCAACTACGCCATACATGATTATATACGTACAATATGCATTCTGAATGCCAGTCGAGCGAGTAATCATTTTCTATTTTGGGAACGCAATATAAAACTACCCCTAAGCACAACTGCAATCGAGAAATCATTTTTTTCGCACTTGACCAAATATGATCTATTTTCAATTTATTATATCTCACCCTCTGGATGGACCAGAAAATTGAATTTTAGATCAAAATACTCGGTGAAGTGTTGGCTAACAAATAAAAGCATTCGCTGGAATGACATACGTAGATTTATGAGTATAATGGCAAGTTGAGCGTAGTAAGGTCGAAATAGAAAATTTTTTTCAACTCTTATAGGACGAATTTTGAAAAACGATGAATGAGGCATGTAATTATTTTGATTTATCTATCAACACGCAAACTTTCAATTTCATACGGCTAACGGTTCGTAAGACCCCCCTTATTCCCTGCGACCCCTTTACTCCTGAGCAATTCTCACCCACCCTACGGACTAAGTTGGCCACACATAAATCAGAAAAAGAATCATGAAAATCGGACGAATGGTTCTCGAGTTATGGAGAAACGAACAGACGGACGTTGCATTTTATAAGTAGTATGGATTTGTTTTTGAAATATTTTTTCAATACTACTTTTTCCATATAGGGGTGCAATTAAATGGAATACTATAGACTAACCAATGTATTTTCCCACTCGTACATGTAAAACGTTATACATTTTCATATAATTTCGCGTTCAAATGACGACATTTCAACTTTATTTTTAATAACAATCAACAAACATCTTTTTGTAGAAATTAAACAAGAAAGACAACACATGTCCTTACTAAAGGACGTAGAAGATTTTAGCGCAACTGGTCTAAAACCCACAGAAACTGTTGTTAAAGTGTCTCTGCCCACAGCTGAAGGTTTGATTTAAACAGTGTGTCATAGGTTGCAAAGAGTGTGTACAGATTTTAATGCAAAATGTAACGTCCAAGCTGATTCATTGTAAGAAATATCATTTTTCTTAATAAAAAAAAAACATGCTTGTTTGTGTTTTTGAATAAATTGAAGAGTCGCACAATTTTAACAAAATACTGATTGTGTGCTCGATTGCATTTAATAAAAAATAAAACAGAAATTCCTGACAAGCAAAAAAAAATGCAACTGCTTCAATTAATAATTATTATTAAAAAAAAAGTGTATCTGCCCGTATGTACATTGTACAATTGTGTATTCGCGTTCTATTTTTAAACATGTCTTGACACAATTAAAAATCTGCTGTATTTCAATTTAACGCCTGATTTTTGTTGTTGCTGTTTTTTGTTAATAATTAACAAAAAAAAAACAATTCAATACAAACCGATAAATAATATGATTTTGTTTTTTTTTTTATTATTTTCTGTTGCGCAGATGTTCAAGCTGAAAAGACCCAACAAAGCTTGTTTGCGGGTATTGCTGCTTTCGATCCCACTAAATTGAAGCATGCCGAGACACAGGAGAAAAATCCACTTCCTGATAAAACAGGTAAATTGAGTATTTATCGTTATAAAAGTTATTTTAAAAATAAAAATTTATACATATTATGATATTGTTTGTAACTTAGTTACGTTTGCTTTATTATGTAATTAGGTTGAAGATGAAATGCTTGTTTATTTGAATTGTTGTACGGAACATGAAAGTTATTATTATTACCTACCCGATTAGAAACTTGTATATGTCCATAAAAATTTTGACCGGACCATTGCAACTGTTTTGGTTTTGCGGAAATGCATTGCAGTCATCATTGACTTCTTGAAGGTTCACGTTTCCAATAAAAGATTTGATTTGATTTACTGCTAGGTTCCACATTTCACTTTCACTCGAAATGAAATCGGAAATGAATTTTTGTGTTCTACATTTCACTGTATTCGATTCCGATTTCAAATTTTCGGAATTGAGACAAAGTGAAATTGTGATTTCGAAAAATTTTGGAGTTTCAAAATCGCTCGAAATGCAGAATACTGAAAACGAATTCACTCGATTTGCAATTTCGATTTCACTCGATTTCTGGAACTTAGCTGTTAGAATCCTTTTGAAATTATTTTATTTATTTTCCCGAAAGATTATTTATACTGCCTTACGTCATTCAAGCCGAATTTAAATGGGGAACAAATTACGTAAGAGCTTCAACGCTTAAGAAAGCCAGGCAGAAAGGGATGATCCGATCGACAGAGATAGGGCCACCCATTTTCAGTATTTTCAACAACAAAGAGCCGTGTTTTTGTTTATCTATCATTATTTAATTCGTGTGTCAGACTATCAGAAGGCTTCTGCTCACACAAAAAAATTGCATCGCATAAAACAAACCACTCGTTGCTAAAAAAGCCATTAAGGAAGTACTTCGCTACACCTCAATAAACCGATAGCATTTTAGAAAAATGTGCTGTGGAGTGGTGATGGCCACAAAGCTGATGGACAAAGCTTCCTTGTTCGTCTCTCATGGCGCCTCTTCTCTTCGGGCCTTGTTGCTCTGATAAATTAGAGTACATGACCAAGCCATCGAAACACGGACAACGCTTCGTTAAGACAATTAGCTGCTCCACATGGACTACCTTCACTTACTTCTATAGGTGGCTCCTACAGTCCAAGGTGGAATTGAGACTTTTAAGCAGGGAACGGATTTTGTTGCCCTTGCCATTTTTCGCCTTTTTTCCTATCATTGTCTTTTTCTGCCTTTTTTGGTCAAAGTTGAAGTTCGTGTGCAACTTTCTTCTTAACTGTACAATTTAGACAAATAATATCGCCGAAACATTACTTGCACACGTTGTTTTCAAACTTCCGAGAAACATACGAGAGTATAACTGTCCTTTAAAATCCTCTCAATTCAGCCGTTCGGACTCGGCATGAAAATTGTAGGTCCCTTCCATTCGTTATGAAAATAAAAATTACACAAACGAATAGTTGTGAATAGCTAGGCCTAGGGTTCCTATACGGACCTGCTGCTATTTATTTATCTTTTTTTTTGTGTCCTGTGTGCAATTGATTGGAGATACATATATGTACTTTCAATATTTTAAGGGGGATCGCAGAGAGATTGCAGACAGCAAAAGGGGCCAGCTGACTCAAGACTGAAGACCATCAAAGAAATATATGATGTAGTAAATGGCGCTGAAAATTTCAAATAGCCTCCAAATATTGCAGTCGATGACAAGACATCTTTTAAATGGTCTCCACATATCTCTGCCCATGTCCTCTCTTCAGCTCTTTCAAAGCTTTCCTGAGGAACAATCGCAGGCGTTTGTTGCCAGCAAATTTTAAAATGCTTATATGGTTGTACATTGTTATTAATTGCTTAATACCTTTTTATTTTTAATAAAAGGCATTTTTTTTTCCTTTGCTCTTCATGTCATGGCTACAGGACAGGAAATCCCAGTTTCACTTTGTCTCAATTCAGAAAATTTGAAATCGAAATCGAATACAGTGAAATGTAGAACACAAAAATTGATTTCCGATTTTATTTCGAGTGAAAGTGAAATGTGAAACCTAGCAGTTAAAGGCGATATAGCCTATAATTGAAGATTGATGCAATCCCGTTTTCTTCTAATTTGCAATCTAATTTGCCAATTGTCAGGTTCATTGCCGTATTCCCAGGAGACTTTAATGACACAGAAAATTGTACAGAAAATTTATCCCCGCAATAATTCTAAAAAAAAATTCTGAAGTTTTGACGAGGACAAAAGTTCACCAACTTGTCAGCACCATCAAATGTGTTGTGCGCATCAACATAATATTTGTTAAAATAGATTCCAATAATTGCATTGTGGGACAAAGTAACGAAATTCAATCAAACAGTTCTGACCTTTATTTCTTTTTATTTAACTTGCATACATTTAAATGTACCATTACATTTCATTATAGCAATCGAGCTCGAGAAGGAGCAGAACAACTTCATATCCGGCATTGAAAACTTCGATTCAGGCAAGTTGAAGCACACTGAGACATGCGAAAAGAATCCCCTGCCAACCAAAGAGACCATCGAAGAGGAAAAGAAGGCATAAACTCGAGTATATTGGATGCATTCATTCCGAAACTCTCTCTCTTATTTTGAAAGTTTTGTATTTATTATTTCATATTGGTATTCATAAAAGATTGTTCGCCACAAAAATTGTATTGAATAGAATAAGTGCTTTTTGTGAATCGGAAAACATTTTAAAACAAAAAATAAAAAATAAAAAATAAAAACATTTTCTTAGTATAGCTGCGTGGTATGAATAAATTCTATTGTCTTGCAAAAAAAAAATAAATAAATAAATGTGTATTCCATTTGAATCTTCCTTGTAATAAATATCCGAAGGAATGTTTTTATTTTTCTATCAACAAACACTCAGCAGTAACATAAACAAATAATAATAATAACAAAAAAAAAATACGAAAACGATTTTTTATAAATTTTATATTAAAACAAACAAAAAAATGTATTAAAAAAAATAAATAAATAAAAAATAAACGGAAAGTAATGTATTTTTTTATATTAAAACTAACCATCAAGTTTGTATTAACTATTTTATATACAATTCATTATGAATCGAAATATTATGATGGCGCGCATGTTCAGTAAAATGTAAAACTGAAAATCTCACAAAATTCGCAAATTTATGGGAAATTTTAGGTGAGATTTCTAAAATCGCTTACACCTACACCATCCTACTGTACATATTCTAAAACTATTTTTGATAAGGCCAACCATAAATGCGAACGAAATTCGTATATAAAATAGTAAATTAACGCCAAGTGTTTAACATTTTCCGTAGAATAGTCATGTTGTCTCGGGTCTAAAGAATAAGACAAGCGAATCAGAGATAAAGCCAAAATATATACAAAATAAACGTATAAGCGCCTATTTTCTGCCAGGACTATTTTTGTTTACAATTATTATTTTATAAAGAAAACAAGAATTATGTATGATTACTTAAAAAAATTATTCTAATAAATTTGCGAATTGATTAAAAAAGAAATCGGTAGTAGTAGTGAGTGGGTGACATTTTTACGATCATAATATTATACTAAACAATGTAATTGATATTTGGTGTAATAAATTAAGCTTTTTTACTTAAACAAAATGTTATGTTAGTTTTATTGCAAATAAAGTAGTCATTCAATGGGTGGTGCGAATGATAACCAAGCTAACACTCATGGTCTCGTAAGACTCCCGATCTATCGCTGCGTTTCTCCCGGTACAGGTTAGGTTAGGTAATTGGATGCTCTTGTGGCGGTTGCCACAGCTTCACATAGACCATCCGTTGGGTCCATTGTGTCCAGTCACGGGAACCTTCCATTGCATACCTGTTGGAGACAAAGAAATTACCGCTTTTTTTGGATCGCCTAGATTTAGTAGTAATCACAGGTGTTCCTAGCTCATGTATCCAGATTCCCAAGTTTGTTCTAAGAGTAACTGAAGGGTGTGAAGTTTGTTTACCTATTGGAACCACCCCGATTTAAGTATGAATCTCAGGAGTTCCTTAAGATCAACATTCTCCAGATCTTCTAGTTCATCGAAGAAGAAACTCTTGAGAGTCCTCTGTCTACTGTTTTTAAGGGCTGGGCATTCGCAAAGTAGATGGCGAACGGATTCTATTTCTTCTACGTCTCTGCAGCTTCTGCAAAAGTCATTATGCAGTATGCCCAGCCTTCCTGCGTGTACGCCTATCGCACAGTGTCCAGTAATGACCCCCGTGAGTATGCGAATATCCTTGCGGTTCAGTCCGATCAAGAATTTGGATCCCTTTTTGTTTACTTCTGGCCATAATTCCTTTGCATGCCTGCAGGTGCTGAGATTGTTCCAACGTAGGTTTGTTCTACTCAAGGCTTCAATATCAACCTTCCTAGAAAGCGTGCTTAGCGGAGTTCTTACAGATTCTAGGGCCATTGATGCGTGCATTTTTGACCCGTTCCTTGCAATCTCATCCGCCAATCTCATCCCGGTACACATTCGGCAAAGATTGTTTGTATACGCAACACGTATTTCAATAGTGTCCCTCCCAATTTATTCCGGATGCGGGGAACCAAAAACATTCGAGCCTCGATACGAGCAATCGGTATCCTGTATCGCCTGTAGTGCGTACAAAATGTTTAGGTAACTTCATTTTCAGTTCAGAACCTGGCGCCAGATCGCGTAAAATAAAAACTATCGAACGACATCGTTTTCACTAAAGCTGCCTCTACCATATCTGTGACAATAGACAGAGACTGCTAGTATCGAAACGACGTCGTTCGATCGTTTTCATTTTACATGATCGGGGGCTTATTCCCAAATGCGCGGCGGATCGCTTTTCATGGCAGATTGATATTTTTGTATTTCCAAAAGCTGTCAAAAGCGATAGCTATTCGAGTGACGGATTTCTGGCGGATTTATTGTTTTTAGAATGTTTATTTTTTGATTTTAATAAAGTTCAATTTGTGCAACATATTTATTAAAAATGTTCGGCTTAATAAGGCAGCTGTTTTGTATGTACATTTTTTTAACAAAAATTCTCAGAACGTGCAGCAAGCAAGAAAACCTATGAAATCCGCAATGATTTTGATGCGGATAAGAAATGTTTGTTCGGGAAAAATTCGATTTGAACGTTTTCAACGATACAGTGAAACTCATTCACATTACCCACACGGGGAACTGTTCACCTTGCGGAGTTGACGATACCAAAATATTTTTTTCCGTGAATGATTCCCCCGGCGGTTTCCACGATAGGGGTGAATATCTCCTTGGTTCTATGAGAGAGGGCTTTACTTCTTAGCCCGAAGAAACAGCGATTTGCAAGAGTGATTCTTCGCTTAATCTCTGCGCCGATGTCATTTTGCGAAGTGATATAGGAGCCCAGGTAGACACAGTCTTTAACTATTTCGAAGTTGTATCTATCCATTGTAATGTTTTGTCCGAGTCGCCGATGTTGAGAGTCCCTTCTCGTTGACAGCATATACAGCTAGGTCCCAGAAATCGAGTGGAATCGAAATTGCAAATCGAGTGAATTCGTTTTCAGTATTCTGCATTTCGAAACTCCGACATTTTTTCGAAATCACAATTTCACTTTGTCTCAACTCTAAAAATTTTGAAATCGAAATCGAATTACATAGTTGGCCCCCAGTGAAATGTAGAACACAAAAATCATTTCAGATTTAATTTCGAGTGAAAGGGAAATGTGGAACCTAGCAGATAGTTCGTTTTGTCCTCATTAACAGCCAGACCCATCTTCGCCGCCTCCGTTTCGATGCTTGCAAATGCGCCACTGACAGCTCGTCGCGTTCTCCCAATAATGTCAATATCATCTGCATTATGCAAGTAGTTGAACGGACTTTTTAAAAATTGTACCTCTGGTGTTGGCTTGTGAGTTTCGTACAATTGCTTCAAGAACGATGTTAAAGAGAGTACATGATAGCGCGTCGCCTTGTCTCAAACCTTTTTCGACATCAAATAAATCGGTGGTGTTCTTGTAGACTTTGATGGAGCAGATAGATTTCTCCATCGTCATCCTACACAGACGGACGAGCTTTGCGGGGATGCCAAAACTTGACATGGCTTGGTATAATTCGTCCCTATATACGCTATCATAGACGACTTTAAAGTCGATAAAGACATGGTATATGCATAGATCTGAAATTCTTGGGTTTTTCCATTTTTCCATTCGTCGGGCATGCTTTCATCCGACCAAATTTTACAGATGAGTTGGTGCATGCTCCTTACCAAGCCATCTCCCGCTGCTTTGAAAAGCTCGGCACACGACAAACGCCAACGGGAATAAGGGTGATTATTACACCACGGAGTTTCTGACCGCAGATTGATATCTACTTTAATGCATCAAATATAAAAATAGCGGAAAGCCAAAATAGTAAGAACAAGATCGCAAAAATACAAGCTGCCGAAATGAGTGTCCCTATTGTATAATACAACTCAACTCAGTTGAGTATTGAGTTGTCTTCAATTCAACTCAACTTTCACACAACCAAACTAACTTATGTACGTATACGTACAACTCATAGACAACATCGCCATCTATGTTGTGTTTTTACTGACAGACAACTTTTCTAGGTTGTGTATAGGTTTGTTCGACGTATATAGCCCTAGTGCGCACTGAATAGTGTCAGTGAATTTTCGTGGCTGCCAAAAAACCCAAGGAAACCCCAGAAATTCAGTTTCATGTCGAACACGAAATGTTTACCCTGAGACCTGTCACTAAAAAAATTTTTTTAATATACAGATTTAACATCAGCAATAACATTAAATTAGTTTAATTAATGATTGTAATGTTGAAATTGAAAAACACATTTCTTTCAACATTTACTAGTGCTGCATAAGCCAATTAATTCACAAAAATTTATTTTCACACAAATGACAGCTACGATTGACAGCCAAATCCAGCACTGAACTCGCCCTGAGTGAATACCTAGGGTCAGCTCAGTGCTCAACTAGGGCGCCCCAGTGCTCACCTCGAACACAGGTTTTCAGTGTCAGTGCGAACTCAGTGCTATATCGAACGCGATAGGGCTAACCCAGTGCGCACTAGTGCGCCCTAGGGTCCACGTCACAAACCAGTAAGAATAGAACGCCGACTTCCCGTATACCTACCCGATTCCCCCCGGAAAAAATTACCCTGTCTGTGAATACGTGTAAATGTCAAAATTAATGGCGGCAATGATTTTCCATGCTATACCATGGGCCTAGGATTTTTCAAGTTAAGCAGCTACTTTTATGAACATGGTCCATGCTTCCATGCCAATTAGGGCTCCAAGATGAGGCATAAACGGCCCTAGCGAGGTATCCGTCGGAACGGATAATTTTCCGTAAAGCATACAACGGCGGAGACTCAAATTACATTCGAGGTATCCGTTTTCGGAAATAATAATTAAATATCAACTCTTCACAGGAAATCGTAACCAAATTCCGTTACAAATTCCTGTAGGAGCACATCGGAAGAATTTTCCGTTCCGACGGATACCTCGCTAGGGCCGAGAATGGTTGACATAGGGGTAACATGGGTTTTGAATGTTATCATTATTCGGCCCTATCATGGTATCCGTTCCGAAAGAAAAATTCTCAGATTTTGTACGAATCGGAGAATTTTGCTTCATGGTAATCGTTCTGATAAGCTGTTCGGAACATTTCTCCGACAATACGTAACGCACACCGGCAGTCTACGTTTCAGTGCGATGGGTTGCGTTTTGACAGCCACACGTCAATTTTTCTCCGATTGTCTCCGACATCTGTTCATCGCGGAAATATTTTAGTGAATAAAATGCGTTGATGCATGATCGGAAAACGGATACTTTGAACGCAAATTTAGTATCCGACTGGATTTGCGTTGCGGAGAAAAGTACTCTCCGAACGGATACCATGATAGGGCCGATTATCTTATATATGGCGTATTTTTTTGGGAAGTGAGTATAACAAAATCAAAAGTGAGTATAACAATTTTGCATGTAAAAGTAAAAGTGAGCTAGCTATAGATTCTCAAAAAAAAACGTCTATAGTCT
The DNA here is from genome assembly GCA_949372485.1 of Cheilosia soror. NCBI lineage: Eukaryota > Metazoa > Arthropoda > Insecta > Diptera > Syrphidae > Cheilosia > Cheilosia soror. The sequence goes on from OX443563.1 coordinate 41,346,265, forward strand.
ATTATAATAAAATTGTATATATTTTCTTCGTTCCACTATCACATAAGAACTACTACCGATTGGTATAGACTTTATTTGGTCAAAATTGGGCAAAGGGGCGTGGCAAAGCCCATACAAAAAAAAAACATTCAAAATCGTATATCTCGAAAACCGCCGAACTGATCGAGTTCAAATTTACGGACAATCTTAGGTATTGGCCCGGGAGCGTTCCCGTAAAGATTGGTCAAATTGGACAAAGGTGCGTGGCCTTCTTCTATGGGGTGAAACTCGATGACGTTATGGGGCCGGTTTTCATGATTATTTTTTGTTTTGTTCGTAGACATATACAGCAATACGAAAAGAAAATTTCGGAAAATTGATTTATTCGCATTTTACGATAGGTGGCGTTGGGAGTGTTTTGCCGTATGATGGCCAACTATTGCGGGAAAAACGGAGCTATGGCGGGTCCAGCGTTAATCTATACAAAAATCCATTGGATTTGGATGTGCGTTAGTCTCGCAAAAACTCAAGAACTGAACTGAACTCTCCGAATTGGATGTTTTTTTTGTTCTTCTTGAAAAAAGAAAATTGGGAAAACCTCAAATGAAAAGTTAAAAAATCAAAAAATCTACACCACCAATAATCGCGAAACCATCTTGGTCACTGAAATTTTGAGAAAACCTTTTTATTGGCGGGATGCATTTCGTAGGCGTATCGGAAAAAGAGAACTTTGTGTGGCGTTGAAATAAGTTTGGTTGTATTAGGACTAGATGTTTAAAAAGGTATGGGTAATTAGAGCGTCGCAGAATATATTATAGCCCAGTTAACATTTTTTAATTCTTTAGATGTAATCAATCATTATTTCGGGTTCCACATCTGTACTCAGTGATTTCGATTGTTAAATGGATTAGGCGTTAAATTATGTTCAATAAGTTTCTGAATACATTGTCATTATATATACAAAAATAAGTTAAAAGAAGAAATATAACTTTAATTATTGATTTAGGTTTAAAAAAAGTCAAGCTTCGTATCCAAGATCGTATCCAATGTGCGTCTAGCCTAAACTTTTTACATCCGAAAAGACAACGAGTTTCCATTAACTGCTCAAAGCAACATGTTCTCTTGCAAAATTCATTCGAAGCTTCTTATGCACTTGCCTCAGAACAGGTTCTTTTTAATATTTGTCTACGCTGGATAGTATAATTTCCTTTAATATCCTTCTGACCATTATTATGTTGTCTGATACCGCATTTTTTGACCTAATGGTAGTCGCTAGTTGAGTGAAATTTAAGGCGAGCCTCAGAATTAACCGCATTTCTCGGGATGTTTTTGTTTCGACTGTGCATACTTCTTTGTTTTTCCCTGTCAATTTTGGGCATACTTACTTACTTCTTACTTACTTATCGGGCTCCCGACCCGTGAAGAGTCTCTGCCTGAGACACTGCCGCCTTCCATCCTCTACGATCCCGGGCACGCTGCTTCCAATTGTCCAGACCAAGCGCTCTGGCATCCGCGATGGCTTGGTCTTTGAAACGGAGGTTCGGTCTTCCTTGTCTTCTCGAACCTGGGGGCTGGGATTCGAAGACCCTCTTGGCTGGAGCATTATTGTCCATTCGCTCGATGTGGCCGAGCCAATGTAGTCGACGTGTTTTGGCTTTTTGGACTACATCCACATCTTGGTACAGCTCATAGAGTTCGCGGTTGTTTCTTCTCCTCCATTCGCCCTCCTCGCACACAGGACCAAAAATCCGCCGAAGTATTTTTCTTTCGAAGGAGCCCAGTAGCATCTCTCCCTTCTTGCTTATCGTCCAGCACTCGGCGCCATAAAGCAGAACTGGCAGGATGAGGGTTTTGTAGAGCACACATTTCGTCCTTCGAGTTAGGAGTTTTGAACCCAGTTGTTTTGCCAAACCGAAGTAGCAGCGGTTTCCTAGGGTAATTCTTCGTCGGATCTCCACTAGGGTGTCATTCGTGGAGTTTACGTTTACTCCGAGGTAGGTGAACTCCTTAACTACCTCGAAATTATTGCTATCAATAGTGACGTTTTGTCCTAGGCGGTGGACAGATGCTTGTTTGTTTGTTGATAGCATGTACTTAGTCTTGTCCTCATTTACTACAAGTCCAACGGATTTCGCCTGTTCTTCAATCGCCGTGAACGCTTCTATCACGGCACGCTGGGAGCGACCGATGATGTCAATATCGTCCGCATAGCCAAGCAGCTGGACGGACCTGTTGAAGATAGTGCCTTCCGTGTTGACACCTGCCCTGCGCACTATCTGCTCCAGTACGAGATTGAAGAAGTCGCATGATAGAGCGTCTCCTTGCCGAAATCCGGTGCATGTTTGAAATAGTTCGGAAGAGCTGCTTCCAAACTGCACGTTGCAGCGTGTGTTTTCCAGCGTCGCGCGACACAACTGAATCAGTTTTGCCGGGATTCCGAATTCGGCCATCGCCATATAGAGCTCCTGACGATGTATGCTATCATACGCGGCTTTGAAGTCGATGAATAGGTGGTGGGTTTCGACTTGAAATTCGTTGGTCTTTTCCAAGATTTGCCTCAGTGTGAAAATTTGGTCTATAGTCGATCTGCCGGGCCGGAAGCCACACTGGTACGTGCCGATTAGTGTGTTGCAGAACGGTTTTAGACGTTCACACAGTACGTTGGATAGGATCCTGTATGCGACATTTAGCAGGGATATGCCTCGATAGTTCTTGCAAGACATAGGATCGCCTTTTTTGAAGATGGGGCATATGGAGCTGATAGTCCAGTCATCGGGCATGTTTTCTTCCACCCATACTTGGTTGATGATTCGGTGCATGCTCCCTACCAAAACATCACCACCGTATTTAAAGAGCTCCGCTGGTAGACCATCAGACCCTGCGGCCTTGTTGTTCTTAAGCTTTTTTATAGCTAAGCCAACTTCTTCTATACTAGGTGGTGGAACTAGTTCTTCATTGACTGGACGTGGGTTCTCTTCTTGCCCTATCACTCTCTCTACATGATGCCCATTAAGCAGCTGCTGGAAATGCTGCTTAAACACATCTACTATTCCCTGCGCTTCGGTGACTAGGTTCCCTTCGCTATCTCGAAGAGCCTGCGTTCCGGTTTTGTAGCCAGCAGCCAGTTGCTTAGCTTTTTTATAAAACCTCCGGATGTTATTACGATCGCGCGACTCTTCGATCTCCTTGAGCTGGGAAGCTGCGTAAGCCCTCTTCTTTCTACGCAGGATCTTCTTTTCCTCCCTTCTCCTGGCTCGATACTCTTCTCTCGCTGCCCTTGTTTTGCGCTGCAGCGCTTTCTTGTGTGCATCTTCTGTCACCTTTTTCCTGTACACGCATTCATCATCATACCACGGGCTCTTTCTCTGGGGTGGCTGGTACCCTACGGTGGTTTCGGCTACCTCCTTGATGATGTCGCGATACTGGCACCACTGATTGTTGGCGTTTGTGGTAGGTGAGTGCACAGAGGAGAGTTTCATACTCAGGCGCTCGCTGTAGGCTCTGGCTACTCCAGGTGTGCTAAGGCGTCCAACGTCGAATTTCTTCTTCTGGGCAGCTCGCAGCTTCTTTTCGTTGGACTGTCGAGCTCTGAATTTAGCCGCAACAAGAAAATGGTCAGAGTCGACGTTTGCCCCTCGGAATGTGTGCACGTCGAGGATGTTGGATGCGTGCCTCGCATCGATTAGCACATGGTCGATTTGGTTGGCGGTTCGACCGTCTGGAGAGCGCCAGGTTGCTGTGTGGATCCTTAGCCTTGGAAACCTAGTGCTACTTATCACCGTATTACGAGCTGCTGCAAAATCGATTAGTCGGTAGCCGTTGTCTGTTGTCGTTTCGTGGATTCTGTGCTTACCAACTAATCCGCCAAAGATGTTTTCCTTTCCGACTTTAGCATTGAAATCCCCGAGTACAACTTTTACATCATACTCCGGACAGGCTCCGTAGGCTCCATCCAGGAGGTCGTAAAACTCCTCCTTGATAGGATCTTCTGCCTCGTCGGTAGGGGCGTGTGCACATATTAGGCTTATGTTTTGGAAGGTAGCTTTGATGCGGATCACAGAAAGGCGATCACTTATCGGCTTGAAGTCAATGACTTTTGTCCTAAGCCGATTTCCCACGACGAATCCGCATCCTAATACATGCAATCTTTTGTTGCAGCTGTAATTAATGTCGCAATCTTTTCTTTTCATCATACCTGATCCTATCCATCGTATCTCCTGGATCGCGGTTATATCTGCCTTGTACCGCGTGAGGACAGACTCAAGTTTTTGAGTAGCACCTGGGGTGTAGAGCGTTCGTACATTCCAGGTACATACTCTCAGATCGTAGTCCATTGACGTTCCGGGTCTGGTTGCCATTTGAGGAGTTCCATTATCCGAGGCTGGTTGTGTCTCTCTCATAACTACTGGTTTTTTCCATGGTCGGGAAGTTACCCCGACGGCACAACCCCCAACCTGGAGGACCAGGCCCTTGTTTTGACCCTAGGACAGCGGGCCGGAAAAACCGATGCCAGTAACCCATTTTGGGATATGAGCGCTGCCGTTGACCCATATTGAGGGCTCCTCCGCCACCAACTCTTTTCCAACACCCTGGCTCAGTATTGGAGATCCCCATAGACCTGGTATCCAAATATGTCGAAGCAGCTCATACAGGGATTACACTTTAGTTCGACCTGACCGGAACTGTAGACGCCACCGTTGATTCCATCTAGGGAATTCATCCGCTGCCGCCTGAAACAAGAGGAAGTGTCTTAGTGCGTAGACACTCCTCCCCCCTCTCTCGTTCGCTGCCACCAACGACCTTCCACAGGGGTTGGTTACCCCATCTCCAGTCGAGGTACTAGGCACCCACCAGTCACCAACGCAACGTGGAGGTGAGAGTAGGAGTTGGTAGTGAGAGGCTAGAGTGGGAACGCTTGTGTTCTCATATAATCGCATCACTACCCTTAAACCGGCCAATTTTGGGCATACACAAGATAATTGCTTACAACAGTTTTACATATTCAGTCTCCTTGCTTTTTTTCGGCCTCAAAGTCCCAAAATACTTAAAAACATCTATTTACCCTTTTTCTGTAGCTGGTAACGGTTTTCCGGAAACCGCGTGTTGGTGTTTACTCACTTTTGACGCTCACTGTATGTAAATGGAAATCCTCTATTCTAGTGTAAAGACTGACATTTTAATCTACTTAAGCCTGAGCTACATCGAAACAAAAGTGGAAAAAAGTACAAAAAATTAAACAAAATCATTTGAATTACTTCATCATATAGTAGACTCTGTATATTTTCTCTCAATTTAAAATTTTGTGTGTGCCGAAAGCTTGAACATGTTCCAGCTTTCAATTTTCATAAAGTTCTTATAACCAATACAGTCAAAAAAATTGTTACGGACTTCCCGCCATATCACGTTCAAGTCACATTATTCCTACGAGTTTCACAAGTAAAAGCTCTTAGATTTATTAGTTCAGATTTTACTCATAGATGTTTTGTCAATAGTCATGTGTTTTCGATTAAATAATCAAAAAAAGCTCAGAGCTTAGTTCAGATTTTACTCAGAGATGTCACGTAAATATGTGTCAGGCTACTTTATATTTAAAAACACTAGAGATGAGCTAAGTCGTGATTTCACAATCACAGGTACAACTGTGACTGTGATTTTGAAATCACTGTGATTTTAAACTGTGATTTTAAACTGTGATTGTGACAGTCGCAGTTTGAAAATCACGAGTCACGAGATAAACTTCCAAACAGATACATACCGTTCACAGACACAATACGAATCACAGTCACAAAGCAAATCAAGAAAAAGCGAAACTGCGAATGCGAAGCAAGAGAGCGTATAGATAGGTATCTAGAAATCACAGTCACGACATGAATCACAACCACAAAACAAATCACAGAAGAGTGAAACTGCGAAGCAAGGTAGCATAGCAATAGCAAATTGAACTAACAGGTACGGACTAAGGGGTATGAAATTACTAAAAAGCAGCAGATTTCGTAGACATTTTTTAATCCATTGACATCGTAGCCATCCTTTAATGAAATTTATTATTTTATGGCTTGATAAAAAGAAGACGAACCATATTTTGGGGTACATACTATATTTATTTCGAAATGTCACCAGAAAGCCCTAAAATCTTAATTTTTCCAAGCGAAAAAAAAAATCACTCAAATTTTGGATATTTTAGGGCTTTCCGGTGACATTTCGAAATAAATATAGTATGTACCCCAAAATATGGTTCGTCTTCTTTTTATCAAGCCATAAAATAATAAATTTCATTAAAGGATGGCTACGATGTCAATGGATTAAAAAATGTCTACGAAATCTGCTGCTTTTTAGTAATTCCATACCCCTTAGTCCGTACCTGTTAGTTCAATTTGCTATTGCTATTTGCTATGCTACCTTGCTTCGCAGTTTCACTCTTCTGTGATTTGTTTTGTGGTTGTGATTCATGTCGTGACTGTGATTTGCTATGCTACCTTGCTCCGCAGTTTCACTCTTCTGTGATTTGTTTTGTGGTTGTGATTCATGTCGTGACTGTGATTTGTTGATACCTATCTATACTCTCTCTTGCTTCGCGTTCGCAGTTTCGCTTTTTCGTGATTTGCTTCGTGACTGTGATTCGTATCGTGACTATAAGTGGTATTGGTTAGTATGTATCTGTTTGTTAGGCAGTTTGTCTCGTGTGTCGTGACTCATGATTTTCAAACTGCGACTGTGATTCTGATATGATGAGTATATGAAAGAAGAAGTAGTGAAAAATCGCAATCACGTTTTAGGCAATCACTCTTTATTTGATATTCGGTCACAGGTAGTGACTGCGATTTTACAATCACTGCTACTAAATCACAGGTAGTGATTTTTTGCTCATCACTAAAAAACACACTTTTGATATTTTTCACATTTTTATTTCTACTTAAACTCAGTCAATTTCCCCGAAAAAAAAAATTAAATTAACCCAAATATTCGATAAACCTCCCTAAAACCTCGTCTACAAAAAAACAATTATGCAGTTCAAACGGATACCGAAACTTGATACTTATATACGGAACACTGTTCTTTTACCCCAATAAAGATATCAACAAAATCGTAGATAACTCTAATATGTATGCGAATGTGTATATTTTATAGAAATGGTGTAAATAAATGTGGCTTTATCCTTTTCTAAGCTTTTCAAAGACTCTCGATTATAGTCTAAAACTGATCCACTTCCCAAATGTAATTCTTCTCCAATTCATTAAATGCTCAAGCCTGAGGTAGATTTCAGATGATAGGCTTCGTTTTGTCTTTGCTTATTTTTGGTGGTGTTTTATATGATTTTGCAGCAGTCGTGTATGTGGTTCTGTTAAAATTTAAGAGACTTTGCAATGAGCGCTGCAGTGGCTTGTGTCTTGTTTCCGTTTTGTTTGCGCAACTCAGCAATGACATCATCGCGCTTGAAACCCAACTTGACTAGGTCATTGACATCGGTTTCGGTGAATTTGTCTTCGTCTTTTTTCGGCTGGGCGGATTTTGATGTCGATGGTGAGTCTAATTGTAGATTTGAATCGAGATTAATCAGTAAAGTTATGAATGGGTGTGGGGAGTGGTCATATACCTGTTTCCATTTTACTCGCTTCGATGGCTTTGCGTATCGCATCGTCTTCTGCACTACGTTTTGATTCTTCGACTGCAGCCATTTCTTCGTCTGGACCACCAGACAGGCGAGCACACTCGGGCAGTTCGTTCTCATGCAGGAATGCAGTCTCGGTGCCAGTGGTACCGATGCGCAGAACATTCTTTTGTAGATCAATGTTCATCTGAAAAGAGAATTATTATGTTCGCAAAGTAAGACTGAACGTGTTTCTTCTGTTATACATTATGATTATACTATAATAAAATAAAAATGCGAAGCGTATGATATTTTATGTAGAAAATATTCCTTGAAATGGGGCACCGGGATAAACGTGCACAATCTATCCGAAAAAAAATAATACGTTCTGTCAAACATATTTAGTAGAGCTTGTAATGAAACACCCCTTCATTACATGTCCACCATATATATTGCACCCGCCACCAAATAAAGAAATATTCCCGACGCCACTGTAAGAATGAATATTTGAAGGTGAACCTGAACACTCCGCCAGAGATAGTTAGTAACCTAATAGCCCGGCCCCCCTTGTTCGACGCTCACGCTTTGCCGTAGAGCGCGCAATCTCAACCCGTACTCCGACGCTCACGCTTGCCGTAGAGCTCGTTCTGTCAAACCCGCCCGCCGACGATCACGCTTTGCCGTAGAGCTCGCAATCGCAACGCAATCTCAACCCGTACTCCGACGCTCACGCTTCGCCGTAGAGCTCGTTCTGCCCCCTCTAGATTGTAAGTTTAAGTATCGCTTCATTGTTAAGGTAGTATTAAGTATAATAGGAAGAAAGCGTTTGTGTTTCTTTGGAAAGACTCTGTATCCGACGAATTTTACTTCAGCCTTTGACAAAAAGCACATCAAAAGCTACTACAAGGATAGAACTTTAAGTTTCCAAGTGGTAAAGTAAATGGTTGCCATTGCCACATACAAAGACCCTCATTTTATTGCATGTACTATGCGGGCGATTTACTCCAGTAAACGGTTGTAATGAGGCAGAGAATCGCTGTTTCATGAGCAGAGTCATAGGAGTTCTCTAAAATGTAACTAATATAGTGATATCACCCAAAATGTACGGTCTGCGTGCACCTGCTCCGTAACCAATAAGCCTCTCATGTTAGCGCGGTATTCGACATGGACTCTATCGAACACGAACACGAAAATATCCCCGGAAAAATATTCCCGCAAGGGAAAACTTGCACAACGCTTTGCCTTCAATTTATCAAGAGCATACCATTTCCAATTCGACGTCTCAGAAGGCTAAGACATATAGAAAGGATACATAACATTCCGGTGCAGAGACTCTTCTAATTCAACCCGGAAGGAAAACGTAGTAATGAAGGACTTCGGCTTCTTGTGGCGGCCATAAGACGAAGAGCACATCAAGACTTGCTGCTGGCAAATGAGCAACTAGAGAGGCTTCTTGTTCACAAGATTCCGCCTCCAAGCGAAGCAAAATAAATCAATTACCTAACTTAGCTAACAAGGAGCCTGTCCTGAAACATTAAACAGAAAGTGCTGTATACAAACATTTAAACAAACGAACTTGTTGTTTCATGTTATACGACCCAGGGTTCTTGTGTCAATTGACTTCGTTGGTCCCAAGCCATTTTATGGGGTCAGTGTGTTATTATAGAATGCGTGCCAAAATCTTTGAAAAAAAAAACATATGGCTGCCCGAACAAATACCCGTTCTGACTTTTTCTGCAGTAAAAGTAGATACTGTTATAAAATAAAGTACTTAAATAAAATAGGTTTCCTGGAAAAATCACAGAGCCAATCACCCTTAGACGCTCTTCCGTCACAGCAATCTCCCTGGTAAAACTTAACCAGATATTACTGCAAAGAGACCAAGTCTACCAAACGCATACACACATATCGAATAACCAATAAATTGAAATATTTAAGCATCTCAAATAATTTGCAAACATCTATAAATAGCTACCTGATGTCTCTTCAGCATATCCAATCCCAACAACATATCCATTGGCTGTTGTTCTAATACAGAGAAACTCGACGTCAAATGGTCGTTTTCGATCTGCATTTGTACCATATGAATACGTCCGATGATGCGCTGTGTGCCCACTCCTTTTGCAATTCCATTCCATCTGCAAAAAAAAAAAAAAAAAAAACCAAATGAAATAAAACTTCTCCCTGGCCGCCGTCTACCACCTCTCACCTAGTATCGATTAAACGATTAATGTGACACTTTTCCGCACATGCTGCACTCATGATTGTGGTCTGTGCCCCAGAATCGATAAACGCTTTAACTGGCACACCATTCACTTTGCAGTTGATGTACCTACAAATGAAATCCATTAACATCACCATACAAGGGTACTACAACTGTGCAGCATGGTCGTGCATTTCATAATCAACTTACAACATAGTAACCGTGCCAAAAATCTCAGGGTTGTATTCAATTGCAGCCGCCATATTCTCCTGAATATTCTTTTGCTTGATCTCTTCGGCAATCAGGCGTTGCGCCTCTGTATCAAAGGGGTCAGCTTGAAGCATTCGTACACGTTGCATTTCGCGCTCTTTTTTATCGTCTATCTGCTCGCGCAAAACTTTCGCAAAAGCATCCAAGTTGCCGGAAAGTAGAGCATCGGCCAGTCGTGGATTATTTTGTTTCAGCAATGACAAGTGTTCTGGATTTGTGAGAAACATCTGTCGCACCATTGCGGGATCTTCATCATCGCCAACAGTAAACTCACTTGGTGGTGCAATTCGAGGCGTTGAACCAGGAACACGTATTCCACTAAAATCTAGAGAACTCAGTGGTGAGGGTGCTCCAGTTGCTATGTATGAAATCATTGTTTTAGTTTTTTTTTACGTATGTACTGAAAATTTGCCAGCAATTTTAATGCTGTTTATTTTTAAGCAAAATAATATTGAAGTGGGTCGTGTGTATTAGATAAATAGTTGCACTGACCATACTGAAACGGATTCAAGTAAATCATTAGATCTTCGAAGGATGGTAACTATTTAGCGAATATTTTGTGTAACTGACATTTATTCGATTTATTTCTCCGGATCAGTATTATGATCCTTAAGGACGGAGAGGGGGAGAGGTGTTGTGGGGCTGTCTGTGGAACTACTCGAACGATATTAAAAATTCTCTGTCATGGTGACATCCTCCGAATTAGTATTATTGGGAATAAATTTGCAAAGGAGTTGGGACAACCCATTAATTGCGTAAGAAATATGCAAAGAACCCGACGATTAAGATGAACAGAAATAATTAAACAAATTGTTACACGATTTCGTACATTTGCAAATAAATACAATATTTAATCCCGGAACGTTTGAACATAAAAGGTACAAATCAGTGTTTAAGTAGGTACACAAATAGTGCCTACAGTTGACTTATTTAGACCAAACTCTATGGCTCTTTGCTTTGCACCTTGTTTAAGAAACTTTCCCCTTTCTATTTGATGTTGTATCTCCTATTTTATTTAATTAATTTTAGCACACGAAGTGCTGCTTTTTGAAATTTATTGTCTGATGTAAACATTTTAAACCAAAAAAATTATGTTTCAATTTCAATTTTTGGTTCTTTATAAAGGACCATTTACATGGGAGCGAACGAACGAATTGCTGAAATGCGAACAAACCACTTTTTATGTATTTATAAACAGAAAACTGCACATTTTATTATTCCAATAGGAGGATAAATTATTATCCCATCAAAATGTATTAAGAAAACAAGTTTATAAACAGTTTAAATAACGAAATTTCGAATTCCAAACTTTTGACGCGAACGAAAACACTCTTGGCGCAAATTTTCAAAGTTTCATTCGCAATCCACATCCATTAATTCGCGTTCCACAAGTTAGCGAATAAAAAATTCGTCTGAACTTAACCTCAAATGAGAAATTGCTAGTGGAAACTGATGGCTGAAATTAATTGCCGCGAACTAGAAAAGTGTTCATGTGACTGTCAAAACTTGCGAATATTCGTTCGTTCGTATGTAGTTGGCCGCTCTCATGTGAATGGCCCTTAACTGGACATTGTTTTGTACTGAAGACGCAAAAAGGATTCGTTATAGGCGAAAGTTTGCTATATACGAAAATATTATCCGTAGTTTTTATGGGACTTGAGGAAATAGTTCGATATAAACATAAACTTATCGGGTTTCCTTTAAGCAGCCACTACTGTATTTATTTGGCAAAGTTTGCCATGGGTCTAGAGTGCAAAACCAAGTATATGCTGTCAGCAAGAAGGGACACCCAATTTCGTAGAATCGGACAAAACATCACGATCGACAGCTATAACTTTAAGGTGGTGAGGGCCTTTATTTACCTCGGTTCTGCTATAAATTGTAACAACATCTCAGAAGAAATTAAACGAAGAATAACTCTTGCCAACCGCTGTTTCTTTGGGCTAAGAAGGCAATTGAGTAGTAGAGCTCTATCCCGAACAACTAAGGAGATTCTGTATAAGATCTTGATCATTCCAGTCCTGCTTTATGGCTTTATGGACTCTATCTAAAGCGGATGAAGATATCCTTGGTCGCTTCGAGAAAGATTCTTCGTAAAATGATCGGTCCCGTTTGCGTTGACGGGCTTTGGAGAAGGAGATTTAACGACTATACGGGCTGTACAGCGACATCGACCTGGTCCAAAAACTGCGAGTAAGTCGTTTAAGATGGCTAGGACATGTAGACCGGATGGAAACAAATGCTCCGGTTCTCGGCTTAATTGGCACGCGGAAGTCGAAGGCGACCTCAACCGACTAGAAGTGCGCAACTGGGGGCAGTTAGCTAAGGACCGGGCTAACTGGAGAGGCTTGTTAGCTGAGGCTCGTCTCACCCCGAACTGCAGAGCCGCCTTAGTAAGTAAGTAAGTAAAGTTGCTAGTACACGGCATGTAGCAAGCGGCAAGCCACATACGTATGTATGCTGACGTCACTTTTACGTCAGCGCATGGTCCCAATAACTACATGCCGTATGTATGTATGTATGTCAGATCTACATACGTATGTGGCTTGCTACATGCCATGTACTAGCACCTTAACAAAATCATTACCACTAACAAGGAATCACCAGGAAATGCAAAGAGTTGAGAGTACTTTCGCAATAGCTGTAGTCGCGGGCTTTTTGATTTTTTAATAATGTATGACAAATTACCACAACCCAACTTTTCGTCAGGGAAACCCTGCTGGAGACCCGAGGCTATGCGGCTCTACCATTTCTCATATTATTTTCCTTTTCGACTTTTTTTTGTTGCAAAGGTTAAGTACAAAGAAGTTCGGGTACATATCATCGAAATGATAATAATAAGATTGCGACATGTCACACACAAATTTTTATTAATAACTTGTCTCAGAAGAAATAAAAAATTTACTCTCATGCCTTATAGAATTAAAAAAAACACTTACCTAGAACTCGACCCACTCCTTGACCTTCCGGGGCGTTTCTAATCGTCTGAAGTACACAACAATCACCATCACTCATACCGTAGGCTTTTAGAGACTTCTTGTTATCCATCAACGGACGCCCATTAAATATAATTTGAATCTGCGGCCCAGGTACACCAGATTCCACTTCACAGAAGGCTTTAAAGTTCTCCAGCTCCAACTCTTCCGAGACATCCAAAACGAAAATATCGTCCATCAATGTAGTTACCGTAATCTTCATGTTAAAATGTTTTTTTCTATTCGACTTTAAAATGCAAATTAAACTTTGCTAGCACCAAAATATTAGTCTGCCCGATGGAGATTCGAATAGCTTTGCGTCTAAAACAGCAATGTCGACGTTTTTACTTTTTAGACACCTTGCCTTCTTCTGTATGTAGGATAAACCGATATTCTTTGTTCTTGCAACGAACAAAGTGTTTACTCGCTGTGCAATATGCGCGAAATAATAATGTGAAAGAAATTTTTTATTTCCAAAAATAACTTTGTTGCTATATTTTCTTTTTAACAAATGAAGTCTGAGAGTACTTCGGTGGACGATGTGATAGAAAACAATATCGAATGGTCAAATAAACAAAGACCAAGGCAAGAGTGTGTATAGCGGCCGCGGGGCAAAGTCTGGGTTTCACTGGAGAATATACAATCGGTGGGTAAAATGAGTGTTATCGATTTTAAGACATTCGAATTTTGAAATTTACACAAATAATTCGAAAAGATGCTGTGAAGTTTGAGGACTTTTCTAGAATAAACAAATTACACACGAGATAACAGAAACAAGCTCAAAGTTGTTAACTGATTCATTGAATAGTGAAGTCTGGCTATTGTGAATTACTACTTTGCGGCGAAAAAGATACAGCCACTGACAGCAGCTGACAACTAAAGGGAGCTGTAGATGCGTCAACTTTTATTTTGTCACGCCTTAAGGACTATTCACATGAGAGCGAATATTTTATAGGTACATTTATCGGAGTGTGCTTCAGGATTTACATAATATGGCGTATTTCTTTGGGAAGTGAGTATAACAAAATCAAAAGTGAGTATAACAATTTTGCAAGTAAAACCAAAAGTGAGTAGGTATAACAAAACCAAAAGTGAGTATAAAAGTTTTGCATGTAAAAGTCAAAGTGAGCTAGCTATAGATTCTCAAAAAAATACGCCTATAGTCACTTGGCGTATTTTTTTTGGGAAGTGAGTATAACAAAACCAAAAGTGAGTATAACAGTTTTGCATGTAAAACCAAAAGTGAGTATAACAAAGCTAAAAGTGAGTATAAAAGTCTTGCATGTAAAGGTCAAAGTGAGCTAGCTATAGATTCGCAAAAAAAATATGCCTACTGTTGTGCACGGAAATGTAGACATACCCAAAGATAGTTGTCTAAGCGAAATCAGAGAACAACTAGATCGCCTGAACGCAGATTAGAGACTCGAAGGTTTTGGTCGATCTCGAATCAAGGAGGCGAAGGATAGACGAGTATGCGAAGGTAGAGGGAGGACAGATCAAAAAGAAGACAAGAAAAGATAAAGTCGGAAGCTTCCGGAATCAAGAAAATCACTTCTGTTGATTCTGAGGATAGAATTTCGCTTCTCGATTTTAAGTAACAATCCACTCAAGAAACAATTGCACAAGTGCAACTTATGTATGTATTATTTATAGCTAGCTCACTTTTACTATTACATGCAAAACTTTTATACTCACTTTTGGATTTACATGCAAAATTGTTATAATCACTCTTGGTTTTGTTATACTCACTTCTCAAAAAAATCCGCCTATTATATTTTCAATCGAAAACGAAATTAAAAAATTCAGAATGTTTAGCTCATGTAACGCCCTCATAAAATTTTCTATTCGCCTACCCTTACAAAATGTCAAATGAATTCGCCGCACTTGGTCTTTTAGTACAAAAACGTCTATTTGAGCACAAAAAGTCTAAAAACGAAGATGGCTTCCTGCAAAAAGTGAATAGTGTCGCGTTTGATTGAAGTAGTTTTCTTGCATAAAATCTCCCAATAATTCGCGATATAATCTCATAATATAGTGTAAATTGCTCCCACTCCAATCGGCAATAAATTTTATAAGAAATAGTTTTAACAAGTGCATTAAATTATTGAATTCTTTGCTTCAATAAAAAATAATATCAGTGCCATTGTGGTAACATAATCCCGAGACGTAATTTCACAGTCGCGAAGTAGAAAAATACCTACTTCTCAAATTTCTACCCTCCGATTTTATCATAAACCGTCAAAATATTTCCACAAAATAGCTACAACTACCACAAGCTAACCATGAGTAGCCAGCCAAGTCCAGCGAGCCTAAATCCACAGGCTGAGACCGAAAAGGTACGTACCTACATATTTGCAATGAAAATATTTATTTTTTTTTTTTGCATATGCACAGCTTAATTTTCATAGCAGATAACAGAGATGAAAACGTATTTTTTCCCCCTGTCCTATCGGGACTCGGGAGGCCATTTGCAAAAGAAAATTGATATAAAATAAAAAAAAAACCATTTGGCGACGAAGAAGGGGAACTTCTTCTTTTGTCTTTCATTCAAACTGTCGATGTTAGCCTTGGGAAATCTTTCGCATTTGCTGATGTGTTGTCAATTTTTTTTTTAATATGCTATGGTTGTTTTTCATTGATCTGATGATGTTACCGGAGCTCTAGATCTATACCTAGAAATGAGAAAAAAAGTGTTATGTACATGTTTTTGTTCTTGTTGTTGCTGCGCTTTCTTTAGATACAACAAATACAACACCTAGTCGATTGCCGGTGTTGCTTTTCGGGGGAGAGAAAGTTCTTGTCTGGTTTTTAGATCGGGTCATGGGTGCGCGCAGATGTATGTATTTCGCTTTATGCATATTCAAATAGGTGTTGGTTTTTCGATAGCAGATGGAACTATACAAACTACATATTATTTAGCCGCAATTAGAAAGCCCATATAAAGTTAAGAGTTGTAGCTGTAGGTACCTAGGTCTGCTGTAAATATTACAAATTTATTGTTCTTCATCACGCATTATATTCCATCAGTGAAAATTGTTGGTTATTTGGTAAGGTGAAGGAAAACATTTCATCTTACTATGTACATTATGTGGCTTTGAGAAAGGCAGAATTACGCAGAGTACAGAAAAAATTAGAATAGAGCAGCGAGATTTCTCCATCGTCCTCCTGCACAGACGAACAAGAATTGCAGGGATGCCGAAATAGAACTTGGCTTTGTATAATTCGTCCCTACTAACGCTATTTTAGACGACTTTGAAGTAAGTCCATAAAGATGTGGTGTATGTCATCAGTCATCACTCATCATGTAGTACATATCTGAATTTCTACGTTTTTTCAAGTTCTGCCGGAGTGTCGAAATTTGGTCGATGGTTGAATTTCCGTACCGCACTGATATGGGTTGATCAGGTTATTAGCGAAAGGTTTTAACCGTTTACGCAGTTTAGCCGACAGGATCTTATACGCAATATTCAGGAGGCTTATCCCTCTGTAATTAAAACATAGTTCAGTTTGGCCCTTCTTATGGATGGGGAAAGAGATGCTGAGGATCCATACTTTCTTCGGACCAAGCTTTGCAAATGAGTTGGTGTATGCTCCTTACCAATTTATCTCACGCACCTTTAATCTGTTCAGCAGTAGGCTATCTGTTACAGCTGCCTTGTTGGGCTTGAGTTTGTATATCGCTATCCTCATCCCGTTTTGGTCCTAATATTTTACTATCATCATCCAGGTTAAAGCGAGGGTTGAACATCCGTCGCTCATCATCATCATGCTCATCATTGCAGGCTTCCTTCAGCCCTTTTCTGCTTAGGAAGTTCTTTAAACCCTGTGATAGAATTTCCAAACTTGTCTCTGCAGTAACATCTATGCTGGCCGCTTGGAACGTTCGCACATCGAAGACACTGCGTCTGCTGCAACGTGAACAATTTGATTGATCGTTTATTTGATCTGGAGACCTCCGCATACAAAGAGACAGCTTTCTTGAGCTTTCCCTATCCTATCTCACTAATATGGGCCTTGTACATACCAGCAAGCGTCTTAAGATTCGTCTTGGTATGGGAGGTTCCAAAACACTCTAATTCAAAACCACAAAGACATACTAGGGGCATCCTCTACGAATGTAGAAAAGTATCTTTCATCCTTTTAAAACCTTGAGTTGTTTTGGATCTCTAGTTGCAAAAGTAAAAACTTTTTCTGATAAAAGGTTGAAAGAAACTAGGCGTTCTGGGCTCTAATCGCGTACGGCTAAAACGATCGAACGACGTCGTCTCGACGATGCTTCTACTTCGTGTAACAACCAAATAACGATGATCGTCGAAATGATTGGACGATTATCGTTTTTTACTGCTTCACGTAAGCAATTCAACTGTCAAATGCTGTCGTCAAAACGATTCGACCGAGCGATAGCACTAAGCGTTCTACTTATTTTTTTTTTTAATTTACTTATTCATTTTCTATGGCCTCCGTTATGGATTAAGTGGGTCGCGGGTGTACGCAACTCAAGTGGACCCTCCATAGCTCTCGATTCCCTGCTATTTACTCTAAATCATCAAGGGCAATCTCCAGGTAGAGTGGACTTATGGCCTTGATCTAACCATCTCATCCTGGGTCTATCTAGAACACGCCCGCTGATTGTACGGATTGCATAGCACGTCTTTGGATCCTGGATAAGTAGCTGCTCGACATTGAGTTCCTCACGTATTCTGGTATTTCTAATAAGATTTTAACGGGAATCTCATTTCGGCAGCTGGTATCCGCTATCTTATTCTTTCGGTCGTCATTATACAAACCTCATGATCATGACCATAGGTAAGGTTTGGAAGAAACACCGGTAACTTAGCTTTGACACCAAGCTCAGTCACCCTAATAACAGAATGACCGAGCTGTCTCAAAATGAACCCTGCCTGACCAATCCTACAACAAAACTTAACATGGCTCCTTCCATCACACGTGAATAAGACCCGAGATCCGTACTGAAAAGTAGAGTAAACAAAATGAAGTTCAACAACTCGTTTACCTCGACTGACTTGGCCTAATGTTTTCTTCAAATCTCTGAAGCATACGTAAACAGGTGTAGCATACTCCCAAGCCTTTCACGTACCATTTTGAGATTGAATAACTGGTCGTCCTTCTGCCCGGATGAAAACCGCACTGCTCATTCCCTAATAGCGACTCGACCACAGCTCTCCAACGCTGTCAAGTTTCCAGCAACTTGACAAAGACTTATTTAATTTATTTTCCTTCCGAATTAAAGCGATTTCGCATGAATACATAGTTTCAGTATTACGGTCATTATTGCCCAACAGAACCGTGCTTCCTTATGTATTTAAACTAGAGCTCTGCAATAACTTCATAAAAAAATAAATTTGTACAAGCTAATGTTAAAATACAATGACCAGCAATGAACTCACGTTCAAAAACTATTTGCCAATTTCGCAAACCAATTCCGAAGCATTTGCTTTTTGCCAACAAGGTTATCCACTATTACTTGCTCTTTTGTATAAGATTGTGCTTCTTAAATCAGCTGAGTAATTCACCCACGTGCACGTTATGTATGAGCGTAATATTTTCGCCATCATGCTTACATGAATGGAATACCTAATGTTTTGGTATATATAATACAAATTATAACATACCGGATGGAACTTCGATAACAGATAAGAATAGATAGGCAGGCCTTTGTTTCTTTAAAGTGTCATTATGTCTATGTAAATTGACGTAGAAAATCAGCAAGGCAACACCAACACCGGTATTTACTTAAGATCTCAACAATTTTGTTGTTTTCAATATTGAAAGAGCAGAATCGGAAATTCGAATTTATTGAATGACAGACGCAACAGCAGAAAACTGGTCTGGAAATTGCGTCTTTTGAAAATATTTTTTATCTCACTGATAAATAATGTTTACATCACAACAATAAAATTGGCCTTGTGGGTTGTGTTTGTATGCATAAAATGGCGCAGCGCAGGAACACATTATTTCGGCTACTAAAAGGTGAAAATAAAAGCTAACAAACAAATATACACAATCTCGGGGTATATATTACGAAGAATCGAAGTTAGAAAGAATATGCTAAGCCGGCAAATTTTGTATGAATAATACAGCTTGAGGTGTGTACACATAGACCTATGTATATAAAACTCACTAAAAAAAAACCATCAGCGGACTGTGTTGACAACAAGCGGTGACGACGTTTTGACTAGAATGAGTTATATTCAACCTTGATATAAAATATGTGTCTACAGGCACCATCTCTACCTTAAACGGAGTGATAAACAATTTTAAAGTATGGGCGAAATAAAAAATAATTACAATCTCACAGGCAATGCGATTCTGATTCATAGATGGGTCAAAAAATTTGGCAAAATTATGCATACATTAGGTTAGGTTAGATTAACGGGTTGGTGAAGCTGAGTAGCCTCCTCTTCACACCACTTAGATCCTCGTGGACACATTGTGATACCCTTCGATGGGGTAAGTCGTGTTGTACTGGCTTTATTTCATCCTTCCCGTTGTTACTCGACTTTGTCCAACCATCTCGTTCTCCTCAGAAACCTATAAAGATTAGATATTGAGGCGTTAGAGAGTTCTTCGATTTCCTGGAAGTAGTAACTTCCAAGTGTTCTATTCCTCAAGTGACAGAGACTTGGGCAGTGACAGAGAAAGTGAGGGGTATCCTCGTGGGCTTCTTCATCACCGCAGCCTCTACAAATGTCGTCATTCTTGCGATTTAGTTTCATTGTATGGCTTCTTAGAAAGTTGTGACCAGTCCAACCATCTTAGACAGCGATATTCTGTCATATCGCAGAAGTTTGTTGGTCCTGATTTTGTTGTACTCTGTCCACATCTTCCGTGATATGTCACAGGTGGTTAGTGTTTTCCACCTGATGTTGGCTTTGATTCGGATCTTGTATTCCTTGCCGGTTGTGTCCCTTTGTCCAGGAACGCAGCAGAGATTCGTATTATACTGCGAGCCAAGAGCCTTGAGCTCTTCGCGACAGCGACGAACTAGTTTGGATTTTATCTCATTATTAGAGATTGCCTTAGCCGCCTGGCTGTCAATAAATATGGTATTAATTATCATTCCGTGGTACTGCCATTATTGACACCATGCTTGCCACTTCCGCGACCGCCAGTACCTCAGCTTGGAAAACACTACAGTAGTCAGGCAGCCTGATTGAATTATGTATGTTGAGTTCCTCTGAGAATAGTCCGGCGCCAGTTCCACATTTCATCTTTGATCCATCAGTGTAGATGGCTATCGATGTCGTTTCCGTGGGTTTGTTCCTGTCCCATTCTTTCCTGCTCGGAAACCGGCAAGAGAATGGTTTATCGAAGTCTAGGTAAGGTGACATGCAGTTAGATGATGTCACTCCCTACGTGGATATAAATAGGCAAAGTTTGAAATGTTTCTGAATTTATCTGCTGTGTGAGTGAATATGCCAGAGCGCGATATGATGCACGTCGATCTAAAATATCTATTGTGCTCAAAGTGTCTGCATTATGTTTAGGTTAGTAGCCTCTCTACTTTCCTAATGTAGTTGATGATTCATTCAACCGAGGATTTCCTTGATTTGTCGGTACTTATTATTTCCAAGTAATGATTCACATTTGCTTATGCTCAGCTGGACCAAATACATTTTATTAAGGTGGTGACGTGGGCTGAATAGCTTTTTTGGGTCTTTATAGCTGATTGACTGGCCGTGAATGTAATATGGATATTAGCGCCTGTAATACGTGATAAGGTTTGAGCCTTCTTTAATGGCATGGAGCTCTGCCTAAAATACACTGGGGTTTCTCCCCATAGGTATTGAGACATTTTGGTTTGGTCCATGAATACCAGCTTCCACACCCGAGTCTATTTTGGAACCATCCCTGCACCACTGTAGAAGGATTTGATTTGCTTCTCTGTTTGTGATCTCCGAGAAGAATTTTCTGTTGAAGCATAGTGTCTTTGGCAGGCGGTCGGTCTGTCAAGTTTGGAATAGTTTCGAAAGTACAGGGTGGCGCACGATTCGTGCTACAAAAACAAAACGTAATAACTTTTTTTCTGTGTGAGCAATTGGCGTTTTTCTTTTATTATTTGGCAGGTTACTATTTAGATTTATTGAAATGAATGCTTGGGATACCGAAAAGAAAATTTGGATAGTGCAGCGGTACCATGCTTTGCAGTCCTTCATTTTCGTCCAAAGGGAATTTTGTCGGGAGTTTGGCGGCGCTGGAAGCATGGCGCAAAGACCATACCATCGAGATCCCTATGTTCAGGGTTAAGACACAATCGCGGCTGTAGCATGGTCAATTCAGGCAAATCCAAGGGTTTCGACTGGAAACTTCATTCATTTTCAATGGTCCGCTTGTCCATTAAGTGGGTCGCGGGTGTAGGTTGCTCAAGTGGACCATCCACAGCTCTCGATCCTCCGCCATCGACTCTAAATCATCAAGGGCAATCCCCATACGGGTAGAGGAGAGATTATGTATTTGATCTAACCATCTCATCCTGGGTCTACCTAGGGGACGCCTGCCCGATGGTACGGATTCCATAGCACGTCGTGGAATCCTGGTCGGGGACATGCGTTTAACATGCCCAAACCACCGAAGCATGGATCGCTCCGTCCGGAGAAGTAGCTGCTCGACATTGAGTTCCTCACGTATTCTAGTATTTCTAATGCGATCTCTACGGGTCACACCAGCAATACAACGGAGAAATCTCATTTCGGCAGCTTGTATTCGCGATCTTATTCTTTCGGTCATTACCCACACCTCATGACCATAGGTAAGAGTTGGAACAAACACCGAATTAAAGACTGACAACTTAGCTTTGACATCAAGTTCAGTCCTCCTGATAATAGAATGACCAAGCTGTCTCAAAATCGATCCAGCCTGACCAATCCTACAGGAAAACTCGGCATTGCTCCTTCCATCACTCGTGAATAAGACCCCGAGATACTTAAACTTCTCCACCTGTTTCAATGGGACTCCACTAACATGCAGAGTGCATTGAACAGGCGTTCTAGAGACGACCATCACTTCAGATTTGTTCACATTTACCTTCATCTCAGCTTCAACACAAACGGCTACAAACCGATCGAGTGCGCGCTGAAGTTCGGTCTGAGAGGACCCAAGGACCCAAGCACTGGAAACTTATCGGCGCAAATTGGAATTAGCACTCGGTCATAACAACGGATAATTTATGATGACTTAAACTTGTTTCCGTACAAAGTCTAAATTACAACCAAGTTAAACTCTCTGGATTTGTTTATACGTTTGGGAATTTGCCAAAAAATAATTGCAAATTAATATCCAGGAACTCCACTTTTCGCTGGCCCCATGCCTGACCTGATTGTACAGCCTTTTTTTATAGGGTTATGTCAAGCAAGACGTGTACAAATAGAAACCAAGGAATTTGACTGAATTGAAGCAGTCCATTCCAATAATAATTGAGGCGATCCCGACTTCAAGCATGGAGGTCATTGATTAAAAAAAGTTATTTAAATTTAATAGTTGCATTAGTTATGTTCACTAATATTTAACACTTTCGCTTGTGTCAAACTTGCTGAGCTGCTTATAGCCACTTTTCTGATATGAATGTGGGGACAAGGCTTCTATAGCCGCCGTGGGACAGGTACGCAAGGCTCCGGAACAGCTCAGACACGTGAGCCATTCTAAATTATTGAGCTTATTTATGGCTCGCTGTTTTTGGATGGCTTTGCTCCAACATGTTACTGAAGGAGAGAGATGATGACTAGGTCATCGCCAGCCTAAAGTCTAAATTACTTAGGTCTTGTAGTAGGTTATCGATCACCAGGGACCATAGTAAGGGATAGTACTCCTCCCCAAGGGCAGCCCTTTACGGCTATTACTGATGCTTATCGCATTGATCTATTTAATAGTAGGGTGATCTATGCCTCTATCTTAATCTCAGAGTGTTTTGGGATAAATATTATCTTATTGCACTTGGCAATTATGTATTCTCTAGATTGATATTTAGCCACGGAAGTCGGTGGCTTTACTTCAGACACTATTTATGTGAAGTTTATCGTTAAATCTGCACTTAAGCTCGCAGTGTGAAAGCGGTTATGAGTAAGAGCGAGCCGCTGGCCAACAATACATTTATGTATAAAGGGTGGGCCATCTAGGTTATTTTGACACTGACAGCTGTTTCCCACAGAAAGTCACTATCATACCTCCGCGAAACGAAATGAGTCGCTTTACTTTTGAACAACTTTGGCAAATATTGAAAACTTATTTCCAAATTGAGTGCTGTGTACGTGTAGTCCAAACAGAGGGTTTTTTGAAAAGAAGTTTTGGCCGAAATGAAGCACCTACCGCGTCTGCCGTACGCAAGTTTGTGCATAACGTTGGTTAGACTGGTATGCTAGTGTATAACACTCATGGTCCCGTCGACGAACGGTGCGCACAGACGAGAATGTGGCTGCTGTAGCCGAGAGTGTGAGACTCTCCATTTTTCTTCGAAAATGAGGCTGGGAACAACGTTTCGGTCAACGTTTTGGCCGCCTCGGAGCTGTGATTTGGCTCCTTCGGATTTTTATTGTAGCGAACCGCGAAGGATTTATATGTACAGATCCGGAAACGATTCAAGCACTTAGGCCAATATCAACCAAGCAATCCGTGAGCTACAGCCCAAAACCATCAACAATGTCTTGAAATATTGGAGTGACAGAATGCGCTATTGCGAAGCCAACGGATGCAGGCACTTGAACGGCGACGTTGTGTTCCATAATATGGGAATGCTTGCTTCATTCCGGGTCAGCGAGATCTTAAATAGCACCGAAATGTCGGACTAATGAGAGAACGAAAAAGCTTCTTGAATTTGGAGCTTCAAGTCGGTGATTTACGGGACTAGATTTCAACCGTAAGAAAAACTAGAACTAAATATCTCATGTGCACGCTCCCACCCGAGAAAACGTTTTCCGGCACAGAAGTACAGCATTTGCATTCCCCTTTCAAAGTAAAAGAACTTATGGAACACAAGCTAAAGAAAAACTTCAGTTTGCAAGGGCCTCAAACCTGGACATCACGCACCTAAGAGCCAATCAGGTGCCAGACCAATTCAGTGTGCTCTATGACATTTACAAACTTCATCGTTCGCCGCAAAACATCAATCGATATGCATATACGAAAGTTGATAGTGGTTTTTATTTTTATACGACGTCCCCTTTCTGTCCTGTGATTGTATAACACCCAAGGTTGCACACTGTTATCAGTGTTAAGGCAGTACACGGCACATAGAAAGCCACATACGTATGTAACTTTGACGTCAGCAAAGAAACCCAGCAAACATTTTTCTTCAGTAAAAGTGAAGAATCACTTTACATTCAGTAAAAATGAAGAACATGCCTTCATTTAACATTCATTTATGTGAACCAAATCTGGTTTCAGGTTAAAACGAATATTGACATTCGATTTTCATTCACATAAGTGAACAAAAATGATTATGAGCAAGCTATCTCCAAAAAAAATATCTCGCACTACATTTTCAGAATTCAAATTTAAAACGACATTCAAATTTCCTTCACTTAAATGAATAAAAGTGGCAGTGCACAAGATCGTAAAGAAAAAGATCGAGTGTTATTTTTCTGCAAGAGAAAACTTGTTTTTGCGCAAATGGATAGCGGAACCTGGAAATGAAACAAAGAAAATATAAAAATTAGATGCGTCAGTTCGATTAATTGCTTGCAACGGACGGTGGTCCCCACTCACGAAAATAAAAAGATTGAAAAGTATAAAAAAGACAGAAAGACCAGCAATAAAAACATCTGCGAGCAAAAACATTTTCTTGGAGGGGTACTCAGACTAAAAAATCTGCACGGTCTCTAACAACCGTAGTTGCCCTACGAAGTAAGTTAAAAAACAAAAATTATAAGCTCATATTAACTAAATTTATTATTTTTTTTTTTAAAGATGCAATTCACGCCAAATACAACCTTTCGGAGGATATTTTCGAGCAAGCAGCGATGAGGCACATTCAATACGCCAACGAGCGGCTCAAGCCAAAAAAAAACTGAATATAAGCATTAATTTTAGTGAATGTTTCTCCAATAATTTATGAATCATAATATTGATATGATTTATGAATCTTTATGATGATTTAAAAATGATTCAGTCAATATTCACTTAAGTGAAGATGTATCGCGACATTTTGCATGACACTTTTCTATAAGTAAACATGCTTACATTCATTTTAGTGAATCAATCATTAATGAATCATTTAAAAGATTCATAAATGAAGGCCCATTTCTCAGGAAAAAGGATTCAAATTGAATCATAAATGAATTCATATCTGAATGTTTTCTTCATTTAACTGAATCATTTATGATTCATTTCTGAAGAAAAATGTTTGCTGGGAAGCCAGATATCGTACACATACGTATGTGAACCAGAGTGTTACAAAGCGAGCCACTGGGGCCATATGCTGACGTAAAAATAACGCCAGTGCTACGTACGTATGTGGCTTTCTACATGCCGTGATATGCTCCATAATATTCTTCTCAAAACACTTGACGCATATACATACTATTCCATATAAGCCCCTTTTTGATTACGTACGAGTACATTATTTATATTTTTTTACAATTGAACTTGTAACAAGGTTTTTAAATGTTTCTTCCTCGTTCTAGGTATTTCAATGGATCAATGAGCTTGCCCACCCGGAAACACGAGAGACTGCTTTGCTGGAATTAAGTAAGAAACGGGAAACCGTAACAGATCTGGCACCAATGCTATGGCATAGCTTTGGTACAACAGCTGCCCTCCTTCAAGAAATTATCAATATTTACCCATCAATCAATCCTGCCACACTAACTGCACACCAATCGAATAGGGTATGTAATGCCCTTGCCTTGTTGCAGTGTGTCGCTTCGCATCCGGACACACGAACCGTGTTTCTGCAGGCACAGATTCCGTTGTTCCTGTATCCGTTCCTGCATACAACATCCAAGACGCGACCATTTGAATACTTACGTTTAACTAGTTTGGGAGTAATTGGAGCTCTGGTTAAGGTCAGTATTTAAAACGTTACTACGATTTTTTTACATAATATCTAAACAATGTTACTTAATTGTTTTGACAATTTGTTTTTTTTTTTTTCACAGACTGATGAACAAGAAGTGATAACTTTTCTATTAACAACTGAAATCATTCCTCTATGCTTGCGAATAATGGAGTCGGGCTCAGAGCTAAGTAAAACTGTTGCCACATTTATTTTGCAAAAGATTCTTCTCGATGAAAGCGGCCTGTCATATATTTGCCAAACCTATGAAAGGTTTTCACATGTTGCAATCATTTTGGTAAATAAAAAAATTATATTATCGATATTTGTACATACTTAACATATATTCTTATAAATTTTTAGGGCAAAATGGTTATTCAACTTGCCAAAGAACCATCCGCACGCCTATTAAAGCACGTAGTTCGATGTTATCTAAGGCTCTCCGACAATCCACGGTAAGTTGTAGTGTTATAGTTTTGTCACTTAAAAATGTCATGCCATTTTTTCGTGTAGCGATGTAATTTTGAAATGTCCTTAATCTCAATAGAATGGGTGTTGATCTTAGTAAACTTATTTAATTAGGTGGACAATTCAATCGAGGGTCAATCGAGGCTTCAACTATGAAGCCTCTCCAGGTAGCTCGGTCCTTAGCATATTGCCTGACTTTTTAGTCTAACATCCTTTGTTCTTAAAACTATGGAAAGGCTTATTGATGCTCATATTAGACGACAGTTAGCAATATCTCACTATCTTCACTTAAGTCAATTTGCGTACAGAAGGGGTAAATCCACTGAGGGTGCTATTCATTACCTTGTCGGAAAGGTAGAAGAAACCTTCCCGTCTAAGGAAATTGCACTTTGTGCCTTCTTGGACGTTGAGGTCGCATTTGGTAATACCAGGTATGACTCGCTAGGGCGATCAGATGTAAATGTATTGAAGATTCGACCAACCATTGCATCAGAACTATGTTTGAAAGTCGAAAGTGACCACAGCAAAAGCCTGCCCTCAAGGTGGAGTACTCTCTCCTCTTTTGTTGTCACTAGTCATCGACAGCCTACTAGTCAGTCTACATAGCCAAGGCTATAACGTCATCGGCTATGCTGAATGTACTGGTTGTACATCACGATGGTAAGACCCATAATCACGTACGCGGCAATTGTCTGGTGGCCAAAAGTACTTGAACGGACATCGGCAAATGAGCTCCAAAAGTTACATCGTATTGCCTGTCTCGGTATTTCAGGTGGGATACCTGAAAACACTTAACTCAATCCGAAACATGGACATGTTCTGTTCCTGACACTATAATTAGGGAATACAGTTTTGGAAATGACGCAATTTCCACTCGTCGAAATACAAAGCGTAAAAATGTCGCCTGACATTTTTTTTTAAATAAAATACGTAGGTATTGAAAAATGTAAACAAACTCCAAGCGTACTCGTACAAAGACGATAAGCGGCCGACACTGATTGACGATAGTCGTTATGTAGCATGCATGCTGCGACGATTACGCGTAGCAGACGAGTCATGTGCTGTTCTCCGTTTAAATACAAGTGTCCGACAACAAATCGTATGCTTCTCGTACATCGCACCGCATACGCTACGATGACGATACGAGCCGTGAGCGGAAGGCCTCAACCATAATAAGGAAAGTATGTATTCACCCCTATCGTGGAATCCGACGGAATTGAGTTTCACTTCACCTATTCGATTCCCTTTCACCTTCTACTGCTATCGTGGAATCCGCCGGAAAAGTTTCCTTATCGACACGTTTTTGGGAAAGGTAGTTTCACTGTCAAACGGCTGTCTTTCATTTGTGAACACAAATCCGTGTAGCTGCATTCGTCGGAGGTTATGAAAAGTTTGTTTCAAAAGTGATTTAAATAAAAACCAGTGTTTATTATGTAATAATGTATACGATAACTATTCGTGTAAAGAAGAACGAAATGAGCGATGTTCTCAGAGAAGAATACGAGACAGGCTGAAATGAGCAATGAGTGGTTTCACGGAACTTCCAGACGAAATTGTGTTTTTAGAAAGTTTATTTTTTGATTTTAATAAAGTTCAATCTGTGCAATAGATTTATTACAAATGTTGGGCTTAATGTAGCAGCTGTTTTGTATGTAAATTTTTTATATTAAAATGCTCACAAAATGCAGCAAGCAAGAAAACCTATGAAATCCGCAATGAATTTGATGCGGGCAAGAAATGTCATTTTGTTCGGGAAAAATTCGATTTGAACGTTTTCAACGATACAGTGAAACTCATCCACATTACCCACACGGGGAACTGTTCACTTTGCGGATTTGACGATACCAAAATATTTTTTTCCGTGAATGATTCCCCCCGGCGGATTCCACGATAGGGGTGATTAAAAAACTGGTGGGCTTTCTCACAGGCTTGAAATACCATCTTAACAAAAGGACTTTGTGCCCAAAGACAAAATGCAGGTTATGCCATGAGGATGAAGAATCTTTCGAGCACATTCTCTGTGATTACCCACCACTTCATTGGTTAGGAAAACGTGTCTTTAATAAGAAGATACGTTTACCAGCAGAGCTAAGGTACTAATGATATATTGGCCTTCACTTAGCTCTATATCTCTTTGGTACAATATACCTTTTTAGGTCGCAGTGTCAGCCAATTGGACAAAAAAGTAGCTAATTGCCTTCAGTTGCGCACTTCAAGTCGTTTGAAGTTCTCTTCTACTGCATTATCCCTCTGGTTTGTAGTCGAATACTTCGGACAGGAGCGCTGGTGTCCATTCGCTCTGCATGTTCCAGCCAACTGGGATGACTGATAAGCAATTTTTTTAACTAGGTTCATGTCGCTGTACAGCTCGTATAGTTCATGGTTGAATCTGAAACTCCAAATCCCGTCAACGGAAGCGAAACCGAAAATTTTACGAACAATCTTTCTTTTGAACCTACCAAGGATATCTTCATTCGTTTAAAATCTAGTCCAAGTATCAGCTCCATATAGCAGAACTAGAATGATCAATAACTTATACAAAATCTCCTAAGTTGTTTGGCATAGAGCTCAGCCCAAACAAAAGCGATTGGAAAGAATAATTCGTTTCATTTCTGCTTAGCTGTTATTATCAGAGTTTATAGCAGAGCCGAGGTAGACAAACTACTTACCCTTAGCTTATAGCTATCGTTTGTCACATTCTGTCCGATTCGTCCATTTTGGGTGTCTTCTTGTTGACATCATAATAGTAATGCAATGTACATTGTCTCGATCAGGGGTTCCCAATCTCTTTTATACTGCGACTCCCTAGAGAGGTTAAACTATTTTTGGGATGCCCTTCTAAAAGCAGAGATATGTGAATAGAAGTTGATCTTACTAAAGATTGAGTAAATTGTTTTTCAATAAGGACGGGTCGACGTTGAGCTATCGTCGTCCTATATTTATGTTAATTTTACTTGTTAACATAACCTTATTCATCTAAAAATGCGCCTCGTCGTTAAAGATGATTTTTCAGCGAACAAACGGCATTGTCTATGCTCATTACCTCTGAGCTCCTAGATTAGTTGGATCTTATACGGTCGTAAGTCCCGATGCAAAATTCGCCAAGTTGGAATCTGCGAAAGGCCGATTTCTTGTGCATGGCGAGGAATTGACTGCCTCGGGTTCTCCTGTACACTCTCGCATGGACCGCGGCAATGCTCCCGTCAAATCTGGCTGGCAACGACCTGTACCAATTGAAAAAATACCTTTTTTAATTTTAAGTACCAGCAAATATACTACTGCCAGCCACGAAGCAAATCTGACTGAAAATGCGGGAAACACAAACGCGCCTAATCTTCGAATTTCGCACGATCGCCCATGACATGGAATTCTGATTTGGCACTACGTTGTCTTTAATTTAATTTGAAAGGTCCAGACGGATACAATTATTACTTCCATGAACTTCGCAAGGAGGAATGGTCGAGTGGATGGTGTGGGGAATCATTTCCTACTATGTTACGTGCGAGTTACAGTTTTTGACAGCAAACATGAATTCAAACACTTACAAAAACGTACGTGAAACATCTTTTTCCCATTTTAAAAATTTGTTTGGTAACTTGCCATGGCATTTTCAACAAAACAATGCTTCGATCCGGGTGGTTAAGACATGAATTGAAGGCCAAAATGTAAGTTTAATGAAGGGGCCGCCCTACTCACCCGACATCAATATAATAGAAAACGTGAGGAGATGGCTGGTTCGTAAAGTTTACGAGTCTGGAAAACAATATTCCAACTAATTGAAGGCATCAACTATCTTGACTACATGGGAAAATTTTACGAGTAGCTTCCCAATCGAATGTATGAGGTCATTCTCAACAAGGGAGGATCGACACATTATTGAATTTATTAAAAAATGTTTAATTTAATATATGGATAAGTTTAGAAATAAATACATGGCTTAAAAGCTTAACATAGGGTATCAATCTGGACTTCTAGGGTTTTCTCTAGAAAACCCGCTGTCTCCGAAATAGAAGAAAATTATCTTGTAGATACAGATTATTCATCACACACAAAGGCGACATCACCGGGACACTCCCTATTTAAAGGAGAAATTCGTATGCACGGACGACCATATTCATACGTTTACGTACGATGCAAATTCGTATCCAATGTGCGGCTAACCTTATACCTCTATAGTAAACTAAACTAATCAATCGTTCGAACTTGACATACCGCAAATAAATAATAAATTAATTTGTCTAAACATTTAAACTTTGATTTTCAGAGCACGAGAAGCTTTACGACAATGTCTTCCGGATCAGTTGCGTGACGCAACATTCTCTGGATGCCTACAAGATGATAAATCTACCAAACACTGGCTGCAAATGCTTATAAAGAATTTGGAGCTTGGAGCAGCACCTACTGACCCGCGCCAAATTGGAATGTCACCTCTAACCTCATAAGTATAAAACAAAAACTCAATTCACGCAACAATTTTATACACATGAACATTGAACATCCAAACATAACAAAAAAAAAAAAAAAAAATCATCAAAAATAATTATTAATTAATTAAAAGTGGAAACCTCGTGATAATTAAACAAAATATTATTAAACAAAACAGAGGAGACTGTCAATATGATTATAATTAAAATTAAATTACACAAAAAAAGGTACCTAATCAACAAAAAAAAAAAAAGCATAACAAAACAAGTTATTGACATTTACATGTAATTTATTTTCAAAAGTAAAAAAAATTAGGTAATAATTGTGAGATGTAAAGTTTTTAACACACCCTCCCTAAAAAAACACTTAAATTAAATTAAACTACATTCAGCGCTAATGAAACCACAATAATCCACATACCTAAATTACACACAAATATTATTAATCAGCAAGCAACTAAAAACACATTTTTTTCTATTGATTTGTTTTGAAAATCTGAATTAAATTTTTATTTTTATTTTTTTTTTTCGTGAACAAAAAATTAAACAAATAGAGTGTTATGTTGATATTGATACAATTACTATCTATTATCTAATTATAACGATTAAAACAATTTATATAGATATATATTATATATATTACCCTATGCAAATAAAGTACTAGTTAATTCTAAAGAGCATATATGTATACATTTAAATGTAAATTAAGAAAAGAAAAACATAAAACCTTGCATAGCAAAGTAGAACTTTGAAACTGAACAATTTAATGATAATAACTACATAAACACACCAAAATTGTAAAAAAAAACCAACAACAACAACAAACTACTTTTGTTATTTTTGTACGATTCAACATAAAACAACAAATTTAAATATTTAAATACCAAAAAAAAAAATGAAACAATTAACAAAACACACAAACCAGTTAAACATTAAACAAGAAATTCTGTAAAAAAAAAATACCCCATAACACGTGGGCTCGTAAATGTTTTCGAAATAGCTTTATATAAGCTCATAAACAAATTTGTATCTATATTAATCTTTACAGGGCGAAAAACACTTGAAAATTGTATCCAATGCCAAATGCATTCGGGAGAAGACTTTCGAGTAATAACAAAATGACCACGTTTAAAGTTCTGCTGACTGCCAAATCGGTCTTCAATTTTTTGTATTCTTAAATTCTATTTCAAAACATTCTTTAAATTGGGGATACGTCTTGGTATTTCTAATATTTCTAGTAGAAAACACGCTTCCAAAATGTGTACCCACTTTAATTATTGTATGTTTTTGGATTTATACCGATTTGTTGTCCACACTCATTATCCAACGGTTTTTAATGGAAATTAACAAATAAATTCGATAACTCATGTATCACAACCAGACGAGACTGAAGTCTCACTTTGACAAAAATTACATAATCACCCCTATTCCCGTTGGCGTTTGTCGTATACGACTCATGTTTTGTGTCGTTGTAAAACGATGTTCAGATTTTTTTAACTTTTGTTAATAATTTTATTTCCTTTTCTATGTGTTGACCATCATTTCAATTCATTTCTCTCAAAAAAATAAAAACAGCTACTAAAAAGCGAAGCGAAATACGAGTCGTTTACGACAAACGCCAACGGGAATAGGGGTTAATGTTACATGTACTTCTACGTGGAATATTTAGTTTACATAGTAAACGTATCAAAAAGAAAAAAAAAGAAGCAGACGTAGTGCCAAACTCCTACGATTTTTGTAAAAGAGTGCAAATTATGCCTGAACTTCAATATTACGTTCAGTTAGTCGTGCTTTTAGTGAGCTCATTGCGGTTACCTCATTAAATTGTTAAATAGCATCGTCCACCTAGTTCATCGACTATTCCTGATTTTGGCAAGAAAACGTGTTGCTACAGTTATGATGGGGCTGGACAACGAGTTGATTTACAGCGTGCGATACCTTCGTACACTAGAACAAACTTTGGAGTAACACTGTAAACCCAGTGCGAATAGATAACAGCTGTATTGAACCACGTTTTAATGTGTGTGACACAACAGAAGTAGTTGCAGTGCCAAGGGAATTGGCATGAGTTAAATGCCATGCTTCAAATCGCAGCGATTTTGTCGCACTCGCCACAACTAACGCCAACGAAAAATGCAAAGAGTTGAGCAACGCGTTGAAAAGTCACTGTACTCTTTTGGAATCGTTGCTCAATGCAATGTACATACCTACAACTATGGTCAACGAGCAATAGTACATTACCCGTACACATGTTGAGCGACACGGTGGACAATGCAGTACGTAGCGTACAGCTAGTTTTAAAACAGTGATGATGTCGTGCCATTGTTGAAACTATTTTGAGGATTGTTGCTTTTTTGCGATCGTTTTTCTAAAGTTTCTAGTAACTACGATCAATTTTTGGAAGAAAAGAGATTTGACTAGCAGAAAAGTGTCTCGCAACTATTAGTTAGGGTAGGTAGGTCCCTCACTGTAAATTCGCAGATCGCAGATAGGAACAACGTTTTTTTTTAGTGCGAAATAGCCTCAGCAATACTAACCTAAAAGTTAGCTCTTGCAGTTCTAACAAGCTATGTTGCGATTTACTCTTCATGTGATGCCTCTTTCTTATGCTATGCGGGAGTGGCAGCATTTGCTCCTGCTGGAGCTCTACATGATGTGTTTTATGTACAAACAAAATGGCCTTCTCCTGAGTTCACTAGCTCCAAATATCTTTTACTCATTCGGATATTTTCCAAATGTAACAAATTTAAATCGCTTTTGCACAGAGACAAGTCTTATGCGAGATGAAAGCGCTGCGCACTGGAAGCTTATATTGTTAATTAAAATGCTGTAATCACAAAAATGTTGATATCTAAACTGGGGGTCTAGCACGTAACTTGATACAATCGAGTTCAGTCGATACAATCGAGCTCTTGTCTCTGTGCAAAAGCGATTTAATTTGTCTAAATCGATTATTCTCTATTGATTATCCTCGATTGAGACAAATTAGGTGCTGCCAGAGCTCGATTGTATCGACTGAACTCGATTGTATCAAGTTACGTGCTGACCCCCTGAATTGCTGAAATATTGTCGAATTTGATTTGAATAATATTGGAATAGCCCTCTAATTCGAATTGAATATGCCTTTGCAAATTTCTGCAAATCGGTTTGAGTTGATTTTAAGCTGCATGCTGATTCGCATGTTTCAACTTAACTTGAGCTCAATCTACATGGATTCGTAACTAACTACTATTTGTTTTTGTTCTATTTCTTGTTAAATAGAACATAGTGAGTGCACAAGAAGAACGCCCTAATGTATATTTATTTCGATGATACTTTTTCATGGTTTTAAACTCACGATTCATTTTCGAAGTTAACCAAGTTTAAAATTAGTGCAGGGTCTAACATTACCGAAGCTCTATGCATTAGCAGAAGCTCTGTTTAAAAATCAAATCAATATAGCACTCAAGTGACGCTCGCACAGAGCAAATATGAAATCAAATCGGGTTTTCATGTGCGAAATCATCCCTATTCCCGTTGGCGTTTGTCGGAAACGACTCATATTTCAATTCGTTTTTTAGTCGGTATTTGTAATATATTTGAGACAAATGAATAGAAATGATGGTGAACACATAAAAGAAAAGAAAAAAAGAAAAATCTGAACATCGTTTTACAACGACACAAAACATGAGTCGTATACGACAAACGCCAACGGGAATAGGGGTGAATAAATGTGTGAAAGAAATTTGAGAAGTCAAATAGAAAACTAAATACAAATGCCGTCGGTTTTTAGCTGACAAAGGCTTGTGTTTCTGTTACAACAATCGTTGCTATTATATCAGCTAAAGTATTTTTGGAGACACATTCCCGAAACTGCCTCGAATCCAATAACAACTGCCTTCGCATTTACGAGCCCACTTAATATTCACAATTACAATACAAATTCTCCTCACCGCTCATGGGTGTGTATTATGCGCCCACATATAATTAACACACAGACAAAGTAAAAAATAAAAAATAAACAAAAACCCATTTATTAGTGGATAAGAAAAAATAAAAATATATAAAATTTATCATTTAGTTCATAGTTTAAAATATATTCTCTAAAAAATAAACATTTATTTTCCCGCCCATTTCTACATTATTTGTATACTATTTTCTACTAAAGAAACTCTTCACACATATATACCCATTATGTACGTTTTTGTCATGTAAAACTTAGAATTAGTTGGTTGTTTTATTTTCTTTAATATACTATACACTTAAAATAATGTTTCTCCTTTAAGTTGTTTGTATACTTTTAATTATTTTTGTATAATTATTTATTTTGTTTTAATGTATTTTTGGTTTTATTCCGACGGTGATGACACTACCAAATCTCAAATTGAGTGATTGTATTTAGTTAACTACGTATTCCTTAATTTTGGTCACATTAAAGTAAATGAATTTATTAATAATTTCTTCCGTTTTTTGTTTAATTAGTTATGTAAGGAATAAGGAAACAAAAAACGAACTAAACATTTAAATTTGTATGACTATAAAAGTGGTTAGTAAAACTAATTGAAGAATTGTATCTATTAATGTAAAAAAAATGTAATACAATGTATCAAACTGATGCAGACGGAAGTAACAATTTGTATCCAGTGTGTAAACATTACAATGAACTAATTATATAAAATATAAAACAAACAAAAAAATATATATATCATTATATTGCAAATTATTAAACAAATGCGTTTTAGTTAAAAGAAAAGAAGTAATTTTTCCAAAGCAGTTGCTAGATTCTGTAACTACAACGAAATTTGTTTGTGATTTGGGTTCTTTGTAAAAATGAGCATAGCTTGCTTTGCTTTTTTTGCACCTGGTTTTGACAGCCGCACGTCAATTTCTATCTGATGGTCTTGGTCTCCGACATCTGTTCATCGCGGAAAGATTTTAGTGAACAAAATGCGTTGATGCACGTTAGGAAAACGAAAACGGATACTATGAACGTAAATTTAGTATCCGACTGGATTTGCGTTGCGGATACCATGATAGGGCCGATTATTTTACGAATAACTTGCTTAACCGGGAACCCTACCAAATACCTAAATTCAAAATACCTTTTGGACAAAATACTTTTTTTTTTAAGGGCTGACCTTTGGGCATAATTTTTTTTGGAGAAAACATCTATAGGACAAAATACCGTTTTCCTAAATCCCTTTTGTTAGAATACTTTCGTGTCGGGAAAAGGTATTTTCAGATTTCCAGAACCACGACGAAGACTGTGTAGTTTTGGTATAAAATTAAGCAAATAACATGAAATAAATTTTGCACATACCCAACCTTGCACCCACTCCAAATCCTACAGTGACCCCAAGCAGGGGGGTTGCAGGGGGGCAGCATGCCCCCTCATACGTTGACAAATCCACATTTCCAAAAATGTATTGTGCAAAAGGTATTTTGTCCAAAAGGTATTTTAGGAAAAGGTATTTTGGGAAAAGGTATTTTGAAAAAGGTATTTTGAAAAGAGACATTTCATAACTAACCCTGTTTAACCCAATGCCATCCATTCTCTGGGAACACCGCTCCTCTTATGCTTCCAAAAATAGAGCTATCGTATCCGTTATTATATTAAAGAATTTTTTATTTAGATCAAGAGCCGGTTTTACAGTGCAAGTTTAAACTCCGTTTAACCAGAGGGGATTTGTATTTTTGTATTTCCAAAAGCTGTCAAAAGCGATAGCTATTCAGGTGACGGGTTGCTGGCGGATATATTGCCAGCAATCCTCACAATAGCTATCGCTTTTGAATGGATCGAATCGCTTTTGGAAATATAAAAATACCAATCCGCCATGAATTTGGGAATAAAGGCCCCGACCCACAAACCAGTAAGAATAGACCGTCGACTCCTCCCACATAACGGACTTTGCCTACAAGCTGCCGGCGAGACCAGGATTTTTCATGTATTGGTGCTGTACAAAATCAAAGGGGCGCCATTAACGCACGCATACTTGAAAAATCCTGGTCGCATGGTATTGCATAGAAAAACATTGCCGCCATTAATTTTGACATTTACACGCATTCACAGACAGGGAAATTCTTTCCGGGGGGAATCGGGTAGGTGTACGGGAAGTCGACGGTCTATTCTTACTGGTTTGTGCCACCGTACCTGGCGATGCTCCAGAGTCGAAAGTCGAAACAACCACAGACAGAGCCGTCGGAAGCTGCAAATTAGTTTAGAAGTGCACATACAAAAACGCAAAGCATTGTCGACTTAGTTCGTGTTCTTTATTTATACAAAAAAAAAAATACAAATATAGCTTAAATCAACAGTTTTAACAAATATCACATTGGACGATATGATATGTAATGAGTTATTTCCCAGGTAATCGATATGAGGTCCTATAGAAATCCTGCCTCTTTACCCATGGTGACATCGAGTTGCGACTCGCCAGGACTAGTTTTAGTTTGCCTGACTTGTAGCGAATTAGTTTGTCTATTTGACCCTCGACCTTGAGGGGATTCTTCTTCTCCACCGGTTCAGGTTGAAAATTGTTTATATTACTTAACCGAAGTTTAACTAGACGTTTGTTCAAATTCCACTGTAATACACTCACGGTGAAAGGACTTGGTTTAAACTTGCTTGCGAGTTTAACTAAACCTGGGGTGGAATCGGCTAAGGTGATAGTTGATTGTCGCTTTTTTGATTGTCGTTTTTGACTATCAACTCTTGTTTGCTCTGCGTAAAGCGATCACAAAAAACTGATTGATATTGGCAGCACTTAGAGTTTTGAACGTCACTTCCTTGTCGACGCTGTCATTCCTAGTAGCTGATACCTAGGTACAAATATTCGAAGTGTTTCTGTTGTGAAAAATGTGTGAACTTTAAATACTAAAATGTTAACAAATTACAAAAAATTTGTTTGTTTTTTTAAGGTCTCAAGCAAATAAAGAGCAAATACGGATCCTTTCAACACTTTTGTAATTGTTTCATTCATTTTCCTCTCTGTTTGAATTGTAAAAAAGTTCCAATGAAGTAAACATTGCACTTCATGAATTTTCAATTTTACTTGTTTTTTTTTATTATAATTTATTTAATATATTGTTTTATCACTGAAGTCTTTAATTTATTTGGAGTAGAAGCTGAGGTGCATACCTGTGAAAATTACACAAATGTATGAAAGCGACACCTAAATAGCTGTCACATGAAATTGATCGCAAAAAAGCGATTGTCAATTTGATAATCACCTTACGTGGACGTAAAGCGATGATTTTGATTGTCAACTATCAACTATCACCTTAGCCGATTCCACCCCTGAGTTTAAACTCGCACGAAAATATCCACAAAATTGACCCCAATCATGAAATCCGCCGGAGGGAATTGTTCGCGGAAAAGAATATTTTGGTATCGTCGAATCCGAAAAGTGAACAGAAATCTGGGTTGGGCCCTTTATTCCGAGTGGCATTTTACTATCACGACGTTTTTCGTTATTTGAAGCATTTAGAAGACTTTTTTCATAACTTCCACGACAGGGTACGACATCGCCGGTAAGTAGTTCACATTCCATCGGAACGAGCTGTGGCCTATTTAAAATTAAAATAAACTTGGTAAAACCGAATTTGTATCTTTTTCTAAAAATATTGTGAAAAAAAAAAACTGTACCTATACTTGTAAATGCAAATTTGTAAGTTTGTGAAATAGGCCACTGATCTACAACGCTGACAAATAAATGGTTGTCAGCTGACATTCTTGACCCAAAAATAGACTATCTAAATTATTCATAAAATGTGTGTTGGAATCTCTAAAAATGTTAAGCTTGGCATCCCATGGAAGTTCAAAAAAGTCTGCTTGAACAAACAACCGACACATTTTCAAAACCAATATCTTGCTCTCCCGCACTGCAGTGAACTAAAACCTTTCTGTTTTGAAAAAGTGAGTTGAACTGATTAAATAAAGCAAGTACATGTTTTAAGAAATAGAAATAAGTTCTATAATTTTATTGTTCTTAATGAAACTAGCAAATTAAGAACAAAAATTGACCAAAGAGTAAAATCCCTTTTTTTGGTACTATGAGGTGAAAAATCCCTTTGACCCTTTTAACTTATTTTAAGTGAGAAAATCCCTCAAAAAGGGATAAATTCCCCGATCTGGTATCACTGTTTCAGTGTTCTGCATTTTTTCGAGCGATTCGGAAACTCCGAAATTTTTTCGAAATCACAATTTCACTTTGTCTCAATTCCGAAAATTTTGAAGTCGAAATCGAATACAGTGAAATGTACAACACAAAAATTCAATTCCGATTTCATTTCGAGTGAAAGTCAAATGTGGAACCTTGCAGTGTATGTATGTATCAGTTTTTTGTTGTTTATCCTTTTGAAAAGAAATTCTCAGTTTATATAGTAAAAATGAATATTGAATAGTCAATAGTGTATCAATGTTTTGGAATAGTGCTAAAGACGATATCGTAAGACAAACTGATCTCCTTCGCAACAGATAACGGGAACAGACAAAATCCAATACATTTGATCTACCCAGATATAAAGTCAGTAAAAGGACAGACATTCATTTGAAAGACTCAATTTAATAAATTATTTTCGAAATCAAAATGTTTTTGAGAATGTCTAAAATCTTCGGTGGGCGCAGTAGCGCAGTGGTTAGTGTGCTGGACTACTGTGCGAGGGATCCCAGGTTCGATCCCCGGAAAAACCAAAATTACATCTTAAAGTTTTTTTTCTACTGCGCCACCTCTCGCGAACGTCTGACAAACATCCGAGAGTATGACTGTCATGAAAAAGCTTCTCAATTCAGCCGTTCGGACTCGGCATAAAATTGTAGGTCCCTTCCATTCGTCCCAAAAATAGAAACTCACACAAAACGAATGGTTGCGAGAAGCTAGGCCTTGGGTGTCACCCGCCTGTTGCGCCACCTATTTATTTTATTTTTTATAAAATCTTCGCTGCGACTGTGCGATTCTTGGCTGAGGGTAGCTACAAGAAGGGTGTAGGAAACCATTTTAATTGAGGAATACCACAGCCAAGATTCAAAAAATTCTTTAAAGTAATGCTAACAAAAACTTTACGACAACCTTTTCCATCTTTTGATGGATGTTGGTCTATGCTGGGTGATTGCTACATTATTATAGTCCCATTTGATCTTAGGGTCAACATTTAAGACTATTTCTGTCATAAGCAAATTGTGCGAAACTAGAAAGCTCCAGCTCCTATGGCTTAATTTTGTTGGTGATTGCAGTTAAGAAATTGAAAGTTATTTCTTCTTCATACACAAATTTACTCCCAAGGAGCTTAGCATCTAAATTCAACTACAGAATGTTCATTTTATAGCAGTTGTCACCAACGTTTCTCCAGCTCGTTAATCTGTATATTTGCTAGTTTTAGCACATCCTGAAAAAACTCAGGACGCCATTCAAGTTATGAATCCATAGAGAGAGAAAAATAAAATAGCACTGTGCATACTGTTCAATTTATACAACAAACTGTTGATATCTATAATTCGTATTCTCTACTACATCCACTGTTCTTTTAGCCCGAAATGCATAAACAAAACTTTAATTTTTCGGCTCGAATGTGTAATGAGTTCTTCCATCTCCAGGTAATTGCTTTGGCAGAACAGGCCGGAACATCTTCTTATCTTCCAACCAGTAGTATAGAGCCAAACAAAAGGCCATGACACCAAGGAAGCTAGACCAGTATTGCCAGTTCTTTAACCTCAGCTTCTCAGGTTGACTGTAACGATCTTCGCCGTATAAGTCAATTTCCGCATGAACCTATTAATATTATGATTTAATATTTCATCAAGCTAATGCATAAACAAACTTACCGGCTCATTGAAGTTTCTCTTGTGTTCGGGGAAATCATATGGGTAGAAGGGATCCTTAGCCTCTATACCGAGTTCGTTTGGACCGGCTGGCAGATGAGGATAATCACCATACCACAAACCTTCATCTGCATATGGACGATACTCCTCTGGCAGAAGGTTGTATTTCTTGGCAGCCGCTATGCGCTCCTGCTCTGTTTTTGGATAAGCAGCTGGCTTAAAGTCCTTGTTCCAGTCTATAAAGAAAATAAAGGAACATGTTATACATTTACCTTTCTTGCACACATTTCCTGGCGAATCGACTTGAGAAAATAAAGATTACGTAAACAAGCAACATCAATTCTGATGTCCAGCTTTCGGTGTAAATTTCAATATATTATTCGGAGATTACTCACGGCTAGCACTTCTGGAGGCAGTAAATAGAATCACAGGAGATTTCTGCGTAATTTGTTGGGCAAAACGCAGGGTTTTTATTAATCCAGCCATTCTTACGAACTCTTTCGACGAACGAGTTCTGAAAAAATTATAAGAACTGTCAATCGATGTGGAAATGTCATATGTGACATTTTGGTTTTTGTAGGTTGTGACCTCCGTTTCGTTAGGCTGGAATTGTATGTTGATGACGACAGAGTTGCAAAATTTGCTATAATTTTTATAGATTAGCTAAATTAAATTAAACCAAAAACATAAATGTAAAAAATAGCCAAGTTCTTTTATATAAAAAAAAAAGAAGTGTGTAACTAGCCACCCATGAAAAGTAATGAGATCTAAAAGTAATGTACGCCAAGTTCCGCGCGACGTCTTCTGATTTTACAGTGCTTTGTTATTTCAACGAACTGACTGTTTGGGGTGGGTTTTGGGCCTGTGTCATAATTGACGCATTTTCTGTCTGAAGTGTGGTGATATGCGATACAGCCGATGTCGGGTAGGTAATTTAAAAATATTGTTCGTAAATAACCTTAAAGGGAATTATTACTTTATTCTGTTGGATATTGATAGTAATGATTGAGGGTCCATCAGCAGCTAAAAAAAAACAAGTAAGTCTGGTTGATATTTTGATCACAAACCAGTAAGAATAGACCGTCGACTCCTCCCACATAACGGACTTTGCCTACAAGCTGCCGGCGAGACCAGGATTTTTCATGTATTGGTGCTGTACAAAATCAAAGGGGCGCCATTAACGCACGCATACTTGAAAAATCCTGGTCGCATGGTATTGCATAGAAATACATTGCCGCCATTAATTTTGACATTTACACGTATTCACAGACAGGGAAATTCTTTCCGGGGGGAATCGGGTAGGTGTACGGGAAGTCGGCGGTCTATTCTTACTGGTTTGTGATTTTGATACCCTCCACAAGTAATGTAAAATGTATGGCATGTGAGTTAGTACTAACACAACACTTGGGTGCAGTGTTGCTAGGACTCTCTCTTCATTTTTCCCATGAAACGTGGTCATTTTTCCCTTTTTTCCCTTTTCACTGAACTCAAATTCCCACCAAAACCCCACGGCACATTAAAATGAAAAAAAAAATTGCTTAATTCATTTTTATTATGTTAAAAGAAAGTCACAATGGCCGCGTTGCATTGATCGCTAGATGACTAGCGGTATGCCACACTCCATTATACAAAAACTGACATTTCAGCATTTGCACTAGGTCACTAGCACATATTGTGAAATATCCTTTTCTGCGAAATGTCTCAATCTAGCGCAAAATTAACTGAATAAATAAAATAAAATAAATAAATAAAAATAAAATAAAAAAAAATACTTGACGCAGTAAGTCCTAGGTCTAGCTTCTCACATAATACATTATGGCACAAAATACATTTTTGATGCTCATGAAGATGAACACTATAAATTCAAACTTGTTCTATTCCAATCCCGATGTCACTTTGTCGCTGGCACTAGAGGTCTAATTACATGCGCTGACGCTGCGCCGTCAGATTGTTTTTGTATTAGAACTTTTGCTTAAGACTTTTTTTTTATTTGTGCTGATAATTGTTGTGAATTGAAATAATTTTGATGAAATTTCACAAAAATTTGATTTTAACACTTGTTTTGTCAGTTTCCCGAAAATCCCACGATTTTGGTGCTTTTTTCCCTTTATCCCACGGAAGGCTTTTCGGACATCAAAAAGGGATAAATCCCACGATATTACAACACTGCTTGGGTGTAATATTGGTTTTGTATGAGAGATGCCATTGACATACTATATATGGACTGCTATAGTAGACGTCTTCGCGTTGGTTCCAACATAACCACTAGCCCTCTTGGTTCGAAGCGGAATAATTTGGAAAGTTACACTTTTTTAAAGTGGCATCTATTGTTAACAATGATGCAACAATTTGAACCGTTTTTCTAACGCCCAATAGGAGCCTCTAGCATTCTATGGGGAAATGAAAGATGGTTGTCGCCCCCGTTTTCCAATGCCATCTACCTTAAACACTTGATTTTAAATGCAACAATTTGATTTTAAATGCTTTACCGGGGTAGCGACATAAGTCTGCGCGACATATCTCCACCGAACTAATTCGCTACTCCCATTCGCCTAGGTCGATTCGTTTGGACGCTATCGTTTTTTCAACAGACAGACAGACAGATAGACAGACAGACAGACAGACAGGCGTACATGGCTAAATCGATCCAGATTCAGAATATTATGTACTTTATGAGTTCTCCAGTGACTCCTTCTTTGTGTTACAAATGTAATGATATGGCAAAGGAAATTTTCCCTTCTCCTGGAGGGAAGTCCCAACTGTTTTGACTTTTATTTTGAATTAAAATGATGTCGTATCAGTTAGTAAATGATGTCCTATTGCATATGATTATTCACTTGTTTTTGCAAGTATGGTAAAATTAATTTTTTATTAGATATATGGAAAGTAAAAATATCTAATCTTCATCAGTCAGCAGTCACATACTATACCTACTTGGCGTATTTTTTTGGGAAGTGAGTATAACAAAACCAAAAGTGAGTATAACTATTTTGCAAGTAAAACCAAAAGTGAGTAGGTATAACAAAACCAAAAGTGAGTATAAAAGTTTTGCATGTAAAAGTCAAAGTGAGCTAGCTATAGATTCTTAAAAAAATACGCCTGGCCTACTATCTGCCGAGCTGATTAGATCGTTGCACCATATTCTCTCTTTTCGGTCTTGTTTTCGTTAGTGATTTCCCGCTACTCCGCTAGCTAACTCGTTTACTCGCCTTTGTTCGCCTTTGCTAAATTTTCCAAGTGGAATGGCCTCCGGGCCACGTGTTCTTTCATTTTCATTTCATTCTTTATTTAGCATACTATTAAGCTATTTAAATTACGTAATTACAAAATTCGATTAAAACTGATTTTTTATAAATTCTTTAACATTGCGCTTATAAGTATTAAAATTTGTTTCTCAGCTCTTCTTACGGGGAACTGTTTCAGTGGGCTTAGTATATAGACCCACCTGCGGAACCCAATAATAAAAACAAAAACAAAATTATTTAACACATCTTTTGACACAGAAAAAGTGTTCAGTGACGCCAACTCCAAAAACCCCAGGTTCATCACTATTATCTCGTCAACTAATACTGACAAAGCCCTTTTCTCCTTCAGTGGAGGAGCTTTTTCTGTTAAAAAAAGCTG
Organism: Cheilosia soror; assembly: GCA_949372485.1. Classification (NCBI taxonomy): domain Eukaryota; kingdom Metazoa; phylum Arthropoda; class Insecta; order Diptera; family Syrphidae; genus Cheilosia; species Cheilosia soror. Next base: position 41,390,598 of record OX443563.1, read on the forward strand.
TCGACAGCATCAGCACTTCTTACGAAAACATATCTCAACTCCGAGATGGTATAATATAGTCATACTCATCATGGTTTAATATCAAAAAATTGCTGACATCTTTCTTTCTAAAAAAATGTTATCCAATCTTTGTCCTATTTCAGTAAACCTACACGAAAATCTTAACTCCTCCAAAGGTATACATCAGTTTACGTACCGTGTCTTTCCAATGTCACTGAAAAAGAGATTATTGAGGAAATGGGCCCCACAAGGCATTGCTAATGTTTACAAATTTACAAAATTAAATTACTCAACTCAACTTTGGATACTGTCTACAAACAAAAATGTTCTTAAAGTTGTTAGGACCATACAAATCCAACAAGGAGGTTCGTATTCACCGACCGACGCGACGCTTCGAAGACAGCTTCCTGCGTATCATTTGCGATCGTGGATCAGACTTTGCATCGATATTTTCTGCGGAAGCCATAGCCATTGCTCAGGCTCTTGCCCCTGTAAACAAACGGAAAACAATAATTTGCACCGACAACCTCTCTACCTTGATGGTGATTTCTAATTGCAAAAATAAAACACCGATTATAGTAATCATTCGGGACAAACTAATCAGAAGGAAAAGAAATATACAACTTCTATGGGTTCCTGGGCACACGTGGGAATAGAAGGGAACGAAGACGCAGATGCAGAAGCAAAAAATGCTGGTAACGAGCCCTTTTACACACTCACTTTGTCTATAACAAAAGAGATGTGAAAAAACGCATCCGAGCCTACTCTAAAATAAAACAAAAAGAAGAGTGGTCCACATACGCCCACTATTACAAATCTTTTAACCCTGACGGAACAGCAGTTCTTTACTCGCATGACACAGCAGGTACAGACACAGAGTAATATGAGAAAAACTTTTATTCGGCTTAGGTTGGGCCACACTCTGCTAACCCGTGGACATTCATTCGCCAAGGATTTGATATTAAGTCGGGAGAGCCTTCATTGGGCTTTGGCACTGCACAATGCCACCTCTGCAACTCCGCCCAAACACTTACCATTCAACACATAGTTTATGATTGCCCCACCATAATTCTGCAGAATCTGACGAATTTGGTTCGTTTTGATAAATATTGTCTTATGCGGCCTTGAAATCAATTAGCAGGTGTTTCGATGTAAACTTATTCATAGGTTTCCTCCAGGATCTGCCGTAGTGTGAATATTTGGTCGGTTGCAGACTTTTCGTGATTAAGCCGCACTGATGGGGCCAATCAATTCATCGATAAGGGGTTTATGCAGGCGTTAACCGACAATACGGCAGACAGGATTTTGTATACGATGTAGTTGGCTCATTTTAGAGGGTCTCCTTTTTGTGAAAACAATAATGAACTAATGGTTCCGCGACGTGCTATGAAATCCGTACCATCAGGCAGGCGTCCTCTAGGTAGACCAAGGATGAGATGGTTAGATCAAGTTCATAATCTCTCCTATACCCGTATGGGAATTGCCCTTGATGATTTGGAGTCGATGGCGGAGGATCGAGAGCTATGGAGGGTCCTACACCCGCGACCCACTTAATGGACAAGCGGACCATTGAAAATGAATGAATGAATGAATGGTTCATAGATAGTAGCTAAATTTATAGTCAAGGAAATTCCATGAAGTTAGCTCGTATCAAATAAATATCTTTCTTAAAGAACCATCCTCAGACAACGACAAAATGAACACCGAATTGCGTGCTTTCAATCTAGTACTTACATATCTACATCTGTATTATCATTTTTTCAGCCATAACCTCCCCAAACGTATTACATGTGATACATAAATATACCCAACCATACCAACCACAAGCACATGTGGCCACCATTAAAGTGCCTATCAATACTGAAGATGATATCCATGATATTTGCCCGTCTGAAAGGTAAATTACCAACCCATCCCAATACATTTGCTCCTTTTTTTTGCCAAATAAAGGACGATGACGATGTGTGATATTGCCGACGTATATGTACCTATAATGTAGTTATATTACTGAAGGGGGCATAGTTCACTGTATTTAAGAGTGTGAACGAATGTTGTCCTTTTGATAAAATTCCCAAGCACAACTGGCTTGAATATATCAGTATTCTTGATATAAGAAAGGTCTATAGACTCAAGCACTCAAGGATTTCCACTCTTGAAGTTTAAAAAAAAGCGTGCTGGAAATACGTTGGCATGCAAATACGAGCCAAACGGCATCATCTTCAATTGTATTGTATCAATGAGCAACGCAACATACTCAAGTTTTTTTCTCGCTTCCTGCCAGAACAACAATTGTCTGCTCTGGTAATATTATAAACACTTTATTCTATTTATATTTAAATATAAAATCCAGCATAACCTAAATCTATTGAACAAAATAAAAATAACGTTAGATTAGAGAGGAGGTAACCCACAAAGCACAAACCAGTAAGAATAGACCGTCGACTCCTCCCACATAACGGACTTTGCCTACAAGCTGCCGGCGAGACCAGGATTTTTCAGTAATTGGTGCTGTACAAAATCAAAGGGGCGCCATTAACGCACGCATACTTGAAAAATCCTGGTCGCATGGTATTGCATAGAAAAACATTGCCGCCATTAATTTTGACATTTACACGTATTCACAGACAGGGAAATTCTTTCCGGGGGGAATCGGGTAGGTGTACGGGAAGTCGGCGGTCTATTCTTACTGGTTTGTGCCACAAAGATTTGTTAGCGATTTATAGCGATTCACAGGCCACTGTCGCCCTTGTCTCAAAGTAGGTACTGTTAGCGCTTTCCAAGTTAGTATGAATGAAGTGTGACCGTTTCTCCCTCGGTTTCTCCATAGAAATTGCGCGTTCTATCTACAATTCACCAGACCGCGATTGACTAGCGACACACAATCATCGCATTCTTCGCCCATAACGACATTTTTTTAACCCATTATAATGTAAAAAGAAAAAAGAAAAGGAAAAAGGATCATTTACAAAGTTAAGTTAAGTATAGAATCTGTTCATGTGAAAGCACATCACTGATATTGTACTAGATCATAAGTTGAAATCTAATGAATATTTTATGTAAGAGGGCGCTTTAGTCCCTCCCGGATTGCTAACGTGAACCTTTTCAATGTCAACCAACTATTTGTTTCCTTCTTCTTATATTAACTCTTGTCGAGGTAAGAACTATTTTTGGAAAAGGAATAAATCGACCCTGAAAATTAACTCCACTATTTTTTTGATTTCCAATTCTTTTTCCTCCCATATCAACCATCGGCGAGACCCACTTCAAAACCAGCGACTAGGAGCTACCCGAACGCATCCTAACATTTGGTCCATCAAGCCGCACATATTTTTTAAAAAATCAACAAATTTCTTAAAGATCCCTATATCTTTCAAGAATTTGGCCGCATTCATCATTATCCGAACTCACTATTATCCACACTCAAGATTATCCGCATTCATCATATCACATCATTCACATCGAAGAAAAAAAAAAAGAGATTAAAATCATATAAATCTCGATCATCCGCTCATCCGCTCATCAAAATCCTCCCCACACACACATCATCTCACTTTCCGTCCACCGCTCTGGAGAAACTCTGATAAATCAACGATCCCACTCATCATCATCAGCGCCATCGATTAGCCTCACCCTCATCCGTTATCGTTATCAGCGCTGCTGAGCTGACAAAAGAGAGACCACGCTTTGCCCAAAAGTCAAGCTACGATCATCAGTCATAATTTCTTAACAGGTACGTGAACTTCTTTTTTAATCAGTGCAGTAGTGTCATTTGCATAATATTAATTTTTAGTTAAAATTAAAGTCGCAATTATATGCTTATGTAGCGTTCCGCGAAAATGTGTACGCAACGCAAGATACGGTAAAGTGAGGCCATAAATATTATATATAAAACAAAAAACAATTTAAAATTAAAATTAAATTCCTTTGTGCGAAACATCGGTATTTCGGTAACTACAGTTTGGTGTAAAAGTGGTATTTTTCCCTTCCAAAGAATATTATTTCTTCAAGAAAAATAGCGGGGTGTCGAAATAGCGGGAATTACCGTTTGTGGTGTAGTGTACCTAAATCAAGCGGTACAGAATCAATTTCCTTTTGAGGAAAAATTACGTTTTAATAGCGGTGATTACCATTTTGTGTCGCAAATTGTGCCATTCAATTGCTGTGGGTGAGTCCTATTTTCTTCCTTTCCTTTACAACTACATTATAAGCTGCAAATTTAAATATGATCGGGTTAGAAGATTTTATCATTGCAACAAATCAGTTAACCGAATTTCATCAAAAGTTGCAAAAAATCCCTCCGTCAGACCAAACTCCCGTTTCATTAAATCAATCGAAAATCGAATTAAAGGAACTATGGGTAGAAGCTAAAAAAGCATATTCCTTTTGTCTGCAATCTAACGAAACTGTGAACTCAGAAGATTTAGAAGCCCTAAAATCTAAATATCATTCTTCATCTAGCATCTATATAACATGCTTGAGTGAAATTATTGATTTAGTTCGGAAACTTGAATTAGTTCAGAGTGAATGCAAATCAACTTCGCTTCCATCAGGTAGTCAAAACGTTTCGTTTCCTAGCATTGATTCAAATTCAGCCTTATGTATTAAGGTTCCGCCTTGCGACACGGATACGTTTTATGGCGATTATTTGTCGTGGCCATCCTTCCGTGACATGTTCACTGCAATTTATATCAATCACCCAAAGCTATGTGCAGTGCAGAAATTATACCATCTTCGTTCAAAAACAAAAGGCGAAGCCAACAATATTGTTTGTAAATTTTCTCTTACAGCCGACAATTTCAATCTCGCATGGAACGCGCTATCCGATCAGTATGAAAATAAACGGATATTAGTTAACAGTCAATTAAGAATTCTTTTTAATCTATCCGCGATCCGTGTTGAATCTGGCAGTAGTATTAAAAAACTGCAAAGCGAAATTAATGATTGCCTTTCCATACTTAAAGCTTATCAAGTGGATACCAAATCGTGGGATCCGATCTTGGTCTTTTTGTGCTCAAGCCGTCTTCCGCAAAATACATTATCGTTGTGGGAACAATCACTTAAAAAACCTCGGGATCTTCCCGACTGGTCTGAAATGGATTCGTTTCTTACGAATCAATATCAGATTCTAGAGACGGTTTCTGATATTAAGGATCTTAATATAAAGGAACAAAATTCTAAGATTACTCCGATCAAACAAAAACAACCACAACATCGTTCATTCCACACCAAAGCAAACAATTTCAGCTGTCAATTGTGTAAAGCTTCTCATCCGCTCCGCCTATGTCCTATCTTTTTGAAACTAGATATTTCCGATCGAGTCTCTAAGGTTAAAGCTTTAAAATGTTGTTTGAATTGCCTTGCGGCAACGCATTTAATCAAAGATTGTCGCAGCGTCTATACATGCATGATGTGTAAACAAAAGCATCACACACTTTTGCATATTCCTCCTGAAATCGAAGCGAATACTTCATCACCCTCTACCTTGGCAGCAGAATGTTCAGGCTCAACGTATTCATTGCAACCATGTCCCCAAATACAGTCCACTGTCCCAACTCAAGTACATCAAGTTAAATCGCATTTCACCCAAAATAACAAACGCATTCTTCTCGCTACTACTTTAATTGATATCCATCAACTTGGTAATAAGTATACTTTGCGCGCGCTTTTGGATCCGGGTTCAGAAGCTAGTTTTATTTCAGAGGAGGCTCAACGAAAATTGAATCTCCCAGTTAAACCAATCCAAGCTGATATTTCTGGCATGAGCGCTGTAGTTACAACGACTTCCTCGAAGCTTTGTTCATTTGTTTTGAGCTCCAAAAGATTGCCATCATTTTCTATTATAGCTAGTGCAATTGTCTTAAAGCGTTTGACGGGTCATCTACCTTCTTGCATGATAAGTCTGGAGGAACTCGGTGGTCAATTAGATTTTGATCTTGCAGATCCTTTCTTTTATGAAAGCTCTAATATCGATTTTGTGATAGGAGCTGATTTATACCCTTTTGTAATTTTGGAGGGTATTAAACATAACATTTATGGATCCCTTGTGGCTCAGAACACTGTTTTTGGTTGGGTTCTTTCCGGTCCCTTGCCACAGGATCATATAAAATCATTTTCAACTATCCTTTCATATTATTCTGAAGTTTCAATCGATCAGCAGTTAGCTAAGTTTTGGGAAGTCGAAGAGATCTGTGATTCAGCGCCTCTTTCTATCAGCGATGAGTTCTGCGAAAAATTGTACTCAGAAACCACAACAAAGGACGCAAATGGTCGTTACATAGTACGACTTCCTTTCAAGGACTCCTCAACTTCGCTTGGTCATTCCCGACATATCGCGCTTAAGCAACTGTTTCGTAATAATAGATCTTTACTTAAAACCCCAGACCTGCATTCCAATTATTCTAAAGTACTAGAGGAATACTCTGCTCTAGGTCATATGAAGGTTGTTCCGCCACTCGAAATTCTTCATGATAACAAGATCGCATCGTATTACCTGCCCCATCATGCAGTCATTAAACCGGACAGCACGACCACAAAACTTCGGGTGGTATTTAATGCGTCGAGCCCCTCGAGCAATGGTGTCAGTCTTAATGATATGTTACATAGTGGCCCCGTTTTACAAACTGACCTTATGTTACTTATCTTAAGGTGGCGATTTTATAGATACGTTTTCAGCGCAGATATTGCGAAAATGTATCGCCAGATATGGGTGCATCCCGACGATACTCCATACCAAAGGATTGTATTTCAAGATTCTCAACAGAAAGAGTGTCATGATTATGAACTGAAGACAGTCACTTTTGGAGTAAACTGTGCACCATTTTTGGCGATACGAACGCTTAAGCAGCTGGCTGAAGACGTACAAGAACAGTATCCTATCGCATCATCCATTCTGAAAAGGGATTTTTATGTTGATGACGTGCTTTCAGGATCGCATGATCTTAACTCAGCTGTTCAAGCTCAACAAGAACTCTTATCGGCCTTGGCTTCCTCAGGTTTTCCATTAAGAAAATGGACTTCCAACAGTTCAGATTTTCTTAAAACCCTTCCTACATCCTTTCTTTATGATGAGAGCTTTCTTAAATTCGATAACACAAGTCTTGCTAAAACCCTAGGCTTACAATGGAATGCCAATTCCGATACATTTCAGTTTTTCTTAAAAATTGAAAGCCGAAGCAGTGAATTCACTAAGCGATCTGTATTATCGACTATAGCTCGCCTCTTCGACCCAGTGGGTTGGTTAGCACCGATTTTAGTTGTTGCTAAAATACTTTTACAGCAAATCTGGCAAGATGGGACGTCTTGGGACATGCCTCTCATGCCCCTAACGTGTCATCGCTGGACATCGTTCTTTGCTGCTTTACCTGATATTCAAAAGATTCAGGTCCCTCGTTGGATTCAGTACGCACCCAACTGCCCCGTACAGGTCCATGGGTTTTGTGATGCCTCTGAGAAGGCTTACGCTGCGGCATTATATTTACGCATAGGCACAAGTTCAGACAGTTGGTCCTCACATCTTCTTTGCGCAAAAAGTAAGGTAGCGCCAGTTAAACAAATATCTTTGCCTCGACTGGAACTTTGTGGTGCTGTACTCTTATCCAAATTGCTAAAAAAGGTCCTTAAGGAATTAAATATCCATGAATACGAACTTGTTGTTTGGACGGATAGTTATATTGTTTTTTCTTGGGTAGATAAGCCCCCCTTTACCTGGAAAACTTTCATAGCAAACCGGGTTTCTATTATTCAAACCAATTTGCCAAATGCCAAATGGCGTCATGTGCGCTCTGCGGATAATCCCGCCGACCTAGCGACTAGGGGATTATCTCCTGCAGAACTCAAAACAAATGAATTATGGTGGATGGGCCCCACGTGGCTCCGCCAGAATCAATCTTTTTGGCCCCGTTCTTTATTCCAAAGCCCGGATGAAATGGAATTAGAACGAAAGCCTATTAAGTCTAATCTGACTACAGTACCCAATAATATTGACTCAGTTTTACAACGGTTTTCATCTTGGACTCGATGCCTTCGCGTTGTAAGCTATATTCTGCGTTTCTTTCACCAAACCAACCTGAAATACAAGGGTAGGTTTTCTTATACATCCACAGTCCTTTCCCAAACTGAAGTATCTCACACCAAAATGTTCCTTCTGCGAGGTACCCAACGCTCATATTTCGAAAAAGAATATTGGTGTTTAGTTCGTGGTGAAAGAACTTCCCACAAAAGTCCTTTATTAAATATGAACCCGATGATAGACACTGATGGAGTTATTCGAGCTAATGGAAGGCTATCATCTTCTACTCTTTCCTACAGCGAAAGATTTCCTATTTTACTGCCATATAACGCACACATGTCGACACTACTCGTAACCTTTCTTCATAGTCTCTCCATGCACGGTGGAAATCAGCTTGTCTTAAGACTTATTCGAACTGAGTTTTGGATTCCCAGGGTTAAAAACCTTGTGAAAAAATGCATTCGATTATGCAAAACATGTAGAATCCATAAAAAACAAGTCCAAACACAAATTATGGCCGCGTTACCGATTGAGAGAACCATTATTTCGTTGCCCTTTACACACACAGGCCTCGACTTTGCTGGACCTTTTACGATAAGGAGTTTTTCGGGGCGAAGTTCTCGGGTCTCAAAGGGATATGTTTGCGTTTTCGTGTGTTTTGCCACTAAAGCCATACATCTGGAAGCGGCAAGTGACTTAACCACGGATGCATTTCTCGGCGCTCTGAGCAGATTCATTTCCAGACGCGGATTGCCAAAAGTCATCTACTCTGATAACGGAACGAATTTTGTAGGTGCTAGCAAAATACTCGTAAAAGAGTTCGATCGATTTGTTCAAACCTTCTCTTCAGATGTGACAGAGAAATATAAAGATTGTGGACTGCAGTGGAAGTTTATCCCCCCTGGCGCTCCGCATATGGGAGGTCTCTGGGAAGCGGGAGTTAAGAGCTTCAAATCCCACTTTAAAAAAGTCACTGGAGATAACAGGTTCACCTTTGAGGAGTTTTCAACTCTTCTAGCCCGAATAGAGTCTTGCCTTAACTCAAGACCTATTTCACCAATATCCGAGAGCCCCAATGATATTCCTCCTTTAACACCTGGGCATTTTCTACGAGGTGGCCCCCTTTTGGCTTTCCCAGAACAGGAGCATGGCGATCAATCCCTCAGCTGTGTTAAACGGTGGGAACGATTGAAGATACTACATCATCAATTTTGTATTCGTTGGAAGGAAGAGTATCTCAAAGAGCTCCATAAGAGATACAAATGGAAGCATCCCCAGAGGGATGTAACAGTAGATGACTTGGTAGTTATTAGGGACGAACGGCTTCCTCCAAACGAATGGCGATTAGGTCGTGTCACCAAACTGTATACCGGTTCCGATGGAAGAGTGCGCGTGGCAGACATAAAAACCCAATCTGGTGTGCTAACAAGGCCTATTGTAAAACTTTGCGTTTTAACTTCAACTTGAAAAAAAAAAAAAAATAAATCTCACAACGTATGGGTGCGTATACGTAACATTTTGTTTTTTTTTGTATTTAACTTTTCTTTAACTGCTTTGAATTTTTTATTTGAATTATTATTATCTGCACTGATTAGGAAGGAATGTCACGTATTTGTTCTGTACAGCCTGTAATAATAATTCCAGCTCTTACATATTTTATATAATTATGTTTACTATCCTCTACTAACATTTCCTTCCCAAACGGAGTGAGTGGAACCCCTCCGATAACAAAAGGATCCCCTATATGATATACAGATTGAATTGAATTCTATTTAATTACTTTCTTTGTAAACTTAATATGTATTGTTTTATAACATTTAATTGCTCTTTTTTTTGCTTTTGCACCGGTTGCTGCAAGGCGGCCGGCAATGTTCATGTGAAAGCACATCACTGATATTGTACTAGATCATAAGTTGAAATCTAATGAATATTTTATGTAAGAGGGCGCTTTAGTCCCTCCCGGATTGCTAACGTGAACCTTTTCAATGTCAACCAACTATTTGTTTCCTTCTTCTTATATTAACTCTTGTCGAGGTAAGAACTATTTTTGGAAAAGGAATAAATCGACCCTGAAAATTAACTCCACTATTTTTTTGATTTCCAATTCTTTTTCCTCCCATATCAACCATCGGCGAGACCCACTTCAAAACCAGCGACTAGGAGCTACCCGAACGCATCCTAACAGAATCTATCCCCAAATGATGTCCCACAAGGATCTATTTTTGGCCTACTGCTATTCTTTATAGCGCGCTGGTCTACAACGAATGGTCTTTTGTTAAATCCTGCAAAACATGGTCTGGTAAGATATCAAAGGGCACGGTAGTGCCCCACCCAAGTTCTTTAGTAAAGGCACTTCCCCTTTTCACAGGAACACACTCAGGCGGGGGGTTATTCCCAAATGCGTGGCGGATCGTATTGAAAGCGATACTTCGATTTCGACTGTCTTCGCTTTTGCTTATTATCAAATGCGAACTGTGCTTTCCAGTTTTTACCAATTAGACTTCCAATTTTCCATTTATTTTCCCAAAAGTTTGACAGCTGCTTTTTCCCGTCACAAGAATTTAGTTTATTTTTTATCCGCAATAAATCCGCCAGCAAGCCGTCACCTAAATTGCTGTCGCTTTTGATTGGATCTTATAGCTTTTGGAAATACAAAAATACAAATCCGCCGTGAAAAGCGATCCGCCGCGCTTATTTGGGAATAAGCTCTCCTGTTTTCGACCCCCCCTCTAACTTCGGAACCAATTGAGCCAGAAACGTCAAACTCGAAACCAGTGTTGCCAGCCGCTTTAAGTGAAATTCCCCATCTCAGACCTTAAAATTTCCCTTTTTCCCCATTATTCGTGGCTGCATTCCCCATGGATTCCCCACAATGCTTTTTCAAAAAACACTATGAAATTGTACCAGAATTTTAGGAATGGAGTGTAAATTTGATATTTTATATTAAGTAAGTGTGTGTTAACTGATACAAGAAGTTTCATCAAAATCGGATCAGAAAAGCCAGTGATATAAAGTAATTAGAATTACAAAATGTTAAGTTTTGGCGGTGAAATTAAACAAAACCACTTAATAGATAAAACAAAAAAACATTTTTTTTTTTGAAAAAATTTGACTCTTCATTCCTGAAATGTTGGCACCATTTCATACGGTATTTTCGGAATTTTGCCATGCCCAAACGGTCAGAGAGCGCCAAATTTGTTTTTCTTTTTATAGATTTGAGTAGCTAAGCGCAAAAATTGTTTACCCAAGTTCCAATGCAAAAACTTAAATCCAGTTAGAATGAACACGCACATGCTATTAAATGTCCCATTTTTCAATCAGCCATACGATTATAATGAATGCATGCGTTTCAGTTGCGTTTATTAATTCAATGATTCATTCATTTTTAATGGCCAGCTTATTCATAAGGTGGATTGCCGGTGTGGGTTGTTAAAGTAGACACTCCATAATTCTTGATTCTTCGCCATCGACCATAAATCATCAAAGGCAATGCCCAGCCCATACGGGTAGAGGAGAGGTTATGGATTTGATCTAATCATCTCATTCTGAGTCTACATAGAGGACGAATACCTGACGGTACGGATTCTATAGTACGTCTTGGTTGGGTACATGCTCTCTACGGGTCACACTAGCAATACAAAGGAGGAATCTCGCGATCTTATTCATTACCCAAATCTCATGACCATAGGTAGGAGTTGGAACAAACATCGAAAGACTGACAACTTAGCTTTGACACCAAGCTCAGTTCTCCTAATAACAGAATGACCCAGCCTGACCAATCCTACAGGAAAAATTAGCATTGCTTTTTCAATCACTCGTGAATAAGACCTTCTGGAAACTACCAACACTTCAAATTAGTTCACGTTTATTTTCACCTCAGCTTCAACACAAACGGCTACACACCGATCGAGTGCGCCTTGAAGTTCAGTCTGAGAAGATCCAAGGATGACCAATTCATCATATTTTTATTTTCCCCACATTTCGTTCTAGAAAAGGGAAGATTCCCCTTTTCCCCTTTCAGCAAATTTTTGACTGAAATTCCCCACGAAAAGGGGAATTCCCCACAAACTGGCAACACTGCTCGAAACATTTACCAAGATCAATAAAAGATCCACCTCACAAAATTTCGTCTCTATAGCATTAGTCGTTCTCAACATACAGGAGTAACAGGACTCTTAAAAAATCGCAAAAACCGTAACTGCCTCACTCACTCACTCACTTACTTAGATGATCATCAAAATTATGAAGCACTTTCGACCATCCTAGAATCGTGAAATTTTACAGCATGCAGGATCTACCTGCAAAACTTGAAATTTTCCATTCAGGGGGCGGGGTATACGCTCGGGTATACGCCTACTTTTGAAAATTGGTTATTATTTATTTGGGCCATTTCCGATTGTCGTAGAATGTTGAAATTTGGTAGGACCAGCATTGTACGAAAGGACACATATCCACTTAAGTGGAATCTGTCCACTTAAAATATGAATAGAAGTTAATCTACCTCCTGGCTGAATATAATTTTAATGAATAGTTTATAAGAAAGAAAGCCAAAGTGTTGGTAGTCAGTGTCTATTGACATATTAAAAAGCGAAGAAGTTTCAAAGTTGTTTGTGAAATCTAATAGCAAAAAAAAAAAAAAACTTACACAGTAGTTCAGCACACTAACCACTGCGCTACTGCATTGTAGTAAAAGCCATTTTTTGTCAGACAAAAATGGTCAAAAAAAACTCGATATGTCTTAAATATAAGTGTTTTCTTTCATAGCACCCCAGAATAAAAGATCCATGGGTGTTAAGGTCAGGAGATCCGGGTGGCGAAGGATTGGGGCCAAATCGACCAGTCAACCGTTCGTTAAAAGTATGGTTGAGGAATGGAGTTACCCCGCTGCTACTGTGACAAAGTGCTCAATCTTGTTGAAAGAACATCGTTCTTCTCTGAACATGAAGAACATCTTCAAGGAGCTCCGGCAATAGTTCTCTAAAAAATTCCAGGTAGTAATGGGAATTAACTATTTGTGGAAGAACGTGCGAGCCTACGAAAGTGTTTTCTATTAATCCAGCCAAAATAAGCAACAGATTTTAAAGAAGTTTTTCACAGTTGTTCCTTTAAATGGATGTTGTGCTTATTAAACGGGGAGTGGGTTCTGATCAATGCAATGGTGTAAATTGTGGAGGTTTGTTACCCCATCTCTTGTGAAGTCCACACAGAATGTTTCTGAGCCCGTCTTCTGCCTGTTTGCGCAGTAGCAACTGGCAAAATTCCACTCTCCTTTACGCAGCTCTTGGTAGTTAATCCTGTACCGATGCTAAATAGACAGGGAATCTTTTACTCTGTAGAGTTCTGTGAATCCTGGTTTTGGGAAGTTCTAAAAATCAAAAGAAAAATCCCTCCCTCAACTTCTGCCTCGCCCGCTGCGTCTGAACATCGCGTTCTTCCCTTTTATTTGTAGGAGCTGACCCGGCATCATCAAGGAGCTGATACCCACCTACATGGTGTTCTACGATTAGGGTACCGTTTCCATGGCAGAACCTGTTTAAAAACACTATTTCCGCGTATTCACGTTTTGAATACATTTTCTGGAGATCAACTTATCAATGTGAAGCTTTTTTTTCCTATTCGACAATTAAATGCGTTAACCATTGCTCATAGGTACGTTTGCTTATTATTACCCTCCACAGGAAGGTATATTCACTTTGCCATTACGTTTGTAACGCCAAGAAGGATTCACCGGAGACCCTATAAAGTATATATATTCTGAATCAGGATCACATTCTGAATCGATTTAGCCATGTCCGTCTGTCTGTCTGTCTGTCTGTCTGTCTGTCTGTCCGTCTGTCTGTCTGTCTGTCTGTTGAAAGCACGATAGTGTCCAAACGAATTGACCTGGGCGATTGAAATTTGGTGAGAGGACTTCTTTTTACCGTCGTCAGGTTGGTATTGAAAATGGGCTATGTCGGTCAAGTAGTTCTGGTACCTCCCATACAAAACCATTAGTAGACCCATGTGTCTCTCCGCCTGTTGAAATCACGATAGCGTCCAAACGAATCGACCTAGGCGACTGAAATTGAGTGACAGGTCTTATTTTTACGGTTGTCAGGTTGGTATTAAAAATTATCCATGTCGGTCAAGTAGTAGCTACCTCCCATACAAAGCCAATATTCGACTCATGTATCTCTCTGTCTGTTGAAAACACCTTAGCGTCCAAACGAATCGACTTAGGTGAATGAAATTTTATGAAAGGACTTTTTTTAACCGTCGTCAGGTTGGTATTGAAAATTGTCTATGTCGGTAAAGTAGTTCTGCTACCTCCCATACAAAACTAATGTTAGACACATACTAACTCGCGTGGCAAACATTTTGCAGGACTTTTATTCAATGGAGGGTATCAAAGCATCGGCCAGGCCGATGATAACACTTTTACTTGTTTTGACTTAATTTTGTTTGACCATTTTTGTCTTACAAAAAACGTCTTTTACTACAACTTCTGTCGATCATAGGTAAAAAAAAGTTGCTTCATATAATTTTTAGAAAATTTTTCAAGGATAAAAATTTCATCAAAAAAATAAAAATTTATTAGGTAAAAATTTTGAAAAAAAAATCACTTAACTAAAAAATTGTAACAAATTTTAAAATTATAAAATAAATATTTTTGCAGCTACAAAAAAGTTATGGCTCCTTAATAATTTTTTTGTAGCTGCAGGTACCTGAAGTGCTACACTTGTGTGCGGTACTAAATTGTCTTATCAAAATGTACAAAAAAATTGTTGTGCCTATAATAGTTTAGAAGTTATAACTTATAAGTGTTTTAAGTGGTAACACCTCCGAATTATAGGTCACCTACTTTGGTGGGCTATAACAGGAAACACGATTAAAAAATAGACCCCCTGCCATACAAAATTTGTTGTTCGGCGGAACTTCAGGATTCACCTCTTAAAAGATTATACTGTCTTACTGAGACACCCTGTATAACTCTTCATACCCGAGCAACTGTTGGAAAATATTTTTTTGTTTTTTCGTCTATCTGTCTATCTGCTTTTGCCACTTTTATCAGTGCTTACATGCCGAATGTGTATGAATCGGGTAGGCGCTGATTGGCATCACCGCCGCCCAGCTGTTGCAACTTTTTCATACACATCAATTGTGCTTATTTTACCTCCGCGTGGTAACCACCGGGTACTGGTCTCGCCCATCCAGGCTTGACTTGCTAAACTTATAAGCGCGAGTGTTGAACACGAAGAAAATAGCAACACTATAATGCTCTGTCGGAACTGACTGTCTGCTCGAGTCTCAGAAGTCTAACATGAGCCCCTCAGAAAGAGGACGTGCGGCGGAAGAATTCACGCGATTGAATCAACGGTGACGTCAACAGTTGGCATGGCAGATACTTTAATGAGCTACTTCGACATATTTGGAGCTGAGGTCATTAAAGATTTTTTAATACTAGTCAGGGTGTTGAAATAGAGATGGTGGCGGAAGAGCCCTTAATGGGTCAACGGCAGCACTCAAATCCCCGAAGCGGGTTACTGACTCCGGAATATCCGGCCCCTTTCGTCCAAGGGGTCACAGAAAGGGCCTGGCCCTCCAGGTTGGGGGTTGTGCGTGGGGTTAACTACCCAACCACGGAAAACACCACCAGTTACGAAGCAACCAAAAGCCTCGGATATGGATGGATTTACTGTTGACGACCCTGCAAAACGAAAAAAGGACAATGACTTTCGGATCTGCACGTGGAATGTTCGAACCCTGAACAGACCGCGTGCAGCCGAACAATTAGCGGAGGCCCTAGACTGCTACAAGGCAGATATCACCGCCATCCAGGAAGTGCGGTGGGATGGGCCCGGCAAAAGAAGGATGAAAAACTGTGACATCTATTACGGTGATTGCTACAGAGAACAGAAGCAGCGTCTATTCGGATGCGGATTCGTTGTAAGCGGCAGACTTAGGCAAGAAGTCTTGAGCTTTCGAAACGTTAGTGAGCGCCTTACAACTATCCGCATCAAGGCTAAATTCGCCAACATCAGCCTGATATGCGCTCACGCCCCCACAGAAGATAAGGACGATGCCATCAAAGAATGTTTCTATGAGCTCCTCGACAAAACATATGAGCAATGTCCTAAATACGACGTTAAAATCGTCTTAGGTGATTTTAACGCCAAAATAGGAAAGGAGGACATCTTTGGTAGCACAATCGGAAAGCACAGCCTACACGACACCACGTCTGGAAACGGACTTAGGCTAATTGACTTTGCTGCGGGACGTAATGCTACTATAGCAAGCACACAGTTTCCACACCTCAACATTCACAAAGGAACATGGCGGTCACCAGACCATCAAACGGTCAATCAAATTGACCATGTTGCGATCGACGCAAGGCACTCCTCCAGTATTCTAGATGTCCGAACTTTCCGAGCGGCCAACATAGACTCGGATCACTACCTTGTTGTAGCCAAGGTACGTATGCGGATATCCCAGACACCACAACAACGAGGAAATACTGTGAGAAGATTCAACGTTGAACGGCTACAAACGCAACAAACCGCCAGAACTTTTGCCGATCACGTCTCCCTCAACCTCTCGAGAAGTCCTGTGCAGCCAGCATCAAGTGCTGAAGACCAGTGGCATCGATGCCAAGAAGCCATCAGAAAAGCCGCAACTGATGTGCTAGGTTTCACCCGACCACCACCGCGAAACCCCTGGTTTGACGAAGAGTGCCGGCAAGCACATGCAGCAAAGCAACTGGCCTACAAAGCGGCGCTGCAGAAAAGGACGAGAGCAGCTCGTGAGCTCTACGAGCAAAAACGGAGGGAAGAACACCGGCTTCTCCGGAGGAAAAAGAAAGAGCATGAGAAGCGCGCGATCGAGGAAATAGAGAGGTGTTACTCCAGGAACAATGTTCGGAAGTTTTACCAAAAGGTAAAAAGAACGTGTCACGGGAACAAGGCCCGATCAGAGACCTGTAGAGACGAACAAGGAAACCTTGTAGTAGAGTCACAGTCGGTGCTGAGGACATGGAAAAACCATTTCTGCAGACTGCTAAACGGCGAAGACGACACAAATTCCGCTGTCAGGCAGAATGAACCATTCAACCTGGGCGATGAAAGCCAAGACTTCCGTCCACCTGACCAAAATGAGGTAAGGATAGCAATATCCAAGCTGAAGTCCAACAAAGCTGCAGGACCGGACGGTTTATCGGCCGAGCTTTTTAAGGCAGCGGGGGATGACTTGGTAGAGAGCATACACCAACTCATTTCTAAAATTTGGTCAGAGGAAAGTATGCCTGAAGAATGGAGCCTCAGCATTGTTTGCCCGATCCATAAGAAAGGAGACCCTCTAAACTGCGCCAACTATAGAGGCATCAGTCTCCTTAACATCGCTTACAAAATCCTGTCTTCCGTACTGTGTGAACGCCTGAAACCATTTGTCAACGAACTGATTGGACCCTATCAGTGCGGTTTTAGGCCCGGTAAGTCCACAACCGACCAAATATTCACACTACGGCAGATCCTGGAGAAAACCCAAGAAGTCCAAATCGATACTCATCACCTATTTATCGATTTTAAATCCGCATATGACAGCATTTATAGAGACGAGCTATACAGAGCCATGTCTAGTTTTGGCATCCCTGCCAAACTTGTCAGATTGTGCAGAATGACGATGGAGAACGCTCGCTGCTCCGTAAAGGTCGGAAACAATCTCACCGAGACCTTTGATGTCAAAAAAGGATTTAGACAAGGTGATGCGCTGTCATGTGACTTTTTCAACATCATTCTTGAGAAAATTGTGCGAAACTCGCAAGCCAATACCAGGGGCACAATTTTCCAGAAGTCCGTGCAACTACTTGCATACGCTGACGACATCGACATCATTGGCAGAACACAGCGAGCTGTCACTGGTGCGTTTGCAAGTATCAGCACAGAGGCGGCAAAAATGGGTTTAGTGGTGAATGAGGGCAAAACGAAATATATGCTGTCAACAAGAAGGGACACACAACATCGACGAATCGGACAGAACGTCACGATAGACAGCTATAACTTTGAGATAGTTCGGGACTTTGTCTACCTCGGCTCCGCTATTAATTCTGAAAATGACATCACATCAGAAATCAAGCGAAGAATTACACTTGCCAACCGCTGTTACTTTGGCCTAAGAAGGCAATTGATTAGTAAGGCCTTGTCGAGAAACACCAAGGAGACTCTATATAAGACCCTCATCATCCCAGTCCTGCTTTATGGCGCAGAATCATGGACGTTGTCAAAAGCGGATGAAGATCTCCTTGGTCGCTTCGAACGCAAAATTCTTCGAGTGATTTTCGGTCCCGTTTGCGTTGACGGGCTTTGGAGGAGGAGATTTAACAGCGAACTCTACGAGCTGTACAGCGACATCGACTTGGTCAGAAAAGTACGTATCAGTCGACTAAGATGGCTAGGACATGTAGAGCGAATGGACACCAACGCTCCGGCCCGAAGAGTCTTCGATTCCAACCCGGAGGGACAACGCAGTAGAGGAAGACCTCGCCTTAGGTGGCGCGCACAAGTGGAAGGGGACCTCAACCAACTTGGAGTGCGCAACTGGAGGCAGTTAGCCAAAGATCGTGCTAACTGGAGAGGCGTGTTGGTTGAGGCCCAGGTCCACCCCGGACTGTAGCGCCATCTAAGTAAGTAAGTAAGTACATGCCGAAAGAAATTACTTGAGCTGTTTCGAACCAAGAAAGGAACTGTTCGTTACTCGTTATTTTGCTGGGTTTCTCTTTTCCTGTCATTTTTGATGAGATAGACCTTATACATAACCTGGTAGTCTGAAAAGTCCTTTGCACAATCTAGTGCAATTGCTATTCACAAAACAACCCTTTCTATCCCCCATTGAAAGCTGCTAACATATAAGTATGTACAGTGGCCGGCATAAGTATTTTGACAAAACTAAAGTTAATTCTGCTCATAATTTAAAACTTACTTCATGTAAATTTTGGCATCAATGGAAAGGTCATTTAAATTCCGTTTGAATGATTCAAAACTTTCCTTAACCCATTAAGTACCCATTTAAAAATTTTAGAATTTAGAATTTTTGTCAAGGTCTACTTTTTTGACTTTTTTTTCTCGGTATCAAAAAAAAATGTTTTGATGCAAAAAGTTTCTCCAAACAATTCTAATAGTGACTGCAAAAAAATTTTATCAAAAATCTATTCGCTAATATTTTTTATGATTTTTTAAAAATTGCTAAAAATGACTATTTTAGTCACTTTTTCCTCCTTTTCATACAAAATTTTTCTGAGATCATCCCATTCAAAAAATCATAAAAAATATTAGCGAAGAGATTTTTGGAAAAATTTTTTTGCAGTCACTAGGTATTAGAATTTTTTGAAGAAACTTTTTGCATCAAAATGTTTTTTTTTGGAACCGAGAAAAAAAGTCAAAAAAGTAGACTTTTACAAAAGTTCCAAATTTTCAATGGGTACTTAATCGGTTAAGGAAAGTTTTGTATCATTCTAACGGAATTTAAATGAGCTTTCCATTGATGCCAAAATTTACATGAAGTAAGTTCAAATTATGAGCAGAATTAACTTTAGTTTTGTCAAAATACTTATGCCGGCCACTGTAGATACATATTCCTGTACGTCAGAGTAGGAATCAAATTATAAAATCAAATCCGTAGTCAATCATATTTGCACGTGGGGTTGGGACGGAGTAAATAATATGATAACTTCATCAGCTAACATTTGGTCAGATGCGTCAGCGTCAGTCGCAATAAAATGCAATGATCCCCTACCCTATACATACGAGTGGATAGCAATTATAATATGAATATGTATATATTGTATACACCAACACCTGACGACAGGGTGACATGTATATAAAGAGATGGGTGCGTGACCATTTTACTTCAGTACGTCTGACAGAAAACGTATCTAGGCAAACATAACCAAAAACAAAGGATGACTGCTGCCCCACAAACTTAGATCCTTAGCATCACATATGCTGGCTTCCCCCTACCACAATTGTGTACTTTTGACGATAGATATCTGCAAAATTAAGCCGGAATAATGCAATTTAGTGCGAGAACGACGCATTTCCTTCATATGAAGGGGGACATAGAAACACGCACTCCAAAGGACATCCTAACTTCGTGTCGACAGCAGGCTTGGATAAAATCATATTTGCGTTATGAATGACATGTGATTATTGTTTACGGAGTTATTGACAGGGTGTGAATTTCGAAATTGATTGGGATGACACTGCGGATGAATGGCATCACCGATTGAATTGAACTTGCCTTGAAATTGCCCAATTGTATGTGAGCAAGACAGGAATGTGTTTCCGTTCACATATGTGTAGGCCCCGGTTGTCATAGATGTATTAGAATTATTGCATTCGCTTCACTGATGCACTATGATGAGATTATTGGAATTATTCCGATATTCTATCGTGTGTGTGATGGGAACGAAATATGGCCAATGTATATGGTAACCTGCTTTAATTAAGAATTCCTCAAGAGATCTGATTAGGATTTTGGATGGGATATATATTCTGTCATCATCTTTGCAATAAGCTCCTTTCATTACGTATCGATCACGCTCTGTTTGATGCCGGACAAATATTTCTGAATAGGCGAATGGGGTTACGGTTAATGTGTTGGTATGATGTTTACCTTTAGGTATAACAATAAAGCTACGAGTACACGACATGTCAAACAACACGACATACGCATGCCAGTTCGACGTCAGAATATGCCATAAAAGGGTGCATGCCGTGTACTCGTCAGATTTTGGACGCTGACATAATGTCAGCCATTTCTGAGAATGGCATGATGTCGTGTACTCACTCAGCAAATCGTTTTGCATATGCCAGAATTTTATGCCATGTACAAAGGATATGGCATTACGAATTGATATGTCACGGCGCGAATTTCAAACACGACATATTCTACTGAACACGTGCATGTCGATGAGAATCTATTTTGTTTTGTTTCCTTTGTTTTGAAATAACTAGTTTGGGTGAATTTAATTAATTTTGTTTTTAATTCCAGCGCAAGCGTGCATTCGTAGTGTGATTATATGGAATATTCTGAACTTGACGGGCCATTGGTAACGGCCAATCGTCTTCACCAAACGGTTGCATAATTTCACACAGTATGTGTACAGAAGACAGGAATTGGTCTGTCAGACTGTCTAGTCAGTTGATAGTTTCTTACCATCGATCATTGATGCCTCTGGTCTTTACCACTTGATGCTGCCTGCATACAACTTCTCAGTATACGTGAAACAATGCATTATCGACCACGGTACTGGCAATAAATATTTTACACCCTTAAAAGTATACACTTTTTAAAATGTTACCTATCAAAAAAGGGTTAAAGGGTATCTTTAGCGGAAAGACTTGTACGTTGTTGATTCAGGACAAACACTAGGACAGGACAAACTCTAGAGCAGGTAAAACTCTAGGTACGAGCTTAATTCAACTTTGGTGATTTTGAAGTGAAGCCTTTTATGCGGCTCATTGGACATTCCGAATTATGGACGATGCAACGGAAATGATTAAACTAGAGCTTGAAGTATAGGTCAGTAGTGGCTGGCTTCATATGATAAGGCTTTAACGATGTTCTATTAGGAGGTAATTGAAATTGCAAAGAAGTTCCTTGAAAGGAATCCTTAAAAAGGACATTTTTCTAAAATCTCCTTAGGTAAATTAATTTTTAACAATGTCTTGTAAAAAGGTTCAAGATATGTAATTTGATTTAAATTCCATACATATTTCGAAAATGATCTTGGAAATAGTGGTCTATTTTATGCATTTTACCCTGGGAACCTGTTAACAAAAACAAAAGTACATCGCTCCTAAGAATTCCTTTAAGATGCCTCTCCATTTGAGCATACTTTTGCTAGTAAACTTTCGAGAGTTACTCCAAAGCTAGTAAACTTACGGGTAGCTGTCCATTTGAGAGTAATATTTTCGAGATTTTAATATCGAGAGTCCTGTGGTAGAACTTTAAGAGTTTATTCCCTGAAAGTACTCTCATAACCGTGTCCACATGATATTTATTTTGCTAGTTATCAGTTTATTCTTAACCATGTTTCCACCAACGTGATTTAGCTAGATCCTATTGATTTAGATAAATGATCTCACTAATGACGTGATTTATCATATATTTTCATGATGGATTTCTACGACATGTTTTATTTTTTATTATGTACGTATTGTCATCGCGAATATTTCCAAAAGAATATGGAATGTACCTTTTTAACTGTAGCTCTTTATTCAGCAACAAAAAAAAAAAAACAAAACACAAACTGTCAAAAATAAATTTCCATGAAAATAAACTCAATTTATTTAATTTTCCACTCTACACATATTTAAAAACTGTTCTTATTCATATTGTCAGATATTTTCAAAAACAAAACAGAAGCAAGGTAAAAAAAGCGCAAATTGGTCAGAAAAAAACTAGTTGTTCCTTTTGGAATTTTGGAAAGAAAAGTTTCAGGAATTAACAGAAATGTTTAAATAAAACGCGTTAAGTTCGGTGGAAACGGCTATCATTATTTATAAATCATTTCGGCCTAATCACCTTGGTGTGGGAACATGGAAAGGTTGCAGCTGCTTCAATTATTGGTACTGTTCTTAAAAAAAGAAAGAATAGTAAAAAAGAAATACGGGTACTATACCGTCGTCGTCAACTCGGTGGAGAGTCTGCTCTTACAAGAGAGCTTCAGATTGAAGATGCTTATCAGGAGATTAAGTATCTTTACCGTTTGACAACAAGTCAAATAGAATATATAATTCAATCTCTTGGGTCAAATATTTTTACAAAGCATACCAAATGAATATGCCAATCTTTGAGACAAAACGTGCATGCCGTGTACTCGCATATGCCATAATATGTATGTATAAATAACATGACATATTCTACATGATTGTAATTATCGTTACGTCAGAGTGGCATGCGTATGTCGTGTACTCGTAGCTTTAATTCTTATGTGTTCATAACAAGTAAAATCAATTTAATTTTTTAAATTTTGCTCACTTATTAATTTCACATATATTTACTAGTACCTACCTGAACATGAGCCATCCGCGTCACTTATCTATAGAAATTGCAAAACGAAAAAAATCGGGAAGTGAAAACGATAATAATAACAATTGTAATAAGCAACAAGTAAATTGTTATCATCGGCCTGGCCGATGCTTTGATACCATCCACTGTATTTACTGGTACAGGTATACACGCATGTGCCTAATATTGGTTTTGTATGGGAGGTACCAGAACTCCTTGACCGACATAGCCCATTTTCCATACCAACCTGACGACGCGACGGTAAAAAGAAGTCCTCTCACAAAATTTAATTCGACTATGTCGATTCGTTTGGACGCTATCGTGTTTTCAACAGACGGACATGGCTAAATCGATACAGAATGTGATTATACCTTCCTGTGGAAGGTATAAAAATGGCTCCCTAGGCTAGTATAAGTACGGCATGGGAATCCTGATGCAATAGGTAACGAGGAACAAAAAGTTCTATACAGGCAGGGGGTCTATTCTTACTCCATTTACAGTTTATAGCCCATCAAAGTGGGTTACCTTTAATTTGGAGGTGTTACCACTTAAAACGCTATAACTTCTAAACTGTTATAGGTATAAAAATTGTTTTGTACCTACATTTTGAAAAGAGAATTTAGTAGCACATTAAAGTCTTAAACACTTCGGGTACATCTGTGAAGCTCCAAAAAAAAGCTATTTCTCCTTAAGCTCAAAATTTTGAAAATTTGTTGTTACATTTTTTATACCCGGTATCACACTGTGGTGAGGGTATATTCACTTTGACATTCCATTTGTAACGCACATAAGGAGGCGTTGTAGGTATGACAAACTATTATAATTATTGATCAGCATCACTTTCTTAGTCGATCTAGCGATGTCCGTCTGTCTGTCTGTCCGTCCGCACGATTACGGTCGTAATTTAAGAGCTATCGACTTGAAATTAGGTACGTAAGCTATCGGATGAAAACTACTACCACCTTCCATACAAAATATATAGCTATTTTATGTTAAAAATTAAATTTAAATAGCTACAGTAGAGATAGAAAGCTTAAACTTTGCGCATATTGTTTTAATAATATTTAAATTTTTTTGACATAAAATGAGCTTGGTTGAATAAAAACTACCCATACCTCCCATACAAAATATATAATTTTTTAATACTATAATATTTTTTTATTTTTACAATAATATAGTACCGGGTAGTTGAGCTTCGGCATAGTCGAAGATAATTGTCTTACTGGTTTTACTTAGAATGATATTTTCTCAAAAGGTTTACTTAATACATTTTTATTTTGTTTTATGAAATTTGTATCCTTGAGAAATTTTCTTCGGCAGTCCTGAGAAAGTGCCAGTCTCCTGCCTGTTTGCCCTATAGCCACTGGAACAATTCCATTCTTCTTTGTGCATCTCCTGGTAGTTAATGGAAAGGCAGTAATCTATTACTCTGTAGACTTCTGTGAATCCTGGTTCTGAGAAGTAACAACTGCACAGCTAGTCTGCGGAGCGGACCTGACTAAAAGCTTAACTTCCACAGCACGTAAAATCCAACCTTTAATTTCTGCCGCCGCTGCGTCTGAACGTCGTTCCTTTTTATTTCGAGGAGCTCACCCGATATCAACAAGGCGCTGATACGCGACGGCGAATACCCCGCTGTACTATTGTGCTGTACAACGATTTGGGTATCGGCGTTGGTACTTGGTACCCCTATCTTGCCAACAAAGCTTTTCCATGGTAGAACCCGTTTACAAACACTATTTCCGCTTAATCACGCTTTGAATACATTTTGTGGCGATCAACTTATCAATGTTAAGCTTTTTTTTTCATATTTGACAATTAACTGTTAACCATTGCTCATAGGAACGTTAGTTTATTATTCTGACTTAATTTTGTTTGACCATTTTTGTCTGACAAAAACCGTCTTTTACTTCAACTTCTGTCGATCATAGGTAAAAATGTTACTTGACATAATTTTTGGGAAAATTTTCAAAGATACAAATTTCATAAAAAAAAATTTATTAAGTAATCATTTTGAGAAAAAAGCATTTTAAGTAAAAAAATGTAACAGCAAATTTTCAAAACAATTTTTGTGTCTATATAGTGTAACTTCCATAAGTCGAACTCTCAAAATGAAAGAAAATAAATTCGAGTTATAGAAGTTTAGAAGTTATAGCGTTTTAAGTGGTAAAACCTCCGAATTAGAGGTCACCTACTTTGGCGGGCTATAACGGGAAATACGATGAAAATAGACCCCCCCCCCCTTCCACACAATTTTTTTGTTCGGCGTAACTTCAGGAATCTTCCCTTCTATATAATAATATAACTATTTAAGGCAGAACAACGTTTGCCGGGTCAGCTAGTACCTAATAAATGTGATGACAGATTTCTAATAAGTCCCTTAAAAATGAAAATGTGTGCTTAAGGATTAAGCTAAATTTTGTGCTTTTTGGTAACTCGCTTCAGAGGGAACAGTTAAAAACATCTAGGGCTCGTAGCATCACCATGCAAATTACCTACCTACCCAAAAGTAACATCTTTTACTTCTCTACATAATAAAGGGTGGTTAAGTTTTAAGGGCCAATGTTGATTTTGAATAAAACACAAATTATTTAGGAAATTATTGTCATTTCTTTTTATTATGATAATATTGGTATGGTTCAATTATGTATGGAAAAAAATATCGGCCAAATGGCCGCCGCGACCTTGGCGGCACACCTCCATCCGATGGTCTAAATTTTCGATGACGCTGAGGCATAATTGAGGTTCTATGCCGTTAATGTGCCGAATTATCTCATTCTTTAGCTCTTGAATTGTTGCTGGCTTATCGACGTACACCTTTTCTTTCAAATAACCCCAAAGAAAGAAGTCCAACACTCCAACGGTGTCAAATCGCATGATCGTGGCGGCCAATTAACATCGCCACGATAACACGGCCATTGCATTTCTCCCGCCATTTGCCATTTCTTGCCACTATTCTGACCATTGACGACGCTTGAAATGGTCAAGGGGCTTTAGTTTTTGAGTCAATTGCACCTTGTAAGCGCGTAAATGCAAGTCTTTATGCATAATGTTCATCAACGACGAGCGTGAGAGGTGCAATTGTTGGACACGACGACGAGTTGAAGTGAAGCCACACTATCGCGAACAGCAGCAATATTTTCTGCAGTACGAGCTGTACGAGCATGCACTGGTGTTTTCACATCTCCTACAGACGCCGTTTGCTAAAATTTTTGCACGATTTTTCCGATTGTACGCACATTTGGACGATTAAATTGACCGAAAAAATCACGAAGTGCATCAGGATATGCATTTTGATTTGAACGCCCATTTTCATAATAAGCCTAAATAATTTTAACGCGTTGCACGATTATGTATCTTTCCATGGGTCAAATTGAGTTAGTCTGAAATTGAGAAATGTGAAATGAAATTCAGAAAAAAACTTGACGATTAGGTGTGGTTCACATTCAACATCGGCCCTTAAAATTTAACCACCCTTATAATAACTTTTTGTGCATTTTTGCAGTAGCAGTAGCTAAGTAGGTGCTGAGATATGGAGCTGTTTACACCTCTTTGCTGCCGACCACCTGTCTACTATTTACCTAAAACACTTTCCCTGAACCACCCCGCATGCTTTTTCCACTAACCACTAAATGGGGTGTCACAAATTTTCTAGAAGTTTCTCTGAAACGCTACTTATTGCAGACATTTCGTTGATTACCAGTGGGAATACAAATATTAAATTATCGCATCATACGATTCGGAATATATTTTTTAACTAATTCCAGTTTGCAATTAGCTAATAGAGAGAAGATAAACTGCAGCCTTCTAACCTTCCCATAAAATAGTGAACATTATAAATCCTTCAAACTAATATTACTGATTGGCTATCCCAATTCGACTCTTTCGAATCTCAAAATGGTAATCCACTTACTCAATCCAAGATTCATTGGTTCTTACACCGCATCGTATCATTCATCTTCAGGGATTCAAAAGCGCACAAGCGATTCCAATGCAAGACCAATCTCTCAACTTGTGCTCTTAGCTGGTTTATCCAATGTAATCTCATAAAACTATCAAAGTTTACAACTTAAAATCCACAAGGCACATCCATCCAAGAAATGTCCGGAAAACCGCTAGTAATCTATCCCACAGAACCATCTTATACCCGTTAAAATCACCGCAAAAACATGAGATCTCAAAATGGACAGATGAAGTCACTTGTTTGACGTGAAATGTTAGCGTAACATTTATTTTCGTTAATTCTTAAAGTTGGATGATATACCTACCTTACCTATACACATATAAGGATAATGCTGCCAACCGTATTTGTTCCTGTTTTCTTCTATCGGAAGCCACATACAAGAGCAATAGAGTGTACAAACAGGAAGTGCCTTTTTTGTTGGATAAGCGCTGGTGTACCCGGGTATGGAAAATGTAAGAATTACGATTCATGTTTCATCAAGGACATGTTTGGGTGTAGGAGGTGCGGTGGCACTGCACCGGAATTATATATGGAAACAATCGATTCTAGGTACATAATCTCTTCTCGTCGGGTGGCGGCGACATTGAATGAACTGTGTTGAAGTATCTTACAATATACGTTTGTGAGTTTGTGGAGACTTTTTATTATGAAGTGTCTCTCACGTGGTGGATGGTGGTCCATTCATGATAAGCGATTGCCATGCGCATTGTAGATAGCACTCAAAATGTTGATGCAAACGTTGAGAATGTTTAGAGAGAGCTGTTTTGTGTCTAATTTTGAGTTTATTTATGACATGTTACATGTACACCGGTTCTGGTATACTTTCATTCAAGGTCATGTTGATAAAATACGCATCTTGTTGCTAATGCGGGCCATATTACACCTGGTATAAAATGGGCTGGGCCATACATGCCTTCCGATAAAAGTCGTGTTGGGCGAAACAGGTGGATTTTTAGATTTGAGAAAAGAAGGGTAGATTATACCGAAAATCTCTTCTCTTTTATACTCACTTAAAATCGACCTGTCTCGCCCGACACGACTTTCATGGGAAGGCATGTGTGGCTCAGCCCAATGACTATAGTGGTACAGATATGCCACCTATCTGTGGGGGTATGTTATGTACTATGCTTATAATACGCGCGGAAAATGGTATAAGCGTGATATTGAAACTTGAGTTTTTAGCGCGGTATTCGCATTATTAAAGCGAGCGCAGAACTACGTTAGGTTAGGTTAGTGTGGCAGGTCGCAACAAGTGCAGCCACACTTAGGCCAGAGAGGAGGCCCATTGTGATACCACAGGATCTAATGATTTCACAACTACCTGTTGAAGCAGCAGGAGCTGAGAATGAAGCGTTGGAAGCCACTTATGCTTGCATTAGCGAGTTCGCCGAGATTGTCGAAGAAGTATTCTCCGAGATATAGGCCCCTATTGTGAATGTCGATAGTTAATCGTTGATCGACAACTGCCGATCGACCGAGAACTGTGATTGTCGATTGATATTTCTCGATTTGACAGCCGCTTGTAATCGATTACAAATGTCTGATCGATGATTTCTCTTGTAAGTGAAAACATTTTGTGCGTACGAATAGCTGAAATCAATCGACGTAATCGACAACTGTCGTGACGATTGCTAATCGACAATCACAATAGAGGGCTGGGCACGTGCGTAGGAGGTGCAGAATAGTCTCTTCCTCCTCCTCGTCGATGCATTTTCTCCAGGAATCGTTGGCAGGGAGGCCCAACCTGAGAGCATGCCTGCCAATAATGCAGTGTCCGGAAATGACACCTACTAATGTGCTTATAATGGATCTTTTTAGTGATACAAGATTGTTGGAGAGCTTGAGATCCAGTATGGGCCAGATCTGTTTCGTGATGGAGCACGGGGAGTAGTTTGCCGATAAGTGCCACTAATCGAAGGTGGTCAAAGTCTATAGCGAGTTCGTCGGCCTTGCAATTTCCTGGAATGGCCATATGGCCCGGCACCCAAATAAGGTGAATTTTGAATTGTTTTGGACTTAAAGATGACCGAGTCCAAGGATTTAATTGCGCCTTGGCTATCGGCAAAACTTACAATATCCTTTGCGGATATTACATTACACAAGCTATATTGATTGGGAAAATGTAATAAGATCGTACAATTTAAGTCTTGGGAGAAAACCCCCCGCTGAAGGATCTCCTCTGATATACTAAAGGGTCCGCCATCTAACGTTTTTTTTCAACTAGTATTTATTTCGCGAATGGTAACACTTAGATCATGTCTGATTTGATAGATAATTAGTTTTATCCTTCCGCTGAACGAATATGGTTGTGTATATGCTTGAACAACGCTGGGAAATATTGCGACATTACTTTGAAAATCATGGTAATGTGGGCCTGCGATCGACTTAGAAAAAATGCCGATTTTGCCAAAAAAAATCATTTTTTCAGATGAAGCTCATTTTGATCTTGGCGGGTATGTAAACAAGCAAAATTGTCGCATTTGGGGCACAGAAAACCCGCACGCATACATTGTAAAGCCGATATACCCAAAACGAGTCACTGTTTGGTGCGGATTTTGGTCCAGAGGCATAATTGGGCCATTTTTCTTTGAAAATGAGCAAGGAGTGGCCGTTACAGTCAATGGCGATCGTTATCGGGCCATGTTGAACGAATTTTTGTTCACAAAAATTGAAGAGGAGGATCTTGGCAACATTTGGTTTCAACAGGACGGCGCTACGTGCCACACAGCCGAAGCTACACTCGATGTTTTGCGCCCTGTTTTTGAAGATCGCATCGTTTGGCCACCGCGGAGCTGCGATTTGACACCGTTGGACTATTATTTGTGGGGTGCCGTAAAAGATAAGTGTTACGCCGACATGCCAGAGACAATTGACGCTTTAAAGGATAATATTCGTGAAGCCATTGGTGAAATACAGCTGCACACAATCGATAATGTGCTTAAAAATTGGACCGATCGTGCTAGGCTACTGCATGGCCAGCCGAGGCAGCCATTTGAATGAAATTATTTTCCATTATTACCCGGAAGGATTGTACTTTCAAATAAAAAAAGAAATTTGAGAAAATATTCAGTAGTTTTTTTTTATACCATTTTCAAAAAAAAAAAGTTATTTGGCGGACCCTTTACATCAGTCCTGGAGGTTATGTAGGTTTCAAAATTATTGTTGAATTGAAACTGGGGGAGGCTGTAATCAGTATCTTTTTGGATGCATTTTATTTTATCTAGAATAGGCGAGTCACAAGTTTGTCGACTGGTTCACAGACTGCTTTCATACGGGTGGCTGCTTTTGCAGCCATTTGTTTACAATAGAGATCTAGCGGTAGTAGGTGGTACAATATGTCCATCGCCGCTGTTGGAGTAGGTAGGTAGGTAGTAGTGGCGGTTCACCTTGAACCCAATTAGCACTAGATGTGCCGTTTTGTTACCACGACTCGTGTGACCTATTTTGTGGTGATTGTTAAGGATGGGGTGTCGGTGCCTATAACCAACCTGTAGAATTGAGAAAACGGATAAGATCCTGTATCCCTTTGCCCGAGATGTCGTCAAAGAATGGTTCGTTCAGTGCGCACAAAATCCGGTAAGCGGACTGAAATTGATATTTGCGGTGATTCCGAGTAGACACCGGCCCCCACACCACAGCTCATCTTAGATCCGTCGGTGTATATGACCGTGTCGAAGCCCTTCACTACTTCGTCCCTCTTCCACTGAGCCCTTGTTGGGAAACCGAGGTGGAAGCCTTTCGTGAAGTTTAATTTGGGTGTGGTGTAGTCGGTTGGAAACGTGACCATGCCGTTTGGTAACGAATCCAGGATGTTACTATGGCCATACGGCCTCGCCTCGCAGTCCAGCATCCAGACTCCTTAAGTCTTATAGCAATGCGTAATGCGGTATATTTTGTGTGTAGGTCAAGAGGTAGAAGATGCAAGAGCACAGTGAGGGCATCTGTTGGGGCCGACCTTATTGCCCCCGTGGTGCCTATACTGGCTGCTCTTTGTATAGTCTTTTCAGTTTCGTGAGGTTGTAGACTTTGCTCAACGCAGGCCACCATACTAGTGATCCATACGTGAGAATTGGACTCACTACGGCTGTGTACATCCACAAGGTCATCTTTGGTTGAAGTCTCCACTTTTTTCCAAAAGGTTTTGCTACAGGCATAGAAAGTGACTGACGCCTTCCTTACTTTGCGTTCAATGTTATTCTTCCAGTTAAGTTTTGGATCGAGCATGATACCTAGATACTTAGCACTGGAAGACAATGTGAGTGGTTGGTCATTTAGACGGGGTAGGGTAAAGTCGGGTATTTTAGTTTTGATAGTGAACAGCATCAGTTCAGTTTTGCTCGGGTTGACACCGAGGCCACAACTTGCAGCCCAGGTGATTACCTTGTCTAGAGCAGCCCCCATAATTTCACTAATCACGGTGGGAAACTTCCCTGACACTAGAATTACCACGTCGTCCGCGTACGCGAGAACTTTGACCTGTTCCCTGTTTAGTTTCACCAGAATTTTATTTATAACCATTAGCCATAGCAGGGGCGAGATGATTCCACCCTGTGGCGTTCCTCTATGGGTAAATTTGGTTATGTGGCTGCTGCTTAGTGTTGCCTGAATAGTGGTCCTAAGCACTGCACTGATACAAACACATGCCGTTCTTTGAATAGCCTTCTCAAGTTCTAATAACGGATACATAAAGCCAATATGTTATTCGAGGTTGGGGTCCCATTTGCTGCCAATAGCTTTTTTGCAGCCATATAATGCAGTGGTGGCTTTTTAAACCCTCTGCAGTAGATTGGGTTTCCAGCTCAATTTGCTGTCTAGAATACAGCCTTAGTACTTGGTGTCTCATTTGGTTTTGGGGGTTGTTAAACGCTCCCTCGAAATCCAGGAAAGCTAGGTATATCAATGTGTATTCTTTATACGCAGAACTAAGTAAATTTTCTTCAAATCGTATTGACCCGATCGGATATTCAGTTACCTGTATGAAAGAACTCCGGATATTGAGTCATCATCAATTCTTTAATATAAACTGGAAGTAGCTACCTGTGAATTTCGTCTGAAAGATATATCTCTACGTATCTTCAATCGTTTTAAGTGGTCAGGTCTTGATAATGACTGAGGCAGTCAACTCAATTGGTTAACAATTTATGAAGTTAGCACCTCGTGGTGGCGGGGGTTTGTCTTCGGGTAAGGACCGAGGGTGACCGTAGTCTACAAGACTGATGCGTGGCAGAAGTGGGTAACTCATAGGGATTTAAGTTCTAAGATTATTTAAAAAGTCAAACCCCCAGTTTATTGACTCTGAAAACGAATAAAAAAAGTAGTACGGAAATGTAGCAATAATGTAAAATGTAAAATAAAAATAATTCCCGGCATTATTTTAAACAATTTAATGATTAGAAAATTCATAACAACTTTGGAATACCCACTATATACGTATATGTACTTCATTAAACGATATCCCTGGCCGTAAGATTGTCAAATGAAGGAAGGACTTCATGCATTTGATGTAAATTTATTTTCAGTGCTGTTAAAAATAGTGTAGGTAGGTACCTACACAAGGATACATATATAAAAAAATCTCTTTTTTTTTTTTTTAAATACTTCTTCCGGGAAAGGCGAATCTATAACGCTTTATCAGGAGTTTTGGAAAATTGATGTCCTCGCGGTTGTCAAGTGTACTGTATGTTCATGACCATAAGCATTAGCTGCCTGTCTTGTGGGGTTCCCAAAAGTTGCATTTCGAGAGATAATGTCTTTGAGTTCCTCGGGACATCTACCATGGAAGTACCTATAGAACAAGCAGAGGTCAGTGACTTGTCTTCTGTGCACCAACGGTCGTAGATTCGATGTGAGTGAAGGGTCTCCAATAAGTCGAACTGCACGTCTCTGCATGCTGTCAAGTAGGTTAAGTGAATGTTTTGGGGCCGAGCTCCATATATGGGAGCAATATTCCAGGCTTTGTCTAACCTGTGCTTTGTAGAGAAGGAGAAGTTGCTTTTCTTACTCGAACAGACCCTAAGAGAAAGTTCCCAGATACAAAATCCCCCATATTTACATTTGGTGTTATGAATTCTGTCGCCGCGACACTTAAAAATGGTGTTAAAAAGAGCTGCCCCCCTGCAACCCCCCTGCTTGCTGTCACCGTACGTTTTGGAACTGTAGTACGTGCAAGGTTGGGTATATGCAAAATTTAGTTCGCTTGTGTGAGATTTTGGCATAGGGGATTTCGTCCCGGAAGATTTTGCAAAAAAAAGCAAAAGCATTGTTTGGTCTTCTCAGGTGATAATTTGGAAGCCCCGGATGGCCATATAGCTACTATTTTCATAACCTCCGCAAAGAGACTAATCATTTGGACCGGCTGCATAGCAGAGTTGAAGGTGTGATGGTGTGGGGGCCGTTTCGTATTATGGCAACCTACAAATTACAATTTTTGTTAACCACAATGAATGCGTTGTCTTACAATGATATATTCAAGGAGGCCTTTGCATTGCATACTTTCATAACCTTATTGGACATCTGCGGTGGATCTAACAACATGATAAAGCGCCAATACATACAGCCCGGTTGTTAAAGCGTATATAGAGAGCCAAAATGTGGAGCTATTAAGCTGACCGGATTTGAATGTCATTAACAATGTTTGGCAATGGTTGACACGTCAAGTTTATGAATCTGGCCAACAATATTCGACTGCATCTAAGCTAGTCCAAGCCATCAAATTAGTTTGGAGCTTGATTTCGCTAAGTTTTATATGCACCCCTTCCAAACCGGATGTGTGAATTTTAGAGCAGAAAGGTGGCTCAAAACCACAATTGGACAATTTTTTTTAGTAGCGTTTGTGTTAAAAAGAAGCAGAATTCTCTAAAATGTTTTTTTTTTCGTTTATGTAAGTGTTCTATTCAAGTGGCGCAAAGTTAAGACCTTATATTTTGCCGGTTTTTAGTTAATAGTTTTTAGTTATAGCTTTAGCAACCATTCGTTTGTGTGAGTTTTTATTTTTGGGACGAATGGAAGGGACCCTACAATTTTATGCCGAGTCCGAACGGCTAAATTGAGAAACTTCTCAGGACAGTTATATTCTTAGGTGTTTGTCAGATGTTCGCGAGAGGTGGCGCAGTGGGAAAAACCTTAAGATGTAATTTGTGTCTTTCTGGGGATCAAACTTGAAACCCTTCGCACAGCAGTCCAGCACACTTACCAGTGAGGCACAGCGGCGCCCCACTATTTATGTATTTTTTATCTATGCTTTAAATTTCCTTTCACAATCTATAGTGATTTAAAACGCACTAGATTATAAAATGTTTATATACAATGGGATTGGGCGTGGATGTTTATGCGAGAAAAACAGTCTTGTTACAGATACAAATGAGATTGATGGCGAAGTGGTTCTCACGTGGTTGCCCATTCATGATTGGGGATTTACATGCGCAGTTTGGATGTCACTCAAAATGTTGATAAGTTTTTGTTTTAGGTACACAGTACAGGTCATGCTAGTAGGTTGAGTCTAGAGGTTAAACTAAATATTTCTAACTGACCTTGTAAACATAAATTTCACTAAAATTCAAAAATGGTATTGACACTCGTACTAGATGTCTATGATGTCAGCCGTAAAACTAGCTGACATAATGCGCTTAGATCTGAGATTTTTATGTAGTCAATGTTGGTAAATTATTATGGAACGTCTTGCACGTAAGCAAGGCTTCGAAATAGCAGACATTTCGTTGCAAAAATCATTAATGTGTCTGTCTTGTCTAAAATCATGTAGAGTGCTTCGCAATTTATATAATTGATGGATTTGAGTCTCATTATTCAGCAGTATTAACAATGCGTGTTCCAGTGGTCAAATGTGTGAGCCAAGAGCTGAATTTGTCAGTTCGCAAAAATTGTTGCTCTACCAGAAAAATGTATCTTGGTATGTACGTCTACAGGATTAAACTGCTGCACGAACTTAAGCCTGTGAACGAGGCCTGTGAAAGATTTCATCGTATTTTTCTACGAAATGTTATTTAGCGATGAAGTTGTAGCTGAACTATTAAGTTTAATTTTCACGTAAACTCCTGATGATGATTTAGCAGCGCACGCCCAATACTTTTGGGCTGGTACTGGTAATCATGGTACATAAAAAGCATGTAATTTTATCTATTATATAAGACGTCTGTATTGTAGAGCAGACGACAATGAATTTTCATGTAAAATAAAGAATTATTAGAAGTTTAACCACAGTCGGAACAAGTAGTTTTTCTTTACTTCTATAAAGTGTTTTTGGTTAGCCGATCGGACAGTAAAAAAGTCCGTAAGATGTAATATGTGTTTTTTAAAGGTCTTAGACCCCTCATCCGGTAGTGCAGCACACTAGCCACTGCGCCCATCAAATTTAAGAAGGTTAAGAAACGCTTTAACCAAGCTAGTTACATTCACAAATCAGTCTTAAAAACCTTAGCTGCTTAGTCTAGCATTATTAGTGGCGGTGGACGTGGTGTTTAGAGTCATTACTTGACGCAAGTCGGTGGACACCAGGTGCATGTCTGATTGCTCCAGGATTTAGAATCTAGACTTATTTTCTTTTAAATAATAAAATCAGTATCATTCGTTTATAAAACAATCTAAGGTTAATTGATGTTGATGCTAAAGGTTGGCTAGAAAAATGGCCACCCTACTGAGGGGCCTCCTACCTATACCTTGTCAAAAAATGTAATCAAAATAATCCTACAAGGGAATAGCCCTCATGATAACATCGGATCGCTTGTAAGCCATGTGTCTGTAGGTAAGCCAATGTATAAAAGGGAAGTCGAACATTTAGTTACTTTCCAAGAGGTGTGACGGGTCGGGGTCTTTAATGACAGCTAAATGCTGCACTTGAGGAGTAATTTCTTCTCTTTTGTGGTCATCAGTCATCAAAAGCACTGTTGCTAATCTTTGCAAAATAGAAGACTCCGTCCTGCATATATCTGCGGTGTTTATTATTAGTGGTAACCACAGTAAGATCATTGACTATAATGCAGCAGGCTGGGTGCTAACCTTTAAGGTCTCAGTTCAGAATAGTGTAATGATGAAGGGCTTTCTTTTTCTGGAGCATTTTACGAAACGGAAACTGGATAACCTTGAACTATCGCTATCAGAGGTACTAACTTTTATCTTGACATTTTCTGGGGCCGACACATCAAGTTCTTAAAAGTGCAAAGCCATTTAAGCTGTAGAAGCTACAGGGAATCGCATGTCTTTGCAACAGCGGCACTAGAGGAAGCTCTTAGCCTTACACATCTTTGATGTAAAGATGGTTGTGCCATGCAACTTATACTATAATACAAGTTAAATAATTAACTAAATTCCAAAAGTGGATACATTTTGCCCTATCATGCGGATATCTACATGGGTAGGAAGTAATGATTTGGACGATAATTTTTTTGTTATTGTTATTTCGTTGTCAAACTTTTTACAGATTGGTGGTTTTTTATGCTAAGAGTCCTTTTCGGGTATAGCCACCGGTTTCTATTAAAATATAAATTTAACACATTACAAAAAAATCACCTTACCAATTCAATATTTTAAAAACCGCAACCCGAATACTCAGTTATAATGTTCTCATGAAAATCCTGTCAAAACATTACTACTCGTATATCGTTACCAATTTGTATTTCTATAAAACTCTAACCAAAAGCACCAATTATTTCAAGGAAGTAAAAATGGATATGGTTTTTGGTAAGGAGTTCTGAGTATTTTATAAAGCGTTTGGTCAGAAATTTCATGGAAATGCAAAACGCTATTCTGAAATTACAGTGAATTTAATGAACATAACTCATTTATTATTTTTGGAGGTATGTATTTTTACGTTTAGCAATTATTACCCATCATGGTGTAGTGGTTAGAGTCTGTGAACCGAGTGGCATAGGTTTGAATTCTGGGGAATAGCAATAAACTGTGACTAAAATGAAACACGTTCATTCATTCGTTTGTTCAATTTCAATGGCTCGCTTATCCATTAAGTGGGTCGCGGGTGTAGGTTGCTCCTTCGCCATCAACTCCAAATCATCAATGGCAATCGCAATACGGGTAAAGGAGGGTATGCGCTTGATCTACCTAGAGGACGCCTGCCCGATGGTACGGATTCCATAGCACATCGTGGGATCCTGGTCGGGCACATGCGTTTAACATGACCAAACCACCGAAGCATGGACCGCTCCGTCTGTCCGAAAATGTAGCAGCTCGACATTAAGTTCCTTAGGTATTTTTAATGCGTCTCAAAATTGACCCAGCCTGACAAATCCTACAGGAAAACTCGGCATTGCTCCTTCCATCACTCGTGAATATGACCCCGAGATACTTAAAGTTCTCCACCTGTTTCATTAGAACTCCACTAACATGCAGAGTGTATTGAACAGGCGTTCTGGAGAAGGCCATCATTTTAGATTTGTTCAAGTTAACTTTCATCTCAACTTCAACACAAACGGCTACAAACCGATCGAGTGCACGCTGAAGTTCAGTCTCAGAACAACTCAGGCAACTTTAATGACACGAGAGAGCCATTTGACTCCCTCTTTACCTTGAGCATTTATGGCCGGATTACATCCACTCCGGCAGATTTGCCAGCTTATAGCGATTTAATCGCAAAAGTTACTTTTTTTTACCGTGGGACTATTTTCCGCCCCGCTTAAAGCGATGGATGTGTCATCCTCAATGCCCTGCATTGGATTGAGCAATTCGGAAAAGTTCTCGCTCCATCTGCGCAAGATGTCTTCCTCATTAGAAAGAAGTGTACCATCTTTGGATTTGACTCCTTCCATAATATTCCACTTCCTTCCTTTAAGACTGCGGGTGGTCTTCCAGAACACCTTGTTTGCAGATCTGTGATCACGATTAAACACATAATATGTGAATTTCACGATTTCACCCCCAATTCATCAAAAGAGTGGGCCTTGCTTGTGAGTAAATTTAATTAAAATTTTAGTCTAAGAACTCCAGGATTTGAAATGGTCAATGGTCAATCATTACCCAATACCCATACCTGAAGGGTAATAAATTAATAGCTTAATAAGTAAATAAACAACATACTTATAGCCAGTTTTACAGTGCAAGTTTAAACTCTTACTTACCTACTTACTTAAGTTGGCGCTACAGCGCATTGTGCTCCTGGGCCTCAAGTAATAGATTTCGCCAGCTTACTCGATCTCTAGCTTGTTTTCTCCAGTTTCGAATGCCAAGTCCGCATGCGTCGGCCTCAACTTGATCACTCCACCGGAGATGAGGTCTGCTGCTGAATACATTACGGGCTGGAGCTTCGATGTTCATTCGCTCAACATGCCATAGTCATCTTAACCGTTTAACACGCAGTTTTTTGATCAGTGGCAAGTCGCTGTACAGCTCGTATACTACTACTACTACTCGTATTATACTACTTTGCCTGTCGACACAAACCGGTCCATAGATCGTACGTAGAACCTTCTCCTCGAAGATACCAAGAGATCCTTCATCCGCCTGGGAGAGGGTCCATGCTTCTGCACCATATAGCAAGGCTGGGATGATTAGGGTTTTGTACAGTGTCTCCTTGATGTTTACGTTTGATTTCAGCGCTGATGTCATTTGCAGAGTTAATAGCAGTACCAAGATAGATAAATTCATTTACCACCTCGAAGTTATGCCTATCAATTGTCACGTATTGACCAAGTCTCCGGTGGGAATCAACTCTATTTGATGACAGTAAATACTTCGTTTTGGTTCTTCCCATAATGTCGAAGTTATCTGCATATCCAAGATATTGTGTGGATTTCTGAAAGATGGTGCCATTCGTATTGGCGTTGGTGTTGCGCACCACTCTCTCAAGAACAATATTGAAGCAGCTACATGACAGCGCATCGCCTTGTCGAAGCCCTCTGGTGGTTTCGAAGGTTTTGGTTGAGTCTCTTCCAATTTTGACGCAGCAGCGACCATTCTCCAACGTCATCCTGATAAGTCGTATCAGTTTGGCAGGGAAGCCAAAACTCGACATGACACGGTATAGTTCTTTCCTGTTTACGCTGTCATAGGCTGCCTTGAAATCGATGAACAGATGGAATATATGCTTAAGTTCCACTCGTCGGGCATGCTTTCTTCCGACCAAATTTTGGTTAGGAGTTTGTGCATACTCCTTATCAGATCAGCTCCAGCGTGCTTAAAAAGCTCCGCCTGTAGACCGTCATCACCGGCCGCTTTATTCGACTTCAGTCTGGTGATGGCTGCTTTGATCTCACACAGGTCGGGAGGGTGGAACTCCAGATCATCAACCAGATGGACTTGACGTGGCTGCTCGTTGGCGGGGTCGTGGACTTCATCGCCATTAAGCAACTGGTTAAAATGATCTTTCCAGATTTTTAGCATTAACTACTGCGTCTCAACTACGGTATTTCCCTCCTTATCTTTGCAGGCTCTTCTATAAAAGCACCGTACCTGTTTCCTGCTAAAACATCCCTGTATCTCCTCGACTTCACGCTGCTCATGGGCCTTTTTCTTTTTTCTGAGCAAGCGGTTCTCATCCCTTTCTCTTGTCGACGTAGAGCTGACGGGAAACCCGTGTCCTCCTTTTCTGCCACAATCTGTATGCCTCCGTTTTGGCTTTGCTTGCCTGAGCACATTCGGAGTCAAACCAGGGGTTCCTCGGTGGCGGCTGTGAGAACCCTAGCACCTCTTCTGCAGCATTTCTCATTCCTCAAGTTTAAACTCAGGTTTAATTAAACTCGCAAGCAAATTTTAAACAAGTACTTATACCGTGAGTGTATTACAGTGAAATTTGAACGAACGTTTAGTTAAATTTCGGTCTAACTTTTCTCGCCTGTTTTGTGCGCCCGCCACTGTAAACGTAGAACTCATGTGTATTTGAAATTTAAATCAGTTTTATTTATTGTGTCAGTTTGACAATTTAAAAAAGTGAAATATGTATGTAGTTACTTTACTTTTGATGGCTCTACAAAGCGCGGTGCTCCTGGAGCTTACTTATTATGACCTTCCAGCTGGCTTGAGCCGACACTTCAAGTAGTCGGAGGTCTACTTCTACCTGGTCACTAAACATAAAGTCGTCTTTACTGTCTCCTTCCCTCCGGTATGGCTTCGAAGACCTAACGCGCTGGAGCATCGATGTTCATCCGCTCTACATGGTCGCGCTGATGTTGATTTCCACATTTGCAACAGTGCCCAGGTATAGACAAATTCATTGACTATACCTCGAAGTTATACCAATCAATTGTCACTTTCTGACAATTTGAAATTGACCAAAAATGGTCGCCCGAGCCAAAAACTGCGTTCCACCCATTTTAACGAAAAAAACCAGCTTTCAGGTTTAATTTACACAGTTTATTAAAAAAAATGGAATTTATTTTCTTAACGAAATAAACTTAAAGTTAAAAAAAATAAATAATCATAAAATAACAGTTTATGTAGATAGATAATAAAAATCCCAGTATTTATTTTAATTTTGTTACCGCAACAATAAAACCGGTGTGGTACACCACGGCGTATACGTAACATTTTCGTCTGCACCACTTATTCGACTATTCAAATAGCATTGTTCCATCTGTCATGATGGGCCATGGGCTGGGCTGGGCATGGCACATGGCTTCTATTTTTTTTAAAACAACACCGTGCTCGAGAGTAATTCGAAATACACTCCATCAGCAACAGCTGAAATTGAGTGACAACTCATCTTCACTCGGCCGGCACTCAGTGGAGACTTTTTCTACTCCTCCAATCTCTATCATCCAACTAACCAAACCAAACCAAATCCAAAAGGACAAAACACAAAAGCATTGTTTCACTCCCACGAAACGAAGCTAATAGGCAATTTATATTCAAGAGTAAACTTAGTTTTCGTCGATGTGGCAACAAGTTCGGTCGTTTCCCTGATGCCATGTAAAAGCGAGTTAAATAGCTTTGCATAGCATTTACGGTTATTCGAGCGGGCGTGTGTGTTTTTTTTTAAATGAAAATTAAATAAGAATTAACATCAGATAAAAAAAATATGTTTTAACGTTAGTTCATATATTTAAACCACTTGAAGAAAATTAAAAAATAAATAAAAAAAATTTAAAAAACACCTGTGCGGAAAATTTTGTTTGTTTGCTTTAAATTTTCGAGAAAACAAAGGAGCTACGTAGTTTAGTTTTTTTATTTATTTGGAAAAAAAAAATAAAATATTACGTATTGTGTCAAAAGTTGTGCTTACAATTTGTAGAGCAGTTGGTTTTGTGTTTTGTTAAAAAATATTAAATGTGATGTGATGTGAGTGAAACAAAGGAATTGCATTTTAAGCCAGGAGGATTTAACTATAAGCAGCCAGCCAAGGATCATCATAATTTCAGGTGAGTGATTGTCACCATTATTGCATTCATATAGACAAATATTTTTATATTGTTCAGCCAGAGAGATTGGCAATTTCATTTCAAGTTATTTTGTACTTTTAAGTGTCATAAAATCTATTTTCGAAGTCTTTGGTACAGCTTGTCGTTTTGAGGATACCGTACCGATAGGGATATTTAAAAAAACAACGGTCATCTATCCCTTTGTGCATATTTATCAGCAAAATCTAAATCTAGATAATGTAAAGTTTTTGCATTCACTTTTCAGTGTATGATAATGATGAGGTCATGTTTAAATCCAAAATCGTTAACTTCAGTACAGTCTGCGTGTACGCCTGTACGGCAAGGAATATTATGGCCCCCGCATTGGATTATATCTACCTAAGTTAGGGTTGCCACAAATTATTTGAAAAAAGTAGTTATCGGACAAAATAGGATCTAAAATTCCAATTCCAATTGGTGGGAAAACCAATTTCTGGGATTTTGGAAAATTTTACTTAGGACCCGAATTATTGGCGACAAAATCGTATTTTACAAACAAAAAGATTGTCGCATTAAACAACCCAAAACTAAAAAAAAATTGTATATTTTGGGTGGATTTTTGACGTCTTCCAAACAATGTTGCCGCAGGGTTTTTCAAAAGTGTAACAAAACGAAAAAAATGTATCAAACTTAAAAAAAAAAAATGTTTTTGACGTACCTGTACATTTGTATTTAATAAATAAAAAAAAAAGAAACAAAATTATTGACCATCGAGGTAGATTTCAATTTTTATTTCACAAACATTATTTACCACCAGCGGGGCCTATAACACAGAACAACAAGTCCACAAGTCAACAGGAACTTATAGAATTATGTTTACCGAAACAATTGTTAACACCAAAAATGTCAGTCGGTATTGTTGTCCCTGTCCCCCACTGGCGAGGCGTTTGAAACTATGCCGAAGCTGGTTAGTTGAAGTTTCTTGAAAAGTATCACTTCGACTAAGTTTATGACAAACCTGTGGAAGCGAATGATTATATTAATGAGCTGCAATAATCCAGCTAGTTTATTACAACTAGACTTAGCGTTAAACGCTATTATCTATAGCAGGGGTTCCCAATCTTTTTCATACTTCGACTCCTTAGAGAAGTTTTTGGGACGCCCTTCTAAAAGCACAGATAATGTGAATAGAAGCTGACGGGTCGACGTTAAAATATGGTCGTCCCATATATATTGCAATTTTGTTTGTTAAAGTGCTCACATTCATCTAAAAATACGCCTCGTTGTTAGAGATGTTTTTTCGTCTAAAATTGGGGTCCTCTTCCAAACGCTGCGAACCCAATTCAGCGAAACAGCTTTGTCTATAGTTTTGAACTGACTTCAAATAGGTACCAAGTTTTCTATAAGCTCTTATTTTTCAGACTTCGATTAAATAACTTCAGCAGGCCTTATTAGCCTTGGCCTTGTTAATAAGAATATCACATCTCTCTGTGCAGTATATGAAATTGTTTCCCAAATGCCTTAGGTGGCGGTCGCGGTTATAAATCAACAAATTTTCTTCAGTGATAAAATGCATTTAAATTAAAGGGCGAGCTCACGCGTGCTTGCGCTTGTTGCTATATAACCACCGCCTTTAAAGAAGCTGTTTGAACAGCCACCTTACCACTGGTGGGGGGATAGCTGTTTAGTAGTCTTTACTTTAATTGCTAAAGTTCAACTCATTTATTTTACTTTAATTACTTCCTATTTATACATAAATTTTGCTTACTAACATTAATACATTGCGGGTCAATAATTGCAATGTCAACTTTTGGTCGTATGCTGCCCTTTTGCTGAGTCCGCTTGATGGTAACATGTTGTATTATTGCTTCGTGGGTCATGCGCTGGGAGTAGGTCAACATTGTGCCTTGGTGGTGCTGAGTTGGGTTTTTTGGTCATGCACTTTAAATGGGTCGATGTGCAATAATTGTACATTCTGCCGCGCCAATTAAACACTGAAATCGGCTACCGTGAGATGTCTTCTAGCTGGTTGTGGTTGTGCTTCTGTTTCTTGCTGTTCCTCTGCGCTGATCTTGCGGCGGCGTCGCCAGACGATGTAACCAATAGTGCTTATGGCAAATACTAACATTACGGCATAAGTGATATTGTGGTGGATGTCGTGTGGTGTTGTATTCCCCGGTAGTTGCTCGTGCTTTTTTAAGTCTTCGATCCATTGACTTACTGCGTTGAGATTATCATGGTCAATTTTGAGACTCATCCTTGGGATTATGTTTGCTTTATTTCTTGTAGTATTTAATAATATGTGTGAAATATTAACAGATGGGATGAATGACGTATTAACACGACTGGAAATCTTATTCTTGGATAAGATTGTCATGGTGTCTTGCTTGACAATGCAATTAGGTTCTATTGTTAGTATTCCGTCGTCTTTAAGTGTGGTTTCGAAAATCTTCTGTCCACAAATTATATTGATAGTGTACTCCTTTTCCAACACGTAGATCCATTTAT
Source organism: Cheilosia soror (assembly GCA_949372485.1). NCBI lineage: Eukaryota > Metazoa > Arthropoda > Insecta > Diptera > Syrphidae > Cheilosia > Cheilosia soror. The sequence goes on from OX443563.1 coordinate 41,434,417, forward strand.
TTGCGTTGTTTAGCTGAATCCATACAGGATGTGGCTCCATACTTCGTAGTGTACAAAATGGTGAGATTTCGTCTGCATGTGTCAATAGTTCCATTTCGCACCTGCTTATGTTTGATCTTCTATTGTATGTTGGATGCTGTTGGTGGCATATGTATTTGTCATTATTCTGAATACATCTTATTAATTCGTCTTTTGTTATTGTGTAGTACGCTTCTCGAAGCAGGTTTACTACTAAGTAGTCAGCTGATGGTTCGATGAATATGTATTCCTTTTGATGAACAGTTGGTACAGGTATCACCTTAAAGATCTCATAATCCTCTATATTCGCCAAGGGTATCGTTATCTCAAATACAACGTTTTGTTGCATTACTCTGCCCTTCACAGTAAGAAGCTTGAAAAACTGTAATAAGTTCGGCTGTGACGCATCTCCTGCGATGGCTAATTGTGGCGGCAGATGATTCCTTATAGTGGTTAGTTGTGAGTGAAGCTGATCTGGCGTTAGTATGAGCGGATTCATTTTCCCATGGTGTATATCGATCAAGACATCGATCAGAGCATTCTGGGCTTGTTGGTAGTTGAGCATTGCTAGCGTGGCGAATGTTGATAGTGATAAGAATTCTACTTTGGCATTGCAATCTTCATTGGCTGCTAATACATCGTTTGCTAGGTTTTCGAGATGAGTATGAAATATTTCTAACTGCTGGGTTATTACTTCAGTGTCTTTTTGTAGAATGTTTTTTGTTGATTCTATGATTGATGTCTGATTTTTGACCATACCAAGTAGATGTTTTTCATTTTCCTTAAATGACTGTATTTGGTTTTCGTATTGCTGAGCAAAGTCTTCGTCCAAAACTCCGAATAGTTTGTTTGCTACCATACCTACGAAATCAAAGGGGGATCGTTTGGCCCTAGCCTCTGGCTCCTTTCCGACACCTTGTTTTAGAAGTAGATTATTGTTGTTCTTTATTATACTTAGCTGGTGATCGAATTGATTTGCTATTTTTATGCACTGAGTGTATTTCTTAAAGCCGTCCGTGTTTTTCCTCTTACAGAAATCGTTTAGTCCGTTGATGAGTTCTTTAAATCCTCTGTATTCGCGCCAATAATTTCCCAAGTCATAATATACTAGAATTTTCCACTCATTTGTTACTAAATTGACGTTGCCAATCTTCTCAAAATATATACCAGGCCGATGTTTGAAGGGCGTTGTTGTAATTTGTGTGGATCCTTGATGTGGCAGGGCTACTATCACGAGCGCTATAGATAGTAGCAGTGATGGAAGGGCTACTCGTTTTATTCTGCTATCATGCTGTTTATTGGATTCATGTGGCCGCTTCCTCTCTTGATGACGTCCTATTAGCTCTTCGATAGGTGGTCTCGACGGAATGTTAGTAGGTCTAATTTTATTCCTCTTGGTGCTTCTATACTCCTCGACCGTTACTTGGATGTGGTGACTTGATACTGTTTTAGGTATATTTTTCAACGTTTCAATTCTATTCGTCGATGGCTTCACCTTGGTAGCTGGAGTTTGCATGATTTCTTTCGTTTTTCTGTCAAGGTTCGTAAACTCGTCATTATCGGTAATTGGTAACAAACAAATTTTTGTTACGGGTCTCTTATAGGTTTTGTTGTGCGTTTCTACCGTTACCACTCGTACTAGACCATCAGTCCCAGCGTGTGTTTCTACTACCTTTGCCAATTTCCACTTAGTTGGGGGAAGCTGCTCATCCTTGATAAGGACAATGTTTCCAACCTTTAAATTCCCAACAGTTTTCGTCCACTTGGATCGTTGTTGAAGTGTTGCTAAGTACTCAGTGCTCCATTTTTTCCAAAATTGTTGCTGCATCCGCTCTAAGAGATGCCATCGAGTTAGTAATCCCTTTTCACTGTCTAGCATGCATCTTTCCGGTGGTGCCAATAGGGCCGTGCCGATTAGAAAATGCCCTGGTGTTATCACCTCAGTCTCCTCTGGGTCATTTGAAAGTGGGCATATTGGCCTTGAATTCAAACATGCCTCTATTTGAGTTAGTAGTGTTGATAATTCCTCGTATGTTAATTTGTGCTCGCCGATAGTTCGCTTGAGATGGTGCTTGATCGATTTTACCCCAGCTTCCCACAAACCGCCAAAGTGGGGAGATCCTGGTGGAATGAAGTGCCATTCTGTATGATTGGACGCTAGTGTATCATAGATTTCTTCATTCCACTTCTTGGCATCTTTTACATTCAACTGTAGAATCATGTTAGCAGCTACGAAATTTGTTCCATTATCACTATAGAGGTGTCCAATATGACCTCTTCTCGCGCAGACTCTCTTGAAGGCGGAAACAAATGCGTTTGCGGTCAGGTCACTCACTGCTTCTATGTGAACTGCTTTGGTCGCTAAGCATACAAATATTGCTATATATCCTTTATAGGATTTATTGCCCCTTCCTTTCGTCATTCGTATATCTATGGGTCCTGCGTAATCTACTCCTGTATGCAGAAACGGCCTGTTATTAGTTACTCTTGGCTGTGGGAGATTTCCCATTAGTTGATTGCTAATTTTGGACTTGAATCGAAAACATATGGCACATCTATGAATACTTTGTTTGACTGCGCTTGCTCCGTTGATGATCCAATAGCGTTGTCGTAAGTGTGCTTGTGTCAGTGTGTTTCCCCCGTGCAGTGTTGTTTTGTGAGCATCTTCAATTAGCATAGTGGTGAGAGGACCAGAATGTGGAATGATGAATGGATGTTTCTGCGTCGGTGGAATATCTGCTTCTGTTAACCGTCCTCCTACGCGTAGCATATCGTCTTTGTCCATGAATGCGTTAAGACACCGAAGTTTGCTCTTCTTTTCGATTTCTTTGCCTCTTTTCAGGTGTCTGATTTCTTTGCTAAACTCTTCATCTTGTACCTTTTTTATTATATTTTTTGTTGCTGACCATATTTCATCACATGTTAATGGTCCTAGGCGTTTACCATCCTCAGATGTTCGTGCGTTGTGAATGAACCGTTTACAATAGGCAAGTACTCTTGTCAGTCGCCTCAGTGTGCTGTATTGTGCTAACATCCCTTTAATACGATCTGGTTCTTGTTCGTTTAATGTTGTTAATGTTTGCGTCTTGACTTTACGTTCTTCTAAGTCCGTGTATTGTTGTTCAGTATCAGTGTAGGTTATTTCTAGTTTTGATAGCCATTTTGGCCCGTTCCACCATAATGCGTGTCCCTTGAGTTTAGAGGGACATATACCTCTGGACGCACAGTCTGCTGGGTTTTCTGTACCCTTTACGTGGTGCCAATTTTCTTCGCTCAGAATTGCTGTTATTTCCGTAACCCTGTTTGCCACGAAATTCTTCCATTTAGTTGGGCCTCCTTTTATCCAGGCGAGATTTATCGTGGAGTCCGACCAAGCATGCGTCTCTATGTTTTCTATTTGTAGTGCTTTTTTCGCCTTTTTTATTAGTTTGGCCAGAAGCACTGCTCCATTAAGCTCTAGTCTGGGAAGTGTTATTTGTTTGATTGGTGCCGCTTTGGTTTTCGCGCATAGTAACGTCGTTAGTACTTCACCAGTTTTAGTGATTACCCTACTGTAGACTGCGGCAGCATACGCTTTTTCTGATGCATCGCAGAAACCATGCAGCTCAATACGGTATTTCGTCTCGTATTGATTCCATCGTGGTATGCTAATACTCTCGATATTGTAGAGATTTTCTTTGAAGTTCATCCATCTTTTTGATATGTCATCTGGTAAATTTTCGTCCCAAGATTTTCCCGATAACCACAGCTCTTGTTGAATCAATTTCGCTGTAATGATTATAGGTGCCAGCCATCCTAGCGGGTCGAAAAGTCTTGCCATTTCTGAGATAATAATTCTCTTGGTAAGGTTTTTAGTGGACGGGTTCATGTTTATTTTAAACTCGAATGTATCGGAGTCGGGTCTCCAGTATATTCCCAATGTCTTTATTGCTTCACATGCTGTTACTTCGTATATTCCTTGCTCCTGATCTTCTCGTTTTATATCTCTTAGTAATGTTGTTCTATTTGATGACCATTTGCGGAGTTTGAATCCTCCTTTTTGCATTAGCTGTATGATTTGATGTTGGGCTCTTCTTGCCTCCTCCAATGTGTCCTCTCCTGATAGTAGATCGTCTACGTAGAAATCTCGCTGTGCTATCTTTGATGCAGTCTTAAGGTTGTTTTCTTCGTCTACGGCCAGTTGCTGTAATGTTTTTATAGCCAGGTACGGTGCTGAAGATGTTCCGTATGTCACTGTTGTAAGTCTATATTCCTGTATTTGCTTTGATGGTTCTTCCCTCCAGAGGATCCTTTGAAAGTCCCTGTCTTCTTCCGCTATCTTTATTTGGCGGTACATTTTCTCAATGTCTGCTCGGTAGACGTATTTATGTTTTCTCCAACGCGACAAAATGCTATATAAATCCTGTTGCAAAACTGGACCTGTAAGCATCGTGTCATTTAGGCTTAGCCCAGAGCTTGTTCTTGATGATGCGTCAAACACCACTCTTGTTTTGGTGGTCGTGCTATCTGGCTTTATTACTGCTTGATGTGGCATGTAGTAAACTATCTCGTTGTTTGACGTAGATTTTACTGGCTCCATGTGTCCAAGTTCCAGGTATTCTTTCATGAACTTCGTGTAGTTCTTGTGTAACTCAGTGTCCCGCGTAAATTTTTTCTCTAATTGGAGAAGACGGGCTAATGCTCTGTCTTTTGATTTACCCAATTTACCTGTATCGTTTTTGAATGGAATGCGCACCGTGTATCTTCCTGTTTTATCCCTCTTGTGTGTGGTTTTGTAGTATTCTTCACATCGCATGTTGTCTTCTGTGGTAGCTCTCTCTTCTTGTACCTCTTCCGTTTCCCAAAACGATTTCAGTTGGTTGTTTAACTCTACGTTGGATACGTGGCATAGTGTTGCTTCGTTTCGTTTGTGTTGACAACTTCCTGATAATATCCATCCTAATTGAGTGTTTTGGGCGACTGGAGTTCCGACGTCTCCCTTTACGACGCCTTCAAGAATAATTTCTTGGAAGATATCTGCTCCGATTAATACGTCCACCGATGTCTTTTTGTTAAAGGATGGGTCGGCTAGCGGTAAGTGCTTAACGTGATCCCATCCACGTACCGTGAATGATTCGTCCGGCAACGGCTTTGTAAGTTTGTTCAGTACTAACAATGTTCCCCATATTTTGAAGTCTGACGGGTAGATTGATGAGATGTTTAGCTCAATTTTACTTGTTGCTGTTGCTGCTTTTGCTGTCCCTAGTCCTGTAATAGAGGCATCAGCTCGAATTTTTTGCAGCTGCAGTCTTTGCACTGCGTCTTCCGTAATGAACGACGATTGGGACCCCTGATCTATTAGCGCCCTCAAATAGTGGTCACATCCTTTCCAGTTAGTTTTTATTACTGCTGTTGCCAAGAGTATCTTGTTACACTCCATACCCGATGCGAAATGGGATTGTTGCTGCTCCCTCTGATTAGTTGTCTCGTTTGAGTGCAGCAGAGTGTGGTGGCGTTGTTGACATTTTTGACAGGCTTTGCGTGACTGACAATTTGCTGTGACGTGGTTGCCTCCAAGGCAGTTATGGCACAGTTTTTCTGTTAGCACCACGTCTTTCCTTTGCGGAATTGGCATTTGAATAAATCTCCTGCATGTCTGTAGTCGGTGTTCCTCGTTGCATAACTTGCAACAAGGGTTACTTGTGGAATGATAATTTTTGTATACATTTTTCCTTGTGACTACTCCATTTGCTTTCTGCATGTGTCTTTCGTCTTTTTGGTATTCTGTTTTGTTCCGCCGTCCTTCTAGGTTGTCAAGAGCATGGAACTTGTTTGCTATAAACGTTAGGAATTCGTTTAGTGATTGTAATGCCTTTGGGTCTTTTAATGACTGCTCATACGCTTTTCTTGTCTCATTGTCCAGTTTTTGAGATAGTATGAATACGATAATTGGATCCCAGCTTCCAGTCTCCAAGCTTAAGCCTTTCAGTGCATTTATGCACTCTGTTGTTGTATCGTGTAGTCTTCTAAGATGCGTTGCGGATTCAATTTGACTATCTTTTTGATTTAGTAATGCTTGTATTTGTGCATTAACTAGTAGTCGGGTGTTCTCGTACCGATTTCTCAAGATTTCCCTTGCCTTGTCGTAATTGCAGTCCAATATTTGAAGATGTTGGATTATTTTTGCCGCCTCTCCTGTTATGTTGGTCTTGAGATAATGCATTTTCTGAGCATTTCCCAGTTTTCCGTTGTTGTGTATTGCCTGCTCAAACAGATCGTTAAATGATTTCCATTGCCTGTAATCTCCATTGAATGTCATCAGCTTTAGAGTAGGTAGTTTGAGCTCGTGATTTGTTGTGGTGTCGCTAATCGCTTCTTGATGTGTGCTGTTTTGAGAGATCATTTCATTTATTTTCTCTTTTACGTTCACCATTATTTCATTGTATTTTTCTTCCAGTTGTTCGTACTCTGTGCAAATTTTAACGTATCTTTCACTTGAAGTTGTTTCCGTCAGCTCGACTATATCGCTGTGCGTCTTTGTTATTGTTTCCCATTGATTTTGCAGAACTTGTTGGCTATGTTGGTAATAGGCTTTCGTTCCCTGCCCGTTTTGTTCTACCCTGCCAACAGATCTGATAAATGCCTGTATTTGGGCTTCTTGTCTCCTAATTCTCTTGTCTTGTTCTCCAGACAGTTCGCCTTCTTGGTCTTGGTTGTCTTTTTCCTTTCTAATTGTTGTGTTTAGCTCGTCACTCGCGCCCTGTGTCGTCATCTGTCTCTTCTTTTCTTCCTTGAGTCTCTTCTGCTCTTCTTCCAGGATTTCGTCTAGTTTGGTTTCTAATTTCTGCCTTAGGTTGTCAACAGTCGACTTCACAGCTGCATAAAAGTTCGACTCCGTATATGGTTGCCTGTTTGTACAGTTCGGGTGAGCCTTTATTTTGTTGTCCGTCTCCTTGAACTCCGTCCATTGGTACTCCAGGTCTGCTAGTCTTTCCCTCACGAACTCTTTTGTTCTTCGTAGTATTGGCTCTTTGGTGTATTTTTCACCAATTTTCTTAATCCATTCCGCCCTCTCTTTCTGTATCTCAAAGAGCTCTTCCAGTTCTTTCATACTTGCGTTGATCTCGTTCGACTTTTGCTATTTTCTTCAATATCTGCTGGCTTTGCAGCTTCCGTAATCTCCTTGTAGTTCGTTGTTTCTCGAAGGACCAAATGAACAGCCACCTTACCACTGGTGGGGGGATAGCTGTTTAGTAGTCTTTACTTTAATTGCTAAAGTTCAACTCATTTATTTTACTTTAATTACTTCCTATTTATACATAAATTTTGCTTACTAACATTAATACATTGCGGGTCAATAATTGCAATGTCAACTTTTGGTCGTATGCTGCCCTTTTGCTGAGTCCGCTTGATGGTAACATGTTGTATTATTGCTTCGTGGGTCATGCGCTGGGAGTAGGTCAACATTGTGCCTTGGTGGTGCTGAGTTGGGTTTTTTGGTCATGCACTTTAAATGGGTCGATGTGCAATAATTGTACACTGTTACTGAAAATATATCTTGAAAAATGGCTAACATCTCGAAATAAGCCTAATAACAAGTTGTAGCTTATTTAGCATAAGCTAAAAACAAAAATGGGCCTTATACAAGTTAAATGGTTATTTGGGATCATTTTACTATCACCGTGAATGTCACCTATAACATGGTACTCAGATCCTGTCCCAAATCAATGTGATTCTATTTATATTTTCTTCCTAACTTTTGCTTGTTTAATTCTAATAAGTCGGTCAACGTCGGTTAGAATTAATCAACTTTTTAACAAATCCATTCTCTTTTATTTAAGTGATTTCCAGTTACAAAAATGGTGGAATTTATGAAATTTCCCACTTGTTGAAATGTTCAAAAACAATTGTTGAAGTGCCCGCAGACTTTTTATTACGTGTTACACAAATTTTTAACAATTGCTGAATTTCACTTGTCTAACAAGCACTTGTTGTACATTATTGTGTTATAGTCCCCAGATGTAGAACATTGTCAATGGCGACGCGGCGAGACATAAAAATATTGTTGTATTTTCTCGTTCCCTCCCGTTCCCATTCCTACTCGCAGTTTGACGTTTGGTAAGCAAACAAATACTTTGACAGAAATTGCTAGAAGTTTGTTCGAAAGAAAAAAGTGCTGACAGTTGAACTCTTCAATAAGAGAAAAACAAAAAAAAAATTAATGGGAAAATGTTTAACAAAGCAAAAAAAAAAAAAGTAACATTGTAACAACATTTTAAAATGATTAAACATTGTAACACTTTTGTTACACTTGTATCATTGTGGCAACGCTGCTTCCAAATAGTATTTTAGGGTTTCTAACATCAGCAAAAGTTGTTCCACTGCCTGGTGAAAAAAAAGTCATAAGCTGTTTAAATGGTATAAAAGTGCCTGATGGTACCTACTCTATATTCATTGTGGAGCAATTCAGCAAAATATTTTATATTTTTGAAGTGATTACATCGATTTCAATAGGTCACATCGCATATTGTGGTGGACATACAACACTATCAATTTTTTCATTCAGTGTTTTTGAAACTTTCTTTTGTCAATTAGGTACCAAAGTTGGTATTATTTTTCAGAATTCACTTGACACTTTCAAGCTCTGTTAATTTCGAATTTTCCTTTCCTTTTCTCTTGACGATAAAAAAATGAAAAACCCGGACAAACTAGAAAAACTATCCCGGACGTTCCCCGTATAAGCGAAAAAGAGTTGTACATGATGTCCGGAAAAACCCAGATGGCTGGCAACGCAACCTAGGTACATATTTAATAAAAAACCAGCGTTGTGTCATGCTCATGCAGCTGAATTATTCCTTATTCAAATAATAGAGTTTTTCATTTTCACAGCGCGTAGGTACTTGCTAAAAATTACCCTTCATAGGAAAAATAACGCATTTTAGATTTTTAAAGAATTATTTTTGGAGAAACAACGAAAATTCTTTACAAATGAATGCTTGTTCCTTTTTTTGCCATCATCAAAATCTGAAGTTGAACTTAATATTCCCTAAGAGACAAAACTCAAGTAAGTCTGAAGTAGTAGTCTTGTACATTTTTATAGAAAACAAAGTGTAATTATTACTGCAGTCCATTAAAAACGCAAAGTTTACTTGTTGGCATTAGGAAGGTGGATGAAAATCTAAATCCTCCCCCTATCTCTTTGTGGATGTGGATGACTCTTTATCAGTTGGAAGTGTGCAAGTGCAATGCAGAAATTAGCATTTGAACAGTCTTCACGCCTATGTTGTTTATTACTTTTCTTATTGCTGTTTCATATCGTATTTGTGAATCTTTATTCACTTGTATTTTCTGGCAGCAGATACCTATCCCTTTAATTTTTCGAAATGCATTTGCGATGCACTGCCACTTTCGTTGCAGAGTAAGTAGTATTGTATCTTGCTTTTGGGCCAACAATTCAGTATATAATTTCGCTTCAGCTGTCATCGATAGTCACGGCCTTTATAAAAGTGTTACACCTATTCAACTGCACGAATTCTATTGGTGTGAAAGAGTATATTAGCTTATGTATCTAATTGCAAAAAATTCAAAATAATTGGTAAGTCACTCATTAAAAAAAAAACCCCTGATTTGTCTGGCACTTAAATAAGAACAGAACAGTGAATTTAGTGTTTATTTTTGTCTGAATTTATATAGCTTTTGCCCTCTCCTGCCGCAACTTTCATTGGTCTGATGACGTGTCCTTGTCTGTTTCCATAGATCGCTTTTGCATTAAATGTCAGGCAATACCTACGACCAAAATTTTTCTATAAATAGAATAGAAAAAAATCCTACAGAAGCTTAGTGATAATTAACGTTGGCTTTACGCAAATATTTTTGGGAATTATAAACGATATAATTGGTACTCCACTCATCGGGGAAATATATCTACCTACCCACACAATCTCTATTCCTTGAGTTTAAATTTAACTGTAGGCTGTATCTAATAGCAGAAAGAGCAGAAGAAAATTGTCTCATTTTAGGCACAGCTGAAAAATACTGTTTGCTTCGAAAGGGTCTTCGATCCTTTGATTAATATTTACTTATTAATTAATAAATCTAATTTGTTCTTACACTTGTCCACTTTCTTCTCTTTACTAGGTGAAGCATTTGACTTTTACTTTGTGGTTAAAGTTAGACTTTACTTAAGAAACTAGTTGGTTACATTTTTACCAAAGTTTGCCAAGAGCTCACTGTTGCTTCTGTACCTTAGCGTATCCTATTGGATTGTTGGATAGGTCGACATCACCAGCTTTGGTTGTTACATGTTAATTATCCCTTGCTTTCTTTAAACGAATCTATGATAGGATACTTGTAGTTATTTCCTTACATGGAGCAGAATGAAGGACACATAATGGTATACTCTTGTCGGGGCACTATAATAGCTCACTGTTTAGTCGGCTCTCACATTGAGGCAACACGCAATAAGCAACTATAGTTACTATAGCAACTGCCAATAAGCAATCAGCAACATTTTTCGTTCGAGCGATATTTAGTTGCTTTGATGTGAGACCTCTAATTTAATTCAAAGTAAAATAATTGTGAGCGATAATTTTTCGTGTTTCCTATTGCCAGTTGCTTATTGAATGTTGCCTCAATGTGAGAGCCGACTTACTAAAAAAACATGCCGCAAGGCTAGGAACTAGGAGTCACTGTAAAGTATACTCTGTCGCAGTTGTTGCATGAACGAAAATGAGGGAAGGGAAAATCTTTCCATTTGCTATATAGCGCTATCCCCGATGTTTACTTCGTCGAGGAACCTGCAGACATTGCCGAAACTGATATGAGCAAATTATGGAAATTAATCCAAAATAAGAAATATTTCCAATGATTTCCACTTTTGCAATTTAGCCATTATTATGACGCTTACAATAAAAAAAACACAAAAAGAAGACTACATTAATGAGCAACCTAAAAGTGCAAGTGTGTCCGTATTGACACAAAATATATCAAAAGCCTTTAGCTCAAAATTTTGTTCGTATCTCCGATAAGTTTTTACACCCTGTTTTGGATCTTATCTCATCATCTCCATATTTGAAGAAGTAAACTTGAAATGGTGGCTTCTCTACAATTATTTGTGGGCTTAATTGATCCCAAGAGTAGGTATTAATATTTAGATCCTCATAGAAACGCTTGTAGTCCGCGCTTACTTCTAGGCTATCGCCAAAGTTGTTAATACAGTTGCGACAGACAAAACTCAATATTCGAATTAAGAAGACTACATATTTAATGGTCCTTGGTGTACAATATTTAGTGCAGAGAACAAAATCTGGCACCGGTTTCGCACCATGCGAACAATTGTCAAAGAGCCCAATTAACACAACCGCAGTGCATTCAAGCCTCGCTTTATCACTTTCCCGCAGCAAATTCACGCTGATAAAAATAAGGACATTAATGAATGGACGCGTCCGTAGTGAATAGGTTTTTAGTTTTCACCTGGCATTAACCAGATTGTACTTTAAGGCGTAACAAGGCGTCTTCCTTTTCGTCTATAACATTTTGAGTTTTCCCATAGAAAAAAGATGCAAATTATATTAAGACTCTCAACTTTGAGGAGAACAAACGTTCCAAATTTTGCTTGTTCTGTAACAGAAGGAGTTTTGGAAAATTGATGTCCTCGCGGTTGTCATGAGCATTAGCAGCCTGTCTTGTGAGACGCCCAAAGGTCGCATTTCGAGGGATAATATCTTTGTGTTCCCCGGAACATCTACCAAGGAAGTACCTATGGAACAAGCAACTGTCAGCGACTTGTCTTCTGTGCACCAACGGTTGTAGATTCTATGAGAAGTTGCTAAAGTAACTCTTTGACCTAAATAGGTAGCTCAGCTTAGCGGACGTCGATCTTGTGGTATAGGATATGTGGTCCTGCCATGTAATTCTTGAATTGACTGTGACTCCTAGAAGGTGAACTGAGTCCTTTGGATGGATTAGATCAGCCATACTCAACCTTTTTTCAGTAGGGGCCACAAAGGCGTTTTAGCTGTGGTGCCTCGGGCCGCAACGCAAGATAATATACCTATTTACTCAGATTGTTAATAAAAAACGTAATTTTTTTTTTTTTTTTTAATTTTTAATTTTATGGTTTATTTATTATTATAAAAAAAACTTGGCAAACGATTCTTTATTTTTAATGGGATCTCTGAAATTGTGAAAACTTTTTCAAAACTTTGTCAAGATCTGGCTTGTTGCTGCATGCTAACCTTATTACATCATCCAGATGGGAGTCGGAAAGTTTGTTTCTGTAGACATTTTTTGCGTATTTCATTTGCGAAAATGACGATTCGCAAACGTATGTAGATCCGAACAATGTTAATATGATTTGGGCACTTCTTTGAACGGTTTCATATTTTTGTGGGACAATGCTCCAAAATTCCACATATTCCCCCTTTTCTCTTTTTTCTTTAAACATAATTTCAAGGTTTGTGTCGTTTTTGAAATCGATGAACTCATCGAACAATTTTGCATAATTACAATTTAAAACTGTAGCCAGTTGTGAGATGGTCGTTGTTTCCAGATGCCAGGGGTTTTCAACAAGGATTAAACATTTTTTCATTTTTCTTAAGTCTTGAAATCTATTTTGAAACTCGTCTGACAGTGCAGTCATATAATTTGAAATTGTCGAGCAGTTTTCCTCAGAAATGTCAATATGGTCCTCTGTAGCCTTTATCATAGTCGGAAAATTTTGCAGCTGTTTGTTTTGTATTTCTCCATGATAAATACTTAGCTTTTCTTCAAATGCAACTATTTTATTCGCCATCTGTGAGATTATATTATTTTTACCTTGTAGACTACGATTGAGGCTACTCAGTTTTTCTGTGATATCGCATAGAAAGGCTAAAAGACACCACCATCCATCATTTTGCAATTCTGGGTAAACTTTATTATTTTGCTGTAAGAAAAGGATTATTTCGTGGCGTAAAGAAAAAAACCTTTCCAAAACTTTTCCTCTGCTAAGCCAACGCACTGAGGTATGCAAAAGAACGTCGCCATATTCACTTCCCAGTTCTTCCAAAAGGCTTTTAAATTTTCTGTGGTTCAATTCTCTCGCTCGTATAAAATTCACTATATTAATAACAGTCTTCATCACAGCGTCTAATTCTGGATTGACAGTACGCGCCGCCAAGTTTTCTTGATGGATAATGCAGTGAAATGTAATTAAATTTGTTAAATTATATTTTTTTTTAAACAATGCAATAAATCCATTTTCGGATCCAGTCATTGAAGGACAGCCATCAGTGCACACACAAACGGTTTTTTGTATGTTAATTTCATTCTGGTCTAGAAAATTGCAAATAATATCAAGATAATCTGTACCTCGCGTTTGACCTTTCATTGGAAGGAATTTCAAAAAGTCTTCAAAGATTGAATTCTGTTCAGTGCAATATCTAACAAATACCGAGCATTGTGATGTTGCTGAAATATCGGTGCTGGAATCGAAAGCCAAACTAAAAAACTTGCAGTTCCTTAGGTTATCTATTATGTTATCACGAATATATTTAGAAATGTCTTCAATACGTCTCACACAGGTTGAATCGGACAGCTGCAGTTTTTTTATTTCAGACAATATTTGATTTTTGTTGCTAAATTTATCAAAAAGTACATTGGCGGCACTAACAAAACATTCCTTTACCATTTCTGCATCGGTAAACGGTTTCATATGCTTACCAAGAATGTAACAAATTTCAAAGGATGCCTTAGTTACCGCGGAGTCTTGTGATAATGCCACGGACATAACATTTTGTTGCTGTTGCAATGACCTTTTAAAAAAAGTCAATTTCTCACTTCTTAAGGATGATCCAGGAGGATAAGTTTCGTTGAAAGATTTGTGTTTTATGGTAAAATGACGAGAAATATTATATTTCTTTAATATAACACTTTCACGGCATATTAAACAAGTAGCTGCGTTGTTTTTGTTAGGCACAACAAAATATTCTGTTTCCCAATCCTCTTGAAACAATCGATTTTCATCAGATATTTTTCGTTTCAACTTAGATGACACTCCTGACATTTTTTCCAAATTAAAATCACAGTTTTTAACTAAAAAAAAAACACCAATTAATAATAATTAACTATAATCACCGAGCGAGATTCACATAAATATCTTTGCTTCTTATTAGAAGTCAAGTACGCAGTAACAAACAAATTCAAAACACGACTCGACCGGCAAGCAAGGTGACATGAACGGAACGCACATGGGAGTGTGAAAGAGATGGTAATTCCCCGTCTGGCTCGTGCGGGTGCGACTCGCATCGATGCATTGAATCTGATTTTTTTTATCGATGTATTTGTTCGATGCTGGCGTGTAGTTATATAGTAAAGGTATATTTTTTACCCACACATTCTCTGGATCCGCGCGAAATTTATAATGTTTGACAAGGAAATTATTTAACTGTGTCAGGTGGGCCAGTTTTGAAAGCTTGGCGGGCCGCATGCGGCCCGCGGGCCTCAGGTTAAGTATAGCCGGATTAGATGGTCATCCATTTGGATCTGAGGAACTATGATGATGCATTTTTTCTAGAAAATGTTGTGAGCTGTATCTTGTTTGCATTAAATACAACCAAGTTGTCTTTTCCCCACTTCAAGATTTTGTCCAGATCATCATTTAGAGAACTAATTTCTTCACATCTCTGACTGTGTGATGTAGGCGCGTTCACAGGCCCCCTGTTCGAGATGGAGGATATAAGAGTGCTGTCATCAGCAAAGCTGTAGATATTATTGTTCGTCGATCAACGCAAATCGTTGATATGAAGAAGAACTAGAATTGGAGAAAGAATAGATCCTTTTGGCACTCCTGCATTCATAACAAACGAATGAGATGATACACCATCTACAACAACTTGGATCGATCTTCCCAGAAGACAATTTTTCATCCATCCGCAGAGTTGTTGTGGTAATCCATAAGACGCTAAGTTGCCTATACCAGACTCGGTCAAAAGCCTTTGATATGTCCAAGGCTACGGCTCTGGATTCGCCGTGTTGTTCAATTGCTTGCCTGTGTTACGTAGCTTAACAGATCTCCAGTGGAACGACGGCTCAGAAATCCATACTGCCTGTCGCTTATCAATCGGTGGCCTTCTAGATATTTGATTATTTCGACATTTATTGCCTTTTCCATTCATTTTGAGAGCATTGAAAGTAACGCAATTGGACGATAGTTTTGTGGTAGACATTTCCTCCCTTTCTTTGGAATAGATTGAATGCGAGTGGTCTTCCAGCAAGAAGGAAACGTCTTCTGGGAGTACGACATACTAAACGAAATTTCACTTCTGTCATCGATGTTTGCACCCTCGGAATATTTAGTGGTTCTAGCTGTGCAGAATCTAGGGTGGAATTCTCTGAAAACATGCTAGCGAAAAGATCTGCCTTTTCTTTTGGATGTTGTTGCTAGCGTGCCGTATTTTTTTTACTAGATATGGAAAGTAAGAGCAACTAAAGTTAGTACTGATTGCCTTTGCCATAGACCAGAATGCACGTGAGCCGCTAGGACATCCAAATACTTTGTTAGTGACTCTTCAACACCAGTTCATATATAGATCGGCGACTGGTGTTTTCTTTTTTGCTAAGCCACCCCTAATTTAAGACGGATAAACCTAAAGAAAAATCATCGAAATAGGTTTAGAAGTTTGCACACCAGTTTTTATATGTAGGTATATACAGATAGCCATCTTAAAATTAGTATTGACAACTGTCACGAAACGTTAAACATGCTACTGATACTAGCATTCGCTGATAATTATTATTCGTGTTTTTCTGAAACCTCGCCAGCCTACAGTTTATTTGGACAATTGCCAGCAAACTGCAGCCAGCCGAACTTTCATATCGCCAAGTTGGTACATATGATTTCCTTTGTGCATGGACACACGATCATGGGCATGACGATTTGTCTACACACAAAAACATGGCGTCATTTCAATGAAATACAATTTGGCAGGTACAGACATACAGGAATAGTGAACAGCGAGACAGGTATATTTTGAGTTATTAGAAGAATGAGGAAAATGCAACGAAAATTTCCTTTTAGAAATAATTCTCGCATTGTTATGAAGGTTTTTTTCCGCATCATTGCTCTTCCGATACAAATGTTTATAGAATTTGTTTGTGTTTTCAATTTCAATAACATATTCCTTTACCTAACAAATTTTATGTGATTGCAATAGAAGTTGCTCGCAAAAACGTCAGTGTCAAAAGAAAGACAAAAAAAAAAAAAAAAAAAAAAAAATAACATCTTAAAAACTTACGAAATTGTATGTGACGGGAGATAAGTTTTACATAGTTTAGACCTTTTTTATTACACATTTATCTCAGTGAAGTAAAGTAAAGTAGAATTTTCAGCATGCAATTACACCAACCATATTATGGTCTCAAGAGAATCTTCACAGAGATAGTTGGGCAATAAACTAACGCAGGCTTCTTCAAAGCCAGATAGGTAGGACATAGCTCCATACTAATGGAATCTTTCTCCAACATCCCCGATAAAACGGATGAACGTTTGGGGGAAATTGACATCGACACACCGTACGAAGTACAATATCCAGATAGGGAGGACAGGCAAAAGAATAAGGTTTCGAATGAAAATGAAATTTCGAATTATACGGATGGTTCCAAAACTAAGGAGGGTACAGGGTCAGGTATGTATATACTCCAGGGATATAGACCTACAAGTGTCATTAAGACTTCCGGATACATGCAGTGTGTTCCAGGCAAAGGTTCTGGCCGCTTAGAGCATTATGCGCGCAGAACCAAGTCAGATTGGTTGGGTACCCGGACACTGTGATATTGAGGGTAACGAAAGGGCCAAAACCGGAGCAGAGCTTCCACCTAAATGAAACAATTGAGGGCATTAGACCACCAATAGCCGTGGCCAAGAGAATTATTCTCGAGAATATTAAAAACAGGGCAGATCAGAGATGGTTGAATATAGTAGGGCACAGGGTCTCAAAGGCTCTATGGCCTAAGCTAGATCGGAAAAAATCTGTAGAATTACTAAGGCTCCGCAGATCAAGGCTACGAATGGTAATAGGGATACTCTCCGGGCACTGTCTGCTAAGGAGGCACGCTATGAGATTAGGTCTAACAGATACAGACATATGCAGGTATTGCGAAGACTTACATGTGACAGAGGATATAACTCATCTTCTCTGTGAATGTCAAGCTATTGCTCGGTACGGGAGAAAATTCCTCGGTAGGTACTTCTTCGACAATTTGGAGGAGGTTGGCCTCGCAAACAAAACTGAAACAATTTTCAGGTTCTGTAGGGAAGTGGTTTAGGTTATTTGACCTTTAAGGTTCCCCATCAGGGATGGCGATGGGTCCAATATGGTGCCTAGTCCAATGTGATGAACTCACACCCTATTCAACCTAACCTAATCTAACCTAGTTGGGCAATAAAACAGGCCTTTTATTGATGAAAAGTTTATAACAAAGTGCAAAAAACATTGCAGAATTGAAATGTAGCGATTGTTAAGTGTTTGCAAAAGTTTATAAGCTTTTCACCAATAAAATAGATAAAACCTAACCCCCGCCATACAAAATGTATTTTGTTTTCCAAGTCGTTCATTGTAATTAATGTCATGGCCAAGACCATGTGCCCATGCACTTTATGCGTTGTTTCCCATTGTGCTAGTGTCAGTGAAATTTCGCAGTGCCACCAACTGCTTTCTAAAGCGACTTGTTGCTGTCTGCGCCACCTGCTTGTGAAATCCTAGCCAGCTACCAGTCAGCGGCTCTCCGGCTGAGGAGAAAATCAAGAGTTGGTGCCAGAAATGTCTAGCAGGTTGTTGTTTTAATTAGCATGTGAAATGTGCCTTAGCTGGCAACTACTGGCAACCACTGGCTGGCGAGGTTGCAGAAAAACGCACCTTCTTAATGGATCCCAAATGATTCGGGATCCTGTAGCATAAAGTTCTATAAGAAAGTTAAATTTTTGTTACCCAGCGGGACATTTAAAATAACTAATTAATAACGAATTTGTCTTGTGGGAAAAATAAAACGTATATACGTCCGGAACATTTGCGAAAATACTTTTATTTTGAGCAGATTTTCTTTCAATCTGACACCTGTCATTAACGTATAACCTATTATGCAATTTGCTAATAAATAATTTTATTTAAATTTCCTCAACGTTTTTTGTCTAGCACAATGTATACCCCACTCAATGTGTAAACGTTTAAGATGAAAGGAATAAGGTTACCAACTTAACCTTGTCCCAACATGCTACCGTTGTACTCAAAACCCAACTATGGGACAATTAATGTATGCGAAAAGGTCGCAACAATTAAAGAGTATATATATTTATATACTTAAGTGGTGCAACTTCAAGTACCTTTAGTCTGATGTGAGTGTGTGCCTGTGCATGCATGAGTTGAGAAAAAGTATACATCTTGGGAATCTTTGGGTGATGAGAAATAGAACGTGAAGGACCCTTGAGAATGTGCCTACTGACATCATGTGTGTTATTCATCGTTGTTACTGAGACTGCAATGACTTGGATATACTCGTTTAAATTTAGATATTCTCAGATTTAAGTGTTTTTCTATTTAAAGATATTTTTTTTTTATAAAGATAATCCTAACATGCACTTTTGAAAACACAATTACTTAATTATAGTTGGAATTGTTTTTATCAGACTTTTAGGATTTGTTTATTAAGGAATCATTCCTATCGGATTACTCCTTTATGAGATATACGAAAAATAACGAAAAAAATCGTATATTTTACGTGAAACCAATAATTGTCTGTTGTTGCTCTGTTTTAGGCGTATATCGCAGCATGATGTGATGTGGCCTAAATGCGAGTAGGCCGTACAGTGCATAGCGCTTGGTAAAAAGAATGAGAGATACAATCTGCCCTAGCAATGTATCCGTCGGAATCGGAACGGAAAATTCTCCGATTCGATTCCGTACGAATGGGAGGATTTTTGCTTCGAGGTATTCTTCCGAACAGCTTTTCGGAATTTTTTTAAGACAAATATTTTCGCTTTATATAAATGAACTTCCTCAAACTGTATCTGGAACCTCCATTCAAATGTATGCAGATGATGTTCAAATGTACAAAAATTGTTCTCTTGGACTAATTGAAGACTGTGTCTTTGATATAAATGAGGACTTAAGAAAAATTTTATTGTTGGCTCAATGTAATGGTCTCTTCTTAAACCCAAGTAAGTCTAAGTGTCTTATTATTTCAAAAAAAAAAAAAAAAAACGGTAGATTCTTCATACTTTCCAAAAATCTTACTTGACGGTGCTGCACTTGAATATGTGGAGACCGCTAAAAACCTAGGAATGGTGTTTAACCGGAATCTTACCTGGAATAATCACATTAATTCAGTTGTAGGGAAAGTTTATGGAGTTCTCCGTTCGTTATGGCCAGCGCAATATTATACTCCCCAAAAAACCAGACTATTGCTTGCAAAAACACTATTAATACCTATACTGATATATGGATGTGAGATATATTGCAATTGCGACTTTAATAGTAGGCGAAAACTCAACGTTGCATACAATAGCATCGCTAGATATATAGCATTGACACATTGAGTTAAACCTTTTACAAATAAGTTTAACACTTTTGCAGATAGGTTTAACACATTCACAAATAGGTTTAGCCTATTTACAAATACTTTACTTTAACATTTTAATTTAACCTTTTCACATTTCTAGTTAACCAAATAACATTTCAATTTAACCCTTTTTCAACTAATTTTCAAAATTTTGAGTTTAAAAAGCCATAACTTTTTTATAGCTGCTCAGATGTAACCAAAGTGCTTTAGACTTTTATGCGCTACCTAATTGTCTTTTTAAAATGCTTAAAATAGACCCCCCTGCCAATACAATTTTTTGTTCGGCATAACTTCAGGAATCTTTCCTTAAAGGATTATCCTTCTTAACTGGGACACCATATGGCTTCTGGCTTCTTAAACTCAAAATTTTGAAAATTAGTTGAAAAAGGGTTAAATTGAAATGTTATTTGGTTAACTAGAAATGTGAAAAGGTTAAATTAAAATGTTATGCCCAGTTGTACAGTCAGAGTTTAAACTCTCGTTTTGGTTTAAACCTTCGTTCAACAAATTTTCGGTTTTACTGTGTTCGTTTAAACCCAAAGTGGAGTTCAACTCTCGGTTTAAGTTAAACGCCTGCATTCTGCCGTTTAAACTTTCGTTTCGCATTTTGAGGTTTATTTTGACAGCTGCTATTTCATACAGAGAGATAGAGAGAGAGAACAGAAATGAGAAATTGTTTGGGTGCTGCACTTCTTGATTTTATATGAGTGAAAAGTAGAGCTATGATTAGTTCCAGCATTACTGCGGTAAACCCACTGTCATCAGAAAATTTCAATAGATTTTCAACCAATATAATGTACTTTTCAATGAAAACGCCTTTTTTCAAGTGAACATCAGGTAGATCTTAGCCCAAACATAATGTAGACAAGCGTAAATTGTATTGAGGTTTTTTCAATACAAATTATTTCTTTTCGTGTGTGGAAATGACGATTATTTTTTTGTAATGTTCTAGTGATTTCTTTAGATTCTTCGCGAACAAAATATATTTCTATACATACTCAAATCTTTCACATTTTGTTTTGGCTGAAACAAGACCCTACTCACTTTATTCTTTTTACAATGCAATTTGTTTGTCCGATTTTGAACACACTTCTCGGGACAATGCCTGTTCAGTTCAAAGGTTTCGGAGTTCATACCATTTTTGTATACAGATCTGGATTACCTACATTTTTTGTTTAAAAAAAAAGTAAAACCAGAACAAGATAGCGCAGATTTTCGTAGAAACACCAGCAAAAAACTTTGCGCCTATTACCAGACAATGACCCTAATTAGAGGCTCATAAAATCCTTTCAATATTTTACTGGCGACGGGTGATTGGATGTGGTAAAAACCCAGCGAGTTACAAAGAAGCAGTACCTGTGATCACATCCGTCTTAATGCCACATACATTTCAACAACTAGATATGTATTATTATTGAAAAAAAAAAAAAAAGGAATAATAATTACTGCAATAATTAATTTGTGAAAGTAGATGACAGTTCAAACATGTGTCGAAAATAAATCAATTCACTTCGTTAATACCAAAATACACAATGTAATAATATTGCACACATTTTCTTTTATTTACAAATGGTAAAATAGATAAAGTAGAGAAAAGCAATAACCATTTACTTGGGCAAAAGTGCGCTGGTAGAAAAATATCCCCTTAAGGGAAATTGTTCTGCGCTTCCACAACTGCGTTTAGTTAACTGTCAGATTATTTTGTACTGTGAAACTGAACGAGTTAAACCAAAAGTTTAAACTCTCGGTCAGGTTTAGTTAAACTTCAGTTTAAACTCTGACTGTACAACTGGGCATTAAAGTGTTAAACATATTTGTAAATGGGCTAAACCTATTTGTGAATGTGTTAAACTTATTTGTAAAAGGTTTAACTCAATGTGTCAATGCTATATATACGGCCTAAAAAGATACGACCGGATCTCATATTTCTCAAAAACTATATGTAATCTTACATTTGATAATCTCATCCGATATCGAACCTTAGTTTTATTATTTAGAATAATGGATTCACATCAACCTTGTTATCTCTTCAGTAGATTGCAAATGTCCTCATCAAGTAGATCGCAACAACTTACACAATTTCGATTCTCGAGCTTAACCTCTGAACGTCAGTTTTTTGTAAATGCCACTCGGTTATGGAACTGCCTACCGCGTCATATTAGGCGAATTGGGGACTTCGGGTGTTTTAAGAAACAAGTGGCGGCACATTTATCCCAGAATTAAATTGCATTAAATGTTTTTTTTTTTCTTTGATATACGTGGTTTTAACAAAAGCAAAATATATAAATATAGTAAAATGTAGATGAATGTAATACAGTTAATGCAAATAATTGTAGAATAAAATTATTTATAGAGATGAAACGTAAATTTGCAATGCAACAATATTAAAGAAGATTGAATTTAAAAATTATTTGATAAGTTAAATTATAATGTATTTACATTTGTAATCCAAAGTAGCTTTTAATTGTTCTAATACTGAAGCTTGTATTAATTATAAGATATTGTATCTTAAAATACAAGCCTGCAAATAAATAAATAAACAAAATAAATAAAATAAATATGCAACGCACACTGCCGTTTTGCGTTTCAATGCGATTATAAGGGCCGTTTGCTGATATGACTCAGCGATTTAAGTTCTACTTAAAGTCTTATGGGCTACTATTTGTAAGAGTTAAGAGTTTATGTGGAACTTAAATTTTTATGTGCCGTATCAGCAAACGGCCCTAGTGCGTTTTACTGATATTTTTGACAGCTTCATACGAATTTTCTTCCGATATGCTCCGACAGGAATTGGTTGCGGAATTTGATTACGATTCTGCAGTGAAGTGTTAATAAATAAAAGCAATAAAGCAAAACACATTCTAGCAAAGTAATTGGTTATATTTTGTTGCTTAAATTTGTATTTCCAGGTAAACATTATTTTTTCCGAAAACTCCGAAACTATAAGCCCTAAGATATTACATTCATCTGGCGCATTTTTCCTTATGGGTTCCATAAGGAGTTAGCAACCTCAGCAGTTGAATCATATTTTTTTTGACCAGGTCAACGTCGCTGTACAGCCTTAGAAGTTCTATAAAATTCTCCCTTTGATGTTTACTTGTGAGTTTGTACAATTGTTTTAAACCCTTTCCAACATCAAAGGGTGCGGTGCGGTTGTGTTCTTGCCATAACGATGGAGTAGTGATTTTTCTTCATATCCATCCCCAACACACGAATGAGCTTGGCAGGTATACCGAAGCTTAGTATAGACCACACTGATATCTGCCAATCATGTTATAAGTCAAAAGCTTTAGGCATTCATACAGAGAGAGAGACGAGATCCCCCTGAATGTCGGGACTTGTTCCGTTTTGGTTGTCACAGTTCACAATATATATTTTCATTCTTGTGGACGATGCTGAGCTTCAATTCTTTGGATACATATAGTTCTTTCTATACGACAACATTTTGCATGGTGCATCCTTCTTATCATTAAATTTTTGTTTGAAGATCTTCACCCGGTAGGCTATCCGCTTCATTATAGCCGTGTTTTATGTTGCTATCCTCATTTTGTGCCTGAGTGAAAGTATACTATGGTATGCTTGCTTATCTTTGCCTTGTATATTTGCAAAAATTCTTGTGCTCTTTGTTTCCTTCTGAGAAGTCGATGTTCCTTCCTTCTTTTTCTCATAGAGGTCGCAGATGAATAGTTGACGATACTTGTAGTACCTGTTACGTATTGTGGCATAATGGTTATCCGCATACCTATACGTACTTTGGCTACCACCAAGTAGCAAGTAGTGTTCGGAGTCTATATAGCCCTAACAGAACATTAGCACATCCAAAATGTGCAACGTGATTAATTTGGTTGACGCTTTTCTGATCTGGCGAGTTTTGATCAGAGCCGCAAAGTCGACTAGACTAAGCACGTCTACGTGGACTTTTTGTCGTGTACTCAAAATGCTGTTCTCCTTTCCAATTTGGGTTTTTAAGTCGCTGGTAACAATTTTGACATCGTACTTCATATGTCTCCTTGAGAAGATTGTAAAACACTTTTTTGGAGTCATGATCATTACTCTGCTCTATCAGGCAAGCTGAGTAGCTTGCCACTACTTGTCAATAGGTAATACTTAAGTGTCCCATATTGGGCAGAATTTAAGGGACAATAGATACTAAAGTAGTCACTGCGCATTATAAAAGATTTGTACCTATCAAGGATTTCCGCTAGCTGTTTGGATACATGTGGCTTATTTAAGGTTCGGTCATTCCACGGAAAGTTTTTGAGTTATTATTCCCTAACTTATTTAAACTATTCCAATGTTTTTTATGATTTCCGTAAATAATCTAGTGTTCGCACTTGTTTTAGAAAGGTGTCTGTTCATATGTTGCTAACGATTCAGAATCTTTGTACCCATGGGAAATTAAATTGGAAATTGAACACCAATGAAATAATCCAAAAAGCCACAATAGCACTTTATTCCTGCAGCTGAGTCTTCGAAAAAAACTAGGGACCATCTCCCAAAATTAAGCTATGTATGTACTCGGCTATAGTTAGACCTATACTGATCTATGGCAGTCTCGTATGGTGGCCGACAACCAATAAAGCCACTTACCTAAAGGCGTCAACGAAGGTTCAAATGAAGTGCGATGAAGACATCTCCAACCCCAGGACTTAAGGTTATCATCAGCCGCAATTAATGCCATGAGAATTAGCCAATCAGTAAACTGGAAATTGAACGAAGTATGGGCCATTCGATGATCCATTAGAAATACTTTGGACATATTGAAATGTAGAGCTGTCTCGAGCGCCTATCCCAGCAGGGAAGAATAGAGATACGGTCTCGTACTTAGCATGCAATCCATAGCCGTATTTAGTAGACGTATTAGGCGGCTCTCAGATTGAGGCAACAAGCAATAAGCAACTATAGTTGCTATAGCAACACTGCCAATAAGCAATCAGCAAACATTTTTTGTTCGAGTGATATTTAGTTGCTGCGATCTGAGACCTCTAATTTAATTCCAAGTAAAATAACTGTAAGCGATAATATTGCGTGTTTCCTATTGCCAGTTGCTTATTGATTGTTGCCTCAGTATGAGAGCTGACTAAATGGACACTGGGGTAGGGTCGGCTCAGGTGTCGTCTCGAAATCAAAATCGATACGCCTTTCCGACAATGTAGTATTGCTTCCAAGCAGAGGTCCTGGCAGTGACAAAAGCAGCCCGTGAGTCTGTGGTAAGGGCAATACCACCTGGACGTATAAAATACTTTATCGGCAGCCAGGCAGCAATTAAAGCCATAACTGTACCAGAAATAAAAAATAAAATAAAATCGAAACTTGTGAAAAACTGTCGCGAAGAACTCAAGGTTCTAGGTACACAGTCCAAGTACCGCTCTGCTGGGTTCCGCGACATGAGTGCATTTCAGGCAATAGAAAAGCAGATGAATTAGCAGGAGAAGGTTCAACTGCTGTTTTATAAAACAGCACACCGCCTTGCACACTCAAGCAGGAAGAAAAGCCAGAAGGCGAACGATAGACGGATCACCCTAGATACTTGTAGTACCACCGTAGGCCGTAGGCTGTCCTTCAATGAAACCAGAACCGAGAGTATCATACGGAAGGATAGAAAGTCCCTGCCCACCCTCCCAGGAATCATAATGGGCACAATACTCTGCTGTACCAAACAGTTTTCTTACAAAAAATAAATAAATAGGTGGCGCAACAGGCGGGTAGACACCCTAGGCCTAGCTTCTCGTAACCATTCGTTTGTGTGAGTTTCTATTTTTGGGACGAATGGAAGGGACCTAACAATTTTATGCCGAGTCCGAACGGCTGAATTGAGAAGCAGTCATACTCTCGGATGTTTGTCAGACGTTCGCGAGAGGTGGCGCAGTAGAAAAAACCTTAAGATGTAATTTGTGTTTTTCCGGGGATTGAACCTGGGATCCCTCGCGCAGTAGTCCAGCACACTAACCACTGTACGACTGCGCCCACAAATAAGGTATAAATTTGTAGGGAGTCACTTCTTCCACTACCTATAGACGACATCAATAGCCAATATGAACTTCATTTGTGTCGAATTTCTGTCCAATTTCGTCTTTCAATATGTCATATTTATACTAAGAACGCTCTCCTCCTACTACTACTAGAAAGAATGAGCCTACACGCCGTTATAACGAACTTATTATTATTAAATGTATAATAAAAAGAAAATAAATTTGTTTGTGTTGCTCACCTGAAATGCCTGGCAATCAACTATTCAAATTGGATTATACCACCTACCGTGAGCCATTAAATTGCATTGCACACACATGTTAGATACGTTATTCATTCGTCTAGATTACATCAGTATTTTTAGAATAGCTCTCCATTCCATCATGGAGTGTAACAGAAAAATGCGACGAAGAGGAGTTTGCATGCGATCATATTTTAGACTCGGGTGTTTTTTTTTTTTTTCGTCGCCTTAAAGGATAGCTGAATTATTCCCCCAGGCATAGTAATATAAACTGGGTTGGTAAATTATTGCGTCGACTGTTTTTGTTTTTAAGGAGACATTTAATAGCCAAATAATATAATAATGTCCTATATTGCGTGCTTCTGCTATGCACGTAAACGCTAAAGTGAAATGAAACTGTCTTCACTGCGCTGCTAAGCGTAATAACATTGCACGACATCTTCTACTTAGAGGGAAACTTTAAGAAAGAAAAGTAGAAATTAAGTTGATTAACTTGTCGGCTTTTGTTGGAACTTTTGGGGTGCTTTGCTTTTCTTCTAATTCACTTTGGTCCACGAGCCTGCTGACCGATATAGATAATCCGGTGATTGGTTTTTGCAAATTGTTTTTGGGGAGTTTTTCCTAAAGTTACTTATCCTTATGAGAGCTTGTAGTATGGATTGCTGCCGCATATGGTATCCTTGTTGGGGGAAATGAAGAGCGGGTACTTTGTTGCGAATAGTCTTTGATCATTATTGATTGCTTTGCGGTGGTGTATGTGAGGTTAATAGGTTAGTCATTAGTGGGTTATTTGTTTTGTACTTATATGTAAACAAAAAAAAAACAAAGGTAACAAGTCCTTAACCAATTAGATCAAATTAGATTTGGTAAGTTTTATAGTTACATAGCTCTCTTTTAATCAAACGAATCAGTAAATCATCGATTCTTGTTTGCGGTTTACGTAAGCTACCTTAGATTGACGAACAAGAGGCATATAAAATTTTCTGTTTTCATGGCGATTTTTTGTCTGCACCGAGGTATTTACTAATCGTGGGTACACTTAGCCATAGATTGTTGCTTTGAAACTAGAGGGTAGAGGGTGTCTTCAGGGAGGCGTCCCTCGCCACCCTTACAGTTATTGACGAGGTAATCTAATTCTTTTCAAATCAAGGGATTGGTGCCATATAATATGCCGACGCAATCGTTGTTTAAATGCACTATCGGTAGTTCACAGATGGTTTAACAAAGAAGGACTTTCAGTAAATCCAAAAAGATGACTATCGTCCCTTTTACCAAGGTAGGTAGTTAGGTAGTAGTGGCGGTTTAGATAAAAACCCAAGTAGCACTAAGTGCCGTTTTGTTATCTTACTTACTCATTTGACCTTGTGGCAAATATATGATCTCCAATAGAATAAAATATGACTACTCGTTCAGTGTTCAAGTACAAAGTGAGTCTTTATTAGTAATCCAAATGATAGACTAGTTATCATATTGTAATGACATATGTGCTTGGTAATGCAGTGAGAATTAGTAAATATATCAAGTACAGTAGAGTCCTTATTAATGGCTAATCACTTATATGCTACATCTCCCTTTTAAGTCCA
Organism: Cheilosia soror; assembly: GCA_949372485.1. Taxonomy (NCBI): domain Eukaryota; kingdom Metazoa; phylum Arthropoda; class Insecta; order Diptera; family Syrphidae; genus Cheilosia; species Cheilosia soror. The sequence goes on from OX443563.1 coordinate 41,461,801, forward strand.
AAACAATTTACAAATAATTCAAAATAATACATTTTAGATAATTCAATAAAATAGATTTAGGTTTAGGTTTAAATATATGAAAATTCAAAAATCGAAATTAAAAAGTTCTTATTTTACAGATATTACCTACTTTATATTTATATATACATTATATGTGTTTACATATTTATATATTACATATTTATTGCATAGGTAAGTATTACAATTAATTTTTTTTTTTTATTTAGTTGTAAATAGTACCTGATCTTGTACGAGAAGGGCTGTGAGGTGCATTCCGATTGTTATTATTTATATCTGGACTATTATAATCTCTCATAGCATTTCCTTCAAAAGTACTTGGAAGTGTAGCTGGATTACTATGATTGTCATTATGCGCATCAATGAAGTGTTCGAACCGGCCATCATCTATTCGATTCATAAGTTCAGCTTTGTTATCATCACATATTTTTAAAAATTTAGAATTTCGTCTATACTCTCTATTTCTGGAAGGAATAAAAACAATGTAGGACCTTGGTTCACGCAGTTTTCTTTTAATGTAGCCTATTTCCCAATTATTTCCAATCTTACAATAAATTTGTTCATTCCGATTAAAATAAGTTTCACCTCGTCTTGCATGCATATTGTAATATTTCTCGTTTTGATACTGTTTAAATTTAATAGAATTTTGTATATCTTTGTTCCCTGCTGATTTTAAAAGAGTCGAGTGAATAGGTAATATAGTGCGCAATCTTCTATTCATTAGAATTTGTGCAGGCGAAACATCCAAATATTTAACTGGTGTATTGTTGTACTCTAAAAGCGATATATAAAAATCTTCTGACTTATACGATTTTCTTAAAAAGTTTTTTACGATTTGAACTCCTCTTTCCGCAAGTCCATTTGACTTGGGATAATATGGACTACTGGTAATAATTTCAAAATTCCATTTGCAAGCAAACTGCTTACATGCAAAAGAGCTGAACGGCATATTATCTGCGACAACTACTGCCGGAATACCAAACCGAGAAAATATCTTAGCCCAACTAAAACAGATGTCTGAAGCTGTTTTGGTTTTAATTTTTTCAACTTCGATCCATTTTGATAGATAATCTATAACGATGAGAAAATTAAAACCATTCCATTCAAAAATGTCACAACCTACTTTATGAAATGGTAATTCAGGTATTTCATGGCTAATCATTTGTTCATTGTTGCTAACAGGTAGACACTGTAAACAGGTCCAACACTTTTTAATAAAATTTTCGATATCAACCGTCATGCCTGGCCAATAAAGCAACTCGCGTGCCTTAATTTTTGTTTTTGAAATACCTAAATGGGATTGATGAAGCTTGAGTAGCATTTCGTATTGTAGTGATTTAGGAACTATTAATCTGTGGTTAAGAAATAATAAATCATTTTCAACAAAAATGTCAAATCGTTTATGAAAATAACATTTGATATTATCTGGGACTTTACTTATGGAATTCGGCCATCCATTTTTATAAGTTCTTAACAAATTGGAAAGAACAGGATCTTCTTTGGTTTCTTTTCTAAACAATTCTTGCTTTTCATCACTTACATTGATTGACAAAACTATTTCGATTTTGCTTTGCTCTACCTCACTTTTATCCACAACAAAATTCCGGGACAAGTAGTCTGCAATGTGCATATACTTGCCCGGCAGATACTGGACCTCCAGATCATAGTTAAATAAGAATAATCGAGTTCTTCGCAGTTTGGACGACATAATTTTACCAACTTCTTTTTTCATAATCGCCTCCAGTGGTTTATGATCGCTATAAACTAAAACTTTGTTACCATAAATAAAATTGTGAAACTTTTTACATGCATGCGAAATTGCGAGAAATTCTTTTTCTATAGGCGCATAGTTTATTTCAGCAACGCTTAAACTCCTGGATGCATAGCAAATAGGTCTGTTGTCTTGCATCAAACAACAGCCAATACCGTACTGAGATGCATCAGCTTGTATTGTTAGTTTCTTTGCAGGGTCAAAAGGTTTAAGAAAAGGAATTTCCAGTTTGTTTTTTAGCAACTCAACGCATTTTGTATGGCTTGAGTGCCATTTGAAATGAACGTCATTACGCAATAATTCTCTTAATGGAGCAGTTAATTCTGAAAGATTAGGAATAAAACTTCGTAAGTAGTTAACAAACCCTAAAAAACTTTGAAGTTCTTTTTTCGACGTTGGTACTTTTAAGTTTTTTATAGCTATAATTCGACTCTCATCAGGTTTCATCCCTTCTTTGCTAAATACATGTCCTAAATATTTTACACTATTCTGCCTAAACTGAATCTTTTTTCCGTTGAATTTAATGCCCAGCTTCCGTGCACGCTCCAAAATTGTTACTAAATTCCTGTCATGCTCTTCTTTGGTTTTACCGTATACCAAAAAATCATCTATATAAATAACTACACCTTGGAGATCACCAAAGTAATCGTAATTATACTTTTGAAATATTTCTGGAGCTGTGGTTACACCAAAAGGTAAAACATTAAATTCATAACATCCAAATGGTGTTGAGAAACAACAATACTTCTTAGACTCATCATGCAGAGCTACTTGCCAAAACCCTTCTTTTAGGTCTAATACCGTGAAGAATTCTGAACCTGCTAGTTGTGCAGATATATCCTCAATCGTAGGGATAAGAAACTGTTCTTTTTTAATCACTTTGTTGAGTTCTGCTGGATCCAAACAAATTCTTAGATCACCCCCAGCTTTTTCAACGACCACCAGATTATGTACCCAATCTCTAGGACCATTAACTTTCGAAATAATCTGTCTCTTTTCTAAATCTATAAGAGTTTTTAAAAGTTTCTCTCGAACTTTTATTGCTATGCGCCTTGGTGGATTTGCTCTTGAAACAGCATTTTCCTGAATTTCTATTTTATATTTTTTTGGAAATTGTCCTCTTCCTTCAAACAGATCCCTGTTCTGTTCTACTAAATTCTCCTTAGAGGCATACGATATTTTATTTAAACTTAGTTTGTCCACGCTCCTTATTTTAACTATTCCTAACCGCACACAGCTCCTTAAACCCAGGATTGGTACTAAATCATCCTTACAATTTTCTATTTCTTTCACTATTATAAACAACTCATTAGCTATTTCATGTTTGAATTTACACTTAAATATCACTTCACCGATTGGAACAATTTTGGGACTGCCATATGGTTTTAAAACTGTGGATGTAGGTCTAACATTGTTAATTTTGTTTAATTTTGTAACATATCGAATCGGAATTATGTTTGCCTGTGACCCCGTGTCTATTTTAAATTTAATACAAACATTTTCAATCACTATATTTTCCGTCCAAGTACTTTTGCTGTCGTTCGAATGCAAACTGTCAACAAAAAACGAGTTTTCATCACTTTCCGAAATACCTCGAATGCACCTCACTCCTCTTTCGGACTCGTGCCCGTTTGAATCGCCAATACTTCTCACATTACGAACATTACAACAAACTGCATAGTGACCTAATCTACCGCAATTGTTACATTTTTTTCCTCGAGCGGGGCAAACAGTGTTTACATGACTTAGATTACAATAATAGCATGCCTTAGACCTATTGTTATAATTTGCATTATTAAAAGAACCATAATTATTTTTATCATTTATATTGTTATTATACAATTTCTTATTTTTAGCGTAATTAAAATTAGTTTTGGAAAATTGTCGATCATAATTGCTGTTACCTTTCTGTCTCTGTTGACTTTGTACTGCAGCTGCGCTGATGCCGTCTACACTGGAACAGGTTGCTGGCGACTGGATTTCCTTAGTTTGCTGATACGCGACTTCTGCTGCACGGCATATTTCAATGGCTTTATCCAAATTTAGATCAGCTGCACTCAATAGTTTTTCTTGAAGTCTCTTTTCGCTTATACCAAGAACAATTCTATCACGAATAAGCGAATCTTCCAACGATGAAAATTCACAATTTTTCGCAAGGAGTTTCAAATCTTTTAGAAAACTGTCGAACGGTTCTAAACCACTTTGACTTCGACTAAAAAATTTAAATCGTTCATACGTTTGATTCTTTTTAGGAACACAGTGGTCCTCAAAGGCTTTCATTACAGGATCGATTTTTTTCTTCTCAGCTTCGGATAAATTAAATGAATTAAATAGATCCAGGGCATCTTCTCCAATTGCATTTAGAAATGTGTTGACTCTTATTAATTCATCTTTCTCCTTCACGCCAGCGGCGATCTCAAAAATGCAATAGCTTTGGCGAAATCTCTTCCAATTTTCTGACAGATTATCTTCCAGCTTTAGTGGCTGGATTCTTCTTACGTAATCCATATTTATTATATAATATGTGTTGGAATTGGAATCACTTTCTGAAGAATCCGTATCTGAGGAATCACTGTTCGAGTTTTTAATTAATTTCTTGAAGAGATCCACGTTTATTAATTTTTTTTTTTTTTTTGTCACCACAAATAGGTTATATATGTATATTATAAAAAAATACTTTTTCGAACTTCTACAGCACAAGTTGATATTGTTGAAAATGCTTATATAATTCAACTGTTTTTATTGATTTCTTTAATAATTTTCGATTTCGTAGGCTTTAATGAAAACCGGCTGCGCCATGTGGCAAATATATGATCTCCAATAGAATAAAATATGACTACTCGTTCAGTGTTCAAGTACAAAGTGAGTCTTTATTAGTAATCCAAATGATAGACTAGTTATCATATTGTAATGACATATGTGCTTGGTAATGCAGTGAGAATTAGTAAATATATCAAGTACAGTAGAGTCCTTATTAATGGCTAATCACTTATATGCTACAGACCTGGTTGTTGTAAGTATGTCGAAGGGTGGTTTAGATCCAGCCTGTGTAATTCAAAAAGGTTAGGAGTTCGTTGATGCTATTCTTCGCGACTTCCTCGAGGGATGCGAAGAAGGGTTTACCAGAGTTCGCTCTGTAGTCCTAGCTAGTGCCGGACAAGCGCATAGGTAGTGAATGAGGGTTTCTTTTTCGGTTGCATCGTTACAACTGCGGCAGTGTGTATTATGTGGTATGCGGTATGCCTAATCTGACTGCATGGTCCCCTATAGGCCAGTGGCCTGTGGTAATCGCTGTTATTCTGGCTATGGTTAGGTTAGGTTAGGTAAGGTGGCTGTCCCGAAGGGGACACACTTAGACCAGAATTTTGGTCCATTGTGATACCGCGAGAGGGGGAGGGGAGAGGAAGTGGCCTAACCAGTTCTTTGTGCCGGGCATTACCTTAGGAATTCTGTTGCAATTTGCGAATTTGGGTATCCTACCTGAGAGGTGAACTTCTATAACTTTCTTTCCCTGGTTGCGGCTTAGTCTTCGGGTCAAGGTGGAGGGCGACCGTAACAGTCTGTCCCATGCCTATTGACTCTGACGCGGCCTTCAATAGGGAGGGAGACTGGTGCTTAACAGAGGTGGCCGATTCAACCAGTCTGCCCAGCTGATTGACCAAAAGTCAGTGGATGGATTGTTTGTTGGAAAAACGATGGGGGCAACCGTAGCAGTCTGCCTCCCTTTTATTTACCTTTGACAATCAGTCCACATGACAGATTGGTGCTGAGCAGAAAGGCCTGATTGAAATTCCAACCTGCTGCATGGCACCGAAAGTAGATGTCGCGATTTGTCTTTGGTAAGAAGGGGTGACCGTAGCAGGCCAACCTCCCGTCTATAGCCTCTGACGGGGTCCTCTAATTGTCGAGATGGGGTTGATTGGTGTAGCCAGCTACTTCTGTTGGCGGGTAGTCTTCGGGGAGAGCAGAGGGGTGACCGATACAGTTGGCTATATCATTACGTGTTTTACTCAGGAGGTGGGTTGTTTTTTCCCTGCTATAATTTGGCCACAACCTTCTGGTTATGACACAATTTGTTAGCCTCCTCCATCTGAGATTGGCTTTCTATAGGGATTCTGCGGAGATTTTTGCTTTGACTGCTCCTTTTTTGGACCGATTCCGCAAGTGAGCAGTGGAGGCCTGAACCTCGCCTAGTCAGCTCGTCAGCCTGTTCGTTTCCATAAACGTTGCTGTGGCCTGGAACCCAGATCAGGGCAATCCTGAACTGATCAAGCGAGGCCAACTCCTCTCGACAATCTAATACTAATTTTGAGTTTATATTGGCTGAGGCGATAGCCTTGATCGCAGCTTGACTGTCGATGAATATGTCTATCTTTTGCCTCGGAGCTATGTCCGTGTGTAGTTTGATTTGGTGACAGGCTTCACGGATAGCAAATATTTTCGCCTGAAACACACTGGCTGTGCCTGGGAGCCTAAAGGCCCTTTTACCAAACAGAGAAAGCTAGATCTCCTCATACGATCCACTGTGTATGGCGAAACCATTGAATTCTCACGGGAAGCCAAATACGACTAATTCTTGATAGTAAACTATCATGGAAACCCACAAATTGAACGTATAGTAAAAAGAGCAGACTCTTTGGATCTGCCGTCGAGTCTGCGGTAACAATTGGGGTCTGAGACCCCAGATGATTATTTGCTTCTGATTAGAAAAGCGATAACCTATGCTACCGTGGTCTGGTGGACAAATGCTAACGAAGTCACTATACAATCAAAAGCTAGAACGGGTCCAACGTATAGCTGGAAACTGTATGTCTACGCTCCACCCCGAACGCTGCACTGAATGTCATCCTAGGTCTATTACCTATTCAGGCACACATTCAAATGGAGGCAAGACTGAGTATTTATCGTCTGTTCCATTTTTATTTCGTTGTTTCGTTTTTTATTAATTAATTATCAACATCATTTACAATAGACTATAATTTAATCTTTAAGTTATAAATTCGAACAACATAGACCCCTATTCATACAATGGAGGTAACATATTTTTGCTTGACGTTATGGAGCTTAAAAGCCTATTCAGCGTGTTTCTAGACGGCATGCTACCGGAATATGGCTTTCATAAAACTTCTCTATTATCATCCCTCCACGGGAAAACTGGGAAAAACACATACTCAATCCATTGCCTAGTCTGGCACACCGACACAGATGGAGTTGGTAAGTGGATCTGGCATTTATGGAGAATCGCCTCAAGCAAACTATCCAGTTGCAGCATTGACAAAAACTCGTCCATATTCCAGGCTGAAGTCCTTGCCATTAACTCTATCGCGCTGGAATAAATTTAAGTTCTAAGCTCTAGACTCGCCTGTCATAAAATCGAAGCTGGTTCTTAAAAAAAAAAACGCAAGTCATTATCCCCGTTTTCTGGGGTAGTACACCCACATGAATATGGTCAAAATTTGACGAGACCAAATAGGAGTTGTGGTTGTTTAATTTAAAATTGGTCACAATCGCATTTCTGAAAATATTGAGGTGTTTAACTTAACTTGCACTTTAGGACTAGGAAATTCTGAATTTACACACATATTGGTGAATTTTACATATTCAGGGCCCTGTTTCATAAAAATTTACAATTACGACATGTGACAGGTGACAATTTGTAAACTGACAATAATTGGACAATTGTCAAATTTCTGTTTCATAAATAATTAGACAATTTTGTAGAGTTACCGTTAGAAGCCGACAATATAGTCAAGTTTTGGTTTTATAAAAAAATTGTCATGATAATGAATTGTCAGGAATTTTTCGAGAGTTGTCATGAATTTTCTGACAAATTTGTAGTGAACATTTTTTTTATCGGACAGATATAATTTTACAATTTCCGACAGGCATTTGAGTTTCGGTCAAGTATTTTTAAGGCCTGTTTTTTTTCACATCGATCTCAGTGAAGTAAAGTAAAGTTGCATTTTCAGCACGCAATTACAAAAACTGCACTCAATTTGACACCACTGATATTCACACAAGCTATTCATTTCCAGCAAGACCAACTTTGGAGCATTCTTCAATTCTGAACACCAGGGGAACACATTTTTTCGTGATTTGGATCTGTTCAGAGAGTGTCTCCTTTTATGATACGTACTATTTTGTCCTCTTTGGTGGGTGTAAATGTATAAGGAATTGCCTATTTTAAATAAATAAAAAAAAAAAAAAAAACTGAATATTACGGAAAGTAAAAAAAAAAATTAAAAATTTTTTTTTTTTATAAGTTGCATTTTGTTTAAAAAAAAAGTATATTATATACACCTAGACTTATAATAATTGAAAATTAGTGTGTTATCTTTGATATGTCATTATGGGATACATTTTTTGTAATAGCACATTTTGTATTCCCTGTTGATTTTTTAACTGAAGTATGTAATGAAGGTTAAGTATTATTTACATACTCTTTTTTTTAAGTGATTTCGATTCGACTGTCATTCCAACTTTCGATTTCGATGGAGATTCGTTTTTGTTAATTTCTCCGCACATTCTCATTTTCGATTGCATAGAGTTAAATGTTATGAGTTTTTTCGACTGAAAAGTTGTGATCTAAATCTTATTTAAAAAAATGTTTATAGTAAAATTTACATAAAACATATAAAATTGAAAGCAACATTAGTTCGGCTTATGGAAAAAATATTTCAAATGTAAATAATCGCATATCGCAATCAAAATGAACAAACCAAGGACAATTTAAAATTCTCATTTATTTAATTTTTATTGCATTTTTCTGTTCAATTTGATTGTTTCTTCCTCCAAGAATATATAAATGAGGCCATCTTTTCTCAAATTAAAGTCAAAACCAACTGGCAATCTGACAGTTAAAATATTTATACAGCTGAATTCGAAATAAAAATCATACAATGAAATCATTTGGTAATGAACTTCTCTTTCTAGAATTTAGATTGTGAGTAGTTCATTCGAGGGAAAGTTTTAAATTCGCGGAACTCAATTCAATCGAATCTCAGAATTGGCACGAATACTCTTTAAGACTCACCTAACAAACACACCCGCGTGTGTTTTTGTTTTTTTTTTCTTTGCCAATTAATTTGTGATTTTATTTCCACCATACAAGATGCCAGAAAGAGAAAAAAGTAAGCAGAAGAAGTTAATATTCTGTTTTGATATTGATAATAATTATTTTTTGCGTTGAAAGGTTGATTATGCATTTTTCCAGAATGATTTTGATTTTGAAATTGAGTTTTTCATTGATGGTCATTTTGACAGCAATGCCAGCTGTTAACTTTCCAGGGGTAAAACCGACTGTTCAGAAAAGTGGTTGGCGACTGTTTTATTGCACATTTTCTTACTTTACTTAACTTCACTGAGATAGGTGTGCAAAAAAACAGACCTATAGTGAAGTAACAAGTACGGTTTAAAATGCTAAATATTATTATTTCTTCGAGTTGAAGTGATGAAGAATCTCAAATCTAATTTCGTGGAGAACGCACTCGACACTTTAAAGAAGGAATAAATAATAATATTTTATTGTATTAAGTGATTTCAAAATTTAAGAAAAAATTGCATGTCCGGAAAACAGCACCGAAGTAAATTTTGCTAAAAAATTTGTGTCAATCTACATTCTAGAGAGCATACCGCAAAAAGCAATTACTCCATTGATAAGACCCACAATAAATTTGTCAAAATATCTATAACAAATTTGTCAAAATATGACAATGACAAAATACGCTGTATTTAACTGACAATTATGTCACCTGTGAATTTTTAATGAAATGAAAATTTGTCAGACAAGTGCGACAAATTTATAGAATTGTCACCTATCAATGTTTATGAAATAGGGCCCAGGGGGTCAATTCTCAAAAATTCTCGCATACGTTTATCTGTCAAAATCTCCAATTTCATGCGAAAGACGGAAATTTGCAATTCTCAAAATCCGCATACGAGAATTTCTCTTCGAATGTTACTCGTCTGCTTTTTCTAGGCGGATTTGCTTCTCGCATACGGAATTGTAAGTTTGGCACTTCAAATAACGATTTTTTTTAATTTCTGTGTGAAATAATTTATTGTGACGAAGCAAAGACATGTAGAATTAAAATCGAAGTAAAACAAAGGAAAAATGTGACCAACGACTAAAAAGAGGCACTTATTGAATTCATTGAAGTGAATATTACTTTTGTCGTGCAGCATTTAACTCCTGTAAATTCCTCTGAAAATTAATAAACATGTTCGTCGAGAGATCTACTAAAGCGGACGGCCTCTAACATTTGGTGTAATGTAGCCCAATGTAGCCATTGTAAAAACGCAATTAATTATTAACTGAAATTAGAACCATTCAGACACAATCATAAAATGCTTTTTTTGGTTTTTGTTAATCGCAAAACAAAACCCAAATCCACAATATTTCTTAGCCATTTTGAATAGAATTTTTTTTTCATGGCATTCTTTGCACAAAAAGTAGCTACATTTTGACGTAAAATTCTACCACATGCGAGAGGTGAATACAATTTTCGCAGAGGTGGAAAAAACTTTGAGAATACAAATTTTTTTCGTATGCGAAAATTTCAGGCGGATTTGCTCGTATTCGAGTTGTATTATGCGGAATTTGAGAATTGGGGTCCAGGACTTGATTACTTGATATGGGGATACAATTTGTTTAGGTAAAGATTCGAAATCTCAAGTAATCTGATTTTTATTTGCATAGATTTTCTTCCAATTGTTGTCGGGGTGGAATATTAGCATTATACTTTCTATTTTTATTCAAATACCGAAGTTTCGTAGTACCATGGCTTCCGCTTTAATGTTGGCAACGTTTAAAAGAATTAAAAGATAAAATTGGTCGCGCATTCGCTGATTGGGCTCTGCACAAAAGAGAGAGTGCCACACTTTTGCTTACCTAAAAAATCACCGTTTTGGTATTTGGATTATGGGCTGACGACATTATCGTACTAAATTTTTGTCAAAGATGAGCGTGGCAGGTATTACATAACTTGCAACCGAGAGCCGTAATAGGCTATAACAATCGAGTTTGTTTCACCAAAATGTGATCGTTTGGAGATTGATGACGTGTTCTTTAAACAGGACAGTCCGAAATGGAACACCGAGGAAACACAAAGGTTTTTGAAGGCAGTTTCCAGGTCGCATAATCTAAGAAAAAGTCGACGTCAATCGGCCGCCAAGTTCAGCTATTAAACGACTTTAGACACTTTTGGTTGGAGTTACGTTTAGTTCAATGCCTTGTGTTAGCCAGCAACTATAATTGCCAACCATGAGGACAATATTGTTCGCAACATTGGCAAGATTATGGTCAACTTATTTCCCCGAGTTATCCGAAATTATATCTCTATAGGAAGATTGCGCGCCGCCAAGCTAAGCCGTGGACGATATTATTTTTATACAAGTAAAAGTTTTATCTTTAGCCTGGCCGCTGCTTTAATACCCTCCACTGCATAAAAGCCATGCAAAATATTTATTATGCGAGCTAGTATTTACTGTGCACGAATGGGTCTAATAGTGGTTTTGTATGGGAGGTATGGGACAGAACTACTTGACTTGAACGACATGGACCATTTTTAATACCAACCTGACGACGGTAAACATAAATCCTTTCACAAAATTTCATTCAACTAAGTCGATTCGTTTGGATGCTATCGTGATTTCAACAGACAGACAGACGGACAGATAGACAGACATAGCTAAATCGATTCAGAATGTGATCCTGATTCAGAATATATAGGTATCAGTGGCGTGGGGTCCATATAACCCGATTCCTACCGGGTTACCTTTTAAAGTTTCAGCTACACAACAATGTTGAGTAAATAACGAGCAACATAAAACACACGGGATACACTTAATATGTATCTATTCATTAACCTGCACAAGCTACACTCCACTCCACCAACTCAATTCAACTTTATTTACAAGCACCATTGTATATAGACACTATAGTACTATCACTTCGCATTTATGCACTAGCGCCACCAACCACCTCTGAGACCAACTACTCACATCGAACATGGTAGTTGTATTGGATTATTTGAAACAAATTTACTAATGCCTTCTTCTTTTCCTATTCGTCTCATTGACAACATGCAGATGAAAGAGAAAGAACAATTATTATTTTTGTTGTCTTTTATTCTCCAGTAGTAAGGCTAAGGAGTGGAAGTAAGTGGGTACTTTTCGCAGGTAGTTAGTGGTGGTGGTGTGTAGGTTAGGCGAAGTGTACTTTTAGCATTTATGAGAATAGCAATATGAAAAGAAGGAATATGAAATGAAAGATCGGATCGATTTATACTTGTCGCATATAGTGGTGGTGTGTGGGGACGGGAGAGTACTTTTAGCATGATGATGAGTGTGGTGCTGTTGAGTGATGACGATTGGAATTGATATTTAAGAGGATAACAATGTGGAAAGGAGAAATATGAAATCATAGATCGGATTTTTAACAATACATATTTTGTATTTCTTGGATTTATGGGTAGCATTGGTGCCATGATCGTGGCTTTTGGACTTAGGTCTCAAGGGTAGGTTATGATGATTTGAAAATTATTATGGGGTGGGTGAGCATGTGAGGTGCACTAGTGGGGAAGTTTGGTTGGATAAAAAAAAATGATAAAATCTTTGTACGAAGGCTATTCTGTGAAGTATGGTCAAAATTGGACAAAGGGATAGTGGCTCTATTCTTCGACAATCACGGGAGCCAAAGTTTGTAAAATTTGTAACATTGGTATGCATTGTCCTGATAGACAAAAATACTATCTATGCAATACGATTCCTGGAAAACCCAAAAATGTGTACCATGGAGCATTACAATAAAAATATCACTTATTTAAATGAATTTGGAACTGATATTTTTATTTTTCTATTTTGCACTACGAAGTGCATGATAATCAAACTTAGAATTTCTTCTAAATACATAGTTGTGCCTACACTGTTAGAAAAACATACTTTTATTTAAATAGTTCCGCATAAATCCCCTGAATATGTACCTATGTACAGATGTATCTACTCTTTAGATTTAATTCCCTGTATTTGTTTTATCGAAATGATTATGTATTAGTGGTTATGGGAAAGGAACAATAATTGCACTACATTACATATAAAGATAACCGGCTTTGCACGTGTCTAGGAATTGTATCTATACTATTGCACAGATATATTTTTGTCCATCAGCACAATGCATATCAATGTTCCAAATTTAAAAAACTGTTGAAGAATAGCGTTTGAAATTTTTTGTTTGTATTGTCTAATTTTCCACACTTCACAGAAATACCTACCTTTGGGTTTGGTTCGGTGGTTTTTGAGTTTTGCGATCATTTGTGGTGTACTTATACCTATTCCCATAAAAAATGGAAATTCAGGTTTTTTGCAAATTTTCGGCTTTTCATTTGGGGGTTTCCGAATTTTTTTTTGCCAAACCCTGATTCAAGACGAACAAAACAAAAAAAAGAATCATCCAAATCGGTTTAGCACTCTAGCATCTAGCCTTTCTCGAGTTTTGCGAATTTCGAGACTAATGCTCAACAATTATTGATTTTTATATAGAGAGAGATGTAGAATGTAGATACCTATAATAGTTAGCTGCTCGTTTTACCGACATAAAATGCTTCTACATTATAAACCTCATAAAGTAGACACATGCCTATAACATTTTAGAATCAATTAAAAAAAGAATCACATAAATCGGTGCATATTTGACAAAAATATAGGCAAAATAGTGAGAGTCTAACATACATTATTTTATGCCCAATCCTCAAATCTTCTGCAACGACAGGAAGGAAGCCAAATTCAGTTTTTATTCAATTTGTCTTTCCCAACTGATCACCCCTTGCATCGTGCACCCCTCTCCAAACACACAAATCCTCCACCACCAACATCCTATCCTACACAACCATGCTGTTGAATTATATTTGCTCTTGCTCATAACATTGCACTTGCACCTCCTTTCCTCTATTCTCCTCTCCCCGCACTAAGAAAAACCAAACCAGTTGCAGTTCTTTACCCTACCCTGTTGTTACATCACATCAGAAATAATTTTATACCTACTGATGGATGGAAATGGCGATATGAATGAAGAAAGAGAAGAGGCATACCAGTTTGACTTTGTTTTGTTTCTTTTGGTTTTCTCTATACACATTTCCCCAATGCTCGGAGTTGGCTGGCAGTGTACAAACTAAATCAACTGAAGCGCCACCTGGATCGTCGAAGACGCGTAATTCAATGCGATGGGATGAGAGTACTATAGTGTGTATATACAATGCAAGCACACACGGAAACACACACACGTCATTATCATTAGTACTATAGAACTGCCCACACTCTCTGAGCATAACAGTGCTGACTTCAAAGATTTTGAAAAAGTCGCAAAAAAAAGGGGATTTGCGTAGAAAAAGGGGCAATACTAATTTGCCCACAAATGTCAGAAAAAAAAACGAGGGAATTCACTAAAGTTAAGTGGCTTACGCATATTTTCATCTCGTTCTATCTTATTGTTGCATTGAACATGGTTATAGCTAAATTGTTAATGCCTAAACTTATGACAATAGGATATAAATAGCTAATAGCTGATACCTCTGGCTGATAGAAAAAGGACGCATTCAGATCCCAATTAATTGTGAAGTAGTTTCGTGAAGCATTTATTATGTCACATTTCGTATTTCATACAAAAGGGTGTTTTTTTTCCAAAATGGGAAGAACTATCAACGAAATACAGAAAAGGGGCAAATATGGACAATTTTGGAAAAGTCGTCTCATTGGGGATAGAAAGAAAAAAAGGGGCAAAATGCAACTTTAGTCGCATAAAGTCAGCCCTGAGCATAACCCAAAGCTAAAATAACCCGAAATAAGTCGGGTTTTAAAATCTCTCGCTGGATAGAACAAATTTGTCTCCTTTCTCTTTTGTACACTTGTGATTATTTGAGTTGGGTCCTCTCTGTTCAACGCCTGCTTTCTTATGCAAAAAAATAACCCGCTTTTCTTCGGGTTATGTGGTGAGTTTTGTGTGTATCTTTTATCGCTGCGCTGTGGTGTAATTGAGCACATATTTCTGTATTTGGTGAATTTGAATTGTGTGTGGTGTGTATCTCCTATCGCTGCGCTGTGCTGTGACTGTGATGTAGGTAGAATAAGTAGGTCCGTCAGTTCCCTTCACCTGATTTTCTGACTTTTTCTGAGGGGAGTATACTCTGTTCAAAGACCGCTTTCTTGCAATAAAATAACAATCTTTTTTCCGGCTTATTGGGGAGATTTTGTATCTTGTAAAAAATAAACAAACTGATGTGTTTATAAATATTATAAACAAGTCGCTAAGTGATAAATCAAGAGTGCTTTGAGTCTTGGCTATGATCTGCGTAACTAAATAAGTTTGACGAAATTTTTCAAAGAGTAGGTAGGTAGATGATTTTGCTGATTTTGATTTAAATACTCATTTCAAGAACTTTAAAAATAAAGGAAAATATTATAGGACAAGATATCAATCGTTCACCCAAATAGTTTTTTTTTGATTTATTGAACAAATCGAAATATGGAAGTTTTGCACTATTGAATCAAGATGAAAAAATATCTTCATTATCTAATTTAATTTGTTCCTATAGAGTTTTCGATTTTATGGTTTCAAAAAAACTATTACTACATGTCCCGTTCGACATTTTGATATTTTTCGATTTCGACTTACCATTTAAAATTATTCACTCCACGCCACTGATAGGTATATGTACCTTATGGGGTCTCCGGTGACTCCTTCTTTGCGTTACAAATGTAATGGCTAAGTGAATACACCTTCCTGTGGAGGATATAAAAATAAGTATAAACTGCCCCTTAACTTTTTAATAAAGATTCGGTAATATCCTATCTGAAATACCTTTTCAGATGTTTTACCTAAAGTCAAAAGATACAACACAATTATATTGCGCTTTAGTAAAATTACATAATTCTAAAATCCACTAATGACTTTCATTCTGAAGGTTTTTGTGTATTTGCATTGTATTCCCTTTGACTGACTACCAATAAAATTATTTATCTTGCTACTAAGGACAATACCACAGTTCGCTGAGCATGTACATACCAATATTCTTTGTCCGAACATTTTTGTTGATTTCCAAATAGCTTTGTGCCTGACAGGGGCATAAATGGTATAGGCCCTGTGTGTTTATTATTTATTCAATTGCCGACCAACCAATCTATTTACAAATAAAGGCTCAAAGCCATTCATTTGATGATTTCATTAACACCATGCAATTTGTGAAATAAGTACGAGTGCGTATTCTGAATGGACTCTTTAATTTGAATTGTGCTTTAATTTGAAATTTAATTGAATGGTTATGCACGAGTGTGTGGTGCCTGTTATGTGGTAATTGATTTGGAAAATGTGCTCTTCTGCTGATATTGCACCACATTTTGGGAAGTATAATTGAATTAAATGCTGGTGGACGGTCGCTGTGTTTAGCTGATACTAATTAGACAATTTGCGTGACATCAATATTGTGCATGCAGTGCAGGTGTTTAGGGATATTTGCATCATAAAGGTTTATTTTTAAAAAAGGCCTTTCTCCTTGATATAAATTATATTCCCAAAAATTTAATTTGGCTTTAATGATTCCATTCGTTCGTCTAAAAATAAAACACACATAAACGAACGAATTATTGTTGGAAGGGCCTTACCATTGGTGCCAACTTGTTACATTACTTTCTTTCAGTTTAATTTTGAAGGCGCAAACGTGCAACCAACACGCATGCTGCTTGTATTTCATCCCACCAAATTTTAGAAACCTTCTCATACAAACCTTGAAAAGCAGTCGATTACTCAGCTCCCGCACTTTCATACGATTTATGTTTAAGCTAATAACACCAGGATTGTCAGATCTGTAAATGCGCTGACAATAGCCAACTTTCTTAAGGGCCTTACACACGTTCAATGTTACTTGTCAATAGCATCCACAGGAAGGTATACCATTTCACTTTGTCATTACATTTGTAATGCCACCGGAGACCCTATAAAGTATATATAAGTATTCCGAATCAGGATCACATTCTGAATCGATTTAGCCATGTCCGTCTGTCTGTCTGTTAAAAGCACGATTGCGTCCAAACGAATTGACCTAGGCGAATAAAAATTTTGTGAGGCGAATTCTTTTTACCGTCGCCAGGTTGGTATTGAAAATGGGCTATGTCGGTCAAGTACAGTGGCCGGTATAAGTATTTTGACAAAACTAAAATTAATTCTGCTCATAATTTGAACTTACTTCATTTAAATTTTGGCATCAATGGAAATGTCATTTAAATTCCGTTTGAATGATACAACTTTCCTTAACCCATTAAGTAAGTACCCATTGAAAATTTCGAACTTTTGTAAAAGTCTAATTTTTTGACTTTTTTCCTCAGTCAAAAAAAAAGTTTTGATGCAAAAAATTTCTTCAATTCTAATAGTGACTGCAACATTTTTTTTTCAAAAATCTCTTCGCTAATATTTTTTATGATTTTTTGAATGGGATGATCTCAGAAAAATTTTGTATGAAAAGGAGGAAAAAGGCTAAAATAGTAATTTTTAGCAATTTTCAAAAAATCATAAAACATATTAGCGAAGAGATTTTTGAAAATTGTTTTTACGGCCACTAGAATTGTTTGGAGAAACTTTTTGCATCAAAATATTTTTTTTTTGATACCGAGGAAAAAAGTCAAAAAAGTTGAACTTCACAAAAATTGTAAATTCTAACAGCCTTATTCATAACACTTAATTAAATCTGAATTAGGGTTAATTTTGGTTTAATTGCAGAAAACGTTATTCATAAACTTTTTTTAAAGTTAATTTCCATTAATTAAGGTGCGTCTTGTCGCCTCTCCTTTTCATTACTTATATGGACTGGATGTTACAGCGCAGTCTTGGCGAAGAACGTTTCGAATTGGGAGATCTGAGGATAAGTCATTTGCTCTTCGCTGATGACTTGGTCATCCTTGGGTCCTCTCAGACTGAACTTCAGCGCGCACTCGATCGGTTTGTAGCCGTTTGTGTTGAAGCTGAGATGAAGGTAAATGTGAACAAATCTGAAGTGATGGTCGTCTCCAGAACGCCTGTTCAATGCACTCTGCATGTTAGTGGAGTCCCATTGAAACAGGTGGAAAAGTTTAAGTATCTCGGGGTCTTTTTCACGAGTGATGGAAGGAGCAATGCCGAGTTTTCCTGTAGGATTGGTCAGGCTGGATCGATTTTGAGACAGCTTGGTCATTCTGTTATCAGGAGGACTGAACTTGGTGTCAAAGCTAAGTTGTCAGTCTTTAATTCGGTGTTTGTTCCAACTCTTACCTATGGTCATGAGGTTTGGGTAATGACCGAAAGAATAAGATCGCGAATACAAGCTGCCGAAATGAGATTTCTCCGTTGTATTGCTGGTGTGACCCGTAGAGATCGCATTAGAAATACTAGAATACGTGAGGAACTCAATGTCGAGCAGCTACTTCTCCGGACGGAGCGATCCATGCTTCGGTGGTTTAGGCATGTTAAACGCATGTCCCCGACCAGGATTCCACGACGTGCTATGGAATCCGTACCATCGGGCAGGCGTCCCCTAGGTAGACCCAGGATGAGATGGTTAGATCAAATTCATAATCTCTCCTCTACCCGCATGGGTATTGCCCTTGATGATTTAGAGTCGATGGCGGAGGATCGAGAGCTATGGAGGGTCCACTTGAGCAACCTACACCCGCGACCCACTTAATGGACAAGCGGACCATTGAAAATGAATGAAAAATGAATGAATGAATAATTTCCATTTAACAAGTGTCAACAAATTAAATGCAGAAATCGGCATTCAGGAGCAAATTAACTCTGAATTAAATTGTTCAAATCATCATGGCGTTCCTATCTCATGTACACAACATTCCAGAGAAAAATGTCAGAATTTATCAAATATTTCTACCAAATGCATAATTTCAAACCAAGTGCTGGTATAATTTTAGGCTTATTGACTTAATTCATTGATTAGCTGGTATACGAGCAAAAATTTTTTATGAATGAACATTTTTTAAGTCTTAATTAAAATGACATTTTCGAGTTTGACATGAGTTAGCTGAGACACTGATAATTAACAGATTAAATGAATAATTAATAAGGCTGTCAATTTTTTAAATGTGTACTTGATGGGTTAACGAAAGTTTTGTATCATTCAAACGGAATTTAAATGACCTTTCGATTGATGCCAACATTTACATGAAGTAAGTTTCAAATTATGACAAATACGAACGAATCGACTTAAGGTGGGTTTCCACATGTCGGTTGATTGACAAAGTTTGACAGCCCTCGTGTTTATGTCATTGAACGACACCAACGTCAGTTCATTTCCACTTATGCCAATTATTGGGAAAAAATCGTTTGTCAGTTGATTGACCAACTTATGAACTCGATGCCAGTTAAATTTTCTCTGTCAACAAAGTGACATTTTGACAAAGTGACATTTTGTTTGACAATTCAACTATTTCCACTTGTCCAGTGGTTTCTTTGTCAGTTATTGACAAACGCTGTTAGTCGCTATTTCCACTTGACAATTTTTTAATTGACGTAAACATACGTCAATTGTCAATTTCAAATCGACAAGTGGAAACCCAGCATTAAGCAACTGAAATTTTATGAGATTTCTTATATTTATGGTCTTTAGGTTTGTATTAAAAATGGTCCCTGTCGGTCAAGTAGTTCTGTCTGTTACCTCCCATACAAAGCCAATATTCGACCCATGTATCTCTCTGTCTGTTGAAAACACCTTAGCGTCCAAACGAATCGCTTTAGGTAAATGTTATTTTATGAGAGGCCTTTCTTTAGTCGCCGTCAGGTTGGTATTGAAAATTGTCTATGTCGGAAAAGTAGTTCTGCTTAGACACATATTAACTCGCATGGCAAACATTTTGTATGACTTTTATGCAGTGGAGGGTATTAAAGCATGATGTTAACAATTTTACTTGTTTTGTTTTGCAATTCTGTATACGTTTAGATAAAAAAAAACCCTTACTGTGATTTGGCAGCACTATGCTAGTTGCCATTTGACTTTTCAGTTGTTTTATTTATGTCTTTAGCTTCACCAACAAAATTTGCAGTCAGCCAATTAGTTTGTAAAATGATAGATGTCGAGAACAAGTTAGCTATAGGCATATTAAAATAGTTCACAAATGAGAAGATATACATTTAGTTTCAGATGGTTTCTTTATCGTTAGCAAGCTCTGCAGCACTCTGCAGCAACAACAAGTTCTAACCGTAAGAGCTATTTGCAGGACGTAATGAATGCGCTTGCACTTTTATCGGAAGATTCAGGATGATTCAAGTTCTACAGGTGGATCTGTGGCAGTGCACAATTCCTTATGCGCACTGCAGCATTTTAGCAGTCCCAGTCTGTTCCCAGTTTCTCTTCCAAGTCCAAATTTTAAGTTACAATTTTTCCTGGCCTTTGTAAAACAAAAATGCGTTAGTTGTTCAGGAATTTCGGTGTTCTCAAGTTCCCGGAGCGTTAATTGGTGTTGGCAGCTTAGCTTTTATTTCAACGCCACTTACAGAGTTGTACAAACGTTCCCTGATAGGGCAAGCGACAGAAAAATGTGCTTAAATAATTATATTTTTAAAATTTTTGTCATACATACCTTTAAATGGTTTCAAATAAAGTTGTGCCTTAAAACGAACCTACCTACGAACGAACGGATATTCGTAAGTTTTGACAGTCCGTTCACATGAACACTTTCCTAGGTCGCACCAGTTCGTGAATTTCAGCCATCAGTTATTATATTACCCGACACAATGGACCCAATGGATGGTCTATGTGAAGCTGTGGCAACCGCCACAAGAGCACCCAATTACCTACCTACCTATTATATTACCCGCAATGTCTAGTTTGAGGTTAAGCTCGAACGAATGTTTTATTCGCTCGTTTGTGGAACGCGAATTAAATGATATGGATTGCGAATAAACTTTGACAATTCGCGCCAAGGGTCTTTTCGTTCGCGGCAATAAGTTTGAAATTCGAAATTTCGTTATTTAATCTGTTTTGTTAATATATTTTGATTATTCCTCTTGGAATAATAAAATAAAACGGTATTACCAAGTTTAAATGTTGGTTAATATGTACTTTTCAATATTTTTTTGAATATAAATATTGTCTTTTTAGCAATGTTCAAATGTGCCTTACGTTTAAAGGTGCCCCAGTCTCTACTACTTAGTTTGGTTGCCAAATTAGTGTCATTTATGACACAATCGATAGCACTTTCGATAACATTTAAAGCAATTGTAGATTGGTTTTTACACAGTTTTTATGTGGGCTTAAATTATTACTAATTATTGAATTACTTTCTTCATCCACTGCATATCAAAATATTTTTAAAAATGGACCGAAATTGCCTGTGCTAACCATCATTCCTATTTGTGATCGTATGTCCTGATAAGCGCTCAGAATATGGGATGGTGGTAATAGAGGTAGAGCCATTATTTTATGGTAGGTACTGCGTACTCGCACTTTTCGAACCTCTTATATATGCGAGTAGTGTCTTTCTTCGGCTTATATTTCGCCGTATCTTTTGACAATAATGAAACCTAAAAAGTACTTAATGAAATATTGAATAAAATCATAATGTGCTTAACAAAATACCAGCACCCAATATTTTTTGCTTGTGGGAAAATTGCTTTTACCGTCGTAGTGCAAAATATGAAAATATAAAAATCAATTTCAAATTCATTTAAATCACTGGTAAACAGTTTCTATTGTAATGCCCTGCTGTATTCACAACACTTAGGTTAGGTTAGGTGCCCAGTCCTCGTATTGCCTACATAATATTCTTGTCTATCAGGATAATGCGCATCAATGTTAAAAATTTGCGAAACTGTAGCTCCCATGACTGTCGAAGAATAACGCCTCCTCACCCCTTTATCTATTTTTGACCAATCTTCACAGGAACACAATCGATTCGGTGGTTTTCGAAATATTACATTTTGAATGTTGTTTTTTTATAGGCAGTGCCACGCCCCTAGGTCTAATTTTAACCAATCTTCACAGGAATACTTCTGGTAAAATATTTAAGATTTTACGTAAATTTGAACTCAATCAATTTGGTGGTTTTCGAAATATGAGATTTTTAATGGTTTTTTTTGTATGGGCGGTGCCACGCCCCTATAACTCATGAACCAATACATACATATAAAATTTGGGGCTTTTTTCATAATGAAATTTCACCCCAAACTGAAAAATGAAGAAAGCCCCAAAAATATGAAATATCACCCCAATCTAGACTTTTTTTGTTGTTGTAATTTTTTCATGTACATTTTTGGGATCATTTCTCATTTGTGGTCTGGTATCATTTTTCCATTTTTTATGTAGCACGCCCAATTTTTGGGTTTTTTTTTTGTATTTAGTTTGGGGCGTTATTTTTATTTTGAAATTGGAGCCATTTTTCATTATGGGTCCCAATTTTGGGGTGATTTTTCATTCTTAGTTTGGGGCAAAATTGTATGTAGCCACTGCATTTTTTACGAACTTTGGTGAAACTTTTCAAAAATAAAAAGGACTTTCATCTGCTTTTAATATCCCGCATACTCATTGTCATTACGTAAAAATATTAAAAGAGTTGAGCCATTTGTCACTCTATGTTCTGGACACAGATTAACCCATAAAGGGTCCACAGCATACCGACAGTGCATAGGTCCCTTTAACAAGTTTGCAATAACAACACGACATCTCTCTACAGTCTGTGTACATTTGCGGCTGAATAGTTTGTCATTACATTATACACAAGCCTCAACCACAACGACGCGAACACCAATCCATTCGCATGGCATAGCCACTTAGCCCATGCTTATCAGCTGCAGAAGCAATATTTTTGTTTATCCTTAACTTTTCCTGCATAATATCTCGCTTAATAGAGATACTCTATGCAAATAGAGAATAAAGCAAAAAAATGCCAATCTCTACTGCAGTTCGGTCTCTCCTTCACGAGTACGTTTGTTTTGCACGTTTCCTGGGTCTGGCCGCTTTTATCGTTAGTCCTGCGGAATAATATTTTCTTCGACATTTGGCCCCAGAGAAAGCTACACAGCCACAGAGACCACCCACAGTCACAACTAACTGTCACCAATAAGAGTGCGACGCAAATCCGCACACAACCAGAGTAAATGTAGGTACACTGACTCTTTTTCGTCGTCGGTCGCTATGTTGTTTCTGCTTTCGTTTCCAAGGATGCTTTGCTGATGGTGCTAAGAAACGCGCCGGATGAAATTGGAAAATCTTCATGGATACAACTCGTAGTCGTAATATGATCTGTTTGTTGTTCTCCGGAGGCTAAATTATGACGAAAACGGGACGTTTACGACACAGTGTATCTTTCAGCGATGTGTGGTCGGGAATAAAAGTGTCAGTATCTCAATGAAGGGGAGGACGCAATCACTTCAAACGCATGGCAGTGCCACCCAATTTCTCCACCCATTCAGTCAAATTGAAATTAATGGTTTCGTTTGGCTGGCAGGAAGTTTCCCTTTTTCGCAAAGTGGTGGGTAAACAAAAATATTTCGGGTTTATTTATTCGGGATAACGGATAAATGTGTGGAGTAGGATAAGAATTGATGGCATTGAGGCGCATTCACGCGTAAAGGATATAGTTGCCAGACGAAATGACAAATTATTAGATGATTGCAAACATATAGAGCGTTCGTCTGCCTTGTCGTGTTATCGCAAATGATTTCCCTTGGCCGGTGGTTATTTTTCTTCAATATTTTCCCAAAGGAAGTACTATGGATGTGGGAAAGCACTGTAATCTACTTAAGTAGGGCATGCAAAAAGGGACATTTTTTTTATGGAGTTGGTGCATATGTTTGCCCTACTTTAAGCCAGAACGAAGGTTCTTCGACTTATAAAATAAGAAATATAAATAGTCACAGGGATTTCATTTTAATGCCCTTCATTATTTGTAGAGGGATTTAAATTTTATAAATTATTGCATTCCTTGAATAGGATTAAATTAGATTTCGTGAATAAATGACGTACCCCAGGTCAGAACTCGTGGGAGATTTACAGAGCAATTTTAAGGTTAACCAATGTACTTCGTTTCTATGTTTGATAATTTGCTAATTGTGTTAAAGAGGAGTACTCATTGCCCTAAAGTGCACTTTTTACTGCTATATGCAGTGAAAAGTTTTTGCACTAACATGCAAAACACGCTCAACTTTAGTTTTGCATGGAACTCTGAACTAACAGAAACTATAGAATATAAAATTTCAGAATCATAACTACTCGAGGGAATTTTCAGTAACACTCAGCGTTATTATTTTTTGAGTGAAAAACACCGCCCAGCTTCATTCGAACCTGAGAGTTTCAGTTGAATTCTGTATCTGTTCGATGCAAACACCGAAAATGCACATGAAGTCAAATAGTGAACCACAAAAGGTAGTTGCTTAGGAAATTTGAATGCAAGAACATAGGACCTATGAAGTATTTTGAGGGCAAACATTTACTTACTTACTTGCAAACCGACAAAGTCTGGTAAATTTTATAACTAGTTTTATACACAAATTACGTTGGCAGTGGTCTGTCTGTGAATCGAGCGGCAAACCACATACCCAAAAGACTACACGTAGGTAGCCCCACAGGAAATAAGTCAGACGTGTAAAATGACACGACCTTGGCCTGCAAATAAATGCATCATCTTTGGATTTGACTCCTTCAATGATATTTCAGTTCTTCTAAGACGACATACATAGGTATATATGGTCTTGAAGGACATCTTATTTACTCGACCTGTGATCACATTCACGGTCTAATTTTTCGGCGAACTTCTTCCAAAACTGTTCAGAAAGTTCTTTGGGCATTGCCCTACAAATTTCGGGGAAATAAGTCCGCCATAGTGGGTTAAATTTTAAATGCCTTTTTTAATGGTCCTACTCTTCACATGAAGTGTCCATCCATTGGATGAAATATGCACAGTACATTTTCCCAATTTGTTTTGTTAAGAAGACTTTAACTTGCAACCGTCGGGGTTTAGGTGTAGAATCCCCTATAGCGGAGACGGATGACACGCACGCTCATCATCGTCCCCCCTTTCGCCAAACTACCGAAAGCTTTAGCAAACCATGATTACAAAATCAAATTTCATAAGAAAAACCATTCAGATTCGTATTTTGTTAATTTCTCCCCACATTCTCAGATTCGATTGGATCGAGTTAAATGTCAAATTCTATTCGAGCGAAAATGTGTGATCGAATCAATGCTCTTTTCCCTTTTCTTTAGGTTGGGTAAATGTGTATCTCTACCTCTGGCATACATAACCATGCCATTTATCCTGTATTGTACAGGATACCCCTGTATTTTCAACAAAAATCATGTACAAAAATGACTCCTGTGTTTTTCAGAAAAACCCTGTAAATATCCTGTAATTATCCTGTTTTATTCCCATTGACTTAAAACCTTTGAAAACTCTGTTGAACGAGTGTTCGCAATAAAGAGTTAAAACGTTGAAACACATTCTCAGGCCTAAGATCAAGTTTAACATGTCGTTAACTGCACGTGCATTGACTTTAATCATTGAATAAAAATGAAGCCGAGCAAATCGAAAAAGAAGTATGTACAATCACCCCTATCGGGAAAAATATTTCCCCCGAAATGTTTCCCTTTTTCACAAAATAGGTACCTATCGTAAATAATTTTCGAAAGGGAAAATAAAAATTCCGTCGGAAAAAATAGGTATCGTGAATGATTTCGAAATCAAACAAAAAATTAGCTATCGGGAACAAATTTTCGATGGAAATATTAACGTAATTTTCCCCGAAATATTCCGCTGGCATTTCGTCAGGGAACTTTAGCTAAGGAGCAGCAATGTAAGTGTTTTTCTGCAAAATATTTAGAAAAAATAATGCAAATTGTCAGTTTTAAAGAAGGTCAAACACAACAAATACAAAACAGCTACAGATTATTCTAAATGTGTTTGAAAAATATCCGGATATAGCAAATGAATTTATACAATGAAAAAAGCAAAGCATTTTGGAAATAGATGATTGGCCTAATCCAACTTCGTGGTCGTTTCCCTCTCCAACCTGGTAGCCGCCACGGGTAAAGGTGCTAGTACACGGCATATAGCAAGCCACATACGTATGTTGCACTAACGTCAGTGTATGGTCCCAATGGGTACATGCTGTGTACAAGCTCTCTTTGTGCACTCTGCTGACGTCAGAGATCCATACGTCACAAATCCACAAATCCATGGGACTTAACCATTTAGACGATCATTTCAGTTTCAGTTTCAGTTGACCTATCAGTTCAGCTTACAGTTAAACTGATGTCTAAATGCAAAAATTGAAGCGTCTAACTGAAACTGAAACTGAGACTGAAACTGATGGAATTCCCATAAGTTTTCAGTTCAGTTGTCACTTTTAGTAGAAATAATGTTCTAACCTTCGGCCAATCACGAATAAATTGAAAGCTCACCTGAATAGTAGACTGATGTCTAAATGCACTGTATAGAACATCAGTTCAACAACTGATAGCTCAACTGAAACTGAATCTGAAATGACCGTCTAAATGGTGCTAATAAATTGACGGCTTTCTATATATATCAAAGGTCTCCACTAGCTGTTCACCTATGGATTTCTGGTGCTGGTCTATTTAAGGTCAGAAGATTCTACGTGAATCTTCCTCTCCACGTCCTCATGCTCTTCCATCGCTAATAAAAAATGCGCACTTGTAAATATATCAAAAATATTATTTTTATTTTTTTAAAACTCTACTCTCTCTCTTGTCAAAACATTCAAACATATTTTCGAAAGTACTTTTCTGATTCCCGGGGAAAAAAATTCCGATGGAAATTCACGATGGGTAGATTTAATTCCCGGGAACAAAAAATATTCGGGGGAAACATGTTTCCCTCGGAATTGCCGATAGGGGTGAATGTAGTTGTATTTTGTCCGTTTTAAAGAGAACGAAATTCTTCTGCCGCTATTAAAATTGGTGTCCGTGTCCGCTTATGAGAGTAATTTATTTGAAAAATCAGGTATTTATTCCGTTCTTTGAAATATGTCCGGTTATAACAGCAGAGGTGTCCGCTTATGAGAAGTGTCCGTAAGGAGAGAGTATTCTCACATAGCAACTCATTATAGTCGCAAACTAACTCGGTCACCGATGACCTTTTGCATTTGGCACTTATGCCTTGTATTTAAAAAACGTATGGGGCAGTGGCTCAGTGGTTAATGTGCTGGACTACTGTGCAAGGGGCACCAGGTTAGATCCACGAATTTAAGGTTTTTCCACTAAGTCGCATCTCGCGAACTTCTGACAAATATATCGGAGAGTCTAAATAATATCATGTAAAAGCTTTTTCATTTAGCCGTTCGGACTCGGCATAAAGTTGTAGGTCCCTTCCATTCGTCCCAAAAATAAAAACTCACACAAACGAATGGTTGTGAGAAGCTCGGGTGCCTATAAGAACCTGTATTGCCAACTATGTACTTATTTTATTTTGTAAGTTACTATAATTATTATTACATACATTAGATTTCGAAGAAAAAACTATCCTGTAATCTATACTGTATTCGGAAAAAGAAATCCTGTGAAATGAAAAATTTTCTTTGATTTTTCCTGTTTTTCCTTGAAAAATAAATGGCATGCTTAGGCATACGCCAAGTCGCCAACGACGCTGCTGTCGCTGTGTGGACAATCAGTCATGCCCACGGTTGCCACTTGAAAATAAAATTTGTGTCCAAAATTGGAAATAAATTATGACCAACTGTAGCTAAAAATGACCAAAATAATTTAAGTCCGAAATATTTGTAAACACAGACCAATGAATTCATCACATTCATTTAAACCTGTTCTTTATATTACACAGACCACATATTATTTTTTAATTAATAATAATAAACAAAAACAATAAAAACAGGTAGAAACAAATTCACAAAATATACCTATAAAATTTAATTATTATCTAAATTAGATTAACATAAATAAATAAAAGTAACGAATCATAAATAACGAAACATAAAACTATTTTCTTCTCACAGCATTTTATAATGAGATACAAAATAATAAACTAATAGCTATATGTTTATTAAATCGCCATTTAAAACAACATTTTTGCAGACCAAACGCTATGGCTATTTTTATCCTCAATCATTTTGTCAAATGAAGGAAATGAATGCACCATTCAGTGTATGTACATTCAGTAATCGTGCATGTGTAATCAGTGCGCGTTCAATTAGGCTGGCCGCACATTGGATACGATTTCGTACGAATTTCTCTCATGCGAACATGTACGCATACGCACGAACAATCCCGACATTCCAATAGTTTGGATGCGAGTTCGTCGTACATATACGAACGTATAGTTCTGACGTCCGAATACAATCCCAACTTGTTGGGATTTTCGTACGACCATATTCATACGTTTAAGTACGAAGTAAATTCGTATTCAATGTGCGGCTAGCCTTAAACACATTAATGCACCATTTACATCGGACGAAAAGCAAAGCGCTTTAGGTTGCATACAAATTAAAGTCGAGTTTCTTTTTTCGTTTTGTGAAAAAATTACCAAATGGAAAAAAATGACAATGTGACCAAGAGCAAAAATAATGACCAAATTTGGTCATAAATAATTCATTCATCCAATGAAATCATTCGATAATGAACTTCTTTCCCTCGAAACTCAGAATGCGAGAAGTTAATTCGAGTGAAAGTTTTGAATTCGAGGGATACTCAATTCGATCGAATCTTAGAATTAGCGTGCGTGTGTACGATAAGCTGTGATTGGAACACAATTTTCAGCATACGTATGCTGATTCAACATATCGTCTAATACTAGCTTAAAAAAAAATTTGCGAAATCGGTCAAGCAGTTCTCAATTGATGAATTACTATACATGTAAAGAAGGGTAACACCGCTCTTTAGGTTGACAGTTTTTATTGTATTATATAAAAGTAGGTATTAGAAAATGAAATAAATTGATTACAAAATGATATGATAGGTAATTGATAATTGACGACTGGACAACTGGACGACTGGACGACTGGATAACTGGACGACTGGACGACTACTTGACAACTGGACAACTTGAGCAAAGAACGTAGACTGACTAACTTGACTGCTCATGTACACGCCCGGTAGGTGATGGCCAGCAGCAAACACAGCTATACAATGCAGCAAACACAGCTATACAGTTTTACATTCGGCCATCCTGAAATTCGTCATCTGACCCCGATGACAAAAGCTCCTCGTTTTCTGTGACGTACTTCCAAAGTTTCATGTGATCGCAACTGGTTGCTGTAGTGATAGGCCCCTCGACTTGCGCTGCTTTCCTTACATCGTAACGTCCGTTTCGTTTGACCTTAGTGACTTCATACGGGCCAAGGTATTCGCCGGCCAGCTTCCTGCCAGTAACAAACTGGGTACGTTTGATTGCGACTAAGTCTCCAACTTTGTAACCGTATTCACTCTTGCGCTTTTTATCGTAATTCTTCTTATATGTTGCCTGCGCTTGCTGTATCTGGTTCCTGGCATCTTCACGCATCTTCTCTCGCTCTTTGTCAAAATTTTCACACAATTCTATTTCAAGCAATTCGGCGATTTGTTCGTTTACTTCATTTCTCATTTTAATTCCAAACATCAGTTCAAACGGCGATAATTTTGTTGAACTGTGGACACATGCGTTGATTGCTTTTTGCACCTTTGCCACAAACGTATACCATTTCAACGGTTCATCTGACGATAGCTTCGATGTTATTGATAGAATTGACCTGTTCACGCGTTCTACTTGGCCATTTCCCCTTGCAACGCCTGTTGTACTCAACACGTGTTCAATGCCGTTTGCCTTCATGTACTCCTCGAACGCTTTTGAAGTGAATGCTGATCCTCTGTCGCTTACTACCCGAGCGGGAGTACCAAATATGATAGACCACTCGTTGAACTTCTTAAGCACTTCTTCGTAACCAGTCGATTTTGTAGGATACAGCCATACAAACTTGGTAAATCCATCTACCATTGCAAATATGTACTTGTACTGCTTTGCTGTAGCATCCATAGGACCAAGATGATCTATATGTAGAGTATGTAACGGCCTTTCTCCCTTGTCTATGCAGTGTAAGTAACCTTCTTTTTTGCCCAACTTCTTGTTGTGTATGATACATTTGATACAGCTGTTGATAAACTGACTGACTTTTCCCTCAAGGTGCGGTATCCAGTAGCTTTGTTGAATGGTGTGAATCGTTTTTTGTACTGCGAAATGGCCCTGATTGTGCGCATCGGCGATAATTTCACGTTCCATTAACTTAGGTACAGCCAGCAGATCGTTGCCATTTACAGTTTTGTATATTAGACCTCCTTTAATCTTGAAATTTTCATATGGTCGACTGATAAGTATTTCTGCAACAGCTTTAATATGTGCGTCATTTTGCTGAGCTTTCTTTATACGCGCGGATACTTCTGAAGAGATTGCTAGAATATTTTGCGGGTGTCGGCTGAGACAGTCAACATGTTTCATCCTGTCGCCAGGTCGATGTTCCACGACAAAGTCGAAATCTTGAAAATATAATATCCATTGCGTTACTTCTCGTGGGACATCTCTCTTGTTCGTTGTTTGTTTAAATGCTGCACAATCTGTAACCAACTTGAAGTGAGTCCCAAGCAAATAATGGCGAAACTTTTTAAAGGCAAGATATGCGGCTTTAACTTCTAAAATGTAGCTATGGCGCTCTGACTCCTGCACTGACGTCTTCTTGCTCCAAAAAAACACAGGGTGTAGCTGACCTTCAAACATTTGCAACAGTGCAGCACCAAATCCATCTTTTGATGCATCCGTATGAATTTCCGTAGGTGCCTCTCTCGCGTAAATCCTCAAAACTGGTTCGCTAGTAAGTGCCTCTTTCAATTGCTGAATTGACTTGATTTCCTCTGACCCAATTTCGAATGGAACATTTTTGCGCAGCAAGTTTGTCAAAGGGCGAGCAATTTGTGCATACCCCTTTATAAATCGTCTAAAGAAGCCAGTGAGGCCTAGAAACGACTGCACCGATTTCACATTCTTGGGCACTTGAAACTTGCTAACGGCGACTGTTTTTTCTCTGCCTGGTCGTATATGCCCGTTCTCAACAGTATGTCCCAGAAAGTTGACTTTATTTTGGAGGAAATGACACTTTTGCCATTTTATTTTCAGACCATAGTTTGCTGCTTCAGTTAATACGCACTTCATTTTGTAAAGGCACTCATTCGCTGATACCGCATGAATAATAATATCATCCATGTACAGCTCCATCACGTCTTGATTGATCAAATTTTGAAAAACGTGATTAATAAAACGAATGAACACAGCTGGTGAATTGCAAAAGCCGAACGGTGCTCTGTTGAATTCGAATAAGCCACTTTTAGTCACAAACGCCGTATACTTCTTGCTGGACTCCTCAACCGGCACGTGAAAAAACCCATTCTCCAGGTCCATGACTGTAAAGTATTTGGCCTTTTGCAACTTTTCCAACACGTCCTCGATCAATGGTACTGGAAAGCAATCCTTCAGAACCATGCTGTTCAGCTTTCGGAAATCCACGCATACGCGATAGGAACCATCTTTCTTCTTCACCACGACAACTCTGCTTGCAATATTAGACGTCGATTTGCGTATAATTCCTTTTTCTAGCCATTCGTCAATCTGTTTCTGTACTGCTTCGGCTTCATTGACTGGGAGACGACTTGGTGTATGGCGAAATGGTAGAACTTCTCCGTCTGGAACAACCCTCAGTTTTACAGGACATTCCATGCTTGTCTCGGTTGGCTTATAATTATCGATCATCTCTTGGACAACGTCTTTATACTGTGGAGGAGTATCAATATCAGTAGGTGTTTCAACAATGTTATAAATACTTATCTGATTTGTCTCCATATCAATTTCCTCCCGTAACACAGGAGAAAATTGATAACCATTTTTGTTCGACGTAAAGCAAAACTTCTTTGTGAAGTCATATCCCAATAGTCCATCATATTCTACTGCGTCGTCTTGTACCACAACAAATTTTTGTATCGTGTTTATGCCGTCAACTGCAACCTCTGCTTCAAAATATCCAATCGGAGTTGTTTTTGTATTACCCAGGCCACGTAGTGATGAAAAACTCTTGTGCAGATTAACATCTTTAAGTTGTTTGTAGACACGCTCCTTTATAATGGTAACATCCGCACCTGTATCGACCAAGCATTCAACTTTGATATTTTTTACCATGATCTCCTTCAAGCGATTACGATCAACAACAACATTAACGCTTCTTATCGCTCGAGGACAATTATTGGAAATGTGTCCACTCTGGTTACATATAAAGCATTTCTGTTCTGCACGACAGTCTTTTCGCAGATGTTCAGTAGATCCACAGTTAAAACAGTGATTCTTTTTTTCATGACGTACATATGCATTTTTCTGTGAACTATACTGTTGTTTGTCTGCTTTATCATTCTCGTTTAAACGCTCGAAAACTTCGTACTTCTCTTTAAGGTCTTTTAATGTTTTACAGCTGTACATAGTGTATTTGATTTCGCATTTTACGTCTAAGCCATCCACAATATAGCGTATAACGGACTCCATGTCAACGACACCAAGTGCAGCGATTTTTTTCATATGCAAGACATACTCGTGGAAACTTTCATCTTTGTGCTTTTTCCTCTCACTCAACTGCTTATGAATTTCTGCACTGCTATATATGCGCTCAAATTCATTCTCTAGTAACAACCGTAGTTTTCGGTATTCAGACACAGACACCGATTCGAGAAACAGTTTGGCGGTACCCGTCATCTTGCCCCGTGCCTGCACATATTTCTGCTTTTCACTTAGACCATACGCATCGGCATTCTGCTCAAAACTTAGAAACCAATGTCTAACTGGAATCGTCTCTCCGTCAAAGTCTGGGATAATTTTTGCAAAATTTTCAACTGAAACTTTTGGTTCATTTTGTTTTAGTTCGTCCGCTTGAATTTTTAAAGTGAGCAATTGAATGACTCTTTGCAAGCTTTCGTTATTTTGCTCGACCGTTTGTTGCATATTGGACTGATGACTACTTTTTGCAATTTTTGTTTCCACTTCTTTTCTTTTAGCAGCGTTTGAAGTTGACTCCGTTGCGTGTTCGTTTATATTTTTTTCTTCTTCATCACTCATAGCTGATTTATTTTGTTGTGTTTGTGACCGCGTATTATAGTTATATTGTTGCCTCGCTTTGACTCTTGATCGAGTACACGGCGCTTCTTTTATTTCCGTTGATTGTGCTCGCTTATTTATGTCAGCTTCCACAATTGCAATTTGTTTGGTTTTTTTTGCACTCATGTACCTACTGAAGCGTTATATATGTATTTTTTTTTGTTGAGCCCCCAAATGTAAAGAAGGGTAACACCGCTCTTTAGGTTGACAGTTTTTATTGTATTATATAAAAGTAGGTATTAGAAAATGAAATAAATTGATTACAAAATGATATGATAGGTAATTGATAATTGACGACTGGACAACTGGACGACTGGACGACTGGATAACTGGACGACTGGACGACTACTTGACAACTGGACAACTTGAGCAAAGAACGTAGACTGACTGACTTGACTGCTCATGTACACGCCCGGTAGGTGATGGCCAGCAGCAAAAACAGCTATACAATGCAGCAAACACAGCTATACAGTTTTACATACATTTCTTCCAGCATTTTAATAAGATTCATCAAATTCATTTTGCACTAATTCGTCTTGATGACACCAATCAACTCTGGATACACGGTTGTAGTGTTCCTCATTAAATTTCGCAAAAATGCATTTGATAAAACATATTTTTGCAACGACATCAAAAGTATACCTTCCGCATCAGTTTTTCATAGAAAACATGGTGGTTATGTTTACCTCACAGTCACATCGTATGTCAAACAATAGCAATTTCAACGTGAATTGCGTTGTCTATATACAATCGAGTAGGTATATAGACAATGCTGCCTCGCATTAACTTATCAATGACCGTTGTTCAATAATTAGGTAGCTGGACAAAATATTGACCTTTTTTATTTAGTAGACTAAGTCGGCTCTCACATTGAGGCAACACGCAATAAGCAACTATAGTTACTATAGCAACTGCCAATAAGCAATCAGCAACATTTTTCGTTCGAGCGATATTTAGTTGCTTTGATGTGAGACCTCTAATTTAATTCAAAGTAAAATAATTGTGAGCAATAATTTTGCGTGTTTCCTATTGCCAGTTGCTTATTGAATGTTGCCTCAATGTGAGAGCCGACTAACAACTAAATATCGCTCGAACGAAAAATGTTGCTGATTGCTTATTGGCAGTTGCTATAGCAACTATAGTTGCTTATTGCTTGTTGGCTCAATCTGAGAGCCGCCTAAGGTAATTGCTCTCCTAGTTTTTTGGGTCGCCTTCAACAGGCATTTTGTTTTTTTTTCTATTTTGACAGCTCGACAAAACACAGCGAAAGCAACTCCATTCTGGTCTGGTTACTTCTGGTTCATTGTTTATGTCAGAATTAGTACTTGCCGTTGCCAGCAAACCATTGGGGCACTCGGTGAATATATTGAGAATGTAGTTATATTTCATTTGACATTTTATTTGACCGATGTAAAGTAGTGCTTTCATATTTTTTTATTCAACCTTATGTCTCCAGCGTTACAGTTCATACATTTTTAAAAGACAGGAAAAAAAGGCCGTTTAAAGTAACAACTTCAAATCAAATGTAAACATAACAAACAAGATATTTTACTGGTAATATTCTATTTTTAAAGCTATACCAATTCAGTCGTATAAAACATACCATAACAAAAAACATTAAACGTAATATCAATTAAATAACATAACAAATCAATTGATTAAGCGGTGCAGGTTCTAATCCAAAGTCTTCTGCTCTGCCCTGATTCTGAAATTGGAGGCGCCGCATTGCTTGTTGAAGGCATGGACTTCGACAGATCAAAGGTCACGGTAGTGCCCCAGCCAAGTTCTCTAGTAAAGGCACTTACCCTTCTTACAGGAACAAACTCAGGCTGTTGTCGACCTCCCTCTAACTGCAGAACCAATTCTCCCAAAACTTGAAATATTTACCAAGCTCACTAAAAAGGTCCACCTCACCAAATTTCATCTCTAGAGCATTAGTGTTTCTCAA
This sequence comes from Cheilosia soror, assembly GCA_949372485.1. Taxonomy (NCBI): domain Eukaryota; kingdom Metazoa; phylum Arthropoda; class Insecta; order Diptera; family Syrphidae; genus Cheilosia; species Cheilosia soror. Next base: position 41,496,690 of record OX443563.1, read on the forward strand.
CCTACATGACTTCAAAAATCGTAACTGACTGACTGACTCACTCACTTAGATGATGATCATCAAAATTATGAAGCACTACCGGCCATCCTAGAATCGTGAAATTTGGCAGAATGCTAGATCCTGTGGTCATACACTGGGAAAAGTCCAAAAGTGAGATTTTCCCTTCATTCCATTTTTTTTACATATAACCTCTTAGACTAAGAACTTGGCGTAGGTACATTTTCACTTTTCGTGGCTGACTAGTTATATACTTTTTTTTATGTAACAGAACTTGGCTTTTTTTACGTTCATGTTTTTGGTGTGATTTGTATCAATTGAGCCACTTCAGCGCAATGAATTTTCTTCAAAGTTTGAAAATTTAATATTTTTGTTGTTCCAAATTGTGAAAAGGGACAAAATCAATAAATTTTTAAAAAGTGATCTCATTGTGCCAAGGTGGTAAAAAAAAGTGTCAAATTGCAACTTTTGTCTCACAACGGTCACGCTGACTGTCTCCCTCCTTAAGTTTTTGAATAATTGAGTGCAACGCAACGCGACTACTTACACTATTATACATATCAGAAATACATGTGTGACAGATTTTTTAAAGAAGCAAATCCGTTCCAATTTTTCGGGTATTCCTGTCGCTCACATAAACTTTCAGTAGGGGCTCGCTCGTATTTTGTTCATTCGCGTGGGTTTTTTTTTGGCGAATTGCCAGGGGTTCTTCCATCGACATGTATCATCTGGGAAACATTTTAGCATTAAAAATGCCGAAATGGTTACACTGTTCAAGATATATCAGCAGACAATACTTTTCCAGTCGCAGAAACGTGGGTCTATAGCTGTGAGCTTGTTTGGTCTAAATGAGACTCTAAGGACTTATAGGTTTCATGCATTGCCAAGTCGGAAATCAAGGACATTACCTTGACGGCTTCGTGTTACTTAAAATAGAATACCTACATATATTTGAAGCAAATAACACTATAAAGCTATATGCCACGATTGTCAATCATCTAAAAGGATAGAAAGGCAATAAAATATTTTATACACACATCAAAGACACCGATTTACATCATTCCTGCCGTGACAAACTCAAACATATGACATACTTCACATAACTTCCATTTGCAATCATTGTCGTCACTCTTAATGAAGACTTTCCTAACACCTACCAAGAAACATGTAACTTCTTTGAACGTTGAAATAAATACAATTAAAGACATGCCCTTGAACACATCCTGTCGGCAGAAATCTGATCTTCAAGCACGTGATTCGCATACATACTCGTGTATTATCAATGTTACTTTATATATGGCGTCATTTCGATGGCAAAAGAAAAAAATAAAAAGGCTATAGATATCCTCCCCCATGCTGTAGGTGCCAACGTAATAAACAAAGTAACCTTACACCTATGTCGAACTTAACGTCCACCCACAAGCACCTAACACGTATTTGAAAAAATAAAAAAACCTTTCAGTGACTACGGCAGGGAACAACACCACTTTGGGTATAAATTTTAAATTGAATTCAATTTAGATTATTGCGTGAATTCATTTTGATCATCTGTATTAGCTGTCATCTGACGGTGAGTAATGCGTTTGTTTTAGACAGTTTTTTTTTACGGCCGTTGACATTGTTAGACGCGCGGACGCTGCCAATTCAACGTCCATTAATCGTAAATTGTGAACATTTTTACGCCAACAGCCTCGGCTTGCCATTGCCAGGCTGCGTTGAGTAATTGACGGTAAAACATGAAACGACATCAAAACATGAAATGGTATAACGACACGAAATGACGGTTGCAAATAATTCGTTTAGGAGTAAAAAGTCCTAAATGTTTACAACGTCAGTTGATGACGAAGTTCGACAGTAGAATGTTGAAGTTTATCTGCGATGGTGATGGTGACCTTTGAGGGGAGCATCCGTTCATGCTTTGCGCTGGTGTCATGTTGTTAAATGGAATTTATCCTTCATCTCTGAATAGTGCTTGTTTAATATTTTGCTTATCTGATCCGCATTAAAAGGTGTGCAGTTTTGAGCGTGAAAAGTGTAAGTGGGCGAGGGATATAGACGTGGACTCTTTAGAGTCAAAATATAGGTACATTAACGTGTAATGTAAGTCCTCATAAAATGTTGAAATCGGATAACGACTCTTTGAAAGGATTTTAAGTATGACCCGATGTCCAGAGACAGCAGCACAATGAGAAAACTTTGTCTAAAATATGGCTGATGTATGGCTGATGAATTTAGTATAGATTTAAAGAAAGCTGAGTCACAACTGTCAGATTGACAGCTAAATAAAATAACACAAATAAATGACAAAAAGAATCATACAGCACTCAAGGCCTGGCTTCTCAGAGCCCCAAAGTGAAAAATGTGTTCCGGAGATTGAACAATGTGTAGAATGTGGCCAGTAAAAATTTGTCAGGACTAGTCAGCTTGCTGAAAGGAAGATTGGCCAATGGCTGAAATACACGGTATGAAGCTCTAGTATTTAAGCAGCATTCTCAGCAGCTTCTAAATGAACAGAACATCATATAGAATTATAGAGAGTGATAGTGAAAGAAGCATACCCAACCCAAGTCCAGTTAATTAAGAATCGTCTGTAGATTGAGTTTTAAAATTGATGCAAATCTTGTAAATTTTTTTCACTACAGTTTTTTTTCGATTTGCAGAGCCGTTTGTCAAAGCTTTTAATGTAAGGAGCTGCCGATACCCGAATTTAGGTAAGAACTAAACCCTGCGATAGGCGCAGTGAAATGATTGTGAAGTGACCAGAGCCGTAACTAGGCTTTTATGCGCCCTGTGCGAGCTTCTATATTTGCGCCCTCGAAAAAATATACAGATTTTTCGGATATCAAAATTTTTGTTTAGTTTACTTGTTATAATTAAAAATATATTAACTTTAGGCAAACAAAACAAATATATTTGCCAAAATATGTACATACATAAAACACCAGTAAACGTAAACAAAATAAGACTACTATTTAGTTAAAGATTTAGCCGGCTCTCACATTGGGGCAACAATCAATAAGCAACAACTGACAATAGGAAACCACCAATATTATCGCTCACAGTGAATTTACTTTGAATTGAATCAGAGGTCTCACATGTCACATCAAAGCAACTCAATATCGCATTTACGAAAAATGTTGCTGATTGCGGCAATAATTATCGCTAGCGATACACAGCGCATATTGAAAAGCAACAAGCTTCCTAGTAGCAATATTTGTGATTATTCAAACTTTTGCGCTTACTACGTTCTACAAAGTTCTGGAAAATATGTCGGACGATTATGTTTTCAAAACAAAATTCGTTAAAGTTGTAGAAAAATATTCCTGATAGGTAGAAATTTTAGGTAATCTTTTTGCTTCGATGTTGGAATAGGTTAAAACAAAATTGCGTATTGCTTATTGATAGTTGCTTAATTGCTTAGTTGCTTACTGCTTCTTGCCTCAATCTGAGAGCCGCCTTACTCTACGTTTACGGGCTTTTCTAATAGCGAAGTCCTTAATGACATATTCATACGACAGCAGTCGTGCTATGTCCAGTGCTGTCAGTTTAGCGCTTTCGGCGCTAGATCTAGCGCTTTTTTAATGTATTCAGCGCGCATTAAATAGTTTTAGCTCTTGGCGGAATTTTTAGCGCTTTTTGTTTAAATAACTTTTATATGGAAGTCCACTCGGAAATATTAGTACGTACTAAACTTTAACATAATATCGCTCTACAGTTCATGTGAATTCCCGTTTTTTGGGAACGGGAAAAGTGCAATCTACTGAATCACATGCATCCGTACAAACTATACCCATAATTTAAAATTGCTTAAAAGTTCAATGTGCCTATGTGAAAATAGAGATATGTCTGCAAAAATTTATCAATCTGATTTTTGAAATCCAAGTTTTGCTGTTTATTATATTATATTATATTCATATACCCTGTTGATAAAAATAAAATCTAGCGCAATTTAGCGCTTTTTGTGAATTGTTCTATCTCCGAGTGCTTAAAGTGACCTGGCAGCACTGGTTATGTCAGCTTCAATCGAAAACGCTCTATTGCTGAGCGCAAGTATGCCTTTATCAGATTGAGTTTACTGAATAAACTTTCTCAAGAAGCTCCAGTCACTGGCATCGTTAAAAAATGCTGTGGCATTTATGTCACATCAACTTCTACTACTTAAAAATCTCTGATTTGAGTTTAAGTTCGAACGATTTTTTTATTTGATAGTTTGTGGCAACTTTCAAGAACAGTGTGCATTTTAAAGTAAATGTCATCGTATCTTTCACTCGTGATTTTTACCGATTATGCGAAACGTTCGCGTAAGGTGGCGACGAGTCTCTAGAAGTCTAGAGAGGTTCACTTCATGATTAGAAAAAAAATCAGAAATGTCTATAGGAAAGAATCATTTCATTTTCAACTGTGCCCTTATGTTCTACCACCGTCTGCCCATCAAGCAATTTACCTTCTACCAAGAAGAAGTTATACAGAAGAGTGCCATTTGAATGAGTCTTCTGATGAAGTCATAGTAGCCATACTTTACTAAAGCCTAACTTGTTGGAACTTGGAGTCGTTTGACAATATTTACCCAGGAAGCAAGTTCCAGAGTTTACTTGTCCTGCAGCCAAAAGAGTTTTGAAGAAGTAATATCCTCGTCGTTGTCGGTCTTGTATGGTGTCCGTGTCCTATTATGTAGGTATCGTTTCAAGGAATAATTTCGTTGTTCCATCCAGTGATGCCAACCCTTATTTTCAAAAGTCTGTAGATGAAAGATACAAATTCTGTATGTATGCTTAACGAAATTCTGTAGAAATCCAGATTTTTTTTAAAATATTAAAAGTGTTTAAAGTGTGAATTTTGGGTACCATGAAACATAGACTCTCAATTGTATTAAATTTGTATGTAAAATACACATGCTCATCATTTACTAATCGCTGAAATCCAACAAAAATTCCGTTAAATTTAAATTTATTGTCGGAAACAGGCGCTATTTTGTATGACAAACAATGAATGTATTGTTTAGTAGTCTTTATTAAAAAAGCGACAATTTACAACTGACTTACAGACTATGTGCTCTTACTCTTGGTATTAACCTTGAGTGAGTATTTAAAAAGTAGTGTAGTGACCTACAAAGTTAACACCGAAACAGGCTCTCTACATTTGTACTGTTATGTGGCCAAATTTCGAGACTAATGGAGAGCTGGTTCGATCACCTTTTCTAATATTCTATATATATAAAAGAAAGTGTCCGGAGCGATGTAATCCCATAAAACGAAAGATTGGCCGAACCGATTTTGATGATTTATACTTTGATCAAAAAAATCAAAATTTCAAAATGTCTTATTTTGACCACCCAGCGTGTTACGACAGGTTTTTTTTCAATTTTGTTTTTTCATTTTGTATTTATTTATTTTGGCAACAACCAAAAAAAGAATCAAATTTGAACGTAACATATCGTATCACAATTGAACTGCCAGATAGACACGCAACGTAACGCCATCTATTATTATCGATCAATGGAGAAGCCAATTTTGTTTCATGTGTGGTGGCGCTGTCCACGTTGACTGTGCCATTTGAATCACTTGCGCAGTTTCTTCATTCGTTGCTGTTTCAGCATCCATATTGCACTTTGCGAATTCGTGTTTTGTTCGATCGAGTAACGTTTGCCGGCCATTGCGCATTACAGATTCGGATTTCTTCATTGCGATTTTGTGAGTTTTTGTGAATTAAAATTGATAATGAGAATATATAGAAGAATAGAATTGAGTGTATTCATATTTGACTATTTTCATTTGAACAGTGGCGACTGAGCGATTGAGGCATTTTGCGAATTTGTGCTGTGTTGCATTGTTGGTTGGCTATTGAGATTTGTCTGTAAGAAGTGGTACGTTTCTGTTGGTGTTTCATTGTTTTAAAATGTTCTATTCGGGATTTCATTGTATTGCAGTTGTTCTTCATAATGCCACCAACGAAAAGATCTAATTTACTCCGACGTACAACTGGTGCACGAGCTGTGTCGACTCATCGTGCGAATATGAGTCAAGAAGATGATGATACATTTTTTGGTTTAGTTTAATAGTACAACGCCGCCATATTCAATTCGAAACGTCATCTGCTGGATTATGAAAGTTGAAGTGGCATTGTTAGAATTGCATTGTCTTGCAATAGTTTCTTTTGGGTGGGACGAAGTCTGCCGGGGCCGCTAGTTGAATAAAGAAATATCTGAAAAAATTGATCACTTGTACATTGTCCATTCTCTATCAAAAATGCAGTCACATTCATACCGTCTCAAAATTGAGGTGCATCTTTAGGAGGAGTGCATAGCAACGTAGATATGACTTGTTGGAAATCGCTTAGCAGTTTTACTACGATCGTAGTGCCTTATATTTGGCTTCAGTTTTCCAAGATTGGACATATTTTTGTCTGTCTCGCAATTTTTAATTGTTTTTGGGAGTGGTTTGTTCGGCACAATCTTCACTAAACTCATCTTTTTTTAGTTCTAATTTACAGTAATGTTTCGCTCATCCGAATTACATTTAATCCGAATATCGCGCTTATCCGAACATTCAATAAAAATTCTCCGATTTTTGTAATCCGAATTATAAATAAAGAATACGCATACATGAACATTGCATTGATTTTCACTTTCATGTTGGCTTTTACTATCATTTTTTGAAAGATTGAAGCATAAGTCATCAACATAGATACTATTTCCCTTTCCTGTCCTGTACTTATTAATCTGAATGCTCCCTTGCAATAATTGATTCGGATTAGCGAGACATTACCTACTCTATTTAGGTTAGGTTAGGTTGACGGGTTGGTAGAGTAGGGTCAACCCTACTGTACCACACTTAGGTTCTCATGGACCCATTGTGATGCCCTTGCATTGGGGGTTAACTATTGGTGTTAGGTCGGTTATCTTCGTGTCCCTTCTCCTTGTATTTACCCGACGCCATCCAGCCATCCTGATGTTCTCAAGAACCTGTCATACTCTGGCCAAAGCTTCCGTGATACTTCACAGGTCGTTAGTTCTTTCCACCTTTTGTTGGTTTCTTGTTCTCGACTCGCTCTCTTAGGTTGCAGAGTGGGGGCTTGATGGACTGTAGTGCTCTGTCATTGTCCCTCTCTAGCTAGTTCGTCAGCCTTCTCGTTGCCGGCTTTGTCACTGTGTCCAGGGACCCAGCAGAGATTCGTGGTGTGCTGCGAGCAGAGAACCTTGAGCTCTTCGTGGCAGCGGTGAACTAGCTTAGATTTTATTTCAATAGCAGAGACTGCTTTTATAGCCGCCTGGCTGTTAATGAAAATGGTAATATCGTTGCGTGGTATTGCCAACAATGGCACCTGTCGGGCCGCTTTTGCGATTGCCAGAACTTCCGCTTGGAAGACACTGCTGCTATCAGGAAGCCTGATTGAGCATTGTATATTTAGTTCCTCTGAGAATATACCGGCACCGGTTCCACAGTCCATCTTTGACCCATCCGTGTAGATGGATATCGATTTCCTCTTAGTGGGTTCATTTGTGGTCCATTCATCCCTACTCGGAAACGAGCAAGAGAATGGTCTATCGAAGTTTAAAAGGGGGGACATGTAGTCTGAAGTGACAGCGTTCCCAACATATTTTCCTAGGATCTGCGCGTGGCCAAAATTACCTGGGTTCCAAGTTTTAGTTTGGCTAATCCTTAAGGCGCTTTTGGTAGCACATTCCTCCATGTATAGGTCTAGAGGAGTTAGATTAAGAATTGCCTCCAGTTCAGCTGTAGGTGTGAGTCTTTGTATTTTTGTCATTGATCTGAGATTGGTCGCCTTGCCTGCGGCTTGCCACCAGACCACACTGCCATATGTAAGTATGGGCCGCACGATTGCCGTGTACATCCACAGGATTATTTTGGGGTTTGGTCCCCATCTCCTGCCAAAGATGCGGCTGCATGCGTAGAAAGCGTTGGCTGCTTTCTTCACTCTTTCATTGACATTCAGTTTCCAATTAAGTTTCCTGTCGAGGATAATTCCTAGATATTTCGCCCTATCTGTCACCTTTAGAGGTATTCCCTCAATAGTTGGTGGCTCGAATTGTGGTATAATTCTTTTGTTTGTGAACAAAACAAGCTCGGTTTTCTGGGGATTAACCCCAAGGCTACATTCTTTTGTCCACGTACTGAGTGTTCTTAGCGAGCTTCCTAGCAAGTCGCTTATGGTCGGTAGAAACTTTCCTTTTGCAAGCAAGACAACATCGTCTGCATATGCAGTTACTAAATTTCACTAGTATCTCATTAATGACAAGAACCCAGAGTAAGGGGGAGATGACCCCTCCTTGTGGGCTGCCTCTCGAGGCAGTTACTCTAAGGTTAGTGTCACCTAGTTTCGCATTGATGTTCCTTTCGCTAAGTAAATTTACAATCACGTTAGTGAGGGATTGATCAACTTTTGAATTCTGTAGTGCTCTCTTCACTGCACACTGCACTCTATTTACACTTTTCGCCAATTTTCTTTTTTTAATCTTAAAGCATTTAATGAAATATCATTCTTTTAAAATCATAGTAGAACGAAACGGCCGGTTGTTGGCATGCCAAGTTTGTATGGAAACATTTTATCTGATTGCTACTCACGCATTCACGCCAAATGTCACATAAAAAAAGGTGGAAATAATATTTCGAACTTAATACAGCGAAAGTAATAGATCTGTTTAGGTGGACACAAGTTTCTGTCAAGTTATTGTTTTATTTGCACTTTTTTACTGGAATCTGAAATTTCTGTATATTTTCGTTTGATTTACGTAAAAATTCTGTAGATATAGGTAGACAATTCTGTAGGGTTGGCATCCCTGGTTCCATCGAACATCTGCCACGGTAATGCATATAAATAGAACATGCATAGATCAGTCTTCTGTCAGTCATGGGGTTGTAGATTTAAAGTTAGTGTAGAATCTCCTACTAATCCTACAGTTCGTCTCTGTATGCTGTCAAGTATGTTAAAAGATTATTTAGGTTGAAAGTATGAGAGCAATATTCGAGGCTTGATCTAACCTCTGCGTTATAGGGAAGGAGGAGTTGTTTCAGGCTAAAGTACCTCTGAAGTACTCTAAATAAGTGTGTTAATTTTGAGGACGCTGATTTTGCTGATTATTAGATAAGTGGTCCTGCCATGCGTTATGCAGGAATTTCTTTGGATGGATGGGTTGATTTAATCTGTGCCACATTCGTAGCTTTTTTATTTCTAATTCTTCCCCACTTCAAGTTTTTGTCCGGACCTTCATTGAGAGAACTAATTGACTTTCATACTCGACGTGATGTAGTTGCATTCATCACAATATTCGAGAAGGAAGATAAAGGAGTGCTGTCATCAGCAAAACTATTAATATTTTATGCCCAATCAGGTTATTGACAACTTCTTCGTGACAACCCAACCCATATCAATGGCAACTATAACTATTGAGGAATTCGTTTAAATTAATAAATATTATATGAGAACTCTCCTCAACAACAACGCCTGAAATCATTTTCTAGATGATCGAAAAATCAATCGAATTGTGCAATAAAAATGCTCATAAAATCGAAGAATAATAATTAATCACGCAATTCATCAACCATAATTGAATCACCCACATCATCAATTTTTTTCATAATAATTAAGCACAACAACCTCTGTCACGCGCGAATGAACCTCTAACGACTTTGACTACCTACTCTAATCTAATTCTTGTTCATGCAACGATAGCAACCAGGACTGAATTCGTCTCATAATTCTGGCATTAATTCGATGTAACTAAGTGAATTTCCGCCCGACATCAGCCGCCCGCCCCCCACCCCAGCCAGGAAAGGGACTGACACTGAACTCCAAACGGATGTCATGGAAGATTTCATCTTCTTTTCTGCAAATTTTGTTGGCTCACTTAATTATTGCTGAGTAATCCGGTTGTAATGTGTGTCAAGAAGATGTCACGCGTAGTTACAGATTTTCCAAATCAAAATGATGTTTTTGGTAATAAGATTTATAAACATTTTTAAGAGCAGAATTGTTTTCATTTAATTTTAATCATCATGCAGAGACTTACGTCTGACATCTCACATCTATGAATATCTTGAGTATTTTAAGTTGTGTTATAAGAAATTCTAACTGAATACTTTGGGAAGTAGAAAACCATAGTTTTTGAAAGGAAACATAATTGTGTTAGGTAGTTGTAAAGGTATATTGTCAAGTGACGGTAACTTACTTTCTAAAGGGTATATTCGAAAACCGGTGTATGACAGAACTTTCGCTTGTTCATCAGAATAGATAGCTATAACTTTGAGGTAGGTAGGGACTTTATACCTAGGCCTCGCTCTAGGTAGATAAAGTCCCTACTTTATCTGAAAATGACTGAATTCTAAAATCAAACGAAGTTTTACACTTATTGTGAAGATTTACTCTTGACAAACGCTGTTTTCTAGGCAGAAGGATGAGTTGTTTCGGGCTATTTTTTTTGCGCTGGTAAATGGCAATCTTTTAGAGAGGAAATCATGCCCATACCAAGTAACAGTGTCGGATTTTTACCCACTAACCCCTTCTCCCTTCTTACACATTTTTCCTATGGTACTGCCTTCTTGGCATTTCATCGTAGGGTGGGTTTCTGTCTTAGTTGTTCGTGGTAGTCCTGTTGGGCTCTTTTTACTCAAACTCCAGTAGTCTTTATTTGCTCATTATGGTCTTCGTGTTCCGATTCGAACAATATTTTCGGCGGTTGGTGTCACGCCTAGTTTTTCCCTTAGTGTTTTCCTCTCACCTTGAAACCGTGGGCTTTGGAAAAACACATGTTCGGCGTTTTCAGGGCAGTGAACACATTGTGGACAGTATTTTGTAGCATCATACTTGAATTTATGCAGGTATCAGCGAAAGCATCCATGAATCTATCTATCTTTGGCTGAATTTGTGGTATAAGTACGTGCGTTCATCTGCCTTCGGATGCATTCCAGCGTTCTTGCCACTCTCCTATTGCTCTTCTTCTGAGTGTTTTAGTTCATTCTGGCGCCGGCCGCTGCTCTTCCGCCAGAATGTCTATTGGTAGCATTTTTGCTATAACGAAGGCTGCGTCGCTGGAAGTGGTAAGTGGTATGCGTTGCGCTGCACACTCTCAATGTACTTATTCTATATATCTACTGAAGCAATATTTTTCCTGTTTGTTCCTCTCTTCATGGAACTCGTCCAGATCTGGCAGCCTTCGACTGTGTCTAGTCTATGGCCTTCTGTATTAGGCATGATTATTGAGGGAGCAGCGCTGACTTCGACTGTACTTGACCGATGGCCTTGTATGAATCTGAAGTATTTTATGTGGGGCTTTGATGCTCCCACTTTTATTTTGATCGTATCCGTCTTTTTTCTACTGCTTAGTTATAAGAACCGTTTCCGCTTTGTGTTCTGCAACCACTTCCGTACGTTCCTTATTGCGGGGTTGCTTAACTGTTCCACCACTTCAAGTAGTTTTCTAGTCACAACGATTGCAACTCTTCGGCGAAACCATTAATTTTGGTTTTCTCCGGAATTGGGAGATGTAGAACCCCGTCATACATGACATTCCAGAGTAATGGACCTAGTACTGAGCCCTGTGATACCCCGCCAGTGACGTTATATTCTTTAACACCATTGTCTGTGGTGTAGTTTAAGACTCTGCGCCTGAAGTAGGTCCTCACGATTTGTATGAGATACGCTGATATATTTTTGATGTCCAGGGTAATTATAGGCCTCCGCACACGAGATTAATTCTGCCGCGATAAGACCGATTTTGTAGGAGGGATGTCCACAGAGGGATCAGTTTGTTCTGAAACAGCTGTCGAGCCTGGAATGCCTTCATGTCCCGGAACCCAGCAGAGTGATGCCTTGTGCTGATTACCAAGAGCCTTGAGTTCTTCGCGACAGCACTTCACAAGCTTTGATTTTATTTCTGGTGCAGTTATGGCTTTTATTGCTGCCTGGCAAACCTTTGAAGTGATTGTTTTAATAGTTTGAATGCTGACAGTCAATTCTCCGTATATAATCCACTTGGGAAGACATTTCGGCTGTCAGCAAGGGAACCTGCACTTCGATTTTGAAAGTGACTACCACTTGCGCCAACTGAGCAATGAGTACAAGACCGCCAACTAGTGATTAGAACGGAGGAAAAGTTGGTAGCTATCATTTCTACCAAAGTGACTGTGTCTACGAGTTGTTGCTAATGTAATTCTCTCAAACAATAATTCATAGATGCTTCCAATCTGTTGAAAATAATTCCCTCTAGAAGTTTACCTGCCGTTTGTAACATGCACAGCGGGCGGTATGATGGTGGTTGTTCCGGCGGATTGTCCCCTTTGGGAAGTGGAGTAGTATCAGGTTCTGCCTTTTCCATTGGTCTGGGAAGACTCCTTCTTTCAAGCATGCATTGTACATTTTTCCGATCATAACCGGAGCCGCTTTGAGTGCCATTTTGAGAGCTATATTGGGGATGCGGATGCCGTATTCATAAGAAGACAAACGGAGTGTAGTAAGGCCGTGTCAAGAAATACTATACTGTTAACATATACAATGACCACTATTGCATATGAGTAGAAAAATCCCTTCTGCTCATTATTTCGTTACTGATAGGTAGGCTGCACATGCAGCTCGACGAGTGAGGCAGATGGATTGAGTTAAGAGGCATTCCATATCTGCCTGGCAGGGCGCTCGGTCGAGTTCGCGAGGTGCTCTTGGATTAGATACAGTGACAGTGAGTGAGTTTTGGACCAATGTAAAAAGATAGAATTCAACAAATCAGAAGTGGGATTCGTCCGCCAAATATAAGCCCTACAAGTGGTTATAGTTTATGTGGTACAATGATAAAAAAAAAAAACAAAAACTATTGAATTTAAGTCAAAGGAGACGTGCGACGACAACAGCGGCGCCAACGCGTCGCGGGGTAAGAAAGCATTATTTGGTATTGGTATTGGTATTAGTACTCTTTCGAAACTGAAAAAAAAAAAAAATATATATTAATAATAAATTAAATAAACGTCGAGCAGATGCAGAGAATTCGCACCACACAGTTGATCTTGTTGGTGCATATCAGTATAGTATGCAATATGCATGGACATACATACTGAAATGATTATAGGTGTTTTTCATTCCCTTATTTTGCACTGTAACCTTGGACATACATAAGTCTAGATTAATGAAACGAGTTTCAGTTGTTTTGATCTGTGTGTATGTGTGTGCGGGTACTCTTGGGGACAGATGTTCCACCAACATTGTTGGAGATGGCTGTGTGCTGTGTGCGTTGGAGCTAAACGGGAATGCATGTGCATGACATACATACAAGTTGTCTCTTATAGGGGTGTTTTCTTATCCTTGCTCGAGGAGCTTTGTGGTTGTCTGTTTTCAAAGTGTCCCTTTTGAATATGTATCTACCTACTTATGGTTACCTACCGTCGGTTTGTCGATCGGTCTGTGTGTACATTTTCGAATTCGTTCCGTACATGTTTGATCCTGTTCATGGAGAGGCGACAATAGCTGCCCTTGAATATTTCAGAAACGGTTAAGTATTTTTGCCGATGGTCTGGTCGTCTAGACTGCATTTTCATATTGTGGTTGTACACAAGACTTTTCCATAGAAAAAGGTTTTTGTGGCAGTTGAAGTTTGATATTCGAAGTGATCGGTTCAACTTAAAGCGTGTTCTGTGTGGACGAAAATTTATTAAAAAGTAAATAATAGCAGTGCATCGTGTATAGGTACACAACATTGTGAGAAGTTAGTGAATTTTTGTTCAAGTTAGTGAATCAGTCAGAATGAACGAATTGAAAAAGCAAGTAGCAGAGTTGAAAAAGAAAAATGCCATGTTAGAAACTGAGATTTCTTCCTGTCGCCGCGAACAAAGCCAAGATGCTCAATCGTCGGTGAGCCTCTCGAATGGGCAAGTGCATTTAAGGTTGGGTACCGAAGAAGTGAAAAAAATTATTCCACCCTTTAATCCTTCATCTAGTGCCGCGTTAAGTGCTTCTCAATGGGTAGAAACGGTCGAAAATATACGTCACCTCTACGAGTGGGACGAGCGATGTACCCTTTTCTATGCATCTCTTAGGTTAGATGGTGCAGCGTCACACTGGTTCACGGCTCAGAGAGGACAACTAATGAACTGGACAACATTCAAAACTCAGCTGATGGAAGACTTCCCATCGTTTTCAGATGAGTCAGAAGTACACGTGCAACTGATGGAACGTCAAAAGACCCTCCATGAAAGTTGGGAAAATTATGTCTATGAGATGCTTTCTCTAGGCAGACGGGGTAAGTTTTCAACTAAAGTTATTATCCATTACATAATTTCGGGATTGGGAAACCGTGGACTAATGAATAATTTAATCACGGCAAAATGCGAGACAATTCCTGAATTATTGTCAGTAATGAATTCACTTACAAAAATGAATACCCAGGCAGATAAGCGAGTTAAATTTGACCTCAATCAGCGTAAAACGTTAAATACTCGACCTCAATTCCAACCCTATACAGCCAGGCATGTAAAAGAACGAGTAAATGGGTTTGAAGATAGTAAGGCTGGTAGAAGCGCTCACTCTGACCAACCACCAAAGAGACATGAGAGAATCTGTTATAATTGCAGATCACCAGGACACTTTGCTCGTGACTGCAAACAACGCCAACCTCGGCGCGTAAATCAGTTAGAACCCCCATCAAAGAAAATGCGACGTTTAGTTAATCCCGACGACGATAGTGGCCTTATAAAAATTATTGATGTGGACGGTATTCATATTAAAGCCTTTCTAGACCTAGGAAGCGACTGTACCACTTTAAGAGTGGGTGAAGTGCAGGAATGTGGTTGGGACATAAAACTGTGTGAAACTAAATTAGTGGGCTTTGGTATGGGAGCGGTAAAAGCCATCGGTAAAATTAAAAAAAGTGTAACTGTAGGAGAAGTTAAAATGGTTATTGACATTTTAGTTGTAGAAAATCATGTACAGGACATCCCAATGATTTTGGGCCGTAACTTTTTAGATTCGCCAAACATTGTTCTCATTAAAAAATATGGTAGCTTGCAAATTAATTACGCGCGTAAAACACAATCTCCAATTATATGACTACATGAAACCACCTCGGAGTCCAATAGTCATCCTGGTGGTAAGTCAAAACCAAATATTGATACCAACGATATCGTAATTGGGAACTTTCCATATGACCGCCACGACAAACAAAAACTTTTCGATATTCTCAATAAATACCGTGATTGTATAGCAACTAATCTAGCCGAGTTAGGTTCAACAAGAATTGTCAAACTCAATATCTGTTTAAAGGAAGAGAAAATTATTCGCCGTAAGCCATACCGAGTTGCGTACAATGAACTGGAACAATTAAGTGACATAATTGCAGAACTTTTGCAAAATAACATTATTGAAGAATCCACCTCTGAATTTGCTAGTCCCACACTGTTAGTCAAAAAGAAAAATGGTACCTATCGTATGTGTGTTGATTATCGACAACTTAATGACATTACCGTGCGTGAAAACTTCCCTGCTCCAAATATCGAAGAACAGCTTAATACTATGTCGAGTGGTCGTGTCTTTATAGTCCTTGATCTGATGAGTGGATACTATCAGATACCAGTAGATGAAGAATCAAAACATTTAACAGCTTTTGTGACTCCGAATGGGCAATATCAATTTAAGCGCATGCCATTCGGGCTAACGAATGCTCCTTCAGTTTTTATGCGTTTAATGAGTATCGTGATGCGTCGTCTAGCCTCAAAAAATATATTAGCTTATATGGATGATATTGTCATTTTCGCACCGGACGTAAATATGTTACTAGAACTGTTAGACAAACTGTTTTCTGTGCTTAGAGAAGCTAATTTGACTATAAATATTAAGAAATGCACTTTTCTCGCAAGTACAATTAATTACTTAGGACACGAGGTCAGTGGAAATGGCGTAAAACCGGGTACCGCTAAGATTGATGCTGTTAAATCGTTCCCCATACCCTCTGAGACTAGACAGGTGAAGCAATTTTTGGGGCTGTCTGGATATTTCCGACGCTTCGTTCCTAACTACGCTAAAATTGCTGCACCCCTTAATAATTTGATGAAGAAAGAAACACCATTTCAGTGGACTGATCAACAACAGGCAGCTTTCGACACGCTAAAAGCCAAACTTGTGATGCGCCGGTACTCTCAATATATGACCCTAAAATGAATCACGAGCTTCACACAGACGCGTGTGCTCAGGGACTCGCAGGTGTTTTGATTCAAGTTAATAAATCCGAAGAAAGAAGAGCCGTTTCATTTTTCAGTCGTGCTACGACAGATCTTGAAAAGAAATATCATAGTTACGAACTTGAAGCTTTGGCGGTGGTGGAAAGTCTTCAGCGATTCAAATATTATCTCCTGGGGAAAAAGTTCACGATTTTTACTGATTGTAATTCCCTCAGAATGACGCAAAATAAAAAGGATATAGTACCCCGAATTGCAAGGTGGTTGAAAATTCAAGAGTTCGATTTTCAACTTGAATATAGACCAGCAACGCAAATGCAACATGCAGATGCTTTAAGCCGCAATCCAATTGGGAATCCAACTGAAATGGAAGAAGTTGGACTCGATATTCGTATAGTTGGTGTACAAAATGACGACTGGGTAGCTGCACTGCAAAACGGAGATCCCGAATTACGCCAGATATGTGACATGTTAAATAGTCCAGACAACAATACCTCCAAGCGAAAGGACCTCGAAAAGGAATACATCCTACAATATGGTCGTCTATTTAAAAAAACAGCAGAGGGTTTACGCTTTGTCGTTCCAAGAGGAGTAAGATGGCGAGTCATTAAGTCGTCACATGATGATCTTGGTCACTGTGGTATTGATCGAACAATCGAGCATGTCAAGAAGATATATTGGTTTCCAAAATTACGAAGCGTTGTAGGTAAATACTTGAATAGTTGCATTCAGTGCCTTTATAATAAGCGTGGTAAGGATGAGACGAGATATCAAATTCATCCAATCAACAAACATCCGGTGCCTTTTCATACCGTACATATTGATCATCTGGGACCCTTCCCGAAGAGCCTTAAGGGAAATTTTTATGTGATCGGAGTTATTGATAGTTTTACTAAATTTATTATTTTGCGTCCAGTAAAAACCACAAATTCTAACGCCGTTATTCGGTCATTGATTGAGCTTAACCAGTTTTTCGGAACGCCTTCCCAACTTATTAGTGATCGAGGTACGGCGTTTACCTCAAAAGCCTTTAAAGACTATTGCTACCAAAATGGAATAAGACATATTCTCAATGCAGTTCGTACACCACGCGCAAATGGACAAATTGAACGATATTTTCGCACTGTGAGTACATCGCTATCATCAAGGACGGAAAGACAGGATGGACGAGATTGGGAGCGATTTGTCCGCGATACAATGGGGTTTAAATTGTTTAAAGCACCGTATTACAAATCAAACACCACAGGAACTACTTTTCTCATTTAAGCCGAATAATTCGCTGTCGAATCAAATTAGCATAGCATTACATGGAAATGATTCCGAAGATGAAGAGAACATACCACTTTCTGAACTTCGAGAAAAAGCAAATCAACGAGTCCAGGAATTGCAAACTAAACAAGCAAACAAATTCAATGCCGCCCATATGGAGCCCCAAATATACGACGTTGGTGATTTAGTCCTTATTCGTGCCGAGCATCCTGCAACAGGGCAATCAAGGAAGCTCCTTCCGAGATATAAAGGCCCTTATGAAGTCAAATCAATTTTATCAAACGATAGGTATGTGGTCGCCGATTGTCCAGCATTACAAATTTCGCAAAAACCGTACAGTTCCGTACATGCTGCAGATCGGATGAAACCGTTTGGGAAATTTGATGATTTTTCATGGGAAGATTAAGTCGTAAAAAAAATAATGGAATAATTAATTGAATAATTGAATAATTGAATGAAGATATTTTATTTTTAATTTCATTTAAATAACTAAATAAAAAAAAAAAAAAAAAAAAAAAAAAAAATATACGGTAAAGCAATTATTAGTTCTATACTTTGAAATGATATTCGTTATTCTTGTGCGCCGACCAATTGCATCATCTTCTAGGAATGCGATCGGTGTTCAGGCGCACTGTGGAAATTGCAGTACGTAAGTAGCCTTGTATAATATGGTCTTGGTCAATTTGTGAAGGACACTATCTTATCCTCATTGGTTGGCTAAGTGTTCCGATACATCCTGTGTGATTTCTGTAGCTATCCTACCGCTGTGTGTTCTAACATATCCTGTGTGTTTTTATCAACAACTGCTGTGTGATATGACATATGCTGTGTGTTCTTAACAACAACTGCTGTGTGTCGTGAAATATATCTACTATGTGTTTTTCAACCGACTGCTGTGTGATCTGTGTGATTTTCATCAATAGGCTGCTGTGTGTTCTGTAAAAATCATAGGTGCTGTGTGTTCGAGAAAACTGCTCTGTGTACTGTTTTCGTCAAATATATTCATTGTTGACTGTAAAAGTCCTAGACGAAACTTTTTGTGTTTGAGAGAAATGGTATAACCGTTATGTAGTAATACTATAATTAATTGACACTAAACGTGTTAACTTACACTGGGGACAGTGTATCGTCGGATGGCCGAATTGTTAACATATACAATGACCACTATTGCATATGAGTAGAAAAATCCCTTCTGCTCATTATTTCGTTACTGATAGGTAGGCTGCACATGCAGCTCGACGAGTGAGGCAGATGGATTGAGTTAAGAGGCAATCCATATCTGCCTGGCAGGGCGCTCGGTCGAGTTCGCGAGGTGCTCTTGGATTAGATACAGTGACAGTGAGTGAGTTTTGGACCAATGTAAAAAGATAGAATTCAACAATACGGAGTTTATATCAGACTCTCTTCATTTCAGTCTTGATCTATACCGCAGGAGCATATCTTGGTCGTTTTGAACGCAAAATTGGTCTCCTGACTTTCGGTCCCGCCAGCACTGCCAAATTGTCGCTATTGGTCGTGTGTTTTAAAGTTTCGACCAGAAGGGACAACGGTTAACTAACATTTTCCAACATCCAAATATTCTTTACGAGAAACCTTAGCGAGAACGATTCTGGGAAGTTTTCGAATAGCACATGAGATACCATTGACGTGGAACCCCGACCAATCGTAGGGAACGGAAACAAAAAACATTTGCATTGTCAAAAAACGTTAGTCTTGCCTTCAGTTTCTGTTCATTGAGAGACAATCATTGATAAGTTTTTGGTAATAAAACTTCTTTACATATAGGGGCATAAAAAAAAATTATGGGTCTTAAGTTACCGCCTAAAGAAATTTAGTTTTTAAATTGGGTACTGTTTTTTTTTTTATTTCAAATTTGATGGACCGTTTTTGACATCAAATTTACAAACAGGTTAACATTCATGAATTAAAGATTACTTTGATACACAGAAGAATCACACATTTCCATGGTTTGTTGTAAGTTATTCCATCTATAAAATTCCGAATAAAGACCTTATCGCCGAAGGTGTCATTCCACCGCGTTTACAACACTGACATCTGACATATTGAACGTGTTTTGAATTTATTCCTGTCTAACTATATAAGTTACTGTGAATTTGCTCCAAAAACTACTACACGATTGACATCACGTGTGTGCGTATATTTATGGCAGAAACGACGCATGGTTACATCTCACATGCGACATTGTATCTTATATCTATAGAACGGTGGTTTGTATAATAAAACGCACGAGTGATTTCATATCTTATTACTGGATGTTATAAGTTGATTTTAAGGCACATCAAAAGGTATAGGTACTTGTACCTTGAAGAACTATGCCAGATGGAAGAACAGACTTTTGAAAATTCCACATTATTGTGAACTTGGCGGCAGGCAGAAAATTGGCAAGAAGCTGTTTTTGAGGCAGCATTTTCATTATCAGAACATTTTCATTAGAATATTATTATATCAGCTTCATCAAGTATTGCAGGGGTATGAGTATAAGAGTGCCGAAGAATGGCATATTGTTGGCGGAGGACTTGTCTGATGCCTTTTTGAGGCATGTCAAAAACTCGTCTTTCTCGGAGGAAGCGAATATGTTAATGCCAAATACATAAATAGGTTGGATTAATAGGAATTCCTCAACATTTTTGTGATGCAATTAAATTATTTACCTGTGCAAAATAAATTGTGGAGTGGAGTTGTTGAGAGTTGGTGGAAGGCTGAAGAACGTGAAATTGTCAGACGACACGAAGCATCCAATTCTTTTGTCGTACAACAATTCATTTGTGTGGAATTATGTGATGCATTTGCATATAAAAAATATGCATGCAGGCCAACAGCGGTTCTGGATCATAAATTGCCGAACATTGGATCCTCAAAAAATGCATACGATACTTTAAATATCTGTCAGAGCCACACCACAGTGTATTTACTGCGACAACGCAACAAATTTTGTGGGTGCAGTAAGAATACCAAACAGCTGCTCTACAAACAACTTATAAGGCCGGTAGTAACTTACGGTTTCCCCATTTGGTACACCGTTTCTAACCGGTACATGAAAAAGCTGGCCATTTTTGAGAGTAAACTCTTAAGAAAGAAAAACGTCAAAAGTTTAAGACTCTACGAAGAATCCAGTTTCACCTCCTGGAAAAATACATGGTCACACTTTTCCAGAGAATACTCGCGAATGCATCCAGTCATTTAAATCTTCTAGTCCGCAGTATTACGGAAACCAAACACCTATTCCCAAGAGACACCGACAGGGCAACTACACCCTTCTACGATTTGACGGAGACAACCCACCACCCACGCTGCCATCTAAGGCGAGGCATTTAGCCACTGCGTTGTCCTTTTGAAATCAAGTCAAAGAAGTTTGATGTTTGCCCTACATGGTCTGGTCATAGTGATTTTAAAAGACTGACTCTCAGTCCTAAAAACCGGCAAATCGAACAAAACATGTTTAAAATGATTGACCAAAATATTGACATTGGTTAGTCTTTCCATGTTTACGTGTCCTCTTTGCCTTAAAATTTCCCTACAATTTAAGGTATGCCATGGTGACAGTAAACGTTTTTTTTTGTTACTGTTTCAAACGTGGAAAGGAAACGTAGAAAGATACATTTTGCGTTAAATTATTTAAAAGGAGTTTCATCATATTACATCAAATAAATTCGCCAAGCAAGGGATAATCTGAAATACTTCAGAGCGTATCATGGATTTTGAGTACCAATTTCTTTTTATTCTCATCAAATAGTTTCAAGTTACAATTCTCAGTTTCAGAGTACCTATCGTTTCTGTTGGAACCTTGTTTGGATAATGTTTTCTTACCATTATTTTCATCTTGTTACATGATACTATGTCCTAATTATTGGTTGCCTTTGGGTCTAACGCTATGAATGGTTTCTTCAGCATTTATTTAACTACTATACGTAAATGTCACAGTTAATAAGTTTAGAAAAGCTAATAATTAGAGTATGCTGTTTTACAATTCTTTTAATACTTTTTTTTTTAAATTAAATTTTGAGATATTGAAATCAATCATATGATTGTACCTATTGAAATCCCTCGTCAGCTTATTGATGGGGCCATTACTCTCAAAGTTACATCGAGACGTCCTTTGGTATAAAAAAATTGGATTCCTTGTTGTCCTCGGTCTGGTATTGATGTTTACGAAATTGAGAACATATGTGGAGTTGACGTTACCAGTCAGAACGCAAAACAGGAACAGGAATATAACATTGGATATCTCTCTTTGTTTTTATAACGTCTGCAGATACGGCAGCATTAATCGACTTATGTAGAGAGGAAGACTTCTTTCGGGGTTAAGTCAAATCCCGTAATGCGAAAAGAAGAAACTGCTTTCAATTCTTGAGATTTCAAATTCGTAGGACGGACATCAAACAGAAGGCATGCATTGCATAATATAATGAAAAAAAAGTACAATAATTAATTTAATAAATTAGAAAATTCTGTTTTCGACTCTCCTGTAACTACCCTAACGAATCGAGCCAGAAACTTCAAACTTGGAGCATTAAAAAAGCTCATTAAAAAGTCCTCCTTACTAAATTTAGAAGTATATATGTAGGTATTAATGGCTCTAAGAACTTCAAGAATGACAAAAACCGCAACTGACTGTCTCACTCACTCACTGACAGATCATCAAAATAATGTGCACTTCCTGCCGTCAATGAGTAATGACCGATACTGAGGACACTGGGAAAAGGTGAAACCTTCAGATTTGGAATCCGTACCTTTACCCGTATGGGGATTGCCCTTGATGATTTAGAGTCGATCGCGGAGAATGGTGAGCTTGAGAAACCTGCACCCGGGGCCATCGAAAATGAATGAATGAAATTTTAAGGAATACTTTACAAGAAAGAAAGCTAAAGTGACGAAAGATAATGTCAGTTGACACTTCAAAAAGTTTAAAAACGTTTCAAGCTTCTTGGTGAAATCTAATAAAAACAAGTAAAAGTGTTATTATCGGCCTGGCCGATGCTTTGATACCATATCCACTGCACAAAAGTAATGCAAAATGCTTGCCATGCGAGTTAGTAGATGTCTATGTACTGTGCAGACACCTACACGCATGTGTCTATTACGTCAAACTTCCATAACTCGAACTTATTTAAGGCGAATTTCTCTATTACTCGAAGTTTTATTGAGAACTCTGCGTTTTCAACTTATCAAATTTATTTTCTTTCATTTTGAGAGTTCGAGTTATGTAAGTTCCACGTATTGGTTTTGTATGTGAGGTACCAGAACTACTTGACCGACATAGCCCATTTTCAATACCAACCCGTGATTTGTTTGGGCGCTATCGTGTTTTTAACAGACAGACTGACGGACATGGCTAAATTCATTCCGAATGTGATCCTGATTCAGAATATAACTTTATTGGGTTTCCGGTGAATCCTTCTTGGCGTTAAAAATGTAATGACAAAGTGAATATACTTTCCTGTGGAGGGTATGAAAAACTTGGGAAGTTGTTTTTCCATAACTTTATTAGATATCTATATTGACCAATGAATGATCCTACCAATTTTTTTTTCAACATTGAGCCTTCTTAAGCTAAGAACATTTAGATCTCATTACTTTTCGTGACTGAATAGAATACACACTTTTTTGGTGCATTTGGTGTTATCTTCTTATCTGGGCCCGATCACGTTAAATCTCTGTTTATTGCCACAAATGCGATAGAGACAACTTTCGTGAAAACGATATTGTTCAAACGGTTTTATTTTACGACCCCTGAATATAAAATTTGTTAGCAAGTATTTTAAATAGTATCTATACAAACGTTTGATTGCCCCTTAAATAATTAAAAAAATATATATAAGACTGTTTTTGCTAAATGCGAACTGACTAGGAAAGTAAATATTTACGCAAATTAAAAAAAAAATTCTCCAGCGCATGAAAATGAATAATATTAAAACATTTTTTTTATTTCCATTATACTTTGTGAAGAAAGTCTAATTTGAGCTGAGTTTTTCACGTTAAGCTTAATAATTGGAGGCTGAAATGGGAATAGCTCCACCAGCTAAACCACTGACTACTGAGTCAGAGCTAGTAGCTGCGTTTCTTTGGTCCCTATCAGCGTTACTATTAAGGATTGCCGAAAAAAACGAACATCGAAGAATGAAAACATGAGTTGGCAACGCATCAATCTGATAGAAAAATTGACATTGACAGAATGACAGACCAATTTTAATTAAAAAAAATTATCAGTGGAAAATTCAAATTAATTAATATGTATAGGAGGCATTCATAAATAAAAAACTGAAAATTTTACTATTCCAAGGTTAGCATAAGTAAGTAATCCATCAAATTGTATTAAGAAAAGAAGTTTTAAAAGAGTTTAAATAACGAAATTTCCAATTTCAATGCCAAACAAAAGGGGTTTTCGTTCGCGGCAAAAAGTTTCGAATTGGAAATTTCGTTATTTAAACTCTTTTAAAACTTGTTTTCTTAATTCAATTTGATGGTTTAATTAATTACCCTTAGAATAGTAAAATGTGCAGTTTTCCCTTATTATGTCATTATTTCCGCGGCAAAATCGTGTGGGAAATGCTCAGCAATTTGAAAAACGTTGGTGTCGGTCGTGTCGTTGTGCGCAGCATGTTTGAGCGCTGTTAAGAACCATCGTTCATGAGAATTCCTAAAGTCGGAGCTGTTCCAAACGAAGTAAGCCATTCAAAATAACATCTCTCTGCTTTTTCTAATGAGATAACCATTTTAGGAAGTTCGCGTCATCATAGAGCGCACATTCCGCGGAGTTACCCAACTCAAACCAGTGCTTCTGTTTAGTACCACATACAAGACTGATTATCGGCTTATTCACAAGGACGAAGAAGCGGAATATGTACTGTAGAATTACCAAGCAGAACCAGGAAGAGATCCTTCCACGTGAAATCGATTTCTCACCATTGTTGCGAGAATAAATTACTAATGAGACCGGTGTCTCAAATCCAAAGATGGGGATACACTTTAAGACCAAAGTAAACTTGCGCGTCTGGCTGAGGAGGAGGTTGAGAAACCAGCACTAGAGCTGAGCACACCCGCAAGTCCCAAGCAGTGTTGCCAGGCGAAAATGTTAAAATCCAGTCAAATTTGACTGTTTGACTGGATTTTTTCTCTCTGAATCCAGTCAAAAGAAACAGTCAAACATTAAAAACAAAAAATTCCAGTCAAAAAAACAGTCGAAAATGTAAACAGCTATTTTTTCGAAAACAAAAATAGGGTGGTCATCGTGGTTTCTTTTTAAATCATAGGTTATTTCAACACTGACACCTGCTTCCAGCTCGAAATCTTTACAGAAAGCCAGTATCATACCCGCGCGGAACGAAGTGAGTGACAGTGACAGTTTGGATAATTTTTCTCCGAAAACGAGGCTGTGAATAACGTTTCGGTCAACGGCGGCCGTTACAGAGCCATGTTAACCGACTTTTTTTTTACTGAAATTTAAGACATGGATTTAGACGTCCTCTGATTCATGCAGGATTGCACGCCATGCCACACAGCCCACGCCACAATCGATCTTTTGCGCACCAACTTCCCAAAACGTGTTATCAGTCGTCTCGGCGATGTGGATTTGACAATCCGCCCTCCGCACTCAAGGCCAACATCATCCAAGCAATCCGTGAGCTACAGCCCGAAACCACCAAAAATGTTTTGGACAATTTAAGTAACAGAATACGCTACGGCGAAGCCAGCCGAGGCAGCAACTTGAACGACGTTGTATTCCGTAATTAATGGGAATTTTTGCTCTTACTAATAAAGCCATAATACATTGGAACAATTTTATTTTGTTCATTTTATTGCATTTGTCAAAAGAAACTTGTATTTGGCCCACCCTTTATATTTTGATCTATAGTATTCTTTACAACTTTTTGTATAACTTCTTCAAGTATTTCAAAATTTATACAACATTTTTTTTATCTCGAAAATTAGGTATTTCTAATGGCCAAAATAGAGTGGTGTTTATTTTTTGTTTCTAAAATCTGGAACAAATAGCAGCCATAACTCAAAACTTAAACAACATTACAACAAACCGAATTAAATGCAAAGGAAATCATTCAAAATTCTCAAGAAACGCTGCGCAAACTGCAAGAAATACTACATTCAATTTGACTTTCAGCGGCTTGCGGAAAATGGGTGTGTTCATTTCATTGCACTGCGCGAATCCCATATACACTAGGTTTACATTGGAGGTGTAATTTTTTTAATTTTTTTTTTAGGAAAAAACTCCAGTCAAAAAACAGTCGGCTGGATTTGATTTTTTTTTTTCCAGTCAAAACCGAAAAAATCCAGTCAAATTTGACTGGAAAACAGTCAAACTGGCAACACTGGTCCCAAGTTATACGAGAATTGTTTGTAAATGAAAGTAGTTCAATAAAGAACAAGGTTCACGTTCACGTAGTTATTTATACATTTTGTTGCTTTTATTCTTCTTGATATCGAGTTAAAATAACATTCCATTTGGGAATGTTAACAGTAGATAGTTGAAAATTAACGGAAGCCCAGACGCAGCCAGACTTCTTTTCAGGATAAATTATTCGCTTGCAATGCATGGCCCAGGCACTGGGAGTCGAAAATATTATTTCAGTTTCTTGAGATTTGATCTTTTCATCTGCTAAGAGATCTCCGACAAATTTCTGACCCAAGTACTCGATACCGATAGTCATAGCAGAGATCCTCCTTTGAATACTGCTCTTCGGGTTCTTCTTTTTTTTCGTTTGTTCATTCGCCGACTAGGCTATGCCATATCTTCTTTATGGGATAGGATTCCAGAGAAGCTGACATCTATTTCTAAAAGCGTACAGAAGTAATTGGTACACTTTCAAGTTACTATGCAATTCACTTACTATTTACCACTTACCATTATTTACCACAGGGCGTTGTCCAGCCCAATCAGAAAATCAGGAAAAAATATTTTATTTGCAGAAAGTCTGCGTTAAAAACAATTGTTAAGGAAGTCAAAAACAATCTTGGCATCTTTAGAACGCTGACTTTGTGTAAATAAAATAATTTGTCCTGATTTGTTCTGTCTTGTTTATATTTTTTTTAGTTTCTGTAAACATGGCAAATATCATTTATGACATTTCCATACAAGTTATCGATAACGTACACAAATCTGTGTTGGCTACACTTTTCTCTATTCCCGCGAAGCCGTTAACGCCGATAATTATCCAAGCTAAGTAGGTATTTGTTGTATTTAACAAGAGATTTTTTTTATTTTGCTTATCCTATAGCCGTGACGGTGACAAAAAAAACGCAGCTAGTCTCAGAGCAGACATCTCACTTACACATTCAAATCCAAATCAGAACCTCCCCGCTCTACACTGCGGCTTAAAACCGCAAAAAAATCAAATGAAATCAAATTGAAGAAGTATTTATCATGATTTAAAGTTTAATGAAAATTTACGCTACATTGAAACTTGTTAATATGTTATGTAAAGCCGTAAAGGTAATATATATATATATATATATATAATAATATCGAAGTGAACGGAAAGAGTTGAATCTGTGAAAAAGAAAAAGTAGAGCAAAAGCATTATGGATATGAATTAGAATTCGGTGTATCTACGGAATGAGAAATACATAAGTACATAGGTATGCACAAAAGGGCAAAGTTATCTTTTGCATAATGAGTCCTTTAATAATAGAGCCACCAAAGAAGAGTGATATGAAATATGAAAGCATTTCCGCATTAAACGAATAAAGAAATAAATAGATGGCGTAAGAATTTCGTATAGACAGCAATTCTATGCCTACCTTTTCACAACCATTATCACGTAAGTTTTTTTTTTGTGGGACGAATGGACGAAAAGGGTCCAACAATTTTATGCCGGGCCCAAACGGAAGTTTGTCAGACGTTGATGTAATTTGTGTTTTTCCGCGAATCGAATCTCAGAACCCTCATTTAGTAGTCGAAGAAAGGAGAGACTGATTATTCCTAATTTATCGTTTGACAGCACGAAAATCATTTCAAAAATGCTGATGCAAATCTTTTTAAGGCGAAACCAAAATTAATTATTATTGACCCCATTCCGGGGGAAAGTTAAATACATAATTATTTTTTAAGATGCATAGGTAGGTATATCTATATATATAAAAATGAAGATTTCGACTGACAGATAAATCAACGCCCAGCATAAACCATTTGCTCTAGATGTATACAAGAACTAAGGAAGGATTTTTTGAAATTCGACCCCTAAAGGGGTAAAGATTTTTATTTTTCATCCGATTGACTTCAAACTCTTAAACTTATGTACACTCTATGAGAAATAAAGAAAATTGATTTCTCAGATTTTGGAAATTCAACCCCTAAAGGGGTAAAAGGGGGGTCAAAGTTTATATGGGAAATTTTAATTTTTCATCCGATTTTGAAGTCAATGGGTTTGTGTACTCTCTATGAAAAATAAAGAAAACTGCTTTCTCTGAAGTTCCGATCGACTTCAAACTTAGTTTGTGACCCTTTTCTTAAGTCACGAACCGTTCGTCGTATCAATTTTAAACTCTGTAATGCGTCCCAAAATCTTTCGCCGTTGAATATGCTTATCGCTTAATCTAACTCCAGCGTACGTACTCCAAAGATACTCAAGCGGAATTCTGTATGAATAGGGTCATACTGCTAGAAAGTGGTGCAAGTGTAATAAGATCTGGGAGGTGTGGAATATAATGAAGGGGTAAAAGCTCCCCCTATTCTAATGATGGTGCTTATCATATCGCTGTATTTGCCAGCAAAGAAATATGTTTTGTCCCATAGATTGTCTGCTATAGTATGATCTGTGTTGAGATGCCAGCGCTTCACTAACAAAAATATTGATCATTTCTGTTTGAACTGTTTTCGCCAATAGGGCATTAAACACATTTTCCAGAGATATTAGCTTCTCCTTAGGTAATTTCTTAGATTGGTTTTCTGCGAGCGATATATAAATATAAAAGATGGAACTAACTCACTGTGAAGGAATATCTGTGTACCAAATCCTGAGGACTGCGCGAGCGAAGCCGCGGGCAAAAGCTAGTATTTCATAAAATTCGGGTTTGAAATAATGCCGTTTTCAGTACGACAAAAGGTACCTTCCCCATATCTTTATTCTTTATTCCCATCACACTCTTATTATTGGTCAAGTTTATTTGTAAGGGGTCAGAGTTAAGATACAACTAATGTTAAGTCAGCACATTGTAAAATGCTACGGCATTCCTCTCACATACACAACAGATAAGTTAAGATACAACCAATGTTATTTCAGCACGAGATATCGAATTGCAATATGCTACGGCATACAGATAATTCCTCCCACATATACAACAGATAAGCTAAGATGCCACAAATGTTATTTCAGTAGAAGATATCAAACTGTAATATGCCGCGGCATAAAGATAATTCCTCCCAACAGATATGATAGCTAAGAAATGCAACCCATGCATTTCTTCCTTATAAATAACCCACAGAACAAAAATGTATCTCATAGTATTAAGCGACTTCAATAAAGAGAGACGTAGTCTCTAAAGAATATTTTTTTAAGTTCAATTTAATTAAAATTGATAACTGGCGCCCGAGCAGGGACCGGTTAAGTGATAATAAATTCTCAGTAGCTTCCCCCCACCAGAGGTAAGGGGTTACTGTTGAAAAGAATTTAGCTTAAAAAGTGTGAAATTCGACAAAATATTTGTGTAGCAGCCAGAACCATTAGTAGGAAGCGGGCAAATTCAACGCCGTTATCCAAAGAGGAAAACTTCGAACTGCTCGAGAAAAATTGCCGAAAAATACACTGCCGGTCCAAGTGTGCCCATTAACCCGGACTAAGCGCACTCATCAGACTAGAACACTTAAACAATATTGAGGCAATATTTAATAAATTGGAGAAAGCCAATCTAAGAATAAACATAGATAAAACTGAGTTTATGAAGGAAGAAACAGAATTTCTAGGATACCTGATATCCAGCGATGGTATTAAACCTGACCCAAAGAAGGTGCAGGCAATAAAAACAATTAGTCCACCTACAAACTTGAAAGAATTAAAAAGCTTCCTTGGACTAACTTCATATTACAGACGTTTTATAAAAGATTTTGCGAAAATTGCAAAACCACTGACTAATCTGACAAGAGGAGAAAACTCAAAAGCGAAAGCAAATCAGTCCCGAAATATACCAATCAAAATAACCAATAAAGAACTTCAGGCGTTTAATAATTTAAAAGAATTACTTATATCTTCAGAAATTTTGATATTTCCCGACTTTAGCAGACCTTTTATATTAACCACAGATGCTTCTAACCAAGCATTAGGTGCAGTACTTTCACAAGGAGAGATAGGCAAAGATAAACCAATAACATATATATCCAGATCACTAAATAAAACTGAAGAAAATTATGCCACTAACGAAAAGGAAATGTTGGCAATAGTTTGGTCACTAGACAATTTAAGAAACTATTTGTATGGAGCAAGAAAAATTAAAATTTTAACAGATCACCAACCACTAACCTATGCATTAAGTAATAGAAACACAAATTCAAAATTAAAAAGATGGAAAGCTAGAATCGAAGAATATAATTGCGAGCTTATTTATAAACCTGGAAGAACAAATGTAGTAGCAGATGCATTATCTAGATTAAAAACTGAAATAAATACCTTAACCTCTATTCATCAGAAACCATGCATAGCGCAGAAGAAGACAGTACAGACCTTATCCCACACGTTGAAGCACCAATAAACGTATTCAGAAATCAACTCATTATCAGCCAACGAGAAACAAGTGCTTTTGAGGAACCTCATACAGGTTATTATCGACAATATATTGGAATACAGGATATTAACAAAGAAAAACTTATTCAGGTATTAAAAGAAAAATTAAACCCCAATCTTATAAATGGAATCAAAATTCCAGAACATTTTATTCAGTTACTTCAAGATGTATACAGGGAGCATTTCAGTAAATTCAGAATCCGAATAACACAAAGAGTAGTAGAAGATATAGCTAACGAAGATAATAAATGCATCATTATTCAAAAAGAACATAAAAGAGCTCACAGAAACCATCTAGAAAATAAAGAACAAATCTTAGAAAAATACTATTTTCCACAAATGACTAAACTCATTAAGAAATATACAAAAAATTGCGAAATTTGTAACAGTAGCAAATATGATAGGCATCCTCATAAACCTTATCTTCAAGAAACCCCTATTCCCAAATACCCATCCGAAATACTTCATATAGACATCATGGAAATAAACCATGAAAAATTTATAACATGCGTTGACAAATTTTCAAAATTTACTAAATTCTTCCACATAAAAGAAAAATCTGCATTATATCTCAGGAAGAAAATAATAAAAATATTGCACTATTTTACTGTGCCTAGAATATTAGTTTCCGATAATGAATCCAGTTTCATCAGTCCAATTATTTCCAATTACATAAAAGCAATTGGAATAGAACTATATCTCACTCCTCCAAATAAAAGCGAAGTGAATGGAACAGTTGAAAGAGTCCATTCTACCATACTAGAACTAATGAGATGTCTGCAAAAAGAATACACCGACCTTTCCTTAAAAGAAATAATCCTTATATCAGTAGATCGTTATAACAATAGCATACACTCCGTAACAAAGAAAAAACCGAGCGATATTTTCTTTGGCAGAATACAGAAAATAAACTATCAAAATTTAATAGATTTCCAAAATAAAGTAAACGAAGATTTGACTGAATTGATTAAGAGAAACCAGAAAAAGAAAATTAACCTGGAAAATTACAAAAGAAATAAACCACAAGCCTACAAAGAAGGTCAAGTTATTTACGCATCAAATAAAAGAAGAGACGGAAAAAATAAGCCACCCTTTAATAAAGAAATAGTTGCAAAAGACAATAAAGTTACAATCACAACTACAAGCGGGAAACGAATTCATAAATCCCACATAAAAAATATACAAGAGTAACATAAATCAATCTTCTCCAATTTCAGGTCAATTTAGCCTTGCGCTCGCCACACTAAGCGTGTATGAATACCATAGCCCTATAGTGACTATAAAACAAGGAGAAGGAAAAATAATAGACGGAACCTTCAAAATAGTTCATATAATAAATATAACAAAATATGAAATACTTGTTAACGAAATATCATTAGACATACGCCACCAAATAAACATATCAAGCATACTGAAACCCCAATTAATTCATCTTTTACACCGAATAGACAACTTACTACATCAATTAAACAGATCTCCAAGGCCACGAAGATCAATAAACTGGATCGGATCTGCATGGAAATGGATTGCAGGAAATCCAGATGCAACCGACTGGGATCAAATTCTAGCAAGCCAAAACAGAATTGTTGAAAATAACAATAAACAATATAAAATAAATAGTAAAATTATTGACACAGCAAATAACCTTATCACAAGCTATAACCACATCCTCTCAAAATTAGACATGCAAACAAACGAACAATTCGAGCAAATGCTCTTTAATAAACTAACAATAATTAAAGATGAAATAAATGAAATTGTACTAGCTTCCCAATTAGCAAAAAAAGGAATAATAAACACAAATCTTTTAGATCGCACCGAAATCAATCTTGCAATCTCTCAAATAGAAACCCTACCCTACACCAACGAAATTGAGGCATTGGAATACGCCGAACCCACTGTTATACGCAAAGACTCTATTTTATTATACATAATTTCGCTACCCAAAACTAGTAATAATGAATATAATCATATTCTTATTCGTTCTACCGTAACAAATTCACAACAGGTACATTTGGAATATGAAGCATTATTAGTAAATCAGTACCAACAATTTGGCATAATAAATAAATGCGATTCCATAAACTTTATATTAATCTGTCGAAATCATCAACTAAAACCAATTTCTAATACACATTGTATTACTCAACTAATAAAAGGCCAAAATGCGAAATGCGATTATGAATACAATTATCTTCCAATTATCGAAAACATAAATGATAATACCATTTATGTAACAAACCTAAACGGTACTCTCATACATGAAAAAACAAGCCAACACCTAAAAGGTAGCTTCGTCATACAATTTACGAATGAAACAATTGAAATAAATGGCCAAAAGTTTTCCAGCAAAGAAACATTAATATATCAACCCTTACCCCCTATCCTTCAAAATAATGTTACTAGAAAAAATATAAGACTAAATTTAGAATATATACATAGTCTCCATCAAGGAAACATAGAAAAAATTAAAGAATTTGATACAAATGTTAAAGTATCAATATTATCAGATATAATCATTCTTGTAATAATTGTCATAAGTATAATTATTATTATATACTATTGTAAACAAAAGAAAAATGTAAAAACCCCAAATAATGTCAATATAATACCATTAACCACATTAAATACTACAATGTTAGAAGACAGGAGACTCGATGATCTCAATCCAATAAATGCAAAATTTTAAAAAAAAACAAGAAAATAAAAACAAGTGATCTACGAGACGTAGATATTTAAAGAGGGGAGAGTTAAGATACAACTAATGTTAAGTCAGCACATTGTAAAATGCTACGGCATTCCTCTCACATACACAACAGATAAGTTAAGATACAACCAATGTTATTTCAGCACGAGATATCGAATTGCAATATGCTACGGCATACAGATAATTCCTCCCACATATACAACAGATAAGCTAAGATGCCACAAATGTTATTTCAGTAGAAGATATCAAACTGTAATATGCCGCGGCATAAAGATAATTCCTCCCAACAGATATGATAGCTAAGAAATGCAACCCATGCATTTCTTCCTTATAAATAACCCACAGAACAAAAATGTATCTCATAGTATTAAGCGACTTCAATAAAGAGAGACGTAGTCTCTAAAGAATATTTTTTTAAGTTCAATTTAATTAAAATTGATAACTTCAGCTCTGGAACCACTGAACCGATTTCAAAAATTGAATTGAATTGAATTGAGTTCATTCTTGTATGTCATGTCAAATGAATGCGAAATATTTAACAGTTTTTTTTGTTCTTATTTCTTTACAGGTATGATGCTAACTTTTACTTCAAATGCAATTTTTATCTAACGTAAGTGTTCTTTTAATAATGTATACCTATGTAGGTATATCGGCGAAAAATATTTCTAAAACCTTCATCAGTAACAA
The DNA here is from genome assembly GCA_949372485.1 of Cheilosia soror. NCBI lineage: Eukaryota > Metazoa > Arthropoda > Insecta > Diptera > Syrphidae > Cheilosia > Cheilosia soror. The sequence continues at coordinate 41,530,268 of OX443563.1, forward strand.
GGGCGGATGGTATTCTGCCATAAAGTATACTTTTGTGCATTTCTTCTGACAGTAGACGAGAATAATGTACAATTTTATGCCGAACACAAACGGCTGGATGAGAAACCTTTTTTAGAATATTTATAAAAGTCTACAATGTTTTCCAAATGCCAACAAATGCCGCCATTTCACAAAGTTTCTAAAAGGTTTGCTTTCTACAAGTCCATATTGCCGAACCATTTTCTACAAGCCACATTCGGCTGGGAGAATTTTTCATTTAGGTTTCCGTACATCTTAAGGTTTCTTGTAAAAAAGACGCCTAGGTGTTTTTACTCCTTGACCAATTGAATAAGTTCACTGTTGAAATTAAATTTCTCATCTCTGCTTCACCGCAGCTTCCCAGCTCAAGGAGATCGAAGAGTCGCGCGATCGTAATAACATCCGGAGGTTTTATAAAAAAGCCAAGCAACTGGCTGCTGGCTACAAAACCGGAACGCAGGCTCTTCGAGACAGCGAAGGAAACGTATTCACCGAAGCGCAGGGAATAGTAAATGTGTTTAAGCAGCATTTCCCAGCAGCTGCTTAATGTGCATCACGTAGAGAGAGTGATAGGGCAAGAAGAGAACCCACGTCCAGTCAATGAAGAACTAGTTCCAACACCTAGTATAGAAGAAGTTGGCTTAGCTATAAAAAAGCTTAAGAACAACAAGGCCGCAGGCTATGATGGTTTACCAGCGGAGCTCTTTAAATACGGTGGTGGTGCTTTGGTAGGGAGCATACACCGAATCATCAACCAAGTATGGGTGGAAAAAAACATGCCCGATGACTGGACTATCAGCTCCATATGCCCCATCTACAAAAAAAGCGATCCTATGTCTTGCAAGAACTATCGAGGTATACCCCTCCTAAATGTCGCATACAAGATCTTATCCAACGTACTGTGTGAACGTCTAAAACCGTTCTGCAACACACTAATCGGCAGATCGACTATAGACCAAATTTTCAAGGAGACGCTCTATCATGCGACTTCTTCAATTTCCTACTGGAGCAGATAGTGCGCAGAGCAGGTGTCAACACGAAAGGCACTATCTTCAACAGATCCGTCCAGCTGCTGGGCTATGCGGACGATATTGATATCATCGGTCGATCCCAGAGTGCCGTGATAGAAGCGTTCACGGCGATTGAAGAACAGGCGAAATCCGTTGGCCTTCAAGTAAATGAGGACAAGACTAAGTACATGCTATCAACAAACATACAAGCATCTGTCCAGCGCCTAGGACAAAACATCACTATTGATAGGTCTCCTTCGAAAGAAAAATACTTTGGTCCTGTGTGCGAGGAGGGCGAATGGAGGAGAAGATACAACCGCGAACTCTATGAGCTGTGCCAAGATGTGGATGTAGTCCAAAAAGCCAACACACGTCGACTACATTGGCTCGGCCACATCGAGCGAATGGACTATAATGCTCCAGCCAAGAGGATCTTCGAGTCCCAGCCCCCAGGAAGACAAGGAAGACCGAACCTCCGTTTCAAAGACCAAGCCATCGCGGATGCCAGACCGCTTGGTCTCGACAACTGGAAGCAGTGTGCCCGGGATCGTAGAGGATGGAAGGCTGGAGTGTCTCAGGCAGAGACTTTTCACGGGTCGGGAGCCCGATAAGCGGAAGCGGAAGTTTCCCCGTTTCATATTTTTCTATTTCAAAAGACTTGTCTAAACTATCGAGTAACACCCATGCCAGCAACAGTGTCAAAAATTGCCTTAAATTCAACGAAGAATACGTATCTACCATAGAAAACAGTCTACATTGAGGACAATCATATGATCAATAGTGGAATTTATTGTCCGGAAACCTTAGGTCGTCGGGGCTAGAGTCCTGTCGGACTTTAAGGGTCTTAGTTCCTCTACCTATCATATATTTTTCCCAATTTATTCTTCTATTAGCCAACTTCCAAAAGTCTCAACATCTTTTGCGGTGCGCTAATCTCCTAGCCTCTATTTCCTACCAACTGTTTTTTTTTTACCCTCTACAGGACGGTATATATTCACTTTGTCATTACAAGAAGGGGTCACCGGAGACCCCATTAACTATATTTATACAATACATAAATTCTAAAGCCGGACCAAATTCTGAATCGATTTAGTCTGTCCTTTATGTCCTTTATTCAATGTTGTATTAAAAACGGCGGAATAACTCCAGCCATGGGAATGACTTTTGTGGCGCCCTCTAGGTCAAACCACATACCCTTCATCTGCTCTCCTGTTTATCGGTTTTTGGATGATTTCAAACAATTTTTTAATACAGTTTTCAATGGAATTGGAAATCGCATCCTGTTTGTCTATTATCTGCTCCTCAAGTAGTTTCGAGAACGAAATTCGTTTCCCTTGTACTCAGAATATCATCTCATAAATCTCATTCGTAAGGCCTATGGCGACAATATTTGGAAAATGGTTTGAGGCTTGTTTCACATTAAAATGTAGTTGAGTAGGAGTCCCACTCTTCCTCCTAGTAAACAGTAACCAACAAACAATCACTGGCATTCCTGCAAATGTGTATCCACTCGTATACCATTTATCACTCGTAGTACATAGGACCTCACATAGTTTTCCCCATTTTCGTCATACAAACTTTATCGTTAGATTGTCGACTTATCCCACAACATTTCCCACTCTTGCATTTAAGACTCATATTGCTATCATGATAAAACATGCCGATCCACAATGTTGACAATTTATGATAAAAGCAAACATCTCTCAGATGGGTAGCATCGCAGATACTCTTAGACTCGTACTTTCTAAAATCACTCATCTCACTAATAAAAACATCGACATAAATCTCATCTCTCATTGCGCTCGGTTTGTGTATCTAAAATCAGTGTAGGCACCAATTCAAATTTTATCCGAACGACCACTAAATCTTCGTTTAAGCAAATTAATTTAAAATCTGCACAGCGGTTGCTCATGCTCATATCTTGACCTCAACTGGGTCTGCCTGTTCCTCATCATCGGCACCTCACACTCAGACCTGTGTTTATTTTCAAAATTTCGTTAAAGAGTTTTTTGTTTACAAAGTAAAAAATAAAAAACAAAAAAATAAAAGGGTTCAAGAAATTTGTGCATTTACACGAGTACATAGGTATCCTCTTACGCCATCATCATTAAGGCGCTGATGGCTGCCATAATTAAAGGCTTTGGTTTGTTTGCCGCCAATTTAGTGAAATTAAGGTATTCCATTTTGAGAACATCAGCAGGTGTCTTAATCATAAGTTTCCATTCGTTGTCTTAGTCTCGAGTATAATCATGGAAAGTTGTATTTTTCTTTGACTAAAAATAGCACGCGACCGGCTATCTATAGCTTCACCCACCCACCACCGGTGAGACTGAGGTGTGTGTATATTATAGTGAGCTGTGAGGTGAAATTATAAATCAATCAAATCGTCTTGAAAACGCTTACTTTGCCAGCTTTAAACAGCTGGGGGTGAACAAGTAAACAAAACACTTATCTACGTCATAGAAGAGTTTTATGGATTTTGAAAAACATACATACAAAATTGCGTATTGGGCTGGTTTTGCAATCAATTGAAGAGCATAATCCTTCACTAGTGGTAACCCTTTGCCCTGGGTGGCTATTTGATGTCAATTAATTGGATTCACTTCTCATGGAAATGTTAACCACTTTAACGATAGGCGGTTTAGTCCATGTAATCGGATTATTTTCCTCTTGAATGAAATTAATTCCGACTATGATGGTTTGGGTAATTGTGCTGATGTATAGCAGTCTAGCCCAACTAAGTGGCATTCAGTAATAGTAATAATTACTCCCTTTGAGGTATTAAAAGCCTACCAGGATACACTGTATGCAAGCTCGATTATGTAAACACCGATTACTATGTAGTCAGTGTATACCTATGCTCCTTTGGCATCTATTGTCGAGCAATGCGAAGACCAGCATATGCAAAGATACGTTTGCAACTTAGATAATGTTCATCAGTGATCCCTAAGGTGGGGTTTTCCCTCTGCCTCGCTGTCCCCCATGGTTGGACTTCAAGACTCGTGGGCCTGGTGCGTTGTTGTCCTTATACGCTTCACATTGACCTACCCCCATCAGCCGTTGTATTTTCAGCTTTTCATAAGCTCAAACCAAATATCATCCAAAGAATTGTGCAAATCCGCAAAATACAATGGAAATGGGATTTCTAAGGTCCCTATTGTATAATAATATGTCCTAGGTTCTAAGTTAAGCTACATATCTAATAACGCGTCGCCTTGCCTTAGACATTTTTCGACATCAAAGGGTTCGATGGTGTACTTGTCGACTTTGACGAAGCATGCGTAGACAAACAAGTTTCGCAATGATGCAGAAACTTGGCATGGATTTTATTTTATGCATCGTAGGTGGGCTTAAAGTTGATGAAATTATTGATTATGGGAGTTCCTAAAGCGTGTCGGACTGTGAAGATTTAGTTGATAGCTGACTTTCCTGGCATAACCTCACTAACGTAAGCCGATCAGATTATTAGCGAAAGGTTTTAAACATTTGCATATATTATAGGTGACAGGATCTTTTATGCGACATTCAGGAGTCTTATTCCTGAGTTTGTTGGCGCTGGTCAGAGTACATATCTCCTATCTTTGATCGGACATACATTCATCCGGCCACACATTTAGTTTTATGTTGATTCTGAACGGCTGGATTTGTGCTTTTCCGGATATCAAACCTGAGTCTGAGACCCCTCGCATAGTAGTCCAGCACACTAATCACTTAGCCCTTGCGCTTATAGTCTGTAGAGGTGTTATTTTTAAATCCTCACCAATGACTGTAGATTCATAAGGTGGCGCCAAAGTTCTCTACCGATGTTCTTTGGCTGTATTTTTTTTCGCAAATGAAAAACGTTGGCTCTGCTTTTGGATTATATTAACCTGATATACATTTTTTTTCATTAAGACGAGTAAATGATATCCCTAAGAATAATTGATAACCATTCGGGTCCGATTTATAGCATTTTCAGTCACTCTTGCCAGAACGATAGGTCCTCGCATTCTTAACGGATATTCTCTTTGATGACTTCAAGATGAAAATGGTCGCTCATGATAATTTTCGATGAAATGTTCTTCCCTCGTGCGGTCGAGATTCAGGATTGCTTGAGCGTAGGTTACACGCGCTTGGTCAATACCTAACAGCTGGCTTGCCCTGTCTGTACTTTATAAATCTTGCAGGCTTTCACCAAAATTCTCTTTAAAGACCTCCGATTGATGCCAAATACTCCGTGGTGGTCTGCAACATCTTCAGCCAAAGCTGCGATATTCTCAGCAGAACGGCTGCTTCGAGCCGGTCAGGCCTGGCAGCATCTCGTGTTGTCCCATAATCTTCTAGGCGAGTGGTTAAGTTAGGTAGGAAGAAGTGGCCGTTAATGCCTTTGAACCCAATTAGCACGGGGATGTGCCGTTTTGTTACCACGACTCGTGTGACCTACTTTGAAATGGTTGTTAAGAACGTGGTGCGGTCGGTACCTATAGCCAATCTTTATAATTGAGAAAGCGGATAGGATCCTGTATCCCTTTGCCCGAAATGTCGCTAAGGTCGTCAAAGAATGCGGTTGGTTCAGTGCGCGCAGTCTGGCTCTTGGATATCCACTTTCGTAGGTACATTGGCTAAAACAGGAAGAGGTCTATGATGGCCGCTTCGAACGTTGAGAAATTCAAAATACTGGAGGAAACATTGCCACAATGTATCCAATTTGGTTGATAGCTCCGTAGAAAAATCGATTAATTTAAGCCAGTTTCAGATGTTGTCGTGTAGCCTGCACTTCCGACTGATATTCTCCTTTTTGACTTCTGCCATAACGTCGTCAACAACAATCTTGATCTCATACTTCTGGTTCGGAAAAGTAATTCTTTCGCCGAGATAATCTTATAACGCTTTCTTCCTTGTTTTTTTGGTTGGACATGAGTACAGATAAGCGTGATATTTTCAAATTTAGCCCTAAAACGAATTTATGACCACCCGCGTCTTTCTCTAATAACAAATCTGCATTCAAATAGACGCAGACTATGCTTCTTCTTAGCAGTTGATATGGGAGATGTCCAGCTGTCAGCTCTTTAGACAAAGCTAATCTTCCCGCTGCACATTTCGCAGCCAGCTCGTTGCTTAGAGATAGTGCTTTTTCCCTGCCTGTACTCGAGAGCGTCAAACTTACCATGGGACAAATCCACTTTCGCACTCGTACAGTTTCTTGTAATTAATGATATCAACATAAATAAATCCGCTGGTCCAGACTGTATCTCCCCCATCGTTCTGAAGAGGTGTTCTTCCACGCTAGCAAAACCACTGCGTAAGCTTTTTCATCTGTCCTATTTTTCTGGACTCTTTCCGAGTAGGTGGAAAACAGCATTTGTCCAGCCCGTCCCTAAAAAAGGCGAATCTTCTTCTTCCACCAATTACCGACCCATAGCACCAAGATTTTTTGTCGCAAATGCGTGCTTATGGGATCGATGTGTTTCTTATTCAATGTATTAGAAACTACCTTTCTGGCGGTTCAATTCAAGTTTTTTTTTTTAATTGTTTTAAGTCTGAAACTCACAATATGCAGGTGTTCCCCAAGGCTCCGTTCTGTCTCCAACTCTCTTTCTCATTTTTATAAATAATTTCTTGTCTGCAACTTCTAGTCCAATTATTCCTTCGCTGATGACAGCACTCTTAGCTTCTCATATTCTTTCCAGGACTTACGTCCCTGCTCTTCGGCCGTAGAACTGGAACGGCAACGTATGTTAAGCTCATTAAATTCCGACCATGACAGCATTTTAAAATGGGGTTCAGCCAATAGAGTGGAATTTAATGCTTCAAAAACACAATGCTGTCTGCTGTCCCTAAAGCGAAACCCGAACACAGCCATTATCCATGAATGGCACTTGCATCACCGAAACCGAAGGACTTTCCATTCTCGGTATGTGCGTTCATAGCAACCTTCGCCAGAAATGTTGCGAAATGTCTAGGTTTTCTCAAACGGAGCAAGAAATATTTTACCCTTTCTGATCTGGCGTTAATTCGCCCAAAGCTGGAGTACAGTTCTCATATCTGGTCTGGTGCGCCCAAAATCATACAGTGGTCGGCATAAGTATTTTCACAAAACTAAAGTTAATTTTACTCATAATTTGAACTTAATTCATGTAAATTATGGCATCAATGGAAAGGTAATTTAAATTCCGTTTGAATGATACAAAACTTTGATTTCGATAGATTCACCGTCAAGTTCCACTGCATTCAGTAACTTTCACAAACCACAGAGAACTAGACCGCCGACTTTCCGTACACCTACCCGATTCTCCCCGGAAAAAATTACCCTGTCTGTGAATACGTGTAAATGTCAAAATTAATGGCGGGAATGTAAATAAAACATAAGAGCGGCCATTTATTGGGATGTGTTAAGAAACGTTGGGAACTAAGTTTAGGTACTGCTTACATTTTAGATAAAATCATATTGCAAGTAGCTAGACGGCTGGTTAGAGTAATTTAAACTTAATTTTGAGCGAAAATATAATCTATATCGTTGATAATATTTTGTTAGCCCATTCGAAAACTAATACTTTTTTCAATCCAGAAGAAATTCATCGCAACAACAAATCACCCGCGAATAAAAAAGAGGTAGGTAGGTAGTGAATGAAAAAAAATCGCTGGCGATTTATTTTACGTTTCAGCAAAATTTAAAACCAACTAAGGGATAACTTTTGGAATTGTGGTTTAGTTTAACACGAGAACATTATCTTAGAATTAGCTTGTGGCATCACCATAAATTATTATACTGCTTTCTCTGTCTTACAGCTCATTTCGAATAAACCCTCGCGTCTTTTTTCTTTTCAGCGAGTTAGTTGTATTTTATTCTTGTCTCCGCAAAACTTTAACTTTTTCAGCATTTATTCATCAATAGGCCTGTTTTATTGCACATCTATAAAGTAAAGGGTATTCATGCAACGTCGTAACGAACATGGTAAATGAATTGTCAAATTTTGTATGGAAAATCACACAAGATGTTAAAAAAAACCGAGATGGTAAACTTACGACGAGGTCAATGTGACATTTCACACATGAAATAAAGGCGCGAAATCAGGAAAAAAATACTTTGCATGCATTTATAATACTTTTGATGTTTTTATAAATAGAAATTGCACATTTTACTATTCCAAGTGTAGGATAAATTATTAATCCATCAAATTGTATTAAGAAAACAATTTTTAAAAGAGTTTAAATAACGAAATTTTCATTTCCAAACAAAGTATGTTTTCGTTCACGTCAAAAAGTTTGGAATTGGAAATTTCGTTATTTAAGCCCTTTTAAAACTTGTTTTCTTAATACAATTTGATAGAATAACTAATTATTCTATACCAGGAATAGTAAAATGTGCAATTTTCTCTTTACGCGAATGGTAAACTTACGACGTTGCATGAATAGATACCCTTGTCAAGCAATGTGTAGTTGTTGTAATTGCGTGTTAAAATTTATACTTTTATTTACTTCACTGAGATAGATGTGCAATGAAACAGGTCTAATAACAAAATCAAAATAACAAATAAAGGATAACCACTTGAATAAACCAAAGTGAAAAATAAATCACGAAAAGAGTTTCATTTTTACACTTTGTTTTGACTGTCAATTCCTGAAGCTCTTCATTCCAAAGTTCCAGGAGCAAGTCTTTTCCGGACCAATTTTGTTTTTTTACAGTCAATAGATCACGAAATTAATAACATGATTTTAGCTAAATCAAGTGAATTTAGCTAAATCGCGTTGGTGGGAACATGGTATAAGTGAAAAGAATATTATCACATGTTTTGACAGTCCATTCACATAAACACTTTTATTTGTCGCAATAGTTCGCCAAGTTCAAATTCAAACATCAATTTCTACTACTTAACAATCTTGAATTTTGTATTTGATAGTTTGTGGAGCGGGTTTTAATGTCGTGAATTTTGAATAAACTTGTGAAAATTCGCACCAAGGGTGTTTTCCTTCGAGGCAAACATTTTTAGTTCGTAATTTCGTTGTTTAAACTCTTTTCAAACTTGTTTTTCCCATATTTTGATGCATTAATTTATTATTCTATGTACTCTTGCATAAGTAAAATAAGCAATTTGTTGTCAAATAAATGCATCAAAAGTGGGTTGTTCCCATATTATTATCAATTCGTTTGTTAATTTTCATGTGAATATGCCTTTACATCGCCAATTTTAATTGATATCAACAGTTTGAACAATTTAACATTTCCTAAAACTAAACTGTGATGTGAACGAAGTGTAACTGGAAAATAAGAAGAAACCTTCAGAACACAGCCCCACTGCCACAAACCACTGCCAGGTGCAACTGCCATAGGATTTTACTAAGTATGCGTGTGCCGTAATTTCTTCCCTTTGATTTATACAGGCCCAACACATAAATAAATCCTATGGTGCCAACAGCTTGTAGGCAAAGTCCGTTATGTGGGAGGAGTCGACGGTCTATTTCTTACTGGTTTGTGGTAACTTTCCAATCGGTTGATGACAAACAGCATCCCTTCTAATGCCTCCAGAAGCCTGCCTGGTATTCATTTAAAGTCTTGTTGATTGTTATCCATTGTATAAGCCTATTATAGATCTTACTTACTTACTTACTTAAGGTGGCGCTACAGTCCGAGGTGGACCTGGGCCTCAACCAACAAGCGTCTCCAACACGATCTTTGGCCAGCTGTCTCCAGTTTCGCACGCTAAGTTGGTTAAGGCCCCTTTCCCCCTTTCCAATTGCGTGCGCCACCTGAGTCGCGGTCTTCCTCTACTGCGCCGTCCTTCGGGTGTGGATTCGAATGCATTCACGTACATTCACTCTACATGACCCAGCCACCGCGCAGTCGTTGGGCCTTCACTCTTCTGGCTAGGTCGTTGTCGCTGTACAGCCCGTACGTTCGTCGTTGTATCTCCTCCTCCATTTACCGTCTATGCAGACGGGACCGAAAATTACTCGAACAATTTTTCTCACAAAGCAACCAAGAGTAACCTCATCCGTTTTTGATAAAGTCCATGCCTCTGCACCATAAAGAAGGGCTGGGATGATTAAGGTCTTATAAAGGGTCACTTTAATTGTTCGAGAGAGGACTTTGCTACTCAATTGATTTCTTAGCCCAAAGAAACAGCGATTGGCAAGAGTTATTCTTCGTTTAATCTCAGCGCTGGTGTCATTGTTCATAGCGGAGCCTATAGGTAGACAAAGTCCTTTACCACCTCAAAGTTATATCTGTCTATAGTGACCATCTGTCCAAGACGAAGGTGTTGGGTGTCCTTTCTTGATGACAGCATATACTTTGTCTTGCCCTCATTGATAGCCAAACCCATCTTCGCTGCCTCCGTCTCAATGCCCACGAACGCGCCAGTGACATCTCGCTGCGTTCTGACGATTATGTCGATGTCGTCGGACATACTTTTGACGGACTTTTAAAAGATAGTGCCTCTGGTGTTAGCGTTTGAGTTTTGCACTATTCTTTTAGTCGGCTCTCACATTGAGGCAACATTCAATAAGCAACTGGCAATAGGAAACACGCAAAATTATCGCTCACAATTATTTTACTTTGAATTAAATTAGAGGTCCCACATTAAAGCAACTAAATATCGCTCGAACGAAAAATGCTGCTGATTTTTTATTGGCAGTTGCTATAGTAACTATAGTTGCTTATTGCTTGTTGCCTCAATCTGAGAGCCGCCTAAAGCAACTAGCTAAATATCGCTCAAACGAAAAATGCTGCTGATTTTTTATTGGTAGTTGCTATAGTAACTATAGTTGCTTATTGAATGTTGCCTCAATGTGAGAGCCGACTTAAGAACGATATTGAAAAAGTCGCATGACAGCGCATCGCCTTGTCTAAATATTTGTCTATTATAGATCACAGTACTAAATAGTTTTACCGAAGTATTCAAAAAGGAAATGCCTCTGTATTTTTGGTGCCTATACTAAGAAAAAAAGTAGCAAGTCCATTTACCTACTCAAAGTAATCACCAAAATTACTGAAACTATGTGCATGATCAAATTGCAAAATTTGTTTTTAACAATTTTTTTTTTAATTTTCAAAACCATTTAATTTGAAGGCGCGAAAACCAAAAACCTGTAAAATGCATTTATCTCAAAACTATTAAAATGGAGATGCGACCTTTTTTTCTTACGACGCCAATGTAATTATGTAGGTGCACGATACAACAAGACAAGATATCGCATTGTCGTTCATTCTTACGGTTCATCGGTATTCATCTGTCAACAGATTATGACGTAGTAGCTGCGGAGATAATGGATGTACTATTGGCGCGAAAGTACAAATTTGCGATTTTGTTAAATTATTATTGTTATTAATTGAACAAATAATAGTACATTTGTAAAAGGGATATTTGCTCTTTATTTGAGTGCAAATATAATTAATGAAAAACGAAGAGAATCATTAGAAACAGCTCCATAACTTTTCTAAGAAAAAAATAAATCTTTTAAGGCAAAGAATCTTTATCTTTAAACGATAAGACCCAATTAATAGAAAAATAAGGACTTTATAAACTGCATTTTGTGAAAAATGACTTAATAAATATTATTCAACATGAAAAGGGTAGGCAAACTGGCATTATAAATGCAGTTGCATTTATGCTTAGACACGCACTTTCTTTGGTAGGATTTAGAGCCTGCAGCATGGTTGGTCTTCCGAAGCCATCTGAAGCTATGATGAAAGAAATAGTGAAACTATATTAACCACTCAATTGATTTAACTGCAATATCCGTATCAAAAACACTCTTCTTCCGCTCGCGAATGCACTTTTGCATTCGCTTCCTTAATCGACAAATAGTGGACGAAAAAACACAAGAAAACCAAAATAGAATAAATAATTGACGAAACTGCTTGTTTTTTTTAAACATTTTATTCACATTCGATTCAAAACACAAGTTTTTTCATCAATTTTGTTAATATGACGCGTCGAGCTGAGCAGAAAATAAGTAATTCTGCGACTTAATTGAAAGGAACAACAAAAAAAAGACACATGTTATGGACGATAAATGTTTTTCCAAGCACATTCACAGAATTCCGAAACTATATCTTCTATATTTTCCTTTTTATTTAAACATTTAAAGAACCAACACATCTCGTTCCATATAAAACACACGTAAATATCAAGAGTCGAAATGTACACTCCGCAACTATGACGTACATGCGCAGAACAAATCAAAAATGAAAACTTCAATGCGCTATCTTGTCTTGTTGTATCATGGGTGCACGATACAACAAGACAAGATATCGCATTGCGCATGTCGTTCATTCTTACGGTTCATCGGTATAAATCTGTCAACCAATTATGACGTAGGCTGTGCACATGATATGATACAACAAGACTATTGGCGCGAAAGTACATATTTGCGATTTTGTTAAATTATTATTGTTATTAATTAAACATATAATAGTACGTTTTGTAAAAGCGGTATTTGCTCTGTGTTTGAGTGCAAATATAATTGATGAAAAACAAAAAGAAACATTAGAAGCAGCTTCATAACTTTCCTAAGAAAAAAAATGCACTTTTGCATTCGCCTCCTTAATCGCCAAATAGTGTACGAAAGAACACAAGAAAACGAAAATGTAATATATAATTAACTAAACTACTTGTTTTTTTAACATTTTATTCACATTCCATTCAAAACGATATTCTAACAGAACGGACGATGCAGGGAAACAAGCTGAAGACTTCGCCATTAGCTGCAATCTCACTCAGTTCGTTGATGAACCAACACGAATTCCTGACAATCCATCGAATTTCGGGAACACTTTAGATCTGTTTCTCACAACCGAGCCAGATAATTATAAAATAAAAATATCTGCTCCCTTAGGGAATTCGGATCATGCTCTAATATCTGCTCTCCTCTCTATACGGACACCAATAGGAGCGAACCAGGATCGCCATCGTTGGATTTGGAATTATAGTATAAATGACGTTTTTTTTTTTTTTTTTTTTATTTTTAATTGAGGCAACATAGGCAGCAGATAATACATCTTATATTTCATTTTTTTTTTTTTAAATAATTATTTGTGAACGAACTCGGTCTCTGGCAACACCGTATCTGCAAATAAAAGAAAGAAACCCTCGTGAGCCATATTCATCCTTGAGGTTGTTTCATATACATATATAGACATTACTGGAATACAAAAATATAACGACTAACTACATGCCAATACCGGCAGATGACATCCAATACAGCAGCGGAACCACGTAAACTCGCCACACACACCTTCGCCACATTAGCTTAGGGGAACCAGCAAAAGTTTCACACACACGACTGCGTAACCTACTCAAATGACGATCGAGTGGAACAGGCGAGCTTTTAGTTTCCCACACACACACTCAGACCTATGTGCAGCCGGCAGTCACCTCACACACCCTCAGACTTTCCTGTCATCAGGGGAAACCGGATAATCGGCCACCTAACTAACACACAAGCAGGAATAGGGAAAAGCCACCGCCACACACAACCCGACGTCGCGTCGCCTTTTTTTCTTATTCTTCTTGTTATAAGAGCACTACACAAATGCTACATACAATAATTAGAACAATAATAATATAACACGAATACACAACACATTACACAAATATATGGCTCAGTGATTTTACTCACCACTCGTCACTAGTCTTTTTTTTTTTAAATTTAACTGCGAACAACCCTACTACACTATGACACTATTTAAAAAGTTGCCTGCTTGCAAGTCACTCACCAACTAACTACTTCTACTTCTGCTTTCTGCCTGACAAGGACAACGCCTTCAACTCACTCACAACCAGTGTTCCCAGATGAAAATATTGAAAATCTTGTTTTCCAAAATAAAATATCTTTTTTTTCAAGATTTTTCCAAAATATAGAAAAAACTAACTAAAACGGAAAAAAATTGTTTACAAGTGTCAAAAGTTTACAAGTTTCGGAAGAACTGTTTACATGTTAAGTTTTTAACGTTTTATTTAATTTTATTAAATTTCCCTTTGACATAAGACTTTGCTATGACAGTTTTCCAAATACATAATAGGAAATATCAAATCGAATATCCTTAAAAATAGTCAAAGCAAGAAATTTTGTGATATGACTTTTTTTTACCGTCGTCGTGTCGTTGGTATTGAAAATGGACTATATCGGTCGAGTAGTTTTGGTAACACCCACTCCCATATACATATTTTTCAATAATTAAAAAATAAAATAAAATAAAACGTAGTATGTACTTATATGCGCAAATGTCTAGGGACGTGTCACTAATGACAAATATTGCTACTGTGAAAGATTATATATTTTGCTTTAAAAATTACAACATGCTGCAATCAGCAAAGTTTTTCATTCGACCGATATTGAGTTCCTTTCATGTAAGACCTCTAATTTCATTGAAAGTAAAATAATTGTGAGCGATAATATTGCGTGTTTCCTATTGCCATGCCAGTTGCTTATTGATTATTGCCTCAGTATGAGAGCCGGCTAAGGTATCAATATTTGTGCACTTAGGTCTTTTTACCAACGAAGGTGCACATAGTGCATATTTTTAACAATCGCAATTGCCTTGGTCCTGCTATACAAGTGACTTCTTCCACAATTTTTGTGTATACCTTTAAGTATGCAATTAGATGATACAATAAGTCACATAGCTATCTAGGATCATTCTTATTCGTAACTTCCTTGAGCCAATTTATCATATGCCACAAATAGTTTCCAGTGCATAACAGAAGTCGTGCATGAGTTTTTTTTTCACTGACAATAATAAGGAATAGAAAACCACTTTCTTTCATAGAAAATGCTATTTTAAATTGTTAGACATAGAAATTATAGTTCAATATAAAAAATCTTGAAATTTGATGAATTTAAGGTAAAAAGTCTTGCACATATTTTGAAGCTTAAAAATCTTGAAAAAAAAGATATATCTTGTAATCTGGCATCGCTGCTCACAACTGACAAGTAATGACGTTGCCAACAGCACTAGTTTTTACTACGTACATTTTGTTATTTTAAAGGCTATGATATATGCTATCTAAACTGCTTACCGAATTTCTTTACAATAGTAAATCTAATTGGGACGAGGTGCGTAATTTCTTCGCTTCGTTACCATGGGCCGATATGTGCTTTAGAGATACCGATGTCAATATGTGCGCAAAAGCCGTAACCGAAATGATTTTACTCGGTATGGAACTTTATATTCCACATTGCATCAAAAAACCAGCTTCAAATAAACCCTGGTTTAACAAAGAATGCAAGCGAGTTACCGCAGCAAAAAACAAGCCTTTCCGTGAATGGCGGTCAAACCCTACGGAGCAAAAAAGATCTGCATTCATAATTTTTCGAAATAGATACAACCTAATTATTGAATCGGCGAAGACACTTGCAACGAAAAAGTCACTAACAAAGTAATTGGAAGTCCTAACGTCTCACGCGGTCATTCTGGTCCATGGCAAAGGCAATCAGTAATAACTTTAATTGCTCTTCCTTTCCACCTCTATTAAAAGAAGACGGCACGCTAGCAACAACATCCAAAAGAAAAGGCAGATCTTTTCGCTAGCATGTTTTCACTGAACTCCACCCTAGATTCTGCATCTGCACAACCAAATATCCCGAGGGTGCAAACATCGATGGCGGAAGTGAAATTTCGGCCTCGAATAATTCAACGCATCCTTAAGGAACTAAACTGCAATAAGGCAACGGGACCCGACGGAATTCCGGCTATAGTACTCAAGAGCTGTACTCCAGAACTTGCACCTGTACTATGTAAGCTGTTTAGCATGTTGTGCTCCCAGAAGACGTTTTCTTCTTACTGGAAGACCGCTCGCATTTAACCTATTCCAAAGAAAGGGAGAAAATGTCTTCTACAAAACTATCGTCCAATAGCGTTACTTTCAATGCTCTCAAAAGTAATGGAAAGGCAATAAATTCCGAAATAATCAAATATCTAGAAGGCCACCGATTAATAAGTGACAGGTGTTAGGGATAATCGCAAGAAAAACAGTTCGACTTTCGATGTTTCAGTTTATTTCGGCAACTGACTCTAAATCTATTGTAGGTACATAGTTATATTACATTTGTTTCAGTTCCAATAAATTCATTTAGTACACTACATTAACATATACTCAAATATTTGAGTGTTACCAATGTGAGCAATATTAACTAGAATAGTACCTACATATTAAAAGTATAGATTTGGATAATATAAATATTTCAACACAACTCCTCAAATGTATACTTTTATAATATATTGTTTTAAATCTCAAAGAATAATTATAGTAAGCCTAACTTTCGAGACAATGCGGTATGTTTGTTTTTATTAAGATTTTTCGTTAGTATATCCGCAATCATCTCTCCAGTTGGTACATAAGTTAATTTAATTAAATTAAGATTAAATACTTCACGTATATAATGGATTCGTATATCAATATGCTTACTTCTTGCATGGTAAATAGGGTTCTTAACTAATTGTTGCGCACTCAAGTTATCGCCATTTAGTTCAGTGGGTCCTCGTATAAGTTTTGAAAAACCAAGCTCCTCTATGAATTTTCTCAAATAGACAGCTTCCTTCGATGCGGATGAGAGCGCCATATATTCAGCTTCAGTGCTGCTAAGTGCCACGGACGGTTGCTTTCGAGACTCCCACGTAATTGGTCCACCAGCAATGAAAAATACAAAGCCTGTATATGACTTCCGATCATCGCAGCTTCCGGCCCAATCAGCATCAGCAAACCCAGTTAAGCATTCATTGGTTTTTCTGAAAGATATACTAAAACTTAAAGTATTTGCCAAGTACCTAAGAACATGCTTCGCGGCTGCCATGTGTTCTATATGCGGGTTCGTATTGTACTGCGCCAATTTGCTTATAGAGTGCAAAATATCAGGTCGGGTTGAAATTCCCAGGTACATCAACGAGCCAATTAACGATTGGTACAACTTCGGGTCCACTTTAGAGCAACTCGAACAATCTGCACACTTCTTTAGCTTGTATCCGGGGTCCAAAGGTGTGCTGCATTTTCTTGTCTCCGACATGTTATAAGTTTGTAGCAGATCACGAACAAATTGTTGTTGGGATATGCTAATCGTCTTCTCTTTTTCATCTCTGGTTATCTCCATCCCTAGAAAGTAGTCGATTGGGCCTTTATCGACTACATCGAATTCTAGACCGATGAAATACTTAATTTGATTTAAGTTTTGGTAGCTGGAACACGCAATTAAAATATCATCCACATAAACGGCTATGATATTAATGTCACTTCCTCGATTCATAATGTAGACACAGGTATCGGAAGTGCACCTGTTAAATCCAATACTGCTTAACACTTTGTCCAACTTCGCATTCCACTCTCGCCCCGCTTGCTTTAGCCCGTACAACGACTTCTTAAGTTTACATACCTTATCCGGATTATTGGGATCAATAAACTTCTCTGGCTGGAGTATGTACACATCCTCTCTTAAATCGCCGTTTAGGTATGCAGCGGCAACATCCATTTGATGTACGATTAAGTCATATTCAACTGCTATTGCCAGTAACAACCGAATTGATGAATAACGTACCACTGGTGAAAACGTCTCGTTGTAGTCAATACCAAATTTTTGACTACATCCTTTTGCAACCAATCTGGATTTGTAGCGTTCAATGGCTCCAGTTTTTCCACGCTTGATATTGAAGACCCACTTTGAATTGATGGCCTTACGATTTTTAGGTAAATTTACGAGATCCCAGGTATTGTTTTCTAACAATGTGTTGTATTCCAATTGCATAGATTGCAACCACTTGTCACCATCATGTCGATTCAAGGCTTCCTCAACAGTAACTGGATTCGTAAGGATCTCATCGGAGTTTATAAAGAAATTTGTGGAACCTAATTTTTCCCTGCGCGGGCGTAATTTCATTGACCACTTACTTGTACAAGGTTCTGGTACAGGGACTTCATCACCACCATCAGTATTCTTCAGAGCACTTTCTTCGTGTTGGCAAGGGGTGACATCAGCATCAGTATCAGCAAAATCGCCACCGGGTAAATCATTTTCAACACTTCCATCAGCTTCAGCAAAAACGTCATTATTGCTCGAACTCAGATCACTTCCGTTGGACTCTTCTATTTCGAATGCGTCGTTGAATAAACTTTCTGCACTAGAACTTAGGCTATCGCGTTGTTTGATAACAATGCCTTTTATATCTTCCTTCAGATCACGGGTTGTTTCGTTCGTTTCTAAAATAGAATTAATCCTTTTACATTGTGTATTCTCACCTACATGTTCCAAAAATCTAACGTCCCGGCTTTTGAATATTTTCTGTGATTTTGGCTCGAACACACGATAAGCTTTAGACTCAGACGAGTAGCCTACCATGAAACACTCCATCGCTCTTGCTCCCAGCTTCGGCTTTCCTGGACGTTTATCCAGCATAAAGGCTTTACACCCGAAAATCTTTAGATGAGACACACTTGGTTTTTGGCCGCTCCAAGCTTCATATGGCGTTATTATATCTAAGCACTTGGTTGGAGACCGGTTACGTAAATATGTCGCCGTATTAATTGCTTCCGCCCAAACCGAATTTGGAAGATCTGAATTCAGAAGCATGCACCTCGCCATTTCCACTAAGGTTCTATTGGCTCGCTCTGCAATCCCATTTTGCTGAGGTGTATACGGAACTGTCAGCTGCCTTTTTATGCCCGCACTTTCCAAAAAGCGATTAAATGCTCCACTCACATATTCTCCGCCATTATCAGTCCGCAGTGTTTTTATCTTTTTAGATGTTTCAAGTTCGACTGACGCCTTGAATGATTTAAACGCATGTAAAATGTCGCTCTTACTTTGTAAGAAATACACAAATATTTTTCGACTGAAGTCGTCGATAAAGAGTGCGAAATACCGAGCACCTCCAATAGATTTTGTGCGCATAGGACCACAAATGTCACTATGTATTAGTTCCAACACCTCCCTACTGCGACCGAATGATTTGTTTGGAAACGATTTGGCACACATTTTACCCTTCAAACAGGTTTCACATTCAACGGAATCAAATACATTTTTTATATCGAGACCTCTGACCATATTTTGTTTCACTAAAGAACTTAAACTTTTTGCATTTAAATGGCCATAACGCTCATGCCATCTCACAAACTGGCTGTCAGGGGTTTTCGTGGACAACCCGAACAACTGATGATTTCCAACTCTAAACAAAAACAAGTTGCCGACTTTATCGGCATGCAAAACTGTTTCTCCTTTCATATTGCGGATGAATGCGCTTCTTTCGTTGAAAACTACTGTGTGTTTTTTATCCGTGACTTTACTCATAGACAGGAAGTTAGACTTCAAACCTGGAACAAATAAAACGTTGTATAATTGAATATTATAGTTATCTGTTTCAATCAAAACTGTGCCAATCCCTTCTGATTCGATGAAATTATCAGCTGCAAGCTCAACTCGTTCTTTATGTTCGTTGTTTTGAGAAGAACGCTGCTTCACCGTTTTCGTGCACAATGTCACCTTCACGTCTCGTTCCTTCTTCGATTAACTTCGTTTTTAATGCGGACGAAGATGGCAATGCGTCTCTAGACTCAATTGCAATTATGAAATTTTCATAACTTTTTGGCAGACTTGATAACATTATTATGGCTAGAAATTCATCCTGCATTTTAATGTCGAGCTCTGTCAATTTTTCAAACAGATCAAAAAATGTATTTAGATGATTCGACATGGATGCATTTTCTGCCATTTTTAAGTTTATCAACTGCTTGAAAAGTGTTACTTTTCTTGCTGGTCCACTTGGGCGGTGAACTTCTTGAAGTTTTTTCCATGCTTCAGAAGAGAATTTGCAATTTTTGACATGGAGAAGCTGCGATGATTTTACACAAAGTAAAATTGTTGCCAATGCCTTTTCGTCTTTTCGCCTCCAAGCCGTTCTTGCTGCTGTTTCTTCGGTGCCCGCAGGCAAAGGCGTCTCGCCAGAAACATAACTCCAAACTTCACTATGAATGAGAACTGATCTCATCTGCACGGCCCATCCGTCGTAGTTGTCATCAGACAGTTTATCAATTTGATATAAACCCGAACTCATCGCTCTAAATCGAACAAAAAAAAAAAAAATCTTTACCGCGTAATAACTGGGCCCATACCCATAACCTTTGTTAGGGATAATCGCAAGAAAAACAGTTCGACTTTCGATGTTTCAGTTTATTTCGGCAACTGACTCTAAATCTATTGTAGGTACATAGTTATATTACATTTGTTTCAGTTTCAATAAATTCATTTAGTACAATACATTAACATATACTCAAATATTTGAGTGTTACCAATGTGAGCAATATTAACTAGAATAGTACCTACATATTAAAAGTATAGATTTGGATAATATAAATATTTAAACAACAGGCAATACGGATTTCGGAGCCGTCGTTCCACTGGAGACCTGTTAAGCTACTTAACGCACTTATGGACGCAAGCAATTGAAAAACATGGATAATCCAGAGCCCTAGCCTTGGACATATCAAAGGCATTTGACCGAGTCTGGCATAGAGCCCTATTAGGCAAGTTGGCGTCTTATGGATTACTACAACAACCCTGCGGATGGATGCAAAATTTTCTTCTGGGGAGATCGATCCAAGTTGTTGTAGATGATGTATCATCTAATTCGTTTGCTATAAATGCAGGAGTGCCTCAAGGATCTATTCTTTCTCCAACTCTAGTTCTTCTCCACATCAACGATTTGCTTGGATCGACAAATAATAATATCTACAGCTTTGCTGATGACAGCACTCTTATATCCTCTATCTCGAAAAGTGGACCTGTGAATGCGGCTACATCACACAGTCAGAGATGTGAACAAATTAGTTCTCTAAATGGTGATCTGGACAAAATCTTGAAGTAGGGAAAAGACAACTTGGTTGTATTTAATGCAAACAAGATACAGCTCACAACATTTTCCAGGAAAAATGCATCAACAGTTCCTCAGGTCCAAATAGATGACCATCCAATCCATCCCAAGGGCTCAATGCACCTTCTTGGAGTCACAGTCAATTCAGGAATCACATGGCAGGACCACATATCCTATATCGCAAGATCGTCGTCCGCTAAGTTGAGCTATCTAAGCAACTTCTCCTTTTCTACAAAGCACAGGTTAGACCAGGCCTGGAATATTGTTCCCATATATGGAGCTCAGCCCCAAAACATTCACATCGATGAAAATTCACATCGAATCTACAGCCGTTGGTGCACAGAAGACAAGTCGCTGACCTTTGCTTGTTGTATAGGTACTTCCATGGGAGATGTTCCGAGGAACTCAATGACATTATCCCTCGAAATGCAACTTGTGGGTGCCCCACAAGACAGGCAGCTATTACTCATGCATGACCTGACCATACAGTACACTTGACAACTGCGAGGACATCATCTTTCCAAAACTCCTTCTGTTACAGGACAAGCTAACTTTGGAACTCGCTTCCTGGGGATATATTTCCAGAAGACTACAATTTGCAGCAATTTAAGTGCAGAACTAACATCTGCAAGCATCTCGGGGCGCTGATGAAGCGTTATAGGTTTGCCTTTCCCAGGAGAAGTATTAAAAAAAAAAAAATAATAAAAAAAAATAAAAATCAATTTTGTTCATACGACGCGTCGAGCAACGACGCTACTTAATTGAAAGGAACAACAAAAAAAGACACATATATGGACAATAAATGTTTTTCTAAACACATTCACAGAATTCCGAAACTATATCTTCTATATTTTCCTTTTTATTTAAACATTTAAAAGAACAACACAACTCGTTCCATATAAAATACACGTAAATGCCAAATGTCAAAATGTTCATTGGGCGCTGCTGACGTAGATGCGCAGAACAAAAAGAAAATGAAAACTTCATTGCGCTATCTTGTCTTGTTGTATCATGATGTAGGTGTAAACAAATCCAAAATTTTAAAAAATATTCCATTTTATATACAATTATTCACAAACAGTTTATTTTTATTGACATTTCGTTACAAAGTTTGGTTTCTTTATTTCGCCATTAAAATTACATGTCGTTCCATGGGGTTAACTGTGCTTTTTAAGAAGTCTCATTTGAATAATTATGTTTTACTTTTCGTCAAATTTTATTTGATTTTGTACTTCGAATAAAAGTTTTTGATTTGTTTCAACCAAAACATAAGAAACGCTTTAATTGACTGTGCCCACGACATTTATTTTTTTGTTTGTACAAGAACACGCTTCGATAAAAAGCAAACCTTAGAAACAATTTGTTATGCATTATACATCTGCGAATTCAAATTAAAATTACTTGAGATGAGACCTCTTTGTTTCGGCATAAAATAGTAAAAGGAAATAGAAATGGTCCTTCGGCCAATATCCCGCAGGATACCATGTTCGCAAATACACATTCTGATTCTATTTACTCAACACAATGGGGAAAGCATTTTGCAAAGTGGTCTAGAACTTTTTAATAACTGTTTGTGGGAGTCAGCCACAAGTCCTTTGTGTACCATAACCCACATGCCATTGTTTAAAATATGTCTTTCAACTTCGCATGGAAGTCCCATCGATACTTGAATACAATCATCATCAAGAATGATGTCAGGGGTAGTGGTCAACGGATGAGTGAATGTGAAAAAGAAAAACATACCAACCGCACAAAGAACAATCTTTTGGTCCAAACTCCTTTCCAAGTAGATCCACAGTGAAGTAGAAGGAGAAATATTGAACATGTATCCGATTACAGACATAACTGGATTACAGGACCAAAGCTCATTATTTGCACTATGCTTCTGGATTTACAATCGAACACACACCTAAGGAATGTAATTGGTTTCATTGAACATGCATTACAAGGGGAAGATTACATCGATCGGAAGGCGAAAGACCCGTACCTTAGTATTATGCGGTGCAACAGAATTGGCTCAAAGTTTGTAAATGGAATCACTGGATTCGATTTAAGTTTTGGACTTCACATCTACAGATACAAACTGTATCAGCAGAATGTCTGTCGGATTATGTGCTCTTCCTTCTCGCTAAAATTCGTTGATGCAAAACTCGTATGTGCTGTGGTCAAGTTCTGCAAAAGGATTCGTGATTTTCTCTGTTTCCTTGCGTGAATATTTCATCGAGATTATCCTTGGATACATTTTTTTGAATCGAATCTGCTTAGATTTTCAATTTTTGTGAGCGCTTTCTGTGCGGGATATAAATGGTGTTGGTGTCTATCAGCATTGAGACGTGAATAGTGAAAGATTGGTGGGGAAATGTGGGAACGGATAACCACGTATTAATCAACATCCACATTGCAATAGTTGCTTATGTCGATTTGTGCGAATACCATCTTTATTGGCTTCGTTACGAGGTGGTCCAGTGGGCCTTATACCAGTAATTCTTCTCTTCCCACAAAACAATGTGGATGGATGGGTAAATCTGTAACGCTCTATTCTGGAAGACCACCACGAAAGGAAATTCCCTACCAGATTTCGGACTAGACTTTGTGAATTTTTTTTAAATATTTCTCCCAGGAACGGCGAACCTATAAGATAACGCCTCAACAGCGCCCCGAGATGCTTGCAGATGTATGTTAGTTCTGCACTCAAATTGCTTCAAATTGTAGTCTTCTGGAAATATATCCCCAGGAAGCGAGCTCCAAAGTTTGCTTTTCCTGTAACTGAAGGAGTTTTGGAAAGTTGAGTCGCAGTTGTCAAGTTTACTGTATGGTCATGCATGAGTAATAGCTGTCTGTCTTGTGGGGCACCCACAAGTTGCATTTCGAGGGATAATGTCATTGAGTTCCTCGGAACATCTCCCATGGAAGTACCTATACAACAAGCAAAGGTCAGCGACTTGTCTTCTGTGCACCAACGGCTGTAGATTCGATGTGAATTTTCATCGATGTGAATGTTTTGGGGCTGAGCTCCATATATGGGAACAATATTCCAGGCCTGGTCTAACCTGTGCTTTGTAGAAAAGGAGAAGTTGCTTAGATAGCTCAACTTAGCGGACGACGATCTTGCGATATAGGATATGTGGTCCTGCCATGTGATTCTTGAATTGACTGTGACTCCAAGAAGGTGCATTGAGCCCTTGGGATGGATTGGATGGTCATCCATTTGGACCTGAGGAACTGTTGATGCATTTTTCCTGGAAAATGTTGTGAGCTGTGTCTTGTTTGCATTAAATACAACCAAGTTGTCTTTTCCCCACTTCAAGATTTTGTCCAGATTATCATTTAGAGAACTAATTTCTTCACATCTCTGACTGTGTGGTGTAGGCGCGTTCACAGGCCCCCTGTTCGAGATAAAGGATATAAGAGTGCTGTCATCAGCAAAGCTGTAGATATTATTATTTCTCGATCCAAGCAAATCGTTGATGTGGAGAAGAACTAGAGTTGGAGAAAGAATAGATCCTTGAGGCACTCCTGCATTTATAGCAAACGAATTAGATGATACATCATCTACAACAACTTGGATCGATCTTCCCAGAAGAAAATTTTGCATCCATCCGCAGGGTTGTTGTAGTAATCCATAAGACGCCAACTTGCCTAATAGGGCTCTATGCCAGACTCGGTCAAATGCCTTTGATATGTCCAAGGCTACGGCTCTGGATTATCCGTGTTTTTCAATTGCTTGCGTCCATAAGTGCGTTACGTAGCTTAACAGGTCTCCAGTGGAACGACGGCTCCGAAATCCGTATTGCCTGTCACTTATTAATCGGTGGCCTTCTAGATATTTGATTATATCGGAATTTATTGCCTTTCCATTACTTTTGAGAGCAATTGGACGATAATTTTGTGGCAGACATTTCCTCCCTTTCTTTGGAATAGGTTGAATGCGAGCGTCTTCCAGCAAGAAGGAAACGTCTTCTGGGAGTACGACATGCTAAGCAGCTTACATAGTACAGATGCAAGTTCTA
Organism: Cheilosia soror; assembly: GCA_949372485.1. Lineage (NCBI taxonomy): Eukaryota > Metazoa > Arthropoda > Insecta > Diptera > Syrphidae > Cheilosia > Cheilosia soror. The sequence continues at coordinate 41,555,140 of OX443563.1, forward strand.
ATGGTGCACAGCTCTTGAGTACTATAGCCGGGATTGCATCGGGTACCGTTGCCTTATTGCAGTCTAGTTCCTTAAGGATGCGTTGAATTATTCGAGGCCGAAATTTCACTTCCGCCATCGATGTTTGCACCCTCGGGATATTTGGTTGTGCTGAATCTAGGGTGGAGTTCAGTGAAAACATGCTAGCGAAAAGATCTGCCTTTTCTTTTGGATGTTGTTGCTAGCGTGCCGTCTTCTTTTAATAGAGGTGGAAAGGAAGAGCAACTAAAGTTATTACTGATTGCCTTTGCCATGGACCAGAATGCACATAAGCCGTTAGGACTTCCAATTACTTTGTTAGTGACTCTTTCGCTGTAAGTTTTCTTTGCCGATTCAATAATTAGGTTGTATCTATTTCCGAATTCCCTAAGGGAGTAGATAATTTTATTTTATAATTATCTGGCTCTGTTGTGAGAAACAAATCGAGAGTGTTTCCATAATTTGATGGATTGTCTGGAATTCGAGTGGGCTCATCAACGAGCTGAGTGAGATTGCAGCAAATCTTCAGCTTATTTCTCTGCCTCTTCCGTTCGGTTAGAATATCGTAGCCAATCCATGTTATAAGCATTGAAGTCATCAAGTATAATAACTTCTGCCGTTGGATGTTGAATTTGAATCAAGTTTACCTTATCGGATAAATGACAAAATAATTTAGATGGTTCGTTATCGTTTGGCGAGCGGTACAGACAGCAAAAGAATTTGGTACAACTTTGGTATCCTGGACAGCGAAGATATGTGTTTGATCAGTGTTTGAGTTTTTTGAGTATCGGTTAAAACTAGGACGTCTGGCTTTTTTTCTTGCAGATACTGGTGCGCGCAGTTGACTTTGACATTGTTTAATCCTAGACCTCGAATGATGCAGAAATCTGTTACTATCAGCTAGTTTCCAGAAATCGAAATTGCAAATCGAGTGAATTCGTTTTCAGTATTCTGCATTTCGAGCGATTCGGAAACTCCGAAAATTTTTCGAAATCACAATTTCACTTTGTCCCAATTCAGAAAATTTTGAAATCGAAATCAAATACAGGGAAATGTAGAGCACAAAAATTCATTTCCGATTTCATTTCGAGTGAAAGTGAAATGTGGAACCTAGCAGTATAGCTTTCTTCTGTTAATGTCCGTGTTTTGTCTCTTTTGTTTCTGTTAGTTGTTGTCTGTCGTCTTGCAAGTTCTGTAGTCCCCCCCGGAGATCCGATTGGGTGACTAGTTTACCTCCGGAATTCTTTATCTCAGGAAGTTTCATCATGGCTTTTGTGTCCCATCCGAGTTGCACCGGCCCATCTGTCAAACTCCTATATCACGGAGCCTATATCATGATATGGTGGTATCTCACCGGGCGACAGGTGGATGGGTCCCTGGTCTACCACCTAACAAATTATAACTATTAACGGAAAGTTGAATGACGTAAGAATATGGAAAAGGTCCCTTTAAAGGGGTCATCGCCAATTCTCGGGCAACAAGTAAACTTTTCAAAATCGGAGAAATATATTTTCTTTATTTCTTATGTAAAGTACACAGATCGAGTTTGTAGTAGATTGAATGAAAAATAAAAGGTGTTGCCGATATTTTAATGATAGCACTGCCCCACGGCGAGAAAGATTTTAAGTCTACAAATGATTTTGATCTCATAAATACGTTTTTATTCAAATGTGCAAATTGTTGTTCTCGTTCTCGTTTCTCGATATCTTTTGATGAAAACCGTATGAACAAACAATATCTTTGCTTTGAATAAAGAAAACCCCTTTCCCAGTTGACTATGCACTTAAAGCGTAATTTTCATTACATTTCCATCTCAAACAGAAAGATGAAAAAATATATACATATACATTTGTGCACATTCCGCATTCCTATCCCCCTAACACAAATATTCGAGTGATGCACTCTCTGGCACATTTCGTATCGCTTTCTGAGTCCATGCCAGGTGAACAATGTTTTCTGCAAAATTTGAATATTTCCCAAACATGCACTTTTTCCTGCATATCGTTGCATTCGACGTGTTGGCAGACTTTTTTTTTTCTACCGTCTCAACATCAGCATCAGCACATCGCATTCCACACAATTTCGCTTCCAGAATGAAATTGTTTTTCAATAATTTTGATGGCGCTGCAATATTAAATTTGTTCATTTTCTGCTTTTTGTGTGCTTTGCTTACATATCTTTAACGCGATGCTGGTATGTATGTTAAAGGATTCTTAACTTAACAATGAAGTTGCGAATGCTTTTACTTTTGTAGTGAACTTTTTTTATTAGTTGAAATGAGACTTGTTCTCAGAATGTACCACAAACACTTTTTGCAGCAGAAAGAGGAGAAAAACGAGAAGGAAACGAAAGAACGAAAAAAAACACGTCCTTTGAAAACGGCAAAGTAACTTAATTTTATTTGTGTTGACTTCGCAACATCTATATTGCATTCAACTAGGGAAAAGACACAAGAGTAAGTCCTTATTTAAAGGGGTGAAGCTGGCTACATTTGCATAGACAGACATATTTTTGTACACAGAAGAGAATATTAGAATATCTCAGAAACATCTGGCCAAAATTGTTACGAGTAACCGTCAAATAAAAATCTTTCTTCAGAAATATGAGTGCTAATAAATGGTTTTTTGAATGACATGTCCCAGACTATATCTACTTATAGCGAGTAGGGATAGGGACTTTCGAAATGAAGGCGGTAGACAAATTGGTAAAAATAAATTTGTCATAATATTTATTAAATATTAGTTGGCTTGTATGGAGACGAGCTATGCAGAGCCATGTCTAGCTTTGGCATCCCTGCAAAACTCTGCTGCATTAAGGTCGATAACGACCTCACCGAAACCTTTGATGTCAAAAGAGGATTTAGACAAGGTGACGCGCTGTCGTGCGACTTTTTCAACGTCATACTTGAAAGAATTGTCCGGAACTCACAAGCCAACATACAAGGTACGATCTTTCAAAAGTCCGTACAATTACTTCCATACGCCGATGATATTAACATAATTGATAGAACACAGCGAGCTGTCACTGGTACGTTTGCTAGTATAGAAACGGAAGCAGCTAAAATGGGTCTAGTGGTCAATGAGGGCAAAACCAAGTACATATATGCTCTCAACAAGAAGGGACACCCAGCACCGTAAGATCGGACAAAACATCACAATCAACGTCTATAACTTTGAGATAGTGCGGGACTTTATCTACCTCGGTTCTGCTATAAATTCTAACAACAACATCTCAGAAGAAATTAAACGAAGAATAACTATTGCCAACCGCTGTATCTTTGGGCTAAGAAGGCAATTGAGTAATAGAGCCCTATCCCGAACAACGAAGGTGATTCTGTATAAGACCTTGATCATTCCAGTCCTGCTTTGTGGCGCTAAAACCTGGACTTTACCTAAAGCGGAGAGAAAGATTCTTTTAAAAATTGTCGGCCCGTTTGCGTTGACGGGTTTTGGAGAAGGACTAAGGGCCGGTTTATTCACAGCTGGTTAAATCTGTGGTTAGGTTAGATTTAGTTTAACCCGTGATTAAATAACTGTGATAACCAAAAAGCGTTTATTTTTCACTTTGATCACCAAACCACAGATTTGCGACAAATCGTTCCAGTTTTCCAGTTTAATTTGTCAATTCAGTTGTTAGATTTAATCAATAGTTAAAATTGTCAACCGCAGCAATGCATGCAATTTTTTCCACACTGCCTTGCATTATATTCATCTGCCATTTGTTGAAAATGCGTCCACAGAGCAGATACGAATGCAACACACTATTTTGCTATTATTATTTATTAAATTAATTTTTATTTTTGAAAGAAAGTTGTTTTGTTTTTGACTGTTACGTCAAAGTTTGAACAAACAAAATTCCAGAATTTCCTTGGTTAATGTCGTTAATCGACCAAAATCGCCTGGTTATAGATTTCTGTGATTAACTAACCAAATCATGGATTCTCTGGTTAAAATTTGACTGAACAAACAGATTCTATGATTATCAGCTGGAATAATCATTGATTAGAGTTAACCAAAGATGAATAAACCGGCCCTAAACTGATTAAAAATGCCTTTGACTTAATCACAAAGGTTGCCTGTTCGCACCTTTATATTCTTTAAAATCTTTAAAAATAGATTAAACGTAAAGTTGCAGCGTCTTCCCCGAGTTGCTACTCTCACCTTTTGATGACTGGAGATGGGGTAACCAACCCCTGTGGAAGGTCGTTGGTGGCAGCGGACGAGAGAGGGAGGAGGAGCGTCCTCTCATTAAGCCACTTACTCTCTGGCGGCAGCGGAAGAATTCCCAAAATGGAATCAACGGTGGCGCTTACAGTTCTTGTCAGGTCGAACTAAAGTGTAATCCATATTATGATCTGCTTCGACATATTTGTACTCCAGGTCTATAGGGATTTCCAACACTGAGCCTGGACAAGGGTCGGTGGCGGACGAGCCCTCAATGGGTCAACGGCAGCGCTCATATCCCAAAATGGGTTACTGACATCGGATTTTCCGGCCCGCTGATGGCCTAGGGTCATAACAACGGCCTGGCCCTCCAGGTTGGGGGTTGTGCCGGAAAAAACTACTATAGTTATGAGAGAGTCACATCACAACCAGCCTCGGATAATGGAACTCCTCAAATGGCAACAAGACCCGGAACCAGAGTATATCCATTATAATGAGTAGGGATAGGGACACTCTCGACAATTTCCTTATCAGCAAGTATTACTGTGTCACACAGACATGAGAAATAGACGGATATATAAAGTGTGTAGTGAGAGAGCGAAAAAAGAGGAGGTGTATTTTTTCCGAAAATGGCACAGGGTGCTCCGTTTTAAAAAGGAACATTTTTAACTTGTCATACATTTTTCTTAAATACAAAATTATAATTACATGTGTGTTACGTTAAGATATTTATGCTTGTTGTTGGTTTTTTTGATTATTCTATTAAATTTTTTGATAAAGTCATGCTTTTAAACACGTGCCCACATATAATTTTATAAGAATTTCTTTGTTTTGATTTTTACAGCCAGTAATCAATCACATTTATTCTTTAATATGTAGGTAATACATTTTCATTTCAAGATTATTTTTATTTATGTTGATATAAACTTTCTAATGCATCTAAAAAATTCTTTAGACGAACGTCTTAAAAATCTGTAAATATGGAGGAAACACTATGTTGCTAACTTAGTTGCAACTCACACTTGCGTTTTTGACGTTTTTTTTTAATATAGCATGCAAAATATGGCATATTTTTTTGGGAAGTGAGTATAACAAAAACAAAAGTGAGTACCTATAACAAATCCAAAAGTGAGTATAAAACTTTTGTATGTAAAAGTAAAAGTAAGCTAGCTATAGATTCTCAAAAAATACGCTTATGCTATGTTTCCACCGAACGCTAATCCCGAGATTAAGTGCAAGAGATTTAAAATTAATCCTGAAGTGTTTCCACCAAAAAAGAAGAGATTAATTTGACATTTCACCAGATGTTGGCATAAGCTGTCCAATCGAATTGTAACAAATCATAAAAAATTAAACAATTTCTACTTTCGAAATTAAAAGTAAAAACAAAAAGTGAGTGGCAGTTGTAATATAAAAATATTATTACCGCATCATTTTGTCCTCAAAACTAATATGTATGAACGTTTTAACGCTTGCATCGGCAAGAAGTCGCTATTAGGGGTAGGTACAAAAAAAACGATTTTTTTCTTTTACTCACCTATGACATAAATGTCAAATGTAACTCTCTTTGTTTTTAATTTTAAACATTTCGACCTGTGGAGAGTGTGTTCAGAGACCGAACTCTACATGTAAACCTAGTCAGTTTAGGAGATTAAATTTTAATCTCCTTTTTATGAGATTAATTTTTGTATGATAAATCTTGAGATTTATACGAGGTTAACGAAAATTAATCCTAATCTCGGAGTTAATCTCCGGTGGAAACGTAGCATTATAATAAAACGCATTTTCACTACCGAAATCAGCAGTTTTATAGTCAGATTCAGTTTTGAAAGCGTTTATTTCAACGCCGGAAAGCTCTAAATTTTCAGTTGGCTATTTTTTCCATGTAGCTACTTTGATGAAAAAGATCTTTTAAATTCACAAATGAATTGAAATGGAGTCAGCAACTTATTATTTCTTCCTCCGTTGCTTGAAAATGGCAATTAAGTCAATTCAAATACCAATAAGACTATTTATATTCTGCTGCCATCCTTTTAGTTATATTAGGCGTATTTTTTTGAGAATATATAGCTAGCTCACTTTTACTTTTACATGCAAAACTTGTATACTCACTTTTGGTTTTGTTATACTCACTTCCCAAAAAAAATACGCCTATTGGCAGACTTATCGGTAAAGGCAATACTTAAAAAATGCATTTCATAAGAAATTGATTTGCTCTTCATTTGCCAAAAATGGTCTTCTGAATTTGTTGGGGTCTTTAAATTTATATGAATTAAAGATTAATATAACTTAAGGACACATTTCGACCACAAGCAATACTAAGTATTCAAAACCAAAAGGCGTAGATATGTATTTTAAATGTGTTCAAGCAAAACAAGAGCAAAATAAACAGCGCGTAAAAAAAATTGTAATGAAAAATTACACCTGCAAAAAAGGAGTCAGAAAAGTGATAGTTTCAGGAGTTATCACTAAAAAACCAATAAAGTTAAACTTTTAATCCCCTCCATTATCGGCACATAAAAATATTTTACACCTGCATTTTCTTTTTGTTCCCGACATTTCAAAATATGTTTTCCCATTTCCTATTTAAATTTCTATTTAATCCAAAAACAATTGCACTGTAGTTTGTTCGCACCGAAAACTATCACGGGTCACCCTGTATTGTGTTTATTTCCCTTCTTTCGCTCAACTGATAAGCATTCGAGTTTACCGCCTTTAAAAATGCATTATGAAAAAACCTACCCCATTGTCACTGCAGAACCAGTGTGACCAGTTATTATAAAAACTAGCAATTATGGAATGAAATCATTTGTATTGCTACTGCGCCCAATATCGAACTGCATTATTTTTAGCGAAGTCAGAACAGAGAAGAAACATTTAATTTCATATTTTAGATTGAAATATTAATGGTAGGAGTTTAGAATGAGGTGTAATTCCTGGAAAAAATAATCATACAAAATCATTTTCCAAAAAGCAAAGCAGGTCACACTGCATAAAAGTGAAAAGGTACACACATCGAAATCGAGTTTACCGCCTTTAAAAATGCTTTATGAAAAAACCCACAATCGTTCGTCGTACGCAGCAAGCCGTATGTAGTGGTACAGGTAAAATGTGTTGTGTACCCTTTTCTTCTCAGGCATTCGTTGTATTCAGGTAAAAAGTATTCTTTCGACCTGCTTCCACTTATTGCACGATTTTTTCTGCGTTTTGCTCTGTGGTAGTATGAAATGCATATGTAGAGAGAGTGTCCCTACTCATTAATGGATATACTCTGCCCGGAACGTCAATGGACTACGATTAAAGAGTCTGTACCTGGAATGTACGAACGCTCTACACCCCAGGTGCTCCTCAACAACTTGAGTCTGTCCTCACGCGGTACAAGGCAGACATTACTGCGATCCAGGAGATACGATGGATAGAATCAGGTTTGATGAAGAGAAAAAATTGCGACATTTATTACAGCTCCAACAAAAGATTGCATGCGGATTCGTCGTGGGAAATCGGCTTAGGACAAAAGTCATTGACTTCAAGCCGATAAGTGATCGCCTTTCTGTGATCCGCATCAAAGCTACTTTCCAAAACATAAGCCTAATATGTGCACACGCCCCTACAAACGAGGTTGAAGATCCCATAAAGGAGGAGTTTTATGACCCGGATGGAGCCTATGGAGCCTACGGAGCCTGTCCGGAGTATGATGTAAAAGTTGTACTCGGGGAATTCAATTTTAATGTCGGAAAGGAAAACATCTTTGGCGGGTTAGTTGGTCAGCACTGAATCCACGAAACGAGAACAGATAACGGCTACCGACTAATCGATTCTGCAGCAGTTAATATGGTGATAACTAGGTTTCCAAGGCTAAGGATCCACGCAGCAAACTACCACTCTTCCAGACAGTCGAACCGCCAACCAAATCGATCATGTGCACGCATCCAACATCCTCGACGTGCAAACACATTCCGAAGGGCAAACGTCGACTCTGACAATTTTCTTGTCGCGTCTAAATTCAGAGCTTCCAACGAGAAGAAGCTGCGAACCGCCCAGAAGAAGAAATTCGATGCTGGACGCCTTAGCACACCTGGAGTAGCCAGAGCCTACAGCGAGCGCCTGAGTATGAAACTCTCCTCTGATGTGCACTCACATACCACAGACGCCAACAATCAGTGATGCCAGTATCGCGACATCATCAAGGAGGTAGCCGAAACAACTATAGGGTACCCAGCCACCCCAGAGAAAGAGCCAGTGGTATGATGGTGAATGCGTGTACAGGAAAAAGGTGACAGAAGATGCACACAAGAAAGCGCTGCAGCGCAAAATAAGGGCGGCGAGAAAAGAGTATCGAGAAAGGAGAAGGGACGAAAAGAAGATTCTGCGTAGAAAGAAGAGGGCTTACGCAGCTTCCCAGCTCAATGAGATCGAAGAGTCGTGCGATCGTAATAACATAGGGAGGTTTTATAAAACCTTCGAGACAGCGAAGGAAACGTTGTCACCGAAGCGCAGGGAATAGTAGATGTGTTTAAGCATCATTTCCAGCAGCTGCTTAATGGGCAACATGTAGAGAGAATGAAAGGGCTAGAAGGGAACCCACGCCCAGTCAATGAAGAACTTGAAGTTCTAACTTGCCGAACTGCGTATTTCCACTTTGTCAATATGTATGTGAAGAGGTGTTAGTCCTATTATGGCTTAGCAGCTGTAGGACAGGTACGCATAGCTCCAGATAAACCCAGCCATGCTAGGCGTTGTATCTTTGTATTGTTTTGAAATGGCGGTGTTTTAGTTGGCTTTGGTCCATCATACTAAGGAAGCATATTATATGTTATAATAGGCCTCCTGATCATCACTGTACATATCTAGTGGGTGATTTTTGAGGAAATCCCCCGGGCGGGTTGTGTCATACATTCGTTGGGAAGCCCTTAAAGCTGATGTTATTTTATTGTTATTGTGGGAGTTCCAGTGAAGTATTTTATCTACGAGTAGGTAGAAGGTACTCCAAGATATTTGACTTTGTCGAAGTACTCTATGATCGTATAATTTATGGAAATTTGAAAGTTTTTGTGACTGCCTTACTAAGATTTATTGACAGATTTTCATTGTTATACCAGTCAAGGATTGTCTTTCGTAAAGTGACTTTGTTTGCCTCGTTGACCGTAATGATTATCACCAAATGATTGGCGTAACAGGCTAATTTACTAATTTACGAAATACTCTCGTTCGCCATCATATACACTTTTCAGCAAAAACATAGGTATTTCTGTTTTCTACTACACTACTACACTACTTATATTGACAACTTATGAGTAATGTAGAAACTTTCATTGATGTTGAACACTTCGAGAAAGTTTACCCATCCTCCCATGAAATCACTTTCATAAAGTAACTGCAAAATTGATTTCGACCACTTTGAAGGGTTTTATCAAGTTTTCAAAACTTGATACGATTAAATGCGCTTCACTCTACCATCTTAATTAGTTTTTACTTCTCATTCGCACTCTATAAGGCAACGGCAACACCCGAATTCAATTAAAACCATAATTGCACTCAACGACAAGAACAATGGACAGAGAAAATAAAAAAGGGAAGATTAATGCCATTCTCTCCATTCTCTAAAAATTAGAGGACTTAGAGTGCAAAAATAAATAAAAATCATAACTATAGCTTTGATTCGATAAAAATACCTACTAAAAACGGAAAGGAAGGGAAGTAAACAATCTCGACAAGGGATGAGCAGAGCATATTGTGTCAAACTTATAGTAAGACGCCGAAGTTTTCACTGTCAGAAATCAGTTCGGTTGCACCATTAATTTTAATTGTATAACAAAAATACATAAAAAACCCCAAATCCCCTTCTTGGAAACACTTTTAATTGAATTGTGCACCGCATCATAGTCGAGCTATCCTCTGCCACAACTCGGCTACTGATCCCCAGAGTTGGCGCTACGCCGCGATTCTTTGTCTTCATAGTATTCCGCTAAAAAGTTGCTAAAGTTTTCGCTACCTAACGCTAATTAATTTCAATTCTGCTTCTGCACGCCATGCTGGTTCTGTCGGAGCGGGAGGAGGGCTTGGTGAATGGTTGTAAGTTTCTGTTTGTAATAGTTCCGGCCGGCGGGCGCGCGACGGCTTGTGGTGATGCTTGGTTAATTGAAGCCAACAGCTACCTGCTATACGAGTAGTTGGTGAAATGCATAGCTCCATGGAAGGAAAATGCCTTGATGCTGTTTGTGCAAGATCTGGGCACATACAAAGGGATAAAAATGTGTCACTTTGTACCTACCTTTCAAATTAATTGCAGTTGTTGGCTCCAAGGAGGATTACTACTGCACAGGATTTATATGGTTCATTACACTGCAAGTCCTGCACAAGAGAAGCTGATGCATAAGCACCGGGCACTCACTGAGTGTAAGGAATAATTCACCAGGTGCTGCTCATTGGGCGTTTTCAAAATGGTCTAAGCGCATAGGTGTACAAATGTAATTGCCAGCGAATCGTTTTAGACCAAGAGCCCACAGCAAATTTTGTGTGCGAGATATAACCGAAAAAAAGTAGATGAGTTGAAGGTTGGGGTAAGTCTGATGCTTTAAACCAAAGTCTTGCAGTTGATGGTCGTGGCTTTAGTGAGTAATACTAATAGTTTGTTGAAAGCCCATTGTTTTCTAAAAGTGGGATAGTTGATTAGAGTCGTATTATTTCATCGCAAATATGTTGGTTCAAGACGTTTAAGCCCGGCAAAACTTGTGCCAGACTGTTTCAAAATGCTAAAAAAAAATATTTTTTAGAATATTTGACATAACCAAATAATATTTGCTTTAAAAGATAGAAAATCCATCCCTGATAAGAATTATGAAGGCCCAAGGTTTTCGAAATAATTGCTACCTATAACCAAAAATGACGTATAAATGAAATATCGTGGAATCCGCTGGGGGGAATCATTCACGGGAAAAAATATTTTGGTATCGTCAAATCCGCAAAGTGAACAGTTCCCCGTATCGGTAATGTGAATGAGTTCCGCTGTATCGTCGTAAACGTTTGGATCGGTTTTTTCCCGAGCATCAAAATCATTGCGGATTTCATTCAAGCTTGAAAAGGAAAATGTAAGTGAAATTAACAAAAAACAATAAACAGTTTGTATTTTTTACATAAACAGGGAAAAAAAAAACTGCAAACAGACTTCAGTTTAGAGCTATGGTGAACTTCATGAAGGAATCACCAGACATTGACAGAAATATAACCAAATGGCCGCCAGAGCAGGTGAAAAAGTTTTGGGACGATCTTCGGCAAGAGTTGAATAAATATGGGCCACCAGCAAAAGAAGTAAGCGAGTGAAAGAAGGTAAGAAAGTATTCTAAGATCACAAAACACATGATACCAACTGTTTTGTAAAATATTTCAGGTTTGGAGCGACCACAAATCGTATCTAAAAAAGATATTCGCTTACAAAAACAAAGAGATGTCAGCAACTGGTGGTGGTCCATACAAAATTCAACAGTTCACGGCTGATGAGGAAGAAGTGGCTGCTCTCATTCAACTAAGAGAGTCAGTTTAGGGGGTTGAAGGAGCTTCCTATTTTGGGCCCCACATGAATGTACAACCGGTCGAAGTTCCTTTGGCGATATCCAAGGCGAACCTATTGCTTCTTTATCAAAAAGGCGATATATAGCCATGGATGACTCCACTCCACTACACTCCAGCGAGAATCAAGGAAAAGAAAAAATCTTCATAGGTTCTGCTGGAAGAGCAAGTCAACATTCAGGCGAAGCTGTATGCTGATATAGCGCGCTCTATTGATCAGAACAAATAAAAACCTAGGAGGATCTATCGATATCTTGATAGAATTCAAGAACAACAGAAGCACTTCGAGGAGATGCAATATATATAGGAAAAGAGAAGCTGAAGGTGAAGCAGATACTCTTGGAAATAGAGCTCGAAAAGAGGTCACTGGCAATGAACATAGAGATTTCGGACCAGCATTACCGATGGATAATTTGAAAATGTCTCCAAAAAAGGTCGCCTGAGCCCAAAAATGCGTCCCAAACAATAAAAAATTTTAATTTCCATTAGGAATATACACCACCAATAATCGCAAAACTCGAAAATCACCATGAACCATGAACTCAAATTTTGGGAGACTATTTGTTATTGACATAAAGGAGTTTCTGTGAAGTTTGGTCAAAATTGGACATACAAAAAATTCTTATAAATTTTATATCTCGAAAACCACAGAATAGATCGAACACAATTTTTAAGAAAATCTTTTCGTCAAAAACCACGGAGTGGATTGAGCTCACATATTGAAAAATCTTTACTATTGGCCCGAAGGTGTTTCGGCGATAAAAATTAAAAATCCCATACTAAAAAAATTATGCATTTCAAAAGTTGTAAGATTGTTAACATTGATGTGCATTGTCCATAAAAATTGGAATAAGGTGGGATTCGAAATCGGGGAATGGCAGAACCCATAAAAGTAATTTAAAACACTATAGTTTTAGCTTTGAAATTTGGTAGTTGAATTGATCTAAATTTTTATAAGTTGATAAATAGAAGACATTGAATTATACGAACGAGTTTCATTTAATCACCAAACAAAACTTAAACTGCGAAGTTGGAAGGTTGATTGGGACTCATAATCGCTTATAAAGAGTTACAAATAAATACATTTTAGGTGGTACGGACTTCACCGGGTCATTTAGTATGTAATAAAAGGCCCACCCATATGTATAGAAGCAAATAAGACTTTGCTGGCATTGTGTTGACGTTTGGAATAGAAAGTGTTGCGCTGTAGGTTATTTTATTCCGTTTGGTACCTACTACAAGACTACAACTATTCAACAAACATGAAGATTTATTAAAGCAGAAAACACACGCAATTGCTTAAGTATACTTCAAAATGTTTGGGTGTTATTTGAGAAATAAATTGAAGCTTTCAAAATGCGTCCCAATGTCGTCTGTATTTGTGAAAGGGGGGGGCGACGTACGTCGCCCATTGGTAACACTGTTTCGGACTAATAAAGACAACCGATTTTTTTTGTGATAGGTACTTACCACTGCATGAATTAAATTGAAGTAAAAAGTGTTTAAGTACCTACCTAGCAAGTACCTATGCTTTTTTTTGATAAGCAATATTTTTTATACGTACCGCTATATTATGTGATATTAGAATGTAAATATAACTTAAGAACTCTTAATTGAACTTTACTTTTTTCGTTTTTATTTTCCAATAAATCTTACAATGACCTCATAATTGCATTTCGAATTTCAGCAGCTTCATTTCCTGTGATGTTCGTTAAACTTACTCTGAGGCGAATTAGGTAGAACTCCTCTGTAAGGTGTTAAGAACCAAGGGAAGAGACCATATCCAGCATCACCTAAAAAAATTTATTTGCATTAGTGATATACGTAAATAAGTAAGGAAAAGAAACTTGCCAAGTAGTTTCTGATACATGCGCTGAAAGTATGTGCTTACTTCGCAACAATTCCAAATAAAGGAATCATGATTGGAACCCGGATATTTTGCATTCACACATTTAATCCATAGTTTATGGTCTCAAATCTGAAATTGTAGTATTATACAAAAATAAAAGATACTCTTACAAAACATATTTGAAATAGCTCACTATCATGGCATTTAAGCTATAAAAGCCTTTTCTGTTGTCGTAGGTGACGATTTTCTGATGGGGTGTTAATATCTAGCAATGTGAGTCCCATCAACACACATGATCACTCCTGGGATTCCACATTTTTCGTAAATATGGACCTTAGCTTCATCTTCTTCCTCATTAGTCATTGTTAGTCTAATCCACTTCGGACATAATTTTCTTTCAAGGATGTTAAGTACTTCTGTTAACACCTCAGAAGACGTTGATTGAGCTATATTGAAATCCTATCCAACACCATGCTGTAAATTTCACTTTTGGTGAAATGGAAAAGGATTTTGTGTTTGGAGCCATTTCTATTTCTTGAGAACATATAAAAAAGCTGCTTTATTAAGCCGAAAGTTTTTAATAAACCTGTGAAACATTGAACTTTTTTAAAACCAAAAATAATCTTGCTAAAAACATACATTTTATTCGTAAGTTCCATAAAATCATCCACTGTTCCTCTTAACCTGTCTCGTATTCTTTTCTAGGAACACCTCTCTTCTCGTTCTTCCTCTTCTGATTCAAAAAAAAGCTAACGAATCCATTATTGCTTTGGTCACTTTAATTATTTTTAATCACTTTTAATATTTTTTCACTTTTTAATCTTAATAAAAGACAGCCATTTGACAGTGAAACTACCTTTCCCAAAAACGTGTCGATAAGGAAACTTTTCTGGCTGATTCCACGATAGCAGGAGAAAGTGAAAGGGAATCGAATAGGTGAAGTGAATCTAAATTTCGACGGATTCCACGATAGGCGTGAATGTATCCAGTGGCTCATTTCAATCCCATTTCATTCCGAATTCTGGCAGAGATTCCAATTCCAACTACCGCGCTTGCTGTACGCGGCTACGTTAACAAACAAAATTGCCGCATCTGGGGCTCGGAAACATGCACATTATTGTCGAGATCCCAATGCATCCACAGAGAGTGACAGTTTGGTGCAAATTGTGGCGTTGTGGCATTATTGAACCATATTTCTTCGAAAATGACACTGGAAACAACGTGTCGGTCAACGGTGGGGGCTATATTAACCAATTTTTTTTTACTGAAATTGAAGACATGGATTTAGACGACCTCTGGTTCAAGTAGGATGGCGCTTCATGCCACAAAGCCCATGCCACAATCGATCTTGTTATGCCAACAATCCGGAAACGATTCAAGCACTTAAGGCCAATATCATCTAAGCAATCCGTGAGCTTCAGCCCGAAACCATGAACAAGGTCTTCGAAAATTGTGATCCAATTTGCGATGACTTTTTCAACATTTGTGGCCGTATATCGGCAATAACTCGGCGAATGTTGTCCTCCAAGTGGTCAATCGTTTCGGGCTTATCGGCGTAGACTAACGACTTCACATATCCCCACAGAAAATAGTCAAGCGGCGTTAAATCGCACGATCTTGGAGGCCAATTCACCGGTCCGCAACATACGGTTACCAAACGTTTCCTTCAATAAATCAATTGTGGCACGAGCTGTGTGACGTCTTGTTGAAACCACAGCTCCTGCACATCATGGTTGTTCAATTGATGAACGAAAAAGTCAGTAATCATGGCTCTATAGCGGTCAGCATTAACTGTAACATTCTGGCCAGCATAGTTTTTAAAGAAGTACGGACCAATTATTCCGCACCAACCCATAAAGCACACCAAACAGTAAGTTTTTGTGGATGCAACAGTGTCTCAATCTCCAAACATGGCAGATTTGTTTATTGACGTATTCATTCAACCAAAAGTGAGACGATTATCATTATGTTAAAATGGACGTAGTGCGCGATACATATTTCAAACAGAACAATGATGTTCAAAATATATTTGCACAATTTGGAAGCGTTGTTCAGGCGTCAGTGTCTATTCATGTTGAAATGCCAAACCAAACTTAAAATAAATCACTTGAGAGCTAAAAAAAATGGCCGCCAATTAAAATAGTGTTGCCAACGTAAAGTTCTATACCTCTAAAAAACATCCTTTACAAATCACTGCTGCAGAAGTTGTATGTCGAAGAAAAACCACAGCTTGATGAAATCTTGTATTCCTATTACTAATATGAACGTCTGCAAACCTTTTGTCAACAGCCTGATTGAGTTGCCCTATTAGTGCTGTTGCTACAGGAAAAGTTCACCGTCAACCGAAAAAGTTTAAAGCGCAAAGAAGCGTATACCAACAAAATAGGTACACATACCCCGGTCCGAAGTTTCATCATCGTCCATCTAATGATGGAGTAGACGTTTTTTTTTTAAGGGCACCTATTTTGTATAATTGATATGGAAACTGGGAACGAATCGTAAAGAGATAAGCTGCCCCCCTAAAATCATCCTTTCTCAACTTTAGGGATTTTTTTAATTTAATTGTGGATAGGCTTTAGGCAAAGACCTAACTTGTTTTCCTAACGGCAAACATTTCACACTTAGTCCCAATATCGTACAATTATAGATAAACTCGAAGTCGCAGAGCGATGTTTTTCAATTCATTATCCGTAACAACTAAAAAGTCATATATAATCCGCTTGTAGTACCTTTTAAAAAAGGTAAATTCAAGTAGGGGTGGGTGAGGTACCTACATAATATCTGCCGGTTAAGTTTTCATTGCTTTGCATTACCAATTCAGGTGCTGCAAAGTAGGTAGAAACTTTATATATGCATAAGAAGTTTGTTTTATGGAAAAGAAGTACATACGCTAGTCTCTATGAAAGTTTAAATCGTAGTCACAGGTGCTCTATACAGGAAGCAATATTATAAAGCGGTTAAAGTTTCATCCTTTTCAGATGGTTCAGCGTTTGAGGAATTATAATGTGCCAACCAAAATAAACGAAGAATGATGGTTATCTACTTGCAACGCTAATTAAACCGCTTGGGATTAGACTAGTATCGTTAGTCACATAAAATGTTAGATTGAAATGAAACTTGGCCTATAATTCGAGTAAGCCGGTGAACACAAAATCAGCTACACTAGGGCAACTACAACCTCCTATAGTACTTCATACATAGTCAAACCATAATTGACAGGTATCGTGCTGGTATTATTCCTGTCGAGTGTGCAATTTTGAAAATTGCTTTTTGGGATTATGTATTCCCACGCGTGAGAAAAGTTGTCGATGAGTGTAGTTGTTGCATGATAACTTCCATCCATCCATGGCTCTGTAAACCAAAACCAATCCAATCTACAATGCATCTGAAAGGTAATTACATATTATTATGCAATTCCCAGTAACATTGCATCATCTCATCGATGATACTATAGTTATCAATTTATCATTGTATTTCATTATTTCCTGGAGGTATCGGAAGAACCAAATGGAAACAAATCAGTGAAGTAATTAACTATGGCGTGTGTTATGAATCCTTGCAAAAACAAGTAACTATTGTAAGCTTTTACTTTTGCTCTTATGAACTTGTTTTAGAACACCTGGCAAAATTGATTTGATGATTGGAAATGGGTTCAGAAAAACCGTAAGTCGGCTCTCACATTGATGCAACATTCAATAAGCAACTGGCAATGGGAAACACGCAATATTATCGCTCACAATTATTTTAGTTTGAATAAAATTAGAGGTCTCACTCTCACATCAAAGCAACTAAATATCGCTCGAACGAAAAATTTAGCTGATTGCTTATTGGCAGTTGCTAGTTGCTTATTGCTTCTTGCATCAATTTGAGAGCCGCCTAATACTTTGACCATTTTAAAATGTAAAGCTTAGCAGAGTCTACAAAACTGACAAGACAATACAATATCTTTTTTTCACTACATACCTGCGGACGTTTCCGTGTCAACAAATTAGAAGTGTTATTGAGTACTTAAAACTGTTATATTCTATATATTTATTAAAAACAACAGACTGATCAAAGTGTTACCCTGAAAATTTTAACTTTGACCGCACATTTTCCTAAGTGTGAATTAAGATCTTTTATAAAGAAAAATAGTAAAAGAAAAACGGGCACTCACATATTCTTGTTTTAATTTATTATATTTCAAGTGTTAACATTAATCATACAAATAAATACTAAAAAAAAAAATAATTATGTAGGTACTTCTTTGGGAACACAAAATGTTGGCACGCATTTCTTACTTTAATTTTTTTGCCAGAAAAGATTAAAATAAAAAAAGTTGATTAATTGAATATTACTGCCGCGGCTAGAATCTATATAGAAAGAAAACATTATGTACATATGTATTTATAATTTTACACTTCACTCAAGTAAATTTTAAATGTCCGAAAAAAGCTTCTGAGCTTTTTTTGTTCAAATATTGCTCATAGATGTCACGTAAATATGCGTGTGTTTTCGATGAGTTTCCCTATTTTCACTTTTTTGTACTTTTTGTCACTTTTATTTTGATGTAAGTAGTTCAGGCTTAAACATCCAAAAACTGTTTCAAAAAGAAATACAAAAAAAAAATGCTAAGAGATTTTAGGAGGAATTCAGTAGGTATACCTTTTTCACATTTGTTTTCTGACAAAAAATGTTTTTGACTAGGTACAACTTTGCTGGTCGTGTGTAGTAGGTTGCCCAGACGTCCTCTTTTTATAAAAAAAAAAAAAAAAAATCTCCGGTATCTTTGTTAAAAACTATGCAATTTGTCCTTTTTTTTAGGATTTCTCAATTTAGGGAATTTGTCGAAACCACAAAACGACAACAAAACTTTTTTTCAACACTAAAAGCTTAACTACATTCGGAAAAAAGTCAAAAAGTGCAAGCTCACACACAAACGCAGTTGCCACCTTCTGTTCAGAAATTTATTTAAAAAGCTTGCTCTGACAAGAAAGTAAAGGCAAAGAAAACACTGCCATTTTGTGCAAAAAGGTTCGTTTCTATGGTATTTTGCCCAAAAAGGTTTGTTTCCATGTTGAAACATAAACAAAAATGCGACATTCTATTCTCTATTGGCGAGATCAGTAATTAGCGCAAACTTTTTTTGTGCATGTAGTAGATTTTTTCGTGCTTTCAAAAAGTGTGTCACTTGAAAGTTAGAGGTATAGCTAAACTTTTAAGTAACACACTTTGTGAAAAGTTGAGAGAAAAATACAGATTCGAAATATAGTCATTTTAGGATAAAAAAAAGGGGTAAATCTCGGAATGAGAGATAAAAAGCAGAATTTTGGTAGGTGGGTATATACCTTAATTTTGGCTTTTTAAAGGTTTTCTCAAAAGTCTCATAAAATCTCGTGTCTGCGTCGTAAGTTATTCAAGGTCAAAGGTCACCAAAATCTGTTTCTCGCGATTATCTTAGTTTTTATTGCTCCAATGACGTTAACATCTACTACACAATTGTAGAACATAAAATTTGCAACAAATTTTATTAGCCGTTTTTTATTATCAACTGTGATCCATATAGATCATCGATTTACATGCACTAACAACAACAACATGTGATCCTACTTTTCATCGAGATCACGAAATTATGATCTGAAAATTAATTCAACTATTTCTCGTTGTTGTTTCGTGGCGTTGCTTATTTCCTTCACTAAATGTTGGTGTCCCTGTAAATTATAGCCATACAGTAATGTTGCCAGACCAAAATATGGAACAAAATTAACAACACATAAAACCAATTAGCATTTTTTCAAATTCGAATAAGTCACTACTCCTACTTTCGAGATGTTTTGTTTCGCTATATAGCGCAGAAATATAAATGGAAATATTATCAGTACAATACGGTTAATTATGATGCGTATTTGAACATAACATTTGAGCCATAGTTTTCCACAAAAAAATATTGAGTGCAAAATGTATGCAGATTTGTATTCATATGGTAACACCCCTGACACAACAGCCAAATGTCAAACTCAAATATGAGCAAGTGCAATGGAGAAATCATCGCGTTGTGACGTCACATTGTACCGTGTGGCTGCAATATGGCGGTGGCAATACAAAGTTTGCCATAATTGGTACTGGATTTTATATGTAAAAAACAACTGTTGCCACAACTTAAATATAAAATCTTTCAATGATCCAGTTTGTTTTATTTTCATGATCTGATCCGGATCAGATCACACTGATAATAAAAAAACATTTATAACCATTTTTTTCGCCCCCAAACGTTTCAAAAAATACATAACAAAATTACATTATTTCTCCTGTTTTAATCATCCGATTTTGATGAGACTTCTTTTAATAGTTTGCTGCACATTTAGTGAATATAAAACAATTAATTTTAGAAAAATTGGACATTCCGTTTTTGAAATTTTGGTACTAATTCATATGGTATTTTTGTAACTTTAGGGGCGTGCCACGCCCAAACGGTAAGAGAGCGCCAAACTTTTTTTTGCAGATTTGAGCTCAGTGTATTAAAATCAATCAGATTAAGGCCCGAAACACACATGCGATTTCAATCGCGCGTCTGTTTAGTCGCAAAAAATGGAACACACGCATTTCAATGTGAATGCGCGGGCGCGCACATAATTTTGGATTTTATGTGCGCGTATTCATATTAAAATGTGTGTGTTCCATTTTTTGCGACTAAACAGACGCGCGATTGAAATCGCATGTGTGTTTCGGGCCTAAATAAAAACAAGTTTTTTTTTTCGGATGGGCAGTAAAGTAAAATCTACCCCATATGTCTGAGCGTTGCGCGCTCAACGTCCTCTATCTCGAAAACGGTTGAGCACATTAAAAAAAATGGTTATAATAAAATTTGTTGCAAATTTTATGCTCTACAATTGTGTAGTAGATGTTAACGTCATTGGAGCAATAAAAACTGAGATAAAACATTTTCGTGCAAGTACTCTACTTTGTGCTGAATGTAGTCAGACATTTTCTGCATCTGGTATGAACTCGACCTAAAATTTGTAGTTAAATGTGGAAATGAAAATTATGCCTTAAACGTGGAAAAAATGTAGATATTAGAGGTTTGTTCAAGGTGTTTAAATATCTTCATAGATGGGCCGAATCTCTGAGTTTGATTGTTTTACATATGGATTTAAACAAAATTCCCAACTGGAGCGATATCGAAAATTCGTTACTTTATTAGCGAAACAAATGTGTCAATTAAACGAAAATAAATTCTTTGACCAATTTTGTAACCTAAAAATATGTGTAGAACAAGAATAAAACAATAATAACTTTTTAAATACACTTATACACAAATAAAATGGATGGAATATTAAAAAAAGTACAATATTGAATTATACAGTCAAATTTTTATAATTGCACATTTTTTTTTTACAATTTCTGTACATAATGATAATGTTGAGCGAATATTTTTTATATATATAATATATATATAATATTTTTTATATACATAATAAAAAATCCGATCAAACGACGAATATATATAATTATGTATTCAGAGTCAATAATTTAATCAGTGCTATTATTTTATTTTATTTATGATAATGTTGAGCGAATATTTTTTATATATATAATATATATATAATATTTTTTATATGCATAATAAACCAGTAAGACAATTATCTTCGACTATGCCGAAGCTCAAATACCCGGTACTGTATTATTGTAAAAATAAAAAAAAATATTTTAGTACTAAAAAAATATATATTTGTATGGGAGGTATGGGTAGTTTTTATTCGATCAACCTCATTTTTTGTCAAAAAATTTAAAATATTATTAAAACAATATGTGCAAAGTTTAAACTTGCTATCTTTATTGTAGCTATTTAAATTTAATTTTTAACATCAAAAAGCTATATAAATCCGATATTTTTGTATGGGAGGTAGTAGTAGTTTTCATCCGATCTTGCTCATCTTCGAACTTAGCCTCAGTTTGGTGGATAAAAGCTTACGTACCAAATTTCAAGTCGATAGCTCTTAAATTACGGCCGTAATCGTGCGGACGGACAGACGGACAGACGGACAGACGGACAGACGGACAGACGGACATCGCTAGATCGACTAAGAAAGTGATGCTGATCAATAATATATATAGTTTGTCATACCTACAACGCCTCCTTATGTGCGTTACAAATGGAATGCCAAAGTGAATATACCCTCACCACAGTGTGGTACCGGGTATAAAAATCCGATCAAACGACGAATATATATAATTATGTATTCAGAGTCAATAATGTAATCAGTGCTATTATTTTATTTTTATTTTATATTTAAAGTTAGTATTGAGTTTTTGGGTGATAACGGAGGGGTAAGGAACCGTTTTTCTATTTCTTGGCAAGATTGCACTTTTTCTGTTTGTCGGGTGGTAACGAAAGGGGTAAGGCACAGTTTTCTGTTCTTGCAATTGCCCTTTTTGTCACTTTTCGTTTTTTTTCCTGGTTTGTGTTTTAGGATAATATGCACCTTTTGTTAATCCTCACAATATAAGCACGTTTGGCCGCGAATGTACCGGACATTATATTTTTGCTGTTTTGACAACTTTTAAAGTGCGAACAAGTAACTCCCGGGAATGCAAAAAAATTTTATACAAAAAAAAAAAAAAGCCCGGTTAGATCGGGCAAATGGCTTTCTAATGGCTGCTTCGGACTTAGGCAATCTTC
The DNA here is from genome assembly GCA_949372485.1 of Cheilosia soror. NCBI lineage: Eukaryota > Metazoa > Arthropoda > Insecta > Diptera > Syrphidae > Cheilosia > Cheilosia soror. The sequence continues at coordinate 41,577,395 of OX443563.1, forward strand.
CGATCAAAACTAAATTACTTTTTGAACCTGTTCAAGACACTTATATACCTAAGTCCACGAGAAAGCAAACAAAGGCAATGGTTCAGTAGGTGGATTGTTGGGTGGTGAGACACCCGCACGAGAGTAGCTGGGAGAGCAAGTGCCGAAAAACATCGCACGATGTCATAGCCTGCAGCGTTCCCACTTTCACTGTTTCACGGTTTCACTACGATTTTGCTTTAGTTCGGCAAAATCATTACGTCACTACGAAAAGTTTGGAAACACTACGATTTTCCGTTCGACTTCGTATGCAAATATTTATTGTATAAAATTCCTTTAGTAAGTTGTAAAACTAATTTCTAAAAGGTTTTCCCCTGAAAAGTTCTCTAAACGCATTCACAACAAGGGGATCAATTGAACACCTTCATTTTTTAGCGCAATAGTGCTGGGTACAAGGGGTCGATTCCCGTTCTGTAATGCTGTGAAATGATAAATAATTTAATTTAATTTGCAATTTTCGATGTTAATTTATTTTCAAGGTAGAATACTTTTCATTGCCCACATCGGGGCTATTCTGCAGATCGAACAAATACATATTTGTGAATCATATAGAAGAGCCTTGTCTATGTTTTTCACAGACTGCTTTACAATGTGATAAAAACATTATCATATGGAAAAATTCTGACATTTGTTTTAATTTTTCCATACATCGAGAATCGAATTCAGCGCGAACTTGTGAAAACTCTTTTCACTTCACAGTATCATACAACTAGAATCGAACCCGTTTAGTGTATTGCGCGCCGTATTTCATATTTCACTACGATTTAGCTCGAAACACTACGTTTTCTTCACCTCGGCACTACGCTTTCGTAAATTTGAAGTGGGAACGCTGATAGCCTGCAGTTGCAGATTGCTTGTTAATTCTCTAGTTCTAGCGGAACTGCGCTCTTGTGGAGAGTCATATACGAAGGGAAAAAAATATGTATATTGGAATAGATAACCAAATGTAAGCGTTGAAAAATTAATACATAATCGGATGATTCGTAGACGGTCCGTACCTGTATGCTTTAACGACTCACTTGGTCATGTGATCTTTCGGATCTCGCCTGTGCTTTTACCAGCCAATTCTACTTCACCATCCAAGCTGCCATTACAACTTTTTGTAGCTGTACAGATGTGTACCTACCCAAAGTGTATATTATATATAAAATTTCGAGATATATTCGAATCAGACCACCATTGTCAATTTTCGTCTCCCTACCACTATAAACCTTACCCAGAGGGATTCTCTAGACTTCTCCAGTGTTCTTCCTGACTTCGATTCCTAGTGTTAACGCTAGCATCTGTTTATATGAGATCTGTTTCATCCAATGGGGCTCAACCCAATGTTTTTCCAAGATCCTAATTCTTCTGCCAGCCAAAGGACATTCCTCCAGGCATAGCTTACAAGTATCATCATCTCTAAGGCCCATTTCAATGCTTAGAACCTTTTTCTGAGAGGAGCAGGTCGGCCATTATATTTCCATTTTAGCTTGTCCACATTGTTCCACGATTGACCACCTTCTCAGGTGTTCTGCCGTGATCCATTTGTTAATCAGCTGTTCTACCAATCCTCTACCAATTGAAGAGAAATGTTCTGGTCCCAGAAACTTTCAGTTGACCCCTGTTTTGCAAGGGAGTCCGCCTTTTCGTTGCCGTCGATCCCTATGTGTCCTCGTACCCAAGTCAGTGTTACCTGATTTTTAGATGAACACTGATTGAGCTTGAATACACATTTCAGTGCCAGTGATGTTGTGATGGTTGTCTGCTCCATGCATCTAATCACCGCCTGGTTCTCCAGCGCTTTTAGGATATTTCTTCCTTCCATCTGACTCTCAAGCAAGTAATCCAACGCATGCGGCAACGCAATCATCTCGGTCTGGTATACTGAAGTGTGTTTCCCGGGGCTAATGTGACGGGCTAATTCCAAATCTTCTGAAAATATTCCGGTAAGCTCCGATCCAGGGTTGAAATTTCAGATTTTTCCTCTTCCTAGTGAAGATTATTAGATCTGTTTTCTCCGCATTAATTGAAAGTCCTTGTTCCAGACACCACCGTTCAACCACTTTGAGTGCACTCCTCATAATATCCTCTGTGACGTCTATGAATTTGCCTCTTACCATTATTGCTATGTCGTCGGCATATCCCACTGTGTGAATGCCAGTTGCCTCAAGTCTGTCGAGAAGAGAGTCCACAGTGATATTCCATAGTGTAGGTGACAGAACACCTCTTTGTGGGAAAACTCTGCTTCGTCGGAGTTTTGAGGTTCCCGTCTGGATATTTTGCGCCCTTGTATTTAACATATTATTCACCCATCTTACCACCAGTGGGTTAACTCTACTTTTATCCAAGGCTTGTTTCAGACTTTCAAAGCACATCTTATCGAAGGAACTTTCAATGTCCATTATTGTGGTCATCGCAATGCCCCAGGTATTTAGCTCTTCCTCCGGAACGCGTACAACTTGATGTAGCTCTGTTTCTGTAGACATACCTGCCCTATAGGCATGCTGTCTACTATTCAAAGGATACATCTTAAGCCCCGTACTCTCCATATAGTCCACCACGATACCCTTTCCATTGTTTTTAACAGAAATACTGTTAGGCTGACTGGTCTGAAGGACTTTGCTTCGGTGTAATCCTTTTTCCCGGTTTTGGAAGGAAGACCACCTTTGCCTCCCTCTATGTAATCGGGATGTAGTGTAAGTAACATCTACATATAAAAATTAAGAAGTTGTATAGCCTTTAAGGTGGTTAAGACAGACGACTTGAAAACTATCTTGCTAGCGATAAGTTAAAATTGGTGTGACTTAGCATTTCATCGAAGCAATAGTCTCGAAATAATTGAATTCGTTAGGCAGCTGGATTTTTGAGCATTTTAACGTGTTTAAATGTAAAATTTTTCCAAACCTTTTTCTGTTAGAACTTCAATAAAAAACATTTAATTTAGAGACTTAAGGAAATGGCTAAAAACCAACAAAAGAACTCATTAATTCAGCAGACCCAATCCTAATTTATTTTATACAAGCATTAGTACCATTAATTTTCTAGAATTCGGGTTGTGTGTCCTTTTTCCGGATCCATTTGATTTTTACCTATCGTTTCTTTTTTTTTTATATAGCTAAGGTATTGTGTAGCTATTTCATGGAATGTCAGTGGCATGGTTAATGAATACCTTTGTCAAAAGGAAAAAGGATGGGAGATAATTTATTGAATGATGAAATATAATTAAAAAGCGCTCTTCGCTCTCACCTATTTCCGGAACTCATATTTATATTCGATGCGTCTTATGCATCTTGGCATCTTGGAATTGTTCAGCAAAGTAACTGAGTGAAATAATTAAAGTTGCAGAACTAGTTAAGCTAAATCGTATTTTTCTTGGGTTTTTTTTTGTATCTGTGTCTTTAAATTCTAATAATTTTTTTGTGGGTGTGGTTGTTTGATTTTAGTTTAAGGATTAAGCGAAGGGTAAGAAAAATATGACATTTTTAAAGATTTAAAATTACGCCCTTGTTTGTGAGTATCATTTTTAGGAAAACCGCTTCGTTGGGTATTTTTGGAATCCACTTTACTTTTTGTAATAGAAGGGGAAGGTTAGGCAACCACTATATTCCGACCACTTCCCGATTGTTGCTACCTTTGGACATAAAACAATTAAAAAATGATACAAGTATTATTTTGCCCACGCTGATTTAAAAGGATCGTACTGGAGGAACAATTACAAATGCAGAAGCATGTAGGCGTTTATCGAATTATAACCCCAAGCACTTACAAAAAGAAAAAGTATAGACAACCGTTGTTTGACATAGAGTGCTATAAAGCGAGGCAATTATCGTTTGCTTGGGTTTGGTTTTAGGCGATTTCGGCAATACAGCGAAGGTGCGATAAAGGTGATGTACCTTAAAGCAAATAGAGAGTTCAAAGCATTACTGAGGGAAAGGTAAAGATTGGACTATGAAACACTTTGTCGAAGATTGTCATGTAGTAATAATTCATCGGTGGTTGGGTGTGTATGAATCGGGCAGGCGCTGATTGGCATCAACCTGGCGGTGCCTAGTTGTTGTAACTTTTCATACATATCAATTGTTCTTATTTTATCTCCGCGTGGTAACCACCGGGTACTAGTCTCGCCCGCGAGTGTTGAACACGAAGAAAGACACTATAATTCTCCGTCCGAATTATTGACTGAACGAGTCTCAGAAGTCTTACATGAGCCCCTCAGAAAGAGGACGTACGGCGGATGAATTCATTAGACTGAATCAACGCAACGGTGTCGTCAACAGTCAAGATGGCAGTTACCTTACTTGAGCTACTTCGACATATTTGGAGCTGAGGTCAGTGAAGATTTTTCAGGACTAGTTAGGGTGCTGAAACAGGGCTGGTGGCGGATGAACCCTTTATGGTCCAACGGCAGCTCTCACATCCCCGAAGTGGGTTACTGACACCGGAGAAATTCGGCCCCTTTCGTCCAAGGGGTCTAACAAAGGGCCTGGCCCTCTAGGTTGGGGGTTGTACGTCGGGGTAACTGCCCGACTGCGGAAAAAATTATTTAGTTCCGAAACGACCACAAGCCTCGGATACGGATGATTTTACTGTTGACGAACCAGGCAAACGAATAAAGGACAACGAATTTCGGATCTGCACGTGTAATGCTAGGTCCCTTAACAGACCATGTGCAGTGCAGCCGAACAACTAGCGGAGGCTCTGAACTGCTATAAAGCAGACCTAACCGCCATCCAAGAAGTGCGATGGGATGGACCGGGCAAGAAGAGGATGAAAAACTGCGATATTTACTATGGCGACTGCTATCGGCAACAAAAACAGCGCTTATTTGGATGTGGATTCGTCGTTGGAGGCAGACTTAGGCAAGAAGTCTTAAGTTTCAGCTGTGTGAACGAGCAGACGAGGATTGTCGTGAGGCCAATCCGCGTCAAGGCTAAATTCGCCAACATTAGCCTAATATGCGCCCATGCCCCCACGGATTAAAAAGACGACTACACCAAAGAGAGGTTCTACGAGCTCTTGGACAAGACGTACGAGCAATGCCCTAACTATGACATTAAAATCGTCCTAGGTGATTTTAATGCAAAGATAGGAAGAGATGGCGTCTTTGGCAGTACTGTCGAAAGGTACAGCCTACACGACACCACCTCCGATAACGGATTTAGACTGATCGACTTCGCGGCGGGGCGAAATGTTGTCATAGCATAGCAAGTACGCGGTTCCCGCATCTCGATACACATAAAGGCACTTGGAGATCTCCCAATCAATCAACCGTCAACCAGATTGACCACATTGCGATCGACGCAAGGCACTCCTCCAGTATTATGGATGTCCGAACGTGCCGAGGGGCCAACAGTGACTCGGACCACTACCTTGTTGTAGCCAAGGTACGCCTTCGGATATTCCGAACACCGCCAAGACTAGTAAATACTGTGAGGAAGTTTGACGTCGGACGGCTAAAATCGCAAGAGATCACCAGATCCTTCTCCGATCGAGTCTCTCTCAATCTCCCAAGAGGTTCTATGCATTGAAGACCAGTGGCAACATTGCCAAAAAGCCATGAGAGCTGCTGCCTTTGATGTGGTCACTCGACCACCATAACGAAACCCCTGGTTTGACGACGAGTGCCGGCAAGCACATGCAGCGAAACAAGAGGCATACAAAGCGGCGCTGCAAAGAAGGACTAGAGCTGTTCGTGAGCTCTACGCGCAGAAAAGAAGAGATGAACACCGGCTTCTCAGGAGAAAAAAAGAAAGAGCACGAGAAGCGCGCGATAGAGGAAATAGATAGATGCTACAGCAGGAATGAGGTTCGGAAGTTTTACCAAAGGGTAAAAAGAACTTGCCAAGGCTACAGAGCCCGAACCGAAGCCTGCAAGGACGAACAAGGGAACATCATAGTAGAATCGCAGTCGATGCTGAGGATATGGAAGAACTACTTCTGCAGACTGTTTAACGGCGATGACGAACTAAATCCCGCTGTCAGGCAGAATGAACCATTCAACCTGGACGATGAAGATCAACAATTCCGTCCACCCGACCTGGACGAAGTGAAGATAGCCATATCTAAGCTTAAGTCCAACAAAGCCGCTGGAGCAGATGGCCTAACCGCCGAGCTATTAAAAGCGGCAGTCGATGACTTGGTTAGTGCAAAACTCAAACGCTAACACCAGAGGCACTATCTTTCAAAAGTCCGTCCATCTACTCGCCTACGCCGACGATATTGACATAATCGGGAGAACGCAGCGTGATGTCACTGGCGCGTTCGTGAGCATTGAGACGGAGGCGGCAAAGATGGGTTTGGCGGTCAATGAGGGCAAGACAAAGTATATGCTGTCATCGAGAAAGGACACCCAACACCGAGGTCTTGGACAGAATGTCACTATAGACAGATATAACTTTGAAGTGGTAAAGGACTTTGTACACCTAGGCTACGCTATGAACTCAGACAGAGAGATTAAACAAAGAATAACTCTTGCCAATCGCTGTTTCTTTGGGCTAAAAAAGCAATTGAGTAGCAAAGTCCTCTCTCAAACAACTAAATTGACCCTTTATAAGACCTTAATCATCGCAGTCCTACTTTATGGTGCAGAGAGACTCTATCAAAAGCGGATTAGGTTACTCTTGGTTGCTTCAAGAGGAAAATTCCTTTAGTAATTTTCGGTCCGGTCTGCATAGGCGGTGAATGGAGGAGGGGATACAACGACGAACTGTAAGGGCTGTACAGCGACATCGACTTAGACTAGAGCGAATGGACGTGAATGCTGGCTTTGATACTAGATCAGAAGGGCGGATATTCCGGTGACAGTAATCCGCTTAGGGGATGTAAGCTGCTGTTGTTCCATTAAGGTTGCATCTGCCAACATCTATTTTTCAGCACCCTTACAAGTACTTTAGACAAATCTTTACTCACTTCAGTTCCACATTTATTATCGCATCCTCAGTAAATATACCTACAAGACAAAATATTAACGACTTCATGTCATTTTATCCGGGGAAAGCCTCAACGTGGTTGAAATTTATAATACGTACGTCCCGCGACTCTTTTAATGGATAAGCGGGACATTGAAAACGAATGAATGAAAAATTAATGTTATTTGCATATGTATTCGTAAGAAAACATTCTCATTCACTATTACCTTGAATTTTCGCCTATTCGAACAAACAAGACCCGTACGCTAATCCGATTATCGAATTAAATGTCTAGCTATGCTATGCAGTCAATGGCAAGAGTCTTATTATAAGTGCAAATACGAGTCAATAACAAAGCCCTTATTGAGTTAGTCAAGGATCACTAATTCCTTTTCAGTGAATAGCCTTCGCAGATCTTAAATAAAATTATAATTAATTGCACCTCCATCCCCCCAAGGGTTGGTTTTTATTTAAATTTGAATCCTTTCCCTCCGAGAAAGATTTTCGCTCAAGTGTTTCAACTGGGTGTGGTTTTGCTTTTTTTAGAAAGTCCTAAATTAAAACTAATTATGCAATTAAGCCGACTAGCGGTATTGCCGGAAGGAAGATCCGTGCATTGAAAGGATAGATCCTTCCGCTAATTAATTGCAAATTACTAGAATACAAAATAATTACAGTATATAATGACGTTTGATGTATCTTTAATGACTGGCACTCAATTTCAGATGAGTATACCAAGTCCCGAATCCATTTTGCTCGGCAATGTTTCCAGCTTAACGGTTATGTGCTTTGTTTTGTCGTAATGGTGTGTTTAACTTTAAATTGTACATTAGCCAACAAAAAAAGGGTATTACGCTGCTAATTACAAGTCAATATCGCACCGAACATAACGCTGCTGAACAGAATACATTTTAATTAAGATAATTTGGTGATTCAAGAAGGATGGTCCTTTAGAGCCGGATATCAGGCAGGATAAGTTGATGGAAGTCATAACTCAGCGGAGTTTACATTGGGCTTTGTTTTATAATGTATTACAGTTTGAATTTATGCGGCTGCTGATACTGGGGGAAAACTTTAATTAAATTAGAGAGTCTGTGTGCGGGATCTAATGTAAATGTAATTGGTAGGATAAAGTTTTTCACTTTGGAATAAATTTAAAGTTTTCATTTTGCACTTTCTGCCGGCGGCCGCAGCGTGGAAAGTGTTCTCTGCATTAAGTCTCGATTATATTGACTGTTTAAGCATTCATGGCATAATATTCTTCTATCGGGTGAATTGGTTATTTCAAAAGATAATCGCAGGTGCTTGTTCCCCTTACCCAAATGGACCTTTAATTGCTAATTGATTTGCGGTTGGGGACATTTTATACATGTTTTTTTTTTGTTGGGTGTATATTATTTGAAATTTTATGCATGAAATTTTTTTTAATGTTGAGTGTTTATTATTTGAAATTTTGTGTAATCAGCTCGGAGCGCCACCTACTGGGTCCAATTGTGAATATAAACCATCCCAGGATCCATTCAGATACACACACAAAATTTCACTAAAATCGGTCTATCCGTTTAGGAGGAGTACGGTAACAAACACGGACAGAAGAATTATATATATAAAGATTATATATCTAAAAGTCCATCCTATAGCCAAGTAACCTTAGATATACCGTCCAATATCGATCGATATGTCGAAGATATTCAAAAAATTGATGGCCAGAAAAAATTTTTGGATTTAGGTATGAACTCTCTACATTTGATCAGGTGCATAAAATCTCAGACTTAAAAGAAAAAGCAATTGAAAAGAAAAATGTATTCTTCAATACAATCTGCAATACAAGCTTTTGATAAAGTCTTGAACGAAGGACTGATCCACCGTCCCTTTCCCCTGCCATCCATCCGACGAGCTAGGACGAACTTTGTGATGTTTAGTGTTTAGTGACCGATATCTGCTATCGGATAATTTTTTTCTGTGGTCATCTTCTCTTCATTTCCTTTGACTTTTCTTGCCCAAACTCAGCTACATCTCGGAGTAGGTACGTTACATTTTGCAGACCACCCTCCTCTGGTTACTTAAATAGCCTGTGGTACTTTCATTTGTTTGCACATTACCTCAGAAAATTAGGCATATTAGGTTCACGTTCCCTTTTTCTAACCAGGGTTCCCAGGTTTTAAGAAAAGAAATCCCCTTTTACCAAATGAAGATTTGTATCGAAAGCGCTATAGTTTCGGAAAATAACCTTCGTGATCATGCGTCATGCCCATGCGAAAATTATTTCTGAAAGTGGATTTTTGGTCCATTTTCTATACTAACTACCTTTGTCCTTTTTACTCACTCAAAATCTACCTGTCTCTCCGTACCTACTCAACGTTAATGGTAAGGTGATCCTGATTTATGATGGCTCCATCGTCAGCAAGGAATAACTGATCCACTTTTGGGTCTCTCAACTTAAGGAGTGTATGGCCATGGTAATACCTTTATTAAATGTCAAAAGAATGAATGCATTCAGAAACCAAACAAAAAATTAAGTGGGTGTTGCATGGGCACATTTCTTGAGCATGGTTGTTTTTTGTATCACTCAACGAAAAACATGTGTAAAATTTACCTAAATCGAGTGCTAACTTTCATAAGTCCTAAGGCCGTTTTGAGTTTACTTAGTTTTAAGGCAAGTTGCGTTAAATTGCTTAGGCAAATACCCCGCCACATTATCAGTGTAAAACTGCCTTAGATTTTGCTTGAATTATCCATGTTTGCCTAAGGTAATATTTCCTAAGACTAAGGTGATTTTTGCCAATATTTTTAGCCAATAACTGTATTTAATTGCCTTAACCACTAAGGACTAAGGTAATAACAAAATGTTTTTGCCTTAGGAATTGCCTAATTTTTGCAAGATTGTTTATTTGCTAGCCTAAAGTGCGTTAAATTATAGATGGCTCTTAGCCATAATCCTAATTGACAGTCAAATTACTTATTTTATTATATTTTATTTATATACCGGACAGTTTCACAATTTTTTTTTGAAGGCTTCATTTTCATTTCATTTCATTTATTAAATTAAGTAGACATTTACAAGTATATACAATAGAATTTTTGTTTGATAAGTGCAAGAGCTAGTGCCCATTCAGCTTTAGTATTGATGATATTGATATTATCAGAACAATAAATAGTAGGAATGTGAATAATAATATATACATATTTGGGAAAACTTGAGTGCACGTGAAAACCCAGTGACAATTTTTTTTTTTTATTTTTTTTTTTTTATTTTTTTTTTTATTTTTTATTTTTTTTTTATTTTTTTTTTATTATTATTTTTTTTTTTTTTTTATTATTTTTTTTTTTTTATTTTTTATTAATTTTTTTTTTTTTTTTTTTAATTTACTACTAACTTACAACTAACATACAGTTAACTTACCGAGTAACTAATAATAAACTAATAACTAATTTGGCAATAATTGCCTAATATCTAGATTTTCTGACAATGAACATTTTTCAAAAAACTTGGATGCTAGGGTCTGAATTTTATCTACCACAAAGTCGACGTTTGACATATTATGTAGTTCAGATGTGGAGAAGTGCCACGGTAAGTCTAGAATCATTTTAAGGATCTTGTTTTGCATCATTTGCAGCTTATTAATATGAGTGCGTGCGGAATTGTACCAAACAGGGGCACCATAAACCATAAGGGCCTGAAATATGACTTTGTACATTATGAGCTTATTTTCAAGGTTAAGTGTAGATCTCCTATTTATAAACGGATATAAAATTTTGATTAGATTTCCAGCTTTACTTAATACATTTCTTATGTGGCAACTATATGTCAGGGTTTTGTCTAAAGTGATGCCAAGATATTTGACATTTTCTGCCCAAGGGATGTTACAACCGTTGAGATTAAGACTATTATTCGGAAGATAGCGAGGAAGTCTTCTACGCGTAAAAAACATGGCTTGAGTCTTACTTTCGTTTATTTTAATTTTCCATCTGTGGAAATAAGCAATGAGCATAAAGAGACCTTGTTGCAGGTTTGAGCAGATATTTGAAGGTTGTTCATCCGAGCTATAAATTCCAGTATCGTCTGCAAAAATTGACGAAAAGCAGTTTGGTAGATTGGGAAAATCAGCCATATATATGTTATATAAAATCGGCGCAAGCACTGAGCCTTGGGGGACTCCAGCTGTAATTCGTTTCTCTGTGGATGTCACAGAGCCAACGTGTACTCTGAAACTGCGTTCATGCAAGAAGTTACGTATTAGAGCAGTCAAGGCGGTGGGAAAACCAAAGTTTAACATCTTATGAATAAGGGCATCATGCCAGACAGAATCAAAAGCAGATTCTATGTCAAGCAACACAAGTCCGGTAGATTTTTTCATACTGAAATTAGCTTTTACATGTCTAGCAATTCTCAAGACAGGGTGAGAAGTATTATGTCCTGAAGGCTTGCGTCATTATTTTCGTTGTTCATATTTCTGCATTTATTCGAATGGCTTCCATCTTTATTGAAATATAATAAAAAAAAAATTTTTTTAAACATAAATATCTCTGTCCACCATTTTATTAAACAAAACTTACCTTCTTCATTACATTCCTCGACAACATTTGTGTTGAGCTTCATTTTTTCTAGGATATGAATGTACATCTTTGGGGACATTTTGGACATTTTTCCTAGAACTAAAAAGTAGTTGATAATGATGTTGTTTTTTATAAGCAGTTAAAGTTAAAGTCCATAATAGAAACGATTTATAAAACTCATCTTTTTGTACCTAATAGAAGCCAGCGCGCAGTTTTAATGTTTTAATCACGTATAATCTATAGTTCCTTTCGTGTCATCATGTTTTTTAATTTCCCCCACCAGCAACATCAGGTTAGTCGCTCATCTTCGACAAAATAGAAACTGAAATCAATAGGCAATCCGACATGCAAAGCAATAAACGACTGGTTTTACAAACTGTTTTTTGTGAATCGTAGACGAGTTTTCTCAACCAGCAAAGCAAACTAGTTGACAATTCGCATCGCTGATCAGTTTTTTTCCAGTTGCTCCGATTGCATTGGGCCTTAAGCTGGCTAAAAAGTAACATTAATCAACTGATGCTGAATGTATAAGATGAACGAAAATCAATTCGGACTTTGACGGCCCATTTATATATCTGTTTGTTTTCAATATGCCCATTATTCGGCGTTTAATTTAAAACAAACTCAATGCCCACACAGGCGAAGAGTAAAATGTTTTCGGCCCACTTTCGGTTTATTTAAAGATCGTATCTAACCGCACTCACTTTTTGTTGAGCCATATGATTTATTTTGAATTTATTAAACTATATTCTTCGACGGCTAAGCTATAAGGGTTCGTGAATGAATAATGATAAAATCAATTTGTTCTTGGGGTATTTTTTATGTATGCATCCCTTCACATTTCCTGCCTTCGCATATACTTTACTCAGTCAAAGTATTTGTTAAGTTGGTCACAAAAGCATGTTTAACGAAATATCCGGTCTGTCATTAATTTTAATATTGTCACCATCGACTAGGGTTTTGCTATACCATTCCTTATGTAGTTATAGGCATGTATCTATAAAGTCTATCTGAGACAGCATTAAAGCAGGCGCCATGGGATAATTTAACATTTTAAGAAACTCCTCAAATGATTCTTCGAGTTTTCCCAATTTCCTGATATAGTAAGGACGTCTAAAGGAATACAACAACTGTCTCCTGCTTTATGAGCAGTGTCTATCATGTTTGAATAAAAATGAATAGAAACTGTTAGATCATCCCCAAGGGTGGGGCTCTCGTTGATTATTCCCATCCTTTGAGTTGTGATGAGTTAAGTGGTGGCTACGTTTCGCTCTATTGGAAATGTAAAAATGTCAGAACAATGGAAATACGAAATAATCTCATTGTTTGAAAAATCGCAATCTTCTGAGTGATTGCTACACTTTATTGACTCTGAAATGGTTGAATCGAATTTATTTGTCATTCCAACATCTGGTGTGCATTTTCTTCAAAAACATTCAACGAGTAAGTTTAATGTGTTCGTATTGTTAGGTACTTGTAGATTAAGGTCGTTTAAACTTCAAAGTCAAGAACATTCGTCACATGCCACGTTGACGTTCACATCTAGTAAAAGGGGAGAATTCTCAATTGCGTCCTTGACATTTGAAATGCATACCAATTTATTATTTGCGTGCTTAGGAAAAAAGTCTTGGTCTGCTTTCACAATGGAAATTTGAATATGAAGGGCCCTTGCAGAGAAATCTGATAAAGGGTTAACTCTTACAAAAGTTGAATCCATATCCAATACTTTTACATAAAATTTCTTTAAGTATTTAAATTATTGTGCCAGGTTTTAGTTCGACTAAGGAGTAGTATACAGTGAGCGTCAGAAGTAAGTGAACACAAAAGCTCGTTAAACTTTTATTTAAAAATTTGAAACAGGTCTAAAAAACCTACAATCTGTATAACAAATTTGATAACGAAATAACAACAACAAATCGTATTTCATTTCGACAGCATAAAATAATTTAATTCATCAATAAGTATTAAAAAAAAAAATATGTTTCCTAACTTCAAAGAAAAATTAAATCAACATTGGTATTCACTCACTTTTGACGTGCACTGCGTATTGAGTCATGCCTACCGGTCTTAACATTAACCCTCAGTGCTTACTTATTTTAAGCAAACAATGACGAACTAATTATATTAAATTAATTTTGCGATGAAATTTGATTTTACACGTAAAATTCATGAGAAAAAATTATTCTCAAATGCTAATATGATTTTTCAAATTTTAATTCAAATTCTATAAGATAAGGCAAATAAAAGCTTATTAAAAAAAAACTTTTTATTTTTATTTCAGGTAAGCAAACACGTGTGATATTCACATACCTACTGGCAATTTTTGAAAAGAAGAAACACATTGCTGAGCTTAAGACTTAAGACTCGGAGCTCAAAAACAACAATTCGTTGAATGACAAGGAAATGGACAAATAAATTAAATCTTTTAAAGTCCCTGATGGTATGCTATAAAAACAGATTATAACAAAATGTATGCCGCATTATTAAAAGTACCTAATGCCCAACGTTCCACGTTCCGCTGTACCTATTGGCGTTGCGAGTTAGTTAGGGTGAAATCGAATTCACCTACATTTTTGGGTCAAAATACCCACTAAGTGCTTTTAAATTGTCGATATCTGTTCAAATACCTACCTTGGGCAAACTTTCTAAAATATTGCCTATTCACATTATTAATATTTATATGTGATATGATCTGTTCAAAGAACCGATCTGATCTATCTTGTCAGTTTTGGTTTTGCTATTCACTCATTCATTTTCAATGATCCCCTTGTCCATTAAGTGTGTCGTGGGTGTAGGTTCCTCAAGTGGACCCTCCATAGCTCTCGATTCTCCGCCATCGACTCTAAATCATCAAGGGCAATCCCCGCGATCTTATTCTTTCGGTCATTATACAAACCTCATGGTCATGATTATATCCATAGGTAAGAGTTGAAACAAACACCGATTTAAAGACTGACAACTTAGCTTTGACTCCAAGTTCAGTCCTCCTAATAACAGAATGACCCAGCTGTCTCAAAATTGACCCAGCCTGACCATCCTACAGGAAAACTCGGCATTGCTTCTTCCATCACTCGTGAATAAGACCCAGATATACTTAAACTTCTCCGCACCTGTTTCAATGGGACTCCACTAACATGCAGAGTGCATTGAACGCTCGTCTGGAGACGACTATCAATGATGACCAAGTCATCAGCGAAGAGCAAATGACTTATCCTCAAATCTCCCAATTCGAAAAGTTCCTCGCCAAGACTGCGCTGTAACATCCAGTCCATATAAGTAATGAAAAGGAGAGGAGACAAGACGCACCCCTGGCGAAGTCCAACGCCCACGGAGAAAGGAATTGAATGGCTCTTAAGAGAGAACCGTCAACTCCATACTCTTGTAATACACTCCAGAGGGACTCGGTCATATGCTTTCTCCAAATCAACAAAGCATGCGTAAACAGGTGTAGCATACTTCCAAGCCTTCTCAAGTACCATTCTGAGAGTGAATAACTGGTCGGTTTCGGTTGTGCTTCTGCCGGGATGAAAGCCGCTCTGCTCATCTCCTAATCGTGCCTCGACCACAGCTCTGCAACGCGTTTCCAGCACCTTGGCAAAAACTTTTCCGGGGAGACTTAAAACTGATATACCCCTGTAATTGGAGCAATCCCTTTTACCCCCTTTCTTGAAAAGGGGCATAATCACCCTAATCTGCTAATCGCTGGGTGTTTCGCCGCATTCCCAGGCCACTTTAATGACACGAGAGAGCCATTTGACTCCCTCTTCACCTTGAGCATTTATGGCCGGAGTTCATCCACTCCGACAGATTTGCCAGCTTTTAGCGATATGATCACAAAAGTGAATTTCTCTACCGTGGGACTATTTTTCGCCCTGCTTAAAGCGATGGATCTGTCATCCTCACTGCCCTGGATTGGATTGAGCAATTCAGAAAAGTGCTCGCTCCATCTGCGCAAGATGTTCTTCCCATTGGCAAGAAGTGTACCATCTTTGGATTTGACTCCTTCAATAATGTTCCACTTCCTTCCTCTAAGACGGCGGATGGTCTGCCAGAGCACCTTGCTTGCAGATCTGTGATCGCGGTCTAATTTCTCGCCGACATCCTTTCAAGATTGTTCTTTCGCTGCTTTAACAGCCAATTTGCAAGTTCTTCGCGACTCACTGTATCGGTTTCGAGAAGGTGAGTCTACGTAAGCTACGTGCCTGGGTTCCACGCTTTTACTTTCAACGAATGGAGCTTTTTTGCGCAACATGGCATGTGATAGAAACACGTGCGTATTTGAATGAAAAGTTTTCTCAAAAATCAAAGCAATCAGTGAGGAATTTGGCAAGATTTAAATTATATTTATGTGTACATAATAGGTCTGTTTCTTTACTTTTGTTTTGTAGTAAATATGGAAAAGACTGTCAAAATGGCAGTGGTGGGGATGAAGTCTCTCTCAAAGAGAAAAACTTACGAAAACGTTAGCCGGCTCTCACTCTCACATCAAAGCAACTAAATATCGCGCGAACTAAAAATGTTGCTGATTGCTTATTGGCAGTTCTTAGTTGCTTATTGCTTGTTGCCTCAATCTGAGAGCCGCCTTAGGGTTAGGGAACGCTTTTGTAGTAACTATGAAATATGATGCATTCTATTTTTCCATAAATTGCATGTGAGTATGAATCCAAGTATGTGGAAAGTTGAATACACTGGTCGGCATAAGTATTTTTACAAAACTAAAGTTAATTCTGCTCATAATTTGAAACTTACTTCATGTACATTTTGCCATTAATGGAAAGGTCATTTAAATTCCGTTTGAATGATACGAAACTTTCCTTAACCCATTAAGTATCCATTTAAAAATTTTATGAGCCAATAGTCTCTCCAGCTAGGCTCTATAATCTTTTATATTACCTTGTAATTTTAATTACCTGTTAATAAACAATAATAATAATAATAATACAAATTTTAGAATTTAGAATTTTTGTCAAGATCTACTTTTTTGACTTTTTTTCCTCGGTCCAAAAAAAATGTTTTGATGCAAAACAATTCTAATAGTGACAGCAAAAAAATGTTTTCAAAAATGTCTTCGCTAATATTTTTTTAGGATTTTTTGAAAATTGCTAAAAATGACTATTTTAGCCACTTTTTCCTCCTTTTCATAAAAAATTTTTTCTTAGATCATCCCATTCACAAAATCATAAAAAAATATTAGCGAAGAGATTTTTGAAAATTTTTTTTTGCTGTCACTATTAGAATTGTTTGAAGAAACTTTTTGCATCAAAACATTTTTTTTTTACCGAGAAAAAAAGTCAAAAAAGTAGACTTTTACAAAAGTTCTAAATTTTCAATGGGCACTTAATGGGTTAAGGAAAGTTTTATATCATTCAAATTGAATTTGAATGACCTTTCCAATGATACCAAAATTTACATGAAGTAAGTTCAAATTATGAGTAGAATTAACTTTAGTTTTGTCAAAATACTTATGCCGACCAGTGTAGTTTTCACTGATTGAACTACATCACGTGCATTCGAGAAAAGAACAAAAGCTATATTATTTACCCGCCTTCTGATATCATTTTGATAGCAATTTGTTTCTTATATTGCAGGAAATCAAAAGACAAATGCAAATAGCTAGTTGTTACACGCGTTTCAAATCAAATTTCAAATCACATGTCAATATTCAGGCGACTGACAGTTGTTTCAATTCTTATGTCGTTTTCGATTGGTAATCGAGAACCGTCCGGAAGCAATCCGAACTCTTCGATTGGCACTCAACTGACAGTTCTTCTCCTGAAAAGAAGAGAAATTTGCTTCTGAATCGCGGAGAGTTCTTCCGGACGGTTCTCTGGACGACCAACCGAAAACGAGATTACTCAAAGAAATTTGTTGAGTAAAAACTGGTAAGATTCTTAGTGGAGGGGGTAATATCTTGCTCTCTCGAAGCCGGTCTCTTTTACGAATTTTTCGAGTTGAGGAACGACTTTGAGTAAAAATGCGTTAAGATGTGTAAAAAATGTGTAAAAATTCGTAAGATTTAAAAGATAGATAGATTGCTTAACGTAAAATTCGAATGCATTCGAAACTTTAGTAAAAAATCAAATCAGCCATTTATAATGGTTCGCTTATACAATACAATACATAGCTATATACCTATTCGATCGAACACATTTTTTTTCGGATATCTATATCTCAATCCGAGTGCTTAAAAAAAAAACAATCAAAATAGTAACGATTTATAAAAGCAAGATAAGAATCATCCCTAACGGGTCCTTGCAGTGTGCGGAACTAAAAAAGAAAGCATCTGAAATTAATGATACGTCACGCTCTAAAGTCCGCATCGCATATGGGTCCAATATTTATAACAAGGAAAAAGAGAATCTCACATCAAGGATAAATTACGTATATTTCAGTGTCTGCATTTAAAGCGAAAAAGAAACACTGTACAAGAAAACAAAAACCCGACACTTTGCACGCTCATAAATCGCGTTTCACTATCCTTTTTCCCCGACAGTCCACCCCCCATTTGATAGTAGGTACTACAGCTAACCAAGTGGCAATTTCATTTCCACAAAAGAATTGATAAGAAGGAAAGTCCTTCTACAAACAAAAAAGAAGAGATTTTGAATCCTTTAGACAGAATGTCACTCAAAGTAAACCTTTATTTTGTACATACATCAGTCTCAGCTATAACAAGACCTGCGGTTACGGTTACAACTTACAAGTTCTATGTTTCGCTACACGTTGCTTCCATTTGCTCTGCTATCTATTTGTACCTAATGCACACAGTAGGCATCTAATATGCGACGACGCGTATATGCTAAAGATGTGCTTCCTTTGAAAAATTAATGGAATGTCATGTCAGCACCTGTGGTGTTTTAAATTTTTCCTTTTCCGTAATCCAAATTGAGGTTCTTGGCTCGCAAAGGAGTCTCATGTCAGAATGTATTTATGTCCTGCGGTGAAAATTCGTACCACACCAAGCACTCGGTAATGCTTGGTGCGTAACTTTTGTGACAAAGAGATTCATAAGTGCCGAGTACAAGAAAATGGGCTAACAAAAACGAACGCAAAGTTTTCTAAATCTTTAGAAAGTTTTCACTCAAAATTGTTGAAATTGATTTGTAATTTCCAAAGTGGTGGTAATGCTGCAAGCCAAAATGTGTGGTTATAAATTATGAGACAACGCAAATGGTAAAAAGTTTGTATCCACTCTTTAGTTGTCGGTAGTTTAGATTCATGATGTGTGGGTTTGTCGGACTTTAAATTGCTAAGAAATTCCTTTTTCCATACATCAACATGCAAGATAAAGAAAAACAAACATTCTGGAGTATAGCTTAGATATGGAGTTGATACTCGGGCCCTCGCTAGTTGCCTCAAGCTACGCGCACAAAGTTGGTTGAGGTCGTTCTCCAATTGTGCGCGCCACCTAAGGTGGGGTCTTCCTCTGCTGCGTTGTCCCTCAGGGGTGGATTCGAAGACTCGTCGGGCTGGTACGTTGTTGTCCATACACTCCACGTGTCCCTGGGAATTAACATAATTCTTTCAAAACCACAACATGCTGTATAATCATAAGCGAAATTGAAAAGCGCGGGAAAAACATTGCGAAATAAACACGTTGCAAAATATTTCAAAGATGGAATGGGAATTTGCGAAACAAGTATTGCGAGATAAACTAAATGCGAATCGATAAATGCGAAATAAAATTTGCGAAATGAATTATGTGGAAAAGACCGGCACCCGTTTGGCGGGTATTGGAGCCGAGTCGATGGCTTTGATGGCGGCTTGGCTCTATAAGGATAGCAATGCTTTGTTTATGCGTTGTGTCACGCCCTAGTTGCGTGCAAGCTTCTCGGATGGCCAGTAATTCCGCTTGGAACACGCTGACAATATCCGGTAAGCGGATTAAAATTAATATTTTCGGTGATTCTGAGTAGACACCGGCCCACAGTGGTTTCATTTGTATGTGGTCAGTGGTCATAATTAAAAAAATTCATTTAAGATAAATTAACGCAATTTTTATTGAAAATCTTTAAATTTGAATAAATATAAAAGAAGTTTTCAAATTACAAGTTTTAAAACGTCTTCGCTTAACATTGATTTTCGAAGTTTTTCTGAACATTTTGCGTTAGCTAAAAACGGATCCGAATCAAGAAGCAATCGATTGAATAAATCAGTGTTGGTGGCTACTCTTGATATTTTTCTTGTGTTTTTTGACCTAAATAACTTGATGTTCTTATTATTAGCCTCAGCAGCTTCTTCGGTCAACTGGCCTATAGGCAAAATCGAATGTTGGGCAACTTGTCCACCATGGATCAGTACGTACCGAAGCTGGCATTGGATACCAAGGATATTCATCCACAATTTCTCTCGCTGTTTCTAGGGCATACTCTTCAAAAGCCGGGATATTAATAGCGTAGCCACATGCCATAGTTCTGAGGACTACAGAACATCTTTCAACTATAAACTTCTTCAAGCCCATAATCTCTGAATATAATGAAGGGTTGACCAAAAATCTGTGAGCCGTATTGCCGTCATTTGAATTTCCCCCACCTTGTTTCGGTTTATCAATTTTAATCCCATTCACACTGTATGTGTCTATAATGTATAAT
Organism: Cheilosia soror; assembly: GCA_949372485.1. Taxonomy (NCBI): domain Eukaryota; kingdom Metazoa; phylum Arthropoda; class Insecta; order Diptera; family Syrphidae; genus Cheilosia; species Cheilosia soror. The sequence continues at coordinate 41,597,472 of OX443563.1, forward strand.
TCTCTTGTCTGTGTCAGGATTTACTTGTGAAAAAAGTTGAATAGGAACATAAGAAGTTGCGAACATATCACTATCTCAAAATTCACCCGAAATTCGCTGTTTGTACTCCGATTGTCCACTGCTGCCATCGAAGCCCCATTTTCCAATAACTGTCAAATTACTCAACTCATCTTTCGCCATTTTGAGAACATCTTGTTGTGATTCTACAATCCGTTTCGCGGTGTGATCTAAAAGGCCTTGGAGAGTTACTTCGGCTGATGAATCAGTGGTCGTTATTGTTTCTAACTTCGGGTAACAATCTTGTTTTGCTTTGAGTACCTTATCAGAACTTGGGCAAATATCAAGCTTTGTTTTTTCGTTAACTACATTCCTTATAACTTGATATTGTCTTTTTGTTAATCTAGCATCAACTAATAATTTTAAGGTGTAATTTGCATCAAGTTTCTGAATATCGGTTGCTTGCAATTTTTTAAAAGCAGAAGCGATATCTTGGTCTTTTGTAGCCATGCTAGCAATACGCCTTCTTTTTGTTTGGGACGAGCATTCCAAGAACAGCTTTTTTGGCCTTCCTTGAGACTTACAAGCATAACTGGGTTTACTTACATCAGTGAAGTCCTCTGTACTGTCAAGCCAGTAACTGTACTTTTCAAGAAAGAATTTTTCGTTCCGTGAGCATTTATTCTATCTCAAACGTTTGCTTATGCTTAGTAGCACCTCCAACATTCTTTACTTTACGCCATATATAAAATATATTACGAATCTCGATTATTGTATTTGGCCCTTAAGAAAAATATTGTTCTTTATAGAGCGAAATTTTGCAAATTTTAGCAAATTTTCGCAAAAAATGACAAATATGTTCTTAAAAAAGAAGAATTCGCCTAAGCAATTATGCAAACTAAATTAGGCGAAAGTACACGAATCAAAATATATGTCCTGTCAAAGTTTCACTTAAGACAAAAGAAAAAAACAATTGAAGCACTAACTTTAATAACGGTTTTAATAACATTATGCACATCAAAAAAGATGTTGAGTAAGTTTACAATTATCTACATACCTTGGTTTTCAATATCCATCACTATAATTCCACAGCCTATGTCTAAAAAAAAAAAAGAAAAATAGTTAGTTAGTTAGTTCGTTTTTATTAAATCAGTATTGTTTTTTTCCATACATATTTACAAAAACAAATGAGCTTGGCTTTGCCGTCTGCCAGATTGACATTATAATTCAGTTATGATTCACTATATGGTTGTTAAAGATATGATATTGTTTATATTATAAAATGTTAGCGGTAGTATTATTTAAAAGTTCCCACTCAAAATCCTTTCCCTATACGCTAAAGCGGTTTTTGCAAAGCTAAATAGTTTGTACACATCGAGTTCGTTTAATACATTTATGGTATCTTCTTCTGTTAGATAATTTTTCCCGAATATATGCTTTCTTGTTTCCTGAAGTATCGGACATTTTCCTATAAAGTGTATGACATCATCTCGTTCTCTCAAGTTGCATAATTCACAGACGCATGCCAGATCCTCCCTGTGTGGAATGTAGTTTAGATTCACAAGTTCCCCACGTAGCCTTATCATCATTGATATTTCCTGCACACTGTTTTTATCATGGAAATAATTCTTCTCTGATAAATTGTGATTCAGACGACTGTAAATAGATCTATAAATTGACGATTCGGCTTCCTCTCTGTACTTCGCCGCATAGAGTTCATCTAGCTTTTCAATCAGCCCGTATAAGACTGATTTCCAATTTGCCACATTTTCGATGCTCAGATTGAATTCCATGCCACATTGAATTGCAAGATCGAGCCACTCTGCGTACCAGCTTGATTTATTGGAAACAGTCCTTAAAGCTGCTATTTTTGGCAGTCGAAAAGATTTCATATTCATCACTTTTAGGATGTAGTCGACCTGAAGTTTTAGGGTTTTAATGAATAATGGTGAAAGACCAGTATCGATCATTAACAAATAGTTTGGTGCATTGCTAGGAACTCGAAAAATGCGCTTAATATAAAACCTCAGCAGTTTACCCACCTCTTCGTATTGCTTATAACCCCATACTTGAGCAGCATAAAACATATTCGATTCTGCTACTGCTTCGAAAACTTTATACTTTCTGCTATGGGAAATGAAACGATTATCAAAACATCGTTTCCATGTTGCGTTAATTGCGCATTTAGCCATTGCCAGTTTCTCCTGCAGATGTTTTTGCAAGGTTAAGCTCTTTGTTAGAGTTACCCCTAGGTACTTATATTATATTCACCCACTACGTCTAGTTCTACACCATTGTAATGCCACTTTTCTTTTCTGCAACGTCTTCCGCCACCTTTTTTACAAATCATAATTTTTGACTTCTCCAAGTTAACGACTAGATTCCAAAGTTTACAGTAGTCATGAAGGCGATTTATCATTAATTGTAAGGCTTCTGAAGAATTAGATAGCAAAACAACATCATCCGCAAACATAAGACCCTTGATACACGTTCCAGCATACTCCACACCTCCCGGCAGTCCGTCCAGTAAATCATCCAGGAATAGCGAAAAAAGAGTTGGACTTAAGGCACATCCCTGCCTCACACCCGCTTTTGCTCAAACCAGTCTGATAATTCTTCTCCATTCCAAACTGCTGCTCGCGTATCTGCATACAAATTTTGTAGAATTCGTCCAAACTTTAGAGACATTCCCTTTGCATACAGTTTGTAGAACAGTGCATTTCTGTCTAACGAATCAAATGCTGCTCTAAAATCTACGAAGAATATGTAAAGCTTTTTACTCTGCATCTGAAATGTCTCCCCGATGCTCTTAAGCACAAACACTTGGTCCACCGTCGAGTATCCTGATCTAAAGCCAGCCTGGTATTCATTCAGAAGATTTTCTTGTTGCAGCAAGAACTCAAAAACGAGATGCCTCGATAGTTCTCTGGGTTTGCTAAACTTCCTTTTTTGTGTATAGGAAAAATTAGGGCTTCTGAAAATCTTCGGGGTATAATTCCTGTCTCAAATACTTCATTAAACAACTGAAAGAGCTTATAATTAAATAAAAATATTTAATCGCATCAGTAAAAAAAATCCTCACCAAAAATTGCCAAAGACTGCAACAAAACATTCAACTTTACCGACTGATCATGGCATAAAAAACTACTCTCAGATGAGTAATTTGCCTATTATCAGCATGAACCGTTATCAGAGATATCATTTGCACCAAAAAAAATGGGTACTTTTAACTTTTGCATATTACCTTTTGGCCTATGGGGGAAACCACTGTGCGGCCCCCACACCACAGCTCATCTTAGATCCGTCGGTGTATATGACCGTGTCGAAGCCCTTCACTACTTCGTCCCTCTTCGACTGAGCCCTTGTTGGGAAACCGACGTAAAAGTCTTTTGTGAAGTTTAATTTGGGTGATATGTAGGCGGTTGGAGACGTGACCATGCCGTTTGGTAGCTAATCCAGGATGTTGCTATGGCCATACTGCTTTGCAGTCCGGCATACCGACACGGACGGCATAATGCGGTCGATTTTGTGTGTAGATCGAGAAATTCCAGAAAATCGATTTATTATAATTTTTCGCATTTTACAAAAGAAGATTATTATCTAAAACTGAAGCAATACAATTCCTGGTGGGTACAGCTAGTATGTATATAATGATAGCTGTTGCATTCGTGGTAATCCAGTCCAGACAAAGGTAGTCAAACTTAGGACGAATGTAATTGTGAATATTCTCAAAATGCTGCCAAATTCTTAAAACAGCTGTCATCAGACAACTTCTTTACCCCTTTACAATGTCTTTTGTATTTTACCTTCCCCATAATATGAATTATTGGAAATGAGATAGAATTCAAAATCGGGAATACTGTAGTTGGCTATTTTCATAGTGTTAAAACATTTTCGTCTGAAAACAAATAGTAATTGTCTGAAAAATAAAAAAATCGTCTGAAAACATTTATTTTAAAGAATTAAAGACAGCAACGCCAATTCTCAAAATTCATCTATGTTTTTTTTTTTTTTTTTTTTTTTTTTATGGACTTATTATTTCCTTCTACTTGGTAGAAGGAACACCTTTTTCAGACGATTACTATTTGTTTTCAGATGTTTTAAAAATTGTTTTTGACGTTTCCAATATCTGATTTTCTGATGATTTCCATTTATTTTCAGACGATTTCTATTAAATTTCAGACGTTTTTTCGATTTTTACCGAGGTTTTCATTTTTTTTTTTCTGACAAATACTATTTATTTGTAGACGAAAAAATTGTAGTCGTTTTCATAGTCGTACAACCAAATCTCAGTCAGTATAATATTATAAAATTTACATTAATATTAAAAGCGGTTAAATGAGTTCAAAATATAATAAAACTAGCTTTTGCCCGCGGCTTTGCTCGCGCAGTCCTCAGGATTTGACACACAGAAATTCCTTCACAGTCTTTTTTATAAACATAACGCGCAGGAAACCTACCTAAGAAAGTACATAAGCAGCAGTGAGTCACCCCTATTGCCGTTGGCGTTTGTCGTAAAGGACTCGTATTTCGCTTCGGTTTTTAGTCGCTGTTTTTAACTTTTTTGAGACAAATGAATTGAAATGATGGTGAACACATAGAAAAGGAAATAAAATTGTTAACAAAAGTTAAAAAAAAAATCTGAACATTGTTGTACAACGACACGAAACATAAGTCGTATACGACAAACGCCAACGTCAATAGGGGTGAGTATCTCTTAAAATTATGTGAAATGCCCTATTGGTGAAAACACTTCAAAAATATAGATATGATCAATTAGTTTGTGAAGCACGGGAATCTCAACAAAGATCACATTATAGCAGACTGAGCCAATATCTATGGAACACAACATATTTCTTAGTTAGCCAATCCTTAATTATATTCCACACTGCCCAGATCTTCCTACACTATGCAACATATAACCGGAAAGATCGTGAGGATGTGTACCATTCTCTAGCAGTATAACCCTATTCTTACAGAATTCCGGTTGAATATCTTTGGAGTACGTTACGTATGCTGGAGTTAGATGAAGCGATCAGCATATTCAACAGCTATGAAGTTTGGATGCATTACAATGTTTCAAATCGATATGACGAATGGTTCGTGAATTAAGAAAAGGCCCCTCTTAAAAGGGGCCATCGCCAATAACTCGGACCTCAAGCAAAATTTCCAAAATCGGACAAATTAATTATCTTTATTTCTTTTAGAGAGTACACAAACCGAGTTTGAGCTCAATCGGATGAATAATAAAAATGGTCCCATACAAACTTTGACCCCCCTTTTACCCCCTTAGGGGTCGAATTTCAAAAATTCCTTCCTTAGAGGTTGTATCTATATATATAAAAATTGAGCCTTAAAATGTTTGTCGCCGATTCACGCTTTAACGCATTTACCGTTCTTAACCAAACTTTCGCACATCTTTGGTATTAGTCCATACATGAATCCTGTGAAGTTTGGTCAAAAATGGACAAAGGGGCGTGGCACCCCCCATAAAAAAAAAACATTAAAAATCGTATATATCGAAAACTACCAAATCGATTGAGCCCAAACTTACAGATAATCTTAGTTATTGGCCCTGGAGTTGTCCTGTGAAGTTTGGTCAAAATTGAACAAAGGGGCGTGGTACCGCCCATACAAAAAACATTCAAAATCGTATATCTCGAAAACCACCAAATCGATTGAGCTCAAACTTACGGAAGATCTTAGTGATTGTCCCTGGAGTGGTCCTGTGAAGTTTGGTCAAAATTGGGCAAAGGGGCGTGGCACCGCCCATACAGAAAAACACTCAAAATCGTATATCTAGAAAACCACCAAATCGATTGAGCTCAAACTTACAGATGATCTTAGTTATTGGATCTGGAGTGGTCCTGTGAAGTTCGGACAAAACTGGACAAAGGGCGTGGCACCGCCTATACAAAAAAAAAACATTCAAAATCTTATACATATCTCGAAAACCACCAAATTGATTGAGCTCGAACTTACAGATAATCTTAATTATTGGCCCTAGAGTGCTCGGTGAAGATTGGTCAAATTTGGTCAAAAGGGAGCGGCACTTCACATACAAAAAAATATTCAAAATCTTATACCTCCTATACAAAAAACATCTTCTATGGAGTGAAACTCGATGACGTTATATCTCCATAACCGCTGCTGGTCCGATTTTCATTATTCTTTTTTTTTGTTTTGTTCGTATTGCTGTGTTTCAAGTTTAGGCAGAAAGAAAATTCCTCCAAGTCGATTTATTATCATTTCTCGCATTTTACGAAAGAACATTATTACCTAAGACCTAAGCAATACAATTCCTGTGCACGGGCAAAGCCGGGCGGGTACAGCTTTTCGATAGTCTTGGAATTGGAATCCAAAGTTTTTAAAATTTGTAACATCGATATAAATGATGAAAGTCAATAATATTGTCTAGGCAATACAATTTCTGAAAAAAAAAAAAAACAAAAAATGTTGTGTAAGAACTATAGAGCATTACAATAAAAACAGTTCTTCTATTTAACTATTTTGCACTACGAAGTGTGCACGGGCTACGCTAGTACATCATAAAAAAAAACTCTGTGCAAAATTTCAGCTTTCTATAGAGCAAATCGTTTAGGCTGGGCGTTGATCATCTGTCAGTCGGAATCTTCATTTTTATATAGATTATTCTTTAACGTATATGTAATATTATACAAATCTTGGTTTTTAGCAAATACCAAAACCTATCTTAAATTTGGTTACCTAGAGCAAAATTTTAAAATTTTTAACACAAGTTTCAAAAGAAATATACCATCTGCAGACAGTGGCGGATCCAGTGGTATGGCTATGACCATACCCAAAACTCCAAAGACAAAATGGAAAAAAAAGAGTAAATAACTGAAATTAAGCTGTTGGTTAATAAATTTTGCTGTCAGTTCGAGTTTACCAACGAAAAGTAATTTATTTTTTTTGTTATCTATATAATATAAATTCTGTATGAATGGGGTCATACTGCTAGAGAGTGGTGCATCTTTCTGGTTGCAAGAGTGTAATAAGATCTGGGAGGTGTGGAATATAATGAAGGGGTAAAAACTCCCCCTATTCTAAAGATGGTGCTTATCATATCGCTGTATTTGCCAGCAAAGAAATATTTTTTGTCCCATAAATTATGACTCAATCTGCTATAGTATGATCTGAGTTGAGATGCCAGCGCTTCACTAACAAAAATATTGATCATTAAACACATTAAACACATTTTTCAGAGATATTAACTTTTCCTTAGGTACTTTCTTAGGTAGGTTTTCTGCGCGATATATAAATATAAAAGAGGGAACTAAGTGACTGTGAAGGAATTATCTGTGTACCAAATCCTGAGGACTGCGCGAGCGTAGCCGCGGGCAAAAGCTATTGTTTTATATATCTACAAAATTTAAAATATTCCTCGCACAGTAGTAGTAACAAATTATGAGGTAGAATTATAAAATATTTGAAAGAAAACCAAACAACATTTCTTGCATTTACGGAGGCTGTCAAACAAAATTGCCTCACTTGCACATACATACATTAAAATCTATTGGTAAGGGGTAGGTAACTTTTTGAAATTCCTCGCGTTCAGTTTTCACAAAATATAGCCAACAAAATTTGAGATAGCTTGAGTTTCGTAGCCTTCAAGCAAGCAAGTCGGGAACAATCTTATAAACGGACCCCAAAACGGTTCGAGATATGAAATATTTCCCATTATTTTCGATTTAATTACAGACATTTCGTGAGGGAATAATCAGAGAGGATTTCTTAACATTTGCGACGCATATGATAAGATTTGTGAAGACATGACGAAAGCACGTCGCTTCGCCTCGGTTCACGGATAGTAGAAGATCTTTGCTACGAGTTCGACATTGATTTAGCATGGTACCTATGGATTCGTACTGACAAGTGACAGCTGTTCTGTGATGGCTTTTGACACAAAGGGTGCAAGTGCAATCCATATGAGCTTTGCAAAAAAGCTACTCAGGCTAAACGTTGTCCATGCAACAACCATGCTTTCCTTGGCAAAGTCTTCAAAAGTGACGTTTTGTCAGAATGCATCAGTGACTATGAAAAAAGTTATAGCTTTCGCCAATGCTTCAGCAAAAAGACACAAAGGCTTCGAGGAAGAGCTGGGAGGAGCACTTCTACAAAGAATTTGTGAAACTCGATGGGATATTATGTTGTTTACCGATTTTTTGATTGAGACTAGGCATAAGTTTAATTGCTTAAATATGTTCAGGTTTTATGTATATTTTTAAAAATATGTTCTATTGCTTAGCTGGCCTTGGCCAACGTGAACATACTTTCTGGATCCGTCCCTGTCTGCGGAAAACCTTTACCGCCTACATTTCTGACCAAAATAGTGCTTGTGCAATCAAGGATTATGTCAGACGAATAAACACAGAAATAGTTTTGCCAATAATTGTTCATATATCCAATTCTCTTTGTACATAAATGGATTAAATTCGTTTATCCTAATTCAATTGCAATATTCAATGGAAATGGTCATTTTTTAATTCAATTACCAGTTGACCAGAAAATGCTATTGAAACTCAAATCAAATAAATTGGTCTACCATCGTCGATTCAGTCTGCTGAAATATTAAACTTGACCCTCAGAAATAAAGGATAAAGCCTTTTTGTACATACTATCTGGATTCCGTTTAATTTGTTAAAATAACAGATTCACAACTGCAGTTCATAATCAATTCACTGAACTTTGCTCTGCTCTTTGTCCAGTTAAACTTAATTTTTTGCTCGTCCTTGGAATTCTTTGCAAAATTATTTTATTTCACAAATTTCATTGTTGATAGTTCAACAAAAAAATTCACAGAATTGAATTCCAACGCCTCGTAGGTGGGTTGTCATTTTGTCAACCTCGTAAAATATCATAGCCTCTCGACGACTTCTGCCCACAGTTATGGTTACATTTTCATTTCGACCACAAAAGAAAAATTGCAAAGATTTGATTTTCCATGTAGCAGCATCCCTAGTCGCCTACAACTCTTAAAGAAAAATAAACTTTTTTTTCGTGTACCTACGGTATGTCCTCCCGCTTTAATATACCTTTGCGACTTGTGCCAACTTCATGCGGTAAGGGATGATAATGGCAGCCTTGACTTGACAGGCAGAAAGGCAAAAATAAAACTTACTCACTATATGTGGAGCCATCAAGTTGGCGCCAAATTGGTTGTTTGAGGCAATTTCAACCTCCGGACTACATGGCACAGTAATGCGTTCATTTTCTTGTCCTTTTGTTCTGATTCCTATGGCGATTGAAATTGAAAGCTGCACATTAAAAAAAAAAAATACTGCAAGATCATAATGGGGAAACATCTTGAAAGCAGTAGAAAGACTGAGGAGTAAGTTGCCACTGTTCGTCTGGCGTCAACTTTTGCTCAATAGCAACAGATCCCGTTGTTAATTATTTCTCTTCCTTGCGGCACAGGAAAAGGATTTATTCCGCGAAGAGACACGAACTGTGAAAGTACTCATGCGATTTCGCACTATGTCTGCACAGAGCAAATGCTGTTTAATTAAAGCCGTCTTAAGTTTTGATGTGACAAATTGCGTACCGTTGTTACAGAAAAAGGTGCCTTAAGAGACTTGAACGATGAACAGAATTATATTTGGGACAAACTTTTAGTTTTTGCGATAAGAACATTGAAACTGATTCAAGTTGGTATCTACGTATCTGCTGTAAGCGAAGTAGACTTTAATCATTTCAGAAGTTATAATTTCTGAGAAATTTGTCAAATATGTCCTTAACAAGTCATACATAAGATGTGCATGTACCTATGCTTAATTGTGAAGCAACTTTGAAAATAATATTTTTCTTTCAAACATGCAGATAAACTTTTGGCAAAAGCTTTGAAATTTTATATTAAAATTCAGAGGGATCCTTTTCGGTTTCCATGGATGCAACAGATGAAAGGATGCAAAATACATTTTAGGTTTTAATTAAAGTGTGTTTTGTAAATGGCAAAGGGACACATTTTTTAGTATGCTATTGGCTGCTGTGGCAGTCTGTGCTATATTTATGTTTTAGTAGCTGTCACCAGGGGTTATGCTCAGTTTTTAACTTTCTCGTAGGTATACGTAGTAAGAGAAAGATATTGTTTTCGTACAAAATTTCGAATTCGAGATTTTTATCAATTCTGATATTACGATGATAGCGGAACTCAAAAAAGTGGATCTCGCAATTCTGTCCGTCCGTATGTCTGTCTGTCGCATAGCTGGGCAGTCTAAGCGCTTGGACGGATTTGCTTCAAACTTCGTATTTAGAGTTTGTGGGCTTCCCGCTAGGATGAATTTTTTTTTGTTTTTATTAACGGTACTTTTCATATAAAAATTTTACGAAATATTAAACAATTTAGATTTTTTCAATAACGGCTCCAACGATTTGAACCAAAATTGATGGTTGAGTTAATGCAGGTATGCTTAACATAACATGCAGTATTTCGCTAAAAAGTCCAGCAACGGCACTTTTGAAAATTGGCCTTTTCTTGAAAACGGTACAAACGATTTAAAAAAAAAACTTATTTTTAAAGATACTATCGTCATTCTTAACTTGATAGTAAACTAAGTTTTTCTCTAAAAAGACTGCGTCCTTTGATTTCCACCCAAATATCTAATAATAGTATCTATGTACTTTAAAAAAAACTGCTCTCGAAAACGCCATTTTAAAGTCGTGCACATTTTTTTTTTAAATTCATTTGCATTGATGTTGTTAAAACCTTGTATCACCCTACAATCTGTGTTGACTGTTGACCAGTAATTCATCGTTTCTAGTAGTATTAGTATTAGTATTAGCACAGTCGGTGCTGAGGACATGGAAAAACCATTTCTGCAGACTGCTAAACGGCGAAGACGACACAAATTCCGCTGTCAGGCAGAATGAACCATTCAACCTGGGCGATGAAAGCCAAGACTTCCGTCCACCTGACCAAAATGAGGTAAGGATAGCAATATCCAAGCTGAAGTCCAACAAAGCTGCAGGACCGGACGGTTTATCGGCCGAGCTTTTTAAGGCAGCAGGGGATGACTTGGTAGAGAGCATACACCAACACGTTTCTAAAATTTGGTCAGAGGAAAGTATGCCTGATAAATGGAGCCTCAGCATTGTTTGCCCGATCCATAAGAAAGGAGACCCTCTAAACTGCGCCAACTATAGAGGCATCAGTCTCCTTAACATCGCTTACAAAATTCTGTCTGCTGTACTGTGTGAACGCCTGAAACCATTTGTCAACGAACTGATTGGACCCTATCAGTGCGGTTTTAGGCCCGGTAAGTCCACAACCGACCAAATATTCACACTACGGCAGATCCTGGAGAAAACCCAAGAAGTCCAAATCGATACTCATCACCTATTTATCGATTTTAAAGCCGCATTGACAGCATTTATAGGGACGAGCTATACAGAGCTATGTCTAGTTTTGGCATCCCTGCCAAACTTGTTAGATTGTGCAGAATGACGATGGAGAACGCTCGCTGCTCCGTAAAGGTCGGAAACAATCTCACCGAGACCTTTGATGTCAAGGTCAAAATGATTTAGACAAGCTGATGCGCTGTCATGTGACTTTTTCAACATCATTCTTGAGAAAATTGTGCGAAACTCGCAAGCCAACACCAGGGGCACAATTTTCCAGAAGTCCGTGCAACTACTTGCATACGCTGACGACATCGACATCATTGGCAGAACACAGCGAGCTGTCACTGGTGCGTTTGCAAGTATCAGTACAGAGGCGGCAAAAATGGGTTTAGTGGTGAATGAGGGCAAAACGAAATATATGCTGTCAACAAGAAGGGACACACAACATCGACGAATCGGACAGAACGTCACGATAGACAGCTATAACTTTGAGGTAGTTCGGGACTTTGTCTACCTCGGCTCCGCTATTAATTCTTGAAAATGACATCACATCAGAAATCAAACGAAGAATTACACTTGCCAACCGCTGTTACTTTGGCCTAAGAAGGCAATTGATTAGTAAGGCCTTGTCGAGAAACACCAAGGAGACTCTATATAAGACCCTCATCATCCCAGTCCTACTTTATGGCGCAGAATCATGGACGTTCTCAAAAGCGGATGAAGATCTCCTTGGGCGCTTCGAACGCAAAATTCTTCGAGTGATTTTCGGTCCCGTTTGCGTTGACGGACTCTGGAGGAGGAGATTTAACAGCGAACTCTACGAGCTGTACAGCGACATCGACTTGGTCAGAAAAGTACGTATCAGTCGACTAAGATGGCTAGGACATGTAGAGCGAATGGACACCAACGCTCCAGCCCGAAGAGTCTTCGATTCCAACCCGGAGGGACAACGCAGTAGAGGAAGACCTCGCCTTAGGTGGCGCGCACAAGTGGAAGGGGACCTCAACCAACTTGGAGTGCGCAACTGGAGTCAGTTAGCCAAAGATCGTGCTAAATGGAGAGGCATGTTGGTTGAGGCCCAGGTCCACCCCGGACTGTAGCGCCATCTAAGTAAGTAAGTAGTATTAGCATCCATTTTTGAAGAACAGTTTTGTGTTCCTATTTGTTTTTGTACATAGCATACATTGATACACTTATTAAGTTCGCGTTATTTTGGTTATATCGCTGAGAGTATTTATCAAAATCGGTTGCGTGCTCTCAATTCTTCTTGCCAATGCCAACACTTCCTGCACTCACCCACAAGAATCTCAAATTTTTGACTTTTCCTTTGCCATCCACAGCAAGTGTTTGTTCAGTTTTGTTAGCTGGTTATTTATATAAACAGTGGCATCGGGCATCGCTGCATTTGGGTTGATATGGTTTTTGACATTTTGCATTAGGTACTGGACTAAGTTTGATTGGACGAGTTGCGCGGATCTTTTGTTTTTGTTCTATATATATCAGTATCTAATATCAGTGTCTTTTATCTCATGGTTTATAGCTTTTCCTATTGCTTTGATTATTTCAACCAGATTTTCTTTGGCTGTTGGTGAAATATTTTTTATATATATATTTAGATTTAGATTTTAGATTTATTTGTAATGAAAGGCTGTACATCGAGTTTAACTCATAAGAGCACAGGAAATAAAAAGCATACAATTTAAATTACAGAATGTGCAAGTATACTACATATTATTGAAACTAAAGGAAATTTTATATAAACAAAATTTAAATTTCTAGTTAAACATTTAATACAAAAAAAAAAAAGAAATAAATAAATAAAAAAAAAAACGCAACCAAGAAGAAGAAAAAAAAAAAAAGTACAAGAAAAGAAAGTTCAATTAGTTCAAATTGGAAAAGTGTTCAAAGCAGACTATTAAGAATGATCTGTATTCGATTTTAGACCTCACATAATTGGGTAGATTATTCCAGAGCTTGACAGCATAAACGAAGAATTGCCTGCGTGAAGTCAAACAGGTATATATAGCGGGTCGCAATACTATGTAGCGATTGGAAGTACAGAATTGTATATTAGTAAACAAGTAGTTAGGTTCTTTCTTGTGAATAATTTTGAAAATTAAAGCACAGCATCGATATTTAAAAAAATATATAAAAATATATATGTATATATAAAAAATATATATTGTTTTGAAGATTTTGTTGTTCGAGCGAGTTGATTTGATATTCGGAAAGACTGGGACGGAGAAATCAGCATTGGAACAAAGATTTAATTTTCCAGTCGAGATAACAAATTTTACATACATTATTCGGTTTAAGAACTTTATTTATGAATAACAAACAAAATAAATTATAAAATATTAATTCATAGAGTATCACATCAAATCACATTGCAAAATATTAAAAGTTCTATATCCTACTTTTAAAAATTGTATTTTTTATCACTCTGTGCAGCTTTTATTAAAGATAATTGTTTAGAATTACTAAGGAAAGATGCAATTTCGACACAGCTCATACTTAAATTTAATCTAGTACATAGCTCTGCCTTAACGAAGTCTACTCGCATTTTATTGCGGTCGTCTCTCCAAATGGTCTGTATTATAGAAAAATAGCTAACAGGAATCCTCTGGGCTTTTCCTACAAGGTTAGTAGTTTCAAATACATCATTTGTTTTTTAATATCTCTATCCATAACTCTGACGTATTAACTTCATACTTACTTAAAGTAACAAGCAAACCGTTGACAAAATCAATTTCATCATACAATTTGTCTTGGTTAATGGACATATTCAAGGTTTCAGCAAGTTTAAATACAAGATTGTAATCGAGTTTTCGTTTCCTTATATTTAAACATGCCAAATATTGCATTGGAAGAGCCCGCTCATATGCGTCTTTAGCTTCGGAAATAAATTTGTTTTTAAAATGCGGGGACATTTTTTGCAAGGCAGCCGAAAAAGTTATCTTCAATGCGATTTTCTAATTTGATTTTTAAACTTTGCATAATGTCATGTAGTTCTGCTGCGGAAACCTTTTCAGATTGCAGTGCTGTTGTATATTCGCTTACCAAATTCAGAAAGTGCGAAGCAAGGTATAAATATAGGTACTTCAGGAAATGAAGGGTTCTGCAAATCGTCTTCAATTTGGTTTGCTTGGCTTTTAAAAATGTTCCATAAAAATGTATCACAATTTTCTTCTCAAAGATTTACGAAATATAGGTAATTTTATAGCTGGCCGCAGGGCAGGTGTCAACACGGAAGGCACTATCTTCAACAGGTCCGTCCAGCTGCTTGGCTATGCGGACGATATTGACATCATCGGTCGCTCCCAGCGTGCTGTGAAGCGTTCACGGCGATTGAAGAACAGGCGAAATCCGTTGGGCTTGAAGTAAATGCGGACAAGACTAAGTACATGCTATCAACAAACAAATAAGCATCTGTGCACCGCCTAGGACAAATCGTCACTATTGATGGCAACAATTCCGAGGTAGTTAAAGAGTTCACCTACCTCGGAGTAAACGTAAACTCCACGAATGACACCCTAGTGGAGATCCGGAGAAGAATTACCCTAGGAAACCGTTGCTACTTCGGTTTGGCAAAACAACTGGGTTCAAAACTCCTAACTCGAAGGACGAAATGTGTGCTCTACAAAACTCTTATTCTGCCAGTTCTGCTTTATAGCGCGGAGTGCTGAACGATAAGCAAGAAGGGAGAGCTGATACTGGGCTCCTTCGAAAGAAAAATACTTCGGCGGATTTTTGGTCCTGTGTGCGAGGAGGGCGAATGGAGGAGAAGATACAACCGCGAACTCAATGTGTGGATGTAGTCCAAAAAGCAAAAACACGTCAACTACATTGGCTCGGCCACATCGAGCGAATGGACAATAATGCTTCAGCCAAGAGGGTCTTCGAATCCCAGCCCCCAGATTCGAGAAGACAAGGAAGACCGAACCTCCGTTTCAAAGACCAAGCCATCGCGGATGCCAGAGCGCTTGGTGTGGACAACTGGAAGCAGCGTGCCCGGGATCGTAGAGGATGGAAGGCTGCAGTGTTTCAGCCAGAGACTCTTCACGGGTCGGGAGCCCGATAAGTAAGTAAGTATAGCTGGCCGCGATCTATCGATTTTGTCAGACTTAGCCATCGAGTGTTAACATTTCTAATCAAAGCAGCAAACTCCATTTGGAAAAATTTTTAGAATTCCTGCAGTTCCCTTTTATGAACCGTGCTTGTACTAAATTTCGAGTAAACTTTGGAAACGAGCGTTTCTAAATCAAGTGATAACTTCTTACAAGCATGTTTCGTAGCTTTATGTTAAACATATAGCACTTACAATTTACTTTTAAAATATTTTTTTTAAGATCCCTCATTTATGTGAACACCGAATTGTCTTTCGCATAATTTAAAAAATAAATAAATAAATAGGTGGCGCAACAGGCGGATAGACACCCAAGGCCTAGCTTCTCGCAACCATTCGTTTTGTGTGAGTTTCTATTTTTGGGCGCAGTAGGTTAGGTTAGGTTAGTGGGTAGGCAGGACAGTAGAAACTTGTACGTGCCACACTTAGATCAATGTAGATCCGTTGTGATGCCCTAGGGGTTTATGACCCCCATACTCTGGAAACCTATGAAAAACCTACGGATTGGTAAACCAACCCGTTTTATTTAAAAATTTATGTAGGTCGTTAATGGACCTGTCTGAAAGTTCTTCTAAATCCTCGAAGAAGTAACTGCCAAGGACTTTGTTTCTTATGTGGCAGAGCGCAGGGCAGTGACAAAGGAAGTGTGGGGTATCCTCATGCACCTCCTCGTCGCCGCATCCTCTGCACAGGTCGTCTGTACTAATTCCCATTTTCTTGGTATGGTATTTTAGCATGTTGTGTCCGGTGATAATACCTACAATCGAGGACAATGATTTCTTGTTCAATTGTACGATTTTTTCAGTTTTCTGTTTGTTGTAGATTGGCCACATTTTCCTGGTTATGCCACAGGAGTCGAGCCTGTTCCATCTATCGTTTGCTTCCATTAGTATTTTGTTCCCAATCTTCTGTCTGAGATTACAGGGGGAATCATTACTGTGGTGTCAGCCTGGTTTAGTTCAAGGGAGGACCCTTTTCTTGCCAGCTCATCTGCCTTTTCATTTCCAGGTACACCTCTGTGCCCGGGAACCCAGCATAGTCTTACGTTGTGCTGCGCGCCAAGAACCCGTAGCTCTTCGCGACAGCGACTTACAAGCTTTGATTTTAACTCAACGGCAGAGAATGCTTTTATTGCCGCTTGACTGTTAATGAAAAAGGTAATATCCGCATGAGGTATTGCCATCATTGCAACCTGTTTAGCAGCTGTTGTCACTGCCAGTACCTCAGCTTGGAATACGCTGCTGTAATCAGGAAGCCTTATTGAACTGGATAGTCCGAGACGTTCCGAGTAGAAACCCGCGCCAACGCCAATTTCCATCTTTGATCCTTCCGTGTATATAGGTATGGTTGATCCAATGGATGCTTGATCCAATGGGCGCAGTAGCGCAGTGGTTAGTGTGCTGGACTACTGTGCGAGGGATCCCAGGTTCGATCCCCGGAAAAACACAAATTACATCTTAAAGTTTTTTCTACTGTGCCACCTCTCGCGAACGTCTGACAAACATCCGAGAGTATGACTGTCATGAAAAAGCTTATCAATTTAGCCGTTCGGACTCGGCATAAAATTGTAGGTTCCTTTCGCAAAATTTACATTTGCATTATCTGCACTAAAAAAGGTAATATAGCCAGGATCGAGATTATTCTTATTGAGACATTCTTTAATCTTATCAGAAATGGACTTGGATGATTCATAGTCATCCGAATAGAATATTTCCTATTGATGAGCTAGTGCTTTGGCCTGTGGCATAGGTTTGTAACTGAGAAATCGTTGGGAAGGACAAAGGGCAAGGGAACATTGGAAAAGACAAAGACTTTGTCCTAAATGTCCCGTGTTGGCAACCCAGGATTGCATGTTTTCTTTTGCCTCATCTTTTTTTTTGTTGTTTTCTTTTAACTCTGCCAAATCCTTAGTACCTAATGTTTTCCATGAAGTTGTTATTTTTTATCATGTTAGTTTTCAGTTCATCGTATTTTGTTGCTAAGAAATCGCAGCTTGCTGTAATATCTTTTATTTCAGATCTCAGCAGCTTTATCACCGCTAGAACAGCTGAGTTGTCATCAGCATTGGTATGAGTATTATTGCCGATGGAATTTCTGGGGTATGTGTTAGAGATATCAACACATTACTTGCAGCCGCCGTACTTTGGCCATCTCCTCCATTTCTGCAGACCTGACATCTCCAAATTTCCATCCTTGTACCCATGGTTCTTCACGACTTTTCAGCTACAGTGGTGCACTCAAAGTGAAGTTTGCGGGTGCAGTTCACGCACACAGCGAAATCACCTTCGGCAGGGAGCTTATCACCACAATGATTACACATATACATTTTTGGGGGAAGCGGATTATAAATGCCCGCAGACAAGATTAAAAAGAAATAAATTGTGTGATTACCACTCTACAATCGACACTCTAAACCTCTAGTTGTTTTAATAAAGTCACAGTCTTAAAATTCGTTTTACTTTCACTGGTGTTAACTTTGTAACTATATAACAATACAAAAAAATCACAGAGCGCTTCAAAACACGTCTATACACTTAAGCTCGCTCACGCTTTTTATGAAAGACAATCAAGGAATAAAATAATTCTATAATGTAAATTCAATTCCAAAATAAAACAAAACACACCCTTAAGTCTCTGCTTCAGATCCGAAACTTCAGTTTCTAATTAGACGTTTTTTGATTTAACTGAAATGATTTCTAACCCCCAACGATTATGGTTAACTACCCGAAGAAATTTCATCCCTCACCCATAAAAAATGTACAGTCTATTACCGCCATAAAACCGTTTTCAGTCGAATAAAGGCAATAGGACCTACTATCCCCGAATTTCGTATACTGAAACATCAAATGCCACCCGTAAACAATAAACCCTCAGCGGTTTTACGAGTTCAGAAGACAAATGCCTTGCCTTCTAAAATCCGCAGCCATGATATGCCAATACGATAGCCACGGTTGACTTTAACACTACTACGGGTCTCCGTTGTCAAACTGACTAATTTCCTTAGTGAAGATTCAATCCAAACAAAAAATGGAATTTTCTATTAGAATAAGCCTAATCAGGGCTCCTGTCCCTGATTACCCAAAAACTATAAAATTTAATCTTGTTTGGCCTGATTTCTCTGTTTGAATTCCCACAGTGCCTGCCAAGTCAGTTGGAAAGTTTTTCTTCGCCGAAACCGAAGGATAATAACTCCGCTCCGACTCCCCGCAATGTGATTATCCCATGTCTTCGCAGTCGACGCAGTCAACTTTATTGATGTTGTCAGGTTGTATTATCCTAGTTAAGCTATTTCCGAAACTACCGCAATCATGGCAACAATAACTTTGATGATGATGATGATGGTGCTGATGAGATACGAGCATCGTTTCTGTTTTTGGAGCCTTGTCAAACTAAATTGATTTTTTTTTTTACCATTTACATGAGTGTAGGTATATTGGTTATAATTTTTGGTAAAATATCCTCCTCGATGATGGAGAATGGGAGAATTGTAAAATTACATTAACAGCCACGACATGCCGTGACGTGGCCTCACCAAGCGCTTGAGAGGACATTTTTCAAACATTTCATTCCTCAGGCAAAAATTTAACAAAGGTATTTTTAAGGAATTTATTTTTACTAGATAAGGGAATTGGGAAATAACGTTTCCAGCTCAATATAAAATCTCAAGAGAACCGCAACGAGATGTTGAGTTTTTTTTCAACAAAAGAATGCTGAATAAAGCCACAGGGCAACCAAATGTTATCCCTATATGTCGAATGTAATATGACATCCCTTTGTTGTGGTTCCATCGTGAACTAACACTGATTGAATGGGGACTATGTTGGCGAAGTGATAGAATATGACAATGCAAATTCCCTGGTGGTTTATGGCTGCGAACAACGGAATACATGAATCTGGTTAGGGGCGAAGCAAATATCATTGTGTCTATGGGATTCCAGAGAATTAAATCAGAAGACTCTGACTTTTAGATTCGAAATGAAAATATATATGGGTAGAAAGGATGATGTTGACAGTAACCTGTGACATGATTATTATAGCATAGATAAGGCATATGAGATGAATTGGTAGCCAAATTAGATTAAAGAACGCCTTCGAGGGAGTTTTCTAAAATAAAAAAAAAAAACACGATTGACAATAGTGTGTTTGTAAATAAGAAATAAGTCGGAACGACACAATTCTGACCGATAAGTTTTTAAATGGCATAAAAAACATGCCGCAGGCAGCCGAACATCTATCTGGACTGGTGACCCTTGACAGGTGGAAGTGCAACGCCATTAAATTCATCCAGGGAGTTAAATGAAATGAAGGCTGAAGAAAGGTGACCCAGTGAGACATAAACTACGACGATTTCCGTAAGGAGTTAGAGTTAGATGAACAATCAGTCAATAAGTATTGGGCTTTCCGGATATGAGTGAACGTCTGATCATAAACGATTTTACGGGCAGTTTAATAATATCATTTATATGGTAAATACGACTCTACCAAAGAAGTAGCTTTAAACCTTAAACAAAAAAAAAACATAACGATGAGACTATAAGTACCTGAAGTAGGACGGCAATACGTTCATTGACTTTTGACTTTTAAATTAATTTTTATTCATTCTTTCTTTAACTTACATACTAGACAAAAATGATTAAATCTAAATTAAAACTAACATTTATCTTAATCTAGCTTACTGGCTTTAACGAGCACTCTAAACTTAACTATATCCTTACAAATAACTATTGCCTTTCGGCCTTAAATCTATCAATGTTTGTATTTAGTGCTGTTTTTTAATTGCCAAGAAACTTTGCTAAAAACTTGGACTCTTTTATTGTTTGTGTTTTCTTAAAACCACCTAAAACTACTTAAAACTACCTAAGCTACTCAAACTAAATTACCTATAATCAGGGTGATTAGCAATCTCTCGATTGGTCAGCATCCCGATTGCGTCAATGGGCGCCTGGCAGTCGCCAACATGGTGCACACGCGCTGCCAGGACTCGAGCGAGGCCATAAGCTTCGGTCAAGTCTCGGTAGCAGTAATTCATGTTGGCGAGCATCTAACTAACTTACAAACTAACTTAAAACTAAGGAGGATGTTACATACTTAACGCACCGACCCGGGAGAGCGTGTCTGCCCTCACCTCTTCCTCAAGCCACCAAAATTCGGTGAACTGCTTTAAGGTATCAACCGTGTCCCTATCCGCAATTGCGGTATTAAAACGGAGGAGCTCCTGAGCATTGGCGGCGTACCCGTCGTGGATGAGCCGCTTATCTCTCGCGCCGTGGTGGTTGTGGTACAATACCGGCACACCATCTTTACTTTGGACTAACAAAGCCACCCCGGAGAGTACTCCCGTGGTACATTAAATTCGGGTAAAAACCACCCGAGAACAGATTGTTAGCGTTGGCCATCCCCCTTGCAACGTGCCTTCGAATCACCTTAATTAGGAAATTGTCAATCCTATTCAATCGAGCCCCATCGTATAGGGTCTTGTTGGGATAATATTTTATGTACTCAGACTCCGGAGTTCTAACCAACCCTAGGCAGGTCCTGAGACACTGTCTCTCAAACACCCGAATCTTTTCCATATAGGAAGGCGCCATATTGAACCAAATGGGACAGCCATAAGCGATGATCGGCCTTATAGGGGCACGTAGCATATGACCTTTACTCTGGAATCAAGTTGACTGCTGCGAAACAGTCTGCTTGTCAGAGCATATAAGCCTTCTTGGCCCAGCAAGACAAGCATCTATATGTTTGTCAAAATATAGATACTATAGTCGACCCAGATGCCAATATATCTGACCACGCTTCGCACCGCCAATATGGTTGTCCATTTTGTCCTATAATGGCTAATTTTCGTCAGTTTTTTCTGGTATCCCTATAGGCCCTAGCCAATGGTGTTCTGAACAGGATTGTTTCCGATTTTTGGAAATTGATTTTGATTGATTTTCAATTCAAAATCAAGACGTTCATTGGCGACTTCAATGTACGGGTCGGAACAAGGTTTATGACAAGGTTTTTTTTTGCGTGTAGCTGGATGTAAAATTGTTAAAAGACATCGCATGCGATAGTGTGGGACTTGCGGTTGGCTCACTTACTAAAAACACCCGAGAGGGAAGCATGATAATTTTACCATCCTTCAAAAAATCTCACCTAGTCGTTAAACTAATCAGCAATTTGTTTTCAATACAAACAAACAAGCATCTGTCCACCGCCTAGGACAAAATGTCACTATTGATAGCAACAATTTCGAGGTAGTTAAGGATTTCACATACCTCGGAGTAACAACCGCGAACTTTATGAGCTGTACCAAGATGTGGATGTAGTTCAAAAGCCAAAACACGTCAACTACATTGGCTCGGCCACATCGAGCGTATGGACAAAAATGCTCCAGCTAAGACGATCTTCGAATACCAGCCCCCAGGTTTGAGAAAAATGAGAAGACAAGGAAGACCAAACCTCCGTTTCAAAAACCAAGCTATCGCGGATGCCAGAGCGCTTGGTCTTGACAACTGGAAGCAGCGTACCCGGGGGGCTTATTCCCATATGCGCGGCGGATCGCTTTTCATGGCAGATTGGTATTTTTATATTTTCAAAAGCTATTCGATCCATTCAAAAGCGATAGCTCTTGTGAGGATTGCTGTCAATAAATCCGCCAGAAATCCGTCATCTGAATAGCTATCGCTTTTGACAGCTTTTGGAAATACAAAAATATAAATCCGCCATGAAAAGCGATCCGCCGCGCATTTGGGAATAAGCCCCCGGGATCTGCAGAATAATATGGCTGGTGCAATATGGCTGGAAGACGTTTTTAAGATGTTTCGCAAATAGGTCCGCCTTTTTTTTTTTTTCGCCCAGTTTCCACTGCTGTTTTTAACTGGTGGGATGTATGTTGTTGGTCTTTTCATTTTGTTTGTAACCTTCCAGAGTGAGTATTCTGTACTGGCATCATTAGTCAGGTTTGTAAGGTATCTTTCCACAGACAAATTTTTCGATCGTTTTTCTTAATTTATTGTTTAGAAGACTGTTAAGTGTTAAGTCTTGTTTTATCACTTGGCGCTCTCGACAATTGCCAGCGTTTACGAGCTCTCCTCTTTTCTGATATTGTCGCATATTTCTTTGGGATATACGTTTCTTTTTATTTTACTAGTTGATTCAGCATTCAGGCGTTGCAGCCCAAGCAGCCTTTTGTATATCTAGAGTGAAAATATGTATGTGCTTCATTTTCTAGTTGCTCTATTGTATCAATTGTTGTGGATAGTTCGATCCGTTCCTCCAGCAAATATCTGAAATATGTCCAGTCAGTTTGCTTGTTCACTAGGCGTGATTCCGTTTCTGCATTATTATTTTATTACCAAGTGTAAACAACACAGATGAGTGATCTGACTCAAGGTCTGGCCCTTCCTGCACTCGAGTAGTATTTGAGGAAATATTCTTAGTTATAAAGAAGTCGACAACGTCTGTGGGCCAGCATGTAGGATTTCCCGTTGAATGGTAATAAGCATTATTACCTACCTCTTGTATTTGTTAATCTTGATCCTCAAATTTTGTTCTTTGCGTTGAAATCTCCGCCTATTATGCATTTATTTCCACATTCGCATAAGAAACTTTTAAAATCATTTTGTTTCAGCCTATAGCTAGGAGAACAAAAATGGACTTAAAAACTGCTTTTATTCACTGTTATGACTGTCAAATGACCAAAAAACTGCAGAAATGAGCCTATCGAATCGAAATCTTTTTTTTTTTTTTTTTTTTTTTTTTTTGTGACGACGTTGGGATTCTCACGGAATCCATCAAGTGGCCGTCCTGAATTGTGCCTAGTCCGTAGGCAGCACGGTGTTGATGATGTTTTGGGTAGGGAATCATCCTGGATTCCATTCAATTATTCTTGTGGCTTCATTAAACTGCCTGAAGCTACGATATGTTCCAATCAGCACTCTGGTACTTATGAGTGCTGTGTCAGATTTTTTCAGTACATTAAATCTCAGGAGCTGTTCAACGCTATTCTTGGCCCAGACTCCTCTCCAGTTTAGAGTGGCGGTGGCCACTCTGACTTCACTTACTTGGAGTCTGTTTGCCAACTCCATTTTGATTTCCGGGGTGTTATATTTGGAGAGCTTTCTCTGATGCGCTTCTTCCAGCGGTCTTCCGTCTGTGACAACTTGGGCGTCCACCACTATAGCATCCCGTCCAGTCGCAATGACTAGGTCTGGTTTTCTCGGTCCATCTTCTGTTGTTATAAGAGGTTCTTCCAATGTCCGTAGGCCTTGGGTGTTTGCCTTCCTCTTAATGAACTTGATGATACTATTGTGGCGGTCGATTCTGCTGCTGTGCGTTCGATGGCATTGTTGAACTATATGGTTCAGAGTTTCGGGGACTGCGCACCCTGCTCTGCACCTTCGGTCCATGTTGTCGCGGCCTCGTGACGTCCTCGATTTGGCTGGTAGGGCGTTTATTCTAGTTTTAATGCAATGCACAAAGTCGCGGCCCGAGAGTAGTTTTGTCGGCTCTCGAACCCATCTATGCGCCTGTACATTATTACTAGCTTCTCTGAGTCCTGCTCCGTCCACTGACCGATACAGTTTGCTGCTCCAGTGATTGTCGATGTCTTGAGTGTTCCGAAGTGCGTGTCCATCAACTCTCAGCCGGGATGTCGCTTTGTCGATCTCCTCCGCTATATAGGTGTTTGCTGTTGTTGTTTCCTCCAGATTTGGTAATTTTATTCTTCTGAGTCTATTCGCTCTCATCAGAGGTATTTTCCATCTAAGGGCGGTGATGCCCAGGCCGCCATGGCTTACTGGAGCGTAAAAGTAGGCTGTTGTGGTGTCTTTGGGCAGATCCAGCCATTTCTTAACTTCTGCTCTTATTAGTCTGTCAACCTTTCTTAGACTTCCAATACATGTGCTACCTAGTGTTAGCTTGTGGTATAACTGGGGGATTAGCACACTCCTTAGGATGTGGAGACGTTGCTGCGGTTTCAACGGTGCTCTTGTGATCCTTCCTAGTTTTGGTACCAGATCCATTTGGGGGTCTACCTTGCTGCGTCCATCTGGTGTAAATCGGATGCCAAGATATTCCCACTCATCTGTTCTTTTCAGTCCTGGTATCCTTTGTCCATTGATGGTGAATACGCGATTTTCTATGACAGTTATTTTTTGTTTCGGCTGTCCTTTAATGCTTATAGATAAGCATTTCGCTGGATTCAAGGAGAGTCCGCAGGAATTGAGGAAGAGGTGAGTATGATCCAAAAGCTTTTGGAGTCCCATGGGTGTAGATCCGCATAGAATAAGGTCATCCGCGAATGCAATTGCATTGGTTGACGCGGTGCCAATCTTGCATCTTATTTCCTTGGGTAAGGATCTTATCAACCGATCCATGACCATATTAAAGAAGACCGGAGATAGGGGATCTCCTTGTTTCACCCCACTCTTCGGTGTAATAGGCCTTGATAGGAATCCTTCCATGTTAAGGCGAGTCGTTGCATTTTGGTAAACCTCCTTAACGTATTTTATGAACTCCAATGGTGCTCCATACGATTGCAGGGTTCCAAAAATCGTTTCGTGTGAAACGGAGTCGAAAGCCTTTGCGACATCGAGGGCAGCAATATAACAGCTGGAGTGCTCTTTGTGGTGGTGCCTCAGGAGCAGATCCACTAGTGCTACATTAACTGCACATCCGTCCGTTTCTACGAAGGCCTGCTGTCTGGGGTCAAGCTCGATGGTGTTTGCTATTCTTCTCGCCAGTATTGCGTGGAGTTGCCGCTGTATGACCGATGCGATGGTGATGGGCCGGTAGTCTCCTGGTTCTTTCGAGTCTACCTTTTTTGGGATCAGTGTTGTCCTTGATTCGTTTAGTTGTTGTGGCGGCTTTCCACACCACAATATTAGGTTCAGGATGCGAAGATTGACTTCCGTTGGAACTGCTTTGAGTTGCCGCGCGGTTATTCCATCCGGGCCAGGGGAAGTTGTTAATCCCGGCATGCTAGTCCTTACTTCCTCCATTGTGATGGGCATCCATATCGACTCCAGGGGTTGCTGTCTGTGGTCTTCATTTGCAGGGGATGTTGTTGTTTGGTGTTCCATTATCGCTCTCCAGAAAGGTTCCATGGTGTTGGGGGGAGGCATTTTGGATTGGGTTGGTCCTTCCAACAGGGTTTTGATACATCTGGACTGGTGTTTTTTCCAATTGATCTGGACTTCCTTATACTCTCTACGCCGTTGTTTCCTTCTCGTTACAGGTTCCGGTGTTGCCCGACGCCTTCGGCAGTTTCGAGGGGTGTTTGGAAAAATGTCCTTAAGATATTGGGCCAGACGTATTCCTGTCTCCTGTTTACCGTTGGTTTCAGCCATCTCTATGATGTTGTTCAGCTGTTGCACGCAGTATTCTCCTGTGTCCAAGGGAGGGAGATTGATGAGGAAATTGATGAAGATGTTGTCAGGTTGCGAGGTTGTTGTCCGTTCGAAGTTTTCAGGTGTAAATGCTAGCTGATCGCGATATGTCTGGACATCCTGGCGATAAGAGGTTTTTTGCCTAGCCTTTTTAATCGCTTCAATTGTCCTCTGAGGGAAGAACTCCGCTAGTGCCTGATTCATAAATCTGGTGCCTTGTTCCTCCAGCTCTGCTTCCTTCCTTGCTAACATTTTGGTCTCCTCCTCCGTCCATCGCGCTTTAACATCTATCCTCAGCCGTTGTTCATCGAATTCGTCGGGGTGGGCTCGACGCTGGTGCACTCCTAGTCCGGTTTTTGTATTGAATCCTCTGGAACAGAATGGGCAGTTCCAGGATGGTGGTGAGGGTTGTTGGGGATTTTGGGTTTGTTGGTTTCCTGAGCCAGTGGGCTCAGGTTGGTTTATCCGAGGCAAATTTGTTCTTCTTGGGCCAACAAATTGCAGATCGAAGGGGCTGGCAACCCCAGGGATCCTAGAAAGCCTTCTCCGTTGGCCAGACTTAAGTCTGTTTCCAGCAGGAACCACGAGGAGGTGGAGATAGGCACATCCATGACTCATAAGGGAATCAGTTATCGACTTTATCGGTAACCTTTCCGTTGCATAACACCTCAAGGAATCGGTCGTCGTTTTATGGACGCCCTTTCCGTTGCAAAACTGCAGCACCTTGAGGAATTGGTTACCTGCCTATGGCTGGTTTCCGTTTCATTATGCAACACCCAAAGAGAGTCATAGTTACTCCCGTCCAAAAAAGATACTGGAGCAGATGGCGTACCCGCGGAACTTTTCAAAGTAGCGGGAAATGACTTGGTGAGCTCTGGTTTTAACAGATTGGCATCATGTGTCATACAAGCTGTAAATCAATCAAAATTTTGCTTAACAATGTTAATCATAGTGTTGGAATAGATTTTGTAGAGCCGTTGGCATCCGCACAGAGCACCGCCAAAATCTTCGATGTCGAAAAGGCCTTAGGACACAAAGCAACGCACTATCAAGTAACTTCGTTAACGTAATTTTTGAGGTAATTTTTCAAAACTAGCAATCCAACACCAAAACTTAAAATTTTTGAATTTTCATTCAAATTATTGAACTGTGCCAATGGTATTATCCGGTGAGCTGTCAGTGACTCGCGCTGAGAACAATCCAGAGCCAAGGTGACAAGCTTATTATCACAGTCTGTTAAACGATTTAGTAAAAGCCATAAAAACCTTGTGGGATTTTTGACCGAAAGATTTTTCTGGGAAAATTCGTTCAAGACTTGATTCAATGACGTACTAAAGGTACTGGCTTCGTCAAAATGTTTAAAATGCACAGTCTGAGACGACTGGGGCAACGACAACACAGGAGAGAAAAACATAATTTTAACCGCATTATTGGAGGGCAACCTCTACCACCAACTTTGTTACGAGTAGGTACCTTGTATCCTTTATATACTCTGATGGACTTTATTAGTTAACTTAACCCCACTTAGGTACAAATCCAAAACTGGAAAGCCAAGTCCTTCCGTCGGCTTCACTATTTCAACAGCTTTACCGGAATTTTAAATTCTTGATGATAATCTTGATCTTTGATGTTAACTTTGGATGTGTTTACTGATCCAATCACATGAATTTATCCGTCATTAATTCCTCCTTCCCAGGAGGTGATGATTAACTATAGTGATACTCGTAAACACATCAAGTCATTTCCGACAGAGGATTTATCCTGTTACTTATTTTTTCTTGCTCTAGACTCGTGCTTACAAGTTAAACAAGTAGTCAATTTCGGTTGGACGAGGAGGGGAGGTAAAATAGGCCACAGTTGTGCCACTAAAGACATCGCTAAATTGATGCCAATAGTGCCTTTCAGCCGCCATACCAATAATTTTTCCAAAGATTAGAAAAGTTTTCGTGATATGACAGAGCGCATTACGGATTGATTTTCATATAGAAATCCTCCAGTCATGTTTTTAGCTACAATCGAAGATACATTTCAGCAGAGCGCTCCTAGCTCCATCATAGGAAAACTATTTAAGGTTAATCAACAATTTGTTACATATCCACATAAGCTTGGGCATACATACAATCACAATGACTGATGACCACACATCTGCTGTTTGAGAATCCATCAATTTTCCTCGACACCCTATCCACTCGATTAACCAAAGCAGCGTCTGCCTAATCCTGTATATCCTTTATAACTATGTACAACACAGATGCCCTATACGATGGTAAACAAATTAATCACGTTACCACATTTCATGATAAATCTTTTCGCTAATCTGACTAACTTCCCCACAAATGACCGTCCATCCATATTAAATGCACAAAATCAAACCGCACTATCAAAATGGCCGGCAGTTCATACAAAAGCCTAAATTTATAACGAATCCCATGGCATTTACATATATTCAAAATAATATTGCTCCATAAGCATATTTGGTTAGAGAGGTACCCTCGCAGCTGGTTTAATGAATTCGGACGTAAAAGGTCTCGAACGACTTTCGAATTTGTACCGCAGAATGCGTGTTAAAATAAAATCCTAAAATAATGTTTAATTACATGGCAGTGGGGCACCATCTCCGGGGAACATCACATAAAAACTATTGTGCAGATCTGCAGTGTCACTGCTTCCTAGAATCAGATCAGAAGAGTGGTGGTTGATGTCACTGCATACCAATTTATATGTGTATATGTAATTTTCTGTGAATAGAGAATTTAATTAAACTTAAATCTAAAGGAACTACTATTTACCCGGAGACAATAAATGGAAATGAGTTTCTGCGGGAGGACATTTACGATAGATATAAGTGTTTTTTTTTTCTTTCTTGGAACTCGTTATCACTCGGGAATTACACAATAGGGTAGTCTGCCTTTGGGCGCTAGCAAAACTTTAAGTTGTAGGGTAGGGGAATATGAACGTAATAATCAAGCCAATTGAAGCCAACTGAAGTCATCAAAACTTATGTATTTTGTTTTGAAGCCATTGAAGCAACTTTTCTGTAACATGTTTTGATTAACAAGTTTGCAATAGAGCAGCGGTTCCTAAACTTGTTAGGCTGTGGAACCCTAAAAAAGGCCCAAATATAATTTGGAAGCCCATCTCTTTGCCGATTTTGATTGGCCAAAAAAAAAGCGGTTTTTCTTGCCACAGATCACTTTTTGCGTTCGTTTGATAAAATCTAGATTTTTTTCTCACAATTGCTCGAGATTTACCAAGCCACTTACATACAGTCCGTAACATTTGGATAGCCTCACGTATTGTCTTTTTTAGAATTAAGTGTTTCCGTTACTTCTTTCGTGTTTACATAAGTAGTTGTTATATATTGAGTGACAAGGTAAGAGCAAAGATAATAAAACACCTAGATGGGGCATTCAAATGGGAATTGTTGTCATATCTATATCTGTATCATCTATACTATTATATAAAGACGTAACTGATAAAATTATGTTCGCAGTGTTCTCAGAAACTACTGAACGGATTTTGATGAAACCTTCACTAAAATGTTCTTTGATCACCTCTGCGTGCAGTAGGCTATATTGAATTGCGTTTTATTCCTTTAATTATGCGGAAAAAACAAATTTTCTTTTGTACGCTATACGTACTCCATAATTTTATTTTTTATTTTGACTTTGCTTCATTCAACTTGCCACAATATTCATAAATCTCAATCAATATAAAAAAGCGTTTAACTGTTCATAGGCAATTCTTCCCCGAGTATTTTGAGCTATCATTGATCTTTCTACTTTATCCAGAAGCTGAGAAACAATAAGTTAAATATCAGATCTTAGTTGATCAAATGGGAAATCAATGCTAAGCCAATAATTCTCTGTTGTTTCTCTGATTTGGGGTGGTGGGCGTAAATCGCAAGCATGATCATCATCATGATTTTATGTGAGTTATGGTGCGAGTAGGCTGTACGGTGCATAGCGCTTGGTAGAAAGAATGAGAGGTACATTGTGTTCGTTATTCGTGCAATATTTTTAACAACTGTTAATTATTGTGTTGGATCTTATAGGGCAATATATTTAATGTTCATTAGCACATAAGCATTCAGTGAAGTGAAAAACAAAAACTATTCAAACACGTGATTTATTTTTCCGGTAAGACGTTACATTGACATCAACGAAATTCTGTCTGCTGGCCTGTCTGTTTATTATTTGACTTCATTCTTCTTTTTCCAACAGGTGCACAAGGTCTTAATAAATTGTTTTATTTTTTGTTTATAGAACCAGCAACATCTTCTGTTGTTATTTTATAAGTGACATGCGCCATATTTTATTTTATTGATTGTAGTCTAGATCGGGGTAGACCTTCGGGAAAGTGTTTTCTCTCACGGGCAAATATATGTAGCAGTATTTATTCGAATTGGGTGGAAAAATATAGCTTCAGAGCATTTTTTCGCTGATGAGCGTAGATTGCCCTGTAGGAACAGTGTACTTCGCCCAAGGCCAAATATTCTGAAAGACTACCACGAAGATTTTAGAATTCTATTTCGGCTTACCAAAACGGCCGAAAATGCGACTTTACAAGGAAAATGTAATTCACTTTTCTCCTAAAACTTCCTACCACGAAGGAGCGGTAAACTTGGCGTTGCGTCTTTTCTGGACGTTGGTGGTGTGGAGGGTTAGGTTGTAAAGATTCAACAAGCTATGCTGTATTCGGCAGTCAGTGGGGTGACCCATGACAGACAGGCAGTTTCGATGAACAACGAACTAAGAACTACCCAAAAATGAAAATGAAATGACATGTGTATAGAAACAAGTTTATTGACTGATTAATTTTTCCGTAAGTTAGTTTATCAGAGACTTTGACGATGAAAGAGAAAAAAAATATTAGCGGCTGGTGGATCTGGTGGATAGCGTTATGCGTCGGCAAACTATTATCTGAAACCTTTGAAACTGGCCCTAAATATTGTTTATCTTTAATGTAAACTCTTTGAAGATAAAAATTTTAGGCAAGAAAAGCTATCTTTACCTTGGGTAATCCTTTTAATAACCTTACTTCTTGGCACATGAACACCAGTAATAGGTATCTCTCGGCTGAAAACTGAATAAACTAAAAAACGACAAACACATGCACAATCCCAGCACATCAGGTAAGAACAATGCCGCATTTCATTTCTTCTTGCTAACTTTTTTATAGTTCGTGTTTCCAATCTTAAATGGACCAAATATAAGTTCATTTGACGTTTGTTTGCCAAGCGACGACGCAAGGCGAGCACGGGTCAGCTAGTGAAATATAAAAATTGAGCCCTAAAATGTTTGTAGTCGATTCACGTCTTAACGCATTTACCGTTTTTAACCAAACTTTCACACATCTTTGGTATTGGTCCCCATACGATTTATGTGAAGTTTTGTCAAAATTGGACAGAGGGGCGTGGCACCGCCCATACAAAACAAAAATTCAAAATCTATATATAGTTATTATCCCTGTAGTGGTCCTGCGAAGTTTGGTCAAAATTGGACGAAGGGGCATGGCACTTCACATACAAAAAAAATATTCAAAATCTTATACCTCAAATACAAAAAATATCTTCTCGATGAGTTATATCTAGATAACCGCTGGGCCGATTTCCATTATTCTTTTTTTGTTTTGTTCGTATTGCTGTATTTTAGGTTTAGGCAGACAGAAAATTCCACCATTTCGATTTATTAACATTTCTCGCATTTTACGAAAGAACAATATTACCTAAGACCTAAGCAATACAATTCCTGTGCACGGGCAAAGCCGGGCGGGTACAGCTTTTTCGACAGTCTTGGAATTGGAAGCCAAAGTTTTTAAAATTTGTAACATTGATATAAATAATGAAAGTCAATAATATTGTCTAGACTCTAGGCAATACGATTTCTGAAAAAATAAAAAATGTTGTGTACCACAGAGCATTACAATAAAAACAGTTTATCTATTTAACTATTTTGCACTACGAAGTGTGCACGGGCTACGCTAGTATTAAGAAGCTTTTACAGATGAGAAAAAATGAAACCGAAGCTGAACAACACTACTAGTACTACAGTACCTCTGACTACTGAACTAGCTTAACTTCAACCTCCACTTGGATTCCATTGTCAACAAAGCAAGAAGCCGATTGGGACTTATAAAACGTTTCTCAAAGGAATTTAAGCATCCCTATGTAACCAAAATTCTATACTGTTCTCTCGTCCGACCTGTTTTGGAATACTGTAGTCCTGTTTGGTGTCCGTCCTACGAATCTGGAATCTCAATAATTGAAAGTAATCAAAAGCAGTTTCTTCTTTTCGC
Organism: Cheilosia soror; assembly: GCA_949372485.1. Classification (NCBI taxonomy): domain Eukaryota; kingdom Metazoa; phylum Arthropoda; class Insecta; order Diptera; family Syrphidae; genus Cheilosia; species Cheilosia soror. The sequence continues at coordinate 41,629,629 of OX443563.1, forward strand.
ATTACGTGATTTGCCTTGGGATCCCGAAAGTCGTCTTCCTCCCTACATAGGTCGATTAAAGCTGCTGAATCTGCAGACTTTGGAAAAACGAAGAGAGATATCAAATTCTATATTCCTGTTTTGCGTTCTGACTGGTAGCGTTAACTCCACATCCACATCCAATACAATTGCTTCCATAGTAAATGAGTTATCAGAAAATTTGGACTTTCAACTTAAAGATAAAATTAAAAAATTTAACTGGTATTCCTTAGCAGCCAATGAAAGTACAGATATCAGAGATACATAGCAGCTTGCTGTATTTATTCGTGGAATTGATAAGGATTTTAATATCACAGAAGAGGAATACTACCACAGATCAAGATATTTACGCAGCGATTGAGCAATTAGTACCAAGTTATGAGTTGGATTGGAGTAAATTCTGCAGTATTACCACAGATGTTGCACCATCCATAGTCGGTAAACATGCTGGTGTTGTGACGAAAATATGGAGGTCTCTAAAGTGCTGAAAATGGATCATGTGATGAATCCCATAATTAAAGCAGTTAATTTTATTAGAAGTAGAGGACTAAATTATCGCCAATTCACACAATTTTAAAAAGATCTTGATGAAAATTTTTCTGACATTCCCTACTTTGCAAAAGTTCGGTGGCTTGGTCGTGGATTAATGCTTAAGCCATTTTTCGAATTGCGTAAACATATTGTTACGTTAATGGCTCAAAAGGGTAAACCGATGGAATACAGTGATGAATGGTGGCTTGACATTGCGTTCTTAGTAGATATGACTAAACACTTGAGTAATTTGAATCATTACGCAACTGTACTCCAGTATTCAAGCTTTCCAAATAAAATTAAAGTTGTGGGAGTCGCAGCTGCGTGAACAAAAACTTGACCATTTCCTTAGCATTCGTGAGATCGGCATATTCAATGCAGATAAATTAGCAGATTTTTCAAATCGTTTGCTTGATCTTATTGCTGAATTTGACAGTCGTTTTGTTGATTTTCGCAAGCTCAATACGTATGACTTTCCTCTTTTTAGTAACCCATTTATGTTCGACGTTAATAAAGCAAAGACTTACTTGCAAATGGAACTAATAGATTTGTAGTGTGATATTACTTAAAACGAATTCAATGAAGTTGACACTTTGATATTTTATACAAATTGCTTCAAAAATCAAAATAGCTATCCCAACTTAAAGAACCATGCTGCTCGCATTTTATGCATGTTTGGAAGTTCATATGTGTGTTGACAGATGTTTTCAACAATGAAGATTAATAAATCTAAATACCGTTAAAGACTTACAGATGAACATCTTCAGTAAATTTTAAAAATCAATACAACATCGTTGACACCAAACATCGACGAGATAATGAAGCGGAAAAGAAGTCAAGTTTCTGGATCCCCAAAATAATATTTAGGCTTTACACGCAAATACATTTTTTTTATAGTAAAATCATTTTTTGTTTACTTCTTACTTATATTTTATTTCATATTTGCATTTTATTTTTAATGTGGCCCGTTATCATATTTGAGACAAGAAAATGGCACTTTATGAGTTTGAGTTTGACACCCCTGGATTATATGATATACCGCATCTAATAAAAAGTGTTCGAAATAATTTACTTCGACATGATTTGGAGACTCCTGATGGAGTTGTTAGTTGGAAGGTCATTGAATACTTGTATAGTGCAGAAAGGAACAATACTATTAAAGTATGCCCCAAATTAACTTTCGCACATATTGACCCTTCAGAAATCCAGAAAATGAGTGTGAAATTAGCTGTACAATACTAAGTAGGTCTGTGGCGGGCGGTAGAGCTCTGATTGAAATTGATAATTTTCGGAATACTATAAAACAATTTGCGAACCCTACTTCAGAGTTCATAACAAAAATAGATCGACTTTTTGACATTCTACAAATAAAACGAATCAATTCAAAAACCGAACCTCATTGTTTTGAAGGCTTGGTTTTAAGTATTGAAAGTGTACTTTGTATCAGAGAAGCATTATTCGCAAATTATGATGATGTTTACTACATTTACGTCAACAAGTTCAACCAAGATCCTACAGAGAATCTGTTTGGAAAAATTAGGGCGCGCAATGTCAATAAAAGTAATCCAACCGTTTCTGAATTTGGCTCTTTACTAGCAAAAGTGATACCATTAAAATTTTTATTCAAATCGAAGCTTTTAAATTGCGAAGAAGACGACGCGGAATATCTCCAGTTAGATTGGAATGCTGTATTGGAAACCCAGCAAACATTTTTCTTCTTCACTTATGTGAATGAAAATCGAATGTCAATATTCGTTTTAGCATGAAACCCTTTTGGTTCACATAAATGAATGTTAAATGAATGCATGTTCTTCATTTTTACTGAATGTAAAGTGATTCTTCAATTTTGCTGAATAAAAATTTGAGAGATTGTTTGGCGTCTGGAAATCCCGATTTCGCATTTTACTTACGGAAATAAGAGGTTCATTGCAAAATGTAAAAACTACCACCGTGGCGTTAGCGGTACTACATAACTTAGCTATTGAGTACAGTACAATCAAGTTTTAGGTAAGCCTTATATATATGTACCTTTTTCCAATAGTAAGCCCTTAAGATATGATTTGTTTTGTTTTTTTAAGACAACGACGACTCAATTGAAAGCAGCGACATGGCCACCCAGAAAGCCCTCAGCAAGAATTATTCACACCCCAGAACACTCGGAGATCCTTTATACTAACCCACTTTCCAAATACCTAAAACTATAAAAAATTAAAATTGAAAAACCAATCTAAACATACATATCACATTCTTTAAATAACAAAAAAAAAATAAACAATTCATTGGAGAAAAAAATCACTTATCACTACAAATAACAAAAAGAAAATAAGAATTCAGTTTAAACAATGCACGCACTCAGCACTTTTGCAAGAAAATCATCTACAGCTAGCACAGCTTTCTCGGCTAATCACTAAATAGGACTAAATGCTCTATTTGCAGCTCGAGCTTTTTAATTTCTTTTGCCTGGCATTCTTTTTCCATCTGAAGGATCTCCATACGGAGCGTATGCTCATCCTGCATTTGTGTCTTCGTTAATGTTAGTATTTCCAGTTTGGACGTCATTTCATTGGTATGAAATTTGAAACAAAATGTAAGCAATGCTTTGTTAACATTTTCATATTAACTTACATTAGCCGCATTATTTTTTGACAGCTTCCTTGGCGCAGAAGCAAGAGTGGATGATGTCGTTTTCGTTGTCGCTCTTGCTGATAAATTCCTTTTTATTTGTTTTCGACTTCTAAGAAAAGGAAAACAGTTGCATGTTAAGTTCATAACAAATTAAAAATGATTACCTGTACGTGTACAGCATCGCTATCAAACTCATTCGAGTCGATTTTAAACTCGTTCGGTATTAGTTCAATAATGTCCGTGACAAAGACATCAGAAAGCTTTGGTGCTGGACCACCACCAGTAGCTTCTACCTCTCTTCTATACTTGGAATCCGCTTTATTAGCTCTCAGTTTCATGCCCCGCCATTGAAACTGGAGCTGTGAAACATCCCTTGCAACGCATGCAGCTGCATTGAATCTGCAAATTGCAAGATAAGTTATATTGTATAATATGCAATTTTGTTTTGCTACTTACAAAGTCAGTATGGACTCCCAGCACTCCTTTTTTTACCGGTTGGTGTTGGTTTCCACATTTTTGTTTTCTATGATACTTATTTGTTCAGCAACTAAATCTTTTAACAGTTCCTATAAATAATTAGATATTATAAAATAAAAATTCATTCATATAAGTGAACAAAAATGATTATGAGCAAGCTATCTCAAAACTACACTACATTTTCAGAATTCAAATTTATAACGAGATTTAAATTTCCTTCACTTAAATGAATAAAAGTGACAGTGCACAAGCAATCATAAAGAAAAAGATCGAGGGTTATTTTTGTGCAAGAGAAAACTTGTTTTTGCGCAAATGGATAGTGATAACGGGACCTGGAAATGAAACAAAGAAAATATAAAAATTAGATGCGTCAGTTCGATTAATTGCTGGCAACGAACAGTGGTCGCGAAAATAAAAGGATTGAAAAGTTTAAAAAAGATAGAAACACCAGCAATAAAAACATCTGCGAGTAAAAGCATTTTCTTGGAGGGCTATGTACTCAGACCAAAAAATCTGCACGGGCTCTAAAAACCGTAGTTGCCCTACGAAGTAAGTTAAAAAACAAAAATTATAAGCTCATATTAACTAAATTTATATATTTTTTTTAAAGATGCATTTCACGCCAACTACAACCTTCCGGAGGATTTTTTCGAGCAAGCAGCGATGAGGCACATTGAATACGCCAACGAGCGGCTCAAGCAAAAAAAAAAACTGAATATAAGCATTCATTTTAGTGAATGTTTCTCCAATCATTTATGAATCATTTAAAAGATTCATAAATAAAGGCCCATTTCTCAGGAAAAAGGATTCAAATTGAATCATAAATGAATTAATATCTGAAGGTTTTCTTCATTTAAATGAATCATTCAAAAAATGTTTGCTGGGTTTCGTTCACGTTCATTTATCTCTTCTCTGTGTCGGACACGGAACTCTATGGTATATGGGTGGACATGTTTATACGCAAAAGAAAAACGCCTAATGTAGTTACTCGATCACTCGATAACTGATGTGGTAATTCGACCCCTGATGACTTATTGCCATCGGTGCCACTGGTCTTCATATTATATTAGGTATTTATAAAAATGTTTAGTTTGCTTCTGTAAAATCCTCGGTAAAATCTAAAAAAATATTTTCCACTTATTCATAATTTATGCACTCACGTTTAGATTCAAATTAATATTCTGCTTTACAAACGCGATGCATTTTTAATTGAATATAAATTACGAACGCTCGCCGTTCACAGATATTTTCCTTCTACTCTCACTGGGCATTTCAAAACAAAAATTCCAATAGAGAAAACAAATAAATACTAAAAGTATCTACAGAGAGAAAATTTCATTGAACAACAAAGGAACACCTATCCTTGATTCCCCATGAAGTGTAAATAATCATTCGTCCGTATGATTGTTAAAACAACTTCTGTGTTATTTTGCGATTTTCTATTGTTTTAATCGCCAACTAACATCGCTTGCGCTTCCTTTATCCTTCTCTTTTCAAACATAATTAATATTTTGTGCTCTATATAAAAACAAAAGTTAATTGCAATCAGGTGCAAACAAACCGACACGATGGAGAAATGAATTTTCGAACAAAAATAAAATGAAAACTTTGAAACTCGTAAAAGAATATTTAAAAGTTTTTTTTTTTTTTTTGAATTCAAAAGATTGAGAGGTTGAGAGGAAACTTGCAGATACATGCAGATGCAGTGCCCTCGTTTTTCTTTTTTGCTTACAAGAGGGAACATAGGAAGTTTAAGTCAAGAAACTAATACCAACCCCTGCATTGGTATTAAATGAGACCGGGCGAAATGTGAAGGGCGTACAAGTTAATTAAGATTCTGGTCATCCTTGATGTTGGTATAGTGTGACAGTGGGCCGGTAAGGTAGGGTGGTGTGATAATGAAGTTCTTGACTTTAAATTCCATTCATACCAAGTAGGGTGAAGAACAGCATTTTGTAGTAGTAAATGGCAATATGAATATGAATATTGTTCGCTGTGAGGTAGGTAGATGATTAGTATAATGGAATGGGTCTATCAATACCGATTGGCATGAATGTATTTTGAGGGAATAGTCCCAAGGATGTATAGGTACCTACTATTCTGCGAGATAGATGAATATCACAGCGAACTAACAAATTAATAACTACGCGGTAGCTGGTAATAATGGTGTATTCAGTAGGTACATAAACGGCATTTCAAATTTGATGGTGCCTCATATTTTAATTATGTACCTTTTCTGGTAAATAGTGTTCAGAGAAAATGTGTATAGGTACTAAACTGGTCGTGAGGTGAAGGGCTTCGCTACGATTCTTTTCGAGACGACAAGGTTACGCGAATTGGTTGATGTGTGCAGGCACGTAGCCAGGGGGGGGGGCTTGAGGGGCTGAAGCCCCCCCCGAAAGTCTAGACAAAAAACTAAAATTTTCTAAAGCCGAATTTAAGACTATCGTTTCAGTTTCAGTTTTAGTTGAGTTATCAGTTAAGCTTGTTACAGCCGATTTCTTCACAAAGTACTAGCGCCAGTACCGGTATTAGACCAAAAGTTGATACTCAAATACCTAGGTATCAGGTAATTTCTTCACGAAGTACTAAGATGAATTTGGTACCAAGTATTAATTAGTACTCGGTATGAGCTTGACCCTCAAAATCGGCAGTCTAACTTCGTTAGTACCTGAATTAGATCGATTTCATTGCTTTCGCTCTTGCCTATTTTTGTCAAAAAGTAAATACATCGTAGGTTTAAGTCTAATGAAGTTGATTAGAAAATGGATTTCGACATTGAGAATGAGAATGGTGAAGAAGGGGTGGCAACTCGTTGATCTGAGCGGCGCATCTACCATATTATGCTACAATGGAAAACAGTAAATACTAAGAACGATGTGGATTTTTTTGGCGATTTCAGTTGTCCAGAGTAACGTTTTTTACGTTCGAACGTGGACGAATTGCAGTACGGTTAACATATTTTATATACTTTCAGTTTTAGTCGGTAATCGTTTTTATTCACGATTTTACCAGTAATCGTTAGATATTGCCTGAGCAGCAATTGCTGATCAGATCACTCTACGATTCATGACAAGTGGATCGATTCGATGTATAGTGGTTGCCGACGTCATTTGCGTAGCAGCCGCTAGTGTATGTCGCACATTGCCAAAAGTATGATGTATGGCCTAGACACGCCATTTGGACAAATTTATTCAAATGTCAGCAACATTGGAAGAACAGGAGGTGGCCGCTGCTGCATTTTATCGCTTTGCATAGTCTCCACGAACAATCAGTGCAACCTACCGCACTCGCATGTTAAATTGCAAACGATACTAAGTTATCGTTATTACCGAGTATCAGAAGAAATCGGCCGTTAAGCTGATGACTAAATGCAAAAATGAAAGCGTTTAACTAAAACTAAAACTGATGGAATTCCCATAAGTTTTCAGAAGTTTTAGTAGATAAATCTTCTAACCTTCGGCTAATCACGAGTAAATTGAAAGCTCAACTGAATACTAGACTGATGTCTGTTTAACTGAAGGTTAACTGATAGCTCAACTAAAACTGAAACTGAAATGATTGTCAAAATACCGCTTTAAGCCCTAAATTTAAATCTATAAAAATAAGACAATCCCGGTAGGTATACAGTATTCAAACGCTAGGTATGTACATTGTACACTGTGCAAGCCATATCTTTGACCTGGTTCTGCCAAGTCAACTCCTGCAATTCGCACTTGCCTCTGTGTAGTTTGGCGTATTTTTTGGGGAAGTGAGTATAACAAAACCAAAAGAGAGTAGAAAAGTTTTGCATGGAAAAGTAAAAGTGACCTAGCTTTAGATTCTAAAAAAAATACGTCTGTTAGTAAAATTTCTTCCGCAACTGCTCAAATGAATTATATTATAACTTTCAAAAATGTCATTACAAAGCACGCACCAGAGAGCTAAAAAACTCGACTTCTACGCCTTTGTGAAACAAGATTCATTGAAAATATATCTCAATAAGTCTTGAAGAAATAACGAGCAGAACGATGTCTTCGAAAGCATCAACACTTTTGGCAGCGCCAGCGGTCCAAAAAGGTAATTTCCTGTAAGCCTCATTACGTGCGAAAATCTGTTCAGTTTAACGCTGCCCTTATCAATTTTCCTTAGATTTCGTTTCTGCAATCGACCGCACAAAAGAAGTTCTGAATTCTCTTAAGAACATCAGAGAAAATACCGAAGATTTTTTCAGAGAGACTTTTCAATCCGCATCCCAACTTGCAGAGGACTTATTTGAAGTTAAATTAAGAGCTCCAAGAACTTCATTGCGCGTTCCAATCTAGAAACCTTTCTACTGAAGCCTATTTGCTGGTTTTGCTGCAGTTGAGCGAGTGAACGAAATGGAAAAGCTAACAGGCTAACCCGTTACTTTGATAATGCAATTTCGTTGTCAGCTGTGAAAGCTGAATATACATTCTTTGGTGCGAAAAAAAAAATCGTCGAGTGATACTTCTACCGAAGTTTTGAAATTGCTTGATATATGTGACAAGACTTACTTTAGAGGTATAAATTTCTTGCTTACAGTTTTAGCAACGCTTCCAGTGACCACAGCTAGCTATAGTGTTGAAAAAACCCTTTCAGCTATGAAAAGGATTAAAACAATGTCCCGAAGCGTTATAGAGAATGCAAGGATAAGGTAACTTGCTATGATATCTGTTCATTCGGATATTATTGTGGATCTAAATAAGGTGATTGATCTCATGTTAAAAAAAAATCAAGATCCCAACTAACATTTCTGCTTCGATAAGCTTCAATAGAGGATTACATTTAGTTTCCAAAAGAATCCTATAAAACTTCGGTAAGGTCCGAAAGGCGAACACTTATCGAAAGCATTTTATCTATAAAGCCTCTAAAACGATTCCTATTAGGACTCTAACAGCTCAATATTTCATTTCTAAGACTTCTAAGTATCAGAAGTATCTTACTCATCATATGCGCTACCTGTAATATGCATTTTACAAACTTAAAACTTAACCAGTTCAAACTTTTCTCTATTATCAAAACAAGCTTTGTTAAGAGTTCCATTCGCATTACATATTTACCTTCGGAAGCATTACATATTTATCTTTGGACCTTTAACCAAACTAAAGAAATGTTTGCCTACGATGTTTTGTCTTCTGCTTCAAAAAATGTGTGTAAAATTATTATTTAAGTACATTATGTTCGTTTAAGTACATACGATTTAAAAACTAATACGAATCAATGAATTGGAATATTCTTAGTTTTTTGCTTCATAAGATTTGGATCAAGCCCCCCCCCGAACCAAAATCCTGGCTACGGCCCTGGATGTGTGTAATATTGACATTGATTAATTTTTTTTAATGTGGGCGCAGAGGATCAGTGATTAGTAACTGGTTCAATTCCTGAAATATTTAGATAATAAAAATGAATTGTAGAATATTTTTTATTAACTGTCCTCAAATATCTTCTCAATACAGCCGTTCGGAAATGAAGTTGAAGTCTCTTCCATTCGTAAAAAGAGAAAAGCATCTAACTGATTGATAGGAGTTATCAAAGGGCACGGTAGTGCCTAGTGCCCCAGCCAAGTTCTCTAGTAACGACACTTCCCCTTTTTACAAGAACAAACTCAAGCTGTTTTCGACCCCCCTCTAACTTCGGAACCTGATTGAGCCAAAAACTTCAAACTACTTGAAACATTTATCAAACTCACTAAAAAAGTCCACCTCACCAAATTTCATCTCTATAGCAATAGTGGTTCTCAAAATACACTTAAAGTATCTCAAAAACCGTAACTGACTCTACTCTACACTAGGGTGTCCATATACCTCAAACGAAAAAAGAGGACATAATTTACAATCAACAAACCCCCCTATTGTAATGTCAATTTTTCAATGAATTCATAACATTTCTCATAGTACCTATTTAAAGGCAACCCGTTTCAATGACTTCACTTCTTAGATTTGAATTCAAATTGTCCAAACTACCAGACAGTTTTCGTTAGATAAAAAACATTGTTAATGATCTGAAAATACTTGTTAAACTGTATTAATAGTAAGTTACAATGATAAGCACCTACTAGTAGTACAATGCCGGAGCAAGTCCGCGGAACCCATTTGACTACGGAAGAAAAGGCAATAATCGGAACTCACATAGAACACAGCCTATCAAATCGGTCAATAATTGCTACCAAGATAGGACGATCCCATACCTCCGTAATTTGTTAATTTGGGTGAAAATGATGGCTCTGCTAGAAGATCCGGTCGACCAAGCCTTCTTAGCGCCCGTGAAAAGAATCTTATTTCACATGAAGCCAGGGGCTTATTCCCAAATGCGCGGCGGATCGCTTTTCATGGCAGATTGGTATTTTTATATTTCCAAAAGCATCAAAACTGATAGCTATTCAGGTGACGGATTGCTGGCGGATTTGTTGCCAGCAATCCTCCCAATAGCTATCGATTTTGAATGGATCGAATCGCTTTTGGAAATATAAAAATATGTACCAATCTGCCATGAAAAGCGATCCGCCGCGCATTTGGGAATAAGCCCCCAGCATTCAGCTTGTTTCTCCTGGGGGCTTATTCCCAAATGCGCATTTGGGAATAAGCCCCCTGGTCAGATAAGGCGCAAGTTGGATCTTTCAGTAGGCGTAAGAAGAGTGCAGCAAGTGTTGAAGGGAAATTCCAACCTTCGATACACAAAGATGCTGAAAAAAGCCGCTATTGCAGCAGCATCATAAGGAGGCCAGACTAAGGTTCGCCAGAAACCACATGCCATGGATCAGGGAGTGCGATTCCGTAATTTTTTCTAATGGAAAAAAATTTAATTTGGACGATCCAGACGGTTTCAGCTGTTATTGCCGTGATTTGCGAGACATAAAAAAGTAGTAAAAATGAGCCGCACTCCGGAGGATTAAGCGTTATGATGTGGGGTGCGTTTGGATTCTATGGAAAAATCCCTTTGATGTGGGTACCACCCAGAATGAATGGTATAAAATACAGGGAATTTCTGGAATATGCTCTAAACGAATTTGGAGAAATTCCGGCGGGTGAACATTTTATTTCTCAGTAAGATAATGATCCCATTCACACGGCAAGAACAGTCCGCGAGTGGTTTGAAGTCAGCGGGACAAGGTGTTTACCGTGACCATCATGTAGTCCTGTCCCGACTTTAACCCAATCGAAAACATGGGGGATCATGGCGAGAATGTATTCGATCATGTATTCGAATGTGAGGGAGTACAGTAATGTGGAAGAGCTTAAAGCTCAAATAATCCAGGCATGGATCGAGCTCAATGATGAAGTTCTGCACAACTTGATAAATTCTATGCCGAATAGAATTTTTAAAGTTATTGCGAACCGAGGCGGCTGTATGAAGTACTAAGTTACAGTTTAATACAAATTTCGTTGTTTTAATGCTTAAAATGGTTACTGTCTTTATACTTATTTCGCAGGAAAAGTTAATGTTTTTGGAGCTCATTAAAAATTAACCTAAAAAACAATCCGTAGTGTTTTTTTTTGTTTGATTATAAAATGTAATAAAACAAATATTTTACCCCTTTAGAATATACCTACTCTTAAAATTTCCTCATTTCGTAGTATAATCAAATCAAACAATGGAGCCGCCCGTGTCTTTATGCTTATTTTGGTCACTGCATAGCATATGGAAAAAAAATAATAGGTATATTTTAATTACAAAAATTTCGATATCAATTGAAAATGAATCGAATCCGTTTTTGTCTGCGTTTGAAGTGATATGGACTGGACAACCAATTCCAATTAAGGCTCATTCCAATTCTCATAGGTACTGGACTCAAATTGATAGACAACTGTGTTCAAGCCTGCTCTTTTCTGTATATTGTTTTTATATTGAAATTGAAGGTATTAAAAAAGAGAACAAAAAGAGGACACAAGAAATAAAGAGGACAAAAAAAGATCCAATCGAAAAAAGAAAATGTAAAATAGATCGCGGACAAAAAAGATGACATGTTCTCTTTAAAAGAGATGTTCTGGAAACTGTACTCTACACTCACTCAATCACTCACTCACTTAGATGATTCGTAAGCACTTCCGGCCATTCTAGAATCGTAAAATTTGGTATAATGCTATATCCAGTGGTGCATACACTGGGGAAGGTCCAAAACTTGAGATTTTTCATTCAGGAGGCGTGGTATCCGCCCACTTTTGAAAAATTGGTAAGTTTACTTGGTAAGTTTTTCGTCTATGACATCATTATACTTATACAATATATAAGAATTTAAAAACTTGACCAGTGAAGCTACCAATTTTTTTTTAACATTGAACCTTCTTAAACCAAGAACTTGGCGTACATTTAGATCTCATTACATTTCGTGGCTGACATAAACACACTTATTTTTGTTTTCTATATAAAATAACTTGGCTGTTTTTTTACATTTATGTTTTTTGTGTGATTATATCTTACAAGGGCCTATAATCGGCGATCATAAAATCGATCCAGGAGAAGCTGTAATAATAGCAGAAGACATCCTGGCAACAAGGAAAAACCGCTAAAGTCGATTTTGATAATTTTTCAGGAAAGCACTTTTAAGACTTGACGAAACATTTGAAATTACAAATGGCTCTGGTTAATCCGCGGAAAGTCTGATTTTCCTGAGAGTTATATTATGTAAATAATAGTAACTTAAGTCTCTTTCGATCTAACGTTTCATAATCTATTGAACATTCTCATTTCGAGCGTGGTAAGCAAAATAAACAATTTAGCTGTATGGCCTAACACGACTTTGAAAGCAAAAAAATCTTAAATCGAGTATAGCTGTTTTGCTCCTTGAAGAACACCAATTTTATTGGACAAAGTTGACTTTAAAAAAAAAAAAATAAATAAATAGGTGGCGCAACAGGCGGGTGACACCCAAGGCCTAGCTTCTCGCAACCATTCGTTTTGTGTGAGTTTCTATTTTTGGGACGAATGGAAGGGACCTACAATTTTATGCCGAGTCCGAACGGCTGAATTGAGAAGCCTTTTCATGACAGTCATACTCTCGGATGTTTGTCAGACGTTCGCGAGAGGTGGCGCAGTAGAAAAAACTTTAAGATGTAATTTGGGTTTTTTCCGGGGATCGAACCTGGGATCCCTCGCACAGTAGTCCAACACACTAACCACTGCGCTACTGCGCCCACAGTTGACTTTAGTCGTAGAAAAACAACCAAACTCGACTTTCGACATTTTTTTAAAATACAAAATCAAAGGAAAGGTATAAATATCACGCGGAAATACAACCAAACTCAACTTTAGCTCTTATTAATACTTGTGATAAAACAAAAACTTGTTTTCTTGTAGGGCGATGTAAAAATCTGATTGTATCTTCTAAATTGAAGATAAAAAGCTAAAAAACAAACATTTATAGATCTGGACATGCTGAATCTATGTAATGGTATCAAAAATCAATTCGTCTAAAGTCGACTTTAGTTGTTTTTTGTTTGCGGACACAATAACCTTTTACGAATATGTAGTATTTTGAAATACTGTATAAATTGTCAGAATTTTTGTGTGTGCCAACATTGTAGAAAAATTTCAGATTGTATAAAACAAAACTGACTTTTTACGAGACTGATGATGCAAACGGGTGTCTTTCATTAGATTGTATAGATTGTAGAGTCGCCCCTATTATCTAAGACAACTACTACAACTACAGTTGAGTTGTCTTTTGGTTGTAATTCAAAATTCGGTATTGTCATACACAACCTTGATAGAAAAGTTGTCTGTCCAAATACAACGAAGGCGACGGTATGGTTGGATTCTATTAGTTGTTAGTTAGTTTGGTTGTGTGAAAGTTGAGTTGAATTGAAGACGACACAATTAGGAGATACACCACAAATGGGAGCACAAAGCAGTTACAGAAGTAGAGGAGATAGCCCTCTATACCGACGGTTCTAAGATGGATGTCGGTACAGGAGCGGGTATCTTCAGTAAAAGGCTTAACCTGGACGAACTATCACACGCCAACACGGTGACCCTATGCTGGGTACCAGGGCATATGGATATTCCGGCCAGAACAGACGGATGAGATTGCAAGAAACGGGTAAAAAATGCATGCATCAATGGCCCTAGAATCTGTAAGAACTCCGCTATGCACGATTGCTCGGGAGGTTGACATTGAATCCTTGATTAGAACAAACCTACGCTGGAACAATCTTAGCACCTGCAGGCATGCAAAAGAACTATGGTCAGAAGTGAGCAAAAATAGATCCAAATTCATGATCGGACTGAACTGCAAGGATATTCGCAATTCGCATACTCACGAGCCCTTAAAAACAGTAGACAGAGATCAACAGCTGAAATAGAATATCTGGAGAATGTTGATCTTAAGGAACTCCTGAGATTCATACTTAAATCGGTGTGGTTCCAGTAGGTAAACAAACTCCACACCCTTCGGTTACTCTTAGAACAAACTTGGAATCTGGATACAAGAGCTAGGAATAACTGTTATTATTACTAAATCTAGGTGACTCTAATGAAGCGGTAAATTATTTGTCTCCAACAGGAAGAGGTTCGGGTGACTGGACACAATGGACTCAACTGATGGTCTATATGAAGCTGTGGCAAGCGCCACAAGAGCACCCAATTACCTACGTACCTACCTGACTGTGCAACTGGGCATCATCAGTGGAATACTTCGTGAAACTGGTTGAGAAGTTGAACAGAAAAAGTTGTTCGTACGTAAAAATAAAAAAATTCTTTTTTTTTAGAAAATTTAAAGATCAATTGCTTAATTTTTTTGACGAATTAGTTTTATAATTCTAAAGCAACTATTTAAGATCAAGATTGAGTTCAACGATTAAGTTTAAGTGCTCCAAAAGTGAAAATTTTCTTTTACGGATGCATTTTTACTGATAGCTATAACTGCAGCCTTGGGTTTTGTTGTGAAATATCGCAAAATTTTCGCCAACAGTTTTAGAAACCGCAAAATCAAAATGTATACCTTAAAATAGAAAGAAATAACATCTGGCAAGCCTGGCAGGGATGTGTACATACTGACATTTACTACTAGGAAAACAAAATTAAACCTTCAGCTCATAAATAAAAGCATTTGCTGAATTTAGTTTTCGAAATATTTTCCTTTAATTAAAAGTAGATACAGATAATATCTATCGAACGTCCGGTGTAGAGTGGATATGGTTAAATCATTTATCCAAATGCAACTGTACTCATGTTGAATTCCATTCCTCTCACACATTCATCTAGGTACCTACCTACATTGTATATTTATGCAGGAAATGCTGTACTTCTAACCATTTTACTAGTACATATACGTAGAACTCTGCAAAAGTAATAAACTCTTTGCAATCTTTTATATTATGTTGCTTCGTCCAATGCGAGGTCCAATGGCTAGTGGTTGGTTACTGGTTAAGTCGTAAATGTAGATTTTATGTAAATTGTTGCAGAATGAAGGGAAAGGGACCTTTCACCTTTCGTCTGTACTTTTGAGTTACTTTTAATTATACTTCTCGACAGTCAAGCATTAATTGCAGAGTATGTGTATTTTTCCGAACTTTTTTTGGTTGCACCTTCACTATGACATAATAATTCTTTAGGTATCGATCGCAGTAGCGCAGTGGTTAGTGTGTTGGACTACTGTGCGAGGGATCCCAGGTTCGATCCCCGGAAAAACCCAAATTACATCTTAAAGTTTTTTCTACTGCGCCACCTCTCGCGAACGTCTGACAAACATCCGAGAGTATGCCTGTCATGAAAAAGCTTCTCAATTGAGCCGTTCGGACTCGGCATAAAATTGTAGGTCCCTTCCATTCGTCCCAAAAATAGAAACTCACACAAAACGAATGGTTGCGAGAAGCTAGGCCTTGGGTGTCACCCGCCTGTTGCGCCACCTATTTATTTTTTTTTTTTTTATCGATCTACTTACTCTAGGAAAATGTTTTTCGTCTTAATATCGCATAATGTCAGTGAGCTAAGTGCGTCTCCCAAAAAATACTCATTTTAAGTTTACACTCTCATTTCGCTAAAATAACTAACGCTTTTCATGCGCTCGTAATTTTTTTTATACTTCAAAGTGATGTAGGTACATCTTTTTCACTGCAGAGCAGACATATCCTTCTGATACACCAGTGTTACTACGATATATGGGTATAACAAAGGACACAGTTCGGACTAAGTGTGTTGCACATAAATTGCAAAATAATTCAAAGGAATTTGCAAGCAAAAGCAACTCGGGACATTGATGGCTTGTGTATCTACCTGACGAGCGAGTGCTTCTAATTATCTTATTTTGATATCTGGTTGTTTGTCAGGGTGCAATGCACACCCAGTGAGTAGAGTAATGTTCCGGAAGAGAGGTATACTTCCATTTTTCCTGAACGCAACCCTACCGAAACGACTACGCTATGCAATGGGTAGTGCAGCACGTAACAGGAAAACGTGATGAAAGTTTAAGTACACACAGTATTTCCTCCTGCGTTCGAGTATGGCGTGGAGTGTTATTTTCTTAGCATGCAAGTGCAAGGATGTCACCTGAGAGGATCTTTAAAAATACATTTCCTGTGTCATCAACGCCGGAGTGATGAATGAACGTGGGAAGATGATAAACGGGCGCTCCGCTACTGCGGCAGTCGCTTTAAACCGCAGAGGATGACGGGTACATATTTTGCACTGATTTTATGGCTTTAATAAAGGGCATCGGTGTGGTAAGGTTCATGGAATTATTGACGAAATTATTAATGGATGTGTGCGCTTTGCATGCTCATATTATAGACTTCTGCGAAAAAGGCGTTATACAGATTCCTATAAAAATAAATTGACAATTTTTCGATTTAAATTTTTTTTTAATTTTTTATACATAGATAAATATTTAGAGATATTCACACCCATATAATATTTTCGCTGGAATGTTTCCGATTCAGCAATATGATAGGTATAGGTTCCTGCATTACTGACAACGGAATCATTTCCATCGGAATTTATTCGCGGCACGTACCCTTTGATTTTAGCACAACCATGTGTTTCTCTAAAGGGTTTTTAAAATTCGGTAAATAATTCCGATCCATAAGCCTGACATTCGTTGACGAATGGTTGAGGAACTGATTGGTCCGTATAAATATTTACACGACTACGCAGATCCTAAAAAAAAAACTCCAAAAAGTCGAAGTCAATATGTAGGTACACACCTTCTATTTATCGATTTTAAAGCCGCATATATGCCAGCATTTATTGAGACGAGTTATACAGACTAGAGCCATCTCTAGTTTTGGCATTCCTGTCAAACTTGTCAAATTGTGCAAAATGACGATAGAGAGCGCTCGCAGCTCTATACAGGTCGCAAACAATCTCACCGATACCTTAGATGACAAAAAAGGATTTCGACAAGGTGACCAGGGGCACAATTTTCCAAAAGTATGTGTAACTACTTGCATACTTTGACGTAATTGCCAAAACGCAGCGAGCTTTCACTGGTGTGATTGCAAGTATTAGCACAGAAGCTGTAAAAATGGGTTTAATTGTGAATGAGGGCAAAACAAATGTCAACTAGAAGGGCCACACAACATCGACGAATTAGACTCAACTTCACGACATACAGCTACAACTTTGAGGTGATTAGGGACTTTGTCTATACCTCAGTTCCGCTATTAATTCCTGATAATGACAACGCATCAGAAATCAAGCGAAGAATTACACTTGCCAACCGTTGTTTCTTTGGCCTAAGAAGGCCCTCATCACCACAGTCTTGCTCTATGGTGCAGAAGCATGGACGTTAACAAAGGCGGACGAAGATCTTTTTGGTCGTTTCGAACGAAAAATTCTTCGAGTGATTTTCGGTCCCGTTTGCGAACTCTACCAGCTGTACCTAGGTATACACTTATACAGCGACATCAACCTGGTCAGAAAAGTACGCATCAGTCGACTAAGATGGCTGGGACATTTATAGCGAAGGAACACCAACGATCAGGCCCGAAGAGTCTTCGATTCCAACGGAGAGACAATGGAGTAGAGGAAGATCTCGCCTTGGGTGGAACGGGCTAACTGGAGAGGCGTGGTGTTTGAGGCCCAGGTACACCTCGGACTGTAGCGCCATCCAAGTAAGCAAGTAAGCTATATAATGTGTTGATAAAGACAAATTAAACCTCAACTCAAAAAGCGCTTCAAAGTCTATAAAAACTGTCGTGAGTTGACGTCACATGTACCACGGCCAATATGTTCCCCTAAGTGAGCTCCTCAAACTTGCTCCAGTACACATTTGACTTAATAGACAGCCTGCGCTATGAAACTTTACATCGACTAAAATGTTAAACCAGGTGATCTAAAGGGTTACACGAAGATCTTAATGTCAATAAATATTATTTCAAATCCATCCATCCATTCAAGTGACTGATTTCATGAACGTGTGGGCGCTGCCTGAAGTTATTGCAGTTTGAAAACTCTTTGACGAATGACAGAGATGCCTGTGTGGGAACCTGGTGGCCCAATTCCAGATTAATCGCACTTAGAATGGTACATGAACTGAAAAATGCCAACTGGTTTTGGGGCAGGGATCACCACTGATCCATTATGCAATATCTGACTGCCCCTTGGACACACAACAGTGATTTCCAAGCTGAAGTCTATGGAATTAATATCCTCCGCCGAAGAATGCTTTAGACGAAATCTCAGAACTCAAGATTCAAAATCGACATATTGTCAGAGAACTAAGCAGCGCTCAAAAGTAGCGTGTTTCATACAAGTTGAACTGCATGCCCGTCGGAAACTGTCTAAAGACAAGCCATCCGTGTTCCAGGTCACAAGGTATCCGAGGGCTGATGAGCTAGCTATTATGTGTTTCAAATCTTATGCATGGGGGAAAAGGTATGCAGAGACAGCGTTCTCAAAATAATTGAGAATTTATGTGAAATTATGGGATGTTTGGCCTAATTTTCGAAAGTCCAATTTGCTTCTATTCCATTGTTCACATTTTGTTATTTGTGTTTTCAAAATTTTATATAATCTTACATTATAATATAAATTATATTTTTAATATTTTACTTCATACTTATAAATAAATAATTTTTTTTTTTGCAGGTACCTACATTACATATAACATTTTCAGCAACAAATATGAAAATATTTTTGCTAATACGGGTAAGTGTGTTGCTCCATTTAAAAATTTTGCACTTGTCTGCAATGTTAAAAAAGTGATCCACATTAGTACAATATGTTTAGCTTGCATCTAAGTCGGACTCATTTCTTTACTTCTACATTAGCGAGGCCATAACTGTCAGTGTCAGTCAAGTCTTGGACGGACTTTTTGAATTGATTTTTCATAAGCAAATAAAATGTTTGTTACAAAAGGTATGGTGGTCTCCTGCACATATAACGCATTTCGAGTTTGAGTTGCAGTTTTTGTGAGTGTGACCATACTTTTGACAGTTCTTACATTGAGGAACTAGCTTAGACTTACGCAAAGGATGAATTTTTACTTTCATTCCTAGGATATCTTTAATTTCATAAATTTTGTTTATGTCTTCATCTTGCTCAAAAGTAAGCATGAACATCGGCAGTGGTGCTTTGCTTTTATACTTAAGCATATTGACAACTTCTAGTACTTTGAAGTTTTTCTTCTTTAGGTCATTTGCAATGTTTTCAGGTGTGCATGAAAAGTGTAGTTTCTTAGCAACAACCTTTATCGGTCTTGTTTGTTTATTTTCAAACGAGTACCATTGCACTTTTTTCTGATTTAGTAATTTCGTCAAGTTTCTGTAGGATTCTTCGTCTACTACATTAATTTTAACTTCATTACTATTAAGGAGAACTGTACTAGCCTTTGTTTTGTTTTCCTCTATTATATTTAACAAGCCTTCGTACTTCGAAATACAAAGTACTATAATTGGGGGAGGCTTTATTGACTTGAGTGGCTTGGTTTCTTTGTTTTTTGTATTTTCTGGGCTTTTTTCTTTTACTTTTGGTGGCGAAAGCTCCGGGGACATACTCATTTTTCGTTTTTATTCATTTTTCTCCTACTAAATGATGGTTCTGTCTCTCTGTGTAATACCTCTTCGTCCGTGGAATACACGACAGTTTTTGGTATCTGCTCCATTTTATTGTTATTATTGACCTGTTCTTTAAGCAGCTGCAACTCTAGCTTTAGCTTATCAATTTCGGTTGTCAGCTTTTCACTAAGTTGCTTATAGTTGTCTCTTTCTTCACAGGTTTTTTTGTAATTAGTTTCCAACATTGTTACTTCCTTTTTTGGTTTGGATGGTGTTGTTCTTACCATCTTACGACTCTTTATGAATGGGTCATCTTTTAGCAGTTAATGGTTCCCCCCATAATCCATGGAACCGACCTTTCGAAGAGGGTGGAGTCACCAGTTTACCTGGCGTACCACCTGGGGTAGTTATATTATTTGTTTTGTTCATTGCATTTTTTTTTTGTTTAACTTTTTTTCAAAAAGTTTAAGAATTTGGACTATAGTCGCCTCTTACGACAGGCATGCCTACCTCGCGTAAATTCTTTCCCCTAACCCGAAGGGGTAAAGTTTATATGGAAATGGTCAACTCATTTGTTTAGTTGTTTTGCCTTGGACCGATCGAGGGACCGATAGAAAGTTTTAAAAATCTTTAAAAATCTGACTTACAAGTTTTTCTCCTTCATATACGTAGGTACGGCAAAAAGAGTAACTTATACGTCAAAGCAATTCTCACCAATGGAATATTTTAGTGACGTAAGTTGAGATTTAAGTTTAAGTCGAGAAAAAGGATTTCAGCTAATCTCGAATAAGGTGATGATGATGATTTTCGTTGCCCAAAGTGAATATTTTAATAAAAACAAATTTAGAAAACACATAAAACCAATATTTGTATTTTTAAAAACGATTTAATTCATAGGTACAATGTTAATAGTACATAATGGCAATGTTTGTGCGGCAAACCAATTCTTACAGAAAAATTTACTGCTTTTGCTCCTAAAATTTGACGTAAACACCGGGAATTGGTTTACAAGGCAAATGCCAAACCGAACTAAAAACAAGTAAAAGTGTTATCATCGGCCTGGCCGATGCTTTGATACCCTCCACTGAATAAAAGTCCTGCAAAATGTTTGCCACGCGAGTTAGTATGTGTCTAACATTAGTTTTGTATGGGAGGTAGCAGAACTACTTTACCGACATAGACAATTTTCAATACCAACCTGACGACGGTAAAAAGAAGTCCTCTCACCAAATTTCAATCGCCCAGGTCAATTCGTTTGGACGCTATCGTGCTTTCAACAGACAGACAGACAGACGGACAGACAGACAGACAGACAGACAGACAGACAGACAGACAGACAGACAGACAGACAGACAGACAGACAGACAGACAGACGGACATGGCTAAATCGATTCAGAATGTGATCCTGATTCAGAATATATATACTTTATAGGGTCTCCGGTGAATCCTTCTTGGCGTTACAAACGTAATGGCAAAGTGAATATACCTTCCTGTGGAGGGTATAATAAATCACTTGACAGCTGACAAAATGGCCGCCAGTTAAAATAGTGTTGCCAACTTAAAGTTCTATACCTCTAAAAAAACACCCTTTACCTAGGGGTATATAATTTTTTAACTTCCTCGTATACGTAGTAAGAGAAAGATATTGTTTTCGTACAAAATTTCGAACTCGACATTTTGATCAATTCTGATATGTATTACGATGATAGGGGAGCTCAAAAAAGTGGGTCTCGCAATTCTGTCCGTCCGTAGGACGTCCCAGGGACAGACAGACACCCTGGGGAATCTAAACGCCTGGACGGATTTGCTTTAAACTTAGAATTTAGAGTTTGTGGGCTTCCCGCTATATGCATTTTTTTTATGCCAGCCCTAATATTAACGGTACCTCCCATATAAAAATTTTACGAAATATATATGTCTAAATTTAGATTTTTTCGAAAATGGCTCTAACGATTTGAACCAAAATTGATAGTTGAGTTAATGCAGACATGCTTAGCATGCTTAGCATGTCTGCATACCCAGTTTTTCGCTAAAAAATCCAGCAACGGCAGTTTTGAAAATTGGCTTTTTCTCGAAAACGGTAAAAACAATTTTAAAAAATATTATTTTTAAGGAACTTCATTCATTCATCATTCTTAACTTGATAGTAAACTCAGTTTTTCTCTAAAAAGACTGCGTCTTTTGATATCCACCCAAATCCCTAATAATAGTACTTTAAAAACTGCTCATATCTCTAAAACGCCATTTTCGTTTTATAAATATTTCTCAAAAATGACTACCCAAATCCCAGGGCCGTAGCCAGGATTTTGGTTCGGAGGGGGCTTGCTTCCAAGTCTTACGAAACAAAAAACTATGTATATTCCAATTCATTGATTTCTATTAGTCACATTTTTTCAAAGCAGAAGACGTCTTGATTTTTTTTGATATGAGATCAATCACCTTATCTGGATTCACAATAATATCCTAATGAACAGATATCATAGCAAGTGAACTTAACCTTGCATTCTCCATAACGTTTCGGGGCATTGTTTTAATCTTTTTCATAGCTGAAAGGGTTCTTTCAAAACTTGCTGTGGTCACTGGAAGCGTTGCTAAAACCGTAAGCAAGAAATTTATAAGTCTAAAGTAAGTCTTGTCACATATATCAAGCAATTTCAAAACTTCGGTAGAAGGATCACTCGACGATTTTTTTTCGCACCAAAGAATGTACTCAGATTTCACAGCTGATAACGAAATTGCATTATCAAAGTAAAGTGTTAACTTTTCCAACTTTTCGCTCAGGCTCAACTGCAGCAAAACCTGGGAGAAGAGCTTGAAACGATTGTAGAACTTCTTCGTTGACCATGAATCTGTCCGTAAGATTTTGTATTAACAAATGTATGCAAGAAATCAGTATCGGCACTCTAAAATATAGGCTTCAGAAGGAGAGGTTTCTGGATTGGAACGCGTTGTTTGTTTCAATGAAGTTCTTCAAATAAGTCCTCGGCAAGTTAGGATGCGGATTGAAAAGCCTCTCTGAAAAAATCTTCGGCATTTTCTCTGATGTCCTTAAGAGAATTCAGAACTTATTTTGTGCGGTCGATTGAAGAAATGAAATCTAAGGATTTGTTCTGTAGGGAAACTGATAAGGGGAGCGCTAAACTGAATAGTTTTTCGTATACAATGAGGCTTACTAGGTAATGACTTTTTTGGACCGCTTCCAAAAGTGTTGATAGTTTCGAAGACATCACCCACGATCTGCTCGTTATTTTTTCAATACTTATTGAGATGCATTTGAAGAGCTCTACAAAGGAATTAACACTGTCATGCCTTTCAATGAATTTTGTTTTATAAAGGCGTAGAAGTCGAGTTTTTCGGCTCTCTGGTGCGTGTTTTTTAATGACAGTTTTGAAAGTTACATAATATGCATTTGAAAGGTTGCGGAAGAAATTAGCTATTTCACTAACTACACTAAGGCACTTGCGAATTGCAGGAGTTGACATGGCAGAGCAAGGTTAAAGCTATGGCTTGCACAGTGTACATACCTAGCGTTTGAATACTCTATACCTACCGGGATAGTCTCCTTATTTTTATAGTTTTGAATTTATATTAAGCCCTATGACCGTAATTTCAGTTTCAGTTGCAAACAAGACACAGCTCACAACATTTTCTAGGAAAAATGCTTCAACAGTTCCTCAGATCCAAATGGATGACCATCCAATCCTTCCTAAGGACTCAGTGCACATTTTAGGAGACACAGTCAATTCAGGAATCACATGGCAGGATCACAATCCTATATTGCACGATCGGCGTCTGCTAAGTTGAGCTACATATTCAGAACAAGGAGGTACTTTAGCCCCTAGCAAATTCTCCTACTGTACAAAGCACAGGTTAGACCAGGCCCGGAATATTGCTCCCATATATGAAGCTCGGCCCCAAAACATTCACTTAGCCTACTTGACAGAATACAGAGACGAGCAGTTCGACTTATTGTGGACCCTTCACTCACATCGAATCTACAACCCTTGGTGCACAGAAGACAAGTCGCTGACCTCTGCTTGTTCTACAGGTTGAGGTACTTCCATGGCAGATGTTCCGAGGAACTCAAAGACATTGTTCCTCGAAATGCAACTTTTGGGCGCTCCATAAGACAGGCTGCTAATGCTCATGAGCATACAGTACACTTGACAACCGCGAGGGCATAAACTTTCCAAAACTCCTTTTGTTACAGGACAAGCAAAATTTGGAACTAACAGACATCTGCAAGCATCTCGGGGCGCTGTTGAAGCGTTATAAGTTCGCCTTTTCCGGAAAAATTAAAAAAAAAAATAAAATTGAGCTATCAGTTAGAACATTTTAGTTTTTTTCTTTTGTTTAAGACTTTCGGGGGGGGCTTCAGCCCCTCAAGCCCCCCCCCTGGCTACGTGCCTGCCAAATCCCGATCTTTATTCAAACACGGTATGTTTTTGCAAAGCCCAAAACTTCAGTGGCAATATAATTAGAAATTCATCGAAATTCAAGTGTCAGTTCGGGGTGAAATTTAAAAGTAAATGTTGAAGTTAATACGTATGTTTATGTAGGTAGTATGTATTACGTTGTTAATTAACAAGTGCTCGGTTGTCTGAGTACATCTTGAGTGCGTTTGATTTTAAACGTAAAATTTGCTGAAATGACTCTGAGATTCTGCGAGATTCGCAATAAACGAAAAAGTTACGTGCGACCCAGTCGTGCACATTTTTTTTCTTAGTTCCGGATTTAACAGTTTTTGGCAATTCTAATTCATTGAAACAAATCGTTCTTAAAATTTAACCGACGCAACGGAACCAATAAGAAAATTAGACGAGAATGGATCGATTAAAAACACACGAAAATATATTCTGTGTAAAATGACGATTTATACTGTATTTGTAAATGACGACTTATACTGTAGTTTATATTTAGTTTTTTTTGTTTTGTTCGAAAAATGTTTTAATTTGAAATTGATTCGTTTGAAAATTCATTAAAAAAAGGATAAAGCTGATCAGGAAAAAGGATTTTTTTTATATGCTGAAATGGTTTCACCAAAAGGAAAAAAGGTAAACAAATGATCGATTTACAGTCTATTGTTTTTTTTATTAGGGTTATCGAATATATTCGATAGCTAAGCTGTCAAATCATCTCGATTGTGCTGAAATATTCTGTTGAAGATTCGTAGTAGCTAAGCTAAGCATAAACAGAAAAAATTATTGTTACCGTCCTTCGGTCGAATTTTAACCACTGTAATATAAAATCCAATATTCAAATGTATCCCCATCCAGTATCTGGACCTAAAACTAGAATCTATAGTACGGTACTGTAACATCTGGTAAAGTTGGTACCATTGGGAATATCCAACCTACCTAGAATATTTGTGGGCGCAGTAGCGCAGTGGTTAGTGTGCTGGACTACTGTGCTAGGGATCCCAGGTTTGATCCCCGGAAAAACACAAATTATATCTTAAAGTTTTTTCTACTGCGCCACCTCTCGCGAACGTCTGACAAACATTCGAGAGTATGACTGTCATGAAAAAGCTTCTCAATTTAAGGTGGGTTTCCACATGTCGGTTGATTAACAAAGTTTGACAGCCCTCGCGTTTATGTCATTGAACGACATGAACGTCAGTTCATTTCCACTTATGCCAATTATTGGCAAAAAATCGTTTGTCAGTTGATTGACCAACTTATGAACTCGATGCCAATTAAATTTTCTCTGTCAATTATAGACAAAGTGACATTTTGTTTGACAATTCAGCTATTTCCACTTGTCCAGTGGTTTCTTTGTCAGTTATTGGCAAACGCTGTTAGTCAATTCATTGACAAGCAATTTTTTGTCAATTTCAAATCGACAAGTGGAAACCCAGCATTAGCCGTTCGGACTCGGCATAAAATTGTAGGTCCCTTCCATTCGTCCCTAAAACAGAACTTCACACAAAACGAATGGTTGCGAGAAGCTAGGCCTTTGGTGTCTACTGTCTACCCGCCTGTTGTGTTGCGCCACCTATTTATTTATTTTTTTTTACCTACAATATTTCATATGCCATTTGAGTACCAATACAGCTTTAGAACCGCATATTATAGTAGGCATTCAATTGAGAACACCAAGTGTCACCAACATTGGAGTCATCGCAATCAAATTAAGTGTTAGTAGGTTATATATAACTGTCGAACTAGAAACGTCGACATTTTTACGTCCTCAATATGTATCTATGCCATTTACAAACTTACAGTAGTTACAAATGCCATTTTATCATACATTTAGGGCCTGTCCTTTCAATATTAAACACATAACCTTATATTGTCCGGCAATGGAGTAATTTTCAATGTAATTCTATCCATGCTCCAATCAAGTACCTATACAAGTACCTAATTCTTTCAAAAAATCCCAACGCACTTACCTATTACCCAGAATAGCGAAATATACCTAATAATGGTCTCAAGGGTCACACATATTTTGATTGCACTCAGAAAACACCCTCGTTTTCAATCCTTAAACCTGAATCAGCAAATAACAAAACGTGATTCGAATGCGAACAGATATGAATCCCGAATCCCAAGTGCGTTGACCCAAAAGACCCCCCAAAACAGAGAACAAAGCACAGCCCAACAACCAATAATAATTATGGATCAAATTACAAACACAATCAAGGGTCAAGAAGCCCTGTTATATGCACGGCTTTTTTAATTAAATTTTGTCATGCAGAGTCATAACAATTGGAAGGTTATCTGTACGTACCTCCTATACCATTTTTAATATCTTTGTCCCCAACTTCTGTGCACATTAGGGAATAAAATTATCAAAACTGTGCAAATATTCATAAACTTTTACAAACGACTTTCTTTTGTTTTCCATAAATATTCCTGTCTGTATGTTTTTCGCCATTCGATTGCTTTCAGATATGTATACGTATGTAGATATTACATTGGATATTCCTTTGATGAAGGACAAAGATCGTTGAACCCCCCTTTGCTGTATAAAGATATTTAGATAACATTTTTTGATATGTGCGATAGTATAATGTGTTTTTGAAGTGCGTGCCTATGGCCAGAAAACGATATTGTATACGTGGGTCAGAGGGGTGCCATGAAATAAAATATTATGCAAAAAGGTCCAAAACGTAATTTTTAACTTTTTTGGACTTTGTTGCAATTTCAAAAGTTTTTTGGACTTTGTTTCATTTTTGAAAGTGCAATAAAACCATTGGACATTATTGCACTCAGCTATTTAAAAGAAAGACGAGCAAGGGCGTTGCAGGGGGGCAGAGTGCCCCCCATACATATTCTACTAGTTATGCATTGTGGATTTTATTTCCACTTCGATTTTGACTTTATTGCACTTTTGAAAATGAATTAAAGTCCAAAAATCGTTTCGGACTTAATTGCAATTTCAAAAGTGCAATAAAGTCCAAAATTACGTTTTGGACATTTTTGCATAAGACTTTATTTCATGGCACCGGTCAGAGGCGCTTAACTAAATTTGAATGTTTGTCAATTCTTTCTCATACTACGGATTGAAGTTAAAATAAGAGTTCAATCTCATTTGGGATTGGGGTGGGTACATTATGTCATTCATAACATATATAAAGAGTGTCCCATAATTGACGTTATACACATCGCATAAATAGCCGCCAAGGCTTTGCTGGCCGTTCTATGACCTGAATTTCATAAATAAACCTCCCAATTTCCTCTTTTAAGGCGTTATTGCGGTCGTAGGCCTGTTTGCATAGACCTTTGACTTCAAAAAACTCCAAAGAAAACAGTGCAATGGCGATAAATCGCAGGATCGGGCTGGACAATTCTGATCGCAAAAACGGCCGATTACACGTTTAGAAAATGACTTATGCAGTAATTGAATTGTTGTAATTGACAGGCACCATCTCGCACCAAATGTTGGTCATATCCATATCTTGTAATTTAGGCACTAAAAACTGGGTTATCATGTCACAAAAACGAACACCATTACTGCCTGACCAGCCGCATTTTCGAAGAAGAATGATCCGATAATGCCTCCAGCCCAAAATCCGCACCAAACATAGTCACGCGTTGTGGATGCATTTGTTCCTCAACAATTACGCGTGGGTTTTCTGAACCCCAAATACGACAATTTTGACGAATAACACGAAGCCACCAAGATGAAAATGAACTTCATCACTGAAGATGAGTTTGTTCAAAAAATCCGCATACTTTTGTTGTTGTTCCAAAATCCATTTCCATTCCACTCTTCGCGCTGCATGGTCAGTAGTCTTCAGTTCTTGAGTCAATTGAACTTTTAAGCATGAAGTTTCATAAGTCTTTCCTCAGAATTCTCTGTAGAAAGCTTCTCGAAATGCCCAATTCTTGACTACTGTGCCGAATTGATGTTCCTGCACTGTCAGCAATACTCTCTTCGATATTGAACGACTTGTGACAGGACACCTAAAGTGTTTAAGATCACTAATTGATCCAGTCTCCCTTAATTTTTCAATTCTTCTCTTCAGTGATGGTTGATGGTCTTAAGCCATACCTGCTATGACGGCCATATTTTGTTCTAAAATTGCGGACTGCAGCTGACAAAACTTCATTATTTTTAAAATATCGCTCAATAATGAAAATGCGTTGTTCATTCGTATAGCGTAAGTTTTCCATTTTTACTAACCCCGAACTGTCAGCTGTCACATTGTTATCTTTTTTCCGTTGGCATCACTTTACTTTTAAATGGCGGTACAATCAAATTTTGCTTGAATTATGGGACACTCTTTATATGTACAGCACCATTAGAAAACAACACGTAGCGCAGTGGAAAAATATTTTGAAATACATATTTTGAAAACGCAGAATTTTGACCATACAGTATTTCAACACCAACGCTGAGCACGTTCGTTACCATTAGCACGCTCATTGGCGCTGCTGGTCGAAGAAGGCCCTTGGTCTGACAGATATTTAGTACCTACGGGTACAATTCATTTGCCAATATTATCCAAATCCTTTTTTGAAATCTGTGGCTTAGATATTTGGTCGGGCTTAAATCTTCACTGGTATAGCGTAAGGATACTGTACTGATTGCTCTAGTGACAGAGTTGCACACGTTCTTTTAAATTCGGTAGAGAATGCTTTCCATTCATGAGTCATTAGTCAGTAAAGCAGAAAATCTTGCCTAACACACGAAAATTGCTTAGATTTGCAGTCAAATCGACCAATAATAGGCTGTTGACTAGAAGAAGTGGTTTTTCCATATTTAATTCGGCAGGTCTCTGTTTAGGCGTTATTGTCTTGACGAGATCGCTTTAGCCTTTGATAAAACTTCCAAAGCATTGTTCTTGGACTGGCACCTCTCTATTTTTGCAGTATTTCCTATTCACATTCTAATACTCTTTCAATATTCACGTATTTCCAAGAAGCAGCGAACGAAAGACGGAAGATTTTTTCTTGCAGTTTATTGGAAAAGTGTGGGTGCGGATAAACCCTAATAGCGTTTTATAGTGCAAGTATATGTACCTATCTTATTGCAGGAATAATGCATTGTCCGAGGCGTCTATATGCGCTACGGGGCTCAATGTCGCAGTAATGAATTTTATTTTTATTTTATTTTTTTATTTCCCTTTTTTTAATTACCAAACTGACACAATAAATAAAACTAAAAAACACTGAAATATACTCATGGTTTAAGTAATTGGGTTAAACTTGATTGCGAGTTTAACTAAACCGGGGTTTACACTTCGTCGGCTGAGTTCTATCTTGTCCAATGTCCATTTTTAAAGTTGTTGGGAAATCGATTTTTAAAGTTCAGGTTCAAAGTTTTTATTCATTAACCCTGATTTTTGTCCTAAAGCAATTTTCTTATGAAAGCTCAGAATATTTTTCATATATAATGAATATTATATTTTTGTACTTAAAGTATCTGCGAATTAAAATAAAAATCAAAATGTACCATTAAGTCGTTTTGGATATTGGACAATGATGTATGGGATGAGTAAAAGTTAGTTCACATAATGTATGAAATTGAACAAAAAAAAGTTATATTGAACAAGATAGAAATAAAGAAAACGAAACTATGAAAACAATGTAACTAATAGTACTATTGAACAAAAAGTCTTCTTAGTTTAGTGCTTTGCTTATTGAACACACTAGATCTCTTCTCTATAACTTGAAAACTGAAGGAAATAGAACAAAACGGATTTCACCAAACGAAAGAGTGTCCCCAAATTAGTAAGACTGCATACCTAACTCAATTTCGCCAAAAATGGTTTATTGGACAAGATAGAACTCAGCCGACGACTTGCACTGTAAAACCGGCGATTAATGAACCAATGGTGTCGGTAGCCAACTGTGCATTATTTGGTCTATTTAATATTAGAATTTGTATCCATATGTTGGATGGTGTTCATCATGGAAGCTTTCCTGCCACCAAAAAAAAATTGTGGTTACCTCGGGATGTGACAACAATGGAAAACAAAATAAGGGCAAAAACCTTCGACAAAATCGTATACAAATCTGAGACGGTAATTGCTATGGAGGGCAGCAATTATTTGGATGTGGATCTGTCGTAAGTGACAGACTTAGGCGAAAGGTCTTTAGCTTTCACCATGTTGGTGAACATTTCATGACGATCCGCATCAAGGATAAATTCGCGAACAACAGGCTTATATGAGCTCATATGCTCCCACAAATGAAAAAGACGGCGCTACCAAAGCCATGTTTCTGTGAAGGTATCATGACGTTAACTAGAACGACTAAAATCTAGAATGGTCAAAATCTCGAAAATTCATTTGATAAATCTCGAATGCAAAAATCTCGAATGGCTCAAAATCTAAAAAGTACAAAAACCTCGAAAGACTCGTATCTCGAAAAAATCTAGAAAATAAAACTGCTTTCGACTTTACGGTTGGGTTGGCCACAACCAGCAAATTGTGGTACTGAAGAGAGGTTCCTCTCGCTACTGGAGTATGTTTAAGTGCTCGTACGTACATATAATTACTACTACTAAAACTGCTTTCGAGATTTTTATAATCCCTTTAGTTTTACTCCGAAAGTAATGAAAAAAGTCTAAAATGAATACTTTGTAACTTCTTTATTGAAAATAATAAATTTTTAACAAATAGTCATAACAAAACACATTCGAAACCATAGCTATAACTATTCAACAGAAAATAAGTTTACATATTAGTTTCATTAAGGGTGTTTGTCCAAACGTACGTAAATATAAGTGTCGGAGCTAAGCCACGCGGTGTTTTGACATTAGCACGTCAATAAGGTTTTGGAAGACCTGGGAGCTATAACACAACGCTACGAATACTTGTAGAATAGTATGTGAATTTCTACAATCTTTTACACATTTCTGAAAAACAAAGTCACAAGTTCAATGCTGATCTTATGATGATCACCGGCGGACAAATTCAACACAGGCTCTTGTAAGACTTGTTGATATGCCGCGTTGTGTTATAGGCCCCTATTATTTTTTAGCTGTTTGTCATTGTTTGCATTAACAGTGAATCAAATTGTTGTTGCATACACATGCAATTCAAATAGTTTTCCATATGAGTAAATCTTGAATTAATCCGCACGCGCGAATTGTTACCATTGTCTCAAAAATTAATATTAACTCAAGATTTTTGCTTTCGAGATTTTGGTTTCGAGATTTTTTCATTCTACATTTTTTTTTTCGATGTTTTTTTTTTCTAAATTATGGTTTTCTGTATTATATTTTTCTACATATCCGGGTAGACCCTTCTGTGAATTTATCAAGCGGACCTTAAAACAATGACATGACCGATATATAAGCCGATAAAATAACAAGCAACTATGTAATATGTAGGCTAGGTACTAGTTGGTTGTACCCGCTTCGCTGGGTATGCAAAGTATCTAATATTTGATAAACAAATTGATTTTATTTAAAGAACTTCTTTGAAAACTACATTGCGTGTAAATTGTCTCTGGTTAATTAATAATCTTCCTTGCTGTGGATTAGATTCAATATACACCTTCATTTGACTTGCAACTCTTGATCGTGATAAAGCCACATAGAGTTGGCCGTGCGAAAATACTCGGGTCTTCAAATGCATGCCAACGTGATCAAATGACTGGTCTGAGCCTTGTTTATTGTTATAGCGTACGCTAGAATTTATCGGAAATGGAATCATTGTGATAATTCATGCTCTTATCAAAGTTCGGCCAGGCTCTTCCACAATCAATCGAGTTCCATTGCAGTCCTTTTTTAGGGTTCAAGTTTTTCAGCAACATGATGATGACACCTTGCTTAAGCTACAGCATATGAGGTGGCTTGCTGGATGGAGTTTGCTGATTGAGGAATTCAACAGGGAAATTTGATGCATCATTTGGATCTTCAGTCTTCACTGATAACAGAATCGCTCCTGTTCATTTCTAATGTCTGCACATTTGTCAGCGCGGCAATGACTCGTTCTGAAAGTTCCTGCATTGACTTTTGCAGCAGATCGCCAAAAATTGTCTTAATTAAGTCTCCTGTTAATATAATTTCCGTGGGAATTTCAACAACGTCGTTTTCATACATTTCTGCTACCCGCGGCAATTTTGCAATAATGAGAAGACTCATATTTTAATAGCCCTCAGGATTTTGTCCACAGAGATTCCTTCACGATCAGTTAGTTTCTCTTTTATATTTAGATATCGCGAAATAAACCTTCCTATTAAAGTACCTGAGGAGCAGTTAGTGGGTCAGTGATCTAAAAACTCGTAGCAAAGTACATATTGCCTAAAAATTGTTTCTATTTTTATATCTATTGATTTAGATTTATGAGTATAAATAATATCTTACTTCTTTATTATCAATGTACAAAGTTTCAAATTGATACGACAAACTCCTTCGTGAGTTATGAAAAATTTCTCATTAAAATCATTGCCAATAACTCGAGCCCAAAGCAAAATACCTACATATTTCTTATATAGAGTACACAAACCGAGTTTGAAGTCGATCGGATGAAAAATAAAAATGTTCCCGTACAAACTTTGACCCCCTAAGGCAGGGGTTCCCAAAGTGTGCGCCGCGGCGCCCTGGTGCGCCGTAGAAAGTAAAGAGGGGCGCCGCGCCGTGAGTTATTCACAAAAATAAAAAATTATTAAAGCTTCGCGCTGCTTTGCACTTGCTTAATTCATTTGGCCTGTTGTAACATTTAACTGTAATTGCAGTAGATAATTTTTTTGCCAAAATAAGTCGAAATTAGATAAGTAAATTATATTTAAATTATAATGCCAGAAGATTATCTTTTGAAAAAGTTAACTTTATGTCAATTTAAAAAAAATCATCTTTGTTTTTTTCCATTTCAAAGTTTTATACCTCTAAAAAAAAACACCCTTCACATAAAATATTATTCAAATATGTGTGCTTAAGAAAGCGTTTGTTGAACAAAGAGTTATAACTATAAATTGTATAAATATGATGGCCTGATGGCCCTTTGCGTTTGCCTGGATCCAAGATCCATCTCATGCACAACCTCCAGCGGAATTCACGTCACAAGAGGAAGAGAGTCTTATTGAAATCTGTTGCAACACAGTCTTAAAACTAGATTTTTGGTTATCGATTCAAAATGACTATTCAAAATATGAATATTCATTTATATTCCGTTTGCAACATCATATTTGTGTGAAGCTGGATTTTCAGATGTAGCTGTAATCGAGGCTGTAATCAAGAGCAAATATTGCTCACGGATCAATGTGGAGTAAGAAATGAGAGTCGCAGTGTCAAGCCTTATTCCCAGCTTTGAAAAACTGTGTGGAGATCACCAGGCTCACCCGTCACATTGATTTGACTGAGTAGCTATTGTATTTTATTTTTGTTTTTTTCTTATAAATATAATAAAAAAAAATCTGTTTCATATTGTGGATGTTTTAGTTTTTGTGACTATCTATCTACATATTATGTATTTCATTCGACAATTTCTTTTTCAAATAGCTATAGAGTAGGGCGTCGTGACGAAATACTAAACTTGTGGGTGCGCCGCGGACTGAAAAAGATTGGGAACCACTGCCCTAAGGGTTGGTTTTATTAGGCAATTTCCTTTTGAAAACACTTGCCGAGCATTACTATCGTCGAGAGTTTGAACCTTGAAAAAAATTAAAATATATGAAAAATAGGCGGTGCGTATTTGAATAATTAGAAAACACAAAAATTGAAAATTTATTCAAATACCCACCGCCTACTTTTATTTAAAATAAGAAAAATAAGAAAAGTAAGGAGCGTTACAGAGTCAGTAAGGGTAAATATATATAAACTAGTTGGTTGTACCCGCTTCGCTGGGTATGCAAAGTAAGTAATATTTGATAAACAAATTGATTTTATTTAAAGAACTTCTTTGAAAACTACATTGCGTGTAAATTGTCTCTGGTTAATTAATAATCTTCCTTGCTGTGGATTAGATTCAATATACACCTTCTTTTGTCTTGCAACTCTTGATTGTGATAAAGCCACATACAGTTGGCCGTGTGAAAATACTCCGGTCTTCAAATGCATGCCAACGTGATCAAATGACTGGTCTTGAGCCTTGTTTATTATTATAGCGTATGCTAGAATTTATCGGAAATGGAATCATTGTGGTAATTCATGCTCTTATCAAATTTCGTCCAGGCTCTTCCACAATCAATCGAGTTCCATTGCAGTCCTTTTTTAGGGTTCAAGTTTTTCAGCAACATGATGATGACACCTTGCTTAAGTACAGCACATGAGGTGGCTTGCTGGATGGAGTTTGCTGATTGAGGAATTCAACAGGGAAATTTGGTGCATCATTTGGATCTTCAGTCTTCACTGATAACAGAATCGCTCCTATTCATTTCTAATGTCTGCACATTTGTCAGCGCGGCAATGACTCGTTCTGAAAGTTCCTGCATTGACTTTTGCAGCAGATCGAATTAAGTCTCCTGTTAATATAATTTCCGTGGGAATTTCAACAACGTCGTCTTCATACATTTCTGCTACCCGCGGCAATTTTGCAATAATGAGAAGACTCATATTTTAATAGCCCTCAGGATTTTGTCCACAGAGATTCCTTCACGATCGGTTAGTTTTCTCTTTTATATTTAAATATCGTGAAATAAAATTTCCTATTAAAGTACCTGAGGAGCAGTTAGTAAATCAGTGATCTTAAAATTCGTAGCAAAGTACATATTGCCTAAAAACGGTTTCTATTTTTTTTGTATCTATTGATTTAGAATTTAGATTTATGAGTATAAATAATATTTTACTTCTTTTTACTTCTTTATTATCAATGTACAAAGTTTCATATTGATACGACAAACTCCTTCGTGAGTTATGAAAAAGTTCTCATTAAAATCATTGCCAATAACTTGAGCCCAAAGCAAAATACCTACATATTTCTTAAACACAAACCGAGTTCGAAGTCGATCGGATGAAAAATAAAAATGTTCCCGTACAAACTTTGACCCCCTAAGAAGGGTTGGTTTTATTTGGCAATTTCCTTTTGAAAACACTTGCCGAGCATTACTATAGTAGAGTTTGAACCTTGAAGAAAATTAAAATATATGAAAAATAGGCGGTGCGTATTTGAATAATGAGAAAATACAAACATTGAAAATTTATTCAAAGACCCACCGCCTACTTTTATTTAAAATAAGAAAAATAAGAAAAGTAAGGAGCGTTACAGAATCAGTAAGGGTAAATATATATATGATATATAATATATAATATATGAATGATGATGTATATAACAACGGCGACGTTTCTAAGGGGACATGGTTGTCTATACGTATAGAACAACAAACCTTCAACCGAATTGACTAGGTATAGGTTCATTGCGATCGACGCACGGCGATGCTTCGAACGTCACCAATAGATATTTATATTTTAGATGTTCGAATGAATGAAATCTCATTTTCAAGGTCTACAAGAAAGGAGACCTCAGTTCACTATGAAATTTAAACGAACTAAAAAATGTAAGAATGTCTGAAAAGAATGATTTTCTCTATCATCTTTAGTGAATAGAATTTTCCAAAATGTGGCGTTAGGCAATAACGTCCAAGGAGCACTTTTCTGGAGAGAAATTCCTCGCGGAGCACTTCACTATCAGTATCCCAATTTTCGAAATTAAAGAAAACACCATAACTATTTTTAGTTGTTTTCTTATTAATTTTATTAAATTGAAGAAATAAGTAACGTGTTGTGACTTTTGAACATTTTATAAAATATTTAAACTAGTAGATATTTAAAAGCAAAAAAATAAAAAATTCAGAAACATTTTTAACTCATTTTCGAGTTACTTACTTACTTACTTACTTAGATGGCGCTACAGTGCGGGGTGGACCTGGGCCTCAACCAACAAGCCTCTCCAGTTAGCACGATCTTTGGCTAACTGCCTCCAGTTGCGCACTCCAAGTTGGTTGAGGTCCCCTTCCACTTGTGCGCGCCACCTAAGGCGAGGTCTTCCTATACTGCGTTGTCCCTCCGGGTTGGAATCGAAGACTCTTCGGGCCGGAGCGTTGGTGTCCATTCGCTCTACATGTCCTAGCCATCTTAGTCGACTGATAAGTACGTATTTTCGAGTTGGCCACAGAAAAACAAAGACTTCAAAATCAGTTTCAGTTTCCAAAAAAAAAAAAAAAAATTAAAAATTACCGGTATTTACTGGAATAGCCTTTATTTTTTTAAAAGGACAGTCATTCTTTTCGGAAGATATTCCACTAAAATCCGACATTTGGCCAACAGGTCATATAGGTATCCTTAGGTCAAGCTTCTCACGACCATTTGTTTTTTTATAGCTGAATAGCTGATTTAAAAAGCTTTTCAGGACAGTTTCAGGACATAGAGTAACGAGAAGTGCCGCAGTGGAAAAAACCTTAAGACGTAATTTGTGTTTTTCCGGGGATTGAACCTGTGACCTCTCCCACAGTAGACGGATCCGAATAAATTAAACTTGGATTTGGCACTCCAAAGTACTTTTTTCCAAAATTGCAAATGTTTTTTTAAAGTGGAGTCTTTCGAAATTCCGGCTCTTGCTTAGGTTTCTGTTGACACAATGTGTGTTTTTGTGGAATATATATCCACGAAGATTTTGTTCTACGACACAGCGCCCTGAGTTCTTGATGGAA
Organism: Cheilosia soror; assembly: GCA_949372485.1. Taxonomy (NCBI): domain Eukaryota; kingdom Metazoa; phylum Arthropoda; class Insecta; order Diptera; family Syrphidae; genus Cheilosia; species Cheilosia soror. The sequence continues at coordinate 41,666,254 of OX443563.1, forward strand.
GTGCAACAATCTCCTTAATTTTAATGGACATTAAAAATGGATTGGCTCTACTTGTCCGGCAAATCTTTCTTTGGAGTAGTTTTGCGTCCACTCTCATTTCTTTTGCGGTTCTCAAAACTTCCGGTTTTCTTAGAAACTAGTATTTCCTCGAAAACAAGCTTCGTAGAAAAACCAATCTTTTCGCTATCAACGCCATTGATTCGTTTCCATTTTGATAGTTAGGAAGTTCTGGAGTACACGATTTATTTTTACGCATTTTTGTACTGTGTAATCAATACACAAATTACATTGTTGCTAACAAAATGACAAAGTTACAGTAGTACAAAATTAGCTAGTCTGATGGAATTTTCATATTTTGCGCTCATCTTTCCGCGGAGCACTTAAATTTTTATGGCGGAGCACCATGTACTCCGCGGAGCACACTTTGGGAAACTCGGGTCTAGATAATATTTTTTCCCATGACAGTCCAAGAATAGCGTTTGAAAATAATTTTTTTGTTATGAGAGTTGCCAAGCCCTTTTGTATAATCCCGACACACTTCGCGCGATTGTTTGTTTGGACAATTAAAAAGACCAAAAATTATATTCGACGGACTACCACGAGCGAACCAGCGACTTTTATGACTGTCAGAAGACTAACTCAATTGCTCTTCTCCTAATCTCCTTACAACCACACGATCGCTGGCCACTCTCTCTTTATTCGAGAGGGTAGTTTTTCCATTTCAGTGGCTGTTGTTGACTGAGTAAAGGGATCATTTTTATTACTCGTGCAATGTCATACAACACAATGTACATCAATGCCTACAATTTTACAACTTTAGCCCCCATGGGTGTCGAGAAGTATCATTTAAAATGTATATTTTTTTTATACGGTAAGTACCACGCCCCTTTGGTGGCAGAAATATATTTGGGCCAATTACAAATATTTTCTTAAAATCTGAGTTCAATCAATTCGGCAGTTTCTAGATGCTATAAGATTTTTTTGTTTTTTTTTTTTTGTATGGGAGGTGCCACGCCCTTTTGTCCAATTTTTACCAAATGTGAATCTAAACCATCATTTGATTTATTCAAACACACACACAAAATTTCTATAAAAACAGTCATGGAAATCGGCCCAGCGGTTATCGAGTTATAACGTCATCAAGTTTCACCCCATAGAAGATGTTTTTTGCACGGGCGGTGTCACGCCCTTTTCTCCAATTTTGACCAATCTTTCACAACACTCCTGAGCCAATACCTAAGATTGTCTGTAATTTTCAACTCAATCGATTCGGCGGTTTTCGAGATATGTATAAGATTTTGAATGTTTTTTTGTATGAATGCCTCTTAGTCCAATTTTGACCAATCTTTACAGAAACACTCCAGGGCCAATATCTAAGACTATCTGTAAGTGTGAGCTCAATCGATTTGGTGGTTTTCGAGATATACGATTTGGAACGATTTTGTCCAATTTCCACCAAACATAACAGAATAGCCTTCGTGCTAAAAACACAGATTTTCCAAAATTTGAGCTCAATCGGTTTTGTGGTTTTCGAGATATGTTTTGCATGGGAGGTGCCACGCCCTTTTTTGTTTTTAAACCCGTACTGAGAAAATACCTCGCGCTCGGCTTCCACTTCCACAGCCATAATGCAATGACAGGTTAAAGCACCAACTATTCTAAGAAATCGGCATTCAAAGAAGAACGCCTTCGTATCTGCTGATTTGAATACATATAATGAATCGCAAGATTAAATAAAAAACACAAAAATTATTACCATCGGCACAATTACTGGACAAAGTCATGCCAGCGCCCGCTCTATTCCTCAGATGCCATATTTGGTGACTTAATTAAATGTTTACCTACCTTCCACCGCCACGTTCCACTGAGATATTTACATTTACCTTTTGTGGTCATACTTTGGGGCCACTTAAAAAAAGAATTTTATTTCAGATACAACTGCTTGGGGACACCGTTAAATAGCCACAGGTTTGCTAAACCAGGAGAACATTCCAAGTAAAATATTCATCTAATATAATTCATCACTCTTCTAAGTATTAGGGGGTGGAGAATTATTGCGTGATATTTATTTGTACCCCCTCGAGCTCGTTTACTGGTTTCCTCGGTAGTGGGCGAGTAGGAACTATGTCTTGTAAGTATTTTCTTAAATAAATTTGTAAATTTTTTTAAGAAATTGCTTTGTATGCGTAGTTCTAATTTCCTTTGTAAATATTTAACGAATTCAATTTACCTACCCTCATTTTGGTCGGTTATCTTTTTTGTGCTTCTTGTAATTTTTTTTTCGATGGCGGAGAATACCTACCTTTAATAAATATAAAATAATTTTAGAAATACGTCCAATGTTTCCTAGTACGCAGTTAACCTTATTAATTTTTTTTTTTTAATATTTTTCCCGGGAAAGGCGAACCTATAACTGTATAACCTATAACCTCGCGGCTGTCAAGTGTACTGTATGGTCATGAGCATTAGCAGTCTACTATGTTGTCCCTCCGGTTTGGAATCGAAGACTCTTAGGGCCGGAGCGTTGTTTGCTGTCTATTCGCTCTGCATGTCCCAGCCATCTTAGGCGACTGATGCGTATTTTTCTGCCCAGGTCGATGTCGCTGTACAGCTCGTAGAGTTCGCTGTTAAATCTCTCACTCCAAAGCCCGTTAACGCATACTGGATCGAAAATCACTTGGCGTTAAAAACGACCAAGAAGATCTTCATCCGTCTTTGCTAGCGTCCATGCTTCTGCGCCATAGAGCTGGACTAAGATGATAAGGGTTTTAATGTATCTTGACAAGGCCTCACAAGGCAACTGACTGCATTCTTAGCCCAAAGAAACAGCGGTTGGAATGTGTAACTCTCTTCATTTGATTACTGTTGTGGTGCCATTAGCAGAGTTTATAGCGAGGCCGAGGCAGACAAAGTCCCTAACCACCTCTATCGTGACGTTCTGTCCGTTTCGTCGATGTTGTGTATATCCCTTCTTGTTGACAGCGTGTATTTTGTGTTGCCCTCATTCACTGCTAAAACCATTTTTGCCGATTCCGTGCTTATACTTGCAAACGCACCAGTGATACGTAGCTCGCTGCGTTCTGCTAATGATGTCGATGTCGTCAGCGTATGCAAGTAGTTGCACTGACTTTTGGAAAATGGTGCCCCTGATGTTGGCTTCCGAGTTTCGCACAATTTGCTCAAAAATTATGTTTAAAAAGTCATGACAGCGCAACACCTAGACTTGGCTTTATATAACTCGTCTCTATAAGCCCCGGTGCACACATGCGTCATTTTAACGTGCGGTGCCGCAGCGATGTCGCTGCAGTGTCGAAATAATTCAGTGCACACATGCGGGTTTTTCTTGCAGAACTCAATTTTCAGCACAGTCTAGCTGAAACCTGCGAGTTTTTTTACCCGCAAGAATGACGCGCGATGCCGCAGAATACTGTAAAATGCAAAAGCGGTGACGTTGCGGCACCGCGCGTTAAAAAACGCAATAGTGCACCGGGGCTAAATGATGTCATATGCGGCCTTTAACCCAATAATCAGGTGAAGGGTATCGTTTTTAACTTTTTGAGTTTTCTCCATTTTAGTCGTTTGTAGACTTACCGGGCCTAAAGCCTCACTGATAGGGTCCAATCAGTTCGTTGATAAATGGTTTCAGCCGTGAAGACACCCTACGTTAAGCTTCTTACAATCGTTCATTTGTGTGAGTTTTTTTTTGGGACGAATGGAAGGGACCTACAATTTTATGCCGAATACGAACTTCTGAAAGAATAAGATCGCGAATACAAGCTGCCGAAATGAGATTTCTCCGTAGTATTGCTGGTGTGACCCGTAGAGATCGCATCAGAAATACCAGAATACGTGAGGAACTCAATGTCGAGCAGCTACTTCTCCGGACGGAGCGATCCATGCTTCGGTGGTTTGGTCATGTTAAACGCATGTCCCCGACCAGGATTCCACGACGTGCTATGGAATCCGAACCATCGGGCAGGCGTCCCCTAGGTAGACCTAGGATGAGATGGTTAGATCAAATTCATAATCTCTCCTCTACCCGTATGGGGATTGCCCTTGATGATTTAGAGTCGATGGCGGAGGAGGGTCCACTTGAGCAACCTACACCCGCGACCCACTTAATGGACAAGCGGACCATTGAAAATGGATGAATGAATGAATGAACGAACTTCTGAATTGGGACGCTTTTTACGACAATTATACTCTCGGACGTTCGCGAGAGTGGCGCAGTGGAAAAAACCTTAAGTTGTAATTTGTGTTTTTCCAGTGATCGAACCTACACACTAACTACTGAGACACTGTGCGCCCACAAAAGTATTCAAGTAGTGGTTAAAATTGAGCTTCCTGTCGAAGATGGATAAGGTAATAAACACTTTCAACCGCTCTATCATCAAAAAAATAAATTGGAGGTGTTGGTGAAAAATATGCGCTAAAATCCATATATGATTCGATATTTTGTTGGTGGCGTCATAACTTGCAAACGGCTAGACCCATTTTTTTTTGCAATAGGTTTCTACAGATTAGAAAAGTTGCCCCGGTAATTAGGAAAAAGAACGTGGCGCGTCATATATATAAAAAAAAAATCAATTTGGACATTGATATGCATTATCCTGATAGACAAAAATATTTCTAGGTAATGCTATTCCTGATGGGCACGAGAAAGTCGGACTATAAGTAGTACATTTCTTATAATTTATTTTCCACCATTTCTGGTGGATGCTTCGATGCTTCAGAAATGTATAAACCTATGGGCTACAATAGGAATAGATCAGCTTGCAGTTACCACCAAAAAAAAAGACGTAAATATGTATTTGATAAATAACAGGAACAGGAGTGGGCCAAAGTGCCTACCTTGGGGAACACCAGAAAAGGCGAATATATTTTTAGTCAAAAATGATTTTATTCAGTTTATAATAATTAACTTGTAATTAACGAATAACCAATCATAAACTAAACCGAAATAACATGAGCAAGTGTACTAACTTCAAAAGGAGGTACCAACTAAACAATGTACGTTCTACGTCTCTGTACTTCTCTCTGATGGGAAACATGACATAACAAGTACCTACACTCCAAGGACCAGCAGCTTGTTGTTTCGTTTCATATCCTGTAATTATCATAATTGCTAACTGATGGAATTACATGAACTAGCCAGTTCCCTAAGGGACAAGATCTCTGAAGCGATGTTCCAGATTCCAGGAGAATGATTGTAATCTTCTAAAGATTTTAAATATGTCCCCATGGAATTGTCCTCACTTTAATTTGAAAAGTTCATAGATACCTACCTAGACTACATTTAAGTGAATAATTTATAAATAATTTTTACCGCAGTGGTTATGAAAATGCTCATGAAATAGTTATTTTGAGCAAGCAGCAATATTAAAATTTTGAAAAGCGCATAAGGTCTTGACTTTTGACTCTTAAATTTATTTTTATTCATTCTTTCTTTAACTTATACACTAGACAAAAAAGACTAAATATAAACTAAAACTAACATTTATCTTTTTCTAACTTACTTGCTCTTAACGAGCACTCTTAACTTAACTATATCCTTATAACTATTGCTTTCCTTAAATCTACCTATTTTTGTATTTTGCGTTTTTTTTTTGTATTTTCAAGAAACTTGCTAAAAACTTGCAGTCTTTTTTATTGTTTTTTTTCTTAAAAACTACCTAAAACGCTAAAGCTACTTAAAACTACCTCAGCTACTTAACCTAAATTAAATATGATTGTTCGATTGGTCACAATTCCGATTGCATCGAGGGGCGCCTGGCAGTCGCAAACAAGGTGCGCATGCGCCGCCGGAGCTCGAGCGAGGCTATTATAGGCGTCGGTCAAGTCTCGGTAGCACTCATTCCTGTTGGCGAGCCCTGCCCTCCCCCTAAACTATGCCTAACTAACTTACAGACTAGCTTAAAACTAAGGAGGAATGTTACCTAGGTAACGCACCGGTCCGGGAGAACGTGTCTGCTCTCACCTCTTCATCGAACCACCAAAACTCGGTGAACTGCTTTCCGGTATCGACACTATCCCTATCCGCAATTGCGATATTAAAACGGAGGAGCTCCTGTTCATTGGCGGCGTACCCGTCGTGGATGAGCCGTCAATCCCTCGTGCCGCTGTAGCTGTGGTATACAATACCGGCACACCATCTTTACTAACCCTTTCAGGCCTACATGAAGAAATGCCTCAGACGGGACAAAGCCAGGCCGGAGCGTACTCTCGTGGTACATTAAATTCTTGTATTAAACACCCGAGTTCAGATTAATAGCGTTGGTCATCGCCCTTGCAACGTGCCTTCGAATCACTTTAATTAGGAAATTGTCAATCCTATCAAACGAGCCCCATCGTATAGGGTATAAGTAGATGCCCGTGTGCTATTCTATTTGTGAGTGCCACCTACGGTTTAGTTTTGTTTTGCTGTATGGCCAGAACAAAATTTGAAATGAAGACTCTTTGAATAGGAGCGCTGGCTGATGGCGTCCATTCGATCTGCATGTCCTTACCATATAAGATGACTTATTCTTTTCGGAATGTATGGTAATAAGTACATCTGAGGGCTTTTAACACGTCGAATTAAAAGTGTTCGCATTACCGTAGGGTACCTAGTACCTAGTACCACCAGACTTTAACTAAAGGGCACGGTTCATTCAGAAGTAAGGGAAGAATAACCATTTTCACGAATGGATATACCCACTTGGTGGATGGCAAAGAGGGAAAATATCTCCTCCCTTAGGGATTTCGGATCATGCTCTAAAATCTATGCTATCCTGTCTATACTGACACCAATAGGAGCGAGCCAGAATTGCCATCGTACGATTTGGAATTATGGTAAATCTAACTGGGACGAGCTGCATAATTTCTTCGCTTCGTTACCATGGGTTTTTGTTGATTGTGCTTTAAAGATACGGATACCGATGTCAATATGTGCGCAGAAGCCGTAACGGAAATGATTTTACTTGGTATGGAACTTTATATTCCACATTGCATCAAAAAACTAGCTTCAAATAAACCCTGGGTTTAACAAAGAATGCAAGCGAATTACCGTAGCGAATCAGCGAAAGCAACGTACAACGAAAGAGTCACTAACAAAGTAATTGGATGTCCTAACGGCTCACGCGCATTCTGGTCCATGGCAAAGGCAATCAGTAATAACTTTAGTTGCTCTTCGTTTCCACCACTATAGTAAAAGAAGACGGCACGCTAGCAACAACACCTAAAGAAAAGTCAGATCTTTTCGCTAGCACGTTTTCAGAGAATTCCACCCTAGACTCTACACAACTAGAGCCACCAAATATCCCGAGGGTGCAAACATCGATGGCAGAAGTGAAAGGCCACCTATTAATAAGCGATGCAATACGGACTGTTAAGCTACGTAACGCACTTATGGACGCAAGCAATTGAACAACACCGCGAATCCAGAGCCGTAGCCTTGGACATATCAAAGGCATAGAGCCCTATTAGACAAGTTGGCATCTTATGGATTATCACAACAACTTTGCGGATGGGTGCAAAATTTTCTTATGGGAAGATCGATCCAAGTTGTGGTAGATGGTGCATCGTCTAATTCGTTTGCTATAAATGCAGGAGTGCCCCAAGGATCTATTCTTTCCCCAACTCTATTTCTTCTCCACATCAACGATTTGCTTGGATCGACAAATAATGATATCTACAGCTTTGCTGATGACAGCACTCTTATATCCTCTATCTCGAAAAGTGGGCATACATCACACAGTCAGAGATGGGAACAAATTAGTTCTCTAAATGATTATCTGGACAAAATCTTGAAGTGGGGAAAAGACAACTTGGTTGTATTCCATGCAAACAATACACAGCTCATAACATTTTTTTAAGATAAATGCATCAACAGTTCCTCAGATCCAAATGGTTGACAATCCAAACCATCCCAAGGACTCAATGCAACAGTCAATTCAGGAATCACATGGCAGGACCACATATCCTATATCGCAAGATCGGCGTCCGCTAAGTTGAGCTACCTATTTAGAGCAAAGAGGGACTTTAGCCCCAAGCAACTTCACCTTCTCTACAAAGCACAGGTTAGACCAGGCCTGGAATATTGCTCCCATATATGGAGCTCGGCCCCAAAACATTCACTTAACCTACTTGTCAGCATACAGAGACAGGCATTTCGACTTATTGGAGACCCTTACACTTACATCGAAACTATAACTATTGGTGCACAGAAGTCAAGTCGCTGACCTTTGCTTGTTCTATAGGTACTTCCATGGTAGATGTTCCTAGGAACTCAAAGACATTATCCCTCGAAATGCAGCTTTTAGGCTGTTTTAGTACTGTCATGACCATACAGTACACTTGACAACCGCGAGGACAAACTTTTTCCAAAACTCCTTCTGTTACAGGACAAGCGAACTTTGGAACTTGTTTCCTGAGGATATATTTCCAGAAAACTACAATTTGCATCAATTTAAGTGCAGAACTAACATACATCTGCAAGCATCTCGGGCCGCTGATGAAGCGTTTTGCCTTTCCCGGGAGAAGTATTTAAAAAAAAAAAAAAAAAAGAAAGTGTGGGCAGTGGTTAGTGTGCTAGACTACTGTGCGAGGGATCCCTCCCAGGTTCGATCCCCAGAAAAACACAATTACATCTTAAAGTTTTTTCTCCTGCGCCATCTCTCACGAACGCCTGACAAGCATTTGAGAGTATGGGTGTCCTCAGAAGTCTTTCAATTCAGTTGTCCGGACTCGGCATAGCACTGTTAGGTCCCTTCCATTCATCCCAAAATAGAAACTCACACAAACAAATTGTTGCGAGGAGCTAGCCCTGTGTCTACCACCTGTTGCGCCTCCTATTTATTTATTTATTTATTTTAGGTATAGAAAGTGTTTCTAGCGGAGATGACAGCTCGTCTGCATGGGCTGGCGCTGGATTACCTAATAGAGAATGAGGTGCTAACGAAAATATTTATATAAAAAGGTCAGTTATACTTTTGGCTGTTTGCAGAGGCGGCACAGAGGTGTAATTTGTGCTTATCCATCAAGAGTTAAACCTGAAATTCCTGGCTAATCCAGCACCAGCACACTAACGGAGTCACTACGTCTACATATTCTTATAACTAGATATTAAGGCAGTAATAGAGAATGATAGACATAAAAAGACAAATTGGTCTGTCATTATGTTTTACAAATAATCTGATGCACAAATAAACGAACCAGAACAGATCCATGTTAATGTAGTAGGTATACAGTTTTAAAATTCCCTCTTACGCATTTTTTCGAGAAAACTTAAAGCTTGCCTAAAGCAAAGGTCAGAATTGTTAAAATTTACCGTAACCTAAACCAGTTTCAGTTAATAAATTGTACTTGTCTTTGTTAATACATAATCCTTTTTCAAAAACTATTAAAAAACTTTTTTCTTTAAACTTTATGTTAATCTTTAGTCTCTCAAATTTTAGACTCCTATGTAATTGTTTTTTGTTTGCCAGCAATTTGAGTGTTACCGGATATTATCGCCAAGGTGACAAGACCTACCTACTCATAGTCACCTACCCTATTCTGCATGATTGAATAAAAACTCAAACGCCTTATTTAATCATATTCGCCCCTTGAAAACTATAATTGGATAAGTTCTGATAAATACCAACTCCTATAACCAATTAAACCTAAGCCACTGGACCTAAAAATAAATAGCAAAGGGACGCAATATGCTATAGCAATCAGTCGGGACAGAATTAAGGGAAAACCAATCTTTTCAATATAACCCATCGTAAAGTTTTACAAATTCAATAAGCCCCGGGTATCCTTATAAATATTCGGCCCTGCATGAATGCCTTTCCAATGATAAGGCTTACACAAATCCAGAAAATAATATAATAGGATTATTTCATCGAAGATTTTCCTGTTCGTGGTCCTCAATAAATTTACCATCTCAATGTTTGCTAACCCGAATAACACTACAACAAGCCATCAGGCTGTCACTTCGTTACACTCTTTTTTCTTTTTCTGCCGCCGCCGCCGCCGCTTAAAGTGCGATCACAATTTGTCTTTATAAGGACAAACACTCTGCAAAGAAAAATCGCAGCGAAAATTTAAGTATAACACGTTCAGCAAGGAGAAAGGAAAAAATAACAATTTAGTGTGACCCAAGTCCACTAACTTCAGAGGCTGTAAGCTGAAACAATGTAATTGAAAAAAAAGAGGAAAACCCTACGACACGAAGGAAACGGTAACGGATGTGCTGGCTTCTCGCATTCGACTAACGCAATCATCTACGTGAATATACTTTGAAATAAAACCCAAAAGGGATACCACCCAACCATCCCCTAAAGATGGGGAGTGCAAATGACTGCACATTCAGTGCGGAATTGAGAGGAATTTGTAAATAATACCTTCGCCTGACGTTGTTGCAACGTCCTTTATCTGATTTCATTCCAATGTCCTTACACGAAATGAAACACTAAGAGGGCGATAGAGAAAAGGGATATAGGAAACCAGGGATTCTTCGTTTAAATAATGGCATCCTTTATGATATTATTCGGCTTCACTATTGCTACACGATTTCTTTATCCGCTCTCCTTCGCTGGCTAATAATAGACGAGGGTGGGAAAAAATCAAAAGGCACAATGCAAGATTATCCTTCACAACCTCAATAGGAATTATGACACATATTTTATTTAAAGGTATATACAACTTGGGAAGCCGTTCCTAGGTGAATGAATCGATTTCGTTTCGTGTCCTTGGGAGGATGATTATCGGTATAAATATTTTTAAATACCTTAAATACCTGTACGAGTGTACGTATACGAGTATGTGCTCGATTTGCCGTAAATAATTACGAGATGTGTTGATATGACTTAAAAACAAGTAAAAGTGTTATCTTCGGCCTGGCCGATGCTTTGATACCCTCCACTGAATAAAAGTCCTGCAAAATGTTTGCCACGCGAGTTAGTATGTGTCTAACATTAGTTTTGTATGGGAGGTAACAGAACTACTTTACCGACATAGACAATTTTCAATACCAACCTGACGACGGTTAAAAAAAGTCCTTTCATAAAATTTCATTCACCTAAGTCGATTCGTTTGGACGCTAAGGTGTTTTCAACAGACAGAGAGATACATGAGTCGAATATTGGCTTTGTATGGGAGGTAGCAGAACTACTTGACCGACATGGATCATTTTTAATACCAACCTGACAACCGTAAAAATAAGACCTGTCACTCAATTTCAGTCGCCTAGGTCGATTCGTTTGGACGCTATCGTGATATCAACAGGCGGAGAGACACATGGGTCTACTAATGGTTTTGTATGGGAGGTACCAGAACTACTTGACCGACATAGCCCATTTTCAATACCAACCTGACGACGGTAAAAAGAAGTCCTCTCACCAAATTTCAATCGCCCAGGTCAATTCGTTTGGACGCTATCGTGCTTTCAACAGACAGACAGACGTTCGTTGACATTCGAACGAATAGAAAGTTCATTCTATCAATCGAAAGTTCATTTGTCAGTCGAATGTTGATCGTATTTTGACATTCTAGTCGTTCGAAACAAATGTCATTTTTTAGTCGTGTGCAATTTCCTGTCGCTTAAACAGCGACTGCTTTTGTTTTGCAATTTACAAAAGTAGTGAATATTTATTGCGATCGTTCCTCCAGTATTACGGATGTCCGAACGTTCCTAGGGGCCAACATTGACTCGGACCACTACCATGTTGTAGCCAGGGTACGCCTTCGGATTTGTTACGAAAATGTCTTAACATCAAACCAAACTGCATAATACAATATCCCCAAGCACTAATTACAAACTAGTGACCCTTGGACTGCATTGCCGACAACTTGTTTGTTGAACACATCCCGCGCCCATTTGCTCAGTGTGTTGCTCAGTTAGCTAACAGGAAGATGAGTCGGGAGAACTCAATTATATCGGCCCGATAGTGTTCTTTTCTATCGAGCATTCATTGAGGACGGACATAATTCCTGAACTTTCAAGTCCAGTTAATTAATTAAGCAAGGTATTTCCAGATCTCTACTAGATATTAAATAATTTACTGAGTGCTTACACGTACATATCCTCATTTTAGTGGACGTCGATTTGCCCCAAAAAGTATAAGCTAATTCCGTCACCCATACCAAATTTTTATATCGCAGTTGATTGCATCGACAAAAAAAAAAAGATCAATCATCCAACTCAAGCTGCGATAATCGGCAAGCTTTGGCAACTCCTCCAAATTAGTTGCACTCACTGAAATAAAAGTGATAAGCGCTCAGCAAAGTCCCGTACCTTCGCCTCGCATAAATCCGGAGCATCCAGCTGGAATTTTACAGCTCGATCGGCACCACATCATCAGCCACCAAATACACACTTGCTGCACCAAACAGTAGAAGACATCCCTACCCTATCAGTTGTTAGTAATCGGTTCGGTCAGCAGCGTGTCTCCGGAAAAGCTCCGCAGAAGTACGTATATATATGTAAAACGTATTTACCTACATATATGTACGTACCAAATTACTTATAGCGGTCAAAAGTACATCACCACGTGCATTTCGGTCAACGTTCACTTCAAAAGAAGTTCCTGGTAAAAAAAGAAAAAAAACAAGTACCCTACCTTAACCTATTGTAAATTTTCCTAATTACTAACAAAAAAAAAAAAGCTAAAAGTTTAATTAATTGCCTAAGTGTGTTTGTAAGTGTGTACGCGTAGAAAAAAAAACTTAAGCTAGAAAAGAAATAGAAAAAAAAAACATTAATTGCAAAATACCTATTAATTTAAAAAAAAAGAATAAGAAAAAATTTGCATAGTTTGGCAGGGAAGTGAAAATTAAAAAAAAAAAAAAAAAAAAAACAAAACAAAAATTACTATATACATCATAGGGTTCATTGAATACACATATACACATAGCATGCAAAATATCAAACAACAGCTATCAACGAAACAGAAACATCGGATTTTGTGCGCACAACATCTGGATTAACTAAACATCAAGTAAGTCATTCATAACCCTAATATACACCTAAATTTCTTATGCCATTCTATAAATCTAATTTAAAAATTTTCATTATAATACATACTATTTGCATTAATCCTTGTCTGAAAATTTGATACATACTACCTTTACATAATTTTCATTAAACACCTAAATATAATATTTGCCATTTACTACACACACACATACACAAACGAGATTACGGTTCCGACAGGTTGTAACTACATAAATTACACACTTGATTCATAGTTTTTTTTTCCTTTTTTTTTGAAATTAAATAATCTGATCCTACGGAACATGTACAGTGAGTCATTTAATTATAATTGCACTTTGTAATCGAAACTATGCTAAGATCTTTGATAGTTTTACTTATTTAATAAATTGTTAATGAATTTGAAATGAACAGAGACTAAATAGTTTAATTGGGGTTTGCGATGGGTGAAACAACTTATGGATTGTTGTGCATGTTTATGCCTTAGGGTTTGATTGGTTTTTCAGACATGGGACAGTTTTATAGAAATTCCGGATGCATAAACTGTCATAGGCGTTCACTCAGGTGATTGGGAGGGAAAAGTGCATCCTACCGGCTAACATCAGCCGAAGGGAAACAAGTAGGAAAGTACCAGTGCAAATTGAATCTCTTTTGTCCGATTCCCAAATTCTTGGCATGAATAATTTTTTTTTATCCGTTGCCTATATCAGCGTAAGGGAAGTGAACACTCACCCCAATCCGGCGAGCTAAGCTGAGCCTTGCCGCAAGCATGCCAAGTCCTGCTTCCTTTGGTGGTATTAATTAGAAAAGTTGCAACAATAAAAGAATGGCGCCCAACTTGCAGGCCTTCTGCCTAATATAACTGATAGATTAATTTAGGTTTTTACTTTGACTATTGTCTCGGTGATTGAAGATTTGACAATCATCTACTGTATTGCTGGTTACCGGTGAATTCCTATTCTTATTAGTTTTCTGAAGCATTAAGTCACGACAAATACTAGCTAAGTGTTTTCGTTTGCGAATGTTTAAATTATAACAATTTTAACTTCAACTTTATTTTCGATTTTGCAATTTTTTTTTACAAATGCAGTAAGTCCTTGAACATTTGACAGGTTTTGAGTGTTTTCGTTGCGACTGCAATGTCAAATAAATATTTATATCGTATAGTCCGATCTTCTCTTCAGATATTTGAGAGACCGTTGCATACGAATACCCTTTTAAATTTTTTTTTATATTAACAATTACAAGAACCTTTTGCATTGGTACCTATTTGTTTCAATCCGTCCGTTTAATTAAATCGAAATCAAGCCAACAACCATATTGTTAGAGTAACCCATCAAAAACCCCAGATGAAAGATAAAATACAAAATAATTTGTTAGGAGCCCCATCGTATAGGGTATAAGTAGATGCCCGTGTGCTATTCTATTTGTGAGTGCCACCTACGGTTTAGTTTTGTTTTGCTGTATGGCCAGAACAAAATTTGAAATGAAGACTCTTTGAATAGGAGCGCTGGCTGATGGCGTCCATTCGATCTGCATGTCCTTACCATATAAGATGACTTATTCTTTTCGGAATGTATGGTAATAAGTACATCTGAGGGCTTTTAACACGTCGAATTAAAAGTGTTCGCATTACCGTAGGGTACCTAGTACCTAGTACCACCAGACTTTAACTAAAGGGCACGGTTCATTCAGAAGTAAGGGAAGAATAACCATTTTCACGAATGGATATACCCACTTGGTGGATGGCAAAGAGGGAAAATATCTCCTCCCTTAGGGATTTCGGATCATGCTCTAAAATCTATGCTATCCTGTCTATACTGACACCAATAGGAGCGAGCCAGAATTGCCATCGTACGATTTGGAATTATGGTAAATCTAACTGGGACGAGCTGCATAATTTCTTCGCTTCGTTACCATGGGTTTTTGTTGATTGTGCTTTAAAGATACGGATACCGATGTCAATATGTGCGCAGAAGCCGTAACGGAAATGATTTTACTTGGTATGGAACTTTATATTCCACATTGCATCAAAAAACTAGCTTCAAATAAACCCTGGGTTTAACAAAGAATGCAAGCGAATTACCGTAGCGAATCAGCGAAAGCAACGTACAACGAAAGAGTCACTAACAAAGTAATTGGATGTCCTAACGGCTCACGCGCATTCTGGTCCATGGCAAAGGCAATCAGTAATAACTTTAGTTGCTCTTCGTTTCCACCACTATAGTAAAAGAAGACGGCACGCTAGCAACAACACCTAAAGAAAAGTCAGATCTTTTCGCTAGCACGTTTTCAGAGAATTCCACCCTAGACTCTACACAACTAGAGCCACCAAATATCCCGAGGGTGCAAACATCGATGGCAGAAGTGAAAGGCCACCTATTAATAAGCGATGCAATACGGACTGTTAAGCTACGTAACGCACTTATGGACGCAAGCAATTGAACAACACCGCGAATCCAGAGCCGTAGCCTTGGACATATCAAAGGCATAGAGCCCTATTAGACAAGTTGGCATCTTATGGATTATCACAACAACTTTGCGGATGGGTGCAAAATTTTCTTATGGGAAGATCGATCCAAGTTGTGGTAGATGGTGCATCGTCTAATTCGTTTGCTATAAATGCAGGAGTGCCCCAAGGATCTATTCTTTCCCCAACTCTATTTCTTCTCCACATCAACGATTTGCTTGGATCGACAAATAATGATATCTACAGCTTTGCTGATGACAGCACTCTTATATCCTCTATCTCGAAAAGTGGGCATACATCACACAGTCAGAGATGGGAACAAATTAGTTCTCTAAATGATTATCTGGACAAAATCTTGAAGTGGGGAAAAGACAACTTGGTTGTATTCCATGCAAACAATACACAGCTCATAACATTTTTTTAAGATAAATGCATCAACAGTTCCTCAGATCCAAATGGTTGACAATCCAAACCATCCCAAGGACTCAATGCAACAGTCAATTCAGGAATCACATGGCAGGACCACATATCCTATATCGCAAGATCGGCGTCCGCTAAGTTGAGCTACCTATTTAGAGCAAAGAGGGACTTTAGCCCCAAGCAACTTCACCTTCTCTACAAAGCACAGGTTAGACCAGGCCTGGAATATTGCTCCCATATATGGAGCTCGGCCCCAAAACATTCACTTAACCTACTTGTCAGCATACAGAGACAGGCATTTCGACTTATTGGAGACCCTTACACTTACATCGAAACTATAACTATTGGTGCACAGAAGTCAAGTCGCTGACCTTTGCTTGTTCTATAGGTACTTCCATGGTAGATGTTCCTAGGAACTCAAAGACATTATCCCTCGAAATGCAGCTTTTAGGCTGTTTTAGTACTGTCATGACCATACAGTACACTTGACAACCGCGAGGACAAACTTTTTCCAAAACTCCTTCTGTTACAGGACAAGCGAACTTTGGAACTTGTTTCCTGAGGATATATTTCCAGAAAACTACAATTTGCATCAATTTAAGTGCAGAACTAACATACATCTGCAAGCATCTCGGGCCGCTGATGAAGCGTTTTGCCTTTCCCGGGAGAAGTATTTAAAAAAAAAAAAAAAAAAGAAAGTGTGGGCAGTGGTTAGTGTGCTAGACTACTGTGCGAGGGATCCCTCCCAGGTTCGATCCCCAGAAAAACACAATTACATCTTAAAGTTTTTTCTCCTGCGCCATCTCTCACGAACGCCTGACAAGCATTTGAGAGTATGGGTGTCCTCAGAAGTCTTTCAATTCAGTTGTCCGGACTCGGCATAGCACTGTTAGGTCCCTTCCATTCATCCCAAAATAGAAACTCACACAAACAAATTGTTGCGAGGAGCTAGCCCTGTGTCTACCACCTGTTGCGCCTCCTATTTATTTATTTATTTATTTTAGGTATAGAAAGTGTTTCTAGCGGAGATGACAGCTCGTCTGCATGGGCTGGCGCTGGATTACCTAATAGAGAATGAGGTGCTAACGAAAATATTTATATAAAAAGGTCAGTTATACTTTTGGCTGTTTGCAGAGGCGGCACAGAGGTGTAATTTGTGCTTATCCATCAAGAGTTAAACCTGAAATTCCTGGCTAATCCAGCACCAGCACACTAACGGAGTCACTACGTCTACATATTCTTATAACTAGATATTAAGGCAGTAATAGAGAATGATAGACATAAAAAGACAAATTGGTCTGTCATTATGTTTTACAAATAATCTGATGCACAAATAAACGAACCAGAACAGATCCATGTTAATGTAGTAGGTATACAGTTTTAAAATTCCCTCTTACGCATTTTTTCGAGAAAACTTAAAGCTTGCCTAAAGCAAAGGTCAGAATTGTTAAAATTTACCGTAACCTAAACCAGTTTCAGTTAATAAATTGTACTTGTCTTTGTTAATACATAATCCTTTTTCAAAAACTATTAAAAAACTTTTTTCTTTAAACTTTATGTTAATCTTTAGTCTCTCAAATTTTAGACTCCTATGTAATTGTTTTTTGTTTGCCAGCAATTTGAGTGTTACCGGATATTATCGCCAAGGTGACAAGACCTACCTACTCATAGTCACCTACCCTATTCTGCATGATTGAATAAAAACTCAAACGCCTTATTTAATCATATTCGCCCCTTGAAAACTATAATTGGATAAGTTCTGATAAATACCAACTCCTATAACCAATTAAACCTAAGCCACTGGACCTAAAAATAAATAGCAAAGGGACGCAATATGCTATAGCAATCAGTCGGGACAGAATTAAGGGAAAACCAATCTTTTCAATATAACCCATCGTAAAGTTTTACAAATTCAATAAGCCCCGGGTATCCTTATAAATATTCGGCCCTGCATGAATGCCTTTCCAATGATAAGGCTTACACAAATCCAGAAAATAATATAATAGGATTATTTCATCGAAGATTTTCCTGTTCGTGGTCCTCAATAAATTTACCATCTCAATGTTTGCTAACCCGAATAACACTACAACAAGCCATCAGGCTGTCACTTCGTTACACTCTTTTTTCTTTTTCTGCCGCCGCCGCCGCCGCTTAAAGTGCGATCACAATTTGTCTTTATAAGGACAAACACTCTGCAAAGAAAAATCGCAGCGAAAATTTAAGTATAACACGTTCAGCAAGGAGAAAGGAAAAAATAACAATTTAGTGTGACCCAAGTCCACTAACTTCAGAGGCTGTAAGCTGAAACAATGTAATTGAAAAAAAAGAGGAAAACCCTACGACACGAAGGAAACGGTAACGGATGTGCTGGCTTCTCGCATTCGACTAACGCAATCATCTACGTGAATATACTTTGAAATAAAACCCAAAAGGGATACCACCCAACCATCCCCTAAAGATGGGGAGTGCAAATGACTGCACATTCAGTGCGGAATTGAGAGGAATTTGTAAATAATACCTTCGCCTGACGTTGTTGCAACGTCCTTTATCTGATTTCATTCCAATGTCCTTACACGAAATGAAACACTAAGAGGGCGATAGAGAAAAGGGATATAGGAAACCAGGGATTCTTCGTTTAAATAATGGCATCCTTTATGATATTATTCGGCTTCACTATTGCTACACGATTTCTTTATCCGCTCTCCTTCGCTGGCTAATAATAGACGAGGGTGGGAAAAAATCAAAAGGCACAATGCAAGATTATCCTTCACAACCTCAATAGGAATTATGACACATATTTTATTTAAAGGTATATACAACTTGGGAAGCCGTTCCTAGGTGAATGAATCGATTTCGTTTCGTGTCCTTGGGAGGATGATTATCGGTATAAATATTTTTAAATACCTTAAATACCTGTACGAGTGTACGTATACGAGTATGTGCTCGATTTGCCGTAAATAATTACGAGATGTGTTGATATGACTTAAAAACAAGTAAAAGTGTTATCTTCGGCCTGGCCGATGCTTTGATACCCTCCACTGAATAAAAGTCCTGCAAAATGTTTGCCACGCGAGTTAGTATGTGTCTAACATTAGTTTTGTATGGGAGGTAACAGAACTACTTTACCGACATAGACAATTTTCAATACCAACCTGACGACGGTTAAAAAAAGTCCTTTCATAAAATTTCATTCACCTAAGTCGATTCGTTTGGACGCTAAGGTGTTTTCAACAGACAGAGAGATACATGAGTCGAATATTGGCTTTGTATGGGAGGTAGCAGAACTACTTGACCGACATGGATCATTTTTAATACCAACCTGACAACCGTAAAAATAAGACCTGTCACTCAATTTCAGTCGCCTAGGTCGATTCGTTTGGACGCTATCGTGATATCAACAGGCGGAGAGACACATGGGTCTACTAATGGTTTTGTATGGGAGGTACCAGAACTACTTGACCGACATAGCCCATTTTCAATACCAACCTGACGACGGTAAAAAGAAGTCCTCTCACCAAATTTCAATCGCCCAGGTCAATTCGTTTGGACGCTATCGTGCTTTCAACAGACAGACAGACGTTCGTTGACATTCGAACGAATAGAAAGTTCATTCTATCAATCGAAAGTTCATTTGTCAGTCGAATGTTGATCGTATTTTGACATTCTAGTCGTTCGAAACAAATGTCATTTTTTAGTCGTGTGCAATTTCCTGTCGCTTAAACAGCGACTGCTTTTGTTTTGCAATTTACAAAAGTAGTGAATATTTATTGCGATCGTTCCTCCAGTATTACGGATGTCCGAACGTTCCTAGGGGCCAACATTGACTCGGACCACTACCATGTTGTAGCCAGGGTACGCCTTCGGATTTGTTACGAAAATGTCTTAACATCAAACCAAACTGCATAATACAATATCCCCAAGCACTAATTACAAACTAGTGACCCTTGGACTGCATTGCCGACAACTTGTTTGTTGAACACATCCCGCGCCCATTTGCTCAGTGTGTTGCTCAGTTAGCTAACAGGAAGATGAGTCGGGAGAACTCAATTATATCGGCCCGATAGTGTTCTTTTCTATCGAGCATTCATTGAGGACGGACATAATTCCTGAACTTTCAAGTCCAGTTAATTAATTAAGCAAGGTATTTCCAGATCTCTACTAGATATTAAATAATTTACTGAGTGCTTACACGTACATATCCTCATTTTAGTGGACGTCGATTTGCCCCAAAAAGTATAAGCTAATTCCGTCACCCATACCAAATTTTTATATCGCAGTTGATTGCATCGACAAAAAAAAAAAGATCAATCATCCAACTCAAGCTGCGATAATCGGCAAGCTTTGGCAACTCCTCCAAATTAGTTGCACTCACTGAAATAAAAGTGATAAGCGCTCAGCAAAGTCCCGTACCTTCGCCTCGCATAAATCCGGAGCATCCAGCTGGAATTTTACAGCTCGATCGGCACCACATCATCAGCCACCAAATACACACTTGCTGCACCAAACAGTAGAAGACATCCCTACCCTATCAGTTGTTAGTAATCGGTTCGGTCAGCAGCGTGTCTCCGGAAAAGCTCCGCAGAAGTACGTATATATATGTAAAACGTATTTACCTACATATATGTACGTACCAAATTACTTATAGCGGTCAAAAGTACATCACCACGTGCATTTCGGTCAACGTTCACTTCAAAAGAAGTTCCTGGTAAAAAAAGAAAAAAAACAAGTACCCTACCTTAACCTATTGTAAATTTTCCTAATTACTAACAAAAAAAAAAAAGCTAAAAGTTTAATTAATTGCCTAAGTGTGTTTGTAAGTGTGTACGCGTAGAAAAAAAAACTTAAGCTAGAAAAGAAATAGAAAAAAAAAACATTAATTGCAAAATACCTATTAATTTAAAAAAAAAGAATAAGAAAAAATTTGCATAGTTTGGCAGGGAAGTGAAAATTAAAAAAAAAAAAAAAAAAAAAACAAAACAAAAATTACTATATACATCATAGGGTTCATTGAATACACATATACACATAGCATGCAAAATATCAAACAACAGCTATCAACGAAACAGAAACATCGGATTTTGTGCGCACAACATCTGGATTAACTAAACATCAAGTAAGTCATTCATAACCCTAATATACACCTAAATTTCTTATGCCATTCTATAAATCTAATTTAAAAATTTTCATTATAATACATACTATTTGCATTAATCCTTGTCTGAAAATTTGATACATACTACCTTTACATAATTTTCATTAAACACCTAAATATAATATTTGCCATTTACTACACACACACATACACAAACGAGATTACGGTTCCGACAGGTTGTAACTACATAAATTACACACTTGATTCATAGTTTTTTTTTCCTTTTTTTTTGAAATTAAATAATCTGATCCTACGGAACATGTACAGTGAGTCATTTAATTATAATTGCACTTTGTAATCGAAACTATGCTAAGATCTTTGATAGTTTTACTTATTTAATAAATTGTTAATGAATTTGAAATGAACAGAGACTAAATAGTTTAATTGGGGTTTGCGATGGGTGAAACAACTTATGGATTGTTGTGCATGTTTATGCCTTAGGGTTTGATTGGTTTTTCAGACATGGGACAGTTTTATAGAAATTCCGGATGCATAAACTGTCATAGGCGTTCACTCAGGTGATTGGGAGGGAAAAGTGCATCCTACCGGCTAACATCAGCCGAAGGGAAACAAGTAGGAAAGTACCAGTGCAAATTGAATCTCTTTTGTCCGATTCCCAAATTCTTGGCATGAATAATTTTTTTTTATCCGTTGCCTATATCAGCGTAAGGGAAGTGAACACTCACCCCAATCCGGCGAGCTAAGCTGAGCCTTGCCGCAAGCATGCCAAGTCCTGCTTCCTTTGGTGGTATTAATTAGAAAAGTTGCAACAATAAAAGAATGGCGCCCAACTTGCAGGCCTTCTGCCTAATATAACTGATAGATTAATTTAGGTTTTTACTTTGACTATTGTCTCGGTGATTGAAGATTTGACAATCATCTACTGTATTGCTGGTTACCGGTGAATTCCTATTCTTATTAGTTTTCTGAAGCATTAAGTCACGACAAATACTAGCTAAGTGTTTTCGTTTGCGAATGTTTAAATTATAACAATTTTAACTTCAACTTTATTTTCGATTTTGCAATTTTTTTTTACAAATGCAGTAAGTCCTTGAACATTTGACAGGTTTTGAGTGTTTTCGTTGCGACTGCAATGTCAAATAAATATTTATATCGTATAGTCCGATCTTCTCTTCAGATATTTGAGAGACCGTTGCATACGAATACCCTTTTAAATTTTTTTTTATATTAACAATTACAAGAACCTTTTGCATTGGTACCTATTTGTTTCAATCCGTCCGTTTAATTAAATCGAAATCAAGCCAACAACCATATTGTTAGAGTAACCCATCAAAAACCCCAGATGAAAGATAAAATACAAAATAATTTGTTAGGCAAATTTGAGAAAAAAAATAGTAAGTTTGTTTTGAAGAAGTATGCAAAATAATTTCCCAAACACACGTTCAAGAGGAGCTTATAATTCATTTAGAGGTCGTGCCTCTTTAACCAAAAATACAAGTTTGTCGAAATCCTTGAATCAGGCCTCCGGAACTTCTAAAATTATGACTTCAAGGCCAAGAGTTGATCGTACTCCTCCAAGTGCAAGTCATATCGCACATACAAACCAAACCTCTAATACGACAGAACAGCAAGACCTACATTTAGTACCTCGGCTCGAAAGCAGCTTACACTCAAACTCAGAGGCTGGTCCAAGTAATGCGAATGAACCTCAAGCGTTCCTTCCAACCCCGTCGGATGCTACAGATGTACAGAGTTTAACAGCATCATTCCAACGAATTCTTGAAGCAAACCAAAGGGTTTACTTAAATGAAATTAAATCCATCAGGGACACGCTGCTTAATCGATTTGACAATTTAAATAATTCTAATGAGATTCAGTCTGAAGTTCGTCCTGACCGTAACATTCCTCAAAACCCACCTACAGATTTTGAGCAATTTCTTAATTCATTTAGCGCACACAATCAACCTAATCAGATAGTTAATCAGGAAAGGTTAAGTGCAAGTACTAGCAACTCGTCAAACTCCACCTGTAAGATCGAGAAGTGGCAAATTTCGTTCGATGGAACTGAAAACGTGAATGATTTTTTGTTTAAAGTGGAAACACTTAAAGAAAGATCACGCTGTGACTGGAATCACGTTCTTGCCAATTTTCACGTTCTCTTGAAAGGAAAGGCTGAGTCGTGGTTCTGGTTCTTCTTGCAGATGAATCGAGGTGCAGTATCATATGAAAATTTGAAAGCTGCAATAAAAAAAGAGTTTGGGAAGTTTGAAAATGACCAAGATCAGATCCTTAGAATGATAGCACGTCACCAAGGGTATAATGAGCCTTTTGATGATTATTATACAGACCTTCTTCGTATGAATGCTAGAATGCGAGAACCTCTAAGCGACAACAAATTATTGGATTTGATGAAGAAGAATGTGAAAGAAAGTTTAGGTCCACTTCTTTTCCCATATCAAGTTACTGGCTTAGAACATTTGAGAGACGTTGCAAGACACGCCGAAAGGTTTTTGCAACATCAACGCTCACAAAAATACACTAGCTTCAAACGAACTGTAAGTGAAGTTGAACATGCTGAGGAGCAGCAAGAAATTGCAGCTTATGGCATTAGCAATCGGGACGGTCAAAGGCATGCGTTAGATACTTCTAAATTTAAATGCTGGAACTGTGACCAGGTTGGTCATTCATTTTATGATTGCCCCTCTGAAACACGGCAGATATTCTGTTTCCGTTGTGGTGAAAAGGGCGTGACGACACCAATGTGTCAAAAACACTCGGGAAACCGCAATTCGAGCGAGATGGCTACTGGGGACTCTCGTTCCAGGAATCAAACCCCAGGCTACTAAATAAAATCAAAAGCTCTTCAGAACGTCATAGACAATCTGAAGATGCCAAACCCTCTGACTTACAACCTCTTAAGACCATATTACCAAAACCAAAATTGCAGAAAGTAGAAGTTTCCATACAAACCGACCCTAATTCAACCCATTTGTCGTTCCATGATCGCATGCTACGATACCAACGGGCCAAACAGAGAATTTTTAGCACCCTCGGAAAACCAGTTTCAAAGCAAATCGTAAACTGCAGAAATCGCTATCAGCAACGAAAATTATACCGAAAAACTTTAGAATCAGCTTTGCTCCATGATTCCACTGATATGCGACCTTTTGTTTACGTAACACTGGGTAACGAAAAGGTCTATGCATTGTTGGATTCTGGCGCATCAGTAAGCGTGCTTGGTAAAGATAGTTTTGCGTTTTTGGAACGGAACAGTGTTCAGTTCAAACCTATAACATATAATATTCATACGGCTGACGGCAGTAAACAAAGCATCAAAGGGTACTGCAAAATTCCTGTTGAGTACAACAACATTTCCAAGCTAGTTGACTTTTACATCGTACCAACTCTACAACAACATGTTTACCTCGGTGTCAATTTCTGGAAAGATTTCAACATCGCCCCACATATTATTTCTGAACTTTCTGTGCTCAATAATCAAACATCAGTTGCGAACATTCACAACTTAACAAGTGTTCAAAGTCGAGATTTGGAAAGGGTCATTGACCTTTTCCCTTCCTTTTCGAAATTGGGACTGGGCCTCACCGATAAAGAAGAACACTGTATAGACACAGGCGATTCTGTTCCTATTAAATCAAAACACTTTCCACTCTCACCTCCAAGACAAGCGGAAGCATATGCTGAGCTCGACCGCATGTTAAAATTGGGGGTGATAGAGGAAAGTAATAGCCCATGGAGTTCTCCCATAGTATTAGTGCGCAAGCCAGGTAAGGTTAGGTTGTGCTTAGACTTCAGAAAGGTAAATAATGTCACAAAAAAGGATGCTTATCCTCTGCCGCACATCGGGGGATTGCTAAGTAGATTGAGGGACACTCATTTCATAAGCGGAATAGATCTTAAAGACGCCTTTTGGCAAATTCCTCTCGAAATGAAGTCAAGAGAGAAGACGGCATTTGCTGTGCCCGGTCGGCCCCTGTACCAGTTTACAGTCATGCCGTTCGGGCTATGCAATGCCCCACAGACAATGAGCCGCCTTATGGATCGAGTCATTCCGTCTCGTATTCGAGAGAATGTTTTCATCTACTTAGACGATCTCCTGGTGTGCTCGGCAACCTTCGAGGAGCATTTAGTTTTGTTAGCGGAAGTAGCAAAATGGTTGTCCGCCGCAAAATTGACCATTAACGTTGAAAAGAGTAAGTTTTGTCAAACGGAGATAAAATACCTTGGCTATATCGTTGGTCAAGGATGTTTGAAGACAGATCCATCCAAAGTCGAAGCTATTTCGCAGTTTCCGGCACCAAAAACTGCTCGACAAATACGTCGGTTCATTGGCATGACTGGATGGTATCGGCAATTCATTCCCAATTTTGCAGACCTGGCTGCTCCACTAACCGATTGCCTTCGTAAAACAAAGGAGTTTACCATAACAGAAGCCGCATTATCTGCTTTTAATAAGTTGAAGGAGACTTTGATTTCTGCACCCGTTTTGGCCCAACCAGATTTCACTAAACCATTCGTAGTTCAGTGCGATGCGTCAAGCACTGGAGTCGGTGGAGTTCTTTACCAGTTAAATGAAGAAGGGAAAGAACGACCAATCGCGTTTGTTTCCCAAAAGTTAAACAAAGCTCAAAGAAACTACACTGTGTCCGAGATGGAGTGTTTGGCAGCGATTTTATGTGTGAAGAAATTTCGGCCTTATATTGAAGGTCTCCCCTTTAAAATTGTTACAGACCACTCGAGCCTTAAGTGGCTCATGTCGCAAAAGGACTTGAGTGGTAGGCTCGCAAGGTGGAGTTTGAAGCTTCAGGCCTTCGATTTTGAAATTGAACACCGTAAGGGATCACTAAATGTCGTGCCAGATGCACTTTCCAGATCGGACATGGAAGAGTTGAGAGCTGAGTTTCCTAAGGAAATCGACCTGAAATCCAAGTACTTCACTACAGGTGACTACCAAAATATAAAAAGTTATGTACTTGCCAATCGTGATGTGCTACCTGATGTGCGTATTTCGGATGATTTCGTATACAAGCGAGTGAAGTTTCGAAGAGGTTTAGAAGATGAAGAAGATCTTTGGAGATTGTGGGTTCCCCAAGAATTAACCTTGCAAGCAATACAAAACGCACACGATTCTACTTCAGGATGTCATGGAGGTTTTGTCAAAACCCTTCATCGTGTGAGACAAAAGTATTACTGGCCTGGCATGGTCAAGCAAATAAAGTTGTTCGTCAACGCATGTGATATATGCAAAAGCGTAAAACCTCCCAATGCCACCCTGCGACCCCTAATGGGTCAACAGATAGTAACCGATCGGCCAATACAAAGATTGTATATCGATCTTCTTGGACCTTATCCAAGAACTAAAATGGGTAACAGTACAATATTTATTGCTATAGACCACTTCACAAAATTTGTATTCCTGAAACCACTTCCCAAGGCTTGTTCTACTTCCATTTGTAAATTCCTGGAACAGAACGTCTTTCACTTATTCGGCGTTCCTCAAGTTATCCATAGTGATAACGGACGGCAATTTGTTTCCAAGGAATTTATGAAATTTCTCAATACATACAATGTAAAACACGTCAAAACTGGTTTATATACTCCCCAATCCAACGCATCGGAGAGAGCAAACCGAGAGATTTTATCGAAGCTTCGAATATTCATTAAAGACCACCACAACGAATGGGATAAATACATATCTCTTATTTCTGCCATCCTGCGTAGCGATTACCATTCCTCAATCCAATGCACACCTTATTTTGCTCTTTTCGGACAGAATATGATCCTTAACGCTTTGGAGTATGATATTTTGGCCAAATTGCGATGTCTAAATGAAGGCGATATGCGAACAATTCCTCCGGAGGATCGTATGGCTCTCATTAAAAACAATATTAAAGAAAATTTACATCTAGCACACTTAAAAAGTCAGAAAACGTATAACCTTCGTGCACGGAACATTCGATATAATATTGGTCAAGAAGTGTTTCGGCGGAATTTTGAACAAAGTTCCTTTGTCAAGGACAGAAACGCAAAATTCGCCCCAAAATTTATCAAATGCCGAGTAAGAGATGTCGTAGGAAACTGTCTTTATCTCCTGGAAGATATGAGAGGAAAGTTGGTAGGAAAATATCATGCCAAAGACATCAGGCAATGAAGCCTGAATTGAATCCGTTCTGACCAGACAATTTCTGGTTTCCTTTTTGTTCATCTCAATGAATAGAGATTAACAAAGCAGGTTTGTTACGAAAATGTCTTAACATCAAACCAAACTGCATAATACAATATCCCCAAGCACTAATTACAAACTAGTGACCCTTGGACTGCATTGCCGACAACTTGTTTGTTGAACACATCCCGCGCCCATTTGCTCAGTGTGTTGCTCAGTTAGCTAACAGGAAGATGAGTCGGGAGAACTCAATTATATCGGCCCGATAGTGTTCTTTTCTATCGAGCATTCATTGAGGACGGACATAATTCCTGAACTTTCAAGTCCAGTTAATTAATTAAGCAAGGTATTTCCAGATCTCTACTAGATATTAAATAATTTACTGAGTGCTTACACGTACATATCCTCATTTTAGTGGACGTCGATTTGCCCCAAAAAGTATAAGCTAATTCCGTCACCCATACCAAATTTTTATATCGCAGTTGATTGCATCGACAAAAAAAAAAGATCAATCATCCAACTCAAGCTGCGATAATCGGCAAGCTTTGGCAACTCCTCCAAATTAGTTGCACTCACTGAAATAAAAGTGATAAGCGCTCAGCAAAGTCCCGTACCTTCGCCTCGCATAAATCCGGAGCATCCAGCTGGAATTTTACAGCTCGATCGGCACCACATCATCAGCCACCAAATACACACTTGCTGCACCAAACAGTAGAAGACATCCCTACCCTATCAGTTGTTAGTAATCGGTTCGGTCAGCAGCGTGTCTCCGGAAAAGCTCCGCAGAAGTACGTATATATATGTAAAACGTATTTACCTACATATATGTACGTACCAAATTACTTATAGCGGTCAAAAGTACATCACCACGTGCATTTCGGTCAACGTTCACTTCAAAAGAAGTTCCTGGTAAAAAAAGAAAAAAAACAAGTACCCTACCTTAACCTATTGTAAATTTTCCTAATTACTAACAAAAAAAAAAAAGCTAAAAGTTTAATTAATTGCCTAAGTGTGTTTGTAAGTGTGTACGCGTAGAAAAAAAAACTTAAGCTAGAAAAGAAATAGAAAAAAAAAACATTAATTGCAAAATACCTATTAATTTAAAAAAAAAGAATAAGAAAAAATTTGCATAGTTTGGCAGGGAAGTGAAAATTAAAAAAAAAAAAAAAAAAAACAAAACAAAAATTACTATATACATCATAGGGTTCATTGAATACACATATACACATAGCATGCAAAATATCAAACAACAGCTATCAACGAAACAGAAACATCGGATTTTGTGCGCACAACATCTGGATTAACTAAACATCAAGTAAGTCATTCATAACCCTAATATACACCTAAATTTCTTATGCCATTCTATAAATCTAATTTAAAAATTTTCATTATAATACATACTATTTGCATTAATCCTTGTCTGAAAATTTGATACATACTACCTTTACATAATTTTCATTAAACACCTAAATATAATATTTGCCATTTACTACACACACACATACACAAACGAGATTACGGTTCCGACAGGTTGTAACTACATAAATTACACACTTGATTCATAGTTTTTTTTTCCTTTTTTTTTGAAATTAAATAATCTGATCCTACGGAACATGTACAGTGAGTCATTTAATTATAATTGCACTTTGTAATCGAAACTATGCTAAGATCTTTGATAGTTTTACTTATTTAATAAATTGTTAATGAATTTGAAATGAACAGAGACTAAATAGTTTAATTGGGGTTTGCGATGGGTGAAACAACTTATGGATTGTTGTGCATGTTTATGCCTTAGGGTTTGATTGGTTTTTCAGACATGGGACAGTTTTATAGAAATTCCGGATGCATAAACTGTCATAGGCGTTCACTCAGGTGATTGGGAGGGAAAAGTGCATCCTACCGGCTAACATCAGCCGAAGGGAAACAAGTAGGAAAGTACCAGTGCAAATTGAATCTCTTTTGTCCGATTCCCAAATTCTTGGCATGAATAATTTTTTTTTATCCGTTGCCTATATCAGCGTAAGGGAAGTGAACACTCACCCCAATCCGGCGAGCTAAGCTGAGCCTTGCCGCAAGCATGCCAAGTCCTGCTTCCTTTGGTGGTATTAATTAGAAAAGTTGCAACAGATTCGGATATCCCGAACACAACCAAGACAAAAAACTACTGTGAGGAAGTTTGACGTCGGACAGCTAAAATCGAAATATATCACCAGATCCTTCTTCGATCGAGTCTCTCTCAATCCCTCTAGAGGTTCTATGTAGCCAGCATCAAGCATTGAAGACCAGTGGCAACATTGCCAAAAAGAGGCGGCGCCTCTGATGTGCTTGGTTTCACTCGACCACTACAACGAAACCCCTGGTTCGACGACGAGTGCCGGCAAGCACATGCATCAGCAAAACAATAGGCATACAAAGATGCGCTTCAAAGAATGACCGGAGCTGCTCGTGAGCTCTACGCGCAGAAAAGAAGAGACGAACATCGAGGAAATAGAGAGATGTTATAGCAGTAATGAGGTTCGAAAGTTTTCCCTAAAGGTAAAAAGAACCTGCCAAGGCTACAGAGCCCGAACCGAAGCCTGAAAGGACGTACACGGGAACATCATAGTAGAATCGCAGTCGACGCTGAAGATATGGAAGAACTACTACTGCAGACTGTTTAACGGCGATGACAAACTAAATCCCGCTGTCAGGCAGAATGAACCATTCGACCTGGACGATGAAAACCAACAATTCCATCCACACGACCTGGACGAAGTGAAGATAGCCATATCTAAGCTTAAGTCCCACAAAGCCGCTGGAGCAGATGGCCTAACCACCGAGCTATTCAAAGCGGATTTGGCTAGGAGCATGCACCAACTCATTTGTGAAATATGGTCGGAGGAAAGTATGCCCGATGAATGGAACCTTAGCATTGTTTGCCCGATCCTCAAGAAAGGAGACCCTCTGAACTGCGCCAACTACAGAGGTATTAGTCTTCTTAACATCGCCTACAAGGTTTTATCTGCCGTGTTGTCAACAACCTGATTGGTCCCTATCAGTGTGGCTTCAGGCCAGGAAAGTCTACCATCGACCAAATATTCACACTGCGGCAGATCTTGGAGGAAACCCAGGAAGTCCAAATCGATACCCACCATCTTTTCATCGATTTTAAGATGGGTTTGGCGGTCAATAAGGGCAAGACAATAAGTATATGTTGTCATCAAGAATGGACACCCAACACCGACGTCTTGGACAGAATGTCACTATAGACAGATATAACTTTGAGGTGGTAAAGGACTTTGTCTACCTAGGCTCCGCTATGAACTCAGACAATGGGCTCTGAGATTAAACGAAGACTCTTGCCAATCGCTGTTTCTTTGGACTAAGAAACCAATTGAGTAGCAAAGCCCTCTCTCAAACAACTAAAGTGACCCTTTATAAGACCTTAATCATCCCAGTCCTGCTTTATGGTGCAGAGGCATGGACTCTATCAAAAGCAGATGAGGTTACTTTTGGTTTAGAGGAAAATTCTTCGAGTAATTTTCGGTCCCGTCTGCATAGACGGTAAATGGAGGAGGAGATACAACGACGAACTGTACGGGCTGTGCAGCGACATTGACCTAGCCAGAAGAGTGAAGATCCAACGACTGCGGTGGCTGGATCATGTAGAGCGAATGGACGTGAGGGATGGCGCAGTAGAGGAATACCGCGATTCAGGTGGCGCACGCAAGTGGAAGGGGACCTTAACCAACTTAGCGTGAGAAACTGGAGACAGCTGGCCTAAGATCGTGCTGGCTGGAGACGGTTGTTGGTCTCTGTATAGAATAAAAAAAATAGCCTCTGTTTATATAGAACGCATTGCAATTGGAAAAATCGCGAGCAAAATTAAGTGTTGGTCAGGCTAATGGAGTGGAGGGAAATCCTGCAATGTGAAGTATAAAACTATCAACAGACTGGCACTGGAAAAATAAAAGAAATATTTTCCCAACAGTATAAGTCATAAAATTAAAGTGGAATAAAAAACGACGGCTAGAATTCCCGAAGATCTAACAATGAACTACCTGAAAAGCGTATAAAAAGATGCGCCACTAGGATGAGGCCACATGCAAAATCTTCGAAAGAAAGCAACAAATTAATAAAATGTTTATATTTTATGGTTTTAAAACATTTATTTATTATGTTTTTTTTTACATTAAGAATGAGTATGCCCGCCATTTTGGATCCGGGTTTTTTATGTCAAATAAATAAGACACAAATTTAATTTTCTAATTTTTTTTTTTTTTTTTTTTTTTTTAAATTTAATTTGTTGATGTTATTATCTATTGACGATTCGAGACTTCGCCCCGGGCTCCGGTAATTATAATTGAAACAATCTTCAAGAAAGAAGGACATGAAACTCAGCGTCAAGAATCAAAAAGTTCAAAAATGATGGCGAGTCATTCAAAAAAGTGGTCCCTCAATTCGCTACAGTCATAACGAGCTGATGAAGAAGCTATGCCGAAGAGATTTACAACAAATGGCACCTCCACATCCTATGTTCCTGATAAATACGGTTGTAAGAACCTTGAATATTTACGTCTCTGTAATTATTCAATCAGCTTATTTACGGGTTTAGTTTGTCCATTTGCATTGGCGCTATTCTACGATACCCGGAGGCCCAGAGCTTAGCTTCAGTGAGGGCTGAGGCCTGTGCTAATGTCTCTATTACATACATACATACATAATGAGTATGCCCGCCATTTTTCTCTATAAGGCGGTTTGGAATAGAATCATAGAGGTTTTTTTTTTAAATAATTGA
Organism: Cheilosia soror; assembly: GCA_949372485.1. NCBI lineage: Eukaryota > Metazoa > Arthropoda > Insecta > Diptera > Syrphidae > Cheilosia > Cheilosia soror. The sequence continues at coordinate 41,698,170 of OX443563.1, forward strand.
GATATATTTGGGCCCAGGCATAACGAATAGCTTCGATTAAATAATTGTCCTTGGCTTCCAATTGTCTGCCGACTTCATACACTTTACGAGATAACCATTCTCAAACATTTTCGATTATGTTTAAGTCCGGTGAATATGGGGGCCATGGCAAAAGTTCCACGTCTTCTGATTGAAGCCAACTTCTAATCTTACCATCTTGAAAATGTGGATAGGGGCATTGTCTTGTTGGAAAATTCAAGGCAGGGGTCCGAAAAAGTTTTCCACTTTTGAAAATGACCGTTCCAACAAACATTTATAGTTGTTTCCGTTCGTTGTTGTGATGTGAACAAAAAATCCAACTCGATTGTACCATAGTAGGTAATAGCTCTCCACACAATTACACCTGATGTACAACGCGTTTCCATGCATTGCTGCCAGCGACATGTTCTCTTGCAAAATTCATTCGATGCTCCTCCTTGTGTACTTGCCTCAAAACAGGTTTCTTTTAAGTTTTATTCTCTGTATAGTACCACTTTTTTGTATTATATCCTTCGGACTGTTGCTATGGTGGCTGATATTCCACTGTTGGTCCTTTTTTTTTAGTCGCTGTCGCTGGTAGAGTAAAATTTGAGGCAAGCCGTAGAATTAACCGCTTTTCTCGCAATGTTTTTGATTTTTCCCATAGTGTTATGGATCCGCAAGATAACTGTTTACAACAGTCATACTTCTGTTTAGCCTCCTTGCAATTTCTTGGCCTGAGAGTCCTAACTCCTTGAAAGCATATATTTTTCTTCTTTCTGCCGCTGTCAAAGTCTTTCCAGAACCTGTTTCTTCTTAACTATGTAAATAAAAACAGTTCTTTTCAACGCTTTTTTAAATATTCTTTAAAAAAATCGCTGGTGTGCACCCCTGCAAGTAAATATTCGCAATGGCCTCATCCTAGTGGCGTATCTTTTTATACGCTTTGCATTTAGTTCATTGTTTGATCTTGGGAAATTTCATCCATAATTTTTTATTTAACCTTTAATTTTATGACTTACTCTTAGGAAAATATGCACCTGTTGCCAGGTAGTAAAAGTTTCCCGGTAAAACATTTTCAACAGGTTTAAAGAGTGAAAATCGATTGCAAAATGTATGGCCTCATCCTAGTGATCGCCAGTGTATATTTCACTGAATTCTTCTTAATTTTTTTTTACTTTTGTTAGGTTATGTTAAGGCTAACGGGTTGACAGAGCAGGGTATATCATGCTGTGCCACACTTTTGTCAATGTGGACCCATTGTGATGCCCTTTTTGATGGGGGTTAACCGGTGATGTTGGGATGGTTAGCCTCATGTCCCTTCTTCTAGCGATTACTCGACGCTGTCCAGCCATCCTGATATCCTCAAAAACCTGTAAAGATCAGAAGGTGAGACATCAGAAAGGAAATAAAAAAAAAGGATTCTTTATAAAGCCATTCATAAGTTAAACTCACAAATGCACAATTTTTTCAAAATACTTATACCGACTGATGTATAAAGGAAAAGTCTGCTCGGAAACAGCTGGTTTGAGTTATCATCAGTTGAAAAGCGAATGGGTCCGAAACTTTCCTTTGATTTAAGCGAACGACTCCTAGAAATTATAATAAGTCTCCGGAAATATCATCATCGAGCCATGTTTTTCAGAATACGGCCCTAGATACCATTATTTAGAGCGACTGTAAAAATTAATTGACTGTGAATTAAGTTCATTGAATTTCGAGTCTTAAGGAGATTATACTTATGAATTGGCTCATGTTTAGACCATTTTTTGTTTAGTATCATCCAGACAGAAATGACCATTTTCATCAGCTTGACCAACAAAATATTTCCCCCACAATTTGTCCATACCACAAAGGTCCATTTAATGTATCTATAGATTCCATCCTTAAGCAGACACGAAACGAATAAAAAAAAATATAAATATCCTGCCGAGAGAATTTTATGTTATTGAAAGCATAACCTTCCCACTGCTCTAAGCAGCAGCAATTTCATTTAAACGACCAAATTGAGCGTTAAAATTGACTTCCATACCAGTCAGCTGGAAACTTTTGTTCGAAGTGCGTTTGCAAATGATTGCTCAACTGAGTGTGATATCAGTATGGGTTGGGTGGGTACCGTTTGGGTTCTGATTCTGACCATGGTCTATGAAAGGGCTCCCTCATTCATTTCGAGTCCATTATAGCTATACATACACAAAGTAAATAAAGAACTCGAAAGCTCACACATCAAAGTTAGCCATGTTGTTGTGTTTGCTGAATGATGGAGGTGAGTTGGACTTGTATGCCATAAACACATAATGCCTAGGATTGGATTTCTCTGAAAAACGAAATATCCTATTCCATTAAAATTATCAAATCGTCCATTGATGCTGGATGGCCGGAGGTATACACCAAACCATCTGTCTGCAAGGGATGATTCAGCAGACTCATGTCATGTTGATGGACTTTGGCTGTTTGTGCGATGTTTTGACTGCGAAAAGTCATTTAATTACAATTTACAATTTTTGGAGGAAAGACCGTATGACCCTGACCAAGGAGTGGCGTATTGAATTACTGTGGACCTTATTACGGGTGCGAAAGTCCGATAGTTTTTGCAGCGAGTTTTTATGGGTTCACTGTGGAAGCGAGAATTTTTGTTGTTTTCCTGCAAAGTCTGACTTTTTAGGAGAGTGTACAAAATCAATCGCAAATTTAGGGTGCGGCCTTTGATATAAATTGTCAAACTTTTCGTGGCGATGCCAAGATAATTTTAAATGACTTTATACTGATTCTTCCACGACCTTCATAGGGCGATTCGTGGGCCAAGTATACGTATTGCTTCGATTGTAAATATTGACAAGATGGGAAATGTTAATGGTGTTTATTCTCATTGTCGCATTAGTTTGCTATCAACTGATAGACTGAACAAATAAATTAAATTCCCCTCAACAGATCAAAATTAGTCACGACTCGCGAGTTCGACCTGTGCAACCGATTTGGGAGTTGGGACTTGTACACGGAAAAAGGACTTGGGTCGGCATTTTGAGGATATTTATTTATCCTCAATAAATCAGTAGAGCCTAAATTGTCGATGAAAAGCAATATATCAACGGTAATGCAAAAAGGATACAATGCAAATGATTTATTATGACATTACTTTTGGTGATATACTTATATTTCAGGGGAAGTTCATGGCGTAAATAACAACAATATGAACATTTTCAAGGATTCCTTTAATTTTATCGGCCATTATAGGTATACCTATGCCACTTTTAAATCTCCCCGGCAGAGTGTTTGCCAATGTGCTGGAAATGCGCTGCGGAACTGTTGTTGAGTAAGGATTTGGTGATGCGGACTTAGTCATCCTTGGGCCCTTTCAGACTAAAAGTTCAAAATGCATACTCGACATGCTTGGAGTTGGCATGGAAGTAAACGTGAACAAGTCTGATGGCTGTTTCACGATGCTGCGTGAGAGCGAGACGAGAGCAAGATCGAGTCTAGCGTGTGAGTTATAATTTAATTTCGAATCAAAGAATGTAGCAATGCACAATGGCGCGAAACTCGTTGCCTCGTACTGCGACCATTTCGGAAAATCGAAAAAAATCTTGTTCCTGTTCGTCGTATTTGCCAATTACGTAAGCATAGGGGTGGAATGATGCGATTAATGGTAATACTCTCTAAGGAATACCCATACACTGTTGTATCACATCAATTCCCCAATCAGTGTTGTTAGGACTCTCTCTTCATTTTTCCCACGAAACGTGGTAATTTTTCCCTTTTCATCGAACTCAAATTCCCACCAAAATCCCACGGTACATTAAAATGAAAAATTAATTCATTTTTATTTTTATTATGTTAAAAGAAAATCACAATGGCCGCGTTTCATTGATCGCTAGATGACTAGCGCTATGCCATACTCCATTATACAAAAACTGACATTTCAGCATTTGCACTAGGTCACTAGCACATATTGTGAAATATCTCAATCTAGCGCTAAATTAACTGAATAAATAAAAATAATAGTTGACGCAGTAAGTCCGTATCACCCTAGGTCTAGCTTCTCAAATAATACATTATGGCACAAAATACATATTTGATGCTCATGAAGATGAAGTAATATAAATTCAAACTTGTTCTATTCCAATCCCGATGTCACTTTGTCGCTGGCGCTAGAGGCAGTGATGTCATTTTGAGGGATTTTCTGCGAATTTTAATATGTCCGAGGGATAAAGGGACATTTTAGCTATTAGATTAGCTATTAGGGATTTTCTTTCATAGTAACAAATTTCATATAATAACGATTTTCAAACGTAAACCAAACCCTTAGGTTAAGGCTATTGACAGAGTGAACGCGAGAAGCGGGGCGAAAGCTAATGCTAAAGATTCTAAGCTATAAGCAAAGCGAATGGTGTCCACAATGAACGCTAACATTAACGCTTCGGAAGTCCATCACAATAAACAAAATCCTTAAATTATGGATGGAAATTGATTCGTCAGAAGAAGAGGACTTTGCATTAAATAATTTATTTTTCAGCCATTCATTTTTGCAAAAGGACAGTCCGTTCTAAAAATTAAGTAATAAATATGACGAATTTTGTCATCTTTACAAAGACTTACGAAGACATCCAAAAACATCCCGACAAAAATTACTAAATACTTTTGAATATCATTAAAAGTATTCGATTATGTACCCAAATCTATTGACACCTTCGTTTTAGCTTGAATTCCTTGTTAAAAAACTGAGCAGAACAGTTTATTCGCAACAGTTCAGAACAGTTTCGCGTAGCAAGTATCTTAGCATCGAATCTACTATGGCCAGTGCAATTAAAATGTATGGGCGCAGTATATTAGCTTCGACCTGTCAAGCATTAGCTTTAGCTTTTCGCATGCACTCTGTTTTGGTACCAGAAACGCGTAAAATACTTACAGCATACGAATACGTTTTTTTTTGTTAGCGGGGGGAGGGGGTATTCTAGTATTCTTACAAAAAAGGGATAAAGTCCATCGAAAAAGGGATTTTTTAACGGTTGATCTGGGATATTCCATCATAACCTTCTGGCAACACTGGCTAGAAGTCTAATTACATGCGCTGCCGCTGCGCCGTCAGATTGTTTTTGTATTAGAACTTTTTGTTAAGATAAGAGGCTTTTTTTTTATTTGTTCTGATAATTGTTGTGAATTGGAATAGTTTTGATGAAATTTCACAAAAATTTGATTTTAACACTTGTTTTGTTAGTTTCCTGAAAATCCCACGATTTTGGTGCTTTTTCCCTTTATCCCACGGAAGGCTTTTCAGACATCAAAAATCCCACAAAAAGGGATAAATCCCACGATATAGCAACACTGCCCCAAATGGATACGATGTGATTCGCTATGACTATCAAGTCCTTACATATTTATGACAGCTCCTATTAACTTACATGTTCATTGCCACTGCTTAGGCTAAGGCCTTACGAAAGCTTAGCCACATCCACCAATTCTTAAAGTTTTCAAAAATTCAAAATGTTATCAAACTGAACTAACAAAAAACTATTAATTGTTGGATATTAAAATATATTTAATGTAGGTATAGGTAGTATTAGAAATAGTAACTTATCAATTTTTGTAGCCTATACATCAGAAAGGCATATTCACTTTGCTATTACAATTATTGTAATGCCAAGAAGGAGTCACTGCACTGGAGGCCCCATGGAATATAAATAGTTTATATTCTAAATCAGGATCACATTCTGAATCGATTTGGTCACGTGTGTCAGTCTGTTGAAAACACGATAGCATTCAAACGACTCGACTTATGCTGCTCGTCCACTTAGTGCCCAACGCATCAATTTCGAATTCAACACATTTAACTCTAATTTATTCAACCAACGCGTTTGATTTGGTTGGACATCGTTGCTAAAGAAGTGTGCGGGTAGTGTACGATACGATCTCTTGTTGCCAGCGATGCCAGATTACAAAATGTATCTTTTTTTCAAGATTTTTAAGCTCCAAAATATGTGCAAGACTTTTTACCTTAAATTCATTGAATTTCAAGATTTTTGATATTGAACTATAATTTCTATATCTAACAATTTAAAACAAAATTTTCTATGGAAGAAAGCGGTTTTCTATTTCATTATTGTCAGTGAAGAATAACTATCCACGGCTTCTGTTATGCTAATGTCTCCGTCAGCACTGAAAACTATTTTCGAGATGTTATAAATTGGCTGAAGGAAATTAGGAATAAGACCTGTGAACCGATAGGCTAAAGCATATCACAGGCATTGGTAATCGCATAAGAGCTCCCACGCTCTCGGTTTCAGGAAGGCCGGCCTTTGATAGGGTGTTGGCACATGCCATTTTACACTCCAAATACTGACTTTTCAAGAATTCAAAAGTGTTCTCAAGCCGTCGTTGTCTCCTAAGTTTTACCTTTTCTGCAGCTTTTTAATTGTCATTTTGCAGAAAGATTTAGAGAATTTGGATGAGCTGGCGATGGAACGATTGTCATCATCCTAAAGAAAAAGTTTCTTTTTGTAGTGAATTTTAATAATTTCAATGCGTTGTTGAAGCGTGTATCGTTCTATTTTTAGTAATTGCGTAGTTTCTACTTGTCAAATGTCAAAGAATAAAAGCTTAAAAATTGACAGCTACCGAAATAGCGGGCCATTCACAATAACACCTCTCATTGGAAAACCCTTCACAACGAATTTTGGACCTAATTTTCATATTAAATTTGGAAATTAAGCCAGAAAAAAAATATTCCAAACTAAACTTGGGAATTATGCAAAAAAAAAAAACTTTTTGTGGCGTAATTTCCATTTTACTTTTTGGCTATTTTTTCCAAAAATATGGCGTAATTTCCTAGCATTCTGGTGAATTTTCTTTTTTATTTTTTGGCGCTTTTGCCAAAAACATTACGCCGAAATTATTTTGCCTGTAGCTCGTTGAACATACTTGTGCAACGCGTTGAGAAACGATTTTACAATAATGTGCTACACATTATCTGCCCAACCCGTTGCTCAACTTTTAAAATTTTTTGTTAACTCGAGTTGAGCCATTGGAATGATTTTTTTTTGTTTTTTTTTTTGGTTGCGCCAATGGATGTGGTAATCTTCTAAAGATGCTTAGCCTATGCACATGCACGATTCGCAAATCCGAATAATCGATGCCAGGAGTGCGCCTGACGTACTAATCCACACCCTATTTCCTTCAACCACTCTCCCCTCGGGACTGCCGTTGGGTATTACTTCGCGGGGCTGGTTAGCAACGCATGCTAACTCCTCTGGGTCTGCCATTTCGGCTCTTCTAAGTCTTTCAAGTCTCTTTAATTCTTCGTGTACACTCGTTATAAAGGAGCATACCACAAACCAGTAAGAACTAGACCGCCGACTTCCCGTGCACCTACCCGATTCTCCCCGGAAAAAATTACCCTGTCTGTGAATACGTGTAAACGTCAAAATCGCGGCAATGATTTTCCATGCTATACCATGGGTCTATGATTTTTCAAGTATGCGTGTGTTAATGGCGCTCCTCTGACTTTGTACAGCACTAATACATGAAAAATCCTGGGCCCGCCGGCAGCTTGTATGTAAAGTCCTTTATGTGGGAGGAGTCGAGGGTTTGTGGATCATACCTCCAGCCAGTAATCTTCTTACTTTAACATATGGCTTATTAGACTTTGCGGGGTTTGGTAAGTTCGCTCTTCCCCCTGCAAAGTGCCTACAATGGAATAATGCGTGCTCCGTATTTTCTTCTTCGTCTGGGCATTCAGGACAGAAAGGCGAGCAATGGTGACCAAATCTGTGAAGGTATTTCCGATAGCCGCCGTGCCCCGATAAGAACTCCGTAAGGTGGTAGTTGCAGTCCCCGTTTGTTCTTTTTCTCCAGACCTCGATGGTGGGGATCAGTTTGTGGGTCCATCTGCCTTTTGCCGTGTTATCCCACCTGTCTTGACATAGTGCCATCGATGTTTCCCTCTCTTCTACTTTGACCCTTCTATTAGGGACCTCTTGCCAGTTGGCTGATTGCCTAAGGTAGATCTTTTGCATCTCGCTGGCAGAATGTCGATGTTCTGTTCCAATTGCGCAGAGCCTGCAGGCTGTATGCTGACGAGAGCTTTCTCTTTGTTTCGTTTGTCAACTGACATCTGTTCATGCACTCTGTATGGTTTATTAACGCGGCAGCTTCTTTTTCTTTTGCGAGAAATAATAATACAATCTAAAACGAAGTATGTACAGGCCGATAGTGAGAGACTCAATTCACAAACATCGAATTGCCATCGATATCAACAGCTCAACAGCTCAACATTTAACGCACAAGCCTGAGGAGAATTCTGCACAAAGATCTTGAATTATTCGCTTACAAGTTCCAATTGTTATCGCTTCGCAGTTTGGACCTTAGAGCAGTTTGGACTTGGCTATGTCAATTTTACCGCCTCGGAGCTGCGATTTGACGCCTTTGGAGTTTTTTTTTTTTGTAGGGAACCATGAAGGAAACAATCCGGTAACGATTCAAACCCTTAAGCCTAGTATCCTGCTCGCGCTTAATTTTAGCGAGCGCTTTTCTCTCCACAGCACAGATAAATGCTCGCTAAATTCGTTGTACAGGATATAGATAGGACACACACCCAAATTTTATTGCCACATGTATTTTGATTTTTGTTATTTTTTCACTTTTTTCCTACTCACTTATATCGATTATCAAGTATTCAAAGAAATATTCAATTAAAAAATTGTTTTGTTTCGAAAATGTCAAAATTTATCGCCGATTTAATGTACCAGGCAATTCTTTCTTTCAGTGGAGACATTTTCTTAGCCGAGTATAACAAAATTGTACGTAGTACGTATAACACTCAATATTGTTATACCGGACTGACATTGAGTGTGTCCCATCTATATGAAAGTAAGAATTTAGCGTGCGGAACAGGATACTGCTTTGCTAAACTGCCTCGCTAAATTTTATCTCTGTAGACATTTTTGTATGGAAGATAAAGTTTAGCGCGAGCAGGATACTGGGCTTTAAGGTCAATAACGTCCAAGCAATCCGTGAGCTAAAGCCCGAATCCATTAACAAGGTCTTGGAAAATTGGAGTGACAGAAAGCGCTACTGCGAAGCCAGCCGAGGCAGCTACTCGAAATGACGTTGTGTTCCGTAATTAATGGGAATGTTTGCTTTTAAGCCCAGTATCCTGCTCGCGCTAAAACTTAGCGAGCGCAATTCTCTCCACAGCACAGATAAACGCTCGCTAAATTCGTTGTACAGGATATAGATAGGACACACACCCATAGTTTATTGCCACATGTATTTTGATTTTTGTTATTTTTTTCACTTTTTTCCTACTCACTTACATCGATTATCAAGTATTCCACGAAATAGTCAATTGAAAATTTGTTTTGTTTCGAAAATGTCAAAATTTATCGTCGATTTAATGTACCAATGCAATTCTTTCGCGAGCTAAATCAGTGGAGACATTTTCTTGGCCGAGTATAACAAAATTGTACGTAGTACGTATAACACATAATATTGTTATACTCGACTGACAATTAGTGTGTCCCATCTATATGAAAATAAGAATTTAGCGTGCGGAACAGGATACTGCTTTGCTAAACTGCCTCGCTTAATTTTATCTCTGTAGACATTTTTGTATGGGAGATAAAATTTAGCGCGAGCAGGATACTGGGCTTTAGCAGTGAAGTCATAATACATGGAAAAAATTTAATTTTGTTCATTTTTTTGTATTTTTAAAAAGAAACTTGAATTGGGTCACCCTTTATTGCTTTTAGTCACGATTGAAAAAAAAAATTAAATAAGAAACAATGCTCTGTACCCTAAGAAGATCACAACCGAACTGACAAGAGCGATGCCTGTATGTTAGCTCTCTAGTGATTTGGTAATCAGTTCTTTTGTGACACCAGCTCTCTGCTTCCCATGAAGCCCATGACGTTTATGCAATTGAGCTTGTCACCTCGCACGCTACGCTGCACTTCGTGCATTTGATAATGACATTCTAGTTCGTCTCTCCCTCCTGCTGCTGGAGCCAAGCTCAAGCTAACTCAGTGTTATTGCTGTACAAGTTGTCTTTCCTTCTCATTAAACGAACGTACCCAACATAGTCCTTCTTAAATACAGTTTTTTTTTAGAAACTGATACTCGCATTCCACTCGACAAACAGCGTATCCATTTCAAGTTCAATAACAAGTCTTTTAAAATCCATTTGCTATTGGCTTGCCAAAACCCGTGTGCCCGTTACCCTCAAATTCATATCCAATACCATTTTCTTCGGTTAATGTCCTTGATAAGATGCAATCGTAACCTCATGCCATCTGCTTTCTATGATGAATCGAACCATCTATTCCAAGGATGCTTCACCCGAGAAGATCTCCCCCGACCTTTATGACAAAGCCCTGAATATCAAACACAGACACGGACTGCACGTTTTATTTGCTAAGGTGTCGTAAAAAAAAATTGTGAAAACGAAAACCATCGAACCACTATTGATTGCAAGGATATCAAATAGCGCCAGTGGAGCTTACGTGTGTTTATATTGGAGTTGTGTCTGGCATTGAGCACATGTTCAAATACGGCTGCAAAAGTTTCCCATAAAAGCGAATTGACCTGCGGATACAAACTCGGTCTAATGGTTGGCAAAACTGCCAACTTTCCGCTTTGTTTTATATCATCTCTTATCTTATAATGGATTGTTTTTAATACACGGCTCTCGTTACCCTTGGATATAGTGTTTGGCGCTAGATTCATCACCTGATGTCCAAGCAACAGCGCAATTTATCCTTAATAGGCTCGTTTATTCTGGATAGTGGTAATCGATCATCAAAAGAGTAGAGCGAATTGGAAGCCCGTTTTTGTTTTAACTACCCACGGTTTTATTATTTTCGGCCTTTTCGTTTTAGAATGACCATAAAATTCGCTTTTATGTACTTCAAAGGGTTAGGCTTTATTTTATTACAGCTTTGTCGTTTTTATCGATTCAAAATAATGAAGTTTAGGGAGCAATACAATTTTATTATATAATCGTCACATGCCTTGGGGCAGTCTGTGTTGGGAAGGAAAGGGACATTCTGCAACCTCAAGGTTCAATGGGATAAAGGACAGGTTTAAATATGTCCTAATTATTAAGCAGTGGCTGGCAAGCATGCAGTGGATTGAGCATGAGCATAGCTTCAGCTCGTCGGAGGGATGGGATCTTGCGTATGATATGACAGTGATTCGGGGTTACTATAAAGATAAACCACATCAGCTCAGAGTGGTTCATTATAGGTAGACGTACTACTATTTGTCTGGCAGTTTTGTCTTCTATCTTCTATCTGCTATCTTCTTTCTTCTATCTTCTATCTTCTATCTTCTATCTTCTATCTTCTATCTTCTATCTTCTATCTTCTATCTTCTATCTTCTATCTTCTACCTTGTATCTTCTATTTTCTATCTTGTATCTTGTATCTTCTATCTTCTATCTTCTATCTTCTATCTTCTATCTTCTATCTTCTATCTTCTATCTTCTATCTTCTATCTTCTATCTTCTATCTTCTATCTTCTATCTTCTATCTTCTATCTTCTATCTTCTATCTTCTATCTTCTATCTTCTATCTTCTATCTTCTATCTTCTATCTTCTATCTTCTATCTTCTATCTTCTATCTTCTATCTTCTATCTTCTATCTTCTATCTTCTATCTTCTATCTTCTATCTTCTATCTTCTATCTTCTATCTTCTATCTTCTATCTTCTATCTTCTATCTTCTGTCATCTGTCTTTTATTTATTTCTTCTGTCTTCTGTTTTCTATCTTCTGTCTTATGACTTTATCCTTTGCCAGTAAGTGGATTCGCTTGGTTTGTAGCTGTTCTCCAACATATCTTCATCTTTCGCTATTCCGCAATAATCTGCTGGGCCCGCTGATGGATAGACACACTCAAAATCAAGATGACAGCTTGAAACCCCAAACACTTTTGACACAATTGTCTTACCTCCCTAAATATATCTGCTTGGATATATATAACCTAAGCTGTTGCCTAAGTGTAAGTTTCTAAAAATGTTATTAACCCCACCCAAAGATTGTAGACAGAACTAAATTCACTTTCAGTTTGGTATAATGCTCTATTAGCTGTCAAAGTAAAATTCAATTCCTCTGGGATTTGTCAATAGAATGGGCTAATATGAATGTTGAAATTGGCTTATATGTACATGTAACACCCATCGTTCCTATTTGGAGAAGAATAAACGACTCACCCGTGTCATCATTTGAGAAATTCCTTTTTTTCCCATCGTGTTGGTTCCCAATAACCATGATCTATAGGAAAACCGTCTTGTACTTTAAGTAACCATATGAATAATGTAAAAGGCTAAATGGGAATTTTGGATGAAAAAGGGTAGACATAATGGCAACCTATTATATGGATTTATTTTCTGTGTTTTGTGCATACATATTTTGATAAATACTCGTATCTCATCGGTCTTAATGTAAATAAGGAGTTAACCCTTTTCTGCCTTTCCTACTGCGATGTGTGTATTCGGTATTTACATTTATTGGTTCATAGTGGCTCTGGCTGGAGTCGTTTTAGTTTGCACACACATAGTGATGTATGGCTAAATTATTTGGTCAATAAAATGAATGTTTGTCTGCCTTAGCAAAAGGGAGCTGCAATTGTTTGGACTCTTATTCACTTCACTATTTTAGTTTAAGTTTGGCAACATCGTTTCATCACGTATCTACCGATGCCCCCCGGATAGATAAATATATTTTAGAGGGAACTATAGACGAACGTGACTACATTACGTGCACGTGTTAAGTACTCGAACGAAGAGTTGGGTGATCATCGCAGAAGACGACAAATAGGCTTTAATACGTCAAACCGTAGCTGTCATTGCTGCCACAAAAAATTTTTTTTTTTTGTAATGGGAATTCGCTGGAAGGAAAAATTATCGAAAGACATTGCAGAGCTATTACGCGAGGGATGCTTCTGCAATAGTGAGGGACTTTAACCCGATCTAAAAAACTCCCAAGGGGACTGACTTTCGTCATCCCGAATTGATTGCACCTAGTCGTTCGACTAATCGGCAATTTATTTTTGATTCATTTTAAAAAATTTAGAGGATAAATGCGACTTTTGCCGAATTTCTATACTTTTTTAGTTGAAAGTATTACCTACATTCTTGGTCTTAGCTAAGATCAAGAGGTTTTACCCGCCTTAATCTCCTGATTACATTGTCAGTATTTAAAAGTTCTGTTATTTCTATGTTAACATGGTTAAGAAGTCTACTTCTATGCCTTCGGGCAACTTTTTTAACTTCTTCCTCAACCATTTCAATGTTAAGATCTCTATGTAGATCAGCGCTGCGTATGTACCAAGGTGCATTGACTATGTTCCTTAGTACTTTATTTTGGAAAACCTGAATTTTTAGCAAATTTGATTGGCATGTACATGCCCACAACTGGATCCCGTAGGTCCATACTGGTTTTAGGACTTGCTTGTATAGCAATAACTTATTATAATTTGACAGAGATGAATATCTCCCAATAAGCCAATACATTTTACTGTATCGCATGTTCAACTCGTCTCTTTTTTTCTTTACATGCGCTTTCCAACGCAGTTTAGCGTCTAGAGTCATGCCTAGATATTTGGCTGTATTTGAGTATTCCACTACATTGTTGTTTATGTATACTGGAATATATGGTACGTTTTTATACGTAAAATTAATATGGACTTACTTAAGGTCATTTAATCTAATCTGCCATTTTTTTGTCCAATCAGAAATATTGTCTATTGCCCTTTGAAGCTTTTTTGTTGCTATTTCGACAGTTGATCCCACAGCAAGGACAGCTGTGTCATCTGCAAAAGTAGCTATAGTGGTTTCCCCACTTTCAGGCAAATCGCTAGTGAATAGTAGGTATAAAACTGGACCTAGCACGCTGCCTTGTGGTACACCAGCTTTAATTTCTCTTAATGTTGAGTACTCTGTCTCTTGTTTAATTCTGAAGAATCGATCTGATATATATGACTCCAGAATTGTCGAATATTGTTTTGGCAGTTGCCTTTGTAGTTTGTAGATCAAACCTTTGTGCCAGACTTTATCGAAAGCTTGTGCTATATCAAGAAATATTGTAGAGCACACTTTTTTCTCTTCGAATGCTTTTTCGATTTTATCTGTGATTCTATGCACCTGATCGATTGTAGAGTGCTTATTTCTAAATCCAAATTGGTGATTTGGGACTAGGGATTTTTCGTCAATTATTTTTTGCAGGCGTTTAACCAGCATTTTTTCGAATAACTTTGACAACATTGGTAGTATAGATATTGGGCGATATGAGGTTACCTCGTTAGGTGGCTTGCCTGGTTTTGGTATCATTATTACCTCAGCGACTTTCCACATGCTTGGGACATATCTCAACTTAAATGCAGCATTTATAATCTGCGCTAGTTTTTTCAGACATTTTCGTGGAAATTGTTTCAAAATTTCTCCTGTAATCAAATCATACCCTGGGGCTTTTTTTATATTTATGCCTTCTTTAATTTCTTTGGCAAGTTCTTTAGCTGTTACCGACCGTATAGGTCTATCTTCTTCGCACCTTATTTCGAGTCCTTGATAACCTTTATCTTCATAAGGTTTAAATACGTCTTCAAGATACTCTGCAAAAGTGTTTGCCACTAAATAAAGCCATAATTTTGAACCCACGATTTTCCAGCATGAGTCCTAAAGCATTTTTTTTTTATAAATTCTCCTGGGTCTCTTGTGGATTTGTGTCAATCTAGAAACCAGAATTTCACTTGCTTACTTTTTTGTGACTATGTATGTAGATACCTAAAGTCCTATTATGTATCTGTATCTAAACATTGAAATATTCAAGATTCGAAAAGACAAAACACTATTCTGTTTACTTAATTTGAACAAATAACTTTTATTTACAAGAAATATCACTTAAAATCAACTTTTCCACTTATTGGAATCTTTCCACTTATTTTATAACACTACCGATACTATTTCGAACTTAACTTGGCACAGTTTAAAAATGAACTGCGATCTCGTCGGCCTTTTATACTCCTAACTAAAGTTTCTCGAATATTCTATACTCCAACCGGAACAATCGAGAATGTTCTATCATTTTATTCACCATTCGTTAAGTTTCCAAATTTCGAAGTCTCGTTGAATAAGTTCATCTACTTTTCAATCCACACTACAAAATAAATGATTTAACACAATTTTTATTTTTAAACACTTTATAATATAAATGCTATTTTTAAACAAATAATTTATATGTACTTAAAAAATAATTTGTCTCTGTTTCAGAATGTCGTGCATTGGATCTTCATAAACATCAAGGTATGCATTGTAAAAAAAAATCAAAAAACGTTTAAAACCAGCTTAATATTGCATGGTTTTTGAAAATTAAAAATGATAAAATATGATTTTTTCAAAACAACAAAATAAATTTCTGAAACCCATACCTACATCTCAACTTAACCAGTGTTCCAATTTCTACATCCTCATAAGCTCAAAGTCAAATTTCATTCAAACAAATTCTTTTAGAATAAAGAACGTTACGATTTTTTTTTCAAAACAATTAACAAAAATATTTTTTACAACATTTTTAATCTTGTTTACATTAAGCTTCTAAAAAGTCCTTATTTTAACATGCTTTTGAACATTTCGTATACCTAAATTCATAGGAGGGTTCGTAATTTGTAATAGTTTTAAAGAATTTCTGTCGTTTCAATTTCCAATTTACAAATTATTTTTTTAAATTAGGTACAAATTTAAAGCATTTCCTCTAAGTTTAAAAACTGATTCTTCTCCTTTTAATTATAGCAAACTAGTTGGGTGTGGCCGCATCGCTGGGTATGCAAAGTAATATTTGATAAGCAAATTGATTTTATAGAACTTCTTCGAAAACTACATTGTGTGTGAATTGTCTCTGGTTAATTAATACTTCCTTGCTGTGTATTAGATTCAATTTCAATATACACCTTCATTTGCAACTCTTGATCGTAATAAAGCCACATAGAGTTGGCCATGTGAAAATACTCCGGTCTTCAAATGCATGCCAACGTGATCAAATGACTGGTCTGAGCCTTGTTTATTGTTATAGCGTACGCTAGAATTTATCGGAAATGGAATCATTGTGATAATTCATGCTCTTATCAAAGTTCGGCCAGGCTCTTCCACAATCAATCGAGTTCCATTGCAGTCCTTTTTTAGGGTTCAAGTTTTTCAGCAACATGATGATGACACCTTGCTTAAGCTACAGCATATGAGGTGGCTTGCTGGATGGAGTTTGCTGATTGAGGAATTCAACAGGGAAATTTGGTGTATCATTTGGATCTTCAGTCTTCACTGACAACAGAATCGGCGCTAAAATAGATTTAGGAGTTATTACCAATTTAATCGATTATCTTCCTATTCATTTCTAATGTCTGCACATTTGTCAGCGCGGCAATGACTCGTTCTGAAAGTTCCTGCATTGACTTTTGCAGCAGATCGCCAAAAATTGTCTTAATTAAGTCTCCTGTTAATATAATTTCCGTGGGAATTTCAACAACGTCGTCTTCATACATTTCTGCTACCCGCGGCAATTTTGCAATAATGAGAAGACTCATATTTTAATAGCCCTCAGGATTTTGTCCACAGAGATTCCTTCACGATCAGTTAGTTTTCTCTTTTATATTTAAATATCGCGAAATAAACCTTCCTATTAAAGTACCTGAGGAGCAGTTAGTGGGTCAGTGATCTAAAAACTCGTAGCAAAGTACATATTGCCTAAAAATTGTTTCTATTTTTATATCTATTGATTTAGATTTATGAGTATAAATAATATCTTACTTCTTTATTATCAATGTACAAAGTTTCAAATTGATACGACAAACTCCTTCGTGAGTTATGAAAAATTTCTCATTAAAATCATTGCCAATAACTCGAGCCCAAAGCAAAATACCTACATATTTCTTATATAGAGTACACAAACCGAGTTTGAAGTCGATCGAATAAAAAATAAAAATGTTCCCGTCCAAATTTTGACCCCCCATTTTACCCCTTTCAGGGTTGAATCTTGAAATATCCTTTCTTATTGCTTGTACTTGTAGGTACCTATACATTTTGTAGGAAACCTCTATGCAAAATTTCAGGTTTCTAGGGCAAATGGATGGTTTTATTTGCCAATTTCCTTTTGAAAACGCTTGCCGAGCATTAGTTTTATTGAGTTTGAACCATGAACAAAATTTAAATATATGAAAAGTAGGCGATGCGTATTTGAATAATGGGAAAACTAAAATTTTGAAAATTTATTCAAATACCCACCGCCTACTTTTATTTAAAACTAGCGTAGCCCGTGCACACTTCGCAGTGCAAAATATGTAGTTAAATAGATAGATAAACTGTTTTTATTACATATTATGCTCTTAGGTACACAACAGTTTTTGTTTTTTCAGAAATCGTATTGCCTCCGTAGACAATATTATTGACTTTCATTATTTATATCAGTGTTACAAATTTTAAGAACTTTGGCTTCCAATTCCAAGACTGTCGAAGAAGCTGTACCCGCCCTTCTTTGACCAATATTCACAGGGATACTCATAGGCCAATACCTAATATTGTGGTTTTCGAGATATAAGATTTTGAATGCATCTTTTGTATGGGAGGTGCCACGCCCCTATAACTCATGACATGAACCAATACACCTACAAAGACCGTATACACTTACAAACCATTGTATTAACGTCACCTTTCATGGGAAACTTCCAGAAACAAAATCGGTTCACGCATTACTGAGAACATTAGCCACAAACACAATACAACTTATTTTTTTTTACCCGGTACTGTGGTGAGTGAGTGTATATTTATATTTACTTTGACATTCCATTTGTAACGCACATAAGGAGGTGTTGTAGGTATGACAAACTATATATATTCACCCCTATTCCCGTTGGCGTTTATCGTAAACGCCTAATATTTCATTTCAGTTTTAAGTCAGTGTTTGTAACTTATTTGAAACAAACGATTTGAAATTACAGCGAACAAATAGAAAAAGAAGCAAAATCGGTAACAACAGTTCGAAAAAAATTGGAATATCGTTTTTACAACGACAAGACACATGAGTCGTATGCGACAAACGCCAACGGGAATAAGGGTGATTATTGATCAGCATCACTTTCTTATTCTTAGTCGATCTAGCGATGTCCGTCTGGCAGTAATTTAAGATCTATCGACTTGAAATTTGGTACGTAAGCTTTTATCCATCAAACTGAGACTAAGTTCGAAGATGAGCAAGATCAGATGAAAACTACTACTACCTCCAATACAAAAATATCGGATTTATATAGCTTTTTAATGTTAAAAAATAAATTTAAATAGCCACAGTGAAGATAGAAAGTTTAAACTTTGCACATATTATTTCAATAATATTTTAAAAAAATTTTGACAAAAAATGAGCTTGGTCGAATAAAAACTACCCATACCTACCTCCCATACAAATATATAATTTGTTAATACTAAAATATTTTTTTAATATAGTACCGGGTATTTGAGCTTCGGCATAGTTGAAGATAATTGTCTTACTGGTTATATACATATATAGATTGTCATTGCCTTGCTATGCCACCTGTAACCTGTAACTACAACAAATAGCCTCTCACATAAAAGCTGCAATAAGTTGGATTTTTGTAGTAGCCGCCCCGCTAGATGCAGCCCAATCCGAGTCTATTTGCTATGAGAATGAAACTGAAAGCTGATAAGAAAAAAATATGTAAATGCATTTGTTTAGTCACTTTTTAATTTTTTTTAATCAAATTATTCATAAGCCACAAAAAATAAAAAAAATATATATTTTTTCGGATTACAGATCAGTTCTAATAATAGATAGACTACGCTCCGCCAGTTGGTTGGTGATTGTGCTGCTGTGCGGTCTGTTTAACAATTATTGCTAATTGCTGATTACGAAAATTTGATAGAGATACTTTTTATGTGAACATTGATGAAGTTTATTTTTTGAAATCCTGAAGCAGTTTGTACTCTGTACTTTAAATCGCAGGGCATGTAAAAAATGCAATCGGTAGTTGCCTAATTCATCTCGGAAAATCCTTAAAGCGTTGGTACCTATTGGTGAGAAGAAAGAATGCATAATTATATTTTTAACAATTGCATATAATATTGATTTGGATAGGTATACGGTTATAAGGTTTCCTACTAAAATCGAAAAATCAATTTAAATAAATTTATCACAAAGACACAATAGACACGTTACTTACTTTACTTTTGGTGGCGCTTACAGTCCGGCGTGAACAACGGCCTCAACCAACAAGCCCCTCCAGCCAGCTCGATCCCTCGCTAGCTGCCTCCAGTTACGCACACCAAGTTGGTTGATGTCGTTCTCCAATTGTGCGCCCCACCTAATGTGGGTTCTTCCTCTGATGCGTTGCCCCTCATGGGTGGATTCGAAGACTCGTCGGACACTCCATTGTCACAAACTGAACCAACTATCACTCGAAGAATATTTCTCTCAAAGTATGGCAGAAGGTTTTCATCCGCTTTTGACAGGGTCCATACTTCTGCACCATACAGCAAGACGGGGATGATTAAGTTCTTATATAATATCTCCTTGGTTCTATGAGAGAGTGCTTTACTTTTTAGATGCCTTCTTAGCCCGAAGAGACAGCGATTGGCAAGAGTGATTTTTCGCTTTATCTCTGCGCCGATATCATTTTGCGAAGTGATAGTGGAGCCCAGGTAGACTAAGTCTTTAACTACTTCGAAGTTGTATCTGTCCATTGTGACGTTTTGTCCGAGTCGCCGATGTTAGAGTCCTTTCTCGTTGACAGCACATACTTCGTTTTGTCCTCATTAATAGCCAGACCAATCTTCGCCGCCTCCGTTTCGATGCTTGCAAATGCGCCACTGACAGCTCGCCGCGTTCTTCCAACAATGGCAATATCGTCAGCATAGGCATGTAGTTGAACAGACTTTTGAAAAATTGTACCTCTGGTGTTGGCTTGTGAGTTTCGTACAATTGCTTAAAGAACGATGTTAAAGACAGTACATGATAGCGCGTCGCCTTGTCTCAAACCTTTTTTGACATCAAATGGTTCGGTGGTGTTCTTGCCGACTTGGACGGAGCAGCGAGATTTCTCCATCGTCATCCGGCACAGACGGACGACGACATGGCTTTGTATAATTCGTCCCTATATACGCTATCATAGGCGACTTTAAAGTCGATAAATAGACGGTGTGTATTGATCTGAACCAGCTTCTCCCTTTCTCGCTTACCAGACTTTCGGCGAGATTCACACGATTCTAGAAGGTGATGGTCACAGTGAACATCGCGCCTGTGGCGACGGTTTTTTCTTCAATCCATACCATGGAATTTTGAAGTGATTAACTTTTTTCGCGACTGATAATTATAACCTCCAAAATTAAACCACTTCGGGCAAAAAAGAATAAAATTAACAAATCGGATTACAACTGATCATATTCGAAAATTTAAAACTCATGTTGAATATTTCCCCATGACAGAGCACACTTTTGACTATATTCTATATATTTTAAAATTAGATGATTATTCAAAGAAAATATTTTAATATTACCGTAGGTACCTATAACAAAAGAACTTTGAATACACCGTACAAAATACATCGACAAATCAAAATAGTATTGAAAACCTAAATAACTGTCTTGAAAGCTGGTTACCGGCATCAACAAGAATTAAAAAACAAGTAAAAGTGTTATCATCGGCCTGGCCGATGCTTTGATACCCTCCACTGCATAAAAGTCATGCAAAATGTTTGCCATGCGAGTTAGTATGTGTCTAATATTAGTTTTGTATGGTAGGTAGCAGAACTACTTTACCGACATAGACAATTTTCAATACCAACCTGGCGACGGTAAAAATAAGTCGTCTCACAAAATTTCATTCATCTATTTGGTAATTTGGTCAATTCCTCAGACAGACAGACAGACAGACAGACAGACAGACAGACAGACAGACAGACAGACAGACAGACAGACAGACAGACAGACAGACAGACAGACAGACAGACAGACAGACAGACAGACAGACAGACAGACAGACAGACAGACAGACAGACAGACAGACAGACAGACAGACAGACAGACAGACAGACAGACAGACAGACAGACAGACAGACAGACAGACAGACAGACAGACAGACAGACAGACAGACAGACAGACAGACAGACAGACAGACAGACAGACAGACAGACAGACAGACAGACAGACAGACAGACAGACTTGTCTGTAACGCCAAGAAGTATTCACCGAAAACCCTATAAAGTATAAAGTATAATATATTCTGAATCAGGATCACATTCTGAATCGATTCAGCCATGTCCGCCTGTCTGTCTGTCATTGGTAACGTCTGTCGTGACTCGTGAAAGCACGATATCGTCCAAACGAATTGACATACGCGAATGATCTCCTCGAGTCGTAAAGTGAATGCCATGGTGGCCAGAAAACCGATAGTAATATAGGGTCGTCTAGAGTCTACAGCATCCTATACCCGTTACCCTTCTAATGGCTAGACGGGACTTTGGGAAATAATGCTGATTGGTGTATCTATTTAAAGCACATTTTTCAGATTAAAATAAAGAGTGGCACGTTCCCATTCCCATCGATGCCAATATTGTGCTGGTGGACTCAAAGTCATCACTACATCTTGAGTCTTTGTATTCGATACAGATTATTAGGTCCCAGTTCCGGCACATCTATCTAAGATACTCGTAAGAAACAGTATCCCCTAACCATAGTGCATATGTTACTAACGAACACAATCCTCAATGCACCATCTACCTCCCGTCTTTCTAATGGCCTAGGAGTTCCAAAAAAAAACTTCTAGTGCTGTTATTTAGAATTCCTTCTAGCTTCGACTAGTTTTTGTGGATCTAGTTTCTTAATATATTCATAATTATGTAGACACGAGTATTTGCAAGTCAAAAGTCGCCTTGTATTTCAGTCTGAATATCAGAGACTAACCGTCCTCTTAGTCACACCGCTTCTTACTAAAGGGTCCGCCAAATAACTTTTTTTTTTGAAAATGCTATAAAAAAAAAACTACTAAATATTTTCTCAAATTTCTTTTTTTATTTGAAAGAACAATCCTTCCGGTTAACAATGGAAAATAATTTCATTCAAATGGCTGGCCATGCAGTAGCCTACACGATCGGTGCAATTTTTAAGCACATTATCGATTGTGTGCAGCTGTATTTCACCAATGGCTTCACGAATATTGTCCTTTAAAGCGTCAATTGTCTCTGGCATGTCGGCGTAACACTTATCTTTTAGGGCACCCCACAAATAATAGTCCAACGGTGTCAAATCGCAGCTCCGCTGTGGCCAAACGACATCAGCTCTGCGGCTCTCACGGAATGTCCGGCTCTCTTTCGCCGTAGAAAGAGTTTCCTTGGTAAAGAAATCACCAACCCAGCAAATCTTGCTGAAATATCTCCAGAGAAGATACTCGACTTCCTGACTGTCTCCGGAGTAAAAAGGTTGCTGTAGGACCCTAACACAATAGGCCACTTTAGAGAGGCCGCAGTGCCAGAGCCCAATGGAGGCTCTCCCGACTTAATATCTATCTAGCCACACCGCACATTGTTCTCGGGATACTTTTTCTCGAAAATATAACGAGAAGCTGCATCTCCTTTCGACGTACAAGACCATTACGTATATGTCTGTTTAAAAACTATGGAAAATAAATAGTCATTCCATGGTGTTGACAATTTTATCTAGAGTAAAGACAATGAAGGATTTCTCCTCACGAATGCAAATAAATCTCAACCTCATGAGAGGCAATCACCGACGCAGGGTCCGAGAATTCAGGTCAACACATTTTCCATTCATATGATACCCGTCAACATAACTTTCTGGTTGTTATCAAAAACCCACACATGCACACACTTGCTATTATAATAATTCGTGATGGATTGCATAAGTTTCATCACTGAACTGAAATAAATCTTGAACTTCATCGCAAGGGTTCACAGGCGATATGATTGATTTCAACTTTATCAATCAGCTCCAACTCCAAGGACTGCATCAACACGCGGGCAATCATACATATAATACACCGCACCGCAGCCATTCTCAATCCCACACGCAGGCACATCGATTGTGAGCTTCTTCAACTTGGTGATATCGGAAGTGAAATCTCTTTAAGGACACTCACGATGGAGTAGTTTAAGTGGCTGCATAAGACGGATATTGGGTTATGTACGTGAATGTACGAGAACGTACTTACCACGATGAACAGAAATATAAATCACCTCGAAAATATATATAGGTAACCACATCAGAGTCGATGATAACCAAAGGATATAGGTTTCAACCAATACTTTTCCGTATATAGATGTAGATTGCTACAAAGGGATAGAAAGGACAAAAGTCAAATAGAATAAAGTAAAACCAATGAAATCTGAAGCCTTTTTAGAGTGGACGAGATGAGTACCAACGAAACACTTCTTAAACTTGAACAACATCGATTTTGGTCGACGAATGGGCGGCACACGAGTACACAGACACACCCACAAACGAGGCCACCGGATGTGGATTCTTGTGTTGAAGAGGCGTAAGCAAGTGGCATGAGTGGTAGATAATAACTTATTATTGAAGTCAGCGAGCGGTGGATATATGAGCCATTTCCAAGGACGTTTGGACGGTTTACTTTTTGTAGCCACAGTCAAAGGATCATCATTGTGTGTTCGTACGTGTGTGTGGAATTTTGTAATTTAACATTTCTCCCTCTTTTCTGAGTGAATATATATGTGAAATGTGAAATGGAAAGAATAATAAAGGATACGAGCTATAGATGTATGATTTCCGGTTAACATGATATTGAGGAAATTAAAATTTGCTTTCAATTTTTGCTAGATCGTCCTTTTTTCTAAGTGGGTACGGAATTCAATTTAAGGTTCATTTAGATGCCATGTATATCCTGTAATGTTTTTTTTAAAGGATGTATGTGGAATGGTCTTTCCCTTCGTTTAGTGGTTTGTGAACAGACTGACTGCCTTCGAATGGTTGTTATTTTAGTTGTCGAGATAAAGGGATAACGGATTTTACACATGATAAACAGATAATAGAGTGGTAGTGGTAGGTATCAGACGAATTTTGGCAGAGTAACTTTTAGGGTATCATTTGGTCTCATAAGTGTATACTCATATTGTTCACTTCTAATCATAAATAAATAATTTTTTAGATGGCGCAACAGGCGGAAAACACCCTAGGCCTAGCTTCTCGCAACCATTCGTTTTGTGTGAGTTTCTATTTTTTTGGGACGAATGGAAGGGACCTACAATTTTATGCCGAGTCCGGACGACTGAATTGAGAAGCTTTTTCAGGACAGTCATACTCTCGGATGTTTGTCAGGCGTTCGCGAGAGGTGGCGCAGTAGAAAAAACCTTAAGATGTACTGCTAGGTTCCACATTTCACTTTCACTCGAAATGAAATCGGAAATGAATTTTTGTGTTCTACATTTCACTGTATTCGATTTCGATTTCAAAATTTTCGGAATTGAGACAATGTGAAATTGTGATTTCGAAAAATTTTCGGAGTTTCCGAATCGCTCGAAATGCAGAACACTGAAAACGAATTCACTCGATTTGCAATTTCGATTTCACTCGATTTCTGGAACCTAGCTGGTAATTTGTGTTTTTCTGGGAATCGACCCTGGGATCCCTCGCACAGTAGTCCAGCATACTAACCACTGCGCTACAGCGAATGCTTATTAATTTATTTGATGATTCTTTTGATGATTAAATATATTAGGATAGGCACTGCGCCAATGGCTCGAAGGAATTAATGAATGAGGAATGAGGCAAAAAATGAGAATATATCATAAAGATTGGGGTCATATAGAAAAAAGATATGAATATCGCCAGCCGGAAACTATACGCGGCAACAATGAATGCAGCTAAAAAATAGTACAATCAGAGTATAAGTCAACAACTCCGAAACACTAAAAGTACTAAAGACCTTTGGAGAGCAATCAAAAGCATCCAACCGAATTCCTTTGCGCAAAATCCTATCGCAAAAGACATTTGGGAGGGACAATTATCTTCGAGAAATGTGTATTGATAATTTAGCCGAATATAGTCCTTTTGATGATTCGTACCTTGATAGAGATATAAGTCTTGAGGAGTTAATATCCGTAATACTAGGATTACGGAATAGTAGTAGTAGAGTTCTTGAAGCATCTACCACACCTATGGCTTGAACATCTGCGCTCTTTCTTTCAAAGTCTCTTTGATAATGAGGAAAGAAATTGCTCAGAGCTGCTTAGAGCTGATATAAAGATGGTATTCAAGAAAGGAAATAAGAATCTACCAGAAAACTATCGCCCTATTGCGATCGAAAATGCCTTAATGAAAGTCTAAACCCAAATGTCCACCAGAATCGTCGTCCGTATCGAGGATTGCCTGAATAAAACACCTATTCGCTTGAAGGTTGAATGTTTATTCTCTATAATAATATAAGATTTGGTTACAAAGAGCATTTTATATTTTAGGAACTTACTTTTCGGCAACTTCCCTGGCTGCTTGTGGACTTGTACGAATCTGGTTACAAAATGGCGTATTGGAAATACCCGCGAAATACACGCGGCCAAATTGATAGATTAAACGTCATTCAAATGTCAGTTTCTAGGTTTGTTCGACCAAGTTCACAAGCAGGCAGGGTTATGTCACTGTTACATTTGGATATTACACATTATTTTTGACACCAAATCATATCGAACAGGTTTTAAGAGTGTAGAGAAGGGGAAAAATTAATCCCAGAAGTTTTTTTGAAAGGAGCATTCGACAGTGTTAACCACGAAAAGGTATGGATGCACCTAAAATCTGTTGGAGCCAGTGGACAAAAAAAAATGTTAATATAAGAAGACTTTAGAAAAGCAACTGGCTCCACTTCCTGTTCTTATTATGCACCTTCGTTAGAAAATATACAAGAGCCAGAATTTAAACCGGCTCCATACTTGAACGTGGCCTTAAAACCATTCATCCATAAGGTCAAAGCGCAAATTAGGTGTGCAAACAAACAGGTATGCCCTGCCCATAGCCCATTGCCCATAGGATCATCTTGCACGGATTTAGACACAACTTCGACCAAACGAACATTTGTACGATTTGTAACGCACGTATGAAGACGACAGTATTGATCATTCCCTCCTAAGATGTCCTATTTTTAATGCAGTGAGAAATCATTATCTCTTTTCTAATTGACTGATTTAAAAGCGTAGTTGGGCAACTTAGGTGTGTATGACTGTCCTGAAAAAGCTTTTCAATTCAGCCGTTCGGACTCGGCATAAAATTGTAGGTCCCTTCCATTCGTCCCAAAAATAGAACACAA
The DNA here is from genome assembly GCA_949372485.1 of Cheilosia soror. NCBI lineage: Eukaryota > Metazoa > Arthropoda > Insecta > Diptera > Syrphidae > Cheilosia > Cheilosia soror. The sequence goes on from OX443563.1 coordinate 41,724,481, forward strand.
AACGAATGGTTGCGAGAAGCTAGGCCTACCCGCCTGTTGCGCCACCTATTTATTTTTTTTATAAAGAATGCCGATGTCCTGGGAGATCGTTTAACGTAGACTTATCCTCGTATGCACGCTTGCGTTTTGTTTAACGCAAATCCTGCGAGAAAAACCCGCATGTGTACACTAAATTAATGCGGCACCGGAACCCCAACCCAAAGGGGGACACGGAGACAGTAAAATATATAAAAAAATGTATTATACAAGAATTCTGTATTTTAAAAAGTGCGCACTTTTTTACATTATCAAAACCATTTTTTTAAAATACAGAATTCTTGTATAATAATTTTTTTTATATATTTAACTGTCTCCGTGAATGTCAGCATAGATTTATGAAAACAAATTGAGACGAATACCTTTAGAATTTTGCTATTTCAATCAAAGCTTTACCTTTAGCGGTTGTCTTAAAAAACAGAATTTTACTACTGCGCTCCGAATCAATATATTTTTTAACTTTCTCGTATACGTAGTACGAGAAAGATATTGTTTTTGTACAAAATTTCGAACTCGAGATATTACGATGATAGGGGAACTTAAAAAAGTGGGTCTCGCAATTCTGTCCGTCCGTATGTCTGTCTGTCCCACCTTTGGGGAATCTAAACCTTGAACGGATTTGCTTCAAACTTCGTATTTAGAGTTTGTGTGCTTCCCGCTAGGGACGTTTTTTTATGCTAGCCCTAATATTAACGGTACCTCCCATATAAAAATTTTACGAAATATGACGAAATATGCCTAAATTTAAATTTTTTCGAAAACGGCTCTAACGATTTGAACCAAAATTGATCGTTGAGTTAATTTAGGCATGCTTAACATGACTGCATACCCAGTTTTTCGCTAAAAAGTCCAGCAACGGCAGTTTTAAAAATTGATTATTTAATTATTTGATTTTTAAAAAAAATTATTTTGAAGGTACTATTGTCATTCTTAACTTGATAGCAAACTCAGTTTTTCCCTAAAAAGACTGTGTCCTTTGATATCCACCCAAATCCCTAATAATAGTACTTTAAAAACTGCTCATATCTCAAAAACGCCATTTTCGATTATGATAAAAATGTTACTTTCAGGTAATGCTTAAATCCATAGTAATACCACTGGCTCAGTTTTGAGCTAAACAGTTGGAAAACAGTGTTTTTTGAACCATGAATGGGTCCTTCGATCTCCACGCCAATCGCTAAAAACTGTATTTTAAAACTACACATATGTCGAAAACGCCATTTTCGATTTGTTTAAAAATGTAACTGCTAGGTAATGTTTATATCCTGAAGAATACGTCGTACTCAGTTTTCAGCTTAACCTTTAGCAACAGTGCTTTTTCAATACAAATTTGTAACATTTGTCAGAAAAATTTTACAAAAGACCGCTCTAACGATTTTGATAAAAATACATATTATTTAAGACAACATAAGCATTCTAAACATGATCACGTACTTAGTGTTTCTCAGAAAACTCGAATACAGGCGTTTTATGAATATTTCGAAAAATGACTACCCAAATCCCGACCATTGAGATCACTTTTCAATTTTTAAATAATAATCAAAAAAGAGAATTCGAAATTCATCGCCTCCTTGCCTCCTTTAAAATGTCAGTTGGGGTGAAATTTGAAAGTAAGTAAGAAAGTGTTGTAGTTAATACGTACATAATGTCTATGTAGTATGTAATACGTGTTTAGTTAACATGGGTTCAGTTACTAAACCTACGTAAGATGTACATAAGTGGAAATAATTTTAAACGTAAAATTTGCTAAAATGACTTTGAAATTCTGCGAGATTCGCAATAAACGAGAAAGTTACGTGCGACCCAGTTGTGCACATTTTTTATTTTATGTTCATATTATTTCTTCGAAGTATTAAGTTTACTCTTAGACAAGGCGCGCACCGAAGTGGTAAGGTAGTGGCGTAGCGGTGGCATAAGAGGGGTGTGGCGATGGAATGAGCGTAAACTGGTATGAAAATGATTTAAGTGGCAACCAACGTATAGTGCCACGAATTCATTAGCGCCTAAAATGTCATACTTGTTAATTCTTGGTAATTTCGCATGTTTTTAGTTTCCGGGTAAACAAAAATAGGTACACAGTTGTAATGCAAAAATCCACGCCGTCACCAGTCCTTACAATATGATATGACTAGTTTAAACTAAACCACTACCAATTCGTCGCCATCGCCATACCATTCCTACGCCACCTGCCACTTGGCCACCGCGAAGCCGCAACGCTACGCCGCTACCACTGTCTTCTGTCTGTTTGCTAAATTATATAGGCACCTAAGTGAATTTCAATTTATTTTACATATTTTTTTCTCAATAATTTTTAAAAATTATATCAAAGCTTCTTTTTTTATTGAAAACTATTTTTCAAAATATAAAATTGGAGCATAAACAGCATTTCGGAAAACAGAATTTTGCATTTACAGTATTTTGGATATACAGCATTTTAAAATACAGAATTCAGAAATCCAAAATTTTGTTCATACAGTATTTTCAAAAATTTAATATGTATACAGAATTTTGTCGATACAAAATTTTTAAATGCAGAATTATGACCCGCTCCCCCTTTAAAAAATGTATATTCCGCTGGTAATAACAGACAATGCGATTAGTTCGGCTAGGACTCCCTACCGTGGCACATGTGAAGGTCGTTTCAATAAAGAAAATCCCATATTGCACATATCCAATAAAAATTGTTTAATGTCAGGCACATAAAACTCTAGGCATCCTGCCAGTGCAGTGACATTCGCAAAGTCGTTAAATTGTTTGTTGCGTCATTAAGAATTCTTTTCTCCGTAACGTAAGTGGTTCCTTTTAAGAAAGTAATTCCTTTCTGAGATCTTTTGATTGCTGTGATCCAGTAGATAGAAAATAGTAACAAAAAATGCGAGTGAAGAATAGAAACTAGGTCAGGTTCTTCAATGTGAATGAAATGAGGCGATTTCAAAAAAAAAAAACATTCTAGTTTGAATAAATCAGCTCGTTAGGCTGTGTAAAGAATTTTATGAAGCAGCCAAGGGTATCCTACTTTTTGTGCTGTAAAAATATTAGGGTGTTCAAAATGTGGCGTTTTATTGTCTCAACTCATCCTATATAATATTTCTTTTGTGAACAATTTTATGACAATTTCTTAGCAGATACATAATTTAAGACACGGCATGTATACGTAATCTATATCTTTGAATGATTTTAAAGCACTGAATACTCAAAATGAGACTTCGGTTTCTATTAAGTTTGTGGAAATAATTTGTTATCCTTTTTTACGATAAAGTTTCCATAAAAGAAATGATGTTAATGTTATTAAGTTATATTTATTTTTAAGGATATGAGACCAGTGAGCTATTTTATTACTTCCGCCGTCTCATATAACGTAATATAACTCTTGGTTAATTACCTATACCGACTGTCTAACAGATGGCTTTTTCAAAGGTTTGTGGTAACTTTAAATCTTGATCTATGAAGTTTAATAAAGCCGTTGAAAGTAAAAAGAATGGTCGAGGTCTCCTTCCATTTGTGCGCGGCACATAAATCGAGGTCCATTCTCTACTGTGTTGCCCTCTGAAATGGAACGCTAATGTCCCTTCGCTCTACATGTCCGAACCACCGTAGACGGATGCGTAATTTTTTAACTAGGTCGATGTTGCTTTACTTCTCGTATAGTTTGTCATTGAATCTTCTCCTCCATACATACCCTGCACTCCGCTGAGATGGTTAGATTTATTTTGCTTATGTAGAATTCTAATCCATGAGATACATTTTGTGCGTTGCCCGCTTTTAGCCGATTTTGGGGTATATCGTATATCAGAAAGGTTCTGGTCCCGTGAATGGGGGTTCTGAGCCTATTCGGCTAGCCTTCACGGCTAGGAACCCACCACAAATTTGGTTCTGTTCCAAAGGCTATAGGCCAGTTTTAAGACTAAACTCTCGGATAGCCTATCAGGATCTAATCAGCCACATAAACTTCAGCTTTTGGTTTCAAAGGTCTTGGATAGTGATATCTGACAGTGGGTGTCTATCAGGCGATTCAAGTGGCTGTTAAAGCCTTTGAATAAATATTGCATTTTTAGAAAACAAATTTGATGAATATTATGAGCATATTACATGGCCCCATTGAAACACTACGATGAATTTCTGAATTTTCATGAGTGATACATTTTTCCATCAGTTGGTTGGTTGGTTGAAAATGGCTGTCAGCTGGGAAACGCCAACACACCAGCATTGGTCCATTGTCAGGTCGTCCAAGTCGTTGTCGTGGAAGGCTCTTAAGTGAAGCTTCCTTCTCCGGGAGAGAGCTGGGCAGGAACAAAGAAGGTGAGGGATAGTTTCCTCCTCTTCCTCATCCATACAGCTTCTGCAAAAGTCGTTTGCGAAAAGGCCTAGTCTTGCGGCATGCTTAAGATCAGTTAGCTTATCAGAGAATTTGTACTTTGACGATGAAACAGAAAAAAATATCAGCAACCCTTTTAAAATTGTTATGTTTGATTAACAAGCTTACTGATCAATGATTTCGTTCGTGTTTTTTCAACTGGGAATGTTTTATATTTTTATTGGAATTCTACATCAGTCTCTATGTGAAAATTTTATCATGCACACTAATAAATATGTACAGTACATAATACAAGAACACTATGACAAACAAGCTGTAAATAAATAATTTACAGACAATAATCATAGAAACTTTTTCCGTAACCTTTAAAGCTGGCTCTAAGACTTTGAAGGGTGTTGGAAAGGGATGTTTTTTTTTTGGCGCTGGCGTGAGACTTCTTATGACAAAACACTAGCAGCACTAATCTTCATCCGCTATAGAGAGTCAACGCTATGCAGAATCTCCTTAGATTTTGGGGACTCCATTGCACTCCATTGCTTTGTTAACTCAAAGAAACAGCGATTGGCAAGAGTAATTACTCTTAATTTCTGTTGAGGTGCTAATTTAGATTTTAGCAGAGTTGTAGTATTAGTTATGTAGATACAAAGTGTTCTATACTACCTTAAAATTATAGCTTCCGATTGTGACGTTCTGTTCAATTCGTTGATATTGTATATCCCTATTAATTGTGGAAGCCTCTCCTACAATATTAGTGAGCGCACTAGTGCCAGCCCGCTCTGTTCTGCCAACAATATATTTTAGGATATTAATCTAGTACTATTTCATTGATCGCAGATTACGTACCACTAATTTCTTATTATGTCTTTTTCGGTGGCTCATCAGGGACACTCATTCTTCTTAATATCGAGAACGCGTCCGCCTAAAAATATATGTTAAAAAGAGTGGAACTTTTTTATTTTCTGGTAGATTATCGGCTATAAAAAATTGTTACAACCGCATGTTGTACTCGATAAAATCGTTTCCATTTACATAATGAATCCATGTATCCGATTTTGAGAGACAGTTTTGATATTTTTCAGTAGTATTCCCGGAAGGGTTGAAATGCGGCGAAAAATGTGGATTTCAAGTTTTAAGAAATATGTTTGGAGACATTTTACAACCGAAATAATTATGAATGAGCTTGTAAAAAACAACATTATTGGTGCATGTGAAACGTCAAGTACGAGTACGTCAAAAAATGTCAATGCTGCCAATACAAACAACAAAAATGTGATTGCTGAAAATCGTTTGGGTGGACACGCAAGTATATCTTCACGCGAAGCATGAGACGTGGAGGTCTACCAGAACATAAATGATATTAAATTAAGTATTTTAAGTTATTATAACGTAGCTGGTTTAAAAAATAAATTATTATCTACAAACTTCCTTAATTATGTCAACAAATTCGAAACCCATGTACTAGAAAATGAAGAGAATATATCTACTCGTATTTAAGAACATGTTTTCAAAATACGAGCTGAAATGAATACCTGCAATTAAATCGGCAATTTTTGGAAGAGGAAGTGGAGGAGAATTGTATGGCTATCGGAAAGGTCTTACTTACGTAGATGTTAATTTTAAAAGAGTAGAAGAATCATACGTCCTGGATATAAAAACGTATAAGAGCGTCCTGTTTATAATAGTCCCCATTTATCTAAACGTTAGTCACTGGCAAGGCGATTATGAGAATCTTAAAGAAATACTTCAGAACTTGAAACTATTTTGATGCTCATTGGTGATTTCAATGGCCGGATAGGACTTTCGCAAAATAATTTTGTGAGCGGTTACAAAATCGCACTTCAAAAGAAAGATACTTGATCCTGCGGATGCGTATGACTAGTATTCTAAATAGGAGCTGTGAAAGCGATTATCGCGGAGAGTACACATTCATCCGTGGAAACGCATGCTCAGTAATTGACTACTGCTGCATCGCTGGAATGCTGGAACCTGCTCTTTAGCGACTTTCGAAGAGGAATAGAGACTTTTTTCGGATCATATGCCACTCGAAGTTCATTTAATATATAAACCTACTAACGAGACTAACACAAGGCAATTATGTAGGACTTCTACCAAAACTAGTCTGAATGAAAAATATATTTGAACAGCATACGCTGCTGTTGCTTTTATAAATAACTCTACATCTTCATCAGAATTTTGGATAGCTGCAAAACATATGAATGGAGGAACGAATTGCATCGCCACGTGTCGCTTAAAGTAACACAGCTAAGGGACCACTTTATTAATCTACTTAATTCACCACAGATCTCTCCAACGTTCCGATACGCATATCCATTTATTATAGACGAATTCCTAGATAACCCGTTTTCAATAGAAGAAGTTATAGAAGCCATTGACAAGGCTAAAAATAGAAAGGCCCCCCGGAGCTGGCAGAATCCCATACGAGTTCTATAAAAACTGCACAGATAAATTTTTGTTTGCTCTCGTTGCGGAATACAATAACATTTTCGAATCCGCAAACATTCCACAAAGCTTTAAAAAAACAATTATCTACCCACTGCAAAAAAAGGGTGACTATGAAATAAAAGTCATAATAAACTAAAAAACTAAAAAACAGTAGTATCTTCAAGACATTTAATTTTTATGTAGGTAATATTAAAAACACGTATTGTACGCATAATTCTTAAACAGAAAGGAAGATTTATTCGATGACAGATGTCATATAAATTTGTACATTGTATAAATATTGAAAATACTCTAAAAGTTAGATCTAAAATTTTAGATTAATACTAGATAAATATTAAAAATACGCAAAAGTGTATACCGACACTTCTTGGAGATTTCGAGAATCTGTCGCAATGTGAAAAATTTAAGGGATGTGGTCTTTCTTGGCCTGGAACCTCGTTGATAGCGTATTGACAAAGAGTTAAAAACATTCACATAGCTTTGGCAGATGAGATCTTCTTGAGGACCCGCAATTCCGGGGATATCCTTATTATTTCTCGTGAATCGAGCAGAAAAAAAAAATGAGGTGAGTAATGGGTTGGTGCGTATTATCTCTACCAAGCCATCACCAGATATTTTAAACTAGGCCTGTAGGGTGTCAGGATTTAAGTTTCCATATAGATATCCATACTTCATTCGAGGGAGACGTTGACTATCGTCCTTTATGCTGAATGATCCTTTTTCTAACAGCGCGATGTTGTTCCTCGTCGCTGTTTTACAGTATGCAGAAGAATTTTTCTCTAGTCTCAGCGCCGAATGCGACTTACTTGGGAGGTTTCCTGCTTTGTTTCTAGAATGAAGATTTTTGTCGACTTGACACGTTCTTTTTGCCTGTTGGTAAAGTTGAGTAAGTAAATTGTTTCTGGATTATATCACTCGATACTTTCGACCTTCGCTAGGAGAATGGCATGTCATCTTATGAATATTGCGATTAGGAAAGTCTATAAGTACGTTTAAGGAATTGGTATCGTTAAGGCTGTGCTTTCACCAATTTAGAGATGGAATACCTTATCCCTTCTTATCCATCGCCTTGGGACACACAACGAATTTATGGGTTGATTTACAGATTTTCTTAAAAAATGTATGTAGTAGATGGAAAAATTGGAAATCACGCCTACTGCAGTCACATTTAATTTTTAAATTTACTGAGTAATACATTCATGCACTTTTAGTAATACCATTAGTAAAATATATTTTTAAGAACCACGAATGGTGGCTTTTGCCTTCATGTCATGATGGTCTCCTTAAATAATATCATCCACATTTTTCATTGCACACTGTTGTAACATTTTCAGCTTCTCTACTTTTCCTGCTCGATAACATTTGAAATTTAAAACAGTCAATTGGCGCTGCTATATGCTATCATAAAAATGTGTCAACTCTCAAGTCCAATAAAATTTCTAACGACATAATAGTTGCTATTGTTCGCTACATTCTGCCCAAGGAAACACAGAAACGGAAACTAAACACCCCCTGAAGGCGTTTAATTACCCTCGCTCGCTCAGGGTAAACATTTTATAGCATTTCAGATGAATGCGCTTGATAGTGTTCAACGTAGGTGCTATTCCTTTTTTTTTTTGTCTCAACTGCGTGGTCTTCATATCTGAACAAATGTTCAGTCTCTATACTATTTCCGTTGTCATCCAAAGGACGAAAGCATTATATCGTATGTACTGTACAAGTACATTTGCAAACTTTCTATGATGGTGTTTGCACACGTTGTGACACATCGAGTTAGCTCGTTCATATGGAATGGGATACATCAAGAGATTAACCCTTCACTAAGGGAAGAAGGAAAAATGGATTATAATTGGATTTCTCAACCATGCCGTTAGCGGTTTTCGGCAACGCTGTGTACCATTTGATGGGATTGTGTTGTAAAAGTTACTACTGGAAAATGCTAAACCTACATACGGCGCGGCGGAGTCTGTAACAACATTGTAAGCAAACAGTATACATAATTGGTTCACTCACTTGTTCGGAGAAGTTTTGAAATTTAATTTCAAATTAAATTGAGCCACTAAGCTAGTGAGCCACAGTTAAGATATTAACTTCACTGCCTTCTATAATTGGGTGGCTCCATGAGTTTTAGGTGTTAATTAGTCTTTAAAAGTAGTTGGTGCATTGCATTGCATACTAGTTAAGTACACTGGAGGAGCATTCGGAGCGCATGTCCTATGGCATGGTATCTGTTGCGTGTGTTTTACTTAATTGGTATTCCCTTTGTTGGAGCAAATTTATTCAAGGTTTGAAAATAGAGCATTCATATAGTGTGCATTTGGTCTTTAACCGCCACGTCCAGACACAAAATATTTTTTCGCACTCATTCATTTCATTTATTGGGCTCTCGACTCGTGAAGAGTCTGCCTGAGACACTGCAGCCTTCCATCCTCTACCATCCCTGGCACGCTGCTTCCAGTTGTCCGGACCAAGCGCTTCGGCATACGCATTGGCTTGATCTTTGAAATGGAGGTTCGGTCTTCCTTGTCTTCTCGAACCTGGGGGCTGGGATTCGAAGATCCTCTTAGCTGGAGCATTATTGTCCATTTGCTCGATGTGACTGAGACAATGTAGTCGACATACTTTGACTTTTTGGACTACATACACGTCTTGGTACACCTCATAGAATTCGCGGTTGTATCTTCTCCTTCATTTGCTTGAAGTAGCAACGGTTTCCTTCGCTGTTTCGAAGAGAGTGCCCGTTCCGGTTTTGTAGCCAGCAACCAGTTTTTTTATAAAACCTCTGGATGCTATTACGATCGCACTCTTCTCTCGCTGCCCTTGTTTTGCGCTGCAACGCTTACTTGTGTACATCTTTTCTTACCTTTTTCCTGTACACGCATTCATCATCATACCACGGGCTCTTTCGCTGGGGTGGTTGGTACCCTACGGTGGTTTCGGCTACCTCCATGATGATGTCGGGATACTGGCACCACTGGTTGTTGGCGTCTGTGGTAGGTGAGTGCACAGAGGAGAGTTTCATACTCAGGCGCTCGCTATAGACTCTGGCTTCTCCAGGTGTGCTAAGGCGTCCAACGTCGAATTTCTTCTTCTGGGCGGGTCGCAGCTTCTTCCCGTTGGACAGTCGAGCTCTGAATTTAGCCGCGACAAGAAAATGGTCAGAGTCGACGTTTACCCCTCGGAATGTGTGTGCACGACAAGGATGTTGGATGCGTGCCTCGCATCGATTATCACATGGTCGATTTGGTTGGCAGTTCGACCGTCTGGAGAGCGCCAGTTTGTTGTGCGGATCCTTAGCCTTGGAAACCTAGTCCTACTTATGACCGAGCTGCTGCAAAATCGATTAGTCGTTAGCCGTTGTCTGTTGTCGTTTCGTGGATTCTGGGCTTACCAACCAAACCGCCAACGATGTTTTCCTTTCCGACTTAAGCATTGAAATCCCCGAGTCACAATCCTTGTAAGTCCTGTCCTATGTCGCCTGCTCTCTGCTGCGTTTGTCGCAATAAATTCGCAAAAATTGTAAATTATGGAGCAATATCCTTGATGCGGTGATGAATGTTTTAAGCAAGTGGGGGCGGTTGTCTTTATGCTATTCTTATCCTTTCTTCTGTCCTATAATTGTCAAACGAGTTTTAAGTAAGTGATAAGTAGCTTCTGAGAGAAGTTACTAATGTGCCCACTCATTAATGGAGTTCTTAACCTAACCGCTAAAGTTGCCAATCGTAAGATTGGTTCGGGCCGAGGCTGTGGAGCCTCTAAACCCTGTCGTGCAAATGCATTTTGTTCTTCTTTTTTTTAATACTTTTCCCGGGAAGGGAAAGGCGAACCTATAACGCTTCATCAGCGCCCCGAGATGCTTGCAGATGTATGTTAGTTCTGCACTTAAATTGCTGCAAATTGTACTCTTCTGGAAATATATCCCCATTAGGAAGCGAGTTCCTAAGTTTGCTTGTCCTGTAACAGAAGGAGTTTTGGAAAGATGATGTCCTCGCGGTTGTAAGTGTACTGTATGGTCATGATGAGCATTATCTGCCTGTCTTGTGGGGCGTCCAAAAGTTGCATTTCGAGGGATAATGTCTTCGAATTCCTCGAAACTTCTAGCATGGAAGCACCTATAGAACAAGCATATGTCAGCGACTTGTCTTCTGTGCACCAACGGTTGTAGATTCGATGTGAGTCGTCTCTGTATGCTGTCAAGCAGGTTAAGTGAATGTTTTGGGGCCGAGCTCCATATATGGGAACAATATTCCAGGCCTGATCTAACCTGTGCTTTGTAAAGAAAGAGAAGTTGATTGGGGCTAAATTACCTCTGTGCTCTAAATAGGCAGCTCAACTTAGCGGACGCCGATCTTTCGATATAGGATATGTGGTTCTGCCATGTGATTCCTGAATTGACTGTTGTATTGTAAGTGACTAAATCTATCTATCTAAATCTAAGAGGATATAAGGCAGGCTCAATGTGCCATAAAGTTGCCATAAATGAGAAAAAAGTCTAATGCTAGTCAAAATGAATCTGTTTTATTTTTCCTAAATGTTCTCCTTATATACTAGTTTACCCTCCTTATCATTCCCAAATCTATTTCAATAATTGACCCGAATTGAAAGGGTTCGATTACTCCTTCCGCCACATCTGGCACTTGCGACGCGATAATTAAATGCACGACACTTGTGTATCGTAAATTATCGTTTTGTTTACACAGCATGAACCCGAGTGAGTCAATGCTTATGCGATGTGATGCATAGCCATTAGGTCACTCGTTTTCTGTGTTGTGTTTTGCTTGGCGCCTTTGTTTGTCGATAGCGTTGCTGTTATTCTAATATGATTTATTTTGTGTTACTTTGATTGTTCTAATTGTGGGTACACTTCACTGTGACTCCTAGAATGTGCATTGAGTCCTTGGGATGGATTGGATCCATTTGGATCTGCGGAACTGTTGATTCATTTTTCCTCGAAAATGTTGTGAGCTGTGTCTTGTTTGCATTGAATACAACCAAGTTGTCTTTTTCCCATTTCAAGATTTTGTCCAGATCATCATTTAGAGAACTAATTTGTTCACATCTCTGACTGTGTCATCTGTCATGTAGGCGCGTTCACAGGCCCCCTGTTCGAGTGCTGTCATCAGCAAAGCAGTAGATATTATTGTTTGTCGATCTAAGCAAATCGTTGATGTGGAAAAAAAATAGAGTTGGGGAAAGAATAGATCCTTGGGGCACTCCTGCATTTATAGCAAACGAATTAGATGATACACCATCTACCACAACTTGGATCGATCTTCCCAAAAGAAAATTTTGCATCCATCCGCAGAATTGTTGTGGTAATCCATAAAACGCTAACTTGCCTAATAGGGCTATTTGCCAGGTCAAATGCCTTTGATATATCCAAATCTACGGCTCTGGATTCGCCGTGTTGTTCAATTGCTTGCGTCAATAAGTGCGTTACGTAGCTTAATAGGGGCCTATAACACAGAACAACAAGTCAACAGGAACTTGTAAAATTATGTTTGTTTAACAAGTGTAAATTAAAGATGTAACACAACAAAAACCGTAACAATTATTAAAACCAAAAAATGTCCCTCCCTAATTTTTGAATTAGTTCAACAAGTCAGTCGGTACTAATGTCCATCACTGGCGCGGCGTTTGAACCTACGCCGAAGCTGGTTAGTTGAAGTTTCTTGAAAAAGTATCACTTCGACTAAATGCGAATGATTTTATTAATGAGCTGCAATTATCCAGCTAGTTTATTACAAATAGACTTAGCGTCAAAAGCTATTATCTACCGCAGGAGCTTATGATATTTTCCCTCTCTCTGCGACTACCAATAGATGTTTAAATTTAAATAATAATATTGCGACGCCCTTCTAAAAGCACAGATACCTATGTGAATAGAAGTTGATCTTATTGAAGATTCACTAAAGGGTTTTTCAATAAGGACGGGTCGACGTTGACCCATATTTATGGTAATTATTTTTTTGTTAAAATACCCTTATTCATCTAAAAATGCGGCTCGTTGTTAAAGATGATTTTTCGTCAAAAATTGGGGTCCTCTTCCAAACGCTGCGAAGCTAATTCCAAACCAACAGCTTTGTCTATGGTCATTATTATTAACTTTAAACTGACTTCAAATACAAAGCTTTCTATAAGCTCTTATTTTCCAGACTTCGCTTAAATAACTTCAGCAGGCCTTATATTAATATATTACCCTTGCCCTGGTTAATAAGAATATCTCACCTCTCTCTGTGCCAGCTTGTGAAATTGTTTCCCAAATGCCTTAAAGGAGCTGTTACTGAAAATATATCTTAAAAAATGGCTTATATCTCGAAATAAGCATTATAACAACAATATAGAAGTTAAAGCTTATTAAGCTTTAAAAAATTGGCCTTATGCAAGGTTAGTTGGGATAATTTTACTATCACCTATAACATGGTGCTAAGATCGTGTGCGTGTCCCCCAAATCAATGCGATTCTATTAATAGTTTCTTCCTAAATTTTGCTTGTTTAATTCTAACAAGTCGGTCAACGTCGGTTAATCTTAGATCAGACGATTTCATTTGTTTGTGACATACACAAATTCTAAAAAAAATCATACTCAGAAACGATTTGTGTATTCCACAAACATTTGTGGTTCAAACGATTTGTGTATTTTGTTATAAATGTGTAACGAAATTACATTTCATCTGGGGTAAGGGAATAGATGACAATATCCCTGGTGATAGTAGGGAAGAAAATATAAAGGTTAAATTTGAGATAGTCCCTGCATCTAAAACGGACCGTAATGAACCGCGAGCATAAAAAAAAACCTAAATAGCATTTTACAGTCAAACCAAAAGAACCTCCTTCGCCTAGTCAACCCCATTGAACCCTTTTACATCTAAATATACCCTTAGAACCGAAGGTTACAGGACAATCAGTCCATCCGGGCAGAGATATGAAAGGGGTGTCCAATTCCTATGCAGCGGTAGGCCTGCTAGCATAATCCTGGCTATAGCTCGTCGGATTGGGGGGGGATCTTGCTACTAGGAAATGGACGGTGTTACGTTATTTCAGGCCTTAATCAAATAACGAAAAAAAAATGTTTGAGATGTTATCCGAACTAAAAAGAAATATTGTTGGTATGTCCCGATGTCGTTCAATTATCTTCGCAGTGTTTCACGATGGAGAGCATAGATGGTAGTGCCTCCTGAGTATGTTCTTAACCCTCCCGAAGTATGCTGCAAAGAAGATCAACTTCTGACAGCGATACACCATTGTTACTACTGTTACTCAAATCTCTGTATAGTAACCCCTAAATCGGAAAGAGAGGTCAGCGACCCCTCTAACTATAGGTACTTACTGTAGGTCACCTCTAGTCACGTCACATCCAAAATAATAAAAAAACTTAGCAATGCATGATAATCATGCTGGTTATCTGAAAGCGAAAAACTTCACGTGGGATAAACCCTTCATAACAACAAACTTCCCAAAAATCTAATTCAATGCGAAACCCACCGAAATCATCGAGCCAGTAAATGGTGAAATGCACTTAGGTAAATTGTATAAAGCATAACAAATTTTATTAGAACGAGTAGGCTAATTACTAACTATTTAAAACTAATAACTAAAAATAAAAATAAGTAAATAAAACTAGGCCTCCAAAGAAAATTAAATTATCAATTAGGTTTAAAGTAAAGTATCTAAAATATAAAAAAAAATATCAAAATAAAAATATATTCCTGTATCTCAATTTCCTTATAATTTAGTAAATCAATTCAACAGCTTATGTACCTAGTTATTTTGTTAAATGATAACTTAAACAAAACGAAAGAACAAAATAACACTAACAAAGAAACTAGAGTGAGTAAACTTTGTTTGGAGTAATCAGATAAATGAAAATTAGCAAAAACCTCCAATGCTATAATTCGTAATTCGAGCAACCACAACAATCTCAAACATTAATTTTTTTTTCTTAATTCTTAGTTCAACATTTTTGCAAGCAAGCATATAAAAATAAAAAAAAAAAGTAAATAAAAAAAAAAACGCAAGTAACTTTAGGTCAGTCAATGTCAATATCAATATCTATTAAGTCGTTACCTATATATATATGTATCCGTTCAAATAAAAATGTAATAAAAGTGTTAAAATCACTTACCCAACGTATTTACAAATCGAAGACAAATAAACTGGAGATCCCGGTTGATTCTGTGCACAGCATCCTTTGGGTCCCTTTCTGTTGATATTTCTATTGTTACCTTTTTTTCTAATTTTTTATTTTTTTTAAATTGCATTTCAGTTTGACGGATCAGAAAAAAAAAATTCAAATAAAACTTGCACTAATTCACACTATTTATATATATACATATATCTATTTATAAAGATTATGCTTGCAAATTCAAAAAAAAATGTATGAGATATGTTAATTAGTTTTTGTATATACAAGTTGAGGAGGTGGGCATAAAGATGTTGCAGATCGTATGCACTGATGATGATAACTTCTATGTTGCGAGGGACGAATGTTCTCCTGCGTGGTGAAATATTCTCTCCGGAGATAACTCCATGTACCTACAATTCAGGAGGCGACAGTTCTTGGTGGTGAATAACGTATCCGATTAAATGGTTTGATCATGTGCTCTCCTGGGTGGTGGAGTCAGGTGCATGCGCAGATCTTTCACGATTTTTTTTTTTTCTTCTTTATCAGCCGTCAATTTTTAATATAAATATGGTCGGTGGGTATACGAGTACCGTAGCAAATCGATCATAAGTAGACGACTGGACGAATTTTTGTAGGAGCGAACACTTGTTTTTTTTTTTTTTTTTCTTTTTTTTTACGATTTTTGCTCCAAGCTGCTTCTAGGGATGGTGACATGCGAGATCATCTGAGTATTCGGCGTGGTGGAATTTTGACTCAGGACATGGAGCAGGGATATGTCGGATTTGCTCTTATCAATCATGCAATTATTTTGATGAGCATTGATGAAGGGTGATGGCGTGGCAATTTCTACGGCTTGACGATCGAGTTCTTTTTTTTTTTCGGGTTTATCTGTTCGGGTCTTGCAGGGATTTTGTCGTGATAAACGTAAGATGGTGATTTCTTATTGTAGTCTGTGTGGCAGGTATATATCACTTTGATTTCACTTTATTGATATTATACTATCACTTATTGGTTGGTGATGCACTTGTTCTTTTGGGCAAGTTATAATTTTTTTGTTTTTTTTTAGTTTAGAATTGGACTTTTCGGCTTTATTTTGCACGTGCTACCAAAACTTTAATGACCGCGACTGTACGTGGACTTTACTAGGGTACTGACTTTTTGTTCTCGCGAATAAGTTTCCCGAACCCGACGCCGATGCCTTTCTAGGCCGCCACCAAAACCAGACTGACTCTCAATTCCTTCTTGGATTTGCATGTCAGCTCGCAATTCGGTAAATGTGGCTTTGCTGGGTATCACGCCACCATACCCTAGGTCTTTAAAACCGTATTTTAAAGAACCGAACATTGACATTATGTACCAGGATGGTGGTATGATTTTCATCTCGCGTTTTCTATAGCTGGCTATGTAATGCTTACAATTGCAAGTACAACAACGATTTTGGGTCTCTCGCTGCTCTTGGTATAAGACTCGCGTATTCTCATATCTAAGCCACACCTCCACAATGCATATTCAGAGACAAATATATGGTTTTTTGAGTATGAGTCTAGGTTTGAGGTATGACAAATGCACAATACTGGGTTTTGTGTTTGTAATAATTATATTTGGATAGTATTGGCAGGGGTGTGGAACATTTTTTTAATATTGTAACATGAACAAAAAAAATATATGTATACATAATTCAAGGAGGTTTTCCTACAAATGTACAAATTTCATTTGTGTATGGCCATACACAAATGTCCCATACACAAATCAATTTGTGGATACAGATTTGTGGCTCAGACGATTTGTGTATTCCTACAAAAATGGAATTTGTGAAAAATTTGTGTATTGGCCAGATTGTTTTTGATTCGCTCGTGTTCGACGTATTTTCAATAAAAATAAATAAAAAATTGCTTGGATGCGGTAAGGTTTCAAATTTAACAAAGTTGATTATAAAATGTGATGCGATTATTTTGGCAGCGTATTTACTCGAAAGTGACACGAAAGACGAAAGCCAACAAGTCATCAAGTTACCACGCCAGCGCCGTACTTGTGGGAGAACAGATTGGCTTGGAACTACCTCTATGCGGGATTGCTCTAGATGCGCTGAATCCAATAATACAAACGAACTTTGGGCGTGCCTTCATGACTGAAAAAGGAATAGCGTCAATTATCTTACTCATTCATATCTCAGGAATGCAACTACCAAAAATTGCATTTCAAGTACAGTGCAGTATGGCACAGAAATCCAATTGTAAATTGCGTTAGTCTTAGCTGTGCTTTTCAAGTTGTTTCAGGCACTGCCGCAAATCTTTAAATAGGATCTCGGGTATGTGCACGTTAACGCTGTGCTGGGTCCCTGGTCATAGAGATATACATTAAATTACGCTTATAAGAAATACGCTTATAAGAAAATCACGCTTATAAGAAACCTAAACAAAAGCTCCGTGTACGAGCACATTTACACCAATGCAAAAAATATACCTCATAAGAAACACGCTTATAAGAAAAACGCTGATATAATGAATTGTTTTTAAAACACCGATTCTCATTTTTCCTTTGAAATATGATGTGTATAAGAAACTTTTGTATGACAAAAAAAAATTTCCTATTTTAATGTTTCTTAAATACATGCAGAACAACTCTCAAAGAAAATAATGTCAGTTCAATATGTATGTCAATAATGAAATAAATGTCAGTTCAGTTGTGTTTGTGTTCATTTGTGAAACTGAAAACTAAACTAAAAATTTCACGAAATAAAATTTCAATCAAAACGAAACTTATACACTCCATGTCACTTGAATAGCTGATTGGTTTTCTATCCCTCACTGAAGATTTAAAACTAAAGCTTTAAGTATTAATACAAAATTGTTAAAGTATGGGGCTTAATTTATTTGGAATATTTTAGATTTAAAAAAAATGTTAAAATTTTTTTTTTTGAGCCATCTTTCTGCTCCGAAATTCACACATCCGGTTTGAAAGGGATGCATAGGTATACAAATTAGCTAAATAATTCAGCGAAATCGAGCTCCAAGCTAACTCGATGGCTTGGACTAGTTTAGATACAGTCGAATATTGTTGTCCCGATCCATAAACTTGACGTCTCAATGTCAACCATTCCCAAACATTTTCGATGATATTCAAATCCGGTGAGCTCCACATTATCATGTTGATAAATCCACGGCAGAGGTTCAAAAAGGTTTTAAAAGTATGAAAATGCCTCTTGTAAGGTAACGCATTCATTGTGGTTGACAAAAATTGTAATTTAATAATACGAAACGGCCCCCCACACCATAACATCTTTAACTCCGCAATGCAGCCGTCCATATGATTAGTCTTTTTGTGGAGGTTATGGAAATAGTAGCTATAGCAATACGGGCCTTCCAATTTAAGTTTTTTTTTGTCAGAGAAGACCACACAATGCCACTAAGAAGTTCAGTTCACATGTGCTCGACAAAAACGGAGGCGTTGCGCTTTTCGAACCGGGTTAAAGTGTGACTTCTTCTTAGTTTTTAGTCTTTTTATATACTTAGCTTTCGAAATAATACGACAAATAGTTGTGAGACTTGCTTTGGTACCACATCTTTCCCAGATTTTTGGAAAATAGTCGTAAGAATTTGACGCTTTTTTAATATAAGTCGCCTTTCCGCATTTGTAAGCACACTGTGTATGCGACCTTTCATATTTTTATCTTTACTTTCGGCTCCTCTCGAATTTCTTAGCTTTTTGGCAATAAATAGGCGAGCGTCCTTTAAACTTTGATTTGTCCTTTTTCCGCCTCGGTTAAGGCTTTTTCTCCACCCCTTTTATATCTTTTTAAATTAAATAGACGAAATTAACAAAAAAAAATCGATCAAAGAAAAATCAAAAGAAAAACGTGCCAAATATAACTAAACTAAAACTAAATGCATGGTCTATTCAAGCGGCGTTAAAATAAAGTGTAAAAAAACATGTGACTACTCTTTTCCAGAAGAGTTTCCCAAAAATAATGTTCAAAAATACCATCATTTTATCACCCCGCCTTGGTGATATGAGCAATTGTAAAGAGAGTGTACACAGGGTGTTCTATTCATACCTACATACATACCTACTGCTGGAATAACTTATCTATTTTGTATAGCTATGCTGTGAATTTTCTTATTCTTTTTTTTTCAAATAAAGTGCATTTATTTTTTGTTGTTTCAAAATGAACGTTTTTTTTTTTGAACGAACATTTTTTATAAGAAACTTCTGTTTCGGCGCAGGACAAGGGTCGCCTGTTAAACGTCGGTAGAACACACATCGGAACTCTTGTCGGAGTACTAACAGGCCACTATGTACTAGGAAGACATGCCGCAAGGCTTGGAGTTACCGCTAATGACTTCTGTCGCAGTTGCACGGATGAGGAGCTTCGGGGAGCTTGCGGATATTCCCGGTTATCAGCAAAATACGGATATTTCTCCAAAGTTCGAAATGGTTTCAAGAGTAGCGGAAATAACCGACTATGTTTGTGGTATCACAATGGACCTTATCTGGTCTAATATTGAATTACTCCGTATTAATGGATAATTGCCACCTAACCTAGCTGTGCTGTTCCACTCAACAAACACTTAGTTCCAGTTGCATTTCAAGTGCAGCGCAGGATCGCATAGAAATTCAATAGTAAATAGCGCTAGGAGTAGTGCCACAAAACAAAAACCTCAGTTGCAATTGCATTTCAACATTTCAAGAGCAGCGCAGAAATACAACCGAAAACACAGCAGTGTTCCGGTAAAAATTGTTTTTCGTTGGGCCGCTTTCAGACACCCAGGAACCACGCTTTGTCGGCCCTATTTTTATACTTGCTCTCCATGGCCACCGGTCATTTTCGTCACTATCACTGCCACCGGGTAGTTCCATGTACATGGGCAGGCATGCTTTCCCACGAAAACTTGAAGGATGGTAGTTTCCAAATCATTTATTTGAGAGTTGAAAGTGTGGATGCTAAAGTGTATATATATACCTAGGTTCTTAAATATGAAAGCTTGAATTGTAGTTTTATACTCATAGGATAAAAACCTATGAATTTAACTTGTTTAACAAGCACTTGTATTGTGTTATAGGCCCCAGGTCTTCAGTGGAACGACGGCTCCGAAATCCGTATTGCCTGTCGCTTATTAATCGGTGGCCTTCTAGATGTTTGATTATTTCGACATTTATTGCATTTATAACCTGGCCCGTTTTTGAGCCTTAATCCAGGCAATATGAGTCTTATTAACATTTTGCTTTCTATAAGAGCTACACAGTGAGAGTGAGAGTGTCGTGGGGTGCACAACTCATTAAAACATTACTACTTACATAGTTCATAATGAATTGTCAAGTTTGTGCTGAGAAAATCGAAAGAAATTCCACATCGAAAATATCGTGTGGTGATTGCAAGAGATTTTTTCATGCAAGTTGTGTTAATATCCTACAACAAGACGTTGACTATTTTAAAACAAGCGGTGTATTATATCGATGTGATAAATGTTCAGTGCTTAGACGCAGATCACTTCAAATGCCTGAACCAAAAAAAGTCTGCTATAGCAACAACATACAGACAACTAATCAGCTGAATTCACCGGCCTTAAATAGTGAACATAAACAAAAAGACAATAACAACAAAATGCAAACGTCATCAAAAAACTCCGCCGCACATGAAGAGGAAGGTGAAGAGTTTACTCTCAGAATGGTCTATCAAAAACTCACTAGTCTGGAGGAAATAAACCATCAATTCTTACAGTCTTTGAGTGAGCTACGTTCAGTTCGGATTCCAGAAATGTAGATCTACAGAAGACGCTCTTCTTCGCTTTTGTTCGCAGATATTTGAGAACCTGGATAAAAAGAAATGTACAGCCGGATTGTTTGTTGACATAACTAAAGCATTTGACATGGTTAACCATGACATTCTGCTCCGCAAGATTGAAAATGCTGGATTTCGTGGTTTTATTTATGAGTGGTTTAAGTCATACCTTAGAAATAGGTCGCAAAGAGTTAAGATTGATGATATTAGGAGCGATGTAAAGTTTCTTAATATTGGGGGTCCTCAGGGTTCTGTTTTGGGACCATTACTGTTCTTAATTTATATTAATTCGTTGTTTTATTTGCCGTTTAAGGGACTACTGACAGCATTTGCGGATGATGTGGGTTTTGCTTATGGTTCAGATAGTGCTTTAAATCTTATCTCGGACATTAACTTTGATCTTCATCTCTTAAGAATCTGGTTTGCGGAGCATAAACTGATTATCAGCTCAAAAACTAAAATTATGTTTTTCAGTTTGGTGGCGCAAAATAATATTGAAGCTGATTTATACTTTCATGCAACTGATTGCCTAAGATTTCAACTATCTTATTGCACTTGTAATTCAAGTCTGTCTGCTTGTGATTTTCATAGTAGTCTCAGCTGCAGCAATAAATGTTTTAAGATTGAAAGTGTTTCTGAATTTAAATACTTAGGCCTAACAATTGACTCAAGGATGAGCTTTAATAACCACACGCAAAATTTAAGAAATTATTTTCGTGGTGCTCTCAGGCATTTTTACTCTTTGCAAAGGATTTCCTGTACTCAACTTTTGCTAAAAATCTATTATGGAATCTTTCATTCTAGATTGCAGTATGGTATTACCTGCTGGGGAGGAGCTTATGTAAATAAAATTCAGCCTCTTTTATCAATTCAAAAGCATACTTTAAAAAAAATCTGTCGAAAACCCCGCTTACACCCTAGTTTTCCATTGTTCAGAGACAGGGAAATTCTTTCCGGTGGGAATCGGGTAGGTGTACGGGAAGTCGGCGGTCTATTCTTACTGGTTTGTGATGCATTTGTTAAACAAGTAAAAAATTGGCTTTTTGGCCTTGATCTTAAAAATATAGAATCTTTGTTCCATGTTCTTCGTTGATATTTTGGTGAAAAATTTTAGCTGAATTTCGTAATGTTATTTTCATCGTAATAGTACTTACTTGGATTAAAAATATGTTGAGAAATTTTTTATTGGGTCACCCCACCCATCATTTCAATTTAAGTTTCATTTTTTATGGCCTAAGTGGCATTATCTCTATTTTTTTTTAAAATATGTATGTCACTATTATTTCTTTTTGAAGCTATAGCATGCAAACATTGTAAATAAAATATTGTAATACATTTTAAGAAATAATAAATAATAATAATAATAATAAATAAAATAATAATAATAAAATAACAGGCTGCCAAAACTTGCGAAGAAGGCCACTAGAATATTAAACGTATATAACGCCCCACTTTGGACTTCCTCTGCTCACGACCCCATTCTGCAATTATCTCCGTTTTATAGGTAGGTACATTAAATATAACCAGGTCTTGAGCATTTTATAAAACATTTTTTTTTTGTCCTAAATCCATTCAGCGCTGTTTTAGTGACATTCCACATGCCTCACGATGTCGTTGCCAAATACTTATACTGGCATACAATTCGCAATCGCTGGTGCAGAAATGAGTTTCGACATAAACCTGTGCTAAATTTCACCAAATTATTCATCCAAAACCAAAAGTGACATATGAGAGCAGACAGCAAAGCACCATTGGCACCATTCACGACAGACAATCAATGAACATTAACAGTACTTGAATGGTAGCGTTTCGAATCAAAGTATGTGCCTACAGTGATGAAAATCTACTTTTCTCAATTGTACTGAAAACTGAAACCAAATTGTACTGAATAGTACTCAAATTTCTTAAATTTATAAAACCAAAGGAAAACCTAATAAAAATGTATATTTTATTAAAAAAAAAACGAGTAGGTATACCTATCAGTGTTATCATCGGCCAGTTTTTATAACCTCCCCAGCATGTTAAGGAATTATTATAATGATTTTGTGCATGCAGGGAGGTACCGGAACAAAGAAGTCATTTCACAAAATTTCATTCGCCTACGTTTGGTTGGACTCTGTTGTGTATTTAAAAACCAGATAGACCGACGGGCGGATAGATGTACCGCACATGGCTAAATCGTCTCAGAATTGCATTCTGATTCAGAATATTTATGGCTTATAGGGTATAGGGTGACTTCTTCTTGGTGTTAGAAATGTAAGTACTTATACCTTCCAGTGGAGGGTGTTATAAAGGCGCATTTAATTGAATCTAAAGCTTAGTACGAAGTTCGAGCGAATCTAAATTTTAGGTGCTCTCCAATTTTCCTCTCCAAACATTAAACAAAATCCTAGCTAAATTTTGACATAGAGTGCGCTGTGAATATAAGTGTCACAGAAAACAGCTGTCCGTTGAAAATTGCTTACTTCAAAAATTCATCGACGCGAAAATGTGTTATATTTTCGTTGCACTTTCTTTTTTGCTATTCCTTGATATCAAATTTATCACTTTGAAAGAAGGTAGGTAGGTAGGAGGAAGGTATTCATTGAAAAACCTTATCCTTATTTACTTTACCGCAACACAAAAGAACAGAAAAAAAAAACATTATCTGTAAAAATTTAGCTAAAAAAAATGTGCCGAACCATTAATGGGCGCGGTAAATTGTTACATACAATACATGCAGTACAGTCTGAAATGAAAATTAAATTTTTTAGCTAAAGCAGCACACCGCTCGGCTAAATGGATTCGCTTAAATTTAGCTCAGCTAAATTTTGGAGACAATTTTGTATGTGAGCTAAAATATAGCACGAGCAGTGTACCAAGCTCAAGGTAATATAGTCTTATAGATGCCGGATAGGAACTTTAGTCCATGTACATACATATAAACAGATTAAGACTAATCTTTGTATAGTCGTGTTCAAAATCACTTGTCCAACGGTCGATTGAGTAAACTGTAGACTTTGTACAGAAAATCTACCATAGTCCAAGTGATTTGAACACGACCGTACCACATTCAGATAACAATCTACTATACAAATTCTTCATTTTCAAGATTATTTTGTAAAGATCTGTTTTATTCAAAGGGCTGTATGTGGTAGCCTTAATTTGTAATAAAATGTTTAGGTTCTAAATAGTGCAGACATTACGCCTGCATTCGATTCTGTAGCTTTTTTTGGTAATAGCTATTTTGATAAGAAAACATTCTTTAAACGTTTGCGGAAGGATAAGAAGAAATACAAAAAGCACCCCGGACAATGCGGTGTAGGATCTGAAAATATGAACTCGTTGCATTCATATCGCACAAGGCCTACTTCAGCCCAAAACTCAGAAATAGAGTATGTACCTATTTCTATTGTAGTCTGAATATCTGACTAATTAATAATTTCAATACTTTTTCGTTCACCAGGAAAAAAACCTTAAGACAAAGTGGACGATTGAATTTACTTGGTCGTCCAAATGGCACTTTGTGAAAAATTTTGTAATGAGTTCAAAAAAATGTTTCCGAAATCAAATCGTTTTCCCACATCTTCGAGAAATGCAGCAAATTTCAAAAAATTATTTTTAACGAAGTACAGTGAGTAATGAATGCATTCAGAATTTTAAAACAAAGGAGTGCGTTCAGCATATTTTTGTTTAATCCTTATATAATGTCTGATTTAAAAGATATAAAAATAAACTTTCAAAAATTAAAAATAGTACTGAAAATTGAGAAGTGGTCCTTGCGTACTCGGGAAAGTCAAATTGTACTGAATTCAGTACAATAGTAAGCCTTTTTGCAACTATTGTGCCAACATTTTCCAAAAAATGCGCATGCATCACTCTCTCCATTTATATTATTTCGTATACCTATACCTACTAATGCGAATATATTATCCACATACGTAGCTATTTTAGCCGGTGGTAGATATACATGTGTTGTGGGTGACCGACAGATTTTCGTTCATATATATTTACCAAATCGTAGCACTGGATGTGACACTGAGATTTATACATCCCCTAAGTTGCTTGTTCTTTATAAATGACCTTAATCAAAGTTCTCTTGGTATTGGTAAACGATTTCTGTTATCGCATTAATAAATCATTTCCAACTTCCAGTTGGAATCCTCATTGTGAAAGTATGGTACATAGTAAGTAAACCACTGCAAACAACTTCTAAACAAGATAATCAGAGAGACCATTGCACAGCATTGTAACCGCACAAGAATACAACACTCTGTAACATCGGTTGTTGTACACCAGGACCGACTCCTACACAAAATCGGTCAGATGAACTATCAACCCTACAGGACAACAACGACAGCAATTGATTTTACATAAATTTCTGACGAAATCTACATTAAGCCCAACAAGATTGCCATCTTTGCTATTTTGGGAATTTTACCATCAACACCCACACGAACATCTGGTTTTGTCCAACCCGTCATGTGTCACGTATCGGTCGACTACTTCCCAATAATTCCGAATTCTAATAACACCAATTTCCCAGGGTACCTATAGTTGCTATCCATTGTCCTTACCGTTGCGAATTGGAGCTGCGATGTTGAGTTAATTTCCAACACAATAGGCATTCCGAACTATAGTTGCTATATTCAGGACTGGGCTTACATGTTTGTGCCTTAACCCAACCAATCCAATGTTACACAATACGATGAGGCCGGCAAGTGGTGATTGGGAGATGGGCAGACTGCAGAAGATTTAGTTTGTCAGGGATTAAAGGCGCAAGGCGTAACATTGTGTGACAGTTGGGTAGCGTTAAGCTCGACTGATTACGAGCTCATTACGCCATCAACTGGCTATGATGAGTTTGTGTTGTCAAGGCTTAGATCAAGTCATATGGATGGTTAATATTCCTTTGTGACAGTCATAAAAAAAAAATATAAATTTAGGTGGTCAATGTTGAGTGGTGTTTTCAGGATATGATGTCAAATTTAATGAAGAAGGACTACGCGAAGAGGACGCACAATTTAACTGAAATGAAAAAAAAAACTTCAAATTAAGGTCATTTTTGGTAGAATTTATATTATTAAGTGTTGCTGAGAGTGGGCAATAAAAGTTATGGCTCCATTATGTCTGCAAAGGTCTGCTGGCGGCAATGTATTTTGATAAACAGTAATAATTTATTCATTACAATTTGAAGAGCCGTTTATTTTCTCGCTCTGTCAGGATGTTTGGGTTTTGTGACAATGTAAATCTGATTTATTGCACGTGTTCAGTTTATATTAACATGGCGGAATGAACGACTTTATTTCCGTCATGACGAACGACGAAAGGCATTTGAAATTAAACAGACTTCTGGTTAATACATTTAAAATCCACGTTAAAAATCCTTATGCCTCTTTCACAACGCGACAAGTCAAAGTTGTCACGTACGCGGACGACGTGGTGATACTAGTGTCAGTAGAGTTTCCCGCTGTGATTGGTACCAAAAATGGGGCATACGAATCAACACTGCCAAATCAGAACTAATCTGCATCAGAAGACCCATTAGAAAAAAAGTAGAGGACGGTCATCCACCAATTAAACGACATTAAATATCTTGGAGTCAACTTTCACGAGTGATTTAGATTCAACCCACACCTGAACAATGTTCTCAGGAAGGCAGCATTCGCGTTTCATCGAGTCTACCCGCTGATGAAGAAGCAGAACGGACACAGTAAGAAAACCAAACTGCTGCTCTACAAACAACTTATAAGGCCGGTAGTAACTTACGGTTTCCCATTTGGTTCACCGGTTTTAAGACGTACATAAAAAAGCTGACCATTTTTGAGAGAAAACTCTTAAGCACAAGACTCAACTACGATCCAATCCGAAAGAAAAACGTCAGAAGTTCACCCCCATGGTCACACTATTCCAGAGAATACTCGGGAATGTATCCAGCCATCCATGAGTTTCACTGTATCGTTGAAAACGTTCAAATCGAATTTTTCCCGAACAAAATGACATTTCTTATCCGCATCAAAATCATTGCGGATTTCATAGGTTTTCTTGCTTGCTGCACGTTCTGAGAATTTTTTTTAATAAAATTTACATACAAAACGGCTGCTTCATTAAGAGCAACATTTGTAATAAATCTATTGCACAGAATGAACTTTATTAAAATCAAAAAATAAACATTCTAAAAACACATTTCATTAGGAAGTTCCGTGAAATCATTCACTTCTCCTCTTAACCTGTCTCGTATTCTTCTCTAAGAACACCGCTCGTTTCGTTCTTCCTCTTATTCTTCTTATACCTCCGACGAATGCAGCTACTATTTGTATTCACAAGTGAAAGACAGCCGTTTGACAGTGAAACTACCTTTCCCAAAAACGTGTCGATAAGGAAACTTTTCCGGCGGATTCCACGATAGCAGGAGAAAGTGAAAGGGAATCGAATAGGTGAAGTGAAACTCAATTCCGACGGATTCCGCGATAGGGGTGAATTATTCATAACCATTTTTGTAAACTAGCCTCAAGTCAAATTGTATATATAAAAGTTCAATCAAAATTAATGTAAATGTAATGTAACGCCGAAATTAGTGAAATTGTGGAGGCCGCTCTAGACAAGCGCTAAGTATCTAGGTATCACGTTCGATCCAAAACTTAACTGGAAACATAACATTGAACACAGAGTAAGGAAGGCTTTCTATGCCTGTAGCAAAACATTTCGAAAGAAGTGGGAACTGTGGACTGCAAGGCCGTATGGCCTTAGCAACATCCTGGATTCGCTACCAAACGGCATTGTCACGTCTCCAACCGACTGCATAACACCCAAATTAAACTTCACGAAAGGCTTCCACGTCGGTTACCCAACAAGGGCTCAATGGAAGAAGGACGAAGTAGTGAAGGCTTCGACACGGTCATATACACCGACGGATCTAAGATGAGCTGTGGTATGGGGGCCGGTGTCTACTCGGAATCACCGCAAATATCAATTTCAGTCCGCTTACCGAATTTTGCCAACGTCTTTCAGACGGAATTACTGGCCATCCGAGAAATAAACAAAGTATTGCTATCCTTATAGATAGTCAAGCTGACATCAAAGCCATCAACTCGGCTACCATATCCTCCAAACTGGTGCAGGAGTGCCGGAACGAGCTTGCCTGTCTGAGCGAGCGTTTCAGGGTCACACTTCTCTGTGTTCCAGGCTCGGTTCCAGGGCATAGTGATATAACAGGTAATGAGCGCGCGGATGAGCTGGCCAGGAAGGGCTCAGCGTCAGCACTACACGCCTCGCTCTCAACGAGGGTCCACATTCCGCTAGGAGCGGTTAAGGGACAAATACATTAGCATTTCTGCAGAAAGCTACTCTCCGATGGTCGGGGTTGACAAACTGCGTCATATCAAGGAAGATATGGGGCCTACCTACAATCAAAAAAGAACAAATAACCTACCAAACAGAGCCCGCCCAGATATCGCCAGAATCACGGCAATAACCACGGGGCATTGGCCAATTGGAGACCATGCGGCCAAATTAGGTATCCCATACAAGATACAACCCTCATTGTCGCAGTTGCGGTTATATAAATGAAAAAGAAACTGTCTCTCCCACCATTCTTTGACGGCCTTAGCGACATCTCGGGCAAAGGATCTTATCCGTTTTCTCAATTCTACAGGTTGGTTATAGGCACCGACAGGACCACATCACCACAAAATAGGTCGTACAAGTCATGGTAACAAAATGACACATCTAGCGCTAATTGGGTTCAAGGTGAACCGCCATTACAACCTACCTACCGACCTTCACAATGCAGCCCTGTTAACGAGACGAGACGAAAAAGACTGTCGCACAGTGCTGTGCTTTTATTGTTTTATGCGAGAAACAGATTACCACAGCACCAGCAACAGCAACTTTGACAGCAGCAGCAACTTCAACAGCAGAAGTCGCATGAAACACATTGGAAACATCGACAGAAACTTTGGCAAGGGAGGAAAACAAAATTTGTTGTGAGTTGATTGCAACGCAGCATTACCAGATTACCTTTTATACCTTCCAAAATAAATGGTAAAAGCGAAAAAATGATATTAGGTAGGTACATGATGACCTGTAAAACCAGCAGATATACTGGTAGATACTTGGTGGTAGCTAAAGTATAAGATTCGAAAAACATATCTGATGTCATTTTCGACAGTGTTTTTCAGATGTTTGCTGCCCAATCAAACATCAAATCAAAATTTGTATGTACTTTTCTTTTAATAGCTTGTCAAACAGTAATTTTAACACAACTCACGACGATTGAATTAGTAGATAACTCGTTTCCACATTGCAATATAGTAAAACTAGAATTCAAAATCACGTCCCACCGACAGTAAATAATTTGACGCCTGCAGATCACAAAAAAGAACTGATTTCTTTTGCCAATCGAAAATGAAAGGCAATCTAAATCAAAAAAAAAATTAAAATAGTATTTTATAAATAATTTATATAAGAATAATTTGTAGACTGCTGGAACTTTTTTTGTCTATATCTGGTAATGATGCTGCACCTTCAGTATGTCAGCATTCGAAAGTTGAGAGAACTGAAAAAGTCACCGTGGTGTTGGTAGCCGTTGCACAGCAACATTGAATTTAGGACTTAGCTCTAACGTCGATGTTGATGTTGCTGCGGTAATGTAACTTCAGCCATTAAAAAGCAGGGGCTCTAAAAAGTGCGCTGTGGCTGTCAAAGTTGCTGTTGCTGCTGCTGTGCCAATCTGTTTCTCGCATTAGATGTCAAGAAAATATGGCAGGCTTAATGTTTATACCCTCCACAGGAAGGTATATTAACTTTGCCATTACTTTTGTAACGCCAAGTCGGAGTCACCAGATACCCCATAGAGTACATTCTGAATCAGGATCATATTCTGAATCGATTTAGCCATGTCCGTCTGTCTGTCTGTCTGTCTGTTGCAAGCACGATAGCGTCCAAACGAATCGACCTAGACGAATGAAATTTTATGAGAGGACTTCTTTTTACTGGTTAGTATTGAAAATGGGCTATGTCGGTCGAGTAGTTCTGGTACCTCCCATACAAAACCAATGTTTGACCAATGCGTGTACTGTACATAGATACTAACTCGCATGGCAAACATTTTGCATGACTTTTATGCAGTGGAGGGTATCAAAGCATCGGCCACGCCGATGATAACACTTTCGCTTGTTTTATTTTTCATAAGTGTCAAATGATTTTGTTGGAATACCTACGTGCAAATTTGTTTTCTAAAATATTTTGTCCTGCAAGGACGTAGAATTAAGAAGTGTATTCTCATCTCAACAGGTTTGCCTTCTTGTTAACTTCAAGCTCGGCTATAGTTTAGTCAGAAGGGGGCGGCGGCATTTAAGTAGTGTCCAGCTTTTTTTCTGAAGTTCAACAGCTTCTGGCAAAAACCCTTCCTGCAAAAGAACTCCGATTTGTGGCATTTTGTAATGCTGAGCCAAATCAACTGTTAGGCCCAATTGACGTAGATTTACACATAATGCCTACAGCGGATTTGTTTGTAGTCACCCAGTTAAAAATAAGCTCCAACAGCTCCATTGCGAATTCCTGTAAAAGTTCACAATGAACAGACAGCACTTCTGAATATTTATCTAACTCACCAAGGGCTACCATTTCTGCATTCTATTCATGTATATAACTGCTCCGCCTTCTCAAACTCTCCACAGAATGCGGCGACTTGTGCTTTTTGTAACGATTCCGATGGAATATTTCTCAATATTTCTCAACCTCTTATAATCAGTTGAATACCAGGACAACTTGCACATCGAACGAATGCACTTTTTGCTGTGTCCATGCGGAACTGCGTCTGCCAGAAGTCACCAAAGCCTCGGATGTGGATTATCCTCAACGAACTGTTCTGCGTCTTCAATTCCAACATGTGTCAGAATGTAACTTGTAATTTCTAGGTCCTCGAAAGAGCATTTATGCATTCCGAAGAAGCTATGGGCTCTTCAGCGTCATTTCCTCGAAATATATACATGCTGATCTTCAATGATTCGTCAATGTGACACCGTTTTTCATTTCTTCCTTTCACTCCTTGAATATTTGTGGAACTCTACAATTATTAAATTAATTTGTTAAATGCCAAATGCCGGTATATCTAGAACTACATTTCGAGACTGCCAAAAGCCAGAGTAGGACTTCTTAATTTGAAGCAATGACCACATACGTAGAATTAATTGCGATGCAGTTTGGCCTCATGTCTTTATATTTGGCTGAAACAACATTTAGTTCTTAAAATTGAAATTTACAAGGAGCAATGTGTACCTACAACCCAAAGTGGTTCCAATTGAATTGCAACTCCCATTAGCGCAATATCACGAATATTTGTATTCAAACACTCAACTGCTATGACACAGTGCCCTGTGCTTTTAGAACTAAAAATGACAAAAAATCAAATGCAAGGTAAGGGTATGTTTCATCAAAATAGTTGACTTCACCGCATGTTTAGGAACTTCAACTGACATTTTGATATTTTTATCCATTATTAGAATTAGAGTTCACGAAATAGCATCTACTTCTGAATTTAAAATAAAATGTGAAGCTCTGTCTTATGTCCTGTACGTAAGGAATGGTCAGAAATACATATTATTTTAGCTGCGTTTCTTTCGTCCCTATCAGCGTCACTATCAAGGATTGCCGAAAAAAAAGAGCATCGAAGAATGAAAACATGAGTTGGCAACGCATCAATCTGATAGAAAAATTTACATTGACAGAATGATAGACCAATTTTAATTAAAAAAAAAAATATCAGTGTTAAATTTGAATTAAATACTTTGGAGGCATTCATAAAGAAAAAAATGCAAATTTTACTATTCCAAGTGTAGCATAAGTAAGTAATCCATCAAATTTTATTAATAAAACGTTTTAAAAGAGTTTAATTAACGAAATTTCCAATTTCAATTCCAAACAAAAGGAGTTTTCGTTCGCGGCAAAAAGTTTGGAATTAGAAATTTCGTTATTTCAACTCTGTTAAAATTTGTTTTCTTAATACAATTTGATGGATTAATTAATTACCCTACGCTTAGAATAGTAAAATGTGCAGTTTTCCCTTATTATGTCATGATTTCCGTGACAAAATCGTGTGGGAAATTCTCGGCAATTTGAAAAACGTTGGTATTGGTCGTGTCGTTGAGCGCAGCATGTTTGAGCGCTGTTCAGAACCATCGTTCATGAGAATTCCGGTCGGAGCTGTTCCAAATGAAGTAAGCCATTTAAAATAACATCTCTCTGCTTTTTCCAATGAGATAACCATTTTAGGAAGTTCGCGTCATCATAGAGCGCACATTCCGCAGAGTTATCCAACTCAAACCAGTTTTCTTTAGTACCACATACAAGGCTGATTATCGGCTTATTCCCAAAGACGAAGAAGCGGAATATGTGATGTAAAATTACCAAGCCTACCTTCAGGGTTATATTCTTGAGCAAAGTATCCTCCAATAACGCCTGGAACTTCTTATTGATTTTTAGCGAAACTTCCAGCGTCATACTTTGACATTACATTGGCCAACTCGCTTTTGTTCTGAACACTCTTAGAAGATGTAAGCGCACCAGCTTGGTATCGCATCATTAGCCGTTTTTTATTATCAGCTATGATCCATATAGATCATCGATTTACATGCACTTACAACAACAATATGTGATCCTGCTTTTCATCGAGATCACGAAATATGATCTAAAAATTAATTCAGTTATTTCCCGTTGTTGTTTCGTGGCGTTCTTTATTTCATTCACTAAATGTTGGTGCCCCTGTAAATTATTTTCACACAGTAATGTTGCCAGACCAAAGTATGAAACACAATTAACAACACATAAAATCAATTAGCATTTTTTCAAATTCGAATAAGTTACTATTCCGACTTTCGAGATGTTTTGTTTCGCTATATAACACAGAAATAAAAATGGAAATATTAGCAGTACAATACGGTTAATTATGATGCATATTTGAACATAACATTTGAACATAGTTTCCCACAAAAAAATATTGAATGCCAAATGTATGCAGATTTGTTTTCATATGGTAACATCCCCCACACAACAAGCGAAATGTCAAACTCAAATATGAGCAAGTGCAATAGAGAAATCATCGCGTTGCGACGTCACATTGTACCGTGTGGCTGCAATATGGCGGTGTCAATACAAAATTTGTCAAAATTGGTACTGGATTTGATATGTGAAAAACTACTGTTGCCACAACTTAAATATAAAATCTTTCAATGATCCAGTTTGTTTTATTTTCATGATCTGATCCGGATCAGATCACGCTGATAATAAAAAACGGCTATTATAATAATACTGAACGAGTTTTGACTTCTTTTGCAACTCGGCGACCAGCGAGAGAGCTCAGAGGCCTGCTGCGGACGGAGAATTCTCTCTCTACCAAATGTTGCTTTGAAGGACCCTGCAAGTTGATAATATTAAAGAAATTGTGTCGAACATAAGGAAATCTGAAATCATGCTGCCTCACCTGAATCTAGCGGTTCATCGTTGACGTGGTACTTTGTGCTTTAGAAGATTCACTGTCACTTCGACTATGGGTATGGCTGCTTCCTCAGGAAGCGATTTGATCTTGACTTTGAACTCACAATTTTTGCAGTAATCCTCCATTGTTGGCAATGATGGCGATGTGTTCGCTTCGGAGCTTTTTTTGAAATTTTGAAGTTCCTGCATAAAAGGAGTTGGCTGAATTTACATGGCAATTTAGGGGAATATTCTTACAAGCCTAGTATTCTGCTCGCGCTAAATTTTATCTCCCATACAAAAATGTCTACAGAGATAAAATTTAGCGCAGTATCCTGTTCCGCACGCTAAATTCTTACTTTCATATAGATGCGAGATGCGACACACTTAATGTCAGTCCGATATGACAATATTGTGTGTTATACGTACTACGTACAATTTTGTTATACTCGGCCAAGAAAATGTCTCCACTGATTTAGATCGCGAAAGAATTGCCTGGTACATTAAATCGTCGATAAATTTTGACATTTTCGAAACAAAACAATTTTTTAATTGAATATTTCATGGAATACTTTATAATCAATGTAAGTGAGTAGGAAAAAAGTAAAAAAATAGCCAAAATCAAAATACATGTGGCAATAAAATATGGGTGTGTGTCCTCTCCATATCCTGTACAACGAATTTAGCGAGCATTTATCTGTGCTGTGGAGAGAAAAGCGCTCGCTAAAATTTAGCGCGAGCAGGATACTAGGCTTAAGGGTTAAAAACAATTGTCGAGAAATTCAAAATTAATCTTGGCATCTTTAAATCGAAGATTTTGTGCAAAAAAAAATATTTTTTTTTTTTCGATTTGTTCTGTCTTGTTTATTTTTTTTTTAGTTTTTGTCAACATGTCAAATGGCATTTATGACTTTTCCATACAAGTTATCGATATTATACAGAAATTTGTGTTGGCTACACTTTTCTCTATCCCCGCGAAGCTGTTAACCCCGATAATTATCCAGGTTAAGTTTTTGTTGTATTTAACAAGGAATTTTTTATTTTGCTTATCCTATAGCCGTGACGGGGACGAAGAAAACGCAGCTTTTATGGGTAGCAGATGTCATCAAAAATGTAGCTTAAAAACAATCAGGAAAAAACTGTTTAAAGAATAATACCCAGTGTTTAACTAGGACTTTCTACAGTTCTCATAACTCAATAGGTGCGATATAAATTGTTTCCAACTCCTAGGCCATAAATTTTAAACAAACTAAATACAAAACACTCCGACCTGGCCGAAACTCGAAAGCCAAATATTATCATCCGTCCTTTGAACTTTTACCCATAACAAATTTCATTTTTGTCAACCTACCCAACCCCTATACACTCGTTAAATGTCAATTTACCTATAGCTATACCATCGAAGTATCCTTTCAAAGAGGGGCTGTAATAAAATACCAAGGTAGACAGCCGCTCGGATGAACTTTAACCATCATCGAGTCGAACATGGTGTACAAAGGTACTCAGTGTGGGATAACAGGTTACCTACCTACTCCTGGGAGGTTATACGCTTCGTTCGACAAGCATATAAAAAACGTTTCCCCTTCAATCCTATAGTGTGGCATCATTTTTAATCATCAACGACATGAATGAGTACGTCGTGTTAACGCTGATGCGTCACTACGATTATTACGGTCTCCTCTCCAACACCGCACCGTAGGGAAATGGTGCCTCCTGTTACTGTTACCTCAGATTTGAACACAGACACGTCGACTTGACTTCTATAAATTCTTCCAGTTCAAAGAGTCACACGTTAGCTTCCTTTGGGGATTTTGTGGCGGCTGAACAGTTTTTAAGTTTGAGACTCGATGCAACGTCACGATTTGAATGTCAGAAGGGTTTATGTAAGTGTGAGCCATACTTTAAATACCACAGGGAAGAGCGATGTTGAGAATTATTTTGAGAGCTAGGTCTCCTCTCTGTAAGGTGTGCCTAGTTAAAGGAAACCTCATATCCGTTGAAATTGGGTAAATAGCAAAGAACCCGAGGAACTAGCAGAGGTGTGGTTGTGCGTGGAGGATGAAAAGTTTCTCAATTTCCATGATGAGGATCTGAGGTTGGAGTGAAGTCGGTAGTTAAATTTTGCCTATTAACTTGTGGTTTTTGAATGGTTTACACCGTTACACGTCGGGTAAAGGAGAACATATGGTGTTAACCTGTGGAAAAGCAGGAACGTCATCAGAACCTTCTCAGATTATTTAGAACGTGTTCCTTGAAGCGCTTATTGGGATTTGTCATATTTTCTGAATCAAGTTTATTTCGACTTCCTGGAGTTTCGAAACTGCACATTATGTGAGTATTATCTGTGAGAAGGTAGAAACGTGCTACCAACATCTTGAGTTACGGCGGAAGTAGTAAAAATAAATTCTTATACAAGTTGGAATCTTCAGAACACGAAAACGAGAGTTCCTGTCTTGGGCAGTATATTCTGGAAAAGTGTCTACGTAGTGACAAATTCGTAAGGACAACCATGTTCGTTGGAATTGTACATGGGCGAACGAACTTGGAAAACATTTTCAGATTTTAGTATCAAATAGCCGAATACGTGCGGAAGAGACGATTTGACAAACTAAATAGAAACTAATTTCATCTTATCGTCTTCGTCTATGTGTCAACCGTGTTGGGTATTTTTGCCTGCAATCCAAAAGCCCGTATTTCAAAATTGTTCGGGAAGGGTGTGGTCGTTTTAGTCGGCAAGAATCCGGCACTACCAATGGACGTCGAATCAATGGTCAACCCATGCAAGGCTTCCATTGTTCATCGATAAAAAGAAAAAAACATTTAATATGAATTTTAGATTTCGTCGTGCTCTGGTATTGCTCTCGTTCTTTCCTCTAAAAGGTAATAATGGAGTTACCTTTTTACTCCGGAGACAGTCATGAAGACTCGGGTCTGCTATAGGCGCATGTCAGCAAGGTTTTCTGAAATAACGATTTCGTTGCCAAGGATAACCTTTCTGAGACAAAAGAGATCCGAACATTCCATGAGTATATGTGAAGCTGAAGTTAGAATTCGGAACTTTCAAGACAGAGTCTACATGAAGGGTTCAGTGAGACGCCAATGTGGTGAAGATGTTTTTCCATGAGTCACTAATTTTGGGAAGATTTCTCTGATGCAGTTTTGCCCGGGTGCTTGAATTGATGGTCGTCACCAGAACGCCTGTTCAATGCACTCTACATGTTAGTGGAGTCCCATTGAAACAGGCGGAGAAGTTTAAGTATCTCGGGGCCTTATTCACGAGTGATGGAAGGAGCAATTCTGAGTTTTCCTGTAGGATTGGTCAGGTTGGATCGATTTTGAGACAGCTTGGTCATTTTGTTATCAGGAGGACTGAACTTGGTGTCAAAGCTAAGTTGTCAGTCTTTAATTCGGTGTTTGTTCCAACTCTTACCTATGGTCATGAGGTTTGGGTAATGACCGAAAGAATAAGATCGCGAATACAAGCTGCCGAAATGAGATTTCTCCGTTCTATTACTGGTGTAGGCCCTAGAGATCGCATTAGAAATACTAGAATACGTGAGGAACTCAATGTCGAGCAGCTTCTTCTCCGGACGGAGCGGTCCATGCTTCGGTGGTTTTGTCGTATTAAACGTATGTCCCCGACCAGGATCCCACGACGTGCTATGGAATCCGTACCATCGGGCAGGCGTCCCCTAGGTATACCCAGGATGAGATGGTTAAATCAAATTCATAATCTATCCTCTACCCGTATGGGGATTGCCCTTGATGATTTGGAGTCGATGGCGGAGGATCGAGAGCTATGGAGGGTCCACTTGAGCAACCTACACCCGCGACCCACCTAATGAATAAGCGGGATATTGAAAATGAATGATTGAAGGCAGACTTGATTCGATTCGATTTGAAACAAGCTCTTGATGTAGTTTGATGACACTACATAAGGGCTCGGGTCCGATAAGTCTAATTGTTTCGTCGACTTCAGCCAGTGAGTAAGCTGGCAAAGCCCCTGTGGGCTAGAATCAACTAGAATGACTAGGTTCGTTTTAGAAAATTCGTTGAGGCCATGTATAATGTTTTCACGATAAGCTTACATTTTTGACATTGGTTCAAGAGCTTTAAGAGCTGCTTGGCTATCTAAGAAGATTAATATGGTTTCATTGCGAGTATATATTAAAATTGAGATTCATTTTAGCGCAATCGTTAAAGGCAAGGATTTCATGGATGAGTTTTTGCCAATGCTGATTGAATAATTCGATTGAAGCGGCTCTCCATAAATGCTAGCTGTAGTTCCTCACTCCCTGCTCTAAGAACCATCTGTGTAGCCATCTATATCAAGTCGTGATGAATTGAATTTGTATTTTTCACAATCATCCCTTGGAGGGACGATGCGATAGACAAGTTTTTATGGAAGCCATAATCTCCGTAGCATGTCGTCTAAAAAAATGCTGATTGGGCTTTCAGGCTCCGTATAGCGTCAAGTAAAGACCAGTGACCTCAATGTTGTTTAAACGGAACAGTTTCCAGCTAATCATTGGACCCGTTCTAAGTTTTTGACTGTGATGATTTTGTTAGTCTTTGCCCACCAGGCCACATCAGCATAGATGTAACCACGACCGAATGAATATTATATTTGTAATAAAATTCGCAGCTCGACCGTTCATGTGCTTCCGGTGACATATCGCGGCCATCTTTATCGCGTTTTCCTTGGTAGGGTCTTCTTGTTCTTGGCACGCGGTTGTGGTTGCTGGTATTTATAATAAGTGAATTTAATAAAACTTGAATTAAATCCAAAGAGTGTATAGTTCTAAAATGATTATGTATACCCTTCCCGTATATCAGTTAGGTAGGTAAAAAAAATAAAAAAAATAAATAGGTGGCGCAACAGGCGAGTGACACCCAAGGCCTAGCTTCTCGCAACCATTCGTTTTGTGTGAGTTTCTATTTTTGGGACGAATGGAAGGGACCTACAATTTTATGCCGAGTCCGAACGGCTAAATTGAGAAGCCTTTTCATGACAGTCATACTGTCGGATGTTTGTCAGACGCTCGCGAGAGGTGGCGCAGTAGGTAGGTAGAGTAGGTAATTGGGTGCTCTTGTAGCGCTTCTTCTTATGGTGCAGCTAGCTTCTTAGCTGAAAATTATAATTGATAAATTTGCTAAATATAAAACAAAAAAAGTAAACAATCAATCCCTTTGAGTAAATTTTCTTCATTGTTTATTGCGAAAGAATTTAATATGTCTGTTTGCGATGAAAGCTCGATTTGTACTATACCTTATCGAAATTAATGTTCTGCGCCTCGAGCATCTGTAATTTGGTTTCCACCTGAAAACGATTAAGCGAAGTTAAACTACTGGCAAGATAATTGTTTGCTTTGGTTTGTTGGCCAAGAATCCCGGCACGTTGGGATCTTAGTTCGATTTCGACTTCGTACGACTCTTCCGATTTCTTATCTGTTGACTGGATTACACCCAAAACAAAACTATTGAATTATTTGCAAAAACTGATCGACTATCCGGCTCGAAGGACCAGCTTCACATGACCATCAGTTGGGTCCATTGTGCCCAGTCAAGGGAACCTTCCATTGCGCACCTGTTGGAGAAAAAAAAATTTACCGCTTTTATTTGAGTCACGTAGATTTATTATTTAGTATTAATTCGAGGAGTTCCCTGAGATCAAAATTCTCCAGATCTTCTAGTTCATCGAAGAAGATGCTGTCAAGAATCCTCTGTCTACTGTCTTTAAGGGCTGGGCATTCTCAAATCAGGTGGCGAACAGATTCTATTTCTTCAACGTCTCTGCAGCTTCTGCAAAAATGATTATGCAGTATGCGTAACCATGCCATTTATCCTGTATTGTACAGGATGCCCCTGTATTTTCAACGAAAATCCTGTAGAAAAATGACTCCTGTGTTTTTAAGAAAAACCCTGTAAATATCCTGTAATTATCCTGTTTTATTCCCATTGACTTAAAACCTTTGAAAACTCTGTTGAACAAGTGTTCGCACTTATGTTAAAACGTTGAAACCCATTTTTAGGCCTGAGATCAAGTTCAATAAAATTGAAGCCGATCATACAGAGCAACTTCAAATCGAATCAGATCCACGAACTTAAGGTGTTTTCCACTACGTCACATCTCACGAACTTCTGACAAATACCGGAGAGTATAAATATCATGTAAATAGGTAAAAGCTTTTCAATTCAGTCGCCTCGACTCGACCTAAAGTTGTAGGTTCTTCCATTCATCCCAAAAATAAAAACTCACACAAACCAATGGTTGTAAAAAGCTAGGGTGCCTATACGGACCTGTTGCGCCCAACTATTTATTTAATTTGTTAAGTTACTATATTATTCTTTTATTAGATTTCGAAGAAAAAACTATCCTGTAATCTATACTGTATTCGGAAAAATAAATCCTGTAAAATACAAAATTTTCTCTGATTTTTCCTTGAAAAATAAATGGCATGCAAGTATGCGGTATGCCCAACCTTTCCGCGTGTATGCCTTTCGCACAGTGTCCAGTAATGACCCCCGTGAGTATGCGAATATCCCTGCGGCTCATCAGTCCGATCATGAATCTGGATCTCTTTTTGCTCACTTCTGGCCATATATCACATCAGAGCTTTTCAAAAATGCAATGAAATTTCAATTTCCACTAAATTAGTACACACAAATGGTATTTTGACAGTGCAAAAACAGTGTACCCAATTCACAATACTGCTTAGCGGCGCGCGTGCGTTGACAGATTGAGTTGAACCATTGCTTTCATATGGTGCAGGGAAATAAGTCCACTGAAGGACTTAGTTCTCACCTAGTGGGAAATGAAACCACTTTCGTGAAGTCGACTTAGTGCCCATGTAAGGTGTATATTCAAAGGGAAATAAAACCACTCAGAGTTTTCGGGATTTTGTTTCCCCTTTCCTATGCAATGGCGTTTGATGAATTTTCCAAGACATACGAACACTGGTGCTAGCACATCCAGTTACCACTTGGTTACCAAGAAAGTCGATTAACTTTTTTCAGAACATACGTTCTCAGTTGAATTAATTGTAAATAGGGCATCGAGTTCTGCTCAAGGATGTGGCTTTACGTCTATAAAACACACCATTGTCTGCATGAAAACAAAACAAATTGTATTATAATTTGCCCTCATTTAATTAAACTTAATGACATCACAGCCGAATGGAATGTCTCACTCAAAGAGTCTATCGTGTGCGCACCGGAGATTAAATATTATACGGACTGCGGTTCCACCAAAAGAAATACAATACATTACATACATTTTTCCTTTATTACCTGTCCTGTCGACCTAACATCCTTTTAGCGCGATTAAATGTTAATAATTAATTCACCGTGATTCGTTGCGCTCTCACGAATTTCAACTACTCGGGATGTGTTTTAAAATTTTAAAACCATATTCCAGTCTCAGCTGCTATAATTAAATCATTTCAACATCAGCCTTATATCAGCTCAAATGTCATCACGCCCAATGACTTAGATTCACCACTCACTGGGCCAGTAGCGTATTAGGACTCTGTCACTCAGAATTAGGTATACGAAATAATTCACTTCCTTTTTTCGCCACAAATTTGTGAGGTCCTTTTGTGGAATTATGTGTAAATAATTCAATATTCGGAATTAATAAATTGCCTATGGTAAGCGTTGGCAATGACGTTACTACACACCAACAATGCTGAGTGTCAGTTGCTTGAATCGCCATCGTAAATCAAGTTATTGTGCTGTGCGTTATTTATGGCAGAGCCTTGTGCACGAAAAATTGAGGAAAAATATATTTTGCTTGACCTGGAGATGGCAGGAGATACATTAAGCGTTCAGGTGATTCCCACCTAAATTGCAAAAGATAAATAGTGTATTTTTATGGGTTGGGTTTGGGTTATGAATAATTAAATTTTTCACAAGAAGTGATAAATCTCCCCCACATTGTGTGAGTGAACGAAATGGGATATTAATCTTTCCTGCAACAATAAAAGAACACCTTATTACCCCCAGTTTTCAGTGGGTGCAATTCAGAAATGGGCTTCAGCTTATCAATAAATAAAACCGATTTAACTACAGTACCTACCTACTTACGGCGAATATCCCTTTTGTCGCACTCTACCTAGAGAGGGTCATTCATAATATATTGTAATGTGTTGTGGTTCTGTAATGAGTTGTCTCTCTCAGGTAGAGTACAACTTGCTTAGCCTATAGCGCCTAAGAGCTCAAAACTTGCTCGCAGTTTCCTTCCAGAATCAATAATAAAATCAAAAAGAAAGACTTAGGTATTCCTCCAAACTGACATAAGTTTTGTTAGAGATAATATATCGAACCCACATCCGTCCGCGAACCAATATCTCATATTCCAGCAAATCAGCACCTAATGATCTAACAGGTCTGCGGCGCTGTATATATTTTTAACTTTCTCGTATACGTACACACACAGTAAAAATTGTAATATTTACAATTTTTTGCGTAAAATTTACAAATTTTAATTGCAACTATAGTCATTACAATTTAATAGTAAATTTCGCTTATTTTTTACAATTTTTTTTTTTTTACTTTTGGGGAGATTACGATAACTACGGCGCCGAAAATTGATAACGGTTTTTATTTAGAGGGGTTAAATACAAACACTTTTTACTATGGGAGGGGGGGTCTATCTTACTCCGTTTAGGCGGGAGGGGTAATTTAAAGAAACTGATACTTTAATTGGAAAAAAATACATTAAAAAACAATGGCAACACTTAAAATAAAATACTATATCACTTTTAAAAGCCCGGAACCTGTTCTTTCATATTATTTTTCAATCAAGTTATTTCTGTTAACAGTTTTTGAAAAAAACAATTTCAAAGTTGCAATTTAAGGACAAAAATTGGGGTGAGTACAATAATTTTGGCGATGAAAACTAATGACAGATTTATGTAGAGGAGTTAAATACAAGCATTTTTTACTTGGGGGCCTAACTCACTCCGGTTAGGCGGGAGGGGTAATTAAAAAAAAAATTATACATAAAATTAAAATAGAATATTAAAAAACAATAGCAACACTTACAACAAAGAACTATAGCATTTTTCAAAGCCTGGAGTCTGTTCTAAATTGTCTAAAATGCAAATCCGCAAAATTTTGTCTACCAATGTGAAATTTCAGGCCAGAGACTGTAGCTGGAAAAAGTTGTTGACATTGGGT
The DNA here is from genome assembly GCA_949372485.1 of Cheilosia soror. NCBI lineage: Eukaryota > Metazoa > Arthropoda > Insecta > Diptera > Syrphidae > Cheilosia > Cheilosia soror. The sequence goes on from OX443563.1 coordinate 41,766,832, forward strand.
AAACTAATATAATTTAAATAAAGTTTGCATATACTCAGCCTTGCATCCATCCCAAAATCCAACAGTGACCCCAAGCAGGGGGGTTGCAGGGGGGCAGCATGCCCCCCGATACACATTTCAAGGCGCAAGAGTAACAATTTGTACTCTAAGCGGAGCGACATATAAAGTAATTTTAAATTTTCTCAAAAATTAGAGGACATAAATCAATCTGGTTTTCAGTGTTCGATTAAGAATTGATTTCGGCAGTAAAAACTACAAAGAAATTAAGTATCTATTTTCTCAATATTGAACAAATCAGCATACAATTTTTATTTTTTGATTTTTAACTTTCTCGTATACGTAGTATCTAAGAGAAATTATATTGTTTTCGTACAAAATTTCGAACTCGAGGTTTTGATCAATTTTGATATTACGATGATAGGGGAACTAAAAAAAGTGGGTCTCGCAATTCTGTCCGTCCGTATGTCTGTCTGTCCCACCTAGGCTTGCCACCTTCTAGAAAATCTCGTGGAGGACTTAAAAAAAAAAAATCGTTTTTAAACCCAAAATGCGTATGCAATTATTATACAATAAATACTAATAAAATAATAATTTTAGCTTAGTACTCTGCTTGAGCTAAATTGTAGCTCCCATACAAAATTCGCTCCAAAATGTAAGCCAATCTATTTAGCCGAGCGGTACCCTGCTTCAGATAAAAAATTAAATTTTCATTTCAGACTGTATAGGTCCCTTCAAGCAAAATCGCTGACCCAATTTTTCCCGTCATTTTTGGATCCGCATAATGTGAGGCGTTCCACGCACACATTTGTAAATTCGCTGTATCTACACAACAAGTAGAACGAGAGTCGCGAGAATTTTTGTTTTGCTTTTTTTATGCAATGAAAGAGTGAACATCTGCCGCTGCCGGTGATTAATCTTTCGTTGACGTTCGTGGTGGCAGGCACGTGATTAAATCTCTACGAATTAATTTAATAACAAAATTCCCGAATGCTAGAGGAAGCGACATCGCCAGTGCTATAAAGAAATGGTTCCACTATGCCAAAGACAGGATCCGCCGACAAAAAAAATTAACACATCTTAATGCTTCCATCTTCAATGCTATTTAATTTCTTATTTATTTTTATTTATTTATATTTTCACTTTGAACTACAATATTATTATCCACTATTTTTGTTTAAGCCTATTCTTGAGGCAGGAGAAAAGACCAAACGTTTTTTTTTTGTGAAAATAGTTATTTTAATTAATAAATTCTTGGAAAAAATGCATGCAAATGTAAACAAACTTGTTTGTATTTCGCCTGAAAAAAGTTCTTCGATACTCGATTGTCATCTGCTTGCCTCGTTTTTTAATTTTTTTTGGATCCGATTTGGATTCATTTTTCACTGAGTGCGGCGAGCTCGCTCTCTCTCATTCTCTCACCAACACATACAAAAGTGGGTCCGCGGTGATTCTAATTTCTATACTAATTTGAGCCGGCAAACGCAGTTTCGCGGATCCGTATGCGGAGCTGTATGCGGAGTCTTCCATATGTCATTGACTCCGTTTTTGAACCGAAAACGGACTCTCTTGCTTGAAGGGGTACTTCATATATCTGTCAAAATTTAGCACGATGCCCAATAATGGTTCGGCACATTTTCTCAAGCTAAATTTTGACAGATCATGTTAGTTTTTTTCTCTTGTGTTTTTGTATTGCTGAAAAATAAATAAAAATGAGATTTAGCAATAAGTATCTAGGTACCTCGATAAGGAATTTTTTGAAAGTAAAAAATTTGACATCAAATAATAGCAGACAAGGAAAAAAGAAAGCGCAACGAAAATATAACACTTTTTCGTGTCGATGAATTTTTGAAAGAAGTTCCAATGAAAAGCTGTTTTCTGTGAAACTTATATTCACAACGTACTCTACATATGTCGAAATTTAGCTACGATTTTATCTAATGTTTGAAGAGAAAAATTGGAGAGCAGCTTAAAATTTAAAATTCATTCCCATGAATCGTGCAGCCACCGTCAAAAGAAATGTACAATTTCGCAAGCGAAGAGGGAGTGGAGAATGGTACCAAGCTTTCTACTACAATTGCCTCTTTTTGACATCATTTCGCAGCAGCAGCGTACTAGGCTTTAATGGTCAATGCGGATGCAGAGGCAGACTGCAGAGGTCAATAGAACCTGAAGAGATAAGAAACATGAAACTCTCTCTTTTGCAGGCGCTGCCGTTTATGTATATTAAAACTTGACTATTAGGCTGAAAACACACCGGATAAAGCAAAACGTTTTTGATTCTTAAATCAAGAAAACGTTTTTTATTTGAACACACACCGAGCGAAACAGAATGTAACAAAACAAAACGTTTTGTTTTCTTGTTTCGTTTGGTGTGCGTTGAAATAAAACAAAACGGAATTTCCGATGCTTTTAGTGCTTTTAGTGTTGTTCAACATGTGGTTTGCGCACGGAGTAAACATAGAAGCAAATAAAGGTGAAAAGTGCAACGAAAGAAGAAAATAAAAACAACGGATTTTAAATTTTGTTTCGCAAAAACAACAGGTCAGCTATCGGCAACGAAACATGTTTTTCTGATTTGCTTTGGTTTTTATGTTTCGTTTCATTTGGTGTGTGTTGCGCCATAAGAAAGTATGCAATTATCAACAACGACGCTGATTCGAAACAGTTTTGTTGTATTCGGTGTGTGTTGCTCGTATGCAATGGCATGTATTTTCGACAACCACAGCCGAAACGCTTCAAAACAAAAACGTGTGTTTTGTTTCGTTTGATTTGGTGTGTTTTGTCTCATAAGAAACCATGTTCTCTTGTTTCACGAAACAAAAAAACACGTTTTGCTTTATCCGGTGTGTTTTCAGCCTTATGTATTTGCTGCCACATTTGTAAATAAAATCGTACTTTTTGAGAAGTAAGGGGTTTGATGTTTTTTGTTTTAGTAATTATTGTGAGTGGAGGACATTTTTCTTTTTGCGGAGGACGGAGGACCTCACCTTATAAAGGAGGACTGTCCTCATCAAAGGAGGACGGGTGGCAAGCCTAGTCCCACCACTGGGGAATCTAAACGCTTGGATGGATTTGTTTCAAACTTCGTATTTAGAGTTTGTGGGTAGGAGGCGTTCTTTTTATGCTAGCCATAATATTAACGGTACTTCCCATACAAAAATTTTACGAAATACCTATTTAACAATTTAGATTTTTTCGAAAACGGCTCTAACGATTTGAACCAAAATTGATAGTTGAGTTAAATGTAGACAAGCTTAACATGACTGCCAGTTTTTCGATAAAAAGTCCAGCAACGGCAGTTTTGAAAATTGGCTTTTTCTCATAAACATGATAGCGATAAACTATACCTACCTACGAACGAACGAGTATTCGCAAGTATTGATACGGGCGCAGTAGCGCAGTGGTTAGTGTGTTGGACTACTGTGCGAGGGATCCCAGGTTCGATCCCCGGAAAAACACAAATTACATCTTAAAAGTTTTTTCTACTGCGCCACCTCTCGCGAACGTCTGACAAACATCCGAGAGTATGCCTGTCATGAAAAAGCTTCTCAATTGAGCCGTTCGGACTCGGCATAAAATTGTAGGTCCCTTCCATTCGTCCCAAAAATAGAAACTCACACAAAACGAATGGTTGCGAGAAGCTAGGCCTTGGGTGTCACCCGCCGCGCCACCTATTTATTTATTTATTTTATTGATAGTCCGTTCACATGAACACTTTTCTAGGTCGCAACAGTTTGCGAATTTCAGCCATCAGTTTCTACCCGCAATGTCTAGTTTGAGGTTAAGCTCGAACGAATGTTTTATTCGTTAGTTTGTGGAACGCGATATAAATGATGTGGATTGCGAATGAACTTTGACAATTCGCGCCAATGGTCTTTTCGTTCGCGGCAAAAAGTTTGGAATTCGAAATTTTGTTATTTAAACTGTTTATAAACTTGTTTTCTGAATACATTTTGATAGGATAATTAATTAATTATCTTCCGCTTGGAATAAAAAAATGTGCAATTTTTTGTTTATAAATGTTCATAAAAAGTGATTTTTTCGCTTCCATGTAAATAATCCTTTACAAATAGAAAAATTAAAATATGCAACTTAAGCATAAAAACCGGCTGCTTCCAAGTTTATATTTCGGTTATATGTAATTTGAAATATTTTTTAAATGCTGTCTTTAGCAATGTTCAAATTCTCCTCACGTTCAAATGTGCCCCAGTATCCCCTATTAATTCTGGTTGTCAACTTAGTGGTATTTATGACACAATCGATAGCACTTTCGATAGCTTTTAAAGCAGTATCGTAGATTGGTAGCACAATTGTTATCTAGGCTTAAGGTATAAGCCCCGATTATTATCCGGGCTAACGAATCCTATATAGGATTGCGTATTTGTATGGAAAATTTGCTGAGCGCATATAGGATTGCAAAAAAACAAAACGAGCCTTTTGATAACTTTGAGATATTAAGGGACTTTGTCTAACTCGGTTCTGCTTTAAAGTTATAACGGAAGTTGTCCCTACCTTGCAAAGTGCGATCTTATTGCATTCCCACCGATTCCTAGGAGCACAGGATTTCCTACAGAAATCGATGGGTTGCAAGGTAGGTTCTCCTGACAGCAAAGTGTGAGCAGGCATGCTTGCTTACGCGCGACACTAGCTCGACGGAGGCGTAGGTTCTTGCACTCACTGCCGGACGACCGTACATTTTTTCATGCCTACATTAGTTATATGATATAAATAAAAATTGAAACTGGAACCACGAATGAATAGACCGAACCAAATCTTGAAGTTTTTTCACGATAAAAATAAACCGCAAAAGAAGAGTAGATATATATATATCTTTAAATCCTTGGGAAACCAGAAGGTGTAGTTGGTTCCCATAGCGTTTCCCACCCACAGTCTACTACACTAAAAAGAGCATAGACCATCCTTGGCTACCACACCGCTTTACTTTATTGCGATATCCCCTAATTTAACGATAAACAACCCCTTACAAGTTGCTCATGTTACCACCGATGTAACTTAACCTTGGCATTGCACTGCCCAATAACACAAAAAAGCTCTATTCAAAAAGCATGGTCATGCCAGAAAAAGAATATAAAAAAAATGTATGATTCTTGTTCAGGTAAAACACAATAATTTATTCATAAAATAAAAAAAAAACTTAAAATTAAAATACTCAAGAATAGCATCAAAGAAAATCATATACCCGATCATTGATCGATAATCATTATCCGAGCAACAACAAAATATTTATCCAGTACTTAGTATTAAATCCTATTAATGCCGCCGAGTTCCGATTGATAATTCACTAATGATGGCTTTATGCAACCAAATAACCAATTCGAAATAGGTATATGCCTATCAATACGGCAACTTTTATGTCATAGATAACTTTAAGTTAAGTCGCTTGTCGTTGCACTGTTATTGTTTTTCTTTTGTTTCTCAAACTATTTGTTTTGTTTTAGTTTAATTATAATTTGGTTATGCCCACTCAAAAAAAAAAAGAAGAATAAAACTATTTTATATTGCATGTACCTACTCTATTCATTTATCTAATACTAATATGACACAATCAATGACACGATTTATTATTATGACCAACCTATCAAAATGATTGCAAAACAGTTCGTTCAACAAGATTTTAAACGCACTCACCGGTCTATTATTTGTACCTTTTTGTACCTTTACTCAATCAATTGTTATTCTGCTTACTGACGATGACTCCTCCATGGATGGTGTGCACAGCATTCATTGAGGGTCCTTGATGTTATCTAAATTCACTTGGATTGAAAGAAAGATTTTTAAAGCATTGAACGAACTTCACACTATGTCATTTGTAGGTATACTTAACTTTTCTTATCATGAATGGCAAAAATAAAAGAATTAACTTTCTGATCGTGGGTCTTTAGAAGAAAAAAAACCAGTAAGACAATTATCTTCGACTATGCCGAAGCTCAAATACCCGGTACTATGTTATTGTAAAAATAAAAAATAATATTTTAGTACTAAAAATATATATATTTGTATGGGAGGTATGGGTAGTTTTTATTCGACCAAGCTCATTTTTTGTCAAAAATTTTTAAATATTATTAAAACAATATGTGCAAAGTTTAAACTTGCTATCTTTATAGTAGCTATTTAAATTTAATTTTTAACATCAAAAAGCTATATAAATCCGATATTTTTGTATGGGAGGTAGTAGTAGTTTTCATCCGATCTTGCTCATCTTCGAACTTAGCCTCAGTTTGGTGGATAAAAGCTTACGTACCAAATTTCAAGTCGATAGCTCTTAAATTACGGCCGTAATCGTGCGGACGGACAGACGGACAGACGGACAGACGGACAGAAGGACAGACAGACGGACATCGCTAGATCGACTAAGAAAGTGATGCTGATCAATAATATATATAGTTTGTCATACCTACAACGCCTCCTTATGTGCGTTACAAATGGAATGCCAAAGTGAATATACCCTCGCCACAGTGTGGTACCGGGTATAAAAAACAAAAGTTCTGTGCGATCGGTTGTAGATAACAACTCAGCTTTTGGCTGACACTGTCTGCTCGATCGTGAATTGGCGATGCTGTGGCTACCTGCTGATCTTGTCTGGTGGGCTACTGATGGGTTTTGGCGAGATGAGAAATGGGGGTAGCTTGTAGCTTGACACTTGTACGATTGTTGTTGTTGTTGTTGGATATGAGTGTTGTTGTTTCTTTGAATGCTGACTTTTTCTGGGCACTAGCAAGTGGGTGCTTAGTGGGGATTGGGGGATGAAATCAGTACCTCACTTTTACCTCACTGGGACGATGGATTTTGACTCGATTTCGAGTTTAAATGCGTAGAGCAGCGGCTTCCTCCCTTCACTCGGAATTGTGGTAGATTGGGCGATCGCTGATTACGTATATGGCAGCTTGTTATCGCTCTGCACGGATGATCGTGGATACTGACGATACTGGTTTGCGCGTATCGCTCGCTTACCAAGTGAAATACCGGGGAGAGGCCACTACTCTATTTTTTTTGGGTGGTAAGGGGGGTACGATTTGCAACTTGCTGAAGCTCCTGTCGGTGACGTTTCGATCTCGTAGGCTAGGTGTTGGGCCAAAGAAATCTGCACGTGGACTGACGTGGACGCAGTACTCTTTAATGTCCCACACTATAGTGCCTAGCGGAGAAAGACGTTCAATTTGCTGTCACTGGAATCTGCCTGCACGTAAAAAAGAACTAAAATTAGCTCGGAAAGTTCTTCGCTTGCTGCTTTTGACAGTAGGTACTATACCGTGTTAGATTTTGCTTGAAAGTTTAAGCAATTCGCTTATACTTTAAGTTTTAATTGTTTAACACAAAAATATTGTTGGACTAAACACGGAGTTATCTTAAGGCGAAATATGAGGCCTTAGCACGTGATGATCCGTCGTCGTTGGTGTCCAGAAAAGGAAGAGAATGTGTCTTCTTGCGAGACGATTGAAGTAGCCATCCTCAAACAAAAAAATAACGAAAAGGGCGTCGTATCCGCCTTTCAAGTAAACGAAAGGACTCAGCTGTTTTGTGACAGATTTCCATCTGGTTTGGGTCTTAACTTTAAATAAAACAGAGACAGGGTGTGCCTTAAGAGGAACTATTAATAGTTTTATTTTTATATTAATTTTTGTATTTTATTTTTCCTCTTTACTGCAGAGTCCCCTACAAAGTAACATATTTCCAAATACCTTGTGTTTCGACTGAGAAGTTAATTGAGTAATAGAGTCCCGTTCCCGTACCCTATCCCGAACAACTAAGGAAATTCTGTAGACCTTGATCATCTCAGTCCTGATTTATATGATGCTAAAGTTTGAACTGTACTTAAATAGGACGAAGATATTTTCAGTTGCTTCGAAAGAAAGAATCTTTTGTAAAATTATCAATCCTGGTATGGCGTTGACGGGCTTTGAAGGAGAACGTTCAAAGTTTATATTTTTTTGGCAGGTATTTTGAAAAAAAAAATCTGTTTAATTAAAGTTTAAAAAAAAACAGTATACCCATGAGCGGTATATGACCGCTGATAATTATTAAACCGCTTTCACAAAAGCCTTGTATGTAAATAAAACAACGGACTACAGACAAAATTCGAAAGGACCTCCAATGCACCATGGAACCAGTACAACGATTCTTAACTCGTTTATTGTTTTTATTTAAGTGGATATTTTTGCAAAACGAATTGAACCATGCCTTGCAATTTTTATATGCATTTTAACACATATAGCACATTATCTCGCATGTTGGGCGCTTGAAGTGCAATTAATTTTAATAATATGCATTTAAAAATGAATTACCGAACCGAGGGGAAAGATTAAATTCAGAACACGTAATTTAACTTATTAAGGGGCGCGTTCAATTCGCGCACTTTAGGGGAGCAAGCTCCCGATATCTCTCGTTATTTATTTGAGGGTGAAGTGTGTAACTGCAAACTGTACAATTGAAGTGGTATAGGATGTGATGTGAACAAAGTCGCATTCCATTTAACTGATTTGATGGAAATTTACCGAAACAATGGGCGAATAATTGTTGTGGCATTTTAATTGTGTTGTGATGCATAAAGGAAAAGTTATAGCCTACGCAGACGATATCGCCATTTTATTTACTGGGAAATACCTCCCGACTTTACGGGACTTGATGGAATCGGCCCTCGCAACGCTGGTCAAATGGGCTAGCAAATGCGGCCTGGATATAAACCCGGGTAAAACAGAGCTAGTGCTATTCACAAAGAAGCACCGAATTCCTCAAATCGATCCACCGAAACTAAAGGGAATCCGCCTCAGCTTCTCTGACAGCGCCAAATACTTAGGTGTGGTTCTGGATAGGAAACTGAGCTGGAAACTAAACCTGCAGGAACGCATTAAGAAGGCCGCTACTGCACTTTACTCCTGCAAAAGGATCCTGGGCCTCAGATGGGGCATCAGCCCAAAAATAATGCACTGGCTGTATACAGCAGTAGTCAGACCGATACTCATGTACGGAATCATCGTCTGGTGGCCAGCACTAGATAAAATAAGCTACCTCTCTCTACTAAATAGAATCCAAAGAGTGGCATGTGTCTGTGTGACCAGTGCCCTGCGGACAACTCCAACCGCGGCACTGAAAACCATGCTTCACATTCTGCCCTTGGACATACACGGTAAGGAGATGGCGGCAAAATCGGCATTGCGTCTGAGAGAATCACTGCAGTGGAGAAGCAGTGTCACAGGGCATGCCAATATTCTAAAAACTAATAATGTTAAAAGAGAAGTCACAGACTACGTAACCACGGTCCTAGACTTCAGTATTAAATACAAGACCAGTATTCCCGACCGACAGCAATGGGAAGAGAATACGGTTATAGACAAAAATACGCTAGAAGTATACACAGATGGGTCGAAGACAGATGACGGAGTAGGAGCCGGGATTTTCTCGGTTTCATTCTCCCTAAACCAGTCTTTCAGACTACCAAATAACTGTAGTCGCACTGTAGTTTGCACTGCCGCAAATCTTTAAATGAGATCTCGGATAGGTGCACGTTAACGCTGTGCGTGCTGTCCCTGGTCATAGAGATATACCAGGTAGCTGTAAAGCAGACGAACTAGCAAGGAACGGCACGAAAATGGAACTCTCTACTGGTAAAGGAGAACCCCATGTGCCAATTGAAACTGTAAGATACAACATCTCCACACTAGCACTGCAACAGGCTAGTGAGAGATGGCGGGATCTTGACACCTGCAACCATGCAAAACAGATCTGGCCACGAATAAATCGGCGCAGGACAAAGGTCCTGTTAAACGTCAGTAGAACACATATCGGAACTCTTGTCGGAGTACTAACAGGCCACTGTATACTAGGAAGACATGCCGCAAGGCTTGGAGTTATCGCTAATGACTTCTGTCGCAGTTGCATGGATGAGGAGGAGGAGGAAACTCCGTTCCACCTACTATGTGACTGCCCGGCGCTATCCTCGATAAGAAAGCAGACTCTAGGAGAGTACTTCTTCGGGGAGCTTGCTGATATTGCCGAAACGGATATCAACAAAATACGGAAATTTCTCCAAAATTCGAAATGGTTCCAAGAGTAACGGAAATAACCGACTCTGCATGTGGTATCACAATGGACCTTACTTGGTCTAAGTGAATTACTCCGTATTAACGGATAATTGCCACCTAACCTAACCTAACCTAAATGGCGCTGAAAAGTTCAAATTGCCTCAAAATATTGCAGTCGATGACAAGACGTCTTTTAAATGGTCTCCACTTGCCTCTGCCCATGTCCTCTTTTCAGCTCTTTCAAAGCTTTTCTGAGAAACAATCGCAGGTGTTTGTTGCCAGCAAATTCTTAAATGCTTAGATATATGGTTGTATAGTGTCATTATAAGTCTTAAGACCTTTTTTGCAGTTTAGTTTTGCCTTTTTTTGATTTTTTAGGTCAACAAAATCCGTTCCCTGCTGATGACAATAAGAGATCTGGGAACTGTATCGCAATCACAACGCGACAAGTATGTATCTAGACAGTTGTAGAAAAATGTGAATTTTTACAACTTGTAAAAAATTATTGTGTACATAACGCAAAACGATTGTTGATTGTAGATTGTAGGGGGAGGTGGTATATTAAATCCCAGATCACTGCGGCCACAAGTGGGCCTATTGTGATGTCCTCCATTTATAGCTCATCTGATGCCGCAGTTTTTTTATAAAGGCGGCTAGCTCTTTGGGTGTGCTGGCAGCTATGTCCGCTGCTTCGAGGTAAAATTTTCGTTGAATTTAACGTTGACGTGTTTTGGTTAAACAGTTCCGCTGTTTCTGCTTCCTCGTTGCACAGTCTGCAAGTATTGTCTTGTGCTATACCCATGGTCATCAGGTGTTTTTTAACTCGACAGTGCCCTGAAGGAAGCCTGTGACCAATCGAATTTGACTTCTACTTAATTGTAGTAGTTGTTTCGTCATTTTGTGGGAACTGTTTGGCATGAAGTTTTTAGCTTGCCTGTTTCCTTCGGTGGTCCTCCAGAAATTGAGCTTCTTTTCGTTCAGTCAGGTTTTCACACTACTTTTTATAGTGTTGATTGGTAGCCCGCAGAATGGTCTTGGCATCATAAATTGGGATGCGGATCCTTTTCTGGGTAATTCGTCTGCTTGTTCGTTGCCCTGGCACCCAGATCAGTTGTGTTGGCCAGTATTTGCAGGATTTGGAGGCAGTCCCAGACCAGTTTTGATGTTATTTCAAAGGCGTCAATTGCAAGTAGAGCTGCCTTGCTATCAGAGAGAATGTAAATGTTCTTATTTTTGTTATAGCCCTGTTTAGACACTCTCGACTGCAGAGTTCTGTTGCATGTATTTCGGCCTGAAATACGGAACTGCTTATGTCCATACTAGCGAATAGGGACGTTTTAGTGCACGGACCGTATAATCCCGCGCCAACTCATTCATCTGTTTTGGATCCATCTGTATACCATACAAGTGAACCGTTGGCAAATGTTGGTTTGCCCTGTTCCCAGTTTAGCTGGTCTGGGAATGTAACCTTAAAGTTGTGTCGGAAGTTATAGAGCGTGGTAGATATTTCTCTGTCAAATGTATTCCAAGTAGTTCATTTTGTCTGAATTCTTGTAGGATATCAGTGTGGACTATGTTGGCATTTGATTCATCATCTGTGATGAGCGTATATAGGCGTTAACCACTGCTTCTTTCATGAGTTCTATATGAAGTGGTGGGATGTTTAGGATAACCTTGGTGCAGTTTTCATTGCTCCAGTTGCACAGACACCATGCTAGTATCTGTATTTTATTGAGTTTAGCCTGTGCTAACGACAAGTCGACAATTGTCGCAATGAAAGATGACAAGTGGGAAATTATACAGGGTGCCCCAGTTAAGCGGTATTTCTGAAGTTCCGCATAACAAAAAATTTTATGACGGGGGGTCTATTCTCACTATTTCCTGTTATAGCCCATCAAATAGGTGACCTCTAATTTGGAGGCGTTACCACTTAAAATGCTATAACTTCTAAACTAGTATATAAGTAAACAAATTTGTTTGTACATTTTGAAAAGATAATTTAATAGCGCATAAACAATTCCGCTACATCTGTGCAGCTACAAAAAAGTTAGGGCTTCTTAAACTCAAAATTATGAAAATATGTAGTTTAAATTTTTTATTTAAAATTTTTTTTTTCTTAAAATGTTTACTTTATAAGTTTTTATTTTTTTTATGAAATTTTTATTCTTGAGAAATTTTCTAAAAATTACGTTAAGCAACTTTTGTATGTAGGTTCAATCAACAGAAGTTGTAGTAAAAGTCGTTTTTTGTCAGAAAAAAATAAAGACTCGATTTTTTCTCAAAAAAGATCCATGGGTGTAAATGTAAAGGTCAGGAGATCTGGGTGGGGAAGGATTGGCGCCAACTCGGCGACTCCACAGTTCGTTAAAAGTGTTGTTGATGAAGGGAGTTATCCCGGTGCTACTGTGACAAGGTGCCCCATCTTGTTGAAAGAACATCGCTCTTCTCTGAACAAGAAGAACATCTTCAAGGAGCTCCGGCAATCGTTGTCTAAGATTTTCCAGGTAGGAATGGGAATTAAGTGTTTGTGGAAGAACGTGCGGGCCCTACTAAAGTGTTTTCAAACACTTACGCTAGCTAAACCACCTTTGAAATAAGCACACATTTTGAAGAAGTTGTTCACAATAATTAAATTATTCTTACCTTTGAAAGGATGTTGTATTAAATGGGGATTGGGGTCTGACCAATGGTGCAAATTGTAGAGGTTTGAAACTTTGTAACTTTGTTTATGAATTGCGCCTCATCAGTCCACAGAATGTTTTTGAGAAATTGTTCGTCTTGTGCCTATGCGGTTATGTCATTCTATTTGGGCTGTGCGACGCTTTATTCCTATAAATTTTGGGCGATGTGGTGGTTTTTGGGCGTTATGACATTTTTCAATTTGGACATTATATTTTTGGGCGATAAGACCTAACGCCGTGCAATGTGAATTCTGAATGCATGTCGTGCGAGTAATAATATTCTATTTTTGGAACGCAGTATAAAACTACCCCTTAGCACAACGGCAATTTTTTCGTACTTGGCCAAATTAGATCTATTTTCAATTTATTATATATCACCCTCTGGATGGACCAGAAAGATAAATCTTAGCTCAAAATACTCGGTGAAGTATTGCCTAACAATTAAAAGCATTTATTATATTGATCGAAGTCGAAATAGAAATATTCTTACCCCCTTTTTTTCAACCCTTATAGGACGAAATTTGGAAAACGATGAATGAGTCATGTAATAATTTTTAGTTATTAATCAACATACGAACTTTCAAGTTCATATGGCTAACTGTTCGTGAGACCCCCCTTACTCCCCGCGTCCCCTTCAATTCCCTACAATTCTCACCTACCCTACCGCTTAAATTGGCCACACATCTATAAATAAGAAAAAATATCATGAACATTTGACGAATGATTCTCGAATTCTGGGGGGACGGAAAGACAGACAGACAGACAGACAAAGCCTCAAAGCGAAAAATGAGATGAGGCAACAAAATTATGAAGTAATATCTACCATAGTACCCAGAATTTTCTTCAGTTTTTTGTTGTTGTCTTTCATGTAAATCTTTTGCGTCATTTTTCATTTTCGGTCTGGGGCAATTTTTAATTTTTGATTGGGCCGTCGGATTTCTTGAGGCCTTCTTTCATTTAGTTGGGCTGATATTTCCATTTTGAAATTGGGTAATTTTTTTGTATTGAAAAATACCCAAATTTTGGGTATGAAAAAGATTCCCCAATTTTGGGGGAATTTTTCATTTTTGTTTTGAGGGAGCCATTTTTCATTGGGGCACACTTAATGTCTCCGAGGTATACAATTGGAGAGAATCGTTTTTGAACAATGTTTCAGCAATTAAAATTTTCTTTAGATAGTTTTTATATGGAGCAGAAATCTGATTTATAAAACGTACGTCAGAACATAGACTTTTGATTTTCCTTCACTTTTTGTGTAAGTATAAAAACTAATTTTAGTAAGATAAACACGCAAACATTATTTTGATGTACATAGCTTGTCGTGTTTATTTTTCATAGATATTCGTATTTTTCGTTTCAATACAGCGAGAACAGATAAACAAGACGTGCTCAATAACACGGAAACATCAGCAGAGAACAACAAAAGTAATATACATTTATATAACCGCATTCGAATGAATTCCTTTTTTAGGGACAAAAAGTCCATTGAATATTTGACGACTACCGAAACTGTAAACATGTCGCACAACAAGAATTCCAATAAAAGTTTTGCAAACAAGTTTCACACTCCTTTCGAGTTTCGACCTACCACCGCGACTGTCATCGGACTTGAGTTACATTAAAAATGCATGTATCCGTATGCTTCTAGGAGTTTTTTTGTCGACTGTAAATACAAATACATTTTCCATAACAATTCCGAGAAATCAAATCAAAGTCAGTGTAGAGTTTATTCCTTGTACGGGTGAGGTAAGTTACCAAATATTTACTTCAAGCGATATTTTATTCGAAACATAAAATGTAACAACGTGTGTTTGTTTATGGAAATGTCATAGGAGTATGAATGAACACTGAGCAGGTTTGCTGCATTAGCTACAATTATAAATATGAAATTGACGTTGAACATTAAACTCTATCAAACTGGTGCTTTATAAAATAGGTACACATTCATCTGTATGGAATACAAATTCGCACCCATATCAAAAATTATCCACCATCACTTTTTGTGTATCGTATAGTTCAGGAGTTCCCAAACTTTTCAATACTCCGACTCCCTATACGGGTTTAAAATTTTTTCTACGCCCTTCTATCGTCTACGGAACAAAGCACAGATACCTATGTGAATAGAAGCTGAGCTTATTAAAAATTCACTAAAGGGGTTTTCAATAAGGAAGGCTCGACGTTGAAATGGAATAAAACAAGCTGTTTGCGAGGTACTAACGAAATCGTTTCAAAGGCACATGCGTGGCATTATTGCTATGGAGTACCTATATTACCATGTCCAAATGTCCGCCACAGCTTCTCATGTTGTCACGGATTTGAGTGGTCCAATCTGCCGCATATGAGCGATGGCATTGGTTACGTTGGGTTTAAAGACATCGGTCGACTGCGACCGGTTAGCATCATTCTGTAGCGCTCGCCGTTGATGGTAATAGCCTTAGTAACGTCAGTATCAAAAAAAAAAGTACGTAGCAATGACGTCGCCGGTCTAAAATCGGCACCAAACGGGCTTCTTTGGATGCATTGACACTTCGGGGGGGTTAGCGTTATCCCATATACGGCATTTTGGCATGTTAACATAGCAATTCATCTAAAAATGCGCCTCGCCGTTAAAGATGATTTTTCTATAGTCATTATCATTAACTTTGAGCTCCTTGGTCAGTTGGATCTTAAACAGATATAGGCCCAAGTCCCGACGCAAAATTCTCCAAGTTGAAGTTTGCAACATGTCGACTTCTTTTGCAGGACAAAACACAATGGCCAACATCGACCCGACCCGACATTTTTTTCAAATCGAGCTCAAAGCTGATGGAACGTCGGTCTAATGGAGGCGACCTGTGCGTATACCGGGGGCTTATTCCCAAATGCGCGGAGGATCGCTTTTCATGGCGGATTGGTATTTTTATATTTCCAAAAGCGTTTCGATCCATTCAAAAGCGATAGCTATTGTCAATCCGCCAGCAATCCGTCAACTGAATAGCTATCGCTTTTGACAGCTTTTGGAAATACAAAAATATCAATCCGCCACGAAAAGCGATCCGCCGCGCATTTGGGAGTGTCCTTGTCTTCAAATTGTCTGCCGCCTTCATACACTTTACGAGATAACCACGCCCAAACATTTTCGATTATTTTTAAGTCCGGTGAATAGGGCGGCCATGGCAAAAGTTCCACGTCTTCTGATTGAATCCAACTTCTAACAACCCTGGAAGTGTGGATAGGGGCATTGTCTTGTTGGAATATCCAAAAAGACAATGCGTTTCCATTCATTGCTCCAAGCGACATGTTCTCTTCCAAAATTCAGCCCTAACTCCTTGAAAGCATCTATTCTTCCTCTTTCTATCGCTGTCAAAGTCTTTCCGGAAACCATTTTTTTTTTAAACTAAATGAAAACAGTTATATTCAACGCTTTCTTAAATATTCTTAACAAAACTTTGAAAAAATCGCTGATGTGCACTCCTGCAACTAAATATTCGCAATGGACTCATCCTAGTGGCGTATCTTTTTATACGCTTTTCAGGTAGTTTATTGTTTGTTCTTGGGAAATTCCAATCGTAATTTTTTTTACCCTTTAATTTTATGAGTTACTGTTGAGAAAATATGTACCTATAAAAAGTTTCCGGGTAAAACATTTTCAACAGGTAGGTATAGAGAGTGAAAATCGATTGCAATATGTATGGCCTTATCCTAGTGATCGCCAGTGTATGTTTAAACATTTTTTTCTGACATTTGGATCAAATACACTGACAATAGTTTCACACAATTTGTTTGTATAATTTGGCATATTCGAAAATAATTAGAGGAGAGTAGAGAGTAGATACTACTGGCCTGGCAGTACATTTTCTTATTTTGGCATTTTAATAACAAAATACATAAAGTACGTCTCGTCATTTGGGTGTATATAAAATTATAAAAATAATTTTGTCAAATATAGTCAAACTCTATTGAGTGTACAAATTTCTAAAGAATGTTTTCAAAAATTCGAAAGGTTCTGCATAAGGCCCCAAAAAAAAAAATTAAATAATGCCTCACAAAATTATACAAGAAACAACAACAACGATTTGTAATAAAATTTGGGGTGTTATTTCCTTTTTTGAGGCCTTATTTGCTAATGACCCAAAAGAAGAAATGAAATAAGAAGAAGAAATGAAATAAGGCCCCAAACGAAAAGTGGAATATCTATTTCCGTCCTTAAACAAATTGTTCTTTATGTTGCTGATATCTTAAGCTACATTTTCAATTTGTGTGTAAGTTGCGGTGTTTTTCCCAGGTCTTTAAAAGCTGCAGAGGTACTACCATTATATAAAAAAGGGAATCATAGATAATATGTAATTACCGGCCAATCATTATACTCCCAACAATTGGAAAACTCTTCGAAAAAATTATGAAAGACCGTATAACACGATTTTTAAACAAAGCCAAGTATTTAAAGACCGAACAATTTGGTTTTCGCGAAGGCAAATCTACGGAAGATGCAATTTTTAAAATTTGTTGTGAAATAGGATTTAATAACTGATGCAGTACCTTAGCCTTATTTGTTGATTTAAGCATGATATGGTCAACCCTGCAATACTCCTCGACAAGCTGTATAAGGCAGAATTTAGAGGTTATGTCTATAATTGGTTTGTTTCATACCTCTCGGGACAAACTCGTCGAGTAAAACTAAGTGGACATTTTAGTAATCAGCTTCAATTAAATGCTGGCATATCCCAAGCCTCGGTCTTAGGACCAAACTTGTTTTTGATCTACATAAACTCTATCTTCAAACAGAAATTTAAAAGCAGTCTAACATAGCAGATGATATAGCATTTACTTATGTTAGTAATTCTTTATTTGATTTAGTGGTTAATTTGCAAGAGGATCTGCCTCCTTAGGCAATGGTTTTCAAAGCATAAGCTGCTTATAAGTGAGAAAACAAAGCTCATATTTTGTAACTTATCAGAGTCTGGACCTATCGACTGCAATATTGATTTTCAGTCTAGCGGGTGTTCCAAACTCTGGTTTCAACTCATACTTGTGGCAGAAGTAATTATGACGAGAAAGCTAATTGCAGTGCTGGATGTTTTAATATAGAGTTTGTTGAGCTTTTAAATATTTGGGAGTAGGGATTGACAAAAAATTTAACTGGAAGGAAATTTCTCAAGATTATGGTCATTCTATGACCTAGAGAGGGCTGCGCCATTTCTGTCTCTTAAATGTTAGCCTAAGCCTATTAAAAGTGTTTATTCTGATTCAGTTTTTGATATACCTTTGAGTTTGAATTCAAATATAGAAAAGCTATTCATAGAGGCATACAAATAAATATCTCGGCTGGAGAAGGTCAACTGTAGGCGCCACTGTTTTCTCAATCTGGATAATTCGCCAGTTGCCGAGTGGGATAATACTATGAGCGAAATTGAAAATATACTCCTCTATATAAGGTTCGTTATCCAATCTCCAGTTGAAGTACTTTGCACGGGCGTGTAGTAGAAAGTGGATATAGTCATGTCTATTGTCTTTTATTTGCATCAACTTTTAACTGTCATGCAAGCTACCTACAAAAATATTTCCTTCCTATTTGCATAGTAAATTATTTACCTTAAGTAATTCTGGTCGATCTTCCTCTTAAAAATAATGATGGTGATGATTATTACAATTTACAAAGCAAATTAAAAAGAAAATACGTTGCAGAAATGAAAGCAAATTAACAAACCAAGTTTTACTAAACATAAAGTGTATCTATACATACATTTTAATTTATGAATATTTTCGTTTACATTGGTTCCTCGTAATATTTAAGAATTATTTTTATACGTCTATAATTTGAATTGTTATTTTGAAAGTACATACACTGTAGATACGCGTACATCATTAAGATGGAAATTACTATGGTGACTTACGAAAATTCATTAAATTTTCCAAAATTTTCTCTTTGCTGCCTTCCTTCGACTTATTTAAGTATGGGACTTAGCACTGAGATCTTTCAGAAACGCCTGTTGGAATCGTAACCTTGTATTACAACTACGAAGTCATAACTGATGTATTTATCAGTAATTCGGAAGTAGAGTACGGATGGGTGATTAATTAAAAATGATGCGTACATTAAAGGACGATGAAAATACAAAAAAAAAACATCGTTCAACTTATTCTATTAGCCTGATTGGAAATCATTTATTTTCGTAAAAGTACAAGTACCTAATTTATCATTTTGTGAATTGTCCTTGTCAATAATATAAAATAAACAAAATAATTTTTTCTCACTTCCTTATCGAAGGAAAAATCGATTTCCAATTTTGTTGTGACAATGTTTCTGTTTATTTATTCCTCGCAATTATTCCGAATTCTTCTGACACAACCCAAACTATGAGAACGCAAATGAAAATCCCTCATTACCCACGGCTGCTCATCTAATCCTTATGCCATCGAATGAGCCATTGCGAAAATGTATTACTGATGAATGTCAACCAAATTGGGGCGAACAGTTTGGTGCTAGGTACAGAAGTGTTCCTTCCCATGAACTCAATCATGTAGAGATTATTCATTTGGCATAAATAAAACCGCATGTGAATTTCAAATGTTTCTAACCATGAGGTGAATACATAAATATGTTACCACTATGCCAGTGAAATTTTCTACAAATCCCAATGCAATAAATTGAATAGATAAATAGATAAAAATAAATAAATAAAGTACTTGACGAGACAAAGCGGTTTACTCATCTATATTGATTGGGTTGGCATTGACGCACATTTTCGTTGTTATATCTGAACCAAAACTATGAAACTTTTGAGTCCTTAAACTCAATTCACTGTAGTTTGACAAACGACAAGAGGGGTCCAAGGTTTCTCGATGTTAACAATCGCTATGATGCATAAACAGTGGTATGATGTAAAGGGGACATGTTGCTCCTTTTCAGCCCCCTCTGCTTGGTCGCTGTTTTATTTGAAGTAGATGCGAGTTTATACAAATGCAAAGTTTATTAAAATCCTTATAAAAATGTATGAATAGTTCGATATTTACACTTCAGTCTGGTTTTGAATGAATTATACAAATATTTTATATAATATATTTTTTTTTAATTTTTTAGTAAATAAATAAATAGGTGGCCCAACAGGCGGGTGACACCCAAGGCCTAGCTTCTCGCAACCATTCATTTTGTGTGAGTTTCTATTTTTGGGACGAATGGAAGGGACCTACAATTTTATGCCGAGTCCGAACGGCTCAATTGAGAAGCTTTTTCATGACAGGCATACTCTCGGATGTTTGTCAGACGTTCGCGAGAGGTGGCGCAATAGAAAAAACTTTAAGATGTAGACTTAAAGAAAAAATAAAATAACCACATTTTCAAAAACTGGTCAACTATTTAGCTGTGGGTAAGTGTTTCTGTTGGTTTTTAATATTTTTCTTTTCATTTTAAGCATATTTTTTTAATTGTCCATCCGCCTAAATGGGGGTAGACAGACACTCCGCTCCTTCCATAGTAAACGCTTTTTGTATTATTTCATTCTACAAGAGTCCGCTATTAATTTGCGGCGACAAAGTGTCCGAAATAAGTATAAAGACAATCATTCTCAAAATGTTCAATTTGATGTAGCGACTGAACTGCTCACATTACGCTAACTTCATGTTTACCCAAAAATTAGGTAAAAAAATTCTCTGTTCAAAAAAAGAAATAATAATGCACCGTTACCTAGAAGAGCAGTTAAGAAACAGATTAAATTGTCATTAGATACTATTTAAAGAAGTCGTGCAAAAAAGGCGAAATTATTCTAAAGACAGTGTTTATCTTAAAGTATAGATATTAAGGTTTCTTGCATTTTTTTTAAAGTGTGTGAAAATATTTAAGCGATAGTTTTACAGGTAAATTGCACTTCTCGCGACTCGAAATGAAAATAAGTGAATCTTAATTTAGCCATTCCCCGCGGAACCCATTTGACCACGGAAGAAAAGGCAATAATCAGAACTCATAAAGAGCACGGCCTATCAAATCGGTCAATTGTTACCAAGATATGATGATCCCCTACCATTGCGAGTAAATTTGTTAATTTGAGTGAAAATGATGGCTCTGTTAGAAAATCCGGTCGATCAAGGCTTCTTAGCTCCCTTGAAAAGAATCACATTTCACATGAAGCCAGGCGAAACATGCTGAATGCTGGTCAGATAAGACGCAAGTTGGATCATCCCGTGGATTTTCCAGTAGGCGTAAGAAGACTGCAGCAAGTGTTGAAGGGAAATCCCAAGCTTTGATACTCAAAGATGCCGAAAAAGCCGCTATTGCAGCAGCATCATAAGGAGGACAGGCTAAGGTTCTCCAGAAACCACATGGCATGGACCAGGGAGTATGAATCCGTAATTTTTTCTGATGAAAATAAATTTTATTTGGACGGTGAAGACGGTTTCAGCTGTTATTGGCATGATTTGCGAGACGAAAAAGCTGTGAAAATGAGCCGGCACTCCGGAGGAGGAAGCGTGATGGTTTGGGGTGCGTTTGGATGCCATGGAAAGATCCCTTTGATGTGGGTACCACTCAGAATGAATGGTATAAAATACAGGGAATTGCTTATTGCCCTGGACGAATTTGGAGAAATTCCGGCGGGTGAACATTTTATTTTTTAGCAGGACAATGCTCCCATTCACACGGCAAGAGCAGTCCGCGAATGGTTTGAAGTCAGCGGGACAAGGTGTTTACCATGGCCATCATGTAGTCCGGACCTTAACCCAATCGCAAACTTGATCATGGCAAGAAAAAATTATTCGAATGGGAGGCAGTACAGGAACGTAAAAGAGCTGAAAGCACAAATATCCCAGGCATGGAACGAGCTCTGCACAATTTGATAAATTCTATGCCGAATATAATTTTTGAAGTTATTGAGAACCGAGGCGGCTCTATGAAGTACTGAGTTACAGTTTGATAGGTAAAACCGTAAAACTAAAAATTTCGTCGTTTTAATGCTTAAAATGCTTACCTCCTATTTGTATACTTATTTCGCAGGAAAAATTAATGTTTTTGGAGCTCATTAACGATGAACTCAAAAAACAATCCATGGTGATCGAAATAAGTTTTTTTTTGTTTGATTATAAAATTGAATAAAATAAATATTTTTTCCCTTTAGAATATCTAAATCAGGATCACATTCTGAATCGATTTAGCAATGTCCGTCTGTCTGTCTGTTGAAAGCACGATAGCGTCCAGAGGAATTGACCTAGACTAATGAAATTTTGTGAGACGACTTCTTTTTACCGTCGTCAGGTTGGTATTGATAATGGGCTATGTCGGTCAAGTAGTTCTGGTACCTACCATACAAAACCACTATTAGACTCACGTCTCTCTCTGTTTGTTGAAATCAGATAGCGTCCGAACGAATCGACTTAGGTGAATGAATGAGAGGACTATTTAAACGGTCGTCAAGTTGGTATTGAAAATTGTTTATGTCGGTAAAGTAGTTCTGCTACCTACCATACAAAACTAATATTAGACACAATCATACTAACTCGCATGGCAAACATTTTGCATGACTTTTATGCAGTGGAGGGTATCAAAGCAGCGGCCAGGCCGATGATAACAATTTTACTTGTTTATGCATTAAATATGAAAATAACCACGTATAGCAATTTTTATGCTAAAAATCGACCATCCTATATGGATATATTATTTGTATAGACTTGACAATTGAAAATCCACGTCTTAATAAAATGATGAATGATACTCTAACGAATACCTCCCAGAAATGAAGGCACAACGTTGTGAAAACCCAAAACAAATGTAGGTATCTGTATCATAAATATATATATATTTTTTTGTGAATGACATGAGAAATTGATTGAATTGATGGTAATGTGATTCAAAACACCGAAGTTGGTATCGATTCCCCAATGAACCAGATGGTGTAACTTAAGTCCCATACGTAAATAAACGATTTATATGGAAGTGGGCCTACGCCCTAATCCATCCACTTTAACGGCATTGAATTTACCAGCATATATAAAATTATAACCCCTGAGGATCTAACGAGAGTAGTTAAATATTGGCAATTACATAATATATCTGCCGAAATAAATTTCGGTCGTAATACATACCATTATTGTATTCAACTTAAGCCGATTTGAAACTCAGCATCAGTTATCTCCTTTCAATCAAATCATGCATTCATATTCGAACTCTGATAGTCATTATGGAAAATAAGGGTTCTGCAATTAATATGCTGACCCCTACAATAAAACCACCCCTCACGTAATTACCTACCACATATGCAGTTTAAATTCGGAGCACGCCCAAATCCACTCGTTTATAAATTATAAATAATAAGAGAATGTATTTAAAAAAAAACACATCGTCAAATATTCCCATATTACCTACAGCAGAAAAAAAATGATTTGAAATCCCTGTTCTCTGTTATACCACAAAAGCAGCATAACTGAATGCAAACAAAATCCAAGGGGAATGGAAATCGCATTTTGGTTTACCAAACTGCCAACATTCTTTCGCATTCCTGCAATGTAAATGTTGGAACAATATTACGGTATCTCCACTTAATGGAATGGGACCGAAATGGATTAGAACTTCAGGCACTCATGGAGTTGTTTTTTCCCGTTGAATCCTTTCCCTACTCTGCTGACCACAGGTGAGACACGCAAAAGGATTCCTTTTGCATTTATAATTTGTATACATCTCCATAGTCCATAGCCGCATGGAATTGAAAGGTATTTTGTTTTTCTTTCCGATTTTTTTTATGCGGTCGCCCAGTTTTTCATGCGGAAAATCCTCACAGAAAAATGGGTCTAATACTTGTTGTAGTAAAGTGAATTTGGGAAGCATCTCGTTTTGTAAAATATTATTTAAATCAAACGTAAACCCAAGGTAGCGGAAAAAAGAGACCTTGGTGTAGGGTTGCCAGAAATCTTTTGAAGAAAGTGGTTATCGAGTATGAAAATTTCGGACAAAATAGGATCTAAAAAAGAGTACAAAACTAGAACAAAAATGCGCGTACTATCTTCTCTTCTATATATATAAAAATCATGGTCAATTGTGTTTGTCGATAATGTTCTCTGTAATGCGTGAACCGATTTTGATTCTGGAAATTTCCCATGAAAGGTGACGTTGATACCATGGTTTATAAGTTCATACGGTCTTTGTAGGTGTATTGGTTCATGAGTTATAGGGGCGTGGCAGCTCCCATACAAAAAATACATTTAAAATCTTATTCCTCGAAAACCACTGAATCGATTGAATTCAAATTTACATACAATCTTAGGTATCGGCCCAGGAGTATTTCCGTGGAGATTGGTTACAATTGGACAAAGGGGCCTAATACAAAAAATACATTCAAAATCCTATATCTCGAAGACCACTGAATCGATTGAGTTAAAATTTACGTAAAATATTAAATATTGGACCAGGAGTATTCCTGGGCGCAGTAGCGCAGTGGTTAGTGTGTTGGACTACTGTGCGAGGGATCCCAGGTTCGATCCCCGGAAAAACCCAAATTACATCTTAAAAGTTTTTTCTACTGCGCCACCTCTCGCGAACGTCTGACAAACATCCGAGAGTATGACTGTCATGAAAAGGCTTCTCAATTCAGCCGTTCGGACTCGGCATAAAATTGTAGGTCACTTCCATTCGTCCCAAAAATAGAAACTCACACAAAACGAATGGTTGCGAGAAGCTAGGCCTTGGGTGTCACCCGCCTGTTGCGCCACCTATTTATTTATTTATTTATTTTTTAGGAGTATTCCTGTGAAGATTGGTTAAAATTGGACCTAGGGGCGTGGCACCGCCCATACAAAAAAATCATTAATAATCTTATAATTCGAAAACTACTGAATCGATTGAGCTCAAATTGACAGATAATTTTAGGTATATAAAGGAGTGTGGCGCTATTTTTCGACAGTCATGGGAGCCAAAGTTTGTAAAATGTGTAACATTGATAGCTATGCATTGTCCAGATAGACAAGAATACTTTCTACGTACCACGGAGCATTACAATAAAAACTGTTTATCACTGATTTAAATGAATTTGAAACTGATATTTTTATTTTTATATTTTCCACTACGAAGTGTGCAGGGGTTCGCTAGTTTGTTATAGAAATACCTATTTGAACTTTCTCGTTTTGGATACATGTTTTAAGGCTGTGTGACAATCGCGCTGAATAATTTTTCTCGGCTGATTTTCTGACACATATATGAAAGTTTAAAAAAAAGAATTTCACTAAAATCAAATCCTAAAATATCTAAAGATATTTCCTTAGTTTCCGGGGAAGAGATAAAAAATCAATTTAAATTTCTGGGATTTTGGAAATTTTTGCTTGGGACCCGAGTTATTGGCGACAAAATATATTTCGTATATTACAAACTAAAAGATTGTGCTTTAAATTACGTAACTTTTGGCTGGCATCCACGGATTTTCAAAATATTGGAAAAAGTTTTTCTCAGTGAAAGAAACTCTGTCGCATAAACAACACAAACAAGATTTTATGTTTTCGGTGGATTTTTGACATCTTTAAAATATTATTTTAGGGTTTCAAACATAAGCAAAAGTCGTTCCACTGCCAGGTGAAGAGAAAGCCATCTTCTTTTTGAATGGTATAAAATTGACTGGTATTCTATATTCATTGCCGAGCAATTCAGCAAAATATTTAATATTTTTAAACTGATTACATCGACTTCAATAGGTAAGATCACATTAGAATTTTTCATTTAGTGTTTTCGAACCTTTCTTTTGTCGATTATCAAAGTTGGTATTACAATAACATGTTGCTGAATTCAGAAGCTACAAGTTACGAATCAAAATCACTATCACAAAGCGGGAATAAAATTGACACTTTCAAGGTTTTTTTTAATTTCGAATCATTTTCTCCGGACGATGAAAAACCCGCACAATTTAGAAAAACTATCCCGGGCGAAAAAGAGTACATGTCCAGGGTTTTCCCGGACGGATGGCAACGCTTCCTTGGTGTGGCATCGAAATAAGTTTGGATTCATTAGGACTAGGTGTTTGAAAAGGGATAGCTAATTGGAGCGTGAACGGAATATATTTTAACCGAGTTGAAAAGTTTTTTTTTAGATTTTAAATGCAATCAATCATTTTTTTCGGTCCCACTTTTGCACTCAGTGATTTCGACTGTTAAATGGATTAGGCTCTAAAGGATGTTCAACAAGTTTCTGAAATTGACTGAGCTATTTGTCATATTGTCATTATGAAAATTGGCTGCAAAAATACTAAAATTTCATTTGATTGATGAGTTATTACATTTTAAATAGCCTGTACGTTACAAAGTGTTTTCCTTTTTATAATTGAAGTGTACCTACACTACAGACGGGCTTATGAAAATCCCTATTTTATGCTGAGGATTAAATTGGCGCTAAAGGTAGAATCCCTTTTCCCATTATCATTAAGTATTAAATAAGTTATGAAGGACAGATGATGATGTAAGATAATAATGAAACGAGTGAAGTTTCAACCTGACAGCGTTTAATTATTTATATTTTATTTCAGTGTAACAAAAAAAAAATCTACATAATAGATGTTTTTATTTTAACATAAACATTGGTATAAAGCAATAAACATAGATAACAATATTAGGATGACGTAATTCAGTTGCCTTGAGGCCATAGGCCTTATAGGTTGGCACCTTCAAAACGAGATTTTGAATTTGAATCTACCATTTAAATTATCCTTGGGGTGGATTTCAGTAAGTCCTCTTTTCGAAAACAACTCAACATTCTGAATGTAGCACAATCTACTAAAGGGACCGACCTGCCTTCATTCGTATAAATACGTTTCGAATTGAAACAATTTTCAGCTGAATAAATGTGATTTATATCTTCCTCCTTAGGTTTTGCCTCTGCAATCTTTCATTTGCAGTCCCTTAAACCTCCAATATACTCCCAAAATGAAATCCATTTAATGGGATGTGTGCTTTAGCCGATAAAATAGTTCGTGTTCATATGGTACTGGTAATAAATTTTCAGATTTTAAGCAATTTGTTTCAACTAAACTGCAAATGGAAAGAGTTAAATGTCATGCATGCAAACGTTTTAATACTAGTATCTTGAATGGTAATGAATTGAAATGTGTAGGGCTAGGGACATGCGTAGATATTCACGCTTATTCTGAGTTTCAATCGAATCGAATATTCATCGAATTCAAAACTTTCACTCGAATGAACTTTTCGCATTCTAAGTTTCGAGGCAGTCGGCCGGGTTTAACCCGAAACGGCTACGAGCTTGCTATCAATGGTCTCGCAAACCATTATGGGGGTCAGAGGGTGGATGCGCTATGCACCAATAGGGGCATAAGTGGACTTTCGACAACTCGACAACGGCATCGACTTAGGATAGGCACGTGGAACATCTCTTCGCTCACGGGAAAAGACCTGGAGCTTGTTGGGGAGGCTGTTAAATATCGACTAGATATAGTTGGTGTTTCCTCAACAAAGCAAAGGGGTTCTGGAACTGTGGACCTTGCAGATGGGTGGAAACTCTTCATGTCGGGAGTAGCTCAGTCTGCTCAGGCGGGAGTGGGGATACTCACAAGTCCCAGGCTGGCAGGCAGAGTATTGGAGTGGATACCATTAGGAGGGAGAGTTGCGATCTTAAAGCTTAAGCTTGAAAGATCAAGTCTGGCTCTAGTGCAGGTGTATGCACCGAATCTGGAGTCAGGGTACGCAGCTTTCTTAGATGAAGTTGATGCAGACCTTGAAAAGGTTGCAGATATGGATTCGTATATCCTGATGGGTGATTTCAATGCTCACGTGGGTGCGGATTTCTCGACATGGGGCAGCGCGATTGGGAAACACGGTGACCCCGATCAGAACGCGAACGGAGAGAAGTTCTTGGACTTTTGTTGTTCAGATGGAATGTCCATTATGAACACTTTCTTTCCACACAAAGATATCCATAAATACACATGGTACCGTCGAAGTCTGCAGCAGAAATTGCTGATAGATCTTTGTGGTACCGTCGGTGCTGTGCAAATTGTATCTCAATGATCAAATACCTATCCTGCCAAAGCGTAAACCAAGGATGGTTACGCGCATACGGTGGGAGGGGCTGCAGAACGATGAGATACGGCAGGAATTTGCACGGCAGGTATCTGAGAGGTTTGAACAAATTCCAAATGTTCCATTGAATGTAGAGGAAGAATGGCAGTTGTTTTCAACAGCAGTGTTGGCGATTTACCAAAATATAACGACCCAGATGACGTCATAATAAATAACCAAGTTTCGATAGAGAAGAACACTAATAATGTCAATAATGTCAAAATTACAATCCACAATATTTATGTAAATAATGTAAATAGTAAAGTCATTTAATTCAATAAATACTTATATTATAACGTTTTGAATCGACACAAAGGAATAGCGTTTCACATCTTTGTTCTATAAAATTCTATACATTATACGAATTTCTACTCTTGCAATTTTCAAGGTTAAGAGTTTTCAACCCAATACATTTTTTGGTCCATTCGATCCGTGAAATAAATTTAGCGAAGTGTGGTGTGTGTGTTGCGTTTTTAATTATAAAAAATCAGCATCAATCATCCAGAAGAAGAATATTCAACCCAAGAAGTCCATCATAGCCGCATAGTGCTGTCCGCTCTTTTCGTTGAGGCTGCTAAAATTACTTGCAGGTGAGTGCTGCACAATTGCATTTCGTTTGCCTAAAAGTACATTTACAATTAAATAAATTCCATAATAAATAAATCTATAACTATGTCGTATGGTAAATTGCAAATGAATATTCTTCAAAGTATGAAGAAAGACAAAGACAATTTCGCCAAAGCAGACAAAACAAGGTTAGCAAAAATTAATTACCTTAAGACTAGAATCGAAATGATGGACAAACAGTTGTCAGTAGCTCAGCAATATCATCAGCAGATTTTAGGCACTGGTAATATAGAAGCAGAGTTCAATTTGTCGGATTTAGAAAATGCATTTGAGGAGATCCGTGAATTGCATGCAGATTACAGGATTGAAGTGCTAGACGCCATGGACAAGTTGCTGCCCAAGGAAACGAAAGTCGCTACCAAATCAGAATGCAAATCGGGGGATAGTGACAGCAGTGGTAAAGCAAGTGAGTTGAAGCTGCCTGCGATAACTTTACCTACGTTTTCTGGAGGTTATGAGTCGTGGAGGTCGTTCCACGATATGTTCGTGTCATTAGTCCATACAAATGCAACACTATCCGAGATCCAGAAGCTGCACTTCCTGAAGTGTAATATCAGCGGCGATGCAGAAAGACTGCTTCAGCATCTGGCAATTGATAAAGGAAACTATGAACGCGCGTGGGAGATTTTAAAGGAGCGTTACGACCATAAAAGAGTGCTAGTCAACACGCAATTGAAGCTGTTTTTTGGGCAGGCGGCCATGAGTAACGAAACAGCAAATAATATAAAACGCATTTTAGATACCTCACAGGAAATCATTCATTCTTTGTCAAATTTAGGGGTACCAGTAATTCATTGGGATGCCATTTTAATTTTTGTTATCCTTCAAAAGCTATGCAGCACAACCCAACAGCAATGGGAGGAGAAGTTGGGTAGTAGTAAGGAACTGCCGAATATAAAAGTTTTTTTCGAGTTTCTGCAATGCCGTTTTAGGACGCTTGAAGCTGTGGAGCAACAATCGACCACAAAAGCAATAAAATCAAAACCTGCAACTCAAGTTTACCATTCTCGACAAGTGCAAAAAAGGCAACTTAGCTGCAAGGTTTGTCAAAAGGGTCAACATCGGTTGAAAGAATGTAAGCGATTTTTAGAAATGGACGTAGGCCAACGAAAACAAGTTGTCTTTGACATTAAGGTTTGTGAAAACTGCCTTGCCTACAGTCATTTCAAGAGCAGATGTCCAAGCTCAAAGTGTTGCTCCCACTGCAATCAACGACACCACTCCTTACTACATCCCGTACCAGCTTTTAATACAAACGGTGAGCAGCATGTTATTTTTAATCCAAATGCTCCTCAGTTCGTTCCCAACAATACCAACCAAACCCAAGGCCAAACCCGTACAACAAGCAACAACTACCACATCCATTCCACCCAAAATACCAATCCGAATGTCCCCCAAGTTCAAATGTACAACCCTAACCAGCCCGAGGTTCAAACACGAACTGATGACAATGTGCCGTCAACTAGTAACAGCTTTAGAGTTCACCATGCCTTCACTAACTCACATGTTTTACTGTCAACAGCTTTAGTAAAGGTGAAAGCGTCAAATGGCAGTTATTTAACTTTAAGAGCCTTGGTAGATACTGGTTCTGAGGCTTCTTTTATAACGGAAGCTGCAGTACAACGACTGAATTTGAAGACTAGGTGGGCATTAAGCAACATTAGTGGGTTGGGGGAGGTCCGTAGTGAAACTACAAATAAGATCGTCGATCTGCACATTACATCACGGACATCAAACTACGCGGGTGGAATGCGAGCTTTAGTGCTTAAAACACTGACTGGGCTCCTTCCGGCCCATCATACTAATTTTAATAAATGGTCTTACCTGGAGGGTTTGGAGTTGGCTGATCCTACCTTCAATATTCCTGCAAAGGTCGACATGTTGCTCGGAAGTGACATGTATGCAGAAATCATTCTCGGAGATGTTGTAAGAAGCAGTGAGTGCTTGGGCCCCATAGCACAGAGAACTCTTCTCGGATGGATTGTCATGGGTAAGGTGCCATCGACTGAAACAACCACTATTCGGACCTTCTTTAGTCAAGTCGATCTCAATACGACTTTGAAGAGTTTCTGGGAGATTGAGGAGGAACCTTTTGAGAAGTACGAGGCTGAGGAAGATAAGAAATGTGAGGAACATTTTAAGCAATATACGAAACGCTTACCTGATGGCCGCTATCAAGTCCGTTTGCCTTTCAAAGATGGAGAATACCCGAGTATGGGCCCAACATACCAAGCAGCTGTCAGACGTTTTTTACAACTGGAGAAGAGACTCCAAGCCAACCCAATTTTGCTAAAGGAGTATGCAAAATGCATGGCCGAGTACTTCGACCTTGGGCATATGACTCTTGTAGAGGAGTCTAATGAGGTTCTGAGGTCTCCTTTTCATTTTTTTATACCACATCACGCTGTCATCAAGGAATCCAGTACCACCACTAAGTTGAGAGTCGTATTCGACGCAACTTTTAAACCATTTTTTGGCTCTTCCTTGAATGACAAGTTGATGGTGGGCCCTAAAATCCAGACAAATGTTATAGACATTATTTTGAGATGGCGTAAATACAAATTTACCTTCACTGGCGATGTTGAAAAGATGTATCGTCAGATTCGTGTCAATGAAGCAGATGCCAATTACCAGCTGATTTTATGGCGAGAAAGCCCTAGCCAGGATCTGAAGATTTATCGTCTGGAAACAGTGACTTTTGGAACTGCATCAGCCCCGTACTTAGCCATTCGAATTTTGTTGCAGTTAGCAGACGACGAAGCATCGAGGTTCCCATTGGCCACCACCGTCATCAAGGAGGAAACTTATGTCGACGACGTCATCAGTGGAGCTGATATGATTGAAGAATCCCAACACAAGCTCAGGGCTGTAAAGGAGCTTTTGGCTAGTGCTGGATTTCATTTACGCAAACTGGTAAGCAACTCGGAAGAAGTTTTGCAGCACATTTCGTCGAATGAACGAGGCATAGATTTGTCGGTACCGTTTCAAGAAACTTGTGATGTCAAGACGCTGGGCATCAAGTGGCTACCAATTCCTGATGTGTTCGTGTTCCAGGTTACTGATTTCGACGATGGAGAAGTTACCAAGCGGTCTATTTTGTCATCCATAGCAAAGCTTTACGATCCAATGGGCTGGATCTCACCCTGCACAATCAAAGCTAAAATTATGATGCAGAAGTTATGGGGAAGAGGTCTAGATTGGGATAAGCCCATACCACCTGAACTGGAGCGAGAATGGCGAGATTTTCGTCAAGATTTGGCTGCTATCGAAAGGATCCAGATTCGTCGTTGGATTAATACCCACAAGGAAATCAAGAAATTGGAAGTCCATGGATTCAGCGATGCTTCGGAAAAGGCATACGCAGCAGCAGTTTACTTGCGCGTTTTAGATGGAGACGATCGGATCCATGTACATCTGCTAATGTCTAAGACGAAGGTTGCTCCATTGGAAACCATCACCCTTCCTAGACTGGAACTATGTGGAGCTGTACTGCTCTCAAAGTTACTTCACGAAACGGTGAAGATTCTGAAGTTGGAAGAAGTGGAAGTTTACGCGTGGACCGATTCAGTCATCACGTTATGCTGGATTAGAGCTCCTCCGTCAAATTGGAAAACTTTCATCTGCAACCGGGTATCCCAAATACAGAAATACACCAGAAATGCTAATTGGAAGCATATTCCTTCGGAGCTGAACCCAGCTGATGTAGCGTCCCGTGGTATTTTTCCGTCTATGATTGTCGACAATAAACTGTGGTGGGAAGGTCCGGAGTTTCTGAGGAAGCAATGGAAGGCCATATTTCCGGAACAACCATCTTGTTTAGAGACTCGTCAAGAAGCCCGCGTTACAAAGGTTCATCATTGCAGGGAAGATCAAGGCATGAGTTGCATCAACCAAATTTTAAACAACTGTTCAACACTATTGAAAACCATGCGAGTAGTTGCGTACTGTTTGCGTATCAAACTCAAAAGGAGGCCTTCTCAACAGTACACGGACATACTGACGCCGCAGGAACTTGAGGGAGCACTTACGCGAATAGTACGACTGGCTCAGGAGGAGATGTTTGCGATGGAGGAAGAAGGAGAAATAACAAAAGGCTACACAACACTGACACCGTACAAAGACGCTGAGGGTATTTTGCGAGTTGGTGGTAGGTTATTCAACTCTAATCTTCCTTTTAGTAAAAAACACCCAATTCTTCTAAAAGCTAATCATCTTTTGTCAAAGCGTATCATTAGCGACGCTCACGAAAAAACGCTACATGGGGGTAATGAAAAAATGATTGCTTACATTCGCCAACGCTTTTGGATTTTCAACCTGAAAAATGCAGTTAAAAGGCACATTCATGACTGCAAAATTTGCTTCAAATTCAGAGCAAAGCCATTGGTTCAATTAATGGGTAATTTACCTGCAGCCCGAACGGCTATTTCGAGGCCATTCACATACACCGGAGTGGACTACGCAGGACCCATCGATGTGAAAACCTGGAGAGGTCGCAACGCCAAAACCCTTAAGGGATACTTTGCGATTTTTGTATGCATGGCCACAAAAGCTGTGCACATAGAGTTGGTCAGCGATATGACAACACAAGCGTTTTTAGCAGCGTATAAAAGGTTAACTGCAAGAAGGGGTCTTTGTAGAGAACTATTTAGCGATTGTGGAAGGAACTTTGTTGGCGGTAACGGCGAGTTACTAAGGCAACTCAAGGAAGCTCAGTTAGACTGGAGAAATGTGGCAGAGGTACTAGCCAACGAAGGTACCAAGTGGAATTTCATTCCCCCAGCTTCCCCACACTTTGGAGGTTTGTGGGAAGCGGGAGTGAAATCAGTGAAATTCCACCTCAAACGTGTAGCTGGAAACCAAATACTGACTTTTGAAGAGCTCACTACGCTTCTAGCGCAAATAGAAGCGTGCCTGAACTCTAGACCATTGTGTCCACAGTCAGATGACATTAATGATCTTCGAGTCTTAACACCCGGCCACTTTCTCGTGGGAGAACCTCTTATTGCACCACCACAACCAGAGTATCAACTGGAGAAAATCTCACACCTGGAGCGATGGAAGAGAGTGCAGACCCTCTCGCAATCATTTTGGAAGCAATGGAGTAACGAGTATCTCGCCCGTCTTCAACAGCGCCCGAAGTGGACGCAAACCGTCCACTCAAATATAAAGGTAGGGGATTTAGTTCTTATTAAAGACGAGCGACTTCCCCCACTTAAATGGAACCTAGCCCGTATTACAAAGTTACATCCCGGACCTGACAATCTGATTCGAGTAGTTACACTCAAAACTGAAAGCACCGAACTCAAACGCCCGATCTCTAAAATATGCCCTTTACCAAACAACACATCCGATAGAGACATACCTTCAACACAGCAATCGTAAACAATATACCTACAACACGAATTTCAATTAATCCAACACATTCAACGAACAAATCTAATTCAACACATATTACCTAAAAACAAAAAAATATAATTGAAAATCCAACACCACAAGAAAACAAAGTTCAACACTAAATAAATAAAAACACTCAATATTAACCAATAATATAATTTCAGCATGACTGAATAAAGAAAATAAAATAATCTGCACAGTTCCAAAAAAAATTGCTGGCGATATATTTTCCGGCAAGACTGTGTCAGCTATCAACACTCGCATGAATAATATATCATGCCAAAAAACGCAAAGAAATCAACACAACAAAAACCAAAAACAGTCCACTATACAACACAAATGCTAGTCAAAAAATAATATAAAAAAAATACTCGATTTCACACACACACACACACACAACGCGATCGCGAAAAACGGAAACTCAAAGCAAGCAAACCCAATAACAACAACAAATAAGAAAACCACCACTGAAATTAACAAAATGAAATATAAATGTATAAAAACAAATAACTCACTTGAAATTTCGCCAAACACAATACAAAAACATATTACATTAAAAATTAAACAATACAAAACACTGAATTACCTAAAATAAAACTAAACAAAACTCCAGCCACTTCCATCAATGAAGCCGATTTACAACTCCCGTAGCGTATAATCATTCATCATAGGAAATCTGAAAGAGACCTTACCCGAAGAAAATCACTGGAAACAATGCCCACCATCATATCCTAAAGCGTAAATGGGACAGAAGATGATAATCATGTTTTCCATCATAACACTTATTTATGTCTTGTTTGTGTTTTATGTGGTTGTCATTGTCACTCTTTTGCATATCAGTTCAAATTACTAATGCTATTTGTCTTTTCATGTCTTAAGATGAAATGAGATAATATTATTCGACCACGATAGTGCATGACGTGCAGTAACCCAGGGATGTTTTTGAGGCAAACGAAACGCATTTTAATCCTACGAACCAAGGGACTGATTACATCACAGATCGAAAACTGCGTTTACGGCGGGGGAGAATGTTGGCGATTTACCAAAATATAACGACCCAGATGACGTCATAATAAATAACCAAGTTTCGATAGAGAAGAACACTAATAATGTCAATAATGTCAAAATTACAATCCACAATATTTATGTAAATAATGTAAATAGTAAAGTCATTTAATTCAATAAATACTTATATTATAACGTTTTGAATCGACACAAAGTAATAGCGTTTCACATCTTTGTTCTATAAAATTCTATACATTATACGAATTTCTACTCTTGCAATTTTCAAGGTTAAGAGTTTTCAACCCAATACAGCAGTTATCGCCTCTGCAGGACATGTTTGCAGAGTGAAGCGGCTCGGTGTGGCGGCTGGTGGTGAGAAAAGAACTGCGTGGTTTAAAACGCCAGGAGTTCAAGAAGCTATCAGAGAGAAGAAGAAGGCTTTCAAGGTGTGGATTCACTTGGGGGACTCTCCTTCTCGAAACCGGTACATTGAGGCGCGAAGAACTTGCAAATTGGCTGTTAAAGCAGCCAAAGAACAGTCTTGGAAGGAGTTCGGCGAAAAATTGGACCGTGATCACAGATCTGCAAGCAAGGTGCTCTGGTAGACCATCCGCCGTCTTAGAGGAAGGAAGTGGAACATTATCTAAGGAGTCAAATCCAAAGATGGTACACTTCTTTCTAATGAGGAGGACATCTTGCGCAGATGGAGTGAGCACTTTTCCGAATTGCTCAATCTAATCCAGGGCATTGAGGATGACACGTCCATCGCCTTAAGCAGGGCGGAAAATAGTCCCACGGTAGAGGAAGTCACTTTTGCGATCAAGTCTTTTAAGTCTTTTAAGTCTCCCCGGAAAAGTTGTTGCCAAGGTGCTGGAAACGCGTTGCAGAGCTGTGGTCGAGGCACGATTAGGAGATGAGCAGTGCGACTTTCGTCCAGGCAGAAGCACAACCGACCAGTTATTCACTCTCAGAATGGTACTTGAGAAGGCTTGGGAGTATGCTACACCTGTTTACGCTTGCTTCGTAGATTTGGAGAAAGCATATGACCGAGTCCCTCGAGGGAAATTCTGGAGTGTATTACAGGAGTATGGAATTGATGGTTCTCTCTTGAGAGCCATTCAATCTCTTTACACAAACTGTAAAAGCTGTGTTCGGGTAAACGGCGTTAAATCAATACCTTTCACCGTGGGCGTTGGACTTCGTCAGGGGTGCGTCTTGTCTCCCCTCCTTTTCATTACTTATATGGACTGGATGTTACAGTGCAGTCTTGGCGAGGAGCGTTTCCAATTGGGAGATCTGAGGATAAGTCATCGCTGATAACTTGGTCATCCTTGGATCCTCTCAGACTGAATTCAGCGCGCACTCGATCGGTTTGTAGCCGTTTATGTTGAAGCTGAGATGAAAGTAAACGTGAACAAATCTGAAGTGATGGTCGTCTCCAGAACGCCTGTTCAATGCACTCTGCATGTTAGTGGAGTCCCATTGAAACAGGTGGATAAGTTTAAGTATCGCGGGGTCTTATTCACGATTGATGGAAGGAGCAATGCCGAGTTTTCCTGTATAGGATTGGTCAGGCTGGGTCAATTTTGAGACAGCTTGGTCATTCTGTTATTAGGAGGACTGAATATGGTGTCAAAGCTCAGTTGTCAGTCTTTAATTCGGTGTTTGTTCCAACTCTCACCTATGGTCATGAGGTTTGGGTAATGACCGAAAGAATAAGATCGCGGATACAAGCTGCCGAAATGAGATTTCTCCGTAGTATTGCTGGTGTGACCCGTAGAGATCGCATCAGAAATACCAGAATACGTGAGGAACTCAATGTCGAGCAGCTACTTCTCCGGACGGAGCGATCCATGCTTCGGTGGTTTGGTCATGTTAAACGCATGTCCCCGACCAGGATTCCACGACGTGCTATGGAATCCGTACCATCAGGTAGGCGTCCTCTAGGTAGACCAAGGATGAGATGGTTAGATCAAGTCCATAATCTCTCCTATACCCGTATGGGGATTGCCCTTGATGATTTAGAGTCGATGGCGGAGGATCGAGAGATATGGAGGGTCCACTTGAGCAACCTACTCCCGCGACCCACTTAAAGGACAAGCGGACCATTGAAAGTGAATGAAATGAATGAATGAAAAAGTTTCGAGGGAATGAAGTTCTTTATCGAAGATTATGATTTCATTGGATGAATTTTATTTTCGAAATCAGCTGTATGTATAATTATTTAGCTGTCAGATTGTAAATTGTTTTTGTCTTAATTTTGAGCAAAAATGGCTTTACATGTATATTTAGAGGAAGAAACGATCAAATTGAACCGTAAAATTCTACGAGACAAATCAAATCCACTTAATATGCCCGACGAAATGTATATTTGCATTAGATATTTCGCTTAGACACCCTAGACACACCTAGACCTACACATACACAACACATTCCAAATGACGAGAGCCTGATGGGTCTTTCGCAGAGGTATGGCTTGGTTTACCTACTTTGGGTATGAAAACCAATCGTACCTCTCTCCATGCCGTGTATAAATAAATAAATAAATAGGTGGCGCAACAGGCGGGTAGACCCTAGCCCTAGCTTCTCGCAACCATTCGTTTCGTGTGAGTTTCTATTTTTAGGACGAATAGAAGGGACCTACAATTTTTATGCCGAGTCCAAACGGCTAAATGAGAAGCTTTTTCATGACAGTCATAATCTCGAATGTTTGTCAGACGTTAGCGAGAGGTGGCGCAGTAGAAAAAACCCTGATGTAATTTGTGTTTTTCCGGGGATCGAACCTGGGATCCCTCGCGCAGTAGTCCAGCACACTCACCACTGCGCTACTGCGCCGTGGGTATGTATTTAGCCAAATTTAAGGCAATGTATACAAATTTTTCTGATTCTCCCTGTAACCAGCCGGGGTTAATGTGTTAAATACGTTCACTTTGTTGAGCTCTGATCTTGCAACCATCTTAAGTATTTATCCTCCTTGTGGGTCTCTGTGGGTCTGTTTTGACTGCGACTATTATTTCCATTCAAAAGAGTCTTCCAGAAAGTTGTATTTTACTCGAAACCAGCTTACGCTTCTTTTTATGTGAATAGCAGCTGATTATTGTGTGAGAACCTCCTTAAGATAAGTACGCACGATTGTCAGATCTTACAATATTGTCAGATCTGTCAGTGAAAAATGTGTCCCAAATGTCTTACAACCGTCTGAACTAACAATTTTGTCTTACAATATTGTCAGAAATGTCATTGTCAGCCCATTGTAAGAAATCAATCTGACCGTGCAATTGTCAGGTTGCTGACGATCGTCGGAACAAGTCTGAACACACAATTTGTTTTATTGTCAGACAATTAGGACATTGTAAGACTCATTGGAAATTGTCAGATGTCGTTGTTTATGGAAGCTGACAATAGCTTACAATTTTTTCATTGACAAACAGCTCAACCGGTGATATAGACGCGAAATCGAAATTTACTCTTATTTGCGATGGAGAATAATTTAATCGATCAAATCAAACAATTCTGCATTGGAAAAGTCGCCAACATAAAAAAAAATTAAAAAAAACAATTTTATAGAAAGAAAGTTCAAAGTGAATGGTCGCACGATAGCATACATCAATTGATCCAGGAAATCGAGACACGACGCAGTCTGTGGGATGTTGGCAGCGCAGAGTATAAACTGCCCAAAGAAGCCCTGTGGTAAGAGGTCGCCGACGCGATTCAATTTCCTATTAACGAATGTAAGGGCAAATGGAGAAATCTGCGCACCACATTCAACAGCAACCTGGAGAAGTACAGGAAAAAGAAGTCTGGTCAAGCTGCTAACGAAACCGTATCGATTTCCTGGGAGTATTTGAAACAAATGTTGTTCCTAGAATCATTATCAAATTGTTTCGAGTCCATCCGCAAATAATTCCGATAAAGCTCTGGCTCCTCAGCTATCGCAATTCGACGAGTAACTTGGAGTAGAATCCGTCCTGCTGACGACGGACCACCCAATCCTTTGTCCAAACACGACGTCGTTTTTGAGGCAATTCATCATCCTCGCTGTCTTCCAACACGTAGGCAGTTAAAACAGTCGCAAGTGCAATATTTTGATCCATTATCCGTACTACAAAAAACAACCCACAAGACTTTGAATTTATCTATGACAATGTCTGACAACAGATCGACCAATTTTTCAAATTCAAATATCTGTCGACCGTGTAAACACACAATTTTTAACCCTACAATTTTGTCAGTCCATTGTAAGAAATGCATCTGACAATGAAATTGTAAGACTTTGGGACAAAATCTAACAACCGTTTGAACGCACAATTTTGTATTGTAAGGTAATTGGCTATTGTAAGCTAATTGTCAGTCATTGTCAAAGCATTGACAGATCTGACAATATTGTAAGATCTTACAATCGTGTGTACTTAGCTTTAGATAATGGCCGTATTCACAAATCTAGTCAAGGTAAGTCGACTTGAATTGTCTGGATTCAAATTGCCGTGAATGCGAAAACTAACTTGAATTGTCGGTATGTCACTTCTTGACAATTGTGTTTTTTTTTTATAGACGTCACAATTTTTTTTCAGAAATTGGATTTTGGCAGCAAAAGTTGTAAATATTTCACAAATATTCTCCAATTTATACCCATCAAGCAATAAAAAAACAATAAAAATGAAAAAAGAAAATCAAGAAGAAGATTCGTACAAAAATCCGAAATGTACGCTCTAACAATTTAGCCCCACCACGATGAATGCCTCGCATACAAGAAAACCCTTCAAAAACTCGCGCTTTAAAGGTTCGTATATAAAAGTGATTTCGTCAAGAATACTAAACTGTGTTTTTTCCAGAAAGTATGGTATCATTGAAATGTGGGATGTGGAACACGCACCTGCCACGAGAAAACCATTGTCAGTTATGAGCATGCATCTATGGAAGGAATTGCTTTTCTTAACGTTTCTTTACTGTTCTGTGAAAGTTAATAACAGTCTATGCGTTCAGCATACTGTCCCTCGTAAACATAGACCACTCGCACCCAGTTGAAGCTTTTTTTAGCAGCTGGAACAACATCTGTATGAAGTAGAGTGAAAACACTACAAGCACCACTTGGCTTTGCAATTATACACGGCACCCACCATATCTATACAATGTGCCAATTCCAAAAAAATCTACCAGGTAATGTTTGCATTTGTGGGGACTTTCCGTTTACTAAAATTTTGTGATTTTTATGCAGTGTTTCATTCAACTAACGTGGATTAACATCGATGAACTGGTGGCCGTTGGTATGAATCCACTTTATTATCGAAGGAGTGAAATAGGACCAAATTGATGTAAGTTCCGTTTCTCATTGAACTTAACTATTCACTTTATACTTAACCATTTACACATAGGTGCAGATACAGGCCCTACTATCTTCAACGATTCGGAAACACGGTTTGCGTACCAGACTAAACTGTCCTGACCCACCCTAGTCAACGAAACACAAGAAGATTAACAATTTAATTACAAGAACTACCTATTACCTTTTTGTTTAAATATGTTTAATAAAGATTTTGCGCAAAGTTCGTGTTCCTGTTAACGAATATATAAAGTTTCTAAAGGGTACATTGTACATGTTTCTAGGTGGATAATCTCGTTGCTTCTTCGTTCACTGTAATCAAAATTGTGGACTGAATTTGTGTCTAACCCATATTTTTCCAATCAAAAGATGCTTAAATTTGTTTTTACATATTCTTTTTAATCGTAATATCAATCTAAGAACAACAAAGCGAAGGACATAACTAGCAAAAAGAATAACGACCAAACTCGGACACCAGTATTTCTCTGAATCGCTTGCTTAATTTGCTCAATAGCATCGTTTTCATTTTCTGTTGCTCCTATCACGGCATTCTTTCGATGTTGTGCTTTTGCATAGATACCTGAAAGAAAAAGGGTGACAAATACCATACATACGGACAATAAAAAAACCAAAACCTTTTCTGTAAAGATGTCCTGCAACTGAGAGACTTTGCAGCAGAGTATATCCATTATAATGAGTAGGGACACTCTCGACAATTTCCTTATCAGCAAGTATTACTGTGTCACACAGACATGAGAAATAGACGGATATATGAAGTGGGTAGTGAGAGAGAGAAAAAAGAGGAGGAGTATTCTTTCGGAAAATGGCACAGGGTGCTCCGTTAAAAAAAGGAACATTTTTAACTTGTCATACATTTTTATTAAATACAAAATTATAATTACATGTGTGTTACGCTAAGATATTTATTCTTGTTGTTGGTTTTTTTGATTATTCTATTAAATTTTTTGATAAAGTCATCCTTTCAAACACGTGCCTACATATAATTTTATAAGAAATTCTTTGTTTTGATTTTTACAGCCAGTAATGAATCACATTTATTCTTTAATATGTAGGTAATACATTTTCATTTCAAAATATTTTTTTTTTATTTTGCTATAGGTACCTAAACTTTCTACTGCATCTAAAAACTCTTTAGGCGAACGTGTTAAATGCGATTATTTTACGCGGCGGTAAGATTATTTTGACGCGACGTTCTCAACGCCGCGTTAGACGACGTCAAACAGATAGCTATTATCAAATTTTCTCAAAATGTCAAACAGCTCGGATTACGAATTATTCATTTTATTTGCGGTGCTACGAAATTCCCAAAAAAGAAAAAAGGATGTGGGTGCGCGAACACGACATAAATAAGACACAAGAAGTCGGAGAAGACCGTTTTCATTTAATTCCATTGCAATATTTGTCTCCCATATTACCCTTTAAAATATTTTTTTTTTTTTACATTTCATCAACCATATCGTAAAGATATGGCTAATTTCTTTCAAATTCTATTAATATTTCCATTTGACACTACAAAAATTACTTTCACAGCCCGCGTCAAAGAAATAATCCGCAATTTTTTACAAGAGAGCGTTTCACCGCTGCGTTTGACCGCCGCGGTGAGCTCAACGCGGCGTTGACAACGCGCTCTGTGTGACAGGCGATGTGTATTGCATTATATTACAATGCTGCGGTGGAACGCGACGTTAAAATGCGCTCTGTTTGACGGAGCCTTTAGTTTCAACTCACATTTGCGTTTTTGACGTTTTTTTAAATATAGGTAGCATGCAAAATAATAAAACGGATGTTCACTACCAAACTCTGCAGTTTTATAGTCAGATTCAGTTTTGAAAGTGTGTTGAAATAGAGTGAGCAACTTATTATTTCTTCCTCGGTTGCGTTAAAATGTCAATTAAGTCAACTTAGGACACATTTCGACCACAAGCAATACTATTCATTTTAAAACCAAAAGGCAGATATGTATGTATTTTAAATGTGTTCAAGCAAAACAAAAGCAAAATAAACAGCGCGTAAAAAAATTGTAATGAAAAATTACACCTCCAAAAAAGGAGTCAGAAAAGGGATAGTTTCAGGAGTTATCACTAAAAAACCAATAAAGTTAAACTTTTAATGCCCTCCATTATCGGCACATAAAAATATTTTACACCTTCATTTTCTTTTTGTTCTCGACCGCGCAGGCTAAACACTTCAAAATATGTTTTCCCATTTCCTATTTAAATTTCTATTTAATCCTAAAACATTTACACTGTAGTTTGTTCGCACCGAAAACAATCACGGGTCACCCTGTATTGTGTTTATTTCACTTCTTTCGCACAACTGATAAGCATTCGAGTTTACCGCCTTTAAAAATGCTTTATGAAAAAACCTACCCCATCGTCACTGCAGAACCAGTGTGACCAGTTATTATAAAAACTAGCAATTATGGAACGAAATCATTTCTATTGCTAATAGGCTTAATATCGGATTGCATTATTTTAAACGAAGTCAGAACAAAGAAGAAACATTTATTTTCATATTTTAGATTGAAATATTAATGGTAGGAGTTCAGAATTAGTTGTAATTCCTGGAAAAAATAATCATAAAAACGAAGCATGAAACCATTTTCCAAAAAGCAAAGCAGGTCACACTGCATAAAGTGAAAAGGTACACACATCGAAATCCGAGTTTACCGCCTTTAAAAATGCTTTATGAAAAAACCCACAATCGTTCGTCGTACACAGCAAGCCCCATGTAGTGGTACAGGTAAAATGTGTTGTGTACCCTTTTCTTCTCATGCATTCGTTGTATGCAGGTAAAAAATATTCTTTGGATCTGCTTCCACTTATTGTAAGATTTTTTCTGCATTTTGCTTTGTAGTAGTACGAAATGCATATGTAGAGAGAGTGTCCCTACTCATTAATTGATATACTCTGCTTTGCAGCTCATGATAAAAGTGAATATTTTCTTCCTCAAACATTTGAATGTCCTCCGGACAAAAGTGGCTTGGAATTTAAAACTAATGCGTGAACCACTTCAAGATACATGCTATCTTTTAGGTAATACTAATCCGAATCTAGGGATACCAAATTCAAAGCGATAGCCTTTATAGTTTACCAACAGGACGTGTTCAAGCCACATTTTGTACCACAAAGCAAAAAAAAAGTTCACTTTCACACGTCCTCTTGGAAAACTATAAAGGCTTTTTTCTTTGAATTGGGTATCCCTAGATTCGGATTAGTATTACCTAAAAGATAGCATGTATCTTGAAGTGGTTCACGCATTGGTTTTAAATTCCAAGTCACTTTTGTATACTAGCGCAACTTTTCTTGTACACTAAAACGGAATACACTTGAGAGCTTTAAAATTCCTCCCGAGCAGCCAATACTTCAAGATATATGTTATCTTTTAGGTAATATTAATCCGAATCTAGGGATAGCAAAGTCAAAGCGATAGCCTTTATAGTTTTCCAACAGGACGTGTGAAAGTAAAACATTTGCCACATTTTCTTGGTATAAACATTGTATATAGACACTATAGTACTATCACTTCGCATTTATGCACTAGCGCCACCAACCACCTCTGAGACCAACTACTCACATCGAACATGGTAGTTGTATTGGATTATTTGAAACGAAATTTAATGATGCCTTCTTCTTTTCTTATTCGTCTCATTGACAACATGCAGATGAAAGAGAAAGAACAATTATTATTTTTGTTGTCTTTTATTCTCCAGTAGTAAGGAGTGGAAGTAAGTGGGTCTTTTCGCAGGTAGTTAGTGGTGGTGGTGTGTGTGTAGGTTAGGCGAAGTGTACTTTTAGCATTTATGAGAATAACAATATGAAAAGAAGGAATATGAAATGAAAGATCGGATCGATTTATACTTTTCGCATATAGGGGTGCGGTGTGTGGGGAGAGTACTTTTAGCATGATGATGAGTGTGATGCTGTTGAGTGATGACGATTGGAAATGATATTTAAGAGGATAACAATGTGGAAAGGAGAAATATGAAATCATAGATCGGATGTTTAACAACACATATTTTGTATTTCTTGGATTTATGGGCAGCAGTGGTGTCATGATCGTGGCTTTTGGACTTAGGTGTCAAGGGTAGTTTATGATATGATGATTTGAAAATTA
Organism: Cheilosia soror; assembly: GCA_949372485.1. Classification (NCBI taxonomy): domain Eukaryota; kingdom Metazoa; phylum Arthropoda; class Insecta; order Diptera; family Syrphidae; genus Cheilosia; species Cheilosia soror. The sequence goes on from OX443563.1 coordinate 41,811,048, forward strand.
TGGGGTGGGTGAGCATATTGTGAGGTGCACTAGTTTGGTTGGATCTTAGCAAATAAAATCACGTACCCAGATCGATCCAAATTTTCAATTTTCTCATGTTGTATGTAGGTAGTGTGAGAAAGATATTGTTTTAAGTCCAAATTTGTAGATTAATTAATTATGGTATTACGATGATACTAGGTACAGCTCAAAAACTGAGTCTCGCAATTCTGTTGTCTGCCTGTTTGTCTGCGTGGTGGTAGGTAGGTAGCTGTATTCTTAACAACAGGACGGATTCGTTTGTACCTCTAGTACCTAGTTGTTTGTTTCAAACTGTGCATAAGTAGGTATGCGATTTATAGGCTGACAGTTTGAGTTCATTTGTTTATTTTAATTTTAAACCCAAAATTAACCTTTTGTATTTAGATACAATTATTTTAGGACCAGCTTTACGCAGGTCGCAGTGCTACTATGAATGCAGCAATCATCCCTATACATTTAAAATATTGATTATTGTATTATGTAGGCAATTGATGAATAGGTAGGTATGTATTTAGAAACTTGCAGTTCAGATTAGATTCTTACTATGAAATTAACGGCCGATTTCTTCACATGAGTACTAGTACCCGGTCTAGCTAGACCTGGTACTAGCTCTGATACTCGGTACTAACGAAAACTTAGTACTTGTGTATTTCTTCACATTGCTAGTACCGGAGCTAAATTTATCAACCGTACTAACGACTATAATACGTCTAAAAACTGGTCTAGTACCTACCTACCCATTTTTGACTGAAATGTCATAACGGTGACATTTTTATGCTCATTTGGGCGTCAAACATTTTGCAGGATATTTCCATACGCCAATTTTGCCGAGAATCGGAACTATTCGCAGTGCATCGAGTCGCCAAATAGCCTGTGTTCCTCAGAACTCGACGGCCTCAAATCGCGCGCGGAAATTCGATTGACGGAAAATTGTTTTGCGTGAAAAAGTTATGCTAGAGATAAGATGCAAATGGCTGAATACTTAGGGCGAAGAATCTTTGGTCTGATCCCCGGAAAGCACAAATTATATCTTAAGATATTGCCACTGCGCTACCTTTCGCGAATATCTGACAAATATCTGAGACAATTCAGCCGTTCGGATTAACTATAGAATTATAGGCCCTTTCCATTCGCCTCAAACAAATTAAATTGGTTGCGAAAAAATAGGCCTACGGTTCTGCTGCACCAAATTATATATTTACCAGATAAGAGGTTCACTTCAAGAACCGTTCAATTCCCAAATGGTAGCTTCAGTTTGCAATGTTTGGATATTCCGAAAACTGGGGGAGTGCATTAGTGGTTTAATGATATGGCGAAAGCCATGTTCCATTGTTTTCTTTACTGTCAATTAGCTTACAAATTTGTCCATACATGGTATCCAGGTAGGCTATGTTTTCCAGCTTTGCTGCCAAAAAAGTCTTCCTCTTTTATTATGGGCGAAAGATTTGATGATTCTTTTTTTTCTATAAAGGTATATTCTTCTGTAGCAGGTTTGTATGTAAAAAAAAAGTGGACAAAGGGGCGTGGCACCGTCCATTTAAAAATCGTGGTAGGTATATGAACTCACATTTTGATAAAATGATAAAATCTTTGTACGAAGGCTATTCTGTGAAGTTTGGTCAAAATTGGACAAAGGGATGTTGCGCTATTCTTCGACAATCACGGGAGCCAAAATTTGTAAAATTTGTAACATTGGTATGCATTGTGCTGATAGACAAGAATACTATCTATGCAATACGATTCCTGGAAAACCCAAAAATGTGTACCATGGAGCATTACAATAAAAGCTCTTTATCACTTATTTAAATGAATTTGAAACTGATATTTTTATTTTTCTATTTTGCACTACGAAGTGCATGATAATCAAACTTAGAACTTCTTCTAAATACATAGTAGTGCCTACACTGTTAGAAAAACATACTTTTATTTAAATAGTTCCGCATAAATCCCCTGAATATGTTCCTATGTACATATGTATCTACTCTTTAGATTTAATTCCCTATATTAGTTTTATCAAAATGACTATGTATTAGTGGTTATGGGAAAGGGACAATAATTGCACTACATTACATATAAAGATAACCGGCTTTGCACGTGCCTAGGAATTGTATCTATACTATTGCATAGATATATTTTTGTCCATCAGCACAATGTATATCAATGTTACAAATTTTACAAACTGTTGAGGAATAGCGTTTGAAATTTTTTGTTTGTAGGTATTGTCTAATTTTCCACACTTCACAGAAATACCTACCTTTGGGTTTGGTTCGGTGGTTTTCGAGTTTGCCGATCATTAGCGGTGTACTTATACCTATTCCCATAAAAAATGGAAATTCAGGTTTTTTGCATTTTTCGGCTTTTCATTTGGGGGTTTCCGATTTTTTTTTTGCCAAACCCTGATTCAAGACGAACAAAACAAAAAAAAGAATCATCCAAATCGGTCTAGCATCTAGCCTTTCTCGAGTTTTGCGAATTGCGAGACTAACGCACAACAATTATTGATTTTTATATAGAGAGAGATGTAGAATGTAGATACCTATAATAGTTGCTCGTTTTACCGACATAAAATGCTTCTACATTATAAACCTCATAAAGTAGACACATGCCTATAATATTTTAGAATCAATTAAAAAAAGAATCACTTAAATCGATGCATATTTGACAAAAATATAGGCAAAATAGTGTGAGTCTAACATACATTATTTTATGCCCAATCCTCAAATCTTCTGCAACGACAGAAAGGAAACCAAATTCAGTTTTTATTCAATTTGTCTTTCCCAACTGATCACCCCTTGCATCGTGCACCCCTCTCCAAACACACAAATCCTCCACCACCAACATCCTATCCTACACAACCATGCTGTTGAATTATATTTGCTCTTGCTCATAATATTGCACTTGCACATGCACCTCCTTTCCTCTATTCTCCTCTCCTCGCAGTAAGAAAAACCAAACCAGTTGCAGTTCTCTACCCTACCCTGTTACATCACATCAGAAATAATTTTATACCTACTGATGATGATGGATGGAAATGGCGATATGAATGAAGAAAGAGAAGAGGCATACCAGTTTGACTTTGTTTTGTTTATTTTGGTTTTCTCTATACACATTTCCCCAATGCTCGGAGTTGGCTGGCAGTGTACAAACTAAATCAACTGAAGCGCCACCTGGATCGTCGAAGACGCGTAATTCAATGCGATGGGATGAGAGTACTATAGTGTGTATATACAATGGTATAAAACAACAAAAAAATTTCACTTTCACACGTCCTGTTTAAAAACTATAAAGGCTACCGCTTTGACTTTGATATCCCTATATTCCGATTGGTATTACCTAAAAGATAACATATATCTTGAGGTATCCACTGGACAGCATGACCTTAGTTTCTATATTTTTAATTAAATAAACCCGAAAAAAACAAAACTTTTAATATTCTACGTTAGGGCGAACCGAAATGTCAAACGTCAAATGGCACAAATGTTGCTACAAATAGACGTCAACTTACTAGTAAGTCGAGAAATTCTTGACTAGATTGGTCGGTGTTGCGAAGAAAGACGTCAACTGAAAAAACTGATCACGTGACCAGTTTTGCCCAATGAAAACTTAGCAACATGAATTTTGAGAGCTGTCACACTTACCAAACTAGATTTGTGAATACGGCCAATATAACAAACATATACCTGGACTTCAATTTGACAGTTAATACGACTGTTGAAAATTTCAATATTTAAAAAAATTTACATTCAATTTAAAAAACATCAATTTGGCTCAGCGTATTTTGTAACGTTCATGCTAAGAGGCTGTCATCCGCATTTATTCCAGAAGCGTTTAAATAAATTCATTTTTTACTCACTATGAGTAGAGCGAAAAAAACGTCCCACTTATATCCAAGTATCGCCAATTTTGTCCGCATCATTTCACATGACAATCATTTAAATTTCCCATCAAGAACGTCCAGGAATATTCCCTCAATCGAACGAACTGACATTTTCATTTATCGAATCTCGTTCGGATTAAAAGCGGCACCCGATATTTTGAAGTCCTGTCAGTCATCCGAGAATGTACTACATGTGTTGCCTCCAGGAAAAAAACAAATGAACGTTCCGTTCCGCAGTCCTTCGCCACGACTTGTCACTCTCCCACTCAAGCGCAAGCCCAATCCAATTTATTATCAATATTCGAAATAATTAATCGCATTTCGATTCAAGTTTTCGCCTCGTCGCATCGAAAACTGTGGAAAGGATGAGGAAAAAATCCATCTCAACTTTTGGCCATATGCCCAAATATGGTGTGAAAATCGTTCTACATGATTTGTACCAGCTCCCTCTTCCTTATCCGTTTACAATTCGCGTGACTTTTGATGAATTTGTGATTAATTAGAAATTGAAATTAACCGAATACTAAGTCCGTAGGGGCTTTGTTGCCCTGAAACAATTTATTAACAAAAGAAAATGTTTTATTGTGCGTGTCCAAATTAGTCATAACCGTCTTCTATTTTCATTGCAGGATAATTAAACATAATCAACCGAGACATATTGTCTGCGCCTAAAAGGAGTGAGGAAAAAAAAAAATACGAAATTGGCTGTTCATCAAAAGAGGCGCAGAAGGAAGGCGGAATTCTCAGGGGACAATAATAATATGTCCTTTCTGTACCGTACAGCTGGTGAAGTGGCACGAGGCGTCATTATTAAAGTCGCTAATGAAATAAATTAGCCATCCAAGGACATCTAGTTTACGTTGCGGGTGGAGATCTTTCATTAAAGCAAATACCCAGCATACACTGGCCGTTTTCATACCATCTGGCGGCATATACGCCAGCGAAATAACACCCCTACGACTACTAATGCGACACAATGTACAACAGCTCGTGTCAATGGCCAAATTTTACCAACTGCAATAGCGGTAACCTATCGCTATTCAAGGATAACCTATTGGAGATCGAATTGGAACTAGAACTCAATGAGAGTGTGGATTGGCCACTGGAGCGTGTGGTCTCCATGGTGGTGCCGGTATTTTTCGGAATAATTGGATTAGCCGGACTCCTGGGAAATGCCTTGGTAATATTGGGTGAGTATTTCATTGGCCTATAAATATTATAATGAATGAGATCAAAACAAGTCTAGGTATGGGAAAATATGCGGATTTTCCGCTTTTGCCCTGAAGTGAATGTATATTGTTTATCGATTGTGAATGGAAGATTGCATGATAATAGTTCACGGAGTTTGGTAATAATAGTGGGCCAACAGTAATGTTCAATGATTTAGAGGAAATAAAATAAATTTTAAATTGCAATTGCGCTGAAAAATTATTATTATTCATAAGGGCATGCAACCACTTTCTATAGATAGTTTAATAAAATGGATTTCCAATAGTAATTTCAACAATCATATAATTTTCGTGAGTTAGTTCATTTCATCATTTCATTTTCAATGGTCCGCTTGTCCATTAAGTGGGTCGCGGGTGTAGGTTGCTCAAGTGGACCCTCCATAGCACTCGATTCTCCGCCATCGACTCCAAATCATCAAGGGCAATCCCCATACGGGTACACGAGAGATTATGGACTTGATCTAACCATCTCATCCTAGGTGTACCTAGAGGACGCCTGCCTGATGGTACGGATTCCATAGCACGTCGTGGAATCCTGGTCGGGGACATGCGTTTAACATGACCAAACCACCGGAGCATGGACCGCTCCGTCCAGAGAAGTAGTTCCTCGACATTGAGTTTCTAACGTATTCTGGTATTTCTAATGCGATATCTACGGCCTACACTAGCAATACAACGGAGAAATCTTATTTCGGCAGCTTGTATTCGCGATCTTATTCTTTCGGTCATCACCCAAACTTTATGGCCTCAGGTAAGTTGTAACAAATACCGAATTAAAGACTGACAACTTAGCTTTGACACCAAGTTCAGTTCTTCTAATAAGAGAATGACCAAGCTGTCTCAAAATTGATCCAGCCTGACCAATCCTTTAGAAAACTCAGCATTGCTCATTCCATCACTCGTAAATAAGACCCCGAGATGCTTAAACTTCTCCACCAGTTTCAATGGGACTCCACTAACATGCAGAGTGCATTAAACAGGCGTTCTGAAGACGACCATCACTTCAGATTTGTTTACGTTAACTGTCATCTGAGCTTCAACAGCTGAGTTAGTTAAGACTTTTATTTCTTAAAAAGGTTGCTGTAGCGCGTAGTACCATCTTAAGTAAAGGGTGTTTTTTTTAGAGGTATAGGCATTTGAAATGGAATAAAACAAATGGTGTTTTTTTTCAAATTGACACGAAATTTACTTTATTCGAAAGATAATATTCTGCCATTATAATTTAAATATGATTTCTGGGATATAACCGCCACGGTTGGCTTGGAAGTAGTCTAATCTGGTGGTCCAATTTGATGATGATGATGACTTCTTCCAACTGTGGTCGTATATCGGCAATTACGCGGCGAATGTTGTCCTCCACGTGGTCAATTGTTTCGGGCTTATCGGCGTAGAATAGCGACTTCACATATCCTCACAGAAAATAGTCAAGCGGTGCTAAATCGCACGATCGTGGAGGCCAATTTACGGGTCCGCAACGTCAAACTGTGGTTACCAAACGTTCCCTTTAATAAATCAATTGTGGCACGAGCTGTGTGGCATGTTGCGCCGTCTTGTTGAAACCACAGCTCCTGCACATCATGGTTGTTCAATTGATGAATGCAAAAGTCAGTAATCATGGCTCTATAGCGGTCACCATTGACTGTAACGTTCTGGACAGCATCGTTTTTAAAGAAGTACGGGCCAATTATTCCACCAACCCATAAAGCACATCAAACAGTCAGTTTTTGTGGATGTAACAGTGTCTCAACATACACTTGAGGATTATCATCACTCCAAATACGGAAGTTTTGTTTATTGACGTATCACGCGATACGTAGATATTTCGATCAGAACTATGATTTTCAAAATAAATTTGCACAATTTGGAAGCGTTGTTCAGGCATCAGTCTATTCATGTTGAAATGCCAAAACGAACTAAAAATAAATCACTTGACAGCTGATATAATGGCTGCCAGTTAAAATAGTGTTGCCAACGTAAAGTTCTATACCAGTAGATCTACATTTCATGTTTTAAATAATACAACAAACTGCTTGCTGGCCAATGCTGGTTTCAATTCTTGATTTCCTCTTCAGTAGTAGTAGTAGTAGTAGTAGAAATCACTTTATTTAAATCATAACTTTAAAATTCACAATTATGTAGTTTATCTTTAGTTTTAGGTTTGGCCGAAGGCCGTCTACCAGATTGACATTTTTTTTTAAACTTATTTTTTTTCAATGCAAATAATTTTAAAAGTCTCCTTCTATGATTCGTTGTCTGTAGCTCATTGCGTTTGTTGTGTATTGGTATAGCGTTTCCCATCCAATGCTGCCATTCAGAACGTCCAGAACTTCATTCATTTCCATCGAAGATACACCAAAGTGCCTCACACGCAACTCCTTTAGGATGGGGCATCTAGCAATAAAATGGTATAAATCCTCCCTTTCCTTGAGGTTGCAAAGGTCGCAGAAAATTGGCAGGTCAGGGTCAGGTCGATGTGGCATGTAGTTTAGCTTGATTAGTTCCCCGCTTACTTTAAATAGTATACTCATCTTGTTTAGAGGAAAGCGGTTTTGGAAGTACGTACTATTCATAAGATCGTAATTTAGTCGGCTGTATATTGTTCTATGCTGTAAGGATTGGGCCTTTGTTTTCTATTCTTCGTAAGTGCAGTGGCTGGCTTTCTCTAATATTAAGTTAAACAGATTCCTTAAATCAGTAATATTTATATCGGCTGAGATGCGCACATTTAAACCCAAGCCAGACCCCAACTCCTCCCACTTTTAGACAAGGTTTCCTCTTGTAGATAAAATTCTCTTCCACACTTGCCTTGGGAGCCTTCTATCATCCAACTCCAACACTTTTATGGCATACTCAAAGTGGAGCCTAAGTGTTTCTAAGAACAATGGTGGTACTGTTGTTTCCAAGTGTATCATGTAATTGGGGGTGCAGGCTGGTAACCGGAAAATTCGCTTCAGGAAATACCTCTGAAATCTTTCCACTTCTTCGAATTGACGAAGAAGTCAGCAAACTCCTCTTCAGTAGACTGGCAGCTGACTAGGAATTCACAAAAAAGTGGCGCAAGTGGCTTAGAAAGCAGTTGGTACCACTGAGAAATTTTACTGACACCTGCACAGTGGAAGTACACCCATAAAGTGCATGGACACACTGTCATGGACATGACTTTCATTCTATGGACGACTTTGAAAACAAAAGAAATTTTATATAGCGGCGGATAGGTTTTACCAAATTATTGATGAAAAATTTATAACAAAGTGCAAAGTATAAAATTAAAACATTACAGAATTGAAATTTAGTGTTTGTTAAAAGTGTTTGCAAAAGTTAAACAGTTAAATTTCTATAGTATTATAAAGTATATTTCAAATACAATTATTCATTAAAATTACAAAATTAACTATATGAAAAGTTGAGACACTCTGTTTTTTACTAACAAAAGTAATGAATATAGTTTTCAATGCCACTTCAAACAATAATTGAAATTTAATATTAAGTTTAAGTTTAAACTCTTATTGTCGTGCGAGTTATGGCGGCAAATTTTACCATTTTCCACATTCGATTATTTGCTGCATTAAAAACTGTATACAAACAACATTGCCAAATATAATGACATATTTCCACAATTAAGATTGAAGGTGCCAAATCGAACTCTGTTTAAGGATAGAAAATAGGACTGAATGCAAAAACAGCAGATTAATAACTGCCGGTTTTACAGTGCAAGTTTAAACTCAGGTTTACTTAAACTAGCAAGCAAGTTTAAACCAAGTACTTAAACCGTGAGTGTATTACAGTGAAATTTGAACGAACTTTTAGTTAAAAGTTCGGTTTAACTTTTCTCGCCTATTTTGTACGCCACTGTAAACGTAGAACTTTATGTTGGTAGCAGCGTTGCCACTTTGCTGCATTGCAGTAGACCTACTGCATATTTTTCAAAATTTAAATCTACTGCCACCAAATTAAATCTACTGCATTTTTGTAAAAGCTTAAATGAGGAAGCCAAATCGGAAATAAATAGTAGATAAAATATAAACAGAAATACAGGCCAATTTGGAAAACTGAGTTTTCCTGGCTTAAATTGTCAAAGGAAACAGTTTCACCAAAATATGTCTTTGAACAACAACACGTCAAATTAAGACGTCGATTCTGAAAAAATATTTTCTAGCTTGAAGGGGTTTTTCATGCTGCAATATCGAGGCTTGTCAACAGATAAAAAATCGTTTTAATTTTAATGATGAAAGACTGAAACCTCTGAGGTACGTAGATACAAAGTTAGTACCTAGTGGAAGGCAAAGGCAGTATACCCTCGATATTGCCTATTTTAAACTTGCTTCCTTTTTATGATGATGACAAAGAAAAACTTAATAGCCAACGAACATGAACAATATCCCATGTTCATTAACACTAATGCATTTTTATGTTTTGTTTAAATACTCGCCTTTATTAATTTTGTATTGTTTATGTAATAACGGGTTTTTCAACAGGGACGCTACAAAAGTAGAGCGACAGGGACAGCAAACGACGCCGAATTTCTTGCCGCTCTTTTGACATTTCTCTTCAGTAAGGTTTGCCATTTCATGATGGAAAGATATACGAGCCAACAACGAGTCGAAATTATTAAAATTTACTACCGAAATTCGGAGTCAGTGGCCTCAACGTTAAGAGCGATACGTCCAATTTATGGTCGTCATAATCGCCCTAGCAGATCAACAATTGAGCGTCTAGTGGAAAAATTTGAATCCACAGGCACAGTACAAAATGTTCCCGTGCCAATGAGACAAAGAAGTGCCCGTAGTGTCGAGAATATTGCTGCCGCTGAGGCTTCAGTTAAAGGAAGCCCAAAAATGTGTCTCTCACACGTCGTTCTCAAGCGTTGGGCATCTCTGTGACGTCGTTATGGCGAATTTTGCGAAAAGATCTTGGTCTACATCCTTACAAGATTAAACTGACGCAAGAACTGAAGCCGCTTGACCACCAGAAGCGTCGTTTGTTCGTGAATTGGGCTGAGCAACAACTTGAAAATGATTCGGATTTTCATCGAAAAATTCGAGGTAGTCAGCGATGAGGCTCATTTCTGGCTGAATTGCTTCGTCAATAAACAAAATATGCGGTATTGGTCAGGCAGCAATCCACACGTACTCCATGAGTCATCATTGCATCCCGAAAAAATTACGGTTTGGTGTGATTTATGGTGGTTTATGTGGCCATGCAAAAGAAATCGAGCTCCATACATAATGGCATCGAACGTACTTTCACAGGAATAAAGAATTTCATTGATATCCAAAACCGTTTTTGTTTTATTTAAAAAAAAACTTTTCTATCGCTCTTATTGAAAAACCCTGTATGTTGTAATTTACCTTGGTTTTGTTTGAAAAAAAAAATATACTGCAAAAAAATTCAATCTACTGCATATTTTTAGAGAATCTACTGCGAAAAAATAGTCCAACAGTGGCAACGCTGGTAGGTAGCCATTTAGGCGGTGGGCATGGTGTAGTGGTTAGAGTCATTGCTTGTGACTCGAGCTGCGTTGGTTCGAGCCCCGGCGGGGGGCAGCCACCGACCATAAAGAGAAACGAATAATATCAGTGTTTCTCCACCACTACACCAAGAAAGGGGTTTCTGCTTGGTAGTACAGTGGACCGAGATTCGTCTGAGTGCTCCAGGATTTGAAATCCCCTTAAAAAAATATATATAGGGGAGGTATGTATTTAAAATTTCCATCAGTTTTATTTATTTTGTCAGTTTGACAATTTAAAAAAGTAAAATATAGGTAGTTACGCTACAAAGCGTGGTGCTCCTTAGGCTTACTTATAATGCCCGTCCAGCCGACTCGAGCCGGCACTCCAATCAGTCGGAGGTCTCCTTCTACCTGGTCGCTATCGAAAATGAGGTCTTCTTTGGTGTCTCCTTCCCTCTGGTAAAGCGTCGAAGACCTTACGTGCTGGAGCATCGATGTTCATCCGCTCTACATGGTCGCGCTGATGTTGTTTTCCGCATTTACAGTAGTGCCCAGGTATATAGACAAATTCACTGACTACCTCGAAGTTGTACCAATTAATTGTCACGTTCTGACCCAGTCGCTAGTGGGGTCGGGCTTTTGTTAATGAAAGCATATACTTCGCCTTGTCCTCGTTTATAGTCAGTCCCATTCTGCTTGCTGCTGACTCCATTATAGTGAAAGCATCGGTTACCGTAGGCGATCGCCTTTTTTGTGGATCGGGCAGATGATACCGAGATTCCATTCTTCGAGCATACTTTCCTCCGACCATATTTTGCAAATGAGTTCTGTATGCTCCTGACCAGGTCATCTCCATCGTTTTTAAAAAGTTCTGTATAGCCCATCAACTCCATCTTTTTTTTTTGTTTTTAGACTGTATACGAGCATTTTTTTTTAGAAGCAGTTGAGTACAATCAAAGATATGGGCTTGCACTTGCGAACTAATTGGTTGCATAGAAACAACGATAGTGCAATGTCGTTTTGTCATAAACTGGGAGGGAGATCGGACTACGAAATTCTGGAAAATAAACTCAGTTTAAACCGCCGTCTACGACCGGTTAAGTTAAACTCGGTTTAAACTCTTGATAAAGTTTAAACTAGCACTGTAAATATTCCACCAAACGATGTAACCTATATGTACATAGATGTAGGGTGGTTGTGTTCCTGGTCACCACGCTGTTTGATCCTGAAAAGCAATAAAAAATAAAAGTTTCCAGTTGTCAATTCATTTGTTCGCCCACTCTGACAGGGCTTGTCCACGACAGTGGGAAATGGTTTTTTGGTGGGAGGAAAAGTTGTCCCTTTATGTTATCAGATATGTTTTAAAATTTATGATATTCAATTCCTGCCACACAGACTCACTGAAATGGTGACAACTGACAAGTGAAAATCTCATAAAGTCGTCAACAAAATAATCGCGTACATACTACAGAACACACACTCACACAAGGCTACACAACTCAGTGGATATTTGCGTGTCTTTTCATTTGAGTTTTCAAACTGCATTTCTCTTCACATACTAAAAAAGAAGTAATAAAGTAACGGGTTATATTACTGTGACAATTAAAAAAAAAAAACTGCAATTGGTTTAAGGCTATTGCGTTTATCTTTTTTATTTAATATATAATTCTTCTGTAGATGTATGTAACCGAACTCCTCCTAAACCGCAGGACCGATTTTAATTAAATTTTCTGTGTGTGTTTGAATGGGTCTAAGGATGGTTTCGATTCACAATTGGACCTGGTAAGTTGCGCAGCGATCTGATTCCACAAAATTTGAAATAATAACCACTTAACAAAAAATTAAAATTAAAAAACATAATTCTTCTCTACGTGTGTTGTAATTGAACTCCTCCTAAACGGCTGGACCGGTTTTGATGAAATTTTCTGTGTGTGTTTGTGTGGGTCCAAGGATTCCCATTTAGTGAAAATTAGACAAAAGGGCGTGGCACCTTCCATATGAAAAAAAAAGAAAAAATGTTATATCTAGAAAACACTACCGAACTGATTGAACTCAAATTTTAAGAAAATATGTGTTATATCCCAAAGGTGTTTCTGTAAAAAAAACTGGTCAAAATTTAACAAAATTTTAATTAAAAAAAAAAAAAATTTCAAATTATCTCGACAGCCATGGGAGATCAAGTTGTAAAATTGTAGACATTGATGTGCATTGTCCAAAACAACAACCGCGCTAAGTGTGGGTAGGATTGGAAAACGGGCCTTGGGACCACCCTTATACAACAAAGTTATTTAATTCACTATTTCGGCCCCGAATAATTCAACGAATACTTAAGGAACTAGATTGCAATAAGGCAACGGGACCCGACGGAATTCCGGCTATAGTACTCAAGAGCTGTGCTCCAGAATTTGCACCTGTACTATGTAAGCTGTTTAGCATGTCGTACTCCCAGAAGACGTTTCCTTCTTGATGGAAGACGCTCGCATTCAACCTATTCCAAAGAAAGGGAGGAAATGTCTTCCACAAAACTATCGTCCAATTGCGTTACTTTGAATGCTCTCAAAATTAATGGAAAAGGCAATAAATGTCGAAATAATCAAATATCTAGAAGGCCACCGATTAATAAGTGACAGGCAATACGGATTTCGGAGCCGTCGTTCCACTGGAGACCTGTTAAGCTACGTAACGCACTTATGGACGCAAGCAATTGAACAACACGGCGAATCCAGAGCCGTAGCCTTGGACATATAAAAGGCATTTGACCGAGTCTGGCATAGAGCCCTATTAGGCAAGTTATCGTCTTATGGATTACAACAACAACTCTGCGATTGGATGCAAAATTTTCTTCTGGGAAGATCGATCCAAGTTGTGGTAGATGTGGTGTATCATCTAATTCGTTTGCTATAAATGCAGGAGTGCCCCAAGGATCTATTCTTTCCCCAACTCTATTTATTCTCCACATCAACGATTTGCTTGGATCGACAAATAATAATATCTACAGCTTTGCTGATGACAGCACTCTTATATCCTCTATCTTGAACAGTGGGCCTGTGAATGCGGCTACATCACACAGTCAGAGATGTGAACAAATTAGTTCTCTAAATGGTGATCTGGACCAAATCTTGAAGTGGGGAAAAGACAACTTGGTTGTATTAAATGCAAACAAGACACAGCTCAAAGCATTTTCCAGGAAAAATGCATCAACTGTTCCTCAGATCCAAATGGATCACCATACAATCCATCCCAAGAACTCAAGGCACCTTCTAGGAGTCACAGTCAATTCAGGAATCACATGGCAGGACCACATATCCTATATCGCAAGATCGGCGTCCGCTGAGTTGAGCTACCTATTTAGAGGAACTTTAGCCACAAGCAACTTCTCCTTCTCCTCAAAGCACAGGTTAGACCAGGCCTGGAATATTGCTCCCATATATGGAGCTCGGCCCCAAAACATTCACTTAACCTACTTGGTAGATGTTCCGAGGAACTCAAGCACATTATCCCTCGAAATGCAACTTTTGGGCGCCCCACAAGACAGGCTGCTAATGCTCATGACCATACAGTACACTTGACAACCGCGAGGACAACATCTTTTCAAAACTCCTTCTGTTACAGGACAAGCAAACTTTGGAACTCGCTTCCTGGGGATATATTTCCAGAAGACTACAATTTGCTGCAATTTAAGTGCAGAACTAACATACACCTGCAAGCATCTCAGGGCGCTGATGAAGCCTTATAGGTTTGCCTTTCCCGGGAGAAGTGGGAGAAGTATTTAAAAAAAAAAAAACTGCCTGATTGAAGCATTTTACAAAACCTGGTGGGATTGGACAAAAGGGCGTCACACCCCTCATAATAAAAAACTTCATTTGAAACGCTATACTTCGCAAGTCAGGGGGAAAAATATGCCTAGACCAGCGGTTCCCAATCTTTTTTATTCGCGGACCACTTTTTAGCAGAGAAATTCGAAGCGAGGACTTTGCGCGGGCCAATCCAACACATTAATTTCGTTAGCCATTGCTTCACTATCCGCGGAGAATGGTAGGATCGTTGTCTTGTCGGAAAGCATATTGTTACTGGCATGTATGGAAAAAAAGGGGTTTCTCTAATGTGCTTTTAGAAGGGTGGGGTGGGCCCTTGGACCCATATACGAAATAATGGACCAACAGCAACACTGAACCAACAGAATGCATCGCATACGCCATCCTCCAAGCTTTATGAAGCGTAATACTTTGGCAGGAATTCTTTGTTCCTAGGACGCCTTACACATACTTTTCCATTGAATCCATATAAATTTAACTGGAATTCGTCACTCGAAAGAATTTTTTTCCAAAATTGCAATTACATATGTTGGGCTGGCTCTACTTGTCCGGCAAATCTGAGCGTCATCAAGTATTTTGACAAAACTAAAGTTAATTCTGCTCATAATTTGAAACTTACTTCATGTACATTTTGGCATCAATGAAAAGGTCATTTAAATTCCGTTTAAATGATACAAAACTTTCCTTAACCCATTTAAAAATGTTGGAATTTAGAATTTTTGTGAAGGTCTACTTTTTCCCTCGGTATCAAAAAAAAAATGTTTGGATGCAAAAAGTTTCCCCAAACAATTCTAATAGTGACGGCAAAAAAAATGTTTTTTTATGATTTTTTGAAAATTGCTAAAAATTACTATTTGAGTCAGTTTTTCCTTCTTTTCATACAAAATTCTTCTGAGATTATCCCATTCAAAAAATCATAAAAAATATTACCGAAGAGATTTTTGAAATTTTTTTTTGCAGTCACTATTAGAATTGGAAAGAGACTGCGGAAATGCCATTCAATATCGTTGTTTGATGATATTCTTACTATTTAACATTTCCTCTTTGCAAGCAGAAGCAGTACTTGAGTGAGTCAAATTATACGTCCATACGCAGGCGAAATGGGGAAACGATTGAAGAAATTAATGAAACCCACTACCTACCACAGATATTATTGTTGTTTGTTGAAATTTGGAATTTTTCAAGTGGACTTGTAGTGTGCAGTGCAATTAGACTATTAGAGGAAGTGAGACAAAACTAGATTTGCAAATTAAACGACTTTGTTGGTTCCAAATTATTAGTATTGTTGTTGACCAAATTTTTCAATGGATTTCATCCGAAACTTGATGAAAAAAGTCCCAACATTTTGGAGTTCTTTCATTTGTAATAACTCCTAAATTTATATGGAAATTCTTGGGATTTTTTTTTTAATTTTTATTTTTTATTGTCTCTATGTAATTTAATTTAGAATTGATCTTAGTATGGCGGGTAAAGGTTTCTTCGGCGTCTCGCCAACCAAATCTGCTAATGGTTTGTTCTTGTTAATTTTGATCCACCAGTGAGAAAATATTGTGGGCGCAGTAGCGCAGTGGTTAGTGTGCTGGACTACTGTGCGAGGGATCCCAGGTTCGATCCCCGGAAAAACCCAAATTACATCTTAAAGTTTTTTCTACTGCGCCACCTCTCGCGAACGTCTGACAAACATCCGAGAGTATGACTGTCATGAAAAAGCTTCTCAATTCAGCCGTTCGGACTCGGCATAAAATTGTAGGTCCCTTCCATTCGTCCCAAAAATTGAAACTCACACAAAACGAATGGTTGCGAGAAGCTAGGCCTTGGGTGTCACCCGCCTGTTGCGCCACCTATTTATTTTTTTTTTTTTAGTGAGAAAATATTGACTAAACTTTACAAATTTCGAATCTGCTTTTCATGTTAACCACTTTTTAAGACCATCAGTTCCCTCCATGTCTCTCCGTCTCCATGTTTTTGTTTGTCTTTATCCTTCTTTAATATAAAGTTTTGCACCGAAGTAATGGAAGACATTTAATAGAAAAGTTTTTACAAAAAAAAAAATGCTTATACCATCTTTAACCCTGTAACCACCCACTCAGTCTCACAGTTAGTGGTTGCTCTTGCGTTAATAATTGATTATCTCTTATTTTTGTTCGGACAAGTATTAGTAAATCCAGAAGTTGACGTTGACTAACATTGTGTAAAAAATTGCATGACATAGCAAAAAGATTGCAATGAATATGACCAATATAATGTGAGCTGCGCTCTAGGGAGGTAGATACATGCAAATTTAATTTAAGAATACAATTATGCAGGTGTATGCACCGAATCTGGAGTCGGGGTACGCAGCTTTCTTAGATGAAGTTGATGCAGCCCTTGAAAAGGTTGCAGATATGGATTCTTATATCCTGATGGGTGATTTCAATGCTCACGTGGGTGTGGACTTAACGACATGGGACAGCGTGATTGGGAAATAGAGTGACCCCGATCAAACTGCGAACCGAGAGAAGTTGCTGGACTTTTGCTGTTCAAATGGAATGTCCATTATGAAGACACAAAGATATCCATAAATGGTACCGTCGACGTCTTCAGCAGAAATCGCTGATAGATTTCTTTGTGGTACCATCGTGTATTAAAAGGATGGTTTGTGATGTTCATGTGTTGAGAGGGGCTGATCTGTCAACTGATCACCACCTGGTGTTGTATAAATTGTATCTCAACGATCAAATACCTATCCCGCCAAAGCGTAAACCAAGGATGGTTACGCGCATACGGTGGGAGGGGCTTTAGAACGATGAGATACTAGAGGAATTTGCACGGCGGGTATCTGAAAGGTTTGAACAAATTCCAAATGTTCCATTGAATGTAGAGGAAGAATGGCAACTGTTTTTAACAGCAGGACATATTTGCGGAGTGAAGCAGCTCGTTGTGGCGGCCGGAGTTCAAGAAGCTATCAGAGAGAAGAAGAAGGCTTTCAAGGTGTGGATTCATTTGGGAGACTCTCCTTCTCGAAACCTGTACATTAAGGCGCGAAGAACTTGCAAATTGGCTGTTAAAGCAGCCAAAGAACAATCTTGGAAGGAGTTCAGCGAGAAATTAGACCGTGACCACACATCCGGCGAAATCCGGCCAGAAATGCTCAAGGCCTTAGGTGAAGAGGGAGTCAAATGGCTCTCTCGTGTCATTAAAGTGGCCTGGGAATGCGGCGAAACTCCCAGCGATTGGCAGATTGGGGTGATTGTGCCTCTTTTCAAGAAAGGGGATAAAAGGGATTGCTCCAATTACAGGGGTATATCACTTTTAAGTCTCCCCGGAAAAGTCTTTGCCAAGGTGCTGGAAACGCGTTGCAGAGCTGTGGTCGAGGCACGATTAGGAGATGAGCAGTGGCGGCTTTCGTCCCGGCAGAAGCACAACCGACCAGTTATTCACTCTCAGAATGGTACTTGAGAAGGCATGGGAGTATGCTACACCTGTTTACGCTTGTTTCGTAGATTTGGAGAAAGCATATGACCGAGTCCCTCGAGGGAAACTCTGGAGTGTATTACAGGAGTATGGAATTGATGGTTCTCTCTTGAGAGCCATTCAATCTCTTTACACAAACTGTAAAAGCTGTGTTCGGGTGAACGGCGTTAAATCAATACCATCACCGTGGGCGTTGGACTTCGCCAGGGGTGCGTCTTGTCGCCTCTCCTTTTCATTACTTATATGGACTGGATGTTACAGCGCAGTCTTGGCGAGGAACGTTTCGAATTGGGAGATCTGAGGATAAGTCATTTGCTCTTCGCTGATGACTTAGTCATCCTTGGGTCCTCTCAGACTGAACTTCAGCGCGCACTCGATCGGTTTGTAGCCGTTTATGTTGAAGCTGAGATGAAAGTAAACGTGAACAAATCTAAAGTGATGGTCGTCTCCAGAACGCCTGTTCAATGCACTCTGCATGTTAGTGGAGTCCCATTGAAACAGGTGGATAAGTTTAAGTATCTCGGGGTCTTATTCTCCAGTGATGGAAGGAGCAATGGCGAGTTTCCCTGTAAGATTGGTCAGGCTGGGTCAATTTTGAGACAGCTTGGTCATTCTTGTATTTGGTGGACTGAACTTGGTGTCAAAGCTAAGTTGTCAGTCTTTAATTCGGTGTTTGTTCCAACTCTCACCTATGGTCATGAGGTTTGGGTAATGACGGAAAGAATAAGATCGCGGATACAAGCTGCAGAAATGAGATTTCTCCGTAGTATTGCTGATGTGACCCGTAGAGATTGCATCAGAAATACCAGAATACGGGAGGAACTTAATGTCGAGCAGCTACTTCTCCGGACGGAGCATCCATGCTTCGGTGGTTTGGACATGTTAAACGCATGTCCCCGACCAGGATTCCACGACGTGCTATGGAATCCGTACCATCGGGTAGGCGTCCTCTAGGTAGACCAAGGATGAGATAGTTAGATCAAGTCCATAATCTCTCCTATACCCGTTTGGCGATTGCCCATCAAATCATACTATAAAATGCAAAATTTCGTCGAAAAAATAAATTAATTTTTCTCGTTTTTCCGGAATTTTCTACTCTTCCATTCGAAAAGCCATTCCAGAAGAATTGCACACAAAATTCCATATATAAAATCAGTTTTCTATTTTTCCAATTTCCTGACTTTTCCGGAGGGGTTTCCCAAAATGTTCTTTCAGAAGAACTTTCTCCTGGCAATTACAAACAACTGAAAAAAAATTGAGCCAAATCAGTCCAGCCGTTTTTAATTGATGAATTACCATACATTTTTGCCACCATTTTTATATTATACATACGATGAACGTATAGCCTCCATCGGAATATGAGCCCTGCCGTTCGCCCGCTTCCAACACTCTTTCAATAACTAGAAACGAGTACAACTTCTCGTCAAAATCCTCAGGCAATCAGTGTTTTAAAAATAATCCTTTTATCAAATCGCAAATACCATCATCAAAAAAAAAAAAGTCATTCATTTCTAACACATCATGACATTAAAATTGCTTAGCCCACAGCATGAATATTAATCCCATCATAATGCTTCAGTGTCTGCTTCATCCGATCCTGGGATTCATCTTGAAAATATTTAATATCCAAATAATGTAAGTCGCGTATCAATTTCTCGCTCAACGCATTTTCACATAGATCTAGAAGATACATCTTGCAGAACACATTCATTCCACTTATCCTGCGAGTCTAATATCGTTGCTCTTTTAATATTTTGTTCAATGTCTGTAAATATCCTCAAGGAAGAAACACTTCACACGTTTTCAGTAGGAAAAAAATAAATTAAATCAAAAATCTGTTGTGCTATAACTGTGCCTAGAGGGTGGCACATACAAAAACCAAGACAAACATTTCAGTGTGCGTCTTTGGGTATGACTACATCATATTTCTTGCCTGTAAACAATGACACGTTCGAACGGATACAAAAGGATTTCAGTCACACCGAGATTGGCACACAAATTCATTCGGCCTCAAAAATCAAATTGCCCTGATAGCAAGCGTCGTACGTACATATAAAACATAGGCAACACGATTTTCTAAAAAAAAAAAAAATCATATTTACAACCTTTTCGAAATTCAAGGATCAATAGGATTGATTGGGAATTCAAATAGCGTTAGCCAAACATATTTGAATATGCGAGAGCGATTCATTTTTTCATGTAGCGACTGAGTTATGATGAGTCTCCTTTGAGCTAATCGAAACCATCTGACGCACATAAATCGTGTGTGATGCCGTTAAAAAAATCCAATTTTGGGTTATACGATTGGTTTGGCCACACATATGAGTTTTTGGTTATTATAGATTCTTTTGAAGTCGAGATGAATTTGTTCGCAGGCCGAGCAATCAAGCCGTTCAATGACACTAGAAATGTCTGACTTCATTTTGGCAGTTGATAGTACATATAATCGAATTCGAATGCTATTTAACCTTTATGCCCAGTTGCACAGTCAGAGTTTAAACTGAAGTTTAACTAAACCTGGCCGAGAGTTTAAACTTTTGGTTTAACTTGTTCAGTTTCACAGTACAAAATAATCTGCCAGTTAACTAAACGCAGTTATGGAAGCGCAGAACAATTTCCCTTAAGGGGATATTTTTCTACCAACGCACTTTTGACCAAGTAAATGGTTATTGCTTTTCACTACTTTATCTATTTTACCATTTGTAAATAAAAGAAAATGTGTGCAATATTATTACATTGTGTATTTTGGTATTAACGAAGTGAATTGATTTATTTTCGACACATGTTTGAACTGTCATCTACTTTCACCAATTAATTATTGCAGTAATTATTATTTCTTTTTTTTTTCAATAATAATACATATCTAGTTGTGAAATGTATGTAGCATTCAGACGGATGCGATCACAGGTACTGCTTCTTTGTAACTCGCTGGGTTTTCTTCAAAATGTGAAAGATTTGAGTATGTATAGAAATATATTTTGTTCGCGAAGAATCTAAAGAAATCACTAGTACATTACAAAAAAATAATCGTCATTTCCACACACGAAAAGAAATAATTTGTATTGAAAAAACCTCAATACAATTTACGCTTGTCTACATTATGTTTGGGCTAAGATCTACCTGATGTTCACTTGAAAAAAGGCGTTTTCATTGAAAAGTACATTATATTGGTTGAAAATCTATTGGAATTTTCTGATGACAGTGGGTTTAGCAGTAATGCTGGAACTAATCATAGCTCTACTTTTCACTCATATAAATTCAAGAAGTGCAGCACCAAGGTTTAAACCAAAACGAGAGTTTAAACTCTGACTGTGCAACTGGGCATAAATGTTGTTCGATAGAGGGATTTGCTACTCAGTTTCTTTCTTAGCCCAAAGAAACAGGCTTTAGGTGTGTTTTTTTCAAAGCCTCGCCAGACATTAGTTGCCAGTTGAGGTACATTTCACATGCTAATTAAAACAATAAACTGCTGGCAACAGCTCTTTATTTTCTCCCCAGTCGGAGAGCTGCTTGCTAAATTCAATTCACAAGTTACAAACAGGTGGCGCTGAATGCAACAAGTGGCTTAGAAAGCAGTTGGTGGACTTAAATTGTTCATTGACTCAAATCATGACATATTATTATGTTATTATTTCATTGCCAAATGTCGTAAATTATTGATTTGTGCCATAGCACAACAAAAATCTGTGTGTTTCCAAATTTAAATAACAAATTTCCGTCAAAAAAAATCTCATGACAACAACTACCTACAATATCCTTAAATCATAATGGCGTTCTTATCTCATGCACACAACATTCCAGAGAAAAATGTCCGAATTTATCAAATATTTCTACCAAATTCATAATATTATACGAAAAGCCGGTATACTTTTAGGCTTATTGCATAAAACTCGGCTGGCTGGCTTCATCTTGCTGGCAATAATTGTCCAAATGAACGGCTGGCTGGCGAGGTTTCATAAAAACACAAATATTGGCAAGAGTTATTTTTTTTTGGCAATAGTTATTTTTCATTTAATCTTAGCGCTGGTGTCATGTTCATGTCATGTTTGAGTTCATGACAAAGTCCTTAACCACCTCAAAATTATATATATCTGTCTATAATGACATTCTATCATTGCCGCCTTCGTTTACGAACGCACCAGTGACATCACGCTGCGTTCTGCCAATTAGATGGACGGCTTTTAAAACATAGTGCCGCTGGTGTTAGCGTTCAAGTTTCAAGAACGATGTTTTAGCAGTCACATGACAGCGCATCGCCTTGTCCCCACTTAGTGTAAAAATCTATCTAAAGATGGTGCTCATCAAATAGGTGTATTTCCCAACAAAGAAATATATTTTGTCGCGTAGATAGTGGCTCAGTCTGCTGTACGTACGTAGTATGATCTGTCTTGAGATGCCAGCGCTTCATCAACAAGTAGTGTTGATCATATAATTTTTGAACTGTTTTCTCCAATAGGGCGTTAAACATATTTTTACTATACTAACAGCCCTTAGGTACTTTCCTAAGTAGGTTTCCTGCGCGATATATTTTTATAAATATAAAAGAGGGAACTAACTGACTGTCAAGAAATCTCTGTGTGCCAAATCCTGAGGACTGCGCGAGCAAAGCCGCAGGCAAGAGATAAGCTATTTAAAACTTAAGACTTCTTTGTCTCCTAAAAACACGAAAACTACTGGACAGATTTCGACGAAACTTTTTTTAAAATGTTTCTTAAGACTGTAAGGCAGCTTCCACACCGAATGGAACAAAACGCCTTAAACAAACAAAACTGATTTTCTGTGTGTTTTTTTAATTTAAATATACACGTTTAAATAAGAGTGCCCACACTGAATAAGGCAAAACAAAGCAAGTAATCAAAAACGTTTTGTTCTATTGCCTAACGTCAAACATTACATGTGTGCTTATGGAGTAATGTACACCAAAATAAGCATTAAATCATTTTAAGCAAAGCAATCGAGTTAGGCAAAAACACTATCAAACAGATAAGGCATTTTTAGGCGAGAAACACATGTAATCAAATGAGAGCGCCCACACCAAACTAGTCAAACGGACAAAACCAAATAAAACACATGAAGCATCCGAGCGACGACTATCGGTATTTATGTTTCATTCAATCATTTTCTGTGAAGTGCAGCATTTTAATAAGTGTGACGTCGAAAAATTGGTATTTTTGGTTAAAAATCGGCCGGCAATGGCAATATATTTATCAAATGCATCGAAACTCATTCTTATGTAATTTTTAAATTTTTCTTCATCCTGCCGAAGTTCATTTATAAATAATTTAATGATTAAATTTATATTTGTCCTTCTTTGGTTTACAGGATGCACCCAGGCCAATATTGTTTAACATTTTTCACTTAGCCAAATTATTTTGCTGCTACAATAGTCATATTTTCGTCCCAGTCTGAAGCCATCTTAAGTGCAATTGGTATGGATGACTATCAATAACCCACACCAAATTAGGCAAGTCAAAAAAAACGTTTTTGTTTTGCCTTATCTGGTGTGGGTTAGCAACATTCGTTTTTGCTTTGTTTGTTTCTGCTTTATTTGGTGTGGGTTTAGCCTAAGACTGCTATAGGCTATGTCGTTTATATCCACATACTTTGGAACTGTTTTTAGCCAAAATGTATTTTTTTTTAAGTGAAATTATATACCTAACATATACATACAATTGATGTCTATGAAGTAGTTGGAACAAGCGGGGCACCGCCAAATTCATGCCAATCAGAGTCTACCCTCTTCACACAACACCTAACCACCGAAAGGAATAGTTATCGGGTTTTAATCTATAAATATACACATTGCGAAGATGTGTAAGTCGCATGATGCTCCCTCTACTTTTTTCACTCTCTCTTGCCCCTTAATTTTCAACAGATTCAACAATACATAGCAAGCGAATAAATGAAAGGTAAACAAAAACCTAACGATAGCTAATAAAATGCTGAAATGCAATCCCGCATTAAATGGATACGCTTTTGTGCTTTCATATAATTATAATGTAGGTATGT
The DNA here is from genome assembly GCA_949372485.1 of Cheilosia soror. Classification (NCBI taxonomy): domain Eukaryota; kingdom Metazoa; phylum Arthropoda; class Insecta; order Diptera; family Syrphidae; genus Cheilosia; species Cheilosia soror. The sequence continues at coordinate 41,834,901 of OX443563.1, forward strand.
ACCTGTATATATTCAGTTACTCGTTAAATTGCATCTCATTTGGAAATATTGAAAACAAAAAAAACGTCGTTTGCTGTCGAGTATAAAAAGCATGAAAAAAAAACGTTCCACATACGCCCGAGTACCCAGATGGAATTCACTTTGATATTGTCATTGAGGGTGCATTGCCAAGGAAACTCTGTATGGTGTACATTCAATCATACAATCAATTTAAAATACTCTTCAGTTGCTGCTGTGCAAAAGATTCGAGAAACTTGATTGATTGCTTTAATTAAATTGACCTTTTGTTGAGAGAAAACTTTGCTGAAGGGTGCAGCCAATGTAATTGTATTCCATTGAATTACTGTATATTCTGTATAGTAAATATGTATAGTAAAGATGAGCTAATATGTATAGTATTTTTAAAGTACCTTTCAATACTAGTATGAGGAAATAAATAATAAAGGAATTGTCACTTTCAGCTGTATAATGTAGATTGTTCGGCTTATCTACATTGGGTCATATGAATAAAAATGAGCATGTAGTTTATGCTCGACAATTTGGAGCAAATAATCCTTGTGATATAAATAAAAATAGAAGCAGATACTCCGCTAGAGTAGGTACTCTTATTTACAATTTCTTGTGAGTATATTTTCACTTTTGATTTATAATTAAAACATTGTTCATGCTCTTCGAGGTGAGAATCTACTCAATAAATTTGGAGTCTGATGCAGGGATGGAAAACGCCATTTTCGATTTGTACTGAAAACTGTTGTAAGATTGTACCGAAATGGAGCCAATTGTATTGAAAACAATTTTTTGTCCCTTGTGCCGGTTAACTAACATCTTTTGTACGATTTCTGAATCGTTAATGCTTTTTTAAGTAAAAGATTGAGGTGGTCAAGAACGGAAAATGGTAAATTATTTTCGGCGACAAACAAGCACAGGACTGTTGTTTTGCAAATGATTCCATTTTTATATTTTCTTGTGCTGCGAGAAAAGCTTTTTGGTGGTTTAAATTGGATTCATGCCTTTCGAGATGTGTTTTTCCCCCCTGAAAATGCACCTCATAGCGATAGCAGTGACAGTAACTGTGACTGACAGGACACTGACAGCCGAAAGCGATACTCGATAGAGATAGAGACTGGAATACAAAGTTAAATCGTCCAGAGCGTTCAGAATACAAATTGCAAGAGAATTTGAAAGATACAAAGAAAGATAAATTGTGTCGAATTAAGGCGAAATGTACTTTTGTACTCAACCAAACTCATTTGTATCGAATTCGATACAATTGTATCGACTTTTCCATCCCTGGTCTGATAGGCAGTAGACTTCAGTTTAAACAATGGCTGAGTTCATCCTTAATTTGTCTTTCGAAAAATATTACTAACCAAGAAGAAGAACGCGTGATCGTACTTTAAAGGATATTGATGGAAAGAAGAGGTGGCTCTATTTGCCGCTTTGATAAAAGGAAATTTTTTTTTACATATGTGGGACGTAGGTGACCCGGGTTTTTCCAGCAGGAGTAGGAAAAGATATTGGAGTTCACCAAACTTCTGTTGTGACGGAATGAAGCACTGAAGTTCAATCTTCGACAATATTATCGAGCAACTGTAGCCGTATATCAGCAATAACACGGCGAATATTGATTCTCAAATCGTCCAAGGTCTAATCGGCTTAGACTGTTTATTAAAGAAAGTAATCTAAATCGTAGAGGCCTTTTCACCAGGTCCATTACGCGAAATTATGCGGTCAGAAAATGTTTATCGTAATAAATTGATAGTATCGCGCGTCTGTGGCATGTGGCCCCACTTTCTTGAAACCAAAGCGTTAATCTATTCATCGTAAAATGGCAAAACGTACTAATTCCAAATACATTTTCAACTGTTAAATTGCCAATCTGTAGAAACAGTTTTGCCAGTTTAAAAACCAAACCTCTAAAGAAAACACCCTTCAATAGAAGCGAAAGAACTGTGGCTCACAAAATTTACTTCTCCATGTGCATTAGGTGTGATCGATTGCACTCACAAAAAAAACCTATTCATGGTTACGAATACTATATTGATCGAAATGGATATCATAGCATTAATGTAAAAGCCAAAGGTACGTTAAATTCAATTGGGTTTACAAGCGTAGACGCATCATGGCCACGATCTGTCCACGATTCACGGCTTTAAAGCAACTCAGAATTTATAACACTGAAAGGAATGATTTTCAGATGTTGGTTGGTTGGTTGGTTGAAAGTGGCCGTCAGCTAAAAAAAATAAAATGCCAACGCACTTAGACCAGTATAGGTCCATTGTGATGCCACGAATAAGGATCTAAGATCTCCCTACTAGTTGAACCATTTTGAGCTCTTTATAAAGCGTAAGAGGCTTCTGATGTCTATGCTTGTCAGATCATCCAAGTCGTTGTAATGGAAGGCCCCTAAGTGAAGCTTCCTTCTGCAGGAGAGAGCTGGGCAGGAACAAAGAAGGTGAGGGATAGTTTCCTCTTCTTCCTCATCCATGCAGCTTCTACAAAAGTCATTTGAGAAAAGTCCCAGCCTTGCGGCATGTTTGCCTATCAGGCAGTGTCCAGTAATGCCACCTATTATGGTGCCGATATGCAATCTGTTGAGAGAGATCAATTTCTTAGAGCGTTTTAAATCCAGTTTAGGCCAAATTTGTTTTGTCGCTAGACAAGTGGTTAAACTTGTCCACCTAAGATTTGTACTCTCGATAGCATTCAGCTTCAATTTTTGTTTATGAGTAGCGATTGGTATCCCTAGGGTGCCTTTATCAGACAGAATGGGTTGAGTTGTTCCTATTCTAGCGAGTTCATCGGCCTTACAATTCCCTGGAATGTCTCTATGCCCCGGCACCCAGATTAGGTGAATGTTGAACTGTTCGGCCATCTCCGTAAGAGACGATCGGCAGTCGAGGGCTACTAGAGAAGTTATAGAGATCGAGTCCAAGGATTTGATGGCTGCTTGGCTGTCCGAAAATATGTAGATATCCTTAACAGATATGACGTTTTTCTTGAGCCAAGATAAGACTTCTTTAATCGCCATAATTTCCGCCTGGAACACGCTACAGTAATTTGGTAGACGGAAGGAGAGCTTGAGATTAAGACTTTCGGAGAAAACACCCCACCGACTCCATCTTTGGTTTTTGAGCCGTCAGTATAGAAGTGAACTGATTCATCTTCCGGGAAGGTATCTTCATCCCAGGTTGCTCTGGATGGGATTGTGACGAGAAAATTCTTGTCAAAGTTTAGAGATGGGGTGGTGTAGTCAGTGTTTTCTGTTGAGATCTCGATTTTTTTCAGAATAGAGGCGTGGCCAAAGTCTTTGTTTAACCATTGTGAGATGGCTTTAAGGCGAATAGCTGCACTCGCTGCCATTTGCTTGCTGAATATGTCAAGGGGTAATAGATGGAACAATATGTCTAGTGCCGCAGAGGGTGTTGTGCGTAATGCCCCGCTTATGCACATACAAGCTGTGCGTTGGACCTTGCTTATATGGTCGCGGTATGTGGCCTTCTCCAAGGTTGTCCACCAGACAATTATCCCATAGGTGAGTATCGGTCTTATAACTGAGATATAGAGCCAATGGGTTACTCGAGGTTGTAGACCCCATTTATTCCCAATAGCTTTTTTACAAGAGAAGAGTGCTACTGTAGCCTTCTTGACTCTTTCTTGGATATTGAGTTTCCAACTAAGCTTCTTATCCAGGATAAGCCCCAAATATTTCGCTTTGTCAGAGAAAGTTAGGTTGGTACCATTGAGTGAGGGAGGGTCGACTGTCGGAATCTTATATTTCCTGGTGAAGAGCACCAAATCAGTTTTGTGGGGGTTCACACCTAAGCCACAACGACTCGCCCAACTGGTTAGCTTATTTAAAGCATTTTGTAGGAGTTCTTTAAGAGTGTTTAAGTGCTTTCCTGAGACGGCTATAGCAACATCATCTGCGTAAGCGATCACTGTGCATCCTTCACCTTCCAGGATTATCAGTAGTTCATTGACCACCAAATTCCAAAGAAGGGGGGACAGAACACCACCTTGCGGAGTGCCTCTGCTAACTCCCAGCTTTGAGTTGATAGTCCGACCTTTGAGCAGTAGATTGATCAGTTCGCCAAGAGAGCTGTCGACGTTCAGAGCTGATTTTCAGATGTTGAATGCATTTTTTTAAGAATATGAAGGATATGGCATAGAATCCTGGATAATGCAGTCTTTTTAGAATTCCTAATACACCACAAGAGCGTGCTTATAATAATTTATTTCCAAAGGAGCGTGTATCAATTGAAAGATGTTTTGGTCAACTTAAACAACGATCTCCGATGATTCAATATAAAGTTCGGATATCCATACAAAAAGTTCATCATAAATATGGCCATACTTCCAATCAGAGTGACCATAATTATTTTCTTAAATCTGCTAGAATCCAGCATTTAGCAGATTTTTTTTCAAACCAAATCCTGCTAGAAAAAGTGCTAAACATTTTTTTGCTTTTGGAGTCTGCTATAATTCCTGCTAAATTAAAAAATCCTAAAATTAAATAAATAATGATCGGAATTAATTTTATTTTATTAAAACTCATAATTAATTCTGTAAAACAGACATTTTTATCATATTACGTGTGTTCACTGTTCACCTTAATAAAATGCGAGATCATTAAGTACTTCTTCACTTTTACGATTATTTTCATAATTGTTTTCGTTATAAATCTGTTCTAATCCCACGTGTCTTACAGTAGGCGTATTTTATTGAACGTCTTTCTCAGCAAAATAAAGTAAAGTAGAACTTTTAGTGTGCAACAACAACAACTATACTCTGCTTGGCACAATCAAGACTATTAATGTAGTTGTTGTAATTGTGTGGTGAAGATTCTACTTTACTTTGCTGAGAATTGAGATAGATGTTCAACAAAACACGCCTAATATAAGAAGGAATCTGTAATTTATCACAACATTTTTACAGTGGATATCTTTTATTTTGCGATTGAGAAAAATTCGTCTCGTCACGTTGGTCGCTCTAATTGCTAATATCTTTTTCTGTGTTTTATGGAAAATGAACGTTTCGGTAGGTATTCAAATTGAGTTATTCACAATGACGACACAGACGACTTGGATTTGAATATGACAGAAAAGGGTGGGAACGGATTTTTTGTTATTAGGTTCGTTCGTCTTTGTTAGCCAAGCCCTAGGGCGCACTCAGTGAGCATGAGAAGTGTCAGTGAATTTTCGTGGCTGCTAAAAAGCCCAAGGAAACCTCAGAAATTTAGTTTCATGTCGAACACGAAATGTAACCCTGAGACCTGTCCCTGAAAAAATGTTATAGTAGGTTTAACATAAAATTTGTTTACAAAATATGATTTCAGCTACGATTGAAAAATGCAGCACTGAACTCTCCCCTGTCTGAATACACAGTGCTAAACTAGGGCGCTCCAGCGCACACCTCGAACACAGGTCTTTATGTCATTGATTGCATGCGAATTAAAAAAAAAATATTAAGAATTCAGCTAGATTTCCTGCCAGATCAGAAAAATCTGCTAGAAATTATGCCGGCAGATTTTTATTTTTTTTTTTCGGCTAAAAAATATTTTTTTCTGCTAGATCTGGCAGGAAAAATGCCAAATTGGTCACTCTGCTTCCAATACTATTGTTATTCATTACAGACTCAGAAAAGTTTGAAAATAAAATGACTAAAGTATCTACTCCTATGTACAGGAGCACGTACTCTACAAACTAAAATCTTTTTTAATCATATAAATTGGACAACAAACTATCATTTCATGCTTATGCTCAGGAGTACGTACTCGGAGTTTAAACTCGATTTTTTATTCATACAACCCATTATCTGCAAATCTATAAAAAGATCTGAAAAAAAAAATAAAAAAAAAAATAGAAAAACTGTTCCATGATTCGAAATTAAATGCAACCATTTGCAAAAGTAAATACATTTCCAACTCAAGCAATTCAATTATGAGGTATTTGTATTTACAAGCATTTTTGATACAGTATTTATTGTTTATCTGCATTTAATAAATTATTGAACTTCGTTCTGGTAATAGTATACCAAAACCTATTGCCTAAGGATGAAATGGGTAAACTGACAACCGAACACAACAAGTATGCAAACGTAACCAAAAATACGTTGCTCTGGATACACCATGGAACAATGTAAAGGTATAACTAAGAAACAATATGTCCTTTTGTAAACACAATGATACACAGGCTGTTTGTCTATACAGCTTTCTGGTGTGGTATTGCTGAAGAACTGTTTTTTGTACTGCCAATATTGCCAAGCAATTTCTGCTTGCTGTTTACGTGGACGAAGTTTGCTTTGGTTTTCAAAAATGCCCCCAATAGAAAATTGCGCAAAAAGAAAATATCCCAACATTACCGTTAATTATTGAAAATCTCTCCGAAGGACAGTATGATTTATCTCTATTTACTTTCTATTGGGTTTGGTATTTGGTTTCTATTGGACTTGTCGAGAGTAGATATTGATTTTTGGTAAATTGATTCGAACCAGAGTTGAGTTTATTTAGTCTCCCGTAGGGTTATGTGGGTGGAGATATTTATTTTTGAATGGAAATGTATATTGACCACAAATATTTGAGGAAATAATTTCAAGGACATGAAAATAAAAAAACAACTAATTGCTCTATCATTACAAATGCATGCACATGCACAGTTTTGCTTCTTTCACTGGAACACAGGATGGTACAGCTTCACCTTAATGTTTCCCCATTTAAGCAATTTATATAGCTTGACTATAATGATGATTGCCAAAAATCTTCTTGTGTAAATTGCAACAAAGATTTGGAACTCTAATAGTTTATTCGTTCTTTTGTATAACGTGAGCGATATAATTCCGACATTTAATGACATTTGCAGGTTGCGAAACCTGCATTTTATTACTAGCTTTATATTTTTTTTTATATTATAATGTACGTGTACGTATACGATTGTCTAGATTAGATTTTGTCAAGATGGTCAACCATGTGAACCGAAAGAGGGAATGCTATAATACAGTCTTTAATGTATCTGCAAAAGAAAATGACGCGTACGTTTTCCTGCTTTCTTAACTATAATGTTGAGGAGATATTTTAGTATGTAGCTATAATTTTTACAGTTTATTAGTTTCAGAATCTTAGCTGACATGTCTTTTCTATTAAGCCAAGTTTTATAGTTAGCTCTACTAAAGTCGTCATACAAAAAGCAACTTGAGAAAAAGATGGAAAAATGTTTCGATGTTACGAAGGGATGCCTTTATACAAACTGGGAAGGACTTGCACTTGAAATGCTGCACAGTGCACATCTAGGTAAAGTCGGATGGAACATGCCGCATGGTTCTTGTCCTAAGGTAGTCAGACGCAGCAAACTACATTTGTTTTCATGCCAAGATTTAAAAACCAAAATAACTCTATCTAAACAGGCGTACCCTATTATTTGCTTCACCAGATTGCTCGCAGGCAAAAGGGTGTTGTTATGCCTTAAGTATAGTATACTATCAACTATTAACTCTAAAAGACCACATTTAAACGAATCGAATACGACCCCACAGAACCCCTTCAAATTATTTACTCAAACATTTTTGAAATTATATATAAATTCGTTTATTCAATACAAAATCGAATATTAAAGTGGACATAATTAATCTTTTAGGTAGGTTCCATTATCTTATTTTAAAATTAAAACTAAATGCCCAAGAGATATAATAACTATTCTCAAAAACAATCTCGTATCTAATTCGGTCATTCAATCAATCAATAATCTTACCACAAAAAAATCAAAATCAAATCAAATTCACCGATGCCGACCGTTCTTTCGAAAGTCGAAACTCGGCGAAGGTACATAAAAAGAAACAAATATAAATTGGCACGTCCGAAAGGTGAAACCTTTGAAAATGCCGACTTGTATACATTTACAAGTTTGAAAACCTCTATACCTACCTATATGAAAATTCAAACACACTTCTTAATTTTTAGCATTTTGTTCCGAACCAATTTTTGAAAATTGCTCTTTTTTCCGATTTTTTTTTAAGTTGCTTAAGTTTAATGCAGCTTCCGTGATTTGCCGACTCTTGAAAAAAATTAAAAACTTCCGTAACAAAATTCAGCAAACCGAATACTATTTTAAAAGCGCAAATATTGTTATTAGTCGTGTGCATATAATATGTAAGAGAATTATGTAGATACATTTCTTTTTAAATTATAGCTTCGCAAGAAATTGAAGTATTCAGAGTTCGGACACAGAAAAGTGTCTTTTGCTATTCTACTTTCTTTGTTTTTGAATGCAACTTGTTAAATGAACTTTAGTGATGAGGATGTTATGAAAATAGTGGTGAAATCCCTCAAAGCGATAGTCGATTGTCACCTTTCTGATAGTCAAATGCGATAGTCAATTCATGCTTCTTGGAAGGGGTGTTTTTTTTAGAGGTACAGTCAAACTTCTTTATAACGAACTTCCTTATAACGTAATTATCTCTATAGCGAATTTCATTTTGTTCCCCTTCCCCTTCAAAAATATCCCATATGAATTAGGTTCTTTATAACGAAATTCTGTATAGCGAAATTCTCTTTATAATGAACAATTTTTTTGGCCCAAACGCAAAAATGTTTCTTTATAACGAAATGTCAAATTTGAAAACAAAGCCTACTATGATTTTTGTTACTAATTTTAAAAGGGAATTCCCCGTTTTGGCAAGAATTTTCAAGGTATGTGTAGTAGAAATTTTACGCATATCAACAGGTCACTCATTTGAGTTTGTATTTTAAGTTCGTGAAACGTTCACCTATCAAGAATGTCGAAGCGCAAGGCTATTTCACTTTCGGAGAAATTATCCATTATTGAAAAAGTTAAAAGGGGGGAATTTACCGCTCTCGGGCTCTATTATCAAACAAAAGGCTAAATGTTTTTCTGAATCTTTGGGTCAGCATAATTTTAAAGGCATAAATAGATGGCACAACAGGCGAGTAGGTCTAGGTCTAGCTTTTCGCAACCATTCGTTTATGTGAGCTTCTATTTTTGGGACGAATGGAATGGACCTACAATTTTATGCCGAGTCCGAATCCGAACGGCTGAATTGAGAAGCTTTTTCAGGACAGTCATAGTCTCGGATGTTTGTCAGACGTTCACGAGAGGTGACGCAGTAGAAAAAACGTTAAGCTGTAATAAAGGAACACTTACAGTGTTAAAAAAATAAAATTTTCTATATAACGAATTTTGTATAAAACTTCCTTATAACGAAGCAATTTTTTGTTCCCTTGAAGGTTCGTTATAAAGAAGTTTGACTGTATATACACATTCAATATGAAATAAAACACATGAATCTAATGTTAATGTCTGTGATATTAGATTTATTTAATAGACCATTCTAGTTCATTACTGTTTAAAAATGATTTCGGGCATGTGCATGACAATTTGAAATGTCTAGTTCGAATGAAGCGCAATCGTCAAGTCAAATTTTCGACAAATCTATGGAGTAACTGGAGCCGTACATCAGCAATAACACGGCGAATAACGACTTTCAAATTGTCCAACGTCTTTGGTTTATTGGCATAGACTAGTGACTTCACTTACCTCCAAAGAAAGTTATCTAAAGGTGTGAAATCATAGGATCGTGGAGACCAGTTCACAGGTCCATTACGCGAAATTATATGCTCTCAATAAGTTTATGGTATTGCGCCATCTTGTTGAAATCAAAGCTCTGTCATGTCAAAAATGGCAAAACGTACCTACTAACCACAAAATAATTTTCAATTGTCAACTTGACAATCTGTAGAAACAGTTTAAAAAGCAAAACTTTAAAAAAAGCATCCTTTACATAAAATGCTCGTACAATTTAGTCGATAATTGCAGAAAGCAGAACCAAAACTAAATAAATATTTCCCTCTATATATTTTCGATTTATTCGCAGGATTTTGGATTTTAACGCCACAAAAAAATGCACCAAAAATGTACCAAAAAATGAGACAGAAAACGCCCCGAAGAACGTTTTAAATATTGTTTGAAAAATGCTTCAAAAAATTCTCCGAAAAATTGTCAGAAAAAAAACTCTTCAAAAAACGCTTCAGACGCCCCAAAAAAACTAAAAAAAAATCGAGAAAAAATTAACCGAAAAACGCCCACAAAACGCGACAGAAAACGTCCTGAAAACGTTTCAAAATATGTCTGAAAAAACATCCCAAAAAACACATAAAAAACTCGCCAAAATAAGCTTGAATAAAGTTCCGAAAAATGTTCCAAAAAAAACTTTTCAAAAAACGCTTCAAAAAGATCCCTGAAAATCTCTTTAAACAACTCGCTAAAAACGAACCGAAAAACGTCCACAAAACGCAACAGAAACCCGAAGAACCAAAAAAACGCGTAAAAAGCACTTAAGAAATCGAACCGAAAACCGCTTCAAAGAACGCATGAAAAAAGGTGCCTAAAATGCTTTAAATACTGCCTGAAAAAATGCGACAGAAATTCGCCAAAAAACGTCATGAAAAATGCTCCAAAAAGTGCTTCAAAAGAAGCCTTAAAATATTTGAGAAAATCCTAAAAAAATTCAACAAAAAACAAACCGAAAAACGCCCACAAAACCCCAAAAAAACGCGCCAAAAACTCGCCAAAATACGCTTCAAAACACGAAAAAAGCTTCAAAACTTGCATGAAAAAACGCGTGAAAATAAATCATCAAAAAATGTTTGAAAAAATGTCCCCAAACGCTTAAAAAATTGTAAAAAAAAATTTGTAAAATGTACCACAGACAAATAAACACTTAAAAAAATTAAAAAAAAAACAGCACGAAAAACGGGTTCAAAAATGTCCTAAAAAAAGTATAAAAATAAACCCTAAAATAATCGGGAAACGTCTAAAAATACGGTTCGAAAATGTCCAAAAACAACTCACTGAAAGGCCCCTCAAAAAACGTTCTGATGTAATGGCGACATTCTTCGGACCGTTATGTGTTAATTTAGAATGTGGAAGAGATAAAGCTAGAATGGGCTAATTCTAAAATATCTTTCAGCTTTGTCGGTACTATAGGTTACTAAGGTATGGTGGGAGAGGGCTAAAGGTTACTATTTCTAAAACTACTCGGCCTATTTGATAAATTTGTTCAGCATTGGAATGATGACAGTTGCCGGATCAGTAGGTATATCATTTTATTACATGATAGTAAACCACACATAGAAAAAAGTTGACGACACAGCCAGCTGACTATGTGACTTTAGCATAGAATGGGATAGAAAAGGAATAAAAAATCATTACTTTCAAATCAGCAGAAAAAAAAATAACTTCCTATACTTTGCGTATATTATATACTACTCCTCTTTTTGTTTAAGTGTACCTCACTCATTGGCTTGGTGGTTGTATTTTTCTATTTTAAAAGGAATCGCCAAAGATGGGAGAAGGAAGGAACCACATACCATACACCAAGCGACAAAGCCATCAGAAAGGCGACAATGCGAAAAGTCATTTCAGCAACTAATTGCATCCTTTTTATGCTTGCTCCCGACTGCCTGAATTGCATTCCTTTACATTGTTGTTGCTGTACATGCTGGTGGGTCCATCTGTCGTTTTGTGTGGTTGAATGCGCAAATTGAAATTCACAAGGAGCATATAAATTATCCGTTGGTCGTCGCAAATTAAAGAATTTCCTTTTCCCTTCTCGTGGGTGATAAATGTTTGGACATTCATTTCAACGTTAACCCGAAGAAAGTACACAAGTCAACCAGATGCATCCAGTTATATGGACGAATTTAAATTTTATTAAATTATACTCACATGGTTAGCACATTGTGCAGGTGTGTGAATTCAAATACCATGTCAATAAAATGCACAGCTCATGTGGTTTTCGAAGGACGAAACAATTCAATGCTTGTGGCGATTTAATTAAGATATTCTAAGTGTGGTTTTAGGAGGTACCCATCTAGCTAATTATGCATGGAATTGAGTGCACAATAGGCGACAGATGATTCTTGAATATAGATTAAATTATTTAAGCGGTTGTGGTTAAGTTGGCGAAATTTAATAGTACAAATTCATTAGTATGATTAGGCCATTATATAATTGATCTCCTTTTCTTAACCATTTAAACCAGATTTAAAACAGGGACATGAATTGTGTTGGTTGTAGTGACCGCATCATAGATTTAAATGTATGAAGTGTTCAGAATGTTGCGTTGCGTACTGAGCCAAATGACTTGATGTGATTGTAATGATAAAAGTTGAATGTTGCGGTGTACTAGATGCATACTTGTCGTTTCAAAAAAGGACATACACTCCGTGCCACTTGATTACAAATAGGCAGTTTTTTGTTTTAATTTTACGATATTTTGCAAACCCTTCGTTGATCTGGGAAAAACCAATGGAACGAAGGAATGCAGGTTATATTATGTTTATATTGTAAAAAAATGGGATTAAGTTGATAAATGCAACTTTTATGAGGTTTTTCCTAAAAAGGTCATAAAATTGACAATTGTTCCACTTGATTACGAACAGTAGCTAAAGGATACTTTGAGTATAAGGGAGCTTAGTTTAAGTAATAACTTCATACAATACACAACAATGGGTAAAGGAAAGACATTAACCAAGGAGGAAATAGGCCAAATTCAAGCTTACCGGGCACAAGGACAATCCACCCGTTTCATAGTCAGCAAGATTGGAAGAGGCGCCGCTATTGTGAACAGCTCTATTAAGGACCTTGGGGCACTCCTGCATTTATAGCAAACCAATTAGATGATACATCATCTACAACAACTTGGATCGATCTTCCCAGAAGAACATTTTGCATCCACCTGCAGAGTTGTTGCGGTAATCCATAAGACGCTAATTTGCCTAAGAGGGCTGTATGCCATGGCTCGGTCAAATGCCTTTGATAATGTCCAAGGCTACGGCTCTAAATTCGCCGTGTTGTTCAATGTCATGCAACCATAAGTGCATTACGCAGCTGAAAAGGTCTCCAGTGGAACGACGGTTCCAAAAACCGGATTGCCTGTCGCTTATCAATCGGTGGCGTAGGCCTTCTAGATATTTGATTATTTCGACATTTATTGCCTTTTCCATTACTTTTGAGAGCATTGAAAGTAACGCTATTGGTCGATAGTTTTGTGGGAGACATTTCCTCCCATTCTTTGGAATAGGTTGAATGCGAGCGGTCTTCCAGCAAGAAGGAAACGTAATAATAGTACTTTAAAAAACTGAACATATCTCGAAAACGCCATTTTTGATTTGGATGAAAATGTAACCGCTAGGTAATGTTTATATCCTGAAGAATACGTCGTACTCAGTTTTCAGCTAAATAGTGCTTTTCGAATCCAAAGTTGTAGGTAACATTTGTCAGTAAAATTTTACAAAAAACCGCTCTAACGATTTTGATCAAAATACATATTTAAGACAACATAAGCATTCTTAACATAATCACGTACTTAGTTTTTCTCAGAAAACTCGAATATTGCCGTTTTATGAATAGTTCTCAAAAATGACTACCCAAATCCCGATCTGTATTCACACACGATATATTTTTGTAAAGGCGAAATTCGTCTCCTGCTTGCCTCCTTCGAGTGTCAGTTCGGGGTGAAATTTGAAAGTGATAAAGTATTGCAGTTAATACCTACGTATGTTTATTTAGTATGTATTACGTTATTAATTACACCTTGGGTGGGTATGATTTTAAACGTAAAATAAAAACAGGCGGAATCGATAACATCCAAAATATTTATCTTAAAAAGTTGCCTAAAGAAGGGATAACTTTCCTTATCTTTATCATCAATGCAATATTTTCCTGATAAATGGAAAGTAGCAAAGGTTATTTTACTATTCCCAAAGCAGGGAAGCATCCCGATAAAACCGAAAGCTACAGACCAATAAGTTTATTAAGTGCTTTAAGCAAAATCTACGAAAAAGTCGTAAAAGAAAAAATTTTTCAAATCATTGAAGAAAACCAAATCTATCCAAACGAACAGTTCGGATTTAGGCGAAATCACGGGACCTCACATCAAGTTGTTAGGATATGTAATGTCATAAAATCTAACCGTGCAGTAGGTAGATCAACAGGCATGATTCTACTCGACATCGAAAAAGCTTTTGATTCAGTGTGGCATAATGGGCTTATGTATAAAATGATAAATCTAAACTTTTCTCCATTTCTTTGTAAAATTGTCCAAAATTTTGTTACGAATCGTTCTTTTAAAGTACATGTTAATAGTAGTGTGTCCGACATCGTCCATTTTCATGCTGGCGTACCCCAAGGCTCGGTTCTTGGACCGGTTTTATATAACTTATATACGTTCGATTTTCCGACTCTACAAGAATGCGAAGCAGCCCTATATACTGATGACACGGCAATACTTTCATCGCATGAATTCAGTCTCAATATTGAGATGAATTTAAAAAATGCGACTGAAATATTGTAAGAATACTACACAAAGTGGAGAATAAAGCTTAACGCCGAAAAGATCCAAGCAATCCTTTTTACACGAAAAAGAAAACCTTGCTTCATTACGGCTAACCAGCTAATTAACGGACACCCTATTAGATGGGAGCCTTCTGTTAAATACATATCTCGGAATACATCTTGACACAAAACTGACTTTTAAAGAATATAATATGAGGACACTTAAAAAAACGAATATTGCTATCAAAATGTTATATCCATTTATAAATAGAAATTCGCTACTTTTAAACGAAAATAAGATTATAATTTACAAAACCATATTTCAATCAATTCTCTTGTATGGTTGTCAGGTGTGGGGTAAGTGTGCTTAATGCCACATAAAAAAATTACAAATATCTCAAAACAAAATACTGAAAATGATGCTTAATCTGCCCTGACATCATTCTACTTCAGATCTGCATATTAGAACAAATGTTGAGTTAATCTCCAATAGAATAGGAAGGCTCAATACCTCCTTTAGGATCAGATGCGACATCCTTAATAATCCCCTTATTAACCAATTAAAATCATCTAAAAATCAGGTAACACTGACTTGGGTACGAGGACATATAGGGATCGACAGCAACGAAAAGGCGGACTCCCTTGCAAAACAGGGGTCAACTGAAAAGTTGCTGGGACCAGAACCATTCTCTCCAATTGGTAGAGGAATGGTAGAACAGCTGATTCACAAATGGATCACGGCAGAGCACCTGAGAAGGTGGTTAACCGTGGAACAATGTAGACAAGCTAAAATGGCAATACAATGGCCGACCTGCTCCACTCAGAGAAAGGTTCTAAGCATGAGTCGAGGAACATTGAAATGAATGAAACAGATGAAACAGATCTCATATAAACAGATGCTAGCGTTAACACTAGGAATCGAACTCAGAGAAGGACTCTCGAGAAGTCCAGAGAGTCTCTCTGGGTAGGGTCTATAGTGGTAGGGAGACGAAAAGAGACCCAACAATGGTGGTCTGATTCGAATATCTCTCGAAAATTTATATATAACCAATTAAATATGGAATAGTTAAACATGGGAATGTCAAACCCATTTACGATTAATTTAATTATCTTTAATTGTTAATCTTAATTTAATTATCTGTTAATTGTTAATCTGTTATATTTTTTCTGTTAATTTATCTATTTGCTTGTTGAATTATTATTGTTAAATTATAGATATATCTGTTAATCTATTTGTTTATTAATTTATTTACACTGTTACAATTATTCGTTTATTTATTTACTTATTTATTTATTTACTTATTTATTTATTTATTTACTTATTTTTTTATTTATTTATTTATTTTTTTATTTATTTATTTATTTATATATTAATTTATTTACCTATTTATTTATTTATTTATTTACTTATTTATTTATCTATTAATTTATTTTTATTTACCTAGTCATTTTATTTTACTTATTTTGTTTTATTATTCTAGCCATATCTATAGAGTGGCTATTTTTTTCAAATTGAGGTTTTTTTTCGTTGTTTCCTCAGGTTCTATTTTGTAAACTTATAGCATCGCTTAATAATATATAAATAATTTTTCAGTAGAAAGATATACATTTGTAAATCTCTGTGCGAATAATGTAAATTGTGCGATAGCAAACTGTACTTTATTAAGCAAATAAATATATCTATCTATCTAAACGTAAACTTTGCTGAAATGACTCAGAGATTCTGCGAGATTCGCAATAAACGAGAAAGTTTCGTGTGACCCAGTCGGGCACATTTTTTACTCTTGCTGTCATACAAAGCACACCGTATGTGATACGAGCGACGGACGAACAACTGGTTCTTTATATTTTTCTTTACAGAAACCAAACTCAATGCGCAAACAGTTTGATCCGTCTCATCATGGCAAACTATATTTATTTCTATTCACTTTAATACCCCAATTCCCAAATGGAATTGCGACACTATTGTCATTTTCTATCCTTCCGTTGCCAGCTTACGTTAGACGGAATTCAATTTCTCCATACTACCAGTTGAATTGCTGTTCATCTGTCAAATTCAATTTCAGCAGAGCCAACGCAATCCACACTGCCACATCATGCTGCAATCGAAAACAAGTTCTCACTAGACTTGCATTGATATCCTGCACATAAAAAAAAAACATATTTCCGAATAGACAGCTCATCGATGAATTTAGTGATAAAAGAACAATGGATTCCAGATCTCCTGTCAATACCTTCAAGTGAGAAAATCACTCACCGGAATAAGCGTGAAATTGTCTTTCTGCGGCAGTAGTTATTTCCATTTCGAAATAAATAAAACTCGCACAACGACAACTACTGCAATGACTTTGGCCTCCCACTGTTTCAAAAACTCTCGACCTCGTTTGAGATTTAGACATATGTAGGTATATGTTTTGTGGTCTCCAACCAAGTCATCAGCCATCACTGTCATGGCCTGAACAAGCAGCATTTCATTGTGTGCACGTAATTAAAAGCACTGTCAACACTGTAATTGGAATCAGGTTAATTATTATTATCCTTTCAAGGTGTAAAGGGAGGCTTTTGCGGGGCGATATTGTTTTAATATTGATTGAGGGGATAATTAAAATAAAGGTTCTTGATGGGTTGCTCTTTGTGTTGATCCTTGTAAACTGACAGAGAGAATGTTTTAACGAGAGTCTGGGTTTTAGCTAGAAGGCTGTCATCGTCATGTGAAGCAACAACACACACATAATTTGTTATACCTTGAAACTGGCTGTCACTCATAAGTTTAGTCAGCCTGTTGTTAATAATCAAACAATAACTACATATAAATTCAAAATCATTCGGAAGTATCTTTTTTTATTTGAAATTCATCTCTAATATAATATTTACCTTTCTATTTTCAGTGGTCGTTGCGAATCAACAAATGCGTTCCACCACAAATTTACTGATTATAAATTTGGCCGTATCCGATATCCTTTTTGTGATATTTTGTGTTCCTTTTACGGCGACCGATTACGTTCTACCCGAATGGCCGTTCGGAAATTTATGGTGCAAATTTGTCCAGTACATGATTGTGGTAACATGTCACTGCAGCGTATACACCCTCGTGCTAATGTCCTTCGACCGATTTTTGGCTGTTGTACATCCAGTGACCAGCATGTCTTTGCGTACCGAACGTAACGCAATGCTGTAAGTATTCCAAGCTTTTAAATCATCACTACCGCAACGCAGTAACCGTTATCTACTTGAAATGTCAATAAAATTCAGATTTATTGGGTGAATCCATAATGCATAATATATCTACATCTTTTCTATGTTCCGCAGAGCGATTTGTATGGCATGGATATTAATCGTTACAACAGCGATACCTGTGGCCTTGGCACATTCCGTGAGGATATATAAATTCCGAGGACACAACTACACGGCCTGTGTATTTTCGTCGGAAGAGGACGTTTGGAGTCTTGTCGGTTTTCAGGTGAGTGCTAGCATAGAGAACGCCCACAAAAATAGACGCCCGTAAATAATAGATTTCGACAGGCAAGATAGCCATTTTGACTCCCCACTGCTTATGTTTAATATGCGGTTTGTATCAGCTTGTGGCAGGAATCGCTGCGGTTCCGTGCGCTTCACGTGTAGCTCCAGCTGTTTCAATAGTCGTTTGGTTCTATGGTTTAGATGTAGCTGTGCGTATTTAGTTTTATTTGCGTTTCTGCCGCAATTTTTATACAAAAAAAAATGCCATGTGGGTGAAAATCACCCGCTGGGACGGATGTATGTATATATCCGCTGAAAGAAAACTCCTTAGGGTATATCTGCGGCACAGAAAAGGCCTTGAAGGTTTTTTTTTGTGGCATAGCCACGTGGGGTATCAATAAGTTTAACGTTCAACAAAAGGCGCGGCAGTAGCATTTCATAGGAGAAAAATGAAAACGGAATGTAAATACAATATATATGTACATATTTTTTTTTTTTATATTTTTGGCATTCAAAGCCAGGATGGCAAAATAAAAATGGGCGCAAAGTGGTGTTCGTGAATGAAAATAAATTCAAATATTTATGCTTTAGGAATCAATATTACTTTGCAATTTGTTTTGTTAGTCGGCTCTCACATTGAGACAACATTCAATAACACAAACCAGAGAGAATAGACCACCAGCTTCGGCCCAAAATGAGAGTTTCATAGAGCCAGTTTCAAAAAGTTACTGCGTGGTTAAGTATGCGTGCAATGTTAAAGTAAACGGATGGAGGAGGAGGGCAAATATAATTATTATACTTTTTAATAAAACATAAGTTGGCAATTAATTCACCACACCATACACACCATTTGCTTAACACGTCCCAATAGTGGTCAATTTTTTCAATTATTTGAATTATTTCAAAGCCATCTCAGATTCAATTGTCTTATTTCATCTTTTTTTTGCTTATTCACACGTATTCACAGATAGAAAAAGAGGCGGAGCTACTTATTTCAAAACTGGCTCTATGAAACTCTCATTTTTGGCCGAAGCTGGTGGTCTATTCTCTCTGGTTTGTGATTCAATAAGCAACTAGCAAAAGGAAACACGCAATATTATCGCTCACAGTTATTTTATATAGAATTAAATTAGAGATCTCATCATCAAAGCAACTCAATATCGCTCAAACGAAAAATGTTGCTGGTTGCTACCAGGGTGGTCAGGTTTTAAAAACCAGAATCGCCAAACTTAAAATATAAAACGCCAAAAAATCGCCAAATTTCACAATGTTCCACTCTTCAAATTCAATAACCATAAAAATCAAATGAATTCATGCAACTCGCAATTTTTACGTAAAAAAAACTTAATGCAAATTCCCCAAGCTCCTGAAACTCTGGCTGTCCTATTGTCATTTTGTACACCTTGTTCCAAAACTTCAAAACGTCTTCTTCGGGTACACTTTCTAGATATGTAGATAAAATTCATTTGACCAATTGACAGAAATTAATTTTTCCCACTGAGCCTCAGTAAGTTATAAGCTTTTGGGTGGAATCAAGCTTACAAACAGACTTTTAAAACAGGGTCGCAGTTGGCTTAAGCAAACGACTGGCTAAAAATATCCCAAAGAAACAAACGCTGTGTGTCAGACAATCTTTTTCGCATTTCTCTTAGTAGATAAAAAAAAATCAAGTCGTTTACTTGCTCCTTAACTTCATTCACATGTCCTGTGCTATACCACTGTTTCAAAATCCGACCCTTAATCAATATCATTCCAAGTTTTAAAGTTGTCTTCATTCGTTCATTATAATTTTAATAATTCGTCACAGTCATAACAGATGTAAGGTTTGAGTGAAAATTATAAAAAAAAAAGAAAATATATGAGGATTTTGGTTAAAAAAATTTAAATCGCCAAAGGCTAAAAATATCGCCTTTTTTGGGGTGCGTCGCCAAACCGATTTTCGTGTCGCCAAATGAAATTTCAAATCGCCTGTTTGGCGATGCGCCACATCTGACAGTCCTGGTTGCTACAATAATTATCGCTAGCGACACACAGCGCATGTTGAAAAGCAACATAATATTGCTTCCTAGTAGCAATATTTGTCATTATTGAAACATTTGCGCATACTACGTTTCGGGGCTCATTCGATAACAGTTTTGAAATTGGGTTGGATGTGCTCTGAGTCCCTTAGCGCAAATATTTTTACCATGATTTATTAAATTAGTAAATGCAGGGTGCACCCAAACCCAATATTTCCTTTGCTTTTGTCTTTTTTTTTTCTTAAATGGAACCACATTAGAAAAATCGAATCATCGGAGTCGTCGGATGACATGTTAGTTAGAAATTTCAGGCAATACTGTTGCTTCGATGTGAGAATAGGCTAAAATAAAGTTGCGTATTGCTTAAGCTAGTATTAGACGATATGTTGACTCAGCACATACGTATTGAAAATTGTGTTCCAATCACAACATATCGTGTAAAAAATAAATTTCTGTCATCAAGTATGCACGGTATGTTGTGATTGGAACACAATTTTCAGCATACGTATGCTGATTCAACATATCGTCTAATACTAGCTTTACTGCCAGTTGCTAGTTGCTTATTTGCTTATTGCTTGTTGCCTCAATCTGAGAGCCGCCTTAAGTTTCGTAACTGTAGATGTCCGCGTGTGGGCAAAACATAAAATTAGGCAGTCGATTTTTTTTAAGTCCGGAAATTGTCAGTTTCTGAAAAGCAGAACCAAAGTCGAATTGAACCAGGTTATGAGGTTATGCAAATTAGGCTTTGAAGTAGGCAGAATTTTTTTTTGTAAGGTAGTGACTCCTTCATTGTCAGTAAGGACGATTCATTTTGGACAATTAACCGGAAAGCAAATAGAAACGTAAATTTTGTTTCCAAAATTCTGTGGAATTTTTTTAATAAACTTGTTGACATCAATACTACTTTATAAAATGCAACGTCCGGCAGTTCGTCCCTCCATAACTTGAGAACCTTTCGTCCGATTTTCATGATTTTTTTCTGATTTATAGATGTGTGGCTAAAGTAGGCCATAGATTGGGTGAGAATTAGTGAGGACTAAGGGGTTGCGGGGAGTAAGGGGGGTCCCACGTGCTGTTAGCTGTTAGTCAAAATTATTGCAAGGCTTGTTTATAGTTTTTCAAAAGTCGTGCTATAAGGGTTGAAAAAATGGGATGCACACTTTTCTATTTTGATCTTACTACGCTTAACTAGCCATTGCACTCATAAATCTATGTACCTCAACTCAAGACATGCTTATAAATAAATAAATAGATGGCGTAACAGGCGGGTGACACCCAAGGCCTAGCTTCTCGCAACCATTCGTTTTGTGTGAGTTTCTATTTTTGGGACGAATGGAAGGAACCTACAATTTTATGCCGAGTCCGAACGGCTGAATTGAGAAGCTTTTTCAAGACAGTCATACTCTCGGATGTTTGTCAGACGTTCGCGAGAGGTGGCGCAGTAGAAAAAACTTTAAGATATAATTTGTGTTTTTCCGGGGATCGAACCTGGGACTGGGATTTATAACTACCTCTAAGTATATTTTGGTGGGCGCAGTAGCGCAGTGGTTAGTGTGCTGGACTACTGTCAGTAGTCGTCATACCTGTGACGTCGTCATACCTGTGACGTGTTTTCATTTTATGTGAAATATACATATACGTATGTCCTATCTCCGGACCTAATTGGGCCATTGCCGGTGTTAACCTCCGACAGCCATATTTTATACATAAACCCCCGTATTAATAAATACCGAATAGCGCTGAATTAGCCTTATTACATCTGATAACTCGTAATTCTTATTAATAAACATATATTAGCTTTCACTGACATGTTTAAAGAGCGGATAACTTAATTCACCAAATTCGGCGTATAGAGAGTGGTTAACTTACTCACACACAGAGCTAACATATCCACATAATTTCAAATACACGTATACCAACAAAAAGTTCGATTGGACGCGAGAAATTTAAAAGCTGAAAGAGAATTACAGAGAGAATCTAAAAATCGCAAGCGGAAGCACATAACATGCTCTGAGCATGATAGTGTCAGCTGATGGAATATGACAGATTTACAACCATGTTTAGTACAGTTTGGACGCAGTGCTGTCGTGCGTTTAATGATAAAGAGTGGATAGCTAATATGGATATAAGATGTATTTATAAATAATAAAAGTTATCAAACGAACAAGTCCACTATTCGTCTGCTAGCTATCAGATGGATTAAAGAGCGAATAGGGCTTTTTTATTAATACCGCTGAAAGTATGTACCTACCTGCGCCCACTAAAAAACAACATATATAGTTGACAAAAAGGCATTGCGATAAATCATTGTGTAAGCTTTACAAAGAGGAAAACATATAAACAAACGTACACAAACACAAATTAGACCGGCGCGCGGTAGTAGTAAGTAAAAATATAATTATCCAATTTTGTATGTGAATTACTTTTTTGCTAAATTAAAAAATTAAAACAAAAAAAATATTTTGAATGATGGAAATTATTTTTTTTGACCCTGTTAAGTGGAAAAAATGATATCCATCAAGTGGCTGCCGCCAGTGTTGATCCACATTTGAGCCCGTTTTACCACATTTTCCATGACTTTTCGCAAGATTTTCGGTGATAACATTTACTGTTCACATTCCCGTCGAATATTAACCTTATGGGCTACGATTTGCTGGCCATACCAAATCGCCAAATCGGGGGATTATGCGACAGGAAACGCTTCCTTCACAATATCCATTGTGGCTCGTACTGTGTGTGTGATTGCAACATCTTACTGAAACCACATATTCACCAAGCACCGCTTTTTTTGTGATTGACATAAAGGGTGTTTTATTTTAGAGGTATAGAACTTTAAGAACACTATTTAAACGGGCGGCCATTTTGTTAGCTGTCAAGTGATTTATTTTTAGGTTAGTTTGGCATTTCAACATGAATAGACTGACGCCTGAACAACGCTACCAAATTGTGCAAATTTATTTAGAAAATCATGGTTCTGTTCGAAATACTTATCACGCACTACGTCCATTTTACGGTCAACATAATCGTCTCACTGTTGGTTGAATGAATACGTCAATATTCGTATTTAGAGTGATGATAATCTTCAAGTGTATGTCGAGACACCGTTACATCCACAAAACTGACTGCTTGGTGTGCTTTATGGGTTGGTGGAATAATTGGTCCGTACTTCTTTAATAACCATGCTGGCCAGAACGTTACATTCAATGGTGACCGCTACAGCGCCATGATTACTGACTTTTTCGTTCACCAATTGAACAACCATGATGTGCAGGAGCTTTGGTCTCAACAAGACGGCGCAACATGTCACACAGCTCGTGCCACAATTGATTTATTGAAGGAAACGTTTGGTAACCGCATAGATTCACGTTGCGGACCCGTGAATTGGCCTCCAAGATCGTGCGATTTAACGCCGCTTGATTACTTTCTGTGAGGATATGTGAAGTCGATAGTCTACGCCGATAAGCCCATAACAATTGACCTCTTGGAGTACAACATTCGCAGAGTTATTGCCGATTTACTGCCACAAATGGGTCATCGCGAATTGGACCACCAGATTAGACTACGTCCGAACCAGCAGTGGAGGTCATATGCCGGAAATTATATTTAAATTATAATGCCAAAAGATTATCTTTCGAACAAAGTAAATTTCATGTCAATTTAAAAAAATAATCTTTGTTTTATTCCATTTCAAAGTTCTATACTTTTAAAAATAAAACACCCTTTATTACGAATTTCTGTGATACGAGTTCTCCCAAGCTTTTATGAAGAAAGATCTAAGCCCCGATAATCGTTTTTCTTTTGTAAAGCTATATAGAATAGCCAAAAAACGCACCTAATTTTAAAGTAGATCATAATTAAGACATTTCTAACGTTCAGGATCAACACTACAACCTATCTCTCTTCAAATGATCAAACAGCTGACCAAATTGGCCAATGCAAGGCATGCATTCAATACCCTCAACGTTCCCACATTTCGAGGAGCAAAGGCCAACTCTGACCATATTCTTGCTGCGCCGAAATTTGTAGTGGCTGTATCTTGGTGTATACTTGCCCATATATGCTGCTATAAGTCCCTAAATATAACTAAATTCACCATAGAACGGTTTTACCTGCGGCTTAGAGTTTTCCAGTTAATTACATTTTAGATAGCCCAAAGTGACTGTTTAGCCCCCTAACCTACAATTTTACATTTTCTTAATTGTTAAGGTTGCCTTCACTGAACCAAATTTGGTAGTGATATTGACAAAAAAGTAGGTAGACTTGAAGAAATGGCGATCAATATAAGGTCAACACCTCCTGTCCGTTGTTTTGACAAATATTTTGTTATATTTAAGAAATATTATCATTTTGAAAAAAATTCATTAAATTTTTCGTTGTGGTGTTAAATCCACAAAAATTTGTTATAGTGATAAAATTTCATCATTCTATAATGTTCGTCATTTTAAAAAAATATTCTTCAAATTAAAAATACATTCTTCAATTCGACGCATCGTTCACTTTGAATTAACGAAATTTTCTTCATTTTCACGTATTCTTTCTTTAAATTGAAATTCAATTCTTCATTTCAACACTTCACTTTATTGGCATTGAATAAATATTCTTCAATTTTACCCATCGTTTTTTTTTTCAAATTAACTTACCTACTTATTCATTCAAATTCATGATTTTTTTCGTTATCGCTTATTTTTTTTAAACTGACAACAAAACAAAAAAGAAACACTTTTTAAAGTCGAATAATATTTTTTTTTTATTTTCATAGCATTAAGTAAATCATAAAGTAAATATTTTTTTTTGTAACTTACATATAAGTGAATATACTTGAAGATGGTTTTTGTCATAATTGGAATTGATAAAAGCAGGTTTGGTTAAAGATCCTTCAAGGTCCTAGCTAAATTTGGAAAAATTAAACAAATTAAAAATATTAAAGATTGTTTATATTTTATGTAATTGAGAAATACAACGATGTTCTTACGGTTAATTCATGGTGATCATTTTCTTGTTGCATCTCTTCCGCACATACCCCACGTTTGATCCAACTAGGAGAAAGATAGCGTAGAAAAATGGGAAAAATGTTATAATTAAAAGTGAACTTTTTTTTTGTAAGTATAAGGATCATAGACGAAATTTTGATTAATATTTCTATATTACTTACGTTTTTCTTACACAAGTATGTTTGAGAAACACTTCCAAGCGCTTGCACTTATTTTATTGCTTTACTTTTATTTATGAATTCTTTATCCCGATTTCCCTTTGGCAATTCACTTTCTAGAATAAAACTTATCGCTTCGAGTGCAACAGTGAACAATAACATTTTAAAGAAACTTCTTCAAATGGATGAAAACCCCATAAGATTCTAAAAATACGTTATGAAAAATTGTTGATTTGAATAACTGATTCTTCTAAAAATTAATAATATATTTTCTTCAATATCACCGGGATTTAGTTCAGTCAAAAATTTCAGTTTGTCAATATGCCATCCATCCCGGTTCAATATTTCTCTTATCCAATAAAAGGGTAGCTTATGAAGTGTGCATTAGTGGATCTCCATAACTCTCGACCACGGGCCACCAACTCTAAATCATCAAGGGCAATCTTCATATGCCTAGAGGAGAGTTTATGGACTTGATCTTTCCCTCTTATCCTGGATCGTCTTAAAGAACGCCTTGCCATTGGCACGGATCCCATAGCACATCTTGGAGTTGGAGTTCGAGGTAGGGACTGTTGAAATTAGAGCATTATCAAAGTATGCTTTATGTTTTGACTTTAACTTATGTCAATTAATATTTTATTCTAATAAAAATCTGCTTTCTATCAACATTTAAATAACAGTTTCCAATAGGTTATGGGCCGTTAAGTTGGTTTCATATACTGTTATTATTGTTGAAAATATTGATAACGATGGGCGACGAAGCAAAAATCATAAAATTGAACAATGAAAACTATTTCCAATGGAAATTTAAAATGGAAATGGTTTTGATCAAAAGCCGTTTATGGACATATGTTCTTGGAACGGGAAAACCTACTCAAGCAGAAGAGTTAGTAAAATGGAAGCAGGCTGACGATGAAGCGAGGGCTACAATATGTCTAAGTGTGGAGGATGACCAGATTGGGCATATTCGAAATTGTAAGTCAGCGAAAGAAGCTTGGACTAATTTGAAAGAATATCATGAAAAATCTACTTTCACTCGAAAAACGCAGCTTATGCGGATGATTTGCGATATGAAGATGGGAGAGCAGGATAATATGGAGTCACATATAAGTAATATGAATGAAATGTTTGAAAAGTTAGCTTCTATAGGTGAAGAGCGTTTGTCTGAATCATGGAGAGTTCCCATGTTACTTCGAAGTCTCCCGAAATCATATGACATTTTAGTCACTGCTTTGGAAGCACGAGACGAACGAACGTTGACTTTGAATATTGTGCAATCAAAGTTGATTGAGGAATACCAGAAGAGAAAGAACGATATTCAAGTTTCAGACGCTCTTCTTCATGTGTCTTTAAGTTCCGGCAACAATGTCATTAGATGTCACTTCTGCAGTTGTGAAGGTCACATTCGCAAGGATTGTGAAAAGTTCAAGCGTTGGTTAAAGAAAAAATCAGAAGGGAACCAAAATGGAAAAAATACTGGAAATCACAGCGGAAGCAATAATGGAAACCAAAGTGGAAATCAAAGTGCTAATTTCATAACACCAAATGAACAGAATTACCTTTTCATGGTAAATGGGTGTCGAACAAACCGCTGGGTAGTAGATTCAGGAGCAACATGCCATATTTCTAATGAACAAAGTATGTTCACTGAAATTGATTACACAGTGAAGGAGGAAATATCTGTGGCAAATGGACAGCCGGTGATTTCTGAAGGAAGAGGTACGTGTGTAACTAATTTTTATAACTCTCTTGGAGAAATGTCTTCAGTTACTATACAAAACGTCTATTATATTCCATCTATAACCTCTAATTTGCTGTCTGTCAAATGTCTTTCAAATAACGGTCTCAAAATTGTGTTCGAGAAAAATGTATGTAAAATATTTTTGGGAGACAAAGAAATTGCTGTTGCTGTCCTATCTCCGAATTTATATGTTCTTAAGAATGTTTCTTTTCAATCTGTATATTTGTCACCTAAATTATGTTCATTAAAATGTATACATTACTGGCACAGACTTTTGGGACACAGGGATCCGTCTGCAATAAAAGAAATGGTTTCTAACGGTTTAGCTGAAGGCGTTGAATTTGAAAATTGTGATTGTATTCGACAATGCGATGTTTGCATGAAGGCTAAGTTTAGTCGCTTACCATTTCCGCAAAAGTCTTTTACAACTACCTCAAGCGTTTTAGAGCTGATCCATACAGATGTGTGTGGTCCCATGCAAACTGCTTCACATAGCGGTATGCGATACTTCGTAACTTTTATCGATGACTACAATCGTTATAGCGTTGTTTATTTCATAAAACGTAAAAGTGAAGTCTTTCAAAAATTGAAGTATTACATAGCTTGGGTACATAATAAATTTCAAAGATTTCCTAAAAGAATTAGATCTGATAGAGGAGGAGAGTACTTATGTGGATCAGTAATTGAATTCTTACTCGAGAAAGGAATTGAAATGGATAAAACCAATCCTTACACACCTCAACAAAATGGTGTTGCTGAACGCAAGAATCGATATTTAGTGGAAATGGCTAAATGTATGCTATTAGATGCTGAGCTTTCAAATGTTTTTTGGGCTGAAGCTATATCAACAGCAAATAGACTTCAAAATAAGTTACCATCTAGAGCTATAAACAATACTCCGATAGAGCGATGGGATGGCAAGAAACCGTGTTTTGATAACGAGCACATTTTTGGTTGTAAAGGTTATGTGTTTGTACCAGTTGAGAAAAGAAGGAAACTTGATAATAAAGCCAGGCTAATGACCTTCATAGGCTACGATAATGGAACTAAAGGATTTCGCATGGTCGATGTAAAATCTTCTGAGATTCAAGTATCAAGAGATGTGAGATTTGTTCTTGAGAATGGAAAGGTAAATAATGCAATTTCAGACAAGAAAGATACATTTTTAAATCCGCCACAAGAACCAACGGAAAGTAGTTCATCAACAGTTTCTTATTCATTTCCTATGAGGGTAGAAAATCTCAAAGTACCAGTTGTTGATGAATTTCCAATAGTGGATATTGAAGAAGGGAATGATAGTTTTGAATCAGCAGAAAGTGAAAATGATGTCGATGGTGAAGTTCCGCAAGAAAATGTTCAAGTCAGAGTTTCCAATAGGTCAAATAAAGGTATACCTCCAGCTAGATATGAAGCAAATGCCGTGATCCTTTCAAAAGAGCCTTCTAATATTCGAGAAGTCATGTGCCTTGAGGAGGAGGATAGAACGAAATGGTTGAATGCAATGAAAGATGAATTTGACTCCCTTCAAATAAATAAGACATGGGACCTAGTTGACATTCCTCCAGGAAGAAAAGTAGTTGGATGTAAATGGGTATTCAAAAGAAAACTTAATGAAAAGGGAGAAATAAGTAAATATAAAGCAAGACTAGTGGCTCAAGGATTCTCGCAAAAATTTGGTGAGGATTATGATGAAGTGTTTGCGCCTGTAGTCAGACAAACCACGTTAAGATGCTTATTATCATATGCTGGCAAACATAATCTCAAAGTATATCACTTCGATGTCAAAACTGCCTTCCTGAACGGAAACCTGACGGAGTCTATATACAGTGGCGAGCAAAATTGAATACAAACTGAATAAAAATGCACGTATTTTACATTTATACAGAAAACATGTAATACTGTGAGGTGTCGTGCTTTTTTTCTTAATATTCTTTTAGTAAAGATGTATTCCATCAGCATTTAGTATTATGTTAACGGATTTTTATATGAACTATAACACCAATATGTTGCAACTCTGATGTACTCAGTTTTGCACGTTTCGTCTTGTCCCGTTACTTTGACACATTTTTCATAGTTGTTGGCATTACAGTGTTAGTTCTCAGTTGTTCAAGGCTAAGATTATAATTTTAAGGTATTATTTGAACAAAAAAAAAAAAAAAAAAAGGATAAATATTTGTTTTAATACTCTCTTTCATAAAGCAATGGGAAAAGTCTCAATAGATATTGAAAATAACATTGTTTCGCTGGCTGAAAATGGTTGCAGCTCAAGAAAAATTGCCAGACTCTGCAATGTTAGTCAGAGAACAGTGCTTATGGTACAGAAACGGAAAAACTGCAATCCTCCTAAAAATGGAGGTGGACGACCTCGGTTGTTAACGGATGGCGATGCTCGTGTCATGGAAAGGATGCTTAGGACGAATGAGGTAAAGACACCAAAGGCTGCTTCTAAGGCTATTAATAAGGACGTTAGTGAATGGACTGCCAGGCGGGCCCTTAAAAAAATTGGTCTTGTATCTGCAATCAAGCAGAAAAAGCCGGCATTATCTGACAGAAATGTAAAAGCACGGTTAAAGTTCTGCAAAGACCACAGAAATTGGACGGTAGAAGACTGGAAGAGAGTCATATGGTCTGACGAGACCAAAATCAATCGCTACCAGTCAGACGGCAAGGAATACTTCTGGCACAGACCTAACGAAAGAGTACTGAAGCACCAAGTTAAGGAGACAGTGAAGCACGGTGGAGGTGGCCTGATGGTTTGGGGGTGTTTTACTTGGTGGCATGTTGGACCTCTAGTGAAAATCGATGGTATAATGAGAAAAGAAGATTATCTTCAAATACTCCAGACAAACTTACCGGATTTCGTTGAAGAATGTGCATATCCCATTGATGAGATTATCTTTCAACAGGACGGTGACCCCAAACACACCGCTATAATTGTGAAAAATTGGCTTGGTAACCAACTTTTTTCACAGTTGCAATGGCCTGCACAAAGTCCGGATTTGAATCCGATAGAGAATTTGTGGGCCATTGTTAAACGGCAACTTCTGGGCTACAAAAGTCCACCCACAAACCTAAACGAGCTTTGGGCTAGGGTCCGAATAGAATGGGAGAAGATTCCTGACCAAACTATTCAAAAATTGGTAGAATCCATGCCGCGACGGGTAAAAAGTGTCATAAAAAATAAAGGACTATGGACAAAATACTAGAAGTTCCTTTCCACCTTTTAACCATTTAAAACGTGCAAAAGTGAATACTTCTGATTATGAACCATTTTTATTTTTATTTTTTTATTTGTTGTGTTTATTTAATTCAAATTATATTTTTAATTTTAGAGCATAGTTACTATAAACAAATAAAATTAATTTGAAGTAAAATATTGCAGCACTGACTTATAATTTAGGTAATAACCTTGGTTTTATATTTTTGGTATTCAATTTTGCTCGCCACTGTATATGAAACAACCACCTGGTTTTGAAGTAGAAGGTTCAGAGGGAAAAGTGTGTCTACTCCAAAAGAGTCTGTATGTAAAGCAAGCAGCGAGAGCTTGGAATCAGATGATTCATTCAGTTCTTGTAAATTCAGGATATATTCAAAGTACAGCTGATCAATGCCAATTAAATATAAAGGCATTAGGCTTTAAAGAAAGATGATACAAAATGTTTTGTTCTTATTTATGTTGATGACATCTTGGTTATTTCACATAGCACAAAGCACATTATGGATTGTTTTAATATTATGAATAGCTCTTTCGAAACAAATAATCTTGGACCTGTAAAGCACTTTTTGGGACTACAATTGGAACGAGATTCAGTAGGTAATTTTCTCATAAGTCAAACTAGTTACATCAAAGGGGTTATTGAGGAAACTGGACTTTCAAATGCAAAAGATTCAAAAATGGCACTTAACCCGAATTATAATAAATCCGGGAATGAGGAGGAGCTGCTACTGAATAATAAAGTTTATCAAAAGGTAATTGGTTCGTTGTTGTACATTGCTGTGAATTCTCGACCAGATATTTCTGCAAGCGTGTCAATTCTTGCTCGAAAGGTTTGCAAACCAAACAAAGAAGATTGGCAGGAACTTAAAAGAGTATTGCGGTATCTTAAAGGAACAATGGATCTGAAATTAAAGTTATCAAATTCAAGTAATGGTGGTGAATTGTTCTTCGGTTATGCAGATGCTGACTGGGCTGAAAATAGGCAAGATAGAAAATCTAATAGTGGATTTGCATTTATTTTTAATGGTGGCTTGGTTAGTTGGAGTTGCAGAAAGCAAACATGTGTGTCTCTGTCTTCTACAGAAGCGGAATTTATTGCTTTAACGGAAGCTTGTCAAGAAGCGGTATGGCTCAGATCGCTTTTGAATGATCTTGAGTGTGGAATTGAAAAAACGATAACTATTCTGGAAGATAATCAGAGCTGTTTAAAATTATTGAAATCTGAAAATTTTAGTAATCGTACAAAGCATATAGATACAAAATATTTTTTCATTAGGGATTATATCTCAAGAAACATTATTACGTGTGATTATTGTCCAACAGAATCAATGCTTGCGGATATTATGACCAAACCTCTTCCCATTGCAAGACTTGAAAAATTGAGAGCTGAATGTGGACTTGTAACATTTGATAATGAGGAGGAGTGTTGAAATTAGAGCATTATCAAAGTATGCTTTATGTTTTGACTTTAACTTATGTCAATTAATATTTTATTCTAATAAAAATCTGCTTTCTATCAACATTTAAATAACAGTTTCCAATAGGGACATGCGATTAAACTAGCCAAACCACCATATGGTAGACTGCTGGAGCAATATTTCTGTTAGACATTGAGGTCCTTATTTATCATAATTACATCAGCAATGCAACGAAGAAGTGTCATTCCGAAAGGTTGTACCCCCGATCTTTTTTTGTCAGTTTTTATCTAAATTCTATGACAATGTGTGCGTTGGAACAAATACCGAATTAAAGACCAAAAACAGAGCTGTCATTCTTCCAAGTTTGGTTCTCCTAATACCAGAAAGTCTTAACCGACTCAAAATTGACCCAGCTTGACCAGTCCTGGACGGAAATTCAAAATTGCTCCTTCCATCGCTCGCGAAATGTCCTCTTCAATGCCCTATTCTCCATTTAGCGCCTTAGAGAAGCGCTTGCTTCATCGCTGCAGTGCCTATGTCCTTTTCATTGGAAAGAAGTGGACCGTCTTTGGATTTGACACATTCAACGATATTCCTCTTTCTTGATCAATAGTTTGCCAGAATGCATTGCTTTCATATCTGTGATGGCGATTATTCGTTAGCTGTTTTAACATCTAATTTGCAAGCTCTTCCGCATTTATCATTTTTGAGAGGCTGGGGCCTGTCATCAGTTAATTATTTTAGCTTGAATTGAAGGGTTGGTGATGAAATCTCCTTTTCCAAAATCAATTTTCCAAAATCCCCGTTCTTGTATCCCCTGTGCTGAAACCCCTTACTCCAAAAGACCCTAACAGAAAATCAGCAGGGACAAAATCCTCTAATTTTAGATTTGGTGTTATTAATTCTGTCGCCGCGACACCTAAAAATGGTGTTAAAAAGTGAGATACGTATGGAGGGCATGCTGCCCCCCTGCAACCCCCCTGCTTGGGGTCACTGTAGGATTTGGAGTAGGTGCAAGGTTAGGGTATATGCAAAGTTTAGTTTGCTTGTGGGAGATTTTGGCATAGGGGATTTCATCCCGGGAGATTTTGAAAAAAGAGAATAAAAAAAATGAGAGGTTATGTCAAATAAGAGATTTTGGAAAAGCGGATAACGTAGGGATCCCGAATTGAAAGCCTAACAATTTGTTTGTCCGATAATGAATAAACTAATTTCTCGGGATGCAATTCGGGTGTCTCTATACATCTCTTTCTCCAGCTTCAGAGCTCCTAGAACCCGAATTTTGAAAGTGATTTTGAAATACAAATTTTTTTCAGACAGAGAAAATTAAATTAGAATTTAACAAAAATCGATTGCCCCGATTTTATTTCAATCAGAATCCTACTCAGTGCCAAAAAAAAGGAAAGTATTCAACGAATTCCTTTTCTTAAACCACTTTGACAGTTAAAGAATTCTTTTAAAATACGATTTCTGCAGAAGACACATCGCTCTGGATAAGTTATTCTCATTTAGCGATTCCCGGTAAATAGGAATTTAGTTTTCCTTGTTTCGTTTTATCCATTTACTTACAATTTCTCCAAAGAAAACCTTAAATTGGTTGCGTACAAGATGAAATCCTAACATCCCTCAATACTTTTGGAATTGGAGAAGTGAGTGGAAACGTATTTTCAAGCACCAATTGTACGCATCATTAGTCTAAAAGAAAGAAAATCCTTTTTTTTTGTGTTATAAGCCATTTGATGTAGGCACCAATTCAGTCTACAGATTAATGTCGAAATAAATTACCGATCAAATCTCTCGCAGTGTGACAAACGCCCTTTGCATTTGTGTGATTTGTCACGCAATCTTGAGCTTATGAATTGTTCCAAAGCTGTCTCTTCAGGGTACTGCGATGATCAATTTGAAGAGGGAAGAACAGAATCGTTTAACAGATTTTATTCAATTTGGGATATCACAGTGGATTATGGGTCTTATTTTCTGTTTGTGTACTTTAAATATTTTATATTGCGACTGTTCCATTTAATTGGCATTATTTTGCTACGTATTTGAATTGTGTCGCATATTCTAAGACAGTACGTCTATTTTATTAATAAGATATTTTTTTATTTTATTTTATAGTAATAGCGGCTAAAAATACCCTTACCTTACTTATCATTGACTCCGAATCATAGCTACACCATTTAAAGTCTCAATCTCACGAGCAAAATCAAACTGTGGTGGGTTTCTGACCATGAGGGCTTTAAAGTAAACGGAAAAGCCGACAAATTTGCCAAAAGAGACTCATCAGGAAACCCTTTCACAGGAACAAAACCTTTTTGCTATATGTACCTCCAAATTGGCCATAAAAAGCTGGAGACATATAAAATGTATCTGATATTGGGAGAACATCCCATCAGGTCTAACGAGCTGTCTAGCCATTCAATCACAATGCCAAATGCGCCTCGTCGTCTCAGGAAAGTACAGAGTATAAAGACGAAACAGCTGAGAATATTATAAGTGAATGTTCATCCCTATGTGAAATCAAAAGATAGATCTTCTTCATGGACCAACTGGACCCCAGAGTGATGAAAAATCGTCTACTTACTTATGTACTTGCTTAAGGTGGCGCTACAGTCCGGGGTAGACCTGGGCCTCAACCAACGCGATATTTGGCCAGCTGCCTCCAGTTCGCACGCTCAGTTGGTTACCCCTTCCACTTGCGTGCGCCACCTGAGTCGCGGTCTTTCTCTACTGCGCCGTCCCTCGGGTGTGGATTCGAATGCATTCACGTCCATTCGCTCTACATGACCCAGCCACCGCAGTCATTGGACCTTCACTCTTTTGGCTAGGTCGATGTCGCTGTACAGCTGTACTCGAAGAATTTTCCCCTTGAAGCAACCAAGAGTAACCTAATCCGCTTTTGATAGAGTCCCTCTGCACCATAAAGTAGGATTGCGATGATTAAGGTCTTATAAAGGCTCACTTTAGTTGTTCGAGAGAGGGCTTGGCTACTCAATTGCTTTCTTAGTCCAAAGAAACAGCGATTGGCAAGAGTCTTCGTTAATCCCAGCGCTGGTGTCATTGTCTGAGTTCATATAGCGGAGCCTAGGTAGACAAAGTGCTTTACTACCTCAAAGTTATGCTGTCCTTTCTTGATGACAGCATATACTTTGTCTTGCCGTCATTGACCGCCAAACCTATCTTTGCCGCCTCCGTGTCACGAACACGCCAGTGACATTACGCTGCGTTCTCCCGATTATGTCGGATGATGGACGGACTTTTGAAAGATAGTGCCTCTGGTGTTAGCTTGTGAGTTTTGCACTATTCTTTCAAGAACGATGTTGAAGAAGTCACATGACAGCGCATCGCCTTGTCTAAATCCTTTTTTGACATCGAAGGTCTCGGTGAATTCTTTACCGACGTTGATGGAGCAGCGTGCATTCTCCATTTGTCATCCTACACAAACGGACAAGTTTGGATGCCAACACTAGACATTGCTCTGTATAGCTCGTCTCTATAAATGCTGCCATAGACGGCCTTAAAATCAATGAAAAGATGGTGGGTATCGATTTGGACTTCCTGGAATTTCTCCAAGATCTACCGCAGTGTGAATATTTGGTCGATGATAGACTTTCATAGCCTGAAGCCACGCTGATAGGGACCAATCAGGTTGTTGACGAAAGGCTTCAGGCGTTCACATAACACGGCAGATGAGATCTTGTAGGCGATGTTAAGAAGACTAATACCTCTGTAGTTGGCGCAGTTCAGAGGGTCTCCTTTCTTGAGGATCGGGCAAACAATGCTGAGGTTCCATTCATCGGGCATACTTTCCTCCGACCATATTTTACAGATAAGTTGGTGCATGCTCCTAACCAAGTCATCGCCTGCCGCTTTGAATAGCTCGGCGGTTAGGCCATCTGCTCCAGCGGCTTTGTTGGACTTAAGCTTAGATATGGCTATCTTCACTTCGTCTAGGTCGGGTGGAAGTAATTGTTGGTCTTCATCGGTCCAGGTTGAATGGGTCATTCTGCCTAACAGCGGAATTTAGTTGCAAAGGTGGTCTTCCTTCCAAAACCGGGAAAAAGGATTACACCGAAGCAAAGTCCTTCAGACCAGTAATCCTAACATCCTTTCTGTTAAAAACAATGGAAAGGGTGGTGGTAAACTATATGGAGAGTACGGCGCTTAAAATGTATCCTTTGAATAGTAGACAACATGCCTATAGGGCAGGTATGTCTACAGAAACAGCGCTACATCAAGTACTACGCGCTGCAGAGGAAGAGCTAAATACCGCGGGCATTGCGATGACCACTATAATGGACATACGATAAGATATGCTCTGAAAGTCTGAAACAAGCCTTGGAAAAATGTAGAGTTAACTCACTGGTGGTAAGATGGGTGGATAACATGTTAAATACAAGGGCGATAAATATTCAGACGTGAACCTCAAAAATCCGAGGAAGGGTCAGCAGAGGTTGCCCACAAGAAGGTGTTCTTTCACCTATCACTGTGGAGTATCACTGTGGACTCTCTTCTCGACAGACTTCAGGCAACTGGCATTCACACAGTGGGATATGCCGACGACATAGCACTAATGGCAAGAGGCAAATTCATAGACGTCACAGCGGATATCATGAGGAGTGCACTCAAAGTGGTTGAGCGGTGGTGTCTGGAACAAGGACTCTCCATTAATGCGGGGAAAACAGATCTAATAATCTTCACTAGGAAGAGGAAAAATCTGGAATTTCAGCCCTTAACACTTTTCGGATCGGAACTAACAACGACCACGAAGGTAAAGTATCTGCGAGTATACCTAGATACTGGACTTACTTGGAATTATCATGTTGAGGAGAAGGTCCGGAAGGCATAAAGGGTACTACATCAGTGCAAACGTGCATTTGGACAGGCGTGGGGACTCTTTCCTAGGTCAGCATACTGGATGTATACGATGATTACTAGTATGGTGGGCGAAAGCCTCCCAGAAGCACCTGGATAGGGTCCAGCATTTAGCATGTATAGGAATTACAGGTGCAATACGCACCACACTAACATGCGCATTGGAAGTAATCTTAGGGATCTTACCGCTAGACTTATTTATTAAGAAAAAAGCGGCCCTAACAGCACTTCGTCTGCATCGTGATGCGAAATGGCACAATCTATGGCACCATCTATGGACACAGGAGGATCCTGGAGCTTGTCAAAAATGAGATTAGGAAACTGAACATGCCTATGGATGGTATAACAAAGGTGCGTATTATGGAATGGAATCAAAAAACTCGTATTGAGAATGGATTACTTCCAGAAAAGAGGAATGGTGAAATCATGATTTTCACAGATGGATCCATGATGGATGGCGGAGCGGGGCCAGAATCTTTTCTGAAGATCTGGAACTAGCCCGTCACGTTTGCCTCGTGAAACACACTTCAGTATACCAGGCTGAGATGTTTGCTTTGCTGCATGCGTTGGATTACTTGCTTGAGAGTCAGGTGGAAGGAAGAAATATCCTAATAGCACTGGACAACCAGGCGGTGATTAGATGCATGAAGCGGACAACCATCACAACATCACTGGTACTGAAATGTGTATTCAAGCTCAATAAGTGTTCATCTTAAAATCAGGTAACACTGACTTGGGTACGAGGACACATAGGGATTGACGGCAACGACAAGGCGGACTCCGTTGCGAAACAGGGGTCAAATGAAAAGTTTCTGTGTCATTCTCTTCAATTGGTAGAGGAATGGTAGAACAGCTAATTCACAAGAACACCTGAGACACGTCAACCGTGGAACAATGTAGACAAAGCTAAAATGGCAATACAATGGCCGACCTGCTCCACTCATAGAAAGGCTATAAGCATGAGTTGAGGAACTATAAATAAATAAATAAATAGGTGGCGCAACAGGCAGGTGACACCCAAGGCCTATCTTCTCGCAACCATTCGTTTTGTGTGAGTTTCTATTTTTGGGACGAATGGAAGGGACCTACAATTTTATGCCGAGTCCGAACGGCTGAATTGAGAAGCTTTTTCATGACAGTCATA
Source organism: Cheilosia soror (assembly GCA_949372485.1). Classification (NCBI taxonomy): domain Eukaryota; kingdom Metazoa; phylum Arthropoda; class Insecta; order Diptera; family Syrphidae; genus Cheilosia; species Cheilosia soror. Next base: position 41,872,270 of record OX443563.1, read on the forward strand.
CTCTCGGATGTTTGTCAGACGTTCGCGAGAGGTGGCGCAGTAGAAAAAACTTTAAGATGTAATTTGTGATTTTCCGGGGATCGAACCTGGGATCCCTCGCACAGTAGTCCAGCACACTAACCACTGCGCTACTGCGCCCATAACAGGTCATGATAATTTCGGGTATAATTTAACGAAGATGGGCCTTAGGGAGGACGATACTTGTAAGCTATACCTGGAGGAATCTGAGACAGCGGCACGTATATTGTGTCAATGTCCATCTTTGGCTGGCAGAAGAATGAGGATCTTGGGAAAATATTGTGTCGCTACCCATTGAATGAAACAGATCTCACATAAACACTTGATAGCGTTAACAATAAGAATCGAACTCAGAGAAGAGCTCTGGAGATGTCCAGAGAGTCTCTCTGGGTAAGGTTTATAGTGGTAGGGAGATGAAAAGAGACCCTACAATGGTGGTCTAATTCGAATATCTCTCGAAATTTAAATATACATAAACCACTTCTAAAAATTGTATAAATTTGCTAAATACCTATATAGTTACTTTAGTACTTTAGATGGCACTCACAGTCCGGGGTGGACCATGGCCTCAACCAACAAGCCCCTCCAGCCAGCTCGGTCCCTAGCTAGCTGCCTGCAGTTACGCACACCAAGTTGGTTGAGGTCGCTCTCCAATTGTGCGCGCCACCTGAGGTGGGGTCTTCCTCTGCTTCGTTGTCCCTCAGGGGTGAACTCAAAGACTCGTCGGGCTGGTGCGTTGTTGTCCATACGTTCCACGTGACCCAGCCATCTCAGCCGCTGTATTTTGAGCTTTTTGACTAGATCAACGTTACTTCTTTACTTCTTAGCCCGAAGAAACAGCGATTGGCAATAGTGATTCTTCGTTTGATTTCTACGCCGATGTTGTTTTGCGAGGTAATTGTAGAGCCTAGGTAGACAAAGTCTTTAACTACTTCGAAGTTATATCTGTCAACCGTGACGTTTTGTCCGAGTCGCCGATGTTGAGAATCCTTTCTCGATGACAGCATATACTTCGTTTTGTCCTCATTAACAGCCAGACCCATCTTCGCCGCCTCCGTTTCAATGCTTGCAAACGCGCCATTAACAGCTCGCTGAGTTCTCCCAATAATATCAATATCATCTGCATATGCAAGTAGTTGAACGGACTTCTGAAAAATTTTACCTCTGATGTTGGCTTGCGAGTTCCGTACAATTGCTTCAAGAATGATATTAAAGAAGTTACATGATACCTATATAGTAGAATTCGGTAATTTCTTCACCAAAATTATACTCGTAGTTGTTTTTTTGTTTGCATATATTTTTCATAAGTAGCACATGCTTCAAACCAAGCAGAACAAAAAATGTAGTTAATAAAATGCGTCATCTGTTCAATTATTGAGGAATCCCGCATAATATGTACTGACTCCCTTTATTGAAAAAAAAAAATACTGTGGCGTATACGTAACATTTTCTCATGATCTCCATTCAATTTTAAAATATAATCCACAACAACAATAGCTGGTACATTTTTGACTCATAAGCAATTTGTTCTGACATTTAAATTCAAAGCTATTTGTTCTCATTTATTTATTAAATTAAATTACCTCTTAGGGATATGCCCGCAATGATGCAAAACAATAAAACGTATAATTTATTCGTTTGCCCTTGTTTACCGCTTGGGTGCATTCCTAACAGTTTATTATATTCATGTTCAAATGCGAAGGATATACTGGATATAGTCATCGTCGAAAAATATGAGTCTTATGTGATATCAACTTAAAAGCTGGACTAAAAGTTAGTACATTGTAGTAAAATTATTAATGAAAATATAAAATGAAATGAGATTCATTTTAAGGGATTTTAAAAAATAATTCAATGAGCGAAAAAGAAGGTAAATTAACTTTTCTATGTAAATGCTGAAACTACTATTTTATTCGCTAATAAAATAACAAGAGAGTAAAGTAGTCAATATAAAAGATAAAAGTTATGACACATTTTAAGGAGCGCTGTGAAGAATAAGATAATTATAGCTATTCACTTGAGTAACTTTTTTAATGACAAATACTTTGGCAGCCATGTCAATGAAATACATATACATACCTCTGAAACTGAGGGTAAATGGGGTTAAAGCTACTGCATTCGGAGACGACTTTGTAATACTATCAACGGGCAAATTTTACCCAACTATCAGCGACCTAGTAGGACAATCCCTAAAAACCCTAGCGAAATGAAACAAACCTGGCAATCAACCCCAAAAAGGCAGAGCTAGAGTTCTTTACCAAATAAGGGAAAAATACCAGAAGTTCAGCTGCAAGCCATTGAGGGTACTTTCCGCAAAACTTCCGACAAGGCTAAATATCTCGAACTAATCCTAGACAAGAAACTAAACAGAAAGCTCTAAATCTACATAGCGTCAGCGGAAAGCAAAATTGGTCTAAGTCACAAAAACGAAATTTTACAGGGGACAATAATTTAGTTTCAAATACAATTATAGCCATACCTATTGGCTGCGTTTTAGTATATAAATTTTTTTTAGTTCTCTTTCCAATGTCGATTCCAAAAACAAAAAAAAATTCTTTATAAATAACATTCTACTATTTTGTAATAATTTTAAAAGCAACAAACCCAAGAATGGACATAGAACAACTCCCATACAAGTATGCATCATAATAGAATAAAAAATGGACTTGGAACAAAATATGGTAGTTAGAACAATCGAGAACTACTACATTGTTGCCAATTAAAGTATATGACTCACCCCTTCATGTAGTGTTCTATGTCCAATTTTAAATTAAATTTTGTTAAAAAAAAACGCATTTCTGATTATCTCCTCAGAAAAAACACAAAACGTGGCATTGGACAAACATTTATTTATTGAAATAAACAAAAATAAAGGCCTATTTAACATCCTTTGTCTATAAAGAAATGAACTATAAAGATAAAGAGGTAATGTTTCATTGTATTTGTAATGGTAAATAGGCTATTTATTTTTTATGCAATCTTAGGTATTGTAAAAACATTGCAGACGATTTTTTCGACACTTTAGAACACTCGGTCGAATCAGCTCAAACTTAAACACTTTATTATGAAGTGAAAAGTGCACGTGCCATCCGTTAGATTCCGCTGAAATCCGAATAGGTACATGCGTTTTGCGTTTTAGTGCGATCAAGCGCGAATTTTTTTCCGGTATGCTCCGAATAGAATTGGTTGCCGAATTAGCTTACGATTTGCAGAGAAATATTGTTAAATGAAAGCAATAAAGATACTGTTTCTTAAATATAATGTTTCCAGGGAAAAATCAAACGAAAAAATAAGGACCAAATAGGAAAACACGCATGTAGCACGAAAAAACATCATGTCATATCAGTGCGTCGCGTCGTCACATTTTAATTATTCTTTTCCGAAGACGGATGCTTTGAATGTAATACTTATGAATATGATTATGACTTATGAGAGCCACCGATGGAGTATGCTATGCGGATTCTCCATTGCGACGGTTACCTCGCTAGGGTCGTATTTCGTATATCTTAACATTTTGGCACTAATTTAGTAAATAGAGGTTCATTGCCTGTTAAGATCATTTAATAAAATGTGAGCGGAATAAGGAAAAGGAGTTTGGCACTTCTCATACAAAAAAAAAACACTGTAGTGTCTCACTCATGAGAACTAAAACTGTATAAAATTTGGAATTCCATTGTCCTAATAGACAATAACATATTTCAGCAAAATACAACTAAATAAATACCTATCATGCTGGTATACCTACCTTCTTCTTATTTAAAACCTGTTTATAAAATTTACCATCTTCTGTGGGCATCTAATTGTACATTTATTTTCCTTTCCTTAGAAATAAAACCTCCGATTAATGTTATTATTATTTGAAGCAAAACATTTACTTTCTTTTGATTTTTTAATTTTTTGTTGTTAAGAAATAAAGAAACAGTTTCTAATATTATGCTTGCCCCATATTCCTCACGGTAGTGTACGTATACGAAGAAGATTTTTTCTTTCGTAAATTATCTCTTTGCCCAACTGTATCTAGCGGTATCTAGCGATATGGTGCCTTTCGTGGCTTTATATTTCCAATAGGAAAATAGTCTATATACAGACCTGCCAAGTCCACAACCAATGAGGCAATACAAAGTATTTTTGTTAGTTACAAAATCGTTAGACATTTTAGCAATGTACCTACTCATTTGAGATAGACCAAATGAGAATTCTTTGTCGCTTAGAACAAAATTCCCTAACGAATCATATGCACGGTATTTGACACCAATTGGTCTAAGTGCCATCGCAAATTGGATTTAGACTATTTTAGAATTCTTCTTATTGAAACTTGAAAATATATGAACAATTGGTCTATTTCATACAAAATTGCCACTTTGAACAATTTGGAATGAATTTTGCCAAAACAAATTGGCTCTTCGAACAAATGGATTATAAAATATCTGATGAACCGATGGAGATAGACTAAAACGGATTTCAGATTCGGAAAGAGCGCCCTCAAATTAGCAAAACTGCATCATTAACTCATTTTGAGTAAAAAATGGATATAGACCAATTTTGCTTTCCGCTGACTAGAAGAGCGAGTCAAATAGCCGAGATTGTGTTTTACATCTGCAACAGTGTCTTTGGAAGAAAGCGGGACCATATCCGAAAATCATCCTTCGGATGTACCTACACATTTATCGTTAGGCCAATACTTATCTATAGCAACTAAGTCTGGTGGAAAGCCCTCCAGCAAGCAATACCAACCTAAAATGAATGACAAATATATAAAGACTTAAGTAATATTCTTCATCTGCTGCTAATAGACTTGCATACGTAAGAATCTGCGGCAAAAAGTGCACTCAGTATCAGTCAGTACAACCGATCGATGGATGGGATGTCAAGTCCAATCGGTCATGCCAAATTCTAAGTAAATTCACCGGAACTAATGGCAGATGTGAGTACTTAGGTTAGATTAGGTTAGTGGGTTGGCAGGACAGGAGGAACCAGTGCGTACCAAACTTAGATCGATGTAGATCCGTTGTGATGCCGTATGGGTTTATGACCCCCATACTCTGGAAACATATGAAAAATCTACCAACCCCTTTTATTTACAAATTTAAGTAGGTCGCTAATGGACCTGTCTGAAAGTTGTTCTAAATCCTCGAAGAAGTAACTACTAAGGATTTTATTTCTTATGTGGTAGAGCGCTGGGCAGTGACAAAGAAAGTGTGGGGTGTCCTCATGCACCTCCTCATTACCTCATCTTCTGCACAGGTCATCTGTACTGATTCCCATTTTCTTGGTATGGTATTTTAGCGTATTGTGTCCGGTGATAATACCCACAATCGAGGACAATGATTCCTTGTTCAATTGTACGATTTTTTTCAGTTTTCTCTTTGTTGTAGATTGGCCACATTTTCCTGGTTATGTCACAGGAGTCGAGCTTGCTCCATCTTTCATTTGTCGCTATTAGTATTTTGTTTTCAATCTTCTGTCTGAGATTACAGGGGAAAATCATTACTGTGGCGTCGGCCTGATTTAGTTCAAGAGAGGACTCTTTTGTTTGCTCATCTGCTCATTTACAGACACACCTCTGTTCCCGGGAAACCAGCATAGTCTTACATTGTGCTGCGCGCCAAGAACCCATAGCTATTCGCGACAGCCATCATTGCAACCTATTGCGCAGGTGTTGTCACCCGTGCATGACCCGTCAGACTGTTCCAGTTTTTGGTCTGGCTTAACCAAAGGGCGCTGTTTGCAGCAGATTTCTGTGCAAAGAGGTCTAGAGGTTTGAGATTGAGTATAGCCTCTAGCCCTGCTGTGGAGATGATTATCCTTGCCCTCGTGGTGCCAATGCAGGCCAATTTTTCAATTTTTGTCATGGTTTTAAGGTTTATGGGCTTTGACAGCGCTTGTCACAAAAATAAACTATCATATGTTAGTATCGGTCTTACATCTATCTGTGTAGAGCCACATGACTATTTTAGGATTAGGACCCCATGTTCTTCCGAATATTCTATTACAGGCATAGAATGCTAACATCGCCTTTTTGGATCTTTCTCTAATGTTGAGATTCCAGTTTAATTTTCGATCTAGAATAACTCCGAGGTATTTGGCACTATCGGAAATTATTAGCGAAATCCCTTCAATTGTTGGCAGTGTAAATTCCGGAATTGGTTGGTAAAGAAAACTAAGGCCGTTTTTAGTGGGTTTACTGATACCAGTCCACATTTCTTTGTCCATGTATTGTCCATGGATAGAGCTCTGTTTAGTTGTTCACTGATAGTCGATAGGAATTTTCTTGTCGCGAGCAGTGATAAGTCGTCGGCGTATGCAACTGATCTAACTCCACTGAATTCTAGCTTAATAAGGATCTTCTGATTCTTGACCACAAGAACCTAGAGGAGGGGTGAAAGTACCACATACACATTATCCATTTGATGATAGTGGTATTCACTTTAAGGTTTATAAGAAAACTTTGAACTGCGTCTGCTTCGACGCATTGTTGAATGCTCCTTCAATGTCCAGAAAAGCGGCCAGAGTGTATTCTTTAACTTTTAGTGTTTTCTCCACCGTGCTGATGACACTATGAAGTACTGTTTCAACACGTTTGTCCTTTGTATAGGCGTGTTGAGCCGGGGATACAGCATCCGAGTTCAGTTTAGTCCGGATATGCATATCTATAAGCCTTTCAAATGTTGTTCGAACAAATGAGGTTAGGCTTATGGCCTTATGGGTCTAAAGTCTTTGGCAGTAGTGTGGCTGGGCTTGCCACCTTTGGATATAAAGACCTCTTTAACTTCTTGCCATGATTTTGGAACGTATCTCAGATTTAGGCTGCTTTGGAATACGTTTTTCAGATATGAGGTTATATGTTTCTCGCATTTTTATAGCATCATAGAAAAGATGCCATCAATTCCTGAAGATTTGTATGGTAAGAAAGAGTTGATTGCCCAACTTACCTTTTCCTCCGTCACCATTTCCATTGGACCTGTTTTCGCTATCCGTGCGAATAATGACCTAAATCCAGGTCATTATTCCCATTGGTGCTATATCCTGGGAAGTGAGTGTGGAGAAGGAGCTCGAGTGTCTCTTGACACGATTCTGTCCATCGGGTCTTTAAGAGAGCCCAAGGCAATGAATTCTTTAGCAAGGATTTTCCTGAGCCTAGCTGATTCTGTAGTAGTCTCTACTTCGTTACAGTAGGCTTTCCAAGTACATCGTTTTGCACGATGTGTCTCTGCCTTGAATCTTCTTTGACTGGATTTGTAAATTTCCCAGTCACTGTCTGTTTAGCAGCGTTGAAAAGTTTTTTTGTTTCTTTTTTATGTTGCTTAGCTCTTTTCTCCACCATGGTTGGAGTTTCTTGCCCGTCCTCCCTGCTCTTAACGGACATGCCTTTTCAACTTAGAATTTTATTGTATTGCATTGGTTTGGAGTGTTCCTATACTATTACCGACTTCCATGTGAGTATTTACTAAAGTGCCTAGGCTTCAGTAGACCTTTCCAGATATTATTGCTGAGTCAAAAGCCGCACATTTCGGCTCAATTATCAGTTATCATTGACACTGACAGCTTTGGAGCTATAAAAGAAAAAACTGAAGTGAAAATAAAATTGAAATTTATTGAGAGCTATCCCGAAGAGGTGAAGGTCTTGGCTCTTAACACAAAGTAAAGTTCTGGTGGGTCTACTGCCACAGAGATATCGCGGGAAATGAAAAGGCTGCCAAGCTAGCAAGAAAAGGCTCCGATAGTCCACGCTCCAGCAAGATAGTCCACAAGACAGCAAATATGTACCAAATGGGAACAACAACTAAACACCTGTAAAATATCTTGGCCAAGAAGAAACCTGTTCTTCATCAACCCATGTACCTAACCTAAATAAGTTTTCACTGTTAAATGCCGCTTTTCGCTTGTGTAGTAATCAAAAATTTGCTAATATCCTTAAATATTGTTATAATTCTTACAAATAAAAAATACTACCTGCCCACACCCCAATAAAAAATTATAATCGTTGATTATGTTGGCCATCATTGCGTTCATTGTTCAGTTACCTACTACAAGCAACCCTCGTTACATTTCATTACCGCATATTTTCTTCAAAATTAAGTCAACGACACCTGCGTTGAGCCCATTCGAGTTATGACGCTTGAATAATGAAGAATTTTTATATTGAGCTTATCACTTCATTAAATCGCATGTTTATTTAGTCATTCTTGGTAATGGCCGTAAGCGCTCTGAATTTATAGCCAGAACGTGGCTATTAGCTGCTTCCATGAGTCCTTATTGTTACGTTTTGTAAGCAAAACCAACACAACAAGTTCATTATTGCGACATAAGAAATGTAATAGCAGATTAATGACAAGGATTTCGAATTCCATAAACAAGATGTAGTGACATGTGTTGGAGAAGCTGGCTAGTATCAGACTAATGGCTAATTTGATGTCAAGTACTGGAAATTTACGCACAATGTCAATTTGTGTACATTTAATGTGGCAATAAATAATAGCGACATAAAGCAGGAGTTTTCCGGACTCAATAAGGAAGCTATCCATTTTGCTCTTTGTATAAGCGATACTATCTCTATTTCGTGAGTAATGTATTCCGCAATATGTCTTGAAGAATATTCTATATGGAAAGCTTATGACTACCCTGACCTAAGGATCGAGTCCCCTTACAGTCCCCTTGTAAATCTGTGTATGTTGTACATCCCTCGATTATTTAAAGTCATTTACTTTCAGACGTCTTTTTGGATAAGTCCTATAAAATACAGAAAATATAATCGCTCACGGCATTAACTGAAGGTAAAATTTTTGGTACATCATGTTCAATTCAGAGGTCCTATTACTCATTCCCCTTGTGCTCATTTCTTGACATTTTTAGTTTACAACGACAAGCTACCGGAGTTTGTTTCCAGTTTCATAATATTTTGCAAAAAGAAAAAAACAAGAGGAAAGACCTAAACGAAAAACACAGAAACACCATCTACATCTGCACTTACATAACTGATGAAATATTTACACTCAGAGATGTTGACATTTTTTGCAGCTACATTTTGTTTAATAAGAAATAAAAATAATGTGCAACTGACAAATAGTTACTCATAGAGATGGAGCCAAAAGCCACCCTCTATCCCTTGACTTCATTTCATATGCAGCCTTTGAAAAAGAAAAAAGTATCACAGCATTCGTACTTATTTGGCGACGAGTCTGACTTTTCAGACGTTAAACCAAGCGAAGTAAAACCGCTATAGTTGACTTTTTTTTTATCCAATTAGGAGTATCTGTCAAAATATTATTATACAAAGTTGGTAACGAATTTTACCACGTCATGATGTGAATCTTATACAGTTCGTTGGTGTATCTTTCACCAAAGAAGTGAACTTTTAAAGGAGAAATATTTTAAAGTTATCCTGTTATTGTTAAAAAGGGAACATACCATAGCAGAGCAAGGACAAATCAATGGTTGTGTAGTTTATAGATATCAATATAAGTATGATTCATACATAATGCCGAGTGTACTCATTTTATCATCACGTGGCAGTCGTCGGGTGCACATGACACTACTAAGGGGTAATTTTTCTTTGTAGGAGGTAAGTTCTAATGGAAAGGTACGCGGGGTTAAATACAAGCATTTTCTTACTATGGGAGGGGGATGATCATTTAGAAAATGTGCATGACTGGGTCGCAAGAAACTTTCTCGTTTATTGCGAATCTCGCAGAATCTCAGAGTCATTTCAGCAAATTTTACGTTTAAAATCATACCCACTCAAGGTGTAATTAATTACGTAATACATAGTACGTAAACATACGTAACGTAGGTATTTAGTACAATACTTTATCACTTTCAAATTTCACCCCCAACTGACACTCGACGGAGGCAAGTAGGAGATGAATTTCGAATTATATTGCTACTGATGTTTTGGCCTTTACAAAAATATACCGTGTGTGAATACAGATCGGCATTTGGGTAGTCATTTTTGAGAACTATTTATAAAACGGCTATATTTGAGTTTTCTGAAAAAAACTAAGTACGTTATCATGTTTAGAATGCTTATGTTGTTTTATGTATTTCGATCAAAGTCGTTAGGGCGGTTTTTTGTAAAATTTTGTTGACAAAAATGTTACCTACAACTTTTGATTCGAAAAGCACTGTTCTTAAACTGTTTAGCTGAAAACTCAGTACAACGAATTGTTCAGGATATAAACATTACCTAGCGGTTACATTTTCATCCAAATCAAAAATGGCGTTTTCGAGATATGTTCAGTTTTTTAAAGTACTATTATTACGTTTCCTTCTTGCTGGAAGACCGCTGGCCCTCAACCTATTCCAAAGAAAGGGAGGAAATGTCTGCCACATCGTCCAATAGCGTTACTTTCAATGCACTCAAAAGTAATGGAAAAGGCAATAAATGCCGAAATAATCAAATATGTATCTAGAAGCCCACCGATTGAGAAGCGACAGGCCATACGGATTTCGGAACCGTCGTTTCACTGGAGACCTGTTAAGCTTCGGAACGCACTTATGGATGCAGGCAATTGAACAACACGGCGAATCCAGGGCCGTAGTCTTGGACATATTAAAGGCATTTGACCTAGTCTGGCATAGAGCCCTATTAGGCAAGTTAGCATCTTATGAATTACCACAACAACTCTGCGGATTGATCCAAGTTGTTGTAGATGGTGTATCATCTTATTCGTTTGCTATAAATGCAGGAGTGCCCCAAGGATCTATTCTATCTCCTTCTCAGCTTCGCAGATGACAGCACTCTTTATATCCTCCATCTCGAACAGTGGCCATGTGAATACGGCTACATCACACAGTCATTGATGTGAACAAATTAGTTCTCTAAATGGTGATCTGGACGAAATCTTGAAGTGGTGAAAAGACAACTTGGTTGTATTTAATGCTCACAACATTTTCTTGGAAAAATGCATTAACAGTTCCTCAAATTACCCCCAGAATGCTTTTAAAAAAAACACTTTCAGGTAGAATTCCCCTCAAGACTAGACTGGCAGGATGGACGGGAGAACGGGGACTCAAACTTAACAATCTATACTGACGGTTAAAAAATGAACTGTGGAGTAGGTGCGGGTGTATTTTCGGAGTCTCTGAGCATCTCAAAATCCTTCAGGACACAGCCAGTGTGTTTCAGGCGGAAATACTTGCTATCCGTGAAGCCTTTCGCCTAAGCAAACTACACACGGACATAGTTCCGAGGCAAAAGGTAGACATATTCATTGACAGTCAAGCTGCAATCAAGCCTACCGCCTCAGTCAATATAAACTCAAAATTACTATTAGATTGCCGAGAGGAGTTGGCCTCGCTTGATTAGTTCAGGATTACCCCGATCTGGGTTCCAGGTCACAGCAACGTTTATGGAAACGAACAGGCTGACGAGCTGGCCAGGCGAGGTTAAAGCTTTCACTGCTCCAAATTCCAATAGGAGCAGTCAAAGCAAAAATTTCCGCAGAATCCCTATCGAAAGCCAATCTCAGATGGAAGAGGCTAACAAATTGTGACATATCCAGAAGGATGTGGCCAAATTATAGCAGGAAAAAAACAATCCGCCTCCTAAGTAAAACGCGTAAAGATATAGCCAGGATAACAGTGATTACCACAGGCCACTGGCCTAGAGGGGACCAAGTAGTCAGATTAGGCATCCCACATAATACACACTGTCGCAGTTGTAATGACGCAACCGAAAAAGAAACTCTCTTTCACTACCTATGCGAGCTCTGGGTAAACCCTTCTTCACATCCCTCGAGGAATTATCGAAGAATAGCATCAAAGAACTTGTAACCCTTTTGAATTCCACAGGCTGGATCTAAACCACCCTTCGACATATACATACTTAAAACCGCCACTGCTACCTACCTAACTTATGGAGTCTCCGGTGACTCTTTCTTGGCGTTACAAATGAAATGGCAAAGTGAATTTACCTTCTTGTCGGGGGTAGGTATAAAAATAAATAAAAATTAATTGAAACGAAAACTAATGACGTATTGACTTTTTCACAAAAATAACCAAGAGTTGAAGCAATGAAATCGACCTAATTCAGGTACTAACGACGTTAGACTGCCGATTTTTAGGGTCCAGCTAAGTACTAACTAAAATGCTTTCCGTCCACTTAGTGCCCAACGCAGCAACCAATCTTATTCAACAGTTTATTCAACTCTTCAGTTGAAGAAACAATTTTTTTAGGCTCGTACACTAGTGCACAAACTCACGTTGTTCATGTTGAGCAACGTAATTCCAATTAAAATTGAACATTTCTTTGTTGAACGCGTTGCGGGCCTCGTACACCTAGTTTATCAACTCATTCAATTGTTGAATGACCTCGTACACCTAGTTGATCAACATGTCTGATTTTGGCAAAAAAAAAAAGTTCCTCGAGTTGGACAACAGCGTTTTCTTTGTGGTTGCTCACAGAGTTGAAGAACGCGTTGATACCCTCGTACATTTAACCAAGCATCACTTGTTGGGCAACGCGTTGGAAGCACTTGGTAGCTGACAGCTTCTCACACCCTCATTAAATATTTTGAGTTTCGCTTTCGACATCAGTTTGGTAGTGATCTTTCTAGGATACAGATCATTGTTTCTTGTTTATTTATTTATTTTTTTTCATTTGATTTGTGACTGAAAGCAAAACATAGGTACTTCGTTTTACTTTCATTTTGTATGCTTTCCCTTTCTGGATTTTCCTCATGACTTTATTGCTTTATTAGGGGTGGAAGTGTTGTCTAGCACTAATTACTTGTGCGCGCAGATGTTTTATTTCTGGTGTTTCCGCAAAGATCTGCGCTGGGTAGATTTAGACCAGGGCTGGGCAAACCGGCGACCGCGCAAGAGTTTCAATTGAATATTTTTAAATAAAATAAAAGCGATTTTTTTCTCCTCTATTCATTTTTATACTTACAAACCAACATTACATTACATTACATTTTGTAGAATTTCTATTTCTGAAACAAAAAATGTACTACACGCGTTTTGTGAGGTTACAAAAAATATAAATTTACAACCAATGGTTGTTCAAAAATTCTAGCATAATATTAAAACCTGCTTTCGCACATAGTTGCTTGCGGTTGTTGACATTTTCGCAACTGTCACTCTGATTTTTAAAGACTGAAAGGTACTATTTCACAATGTCAAAAAACGTGCAAAATTTTGAAATACTCTCATCAATATGACATTAGATTTTGTCTATACCCAACCAGAATCTGACAAGATTGACAAATTTTTTGACATTGTGTGTTGTGTAATAGAAATAAAGAGGTGAAGACATTACGCTGCTTTTCAAAATAAAAAAAACAATCCCATTTATAAACTTAAATGATTCACAATGGATTGTGAATGACGGGCAGAAATAATGGGTTCGTAGGATTACTTTCAAGGTTTTTGTTATCAGTATAATCACTAGGAATCTCTGCGCTGTAAAATTTTGAATTTTCCGCATGTTATTGATATGTACATGCAATAAAACACGTTCGATGGTTAAGTAGGCATCTGTTTTTACACGACTCACGAAATAAAACATTTTCTAACATCCAAATGGAATACATCACGAACTTGATAATGAAGATTGGTTAGCTTTCTTGTCGCATATAACTAAACACCTCAATCACAGACAGTTATGGCCTGTGGACATGCAGATGCCAACAAAATTTGCAAAAAATTCAAGTTTTCCCAAAAAAAAGTACTGAGGAACTACGAAGTAGACTTCTTAATCATGCAAACTCAGAAATAACATTACTTTTAAATACTGACAATGTAATCAAGAGATTAAGGCGAGTAAAACCTCTTGATCTATAAGAGTTAGCTAAGACCAAGAAAGTAAGGTAATATTTTCAATCAAAAAAGTATAGAAATCCGACAAACGGCGGACTTATCTTATTTTTTTTTTTTAAATGAATAAAAATATATTGCCGATTATATCGTAATATCGTAACATGGAATTATTAAAATCTAAAGCTTGAGTTCGAAATTTCAAAACGAAAACAATACATATCTATCTTTCTCTAGGAAAAAGTTAAGCGAATCAGAAAATTTAACTCCTTCAAAGCGATGTTCTCTGCAGGCTCATAATTCGGATTCCGAGGTATGCTTCTGCAAATTTATAAGCGAAGAGGAGCATGTGAACTTAAAATAAAAAACTCTTCATTTAATGTCATTCCTCTGTTCAACCTATTTATAAGAATGGGGATCGCCGTTTTCAAAAATGAGATATAAAAACAAATCATATCCGAAGAGAACTTGGAGATTTACGAGACTTGTTTGAGATTTACAAACTTAGAAGACGATTGGCAGTGTCATGCTTCAACTTTTAAGAACTGCTGAATTTCTTAAATTTTTAGTGTACAGCAGTAATGAAATACATATTTTTTTATTTGTTAAATAAACTTTTTTCTCTTTATTAATTTTTTAATTTCTGAAAAAAAAAAAAAAAAAAAAAAAAAATACCAAACACAATTTTATTTCTAAAATAAAAAAAAATAACTTGGACAAAGTATTGTGGCTAATATTTCCAAGTGGACCGCGAAGTTTTGTAAAAGGTAAAAGTAGTCCGTCACCTGAAAAAGTTTGCCCACCCATGATCTACACCATCGTCTTTTTCTAGACAACTGAGTTGCAATTTAATGATAAATCATGCACAGTGCATAAACAGATGTCAGTTGATTGATTGCAATGGCTCAACTAGCACAGGCACACGCATTTCGTCGCACCCAACGCAACTCGAGTCAACAAAAAATGTAAGAAGTTGAGGAACGAGTTGGACAGATAATGTGCAGCACATTATTGTAAAATCGTTTCTCAACGCGTTGCACAAGCATGTTCAACGAGCAACAAGAGCTCGTACACTACTCGCACACTTCTTTAGCAACGCGGTGAGCAACGATGTCCAACCAGATCAAACGCGTTGGTTGGATAAAATTGAGGGCATCGTACATTAGAGTTGAATGCGTTGAATTCGAAATTGATGAGTTGGGCACTAAGTGGACGGGCAGCATTACTGACTAAAAACACCACCCTTCGATATAAATTGTAGATACTGCAACTAAGATATAACTTATCAAGCAATTTTTCTATCACGAAATGAAAACTTTTGACAGGTTACGCGGTTAATCCCTATATCGCCAAGTCGAAAGGTTTTGTTCTTTTTAGTCGGCACAAAGTGTCGCCATAGTCGATGGATGTATATAAAAAAATAAATAAAATTAAATTTCCTATATAGGACAGGTTAGGTAAAAAAGAGGTATAAAAGACATCTGTCTACATAACACTTATAAAATTACGTCCCCTGCAGGTCAATTCAAATCAATTTCTTAACCAACGGCTTATAATTTGTTTATTATCTAGTGTCACCTGTTATATGGCAGTTACAGTACCTATACCTAATATCCTCAAGGGCAAAGGCTGACAAACATTTCTCACGTATTCCCAAGTGTGCTCGCTATTTCGCAGTTCGTATAAATAATGGATCGGCAATGGCTTATGTAAATTATTTATTCGCCTGAGATGGTGTAGCGTGTAGGCCGTAAACGTGTCATCCTATTTTTCATAGCCTGACGAGTGACGACACTGCGTGAGCTTCTTCTGTTTTATTATCGTGTCCTACGTCAACCTTTTATTTTTGTTACATTACGCTTGGTTTCGCTACTTGGCGACAACACATTGACAGAGGCAAGAGCACCTGTGGATTGGTTCTACATTGCAATATAATGGAGGACCAGGAATTTAATTTATACACTTGGGCATTGTGGGGAAAATAAATGGGTCTGGTAATTCGGTTAGGTGGACGAGAAGTGAATTAATTTACATTATATACGTACCTGAGCCTTGTTGAATCTATAAATAATAATCTTGAATATGAAGGAATACTCTGGTCTATACCGTCCTTCGAAAATTGAATATAAAATCAATAAGAGTTCGATATGTAAAGCGATATTTTAAGGGAGATATATAAGAGTGGGCCGAAAAAAACATTTTTTTTTCAAGTCGTAATACCGCGGAAAAGTTGCTAATTGTAGAGACTAAATAGAGGTAAAAAAATAAATAAAATTGATTCATATCTTCCGGTCGCGCATGTCCTCTAAATTTTTGCAAAATTTCGAAAAATTTGCATTTTTAAGTTAATATCTTATCTTACATAACATGTCAAGATTTAAATGTAATAGCTCTCTTCGACTCTTACTCGAACCGATGATGATTTAAAAAAAAAAGATTGGTTCAAATCGGTTAAGGTCTTCCGCTCGCGCTACAGATGTTAAATCTAACCGCTGCAATCACATCATCTAAAGGGTCCGCCAAATAATTTTTTCTTTGAAAATGCTATAAAAAAAAACTACTGAATATTTTCTCAAATTTCTTTTTTTATTTGAAAGTACAATCCTTCGGGTTAATAATGGAAAATAATTTCATTCAAATGGCTGCCTCGGCTGGCCATGCAGTAGCCTACACGATCGGTCCAATTTTTAGGCACATTATCGATTGTGTGCAGCTGTATTTCACCAATGGCTTCACGAATATTGTCCTTTAAAGCGTCAATTGTCTCTGGCATGTCTGTGTAACACTTATCTTTTACGGCACCCCACAAATTATAGTCGAACGGTGTCAAATCGCAGCTCAGCGGTGGCCAAACGACATCAGCTCTGCGGCTGATAATGCGATCTTCAAAAACAGGGCGCAAAACATCGAGTGTAGCTTCGGCTGTGTGGCACGTGCACGTAGCGCCGTCCTGTTGAAACCAAATGTTGCCAATATCCCCCTCTTGAATTTTTGTGAACAAAAATTCGTTCAACATGGCCCGATAACGATCGCCATTGACTGTAACGGCCACTCCTTGCTCATTTTCGAAGAAAAATGGCCCAATTATGCCTCACGCACACTTTCTGCCACAGCTGCAATTTTCTCAGGTGTACGCACTGTTTTTGGCTTTTCACGCTTTGGTTTATCGATGAGGATGCCAGTTTCTTTCACTTTTTTCACAAGATAACGAACATACGGAGCTGACGGTGCTTCTCTTCTTCCAAAATCCGTACGCAATTTTCGCACACATTCTGCAACATTAGCATGATTTTCAAAGAAATGTCGCAATACTTCCCAGCGTTGTTCAAGCGTATACACAACCATATTCGTTCAGCGGAAGGGTAAAACTAATTATCTGTCAAATCAGACATGAGCTAAGTGTTACCATTCGCGAAATACGCAATAGTTAAAAAAAAACGTTAGATGGCGGACCCTTTATTTTGCACGACGTTGAACTAATTACCCATTCTGACGTCTCCCATTTTATAGATAAAAAGTAAATCTAACGAATTTCCACTAAAAATACAAAGTCTTTATTTGGATGGGATGAAGGACGGCACTTTGGTGGAAGATCTAGCTCATTCCAAAAGGTTCCGCAGAATTAAAAAGGAAGAGCATTACTCGCTACTGCAAGAACCTGGTTCTAGTCTACATCGGACATGTTACTCCAACTTCTGGAAGCTCTGAAAGCATTCTCACTTCTATTATATCTTATTTGTCCGGTCGTGGTATATCACTTTTGAAAAATTAGTTGTCATAGGATGTGATGGTACTGCTGTTAATACAGGTTGGAAGAACGGTACGATTCTTGCCGCATACGCAGTATGCTTACTAATGCGCAAAATTGACTTATATTGAAAAAGGCGTCAAATTTTCACGACTCTCTTCCAAAAATCAGAAAAAAATGTGGTATCAACGCTAGCTTCACAAATATGCGTCGTATTATTTCGAATGCCAAGGATATAAAAAGATTAAAAATCAATAAGAAGTCACCGCTTAAACCGGTTCGAAAAGCGCAACGCCTCCGTTTTTGACGCGCACATGTCCCCTGGACTTCATAGTGGTACCGTGTGGTCTTCTCCAACGAAAAAAAATTAATTTGGAAGGCCCGGATGGCAATAGATATACTATTTCTATAACCTCCACAAAGAAACTCATCATTTGGAATGGTTGCATACCAGAATTGAAGGTGTGATAGTATGGGGGCCGTTTCGTATTATGGCATCTGCAAATTACAATTTTTGTTAACCACAATGAATGCGTTGTCTTACAATGACATATTGAAACAGGCCTTTCCATACTTTCATAACCTTTTTAGACCTCTGGCTTGTATTTATCAACATGATAACACGCCATAACATACAGCCCGGGTTGTTAAAACGTATATGTAGAGCCAAAATGTGGAACTATTAAGCTGACGGTTAGTTGACACGCCAACTTTATGGATCGGGACAACAATATTCGACTGTATCTAAACTAGCTCAAACCATCGAATTAGCTTGGAGCTCGATTACACTAAATTTATTATTTGGCCAATTTGTATATGCATCCCTTTCAAATCAGATGTGTGAATTTTGGAGCAGAAATGTGGCTCAAAACACAATTGAACAATTTTTTAGCTGTGGTCACAGGAAGCGTTGCTAAAACCGTAAGCAAGAAATTTATACCTTTAAAGTAAGTCTTGTCACATATATCAAACAATTTCAAAACTTCGGAAGAATTATCACTCGACTATTATTTTTTCGCACCAAAGAATTTACTCACAGCTGACAACGAAATTTCATTATCAAAGTAACGTGTTAGCTTTTCCATTTCGTTCACTCGCTGAACTGCAGCAAAACCTGTGAGAAGAGCTTGAAACGATGGTAGAACGTCTTAATTGACCAGATTCATGGTCCGAAGGTTTTGTATTAACGAATCTATGCAAGAAATCAGTATCGACACTCTAAAATAGGCTTCGGTCGGAGAGGTTTCTGGATTGGAACGCGTTGTTTGTTTCAATAAAGTTCTTCAAACAAGTCCTCGACAATTTAGGATTCGTATTGAAAAGCCTCTCCGAAAAAATCTTCGGCATTTTCTCTGATGTGCTTAAGAGAATTGAGAATTTTTTTTTTGTGCGGTCGATTGCAGAAACGAAATGTAAGGATTTTTTCTGTAGGAAGACTGATAAGGGCAGCGTTAAACTGAATAGTTCTTGGCAGACAATAATGCTTACTAGGAAATCACTGTTTTGGACTGCTGCCAAAAGTGCTGATGCTTTCGAAGAAATTGCCCACGTTCTGCTACTTATTTCTTTAAGACTTATTGAGATGCATTTAAAGAGTTCTACAAAGGAAATAATACTGTCATGCCTTTCAATGAATCTTGTTTATAAAGGCTTAGAAGTCGAGTTTTTCGGCACTTGTTTTTTAATGACATTTTTGAAAGCTTTATATGCATTTGAATGGTTGCGAAAGAAATTAGCTATTTCACTTACTACACCAAGGCAATTGCGAATTGCAGGAGTTCACATGGCAGAGCCAGGTTTAAGATATGGCTTGCACAGTGTACTGTATACCTACCTACCGGAATAGTCTCCTTATTTTTATAGATTTGAATTTATAAGCCCCATTTAGACGGTCATTTCAGTTTCAGTTTCAATTGAGCTATCAGTTAAGCTTTCAGTTAAACTGATGTTCTACAGTGCATTTAGACATCAGTCCGGTATTCATTTCAGCTTTCATTTTACCTGGGAGCAACCGGAAGTTTGAAGATATATCTACTAAAACTGCCAACTAAACTGACAACTTATGGGAATTTCATCAGTTTCAGTTTCAGTTAAACGCTTCAATTTTTGCATTTAGACATCAGTTTAACTGAAAGCTTAACTGATAGCTCAACTGAAACTGAAGTGATCGTATAAATGCTTCTTTAGAGAGTTTTAGTTTTTTTTTTTAGACTTTCGGGGGCAGGGGGATTCAGCCCCTAAGCCCCCCCCTGGCTACATGCCTGGCCGTTAGGTATTACTTGGCGGGGTTGGTTAGCACTCAAGCTAATCGTGTTGTGTCACCTGCTTCTGGTGTTTCTGTGGCCTTTGAGGCTTCTGCTGTGGCTTTTCTTAGCCTTTCTATTATCCGTAGCTCATTTTGTAGCATGGTTATAAAATTACATAATTCCGTCCATTTCTCTTCAGACTGCAACATGTGGTCGATGATAAGTGACGGGCTCGGCAAAGTATTTTTCCATGCCATGAAGTATGGGCAATAAAATACTGCGTGCTCCATGCCTTCATCTTCATTTACGCATTCCGGTCAAGATGGTGAGCCGAAAACGCTGCAGATTCTTGCGATAGCCCACGTGGCCTGACAGGAACTGTGTAAAGTCCCCATGGTTACGTTCTATTTATTCCTGGATTGTCGGTATAAGTTTGTATGTCCATCTGCCTTTCGTTGTGCTATTCCAACGAGCTTGCCACATAGCTATTATGACGCTGCCTTTTCTTCAATTTTAATCCTCTTGATTTCACTGGCATCGTATTGGTTTAAGGCTCTTTTATTATAATATCCTTAACATTTTGTCTGCAAGAATGTCGATGGCAAACATTCCAGCTATAACAAAAGCGACCTTATCCTATATGCTGAGTGGGGAAGCGAGGAGTAACAACGATTCTCGCTTGTTTGGGATTGACCCTGACAATTTCTGTTGGGAAATTATGTCGAATTTCAGTCTCTGAATTATTGTTTAAGAGAATTACATTAACAACAACTAGTAGACACAGTCACTTTGGTAGGAATGATAGCTATTTCGAGGTGAAAGTTCACTTCCTGATAGGGGAAAACAGAAATGTCTTCCCAAGTGTGTATATACGGAGAATTGACTGTCTCAGAATTCAAAACTTATCCGATATATTTTGGAAGCCGCTGATTGTCCGTAGCGCGCAGATCCTGTATGTTGACAATGGTCTCATTTTGGTATCCTTCGTCCTCAGTGCCTGCGCCCAGACTGGGGCTGCATACAACAGAACTGATGTAACAACTCTGGAAAGTAGGGCCCTTCTTGCGTATCCAGGTTCACCACTGTTGGGCACCAAACAAATTGTTATCCTGAAAGGGTCCCTTTTTCGTCTGCCACTGCGAGTAATCTATTGTCGAGGATCTTTCCATAGTGTTCAAAAGGCATATTGGGCAATAGAACAATGCTTCTCCCAGAGGCTTCTTCCCTTTTGGTAGCAGGACCAAATGTTGGATTTTCCACTTTTCGGGAAACGTTCCTTCTTCGAGGCACTTCTGCATCGTCATCCTAAACAAATCTGGCCTCTTTTTTATAGCCACGTTTATTGCCTTGTTCGGGATGCCGTCGGGTCCGGGGGCCTTGTTGTCGCCTATCTTACTGCATGACTGGAGCAGCTCCTCCTAGGTAATTAGTGAAATGTCATCTGCACTGACTTCTCTCACGATAATGCACATAGTAGTTGCTACTTGGGGGGAAATATGCTCTACTATGGATTTCAGTATTATTGGACACGTTATTGGAGGGGTTCTGTATCTGTAGCCCCTCAGTTTAATCATTACCATTCTGTATGCCGAACCGCATGGGTTAATGTCGGCCTCCTCACAAAGACGTTTAAAACACTTGGTTTTGTTCTGCTTAATAGTTCTACTTAGTGTGCGCCTTGTCAGTCTAAAAGTGTCCAGGCATTGTGGGAAGTCTGGTCTTCTTCTTCGAGTTTTATTCACCTATTTATGACTAGAGAAGCCGACGAAAAAATCTTCCAAACATTATCATAAAAAAAGTGTTATCACAATTATTAAAAAAAAATCGATTTAGGCTACTTTAGGAGCGTCTTGCAGGCAGAAGGCCGCCTGCTCTCGGTGTATTAGTTTTTAGTTAACAAATTTTTGATAATACAAAGCTTTAATTTTAAATCTTCCTTCTGGTCAAATCACAACAATTAAATTAACTTTAATTAAACAAAAATTAGGTCTCTATCATGCTTGGTTTGGGACCAGTGGGCGCGATAGAAAACCGACCGTAGTGGGTGTGCTATTCAAGTGACGCGGAGTGTATAGTCTAATATTATACTTGCAACATTTTGTTATACAATTTTCTTCCTATGACTTTGACGCTTTTTTTTATCCTATTTTTCTTTCTCCAACAGGTATCGTTCTTCCTATCGTCGTACGTTGCTCCACTAACATTAATTTGCTTCCTTTATATGGGGATGTTGGCGCGGCTGTGGAAAAGTGCCCCCGGATGTAAGCCATCAGCTGAGTCAAGGTTAGTATAGAAAACACAATTCATGCTTCACCTGCACCGAAGATCCTTTTCCTATCGTCTTTTCTTCCACTTATATTCTTTTATTGACTAATAACACACAAGTACCGCGAAGGGAATCATTCCCAACCAAACGCAAACCCTACATATTTCCAGCTCATTGTGCTCCATTAAGTTCGAGTATATTATGGACCATAACCACGGTATGGGTTGGCTCTTTGAAGTAAACTAATAGAGACAAGCGCGGGTTGGTGTTCGCTGTTCTCCTGTGTTTATTGACTGATACTTTGTAAGGATTGTACATTTAAAAAGTCATATCAGTAGCTTCTTGGGAATGACTCTGAGAGCGAAATTTATCACATCAAATATTATGTAGGTAGCTTTATCTACCGAGGACCGGTATTAAGTTGGTAATAAATTGCGGATGTGTGTTGACGTGTGCGACAAGGTATTTTCGCCGGAAATAAATTTTATCCTTGTGCTGGATGCTGCCTTTTATTATTTTATTATTTGTCAGCAAACCAAACACGAAGCACTCAATTATTGTTTAAGAACTGGGGATACAGAAAGTTTTTGTCGCTTTAAAAGCTATTCCATGTCAATTTGTGAAAGCCTCGTTTAGGTGTAACAAGTCAACAGGGTTACCAAAATGACAGGCAGTAAAATTCGGTTAATGGCCTAAGTGTCATTATCTCTTACAAGCATATGCATTGTACTCACTTTGACCAGAGTAACCGCCAGATAAGTTTATCTATAAAGCGAAGGTACTATCTACTAATAAGTTAATAGCTACTTGAAATAAACCACAAAGGTACTTTAAAACTATTTCCAAAATTAGCGAATTTATATTCACATTTAAATGCAAATTAATCTTATAGTAAATTCTGATCTTCACACCACTCTAAATAATAAGTCGTTCACACCTTCGATTTCAAGGATGCTCAAGTGGACACATCTTGACTCTCGATGGTTCGTCAGGGCCTTGAAATTATTAGGGATAATCCCCGTACGGATAGGGACGAGATGTCGAAATTGTTTAACTGGGACCAAAGGAGATCTCTGATGGTCTACCAGCGGAGCTCTTTAAATACGGTGGTGATGTTTTGGTAGGGAGCATGCACCGAATCATCAACCAAGTATGGGTGGAAGAAAACATGCCCGATGACTGGGCTATCAGCTCCATATGTCCCATCTACAAAAAAGGCGATCCTATGTCTTGCAAGAACTATCGAGGCATATCCTTGCTAAAGGTCGCATACAAGATCCTATCCAACGTACTGTGTGAACGTCTAAAACCGTTCTGCAACACACTAATCGGCACGTACCAGTGTGGCTTCCGGCCCGGCAGATCGACTATCGACCAAATTTTCACACTGAGGCAAATCTTGGAAAAGACCAACGAATTTCAAGTCAAAACTCACCACCTATTCATCGACTTCAAAGCCGCGTATGATAGCATACATCGTCAGGAGCTCTATATGGCGATGGCCGAATTTGGAATCCCGGCAAAACTGATTCAGCTGTGTCGCGTGACGCTGGAAAACACGCGCTGCAACGTGCAGTTTGGAAGCAGCTCTTCCGAACTTTTTCAAACATGCACCGGATTTCGGCAAGGAGACGCTCTATCATGCGACTTCTTCAATCTCGTACTGGAGCAGATAGTGCGCAGGGCAGGTGTCAACACGGAAGGCACTATCTTCAACAGGTCCGTCCAGCTGCTTGGCTATGCGGACGATATTGACATCATCGGTCGCTCCCAGCGTGCCGTGATAGAAGCGTTCACGGCGATTGAAGAACAGGCGAAATCCGTTGGACTTGTAGTAAATGAGGACAAGACTAAGTACATGCTATCAAAAAACAAACAAGCATCTGTCCACCGCCTAGGACAAACCGTCACTATTGATAGCAACAATTTTGAGGTAGTTAAGGAGTTTACCTACCTCGGAGTAAACGTAAACTCCACGAATGACACGAATGAATTACCCTAGGAAACCGTTGCTACTTCGGTTTGGCAAAACAATCGGGTTCAAAACTCCTAACTCGAAGGACGAAATGTGTGCTCTACAAAACCCTTATCCTGGACGATAAGCAAGAAGGGAGAGCTGATACTGGGCTCCTTCGAAAGAAAAATACTTCGGCGGATTTTTGGTCCTGTGTGCGAGGAGGGCGAATCGTTAATGAACATCGTTAATGAACTTTGGTAAACGAATTTCCTAGGCATTTCTCCTTCCTTGAGCGTATATTTTGAAGACAGCTGTGGTCTTGTCCAAGTTGTTTTGCCACAGTTCGTGGTTTGGCTAGTTCGTATCAGCAGCCGAAGAATATATTTCCTCTACATTGCTAGAGGAGCACTTTGACCAAGTTTTGGTCGGTTGTGAAATATTCTTCGATTATGTCGACAATATAGTTTTACACATCAGGCTTTAAAGATTATATGACTAAGATAGCGCACTCTTGAAGGCAAGACCGGACTCACTCAATTCGTCCAGTGCATGTTCAAACATTGAAACATAGCGTTTAGAGGTGACTGTGCATGCACCCATTATCCTTAAAAAAGTAAGAACATAGCGTGACCAGTGACTTTAGGGGAGTGGATATGTCTCTCGTGAATTGTCACTGCCTCAAGTGGATGAGACTTGGGCAGTGACAGCGGAAATAAAGGAGTGTCCTCGTGGGCTTCTTAATTCTACAAATGTCGTCATTCTTGAGATTTAGTTTCATTGTATGGCTTCTTAGAAGGTTATAACCAGTGAGGGCAACAACCAACTTAGACAGCGATATTCTGCCATATCGCAAAAGTTTGTTGGTCCTGCTTTTGTTGTGCTCTTCCGTGATATGTCACAGGTGGTTAGTGTTTTCCACCTGGTATTGCCTTTCATTCGGATCTTGTATTCCACTCGCTCTCTGAGATTAGAGATTGGTGGTTTGATCGTCTGAAGTGCCTAGTCTAGGTCTATTGCAGACCCTTTTCTTGCCAGTTCGTCAGCCCTCTCGTTGCCGATTGTTCCAGTGTCCAGGAACCCAGCAGAGATTCGTGTTATGCTGCTAGCCAAGAGCCTTGAACTCTTCGCGACAGCGGCGAATTAGTTTGGATTTTATCTCATTAGCTTTGATAGCCGCCTGGCTGTCAATAAATATGGTAATATCATTCCGTGCTATAGCCATTATTGATAGCATGCTTGCCACTTTCGCGACCGCCAGTACCTCGGCTTGGAAAACACTATAGTAATCAGGGAGCCTGATTGAACTATGTATGTTGAGTTCCTCGGAGAATAATCCGGCGCCAGTTCCACATTCCATCTTTGATCCGTCAGTGTAGAGGGCTATTATTTTCGTTTCTGTGGGTTCGTTCTTGTCCCATTCTTCGCTGCTCGGAAGCCGGCAAGAGAATGGTTTATCAAAGTCTAGGTAGGGTGACATGTAGTCAGAGTTGTTGTCACTCCCTACGTATTTCTTGAGTATCCGCGCATACCGAAAGAGATGGGGGATCCAGCATTTTGTCTGGCTTATCTTCAAGGCACTTTTGGCTGCCGATTCTTGAATGTATAGATACCTTGGTGTCCGGTTAAGAAGCGTTTCTAGCCCAGCAGTTGGTGTTGTTCTCAACGCACTAGATTTTTTTATACATGCCAGTCTTTGTATTTTTGGCTTGCCACCAGACTATCTTAGGATTAGGTTCCCAGTTTGTGCCGAAGATACGATTGCGTGCATAAAATGCATTCGCTGCCTTTTTAACTCGTTCATTGACATTTAGTTTCCAATTATGTTTCTTTCTGTCGAGAATTATTCCCAGATATTTTGCACTCTCTGCCATCTGCCACCTCAATAGTTTGTGGTTCAAAGTGCGGTATGCTTCTTCTGTTTGTAAACAGCACAAATTCGGTCTTCACCGCAAGGCCACAATATTTTGTCCACAAATTAAGTGTCCGCAGTGAGCTTCCTAACAGTTCACTTTTACAGTTGGTAGAAATATTCCTGTCGCAAGCAGTACTACATCGTCTGAGTTCATGAGCTTTTCATTGATGTCGAGAACCAAAACTAGGGGAGAAATGACTCCTCCTTGTGGTGTGCTTCTCCAAGCTTATACAAATTACATATAGGCTAAGAGTGAATGGACTTATGGGTTTTGCTTTCGCATTAAATCCACACTTGTCTCTAAATCTTGGCTTTTCAGACCTTTAAACGTAATTCCAACCCATCAGTGAAGATTTTCGGGAAGACACAATTGGTGCAATGCTTTTAATAATAAATCTCTTTATCAAATGGGCGCAGTAGCGCAGTGGTTAGTGTGCTGGACTACTGTGCGAGGGATCCCAGGTTCGATCCCCGGATAAACGCAAATTGCAAACGTCTGACAAACATCCGAGAGTATAACTGTCCCGAAAAAGCTTCTCCATTCAGCCGTTCGGAACCGGCATAAAATTGTAGGTCCCTTCCATTTGTCCCAAAAATAGAAACTCACACAAAACGAATGGTTGCGAGAAGCTACGCCTTGAGTGTCTACCCGATTGTTGCGCCACCTATTTATTTATTTATTTTTATCAAAAGGGGGAACATTTGCAGTGACTACAGGTTTCGTTCTGCAGTACATATTCTAGATTAAGCTACTCCTTCAATTCCACTTCGTTCTTGTTAGAAGCCTTGCGGCTGCCAGTAGGTATTTCAACTGTCAGCCGAACTGTGAATATCTTAAAAACTTATAAGCAGTGCAAAGGAAATTGACGTCGTTTGAAACACCAAGAGTGTGGGTTTCTCAGCTTCATGGCCGTAGTATTCGGCAGAGCATTGGATGTTTTCTATAGAGCGAGGCTTTTCGAAAAGTGACGAGATTCTTACGTGAGCGCGAAAGTGTGTCAATATAAAGTGACGTCATTTCAGCGATACCATTTCCAGAAAATGTCAGCCAATTGGAATTGGCGTAGAATTGCAGGCCCGTTCCTTTCGTCCCAAAAACTAACTCGAACATACGTAGCTTTGTGAGAAGCTAGGCTTAGGCTCTTATAAGAACAGGGACAGAAGAATGCGGACAGAACCTTAGAACAGATTAGAAGAAGGAAGTAATTTGACCTAAAAGGTATACAAAAAATGTTATTTCAGACTTGTATTTACTTCTTATCAAGAATCGCCATTGAAGAAGATAAGTGCCTGTAACCGGTAGCATATAAGCTATCAGAGCACCCTTTGCATCCAATAGTTAGTCTAAAAAGGACACCTTTTCTAAGGGCATTACAAACACTATAATAAATATGGTAATGGTATTTTACTTAAATTTATTGCTTTTACTTGGCAACCCTACACGTATGTAGTCACAAAACAATTTCCCATTCAACAACACATTTCATTACAAACTGTCACAGAACAAGAATGTGAAGAAAAGAAAGAAATTGAAAAAAAAAAAAAAACTGAACAAAATGTAGGTGTGTATACATAGTGTACCCACGAATGCGTCTCCTGTGTCACAAAGCGTTTCCTTCCTCTTTCCTGACAAAGAAGGTTGAAATGTCAACGAATTGTGAGTGAGACACGAGTAATTTGTCAGGCTTGAGATATTAAGTTGTCGTACCGTACCATCGTAACCCATGTTACTTTATTTTATTTCTATGTAGCTACGTAGGTAGGTATTAGTGTGGGCGCGTTGGCGGCACCCTCATTCCTTTCGATAAGATTGTGGTAATAGTGGTTTGTGGAGATTTACTGAGGTGTAGTTTGTCTTGTCTAAAATGTACACACGCCATATTATGCGATTTATACAGTCATTTGGAGCTGCTGGCCACACGTGCCAAGCATATCTGCACGTTCCATTTCTTCTTAGACGCATCGCCCCCGCCACACATGAGTCCTTGCAAAATGAACTATACAACTAACCCTCTTAAACTTAGATTTGACAGACGAACTCCTTCTTCTTAAACTTCAGTTCAGGCGTGTACTTTCGAATCTATATTAATTCTATGGTAAAAATCATTCAAAGCTATGGGGGTAGCAGCGCAATGGAGAAGGCTTTAAGTGTATGACAAAGCGTTTAACTTGTCTGAAAAGACTGCGCGAAGCTATTGAATGCATAGCTTTTTCAATGAAAATCCTTTCAAATCTTCTATACCGTACGGGTGGAAAAGGAAAATAAGCTGGCGTATGAAAAGGGAAACATTTTCTGCTGAACATTCATTATGTTAGTATGAAAGGTGTCGTGGTTGTGGCATTAAATGGAAAGCGACTACTATTGGGAGGCTTTTTTGTACGGTATAAATGGTAGGCTACTTTGCTTGATATAGTGAAGGAGGGAGGTATGCTGTGGAATGAGTGTAAATGCTGATCGACCGATTTTAAATGTGAATATTTTACATGGCTGGTAGTGCTATACAGACTATGAAAGGATGTACTCAGAAAGACACTCCATTGGGGCTATTTATGAATTCCTTTTGTCTGTTTTTAGAATTTTGTTTTCAACAAAAACCTTTTCAGGCTAAAAAGTCTGAAAACTAACATAGGAACACTATATTTACGTACTACCGAGGAATGCTGTAGTTAGGTGGTCTACTTTCAAATGGACAGTTAATAGATATACTAAATATTATAAACAAGTAGAGGGTGTTTTTTTTAGAGGTATAGAGCTTTACAATGGAATAAAACAAAGATGGTTTTTTTAAATTGACATGAAATTTACTTCATTCGAAAGATAATCTTTTGACATTGTAATTTAAATATGATTCTGGCATATAACCGCCACGGCTGGCTCGCACGAAGTCTAATCTGGAGGTACAATTTTCGATTACCTTTTCCAACATTTGTGGCCGTATATCGTCAATAACGCGGCGAATGTTGTCCTCCAAGTG
Source organism: Cheilosia soror (assembly GCA_949372485.1). Lineage (NCBI taxonomy): Eukaryota > Metazoa > Arthropoda > Insecta > Diptera > Syrphidae > Cheilosia > Cheilosia soror. The sequence goes on from OX443563.1 coordinate 41,901,147, forward strand.
GTCAATTGTTTCGGGCTTATCGGCGTAGACTATAGACTTCACATATCCCCACAGAAAATAGTCAAGCGGCGTTAAGTCGCACCATCTTGGAGGCTAATTCACGGGTCCGCAAAGTGAAACTATGCGGTTACCAAACGTTTCCTTTAAGAAATCAATTGTGGCACGAGCTGTGTGACATGTTGCACCGTTTTGTTGAAACCACAGCTCCTGTACATCATGGATGAACAAAAAAGTCAGTAATCATGGCTCTATAGCGGTCACCATTGACGTTCTAGCCAGCATAGTTTTTAAAGAAGTACGGACCAACCAACCCATAAAGCACACCAAAAAGTCGGTGTTTGTGGCTGTAACGGTGTCTCAGCATACACTTGAGGATTATCATCACTCCAAATACGGCAGCTTTGTTTATTGACGTATCCATTCAACCAAAAGTGAGACGATTATGTTGACCGTAAAATGGACGTAGTGCGCGATACGTATTTCGAACAGAACCATGATTTTTAAAATAAATTTGCATAATTTGGAAGCGTTGTTCAGGCGTCAGTCTATTCGTATTAATATGCCAAACCAAACTAAAAATAAAGTCACTTGACAGCTGACAAAATGGCGGCCAGTTAAAATAGTGTTGCCAACTTAAAGTTCTACAAAAAAAAAATTAAAGTTGGTTGCGCAACAGGCAGGTAGACACCCTAGGCCTAGCTTCTCGCAACCATTGGTTTGTGTGAGTTTCTATTTTTGGGACGAATGGAAGGGACCTACAATTTTATGCCGAGTCCGAACGGCTGAATTGATAAGCTTTTTCATGACAGTCGTACTCTCGAACGGTTGTCAGACGTTCGCGAGAGTCGGCGCAGCAGAAAAGATGGAATTTTTGTTTTTCCAGGGGTTGACCTCAGATCCCTCGCACAGTAGTCCAGCACACTAACCACTGCGCTACTGCGCCCACAAACTTAAAGTTCTATACCTCTAAAAAAAACACCATTTACATTGTGCCTAAACTGGATAATGCTTTTCATGATTCTATATTTTTATATAACGTATGTTTGTGAAGCAGTCATTCTTAGTTGACTTTTAAAAATTCCTAAGCAGCCTAAAGCTAGGATACGTTCCAAAATCATGGCAAGAATATAACCAAAAATAATATAACCAAAAACATTCCGGAGCATCACAGGAACACGTGGTGTGAATATAGGGCGAATAGATTCAGTGGTTCAGCCGCCATTATCGGACTTACACACGCACCAACGTTTTTATACATTAAGATATTCAAGGACTTCTTGATATAACAATATTTTTTTTCTATTGAAAAACGTATAGTTAGCGATGTCCGATGTCCAATCTAAAAGCACTTTCGAAATAATGTGCCTTATCAAAATTTTATATACTCTGACAGTCAAGCGGCCATAAAAGCCATGGTATCAGTCGTGGTGAAGTCGAGGGCAGTAAGTCATTGCAAGAAATTCCTGGACGAACAATCGCAAGCCATCACGGTGACCCTATGCTGGGTACCGGGCCATATGGATATTACGGGCAATAAACAGGCGGATGAGATTGCAAGAAACGGGTCGAAGATGCATGCATCAATGGCCGTAAAATCTATAAGAACTCCGCTAAGCACGCTTGCTACGAAGATTGACATTGAATCATTACTACTTACTTATCGGGCTCCCGACCCGTGTAGAGTCTCTGCCTGAGACACTGCAGCATTCCATCCTCTACGATCCCGTGCACGCTGCTTCCAGTTCTCCAGACCAAGCGCTCTGGCATCTGCGATGGCTTGGTCTTTGAAACGGAGGTTCAGTCTTTCTTGTCTTCTCGAACCTGGGGCTGGGGTTCGAAGATCGAAGATAGCTGGAACATTATTGTCCATTCGCTCGATGTGGCAGAGCCAATGTAGTCGACGTGTTTTGGCTTTTTGGACTATATCGACATCTTGGTACAGCTCATAGAGTTCGCCGTTGTATTTTCTCCTCCATTCGCCTTCCTCGAACACAGGACCAAAAATCCGCCGAAGTATTTTTCTTTCGAAGGAGCCCAGTATCAGCTCTCCCTTCTTGCTTATCGGCCAGCACTCGGCGCCATAAAGCAGAACTGGCAGGATAAGGGTTTTGTAAAGCACACATTTCGTCCTTCGAGTTAGGAGTTTTGAACCCGATTGTTTTGCCAAACCGAAGTAGCAACGGTTTCGTGGGGCAATTCTTCGCCGGATCTCCACTAGGATGTCATTCGTGGAGTGTTTTGTCCTATGCGGTGGACAGATACTTGTTTGTTTGTTTATTGATAGCATGTACTTAGTCTAAGTCTTGTCCTCTTTTACTTCAAGGCCAACGGATTTCGCCTGTTCTTCAATCGCCGTGAACGCTTCTATCATACGGCATGGTGTGAGCGACTTATGATGTCAATATCGTCCGCACTATCTGCTCCAGTACGAGACTGAAGAAGTCGCATGATAGCGCGTCTCCTTGCCGAAATCCGGTGCAAGTTTAAAATAGATCGGAGGAGCTGCTTCCAAACTGCACGTTGCAGCGCGTGTTTTCCAGCGTCACGCGACACAGCTGAATCAGTTTTGCCGGGATTCCGAATTCGACCATCGGCATATAGAGCTCCTGATGATGTATGATATCATACGCGGCTTTGAACTTCCAAATTGAAATTCCAAGATTTGCCTAAGTGTGAAAATTTGGTCTATAGTCGATCTGCCGGGCCGGAAGCCACACTGGTACGTGCCGATCAGTGTGTTGCAAAACGGTTTATGACGTTCACACAGTACGTTGGATAGGATCTTGTATGCAACATTAAGCGGGGATATGCATCGATAGTTCTTACAATACATAGGATATGGAGATGATAGTCCAGTCATCGGGCATGTTTTCCTCCATCAATACTTGGTTGATGATTCGGTGCATGCTTCCTACCAAAACATCACCACCGTATTTAAAGAGCTCCGCTGGTAAACCATCAGAGCCTGCTTCCTTTTTGTTCTTAAGCTTTTTTATAGCTAGGCCAACTTTTTCTACACTAGGTGGTGGAACTAGTGCATGTAATTGCCCTATCACTCTCTCTACATGATGCCCACTAAGCAGCTGCTGGAAATGCTGCTTAAACACATCTACTATTCCCTGTGCTTCAATGACTAGGTTTCCTTCACTGTCTCGAAGAGTCTGCGTTCCGGTTTTGTAGCCAGCAGCCAGACTCCACTAACATGCAGAGTGCATTGAACAGGCATTCTGGAGACGAGCATCACTTCAGATTTGTCCAAGTTTATTTTCATCTCAGCTTCAACACAAACGGCTACAAACCGATCGAGGCGCGCTGAAGTTCAGTCTGAGAGGACCCAAGGATGATCAAGTCGCTTCCATTTCGAAACTTTCCTCGCCAAGACTGGGTGTAACATCCAGTCCATATAAGCAATGCAAAGGAGAGGAGACAAGACGCATCCCTGGCGAAGTCCAACGCCCACGGTGAAAGGTATTGATTTAACGCCGTTTACCCGAACACCGCTTTTACAGTTTGTGTAGAGAGATTGAATGGCTCTCAAGAGAGAACCGTCAACTCCATACTCCTGTAATACACTCCAGAGTTTCCCTCGAGGGACTCGGTCATATGCTTTCTCCAAATCTACGAAGCAAGCGTAAACGGGTGTAGCATACTCCCAAGCCTTTTCAAGTACCATTCTGAGAGTGAATAACTGGTCGGTTGTGTTTCTGCCGGGACGAAAGCCGCTCTGCTCATCTCCTAATCGTGCCTCGACCACAGCTCTGCAACGCGTTTCCAGCACCTTGGCAAAAACATTTCCGGGGAGCCTTAAAGGTGATATACCCCTGTAATTGGAGCAATCCCTTTTATCCCCTTTCTTGAAAAGGGGCACAATCACCCCAATCTGCCAATCGCTAGGATTTTTGCCGTCTTCCCACGCCACTTTAATGACACGAGAGGGCAATTTGACACCCTCTTCACCTAAGAACTTGAGCATTTCTGGTCGGATTTCATCCACTCCGGCAGATTTGCCAGCTTTTAGCAATTTGATCGCAAAAGTGACTTCCTCTACCGTGGGACTATTTTCCGCCCTGCTTAAGGCGAGTTCTGTCATCCTCAATGCCCTGGATTTGATTGAGCAATTTAGAAAATTGCAATTAAAAAATTGCTCGCTCCATCTGCGCGAGATGTCCTCCTCATTAGAAAGAAGTGCACCATCTTTGGATTTGACTCCTTCAATAATGTTCCACTTCCTTCCTCTAAGACGGCGGATGGTCTGCCAGAACACCTTGCTAGCAGATCTGTGATCACGTTCTAATTTCTCGCCGAACTCCTTCCCAGATTGTTCGTTGGCTGCTTTAACAGCCAATTTGCAAGTTCTTCGCGCCTAAATGTACCGGTTTCGAGAAGAAGAGTCCCCCAAGTGAATCCTCACCTTGAAAGCCTTCTTCTTCTCTCTGATAGCTTCTTGAACTCCGGGCGTTTTAAACCACGCAGTTCTTTTCTCACCACCAGCCGCCACACCGAGCCGCTTCACTCCGCAAACATGTCCTGCAGAGGCAATAACTGCTGTTGAAAACAACTGCCATTCTTCCTCTACATTCAATGGAACATTTGGAATTTGTTTAAACCAACAATTTCTCCCATTCGCGTTCTGATCGGGGTCACCGTGTTTACCAATAGCGCTGCCCCATGTCGAGAAATCCACACCCACATGAGCATTGAAATCACCCATCAGGATATAAGAATCAATATCTGAAACCTTTCCAAGGGCTGCATCAACTTCTTTTATAAAAGCTACGTACCCCGACTCCATATTCGGTGCACACCTGAACTAGAGCTGGAGTTGATCTTTCAAGGTTTAGCTTTAAGATCACAACTCTCCCTCCTAATAGTATCCACTCAAATACTCTGCCTGCCAGCCTGGGACTTGTGACTGTGAGTATCCCCACTCCCGCCTGAGCAGACATTGAAGGTGCTACTCCCGACATGAAGAGTTTCCACCCATCCACGGTTCCAGAACCCGTTTGCTTTGTTGAGAAAACACCAACTACATCTAGTCGATATTTGACCTCCTCCACAAGCTCCAGGTCTTTTCCCGTGAGCGAAGAGATGTCCCACATGCCTATCCGAAGTCGATGCCGTTGTCGAATAGCCGAAAGTCCACTTATGCCCCTATGGGCATACATACCATAATGGTTTGCGAGACCATTAATGGGAAGCTCGTAGCCGTTTCGGGTTCGAACAAGCCGACCACCAGACGCTCGCAAACTGCCATCCTTCAGGCCTGGCTCCAAAGACGCCCTAATATGACAGGCTTTACAATATCCGAGGTTCTTTTAGTTCGTATTGTCATCGTTGGGTGTGTGCTTTGTCAGTGCTTCGTTGCCCGCCCCCAACAACGGGGTGCGGTCAGCTACATGATGGGGCGCACTAAAATAAAAATATTAACAGCATAGTTTTAAGTGCACAGACACATTAAAAAACCTTTACATGGTACACCATACTGTCACAGGTGCAGTTGCCTTTGGTAACTTGGCCATTAACTCTGTAAAAGCATGAAGTGCACACTCTTCTCAGATGATTTTAAATAAAACCAGCATTTGAAATGGCAATCTTCATGCTACATAATTTATCTAGGTTAGTAACTCTGTTACGGTATAGTTACCGTGTCAAGCTTGAGGAACTGACTAATTCAAAAAGTTGGTCAACGCTGAGGGAAAATGTTCTGTTGATGGTTAGCTAATTTTTACTTGGGTAACATTTTATGTTTCATGCAGAAGTTACTTCTTAGCCAAAAAGGGACTAATTACACAAATTAGGCAAGCTTTCAAAAAAGTACTCCAACAAGTAAACTGACGAATTTTAACCCTAAAAAAAAAAAAACCTAAAACTCAACTAAATCGTTGTCGTTAGGCGTTTTTTTCGGTAAGAAAATGAAAGCATTTTCCCACTTCCTGAAGCAAATTGTGATGTACCTACCTAATTTGCTTATAATCTTTATTTTTCCTTTTTTTTATATTCTCATTTTTGGTCTCTTTAATTTCAGGAAAGGCAAACGAAGAGTGACACGGATGGTGGTGGTTGTCGTCCTGGCGTTTGCCATTTGTTGGCTTCCAATTCATGTGAGTAATTATTTGTGTTAAACTTTTTCTCCATCAAGCTACCCGTATCTTTTATGTATGCAAAGTCTATCAGAATGTTAACTAGGCACAACCAATGCTCATCCCGGATAATAGTCCTATAAATATTTAAAATTATTGGAAAATTATTTTTCTCGTTCTTTTAAAATGTTCCTTAAATTTATCTACGATTTGCTGGGGAATTGGAGGTTTGGGGCTTGACTAATGACTTTGAAAGAAGGGCACTGTCAGTTTGATTGATTGCAGTTCCAGAAATAATTTTATTAATAAATTTATCGTACACATATTTTATCGACTCAAATACCATACAAATAATCGTTGTTCCAATTTGTTGGTAATTTATGGAATTATCAATTATTTCTTATGTAACTTGAGATAAGATTCGATTTTATTACTGTGAGTGTGAGAAGATTTGACGCTAAAAGACTGAAATCACAACAAGCCCCGAAGACCAATGGTATCGATCGCAGGACTCAAGGGGCCATAGGGACACAACAACTAATGTGCTAGGTTTTACCCGACCAGACCAAGCGAAAAACCTATTTTGATGAAGATCGCTGGGTAGTGGGTAGTTAATGCAGCAAAGAAACTCGAGTACAAAGTGGAGCTGAAAGTAAGGGATAGAGCGGATTGTAAGCTCTTCGAGCAAACCTGGTAAGAAATAAGATAATCAGCTTCTCTGGAGGAAACACGGAAAGCCCGCGATAGAGGAAATGTAAGGGTGCTTCTCTAGGAACAATGCTCTGAAATTTAAAGAAAAAGGGAAAAAACGCACTTACATTCGAACAGAAACCTCTAAAGATGAACAAACAACAAACAAGCAATGTATAGAAGAATCGCAGTCGGTGTTTATGATGGCGATGCAACTCATCAGGGTATTTGATGAACCTCAGCATTATTTGTCCATAATTAAGGAGGCCATGTAAAATTAGCCAACTTTATAGAGGCTACAACCATTTACCAGCGAACTCATTGGCCCCTATCAATGCAGTTTTAGACGAGGAAAGTTCCACTGCCCATCAAAATTGCACATTGAGGCATATCCTTGAAAAAACAGCAAGCAGTCCAAATCGATTATCATCATCCTTAATCGCAGCCGCATAGGACAGTATGTTTGCACCCTTTGCCTTCCGGACCTTCTCCTCAACATGATAATTCCAAGTAAGTCCAGTATCTAGGTATAATCCCAGATACTTAACCTTCTTGGTCGTTGTTAGTTCCGATCCGAAAAGTGTTAAGGGCTGAAATTCCAGATTTTTCCTGTTCCTACTGAAGATTATTAGATCTGTTTTCTCCGCATTAATGGAGAGTCCTTGTTTCAGACCACATACCACTTTAAGCGCACTCCTCATGATATCCGCTGTGACGTCTATGAATTTGCCTCTTGCCATTACTGCTATGTCATCGGCATGTCCCACTGTGTGAATGCCAGTTGCCTCAAGTCTGTCGAGAAGAGAGTCCACAGTGAGTGTAGGTGAAAGAACACCTCCTTGTGGGCAACCTCTGCTGATCAGTGACCATTCCTCGGAGTTTTGAGGTATTTATCACCCTTGTATTTAACATGTATTTAACAGATATTTATCACCCTTGTATTTAACATATTGTCCACCCATCTTACCACCAGTGGGTTAACTCTACATTTTTCCAAGGCTTGTTTCAGACTTTCAAAGCATATCTTATCGAAGGCACCTTCAATGTCCATCTAGTGGTCATCGCAATACCCCCGGTATTTGGCTCTTCCTCCGCAGAGCGTACCACTTGATGTAGCGCTGTTTCTGTAGATATACCTACCCTATAGGCATGTTGTCTACTATTCAAAGGATACATCTTAAGCGCCGTACTCTCCATATAGTCCACCACCACCCTTTCCATTGTTTTTAACAGAAAAGATGTTAGGCTAACTGGCCTGAAGGACTTTGCCTCGGTGTAATCCTTTTTTCCCGGTTTTGGAAGGAAGACCACCTTTGCCTCCCTCCATGTAATCGGGATGTAGCCTATTGCTAGGCATGCAACGTATATATTCCTGAGCCTTGATGTATTTACGTCTACTCCCCATTGCATTATACCCGGAAATATACCATCTGGTCCCGCGGTTTTGAAGGGTGAAAATGTTGCTATCGCCCCCTTAACTGCCTCTGGTGTCACGATCCGTTCTGATTCCGTCCTATCCATCCTGTTCGCTCCTTGTTTCCTTGGAGCCCAGGACCGATCTGAACTATACCACGTTTGTTTGATCCAGAGTTTCCACTATCTCCGCCGCTCTATTACGAATGAGTCCGATCTTGGAAACTGGGTCTCTGGAGACAATCTTTTGTAGTCTACTGACTTCAGATGTACTTCTCATACTCGAGCAGAAGTCCCTCCATGACTCCCTTTTACGTCGTCGTAGAGTAACATTCATCTCTTTCTTTTTCGCCTTGTATTTATCCCATGCTTCGGATTCTCCCCTTCTCATGGCATGACTGAAAGCCTTCCTCACAGCTTTCTTTAGCTTTTCAAGTTCCCGACACCACCAAGGCGTAGGATCCTGCTTCTCCACTAGAGTAGGTGTGCAAGACACTCGGTACGCATCTTCAACAGCTGATTGCAAATGCTTTAGCTGTGATTCTACATGCCAAGTATTTTTCAGTATTCCGAATTCCATTACGTTCAGTTTTTACTCCAACACTTCTTGGTACTTTATCCTATCCGTGTTCTTCGGAATTCTGATGTATTTTCGATCTTTCTTTCTTTTAGATCCATAACGAACATCAAACGAAATGGCTCTTTGATCCGACAATGTAGCCTGATCCATTACCCTCTAATTTGATACCCTTTCAATTATCTTGCTACTACACAGGGTCACATCGATCACTTCACTTCGCCTTACATCCACGGAGGTTGGCTCTGTTCCCCTGTTTAGGATAGCTAGATCCTTGCTTGATAGAAATTCGAATAACGACTCTCCTCTGTAATTATCGTTGGAGCTGCCCCACACTGTATTATGTGCATTGGCATCACAACCAATTATTAGATCCTCGTTCCTGTTCCTGCATGCATTCACCAAAGACTCCAACTCTCTTGTCGGAGGAGGTTGTGGCGAATCATACGGCAGGTATGAAGATGCGATGACAAAATTTCCCGCATCTGATCCTACTCGTAGGTACTGCTGCTAGGTCTGGGGCACACAGATCCTGCAATTTATAAGCCTGAACTCCGTGCCTTACCAGGATACAGGACCTAACTCTTTCGCTGGTTTGCTCATAATGCAATTCAGCTATGCTATTTGGGAGTCCTCTAATCTTTCGTCTAAAAATCCAAGCCTCCTGTATCAGGGCTATGTCAAACGAACCCTCGTCAAAACATTAAGTCATCATCGCTGTGATCGCTTTGCTGTGATGAAGGTTCAATTGAACCACCCTAAGCTTTTCCCGGTACGGGAGTGGGTTAGGCGAGCCGATTTACATACTTCCCTTATTGCAAGTTAGACCGTCAGCTGTTGGATTTATTTCAGGCATGTCCCTCCCCACCAGGCGCTATAATTCCATACTGCAGTCAGGATTAGAACATAAAGGGTGATTTTTTAGCTGGTTTGGTTTTGGCAACACTGGTTTTGACAGCTGACGTGTGTTTAGTACCTTGTGTCACTGTCAAACAGCTTCAGTTTGGTTTGCAATTTAACCATGGATCGTCTTACAAATGAACAACGCTTGCAAATTATTGAATTTTACTATCAAAATTCGTGCTCGGTTCGAAATGTTCATCGCGCGCTGCTTCCATTTTATGATCGGCATTCTCGACCTTCTGAGCAGTCTATTCGGAAGATTGTGACCAAATTTCGCACCAAATTTACTTTGTTGGACATTAAACCACCAAAACGTTTACGTACTGTGCGTAGTGAAGAAAATATTGCGGCCGTATCAGCTAGTGTGACAGAAGACCGCGAAATGTCGATTCGGCGCCGTTCCCAGCAGTTAGGCCTTTGTTACAGCGATGATAACAAACTTTTTTTTGCCCGAAATGGAAGTTCTTGACTTGCATGATATGTGGTTTCAACAAGACGGTGCCACATGCCACACAGCACGCGAAACAATGGCGCAATTGCGAGGCGAGTTTGGTGAACAGTTAATTTCACGTTTCGGGCCGGTCAATTGGCCGCCTAGATCGTGCGATTTGACACCATTAGATTATTTTTTGTGGGGGTATGTCAAGGCTAATGTGTATAGGGACAAGCCCGCTTCGATTGATGCACTGGAAGCCAACATCCATGCATTCATTCGTGAGATACCGGCCGATATGTGTGAAAGAGTATGCCAAAATTGGACTCAGCGGATGGGCTACCTGAGACGCAGCCGCGGTCAACATTTGCATGAAATTATCTTTAAACATTAAATTGCAAGGTTCAAACTATCGATTCAAATAAATATTTCATTCATTTTTTCGAATTTTTTGTTTTTTTTTTTTTAAAAAAGTTCTAAACCTCTTAAAAAATCACCCTTTAAAACAGTCAATTGTGTCTTCGAAGAGCAATTTTTTTTAAGACTGTAAAAAATTCGGTACAACTACTTTTTTTAAATTGAAATGTGCTCGCACCAAAATAACTGCCATTAACTACCCCTAGGTAGCTCAACTGTATTCAGGCAATTTCGTTGCCGTATTAGGCATAAAACTACAGCGAATGTATTACATAATATTAGCTACATAATTAAACTATTATGTAACAAGTTGAGTGAAAGAAAAAAAAAATTAACATTTCTGATATCTTTCGTTTTTCTCTCCATCCATACGGTCACATCAAAACTTCATTATTTATTTGTCTGTATTCAGTCTCACTTTTGAAAGGCAATTGGGTGTGCCTACGTTGCCAAAGTTCGACCTTGGGTGGTCCTCTGCACAAATTAGTTTTGCTAATGAATAGCTCCTTTGTTCCATTACTTCAGATACAAATCACTCCCATGGAAGGGATAACTCTCCCAAGTAAAGGAAAGTAGAGAACAATGATTTTTATGATTTAAATATGATTCCTGGATTGGGTAGGAAATTAACTTCCTGTTTTGATGTAGCATAACATTGGAAGAGGGCTTTGTTTGGCAAAGTATTTCAACTCATTGCTTTGTTTATTCACAGAACAGCGGGTAGGGAAAAAAAGTTAATAAACAGAAAAAAATAATACAGTCATCTTATTTTGCCAACATTCTTCCTCGCCATGGGTAGTTGAATATTTTGGAGGTTTCTTGTTTTTATCTTTTTTTGAGATACATACTTTGAATTACAACATAACATCATCATTTCAACCTATCAGCGGCAGTGCCCTCAGTCATTATCTTGTCAGTTGGGTAAAATGTATCTTTTCGTTTTCAGTGGATTTTGAGTAAAATATTTTAGCAATAAATAAAACATTGCCTTGAATGTAAAAGCCCCTGCAAATTCATTAACTCAGCCACAGGATAACAAAGAACAGTTGGTACTATAAGAATTTAATCAATACATATATTATGATGTACATCTTATCAACCCTTGGCCATACTTCCTCTTGCTTTAAGAGAGTTTAATCAATATTATGAATGACTACTTCCCTTGGCGCCATACTTCTTACCACTTAATTTAAAAATCTATTCCAGTTAATTCGAAGACCCTAAGCCTCTTATATAGACTTTTGCAACTTTAACGAATGCCACCAGAGGAATTCAAAACGACCCTACATAATTAAGTAGAAAGCGGTAATTTTTTGAATCATCTTCTATAGCACCAGAGCTCGTCTTCCACACTCCATTGAGTCGTAGTAGGTGTAGGTCACTAAAAAGCTGAAGAATTAAAAATGAGAAACGAAATCTCTAAAGAATTCTTTACTCAAATTTAAATACGTAACCACTTCCCCTGGACTGTTCCTTCTGAAAGCGGGAACAAATTTTGCTGGAGGGAAAACAGAAGAAAATTCGAAACCATTTTACCACTTATCCTCTCAAATTACGTACCAACGAAACTTTCTACTCATACAATCATTCAGAATCCTGTTTAATTTAAGTACAAAGCGCCTCCCCCATTCCCCCAACTAACCAAGGTAGAGGGTGATAGTCATGCCTGGCACCGCTTGACCGCCATGAAATTTTAGAAGGTCGAATGCTGCATAGCCTTTCAACTCGTGGGAATACCTACTACTATGAGTATGTATAGTAAAAATAATAAGAAGGCTTTCACTTCAATTTGCAGTCGATGAATCCATTTAACATTGGAACCTAAAAATGAAGCTACCTATGCCTGATGTTTGGGCATGTTTTAAAAGGTTCTAAAAGAGTTTATTACATTTGATATGTCGCACAGGTTAAAAGCTCAGCATCAGACTTTGAATTAACAGATACATTTTGTTTCTTTGCGAGTTTAGTGCCGCCTTTCAGTTAAATATTTTTTAAAGCAAATCAAGTGGAGAAAGGAGTTAAATTCGCTTTCAATTTGATAGCAGATCCTTGAATTATGTAGGTAGCAATGGAAGGCTTTTCAGATGATAGTCAGTTTACACTTGATTTAGAGGATATACAATATTACTTAGATAATTCGAACTATGGGAGTATAAGACATATACCCCAAGGTTTTCGAACACCCTTCAAATTGTGTACGCTTGCAGGCAGGGAGAACTCCAAAATATTTTGGACAGCGCAATATATTTTTACATCATGGCAGTCGGACTGATGGGGCCCTTGTTTGGTGGCTATTTTGACCAGGGTACAAAGAACAGCCTGGTATATGGCTATTAGAGTTGTAAAGGAATTAAATCATTTACGAATTTAATTCATTTGATTTATCTTTAAAAATGTGAATTCACTTAAAGATTTCAACTTCAAAATATGAAATCGCCATTCATTTTGAAGTAAGTGATTGAGAATTCATTTTGTTGAAGTCAATGAATGCATTCAGTTGAATGCAATCTTCTGTGATTGCTGTGAATTCATTCAAGTCATTTTGGAGTCATTGAAGTCATTTTGAAGTCACGAAATGATTGAAGTCTTTTTGAAGTCATTGCAGTTATTTTGAAACCGTTTTGATTCAATTGAATTGATTTGAAATAAAAACCATCTATTAACGCTTTAAATAAGTTTATTACAAGTTTATGTGAACCGATAAATGGTTTCACAATTAACTACTTGTGACCGGTTAACTTCAGAATGCGAACGAATTGTCCTTACATTTGAAGAATAGCTATAAAGACGATTACGATACGATATAATGAATGTCCGATATTAAGTTATATCCGTTGATTAATATTACATACCTACCTTATAATTTGTTGTCTATGAATAGGTGGTGAGTTTCGATTTAAAATTCGTTGGTCCTTTCCAGGATTTGCCTCAGTATGAAAATCCCTCCAACAGAGCCTGCGGCCTTGTTGTTCTTAAGCTTTTTTATAGCTAAGCCAACTTCTTCTATACTAGGTGGTGGAACTAGTTCTTCATTGACTGGACGTGGGTTCTCTTCTTGCCCTATCAATCTCTCTACATGATGCCCATTAAGCAGCTGCTGGAAATGCCGCTTAAACACATCTACTATTCCCTGCGTTTCGGTGACTAAGTTTCCTTCGCTATCTCGAAGAGCCTGCGTTCCGGTTTTGTAGCCAGCAGCCACTCAAGTAGCACACTGGTGTATAAATTGGTGTAAATTCATTAATTTTGGTGCAAAATTGAGAAAATTGAAGAAAAATTTAAAATTTTGGTGTATTTGTCAAAATTACCGGTATAAAAATTACACCATTGTATTTTCTGTGCAAAATTTCAACATTTTTTTTGAAATTCGGTGCAAAAAATAAACCGATGTTCAGCTGTTTTTATAATATACCATTTATGGTGCATAAAATCGAATGATTCTGAAACCAACCGACATGGCATATTTTGTACACTATATTTTGTAGATAAAATACACTATTCGAAATGGCCAACTATATTTTGGTGAAGGATTTACACCTTGTGGAAATTAAATACACCAAACTACACAAGTGTGAAAAATAAACAACAAAATGTTATTGAAATTATTCAGTCGCCATTTCATTCTTAACGAGCACTACATTTTTATATTAACAAATATTAACAAAAATGAGAACCTTCAAGATTAATAATTATTTGAAGTGTTATCGTACAAGGAAAAACTTTTTAAACAAATTAAAAACATTGTCAAACATTTTTGGAAATAAAACTTGTACTGAAAGAAAATCTCCATTGTATATTTTTTTCACAGTAAATGCTTTTTGGTTAATAAAATTCACACAGAGAGGTTGGTGTACTTAATACACTCATTGGTTGAATATTCACTATTTGTATGCACCAAACTGAGAGTTCGGTGTTTTTAATACACCATTTGGTAAAATATTCACCATTGAATACACTACACAGAAAGTTTGGTGTAATTAATACACTTTTTGGTGAAAAAATGCACCACACCGAGATCGGTGTACTTAATATTAGTGATACAGTGTGGTTCACTTGTTTAGACGTACAAGAGTTACGTTTTATTTCTTGTTTTTTTTATTATGTGGAATAAAGAGAAAAACCGTACACATTTTTTTGGTTCACTTGAATAGACGCACCCGCTAAAAAGTTGAAAAACAACAAAACACCAAAATTGTTTGCGATATTTTTAATTATTTTAGTCAATTTTCAGTTATTTTAATAATGTGTGAGGAAGGACCATTTTATATAAACTCAAAAATTATACTTTTCAAAGAGCCATAATGAACTTTTAAGGTAATTCAAGGATATATTTTCTTGAGAAGCTTTGATCGCCACAATCAGCTCTTGATTGTGTTGATACCTACTGATTGTTGCCTCAATAAATTTCACGGGGCAAGATTTTCAATAATGTTAAAATAAGGCGAATGTGGGGGACAGTGCAATATTTTAATATTTTTACTAACAATCCATTCTTTAACAAGGCGTGAATTATGCGAATAGGCACGTTATACATCTGCAATATCCATGGAATAGGTCCACAAAGGTGCTTTATTACGGAAAAAACTGCTCCCAAAAAAGGTTTGCAAGAAATACTAATATTTTATTGGAAACGATTTCCAATTTAAAAGCGCCGAAGAATGAAATTGCACCATATAGCTACCATAACTACCCCTAATTTCAATGACGACGTTTAAAAACATATTTTCTTTGTGGAGATCATGAAAGTAATAGTTATATAAATTGCACCATATAGCTACCATAACTACCCCTAATTTCAATGACGACGTTTAAAAACATATTTTCTTTGTGGAGATCATGAAAGTAATAGTTATAGTTGCAGGACCATCCAAGTTAAACTCCTTTTTGTTCGAAAAGTCGTCTTTGCTTCAATTTCTGGAGACCACTTTAATGTTCATATCCCATGCCACGTGAGACCTTGAAAATTCAAGGCGTGGGTTTCTTGCATGCATGATTAGGCGGTTTTTTTGTAAAATTTGGGTATAAAGCATAGACAATAGCACAACGCAAGTGGATTTGCTACAAAAAAAAAACAGCAAATTTCATAATTTTGTTTATAAATTGAGCGCCATAAGGCACTAGTCTTTGAATTTTCGGCATGTTTTGTGGTGTTAAAACTTTTACGATTCTTGCTTGGTAGTTATTTCCATAAGATACCCTATTTTTTACAAAGTTTCTTAACAAGAGTGTTCACTTCGAGCTATTTTATGAGCCATTTCACGATTTGAAGCGTTTCGAGAAGTAAGCGTTAACTTTTGCGTTTTCTTCAAATTCAACACTTTGCTCTGCCTATTTTAATAAAATGTGTGCGCCTTTAACAAGTGAACCGCACTGTATTTGTCACAGTGGTGCATTTTTCTCATTTCTCCTTTAACTTTGGTGCATTTTTTGTATCAATTTCACGAAATGACACAAATCAGTGAATATTTTACACAGTTTCCAGCAAAATAAATGCACCGAAAACAGAATATTGTATATAAATTCTACAATTGTGTATTTTTCTTCTTCTTTTAAATTGGTGCATCCGAATTTAGAAATTGGTGTATATTTTGTACGACGGCCATATTTTTCAAGGTATATCCCAAAAAATGAGATTCGGCTGGCCGCCATATTTAGACAGAAGACAATGATTATTTATTTAACTATATATATCGACTTAATTATGCCGAATTTTTTGTAATTTTGACTCGCTTTTAACTGTACGTCTCTAAAAAATAAACAAAAAAATCAAAAAATTATTATTTTCGAAAAGCGGTGTAAATTTTAGCTCAAACTCTGTTTTCGATTGAAAAAATAAACTTCGGTGTAAATCTATATATATAAAAATTGAGCCTTAAAATGTTTGTCGCCGATTCACGCTTTAACACATTTACCGTTCTTAACCAAACTTTCGCACATCTTTGGTATTGGTCCATACATGAATCCTGTGAAGTTTGGTCAAAAATGGACAAAGGGGCGTGGCACCCCCCATACAAAAAAAACATTCAAAATCGTATATATCGAAAACCACCAAATCGATTGAGCTCAAACTTACAGATAATCTTAGTTATTGGCCCTGGAGTTGTCCTGTGAAGTTTGGTCAAAATTGGACAAAGGGGCGTGGTACCGCCCATACAAAAAACACTCAAAATCGCATATCTAGAAAACCACCAAATCGATTGAGCTCAAACTTACAGATGATCTTAGTTATTGGATCTGGACTGGTCCTGTGAAGTTCGGACAAAACTGGACAAAGGGGCGTGGCACCGCCCATACAAAAAAAAAAACATTCAAAATCGGATATCTAGAAAACCACCAAATCGATTGAGCTCAAACTTACAGATGATCTTAGTTATTGGCCCTAGAGTGCTCCTGTGAAGATTGGTCAAATTTGGTCAAAGGGGAGCGGCACTTCACATACAAAAAAATATTCAAAATCTTATACCTCCTATACAAAAAACATCTTCTATGGAGTGAAACTCGATGACGTTATATCTCCATAACCGCTGCTGGTCCGATTTTCATTATTCTTTTTTTTTGTTTTGTTCGTATTGCTGTGTTTCAAGTTTAGGCAGAAAGAAAATTCCACCAAGTCGATTTATTATCATTTCTCGCATTTTACGAAAGAACATTATTACCTAAGACCTAAGCAATACAATTCCTGTGCACGGGCAAAGCCGGGCGGGTACAGCTTTTCGATAGTCTTGGAATTGGAAGCCAAAGTTTTTAAAATTTGTAACATCGATATAAATGATGAAAGTCAATAATATTGTCTAGGCTAGGCAATACAATTTCTGAAAAAAATAAAAAATGTTGTGTAAGAACCAGAGAGCATTACAATAAAAACAGTTCTTCTATTTAACTATTTTGCACTACGAAGTGTGCACGGGCTACGCTAGTTTTAAATAAAAATAAATTTAAAGTTTCGCATTTTAATACGCTAATGGTGTACTTTATTCATCGAATTATCTTGTATTTTTCACACTCAAGGGAATAGTTTTTCACCAAAATGTGGTGTAAAATGTTTACCATTTGGTGTATAATTTGAGCTAATTATCAGTACATAATATACACCTCTGGAGCATAATATATCCTAGTAACCAGAACAATTTTTATACCACTAGCACAATTTATATACCGAAAATCGGTATAATTTTTGTACAGTCGGTGTTAATTATATACGAGAACACGGTATTATTTACACCGAATCGAAATTAAATGTGCAAAAACTGCACCAAATAGTGGTGTATTTTTTATATTGAAAATGCATATCACGAAAATGCAAAAAATACACTCAAATGTGACTCTTCGATCTCCTTCAGCTGGGAAGCTGCGTAAGCCCTCTTCTTTCTACGCAGGATCTTCTTTTCCTTCCTTCTCCTGGCTCGATACACTTCTCTCGCTGCCCTTGTTTTGCGCTGCAGCGCTTTCTTGTGTGCATCTTCTGTCACCTTTTTCCTGTGCACGCATTCATCATCATACCACGGGCTCTTTCTCTGGGGTGGCTGGTACCCTACGGTGGTTTCGGCTACCTCCTTGATGATGTCGCGATACTGGCACCACTGGTTGTTGACGTTTGTGGTAGGTGAGTTCACAGATGAGAGGTTCGTAGTCAGGCGCTCCCTGTAGGCTCTGGCTACTCCAGGTGTGCTAAGGCGTCCAACGTCGAATTTCTTCTTCTGGGTGGTTAGCAGCTTCTTCTCGTTGGACAGTCGGGCTCTGAATTTAGCCGCGAAAAGAAAATGGTCAGAGTCGACGTTTGCCCCTCGGAATGTGTGCGCGTTGAGGATGTTGGATGCGTGCCTCGCATCGATTAGCACATGGTCGATTTGATTGGCGATTCGACCGTCTGGAGAGCACCAGGTTGCTGTATGGATCCTTAGCCTTGGAAACCTAGTACTACGTATTACGAGCTGCTGCAAAATCGATTAGTCGGTAGCCGTTGTCTGTTGTCGTTTCGTGGATTCTGTGCTTACCAACTAACCCGCCAAAGATGTTTTCCTTTCCGACTTAAGCATTGAAATCCCCGTGTACAACTTTTACATCATACTCCGGACAGGCTCCGTAGGCTCCATCCAGGAGGTCATAAAACTCCTCCTTGATGGGATCTTCAGCCTCGTCGGTAGGGGCGTGTGCACATATTAGGCTTATGTTTTGGAAAGTGGCTTTGATGCGGATCACAGAAAGGCGATCACTTATCGGCTTGAAGTCAATGACTTTTGTCCTAAGCCCATTTCCCACGACGAATCCGCATCCTAATACATGCAGTCTTTTGTTGCAGCTGTAATAAATGTCGCAATCTTTTCTTTTCGTCATACCTGATCCTATCCATCGTATGTCCTGGATCGCGGTTATATCTGCCTTGTACCGCGTGAGGACATATTCAAGTTTTTTGAGTAGCACCTGAGGTGTAGAGCTCGGTCGCACATTTCAGTTACATACTCTTACATCGTAGTCCATTGACGTCAGGGTCTGGTTGCCCTTTGAGGAGTTCCATTATCCGAGGCTGGTTGTGTCTCTCTCATAACTAGTGGTTTTTTTTTTCCATGGTCGGGAAGTTACCCCGACGGCACAACCCCCAAGGCCCTTGTTTTGATCCTAGGACAGCAGGCCGGAAAAACCGATGTCAGTAACCCATTTTGGGATATGAGCCAATGTATTCGCATCACTACCCTTAAACCAGCAAAAGCGTTAATACATGGTTTTTATTTCTGTAACTATAAAGACAATTCATATAAATGTTCCAAATATTACAACGTTAGACTCATGTAAGAGTACATAGCGAGAAAAAGTGTGAAAGAGAGAGTGCGTTAAGTCTAGTTTTTTCTAAGCTCCCGTATATTTCAAGTAATTTGAGTTATTTTACAATAAATATTAAGTTGGCAAAGTTAACCAACAAAAAGTGCTTTTGAGTCTCAAATTGTATTTACAAATTTTGACCGCGAGTCGGCTTTTCTTAAATAAAAACTAGAAAAAAGCGAGGAAAAGAAATCTCAAGGTGAAAGATATGTCATTGCAACGGACTCCAACCAAAAGCAACGATAACAATAACAACAAGCCCACAACAACGTCAAACAAAAGACGGCTAGCGGAAATCTCACCGGAGTTCACGCAACTGAATTTATTGGAGAACAAAGCAAATATGTCTGTTGCCAATATGTCCATAAACGATCTGCAAGTGGTCATAGTCAATGCTATGGCCCCGCTTTTGGACGATAAGCTTAAAGACTTGCCTACGAAATCTGACTTAGAGGGTATTGTTGCAGAAATCCAGGCACTGAAGCAAACCAACATAGTTCTGTCCGAGCGTCTCACACATATGGAGAACTATTGTCAATTACTGGAAAATCAATTGGAGATGATGACACGAAAGTCGAATGAAGGCACTGTTGTTATGCATTTTCCTTCAGACGGGAAGACCAATAAGCTGGAATTTGCTAAACAGACTTGTTTAGGTCTTCTCAACCTAAACGAAAATGCGGATTTGCCTATAAGAGTCACGAAGGAGTTCACTAACACGAACACAAATAAAACCACAATGATACTTGATTTTCAAGATAAGGAAATTGTGACGAAAATTATTGAAGCCGCACCAAAAAAACTAAGAAACACTGGCATCGTCACCCATAGAGAAAATTCACTAATGGCCCGCAACAAGAGAAAACGAATATTTTCGATTAAGGAAAAACTTTGCGCAATAAACAAAAACTGCAACATTTCAATAAGAGGCACACGACTGCAAATCGATCAATTCAGTTTTCCGTTTGATCAATTTCGAGGACTAAAAATAAAAACAAAACAGGAGCTGTCATATATTGAGACAAAGTTTGGTGATAGTCTAAGAATAAGAAGTACAGGAAGAGGCATATCGAGGAAACAGTGAGGCTTTTTTCAAAATAGTGTGAGTTACACTAACCCAAATGCATTGACACAGGGCCGGCCTAAGGGGCCAGCGTAGAGTTAGGACGCCAAAGTGCTGGGGCGGACGATGTAACCCTTACCCGTTTATTTAAAAGTGATAAAGTAGGAAAATATGTAGCTGAGCTTTAAGGAAGCACTAGGTTATGGTTTTTATCTTCTCAGAAGTACTTAGGCACCTTAAAAGAATCACAGCTATTAATAATAGCCTTAATAAATAAACGTACCTTTTACAGGAACCTACAAATTTTAAACGTAGGTATAAATAAAATTCAGTTTTTAGTTTTAGGTTTAATTTTAATGCAAAAACACAATCACATATATTTTCCTTAGTTAAATAAATTTTAGTTTGGTACATTTTATCTACATCCATCTGATAATAATTCGGTCATACATCTGGGGTCTTCGCGTAACATTTCAGACGATCATCGTCTCGACGATTGAACAAAACGTAACGATGTAACATCACAATAGCGTCGTTCAATCGAATCGTTCATCGTTTTCGTTTTGAACTGTAAAGAAACTGTGCCAACTGAAAACTGATAAAAAAGGTATAAATGCAATTTGTGTGTGTTGTTGTCTTTTATGTGGAAATAGATAAAAAGGTAAACATTACAGGTAAATTTGGAAAATTTGTATTGATTAGGGGTCGTAATATAAGACAAAATTAGTGAATGCATTCTTTAAAGCCAATTTAATAAATGCAATTCTATCATTGCCTACTCCAAAGAGAACATAACAAGAGTGTGATGTGAACTTTCTAATGTAGGTACCTATTTCGTTTAACTAGAATGAAGGAAATGGATATTTTTTCTATATTTTCACATTTCACCGTACAAATGCATAATGGAGAGTACTATTTGTCGAAATTATAAAAGATTTAATAGAAACAATATTCTTTTAACCTTTGTTTTGCTTTAAAAAACCCTATATGGAAAGAAAATATACCAAAAACGATGAAACGATTGCCAAAGAGCCATCGTTCAATCGAATCATTTCGACGACAGTATTTGACAGTTAAATTGTTTACGTGAAGCAACAAGAAACGATGATCGTTCACTCATTTCGACGATCATCGTTTTGGTTGTTACACGATGTAGCAGCATCGACGACGTCGTTCGATCGTTTTAGCCTTACGCGATTAGACATCTGTTCCGTAAAATTGTATATTTTTTTGTCCATTAGTTTTGATTGGATTCTTAGCTGTTTCTCCGTTGTAAGACATATGTCTTCAACATCTTAACGACGATACCAACCGTCACGATAACAGGACAACAGAAGAAATACATTTAAACATATTTTCTATTTATAACAAGAAAACTGCACTAGGGCGCTCAACCGATTTAAGCGCCTTGCCCTCACCAACAAAGAAAATAGTTCGTCCCTGAACGAGAGTTTTCGATTTGACAGATGAGTTTCAGTTAAATCAAATGCTATCAGATAAATAAAGTATATTTTTGTTTTCAACCAAATTCCCTCTTTTGCAACAAAATGTCATGAAATACTAATTTAAAAGTGTTCCACAATAATATATCTACCCAAAAAACACTTAACAACATTATTTTATGTGGAATATTAGATAAAATTTACATGTGAAATGAAAAATTGTTTCTCTCCTTATTATGCTCGTTTTTGCAGAATTTAACACACACAGAAATGTTGTTTTAAATTTCTTTCGGTAAAGAATTGTATTTATTCACTGTATTCACTGTTTATTCACTGTTTTATTAAGTTAAATACGTAATTTCACTATTTTAACAGTTTGAAATTTCAAACACGGCAAATTTCCCCAGCAAAATGACAGATGAGTTTCAAATTCTCTGGTTTTTTTTCATATCTTGCGGCCTCACTCACGTACACTGTATATGTGATATACACTCTTTCCTGTACTTCTTATTCTTAGGTGATAGTGGAATGTGCTTCTTTGACAATGGAACTGACAGCCATCAACAAAACTACCAACCGTCACGAGAGCCATCTGGATGTCAAAACGTTATACGCCGAGTGGGTGGTGTCGATCCCGGATGTAGTAATCAACAATAGGTAGGAGTTGCCGTCTGCCAAAGTAGTTTTTTGAATTTGAATTTAGTGTGCTATAATATTACAGGGCTGAAAAGTAAATTATTAATTCCTGATTTTTTTAAATTTATTTTGAATTATGATATTATAATATTAATAGAAACGTTTATAGAGAAGAAAAATGAATTGCAATACCATAAATATTTTCAGGGTTTTAGTGTTAAATGTTATCCAGCTACAAGAACCCAATTACTGGGAAGAGCAAGTGGTGGGATTTTGTGTGCTGTAAAGAACACAAACTCTCACGTAAACATAGACTTCACAAACCGCGAAGACAGAATCTTAATTGAATTAACACAAAATACAAATAAGCTATCAATTTATCCAGTTTATTTAAACTTTGGTAATTGGGATCATGAATTTGACAATTTGTATAATCTTCTACTTAATTACAATTGTGAAAATTTGATGCTAATAGGGGATTTTAATGGTCGAATAAGCGATTTCCAAAACTCAAATTTTTTCAATAATGCAAGATTTGCATATAATAGGAAATCGTTGGATGAGATTTGTAACAGACGAGGAAGGCTTTTGTCAGAGATGATTGACGATTTTGGGTTTTTCATTTTGAACGGAGTCTCTGAGGGCGATGCATGGGGGGATATTACGTTCATCTCTGAACAGGGCTGCTCGGTGATAGATTATTGCTTGATCAAGGGGGATTGGTTTAATGTCGTTAAGGACTTTGAGGTGTTTACTGCTAATTTCTCTTGCCACTTGCCAATAGTTGTAACATTGGAATTTAATTGCCTTCAGGAACACAGCGTACCATCTAATTGTGCTCCCAACCTTAGATGGGTTGAAAGAAAAGCCAGTTGTTTTAGAAATAAATTGAATGACCAGGTTTTTAATCTCCCGAACCCTCTCACATCTACCATTGATGTCACGACAAATTCAGTCTTTTGTGCGATACGGGAGGCTGCTAAGGGGATGGAAAGCTCCCAGTCAGTCCCTTTTTCATCGAAGTGGTACGACAAAGATTGTATTAAGCTAAGAAAGAAATCATTTACGTTTCTTAAGCTTTTTAAGAAAACTAACAACTCTTTTTTTAAATCTTTGTATCTAGAAGCCAACAAAAACTACAAAACCTTATGTAAATTGAAAAAAAAAAGTTATCTCGAAAAGTCAGCGTCTACTTTATCACGGTGCAGAAACTCTAGAGATTTCTGGCGCAATGTTCGTATATTGGGAGAGTGCAACAAAAAGATTTCGACTTCAATTAGTGTTGAGTTGCTCGCAAATCACTTTCGAGATCTCTTATCTCCAGACCCGAATCAGAAGCTGATTTCCTTTGCCCTCCCTCGAGTCTATATTGAAGAACTGGACTCCACTTTAGTCACGTCAGAAATTTCGGCAGCTCTAAAAAATATGAAAAATAATAAAGCCTCAGGGCCAGATGGAATTTCAGCTGAGTTTTATAAGCAATCGACTGAGTCATTTCTTGCATATATTTTAGAGCTTTTCAATAAAATTTTTCTGGATGAGGCGTTCCCAGAATGTTTTAAAACCTCTAATATATGTGCCATTTTCAAAAAAGGTGATCCTTCTCTGCCTGAAAATTATAGAGGAATCTCAATGCTAAGCTCGCTAAGAAAACTCTTCACTCAAGTTCTTTACCATAGGTTAGTGACTTGGGTCGAACGGAATAGCGTTCTTAGCATTTTCCAGGCTGGTTTTCGAGCCAATCTGTCGACAGTGGATCAGATTTTTACACTTACAACTATCGCAAAACGGTTTATAGAGAAAAAAAAGAAACTCTACGTATTTTTTGTGGACCTTAAAGCTGCTTTTGATACCGTCAACAGAAGGTCATTACTATTTAAGCTAGCAGCGTTAGGCCTATCGACAAAAATGATTAGACTTTACGAGCAACTTCTTGCAAATACGTCTGCAGCGGTCTGCAATGGTAAAATGAAATCATCCACTTTTCCTACAGAATCTGGAGTTCCACAAGGATGTGTTCTGAGTCCTTTAATATTTTCTCTTTTTATAGATGACGTGTGTGACAGCATCCCAGGTGGGATTAAGTTCGGAGATATAGATGTTAAAGTATTGCTTTACGCGGATGATCTTGTCATCCTGTCTGACAATCCATTTACTCTCCAGCTGCAAATTAATAAACTAAAGGATTATTGCGATACTTGGGATCTAAAAATAAACACAGCGAAATCAAAAATACTTGTATTCAGAGCGCAGAATCGTGCTGGTAGAGAACATGTTTGGTCACTGGATGGTACTCGAATTGAAGTTGTAAATGAGTTTAAGTATTTGGGATTTGTATTAACATACAATCTTAACATAACAAATCACATCAAGGAAAGAATTCTAGTAGCTAAAACAGCAATCAACACAATGTGGTCTAAGTTCTTTTCGAATAAAGACGTGGATCCTGCTTCCAAATTCAGAGTCTTCAATGCCACCATTAATAGTTGTTTTTGCTATGCGAACGAGACTTACGGTTATCAAAGGCGTGATGAGATCGAAAGCATACAGAGATATTTTTTCAAACGGATTTTTAGGCTTCCACAATCTACACCAAGCTACGCAATTCATGTAGAATCAGGGTTACCCTATATCTTTACAAAGAACTTAAAGGCAAACGCCGATTACATCACCAAAGTTATGCAAAGATCTAGGAACAACTTACAAAAAAAAGTCCTGCTTATAGCTCTAAGATGCAGCTACTCTCCAATTAAAGACTGGTACGAATTAGCCGAAGCAAACAATGTATCTATTGAGCTAAATGAGAACAACGCTTCTGAGTGGAGGGGTAATCTTTATGATTGCATCGCTGCTGTCGACAGCAATCTCTTTAAGCTTTGCTTGGATAGAGCAAAAGAGTCATCTAGCAGATCAGTATATAGGCAGCTTAATCTTACCTTGGGTTCAAACAATTACTTTAATAATAATTTAACAGTTTTGGAAATGAGTTTGATTTTCAAAATTCGAACAGAAATTCTAGAACTGAACTTCAGACCGCATAGAAGCGATTTGAACCCCAGGTGTTCACTATGCAACCTTGATCAGAACGAGAATGTGTTTCACTTTCTTGCATTATGCCCAATTACCCAGGAAATTCGCAGACTGCACTTTGACAAAAGCTTTTTAACGTTTGATGAATGTGCTCAAATCCTTAATGGATGTAGTGGATGGAGATCGCTTATCCGATTTGTCGTGCATGCAATGAATTACCGAAATTCGTTTGCGACACTGTAAATAATTTCTTTGTTTTAACTAAACTAAAAGCCCGGACTTATTCAATGTTCTTCCCCCTAACTTTGTTTTAGCTAAACTAAAAGCCTGTCAATTTTTTAAGATTCTGTTTTTACTTTTGAATTTTTGTTTTAGCTAAACTAAAAGCCTGTACATTTTTTAAGATTGTGTTTTCACTTTTTAATTTTTGTTTTAGCTAAACTAAAAGCCTGTCAAATCTGTGAAGACTCTGGTTTCGCTCTTTAATTTTTGTTTTAGCTAAACTAAAAGCCTATGTACTATTTAATACAAAACTTTTTGTCTCATCTCAATATATTTTATCTAATTGCAACTCTCTGCTTCCAATTATTGTTATTTTTGTTCACTTTGGATATAGTTGTAAAGCCCTTATATATAAAATTAACTCACTTGTAATGTGTGTAATACATATATATTCCGAGTATAGGGATAAAAAAATGTACTTCTAATAATTGTATTCTCTCTTTTCATAATTTTAATGTTCATAAGTTAAAGCGGCAGACGGCAGATAAGCCAAGCTGTGAATCAAACTTTATTTCAAACAAAATTTGTAACCTCAATGAAAATGAAAATAAAGATTACATAATAATAATAATAATAATAAATAGTGTTTTGACAACAAAAACACTCTCCGCCCAATACCAAAGAAAATTTCAGTTCAATCGGTTTATTGTGTATCTATAATAGTATACATAGACGGCAGATTTTTATAGATTTTTCAAGTGAACATTTGTAAAGTTGAAATCTTGCCCTCGCCTCAACAAATCGTACGCTCTTTTAAAGAAGTGTATTTAATATTTTGAAGTCATTGAGTGCATTACTCATAGAAATAGGTACTGATTAAAAAAAAGAAATGCCCAGATCTTTCTTAATCCCCACCTGTAAGTACCTAAAGATTGTAACTCTCCATTTTGGGCACTGTACATTGTATAAGGCCCCGAAGTCCGAATTAGTGTGTCCCAAAAATATTTGGTTTTGCCCTTCTTTTTCGCTGGACCCCATTTTTGTTTTGATCATATCCGCCTGGAGTTACTTTACGAATTTCGTATAGTCAAATATACGGTATCCAGTGTGGGATCCCTTTTATCACACATAATTCAAACACTACAATCCAAACCAACGTGAAATACATGCAGATAAAATAACCTTACACCAAAGTATTGAAATAGTCCTTCTTCGATGTGAGTACATTCGCATATTTTTTATCCATATTTATACATTGTGAATATTTTATCCCTTAACGTTGTGCAAATAGAACGCCTTAAAAATCCTTTTCCATTAAAATGTAATTTACAAATCTACGACGGACACTGAATACAAAAGGATTGGCGTATACGCGGTGTATAGCAAAATAAATAAAACGCTACTCACCAATAGATACAGTATCTGCTGCATATTCATGGCAGTGCTTTTCGGTGTTTAAAATTCACGTGAAGTAGCCGTATGTGTGGGCAATCCTCCATGTTATGTTTGCATTCTGTAAAAATATTTTATTTTTATTTTTGAAATACAAAATCAAATGAATCCGTTAAATATTCTGTAAACGTAGTACTGATGCATTACTAAGTTACGGAAAAATATAAATAAAAGCAATGTATCGCCTGCCATCTGTTCGTTTCCCAATAGGCTATAATTGCAGGAAAATATTTTTTTTTTAAATCGGTTCTCCTGTGAGACTAAATGAATCATGTGATTGGCTCTTAATTTAGACCACCTACTTTTTCTGGAAAATACATTTTTAATTCCATGTAAGCATGCTTTTAAATTGTGTTATCGTTTCCACTTAACTTTGTAATACATTATATTTTTGTTTATGCTATGCCACATGCTGATGTTTTTCTTTGTATTTTATTATTTTAAACTAAATTTGCTTTAAATTCGGAGGTTATTTACAGGATATTGCTAGTACCAACAGCTAGTTGGTTGTTGTCTTTTATGAATAAGGCCCTAGTTATAGCTATCATTGAAATGCATCATTGAAAATTTTGTTTTCCGATTTTAAGACGATTAATCAAACAATATTGGCTTTAGTTGGTATCAAAATAAAGGTAATCAATTGTGGAATTTTTTTACGAAAGAAATTACTTAATTCTGACTAAAACTTATCTTTAAATTCAATTTTATTATTTCATTGATTGAAATCGATTTCAAAGAACAGCTGATTCTCGTTTCTCCAATTATTTGGAACCCAATCGTTTCACTGATGTGTTCGATTCTCTTTCTATTCTCAGCTGTCAGTTTTGCTTTCAATGATAAACTCTAACCTCAAAACTAGACTCGTTTGTTGAAAAGTCACTGACAGGTTCTTTTACTGACAGAAATTTTTCAATGATTGCTATAACTGACTTTTTAAAAAAAATGAAACCGTCATTCCACTGATTTGTTCCAATGATGAATTTCAATGATAGCTATAAGTAGGGCCTAAGGTAGAATCTGAATGTCATTAACTGGAACTGGCACTGCAAAAAAAGCTCCACTTTTCAACTGATGATGTCCCTAAAGACCACTGCAACCCAGAAATAAGTAATGTCAACTTAAAAAAAAAACCGGCCAAGTGCGAGTATCACTTGCTCACCGAAGGTTCCGTATACTTTGCCACCATGCGCTCATACTTTGCATTAGGTACGGAACGGACGGTATGGTTGCAGTGCTGCCAGTGTTTTTTCATAAGCATTCCCCCGCAAGTGCCAAAAAAAAGTCCCTTTTTTCCCTCGCCTGGCTCGAAAAAGTACCTCAGACTTTCCCACACATATTTTACGAAAGGAAAACAAAAAATTAACAAAACAAAAAAACAGTAGTCTCAATAACAACTTGTTTGCCATAGTGTTTATGTATTATGAATATTTGTTAGTGTTCATGATTAAATTGTTCCAACTACATTTCACATAGAGCCTGTTGTAGAAATTTGTTTTCTAAAGATTCAAATAAATCAAATAAATGTTCTGTCTGCAATCTGCGCTCGTCAACGAAAAAATGCTCTGAAACTATGTTTTTTTCAGCCACTTCAAATAAATATTTGCTTTATATATAATAATAGGGCTTTAACTTGAATCGCTTGATAGGCTATCCTATAGAATATAATCTGCTAGATATCACTATCCGAGACCTTTGAAACCAAAAGCTGATGTTCATCTTGCATATAAGTTATCCTGATAGGCTTTTCGAGACTAGTCTTGAAACTGGCCTTATCCTCGGGAATAGAACCAAATTTGGTGGGTTCCTGTCCATTAAGGCTTCGAAGAAAACGAAAAGCAGACGAATTGGCCAGAATAGGTTCCGAAACCCCTTTTATGGGACCGAAACCTTTCTGATATTTTTACGAATTGCAACACCGCCATTTGAGTATTTTAAAGAAAAATAAATTGTATGAGTCAGTCTTGCTCCGTCTGAGGAGCAAGAGACAGCTCGAGTGACAAGCGAACGGGAGATTGAATAAATGTGGAGTTTTTTGAACAAATTTTCCCCACAATAAAAGTCGAACTCGTTTCATTTTAATCGGTACTCGAACAGATATACCTACGCCCAAATTGGCTAAAAATGTTGCCATAAAAAGCTGGGAACGGTGCCGTGACATAAGGCCATATTTCGAAATATTCGAACGCACTCCTTTGTATTAAAATTCTAAATGCATTCATTACTCATTGTACTTCGTTAAAAATTAACTTCTGAAATTTGCTGCATTCCTCGAAGATGTGGAAAAACGATTTGATTTCGGAGACATTTTTTTGAACTCATTACAACATTTTTCACAAACCATTTGGACGATCAAGTAAATTCAATCGTCCAATTTGTCTTAAGGTTTTTCAAATCAAATTCAAATTTGTCCTCGAATTTGTCTTAAGGTGTTCAAATTACTTGGCCAGTGGTAGATTTTCTGTACAAAGTCTACAGTTTGCTCAATCGACCGTTGGACAAGTGATTTTGAACACGACTATATAAAGATTAGTCTTACTCTGTTAATATATACATACATATGTACATGGACTAAAAGTCATATCCGGCGTCTATAAGACTTATATTACCATAAGCTTAGTACGCTGCTCGTGCTAAATTTTAGCTCACATACAAAATTGTCTCCAAAATTTAGCTGAGCTAAATTTAAGCGAATCCATTTAACCGAGTGGTATGCTGGTTCAGCTAAAAAATTAAATTTTCTTCTGTTCTTTTGTGTTGCGGAAAAGTAAATAGGATAAGTAAGGTTGTTTTTTATGAATACATCGATAAGGCATCCTTCCAAATTGATAAATTTGATGTTAAGGAATAGCAAAAAAGAAAGTGCAACGAAAATATACCTAACACAAGGAAGTTATTTTCAACGAACAGCTGTTTTCTGTGACACTTATATATTCACAGCGCACTCTAAATTTAGCTAGATTTTAGTTAATGTTTGGGGAGAAAAATTGGAGAGCAGCTAAAATTTAGATTCGCTCGAACTGCGTACTAAGCTTTAGATTCAATTAAATGCGCCTTTATAACATCCTCCAGTGGAAGGTATAAGTATTCACTTACATTTCTAACGCCAAGAAGAAGTCACCCTATATACCCCATAAGCCATACAAATTCTGAATCAGGATGCAATTCTGAAACGATTTAGCCATGTACGTCTATTCGTCTGTGCGTCGGTCTATCTGTTTTAAAAACACAACAGAGTCCAACCAAACGAATCGACCTAGGCGAATGAAATTTTGTGAAAGGACTTCCTTGTTCCGGTACCTTCCTGCACGCACAAAACCATTATAAGAGCCACGTACTTGTGTATACTTACGAACTCACATAAATGTTTAACATTTTGCAAGACTTAAATGCTGGGGAGGTTATAAAAACTGGCCGATGATAACACTGATAGGTACGTTTTATACATTTAACAAATTTGAGTACTATTCAGTACATTTGTATTTCAGTTTTCAGTACAATTGAGTAAAGTCGATTTTCATCACTGGTATGAGTAGAGTTAGAGTATGTCCACGGATTGGAATTGGAATCAATTTGGAAATTCACACTTATATGAAGTGACATCTATTGTTAAAATTGGCGCAACAATTTAAATTTCAACAGTTTTAGTTTCCAAATTCACTAACGCCCAATAGGTGTCTCTAGCAGTATCTATGGAGAGATCAAAGACGGTTGTCGCATTTGCTGCGCTTCCCAATGCCATCTACTGTAAACAGTAAAGCCCAGTATCCTGCTCGCGCTAAATTTTATCTTTCATACAAAAATGTCTACAGAGATAAAATTTATCGAGGCAGTTTAGCAAAGCAGTATCCTGTTCGGCACGCTAAATTCTTACTTTCATATAGATGGGACACACTCAATGTCAGTCCGGTATAACAATATTGAGTGTTATACGTACTACGTACAATTTTGTTATACTCGGCCGAGAAAATTGTCTCCACTGATTTAGCTCGCGAAAGAATTGCCTGGTACATTAAATCGGCGATAAATTTTGACATTTTCGAAACAAAACAATTTTTTAATTGACTATTTCATGGAATACTTGATAATCGATGTAACTGAGTAGGAAAAAAGTGAAAAAATAACAAAAATCAAAATACATGTGGCAATAAACTATGGGTGTGTGTCCTATCTATATCCTGTACTACGAATTTAGCGAGCATTTATCTGTGGTGTGGAGAGAAAAGCGCTCGCTAAAATTAAGCGCGAGCAGGATACTAGGCTTAACGCAACAATTTGAATTTCAATCGTTTTACGTGAAACCAACTTCCAATTCTAATTTGAAAACGATTAAGGGAACAAGAACACGCATTATAAATGAGAATGGAGAAAAGAGTGTATTTTATATGGTCATTTTGTAAATATCTTGTAAAATATTAACTTTTAGGCAAAACATTCTTCAGCACATATATAGCTACAAATATGATCTACAAAATAGGAATACGTTATATGCATGCGTGTTTTTTGTTTGTAAATCAAAAATTAAACAGTTTTTTGTGCAAATCAAAATATTTTTTTTGCCAAATTAATTATTAACTACTCCACAACCAACTGATGTATTGTTACCTTTGTTATTTGTCGTTTAACTAGAGGCTATACCTGATGTTGTGTGCAAATTTCAACCTTCTGCGTCTGTTAGTTCTTGAGATAGACCTGGGTACAAAATTGGCTTAAAGGTTGTCTTTATGGCGGTGGCCATGGTGTAGTGGTTAGAGTCATTGCTTGTGACCCGAGCGGCGTTGGTTCGAGCCCCGGCAGGGGACAGCAATGCTCTGCCACCGACCATAAAGAGAAACGAATAATAGCAGAGTTTCTCCACCACTACACCAAAAAAAGGGGTTTCTGCTTGGTAGTACAATGGACAGAGATTCGTCTGAGTGCTCCAGGATTTGGAATCCCCTTTTTTCTAAAAAAAAAAAATAAAAAAAAAAGGTTCGGACAGCCACATCGTAGCGAAAACAATATTCATATGAACATATGTAAAGGTGTTATTTGTCATAGTTCCGAAGGTTTTATTCTTATTAGAGATACCGTGGTGACCACAGAATTCGAAAAGATGACTTTATCACTTACAAAAAAACAAATTGAGATAATTCACGTTGAAAAATGAAAATGCGCAAATTCCAACACGTTATAAACTTTAATTTTTATTCAAAAGCAAAGTGAACTTCACTGTTTAACGATTCTAATTCAACTCGACCTCTATCTTTGTTCGGCAGCTTTGTCTTCGGCTGACTCTCTCTCCGAACAATCCGTTGATACCAATCTACATTTTTGTTAGTACTAGACTTATTTTCTATTCACAATATGTTGGTTTGAAAGAAACCGCGGAAAACAGAACAGGAGCTCTCGATCCTAGAAGACTGCTGGAGGTGTTGTTCGTGCATGTAACTAGTGATTGAAATATGATCATTCGACTTCCTTTAAAGTGTACAATATTCGCAATCACTAGGACAAATGCATAGAGCATACGAAAACGCACTTAACCACCGATCAGGGGTTAAATTACCCAAAAAACACCGCACAAACCCCAACCAACTAATTAAAAAACGACCGATACCGCACCGAGGAAAACAATACATGCCATGAGATCTAATTGTCAAACTGACCCAGATACGAGCCATATAGTCGGTCTCCTTTCTCAGCAGACGCGCTCCACGAAAGTGAGTCATCCGTTTGCAAGCAGCAAATTATTTCGGATCTCACTCGCACACAGCAGTAGAGATGGGAATTGTCTAATTAAGGGTGTATTAGTCAAATAATACTGCGCTTCAGAACAACGTTGGTAGGATCGAAAGTGCTTTTGATCGGAAGGAGTACGTGTTGGGTATTTTCGTCGATATTAAGGGTGATTTTGATAATGCTACCTTTGACAGTATGTGCAACGCAGCTAGACATCACGGTATAGATGAAACATTGGTGTTTTGGATTAAAGGAATGCTAATGTACAGGACGTTGATTGCCGAAGCGGTATGTGGCATATACGCCATGACAGGGATAAACTGCGGCTGCGCTCAAGGTGGTGTTCTGTCTCCCCTTTTATGGTGCATGGTAATAGACTCTCTGCTGATGACTCTCAATCTTCCTGGAACCTACACGCACAAGCCCACGCGGACTATGTCGCCGTTCTGTCTGTCGGTTCAGACCTACGGACTGTTTGCTCTCAGGCGCAGAGATCTTTGGGCTTGATCAATTACTGGTGCACAAGAAATGGGCTTTCAGTGAATCCTCTTAAAACTACGGTTGTTCTCTTAACGAGGAGGAGGAATGTCACTGGTCTGACTCAACTTGTGTTAAAAGGTGTCACTATTCCGATCTCTGACAAAGTCAAATATCTGGTAGTAATCCTCGATAGAAAACTTCTTTAGTCCAAGTATGTTACATCCGAAACCGATAAGTCGCTGTCGACTTTCTGGCAGTGCAAAGGCGCTTTTGGCAAGACATGGGGCTTATCTCTTAAAAGGGTCCTTTCGATCTATATGGCAATGGTAAGACCACTTCTCTCATATGCATCGGCTGTGTGGTGGAACAGGCTTTCGCGGAAACGCGTTACTGCCTATTTCGCCAAACTTCTAACAACGGTTTGCCTTGGCTGCATAGGGGCATTATCCCTATCACTCCGGGCTCTGCTCTAGATGCTATGATGAACCTTCCCCCTTGATATTTTTATCATGGGGTGTACGCTGAAAACCATCTCTCGGTTAAAGAGAGGTGGCTTTTGGTACCACGCGCATTGGAATTTTGAAGAACTTGTGCGAGAATTATCCTTTGACCCCTGTCTTATGGATATGCCGTCTGACGCAATGACACCACAAATCCTACTGCGACAAAACTACCACGTCAACTTTCCTCAGGCAACAGAATGGCTTCGGCCAGACTCTGAGCCAGGGAAAGAATGCCATCGTGTATTCACGGATGGCTCTAAAATCGGACAGGGGTCTAAAAGCGCTGCTCAAGGCTCAACCCTCTTACCTCGTCCAAGTTAGTGCTCGAACTCAAGCTTTCTCTGAACTTGGTCGGTAGACTGAATACG
This sequence comes from Cheilosia soror, assembly GCA_949372485.1. Taxonomy (NCBI): domain Eukaryota; kingdom Metazoa; phylum Arthropoda; class Insecta; order Diptera; family Syrphidae; genus Cheilosia; species Cheilosia soror. The sequence continues at coordinate 41,935,391 of OX443563.1, forward strand.
GTCAAACTTGTTTGGGTCCCAGGTCCCACTGGTATCCGGAAAATGAGATCGCGGATGCGCTTGCCAGGCTGGGTTCAGAAAAAGCTCTTTCAGGACATGAATCTGCGTTGGGTCTGCCTGGCATCTGTGGTTAGGTCATCCGTTGATACTTGGGTTTACCGTGAACACGAGTGATTTTTCTTTTCATAACTTTCTTATTCGGACTATTGCGAACATTTAGAAATGAGCCAACATTTGTTTTAGAACGGACAAAGACAAAAGAAGTTCAGTTCAACCCTTGATTGGGCATATTTGGCTATTGCCAAATGCTAGTGCATACAGTATGCCTTAAGTTGTTTGTATGACCTTTTTCTGAATTTAATCCAACGTTCAAACTTTAGCAAATGGAATTCTCCCTGAACCCGACTGGAGTTCTAATTACAAGCATCAAGTACAAGATACAACTACTGATTCCTTATAATTCAGATGTCATTCAATTTCTAATGATGTAAACGCATGTTAAATATAGCCTTTGGGTCTAATGAGTATTATGTGGTAGGAAATCCAATTATTCCAAGTTGTTGTGGGGAAATTGTCGAAATAATTGCTTAGATACCCTAGGCCCACACCAAGTGATTGATTGTTATCACTGGCAGTTACACAGAGTTTCGAAGAATAATGAGAAGCACGTCATCTGTTGATTTGAAGAGGAAAAGGCTGTTAACCCCAAAGCAATGAATACGATGCGTACCTATATACATATTTCACTTTCGTAGATGTTTAATGTTTGCTCTTCTCGATGATATCAATTATTGCTGAACGACTTGTTTGTAGCACGCAGCAAATTGTATAGGTATAGGTTGTCTTGTACTCTTGTGTCTTGTCACATTATGTCAGAAATACAGATTTGTAATCGTACAGAAGAATTTGTGTCGTCTATTCAGTATTTTGGGTTTTGGGTTCCTTTATCTAGATAGTTTGTAATTTATAATAAAAGTATCGTTGAATGGTAAATATCTCAAGGACATGTCAAAAGGGAGAAAAAAAGCACATTTCTAAGATGTGATCAGATGATAAATTGTCTTCATAAATCATAAATCAAACCACAGATTTTTTTGCCGGTTCAAAAAGAAAGTGGACCTCTTTAACTTACTTTACTTTTGGTGGCGCTTACAGTCCGGGGTGGACCACGGCCTCAACCAACAAGCCCCTCCAGCCAGCTCGGTCCCTCGCCAGCTGCCTCCAGTAGTCCAGTTACGCACACCAAGTTGGTTGAGGTCGTTCTCCAATAGTGCGCGCCACATAAGGTGGGGTCTTCCTCTGCTGCGTTGTCCCTCAGGGGTGGATTCGAAGACTCGTCGGGCTGGTGCGTTGTTGTCCATACGCTCCACGTGTCCCAGCCATCTCAGCCGTTGTATTTTCAGCTTTTTGACCAGGTCAGCGTCGCTGTATAGCCCGTATAGTTCGTCATTGAATCTTCTTCTCCACACTCCATCGTCACAAACTGGACCGAATATCACTCGAAGAATTTTTCTCTCAAAGCATCCGCTTTTGATAGGGTCCATGCTTCTGCACCATACAGCAGAACCGGGATTATTAAGGTCTTATATAATATCTCCTTGGTTCTATGAGAGAGGGTTTTACTTCTTAGATGCCTTCTTAGCCCGAAGAAACAGCGATTGGCAAGAGTGATTCTTCGCTTGATCTCTGCGCCGATGTCATTTTGCGAAGTGATAGTGGAGCCCAGGTAGACAAAGTCTTTAACTACTTCGAAGTTGTATCTGTCCATCGTGACGTTTTGTCCGAGTCGCCGATGTTGAGAGTCCCTTCTCGTTGACAGCATATACTTCATTTTGTCCTCATTAACAGCCAGACCCATCTTCGCCGCCTCCGTTTCGATTCTTGCAAATGCGCCACTGACAGCTCGCCGCGTTCTCCCAATGATTGCCAATATCATCAGCATAGGCAAGTAGTTGAACGGACTTTTGAAAAATTGTACCTCTGATGTTGGCTTGTGAGTTTCGTACAATAGCTTCAAGAGCGATGTTAAAGAGAGTCCATGATAGCGCATCGCCTTGTCTCAAACCTTTTTCGACATCAAATGGATCGGTGGTGTTCTTGCCGACTTTAACGGAGCAGGGAGATTTCTCCATCGTCATCCTGCACAGACGGACGAGCTTTGCGGGGATGCCAAAACTTGACATGGCTTTGTATAATTCGTCCCTATATACGCTATCATAGGCGACTTTAAAGTCGATAAATAGATGGTGTGTATCGATCTGAAATTCCTGTGTTTTTTCCAAGATCTGTCGGAGTGTGAAAATTTGGTCGATGGTTGACTTTCCTGGTCTAAAACCACACTGATGTGGACCGATCAGGTTGTTGGCGAAAGGTTTTAGGCGTTCACACAATACAGCCGACAAGATCTTATACGCGACATTTAGGAGACTTATTCCTCTGTAGTTGGCGCAGTTTTGAGGATCTCCTTTCTTGTGGATGGGGCACACGATGCTGAGGTTCCATTCGTCGGGCATGCTTTCAGCCGACCATATTTTACAGATGAGTTGGTGCATGCTCCTTACCAAGCCATCTCCCACTGCTTTGAAAAGCCCGGCCGGGAGGCCATCCGCTCCAGCAGCTTTGTTGCACTTAAGTTTGGATATCGCTATGCTCACTTCGTGTAGGTCGGGTGGACGGAAATTTTGGCTATCATCGCCCAAACTGAACAGATCATTCTGCCTGACAGCGGGTTGTTGGCTGTCTCCGCATCCAACTATAATATAAAGTCATGTCAATTTTCATCCTTAAAAAAAGGTAATTTAGCCTTAAATAACTCCTCATATGACAACAAATTTTCAATATATGTCATTTCAATTGACAAAAGCATGGACATCATTCTTCATATAACCTCTTAGTGCGAAATCTGAAGCTGCACGATCTGGATAACGAGACACCAATCAATATGTCCAATTGTTTTTTTAGATTTATTCACCCTGGAAGAGTAGTAATCAGGCTTTTATGTCGTTGAAACTATATACGGGTACTGGAGAAGTGACTTAGATGCGGAGGTAAAAAATGTTCCATAAGCTGAAAATTTAAGTGGCTTCTACTCGAAAAATGCGTTTCGATGTCGTGATTGGGCTCATCAATAGACGACTACCACATCTGATTCAGACACACTGTTTGTTTGATTTTCAATCAACAACTGACTGTGAATCTGCAAAGTATTAGGTCCCTATGATCTTTTCAGTGCGAGATATCATACTAAACCGTGAATCTAAGCAGATGAATTTAACGCTCCCAACTACTCGAGTGGTTTCATTCGAAAAAATACATCTACACCAACATATACATATATTGGCAAGCAGTTAGGTTAGGTTAGGTTAGAGTGGCACGCCGCATTATGTGCAGTATCACTTAGACCAGAGGAGGCTAATTGTGATACCACAGGATCTAATGATCTCACAACTACCCGTTGAACCAAGAGGAGCTGAGAATGAAGCGTTGGAGGCAACTTATGCTTGTATTAGCGAGTTCGCCAAAATTGTCGAAGAAGTATTCCCCGAGATACAGTTTTCTACGAGCTGACAGGGCAGGGCACGTGCATAGGGGGTGAAGAATTGTCTCTTCTTCCTCCTCGTCCATGCAGCTTCTACAGAAATTATTGGAAGGGAGGCCCAGCCTGAGAGCATGTCTCCCAATAATGCATTGTCCCGTGATGACACCTACTAATGCTCTTATACTGGATCTTTTCTGTTTTACAAGATCGTTGGAGCGCTTGAGATCCAGCATGGGCCAGATCTGTTTCGTGATGGAGCACGTGGTGCAGTTTGACCACCTTCGATTAGTGGCTCTTATCGCATTCTGTTTAATTAATAGTTTACACGTAGCGAGAGGCATATAGAGATGCTTCTTGTTCGGTAGAATCGACAAAGTTGTGCCATGCCTAGCGAGTTCGTTAGCCTTACAATTCTCCGGAATGTTTCTGTGACCCGGCACCCATTTAGGGTGAATGTTGAATTGTTACACCATCTCGTTAAGAGAAAAGCGGCAATTGAGGGCGGTTTTGGACTAAAAGATGACTGAATCCAAGGATTTAAAAACACCCCCCCCCCCTAGTCCTGTTTCCGTTTTTGACCCATCTGTATAAAAGCAGATGGATCTCCTGTAAGACACTGCATCACTCTCCCAGTCAGTTCTGGAGTTCTGTTTTTATCTGTTTTATCTAGAATAGACGAGTGACCAGTTTGTCGACTAGTCCACAGACGGATTGCTTTCATACGGATGTCTGCATTCGCTGCCTAAAAAAGATAATCCGTGGGATGTTCAACTAGGTTATGCGTCACCTGGTCGATATTGAAGGGAGTTCGTCAACAGATGTCTCTACCCAACTTATACTCGGAAAAGGTTCGGTCGTAGTCTTCAGTTTGTTTATAAATGGTCTTAGTACCTGCTTTCCGAAACCGGGTTACAGAACGCCAGATGGCAGCTCTAGAAAAATGCAGTGTGGTTTTCCAATAGGGAATTTAGAACTTTGACAGGTGATGGCGGCCATATTGTTGAAGCTATATTTGTCAAATTCACTGTCATTTATTAAGTCCATCTTGTCAAATCAACATGGAGCGTTATAGCGTTCAAGAACACATGCAAATGATTAAATTGTTTTATGAAAAATGGTCTTCTGCTCGAGAAAAATTTCGCGCGCTTCCCTACATTTTACGGGTCGCCATAATCCCAAAGTGGTGAATTAATTCGAGTCGACCGGTTCAGTGAACAATCTGCCAACACCCGTACGTCATTGAAAAGCAAAATTAAAGCTGTCCGTAAGAGTGTGCTGGAAAATCCGAGTCAATACCGCGCCGTGCACAAGAACTCGGCCTTTCGAAGGACACAACTTGGCGAATTTTGCGTCATGACTTGGGCCTTCCCTACACCCGTATCTACAAGATTCAACTGACCCAGGAGCTCAAAGTTAATGATAATGAAGTTGACCCCAATTTCGGTGGAAAAATCATATTCAGCGACGAGGTCATTTCTGTCCTCAATCAATCCACACGAAATCCACCAAACTGCAATGCATTCAGAGAAAGTAACTACTTGGTGAAGACTTTTGACTGATGGTGGCATTATGGGTCCATACTTCTTTGAGAACGATGTTGGCCAAGCCAGTGTCAACAATGTCAACGGCGAGCGCTTTCAGTCGATGATAACCAATTTCTTTTGTCCCCAATTGGATGATATGCGGACACAGAGATGACATGTGGTTTTAACAGAACGGCCACTGGTGGTTGAGGAGGGGGAGTTTTAGGGGTTGGGGTTAGTTTGAAATAAACCCGATTAAGTTGAGGTTTCGGTGGTCTAGATGCAATGCTAGACGACGAAGATTTCGTTGGTGGCTAAGAGGAAATGGTTATGGGTGTAGGGGTTGGTACATTAGAAGCAATATGCACATTTGAAGAGCAGTCGCTCTTCGGCAGCCAACGCGAATAGTCGACTTAGTTAGTGGTGCGTGATTAGCAAAGTTAATCGAGATATAGTGAATTTGACCAGAAAAATTCTGTGAGCCATTTGGCGCAGTGGGAAAGACCATAGACTCTGACGCAAACGGAGCCGGTTCAAGTCCCCGTGGGGGAAGTGTTCTTTTTTTTTTAATTAATAAATAACAATTAACAACAAAAGTTAACAAAAACGAAAGTTGAAGTGCCGCAAGGCAATCAGGCGATGGACACTGGCCAGCCAAAGGTCCCGCAAGGTGATGCCCCGTTGCCAAAACGTATGACAACGAAAAAAGTCACACAGCAGCAATCGGGAGCAGCAGCAACAACAACAACAAGTGCACCAGCAACAGCAGCACAAACAAAAATAGCACCAGCAAATGCAGCACTAGCAACAACAAGTACAGCAGTACAAACGCCAGCTTTAGTACAATCGCTGGAATCAACAAAAGTTGATAATAAACGGCGACGAAGAGTAAAACAGAAGCCGAATTCGGTGTCAAAAAAAATGGCAAAGTCTGGCGATTCCGTTCTGACGTCAGAAGCCGAAACGGATGAGAATAATGATGCTCTCAGCTACTCGTACGAGTCTGAAGGGGGAGAGTGTCGGTACGTGGGCGAAGGTAACTCATTTCTAGAGTTATTGGACGCCGAAGACGAACCAAAGAAACAACAACAAGAAGAAGAAGATGAGGAAGCAGAGCTCGATCGTCTTATCAAAGAGCTCCTCGAGAAAAGGGAAAAGCTGCGTCAGCAAAAAGCTCAGCAACAACAACAAAAGCTGAAGCAAATCGAGGCGGCGCAGCAAAAACAGAAACATCAACAGCAGCAACAACAAGAGCTGAAAAAGCAGCAACAACAGCAGCAGCTACAAAGGCAAAACAAAAGCCAAACGCAACAACAACCGCAGCAAATCCAGCAAAAACGACAACAAAAGCAACAGCAACAACAGAACCAGCAGCTGACACAAAAACAGCCGCTGCAACAACAGCAACAGCAACAGCAGAAGGAGCAACCGCAGCAGCAACAGCAACAACAACAACAACAACATCAGCAAAGAAAAGTGAAAGTCCCGCCAATTAATGTAAGTTATTTAGACATTAGTGATAGCATTAGATTATGTAGATTAGTAAGTAAAGATTTTTATATAAAAAGGCTAAACGCCGATAAGCATATAATAATGTGCAATAATATGGAGGAGTACAAAAAGGTGCGCACCGCTCTGGAGAAAGCAGAGGCCGAATACTTCACGTATACTCCAAAGGGAGAAAAACTGCAAACGGTGCTGCTTAAGGGTATCGACCCAAATGTTAAAACGGACGAGCTCGAGAAGGAGCTCAAGAATTATGAGTGCGACGACCTTAAGTTCGTGGGGGTCAAGCCGTTTTCCTCGCCTGCGGAGAGGGGTGGTAGCCGCAAATTACCATTCTTTTTGGTTCAACTAACCCCCAACAGCAAAATCGATAGTCTGAAAAGGATCAGATTCCTGTACTATCATGCAGTACGTTGGGAAAAGCTAAAAAGGTCAGATCGCGTACTTCAGTGTATGCGTTGCCAGAGGTTCGGGCACGCCGCAGCTAACTGCCATATGCAGTTTAGATGCGTTAAGTGCAACAGGGACCACAAGCATGGTGAGTGTCCTTTGGGAAGGGATAGAGTAGAGGATCGGGGTCAACTTTCGTGTGTACTCTGCAAAAGCTCAGGGCATCCTGCCAATTTCAAAGGATGTCCGAAGTATCAGCAGGTCAAACAGAATGTGTTGGCTCGGAAACAGAGGTCTGAAGAAGAGAAGGGTCGAAAGAGTCGCTCGTTCTCAAATTTTGTTGCACCCAACGTGTCATTTGCCCAAATGGTATCTGGACCGGGTAAGGCAAATACAAAAACCGCACCAAAGGCTCCAACGCCTGAAGCGGAGCTGGATTTGAAAGCGATCCTTCTGTCACTGCACGGAAAGATCGACAAATTCCAGAATCAGTTAAACGAACAAGCGGCTCGAATAGACGTTATCTATTCGACGCTGTTTGCTGACTCAACCGCGCCATAAATATGATGGGTACGCTGGACGAGGTAAAACTAAAGATCCTTGCATTGAATGTTAATTCAATGATCAGGATCGAGAGAAGGATCAATGTTTCCAATCTGTTGAAAGCCGAAAAGCCAGATGTACTTTTGGTTAGCGAAACTAAGCTAAATCGAAAGCACAAAGTAGGCTATAGAAACTACAAGCTAGTCAGAAGAGATCGGCCCAACTCCACACAAGGAGGCGGTGTCGGTATCTTAATACGCAGAGGCTTGCGCCATAGGGTCATATATAGCGGGGACGTGCGTAGGTTCCGGGTGCTGGAAGCGTGCATCGTGTGCATTCCCCTCCATAGCCAGAGGCGGGTGTATGTGGTGTCACTTTACGCACCTGAAGCACCCCAACCCATTATATTTTTAAATGAGCTCGAGACGCTTTTTCGTTGCTTACAGCTTCAATCGGAGGACAATTATTACTTTTTGGGCGGAGACCTTAATGCTAAACATGCGGCATGGGGAAATGATACTCCGAACCCTAGGGGCAACCAGTTTCACGACTGGTGGCGTCATAATATGATTGAGTACAAACTCGAGTTGTACGCGACGGATTTCCCGTCTTTCCCTAGAGAAGGTTCTTTCTTGGACTTAGCGCTGGTTGACGAAAGACTAGAACTGACAGACACAGATCGACGAACGCGGAACTGTTTACGAACGGTCGAGTACGATAGTGACCACTACGGACTCGCCGTCGTAATACGGATCCCGAACGAACAAACGCAGCTGGAGGAGTACGATCAAGTGCGCTCCTTCGATTATCGAAGAGCACAATGGTCGCGCTTCTCCAGAGTTTTACAGCGTGATATACGTTCGAGTGAGATCAACCCACCGACAAACAGGAACTTGACAAACGATGAAATCGACATACATTTATTGCAAATGAACGTCGTCATCAAACGGACAATGGAGCGGACTATCCCCAAGGTACGACGTTCCACTGACGAAGAACAGACTGAAAAGTATCGAAACGCGACAATCGATGCTCTATACAGACATAAAAGTAGACTGCTCTCGAGGCTTAAACAGCTGCACAGACAGTTTACTGACAGGAACGATCCCGAGATGAGGACACTGAATTCGATGATCAAAAACCTGAAACAGTTGATCGTGGAAAATTACAGAAAATCTGTAAGTTTGTATTGGGGCAATAAAATTCGGGCTATAAAATCCAGTAGTCCGAACATGTTCCCACAAATAAATAAACTGTTCAGGCGGAAAGATCATAACGACATTTCATGTGTCCGAATCCCTCGGACGAACGAGAACAGACAGACACTACTGACTGCTGGCATAAGTCCTGAAAGTGCCGACTCGAACGACGGTTTTTACGTGGTCGAAGACCCGCAGGAGAGAGTGGATTTGATGGGCGCTTTCTTCGAGACCGTGTATACTGTGAACAATCCAGTTCGCCGTAATCACGACCTCGAGGAGAGGGCCTTTCTGAACCATATTTATCTGCGCACCGAACTTCATAATTGGCGATCCGAGAACAACGGTTTCACCGTGTTCAATGACGACAACCTTGCAAATGGCATAATCGCCGATGAAAGGACAAATTTCCAGTTGTTCGTGAACAAAGATGAACTCTTGTGTATCTTTGAGTCACTTAAAAATAAAAAGTCGGCGGGAATTGACGGTGTCCCAAACGTCGTATTAAGACACCTGCCTCTAGAAGCGATTGAGATCTTCGCCACGCTATTTAACAATGCGCTGAATAATGCATATTATCCAGTGCAGTGGAAAATGGCGGTGGTACATCCTATCCCCAAAAGGGAGAAAGATAGGACCAACCCGGCTAATCTTCGGTCAATTAGTTTGCTCCCGAATGTTAGCAAGGTATTCGAAAAGGTCGTTAATAGAGCTCTTTTAAAGTGGGCTGAAGAAAATAAGATTATTCCGGACAATCAGTTTGGCTTTAGAGCGGGGCATGAAACGATTCATGCCGCGTCGAAATTGGTGTCCGACATTCAGTGGCACAAATGCAAGAACCAATGCACGGGTGCTTGCCTGGTCGACTTTGAGAAGGCCTTCGACACCGTATGGTTGGAGGGGCTCTTCTATAAGCTGACGAGGTTGGGTATGCAAAAACCATTGCTATATATGATTTATGACATGCTTATGGGAAAGAAGTTCGTTGTCAAAGCTGGCAACGTGACTTCGAGCAAAGTCTTTGAAATTAAAAACGGCTTACAACAGGGAGCGGTGAATTCTCCGATCCTGTTTAATATTTACACGAGTGATCTGGTGGGTTCCCTCAGACATGCTATAGCGTACGCAGACGATTTAGTGGCGTACAGATCAGGTCCAAAAGTCGAGGTCATCAACATCCTTTTGCAGCGTGACTTCGATCAAATTAAGAGGTATTGCGATGATTGGAAATTGAAAATCAATTTCCAAAAATCGGAAACAATCCTGTTCAGAACTCCTTTGGCTAGGGCCTCTAGGGATACCAGAAAAAACTGGCGAAAATTAGCCATTATTGGACAAAATGGACAACCATTGGCGGTGCGAAGCGTGGTCAGATATCTTGGCATCTGGCTCGACCAGTATCTATATTTTGACAAACATATAGATGCTTGTCTTGCTGGGGCCAAGAGGGCTTATGCTCTGACAAGGAGACTGTTTCGCAGCAGTCAACTTGTTTCCAGAGTAAAGGTCATATGCTACGTGGCCCTTATAAGGCCGATCATCGCTTATGGCTGTCCCATTTGGTTTAATATAGCGCCTTCCTATATGGAAAAGATTCGGGTGTTTGAGAGACAGTGTCTCAGGACCTGCCTAGGGTTGTTTAGAACTCCCGAATCTGAGTACATAAAATATTATCCCAACAAGACCCTATACGATGGGGCTCGATTGAACAGGATTGACAATTTCCTAATTAAGGTGATTCGAAGGCACGTTGCAAGAGCGATGGCCAACGCTAACAATCTGATCTCGGGTGGTTATTACCCGAATTTAATGTACCACGAGAGTACGCTCCGGTCTGGCTTTGTCCCGCCTGAGGCATTTCTTCATGCAGACATGAAAGGGTTAGTCCAGAATAAAGATGGTGTGCCGGTATTGTACCACAGCCACCGCGGCGCGAGGGATAAGCGGCTCATCCACGACGGGTACGCCGCCAATGCTCAGGAGCTCCTCCGTTTTAGTACCGCAATTGCGGATAGGGACACGGTTGATACCTTAAAGCAGTTCACCGAATTTTGGTGGCTTGAGGAAGAGGTGAGGGCAGACACGCTCTCCCGGGTCGGTGCGTTACCTATGTAACATCCTCCTTAGTTTTAAGCTAGTTTGTAAGTTAGTTAGGTATATTTTAGGGGGTTTTTGGGAGGGGCCGGGCTCGTCAACATGAATGAGTGCTACCGAGACTTGACCGACGCTTATGGCCTCGCTCGAGTCCCGGCGGCGCGTGTGCACATTTTGGCGACTGCCAGGCGCCCATCGACGCAATCGGGATGGTGACTAATCGAGAGATTGCTCATCACCCTGATTATAGGTAATTTAAGTTAAGTAGCTTAGGTAGTTTAAGTAGTTTTAGGTAGTTTTAAGAAAAATAAAATAATAAAGCATCCAAGTTTTAGCCAGTTTTCTTGGAAATTAAAAAACAGGGCAATAGATATAAAATAGATAGATTTAAGGCCGAAAGGCAATAGTTATAAGAATAAAGTTAAGTTTAGAGTGCTCGTTAAGAGCCAGTAAGCTAGATTAAGATACATGTTAGTTTTAAATTAGATTTAGTCATTTTTGTCTAGTAAGTAAGTTTAAATAATGAATGAATAAAAATGAATTTAAAAGTAAAGTAAAAGCACATTTGAAGAGGAAGAAGTTGGGTTATTAGGTAAATGGAAAGGTGGGGCAAAATTAGGAAAAAGGTTGGTTTTGAAGCTCGAATTCGAGTCAGATTTAGGACGGGAATCGATAGACTTTGATGTCTTTTTTCTAGGTTTCTTATTATTATTAGAGGGCTTGTTCGTCCACTTATATACACATCTGCATCTTATCAAGGAGGATGATATTAGCTGCATCGGGGTTTGCAGAATAACCATTTGTATTTTGTTGGGAGGTCGAACTTGAAGTTGCTGCTTTGTTTATGATGAGAGGGCAGGAAGATTTTGCATTGGGTGATGGTTATGCCAAATCTTTTTGCAAAGAACTTCGTTATCCAATGAGTGTCAGCATAATGGGGTGCACCCTTGCTGAAGAGAGTGGTGACTTACTGGTGCTCTGACTCTAGTCTATCGAGTCTTTGTTGCCATTCAAAAGTTGTCCATGTGGTTCCAAAATTGTTTGACGAGCCTACGTGGAGCGGCGGTTGGAGAAACAGACAGGCTTGGGCTCTGGGGGTCGCTATCGCTTCTTCAGATTGGTTGGGTTGCAGGAGACGAGCAGGTGGTGATGAGCGTGATTCGGGTTCCGTGTCCAGTAGTTCAGCTAATAATGATGTGTTATACTGGACATCTGCATGAAGCTGCGGGGCACGGGTTGGTATATCATTGATCTTCCTGCATAATATTTCAATGCTATCCTCGATAACGCAAATGTTTGAACGTGCTGCAGTAAGCTCGTCGCCGACATCATCGATTATATCGAAAATAATTTCGAGCATCGGGTCGGGCTGTTTGGGAGACGATATTTGAGGTGCCATGAAATAAAGTCTTATGCAAAGAGGTCCAAAACGTAATTTTGGACTTTTATGGACTTTATTGCACTTTTAAAATTGCAATAAAATCCAAAACGAGTTTTGGACTTTATTTCATATTTCAAAGTGAAATAAAGCCATTGGACATTATTGCGCACTCAGCTATTTAAAAGAAAGATGAGTAGGGGGGTTGCATATATACATATTCTACTGTTTATGCATTGTGGACTTTATTTCCACTTCGATTTGGACTTTATAGCACTTTTGAAAATAAAATAAAGTCCAAAAATCGTTTTGGACTTTATTGCAATTTCAAAAGTGATTAAAGTCCAAAACTAAGCTTCGCAAGCTTTCAAATTAGAGGCAGTTTGCGCGGAATTGTTCATTCTGAGTTCTCGCAAAACTGTGTCAAGGTGACCTAGAATGGTTTCATCCGTTCTGGACCTTATGATGTTTGCCTCTTTCAGACCTGCTATCGATTTTTCAATTAGGGTAAGCTTGGACTTCAGTAACACTGTTGAGGTCTGAACTGTATTGTCTAAGTCTTCGACACAACTCTACCGTGATTTTTTTAATTATGTTTTTTTGATTTTTGTCATTTAAATCACTGAGGCATTTTATCGCTAGAGCGATATATTTTTGCACTCATCACAAAAGAAATGGAGATTATGGGAAAAATCTTTGATGAACACTCTTTTATTTAAACCGACGCATATGGCGTGGAATGATTTTCCACAGATGCCCTTACAAGCAAACCAGTCGGCATTGCTATCGTTAATTATGCAATTGGCGATTCCACAAGACATTGCAAAAATTTAATTTAACGGCACGAAGGTCACGTAATAAACAAAATTAGTGGGTCAGTAAGTGATAGAGCGCGTCGGCAAAAAAAAAAAAAACAGCAAAAAATCGGCCAATTCTTTGGATAGTGCTTAAGCGGCGGTTAAGTTGGAGACGAAAGAAAATACGACTGCACTTATTGGCGGTTGAATGAGAACAGTTACAGTTAGACTCCTTCTTGTGCGGTTTTCTTAGAAGGAGTCTAACTGTAACTGTTCTCATTCAACCGCCAATAAGTGCAGTCGTATTTTCTTTCGTCTCCAACTTAACCGCCGCTTAAGCACTATCCAAAGAATTGGCCGATTTTTTGCTATGTCAATAAACTACAAACCACAACTGCCCTGAAAGCCAAAATAATCTATGCCAGTAGTCAAATTCAGATGTATGCGCCAAAGCGGGCGGGGAAATTGGACGTTTGGGATGCTCGTCACTTAGCGAAGCTGCGGCGGACATTTGAATGATGTAATATTCTATTCTATGGGCGCAGTAGCGCAGTGGTTAGTGTGCTGGACTACTGTGCGAGGGATCCCAGGTTCGATCCCCGGAAAAACCCAAATTACATCTTAAAGTTTTTTCTACTGCGCCACCTCTCGCGAACGTCTGACAAACATCCGAGAGTATGACTGTCATGAAAAAGCTTCTCAATTTAGCCGTTCGAACTCGGCATACAACTGTAGGTCCCTTCCATTCGTCCCAATAATAGAAACTAGCCCTAGAGTGTCACCCGCCTCGCCTGTTGCGCCACCTATTTATTTATTTTTTACTTTTTTTTTAATATTCTATATATCAAAATCGAAGTATCTAATTTAAAAAAAATGTTCAAAGATATTGCATCGTTCCATTTATAGACGTTTAATACCCACTTAATATTTATAGCCCACCCTGTAGTCTAAGGACCCGCTTAGGAAAGCTCCCGTAAATCGCTGTTACATTAAATTAACTGCAGCAGCAGTCCAACAGATAGCGTGCACTCATCTAATTGCATCAGCTACATTTGCGGACCACTATCAACTCAATTGCAAGCACGGATAGCAAATTGCAATCGTGCAATACAAACTGCTGAAGTTGAACATTTCGAACAGTAGTGGTATTAGAATTGCATTGATTACCGTAACCTTCAATCGATTATCCCTCACCCAAGGCCATCTAGTGTAGAGTATGTGAAAGCTATGATGTTCGTCTAAGGACTATCAATTTAAATGCAAATATGAATTGTCCCGTAAGGCCATTGGCAGGACAAGTGGCAACTGTACTTGCGTTGGATTTTATTTGCACACCGTGTTGTATCTTTAACGCTCCGAGCCATCATCGCCTTTGACTTCTTTTTTTGCCGAATGGCAATATCAATTTCAAATCCATTTTAACGGTCAAGACAATTGCTCGAGGACAAAATGTCTGCGATAAGCGTTTTTTTCTTACTCTCATTTCAAATTGGATGTCAGACAGAGGGTGTGGCCAATTTGCACCCACAAATACCCACTGAATATGCAAAGTATGTAACTATGTTTGTTGTTTCACTTAATTCAAGTTCATTTCAAATTTCGAAGTCATTGAGGTCATTCGCCTGAGATGGCTATCATTTTTTCGTCGGCTTCCATGGGCCACGTCTTCGACCGATTACACAATTTTGATTCACATTGTTTAGAATAGGGAGAGTGTGCTTAATTTTAATTTGTCATCTACATAAAATTACCATTCGTTGAAATAAGTTGACTGGAAACTCGTTGGGCAAATCGATTTTAGGCAAAGGAAAAGGGCACAAAAATACTTAACGAGGCGATTCCTTGGTCTATATTGAGTTGGGTGATTGAAGAAAAAAAAATGTTTCGGAAGCATTATAGATGATGTGATGTCAGGAAAATGTAATCGGAGTTATTGAGATTTTATTTTTTATATTATTATTTTTTTCATATAAATTACCCCCACTCTTTAACCTCGCTCGGGGCTCAAGGGCGATAAGAAAAATGTCGTTCGGAAGAGATTTTTTATGTTGAGTGGAGATGGGGGAGGGTCAGGAAGCTTGATGATAGTATTACGATTGTTAATGCTTATTAATTTAAATTAAGGATAAATGATACTTTTTTCAGCAAAAAACAAAAAAGAAGGTATACTACGATTTTGACAAAAAAGTATAAGATGCGAGGAAATGTAATGAAACTAAAGAAATCCGAAAGAACATTTAAGAAAATTATCAATAGATTCTGTACTTCTTTACTGAGGCTTCGGTGTCGTTTGCGTCTAAGTAGCCAAGTAATCCAAATTCTAGTTAGTGACCGACGCTGCCATGTTACAGCACTCCTTTCCAATCTGTGATATAGCACTTACATTGCGATTTGTTGGTCTGGTTTTCGAGAACTTGGATCCTAGAGCTCTGAATGGTAGTTCTCGAAGTGCGAGAGATTACTTACTTACTTAAGGTGGCGCTACAGTCCGGGGTGGACCTGGGCGTCAACCAACAAGCGTCTCCAGCCAGCACGATCTTTGGCCAGCTGTCTCCAGTTTCGTACGCTAAGTTGGTTAAGGTCAACTTCCACTAGCGTGCGCCACCTGAGTCGCGGTCTTCCTCTATACTGCGCCGTCGTTCGGGTGCGGATTCGAAGATCTTCCGGGCCGGAACATTCACGTCCATTCACTGTACATGACCCAGCCATCGCAGTCGTTGGACCTTCACTCTTCTAGGCTAGGTCGATGTCGCTGTACAGCCCATACAGTTCGTCGTTGTATCTCCTCCTCCATTCACCGTCTATGCAGACGGGACCGAAAATTACTCGAAGAATTTTCCTCTCGAAGGAACCAAGAGTAAGCTCATCCACTTTTGATAAAGTCCAGAGGCACCATAAAGTAGGACTGCGATGATTAAGGTCTTATAAAGGGTCACTTTAGTTGTTCGAGAGAGGGCTTTGCTACCCAATTGGTTTCTTAGTCCAAAGAAACAGCGATTGGCAAGAGTCTTCGTTTAATCTCAGCGCTGGTGTCATTGTCTGAGTTCATAGACAAAGTCCTTTACCACCTTTAAGTTATATCTGTCTATAGTGACATTCTGTCCAAGACGTCAGTGTAGGGTGTCCTTTCTTAATGATAGCATATACTTTGTCTTGCCCTCATTGACCGCCAAACCCATCTTTGCCGCCTCCGTCCCAATGCTCACGAACGCGCCAGTGACATCACGCAGCGTTCTCCCGATTATGTCAATGTCGTCGGCGTAGACGAGTAGATGGACGGAATTTTGAAAGATAGTGCATCTGGTGTTAGCGTTTGAGTTTTGCACTATTCTTTCAAGAACGATGTTGAAGAAGTCACATGACAGCGCATCGCCTTGTCTAAATCCTTTTTTGACATCGAAGGTCTCGGTGAGTTCTTTACCGACGTTGATGGAGCAGCGTGCATTCTCCATTGTCATCCTACACAAACGAACGAGTTTGGCAGGGATGCCAAAACTAGACATTGCTCTATATAGCTCGTCTCTATAAATGCTGTCACAGGCGTCCTTAAAGTCGACGAAAAGATGGTGGATATCGATTTGGACTTCAAAGTTCAAAGGGTCTTCTTTCTTGAGAATCGGGCAAAAAATGCTTAGGTTCCATTTATCGGGCATACTTTCCTCCGACCATATTTTATAGATGAGTTGGTGCATGCTCCTAACCAAGTCATCGCCTGCCGCTTTGAATAGCTCGGCGGTTAGGCCACCTGCTCCAGCGGCTTTGTTGGACTTAAGCTTAGATATGGCTATCTTCACTTCGCCCAGGTCGGGTGGACGGAATTGTTGGTCTTTATCGTCCAGGTTGACAGCGGGATATAGTTCGTCATCGCCATTAAACAGTCTGCAGAAGTAGTTCTTTCATATCCTCAGCATCGACTGCGATTCTACTATGATGTTCCCTTGTTCGTCCTTGCAGGCTTCGGTTCGGGCTCTGTAGCCTTGGCAGGTTCTTTTTACCCTTTGGTAAAACTTCCGAACCTCATTCCTGCTGTAGCATCTCTCTATTTCCTCGATCGCACGCTTCACGTGTTCGTCTCTTTTTTTCTGCGCGTAGAGCTCACGAGCAGCTCTGGCCCTTCTTTGCAGCACCGCTTTGTATGCCTTTTATTTCGCTGCATGTGCTTGCCGGCACTCGTGTGCATACGAGGGGTTTCGTTGTGGTGGTCGAGTGAAACCAAACACTTCAGAGGCGGCGTCTATGATGGCTTTTTGGCAATGCTCCCACTGGTCTTCAATGCTGGCTGCATAGAACCTCTTGGGAGATTGAGAGAGACTCGATCGGAGAAGGATCTGGTGATCTCTTGCGATTTTAGCCGTCCGACGTCAAACTTCCTCACAGTATTTACTTGTCTTGGCGGTGTTTGGGATATCCGAAGTCGTACCTTGGCTACAACAAGGTAGTGGTCCGAGTCAATGTTGGCCTCTCGGAACGTTCGGACATCCATAATACTGGAGGAGTGCCTTGCGTCAATCTGGCAATGTGGTCAATCTGGTTGACTTGGAACCGATGATACCATTTCGCACCGTCGCGAAGAATAAATCCGTTATCGGAAGTGGTGTCGTGTAGGCTGTACCTTCCGACAGTATACTACCAAAGATGCCCTCTATTTCTATCTTTGCATTAAAATCACCTAGGACAATTTAGTTAGGGCACTGCTCTTATGTCTTGTCTAAGAGCTTGTAGAACCTCTCTTTAGTGTCATCGTCTTTTTCCTCCGTGGGGGCATGAGCGCATATTAGGCTAATGTTGGCGAATTTACCCTTGACACTGATTGTCGTGAGGCGCTCGTTCACGCAGCTGAAATTTAGGACTTCTTCTCCTTCTTCGCCTCCAACGATGAATCCACATCCAAATAAGCGCTGTTTTTGTTACCAATAGCAGTCGCCACAGTAAATGTCGCAGTTCTTCATTCTCTTTTTGCCCGGTCCATCTCATCGCACTTCTTGGATGACGGTTAGGTCTACTTTAAAGCAGTTCAGGGCCTCCGCTAGTTGTTCGGCTGCACGTGGTCTGTTAAGGGACCTAACATTCCACGTTCAGATCCAAAATTCGTTGTTCTTTATGCCAGGTTCGTCAACAGTAAAATCATTCGTATCCGAGGCTTGTTGTTGTTTCCGAACTGGGTTGGTTTTCCGCGCTCGGGCAGTTACCCCGTCGTACAACCCCCAACCTGGAGGGCCAGGCCCTTTGTTGGACCCTTCGGACGAAAGGGCCGGATTCGTCCGGTGTCAGTAACCCACTTCGGGGATGTGAGAGCTGCCGTTGGCCCATAAAGGGTTCATCCGCCACCATCTCTGCTTCAGGACCCTGACTAGACTAGTCCTCAAAAATCCTCACTGACCTCAGCTCCAAATATGTCGAAGTAGCTCAAGTAAGGTAACTGTCATCTCGACTGTTGGCGACACCGTTGATTCAGTCTAGTAAATTCATCCGCCGTACGTCCTTTTTCTGAGGAGCTCATGTAAGACTTCTGAGACTCGTTCATTCAGTCTTTCCTACAGAACATTATAATGTTGCTATTTTCTTCGTGTTCAACAATCGCGCTTATAAGTTTACCTTGCCAAGCCCGGGTGGGCGAGACCAGTACCCGGTTACCACTTGAATGTAAAATGAGCACAATTGATGTGCATGGAAAGTTACAACAGCTGACCACCGCCAATCAGCGCCTGCTCGATTCATACAAACCCAACCACCTTTGGACATTAGCTAGAGGAAAAAACCATAAAATGTATTTGGTTTTCTTCTGGGGATCGAACCCGTGAACCTCGGTCAGTAGTTCAGCACACTCACCACCAAACCATTGCCCCCATAAAGGGGCATAGATAGTTGATGTGCTTAAAAAATCAATCGGGTCTGATACGAATATCTACCTACTATTTGCTACACCGCTTACAGTACTTTATTATTTCACTAAGGTCCGAACTTAAGTTTTTACCTGTGACGGTTTTAAATTTTCGGCATAATTAAATATTTCTGTCGGTGGGGCGTACCAACAATGGTGATAGAATATCCTTGATTTATACTGCTGGCCGTTGCTGCTTTGGAGGTTTAATGATTTTAATTTTGTAATTCTGTGGAAAGCATAGTTATAAAGGTGAAGATACACCTTGTTAAATCATAAAAGTTTTCGAGTTAAATATTGAAACTTACTTACTTACTTATCGGGCTCCCGACCCGTGAAGAGTCTCTGCCTGAGACACTGCAGCCTTCCATCCTCTACGATCCCGGGCACGCTGCTTCCAATTGTCCAGACCAAGCGCTCTGGCATCCGCGATGGCTTGGTCTTTGAAACGGAGGTTCGGTCTTCCTTGTCTTCTCGAACCTGGGGGCTGGGATTCGAAGACCCTCTTGGCTGGAGCATTATTGTCCATTCGCTCGATGTGGCCGAGCCAATGTAGTCGACGTGTTTTGGCTTTTTGGACTACATCCACATCTTGGTACAGCTCATAGAGTTCGCGGTTGTATCTTCTCCTCCATTCGCCCTCCTCGCACACAGGACCAAAAATCCGCCGAAGTATTTTTCTTTCGAAGGAGCCCAGTAGCATCTCTCCCTTCTTGCTTATCGTCCAGCACTCGGCGCCATAAAGCAGAACTGGCAGGATGAGGGTTTTGTAGAGCACACATTTCGTCCTTCGAGTTAGGAGTTTTGAACCCAGTTGTTTTGCCAAACCGAAGTAGCAGCGGTTTCCTAGGGTAATTCTTCCACTAGGGTGTCATTCGTGGAGTTTACGTTTACTCCGAGGTAGGTGAACTCCTTAACTACCTCGAAATTATTGCTATCAATAGTGACGTTTTGTCCTAGGCGGTGGACAGATGCTGGTTTGTTTGTTGATAGCATGTACTTAGTCTTGTCCTCATTTACTACAAGTCCAACGGATTTCGCCTGTTCTTCAATCGCCGTGAACGCTTCTATCACGGCACGCTGGGAGCGACCGATGATGTCAATATCGTCCGCATAGCCAAGCAGCTGGACGGACCTGTTGAAGATAGTGCCTTCCGTGTTGACACCTGCCCTGCGCACTATCTGCTCCAGTACGAGATTGAAGAAGTCGCATGATAGAGCGTCTCCTTGCCGAAATCCGGTGCATGTTTGAAATAGTTCGGAAGAGCTGCTTCCAAACTGCACGTTGCAGCGTGTGTTTTCCAGCGTCGCGCGACACAACTGAATCAGTTTTGCCGGGATTCCGAATTCGGCCATCGCCATATAGAGCTCCTGACGATGTATGCTATCATACGCGGCTTTGAAGTCGATGAATAGGTGGTGGGTTTCGACTTGAAATTCGTTGGTCTTTTCCAAGATTTGCCTCAGTGTGAAAATTTGGTCTATAGTCGATCTGCCGGGCCGGAAGCCACACTGGTACGTGCCGATTAGTGTGTTGCAGAACGGTTTTAGACGTTCACACAGTACGTTGGATAGGATCTTGTATGCGATATTTAGCAGGGATATGCCTCGATAGTTCTTGCAAGACATAGGATCGCCTTTTTTGAAGATGGGGCATATGGAGCTGATAGTCCAGTCATCGGGCATGTTTTCTTCCACCCATACTTGGTTGATGATTCGGTGCATGCTCCCTACCAAAACATCACCACCGTATTTAAAGAGCTCCGCTGGTAGACCATCAGAGCCTGCGGCCTTGTTGTTCTTAAGCTTTTTTATAGCTAAGCCAACTTCTTCTATACTTGGTGGTGGGACTAGTTCCTCATTGACTGGACGTGGGTTCTCTTCTTGCCCTATCACTCTCTCTACATGATGCCCATTAAGCAGCTGTTGGAAATGCTGCTTAAACACATCTACTATTCCCTGCGCTTCGGTGACTAGGTTTCCTTCGGTATCTCGAAGAGCCTGCGTTCCGGTTTTGTAGCCAGCAGCCAGTTGCTTAGCTTTTTTATAAAACCTCCGGATGTTATTACGATCGCGCGACTCTTCGATCTCCTTGAGCTGGGAAGCTGCGTAAGCCCTCTTCTTTCTACGCAGGATCTTCTTTTCCTCCCTTCTCCTGGCTCGATACTCTTCTCTCGCTGCCCTTGTTTTGCGCTGCAGCGCTTTCTTGTGTGCATCTTCTGTCACCTTTTTCCTGTACACGCATTCATCATCATACCACGGGCTCTTTCTCTGGGGTGGCTGGTACCCTACGGTGGTTTCGGCTACCTCCTTGATGATGTCGCGATACTGGCACCACTGATTGTTGGCGTTTGTGGTAGGTGAGTGCACAGAGGAGAGTTTCATACTCAGGCGCTCGCTGTAGGCTCTGGCTACTCCAGGTGTGCTAAGGCGTCCAACGTCGAATTTCTTCTTCTGGGCAGTTCGCAGCTTCTTTTCGTTGGACAGTCGAGCTCTGAATTTAGCCGCAACAAGAAAATGGTCAGAGTCGACGTTTGCCCCTCGGAATGTGTGCACGTCGAGGATGTTGGATGCGTGCCTCGCATCGATTAGCACATGGTCGATTTGGTTGGCGGTTCGACCGTCTGGAGAGCGCCAGGTTGCTGTGTGGATCCTTAGCCTTGGAAACCTAGTGCTACTTATCACCGTATTACGAGCTGCTGCAAAATCGATTAGTCGGTAGCCGTTGTCTGTTGTCGTTTCGTGGATTCTGTGCTTACCAACTAATCCGCCAAAGATGTTTTCCTTTCCGACTTTAGCATTGAAATCCCCGAGTACAACTTTTACATCATACTCCGGACAGGCTCCGTAGGCTCCATCCAGGAGGTCATAAAACTCCTCCTTGATAGGATCTTCTGCCTCGTCGGTAGGGGCGTGTGCACATATTAGGCTTATGTTTTGGAAAGTAGCTTTGATGCGGATCACAGAAAGGCGATCACTTATCGGCTTGAAGTCAATGACTTTTGTCCTAAGCCGATTTCCCACGACGAAACCGCATCCTAATACATGCAATCTTTTGTTGCAGCTGTAATAAATGTCGCAATCTTTTCTTTTCATCATACCTGATCCTATCCATCGTATCTCCTGGATCGCGGTTATATCTGCCTTGTACCGCGTGAGGACAGACTCAAGTTTTTGAGTAGCACCTGGGGTGTAGAGCGTTCGTACATTCCAGGTACATACTCTCAGATCGTAGTCCATTGACGTTCCGGGTCTGGTTGCCATTTGAGGAGTTCCATTATCCGAGGCTGGTTGTGTCTCTCTCATAACTACTGGTTTTTTCCATGGTCGGGAGGTTACCCCGACGGCACAACCCCCAACCTGGAGGACCAGGCCCTTGTTTTGACCCTAGGACAGCGGGCCGGAAAAACCGATGCCAGTAACCCATTTTGGGATATGAGCGCTGCCGTTGACCCATATTGAGGGCTCCTCCGCCACCAACTCTTTTCCAACACCCTGGCTCAGTATTGGAGATCCCCATAGACCTGGTATCCAAATATGTCGAAGCAGCTCATACAGGGATTACACTTTAGTTCGACCTGACCGGAACTGTAGACGCCACCGTTGATTCCATCTAGGGAATTCATCCGCTGCCGCCTGAAACAAGAGGAAGTGTCTTAGTGCGTAGACACTCCTCCCCCCTCTCTCGTTCGCTGCCACCAACGACCTTCCACAGGGGTTGGTTACCCCATCTCCAGTCGAGGTACTAGGCACCCACCAGTCACCAACGTGGAGGTGAGAGTAGGAGTTGGTAGTGAGAGGCTAGAGTGGGAACGCTTGTGTTCTCATATAATCGCATCACTACCCTTAAACCGGGTACGTTCCGTTTAAATATAATTCAATACGGATGGCTTTGTTTATTTTTTTTTTCTAAATGCTTAACATTATTTATTTTCTGCTTTACAAAAATAGGTATGAAAATCACGGTGCGCGAAATACCATTTAATAGAAAAACTTTGTCTGATTCCTGTCATCTACAAGCCCACATTAAAAAAAAATCATTTCGCAATTGCTAAAACCTCACTGTGGTGTTTTCTCTAGATAAATAAGTAATTGGTAAAAAATGCTAATTATTCCAAGTAATGGTGGTCATTATTCCGGTAATTCTGTTCAGTCAACAACCGCAATCAGACGAAATCGGCTTTTAGCAAATTAATTATTCGTCGCCACCGCACTATGAGTGTGGTCTGGAAATAGAGCAGATGTAAATGATTCAAAACCAAATCCATTGAGTACAGTGCGTGAGCAATAAGACCCCAAACTCATAGTGAACGATGCTGACCGCAGATTAATTGTTGATGGTCGAACTTTTATTGGAGCCTAATTCATTTACCGCGTATTACTTATTTGTGCTTGAAGTTCTTAAAGGCCATGAATAGTGCAGAACATCAAAGCCTATTAGATACATACATTCTGGTGAATATGCCAGCATGAAGATGTTTACCCCCACAATTCGATTGTTTTGTGCTACAATCAACAATGGATGCCCTAAGTGAGAGGGGGATGACACATGACAGTCACCATTGAACTGAACCACCACTAAAGATATACATCACGTAGGACACATTTAAATTCATTACGATTCTAGGGAGCATCTATCCTGATGGCATCGGTGATTACTGAAGATTAGATTACACATTTTACTTCATGCAAGGACACAATTAACGGCCCTTGGATACGACGGTAGGTATGCAGTGATTGCATGGAATACCTAAGTAAAGTTGGTGGCTTCTAACCAATGAAGTTGAAGTGACGTCAATCCTTATAGTTACTAAGGTTGTTTTGCATTTACAACTTTAAATTTTTACTTTTAGGTACTTTAGGTGTGGGCGCAGTAGCGCAGTGGTTAGTGTGCTGGACTACTGTGCGAGGGATCCCAGGTTCGATCCCCGGAAAAACACAAATTATATCTTAAGGTTTGAGGTTGAAGAAGTGACTCGCTAGGAATTTGTACCTGGTGTGTTGGAGACTTGGGCAGTGACATAAGAAGTGGGTTGTATCCTCAAGAGCTTCCTCATCACCGCAACCTCTGCAAAGTTCTTCTTCCGTTAAGCCCATTTTCTTCATATGGTACCGCAGGGTGTTGTGCCCTGTTATGATACCTACGAGGGTGGGCAGGGCTTTCCTATCCTTCCGCATTATCTTCTCGGTTTTGGATTCGTTGAAGGACGGTCATAGCATTCTTGTGGTGCTACAAGTGTTAACGGTGGCCCATCTTGCGTTCGCCTCTCTTGTGGCTTTCCTCCCTGCTTCAAGCTTTAATGTGCAAGGCGGGATGTCCACAGAGGGATCAGCTTGTTCTGAAACAGCTGTCGAACCTTGTCTTGCTATTTCGTGATACCTTGTGCTGTGTACCAAGAGCATTGAGTTCTTCGCGACAGCACTTCACAAGCCTCGATTTTATTTCTGGTGCAGTTACGGCTTTTATTGCTGCCTGGCTGTCGATAAAGAAGGTAATACCTTCAGGTGGTATTGCCCTTACCACAGACTCACGGGCTGCTGTTGTCACTGCCAGGACCTCTGCTTGGAAAACACTGCTATGGTCGGGGAGACGTATCGATTTTGATATACCCAGCGATTCAGAGAAGACACCTGACCCTACCCCAGCGTCCATTTTTGATCCGTCTGTGAATACGGCTATGGTTGGTGTGCTAGGTACAAGTCCGTCTCTCCATTCTTCCCTGCTGGGATAGGCGATAGAGAATGGTCTTATAAACTCTAAGTAAGGCGTAATGTAGTCCGTGACAGGTACATGGCCGAAATATTTCTGTAGGATCGTAGAATGACCCGTTTCGTTCAAATTCCATTTTTCCGATTGGCTGATTCTCATTGCACTAATTGCGGCCGATAGTTGTATATGAATGTCTAGCGGACACAGGTTGAGGATAGCCTCAAGTCCTGCGGTTGGAGTTGTCCTCATCGTACCGGTGGTGCCGATGCACTCTAGTCTTTGAACCTTCGTTAACGCTTTTAGGTAGGTGGCTTTATTGGTTGCCGGCCACCATACGAGACTGCAGTTTTTCCCAAAGATTCTGCTGCAGGAATAAAAGGCTATTGTAGCTTTTTTGATTCTTTAATTTGTGTTCAATTTCCAGTTAAGTTTTTTGTCTAGTATAAGTCCCAGGTACTTTGCGCTATCAGAGATTCTGAGGGGTGTGCCGCCAACAGAGGGTGTAGCAAACTGTGGTATTTTCCTTTTATTTGTGAAAAGTACCAGATCAGTTTTCTGGGGATTGGCTGTTAGACCGCAGTTCCTGGTCCAGGTGTCGAGGATTCTTAGGGCGCTTTCAATTTGTTCCGACAGTGTTGGAAGGACTTTTCCCGTTGCCAACAGTACGACGTCATCCGCATAAGCCGTTATTCTGATGCCATTGTTCTTAAGTTTTGTGAGTGCTTCATTAAGAACAATGACCCACAACAGTGGGGAGATTACCCCGCCCTGAGGGGTTCCTTTGGAGGCATAAGCTTCTAGCTTAGAGCCCCCAAGTTCGGCTATAATGTGTCGTACCCGACTTTACATTATCAAAGCTAGATGATAAATAGAAATCAAAGTTTCATCTGGCTCTAAATAGATCCCCTATCCTCGTTATAAATTCTGTAATCACCGGACTCTGTACCATTGGAGTCGTGCTCTGTAGGAAATAGAGTCCAACGATTTCTGCCGACGGTGATGAGAAGTCAATTAAACATCTGCACTGCCACTACCACGATCTGCAAGAACGATGTATATCCTCCTAAATATTTCTGTGGCAGTATGACAGAGTAGCTTATGTCAAAAAAAAGTGTTTTTGAGATAATTGCATTTTTGTCTAAAATTTTTATTTTTGATTATTTTTAAAAGGTTGTTAGCCCCAATAGTAAAATGAGGGGTGTACTTAATATTTTTGATAGTTTATGGAAAAGTAATGGGAGGAAAGTACAAAAAACTGGGTTTTAAAACTTAAGTTCTTTTGTAAAAATCAATTTGGATATAATGAATGTCTTAAGTAACGTAAGATTTTCTGTCAAACCCACAATACTAAATAATAGTGCCCTATCTTAAATTTATCTAGAATTCAGATTTTGGTAAAAGGTGTGGTAAATGTTGTCAATTAGGGGCAGCATTTCTAATAGATCTTCTTTTTTCTTTTCGTTAATTTGAAGAGAAGCAGAGTAACATTCCTGCAAATCGCTTATTTTAACGGAATTAAATCCCCGGCGCCGTATGTGTAGAGTCTTGAATTCTTCATCATCGCTCGGAGAAGTTTTGAAGTATATAGTACCAAACTCCTTCGTAAACCTCATCCATTTCACATTTTGCCAAACAAACTTCTCCCCATTTTCATTGACTTTACGCCACATATATTTTTCCTTGGATAATGCAGAGAAATTAAAAATATCATGCTGATTAATTTCCTTTACCACAAATTTCTTTTTTACACCCACTGTTCGGACAAACTAATACCAATCACGGGGATGCTCTATTTGTACTGTTGTCCGTTTCTTCTTTTTTTCTATTAAAGCATGATCAAAGTCACACTCCATATGGGTGTGACCTGGGACTAGAAATTTGTGATCAATAATCTCTACAGTGTTTTGGTTTTCCAATTGTAAAAATGTTCCGAGCATGGTAGCAACAAATGTGTTTTTATTTTGCCCTGGGCAACAATCGCTGTACAGAATGATGTGTTTAGCCAGCGTCAGTTGCGAAGTTTTTAAGGTGTTTAAAAAGGCATGAGGCTATCTCATTGCCACCCCGATTACCTATAGCTTCATGCCACATATAACATGTGGGTTGACCGATCTTGCAGTCATGAATTGTAAGGTTAAAAGTACAAAGTGGTCGTTTGTAAAAAGAAACAGACGAACGTAAAAATGGAGTTGGCAGACACTGTTGCAAATCGAAGGTTAGAACTTTAATTAATGGGTCAACCTCGGCCTTTGATTTATCTGAGGCTTTTGATTGGTAAGCGCACTCAGCTTCTGAGTGGTGTTCAGCTTGTTCCTTTTTTAGGACACTGCGTCTATAATTATACCTCCTCTCCAGCCATGTTTTTGATTGAAGAATGTTTATATAGTAATAAAATCCTATTTTACAAAATGTTTATATATACAATTTACAGTTTTTTTGGACGTGCTTGATATAATTAATAATTATTTCTTACAAATATTAAAATTTTGTGATTTCTTGTTTCTTTACAAGTTTAAATGAAAATTGTTATTTGATCTCAAATTATAAGACTGTATATTTGATCTTAGGATTAGTTTTTTGTTCAAATATTTGGGTAACAGATTATTTTTAATCTTCTATATAAATAAAAATGAAATGATGTTCGTTGGTAAGGGCATCACGAGAGAACGGCTGGACCGATTTGACTGATTTTTTTTTTAAAAATGTTCGTAATTCTCCTAGCCAGGTTTTTACGGACAAAAAATTTGTCCACGCCCCCTTCTACGCCCACTTTTTTCAATATATCTAAAATTTATTTTTACCCTTAAAAATCATCTATATAAATAAAAATGAAATGATGTTCGTTGGTAAGGGCATCACGAGAGAACGGCTGGACCGATTTGGCTGGACAATTATTTTCAAAGCAATTGCTGGACATTGGCAATGGCAAAATCCCCGTTGATATTACAACTGGCTACATTCAATTCCCCGTCAATTTTTGCAAGTTTACCGAATCAAAGACCGAACTTATACAAAAGGTATTCCCAAACATTGCACAAAATTACAAAAATCATGTTTGGTTGAGCGAACGTGCTATATTGGCTGCGAAAAACATTGATGTCGACGAATTGAATTTTAAGATTCAAAGTGAAATTGCTGGCGAATTGATGACGTTCAAATCGGTGGACTCAGTTTGTGCCCAAAATGATGTCGTCAACTATCCAACCGAGTTTTTAAACTCGCTCGAATTACCCGGATTACCGCCTCACAATCTCCAACTAAAAGTCGGTGAAGACGTTTTGATACCACGAATTCCAATGATTCCGGCCGACATGCCATTCGACTTTAAACGCTTGCAGTTTCCGGTGCGGCTTGCATTTGCAATGACAATAAATAAATCGCAAGGACAGTCGTTGAGTGTATGCGGCATAAATCTTGAAAGTCCATGCTTTTCGCACGGTCAATTGTATGTCGCCTGTTCCCGTGTCGGAAAACCATCCGATTTGTTTGTTTACGCGCCAGACAACAAAACAAAAAATGTCGTGTATCATAAAGCATTGCAATAACAGAAATTGTGAGGTCACAGCAAACCAATCGAAAAAAAGTCTTTCTTTTGCTTTGGTTAGTTACTTGAATATCGACGATACAATCGAAATGTAAATAAGTTACCTGGAGATTCAATTTCAACTCTAAATAAAACATGACCAAAATCTATATAAAAATAAAAATTAAAATTCATAAAACTATCTCTGAAAAATATGTCTTTTCTTTTTTTACTTTGTTTACACATTTTCAATAGCTTTTCACAAATTCAGTAAACGATCACAAACAATTTTTTTGAAATTTTGACAGGACAACGTCTGTCGGGTCTGCTAGTTTTATATATAAAATTTAATGTACAGTATATTATTCTTTGTTTAATACTAAGCCACTTTAATGTCGTTAGCGTAACTCCTATGGATGTATATCTGCTACAAAATAATATAGACCGCATCGCTTTGTCTTGCAATTTTTGTAATTTGTCCATCATACTATCGGCACCCAATAGTAATATTGTTGGGCAATACTCAAAATGGGGCCTTATAATGGTATTGCAAATTTTAATTGCCATGCCAATACATATTTTCTTTCTCGAAAGAAACCGATTTTTATAGCAAATTTCTTTGAAACATACTCAAAGTGATTTTTAAAGCTAAGCTTACTGTCTATAATTATGCCTAGATATTTGGTTTCGTCGATACACTCAAACTCATTAAAATGATTTTCTACGTTAATTTCGTTAAAAAACATTTTTTTTTTTTTTTTTTTTTTATTTTATTTGTAATGATTTTCAGATTTACAATAATATATTTCAATATCTGCGAAACTATAAAATAGCTTATCTGCAGAAGGTTGTTTACAAAAATTTTTAACATTGATGTGAACAAGTTTTAAATTTTAAACTTAGGTATTTATTCTATATGTATATGTATAAAACTTACTAAATTTAATGTATATTTTTTTTTTTTTTTTGTTTTGTAATAAACATAATTGCAAGAAAAAATCTATCTAAGTTATTGCTTCAAGGAAAAATTGTTTCAGTCTTTTTTTTCTACAAGTTGTATTGTTAATATATGTCTTAAAAACTGCGGAAGTTTATTTAGTATGTTGGGTATTGTATAAATAAGTTGCCTCTTGCCATAAACGTTTGAGATACATGGAAGCTCATAGAAACCCTCTGCTCGTCTTCTTGTTCTGTATTTGTGGTTGATTGGAGTTCTAAAGCGTAAGTCATCATAATATTCCACCGCTGCTGTCATCTCGAAAATATTTTTAACTTTCATCACCTTCTCTCCGTTTGATGTGCTATTTCTTCTCGTTAGTAATTTTACTGCTCTGTCTTGAACTTTTTGGAGTTTGTTTATATGAGTTGCTGAAGCTCCTCCCCATGCAAGTATACCATATCTCAATCTTGATTCAACAAGAGCGTAATATATTTGTTTTTGCACTGTGGTAGTTGCTTTGTATTGCATGCAAGCTAAAGCAAAGAGTGACCCTCTCAGTTTGCTCCTTGTATCATTGATATGGCTCTCCCAGATGAAATGGCTATCAATCATAATCCCAAGATATTTATACGTGTTGACTACTTCTAAGGTATCAGCATTTTGTTGGTTGTCACAGTTAAATGTTTTGATTGTAATCTGTTCACTTCGGTATTGCGGGCTGCGAATATGCATTACTTTTGACTTAGATGCATTGATGACTAGGCCGTTGTCATGACACCATCTGCCAACTTTGTCGAACTCCGCTTGCATTCTCTTAGTTGCCTCATCTAGCGACCGGTGGTAAACCACAATTGCTGTGTCATCTGCAAAAGCGAAAGGAAAGCTTTCCCTAAGGCAATTCAGCATATCATTTGTATAGAGCAAATACAGCAATGGACCGAGTTTTGAACCCTGGGGTACCCCATAATGCACGGCTTTTTTGTTGCTGCAGCAATCATTTATTTTAACTCTGAAGATCCGTCGCCTAAGATAGTCCTTCATCCATTCAGACATTTTCCCTCTAATTCCAGCTTTTTCTACCGCTTCTATTAGTTTTGTGTGGTCAAGAGTATCGAATGCCTTACTAAAGTCCAGGAAAAGCACTATTACATGAAAATTTTTACTTAGGCTGGTATTAATCAAATTTGCGAAATCACCAAGAAGCCGATTCGTACTTTTGCCTTTCTGGAATCCGTATTGGGATTTGCTTATTAAGTTGTGTTTTTCAACGAATTTCCATATGACTTTAGTCTTATCAATATTTAATTTAAATTTTTTCATATCTAAATGATAGTTTGTTATATTTTTTAAATCTTCTTTTAATTTTGTTTTACAGTCTTCCATGTTTGTTTCTTCTATAAATAACAGAGCGTCATCGGCAAACAAAATTATTTTAGAAAACTTTAATACTTTCTTAATGTCATTTATATAAATAATAAATAATAAAGCAGCTAACACAGACCCCTGTGGTACTCCAAGATCTACTTCAAGCTCGTCTGATTTAACATTGTTAACTATTTGCTTTCTATTCTCCAGAGTCCAGATACGTTTTAAACCAGTTGTATTCAGTATCACATACCCCATAGCTCTCCAGCTTCTGCAGCAGAATTTGACGATCCATAGTCTCAAACGCTCTTTTTAAGTCGAGAAACACAGCAGTAATTTTTTTGTTCGAATGCAATTTCTCTTTCCATTCGGAGATTATATAATTTAGGGCAGATTCACACAAATGTTTCTTTCGGAAACCAGATTGTTCTTCAATAAGTACACTATTATTTTCGAGATAGTTTTTCAATTAAATTTGCACAACTTTTTCTAATATTTTTTCTTGCAACGCATATTAACAGGTCTAAAATTTTCACACTTATTGGAATTGGCTACTTTTTGTACAGGAACAATCACAGATGTTTTCCAATTATTCGGAAACACGCCACTTTTCAAAGAATGATTTATTATGTTCATTAGAAATATTCCTATATAATTGAAACAGTCTTTTATCACTATTTCTTTACTTAAATAATTATAATCACTTTTATTTGGCATCATATCCACTATTTTCAAAAACTCTTCTACTGATTCCAAGGGTTTGAATTTGAATCTGGTTTGTCTGTTGTTAACATAATTAATCCACGGCACATTTGGTATTGAATTGTTAATTTCTTTAACACTCGTAACAAAATAACTATTAAATTTATTCGCTACGGTTTTATTGCACTTAATTTTTGTCCCATTAAACTCTATACATTTCGCGTCTGATTTTACTTCACTTATGACAAGTGCTTTTATTGTTTTCCACACTGTTTTCTGATCGTCAGCATTATTAATTTTATGTTGTATATAGTCAAGTTCCGCTCTATCCAAGTTTCTTTTATGGGAATTTCTCAGTCTTTTGTATCTCTCCCAATCTTCATTTAATCCCGTCATTATAAATCGTAAGTGACTTTGAATTTTTTCAGTCTTTTGCCTTCTTAAGTCTTGGTTAAACCACTTACATATTTTGCTTTCCAGCTATCACAGTTTTTTCAATCACAAAACATTTAATTATTTTTATCATTTCAGTCTTAAAAATATCACTCATTTCGTTGTTAAAATTAACTACTGTACTAAGTCTATTTATTGCACTTCTTCTCACAGCCGGGTTAAAAGGGAATTTGTTATATTTAAAGTATTTGAGTACTTTACTACTATCACAGATTGAATTTTCATTGATTTGTATGGCAATTATCATTGTCTCATGGTCGCTAATTTTCAGATCGTTTTGCACTTTTACTTCACATTCGCTAATATTTGTAACTACATGGTCTAATAATGATATTCTGCCCGGTGTTATTCTCGTAGGGGATGTAACAAGTTGTTTACACATACTCTCACTATAAAGACACTCAAGTTCTGTTTTATATATACTATTCATCATCCAATCTATATTGAAATCCCCCAATAATATTAGGTTTTTTATCCTCCATGTCAATCTTCATTTTTAAAATATTACATTTGTGACAAGTGTCTAACTTCGGTTTTTTAAATTGAGAGTATTGAAAATTTTGGAAAATTTGGAAAGAGAAATGGTTGAACTAAACTTTTCGCAAAATAGTCGATATAATTCGGCAATTGATAAGGCACCTGACAAGTACCTTTTCGACGTATCCCGCCGTGTGTCGTGAGATTCGTACGATGGGAGGATGTTTATAAAATTTTTAATATCTCTTTCCTTTTCAGCAGAGATTTTTTTGGGGCCAGGGTGCTTTACTCTCATTATCACCATTCGTAAAAGGGCCTGTGCTTTCTAACTTTTTCTTAACAATTGTTTTTATAAATTGCTCGGACTCACAAAGAGTAAACCTAAAGCATTTTTGGCATACTGGTAGTGGTACCCTTTCGCCATTTATGTCCAACGAATATGAATTTGTGTGCTTCCTATTTCTGGGATTAGTAAGACTCTTTGTTTTTCTTTCAGTTTTTGTATCTTCAATCGTAATCAGTCCAGAAGCAAACGCCTGCCAAAGTTCATAAGAACCAAGCTTCCAATATTGTTCAAAAATTAAATTCTGCTTGTCAAATGGTAGTTTTTCCTTGCATTTGTTTCAGCAGTTTTCTAATGGGCGTATATTTCGTTCTGCCACAACTTTTACAGCTGTTGATACATAACTTTTTCCAGAATTTCTTTTTTCCTTTCGCATCCTTTTTGCCTGATGTGCGTGAGGCTCGTCAGCTTCCTGTTCTACAGATACAGGTTCACAATCTCCAACGAAATTTTGCTCGATCTGTCTGCCAGCGATTTTCGTTTCTAAAGAAATATCTGATACATCACTTACGTTTTCTGAATCAGACGGCACGAAATCTGGATCACAAACTGAATCATCGTCGTTAAAGTCCTCGAACGTTCCCGTTTCAATTTCTGGAGAGTGATCGCCATTCCCAAGTAGAAATTTGTGACTTTGATGCCCACTTATTTTAAATTATAGTCACCGTATGGTATATTTGACTTTGTTTTGTGTAGATAAAGGCATTACTATGATTAGGGAAACAGTTTGAAATTTTTGTAACCAGTACGTGCCTTAAAGAGATAAATGTCCTTTAACGTAACATTTCAGTAAATTTTGTGTCTATTAAACTCTTGAATAGCAACAGAACTAAAGTCACAAAAACAGCAGAGTTGCTATTTAATGTTACCACTACACAACTACAAGAATAGACTATGCACAGTCTAAATTGTGACCATGAAATGTCACCATAGAGTACATTAGTTTATTTTGGTTTTTATTTGCACACAATCTCCAAACATATTGTTTAAATCAATACTTAAAAATTTGACGCATTAGTATCTACACATATTAGTTGAATGTTATTTCCACCATTACTATATTGTACCAGGTTTTGTATCAACACAAAGGAAGAACTTAGAACGATTTGTATGCTCAATACATCACATATAAGACATAGACGTAGAGTGTAAAGGGGGCACAGAATAAAAAAGACGGTATGTCGTTTTAGGTATAGGTATGGAATTATCGTTTTCAATAAAATATCAATGAGATAGGTATTGTTTTAGCAATTTAATTGGCAAATTTTGCGAACATATTTTAAATGCATCTGCAGAATATATAGTAGTAGCATCATACAGCTCTTTTAAAGTAAGAAAAAAAAATTATGTGTAAAAATAGTGGGCCCCTAAGTACCTATAAAAAATCGCGTAGGATATTCACGCCCCAATAGCGCAAAAAATCTACTACCTGACACTTATTGTACTATTGCTATACATGGCTACAGTTATCTACAGTAGTCCGAAATTTGGGGAATTATTTTTATAATAGGCTTGTTTTATTGGCAATCTCTATCTCTATCTATCTCAATCTATCTCAGCTAAAGTAGAATATTTAACACGCAATTACGACAACTAGAGTATCAGTTTTGTTTTTATTTTTGATAATGTCAATAAAGTATTAATAAAGCCCCGCTTTTATAAGTAGGTAACCAAACATGACAGTAAAATACATTTCAGAGGTATTATTATTTCAATGTATTTTTTTTTTTTAATATTCATCAATTTTCAATATTAATTAACTGATTTAACTAAATATTGACTAAGTGCAACTTAATAAAAGCAAAAAAAACAACTTCATCAATATATTATTGGGGAACACATGCACCCATATTGCCCCTACCAAATGAAACGCACATGCCCTAATATGCCATACTAAACGCCATTTTCGATCCTAAGAATTGGGCATCCATTTTTTAACAAAAAAATACTTCACAATTTAGATTCGCAAATTATTTATTACTATGGGTGTATTTAACCCTGAAATATATCCCACAATTCGTTCAACTCATTTTAAAAGCTATTGAGATCATTTGCGATGTCAATGGAAAAAATATAATTATTTGGAAATAAAATGGAATATATAAATATTCCATATTTATTGAGCGCGTGAGTTTTTACCACTGCAACTTATTCATATTTATGGTAAAACTGTCTTCCGTTTTAATATTTGGGCTACGGATACGAAGAAATGCAAGTTATATTTATTTAATTACTATTGCCATTTTCCATTATGTTCGTTTGGGTATGCCAATTCATTCTATGTGTATAGAATATAGATACATTTTATTTGTATCTGTTTGTATTTGTGTACGGATTTTATTATGTTTTATTTATGTGAATGAACTTACAAACACATAAAGACAGAATTGGCAGCTCACTTTGTGTGTTACATGCAACACTTTGTGACCGTAATGTGTGGTTTCTGTACTGTAAACGTATTCCAAGTTGTGACCGATTAAGCACTGCAAAAATCGGTTACAAATCATAGGCAATTATACTATAATGTGTATTTCACAGAATGGTAATATAAGTAAGTCAAACTAATTCCCCACTTGATCACGGTTCCCTCCTATACGAGACACGGTTTGCACCTTTGATAAATGAAACACACTTTGACCATAATGGAAAACTTTCTGAATTGTGGTAACAGCGCTAGAACTTTAACCAACCATTTCTACTTGGGTTGTCTACCCCTTCATGAGGTGTATTTTCTGTTCCGGAATCTTTCTGTAAATTTGGTTTCTCCAAAATATTAGGCCCTATATTTTCATTAAAAAATCAGTCTTACCCTTTATAGAATAATTTTCGGTATTTTCACGATTTGTAGATAGTTCTTGATTTGAATTAATGTTAAGACATGGAGCTTGTTTTTTCAGTGCCATAGAGTGCTCTCTTTGCTCTTTTTCTTGCACGATCCATATTTTAAACGTTTCCCGAACTATACAAATTAAGCAAAACAATTAAAAAGACTACTTTTTAAATAATAAAAACTTAACATGCCGTCAATATTAGAAAACAAAAACAGCTGCGATCACTGTTGTTATAAAAATAAAACTTTCCGTGAAACAATGTAGAACAATACTAACTCTATACAACTTGTAATTAAAAAAAACACTTTCACCTTACAGCACTTCTTAACCACTCAAGTCAATGTTTCGAACTGATGTGCACCCAATAAAAATATCTTATGTTGACGTAAGTTACGGTTATTTAAAAACTGCTTTTCAAAAGAAAATCTTATGTAGACATAAGTGCTTATGATAAACTTTAAATTTTCAATTTATATTTTGTTAGTTTTGACAGAAGAACTTATCTAATATAATAAAAATGAAGTATCCGACTGACAGATGATCAACGCCCAGCCTAAACTATTTGCTCTACAAAGCTGAAATTTGACAAAGAGGTTTTTTTATGATGTATACAACCACTAAGGAAGGATTTTTTGAAATTCGACCTCTAAAGGGGTAAAAGGGGGGTCAAAGTTTGTATGGGAAGATTTTTATTTTTCATCCGATTGACTTCAAACTCGGTTTGTTTACAAAGAAAACTGCTTTCTCTGATTTTGAAAATTCAACCCCTAAAGGGGTAAAAGAGGGAGTCAAAGTTTGTATGGGACATTTTAATTTTTCATCCGATTAACCTCAAACTTGGTTTGTATATTCTCTATGAGAAATAAAGAAAATGTTTTCTTCGATTTTGGAAATTCTACCCTTAAAGGGGTAGGAGGGGGTCAAAGTTTATTTTTGATCCGATCGACTTCAAACTTAGTTTGTGTACACTATTAGAAGGAAAAGAGATAATCAATTTTTCCGATTTTGAAAATTTTGCATGGGGCCCAAGTTATTGGCGATGACCTCTTTTAAGGAGGCCCTTTTCTTAAGTCACGAACCATTCGTCGCATCAATTTTAAACTTTGTAATGCGTCCCAAAATCTTTCGCCGTTGAATATGCTTATCGCTTCATCTAACCCCAGCGTACGTACTACAAAGATATTCAAGCGGAATTCTGTATGATTGGGGTCATACTGCTAGAAAGTGGTGCATCTTTCTGGTTGCAAGAGTGTAATAAGATCTGGAAGGTGTGGAATATAATGAAGGGGTAAAAGCTCCCCCTTATTCTAAAGATGGTGCTTATCATATCGCTGTATTTGCCAGCAAAGAAATATGTTTTGTTCCATAGATTGTGACTCAATCTGCTATAGTATGATCTGTGTTGAGATGCTATTGATCATATAATCTTTGAACTGTTTTCTCCAATAGGGCATTAAACACATTTTTCAGAGATACTACCTTCTCCTTAGGTACTTTCTTAGGTAGGGTTTCTGCGCGATATATATAAAAGAGGGAACTAACTGACTATGAAGGAATATCTGTGTACCAAATCCTGAGGACTGCGCGAGCGAAGCCGCGGGCAAAAGCTAGTGTTAACATAAGTGTCTGTAAAATTCAAACAACATTTTAACAGAACATCTTAGGTCAATAATTTTTTTGAAAAATTGAAATAGAACTTACAAATTTGAAACTTCGCATGACTTACTTCGACATAAGAGTTTCTGTTAAAATTTAAAATTTTACAGCCGTATTAATAATAGCTGCGGAACTTCGTGTTATCCCTAACTAATGACTAACCCATTGGTTAAACCCAAATTCCTATTTATAAACATTTTTCGAAGATAACTACGCTTTCGTAACTTTTACATAACTAACTCACGGTGGTAGGTGTGTTAGCGATTTGTTAGCTTTGCAAAACATGTTTCCCGTGCAAAATGACAAATGGTGTTTCGCGTTTAATTTCGTTTGATTGATATGAATGTGGTAAAAGGGTAATAAATAATTGCAAAAATTGTGGAGCAAAATGGTTCACCCTTTATGAATAATTTGAATATGCTAGACGAAAAAATACTATGAGAATATTTATATATAAAACATTCAAAAATATATATAGATTTTCAAAACGAAATATAAAAAAATTAATTGTATTTTAGTTTAGTTTAGTTTAAAGTGGCTCTCGATGAGAGAAACACGTAGGCCGTTATTCGGCCCATTGTGCATACCACTGGGATTTGGGGAGCTGTTTCTTTACTGGCTACTCATGTAAACCATTTGCTGCCGGTTATAAAGCCAAGAATGTTAGCGGCGCTGATATTACCTACATCACTGAGATCATTGAGAAAATAGTTTCCTAAACAGGGCCTTCTTAGATTGGCCAGGGCAGGGCAGCTGCAAAGAAAGTGAGTGACGGATTCGTCCTCCTCCTCGTCCCTACAGCTTCTGCAGAAGTCATTATATGGCAGACCAAGCTTTTGGGCGTGTCTGCCTAATACGCAGTGCCCGGAGATCACATTAACAACTTTCGAGATGCTAGATCTATTAAGTCGAAGAAGCTCCTTGGATCGCTTTGCGTTCAGAGCTGGCCAGGTGAGCTTGGCAGTATCCCAAATGTTTCCATCTGCACTCATTACTGCGTCCGCAGGAATTATTTGTTTAGCGTGGGAAAGTGGTGCATACACGTTGCGCAGGCTTATGCTCTCCACGCCAGAGGAGCCTCGCCTTGCTAGTTCGTCTGCTGCACAGTTCCCTGGGATGTCACATTGACCTGGAACCCAGCAGAGGGTGAGGTTGTACTGTCCAGCTATCTCGTTTAGAGATATGCGGCAAACTTCCACCGCCTTGGATCTTATTTCGCTGGATATTAGGGATTTGATTGCAGCCTGGCTATCAATGTATATAACGATATCCCTTTGCGATACCGAATAAATCGACAGCCACGCTGTAGCTTGACGAATAGCTGTAATTTCGGCCTGAAAAACACTGCAGTGTATCGGAAGACTGAAGGAGAGGCACAGGTTCAATTCCTCTGAAAAGACTCCGGCGCCCACTCCCTCTGGTGTCTTAGAACCGTCTGTGAATATTGACAGTGATTTGTGTAGGACATTTTGGGAAACCCATTGCATTAGTAAGAGTAAGAAAATTCTAATTACATTAGAAGAAGAAGATGGCAGCAGAAAAGAAGGACGCATTCCTGTCAGTTTTCAATACAATTTGGAGAATCACAAACCTACGATAATAGGAAACACGTCAATTAGTTAATGCATGGGTTATATTTCTTTATAAATAAGAAAATTTAGTCAGTGAGTTAAATTTTTAACTACCAGTTACGTAACAAGTGAGTTAGAGAATGGTTTGAGATCTATTATTAATACGGCTGTTAGCTATTAGGTAAGACTTAAGAAATTTGCTTGACATTAAGCTACTCTGTCAAAAAGTTTAGACATAAGCGGTTTGGAATATTTTTTATATTTTTGTAACGGAAAATGCTTTTTAAATGGGGATAAAATAGAAAAGTTCATCTCAAACTGTTAAACACTACCAATCGAAAAACTGAAAAATCGCTTATGTCGACATAAGCTACTCTGTCTTATTGCCACAGATTTATAGATATCGAATATCCTTAGGAGCGAGTACCAAACGGTTCTCAAGACAGTCCGTGACTTGATGGGTTTTGGTTAGTTCATATTTCATTTTGTAGTCTCACTTTTAGTATGGCATTCAAAATGCATCTTTTAGGACTTAAAGTTGACGTGGACCCCTGCTTACCCTAATCTAATCTACTCCGGGTACTATTGTATAATGTACATCCAAACATGTGTCGAAAACACTGGAATAATTTCTAATTATGATCGAATCAAATTTAGTTTTGATACCTATCTAAGAAGTATATCCTTGTCTGTCACTGTACAAACTAACGTCTCCTTCCTAAAGGCTTAATATAAGTACACAAATACACCCACTCGCTTCGAAATATTGCAGGGACAATTTCAACACGAGAATACACTGTCAGCGTAATTAAGTCATGATAATGAGGT
Source organism: Cheilosia soror (assembly GCA_949372485.1). Lineage (NCBI taxonomy): Eukaryota > Metazoa > Arthropoda > Insecta > Diptera > Syrphidae > Cheilosia > Cheilosia soror. The sequence goes on from OX443563.1 coordinate 41,974,639, forward strand.
TATAAATAGTTTTGCTTGCCAATGGTAATAAGATTCCGGTAGTCTAACCGGAATCACACATCAACCGGATATGAGTTTTGTAGGGTGTAGTGTGCTCTGCGGCAATTACAAGACCACTTTGTTGTCAACAGGAAAGTGGAAATGGTGTAGAAGCAGTTTGAATTGTTGTACTAATAGCAAATAGCGGCAGATACTCGTATCTGCAAGGTAGGACAGAAACTGAAAAAGCAATTAAATTCAAATAATGAAAGCCTTCAGAAAGTGCTAAGGTGTAATAATGGAATTGCATGTCGAACCGATATAGCTACCTACTGGCACAATGCAAAGTTATGTCTCTATTGATTTTCCATGAAGGGTTTTATTGGCAAGGAAGTGAAGTAATAATTATTGTGAAATGTAGGTATCGATAGTAGAGTGGATAACAAAATTCAATTTACTAAAGAATCCGTAGGATTGATTTAGTGAGGTAATCCTATTAAAACCAGTTGGAGGCAGTTTGTGAAATATACACAGATACCACAGTTGCCACCGGAACTATAGATACTTGCTAAATTATTTACCAATTTCAGCATCACTGCTTTCTCAGGAGTGTAGACTGTAGATATTGTTTGCATTCAATATACGGTACAATAGTCTTGTTAAATTATTTGTGCATCATAAGTACGTGCGTACCAGTATCGATAGCAGTAGGCCCCTAGGGTAACAATAGTTTCGTACATCGTGTATGCAAAATGCAAATATTCACTAACCAGCGTTGATTTTCTAAAGTAAATGCTTTTCATTTTGACTATGAATTTCAGTCCATATATTGAAATCCATCGACCCAAAAGAAGCGTATTTCTGAGAGCTGACAATATTTTTGTTTAGACGAAAATATTTGCTCTTGCTATTTGCCTGGATGGAAGGATGTCAGAACAAATGTTTTGCTAAACTGTATACCTACATGAAATTGTCTATTTTGGGTATGCGGTTGTAGAAGATAGAAGACTGGCACTGCCCTGCCACCTTAAATCAAATATTTTGCTTGTCAAGAAATTCCTGTCAAAACTATGCATCCACAATTTCAGAGAGATCTGTGAAATAGTTTTTTTTTTGTGACAGCGATTTGAAACAGGCGCCATGAAAATTTTCAAAAACTTTCTTTTTTTTTGTGGGAAATCAAACAAAAGTTTTAAAACTCTAAAGGTGGACTATAATTTTCTTTGTTTGTGAGAAAAATACATGCGGAAAATCGAAAATGCTCTTTTCATTTGATACATATTTCAGAAAACTCGGTTTTGAGTCAACGACGTCATCGATATGACTGAAAAACTTTTAGCCTATTAATATTCAGTTGGAGACTGAATTTACGTTCATACATAGTATTCGTTTTCCGAACGTGCATCAACGCAATTTGTCTATTAAAATTATTTCCGCGACGAACAGATGTCGGAGACCATTGGAGAGAAATTGACGTGTGGCTGTCAAAAACAGATGCAGAAAACGCCACCCATCGCAATGAAATGTAGACTGCCGGTGTGCGAATACCTGCGATCGGAACGATTACCATAAAGCAAAATTCTCCGATTCGTACAAAATCGGTGAATTTTTCTTTCGGAACGGATACCATAATAGGGTCGAATACACTGTCTCGCAAGGACACTAGCAAAAACGCAAAATTACTTTGACTAGATCCACAAGGTGAAAATTCAAATTTTGGTTTGAATCTAGCACACGATAGTGACCAAAAACAATAAAATGAAAAGACAAAAAAAATTATACTCCCAAAAGACGTTTACTTCTTGCTGGAAGACCGCTCGCATTCAACCTATTCCAAAGAAAGTCCAATAGCTTTACATTCAATGCTCTCAAAAGTAATGGAAAAGGCAATAAATGTCGAAATAATCAAATATCTAGAAGGCCACCGTTTCACTGGAGACCTGCTAAGTTTCGTAACGCACTTATGGACGCAAGCAATTGAACAACACGGTGAATCCAGAGCCGAAGCCTTGGACATCACATATCAAAGGCATTTCACCGAGTCTGATGGCATACAGCCCTTTTAGGTAAGTTAGCGTCTTATGGATTACCACAACAACTTTGCGGATGGATGCAACCTTTTCTTCTGGGAAGATTGATCTAAGTTGTTGTAGATGGTTTATCATCTAATTTGTTTGTTATAAATGCAGGAGTACCCCAAGGATCTATTCTTTCTCCAACTCTATTTCTTCTGCACATCAATGATTTGCTTAGATCGACAAATAATAATATCAGCTTTGCTGATGACAGCACTCTTATATGCTCCATCTCGAACAGTGGGCCTGTGAGTGCGGCTACACAGAGATGTGAACAAATTAGTTCTCTAAATGATATGAGACAGTTTGCTAATGCTCATGACGCCAGATTGTGGGAAATTTCCCTTTTTGAGGGAATTTTTGTACTCGAAATGAGTTAAAAGGGAAAAAGAGAAACTTTCTGTTATCCAGAACAAACAAAACGGAATTTTTGTTCTTTGAAACGTTGCTTTAATTTTATTGTTCAACTTCAGGAAGACAATTTATTTTATACACCTGACTGCTTTCATGAACAAGCGCTCGTATTGACACAAAAAAAAAGAAGACCTGGCGCCAAATAACGTAAAATGAAAACGACTGAACGATATCGTCTCTGTCTATTGCCACAGATATGATAGAGCCATAGCTGTTTTCGTTTCGTATTTTACAGAATCCCACCCCTGTTTTTTGCAATAACTAATAAAGACTGATTATCCTATTCTTGCCTTTTATCCTATTCGATAAAAGCTGCACGTCGACCTGATTAAGATCTACATATTGTACCATACATTAGAAAGAGGGTTTAGGCTAGGACGTTCTTCACTTTTTTTGTAAAGTGTATGATGCTGCTGCAGAGGATTTTTTCAAATCTGTTGAGTACAGCCGGTACCTGGAGAAGATCTTCCATCCAAATTCGCATATAATGTTGTTTCGTCTTCTTCCATACATAGCCTGCTTTCCGCTGAGTTGGCTGGATTTATTTAGCTTAGGTAGTATTGTACCAGTTATTCACTCTCAGAATGGTACTTGAGAAGGCTTGGGAGTATGCTACATCTGTTTACGCTTGTTTCGTAGATTTGGAGAAAGCATACGACCGAAAACTCTGGAGTGTATTACAGCAGTATGGAATTGATGGTTCTCTCTTGAAAGCCATTCAATCTCTTTACACAAACTGTAAAAGCTGTGTTCGGTTAAACGGCGTTAAATCAATACCTTTCACCGTGGGCGTTGGACTTCGTCAGGGGTGCGTCTTGTCTCCTCTCCTTTTCATTACTTATATGGACTGGATGTTACAGCGCAGTCTTGGCGAGGAACGTTTCGAATTGGGAGATCTGAGGATGTCATTTGCTCTTCGCTGATGACTTGGTCATCCTTGGGTCCTCTCAGACTGAACTTCAGCGCGCACTCGATCGGTTTGTAGCCGTTTGTGTTGAAGCTGAGATGAAGGTAAACGTGAACAAATCTGAAGTGATGGTCGTCTCCAGAACGCCTGTTCAATGCACTCTGCATGTTAGTGGAGTCCCATTGAAACAGGTGGAGAAGTTTAAGTATCTCGGGGTCTTATTCACGAGTGATGGAAGGAGCAATGCCGAGTTTTCCTGTAGGATTGGTCAGGCTGGGTCAATTTTGAGACAGCTTGGTCATTCTGTTATTAGGAGGACTGAACTTGGTGTCAAAGCTAAGTTGTCAGTCTTTAATTCGGTGTTTGTTCCAACTCTTACCTATGGTCATGAGGTTTGGGTAATGACCGACAGAATAAGATCGCGAATACAAGCTGCCGAAATGAGATTTCTCCGTAGTATTGCTGGTGTGACCCGTAGAGATCGCATCAGAAATACTAGAATACGTGAGGAACTCAATGTCGAGCAGCTACTTCTCCGGACGGAGTGATCCATGCTTCGGTGGTTTGGTCATGTTAAACGCATGTCCCCGACCAGGATTCCACGACGTGCTATGGAATCCGTACCATCGGGTAGGCGTCCTCTAGGTAGACCAAGGATGAGATGGTTAGATCAAGTCCATAATCTCTCCTATAACCGTATGGGGATTGCCCTTGATGATTTAGAGTCGATGGCGGAGGATCGAGAGCTATGGAGGGTCCACTTGAGCAACCTACACCCGCGACCCACTTAATGGACAAGCGGACCATTGAAAATGAATGAATGAATGAAAGGTAGTATTGTAACAAGGTTTCTGATATCATGTCTGCTATCGGGAATTGTAAAAACTGGGATATTTTCCCAATATGAGATATGTACATTTTGTATGTTTCCAGCTTTTTATGGCTAAGTTTTTTGCCAATTCGGAGGTATATCAGAAAGGTTTCGGTCCCGTAAAAGGGGTTTCGGAACATATTCTGGCCACTTTGTCTGCTTTTCGTTTCCTTTGAAGCCTTCATGGACAGGAACCCACCAAATTTGGTTCTGTTCCCGATGCTAAGGCAAGGCCAGTTTCAAGACTAGCTGATAAAGTCTCGAATAGCCTATCAGGAACTTATCTGCCAAATGAACATCAGCTCTTATTTTCAAAGGTCTCGGATAGTGATATGTAACAGATAAAGTCTATAGGATAGCCTATCATTCGGTTCAAGCGCGGCTGTTAAAGCCCTTAAGCAAATATTTATTTGAAGTGACTAGAAAAAATATAATTTCAGAGCATTTTCTCGTTGACGAGCGTAGATTGTAGCCACAATATGGATTTATTTGAATTTATGGAAAACAAATTTCTATCTCAGTCTCTATGTGAAAAGTAGTTGGAACAATTTTATCATGAACACTAATAAATATTCATAACACATGAACACTATGACAAACAAGTTGTATATAAATAATTGCCAGACAAGAATCTTAGAAACTAGTATTACCGGGATTTTATTGCCACACTCCTTTATCTGTTCTGTCGTATAGCGTTATGTGTCAGATAATATTATCCGAAAACTTTTTCCAGAACCTTTGAAGCTGGCCCTAAGCCTTTGAAGGGTGTTGAAATCAGGGCCGGCCCAACCATATGTGCAAGATGTGCAAATGCACAGGGCGCCAAATTCTGGGGGCGCATTGCTAGGAGTAAGTCCTGCTGTCCACGTAGCTGCGCTTCATACGCACGCTTTCTTCATTTGCAGCTTGTTGTACGCTTGCTTGCAGCTTCCTTGCAGATTGCATATAAACAAACGAAGCTCTGTCCACGGACCGGCAAAGTCGCATGTGTGACTACGAAATGAAGCGTAGCTACGTGGACAGTAGGTATGCCTTAGAAAAACTAATTTTATCTTGAGCGAACTAATACTGCCATTTGCATTTTAAACAAAAAGCGTGTTCAAAAAATTCCAAAATAACAATATTTACCTACCACACCTGTGCTGAATTATTTCTTGCACATTAACTCACATTACTTGCAGTGTTGCAACTTTAGGGAGAATCTAACTCAAAATGTCGCAAAATAAAAAATCCCACTGAACCTATGCAAGTTCATTTCTTACCTACCTCTTATTTCTTCTTATTCCACCCTGTTCGTGTAAGTATATTTCTTGCACATCCACTTACATTTTACAAAAAAACCTGGTTCAAAAATCTCAAAACAAAAAAAGTTCCACCCCGTATGTGCAAGTTTTATTTCTTGCACAGTCACTCGCAATATTTTCATAGGAAAATATGTCAAACAAAAAAATTCATTCTACGCAATTGTTTGTGTTGAACGTGCAGGTTTTTGATTCTGCACATATGGGGATGGGATTTCTCATCTACGAAAAAGAGTAACAAATTTCTCTTACAAAGAGAACAAGTAGCTTTGTATATGAAAATATAGTGTTCTCTTCTCTTTCACTTCAGACTCTCAGCAGCGTTGCCATTTTGACTGCTTTCCAGTCAGGTCTGACTGGATTAAAATGCGTTTAGCTAGAAAATTTTTTAAAATCCAGCCAGCTAGGTTTTTTTTAGCTGGATACGAATTTTGTTTTACTGTTTTTAAATGTTTCGTGTAATTTCTTTTCTATCAGTATAAATTTTTAAATTAAAGGTGGCAATAGAAAAAAAATAAAAAGAAGACCAAATATTGCTTAAATTTAATTTGTTTGCTCTGAGCTTGAAATACCTAAAATGAAACAATTTATGCGTTTGCATTTACACAAGTACTTGCCTTTTCTAACTTACAAATATGCTTGAAACTGAACATTTATCTACTGTTGTGTGAGGTTCAACTAAGTTAAGTACTGATATTACTTACAAAACCAGCAATAAAATATTCGACATAGATGCAAATGATGAAAATGATGAAAATGATGAGAAGACTCAGAGAGATTACTATTATGTAAAGTTCATTTATGAGTTAATACATTTTGTAAACCTTCCACAGGAAGGTATATTGACTTTGTCATTACATTTTTAACGTCAGGAAGGAGTCACCGGATTCGATCAGGATCAAATTCCGAATAAATTGAGCCATGTCCGTCTGTCTCTCTTTCTGTTGAAAACAAGATGGCGTCCAAACGAATCGACATAGGCGAATGAAATTTTGTGAGACGACTTCTTTTTACGGTCGTCAGGTTGGTGTTAAAAATGGCCAATGTCGGTAAACTAGTTTGGTTACCTCCCACTCCCATACAAAGCCAATATTAGATACCTCAATAAAAAAATGCATTGAAAATCTACTTCCTGGGTGATGTGGAAAAGACTTATGCATGTGTGTAAATATGAAAAAAGGGCGCTTTCTTTAAATCTTGCACAGGGCGCTAGTTTGGCTGGGGCCGGGCCTGGTTGAAATAATCACAGTTGATGCTAATTTTTTTTTTTTTTTTATATGCCTGGCTCATTCTTAAGTATTGGAGCTTTGCCTGTAATACACTAAGGTTTTTCCTCATAGTTATTGAGACTGTTTTTTTTGTTTTGTTAATTTTTTGTTTTCCTTTCGTAAAATATGTGTGGGAAAATCTGAGGTACTTTTTTGAGCCAGACGAGGGAAAAAAGGCATTTTTTAGCACTTGCGTGGGCATTTCTATGACAAAACACTGCCAGCACTGCTTCCTGGGGATATATTTCGAGAAGACTACAATTTGCAGCAACAAGATTATTAAAACTAAAAGGCGTGACAATAGTATTTCCTTTTTAGAGCTCTTCAAATGCATCTCAAAAAGTCTTGAAGAAATAACGAGCAGAACGTGGGCAAATTGATTTCCTAGTAAGCCTCATTGTAAACTATTCAGTTTAACGCTGCCGTTATCAGTTTTCCTACTGGACAAATCCTTAGATTTGATTTCTGCAATCGACCGCTCAAAAGAAGTTCTGAATTCTCTTAAAATCATCAGAGAAAATGCCGAAGATTATTTCAGAGAGGCTTTTCAATCCGCATCCCAACTTGCCGAGGACTTATTTGAAGTTGAATTTAGAGCTCCAAGAATTTCATTGAAACAAATAACACATTCCAATCCAGAAACTTTTTTTTGTAGAGTGTCTAGTCTAGTCTGATTTCTTGAATAGATTCCTTTATACAAAATCTTACGGATACATTCATGGTCAACGAAGACGTTGTACCATTATTTCAAGCTCTTCTGCCAGGTTTTGTTGTAGTTGATCACGTACGTGAACGAAATGGAAAATCTAACACGTTACTTTGATAATGCAATTTCGTTGTCAGCTGAGTACATTCATTGGTGCGAAAAACTATCGTCGAGTGATAGTTTTTCTTCCGAAGTTTTGAAATTGCTTGATATATTGTGACAAGACTTACTTTAGAGGCATAAATTTCTTGCTTACTTTTTTAACAACGCTTCTAGTGACCACAGCTAGTGTTGAAAGAACCCTTTTAGCTATGAAGCTATAATGTGAAAATCTATAATGCCATGCTTATCGATTTTTTGTGAAATTAACTTTGTAACATAAACAAGAAAAGAAATAATAAATCAATTATCTATCTATCTATCTATCTATCTATCTATTAAGGTTGAAGATTTCCTTGTAGGATTAAGTTTTAATTAATCTTTTGGATTGTCTTAAACCCGGAAGATTTTTCGAGTGGTTTAGACGAGTTGTTCCCAATCGTTAATTAGACCTAAAACAGTAGACCCTAAACAGGTTACAATTGCAAAGAAGACGCACTTGAAGGTTCTTTAAAATACTGAAAATCAATTTATAAAGGTTCTTGCAATTTATTGCACCCCATACGAATACAATTTTGTGTCCACCAAAACTTAATCAGTCTACACCTAGCATAATGAGCAACGACATAATAACTCGACTGCCAAAACAATTATTCCAGTACCAAATGTATCTAATTTGAATTTTATAATGAATCTATTGTGATGCATTTTAATTTGGACGAGCATTTCAAATTAGAAGGCGTGCGTCGCCCGTATGCTCGCTCATTAAATCGTAATATGGCCGTGCATATATAGGCATTTGCAACACCATAGTTCGCCTTTCGTGCTCTGAATTAATTATTTCGATTTGGAAATCATAGTTCCGGATGAGATTATGTCGGGAATGAATTTTAGATAAGGGATTCCACGAATAAACCATAACATTAGCTCAGCAATAATATAATTCGAGCCTTGAATTTCCGATTTGTCCCTTATTATGGTCATCAAATTTCACCACAATATCCTTAGCAAATATTATCTTAGGTGCCTTCGGATATAATAATTTTCCGTTTCCTCAATTTCTGTTATAATATCTATACCAACAATTAATATGACACGAATGTGATGAGAATCAATATAGAATTTTGATAGATTTTAATTTCAACATTATCTTGAAGTTTATCTTAAAAATTTGCAATTTGCCAAAGCAGAAACCAAGAATGGTTACGCGCATACGGTGGGACTGTGGGAGGGGCTATAGAACGAAGAGATACGGGAGGAATTTGCACCGGCAGGTATCTGCAAGGTTTGAACAAATTCCAAATGGTCCATTATGTAGAGAAGCTGTTTTCAACAGCAGTCATTGCCTCAGCAGGACATGTTTGCGGAGGAAAGCGGCTCGGTGTGGCGGCTGGTGGTGAGAAAAGAACCGAGTGGTTTAAAACGCCCGGAGTTCAAGAAGCCATCAGAGAGAAGAAGAAGGTTTCAAGGTGTGGATTCACTTGGGGGACTCTTCTTCTCGAAACCGGTACATTGAAGCGCGAAGAACTTGCAAATTGGCTGTTAAAGCAAGCAAAGAATAATCTCGGCGAGAAACTAGTCCGCGATCACAGATCTGCAAGCAAGGTGTTCTGGCAGACCATCCGCCGTCTTAGAGGAAGGAAGTGGAACATTATGAAGGAGTCAAATCCAAAGATGGTGCACTGCTTTCTAATGAGGAGGATATCTTGCGCAGATGGAGCGAGCACTTTTCTGAATTACTCAATCCAATCCAGGGCATTGAGGATGACAGAACCATCGCCTTAAGCAGGGCGGAAAATAGTCCCACGGTAGATGAAGTCACTTTTGCGATCAAATCGCTAAAAGCTGGCGAATCTGCCGGAGTGGATGAAATACGGCCATCAGAAATGCTCAAGGCCTTAGGTGAAGAGCGAGTTAAAAAGCTCTCTCGTGCCCTGAGAATGTGGCGAAACTCCCAATGATTGGCAAATTAGGGTAATTGTGCCCCTTTTCAAGAAATAGGATAAAAGGGATTGCTTCAATTACAGGGGTATATCACTTCTAAGTCTCCCCGGAAAAGTCTATGCCAAAGTGCTGGAAACGCGTTGCAGAGCTGTGGTCGAACCACGATAAGGAGATGAGCAGAGCGGCTTTCGTCCCGACAGAAGCACAACCGACCAGTTATTCACTCTCAGAATGGTACTTGAGAAGGCTTAGGAATATGCTACACCTGTTTACGCAGGCTTGGTAGATTTGGAGAAAGCATATGACCGAGTTCCTCGAGATAAACTATGGAGTGTATTACAGGAGTAGTGGACGGTTCTCTCATGAGAGCCATTCAATCTCTCTACACAAATTGTAAAAGCTGTGTTCGGGTAAACGGAGTTAAATCAATACCTTTCACCGAGGGCGTTGGACTTCGCCAGGGGTGCGTCTTGTCTCCTCTCCTGTTCATTTATAATATGGAAAGAATAAGATCGCGAATACAAGCTGCCGAAATGAGATTTCTCCGTTCTATTGCTGGTGTAAGCCGTAGATATCGCATTAGAAATACCAGAATACGCGAGGAACTCAATGTCGAGAAGCTACTTCTCCGGACGGAGCGGTCCATACTTCGGTGGCTTGGTCATGTTAAACCCATGTCCCCGACCAGGATCCCACGACGTGCTATAGAATCCGTACCATCGGGCAGGCGTCCTCTAGGTAGACCCAAGATGACAAGATGAGATGGTTATATCAAGTCCATAATCTCTCTTCTACCCGTATGCGTATGCCCCTGATGATTTGGAGTCGATGTCGGGGAATCGAGAGCTATGGAGGGTCCACTTGAGCAACCTGCACCCGCGACCCACTTAATGGACAAGCGGACCATTTAAAAATGAATGACAGAATGAAATTTACTCCGAAAGTAATGCCTGCGACAAACATCCAAGAGTACGACTGTCCTGAAAAAGCTTCTCAATTCAGTCGTTCGGACTCGGCATAAAATTGTAGGTCCCTTCCATTCGTCCCAAAAATAGAAACTCACACAAACGAATGGTTGCAAGAAGCTAGGTCTTGGGTGTCTACCACCTGTTGCGCCGCATATTTATTTTTTATTTTTTTTTAGCCATAACAAAACACATTCTTTCGAAACTGAATTGGATGAATTGCTCACCAAATTCGACTCTTAATATTCCAAGGATTCGCTTACTGTGTGGCATGACGCGCCGTCCTGTTGAAAACCCAGCTCTTCCATTTTGGGGAAAAAAAGACCGAACTCATCGAACGATAGCCATCACCATTGACCGTAACGTTGTTGCCATGAATGTCTATGAAGAAATACGGCCCAATGATGCCTCTAGCACTTAAGCGGCCCATAGACACTACACTTGTGTTTGCACCGGTGTCGGTGCACGATGCACACACCGATTTTGGTGTCAGACGCGGAGCGAGTAAAATCAAAAGTTTTTGATTTTTTATGTCGGTGTCTCGATCGGTGTGACGTGTATGGCGGAATGACACAAGTGTGGTGTCTATGGGCCGCTTTAAACCATATCAAACGGAACATTTTTGTGGATGCATTGGCAGTTTTTGCAATGTTTCTGGTTGCTCAGCAGACCAAATACGAGAATTTTGATCTTGACGACGATTACGACGACCATAAAATGGCAGAAGTGCTCTAACCAAATTTTTTACTGAGCACGATTTTTGGTAGTAAAAATCAATAACTTGCAAACTTTGTTCGGGCGTAAGTCTATCCATGGTAAAATGGCAATGCTAACTGAGCATTTTTTACTTTAAAACGTGTCACGAACCAGGCGTGAACTGTCAAAATAATCAGGCTGAAAAACCAACCATCAAACTAATAAACTAATCAGATTATGTTTGTTGACCAAGTGTCACCCTTTACAAGTAGGTGGCGAGAAAGTTGTCACCCGATGTTCTTTGGCTGTTATTTTTTTATGAATAAAAAACTTCGTTCCTGCTTTTGGATTAAAATAGTTGTCTTAAGTTTATTTTCTGCCTGGAAAATTATATCGGATAAGTGGCTGCCGGCCGACCGAGTTGTAGCATTTTCCATTACTCTTACCAGAACTTCCGCCGATAGGTCCTCGCATTCTTGACAGATACCTATTCTATTTGAGGGTTTTAAGAGTCTGAGTCTTGTCGACATACATACATATACTGGTAACTTCAAAAAGCCAAACAAACAAATTTGGAACGGTTAAAGCATGTGATCTTGTCGGACAGTGCAAGAATGTCAGTTGTGCCCAAGGCTGACTTCGATTTTGATTTTGATAAAGTCGCAAACAAAAGGCGATATGCGTACAAAAAGGGGCAATGCTAATCTGCCCACAAATGGCACAAAAAAAAAACGCAAAACGAGTGAGTTCACTAAAGTTAAGTGGCTTACGCATATTTTCATCCCATTCTATCTTATTGTTGCTTTGAACATAGTTATAGCTAAATTGTTAATGCCTAAACTTATGAATGACAATAGGACATAAATAGCGGATAGCTGATACCTCTGGCTGATAGAAAAAGGACGCATTCAGTTGCCAATTAATTGTGAAGTAGTTTCGTAAAGTATTTATTATGTCACATTTCGTATTTCATACAAAAAGGTGTTTTTTTTTTTGAAAGAAATACAGAAAAGGGGCAAATATGGACAATTTTGGGAAAGTGGTCTCATTGGGGATAGAAAGAAAATAGGGGAAAAATGCATAAAGTCAGCCCTGGTTGTGCCTCGTGCAGAATGCCCCGTTTGCTCTATCCAATTGTTCTCCAGTCCCTATTTATCCAATTAAGGAAGGAGAAAAAGAACATGGCTCTGTAGCGCTCGACATCTCGACATTAGTCGTTTGACCTGCAGAGTTTTTGAAAAAATAAGGCCCAATGAGGCCTCCACTCCTTCCAGGTAAACAGCACACCATGCAGTCACCTTAAAAGAGGTTATAGTTTTTCGTATTTTATACGCGGATTTTCGGAAGCGACCATTTTGCTTATTCACATATCCACAGAGGCGGAAATGGGTCTCGTTGATCCGGGTTTATCTGCGACATATTCGGCAACAGCTGCTATATTCTCACAAGAACGGCTGCTCCGGGACTGGGCAGAACTGGCAGCCCTATTATAACGTTGTTGGTCAATAGCTTGGATTTATTATATACTAGAGAGGGTTGCCTTTACAATCCCAATTCGATTTGTGAAATTGCCTGTCAAATAAGATACATCAATTCTTTATTACCGAAGTAATTTCATTTTAATTACCATAAATGATGTGCAACATATTTTAAAGCCATTCCAGATTCTAGAATTACCGACCTCGGGGTGGGTAATGGATTCGTTAAGACAAGAGTTTAAGGCAATTTATTTGGGTGCGAAAAAGATACAGACAAAGCTGTTAAATAAATCAGCCTTCAATGTGCAGTATTACCGTTTTACAACTGTTTTTACTTGTCCCCATTAAAGATGTAGTATACTTCGCTTAAGTGCGGAGAATACTTTCAGTTCCAATAACATTAAACTCGGATTCAGATGAGTTATAAAATTCAAAAAAAAATAAAACGCAAAATATACAGAAATCTGCGATTGCGGCAGTTTTCCTCGTCGGCAATCACAAAAAGTTTCGAAATAAGTACGGTATTCAGAATGTGAGTCATAACTTCCGATTGACATGCTTCGGGGATATACATCAATTTTACTGTTTAAAATTGCGCACCCAATTTCAACACCGAAGCAGGGAGTGTTTCTTGTTTATCCGAGTGCAAAATCGGGGAATCATTATTAGGGCTCACACCCAGTCCGTAACGCTTGACTTGGTTTGATTGGTGCTACAATGTCTTTCGCTTCGATAGATACTGCCGCATTCGTTAGTGCTATCGATTCAATCCACTTTGTGTAGGTATGGCATGATTGGCTTCAAATAATAGTTCTATTCAAAGTCTGAGTGCATTCTTATCATTGTATTATGGAAATTTTCCAACACCCAGCAGGATTGAGCATTTTGAGTCCTTGACAAATCAGATTTTTTGTCAAATTGGCTGATGATTGTATGTTGTTTTAGCGGTGATTGCCTGGATAAAAATATGATTCATATATCTCATTATCTTACTATGTAAACGTAAAGAACGATGCTTAGTGATATTGGACGACCAGCTTTCCAAAGCTGAGATGTAATTATGTGGATCGCCCAAATGTTAGTGTTTGCACTAACCAAAACTTTTGGAAGGTCATTGGTGCCAACGAATGAGAGTGGGAACCGTATAGCGAATGGATTCCCTAGACGCATATACGATTCAGTTATAGTCTGAATTATATTTAGTCTTATAGATAACTAGCTTTTGCCCGCGGCTTCGCTCGCGCAGTTCTCAGGATTTGGTACACAGATATTCCTTCATAGTCAGTTAGTTCCCTCTTTTACAACAAAGTACCTAAGGAGAAGTTAGTATTTCTGGAAAATATTCTTAATGCTCTATTTGAGAAAACAGTTCATAATTATATCGATCAATATTTTTGTTAGTGAAGCGCTGGCATCTGAACACAGATCACAGATTGAGTCACAATCTATGGGACACAACATATTTCTTTGCTGGCAAATACAGCGATATGATAAGCACCATCTTTACAATAGGGGGAGCTTTTACCCCTTCATTATATTCCACGCCTCCCAGATCTTATTACACTCTTGCAACCGGAAAGATGCACCACTTTCTAGCAGTATTACTCCATTCATAAAAATTTCCCATACAAACTTTGACCCCCTCTTTTACCCCTTTAGGGGTTAATTTTCCAAATCAGAGAAAGCAGTTTTCTTTGTTTTTCATAGAGAGTACACAAACCGAGTTTGAAGTCAATCGGATGAAAAATCAAAATGTTCCCATACAAACTTCGACCCCCCCCCCCTTTTACCCCTTTACTGGTCGAATTTCAAAAAATTGTGCTTGTATACATCATAAAAAAATATCTGTGCAAAATTTCAGCTTTCTAGAGCAAATGGTTTAGGCTGGGCGTTGATCATCGGTCAGTCGAAATCTTCATTTTTAACTTTCTCCTATACGTAGTAAGAGAAAGATATTGTTTTCGTACAAAATTTCGAACTCAATATTTTGATCAATTCTGATATTACGATGATAGGGGAACTCAAAAAAGTGGGTCTCGCAATTCTTTCCGTCCGTATGTCTGTCTGTCCCACCCCTGGGGAATCTAAACGCTTGGACGGATTTGCTTCAAACTTAGTATTTAGAGTTTGTGGGCTTCCCGCTAGGACAAGCTGTTTATCATGCTAGCCTCAATATAAACGGTACTTCCCATATACAAATTTTACGAAATGTTACAGAATTTAGATTTTTTCGAAAACGGCTCTAACGACTTGAACCAAAATTGATCGTTAAGTTAATGTAGGCATGCTTAACTAAAAAGTCCAGTAACGGCAGTTTTGAAAATTGGCTTTTTCTCAAAAACGGTAAAAACGATTTTTAAAAAAAAAATATTTGTAAGGTACTATTGTCATTCTTAACTTGATAGCAAACTCAGTTTTTCCCTAAAAAGACTACGTCCTTTGATATTGAAGAATACTAGATCAAATCCAATTTAGTAGTTTTTTTAATTAATGAAGAATTCAAATATAACAATAATTCAAGTTAATTTAATATGTAGAAATAGAAAAAAAAGTTAAGTTACGATCGACGATGTGAGTTGGTTGAAGGTGGCGGCAAAAAAGAAAGAGATATGACAAGTCGCAACGAGGTTAGGTTCGTCGGTTTGTTGTGACAGCAGAAACAGTGACTGCTTCTAGCTACTCGGCTAAACGATGCTTGTGTTCAGACACAACAGATATCCACCCAAATCCCTAATAAAAGTACTTTAAAAAACTGCTCATATCTCAAAAACGCCATTTTCGATTATGATAAAAATGTTACTTTCAGGTAATGCTTAAATCCATAGTAATACCACTGGCTCAGTTTTCAGCTAAACAGTTGAAAAACAGTGTTTTTTGAACCATGAATGCGTCCTTCCCAATCGCTAAAACCGGTACTTTAAAAACTGCTCATATCTCGAAAACGCCATTTTCCATTTGGATGAAAATATATCTGCTAGGTAATGTTTATATCCTGAAGAATATGTCGTACTCAGTTTTCAGCTAAACAGTTTAATAACAGTGCTTTTCGAATCCAAATTGTAACATTTGTCAGCATAATTTTGCAAAAAAACCGCTCTAACGATTTTGATCAAAATACATATTTAAGACAACATAAGCATTCTAAACATGATCACGTACTAGTTTTTCTCAGAAAACTCGAATATTGCCGTTTTATGAATATTTCTCAAAAATGACTACCCAAATCCCGATCTGTATTCACACACGGCATATTTTTGTAAAGTCCAAAACTTCAGTACATAGCAATATAATTTGAAATTCATCGCCTACTTGCCTCCTTCAAGTGTCAGTTCGGGGTGAAATTTGAAAGTAATAAAGTGTTCTAGTTAATACGTAGGTTTATGTTTATGTAGTATGTATTTACGGTATTAATTACACCTTGAGTGGGTATGATTTTAGACGTAATATTTGCTGAAATGTGTGGGAAACGCTCACTAAGCCCGTTTTTATTTTACTTCACTCTTTCCAAATTGTATTCCAATTTGCAGCAACTAATAAACTGGCAATCAATTTAGACTCCGAAAAAAAAAAACGTATGTCGCATTCGTACTCTCATTTCCTTTATTAATGGCACGAACCCAAATAGTTTTGGTTTCGGTCTGAGAGCGAATAGGTTATCCCTCGATTATCCAGAATCGACGTTTATCCATTTAGGTGTGAGTCCAAGATCAAAACCCCACAAATGCACGACGAAAATTCAATTCTACAACCGTCACCCAGAGGGGGAGTAAGCGAATGTAAGTTGTAAAAGAAATGACCAGTAAGTGCTAGAAGAGAATAAATGACGATGCTAGTATATAGATAGATGAGACCGCGGTATAGCTACAAATATACCAAGCAAGCGGAATAATAGAGATTTTTGCTGTGGCACATTATGTATTGGCCGCTGGAATCAGGCCATAATGCGGTCTTCAGTTTTTTTTTGGCTGTACTGCTTATGACGACGATGTCGCGTGAGGGATATGTGTTATAGCGCGCGGTTACTGCGGTATACATAAGCTGCGCTGGTGCAAGTAAATTGCTGTCGCGATAACTTTGGCTAGAATTTTGATGTGTGGGGAGACGAGTTTTTGGCGAGCTGATTTGGTGAGCGGACGTACTGTCTAGAGTGTGCGCTGGTGTCACGTAATCCAACGATTTTGTTGGCCAAAAGTTAGCAAGGTGCATCGGTATAAATTGTGTAAAGTCACGTATAACACATATAGAACTAGTTGCTGGTGTACAAAATTCACGCCGAGCGACGTTTCGAGTTGTTTCATCGGTTGCCACTATAAGCAACGAAGTGTGTTTCCAAGCCACCGCTACGCAACTACCATCGCCACCGAGAGTGCTCCTCTATACAAAGAAGAACCAAAGTTCCAGCCATTGCTTACTTCCACCAAGCTCACTGCAAACAGTGCGTAAATCAAGCTGCCTCGCCGCCCCGTGGGTCTGACGTCAAACGAAAGCCCAACTACAATGTGGTGAGCCCAAATACCCGCTCGTTACGCCAAACCAGATCGGCGTACAGCTCGTAATTGACATACCGTTGCCGTTGGTGAATTACGGCCTCAAACACCACCTTATAGCTTCCGATTCCACGGCACTACAACTTCGATAGCCTGGAATAAATCGGCCATAGCGGAGCTCAAAATTCAATCCCACCGCATTGAACACCGCACGACGTCATCCATCCACTTGCAAGATCGTCGAACGATACGACCCCATCACTCTGTCGTAGTCCTCGTTCCCGGCCTCTGAAGCAAGTGGAAGGTAGATCCGCACCAGAAAGCAGCAGCAAGTCACGCTTCCAGCAACATAACTCCCGGAACACGATACGGAGCCGCAACTTACATCGCCTCAGCCGCTACCAACTCCAGCATATTTGCTGTCAACTGTATTCACCCTATCCAAATTTTCACCTCCCCCATCCCATCCTAATTGTTGTCCACTTCAGCAGCCAGGTTTTTTGTAAAAAAAAAAAGGAGTAAAAAGCTAAGTATTTTATTATGAGATATATGTAAGCCGACTTTCGTTCATCTAAATTTAAAACAATTTTTCCCGCGCAATTTAGCATATATGGATATAAAAATCAACAGGACGATGCTGTGCACACCATCCCACCCTGCCGTTTTCGTAAGCGACGTCAATACTAATTATTGTATAGTACCCACCGATATTGATGGGGTAAGTCCATTTATTAATTAAATTTAGTGAACGAAATCATTTTTAAAAGAAAAGAAAACAAAATTTCTCGAAAAAGTATTAGTTACATGCAAAAACAAAAAGTACTAGATACACGAAAAACAAAAAAAAAAGTATTAAATACATGCAAAAACAACTAAAAGTATTAAATACCTACCTTCAAAGACAAATAAAATAATTAGATACATGCTAAACTAAAATAAAAGAAATTGATTGAAATAATATATTAATCCGATATCTAATCGTGAAACTTTAACTATCTAACGTAGAATTAAATCAAGATTGAGATAATTGCTGCTGAGTGTTATTAATAGTCCCCTCCCCTCCCCTAAATTTAAGTTATTTTAGTATATTATGATTTAGTTTTTAAGTTCTGAATTTTCGACGATTAATTTTGAATTACCAGATTTTTAAATTGCATTTTCCTAATTAAAGATCACACCGTTTTAGTATTTTATTAAGACTAGTACAGATAAGTTTTTTTATGAATTCGTCGGCTAATAAAAACATTTGTGAAATTTTTAAAATTCAAACTTCGGCCTTATGATTTGATTTGGGTGTTTTGATCTTGGACTACTGAAGGTTATCAACATGTTACAGATACTTTTCGTGCGCGATTAATCGTGAGGATGAATAGAAGCTGATGATTTAAATTTTTCGGATGCGATGATGAAGTGTAGGGGTATACTGATTTAGATCAGGTCCACAAGAGGTCTTCGACCTCTTTCTATTAAGGGGTGGCTAAATTTATAATTTTGGAGTGGCTTAGTCACCGAGGTGGTTGGTTTAGTGATGTTAAGTCACTACCACCATAGGGGTGGGTCACACTCCGAGGGAGCCAACCAGCGTTCGTATAAGCCAAGATATATCTGGTTTTTCCAGATATTTGATAATCTGCCAGATAAGCAGATTTCAAGAGCAAAACCAGATCTGGATACCAGATTTAAACTCATTCACATATAAACTAACATTTTATTATTTATAAGTTCAGAAATGTAAATTGTTAAACTAAAAGAGGCAAAGCTCTACTTTATCGACTATAAACACGAACATTACCCATCTAGTGGCTGCGTAATAATAATAATCTACTATTACTTTCCCTTACCACTGTCGTTTATTTATTTTTCGATAACTTTCTTAAACCCGAATATTTAAAACTCCAAGAAGTTGAAAACGTAGACTATAAAGATTCCAATAATTTATTGAACTCTCTAATTTGTACTTGGGGGTCAATATAGAATTGCTTTTGAAAACAACTCGCATAACATCAGTTGAATTACAAGAATTCAAAAATAATTGCCTTGCGTTTTATATTGAACTTTGTGATCAGCTTTTGAAGCGTTTTGATTTAAAAAGTGAACATTTTCAAGCTCTAGGTTTGTTAGATCCAGAAAAAACTGTCCATAAAACTAATACTTCACTTTTAGGCGGCTCTCAGATTGAGGCAACAAGCAATAAACAACTAAGCAACTAGCAACTGTCAATAAGCAAAGGCAACTTTATTTTAGCCTATTCTCACATCGAAGCATCTGTATTGCCTGAAATTTCTAACTAACATGTCATCCGACGACTCCCATGATTCGATTTTTCTAATGTAGTTCCATTTAAGAAAAAAAAAGACAAAAGAAAAGGAAACATTGGGTGCACCCTGCATTTACTAATTTAATAAATCATGGTGGAAATATTTGCGCTAAGGAACTCAGAGCATATCCCACCCAATTTCAAAACTCAATCGAATGAGCCCCGAAACGTAGTATGCGCAAATGTGTCAATAATGACAAATATTGCTACTAGGAAGCAATATTATGTTGCTTTTCAGAATGCGCGTTGTATCGCTAGCGATAATTATTATAGCAACCAGCAACATTTTTCGTTCGAGCGATATTTAGTTGCTTTGATGTGAGACCTCTAATTTAATTCCATGTAAAATAACTGTGAGCGATAATATTGCGTGTTTCCTATTGCCAGTTGCTTATTGATTGTTGCCTCAATGTGAGAGCCGACTTAAGATTATTTTGTCTGTTTCCTAATATATCAGCTTCTGAAGATCTACAGGCTATAGACTCCCAGTATCGAGAAATACGTCATTTGAACTTTTTTGAAATATTTGGGGAAACACTTAAAAGTATAAGTATTCAGGACTTTTGGAGAAATGTTTGTCTAACAAAAAGGGGTGATAATTCGATGGCTTTTCCTCTTATGTCCGCATTCATTTCTGGAATTTTTTCACTACCACATTCTTCCGCAAATGTGGAACGAACTTTTTCGACAATAAACCTAAACAAAACAAAAACAAGAAACCGTTTAAAAGCCGAAACTTTAGCAGAAATTCTGCTTACAAAAGACTACTTGAAGTTAAAAAATGTTGCGTGCTTTGACGTAGATATTACCGCTGAACTTTCTGAGAAATTAAGTTCATCGATATACTTTTAGTATGGCGGTTTTCTTAACTTAAGATCATAATGAGGCTATTCGCGAAACGTATTGATACTCACAACATATATGTAATATTTTGTATTATTTTTTAACGTACGAGTACACATAAGAAATGTGTGTTTTTATAGTTTTTAACATGACGTATGAAATGTGATATTTTATTTTAATTTTAAACATAATGAAATGTGATATTTTATTTTAGTCTATTTATTTAAAAAATAAATACAATTCTACTTATGTACTAACATTTCATGAAAAATAAAAATGAATATTTCCTTAATTATATATGTGGATAGTGTTGTTGTTTTACTTTACTTTTTTGGTTACGAAAGTGGTCATGGCTGTATATTGAAAAACTTAAACCGTTTTCAAAATTCTGTAGACGACGGTCAGACGGTGCCAGATATGAAGTTTCGAAAATACCAGATATGGTTTTCAAGCTTATACGAACACTGGAGCCAACACATCTCGCTCCCTCCCTCTCTCCTAATATGGATAGAGGCATGTGGGGATATAGGACTTATTTAGGTTTGTTTCGCCAAATAAGTGTAGATTTTTAGGACAGCTTCGGGCCTCTATTTTTACTTAACATTATTCTCAAACCACATCTGGAGACAGGCATGTAAAATGTAACATCGTTCGGCAATCTAGGAAGCAAGATCCCCCCCCATTCCGACGAGCTGAGGACGGAGCCCCACAAGCATGCCTGCCGCTTCTTAGTGTCCGAACACCCTCTCACCTTAGCCCGGACTGACCTCTTGTAGAGCCTGTAGTGCAGAGGTCATATGGGTTATCAAAGGTTGGGAGGTTATCTTAGTTATTGCCGCGTGAATCATCATTGGGTTAGTTACATTCACGGCAGGAGTGGATTGGATGACGCGAGTGTCGGGATTTTATCCATTCGATAGTGGCGTTTCCATATTCATCCCTTTTAGGATCTGCTCTCAATTTTTTTTTCGTTACAAATGACTCTGAGATTCTGCGAGATTCGCAATAAACGAGAAAGTTACGTGCGACCCAGTCGTGCACATTTTCATATAATAGATTAAGATCCTAATTATTTCTGGCAAATAGCAATGACAATGCTATGTAATGGAATCTGCTCTTAAAAAACTAGTACGGATACGGTTGGACTTAATGTCAACCCCTCCAAGATAGAACTGATACTCTTTACTTACTTAGATGGCGCTACAGTCCGGGGTGGACCTGGGCCTCAACCAACACGCCTCTCCAATTAGCACGATCTTTGGCTAACTGCCTCCAGTTGCGCACTCCAAGTTGGTTGAGGTCCCCTTCCACTTGTGCGCGCCACCTAAGGCGAGGTCTTCGTCTACTGCGTTGTCCCTCCGGGTTGGAATCGAAGACTCTTCGGGCCGGAGCGTTGGTGTTCATTCGCTCTACATGTCCTAGACATCTTAGTCGACTGATACGTACTTTTCTGACCAAGTCGTTGTCGCTGTACAGCTCGTAGAGTTCGCTGTTAAATCTCCTCCTGCAAAGCCCGTCAACGCAAACGGGACCGAAAATCACTCGAAGAATTCTGCGTTCGAAGCGACCAAGGAGATCTTCATCTGCTTTTGACAACGTCCATGATTCTGCGCCATAAAGCAGGACTGGGATGATGAGGGTCTTATATAGAGTCTCCTTGGTGTTTCTCGACAAGGCCTTACTAATCAATTGCCTTCTTAGGCCAAAGTAACAGCGGTTGGCAAGTGTAATTCTTCGCTTGATTTCTGATGTGATGTCATTTTCAGAATTAATAGCGGAGCCGAGGTAGACAAAGTCCCGAACTATCTCAAAGTTATAGCTGTCTATCGTGACGTTCTGTCCGTTGTGTGTCTCTTCTTGTTGACAGCATATATTTTGTTTTGCCCTCGTTCACCACTAAAACCATTTTTGCCGCCTCTGTACTGATACTTGCAAACGCACCAGTGACAGCTCGCTGCGTTCTGCCAATTATGTCAATGTCGTCAGCGTGTGCAGTAGTTGCAGAGACTTTTGAAAATTGTGTCCCGGTTTTGGCTTGCGAGTTTCGCACAATTTTCTCAAGAATGATGTTGAAAAAGTCACATGACAGCGCATCACCTTGTCTAAATCCTTTATTGACATCAAAGGTCTCGGTGAGACTGTTTCCGACCTTTACGGAGCAGCGAGCGTTCTCCATCGTCATTCTGCACAATCTGACAAGTTTGGCAGGGATGCCAAAACTAGACATGGCTCTGTATAGCTCGTCTCTATAAATGCTGTCATATGCGGCTTTAAAATCGATAAATAGATGGTGAGTATCGATTTGGACTTCTTGGGTTTTCTCGATGATCTGCCGTAGTGTGAATATTTGGTTGGTTGTGGACTTACCGGGCCTAAGACCGCACTGATAAGGTCCAATCAGTACGGCAGACAGAATTTTGTAAGCGATGTTAAGGAGACTGATGTTTCTGTAGTTGGCGCAGTTTAGAGGGTCTCCTTTCTTATGGATCGGGCAAACAATGCTGAGCCTCCATTCATCGGGCATACTTTCATTTGACCAAATCTTGGAGACGAATTGGAGTATACTCTCTACCAAGTCATCCCCCGATGCCTTAAAATGCTCGGCCTATAAGCCGTCTGATCCTGCAGCTTTGTTGGACTTGGCTATTGCTATCCTCACCTCATTTGGTCAGAAGTCTTAGCTTTCATCGTCTAGTCTAGAGTAAATGTTTTAAATATGACGACAGGCATTGTGTTGTGTTGTTTCTGTTCTTAATATTAAGTCTTAAACATACAATTGCATTAATATGACCTTTTTGACGGTTTTTTACGAAGCTCAGCCTGTCGGTCCGATTTTGGGAAATTCATTCGAAAATTTTAGGCTCGAGGCCGTGAATAGTTTACGATTGCCAATAATGTGACTTTTGTATAGACTCAAAAAAGTAATTGAGTCGTCTAAAATTTCGAGATCTCGATGTCAAATATACTGGACCATTTCGCCATGGCCATTGGCCATTGATGATTCATAGTACTTGTTTTTTTTTCGTTCTAAATGAGCTCTGTACCTACCTGACTAAAAACAAAATATTTTTCTCTCTAAACGATACAAACAAAACTTTATTCTTAATCCTGAAAACAAAATAAAAATTAAGGTCCTACGGTCTACAATTACAAACTTTGTCGTGTTAGTACCCTTTGTTTGCCTTCCTTTCTCCTCTAATTGCCAGAACAGTGATGCTATGAAGCAGGTTTTGGCACTAACGTCCGACCAGGTCAATGATAATGAATTATTCTACTTTTTTAACGCACGGCAAAGAAAACAATTTTAAAACTTGACAGATACGTGGTCAGACTTGATTGACCTTTACTAATGTTATCCCAATCGACTCAAACGGTGACCATCACTAATTCACTATTTGGCCCTTTTTCTTTTCAGGTAATACTGGTACTCAAGGCGCTAAACTTATATACCAACACACATGTGACTGTAATCCTGCAAATCGTTTCACATGTTCTGGCGTACACGAATTCGTGCATAAATCCGATCCTGTACGCCTTTCTGTCGGATAACTTTCGCAAGGCTTTCAGAAAGGTAAGTTTAAGTGCTTGGAACAACTTGAATAGTAAACTGAGCTGAATGATAGCAACGGCAAAGTGCGCTGAGAACTTTGAGTAAAGCCACAAGGATTCATACCATTAGTGGGTAGGATGCACTTGGTTGAGCGTTATGCAATTGCCTTTATGAAGAGAGCATTAATAATAATTCGTTAAAGGGAAGCTGCTTTGTTAGTGTTTGTGAGGATTTTCTGCTTTCCTGACTATTATGTGCGAAATCTGGAATCCTCTAGAAAGGAGTGATGTACATGGATTTTAAGAGGTTATGAGTGGCTTACTGTTAATTAAGTGCGCTTAAGAACTATTGGTTACATGAAATGTGGTACTTGTAAGCCATAAAAGACGCAGCTGAGAAGTAGTAATTGAGAGGTGTATTTGAATGACTTATGACACTATGAATAGGTAGGCGTAGGGGAGATCATGCATTAGCATACGTGTAGTATGAAATAATATCATTTGGTCTCAATTTACCTAAAAAAACACTTAAATTGATTACTACGTCCATGGCATTCATTCGCTAACCAGTTTTGGAGTTCTACGTCTATAGGTACATTTGAAAAATTCTTTGGCTCACACTTCACGACAAGGAGAAATTATGGCGACTATCAAGGAGGATTCCTGAGAAGTCCATCCAAAGGGTAGGCCATCTAGTGGTTTCTTTTTAAGTTATTTTGACATTGACAGCTGTTTTCCGCTCGAAATCTTGACAGAAAGTCAGTATCATACCTCCGCGGAACAAAATGAGCCGCCTTACACTTGAACAGCGTTGGCAGACATTGAAAACTTGTTTCCAAAGTGAATGCTGAGTAGCCCAAACAGTGCGTTTTTTGAAAAGAAGTTTTGGCCGACATGAAGCGCCCACCTGCGCCTGCTGTACCCAAGTTTGCGTAAAAAGTTCGTGAGACTGTATGCTAGTGGACAACACTTGTGGTCCCCGTCGTCGTACGCTGCGCATTGACGAAAAGGTGGCTTCTGTACCCGAGAGTGTGAGACTCAATTCACGAACTTCAATTCGCTTTCTATATTAACTGGGAACAACGTTTCGGTCAACCAACGGTGGGTGTTATAGAGCCATGTTAACCGACTTTTTTTTTACTGTAATTGAAGACATGGAGTTGAACGACCTTTGGTTTATGCAGGATAGCGCGCCATGTCACAATCGATCTTTTGCGCACCAAATGCACCGATGTCAATTGGCCGCATCAGACCTGCGATTTGACCCCTTTGGTCCTTTTTTGTGGGTAACTGGCTCCTGTACCTAACAATCCGAAAACGATTTAAGTACTTAGGGCCAATATCATACAAGCAATCCGTCGGCTACAGTCCGATACCATAAACAAGGTCTTATAAAATTGCAGTGACATAATGCGCTACTGCGAAGCCAGCCGATGCAGCCACTTGAACGACGTTGTATTCCATAATTAATGGGAATATTTGCTCTTACTAATAAACCCATAATACATGGAAACAATTTAATTTTGTTAATTTTATTGCATTTTTAAAAAGAAACTTGTATTTGGCCCACCCTGTATACTAGCGATCAAATGTTGACGATTGTATCTGAAAAACAAGTGGAAATGAATTGAATCAATTACTACTTTTAATTGCTAAACGGACTCTCAACCGACCCATGCAAAGCCTCTGCCTGAGTCATTTCAGCCCAGAAAATATCTGCTGAAATGCTTAGGCAGCTCGTCGTTTGTAAGTGGCCAGAAAAAACTATGTGCCGGACATTACAGTGCTTCTTGTGAATTTCTTTTGGAAGAAGTGTCCCTGAGTGTCTATTTCGATTTGATGGTAACTGAGGCAATCAAATCTTATCTAAGTTTGCACCTCCTGGTTTGTGGTTAGTCTTAGTCCCTGCAGAAGTGGTAGTTCAAACCAGTCCCCTTTGCGGAATGCAGTTAGCTATTTCATCAGAGCATCGGTGGTGAAAATATCGATAAAATAAGGAAAGGCAAGAAACATTTCTGCGATGTGCGAGCGGGTCAATAGACTCCGCTATATTTTCTATCACCTATAAGTTTTATCGCGCGCTTTTGGATTCTGTCTAGTAGGTGCAATGAAGTTTTTGGTGCACCTGACCAGATATGAGCGTTGTACTGAAGCTAAGGATGAATAAAAGCCTTGTATATTGAAGCTAAGTCGGAGGGTGTAAAGTATTTCTTACACCGATTTAAGAAACCTAGACATTTCGCAGCGTTTTTGGCGACTTCGTATATGTGGTCATTCCAACGGAGTTTGTCGGTAACACACATACCAAGTATGGAAAGTCGTTCGGTTTCGTCGATGCAAGTCCCATTCATGGATAATGGGTGAGGGTTCAGGTTTCGCTTTAATGATAGAAGGCAGCATTGTGTTTTGGAAGCATTAAATTCCACTCTATTGATTGTACCCCATTTTATAATGCTGTCAAGATCGGAATTTAATGTGTTTAGCATACGTTGCCGTTCCAGTTCCAAGGCCGAAGAGCAGGGACGTGATTCAGGGAACGAATATGAAAAACTGAGGGTTCTATCATCAGCGAAAGAATGTATTGGATTATAAGTAACAGACAAGAGATCATTGATGAATATGAGAAAGAGTGTCGGAGACAAAACAGAGCCTTGGGGAACACCAGCATTTATATGGTGAATTGCAGACTTGAAACCGTCCAAAACAACTTGAATTGAACGACCAGAAAGGTAGTTTCTAATCCATTGAAGAAGAGACGCGTCGATCCCATAGGCACGCATTTTCGACAAAAGAGCTTGGTGCCAAACTCTGTCAAATGCTTTCGAAATATCAAGCGCAACAATCTTCGTTTCACCAGAGTGGTGGAGAGATTGGTTCCACTTTTCGGTGAGATAAGTCATCAAATCACCAGTGGACCTGCTGCCACGAAAACCGTATTGCCGGTCATTGAGAAGTTTTCGTGATTCAAGATATTTCATAAGCTGACGGTTTATCAGCGTTTCCATGACCTTGGAAAGAATGGACGTAAGTGCAATGGGTCGGTAGTTGGTGGGTGAAGAAGAATCGCCATTTTTAGGAACGGGCTGGACAAATGCAATTTTCCATCTACTCGGAAAGAGTCCAGAAGAGTAGGACAAGTGGAAAAGCTTACACAGTGGTTTTGCCAGCGTTGAAGAACACCTCTTCAGAATTATGGGGGATATACCATCTGGACCAGCGGATTTGTGAATGTTAAGATCTTTTAATACTCTTGCTACTGTGCGAGTGCGAAAATGTATTTGTCCCATGAAGTATTCGACGCTCTCGAGCACAGGTGGATACATGGTGCAATCTGGAATGTTAGAGCTTGCGGCGAATTGCGCAGCCAGCAGATTTGCTTTGTCCAAAGAGCTGACAGCTGGAATGTCATTGTAAACGAGTGTAGGAATTGACGACGCGCTGGAGTTCTTAATATTTTTCACGAAAGACCAAAACTGTTTACTACCACTGGGACAGTGAAGTATTTTTTGTCGTAAGTTTTGGTCATGAGAAAATTTTGCACGTCGTATCACGGAGTTGCAGTCATTTCGTTTAGTCCGCAGGACAGAAACATGTGCCGAGCAGAATAGCTTGATTGAAGCACTCTATCCTGCTGCTTGCTTAGTACCGAAAAGAGAGGTTGCCGTTTGTCTTCGGGGAAGGCGAAGGGGTGACCGAAACAGTCTAGCCCCCTTTGGTAGCCTCTGACAGTCCGCTAGTAAGAAGGGTGGCTGGTACCGTACAGATCAAAGAAGAGTATTTTGAGCAGTCTTGTTTTGGCTGGGAAATGTGAAAAAGACGAAGGGGGACCGAAACAGCCTAACCCATCGCACATTCCCTCTGAAAGAGGTCTGGAAGTTCGACATATCAAGCTGAAATTAACTGAAATAGTCAGCTCTTCCCATTGGCGGTTAGTCTTCAGATACAGACAAAGGGTGGGAGTAGCACTCCCGGCTGTAGCTTCTGACGGTTTGCTTTCAAGAAGTGTATCTGGGTATAGAAAGGAAAGGAATCTGATCTCCACCATCCATGAAGGACGGCGGTTCTGCCGAAGGGGGTTTCGTCCAAGAATTTTATAACTTCTTCGGCTAGGGTCGCTTTGAGCGTCAACCAAATCTCCCCGCTTATTTTGCCCTCGTCGTGACTGTTGTCACAAATGCCAATAGCATACACGTAGCTTTTTTAATTTGTTGGCACTTGGGCTGAACTTTTTGCCCCGTCAAGAGGATTTGGCTTTAGTTCTAAGTTCCGCGTCGATGGATTTGGAATCCGAGTCCGATCAGTGATTCGTTTTTGGTAAAACTCTATGACTTTGCTTCCGGAGCTCTCTAATTCCTCGATCACATATTTCTCCTGCTCTTCCTTTTTCTTAGTGAGAAGCCGATGTTCTCCCTCCTCTTTTGCTGTCGTCGCTGTCCATAGTAAGTACCACTTTGTTGCATATATCCTTTCTGGTATTCTTCAACAAACCAAGAAAGGTTTCGTGAGTGATGGTTTTTTGATCAGGTGGCAGCCATGTTTCTTTATGAATATTGAGGTGTGTGAGCTACAGTAACACCGCTGTAACAGCCGCTACTGGCATCTAGATGAGTTGACGTCGAGTTCAGCTGCTAAACTCAGTTACCCTCTAACTACCGCCAGAAAAACTGTGACTTCAAACTTTCATATATGAATGTACTTAGACCAAGACTTTTAAGTAGTGTCACACTTCATGGTTGCAATACGACTGATCTTTATTCAATAAGAAAAGCTTTTTACAATGTATGTACTAAGTTAGTTTACAATGTATGTACTAAGTTAGTTTATACAGTAGGGTGTAAAAGTATTCATACATTACACAAACGGGCCTTCAAAAGAAAGAATGAAAATGGATGCATTCTTAAAAACAAAAACATTTAGAACCTACTTTCGACCGATTAATATCCCAAAATTAAATAAAATAGTTTTTCCAACACAACGCATTTTCAACTAATCGTAAATTTTTATTTTTTTCTACTTTTCAGATCGTTTGGTGTGGACCCCCACCATTGATGAATGCAAACCAGGTTACAAAAACCACAAGAACAACTGGCAATGGCACCTCCAACATCGATATGCTGTAAATTTTTTGTACCACACTCAAAAAACTATTTCTCCATCACTTTTTCTATTTGTGCCTTGGTTTTTGTCCCAGCTTAATTTTTTATTTAACTTTATTTGTTATATAATAATTTTAATTTCAAAGTAAAAACAGACGACTTAAATACACAGTAGGGATAAGGTACACCTATGCAGTTGTTGTATTTTAAAAGCCACCTGGAGGTATTATAAAATCTGAAAATTCTGACTAATCCTTAAAACCCAGTTAAATAAATGCTCCTGTTGGTTAGATAACTATTTCTAAAGGGGTAACCGTTGCAACAGATAAACTCTACGCAAGCACGGAAGGTAAGGACTAAGGAATCTTTTAGAAGAATTTATTTCATCTTTTGGAAAGATGCAAATCATGACATGACAGGATGGAGTAATGAATTTAATTTACCAAGCATTGTTTTGAACTTATATCTAATCTAATCTAAAGTGTGCAGTACAAACTTTGTGACAATATGGTGCAACGCATCCCTCTGTGGTAGAATAAATGAAGGACGATTGAAAGAGTTTTCATTAGCTGATAGTTTTGGTAATGTGGTTAAGGTTAAAGAAAAAATTAAAGCTAGCTTCTCGGAACTAGACAAACCGACTGTCATTCTCAGAATTTCTTGCTCAGCAAAAAATAAATTTGCAGGTTTTTGTAAGATTTATTTTTGATTTCAATTTCAAAAGACATGGAAAAAGTATGTTAGTAGCGCCGGGACACACCCTTATTTCCAATGATACTCTAGCTGTCAGCTCTTTAGATAAATCTAATTTGCTCGCTGCACATTTTGCAATAAGCTTCCTATACTTAAGAAATTCGAATTTACTGTGAAACAAATCCACTTTCGCACTCACGCAAGGGTATTTTATGATTTCAACATAAATCAATCCGCTGGTCTAGACTGTATCTCCCCCATCGTTCTAAAGTGAGGTTCTTCCACTGCGTAAGCTTTTCCATCTGGCCTATTCTTCTGAACTCTTTACAATTGAAAAACAGCTTCGTGAATCTTTTTCTTCCTCCAATTACTGAGTACTTACGTTTAGTATATTTAAGGTTCACTTTGATTTGATGGCTTATCTCACCAGGAACTGGAACCAATCTTTCCATCACTCCTGTGAAACGAAGATTTTTGCGTTTGATATGTCTATGACATTTGACAGAGTTTGCGTGCTTAGTATGGTATCGATGATTCTCTTATTCATTGGATTCGAGACTACCTTTCTGGCCGTTCAATTTAAATTGGCTGTAAATCAAATCTGAAACTCACCATATAAATGCTGGTGGTGTTGCCCCAAGGCACCGATTTGTCTCCAACATTCAT
The DNA here is from genome assembly GCA_949372485.1 of Cheilosia soror. Taxonomy (NCBI): domain Eukaryota; kingdom Metazoa; phylum Arthropoda; class Insecta; order Diptera; family Syrphidae; genus Cheilosia; species Cheilosia soror. The sequence goes on from OX443563.1 coordinate 42,004,993, forward strand.
TCAGGCCTTAACATCATTACCAAATGTGGTTTATCCAAGAGAGTGGAATTCAGTGCTTTCAATACGCAATGCTGTATGCTGTCTCTAAAGCTTTGGATGTGAACGACTTTGATGACAATTTTTTCGTGGTGCTTAGCGTAGAGCTCTGTCTGGTATACACAAGGGCAATGTATTGAGACATTGTGACTCGGTCCATGAATATCAGCTCCCAAATACCCGATCTCATTATGGAACTATACATACGTATACCGGCTTAGGCCATTTTGTTTGATGGGCAGTTGCTTGCCCATACCTTTCTATACTCTATAAAAAGCCGTTTGTCCAAGTATATGCTTTTTGAGAGATCATGTCAAGTTCATTAGTCCTGACTTCTGGGTCACTGAGACCCAGCATTTTTATCAAAATTGCCGAGCAGCGTATTGCCACTTTGTTTATATTTATATTTTGTTGAGGTGTGTTAATCAAGGCATGGCCGAACTGCTTATCTCTGTATGTTAAGTAACTACGTAATTTAAACATTTTAAGGACGAGCTTCATATTGTGGTTTCTACTATTAATCAAGGAGTGGTGTATCCTGTGCCTGTCCTTTATAGAGAATGAGGAGTTCTTTCGGGCTGAAATAACTCTTTGCTTCTAATAGTTAACATAGCCTTGAGGACGCCGATCTCTATGCGATATCGTATACGTGGTCCTGCAGTTTAATTCCCAAATAGACAATGACTCAATAATTCCTATTGCCAGTTGCTTATTGAATGTTGCCTCAATGTGAGAGCCAACTTAGTGCCTCATTATTTGCCTAAATACGAAACATGTTTCTACCTACGACTTGAGTAGTTGCCCAGTGCCCATGCTTTACTTTCTTAAACTGACGTATAGGTACAACCGGTTTGTTAAGCCTCAAACTAAGATCGTTCTATTGATAAGATATACCATTATGTCTTGGCACCCATGAAGCAGCTCTTACGGTGACTTTAAAGATCTTGTGCTAATTGTTGGTATTCAAATGTTGATAGCTCATGTCCATCTGAGACAGTCGCTTAAAAGTCCCTACGAACATCTCGGTCTGTCCATTAGACACTAACCTACAAGCCACTGACATTGACAGAATTTTTTTAAATGTGGAATGTTGAAATAAAGCCCTATATAACAATAAAAAAAAGAATTTAAGGCTACAACTTGCTAGGAAGCATAGTAACAAACGAGCAGTCTTTTTATAGAACTAGACCATTTTGTCCTATGCCCTAAAATTGTATTAGTCCATAAGAAAGAGAGACAAGGAAGTCAAAAGGAGTTAAAATTATGATAGGAATGGCGATGTATTTAAAATAGTGTGTTATTCTATTGTTGGTAACTTAGCATGAATAAAGTTTAAGAAAAAAATTGTGAAAATTCAGATATATTTATCGTCGAGGGTTTTTCAAAATAATTTGATTTCGGGCAAAATACTCTGTACCTACGGGGCCGTGTAATATGCTCGTATTTTTCATCAAATTCTTCTTCTAAAAATTCAAATAAATCCACAGGACACTTGTGAGTTGTGACTGCAATGTATGCAGGACGCAGGTCTACGAAAAAATGCTCAGAAACTATATTTTTCCAGCCACTTCAAATTGCAATTTTGCTCAATTCGCAGATAATGGCGAATCAGGTTATAGGCTATCCCAAACTTCATCTGCCCGATATAACTACCTGAGACCTTTGAAACCAAAAGTTGAAGTTTATCTGTCTTACCTATAAATTTCTTTTTTCTAATAATTCTTTTGGGAATGGCGAACCTATAACGCTTCAACAGCGCCCCGAGATGCTTGCAGATGTATGTAAGTTCTGCACTTAAATTGATGCAAATTGTAGTCTTCTGGAAATATATTCCCAGGAAACGAGTTCCAAAGTTTGCTTGTCCTTTAACAGAAGGCATTTTGGAAAGTTGATGTCCTCGCTGTTGTCAAGTGTACTGTATGGTCATAAGCAATAGCTGCCTGTCTTGTGGGGCGCCCAAAAGTTGCAGTTCGAGGGATAATGTCTTTGAGTTCCTCGGAACATCTACCATGGAAGTACCTATAGAACAAGCAAAGGTCAGCGACTTGTGTTCTGTGCACCAACGGTTGTAGATTCGATGTGAGTGTAGGGTCTCCAATGAGTCGAACTTCTCGTCTCTGTATGCTGTCAAGTATGTTGAATGTTTTGGGGCCGAGCTCCATTTATGGGAACAATATTCCAAGCTTGGTCTAACCTGTGCTTTGTAGAGAAGGAGAAGTACTTATTTGCTCTAAATAGGTAGCTCAATTTAGCGGACGCCGATCTTGCATTATAGGATATGTAGTCCTGTCATGTGATTCCTGAATTGACTGTGACTCCCAGAAGGTGCATTGAGTCCTTGGGATGGATTGGATAGTTATCCATTTGGATCTGAATGACTGTTGATGCATTTTTCCTAGAAAATATTGTGAGCTGAGTCTTGTTTGCATTACAACCAAGTTGTCTTTTCCTTACTTCAAGATTTTGTCCAGATCACCATTTAGTGAACTAATTTTCACATCTCTGACTGTGTGATGTAGCCGCATTCACAGGCCCACTGTTCGAGATGAAGGATATAAGAGTGCTGTCATCAGCAAAGCTGTAGATATAATCATTTGTCGATCCAAGCAAATCGTTGATGTGGAGCAAAAATAGAGTTGGGGAAAGAATAGAGATCCTTGAGGCACTTCTGTATTTATAGCAAACGAATTAGATGATACACCATCTATAACAGCTTGGATCGATCTTCCCAGAAGAAAATTTTGCATCCATCCGCAGAGTTGTTGTGGTAATCCATAAGACGCCAACTTGCCTAATAGGGCTCTATGCTATAGACTCGGTCAAATGCCTTTGATATGTCCAAAGCTCTGGATTCGCCGTGTTGTTCAATTGCTTGCGTCCATAAGTGCGTTACGTAGCTTAACAGGTCTCCAGTGGAACGACGGCTCCGAAATCCGGATTGCCTGTCGCATATTAATCGGTGGCCTTCTAGGTGTTTGATTATTTCGACATTTATTGCCTTTTCCATTACTTTTAAGAGCATTGAAAGTAACGCTATTGGACGATAGTTTTGTGGCAGACATTTCCTCTCTTTCTTTGGAATAGGTTGAATGCGAGCGGTTTTCCAGCAAAAAGGAAACGTCTTTTGGTACAACATGCTAAACAGCTTACATAGTACAGGTGCAAGTTCTGGTGCACAGCTCTTGAGTTCTATAGCTGGGATTCCACCGTCGGGTACAGTTGCCTTATTGCAATCTAGTTCTTTAAGGATGCGTTGAATTATTCGAGGCCGAAATTTCACTTCTGCAATCGATGTTTGCACCCTCGGGATATTTGGATATTACGCTATCCGGGACTTTATCAGCTAGTCTTGAAACTGACGCTATATATTGTTGCACTGGTGGCAGGATCAATATGTATTCATTTTCATTGGGAGCGCTTTCATCCCATACCACCACAATACACATGAACCGAAACATTGAAGGTTTTATCGGAAGTAGGACAAGCAGTTTTAAAATGACAATAATAAAAATGTTGACATCTGGTGTCAAAGTTGCTTGAAGATCCTAACAGAAACTGTTCTGAAACGGGTTATACATATATTTTTACCTTTTCTATACAGCACTAGCATTTATCCGCGGCTACGCTTCCCTTATAGAAGTAGAAATAGGTACCTTGTGAGCTAAGTGCTCGATAGAATTTTTTATTTTTTCTTTAATTTTAACCCAAATTTCCCCATTTTCGAGTTCGAATCTCCACAAATAGCTTGTAGTTCTAACAGGCTCACTTTGGCTATAAAAATAAGTAAGTTTCAAAATATCAGCTTTCTAGCTCTTACCGTTTGATCAGTCAGGACAAAAATAAGATTGTCGGCAGCAGAACAAATAGTTCTGCGGAAATAAAATCAGAAAAATATTTTGAAACATTTCGCCCTGGAACATTTCGCTGTTGTAAAAATGCAAATGGGCTCCAACTAGGACAGCGGTCTCCAGGAAAACCGCTCTTCAACTTCCTTGAGGGAGAAGTCTCGAAGAATAGTATCAACCAACTAATGTTAAATGCTATACTTCCATCTTTAACAAACCACGACAACCAGGTAAAAGGAAAGGATTACAAAATGGCACATACTGCACATCTACCTACCGTAATTATATAAAATGCTCTTATTTAAATTAGCAAATATTATTTTTGAGTCGCCTGTATTTTACAAATAAATAAAGCACTTTCCTCTCCCTTTTTTTTATAAAATTCCCCATTAATAACATTTCAATTTCATCCACAACTCTATGATCAGAGTACCATCAATTTAATTACAAACATATCTATAAATGCACACTGTGTTTAATATATTTTACTTTTGATTGCAATTAATTTAATTTATACCAAACTGCACTCTTATTTCAGCTTTTAACAAAGTACACCACACGATTCTTTGAGTTGATTTTTTCTTCCCCTATGTATATTTTGTATAGAGAATTTAAAATATAATTGTAAATACAAAAAAAAAATAAATTGAAAACCTAATTAGGAAAAAAATTTGTTAATGTTTCCAGTGTTAATGTCATTCAGAGAGTTTTATTTTTTTTTTTTTACATTATAAAATGTTAACGTAAGCATAAATGAATATATTTACCAGAAAATATTTGATATAATAAACTTAACATAATAAAGAAGATACATTAGTAAAAATATTTGTAGTTGCTTTTACACGATGTAGTTTTTTACAAATAGTTAAGTGATTATTAAAATTTATTTAAGTTAGTAACCTCTTTCACTCTACCGAGCCCCAAGAGTGATGAGGTTTCTTCTGTTTAATTTTGATTATTAAATTTATTAAGTGATATATAGCATACTATGTAACTTATTGTATAAATATGAAGAGCAAATAAAATATTTTTGTAATTTATAAAATTAAATACAACAACTATAAGGTAATTATTGTTCCATTAAATTATTAAAAACAAATTCATAGTACTTGTTAAAATTGATAATTTGTAATACAGTTTCTAAATATTAATAATAAATCATCTAACTAAATAAAATTTAAGAGTAAAAATTACATTTTTAGAAATAAATTGTTAATAACTAAATTTAAGTAAACGAAAGAAACGAATTGTATATGTAGGCAAAAACATTGTATAGCATATAAATATATTCACTAAAAATATTCTCAGTAATTAAAAAAATAAATATTTTAAAAGCAAAAAAAACTTTAAGCGATGATAATATATATTTTGAGGAGAAAATTACATTTAAGCAAATACAAAAGCAACTAAATTGTATAATACAGGGTGTAGATACAAAAAAAAAATACAAAAACTATTATAACGTAAATTTTGTCACAAAAGAAATTGCAATGACTTTGTAATTTGATATTTGTTCCCATTGAAAAGAGGCAGATAACAAATCTAAGGACCATTGCCTCTTTGATTTTCGTAGTCGTTTAGCACAGAAATTTATGAGCATGTGTGTTGAAAATTAATTAAGAATGATTTTGTAAAAAAATGAAAAATTTAGGCTTGGATATTCCCTTTTGGTTTCATCGTACTAGTCGATTATAATAAATTATTTGTTTTCTTTTTGAAATATTTGAATGAATAAAGTGAAACTATTTAAAACCAAAGTAGTAAAGTGTTCTTGGTTTAGGAAGGAAGCAAAATGGTGGGTAATTATCGCCGAAATGGGCGGCAAATAATGCCTGTACTGCGCCAGGGGCAATACTTTCTATTTCGTTTCGAAAGTCAAATCAATTTTTTAATTCGGACTAAATGTATTAAATAATACTAAATAATTTTTCGACCAAGAAGAAAAGAAACCACACCAATCGACTCGGTTGGTTTGGCCTTCCTGTTTCTCTCGCCACATTTTTTCATTAATTCACTTTCCATGGCCCGCTTATCCATTAGGTGGGTCGCGAGTGTAGGTTGCTCAAGTGGACCCTCCAAAGCTCTCGATGCTCCGCCATCGACTCTAAACCCACCACGCGGGTAGAGGCGAGATTGTGAACTTGATCTAAACATCTCACCTAAAGGACGCGACGCCTGTCTGATGGTACGGATTGCATAGCAAGTCGTGGGATTCTGGTTGGGGATATGCGTTTAACATGATTAAACCACCAAAGCATAGATCGCTCCGTCAGTAGAAGTTGCTGCTCGACTTTAAGTTCCTCATGTATTATGGTGTTAGGTTAGGTATTAGCAATTTTCACCCAGAAGCCACCCATTGTGATTACCCTTTTGTAGTGCATGATAGGACATGCATAACAAAACCATTCGGATCTGTTGATGAATCTTTTTAAATCTGATAGAGGTATCGTTCCTAGATCTTCCAAGCCGTCGAAGAACCGTGCTCCCATACAAGAGTAGCGGCGTTCTTAGGGGGCTGGGCTGGGCAGTGACACAGGAGATGTTTCACAGATTCTATTTCCTCTTCATCTCTGCAACTTCTGCAGAAATCATTTGTAAAGATACCTAGTCTTTTGGCCATGTTCCCAATTATGCAGTGTCCGGTTATTACCCCGACTAGTACTCGGATTTGGTTTCTATCAAAAGATGTTAGGATCTTTGACCTTTTTTAGTGTCGATTGCGGGCCACAAGCTACGAGTTATAGTACAACCGGGATTGTTGTTCCATCGTTCCTTAGCCAAGCTTAATGTGACATTATCAATGAACCCCTTTGCTACGTTGAAAGCTGGTAATACTTCTCTGTCAGCTAATAGTACGTCCATTTCGAAGCCGCATCTGGCCAGTTTATCTGCTGCCTCGTTCCCTTCTACACCAACATGTCCAGGAACCCAGCACAGTATTACTGTGTGATGGTTTAATGCTCTCAATGCTGAGAGGAACTGGCTTACTAATTCGGAGTTTACCAGATTGGAGTTAATCGCTTTAAGTGATACATGGCTGTCCACGCAGAAGGTGATTTCCATTGCTGGTAGTGTTTTTGAAAATTTTTTCGTCATTTTGTGTGTTATTTCCTTTCCAGAGTTCTTTTTTTTTGACAAGCACTAAAGCCCGAAATAGTAAGTGGAATAAGTATGAGGGGAATGCTGGCCCCCTGCAACCTCCCTGCTTGGGTTTTCTACTGGATTTGTTCGTTGAAAAAACCCTTTAATATATCCAATTTCGCACATACTCCAAATCTGACAGGGGGTTGCAGGGGGCAGCATATACCCCCCATACGTATTAAACTGCAAATTATTTTTTGGCTTTATTTCCATCTTGTTGTTTACTTTTAGGCGCTATAAATTTTTTTGGGCGTTATATCCAAATCGATTTGAGCGCTATTTCCTTCCTAACGCCCACCAGCAATAAAACGGATTAATCTCATTTCGGCAGCTTGTACCCGCGATGTTATTCTTTCGGTCATTACCCGAACTTCATGACCACAAGTAAGCGTTGGAACAAACACTGAATTAAAGACTGACAATTTAGCTTTGACACCAAGTTCAGTCCTCCTAATAACAGAATGACCAAACTGTCTCAAAATTGACCCAGCCTGACCAATCCTACAGGAAAACTCGGTATTGCTCCTTCCATCACTCGTGAATAAGACCCCGAGATACTTAAACTTCTCCACCTGTTTCAATTGGTACTCCACTAACTTGCAGAGTGCATTGAACAGGCATTCTGGAGACGACCATCACTTCAGACTTGTTCAAGTTTATCTTCATCTCAGCTTCAACACAAACGGCTACAAACCGATCGAGTGCACGCTGAAGTTCAGTCTGAGAGGACCCAAGGATGACCAAGTCATCAGCGAAGAGCAAATGACTTATCCTCCGATCTCCCAATTCGAAACATTTTTCGCCAAGACTGCGCTGTAACATCCAGGGGGTTATTCCCAAATGCGCAGCGGATCGTATTGAAAGCGATACTCCAATTTCAACCGTCTTCGCTTTTGCTTATTCTCAAACGCGAACTGTGGTTTCCAGTTTTTTCCAATTAGACTTCCAATTTTCAATTTATTTTCCCAAAAGTTTGACAGCTTTTTCCCATCACGAGAATTTAGGTTATATTTTATCCGCAATAAATTTGCGAGCAATCCGTCACCTCAATTGCTATCGCTTTTGAATGGATCGAATCGCTTTTGGAAATACAAAAATACCAATCCGCCATGAAAAGCGATCCGCCGCGCATTTGGGAATAAGCCCCCAGTTCATATAAGTAATGAAAAGGAGAGGAGACAAGACGCACCCCTGGCGAAGTCCAACGCCTTCGGTGAAAGGTATTGACTTAACTCCATTTACCCGAACACAGCTTTTACAGTTTGTGTAGAGAGATTGCATGGCTCTCATGAGAGAACCATCCACTCTATATTCCTGTGATACACTCCAGAGTTTACCTCGAGGGACTCGGTCATATGCTTTCTCCAAATCTACGAAGTATGCGTTAACAGGTGTAGCATACTCCCAAGCCTTCTCAAGTATCATTCTGAGAGTGAATAACTGGTCGGTTGTGCTTCTGCCGAGACGAAAACAGCACTGCTCATCTCCTAATCGTGACTCGATCACTGCTTTGCAACTCGTTTCCAGCACGTTGGCAAATACTTTTCCGGGGAGACTTAAAAGTGATATACCCCTGTAATTGGAGCAATCCCTTTTATCCCCTTCCTTGAAAAGGGGCACAATCACCCCAATCTGCCAATCGCTGGGTGTTTCGCCGCATTCCCAGGCCACTTTAATGACACGACAGAGCCATTTGACTTCCTCTTCACCTAAGGCATTGAGCATTTCTGGCCGGATTTCATCCACTCCGGCAGATTTGCCAGCTTTTAGCGATTTGATCGCAAAAGTGACTTCCTCTACCGTACCGTGGGACTATTTTCCGCCCTACTCAAGCCGATGGATGTGTCTTCCTCAATGCCCTGGATTGGATTGAGCAATTCGGAAAAATGCTCGCTCCATCTGCGCAAGATGTCCTCGTCATTGGAAAGAAGTGTACCATCTTTGGATTTGACTCCTTTAATAACGTCCCACTTCCTTCCTCTAAGACGGCGGATGGTCTGCCAGAACACCTTGCTTGCAGATCTGTGATCACGATCTGCTGTTCCACCGCAAAATTGCCTTAAAGCGAACGGCTGCTCTTAGCAAGCTAAAAATGTCAATGGGTGTCAGATGAAACAGGATGTCAACTGTCAAGTGCGGCAGAAGGCTAATTGCGAAGATCCCCCATCATGATACACAACGAGCTATGAAGCTATGCAGAGCGAAAAGCAGTTTGTCTCTAGTTATCAAACCTTGGAAGTTGGTTAGTTGCGCGTTTAATCTGGATCCAAGTGAATAGTACGAGTACCACATGAACTGCCTGGGAAATTGGGAGTCGAGCAACTGATAAAGCTATTCTTCGCAAGCAGCCGTCCAAGAACCAACCGTCTTTTTTAAACAGCCTTTCTAAGCCTTTTTTGCGTTTGATGCCAATTCAAAATTAATATTCGTGATAACACAATATTTATTTCATTACTTTACATGAATTCAACTCTTACAACAACGTAAACGTAGCCGAGAGCTGCTGCTGACCGCGAAGAATGACTTGACTACTCTTTTCAATTTCTTTATTTGGCTTCTTTTCTTACCATCTGAGCATTTTAGACTGACCAAAATATGACCAGAAGTGGATCGGCGGATGATGTCAGCTGTTGGATTAAATACCAGATGTCTGCATATTGCCGCGTATTACAAAAAAAAACACCAAAAACAAAAACAGCCCTTAGTTTCGACAGACTTTCAACTATCGGCAGCCAACTTAATAAACCAGCGATGCACTCTTAAGTCTTACGTTGTTTGTATCGTTAAAAAGGATTGACTTATATTTTAAAGAAGAGCAAACGCATACTTCTTTTATTTCGCTGTGCGAATGAGCCTTTTGTAGTTTATCTTGTTCAAACCATCAGCACGAAAATATCCTTTGAAACAAAAAGCAATACCAAAGTGGTACCCACCACCTAGCATAAAAATTTCAAAGAACCTAAAATAAATGAATGCTATGAAGATGCTCGCAATACATATATGTATTTGTATACCATCTAAGTTTGTGGTATTTGTGCTCGAGGAGAACGGCATTATTTTCTTGGTATCCTTGATTGAATTTAAACAATGGCGCCCGGGTATAGAAGTTCTATCCTTCAAGCGTATAAAAATAAACTGAAATAAAAGCTTTTCCTCAACACAACTGAGGTAACAAGCCATACTAAGTGCAGTTTGTTTCTATAAAAAAAGAGTAAGGAAATCCTTGCCGCTGGAAGCTGAGCTCATGAAAATAGTGTTAGTGCACCTATAAAGGTGACTAAGTGGGCTCTGCCTCTTCTGTCATGGCTCATTGTGGTATAGTGGTAGTGGTAGTGGTATCCACTTTGATGTAAATTAATTAAACATGTCACAGGGTTAAGTGCGTCAGTTGGTGATTTTCTTTCAACACGAAACACCTGCAGTATTGTATATAGTACTATTTCATTGTCGACTGATTAATTTCTTTTGTATTTGCATCAAGCATAGTAATTAAGAGTTTTATTCAAGTGCACGAACGAAAGGACTTTATTCGATAAAGAAGGATTGTGTGTATTTATATTTTATCATTTTGTATTCATTGTATCTGCTAGGAGCTCGAACTTAGTGAATACCTAAATAAATTGGTTTAAAAGAGAATTTACTATTTTTTGTTATTTTTGCGTAGGGGGTTTCTGTCATTGTTCCAGAGCCCCAAGAACCGTGTTTGAGGGTTTTTTCTCTGTCTTTAGCCTTGGCAAGAATATCAACTTTAGAGCACTTCCTCAAGTCCAGTTTCTTTTATGAATCTGAGAATGAGTGGGTCCATGGTTTGTAAAGGTATAGAATTTTAAGTTGGCAACACTATTTTAACTGACGGCCATTTTGTCAGCTGTCAAGTGATTTATTTTAAGTTTGGTTTTGGTATTTCCAAACCAAATCATTACATAGACTGGCGCCTGAACAACGCTTCCAAATTGTGTAAATTTATTTTGAAAAGCATGGTTCTGTTCGAAATAGGTATCGCGCACTACGTCCATTTTACGGTCAACATAATCGTCTCACTTTTGGTTGAAAACTGCCGTGTTTTTTAGAGTGATGATAATCCTCAAGTGTATGTTGAGACACCGTTACATCTACAAACACCGACTTTTTGGTGTGCTTTATGGGTTGGTGGAATAATTGGTCCGTACTTCTTTAAAAACGATGCTGGCCAGAACTTTACAGTCAATGGTGACCGCTATAGAGCCATGTTTACTGACTTTTTCGTTCATCAATTGAACAACCATGATGTGCAGGGCAGGAGCTGTGGTTTCAACAAGACGGCGCAACATGTCACACAGCTCATCCCACAATTGATTTATTGAAGGAAAAGTTTGGTAACCGCATAGTTTCACGTTGCGGACCCATGAATTGGCCTCCAAGATCGTGCGATTCAACGCCGCTTGACTAATTTCTGTGAGGATATGTGTCGCTAGTCTACGCCGATAAGCCCAAAACGATTGACCACTTGGAGCACAACATTCGCCGCGTTATTGCCCATATAGGTACGGCCACAAAAATGTTGGAAAAAGTTATCGAAAATTGGACCTCCAGATTAGACTACGTGCGAGCCAGCCGTGGTGGTCATATGTCAGAAATTAAATTATTAATTTATAATGCCAGAAGATTATCTTTCGAATAAATTAAATTTCATGTCAATTTAAAAAAATCATCTTTGTTTTATTCCATTTCAAAGTTCTATACCTCTAAAAAAAAAACACCCTTTATATCCTTATCTGTTATCTGGTACTTGCGCAGATGTTTGATCCTCCTAGGTCAGTGCCCCACAGGATTCTAGAATGTGATCTGGTGTCTTTGCGTTGTCATCGCAAAATCTGCAGAGACCTTCTTCTCCGTTGACTTAGGTTGTTTTTGCTTAGACCAATACATGCCTTGAATCTTTTTGAGTTATAGTTGCCTAGAAGTTTCTTAGGTTGCCTTAGGCCCTGAAGGTTTTTTAAAGATGAAGTTCTTTTTTTCGTTTCAATCCCCCTGAACTATTCTCGTATTGTATGTTCCCCTATGCCGCAAAACGGTTCAGGTCCTATGAGAGGCTACGCTGCTTCCTGTCTTGCCAGAGAGTCCGCAGCCTCGTTCCCCATGATGCCTGCATGACCAGGTATCCAGCAGATGGTTACTCTGTTATTCATACCAAATTCATTAAGCCTGTGCAGACATTCCCACACAAGCTTTTATTTTATGATATAGGCACCAAGTGCCTTGATGGCAGCTTGACTATCTGATATCATTGCTATATTACAGTTTCTGTAGTTTTTTTTATTTAGAATGATCCGAATGCACCTTCATATGTAGCACATATTTCAACTTGGAAGATGCTGGTACATTTGCCCATGGATTCGTAGTGCCTGCTTAGTTCCTGTCCCAGAATCCCGGACTTAGTACTCAAGACTTCAAGAGCTGTGCACCAGAACTTGCACCTGTCCTGTACTATGTAAGCTGTTTAGCATGTCGTACTCCCAGAAGACGTTTTCTTCCTGCTGGAAGCCCGCTCGCATTGAACATATTCCAAACTAACTTTTGCCCGCGGCTTCGCTCGCGCAGTCCTCAGGATTTGGTACACAGATATTCCTTCACAGTCAGTTAGTTTCCTCTTTTATATTTATATATGTATCGCGCAGAAAAGCTACCTAAGAAAGTACCTTAGGAGAAGTTTGTATCTCTGAAAAATGTGTTTAATGCCCTATTGGAGAAAACAGTTTAAAGATTATATGATCAATATTTTTGTTAGTGAAGCGCTGGCATCTCAACACATACTTTCTTATAAGCCGAGATGCTAAAGTTGAGGCCATGGATGAAGAAGATAAAACTATCATATTATATCAGATGGAGTCACAGTATATTGGGTAAAACATATTTCTTTGCTGGCAAATACACCGATATGATAAGCACCATCTTTAGAATAGGAGGAGCTTTTACCCCTTCATTATATTCCACACCTCCCAGATCTTATTAAACTCTTGCAACCAGAAAGATGCACCACTTTCTAGCAGTATGACCCCAATCATACAGAATTCCGCTTGAATATCTTTGTAGTACGTACGCTGGAGTTAGATGAAGCGATAAGCATATTCAACGGCGAAAGATTTTGCGGCGCATTATAAAGTTTAAAATTGATATGTACGACGAACGGTTCGAGACTTAAGAAAAGGGCCACAAACTAAGTTTGAAGTCGATCGGATGAAAAATAAACTTTGACCCCCCTCTTACCCCTTTGAAGTCAATCGGATGAAAAAATCAAATTTCCCATACAAACTTTGACCCCCTCTTTTACCCCTTTAGGGGTTGAATTTCCAAAATTAGAGAAAGAGGTTTTCTTTATTTCTCATTGAGAGTCAACAAAGTCAATCGGATGAAAAATAAAAATTTTCCATACAAAATTTGACCCCCCCTTTTACCCCTTTAGGATTCGAATATCAAAAAATCCTTCTTTAGTGGTTGTATACATTATAAAAAAAACCTCTGTCAATAAATGTCGAAAGAATCAAATATCTAGAAGGCCACCAATTAATAAGCGACAGGCAATACGGATTTTTCCCACTTCGGAGCCGTCTTTCCACTGGAGACCTGTTAAGCTACGTAACGCACTTATGGACTCACGTGAAAAACACGGCGAATCCAGAGCCGTAGCCTTGGACATGGATATATCAAAGGCATTTGACCGAGTCCGGCATAGAGCCCTATTAGGCAAGTTAGCGTTTTATGGATTACCACAACAACTCTGCGGATGGATGCAACATTTTCTTCTGGAAAGATCGATCCAAGCTGTTATAGATGATGTATCATCTAATTCGTTTGCTATAAATGCAGGAGTGCCCAAGGATCTATTCTTTCCCCAACTCTATTTCTGCTCCACATCAACGATTTGCTTGGATCGACAAATAATAATATCTACAGCTTTGCAGATGACAGAACTCTTATATCCTTCTTCTCGAACAGTGGGCCTATGAATGCGGTGAACAGTCAGAGATGTGAAAATTAGTTCACTAAATGGTGATCTGGACAAAATCTTGGAGTGGGAAAAAAACAACTGGTTGTATTTAATGCAAACAAGACACAGCTCACAACATTTTCCAGGAAAAATGCATCAACAGTTCCTCAGATCCAAATGGATGACCATCCAATCCATCCCAAGGACTCAATGCACCTTCTAGGAGTCACACTAAATTCAGGAATAACATAGCAAGACCACATATGCTATATCGCAAGATCGGCGTCCGCTAAGTTGAGCTACCTATTTAGAACAAAGCGAATTATTGGAGACCATAGACTCACATCGAATCTACAACCTTTGGTGCACAGAAGACAAGTCGCTGACCTTTGCTTGTTCTATAAGTACTTCCATTGTAGATGTTCCGAGGAACTCAAAGACATTATCCCTCGAAATGCGACTTTTGGGCACCCCACAAGACAGGCAGCAAATGCTCATGTCCATACAGTACACTTAACAACCGCGAGGACATCAATTTTCCAAACCTACTTCTGTTACAGCACAAGCAAACTTTGGAACTCGCTTCCAGTAGTTATATTTCCAGAAGACTTCAATTTGCAGCAATTTATGGGCAGAACTAACAGCAAGTCATGCTGTTGAAATTCCAGCTTTTCGCACCACTCACTATAGAAACTCCTACCCAGTTGTATCTTGTAAACTTTATAATCGTCTTCCTCCTGATATAAGACTCCTAAGACCTTATCACATATTTATAAGTAAACTTAAATCATGGCTTCTTGAATTCAATCATGATGAAATCGAAGGTTTGCTCACATACATCGGATAAAAATATTGCCTCAGCAAAAAAAAAAATTGCATACCTACATATTATAAATAATACTAAAGTAAACTAAATATTGTCACCCCACACCGATTATAAAATTTGAAATTTTTAATTAATTTTATATTTTTTTAAGTAACATTTTACACTATTGCTTTACCTAAGCAGAATAAAATATGTCACTAGCTATTCTCTATTGTGTAAACGTATGAGTCTAAATTAAAGAAATTGTTAAGTATTTATTAATTAAAGAGAATAAAGAATGAAAAAAAAAAAAAAACATCTGCAAGCATATCGGGGCGCTGATGAAGCGTTATAGGTTCGCCTTTCCCGGGAGAAGTATTAAAAAAAATACACGAACTCACATTTTCTTTTCATATTTCTACACGTCTACGCTGCAAGATCAATTAATCGCATATGCACACTATTCACTCCAGAAAACCCAATTTACTATCGAGAAACAAAACAACCTCATCATCCAAATTCCATTACCAAACCACAACACAAGTTCTTGACTTAAAGAACTGCTATACATACCCATCGAACAGAAAGGAATATTTACAAAACCCATAGCCTAGCCATACCTAAGCATAACCATAACCCACCCCATAAACAAAAATAATAATACAACTCAATTTGTCCTCCATTTTCGCTCAAAGTGTTAGCCAGCAAGTAGAACGCAGCGTTACCGATGGACAATTTGAAAATTGCCCCAAAAAAGGACGCCATAGCCAAAAAATGCGACCCACCCGATTAAACGAAAAAAAAAGTGCTTTCAGGTTTAAATTTTATTTATGTTTATTAATAACAAAAATAAGAGAGAATTTAATTTGGTCTTGAATCAGGCGTAAACCAAGAATGGTTACGCGCATACGGTGGGAGGGACTACAGAACGATGAGATACGGGAGGAATTTGCACGGCAGGTATCTGCAAGGTTTGAACAAATTCCAAATGTTCCATTGAATGTAGAGGAAGAATGGCAGCTGTTTTCAACAGCAGTTATTGCCTCTGCAGGACATGTTTGCGGAGTGAAGCGGCTCGGTGTGGCGGCTGGTGGTGAGAAAAGAACTGCGTGGTTTAAAACGCCCGGAGTTCAAGAAGCTATCAGAGAGAAGAAGAAGGCTTTCAAGGTGTGGATTCACTTGGGGGACTCTCCTTCTCGAAACCGGTACATTGAGGCGCGAAGAACTTGCAAATTGGCTGTTAAAGCAGCCAAAGAACAGTCTTGGAAGGAGTTCGGCGAAAAATTGGACCGTGATCACAGATCTGCAAGCAAGGTGTTCTGGCAGACCATCCGCCGTCTTAGAGGAAGGAAGTGGAACATCATCGAAGGAGTCAAATCCAAAGATGGTACACTTCTTTCTAATGAGGAGGACATCTTGCGCAGATGGAGCGAGCACTTTTCCGAATTGCTCAATCCAATCCAGGGCATCGAGGATGACACATCTATCGCCTTAAGCAGGGCGGAAAATAGTCCCACGGTAGAGGAAGTCACTTTTGCGATCAAATCGCTAAAAGCTGGCAAATCTGCCGGAGTGGATGAAATCCGGCCAGAAATGCTCAATGCCTTAGGTGAAGAGGGAGTCAAATGGCTCTCTCGTGTCATTAAAGTGGCCTGGGAATGCGGCGAAACTCCCAGCGATTGGCAGATTGGGGTGATTGTGCCCCTTTTCAAGAAAGGGGATAAAAGGGATTGCTCCAATTACAGGGGTATATCACTTTTAAGTCTCCCCGGAAAAGTCTTTGCCAAGGTACTGGAAACGCGTTGCAGAGCTGTGGTCGAGGCACGATTAGGAGATGAGCAGTGCGGCTTTCGTCCCGGCAGAAGCACAACCGACCAGTTATTCACTCTCAGAATGGTACTGGAGAAGGCTTGGGAGTATGCTACACCTGTTTACGCTTGCTTCGTAGATTTGGAGAAAGCATACGACCGAGTTCCTCGAGGGAAACTCTGGAGTGTATTACAGGAGTATGGAATTGATGGTTCTCTCTTGAGAGCCATTCAATCTCTTTACACAAACTGTAAAAGCTGTGTTCGGGTAAACGGCGTTAAATCAATACCTTTCACCGTGGGCGTTGGACTTCGTCAGGGGTGCGTCTTGTCTCCTCTCCTTTTCATTACTTATATGGACTGGATGTTACAGCGCAGTCTTGGCGAAGAACGTTTCGAATTGGGAGATCTGAGGATAAGTCATTTGCTTTTCGCTGATGACTTGGTCATCCTTGGGTCCTCTCAGACTGAACTTCAGCGCGCACTCGATCGGTTTGTAGCCGTTTGTGTTGAAGCTGAGATGAAGGTAAATGTGAACAAATCTGAAGTGATGGTCGTCTCTAGAACGCCTGTTCAATGCACTCTGCATGTTAGTGGAGTCCCATTGAAACAGGTGGAGAAGTTTAAGTATCTCGGGGTCTTATTCACGAGTGATGGAAGGAGCAATGCCGAGTTTTCCTGTAGGATTGGTCAGGCTGGATCGATTTTGAGACAGCTTGGTCATTCTGTTATCAGGAGGACTGAACTTGGTGTCAAAGCTAAGTTGTCAGTCTTTAATTCGGTGTTTGTTCCAACTCTTACCTATGGTCATGAGGTTTGGGTAATGACCGAAAGAATAAGATCGCGAATACAAGCTGCCGAAATGAGATTTCTCCGTTGTATTGCTGGTGTGACCCGTAGAGATCGCATTAGAAATACTAGAATACGTGAGGAACTCAATGTCGAGCAGCTACTTCTCCGGACGGAGCGATCCATGCTTCGGTGGTTTGGTCATGTTAAACGCATGTCCCCGACCAGGATTCCACGACGTGCTATGGAATCCGTACCATCGGGCAGGCGTCCCCTAGGTAGACCCAGGATGAGATGGTTAGATCAAATGCATAATCTCTCCTCTACCCGTATGGGGATTGCCCTTGATGATTTAGAGTCGATGGCGGAGGATCGAGAGCTATGGAGGGTCCACTTGAGCAACCTACACCCGCGACCCACTTAATGGACAAGCGGACCATTGAAAATGAATGAGGATGAATGAAAAAGGATCAGGGGTGGTATAGAAAATAGGGAAAACCCCAAATGAAAATCCGGAAAATCGAAATTTCCATTTTGTATGGGAATATAATGTACACCACCAATGACCACAAAGCTCGAAAACCACCAAACCGATTGGACACAAATTTTGGGAAAATATTTGTTTCTAGGCCTAAGGAGTTTTTGTGAAGTTTGGCCAAAATTTAACAAAGGGGTGTGGCACCTACCATACAAAATGCATTTCAAAAGTTGTAAGATTCTTAACATTGACGTCCATTGCCCATAGGGTGGGATAGGAAATCGGGGAATGGCACGACCCATACAAGTAATTTAAAACAGCTTTGAAATTTGATCAATATATTTTTTTTATATATAAAAATGAAGATTCCTGACTGACAGATGATCAACGCCCAGCCTAAACCATTTGCTCTAGAAAGCTGAAATTTTCGCCCCCTAAATGGGTAAAAGGGGGGGTCAAGGTTTGTATGGGAAGATTTTATTTTTCATCCGATTGACTTCAACCTCGGTTTATTTGCTCTCTATGAAAAATAAAGAAAACTAATTTCTCCGATTTTGCAAAATTCTACCATTAAAAGGGTAAAAGGGGGTCAACGTTTGTATGGAAAATTTTTATTTTTTATCCGATTGACTTCAAATACGGTTTGTATATTCTCTATGAGAAATAAAGAAAACGTTTTCTTCGATTTTGGAAATTCTCCCCTTATCCGAATTTGAAAATTTTGCTTGGGCCCAAATTATTAACGATGACCTTTTTTAAAGAGGCCCTTTTCTTAAGTCACGAACCATTCGTCGTATCAATTTTAAACTTTGTAATGCGTCCCAAAATCCCCCTATTCTAAAGATGGTGCTTATCGTATCGCTGTATTTGCCAGCAAAGAAATATGTTTTGTGCCATAGATTGTGACTCAATCTGCTATAGTATGATCTGTGTTGAGATGCCAGCGCTTCACTAACAAAAATATTGATCATATAATCTTTGAACTGTTTTCTCCAATTTGGCATTAAGATTAAACGCATTTTTCAGAGATACTAACTTCTTAGGTAGGTTTTCTGCGCGATATATAAATATAAAAGAAGGAACTAACTGACTGTAAAGGAATATCTGTGTACCAAATCCTGAGGACTGCGCGACCGAAGCCGCGGGCAAAAGCTAGTAAATAAATAAAAAGCATTGAATTTGAATTATACGAACGAGTTTCATTTAATCGCCACCAAACAAAAAGGTTTTTCCACTGCGCCACCTCTCACGAACGTCTGACAAACATCCAAGAGTATAACTGTCCTGAAAAACCTTTTCAATTTGTGGAAGGGGTCCAAAAAACGCTTATTTCAAATTGTGGCCGCCACGCGTAATGACAGTAGAAAAGTCGCCATTAGGCGACTTATGGCGCCCATTGGTAACAACAGAACAGATAAATATTGGCTCATGGCTGGCGTTCATGGTTCATCCCTTTCTTTCTTTTGAGAAAATAACTCACCTTAAAGAATGTACTCATCCATCCACCATCCAACGTCGATTGAAGCGACATCATCGGCTCATCGGCAAATACAGAAATCTTCGATCTCGCAATGATTATTCCTCTGTGTATAAACAAAGACGATGGAATCCTTTGTTAGCAGATGCCCACAAAGTATTCAGAAGATTTTCTAATAAAAGTTGTTGCCAATAATCCGGAGAGGCCCCAATAGGCACAACCACGAAGTTATATCGAATACACTTTGAAATTTTTTTAAACAGTTCTTTGGTAAAGCATAAATCGCCCCAAAGCAGTTTGAATACTTGCAGTATCTGCTTTTGATTTAGGTACAGAAATTCATAAGACAATCCACTTTGATTATACACTTCGAGCGAATACTTAACTTAAACTATCAAACAAAGCAGCCCATCGACAGCGATAAATCATTTCATGACATTTCAACAATTTTCACACATTTCAATCATGAAATTCTCAAATTTATCAGTCCAAATTTATTTATCCTCTATTTCAAAGTAGGATACCTTCTTTCAATTCTTTTGGCTATTTATTCTCTTTTATAACAAAACCAGCAAAACCTTATGGACACGAAATTAATTAACTTTCAGAGAAGACTAATGCAATCGTGGAAAGGGAGTCAAACATATGTCAAGATTTCCAACATTTCATTTGTCTAATCGCCCACATTCTCATTTGGAAAGCAGTTATACTGTATAGAACGTTGAATTACAAGGACATTCTTAAAATATTCGGTAAGATTCATTCGCCATTTTATTTTTGTTTCCTTTCAATTATGATTTTGCTATTTGGTCCTGCGGCTGAAGGCGTTTCATGTACCACCTGAAGCGTAACATGTATTTGAAAAGTTCAACATTCAAAAGTTGCAGATTCTTTGAAAACTTTAAGTAGGTACTTCGCGAGTGTAATTTGGAGGCTTGTAGATAAATGTTCTTCGCAAAATGTTTTTGGATTTTAATATTTGAATAAATTTCAAATATTTCAGTAGGCAATTCTCCCTTGGGAAAAATACATCATCATAATTCTTGTTGGAAGGATTAGGTACGGAATTAGCAAAAATATAGATACCTAAAGAATGAAATGCAAAGTAAATGGTTAACCGCTGTGTTAACAAAAAATAATCACCTTAGCATTTATATTCTAAATAATTTTATACCATCAATGATCAATGGTTTAAGTGTTTGTTTTTTTTTTCAGTATTAGATACAAAGTTGAGCAAAATATTGACTTTGTTTTCTAGTTTTCTAGGACAGAAGTTGAGCTGGCTTGTGGGTTAAGGGCATTATATATCGAGAATTTTGAACTAAAGTAAAGTAAAATTTTTAAGCCCGATATGCCTGAAAGTATTAGAAACAAATCTCTCAAAATGTCAAACAGCTCGCATTACAAATTATTAATTTAATTTGTCGTGCTACGAAATTTCCGAAAAAGAACAAGTTAAAGTGTTATCAATACCAAACTGACGTGACGATGGTAAAAAGAAGTCCTCTCAAAAAAATTTCATTTGCCTAGGTCATTTCGTTTGGAGGCTATCGTGCTTTTAACAGACAGACGGACATGGCTAAATCGATTCAGAATGTGATCTTGATTCAGGTGCCTCCTTCTTGCGGTGTTATAAATGTAATGACAAGTTAATATACCTTCATTCATTCATTTTCAAATGATACGCTTGTCCATTAAGTGGGTCGCGGGTGTAGGTTGCATACAAGTGGACCCTCCATAGCTCTCGATTCATCGTCATCGCCTCCAAATCATTAAGGGCAATCCCCATACGGGTATAGGAGAGATTATGGACTTGATATTACCATCTCATCCTTGGTATACCTACCTAGAGGACGCCTGCCCGATGGTACGGATTTCATAGCACGTCGTGGGATTCTGATCGGGGACATGCGTTTAACATGACCAAACCAACGAAGCATGGACCGCTCCGTCCGGAGAAGTAGCTGCTCGACATTGAGTTCCTCACGTATTCTGCTATTTCTAATGCGATCTCTACGGGTCACACCAGCAATAGCACGGAGAAATCTCATTTCGGCAGCTTGTATCCGCGATCTTATTCTTTCGGTCATTACCCAAACCTCATGACCATAGGTAAGAGTTGGAACAAACACCGAATTAAAGCCTGACAGCTTAGCTTTGACACCAAGTTCAGTCCGCCTAATAACAGAATGACCAAACTGTCTCAAAATTGACCCAGCCTGACCAATCCTACAGGAAAACTCGGTATTGCTCCTTCCATCACTCGTGAATAAGACCCCGAGATACTTAAACTTCTCGACCTGTTTCAATGAGACTCCACAAACATGCAGATTGCATTGAACAGGCATTCTGGAGATGACCATCACTTCAGATTTGTTCACATTAACCTTCATCTCAGCTTCAACAGGCCACTTTAATGACACGCGAGAACCATTTGATTCCCTCTTCACCTAAAGCCTTGAGCATTTCTGGCCGGATTTCATCCTCTCCTGCAGATTTACCAGTTTTTAGCGATTTGATCGCAAAAGGCAATGGTTCTGTCATCCTTAATGCCCTGGATTGGACTGAGCAATTTAATTTAGAAAATTGCTCGCTCCATCTGCGCAAGATGTCCTTCTCATTAGAAAGAAGTGTACCATCTTTGGATTTGACTCCTTCGATAATACTTCACTTCCTTCCTCTAACGGCCGATTTCTTCACATGAGTATTAGTACCCGGTCTAGCTAGACCTGGTACTAGCTCTGATACTCAGTATCAACGAAAAGTTGGTACCGGAGCTAAATTTATCAACCGTACTAATGACTAATACGTCTAAAAACTGGTCTAATACCCATTGTTGAGTATGAAATGTCATACTTATTGAGAGTCAAACATTTTGCAGGATGACTGATTTTTATTCAAGAGCAAGTATTTTTTTTTATATTGTTGTTGCTTTCCTGCCATAAAATATGTGTGTATAGGGGTATCTAGCACGAAATAGCATATGATAGCGTATATGATTGGTTGTTTTTTTCTTTTTTTATACCCGGTACCACACTGTGGCGAGGGTATATTCACTTTGGCATTCCATTTGTAACGCACATAAGGAGGCGTTGTAGGTATGACAAACTATATATATTATTGATCAGCATCACTTTCTTAGTCGATCTAGCGATGTCCGTCTGTCTGTCCGTCTGTCCGTCTGTCCGTCCGCACGATTACGGCCGTAATTTAAGAGCTATCGACTTGAAATTTGGTACGTAAGCTTTTATCCACCAAACTGAGGCTAAGTTCGAAGATGAGCAAGATCGGATGAAAACTACTACTACCTCCCATACAAAAATATCGGATTTATATAGCTTTTTGATGTTAAAAATTAAATTTAAATAGCTACAATAAAGATAGCAAGTTTAAACTTTGCACATATTGTTTTAATAATATTTATAAAATTTTGACAAAAAATGAGCTTGGTCGAATAAAAACTACCCATAACTCCCATACAAATATATATATTTTTAGTACTAAAATATTATTTTTTATTTCTACAATAATACAGTACCGGGTATTTGAGCTTCGGCATAGTCGAAGATAATTGTCTTACTGGTTTTTTATTGCACATATGGAACTGAACTCACCAATTCGGTGTTTGCAATTTAACATGAGTGCGGTAGGTTACACCGATTGTCCGTGGAGACTATGCAAAGCGATAAAATGCAGCAGCGGCCACCTCCTGTTCTTCCAATGTTGCTGGCATATGAATAAATTTGTCCAAATGCAGAGTTGCCACTATTTTTCAAAATAAATTTCCCTGACTTTCCCTGATTTTCCCTGACCAATTTTTTAAGTTTTCCCTGACCCAAATTTATAGTTTATCAAAAAAAATTTGTCAGTTAGGTAATATCTTTTTTATAAGAAAAATGATATTAGAATCTATACAGGGTGTTTCAGTTAAGCGGTATAATCCTTTAAGGGGAGCTTCCTGAAGTTTCGCCGAAAAAGAAATAGTATTTCCCGTTATAGCCCATCAAAGTAGGTGACCTCTAATTTGGAGTTGTTACCACTTAAAATGCTATAACTTTTAAACTATTATCTATAGGTATAAACATTTCGTGCATTTTGAAAAGAGAATTTAGTAGCGCATACAAGTCTTAAGCACTTCGGGTACATCTGTGTAGATACAAAATAGTTATGGCTTCTTAAACTCAAAATTATGAAAATAATATATATAATATTTTTTTTTTTTTCAAAATGTTTACTTTATAAATTGTTTTATTTTTTTATGAAATTTTTATCGTTGAGAAACTTCCTAAAAACTATTTTAAGCAACTTTTTTTACGTACGATCAACAGAAGTAGTAGAAGAAATTGTTTGTCATTCAAAACTGGTCAAAAATAGACTCGATATTTCTCTAAACTAAACTTTTGTGTAAAGTGTTGGGGCCAAATCAACCAGTCCACCATTTGTTAATAGGTGGACTAATTTCATAGGGCTTATATTGAAGCCCATCTCTTTCACAGATGGGCAATTTTTTTTTTGTTCAGCCTTCAAAAAACCTTGGAGGATAGGAGAGATAGGAGAATTAGCTACTCAATTAGAGAATGTGCCACTTTTGGGAAGAATAGAAGAAAAGTACTACGCTATGTCAAATTCTATAGCTGAATTGAGAAGCTTACCTACTCAGGACAGTTATTCTTTCGGGTGTTTGTAAGACGTTTGAAAAATTAAGTGCAGCAGAAAATACCTAAAGTTTGTAACTTGCGTCCATTCGTCCCGAAAAATAAAAAAACTCACACAAACCTACGACCCTTGTTCAATAGTTCAGCGCACTAAGTACTGAAACACTGCGCCCACATGATGTCGAAGTCGTTGATCTGGGTTTTTATTGGCCTTGACGCAGACAAAGGGGTCACCGACAATTCTAGTCAAGGACTAATCCACTAAGTACACGGCTGAAATTTAGTTGAAATGTTTCAAACCACATGATTGCAACTTCAAATATGAACTAATTTGCAGAATTTCAGTAACGCCTTGTGATATTAAATTTATAAGAAAGTTTTGCTTTTGTGACATATCATAATAATTATGAAGAGAATTAAAAAACAAATCCAGGCGCAGTTTTTTTTTTTATTTTTTTTTTTCTGATCGATTCGACGAGTTTAACGAGTCAAATGAACGCAAACAAGTGTTTCCAGAGTTTAGGGCCTTCCTCAGAGTTAGATACGTTCTAAGGTTCTAATATTTTGAAAGTACTTTTCGAATAAAACTTGAATTAGCATTTATCACTTTTGAAATAAATGAAAGCTAAAATCTAATTTCTCACTTTAGGCCTTTCGTTTCGATAATAGCGCGATTGTTCGGATACCAACACAAAATTGGTGAAAACCTTCACATTTTAACAGCAAAGAAGATTTGTCAAGTTGAATTGTAGATAATGCCATCGAAAGTATAATGTCCCAAAAAACTGTTTTATTTGTTCACAGACGCACAATTTACCAAAATTTCAAATTATCTACTTTTTTTTCGCTGGATTTTTTTTAACAAAATTTTGGTAAAATATAAAATATACCTATAAACAAGTTTTCCCTGACTGCTTTCAAAATTCCTAAAAATTCCCTGACTTTCCCTGACATTCCCTGACCAAATTGCGTTCCCTGACTTTCCCTGACTTTCCAGTCGAGTGGCAACCATGAAATGGCGTGTGAAGGCCATACATCATACTTTTGTCAGTGTGCGACATACACTATAGCGGCTGGTACGCGAATGACGTCGGCAACCACTATTTACATCGATCCAATTGCCATGAATCGAAGAGTGATCTGATCAGCAATTGCTGCTCAGGAAATATCTAACGATTACTGGTAAAATCGTGAATAAAAGCGATTACCGACTAAAACTGAAAGTACATATATAAAATATGTTAACCGTACTGCAATTCGTCCACGTTCGAACCTAAAAAAACGTTACTCTGGACAACTGAAATTGCCGAAAAAATCCACATCGTCCTAAGTATTTACTGTATTCCATTCTAGCATAATATGGTAGATGCGCCGTTCAGATCAACGAGTTGCCACCCCTTCTTCACCATTCACATTCTCAATGTCGTCATCGAAATTATTCAACCAATTATCCCTATCAAAAATGAAATCCATTTTCTAATCAACTTCATTAGAAGTTGTTCGTGAAGAAATGACCTACGATGTATTTACTTTTTGACAAAAATATACAAGAGCTAAAGCAATGAAATCGATCTAATTCAGGTACTAACGACGTTAGACTACCGATTTTGAGGGTCCAGCTAATACCGAGTACTAAATAATACTCGGTACCAAATTGAGCTTAGTACTTCGTGAAGAAATGACTTGATACCTATTTGAGTATCAACTTTTAGTCTAATACCGGTACTAGCGCTAGTACTTTGTGAAGAAATCGGCTGTAAGACGGCGGATGGTCTGCCAGAACACCTAGCTTGCAAATCTGTGATCACGGTCCGATTTTTCGCCGAACTCCTTCCAAGATTGTTCTTTGGCTACTTTAACAGCCAATTTGCAAGTTCTTCGCGCCTCATTTTACCGGTTTCGAGAAGAAGAGACCCCCAAGTGAATCCAAACCTTGAAAGCCTTCTTCTTCTCTCTAATGGCTTCTTGAACTCCGGGCGTTTTAAACCACGCAGTTTTTTTTTCACCACCAGCCGGCACACCGAGCCGCTTCACTTCGCAAATATGTCCTGCAGAGGCAACGTCTGCTGTTGAAAACAACTGCCATTCTTCCTCTACATTCAATGGAACATTTGGAATTTGTTCAAACCTATGCGTATACCTGCAGTGCAAATTCCTCCCGTATCTCATCGTTCTGTAGACCCTCCCATCGTATGCGCGTAACCTTCCTTGGTTTACGCTTTTCACAAACCATCCTTTTAATACACACCGGTATAACAAAGAAATCATGTCGTAAAATCCACAGCCACACCCACGTATCCCCACTCCCGCCTGAGCAGACATTGAAGGTGCTACTCTGGACATGAAGAGTTTCCGCCCATCGACAGTTCCAGAACCCGTTTGCTTTGTTGAGTAAACACCAACTTTTTCTAGTCGATATTTGACAGGACTCCCAACAAGTTTCAGGTCTTTTCCCGTGAGCGAAGTGATTTTCCACGTGCCTATCCTAAGTCGATGCCGTTGTCGAGTAACCGAAACTCCACTTATGCGCTATGCCCCTATTGGTGCATAGCGCACCCACCCTCTGACCAAAATAATGGTTTGCGAGACCATTAATTGGAAGCTCGTAGCCGTTACGGGTTATACCCGGCCGAATGCCGAGCGTGACAAGCCGCCCACCAGACACTTGCAAACTGCCACCCTTCAGGCCTGGTTCCAAAGGGCGCCCTATTATGACAGGTTTGGCAATATCCGAGGCGCTTTTAGTTCGTCTTGTCATCGTTGGGTGCGTGTGCTTCGTCACATGTCGCCTGCCTCCCGCCACGGGGTGGTCACCTACATGAGGGGCACGAAAAAGATACAATTGAAATTTGGAAAGCAACTTGAAAAAGAAAACAAATCGATTACTTTTACGATTACATATTTGGTCGCGCCACGCCCGGCTCCTTTGTCCAATTTTTACCAATGAGCACTACTGGCCAATACCCAATATTGTCTGTAAATTCAAACTCAATTGAATCGGTGGTTTTCGAGATATAAGATTTTTAAGGTTTTTTTTATGGGCGGTGCCACGCCCTTTGTTCAATTTTGATCAATCTTCAGAGTAGCACTCCTGGCGAAATACCTAAGATTATCTGTAAATTTAAGCTCAATCGAGTAAGTGGCTTTCAAGTCATACGTAGCCGAACACAAATCAGGATCCACTTTTTATAATAAAGATTTCTTCATCGATATTAAAATATTCAAATAGACAAAGTGCTAATTTTATTGCGCTTACCTTAAAAGGAATTACATTCAGAGCTCTTGACAATGATTATTAAAAATATTTTATTAACCGGATTACGTTACGCTCACATTTTCGAAGGACATAGATACATACATGGTACTAGACCATTAAATTAAAAAAATACATAATAACAAATTTTATTACCTGGTAAATTGCAAAATAAAAATAATAACGAAAATATTTCATGATGTAGGTACCTACTCAGAGCGTCAACTCATATCAACGAACGACACAGAATTCCTCAAAACGGATTATTAAAAACGGAAAATAAATGAATGCTTTCTAGGAGGCACGTAAACTCAATTCATACGCTCTAAAGCTACATAGTACCTACCTACCTGTATTGTCAAATTTGTGGATGATGTTCCGTTAAAATTGAATGCATGTGAATGAATTGGAGTGTGTTGAGTTTTATTCGCATTTTAAAAACATTGGTGAAACAATAATCCTATTAGGGAAATTTGTTGAAACAAAATATTAAATCCTTGAAATGATTGTAGGTACACCTGTCATTTTCACATAAATAACGAGAAGCAAAATACGTACCAACCTTCAACAGAATATTATTTGTTTCATTTCTGGGTATTATTTGCGATTTTTTTTGTATACATAAAGGGTGCGTCCTTATTAAGATACACTTCAAACTGGAAGTTGGAGCGTTGAATAGTGAATAGTAGGATAGTAACATTTGGTTCAAAGACTTTTGGGGTTTTTGGGCTTTTTCGGTAGGTATGGCATAATTTTAGATGTGTGTGAGGTGGGTCTTTGGGTTTATATTCAACAGACGGTGAAAAGTATCTAAGTAACGCTATGACTTGTGGAACTATTTAAGATGAAACAATTTGTGAAAGAAAAAGGTACATTGAGAATGGGTAAACAATGGAATGCCCACATTATTCCAACTAATACCTATTTACACCGACCCGACCAAAATGAGGTAAGGATAGCGATATTCAAGCTTAAGTCCAACAAGGCGGCTGGAGCAGATGGCCTACCGGCCGAGCTGTTCAAAGCGAAGGGAGATGATTTGGTAAGGAGCATGCACCAACTTATCTGCAAAATTTGGTCGGAAGAAAGTATGCCCGATGAATGGAACCTCAGCATCGTGACCGTGAGCCCCATCCACAAGAAGGGAGGCACTCTGAACTGCGCCAATTACAGAGGAATAAGTCTCCTGAATGTTGCGTACAAGATCTTGTCGGGTGTACTGTGTGAACGCCTAAAACCTTTCGCAAATAACCTGATCGGCCCATATCAGTGCGGTTTTAGGCCCGGAAAGTTAACCATCAACCAAATCTTCACACTCCGGCAGATCTTAGAAAAAACGCAGGAATTCCAGATCGATACACACCCCCTCTTTATCGACTTCAAGGGCGCCTATGATAGCGTATGTAGGGGCGCATTATACAAAATTAAATTAAATTTCGGAATCCCTGGAAAACTCGTCCGTCTATGCAGGATGACGATGGAGAAATCTCGCTGCTCCGTCAAAGTGGGAAAGAACACCACGGAATCCTTTGATGTCGAAAAAGGTTTAAGACAAGGCGACGCGCTATCATGGAACTTCTTTAATATCATTCTTGAAGCAATTGTACGGAACTCGCCAGCCAACATCAGAGGTACAATTTTTCAGAAGTCCGTTCAACTACTTGCATATGCAGATGATATTGATATTATTGGGACTATTGGGAGAACTCAGCGAGCTGTCAATGGCGCGTTTGCAAGCATTGAAACGGAGGCGGCGAAGATGGGTCTGGCTGTTAATGAGGACAAAACGAAGTATATGCTGTCATCGAGAAAGGATTCTCAACATCGGCGACTCGGACAAAACGTCACGGTTGACAGATATAACTTCGAAGTAGTTAAAGACTTTGTCTACCTAGGCTCTACAATTACCTCGCAAAACAACATCGGCGTAGAAATCAAACGAAGAATCACTCTTGCCAATCGCTGTTTCTTCGGGCTAAGTAGGCATCTAAGAAGTAAAGCCCTCTCTCGCAGAACCAAGGAAATATTGTACAAGACCTTAATCATCCCGGTCCTGTTGTATGGCGCAGAAGCATGGACCTTATCCAAAGCTGATGAAAACCTCTTGGCACGCCTTGAGTGAAAGATTCTTCGAGTGATTTTGGGTCCAGTTTGTATCGACGGAGTGTGGAGGAAGAGATTCAACGACGAACTTTACGGGCTATATAGCGACGTTGACCTAGTCAAAAAACTCAAAATACAACGGCTGAGATGGCTGGGTCACGTGGAGCGTATGGACAACAACGCACCAGACCGACGAGTCTTTGAGTCCACCCCTGAGGGACAACGAAGCAGAGGAAGACCCCACCTCAGGTGGCGCGCACAATTGGAGAGCGACCTCAACCAACTTGGTGTGCGTAACTGGAGGCAGCTAGCTAGGGACCGAGCTGGCTGGAGGGGCTTGTTGGTTGAGGCCGTGGTCCACCCCGGGCTGTGAGCGCCATCTAAACAAAACTTGGTTTTCACGCGAAACCTTTATTGAAAACAAAAGTTTTCCCATAGGTAGGTACTAGGTAGGTACATATTACAGTTTTCAAAACGTTGGGTTGTTAAAGCAGACACACCTTTTGCAACATTCAGCGAGTTTAGCGTGTTTAACTTTCTCGTATACGTACGAAGTAAGAGAAAGATACAATTATTGTTGTTGTACAAAATTTCGAACTCAAAATTTTAATCAATTCTGATATTACGATGATAGGCGAACTCAAAAAAGTGGATCTCGTAATTTTGTCCGTCCGTATGCCTGTCTGTGCCACCCTCTGGGGAATCTAAACGCTTGGAAGGATTTGTTTCAAACTTCATATTTAGAGTTTGTGGGCTTCCTCCCGCTAGGAAAAAATTTTTTTTTTCATGCTAGCCTTAATATAAACGGTACTTCCCATATACATATTTTACGAAATATTACAGAATTTAGATTTTGATGAAACGCTCTCTGGCAGTGTTGCCACTGGTCTTCTGCACTAGCTGTTGCTGCGATAGGACTGATCGAGAAACATCGGGATACGTGATCGGCGAAGATTCTGGCCGTCTCTTCCGATTGCAGTTTTTCGAGATCATATTTTCTCGCAGTATTTCTTTGTTGGGGTATGTTGGATATCCGCAGTCTTACGTTAGCTGCAACAAGGTAGTGATCCGAGTCAATATTGGCCCCTCGGAAGGTTCCGACATCCAGAATACTGGAGGCGTGCCTTGCGTCAGTCGCAATGTGATCTATTTGACTGACAGTTTGGTGATCCGAAGACAGTCATGTCCCCTTACCTTATTGATATTGCAAACCTGGTGCTTTCTATAACTATATTTCGCCCCGCAGCAAAGTCAATTAGCGTAAGTCCGTTGCCTTGCCAGACGTGTTGTCATGTAGGCCGTATTTGCCAACTGTCCTACCATAAAGATGTTCTCCTTGTCTATTCTAGCGTTAAAGTCGCCTAGTACAATTTTAACGTCGTCCATGGGGCATTGCTCGTAGGTCTTTTCGAGGAGCTCGTAGAAACTGTCTTTGGTAACGTGCGTCGTCCGCATATCAGGCATGTTCGAGAATTTTGCCTTGATGCAGATTGTCATAAGTCGTTCACTAACGTGCCGATAGCTCAAGACTTTCCTTAGTATGCCGCGTATGACAAATCCACATCCAAATAGACGCTGTCGCTGCAATAGCCGTGGTATATGTCACAGTTTTTAATCCGTTTTTTGCCTGACCCATCCCATCGCTCTTCCTGGATGGCGGTTATGTCTGCCCTGTAGCAGTCTACGGCTTCTGCTAGTTGCTCGGCTGCACGTAGTCTGTTCAGTATACGAACATTCCACGTGCAGATCCGAAGGTCATTGTCCTTATTTCGTTTTCGTCATCAGTAAATCCTTCGTTTTCCGAGGTTTGTCTTTTTTTCCGTGGTAGAGAAATTACCCCAGTTCCATATCATACGTGGGGCACCATTAACCCACTTCGGGATTTGAGCGCTGCCGCTGGCCCATTAAGGGTTCGTCCGCCACCAGCTCTTTTCCAATACCCTGGGGTAGTATTGGAGTTCCCTATAGACCTGGGATCCGAATATGTCGAAGCAGCTCTTATAGGGATGTCACTCGATCGTTCAGCCTGACTGGACATGTAGGCGCCACCGTTGATTCCATCTAGGGAGTTCGTCCGCTGCCGCCTGGAAGCAAGAGAAAGTGCTTTACTGAAGAGTCACTCCGCCTCCCTCTCTCGTCCGCTGCCACTAACGACCTTCCAAAGGGGTTGGGTACCCAATCTCAAGTCGAGGTAGTAGGCACCCGGATATCACCAAAGTGGAGGTGAAAGTAGGAGTTGATATTGATAGTGAGAGGCTAATGTGAGGACGCTTGTGTTCTCATATAATCGCATCACTACCTTTTGACGGCCGTACATACGGCCATGTTGCGTCAGCTATTTATTTTTGTACCTATTACAGAAAAACCTATCTTAAAGCAATTCTTGTCAGTCTTTTAAATGTATCTGCACTTATTAATTTTAAATCTGCCTATTCACTGCTTAAGAAACATGTCATGTTGTATGTTGTACACGCATATTTTATATTGTATGCTCTATTTTTGTCGATTCCACGAAAATAATTATAATTTCACACACGTGCACACTTCAAGGCTTTACCTACTGAATATACGCAACACATGCTCCCTAACCTTGTGATTTGTTTTCACAAAATTCAAATATATACGAGTACAAACAGTCACCTAGGATTCTGGCTTTCTATCAAGTGTACTTCATAATGTTTACTCTCAGTTTAAAAGGCTTTAAGGAGGTCCTTGAAAATTTCATAAATACTCCTTACAACGATGTGATAGCTATCACTAAGTGAGCTGTAATTAATTCCCCCATCAAAATATATGAAACATTTTTCATTGAATCCTTAAAATCCACTTCAGATCCATGTCCTCGTGAAATTTTGGAATTTTGTATGAGTAGTGTACCTACCTACTTATTTTTGGCAAAACAGCAAAAGCACTTATCCGCACCCAGATCCTAACATCTCTGCACACACATGTATATTTTATTGAGCGGGAGTGGAATCCTGTTGAAGGAATGTTGCATGCCATTCGTTTTCAAATGCATTTCCTTTTAAGATATCTTTTGATAATATTCTCCATTTCTCCAACTGTAATTGGCATTTTGTGCAACTACTAAGGATAAGATTTAACGCCGACAAATGCAAAATTGGAAAGATTTCCCAAAATAATAGCGGAAAATTTGCCAAATCCTTTATATACGGCCGTTTTAGATTCCACGAGGAAAGTGTGAGTTCTCCTTTCCTACAATACTTCTATAAGCTTTTAGAGATGAGTACACTTGAGTACATGCTGTGTGCATAGACTACAACTGCTGCGGGAGTAAACATTATTGTTGGCAACTTTTGGTGGAGCTCTGGGACAACATGGAAACTTTGCTGTTGAATGCTTTTTGAGAATGTTTTCCTTTTTTACGAGTGGCTGTTCAGGCAAATGGAACGTTGTTGGTTAAAATTATTTTGGACTTGAACTGAAATTATTGTAATATTTGAAAAAGTTAAAAAATAAATTTTGGTCAAAAATGGGTTTAAAGGGCTTTTGCAATAAACTGATCCAAAAAAATTTCGAAGACTTATACCTATTATGAAGGAAAGATTTAACAGATGCAGGATTTTTCTGACGCGTGGAATTTCTTGTTAAACATACAAAAAAATATAAATAAAAAAGAACTCATGAGACTTAACGGAGACTTGTAGTGCGGTGAAATTTTAGGACTCCAACGCTATCTCGAAGACAGTCAGGCAACACCTATGAATAAATGCATGCTTATTCTGAGATTCGATAGAATCGAGTGGGTATTCCTCGAATTCAAAACTCTCGCTCGAATGAACTTCTCGCATTGTAAGTTTTCGGGACAAATTTTGCTTCCTGTTTAATTCTATATGTTTGTAACGAAACGTCCGCGTTCGTCACACTTTTATGGCCCCCACTGTAAACACTTTGTATGGCCAGTACTGTACACAGGCAACCGCAGACAAAAAACCCGCTGCTATTCCACAAATTTCCAACCAACCAATATTTGTGACAGAAAATTTTCATTCATCACTTATAAGTCACACTGAGTAATTGGAGGAAATTGCATGAGTAGCCGAATGAAATTGCCATTCGGGGAGACTTGTGTGTCTACTTGTTGTTTTGTACCAATCTAGTGTAACAGATAAGGCTCCCACAAACAAATTGACTTCGGTCAGTCTTGTGAAATTTTGTTTTGTTGCACAGTGCCCACTTAAGTATCCATTCTCCCTCAAATTCCACTCAAGATTCGATTTCTGTTTCATAGCCTCATATTTGATTATAAAATTTAAGTGCCCAATATCAGACACTTAAGTGTCACACGAGACAGGTGGCAAGCTATGCAGCTGTCAACTATTTGACAAGTTCATTTGGTTATTTTTTCGCCTTGCGACCAGTGCTGTCAGTTTAGCGCTTTCGGCGCATTAAAAAATTTTAGCTCTTGGTGAAATTTTTAGCGCTTTTTGTTTAAATAACTTTTATATGGAAGTCCACTCGAAAATATTAGTATGTACTAAACTTTAACATGACATCGCCCTACAGCTACAGTTCATGTGAATTCCCGTTTTTTGGATATCTCTTTCTTATTTATTACTACTGCATCTGCTTAGTGACAGTAACTATATCTACGCATCAGTTTCGAATTAAATTGCTTCAAAGATTGTTTTTATTAGATATGGAAGTGAGATCACAGAAAAAAGTTTAAGCACCACAAAATTACAAATTAAAAAAAATCTAATTGGAATTGGCAATTGGCACAGCCAAGCCAATGCTTCTGTTATTGAGCAGGAGCTCATAAAATTTTAACAGAAAAGTACAATCTACCGAATCACATGCATCCGTAAGAACTATACCCAGAATTTAAAATTGCTTAAAAGTTTAATGTGCCTTTCGGCCTCTTTTATTACCAATGTGTGAACATAGAGATATAACTGCAAAAATGTATCTGTCTGATTTTTGAAATCCAAGTTTTGCTGTGTTTTTGTGATTAAAAATTATATTATGTTTCCATACTCTGTTGATAAAAATAAAATCTAGCGCAATTTAGCGCTTTTTGTGAATATTGTTTTATCTCCGAGTGGTTAAATCCACCTGGCAGCACTGTTTGCGACTTCAATTAAACAAAATAATTATTTTTCTTGCTAAAGTTAGGGGTTTTTTGTCATTAACAAACCATTTGAAAAATCGAATAAATTATTAAATATGTATTGCAAAACAAAAATTTTTCTAAGTGCTGCCAAGTTTTTTGTACCATTTGATGTGAGTATTGTGAATCGACTGTGAAACGCAAAATATGCATGAGTGACACTTATCTGTTCGTCTCTGCTCAAACTTAAGTTACACTGAACTCTGCACTGTGCAACTGGGCATAAGTTTGCTTTGGGAAGCTGGCCTGAAATCAGCAGTGTTAGCATCTTTGGCTGTCCTGCTTAGCCACGCTTAGCGCATACTCAACTTAGGAATTTAATCATTGTTAAGCTAATCATAAGACAGTAGTTTATACGTTGGTTATTAAAATAAAGGATATCTCTTAACCAAAGTTTGGTGTTTCTTTGGGCAAATCCGGCGAGCGAAACCTCGGCCTCAGAAAAAGCACATCACATGTTTTATGTATATTTTGTGATTAAAGTAAGTAACATACATATCTTTCGATTTATGCAAAAGCAATAAAATTTATATTTTTAAATAGAGCTTAATTGCGGCCACAAATTTTCGCTCGAATAAAATTTCACATTTATTTCTATAAAATCGAAAATCTATCGAAATCGAAAATTGGAATGTCAGTTGGTTGATATCGAATCACTTTCGATTCAAATCTCAGAAATAGAGTGTGTGGCGACGACATTACAACGATAAACTGAACGCGACCAGAACCCAGGTTGACAAAAAGTAATCTGTGGCATCATTGGAAAATGCCCTGGTAAAATGTAATCTGTGGCATTCCTAGATAAACGCAATGGCATTCATCTTTTTTACTCGATCTCGGCACGTCGTACTTTGGTGGTGGCAACAATTGGAGCTGTGGCTGCGTAATAAGAATTAAACATTAATTTAAATAAATTCCAGTAACTTTAATAAGTCTTAATAAAGTTTGTACAATTAAATAACGTGTTTTTAATTGCTTCTTTGGGCCTTGACCCATAAGTGACTAAATTTTATCATAAAGAACAATCTTCAAAAGTTATATCCCAACACCTGGATATCGCTATGTATTCTGTTAACAATACCAGTGACCTGACCGTTGCAATTGGCGAACGCATTTTTTTAAGCCAAAAATGGTAAAACTGACTTACAGACGAGATTAAATAGTTTGTTTAGCCTCACTGTCCATGTCCATTGAAAATCAAATTGCAGAAAAAATAGACAGTCTTGTCAGAGAATTTGCTAGAAAAATAAAATTGTAGTTGTTTTTAATATTTTTTTTTCTTTATGTCTTGTGACTAACTGACACAGCTTTCTATTAATTCAATAATAAATATGGTACAAAGTTGAAAACAAGTTTTTTATACCCCATAGGAGGGTATATTCGCTTTGCCATTACATTTGTTAAAAGTCACCGGAGTCCCCATAGTAGCTCTGGTGCCTACCATACAACACCAATATTAGATCCATGCAAGTACATATACTAACTCACACGGAAAACATTTTGCATGGCTGGTATGTAGTCCTGCACGTATCAAATCAAATGATAAAACTTTTACTTGTTTTAAAATTTATTAAAATATAAAAGGGCGCCAAGTGCATGACTCGCCCGGGCGCTTAAATCGTTAAGGCCGGCCCTGCTTATGGGTCTACTATTTACAATATCTACATAATAATTAACTAAAAATGTCGCCAAAAATAATTATAAAAACAATTAAATGTATATAGGTAGCTACACAATATCCCCAATTCAACTCAACCGTCATTAATAAATTACTCCATAAGGTCCTCCAGTGAAAAAAAAAGACAATCCTTCCAAATTACCAAGAAGCCGATGATTTTGTATCAAACTCAAAGTATTGTAGGCCGGAAAGATGTTCGACCCATCCATTTGTATTCCCTCAAAGAAAACTGGGACACAAATTATTATTATCTAGAAAATAAATAAATTGTCCTCTACTGAATGAATGGGATCCTATTAATCGCTTGTTTTACTCTTTCCATACTTTTTTGTCGTCGCATTTTTTTTTATTCTCTTTTGCCAACTCTCCGTTCATTCATCGTCCTAGTGAAAGCAAAAGTTTATCCTTGCGCTGCTGGGTGGGTGGCCCATCAGAACTGTGGGGTGTTATTTCTTCCATTACCAGTTCTTTTTTTTAAATTAAAGTAGTTGGCTTTACTCTTGGGTTTCGTTTGAAGGTTTTGCAAGGGTTCCGTAACAGGATCATCAGGCACATTGAACTGAAGTGGGTCCCAACCGATGTGATGGATTAAATGCTTGGTTTACTATCTCTGCTGTTATCCCTTTTGTGTTGCGGCATAATAGAGAAAAACTTTCTTCGATTCTGTTTCTTATTTGAAAACATTTAGTGTCAAAGGGGAATACACTACAAGTAGGGGATTTTTAATGTATTTTCTTGTTGCTTAAAAAAAAAATATATATATAAATGTGGGTAGGATATTGGATGAAGATGAGTTGTTATATTGTATCTGAGTACTTTGAAGACTTTAAGATTATGACGTGTGCTTGAGATAGAAAACGTTTCGAGTTAATTTCAATATCATTCAAAATTCATAAGTCATAAGTCATAATAGATTTAAGGCCACATGGGGTTCTGGGTGTGCAAGTGACACGTAACTTGATGCATATAGAGTTTCTCCTTTTTCCGGTAGAATCGACACATTTGTGCTTGTGCCATGCCTAGCAAGTTAGTCGGCCTTGAATATCCCTGGATTGTCCCTATGGCCCGGCAGCCGGCACCCTAAGCCGTAATTGAGTGTAGTTTTAGACTACAAAGATGACCAAGTCCAGGAATGTAAGCGCGGCTTGACTATCGGTCAAAATGTTGATATCCCTTGCGTATATTACACTACCCCCTGCACATTTCGTAGTGTAAGATTGAAAAATAAAAAAATCTGTTTCAAGTGCATTTATCAGGAGGACTGAACTTGGTGTCAAAGCTAAGTTGTCAGTCTTTAATTCGGTGTTTGTTCCAACTCTTACCTATGGTCATGAGGTTTGGGTAATGACCGAAAGAATAAGATCGCGAATACAAGCTGGCGAAATGAGATTTCTCCGTTGTATTGCTGGTGTGACACGTAGAGATCGCATCAGAAATACCAGAATACGTGAGGAACTCAATGTCGAGCAGCTACTTCTCCGGACGGAGCGATCCATGCTTCGGTGGTTTGGTCATGTTAAACGCATGTCCCCGACCAGGATTCCACGACGTGCTATGGAATCCGTACCATCGGGTAGGCGTCCTCTAGGTAGACCAAGGATGAGATGGTTAGATCAAATTCATAATCTCTCCTCTACCCGCATGGGGATTGCCCCTGATGATTTGGAGTCGATGGCGGAGGATCGAGAGCTATGGAGGGTCCACTTGAGCAACCTACACCCGCGACCCACTTAATGGACAAGCGGACCATTGAAAATGAATGAATGAATGAATGAATTTAAATCAGTTTTTATTGTAATGCTCTGTGGTACAAAATATTTTTGGTTTTTCAAGGAATCGTATTGCCTAGATAATATTCTTGTCTATGCATCATCCAACGGCTGAAGTTATTACTCTAGGTGACTTCAATGCCAATAACATGGATTGACTACGATATTCTAACCGAACGGAAGAGGCAGGGAAACAAGCTGAAGGCTTCGCCATTTGCTGCAATCTCACTCAGCTCGTTGATGAGCCCACACGAATTCCAGACAATCCATCAAATTGCGGGAACACTCTCGATCTGTTTCTCACAACAGAGCCAGATAATTATAAAATCAAAATCTCTGCTCCCTTAGGGAATTCGGAATATTGCAAAAAGGCTTACTATTGTACTGAATTCAGTACAATTAGACTTTCCGAAGTACGCAAGTACCACTTCTCAATTTTCAGTACTATTTGTAATATTTTTAATTGTTGAAAGTTTATTTTTATATCTTTCAAATCAGACATATATAAGGATTAAATAAAAATAAGCTGAACGCACTCCTTTGTTTTAAAATTCTGAATGCATTCATTACTCATCGTACTTCGTTAAAAATTATCTTTTGAAATTTGCTGCATTCCTCGAAGATGTGGAAAAACGATTTGATTTCGGAGACATTTTTTTGAACAATATTTTTCACAAACTGCTAAAGGATCCGCCATCTAACGTTTTTTTTTTTTGCAACTAGTGCTTATTTCGCGAATGGTAACACTTAGCTCATGTCTGATTAGACAGATCATTGACATACTATACATGGACTGCTAGCAGCTAATTTTTCGTTGAAGCAAAATAAGCACTAGCTCTTTTGGTTCACGGCGGAGAGAAACGAAAACACTCAAATGTCATCGAGCAATTAGTGCGATTTGGTTTGTGTATTTTTGCGCAGTTGCAATGTTTCTACAAAGGATGGCACTGTGTTCTATGTAAAAAAAAATAGCAAAGGCGCGCAGAGGTTGAAATCTCTTTCCTACTTTCGTCGCACTGAACCAAAAGGACTAGTGCTTATGTTTGCTTCATTTTTCCTCGCAGGTTGGTATGAAACTGACATTTCACTAGCAGTCCATGTATAGTATGTCAATGAGACAGATAATTTGTTTTATCCTTCCGCTGAACGAATATGGTTGTGTATACGCTTGAACAACGCTGGGAAATATTGCGACATTACTTTGGAAATCATGGTAATGTTGCAGAATGTGTGCGAAAATTGCGTACGGATTTTGGAAGAAGAGAAGCACCGTCAGCTCCGTGTGTTCGTTATCTTGTGAAAAAAGTGAAAGAAACTGGCATCGTCATCGATAAACCAAAGCGTGAAAAGCCAAAAACAGTGCGTACACCCGAGAAAATTGCTGCTGTGGCAGAAAGTGTGCGTGAGGCATAATTGGGCCATTTTTCTTCGAAAATGAGCAAGGAGTGGCCGTTACAGTCCATGGCGATCGTTATCGGGCCATGTTGAACGAATTTTTGTTCACTAAAATTCAAGAGGGGGATATTGGCAACATTTGGTTTCAACAGGACGGCGCTACGTGCCACACAGCCGAAGCCGCACTCGATGTTTTGCGCCCTGTTTTTGAAGATCGCATTATCAGCCGCAGAGCTGATGTCGTTTGGCCACCGCGGAGCTGCGATTTGACACCGTTGGACTATTATTTGTGGGGTGCCGTAAAAGATAAGTGTTACGCCGACATGCCAGAGACAATTGACGCTTTAAAGGACAATATTCGTGAAGCCATTGGTGGAATACAGCTGCACACAATCGATAATGTGCTTAAAAATTGGACCGATCGTGTAGGCTACTGCATGGCCAGCCGAGGCAGCCATTTGAATGAATTTTTTTTCCATTATTAATCGAAAGGATGGGCGCAGTAGCGCAGTGGTTAGTGTGCTGGACTACTGTGCGAGGGATCCCAGGTTCGATCCCCGGAAAAACACGAATTACATCTTAAAGTTTTTTTCTACTGCGCCACCTCTCGCGAACGTCTGACAAACATCCGAGAGTATGACTGTCATGAAAAAGCTTCTCAATTCAGCCGTTCGGACTCGGCATAAAATTGTAGGTCCCTTCCATTCGTCCCAAAAAAAAAAAAAAAAAACTCACACAAAACGAATGGTTGCGAGAAGCTAGGCCTTGGGTGTCACCCGCCTGTTGCGCCACCTATTTATTTTTTTTTTTTTTTTAATCGAAAGGATTGTACTACTTTCAAATAAAAAAAGAAATTTGAGAAAATATTCAGTAGTTTTTCTTTTTATAGCATTTTCAAAAAAAAAAAGTTATTTGGCGTACCCTTTACATAAGAAACATTTTAAATGTGTATGAAGAGGACAGGTTGCCAAAGATATTAGCTAAAAAGGTAATTGAGAAAAACATTTACTGGCACAGAAGCTGGATGGGATTTAATAATCCTGAAGGAAGGCAGTTGGGCGATATGGTTGGTTGGTTGGTTGAAAGTGGCCGTCAGCTA
Source organism: Cheilosia soror (assembly GCA_949372485.1). Taxonomy (NCBI): domain Eukaryota; kingdom Metazoa; phylum Arthropoda; class Insecta; order Diptera; family Syrphidae; genus Cheilosia; species Cheilosia soror. Next base: position 42,045,422 of record OX443563.1, read on the forward strand.
AAAACGCCAACACACTTAGACCAGTATAGGTCCATTGTGATGCCACGAATAAGGATCTAAGATCTCCCCACTAGTTGAACCATTTTGAGCTCTTTATAAAGCGTAAGAGGCTTCTGATGTCTATGCTTGTCAGATCATCCAAGTCGTTGTAATGTAAGGCCCCTAAGTGAAGCTTCCTTCTGCGGGAGAGAGCTGGGCAGGAACAAAGAAGGTGAGGGATAGTTTCCTCTTCTTCCTCATCCATGCAGCTTCTACAAAAGTCGTTAGAGAAAAGACCAAGCCTTGCGGCATGTTTGCCTATCAGGCAGTGTCCAGTAATGACACCTATTGTGGTGCCGATATGCAATCTGTTGAGAGAGATCAATTTCTTAGAGCGTTTCAAATCCAGTTTAGGCCAAATTTGTTTTGTCTCTAGACAAGTGGTTAAACTTGTCCACCTAGCTGGGCGATATCCTCAGAGATAAAATATCTCTCACACAGGCAATGAAAGCAGTCTATGAAGACATTTTTGAAAAGGACAGGGAAATTGCACGGCAAAGAGCAATGGCTTCTACATCGCACGGACTATAATTTAATGAAAAACTTGAAATAAACAAGTTGAAATTACTACTACTACTACTACAGGGTGGTCCAAAAGAATTCATCCGATGTTGTTTGGCTCTCATTTTTTTTTTCTAAATGAAAAACTTCGATTTTGTTTTTTTGATTATGTTTATTTATTGATTTATTGGTTTATTGTTAAAGCTTCAAATAAACATAATCAAAAAACAGAATCGAAGTTTTTCATTTAGAAAAAATTAGAGCCAAACAACATCGGATGACTTCTTTTGGCCCACCTTGTACTACTAACGTAAACTGCCGCTCTAACCTAACCTAACCTTACCATTGGCCATTCTTATAAGCCAGGTTTGAGCAACAGGGGCGGCTTTGGTACAGGTGAATAGGGCGCGGTATGTTTACGGTGCGGAATGACTTGCGTGCACGTTTGTGCTGTGAGTGTTGCTTCAGTTGCATCGATCTTCGTTGGCGTTCTCTTTCCTATAGATAAGTGTATTTCATGCAGAATAGGCTAAGAAGGTTCTCGATTAAAATAGTGGACGTTATCCTTCCCGCCAATAAAATTCGCAGGTCTGTGATATTATATTACATTATTTAGTATGCGCATCGCATTAAATCTTTTTTAGTTATACGGCTTTAGTTTAACTGGCTTATCATCCAAAGCCTAAAATCGTCGGCCAATCTAAAATGCCTCACTAATGCATTTAAATTATATTAAATCACCTCGCATATGTCGCCGCACAATATCAATTACTAAGCTCCTAAAATCCTCTCGCCTATTTGTATAATTATAAATCAAGTATCGTCGGATAATATTCAATTAGCAAGTTAATAAAAAAAAACATTTCGTCATTATTTCGCAAAAAATGTTAACTGCTTATACGTTTATTAGCGGTGCACTAATATCGCTTGGATCTATTTATCTTCTATTAATTGAAAACACATATCGTATCCCGCCACTAAACGTTCGATGCATGCTAAAATAAAAAAAAAATTAATTTCGTATTCGCACCCAAGCTTGACATTTGTTTGCACATCATTTTCACATAATCCTCTGCATGTGGTAGCTATACCACCATGAACCAAATGGAAAAGCCTGTTGAGTAATTACTAACTATCTGAACATGTGTTTATGTATCTTTATCAGTGTATCACCACAATTTTCGGAATTACATAAATATTGGCTTTCATGGGGACGATGGCCATCGATGGCCAGTGTAACAATATTGTGGCTTGTCAATTGGTCATGTTCACTTGCCGGACTTAAGGTGATTCAATTTGTAAGGCATTATAACCGCAGGCAATTTGTCCAATTTATCGCCGTTCCACCTCTTTGAAATTATGGCAAGGGGTTCTGTTTGTCTTTGTGGTTGTTAGAAATTGTCAGAGTTGAATGAAAAAGGTCACTGATGAAAGTTATTCAACCATTAAACTGACAGTTAATAAAACTATCCAATCAAATCAGTTATTTGTTTGAGATAATGAATTAAATTATTATGATTGGACGCGCTCAAATGAAACTTACAAATAGGGTTAACTGTCAAACTCGAGGGAAACAAAAATGTAATTAATTTGTAACGAAATGTCTTTCGCCACAGTTTAACCCATACCCACGCGCCACTTTCAACCAAGACGCCCGTACACAGCCAAAACAATTCACCACGCTCCATTACCACCGCGACCGCCGATCAACACACAGTTGCCGAGACACACACACACACAACAGAGCTACCGCTTAACCGCTACCCACACCTCAGCGACGAAACTCACCATACGCAGCAACTCACCCCACTGCAGCGCAGTGCCAAACGAATACACCACAGAGCTATAACTACCCACACATCCCCGACGAAAATCACCACGTGCTCTACATATATACCAACTTAGATAGTCCTAGGTATTAGTCGTGCAGTATTCCTGTGAAGATAGGTCAAAATCGGACAAAGGGGCGTGGCACTTCCCATACAGAAAAAACATTCACAATCGTATAATTCAAAAACCACTCAATCGATTGAGATCAAACTTACAGATAATCTTAGGAATTGGGCGTAGAGTGCTCCTGTGAAAATAGGTCAAAATCGGACAAAGGGGCGTGGCACCAACCATACCAAAAAAAAAACATTCAAAACATTCAATATTTCGAAAACCACAAAATCGATTGAGATCAAACTTATAGACAATCTTAGGTATTAGCTGTAGAGCGCTCCTGTGAAGATAGGTCAAAGATGGATAAAGGGGCGTGGCAATACAAAAAAAATAAAACATTGTCGCCCGAAAATATATAAAATAAAATAAAAAAAAAAGCAACAAAAGGCCTGGCGAAGCTGGCGGGGGTTCAGCTAGTGTAACTATAAATAAAAACAAATAAAAATAAAAAAATTAAAGGAATTAATAAAAACAAATCATTTAATCTCTAAAAAACAATCTCTTATAAATTTAGATATTAAATAAAAACGTTGTATAGCTCCAAATTTGTGCTGCCCAACTCATCCTCGTAATAGTGTCATTCAAGCTATAGCAACTAAGTTGCTAGTTCAAAATTGGCATTTGTCACATGTCTAGCTTTGAAACTAGAACTTCAAGGCACAGCGAATGTAAAATTACATACGACACTCGCACACTATGTAAATCAAAAGGATTCACTCGAAAAATGTCCTCAAACTGCGTTATATTTCAATTTCCATACAAACACAGATACGCTATTAATTCCGCCAGCACATCCTTTCATTTCGGATTGGTAATTCTATCCTCCTCCTTTTTCATGTCCAATTCCATCTGCAATGATTAAGTATAGTATCCATCAGCTACGGAATTTCTCATTAGTGCCGTTACTGCCGCTCGTACTCATACTCTGCATTAAATTCTTTTCGGGCACTTGGGTCAATTGATTCGCATGCATTCCAAAAGTTGAAAGACTCAATTAGTCCTTGTTCCCCTCTGGTTATGGCCCTGGCTCTGGCTATGATGCTTGCATTCTCTATCATATGCTCGTATTCGCTATGACATGAAGAAGGCGGATTCTTCTCCTCTGATACAAAAGAATTCGAATGCTTTAACTGTTAATCATCGAATGGATTTCGCAAAAAAAAAAAAACGGAATGAATCTCAAAAAGTGTCTTCTGCCGTTTAACATTATGTTTGCGGATAAATCGCTTTCAACCCCCGCATAGTATTCTCCCAGGTATCAACTGCTATTGTGTAATGTTTCTATCAAAAATAAAAGCCCGATTTTACTGTTATTGGGAATGAATTACTCCAGGAATTGGATCTCGTGGGCTCGTGCGATCCTAAAAGATAAATTATTTCTAAATCTAAGCGACATCTGTGGAGCGGGGAATGGAAATTTTATGATTTTTTTTTTGTTGCTATCATTATTAAGATACTTCTTTTTATGAGCTTGCCTCCGTGGGTGTCTTTCTTATTTTTTGTTGCTGCGCAGGGATGCTGCATGTGTCTATAGACAGTTAACACTTGATAACTTTTCTTTATGGTCGTCCTGGAGACATTAATATTTTATTGCAGGCTCATCGCGGGCATGTGTGTACATTAGTCGATTGTTGGATGAAAAATGACATCTTATGACACATGAGATTGTTGGATTCAATTGTGTTAAAGTGATTATTTCAAATAAAATATTATTTAGTCGAATATATTTTTGGCCACGGGTAATATTTATATTTTGAAATAGCGTAACGACTATAATTATTGGCACCTCTACGGAAATTTCAACTTTGATCAACTATATACAAGGTGGCGCAAAAATAACCTTCCGATGTTTTTTGGCTGTAATTTAAAAAAAAAAATGAAAAACTTTGATTCTTCTTGTGGATTATTTTTATTTGGTCTTTTAATTTTTTTTACATCAAGTCGAGAATATGATGTCATGTAAATGGCCGCCGCCACAGTTGATTGTCATTTGAGCCCTTTTTATGGCATTGTCCATCACTTTGGCCAAAACTTCCGGCGATAGGTCCTCAAATTCTTGACGGATATTGTCTTTAAGAGCTGCAAGAGTCTGAGGCTTGTTGACATAAACCCGCGACTTCAAAAAGCCCCACAAAAAGAAGTCTGAAGCGGTCAAATCAGGCGATCTTGCTGGCCAGTGCAAATCGCCAAAACGGGAGATTAGGCGCCCGGGAAATGCATCCTTCAGCATATCGGTTGTGGCACGTGCAGTGTGTGCCATTGCACCGTCCTGTTGGAACCACATGTTTTCCAACCCCAATTCATCAAGTTGCGGCAAAAAGAACTCGTTGATCATTGCTCTGTAGCGCTCACCATTCACAGTAACCGTTTGGCCCGCGACGTCTTCATGTCCATGACATCTTCGGCTACAGCAGCAATATTCTCTGCAGAACGGCTACTCCGGGGTCTGCCACGCCTGGCAGCATCTCGTGTTGTGCCAGTCTCTTCGAGGCGAGAGGCTAAACGTCGCAGTGTTTCACCAGTAGGCGTTGGACGGCTAGGAAATCTGCGACGAAATTCACGTTGTGCCAAAGTCACCGACCAATTATTGCTCAAATAAATAGTCACCAATATTCCGCGTTCTGGAGCAGTGTAGCGTAACATTGTTTATTAACGTGTATTTCGCATGTGTTTACTACACAAATGTCAAAACAGAACTGACATTAGGGGCCAATCGCAAAATTTATAGCATTTTCTGATAGGAGGATTACTTTTGCGCCACCTTGTATTTAAAAAAGACTTATTTAGTGTATTCCTATAGTACCTAAATAAAAAAAGTTTTTATGAAAAAGTGTAAAAGGAAGTAGTGAAAAAAAAACTTCCAAAACTATAGGTTAACCAAAACATTGAAAATTTTAAAGATTTTTTTTTTTCGCACGTGTTTTTATTTTCACTTATAAAACAGAAATGGATAGGAATGTCTCCAAACTAAAGACAAAGAAATATGAGAAAAATATGCAAATTCAAAATAAAAAATATATTGACTTATTTGAACAAAGGGTTATTCAGAAGAAACCAGTGTGTTCTGGGAGTATGTATCCATGTATCCCATAAACTCCAAAATTATTTATTTGCGCGCATTCGCATTGAAATGCGTGTGTTTCATCGCGATTGCAATCGCATCTGTGTTTCGAGCCTTAGGGGTTTGATAGCCAATGAATAGGTGGTTATTTTGTGATATTGGGAATGGAAAAATTCGATCAGGTTTGATTTGTATGGGTTTTTCGGTAAATTTGCATAACAAATGTCTAAAGTACCCTTTTTGGTACTAAATGGTATTTTGACTTTTTGACAAAACTTATCGAAGAGCGACAAATTATTTGATTTAGAGGCTTTGTAGCCAATGAATACAAGATTATTTTTGGATATTTAAAGTGAAGAAATTCACACGGGGTAATAGGTTTTTGGTAAGTAGTAAAAAGTAACTTTTTAAAAAAAAATTTTCACCGTTTGACACTTTTAGAGAGGAGCGACAAATTTATTTGATTAAGTAGTAAGATAAGTAGTAAGATTTGATTAAGTAGTAAGATAGCCTAGGCATAGAAAATTATTTTGCAATATTCAAAGTAGAAAAATTCGAACGGGGTAATCGTTCGTAATCGGTAATAAAGAGTTCGATAACGAACTGGGGTTTTAAAACTTTAACTGTTAATTCTGGCGGAACGGCTTGTCCGATCCGTTTTTTGCATTTTTGCAGAGCAATTAAATCAGCGGTATATGCTTCATCTTTTTTTTTTCGAAAAGGCCATGTGGTGAATCCAGCTTTACCAGTAAGCTAGGTCCACCACAAAATTTACCACTTCCCGAAGAGAAAAAAAATCACAAATACCAGAAAGAAATAGCCACTAAATCCCATATAGTTTGTTTGGCGAAATTCGAATGTGGTGGATCCAGCTTTACCTACGTGGCAATTAGGACGAAGGGTAAGGCGTTCCGACGCAGGAATCTCAGCAAATACTCGAACCAGCGATGACACTTTACTCCAATTGGAGTATATCTACTTCACTTTTTCAACAATTTCAGAAATCTCGTTTCCACTTCACTTATTTCTAATTTCCCATTATCTACTCCAGTTTTAAATTTGAAATCCAATTCTTCATTTTATTTAATAAAAAATATTTCACAATTTTCTAAAATGTTTTCTAGCCACTTTATGGATTAATTTATTGGAATTTATCTGAAAACTGTTAGCCCCAGCCCAGGTAAAATTAGTAGGTAGGCAGAAAACATAATGATCAGATAAAAAAAAAAAACTCAAAGCGTAGACAAAATTCGAAACATTGGTAGATCCAATATAAAATAGATTATTATCTACTTTTAAGGCTCTTAATGTTAAACCAAGAGTACCTTACGAGGACTTGCAGTTTTCACCTTACAATAAATGTTCTAGCTATGACTGCTAAAAGTAGGTATTGATCTCGCTTGACAGAAGGCCTATCAGCGCCACAATAGGTGCCATTACGGGCCTTATGGGCCAGCATGCAACAAGGCATTACGTATTCTAAAACGATTTTTGTAGTAGTTGTTTGGACGAAGAGGAGAGGAGGGAGGAACCAACCGTTCATCACTTTCTCTGAACTTGTTCGGCTCTCTCCCGAAAACGGACACTCCAACTCCATTAGATTTAAACGATTTAAAAAACCTAGACATTCGTTATCTCCTATGCTTCATTAGAAGATCAAACTGGTTCAACGAGTAGGACCAAACTTCTTCTAGATTCATATGTGGTATCACAAGATGGGACCTTATAATGGTCTAAATGTATCGGCCTTTTGTCGGCAGCCATTTCAACTTCACCTAACCCCATGTATAAAATATTGGTTTTAGTTATAGGATAGATAGGATACTCCCGATTTTTCCCATCTACTCCAGACATTTTTTCAGAAGTGGCATCGCTGACTCGAACTGATTTGCTATCATTCGCACAAAGTTGCGATACAATTTCGGTTCATTATCAACGTAAATCTATTGACAACTTACCGCAGAATTCATCCGTCTCCCGAAGCCGCAACCAATCCTTTTGTTAAGTACGGCGCACAGTGGAGTATTTGCATGAAAAACCTGGCCAAAATTATTTTTCGCTACGTTTGTTACTTTTTCAACTTAAAATTAATATTTATTCAATAAAATACAGTTTCTAATTGATTTGTATTAATTTTGGCATATATTTTTGAAAAAAGACCGCTTTTTTCTACATTTTTCTAAATTTTTTTTATTGTTCAAAAACTAATCGCTAAATTTTTATCATTCTCGAGCCTCTGGAAGAAGCATTTCTTATTTTTGGATGCGTCTTTATAAGAGAAGTGATTAGAGGATCAGAGCTGAGCAACAATCGATTTAGGACGTCTTGGTTACAATCTCTCCTAGCGTAATTAAGACGATATAATCTGAAAGTTTTACATATTATGAATATTTTTGTTGAATGCAGTTTTATTTTATTTCGCTCACCTAAATTGTTTGTTCCTGGCTTCTGCTGCTTCTTCCGATAGCTGACCAATTGGAAGAAGGGCATTTTCTATAATTATAGACCCGTGCGTCAAGATCTTATGCATGGTCGGAGTCATATGATGCCATGGATATAACTCGACATAAAGTCTGGCTGTATCCATTGCATAAACACCAAACTGCCACTTGAAATTGCTTCTAAAATGATTTTGAATCGAAAAATCAAGTTAAAATCAATCCCTGTGACTTCAGCGGCAATTTTTTAGGGTTATTAAAAAAATCTTCGACTTGTATTCCCGTCATTTGTATTACCGAAACCTACTCGTTGTAGATCCACAATGAGAACAAGCTTGTTTCTAAATCCCCGTTGAATTTGAATTTTTCTTATTTTGCATATATCTTTCTCGTCTTGGGATCTAATTTGCCATTTTTATACTGGTAGTTTATAAGCTACATGCAGAATACTCTCAAGAAGTCTGATTCTTGCATGTAGTACTGATAAATCAAATTTCATGGAGTTTTCATTGATTTTGTTTGTCGGTGTAGTTAATTTGTTTAAGTCTTTTGACGTTGACCCGCAAACATAGCATTTCTGTGTTGATTTAGTTTCAGTTATTGCATTGCATATTTTTACATCGACTATGGTAAAAAGCAATGTATGCTTCACTTTAATGGTCGAACTTATTGCAGTCTCATTAAGTAAATCAATTTTTGACTGGATAAAGTTAATGTCGCTTTTAGTTATGTCCGCGCTCATAATTGGAAGTGTGAAAGTCCCTTCAAGCCACTCTTTGTTTCTCTCTACAAACAAATCCTTTCTCCTGCTAGAGGCTAACCATCTTTGCTTCAAATTGAAAACAATTTTAGATACATTTGATTTATAAGTTCGAAGTTTTTCTTTTGAACAAGACATATCTATTAAAAATTGTTTTAAATAATTTAATTTTTGGTTCATATCGGCCTCTCCACTTTCTTCCATAATATTAAATAAATATTTTTTTTAGTACAACTCTCGAACCAGATAATCCTAAAAAACACTATGTATTATAGAATTGAACTTAAAAATGCAAAAGGAAAACCCAACCGCTCCGTTTGAGTGCTATACAAAGACTAAAAGCTTTATTAATGCAAAAAAGAAAGAGAGTACAAATTAAGAAGTTAGTAGAGTTCAAGAAGGAGTACATAATACGATACTTCAGTTATGTATGTACAATAATATAAATTTCTCAACACTCCCACTTTATATGTATGTACTTACATTATTTAATTCACAAAATATATGAGTATGTATACAAATCAAAATATGAAATTTTAGATTATTATCAAAAAAAACTTTAGTTCATAACATTTTTCAAATCAATTAAATTCATTAGATATCGAAGGCGATAAAATCTATCTTTAGCTAATGGTTTTGTAAAAATGTCGCTGATTTGATTATTTGACTGCACATATTCCAATTCAAATAATCCATCAGAATATTTTTCACGTATGAAATGGAATCGGACGTCGATGTGCTTCGTCCTTTTATGAAATTCTGGATTTCGGACTAAACGGATCGCACCATGATTGTCGACGTACAAAATTGGTTTGATGTTCTGATTCGGAAGTAAGTCACCAAGTAATTGTCTAATCCAGACCAATTCTTTCACTGCCTCGGCTGCTGCGACATACTCAGATTCGGTTGTAGAAAGGGCAACGCATTTTTGGCGCTGCGATGCCCATGTGATGCAACTGGAGCCCATGAGAAATACCAAGCCACTTGTGGATCGCCGAGTACTTATATCTCCAGCATAGTCCGCATCACTGTAACAATTTAAAGTTAAATTTAATTTATTTTCAAAAAATATACCATAATCCAGTGTGCCCCTTAGATATCTAAGAATCCGCTTCACCATGTTGACATGAATCCTGGATGGATTCTCTAGATAGCGGCTAACACACCCAACAGCAAACGATAAATCTGGACGGGTTGCCACCATCAAATACATCAGGCTCCCAACAGCCTGCCGGAACGGGAAGTTGTTTTTTTCTTTCGTAGTTTCTGCATACTCTGCCGCATTGATTGAAGGATCTGCAGGAGTTGACACCACAGCTGCGTCCGCTATATTAAACTTTTGCAGCACCCTTGCTGCATACTGCGACTGATTCAAGTGTATAGAACCATCTGTGAAACGCCTAATTTCCAGTCCCAAGAAGTGTTTTGCTGGAAAGACTTTTATCTCGAAGTTCTTTGTTAAATAATTGCACAGAATTACAATATCTTCCTCGTCTGTAGCTGCCATCAAACCATCGTCAATATAAATTGCTAAAAACAATTTCTTGTTGTTGAGATGGCTGACAAAAACACATGAGTCAGCAGCGGTAGGTTTTAGATTGAAATCCTTTAAGAGTTTTGTAAACATCTGGTTCCAACACCGAGAGGACTGTTTGAGACCATACAAACTCTTTTTGAGCCTACATACTCGCCCGCTATTATCATTATATCCCTTAGGTTGCTGCACGTAAACCTCCTCTTCAATGCTACCGTTTAAAAACGCCGTCTTTACGTCAAACTGCATGACGTTCAAATTTTCTGCTGCAGCAATACTCAATATAGTCCGCACTGAAGAGAATTTTGCAACCGGACTAAAGGTCTCCGAGTAATCGATTCCATACTGCTGGCTAAAACCACGAGCAACAAGCCTTGCCTTGAACCGCATTTCTTCATTTTCTGTAGCATTCTTCTTCTGGTAAACCCATTTCGAGTCCACCAACTTACGATTTTTGGGAAGAGCCATCAAAATCCAGGTATCGTTTCTCGCTAATGAAGAAATTTCTTCATCCATTGCTGCTTTCCAGTGTTCAGCATCTTGACAGCAAATGGCATCCTCATAACATGTCGGAGAATCCGTTTCTGCAACAAAAGCAAAATGTTCCAGACTAGAAAAATTCACACTACCTGAATGCTGATTTGCGTTCCTTTTTCTCAGCCTATTCTTAATACTGTCGGCCTGTTTTTCGCGAGTTAGGTAACTTTGGTCGTCAGAAGACTCAGTAACGACATCGTCACCTAAGCAGCCAACAACTTCACTGCAGTCATCATCAACTCCTGAACCATTAACACTATTGCCATGAACCAGCTCCGATCCAACATCCGTAATTTTTCCGGAAATTTCTTCATTACTTGCCTCACCACTAGCATCCTCATTTCTAGTTGCTCTAGTACCAGAAATTCCACCAACAGCGCCTTCACCATCAGCAACCTCAAAATCCATATCTTCCTCTACGATTTGCGTTGAAACTTTATCACCACTCATGCTCTCGACTTCCGAGGAAGTGCCAAGATCGTTGAAGACTACATTTCGAGATATCTCAATTTTATTTTGTTCTGGTATATAAACTCGATAGCCCTTTACGCCGCATTCATATCCTACGAAGATCCCCTTTTTAGATTTAGCATCCAACTTTCTCCTCTTCTGGTCTGGTATATGCACAAATACTTGTGCCCCAAACACGCGCAAATATCTGATGTCAGGCTTTGAACCAAACCAAAGTTCGTGTGGTGTTTTTCCTAGAACTGTACTCGTACCTGTTTTATTTAAAACATGAACAGCAGTACTCACAGCCTCCGCCCAAAATTTATAACTTAAATTTTTGGCGTGAATCATCGACCTAGCTGCTTCCATTATGGTTCTCATTTCACGCTCAGCAGAACCATTCTGCTCCGGTGTATAAGGCACAGTTTTTTGATGCACCACACATTGTACATTTAACAGTTTTTCTACATTTTTGTTGACGTATTCGAGCCCATTATCACTTCTTAGAACTTTCACGCGATTTCTCGTCTCAGCCTCCACTTCCTTTAAATAAACCTGAAGAAAACCATAAACCTCCGATTTTTCTTTCATAAAATAAACTTTCCGATAGTGCGAAAAATCATCTTTGAATAATAGAAAATATTTCGACCCTCCAATTGATTTTTGCTGCATGGGTCCACAAACATCTGTGTGAACTAGTTGTAAAATGGATGTGGATTTACTTTTGCTGTGATTAAACACGGCACGATGATGTTTTCCGTACATACAACCGTCACATACAAATTCCTTGTTTTCGACAAACGGAATTTGGAGATCTCTTAAAATTTGTCTTACTTGACAAAGATTTTGATGAGCTAGTTTCTCATGCCAATACTGTAGTGTGTCAGTTCTCTTCACAGCGACATTCGCAGAAACCTGATCAATGTCATTTACAGTAACCTTTATTAGGAGCTTGAAAAGCTTTGATTGACGCACTCCCACTGCAACAGTAGTATTGTTCTTCGTCAAGTTGCATTTGTTGTTGTCGGAAAAAAAACGGAGGCCTTTATCTAGAGCAGTATTCAAAGAGAACAAATTTACATGAATGTCTGGAACATACAGAACGTCGAGCATGTGGTTACGTTTCCAGCTTGAGTCGACAAAAGAGAGCACATTAACGTCACCTTTACCAACAGCACAGATCGTGGTTCCATTTCCTATGCGAACGACTACTGGTACTTTGAATGATGTGTAGTTTATGAGCCACTCTCTTCTATGTGTCATGTGGTCGCTGGCTCCTGAGTCCAAAAACCACTCATCCTTTTTGCCAATTTGTTCCGCTGCTGCTGCTTCGCAGATAAATGCCTCTCCTCTTTTTGTACTTTGACTACCCTTTGCTAATCTCTCCGGGCAATCTCTCTTCCAATGTCCACTTTTATTACATACAAAACATTTGCCCGGTTTGATCTGCCGCCTCCCCTTTTCCTGTGATCTCTTAAAATTTCCACCGAACTTCCTCGCCACCAAAGCATTGCTGCCATCCGCCCCGCTACCCGCCTGATTGGATTTAAAACGCGCTTCTTCCATAACTAGCCTCGAAGTTAGGTTATCCAATGTTTGTTCATTTCTTGCCGTAGACTCCCATGCACTGTAAAAATGACTGTAATGCTCGGGTAAAGTCATTAAAACCTTTGTGATGATCATAGAGTCCGAAATTGTCTCTCCAACATCAGCTAATTGTTGCACAAGAGCCTGCAATTTTGAAACATGTGTTGCCACATCATCCGCAGGATCCATCGAAAACATGTAAAATCGCTGTTGAAGCATGTGAATGCTCTCTTTAGATTTTGCTTCGTATACTGTCTCGAGTTTTAACCACATGGCCCTAGCAGTTGTGCAATTTATTATATGCAAGAGTGGCTGTGTGGCCATGGAAGTTACAATAATCTTTTGTGCCTTGCTGTCGCCACGTTTCCAAGCAAACTCAGCTGCAGCTAAATTTTCCTGTTTAATTGAACCTCCAACTACAGGATAAGTAGCTTCCCCATTTACAAACCTAAGCAGATCAGCAGCGTTAAGAATTATCTTAATCTGAAATTTCCACAAATTCCACTGCTCTTGACCGGTTAATTTTTCAATTTTAAAATCGGCCTCTGCCATTTTAATGAAGCAAACTATAAATATTGGCGCGACAAACTTAAGTGGGTTTTAATATACCAGCACTCTAACTACCTGCCCGAGTATCTCACAATGGATATTCGTCCAAACAAAAATTGTTCTGCGATTAAAAAAAAACTAATATTGCCCAAATATTTTTACCGCGAACCTGGGCCCATAACCTATTACAAAAGGAAAACCCAACCGCTCCGTTTGAGTGCTATACAAAGACTAAAAGCTTTATTAATGCAAAAAAGAAAGAGAGTACAAATTAAGAAGTTAGTAGAGTTCAAGAAGGAGTACATAATACGATACTTCAGTTATGTATGTACAATAATATAAATTTCTCAACAACTTTTACACAAAAAAAAACATTCACGATACGAACACAATAAAAAGGCATAACTTGACCGCCTCCCAGCCCCAACCCCTAACACACCATTTTTGCTGCACTTAAAATATATCCCAGTATATGTTTTTATTCCGAAAACAATAAAAAATTAAAACAGGATAGTAACATTGCAATAACTAATCATGTAGAGGTAGAGAGTGATTTGTGAGTACAAAGGGTCGAAATCGCTGTCGCTGCTTTGTCGTTAGCCGCTTCTCGACTTACACACTGCAGAGGCGGAGGTGCTCTACCGTGCTGCAGGTATAAGAGAAGGCTGGAGAAAACAACGAGGGGGCGATGCCTGGGTTACTTCGATGTCGCAGAGTCTGGGAAAAGAAAAATCAAATACGCTGACACTTGTTTTATTCTTGCTAAAAAGTCGTTCTTGTTGGTGAGACAGAGGCTGAGGCGCTCGACCGTGCTGTCCACTTCGCAAGTTCAACTCGTTTTATTAAAAATTTTCATTACCTTATATACTAGTGGTGACAGAGCTTTTTCTTTGTTGTGATCGGCTGTGGTTAAGCTTTCAGAGCTTTCTTTATTTAGTTCACATACAGCATTGCCAGATCTTACAATATAATAATATTTTTTAAAGCATTGCCAGAAGGGCTTAGTTTTAATTTAATAATAATTTAATGCACACAAAAATTAATATAAAATGAAATAAATAGGTGGTTGCTACAATCATTAAAATTACTGTATGGCGTATGAGTGATTTTTTTTTCACACGAAATCGAAAAACTAAAACGTTCATAAAATATCGGGTAGCAGCCAGTAGCAGCCAAATTTTTTTGCATTACAATGACAAATATTCAATCTAACTTATTGAGTGCAAACAATCACAGAATAACACGGTATACTATACTAAAATTATTAAAACTTACATTTTTTTGAAAAAATACGACAAATTTTTGCTGTATTGCGTTTGAACCCGTATTGAAACAAAAACAACTACACACGATTTTCAAAAATGCATTTATTATGTCAATGCATACCCACAGTAGAACTCTCCATTAAAAAAAATTAAGATTGATAGCACAACAACTTGAAATCACTTACAGAAGAACACTAACGCAATTGCATGCATGCAAAGAAAAAATGCAAAAAATCCAAACCGTCAACTTTGAACTCAGTTTATCACAAAATACGATGAAGAAGAAAAAAAAAAGCAGCAGCGCGTTGACCCATGTATATTTAGGTTCCGCTACAGAAAATTTTTACTTCTTGATTTTAATTTTTAGAAAATTGAATTTTGACCAGCTTTTCGGTGCAAATACTCCTATG
Source organism: Cheilosia soror (assembly GCA_949372485.1). Classification (NCBI taxonomy): domain Eukaryota; kingdom Metazoa; phylum Arthropoda; class Insecta; order Diptera; family Syrphidae; genus Cheilosia; species Cheilosia soror. The sequence goes on from OX443563.1 coordinate 42,060,497, forward strand.
TGCGGCGGTGTGTTTCAAATATATTCTTGCATCTTGCGTCGCTTTGGTCGTTGTCTTCGTCTTCGCTGCCAAAATAGCCATATCGGAATTGATTCGCGACATTTTTTTAACGCAAAACGCACGATTTTACGGAGAAAAAAAAATTTGGGAAAAATCGTATATCAACAAATCAAAAATAATGCCAACTTTAAGACAAACCGTGTATGCCGTGTATGACGTGACATATTACGATATGTCGAGTAATTATCGTGACGTCAGAGTCGTCAAACAAATCAATTTTAAGTACTACGAAGTTCACCGGGTCATCTAGTCTATCTAAATTAAAAGAAATAAAAAAAAAAAACAAGTAAAAGTGTTATCATCGGCCTTGCCGATGCTTTGATACCCTCCACTGTATGTACTGTATTGTATAGGTACACGCGTGTGTCTAATAGTGGTTTTGTATGGGAGGTACCAGAACTACTTGACCGACATAGCCCATTTTCAATACCAACCTGACGACGGTAAAAGAAGTCCTCTCACAAAATTGTATTCGCCTATGTCGATTTGTTTCAACGCTATCGTGTTTTCAACAGACAGACGGACAGACAGACAGACGGACATGGCTAAATCGATTCAAAGGGTCTCCGGTGAATCCTTCTTGGCGTTACAAATGTAACAAAGGTAATGACAAAGTGAATATACCTTCCTGTGGAGGGTATAATAAAGAATTAATCAAAAGTACCTATACGACACTGACAACGGCTCAATGTTGTTAAAATGATTATGACTATGATCGCGACGATTTTGAAGATAAGGACATCACATCCTGCCGCGTGATATCATTTGCGACTATTTAATTGACGGAGTTTTTCGCTGGCAAGGGTATTATTCCTATGCAGCGTTTTGTACGATATCGACGAAGCGTCTAACCGCGACTTCTAAGACATAAGGTGTCTTGAGTGATACACTCAGTTCATCTTCCAATTAGGGTTGGAAGGCTTAGGCTAGGCCTAATACCCGAACCCTTCATAACTGTTGCTGCTACAATTGCACCAGCAGCGTTGCTCTTCACTATGCGGTTTGGCTGATAAATACTTCTCCTGGGAAAGGCGAATCTATAACGCTTCAGATGCTTGCAGATGTATGTTAGTTCTGCACTTAAATTGCTCAAAATTGTAGTCTTCTGGAAATATATCCCCAGGAAGCGAGTTCCAAAGTTTGCTTGTGCTGTAACAGAAGGAGGTTTGGAAAATTGATGTTCTCGCGGCTGTCAAGTGTACATTTTGTATGGTAATGAATGAGCATTAGCTGCCTGTCTTGAGGGCAATCGAACTGCTCGTCTCTTTGTACTGACAGTCAAGTAGGTTAAGTGAATGTTTTGGGGCCGAGCTCCATATATGGGAACAATATTCCAGGCCTGGTCTAACCTGTGCTTTGTAGAGAAGGAGAAGTTGCTTGGGGCTAAAGTACATCTTTGCTCTAAATAGGTAGCTCAACTTAGCGGACGCCGATCTTGCGATATGGGATATGTGGCCCTGCCATGTGATTCCTGAATTGACTGTGACTCCTAGAAGGTGCATTGAGTTCTTGGGATTAATTGGATGATCATCCATTTGGATATGAGGAACTGTTGATGCATTTTTCCTGGAAAATGTTGTGAACTGTGTCTTGTGTGCATTAAGATTTTGTCCAGATCATCATTTAGAGAACTAATTTGTTCACATCTCTGACTGTTTGATGTAGCTGCATTCACAGGCCCACTGTTCGAGATGGAGGATATAAGAGTGCTGTCATCAGCAAAGCTGTAGATATTATTATTTATCGATCCAAGCAAATCGTTGATGTGGAGAACTAACTAACTAGAGTTAAAGAAAGAATAGATTTCTGGGGCACTCCTGCATTTATAGCAAACGAATTCAATGATACACCATCTACAACAACTTGGATCGATCTTCCCAGATCCGCAGAGTTGTTGTGGTAATCTATAAGACACTAACTCGCCTAATAGGGCTCTATGCCAGACTCGGCCAAATGCCTTTGATATGTCCAAGGCTACGGCTCTGGATTGGCCGTGTTTTTTAATTGCTTGCGTCCATAAGTGCGTTACGTAGCTTAACAGGTTGGTGCATACAAAATTCCCACCAGTAATGAAACTTTGGAGATCCACAGAGGTGCGCATTGCGCAGATATGCGGAATAGCTTATCCGGAGGTTGCCAGAATATCAGCCTTCGCAACTGAGCTTATATGACCAGCCAGATTGATAATCAACATGGGCCGTATTACATCCTGAAACATCCCCCCTCCTCATTTATCTGGGTGTGGGAAGTCCCCTTATGGAAATAGAGAGTTCGATCTTATAAAGACTTTCACCATTCTAGTCTCGTTCTATTATGGCGCAGAGCCGTAGATGTGAAGATGCCTCTGATTATTTTTCAACGCCAAACTGAAGGTCATTTAACAGCGAACTCTACGACTTCTACAGTGGCATTGACTTCGCCAGAAAATTGCTTATCAGTCGACTAAGTTGTCATGGACATGTTGAGTGAATAGAGACTAATGCTTCGCATCGCAGAGTCTTCGACCGAAGTGACAAGGTGGTATAAGATTTCATCTTAAGTAGCTCGCACAAGTGGAAGGGGCTCAACCAACCTCAGTGTGCAACTAAAGGCAATTGGCCTCGAATACCCCTAACTGGGGAGCAAGTAAATATTGCAAGTTTCACTGTCGCTCCATCTTTTAACAGTTTATTTACTACAGAGCTATATAGATGGGAGCTATTTGGAGTATAGGAAAACATGAAGATGTTTCGAAAGCATCTGCCGACAAAGGTTTGCTACTTCTTGAAGTAATCTCCACTACAACTTATCAATGTAACGCAGCACTTTTTATTATACACATAAGACATATCTAAGCAAGGGACATCTTTCTCTCTTGTGTCGAACACCATTGACAATAAAACACAAAGGACATGTTGTTTATCTGAGCAACATAATTCAATCGCGTACAATCTTAACCCATGATTAACTACATGGCAATCTGTCGTCACTGCAAATACAACTCCTTATGTGTAACCGCAAGGGGTTTTATATCTATACAACAAAGGAAAAAACTCCTGCACATAATATATCTCGTCCTATCCCTCCAATATAATGAATAACTTTATTCTTTGTGGGAACTTTTACAAAACCACCTCAAGAAGAATTTGAAAATTGTTTGATCTATGGCAGTGACCTCGAATCCCCTTAGTCCATTTCTGGGAGACGTCTTAGTTGCTTGGCGCAACAAAGAAAATCAGATCAAGTCAGTTCCCCCCGTCTAGACACTCGTACCCTTTTCGATATCATTCATATATGTGCGAAAGGAGAAGATAATCCAACCAAACACAAGAAAATAAAGTCTCAATGATGCGTCTTAATTTTCTGTCCCATTCATTTTCCTCCACCAGGATCCACAATCCGTATCCTTTCATAAGACTTTTTCTGATTACTTACCCCCATTGTTGGGAACTGATGAAGTGAATCATTCATTTCGCCAATAAGATTTCTTTCCTTAAGCGATATGAAGCGAAGGTGCTTCTTTTATTTCCCAGGCTTGGGGCTGTGATTTGGTGCAGATTGCCATGCTGATGCTGTAGTGAAAGGTAAAATGCCAAGTCAATATAAAAAATTTGGTATTGGAGAGGTCGACTGTTTATAACTTGTTCGCCCCTGTGCAGTGTGGAAAGAGTGCCAATAAAATGTTCAAATAAAATCGGATCTCTTTTTGAAGCTCCTTTCCAATTTTATTGCCGTAATTAAAATTTATTGGAGCAACGTATTTGAATGCCTTTTGATGATGATATTCCCTTTTCAGGCGGAAAGTTGTATTTTTCCAGTGGTGGACTTTTTATGCGTGTAACGCAATAAAAGAACAAACTTTCTGTTGAATTCTTCAATTGATTTTGCGATACCTTTAAGGGACAAACTTTGGCTGCAAATGGCTATAAAAAAAAAACGTTGGTCGCTACTGGCATTGTTTTTAATCCGCCCAAGAGTTTGTATACATCCTTTGGGGGAGTATTTTAACCGCAAACTAAGTTGGTTGGTTTAGTAACGCCTAACATTACTATAGTATAGTAAAAAAGAAAGTTATTGCGAATCCCGCAGAATCTCAGTCATTTCAGCAAATTTTACGTTTAAAATCATACCCATACCCGCTTAAGATGTATTCAAGCTTAGTAACTGAACCCTTGTTAATTAAATAAAAAGTAATACATCCCTATCCCTACTACTTTATGAAAGGCAACGTCCGTCTGTTTGTCCCTCCATAACTCGAGAACCATTCGTCCGATTTTCATGATTTTTTTTTCTGATTTATAGATGTGTGGCCAAATTAGGCCGTAGGGTGGGTGAGATTTGTTGAGGAGTAAAGGCGTAATTTGTTTATAGCTACTTGCGCCCATTAAATAAATAACATGTAGGTATAGTTTATAAAAATGCATAGCGATAAAATATTTTGTGAGCTTAAAAAAGAAAAATATAAAAAAAAATTTGCATTTATAATTCTGTGGCAGTAAGACAGAGTAGCTTATGTCAAAAAAGTGTTTTTGAGATAATTGCATTTTTGTCTAAAATTTTTATTTATGATTATTTTTAAAAGATTGTTCGCCCCAATAGTAAAATGAGGGGTGTACTTAATATTTTTTGATAGTTTATGGAAAAGTAATGGGAGGAAAGTACAAAAAACTGGGTTTTTAAACTTAAGTTCGTTTGTAAAAATCAATTTGGATATAATGAATGTCTTAAGTAACATAAGATTTTCTGTCAAACCCACAATACTAAATAATAGTGCCCTAAGTTGACTTAAGATTATATGACGAATTGAAAATAAAAGCCATACAATCTGGATGAAAGTCTGAAATTTATCTAGAATTCAGATTTTGGTAAAAGGTGTGGTAAATGTTGTCAATTAGGGGCAGCATTTCTAATAGATCTTCTTTTTTCTTTTCGTTAATTTGAAGAGGGGCAGAGTAACATTCCTGCAAATCGCTTATTTTAATGGAATTAAATTCCCGGCGCCGTATGTTTAGAGTCTTGAATTCTTCATCATCGCTCAGAGAAGTTTTGAAGTATATAGTACCAAACTCCTTCGTAAACCTCATCCATTTCACATTTTGCCAAACAAACTTCTCCCCATTTTCATTGACTTTACGCCACATATATTTTTCCTTGGATAATGCAGAGAACTTTACCACAAATTTCTTTTTTACACCCACTGTTCGGACAAACTAATACCAATCACGGGGATGCTCTATTTGTACTGTTGTCCGTTTCTTCTTTTTTTCTATTAAAGCATGATCAACGTCACACTCCATATGGGTGTGACATGGGACTAGAAATTTGTGATCAATAATCTCTAAGGTGTTTTAGTTTTCCAATTGTAAAAATATTCCGAGCATGGTAGCAACAAATGTGTTTTTATTTTGCCCTGGGCAACAATCGCTGTACAGAATGATGTCTTGAGGGTGTTTAAAAAGGCATGAGGCTATCTCATTGCCACCCCGATTACCTATAGCTTCATGCCACATATAACATGTGGGTTGACCGATCTTGCAGTCATGAATTGCAAGGTTAAAAGTACAAAGTGGTCGTTTGTAAAAATGGAGTTGGCAGACACTGTTGCAAATCGAAGGTTAGAACTTTAATTAATGGGTCAACCTCGGCCTTTGATTTATCTGAGGCTTTTGATTGGTAAGCGCACTCAGCTTCTGAGTGGTGTTCAGCCTGTTCCTTTTTTAGGACACTGCGTTCCTCCTCCCCAGCCATGTCAATCTTCATTTTTAAAGTATCACATTTGTGACAAGTGTCTAACTTCGGTTTTTTAAATTTTAAATTGAGAGTATTGAAAATTTTAGAAAATTTGGAAAGAGAAATGATTGAACCAAACTTTTCGCAAAATAGTCGATATAATTCGGCAATTGATAAGTCACCTGACAAGTACCTTTTCGACGTATCCCGCCGTGTGTCGTGAGATTCGTACGATGGGAGGATGTTTATAAAATTTTTAATATCTCTTTCCTTTTCAGCAGGGATTTTTTTGGGGCCAGGGTGCTTTCCTCGCATATCACTATTCGTAAAAGGGCCTGTGCTTTCTAACTTTTTCTTAACAATTGTTTTTATAAATTGCTCGGACTCACAAAGAGTAAACCTAACGCATTTTTGGCATACTGGTAGTGGTACTCTTTCGCCATTTATGTCCAACGAGAATGAATTTGTGTGCTTCCTATTTCTGGGATTAGGAAGACTCTTTGTTTTTCTTTCAGTTTTTGTATCTTCAATCGTAATCAGTTCAGAAGCAAACGCCTGCCGCAATTCATAAGAACCAAGCTTCCAATATTGTTCAAAAATTAACTTCTGCTTGTCAAATGGTAGTTTTTCCTTGCATTTGTTTCTGCAGTTTTCTAATGGGCGTATATTTCGTTCTGCCACAACTTTTCCAGCTGTTGATATCTACATAACTTTTTCCAGAATTTCTTTTTTCCTTTCGCATCCTTTTTGCCTGATGTGCGTGAGGCTCGTCAGCTTCCTGTTCTACAGATACAGGTTCACAATCTCCAACCAAATTTTGCTCAATCTGTCTGCCAGCGATTTTCGTTTCTAAAGAAATATCTGATACATCACTTACGTTTTCTGAATCAGACGGCACGAAATCTGGATCACAAACTGAATCATCGTCGTTAAAGTTCTCGAACGTTCCCGTTTCCATTTCTGGAGAGTGATCGCCATTGTCTACGCATTCATGAGGTGTATTTTCTGCTCCGGAATCTTTCTGTAAATTTGGTTTCTCTAAAATATTAGGCCCTATATTTTCATTTAAAAAAATCAGTCTCACCCTTTATAGAATAATTTGCGGTATTTTCACGATTTCTAGACAGTTCTTGATTTGAATTAATGTCAAGACATGGAACTTGTTTTTTCAGTGCCATAGAGAGCATTTTTACTTTATTTTAAACGTTTCCCGAACTATGCAAATTAAGCAAACAATTAAAAAGACTACTTTTTAAATAATAAAAACTTAACATACCGTCAATAGTAGAAAACAAAAACAGCTGCGATCACTGTTGTTATAAATAAAACTTTCCGTGAAAAAATGTAGAACAATACTAACTCTATACAACTTGTAATTAAAAAAAAAAGACTTTCACCTTACAGCACTTCCAAACCACTCAAGTCAATGTTTTGAACTGATGTTCACCCAATAAAAATATCTTATGTTGACGTAAGTTACGGTTATTTACAAACTGCCTTTCAAAAGAAAATCTTATGTAGACATAAGTGCTTATGATAAACTTTAAATTTTCAATTTATATTTTCTTAGTTTTGACAGAAGAACTTATGTTAACTTAAGTGTCTGTAAAATTCAAACCACATTTTAACAGAACATCTTAGGTCAACATAAGTTTTTTTTTGCAAAATTGAAATAGAACTTACAAATTTGAAACTTCGCATCACTTACTTCGACATAAGAGTTTCTGTTAAAATTTAAAATTTTAGCTTTGAAGACTTAAGAAACTTGCTTGACATAAGCTACTCTGTCAAAAGCAAAGCATGCTGTTTAGACATAAGCGGTTTGGAATATTTTTTATATTTTTGTATCGGAAAATGCTTTTTAAATGGGGATAAAATAGAAAAGTTCATCTCAAACTGTTAAACACTACCAATCGAAAAACTGAAAAATCGCTTATATCGACATAAGCTACTCTCTTATTGCCACATCATAACTCAAATAAAATTGAATTTAATTTAAAAGAAAAGAAATCGGCGGGCGGAGCTGCGGGCATTGCTAGTACTACATAAACATACGTATTAACTTCAATACTTTATTTCTTATACTTTCAAATTTCACCCCGAAAGGAGACAAGTAGACGATGAATTTCGAATTATATTGCCACTGAAGTTTTAGGCTTTGCAAAAATGTACTGGGCTGGGAACTCATTTTGTATGTCGATTATCGTCAGACGATAGCGTTCCGACGATAGCTTTGCTTCCCGTAAAACTTCAATAATCGTCTATCGTCCGGGCGATATCGTTTTGACGATTCGACATTTGCTTCACGTAACCCAATAATCGTTGAAAAGCTATCACCCAGACTATACACTTTGAACGATACCTAATGAGGTGTCGTTTTATATTGATTTGTATGTTTTGCAAGCAACTAAAGATTTTTAAATGTAAACCTTAGATACATATATAAATTGTAATTTATCCACATTTTAAAATTATTTTGTACTAGCAGACCCAGCGAACTTCGTCTCGCCCCAAATTAACGCCTTCAGATAAACTTCAGAGTGGTCTGGTAATAAAACACAGATAGTAAATTGACACTCGGTCATACCGCGTCTAGCGGATTTTGGCGAAACCCTAATCACAGGACAAGTCGCGCCATTATCTGTCAAATCGTATGACTCGAAAAATAAAAAATATCAAATTTAAAAAGTAGAAACTGATATTAGGCATTATTTACCTACCAAGTTTATTGGTGAATTTAAGAGAAGAAATATTTAAAAGTAAATATATACTAAAAACAGCAAAACCAGTCAATAAAATAATTTTGATTCTTTTATTATTATTATCATAATTTATTAACATATAATATAAAATATATAAGTTAACATAATTTGATGAGCACTAGCTGCGGAGGCTTTCGGTGATTATTTTAAATATGCTGAGGTCTAAGAAATGTAACTGTACCTGTCCGTCATAAAAACAATGAGGCCATTCATAAATCAAATCAACAGCGCAATAATAATAAGTTTATGTAAAAGCAATACGAATCTGACAGCTGCGCGAGCGCGATTGCGCTCAAATTTGCGCAATGAATAAAACTCAACTACATTATGAATTCTCTGCTTAGCAGTGATGCCAATTCATGCATTTGTGAACTCTCTGCTTAGCACAGGAAGAACTAAGGGAAGAATGGGACAGGAACAAACCCACGGAAATGACATCGATAGCCATCTACACTGATGGATCAAAGATGGAATGTGGAACTGGCGCCGGACTATTCTCAGAGGAACTCAGCATACATAGTTCAATCAGGCTTCCGGACTACTGCAGTGTTTTCCAAGCTGAGGTACTGGCGGTCGCGGAAGTGGCAAGCATGGTGCACAAACCAGAGAGAATAGACCACCAGCTTCGGCCAAAAATGAGAGTTTCATAGAGCCAGTTTTGAAATAAGTAGCTCCGCCTCTTTTTCTATCTGTGAATACGTGTGAATAATCAAAAAAATATGAAATAAGACAATTGAAATTGAGTTGGCTTTGAAATAGGTAATTCAAATAATTTAAATAATTGACCACTATTGGGACGTGTTAAGCAAATTGTGTGTATGGTGTGGTGAATTAATTACCAACATTTTTCATTAAAAAGCATAATAATGTAATACATAATACTATTTGGGTGATTAAAAATCTAATATGTAATAAGATTCCTATGACAGCCTAAATTGCAAGCACGATGTAATCAGCTAAACGCGATTCTTTGCAATTTTGTTGACATACATTTTGAGCTCTTTGTTCTTATATTTTAAAGAAATTTAATTTATTTTCGATGAGTATGTCTGTTATTAAAGTGTTATTAATATTTTGAAATAAATTATTATAAAAGTTAAATGAAAACTATTTTGTTCATCTATAATAGGTATGTTTATTGTTTTATTTTTCTATGAGGAGAATAATTATGATGAATGTATGATGAATTAGGTATTATAAAGAATTGGCTGTTCAAAAAATTAAAAATCCACATTTTTTGTCACTTAAAACATGGACTGCTTGTCATTTTTATACAAAATCTGCTAGAAAAGGTGTTTTACAACTGCATAGGCGCTACGGAATGCACAGCGTAGCGTATACACGTCAAATTTAAATGAAAATGTGGCATTTTTGATTTTTTCAAAAAAAAAAGTTCGTTTCCATAGTAACGCTTAAACTGAAGCGAAAAGTTAACTGTACTGAAAAGTTTAGGTACGTAATATTTGAATTTAAAACACGTAATTATCTTATTTGTTTTGTTATGTTATCATAGTTTTGCTTTTTGTGTAGGTATTCTTTTGTTTTTGACAATGAAATTATAATATAATTTAATAATCCATACATTTTTAATAACATTCGCGGATTTTACTATTTTGATTCTATGTAGTTTTCACATTCAAATATAGTGGAAAATTAGCGAATTAACTAATATCTACGAAAACATACAGGCAGTTTTAAAACATTTAATTGCATTAAAAAATATTTCCTGAAATTCGCATATTTGCCCTAGCGAAAGCGTAATAATTATATGTTAATAAATTCTTATTTACACCTAATGCAGATTCCTTGTGTTATAAGCCGATATGTGATATGACAATGCGCACTTACGATTTGGTCTTATGTGTGCCCAAAACGTATTTTTTCTTAAATTCCGATGACCAATTTATTTAAAATAAATTCATCACATTTTTCTTGTAGATGTAAATAAAACAATAAACATATTAAGACTGACAAAACAAATGTCCACTCTCCTTTTTTTTAATTATTTATTCCAAAATTCAGTAGGTACACTTTAATAAAATAAACAATCAAAGAAAATAAATAAATTTTCGTTAAAAATATAGAAAAGGGTCTAAATTTATATCAGCCAAACTAAAAAATCATGTTTGATAATTTTGTTATCATCCATTTTAGCTTTGCAGCTTAAACTAATTTTTTTTTCGTAATAATGTCAAAGGAATTAATTATTACAGTAACTACCTACCCATTTATATTTGTATGCTTTTTAATGAAATATGAGTTGGTAATAATTTCCCCACACCGAACACACAATTTGCTTATAACGTCCCGATAACGGCCAATTTATTTGAATTTTTTCAAAGTTACCACCGAATAACTGTAAATGTTACTATGTGCCAGTGTATGCGTGACCAAATTCACCCTCCGTTTACTTTAACATTGCACGCATACTTAACCACGCACTAACTTTTTGAAACTGGCTCTATGAAACTCTCATTTTTGGCCGAAGCTGGTGGTCTATTCTCTCTGGTTTGTGGCATGGTGTCAATAATGGCAGTACCGCGGCCGCGGAATGATATTACCATATTTATTGACAGCCAGGCGGCTATCAAGATAATCTCTAATAATGAGATAAAATCCAAACTAGTTCGCCGCTGTCGCGAAGAGCTTAAGTCTCGGCTTAAGGCTCTTGGCTCGCAGCATAATACGAATCTCTGCTGGGTTCCTGGACACAGGGACATAACCGGCAATGAGAGGGCTGACGAACTGCCAAGAAAAGGTTCTGCAATGGACCTAGACCAGGCACTTCAGTCGATCAAATCACCAATCTGCAGTCTCAGAGAACGAGTGGAATACAAGATCCGTATGAAAGCCAACATCAGGTGGAAAACACTAACCACCTGTGACATATCACGGAAGATGTGACCAGAATACAACAAAAGCAGGACCAACAAACTCCTGCGATACGATAGAGTATGTAAGAACTCTCTAACGTCTCAATATCCAATCTTTACAGGTTTCTGAGGGCAGCGAGATGGTTGGACAAAGTCGAGTAACCACGGAAACGATGAAATAAAGCCAGTACAACACGGCTAACCCCTTCGAAGGGTATCACAATGGGTCCACAAGGACCTAAGTGGGGTGAAGAGGAGGCTACTCAGCTTCACCAACCCGTTAACCTAGCACATGTTGCGCAATATTGCATTTATGAATGGGCTCAATTTGTGAAAAGTACGTGATAATTAAATATGTTGAAGTTAATATTTTCATATATTGAATAGATTTTGTTGTCAATTGCAAGAACGATGGCAGAAGAGACTAAATCAAAAACTGGGAACAAAATTCGGAAACTCTGTGGAGTTACATATTACATACACACTGTACAGGAATCCAAATACGCATAGGTATCCATGCACCGAATCCTCAGAAAAGTCTATAACGATCGGAAGGAGCTCTGTCCAAAGAATTATCTTATTTGTAGCCGCCATTTGAAAAAAAAAACTAAACTCCTCTTTCACAATGACTGAAAAAAATATCTTGTTTTGGACTAAGAATTCCCAACTAAAATCCTGCCGCAATCCTATACTGCGTATGGAGAAAATTAAATGCAAATACATACGAGATATTATATTATTTGTAAATCCCAAAGGGATTTCCAACAAATCCAAATTGTATAATATTTCGTAAAATTTTTATATGGGAAGTAGGTACCGTTAATATTAGGGCTAGCATGAAAAAAAAACAAACTTTTCCTAGCGGGAAGCCCTCAAACTCTAAATACGAAGTTTGAATTGAAATAAATCCGTCCAAGCGTTTAGATTTCTCAGCTATGGGACAGACAGACATACGGACGGACATAATTGCGAGATCAACTTTTTTGAGTTCCCCTATCATCGTAATATCAGAATTGATAAAAATCTTGAGTTCGAAATTTTTTACCTACGAAAACAATATCTTTCTCTTACTACATAAATGAACATACGTTTACGAGAAAGTTTAAAATGCTACAGAAGCTTTGACTAAGTTGAATTGGCCAGGATTTGTTCTAATTTTCTAAGATGAACATTCCAAGCAAAACCGAAACTGTCCTATTCACTAGGAGAAGAAAAATCGAGAAATTCGATCTGTCAAGTTGAACGGAATTCGTCTGAAACTTTCCTCAGAGGCTAAGTATCTGGGTATCATCCTGGACTCTAAACTTACCTTACGCAACACAGGAGAAAGGGCAAAGAAAGCACTATGTGCCTTCTACGCATGCAAGAAAACCTTTGGTAAACGCTGGGGTATGCGCCCTTATATAATCCATTGGATGTATACGGCAATTATAAGACCCATACTTACTTATGGATCCATTGTATGGTGGAAGGCAATAGAAAAGGTAACCTATCTTAATAACCTATCCAAGGTACAGAGATTGGCATGCATCGGAATAACGGGAGCAATGAGATCAACACCTCAAGCCGGGTATGAGATGATTCTAAATCTTCCACCCCTAAGTGAATACATTTACAGCATGGCAGCCAAGGGAGCCCTCCGCCTAAAGGAGGCAAAAACCTGGAAGCACAGCTCCTATGGGCACGGTTCCATAATTCAAAAATACTTAAGTATTGATCTGGCTAGAAAAACGGACTACATGATTCCGTACCAGAGCTTCAACAAAAACTACTCTACCTACATACCCCAAAGACAGGATTGGATTACTAACACGCACGCAAGCGTACAAGAAATACACATCTACACTGACGGGTCAAAAATGGAAGTAGGCACAGGTGCCGGAGTATTCTGCGAGTCCCTAGGTATAAGTGACTCGTACAAACTCCCAGATGAATGCAGTGTCTTCCAAGCTGAAATAGTCGCCATCGACAAGGCAGCAAGTACCGTATCTACAAAGAATCTCGACCCTTCCAAGATTACAATCTTCGTAGACAGTCAGGCGGCCATCAAAGCACTAGACAGCGCAACTATCAAAGCAAAGAAATGAAAAAGCAGACGAGCTAGCAAGAACTGGGTCGGAGCTTGATGCAGTAAATATCATTGCATCAATAGACATCCCAATTAGTGTAGCAAAAAGAAATATTGACCAAAAATCAAGGGAAAAAATTAACACCACCTGGTCTAACAGACACGACTGTGTTATATCCCGTAGCCTTTGGCCAAGAATTGACGAAAAAAAGAACAAGGTGTATTCTGAAAATGAATAAACGAGATATTCGAATCTTAACAGGTGTACTGACAGGCCACTGTACCATTGATACCATGGCCACAAGACTGGGCATTAACTCACCAGACTACTGCAGGAGCTGTCAAGACATAGAAGAAACGGAGACCATCAAGCACCTGCTCTGCGAATGCCCAAACCTCCAAACCAGTCGACTCCGATACATGGGAGACAGACTTTTCGGAGACCAACTCCAAGAAACCAGGTAAAGTGTTTATGCATGTTTTTTGTGTTGTCCAATAAAATGAAAATTTTTAATCCACGACCAAAAACCAAGGGATCACAATGGACCAAACGGCCCCCGTGGTAGCACAGCACTCTTAAAGCTGTGCACTTCCCTCATACCTAACCTAACCTAACCTAAGATGAACATTCTTCCGCTCCGCCTACTTCCAGGTGGCCGAAAATTATGGAAAAAAAAACCTTCCAGGATCAAAGCACTACAATCCGATGACGAAGACCTCCCAGAAATCAATGTTTATGAGTGGGTATACTTACTTACCCAACGTTTGCCTTACTCTCATCTCCAAGCCAAAATAACTGTCATAATCAATGATATGTAGAATAATGACAGAACAGTCCTGTCATTATCGTTGCATTAAAAGCATCAATTACATAAATGAAAGTTCGTCTTATTAACCAACCGATTTCATAATGTTTAAGACTTGTTTCTCTATGTTTATATATTTGGAAATACATATATTATTAACAGGCTCATTGGAATATACAAAAACGTACACTTTTGCCCTGGGACTTAATTGAGAGATTGTGCTAACAAAAACCAAATTATAGCCCGAATACCTGGCTCCGAAACCGAAACCGAAATTCTAATTAAATCCAGCACAAATATTTGACCAAATAACAACGCACTCGTGTATAACCACCCTCCATCTGTTTATAGGGTGAATTTAATTGGCAAATATTTTACCTTAGCATTGATAGCGGGTATACATCATTTATGACTCTTTTATGTCGCTGCAAACTGTTTTGTGCAGAGGCATAACTCAATTCAATGTTTTGGCTCCATTGGTGCGGAGCAATTTTGATGTTGTCAGTTGTCACCTGGGGAAGGTGCCTTGGGTATGCTCAGTCACGTATTAAGGCTACAAAGGCCAAATCAATTTTGTATGATGAGGACTGGCGTTCGAAATTGTATAGATACCATCGGAAAAATTAACCTACAGTTGTTTTATAGTGGGCGATGTGCCTCAGTGATTAGTGTGCTGGCACTTGGTCTATATGTACTGTGTGACGTTTAACCCCCGGAAATTACATCCATTACAAAATTACATCCATTACAAAATTACATTATTAATTGCGTCAATGTGCCTTGCAATACGCTTGAGGCCTACTGTCCAGTGTCCATGTAGCTGCGCTTCATACGCACGCTTTCGTCATTTGCAGTTTGTTGTACGCTTGCTTGCAGCTTGCATATAAACAAACGAAACTCTGGCAAAATACGCTTGTTGTTATTTTCAGCTTGCATTACCGCTCCGTGGACACGGACAGTGCTTCGTTTGTTTATATGCAAGCTGCAGGGAAGCTCCATCATCATCATCATCATCATTTTCAATGGTCCGCTTGTCCATTAAGTGGGTCGCGGGTGTAGGTTGCTCAAGTGGGCCTTCCATAGCTCTCGATTCTCCGCCATCGACTCTAAATCATCAGGGGCAATCCCCATACGGGTATAGGAGAGATTATGGACTTTATCTAACCATCTCATCCTTGGTCTACCTAGAGGACGCCTACCTGATGGTACGGAAACTGCAAGCAAGCGAAAGAGTGCGTATGAAGTGCAGCTAGCTACGTGGACAGTAGGTGCAGCCTTTCTTGAGAGTTCTGCTACCAAGTCTATTGGCATCCTGACGTTACTCACCAGATTATCATGTTCGTGAGCGATTGACATCCACAGTGCACAACACTCAAATGCTGTGATGGGAGACCGACGCCGACGCATGATAGGCGATTACCAGCGTTGCCATAAGTGCAGATTTGTCTGCATTTTGCAGATTTTTAACCCAGTGCAGACTTTTAAAAATAAAAAATCTGCATGGCAGATTTTGTCTGCATATTATACACAATAAGTAGCAAAATATGTTCGTCGCAATTTCAACAATTTTTGTACTCTTGCATTCGCTGTATGCTGTCATTTTTATATTCAACTCTAGCAAAAATAATAAGAAAAACAAGTAAAAGTGTTATCATCGGCCTGGCCGATGCTTTGATACCCTCCACTGTATGTACTGTATATACATAGGTACACGCGTGTGTCTAATAGTGGTTTTGTATGGGAGGTACCAGAACTACTTGACCGACATAGCCCATTTTCAATACCAACCTGACAACGCGACGGTTAAAAGAAGTCCTCTAACAAAATTTCATTCGCCTATGTCGATTCGTTTGGACGCTATCGTGTTTTCAACAGACAGACAGACGGACAGACAGACGGACAGACAGACAGACGGACAGACAGACAGACGGACATGGTTAAATCGATTCAGAATGTGATTCTGATTCAGAATATATATACTTTATAGGGTCTCCGGTGAATCCTTCTTGGCGTTACAAACGTAATGACAAAGTGAATATACCTTCCTGTGGAGGGTATAAAAAAGGAAAATACAAATCGATCGAGCAAAGTATCCCTGGTTGGAGACGTCCGAAGATGCAATCAATTGCACGGTTTGCAAGTGCAAATTAAAAGGATGTACTGGTTCGTCAGATTTTAAAAAACTTCTGAAACTTCTAAGCATTTATTAAATGCGAAGGAGATAAAATTGCAGAAAAATATCGCCGTTTTTTGCTCAACAGGCATGTACAAATAAATTAGTGGCTCAAATAGAGTGCCAGTTATCGGGATTTCTTATGGAGCATAATATCTCTTTTCTCGCAATGGACCATTTAGATTTAGTGCATATACCTACTAAAACGAAATCCACTTCAATTGTAAAAAATGTTATTGGAAGGGCTCAATTGGATTTTGTTTGTGACTTAATGCGTTTAAACTTTTTTTCGATTTGCATTGATAAAGCGACAGACATTTCAATGACAAAGTAACTAAGCATAGTTGTTCGATTAGTATATCGAGGAAAGGTGCACGACTTCTTTTTTGCGGCTTTAAAAGTCAATAACAGTGATGCCAGTACTTTGTACAAGTACCTAATAATATAAACTATAAACATTTATTACTTGGCTTTGCAGCTGACGGAGCAAATGTAATGACAGGGGCAAAACATTCGGTAGCGGCACTTCTAAAAGTAGATTGCCCTCACCTAATAATTTTTAAGTGCATCTGCCATTCTTTTGCTCTTTGTGCAAACCATACGTGTAATTTTCTTCCAAGTTATGTAGAAGGATGTACAAGGGATATTTACAATTTTATCCAAAATTCCCCAAAAAGAATTGAACTCTTTTCAGATCTTTAAACATTACTTGAGTATAAACCAAGGAAAATGCTTCACCCTCGGTGGCTATCTGTGGAGGCTACAGTCAATCAAATTTTAAGCCGGATCGAGGTTCTAAAGCTTTTTTTTATTCACGAAGTTATCGAAAACTTTGATTCGACGAAACGAATCAGAGAAACTATTCGAGCTCTATTTAAAGTTCTTAAGGTTTATTTTAGGGGACGTGAACAAGCTTAACAAATTTTTTCAAAGTGAGTCTCGCCAGGTAAATTTTTCTAACATTGGTGTAAATGAAAATATGTTGTCGGACAATTTTTGGAATAAAATATTTTCTTTAAAACGTCGAGATGGAAGCGAGTGCTTTCCAGTCCTTAAACATTTCGTCATGTCGATATTATCAGTTCCCATATCATCAGCAATGTTGAACGCATTTTTTCACAAATAATTTAAACAAGACAAAGATTTAGGAATAAACTTCAAGCTTGAATAGAATATTTTTATACAAGGATTACATAAAACTAAACCATAATAATTGCACTGAATAAACCATGGATATGCTTAAAGCCTTTAATTATAGTATGTACAAAGACGAATGAGACTATATGTGATTTTTATACCCTCCACAGGAAGGTATATTCACTTTGCCATTACGTTTGTAACGCCAAGAAGGGTTCACCGGAGACCATATAAAGTATATATATTCTGAATCAGGATCACATTCTGAATCGATTTAGCCATGTCCGTCTGTCTGTCTGTCTGTCTGTCTGTCTGTCTGTCTGTCTGTCTGTCTGTCTGTCCGTCTGTCTGTCTGTCTGTCTGTTGAAAGCACGATAGCGTCCAAAGGAATTGACCTAAGTGAATGAAATTTTGTGAGACGACTTCTTTTTACCGTCGCCAGGTTGGTATTGAAAATGGGCTATGTCGGTCAAGCAGTTCTGGTACCTCCCATACAAAACTAATATTAGACACATACTAACTCGCATGGCAAACATTTTGCATGACTTTTATGCAGTGGAGGGTATCAAAGCATCGGCCAGGCCGATGATAACACTTTTACTTGTTTTTATTAGATTTATACTTACTAGGTATGTTTTTATGTTTTGTTTTATTGTTAAATAAATAAATAGGTGGCGCAACAGGCGGGTGACACCCAAGGCCTAGCTTCTCGCAACCATTCGTTTTGTGTGAGTTTTTATTTTTGGGACGAATGGAAGGGACCTACAATTTTATGCCGAGTCCGAACGTCTGAATTGAGAAGCCTTTTCATGACAGTCATACTCTCGGATGTTTGTCAGACGTTCGCGAGAGGTGGCGCAGTAGAAAAAACTTTTAAGATGTAATTTGGGGTTTTCCGGGGATCGAACCTGGGATCCCTCGCACAGTAGTCCAACACACTAACCACTGCGCTACTGCGCCCAGTGGCGCAGTTACCTAGATAAATAAAAAATATTAGTCAGATTTTGTCTATAGATTGCTGACATTTTTTGACACACTTGCAGATTTTTGGAAATATTTTCATGGCAACACTGGCGATTACCTACACAACGTGACACAGTAACGTGACACAATTGATACGATTGTTCTTTATAGGTACTGCTGGTCACGTGCAGCACATCTGCTCGGAAGTTGGTTGCAGGTGCACTTAGTACTGATTATTATTGTGAGCAGATATCTTTACCGTTTTACTGCTGGTGTTTTTTTGAGACGAGTATCTTGGTTATAACAAGGAAACTTTTCAAGACCTCCGCAGACCCTTGAAAAACTAATAAACAAATTTGCACTATATGTGCACAAGACAAGTCTGGGGCAGTTGTAAAATCAAAAGAGCGATCATTCATCATTCGGCCAAACAACAACAATAGGGAAGAAACATGTCACCCGCATGACACTGTATACAAACAGAAAGGCATGCAGTATCACGTGTGGAAAGTTGGCAAACGGTGACATGCTGTCAAAAAGAGTTGTTCAATCTTAACTCCATTGACAAGGCGATCATACAGCCATTTAATTAATCGTAACATTTAAGTTGTGTTAATTGTCGTATATCGCCCGCCGCATATAGAAAGTGATCCAGACAGAATGACCACTATAGGACGAATTCCGATAACAGTCTTTCTTATAACAGTCCCAATCTGTGGGTGATCTTGTTATTTTTGCCTTGTTAAAGACTTTTCTACTTTCTCTTCTTAGTGAGCTTAGCTCTGTAGTACACTGCGGGGGTTTCTTCCATTTAGGGTGTCTGCTTACCGGGCACGACTTTGCGAAGGATTCATTCATGGCAGAAGTAATCTTCGTCATCAAGGAGTCAATGTCCTCGACAATTTTTCACACAAAACAAGAACAGCAGCTGTTGTGTGAGTAAGATCCTATTTATTAGAGGATTTCTTCGGATTTAACTTTTGTTTGGGAACAGCATCAAGCTCATCATACTGCCAATAGACCGTATGCCATATTTATAATTTGTTGTTTGTCATTATGAGCTCTCAATTTATTTCTAAAGTAGCACTGTAAACGTTTAATTCCATCGAGTCTATTAATAGATGTCCAAAATTTCCTATCTCAAGGCGCGTCGTCAACAATTAATTGGTATACGCAACATGCCAAGTGGGAGTAGTCTGAGCAACGACATCAGCATGGCACAATAATTTATTCGTATAGCAATGATGGCATTTGCCTCTTGTGTGTGCTCAGGAGTCTATTATTGTTCAAATAATTATATAGGTGATGTAGGTTGATAGATTACGATAAAGGTTGCCAGCGCAGCGACTCCATACATATACTTACACAAAATATACAAACTGCGTAAGATAGTATGTCGCATGTGGCCATTGGACCAAATGAATATCGGTTCGATGAAGAATTAAAAAAAAACATGTATATCAATCCATCAATCCAAAAATCAATAGAAAAACAGCAATATCCTGGACTCAAGGAAAGTAATGGAGGTACAGATATGATTGACTAGCTACCTACACAATATCCTTGGAAGGAAAACTGCTTTGAGGTATCGTAACGCTAATAAGCATTGTCCAACCAACTCACAAATTCAACTTAGAAAAGTTGACAAGTGACAAGTTACTACTGCATCATATTACTCCATGCTGACCCATATGTATTTTTATTCCGATATAATCAGATATATTTAGTAATTTTAATGAACTGTGTACATATGCAGTATGCACATGTTTTTTGTACTAGTTTTATAGGGGGAACAACTATTTTAGGGGATTTACTTGGCGATAGAATTTCGTCCATAGTTTCACTCTCGTTGTCGCTTCGCGATCCGGCAAACACTGCAAAGGGCTCCAATAATTTGACCGGGGGTCATTTTTTATTGTTGCCATTTTTGGCAGCGGTACAGGTTTTTTTCTAAACGTTTGTTAATTTTGAAAGGAGTATTACACGAGAGGAAAAAAGAGGAGAAAAAGTAACTAGAACGATTAGTAGTTGATGCGTGTAGCTTTAATTAATATTACTCCACAACCAGTCGGTGGTATCCCTACCATTTGTCGTTTAACTAGAGCCGAGTTTCCCAATGTGTGCTCAGCCTCAGGTGCTTCGCCCGCCATAAAAATCCAAGTGCTCCGCGGAAGGATGGTAAAAAATATGAAAATTCCATCAGACTAGCTAACTTTGACTTGTCACTTTGTTCGCAGCAATGAAATTTGTGTACAAAAATGCGCAAAAATAAATCGTGTATACCTACTCCAGAACTTCAGAGCTATAAAAATGGAAACGAATCAATGGCGTTTGTAACGATTGACTTGATTTTGCTCTTTCCGTATGTCCGAATGTTCATACCCACTTGCGAAATTATACTGTTTCTAAATTAATTCAGTTTGTTTTGTTTTGAGAAAAAAAAATAAAATTATTTGTTATAATAATTCAGTAAAGTCTTTGAAATAAGGTTAAACTTCAGAAAAAAAAATTATAATTAAAAAAGGGGAAAAAAAAGAAAAAAAAATCAACCCTTAACCGAATTCAGCAAAAGTAAACCAATTAAAGAAAAAAAAATTTAACAAACCGTGTACAAATCGGATTTGACCGAATTAAAATAAATAAATAAATAGGTGGCGCAACAGGCGGGTGACACCCAAGGCCTAGCTTCTCGCAACCATTCGTTTTGTGTGAGTTTCTATTTTTGGGACGAATGGAAGGGACCTACAATTTTATGCCGAGTCCGAACGGCTGAATTGAGAAGCTTTTTCATGAAAGTCATACTCTCGGATGTTTGTCAGACGTTCTCGAGAGGTGAATCGAACTTGGGATCCCTCGCGCAGTAGTCCAGCACACTAACTACTGCGCCCATTTGATTGAACTATCTACTATTTTTTTAACCTCAAAGAAATCATTTTAAGGTTTTTGTTTCTTGTTATTGTTGTTGTTATTGTTACCGTTAACTTTTATTTGAAATAATTGTTAAGAATCAAAATTAGATTATCCTTTTCCAACTGTTAAATTAGTTAATTAGTAATTAATTATTTATTTTCATTAATGTCATTGTTTACACACTAAATTATTGATTAGTGAAATAATCAGAATAAGTGCACATCATATTGTATTTAACTTAAAACAAGAAATCGAGATTTTCGTGCGCGCGGACATCAAGGTAAATAGATTTTTTTAATTACAATTTGTTAATATTATAAATTTTGTCTAATTTTATCTAATTAATATCCTCAAATTAAGCAATTTTATTATTATTTGTTTTAAATAGTTTTTTTTTATAATCATGTTTCTTTTAACTAAGATGTGAATGTTTGTAATTGGAAACATGGTGGTTTAATTTAATTTTTCATAACCCATAGTAGGCGTAGGTCGCGGAGGAGATGCACGCGTCTAATTTAGGGTAGGCACGATAAACTATTATAGCCATAGTACATACATGGATGGGGTGGGTGGCCAAGGAGTCCTTTCGCAACATTTTGGACTCCCAATCCAGACGGTTTCCTTTCTGCCCTAGACCGGGATTTTATTTAAATTTCAAGTTGAAATAATTTGTTTTGATTTTAGAATTTGTACTATGCAGTCGCCATAAAACAGCCCTTAGCCGGAAATGTTTCACCATGAAAATTTGCGACCCTTATAAAAAGCATAGTTACACGTTGACAGTGAAAAGATTTGGTTGTTCTACCTCTACGTAGCTTGTTTTCTGGGAAATACAAGTTTCTTAGACGACTGGAAGTTTTCAAACCCGCAAAAGAAATGAGATTGGATTCAAAACTACTCCAACGAAAGATTTGCCGGACAAGTAGAGCCAATCCATTTTTGATGAATGATGATCATATGCAAATTAGGGAGATTGTTGCACCTAAACTCCATCATGAACTCACGGCCAGGGCTGTTAGGTGCTGTGTTGTAGAACAAAAACAAAATCCTCGTGGATGCATATTCCACAAAAAACATAGTATTTCAACAAAAACCTAATGAACAGACGGAATTTCGAAAGACTCCACTCACAAAAACCATAGCAATTTTGGAAAAAAAAACTTTTTGGAGTGCCAAATCCAAGTTTAATATAAATATTTGGATCCGATGGAAAAGTATAAAAAACGGGGTGTCCCTGTTAAGAAGCATACCTAATCCTTTAATAGGTGATTCCTGAAGTTAACTGGGACACCCTGTATAATAAAAATATATATATATTTTTTTTATTTTAATATTTTATTTTTTTAGCACCTTTTCGATGGTTTGCCGCATGACTTCTTCAGCTTCCTTTTTCAATAGAACATCGGCAACCCATTTGTCTTCGCTCGCCAGTTCCTTTTTTAGCTTCAGCTTTTCGGCCAAATATTTTTGATATGGAGTTGGAGCATTTCTTTTAAGGCTAAAACGCCTGCCGGATGCACCATAGCCCGATGTTGATGGTGTTGGCGAACCCAAATCAGGTGAATCACCTCCAACGTTAAAACGCCTGCCGGATGCAACAAACCGAGATGTTGATGGTTCTGTTGGCGACAGCGGGTCTAGTGATTCACCGGCAAAACTAAAACCCCTGCCGGAATCCGCATTGTCTGACGTTGGTGACGTTGGTGTCGCTGAACTGCTCCCAGATTGTGCCGGTTGCCTTTTAAAAAGGGGTAATAGTATTTTTTTTAGAACCAACATGGAGCATATGGCTGTTTGAAATTATTGGCTTTGGACAAAAAATTTCATCCATCTATTCGCCGTATGGAATTTCAATTGGCGCGGCTCCGGTCTGATTTTGATGGTCCTTTGCAGCCTTATAAGAACTTAGGAGGGTCTTCATATTCGCCTTCCTAAAATTAGAAAAAATCAGTTAAATCACATAAAGAAAAAAAATGCAATGACTACCGTAAGGCCCTGGAAGATCATTCCAAAACATTTGCATATGGAAATTCTTTTTCCCGTGAGTGCACAAACTCCTCCTTACGTGCACTGTAGCCCCAGTGTGTCCTTTCGAGTCTGTAGTTTTTCTGATTTTAATTGTTTACGTTTGTGTATTTTATTCATTCATTCATTCATTCATTCATTCATTCATTCATTCATTCATTTTCAATGGTCCGCTTGTCCATTAAGTGGGTCGCGGGTGTAGGTTACCTAAGTGGACCCTCCATAGCTCTCGATCCTCCGCCATCAACTCCAAATCATCAAGGGCAATCCCCATACGGGTAGAGGAGAGATTATGAATTTGATCTAACCATCTCATCCTGGGTCTACCTAGAGGACGCCTGCCCGATGGTACGGATTCCATAGCGCGTCGTGGTATCCTGGTCGGGGACATACGTTTAACATGACCAAACCACCGAAGCATGGACCGCTCCGTCCGGAGAAGTAGCTGCTCGACATTGAGTTCCTCACGTATTCTGGTATTTCTGATGCGATCTCTACGGGTCACACCAGCAATACTACGGAGAAATCTCATTTCGGCAGCTTGTATTCGCGATCCTATTCTTTCGGTCATTACCCAAACCTCATGACCATAGGTAAGAGTTGGGACAAACACCGAATTAAAGACTGACAACTTAGCTTTGACACCAAGTTCAGTCCTCCTGATAACAGAATGACCAAGCTGTCTCAAATTCGATCCAGCCTGACCAATCCTACATCAGGAAAACTCGGCATTGCTCCTTCCATCACTCGTGAATAAGACCCCGAGATACTTAAACTTCTCCACCTGTTTCAATGGGACTCCACTAACATGCAGAGTGCATTGAACAGGGGTTCTGGAGACGACCATCACTTCAGATTTGTTCACATTTACCCTCATCTCAGCTTCAACACAAACGGCTACAAACCGATCGAGTGCGCGCTGAAGTTCAGTCTGAGAGGACCCAAGGATGACCAAGTCATCAGCGAAGAGCAAATGACTTATCCTCAGATCTCCCAATTCGAAACGTTCCTCGCCAAGACTGCGCTGTAACATCCAGTCCATATAAGTAATGAAAAGGAGAGGAGACAAGACGCACCCCTGACGAAGTCCAACGCCCACGGTGAAAGGTATTGATTTAACGCCGTTTACCCGAACACAGCTTTTACAGTTTGTGTAAAGAGATTGAATGGCTCTCAAGAGAGAACCATCAATTCCATACTCCTGTAATACACTCCAGAGTTTCCCTCGAGGGACTCGGTCATATGCTTTCTCCAAATCTACGAAGCAAGCGTAAACAGGTGTAGCATACTCCCATGCCTTCTCAAGTACCATTCTGAGAGTGAATAACTGGTCGGTTGTGCTTCTACCGGGACGAAAGCCGCACTGCTCATCTCCTAATCGTGCCTCGACCACAGCTCTGCAACGCGTTTCCAGCACCTTGGCAAAGACTTTTCCGGGGAGACTTAAAAGTGACATACCCCTGTAATTGGAGCAATCCCTTTTATCCATTTTTTTAGAGAGCCATTTGACTCCCTCTTCACCTAAGGCCTTTAGCATTTCTGGCCGGATTTCATCCACTCCGGCAGATTTGCCAGCTTTTAGCGATTTGATCGCAAAAGTGACTTCCTCTACCGTGGGACTATTTTCCGCCCTGCTTAAGGCGATGGATGTGTCATCCTCAATGCCCTGGATTGGATTGAGCAATTCGGAAAAGTGCTCGCTCCATCTGCGCAAGATGTCCTCCTCATTAGAAAGAAGTGTACCATCTTTGGATTTGACTCCTTCGATAATGTTCCACTTCCTTCCTCTAAGACGGCGGATGGTCTGCCAGAACACCTTGCTTGCAGATCTGTGATCACGGTCCAATTTTTCGCCGAAGTCCTTCTAAGACTGTTCTTTGGTTGCTTTAACAGCCATAATTTGCAAGTTCTTCGCGCCTCAATGTACCGGTTTCGAGAAGGAGAGTCCCCCAAGTGAATCCACACCTTGAAAGCCTTCTTCTTCTCTCTGATAGCTTCTTGAACTCCGGGTGTTTTAAACCACGCAGTTCTTTTCTCACCACCAGCCGCCAAACCGAGCCGCTTCACTCCGCAAACATGTCCTGCAGAGGCAATAACTGCTGTTGAAAACAACTGCCATTCTTCCTCTACATTTAATGGAACATTTGGAATTTGTTCAAACCTTTCAGATACCTGCCGTGCAAATTCCTCCCGTATCTCATCGTTCTGCAGCCCCTCCCACCGTATGCGCGTAACCATCCTTGGTTTACGCTTTGGCAGGATAGGTATTTGATCATTGAGATACAATTTGCACAGCACCAGGTGGTGATCAGTTGTGAGTTCAACCCCTCTCAACACACGAACATCAAAAACGAACCGGGCTAACGAATCCTATAGGATTGCGTATTTGTATGGAAAACTTGCTAAGCCCATATAGGATTTCAAAAAAAAACCCCCTAATATCATAGCCCATGATGTATAGTTACCACTGTATGAAAATCGGGGTGAAACGCATTTTAAAGTAGCAGACACTTTTGAAATGGAAAACACGTGTCAAAATCCAATCACTGATGTCCCTTTTATTACTCCAAATATGTATAAATATCTAAACTCTGTGATTCACCATAGCTATAAACCATAACTTTATGCACAAAAACCGTAAATCGAATTATAGACAAGCAAAATAATATTGGTACAGGTATAATCTAACAGCACATATCCCTTGCACTCGAAGAAGTTCAAACAAATTAAAAAAGCGTAATCAAATTAAATCTCTTCAAATGCGGGACTTAACATCACTTTGCTGCCAAACTCTGTGTAGATATAGAACCCAAACCCTTTATAAACAATGCTTATGCTAAGCTTCTCAATCTCAAGTGTAATATGTATAGGTCTGTGTAAAATGATGCGCAATTTATTATAAAGAAAGAACCGAAAGTTTACAAGTGAGAAAACTGTTAATTGAAATTTTACTTTCGAAACCATTTTCATCGGTATTGCGGAGGTCGGATAAAAGTCTAGCGGACTGATTAAAATTAAGTTAAACTCGGCAAAATTAATCGAAACCGCTTTCCAAAAAGTTTGCGCTAGACTACGGGTTACACCAATTTAACTTGTGGTTTGGCAGGGGAAAAAAATAATTAATTAATTTTCCGATTAAATCCCGGTGGGAAATAATAAGGCTTTCCACAGCAAAGCCTTCTAAAGTCTCCTGAAATAAATGAGGTTATTCAGAACATGTCATAAGTTACATGAAAGGCTGTAGATTAAACTGACATTTGACGTTACATCTACCCGTGTGACAGGCCGAGTTGCAAATTAATTGTATCAAACATTGTTCTGATTGACACAAGAAACTGTGTGCTCTGTACGTAGGTTACCTACAGATTTATACACTTTCAAATAACTTTGGAGCGGTTGCCGGTGGAGAGCTCTTAAAAAGATACTGTGTATTTGCCTTTGCAAGTTTGAGCCTTCGTAGAGGTTGGGAAATTTGCGCTTTCAACAAGCGTAACACATGTCAATCGATAACCGAGGTAGATATGTAGATTTTAGTCAAAATGGAAAGCAGTTGATATTGTTGATATTGACTAAAGGGATGTCACATAAGAGAGTCCTATGGAACATCCTTGCTCTACGGCAAAGCGTTAGCGTCGGCGGGCGGGTTTTTAACAGAGCAAGCTCTACGGCAAGCGTGAGCGTCGGAGTACGGGTTGAGATTTTTATTTAATGTTTTATCATTTTGCATCTTCTTAATTTTAAACTTAAATTTTAACTTAATTTCTAATTTTTAACATTTTCGGTTTCTTAACTCTACTAACTGCGGCCGGCGGATTACGGGACCAGGTAATGGGATTCGGCATCTTGGCTGTGCCTGGGTTTTCGGCGGGGATCGGGACCAGATGGCTGCTTTGGACATGTTGGCTGTACTGCTCTGGCCAGTGGTTTTCTAGGAGCCAGAGGTGATCTTGACTTGTGCCTTGTCTGTCGGGTTTTGGGGCAGGTTGGATTGGTGCCTGGTCAAAAAAGAAAACATTGTTATTAGAACTCTTGAAATTAGGGTTTTTATTTCAATTTAATATATTTTTTTTTTATTGTCAAAACTGTTTTTTTTTTTTTTTTCAAACAAACAAACTTAATTCATATAATAACGAGTACCTAACTTAAATAACACTTCATAATGATAACTAAAAAAAGCAACTAAACATGGTAATTCTTGTCTGGAAACTTAAATCTTAATAATTTAATAACAATGGTACTGGGGGTCTGGGGCCAAAGTTTTGGTCTGCCCTTTGGCGCGCAGAGTGGCCGTTCCCCTCGGTTCCAGCTGAACCCAGATTACCCCCAGGGTCGGTTCAGGTAGAAGGTTGTCTTCCGACGGGCGGCAAGGTCGGCCCAGCGGATGCCTTCAAACGGGTTGTCGGCTTGCCTCTACGGCTTGGTGAGGTTCTCTGGTGTCGGTTTAAGAGTGACGTTCCGCCTGGTGTCACTGGAGGTACTGCTGCTGTTGGTGTGGATGGCGTGGACAGGTGGGCCTGGGTGCCGCTGGTCCCATTTCTCTGTGGCCTTCCTCTGTGCAGCCCTGACCAATCGCCAGTCGGCGCTTTAACTTCCCGCGGCGGGGGTTCGGTGGTGTTCGGCTCGGATGGTTCTTTGACGGCGAGCGAGGTGGAGGTTCTGTCAGCTGATTCTTGGTACCGGTAAGTTAGTGTCCTCCCGGCTACGGATAGCTTCCCTAGGAAATCCATCCCCAGAATAGCATCCTCCTTAAGTCCCGGGAGATAGGACATTTCCCCTGCTATTGACATGGGTTCCACTCGGAAGCTGACTTGGTAGTGTTCGGTCGTGGCGACGTTCTTCCCATCCGCCACTTAAACTGGTCGGTACTCGTGGCGCTGAGGTGCGCCAACTTGGCGAAGCGCCTGTCTCATGGTAGTTCTTGACGGAAACCATGGCAGTTCGGGTGGCTCTACACAGAAGCTGCAGAATACACGCTTTGGACGTCGGCAGGTCGACTGCTGGTGCCCTCGCTGCCTGCAGTTCCAGCAGTGCGTGTTGCGATCATATAGTGGCTCGTGTGGCGGGGCAGGTGCTTCAAGTGGTCTCTGCGGCACTATGGGATTGTTTCGTGGAAAGGATGGAGTATTCCTTATCGGAGGGTTTGGTAGCGATGGTCGGGTAATCCGCTCTTCTATTCGGAGGGATTCAAACTCATCGGCTAGTTCCATGAGCTCCTTCAGCGTTTGGAAGTCCCGTCGGCGGATGTATAACCGATACTCGGGCCGTAGGCCGTTGTATAACCGGTCTTAGTTGTCTTCGTACCGTAGTCGGGGATGTTGTCGGATTAGGTACTGGAGGGACCTCATGAAATCTCTAGCTCTTTCGCGGGGACCTTGCCGCTTCCTGAAAATCTCATCCTCAAACTTGCGGGTGTATTGCGCCGGCAGGGAATATCGGAGGAAGTCTGCTCGGAACGTTTCCCACGAGACAAATCTTTTTCGGTTGATTCGCAGCCTTTCCAGCGCGGTTCCTCTAAAGATCTCGGGCAAGGGTCGAATCATGTGGTCCGGTGGAATGTCGTAGCATAGAGTCAGCTCTTCGATCAGCTCTATGAACTCAATGGCATTCCCAGAACCATCGAATCGCAGACCCCACTTGTTCATCACCCTGGCTTCGTAAATGAGGCTAAATCTGGGTAACGTTCGCGTTGGTTCTCTTTGATGCCTGACTTCGGTGTCCAGCCTGGGTGGACTACAAACTAGCTGTCGGGTGGCACTGCGGTGACTGGCTGGCGGCGCGTTGGTGGCTGGTACGGTGGTGGCTCGGTTGGGTACTTGGAAAGATGTTTCGATAAACAGAGGGGACGTCAGTCCACGACTACATCCTGGTGCCTCTTTGTTGTCGGGTGGGCTTGGTATGAACTCTTCGAAGGCCTCATCATGCGTTCGTTTCTCCAGCTTCTCCTCCCATTCCTAACACAAGTTTTGGGTAGACTTCCTCGTGCGAGCCTCCTTGATGTGGTTACTCAGCCGCTTTCGTAACTGGCCCAATGTTCCTCTTGGGTCGAGGTTGCGTTCCTCCATGATCTGTTCCAGCTCATGTTTACGCAGTAGGTAGATCCAGCCGAGGTTGCGGGCGAGATCAAAATCTTCGTTGGCAGCGGCGGCGGCGGAGGCAATTGTGGCGGTCTTCTCTGACCATGGGTCCTCCATATTGGGATTGGTCATGGTATCGTTCGAAGTTGGGTCTTTCGTGACGGCGGATTCTGGTTCGGGTCAGTGTGTCGAGTGAGATCTACAGCTCACGGTTCGGGGTTCTTCGATGAAGACGGGTTCGAGTCGGTCGGTGTACCTCTGTTGAGGTCTATGGCTCACGGTGCGGGGTTCTTCCATCAAGACGGGTTCGGGTCGGTGTACCTCTAATGAGGTCTACGACTTACGGTTCGGGGTTCTTCGGTGAAGACGGGTTCGGGTCGGTGTACCTCTAATGAGGTCCCTGCTCGGGCGCCATTTGTGATGTGCTTTTTGTCAAAGGCTGAGGTATAACTCGTCGGATCCAGAGTCTTTCCAAAGAAACACAAACTTTAGAGAAGAGGTACAATTTATTCAACGCTTTCTTCCTATTATACTTAATACTACGTTAACAATGAAGCGATACTTAAATTTACAATCTATAGAGGGCAGAACGAGCTCTACAGCGAAGTGTGAGCGTCGGAGGACGGGTTGAGATTGCGAGCTCTACGGCAAAGCGTGAGCGTCGGCGGGCGGGTTTGACATAGCGAGCTCTACGGCAAGCGTGTGCGTGAGCGTCGGAGTACGGGTTGAGATTGCGCGCTCTACGGCAAAGCGTGAGCGTCGGCGGGCGGGTTGTTAACAGAGCGAGCTCTACGCAAGCGTGAGCGTCGGAGTACGGGTTGAGATTGCGCGCTCTACGGCAAAGCGTGAGCGTCGGACAATGGGGGGGGGCGGGGGCAGAGCGACGTGTTTAGTCACTTGCTGCTATTAGGTTACTACCTCTGGCGGAGTGTTCACCTTCAAAAATTCACTGATAATTGATCAGAATCAATTTAATGCAGTGGGAGTCTTTTCCTGTACACGAGATTGGTACCTTTTCTACTGACAAGATTCCCCCGCTGCCATTTGTACCTGGCTCCTAGTATATTTATCACCAGAAACTCTGTGTGACTTCTAATAACGAAGTGAAAAACTGTATGATCGTTGTGGTTGTATATCAGCCCAGTATTATCGGGAATGTGATTGTTGTTTCGGTGGGCTGATGGTGTTCTCAAGTTGGAATATGCAGTGGCGGCGTGGATTCTAGTTCTAGGGGGGTACAGTGGCGTCGGGAATATTTATTTATTTGGGCGGTGGCGGGTGCAATATATATGGTGGAGATGTAATGAAGGGGGTGTTTCATTACACAACAAAAAGGGACACAAAATATCGACGAATCGGACAAAACTTCACGATAAATAGCTCTACAACTTTGAGGTGGTTAGGGATTTTGTTTACCTCGGCTCCACCATAAGCTCTGGTAATGAAATGACACCAAAAATCAAACGAAAAGTTACACTTTCCAACCGCTGTTTCTTTGGCTTGAGAAAGCAACTGACTAGTAAGGCCTTGTCAAGAAACACTAAGAAGACTTTATATAATACCTTCATCATCCCAGTCCCGCTATATGGCACAGAGGCATGGACGTTTCTTGGTCGTTTCGGACGCAAAATTCTTCGAGTGATTTTTGGTGCCGTTTGCGTTGACGAGCTTTTTAGGAGGAGATTTAATAGCTAACTCTACGAGCTGTACAGCCACATCGACTTGGTAAGAAAAGGACGTATCGCTCGACTAAGATGGCGAGGGCATGATGAGCGAATGGACACCAACGCTCCGGCCTAAAGAGCCTTCGATGAAGATCCGAAGGGACAATCGACATCTTAGTAATTAAGTAGGCAATGGCGAAGTTAATTATTGATTATTGATTATTCATTATTCATTATTCATTATTCATTATTCATTATTCATTATTCATTATTCATTATTCATTATTCATTATTCATTATTCATTATTCATTATTCATTATTCATTATTCATTATTCATTATTCATTATTCATTATTCATTATTCATTATTCATTATTCATTATTCATTATTCATTATTCATTATTCATTATTCATTATTCATTATTCATTATTCATTATTCATTATTCATTATTCATTATTCATTATTCATTATTCATTATTCATTATTCATTATTCATTATTCATTATTCATTATTCATTATTCATTATTCATTATTCATTATTCATTATTCATTATTCATTATTCATTATTCATTATTCATTATTCATTATTCATTATTCATTATTCATTATTCATTATTCATTATTCATTATTCATTATTCATTATTCATTATTCATTATTCATTATTCGTTATTCATTATTCATTATTCATTATTCATTATTCGTTATTCATTATTCATTATTCATTATTCATTACACAATTGTTTCGATGAAATGCACTATAGACTTATCTCCTGTGGAGGCCCCTGCACCGATAGACACACGCAAACAATTTCCAAGTGCGAGAACATTTCCAACTTACAAAGTTTTATCAAAGAAATCGTACCACGCTACACGCGCCTGAATTGGATTTTCAATCTATTGTGTATTAACAAAAGCAAATCATGTGCAAATTTGTAATGTGGATAATGAGATGCAGGCCTCGAGTCGTCGTCATTGCCGTCATTGTGTAAAGTTCACAAAAGAATTTTCATTATCACCATGCAATCCGTATTCTTCATTAAAGGTGACGAACTACTTATTTGCGATATGGCGTTGGATTGCATTCTGGAAGTCTTTTCAATTTCAACTTCCATTAGTAGACAATTAAATACGAAGGTAAATTTTCAGGAATGTTTCCAACAACTTTTTGCATGCTAGGCAAGAAATGTCATTTTAATTAAGTGATAGTTCTTTCTAACTGAATAAAGGCCCCGACCCATTGAATCCGTCGCATCCGTTGCGTCGACGCATTGGCGTATTCGACGGAACGAACAGTGCCAGCGCTGCCCCCCCAAGAGGTCGAAAATGTAGTACGGGAGCTTTTAAAATGTAGTACAATGTAGTACAATTTGAAAACACAAATAAAAACACAAATAAATTACTTAATAATGATTTTTTAAGTAAATAAACATGAATTCATAACTAAACAATTAAGAAAAAATTAAATACATACCTATAATTAATAACGCAGCTCGAAAAATAATCACAGAAACTAAAATGAATATTACATAATATTACTAAGTAGGTACATGGTACCTAAATAAATAAATAAATAAATAGGTGGCGCAACAGGCGTTTTGTGTGAGTTTTTTTTTTTTTGGACGAATGGAAGGGACCTACAATTTTATGCCGAGTCCGAACGGCTGAATTGAGAAGCTTTTTCATGACAGTCATACTCTCGGATGTTTGTCAGACATTCGCGAGAGGTGGCGCAGTAGAAAAAACTTTAAGATGTAATTTGTGTTTTTCCGGGGATCGAACCTGTGATCCCTCGCACAGTAGTCCAGCACACTAACCACTGCTAACCACTAACCAAATGCAGGCTTTTGTTAATTGGAAATGCTTATTAAGTTGAGTCTCCTGCGTTTGCATACAGAAGTCAGTTTGTAGTAACAACAAGCGCTGAGAAAAAATATAGTTTAATAATTTTTTTATTATTGAGAAATGGAGGGTGTACCCTAGCGGCGACAATTTGAACCCTACTAGACATACAAATTTGACAGATCGGCGAAAAAATAGATATGTAAAAGAAGCTAAGCGCCACTAAATAATTAAAATTTTATATTTATAATTTATAATTTAAAATTTAATTAAATAATTAAATATTGTGAATAATAAATATATTTTTCATGTAAAAACATAAAAATAAATGCCTACCTAGTTTACGCTAATGGAAACTAAAGAAAAAGTGTTGAATCGAGCGTCGCAATGTGGTGCAACTCATATATACAAAATGGTTTAACCATTAACAAGATTCTTAGTTTGATTTCGTGGGGGTTTGAAGTCATCGAGGATGCATTTATGACCAGACCAGTTACCTCACTCTTTCCTGGATCTTGTATCACACAACCAGCCTTGACGAGCTCTTCTCCTTCCCAAATGGAGCGTTTTATGCCGCTAAAATATTCTGCAATATCGCAGATGGTTATCGAGAAAGTCTGAGATAAATCTCGGTTAGTTGGGTCCGCTACTGGTATTTGGGATAATGCTGCACAATAAATGGAATATTAACAATAACTTGAAGAACTTTAAACAGTTAAAAAAGAGTCTTATCCAAAAAACAAAATTGTTTACACGAAACCAAAACAAGTTTTTCATTCCACTTTTAAACAATTTAAACATAATTTTATGGACCCGGGATTATTTTATTTTTCATAAACAATACTTGAATTTTAGACCGACAAGGCGTTTACCTCGATTACAATAGTTTTTCATTTATAAAATAAATAAATTATCTGTACAAAAATACACGTACCGCTTACCGATGACAGATTTTTGTATGTCTGATAGGGTTCTTTTCTTCACTACCAGATATCGCAGGCCAACTTGTACATTTGTCAATTATTTTTAAAGTGTGAGAAATTGTAGTACAAAGTACGCAATTGATAATTGTACGTACTCACTTTTTTGACCAACAAAATGTAGTACAAACGCTACAATTGTAGCAAGGGGGCAGCGCTGGAACAGTCCCATAGAATTCGTCGCATACGTTGACAGCCGATGACATATGAGAGACAGTTTCTCTCATTATCTTATATTTCCACCAATGAAAATGCTTACTCTCACGCTCTGCCAACTGTCAACGGTTCGACGGATAGAAAAGTAGAAAGTAAACCTACTTTATCCGTCGCATCCGGCACGTTCGTTGCTCATGGCATGGGTCACGTTCCATAAGCTACTGTGTATTCTATCAACCTGTCAGTCGAATACGTTGCCGCAACGGATGTGACGGATTCTATGGGTCGGGGCCTTAATAAATGACATTTCTCATTCTACGGTTTGCAGATATGCGCTGCTTAATTGTTGGCGTAAAAAGAGAATTTCATCGGTCGATGTTATGCCTTTTTTTCAATAAAGCCTCCGAGCTAATGCGGTTACGACGTTATAGAGCAGCTCAATAAAATGAGGATCTCGATTCAGAATCAGTCCCTCTTCTATTTCGGATGTTTAAGAGCCTATTCGTCAAAATCGTTTATTCTGCTATGAATTTTCTGTTATAAATCATAAAAGTTCTCGACCATATAAGATCTTTTTTAAATCGTATTCAGGGTTTCGAACTTTTATGAAACTCTATTATGGAACTTCGAACATTAAAAATCTGTTACGAAGCTGTCAAAACAAACCGCTGATTTTTTTTATACATAGACGGTAGGCCCCTGATCAAATTTGTGCAAAAAACATACTAAAATGCAGGCTGAAAGGAGTATGTTTTAAACTAGTACAAACTAAATAATTGTGTAATAAATACTGGAATATTTTTAGGAAAAAGACAACAATAGAGCAAAAAGAAAAAAATTGAGACTATGACAGCTACAGAGTAGACGTGTTCTTTAAACTGGCAATTTCTAAGTGGCTTTTCTGACCGAAACTTTAAAAGGATTAAACGGGCTTGTGTAAAAATCAAGTGTATACACCCCTAACACTGCTAAGTGATCAAGTGAAAAAAGAAATCATACATTATTCTTTAAAAAAAAAAAAAAAAAACGTAAAACAAAATAATAATTTGCGTACAAATTCGTGTGTCAATTCCACCGTATTCTCTTCTTTGTGTTACATCTGACTTACCCATACTTCCCCATGTCACTACCACCAAAACAAATTGCGACCCGCTCGAAATCTGCAAAGACAGATTCGCCGCGAAGCTTCCTGTGTTCCCCTTCACAAAATTCACTGCCAAAACCGGCCGATGACAGCAAAAACATGTGTGAGATGATGGAAGAACTGCTCCGTAAACAAAGTGCATGCATATTTAACAAAATGTCTGAGATGGAAGAAAACATCACAAACAAGATCGATCGTGAAATTAGTGAAATAAAAAGTAGTATGTGTGACATTAGTAAAAGAGTTTTGCATTTGGAGACCTCGGTGTCGAACTCGGTGTCGGACGTTAAAGCCATTAACACAGATATTAATAATATCAAATCTTCACTAAAAACAATGACTAATGATCTTGCGCTCACGAAAGCTAATCTTGCTGAGAAAACAGCTGATATCTCCGAACTCAAAAGTGATCTTGATACCACAACAAGTGAACTGGGTGCAGTTAAACTCTTACTTAACTCACAAGAAAATAAGCTGATCGCATGTGATACATTTCTGTTCGGAGTACCGCACACTCCAGAAGAAAACTTAAAATCTATTTTCCACCACATTTGCCACATCTACCGCACACGCCCGAAATCCAGTTCCCCCGACTCTGCGGTTTTGATCAAATTTAATACACCGTATGATAAAAACTTTGTTTTGAAATCGATTGCGCTCTACCGTAAACAAAACAAACAACTACGATTATCCGACCTTGGTTTCAACTCCACGAATTCAACTTCCACGATCTATTTGCGCGAGAGCTTAACGGAACAAAATAGAAAATTACTACAGAGCGCATTGCAGCTGAAACGACAAAACAAAATTTCCTCTGCATACACCGTACGTGGAATTGTTTATGTTAAATGTCGCCCAAATCGATCAGCTGTGCTTATCGATTCTATTCAAACACTAGAAGCAGCTGTTAACCGATCCAACGAGGAGCCCAGTGAAGGAATTGCCAGCGGTGGAGAACCTTTTATATAATTTTTTTTCTATATTTATTTTTTGTATTTTCTTTTTTTCTATTCTTTGTATAATTCTTTTAGCTTATTAGTCTTGCATTGATCTTTATATTAATTAATTAATTATATTACTTAATTTGTTCTTTCTTCTGCTTTAAACTTTTTATTTCTCTTGTGTTGTGCTACCTGCATCGCTGTAAACATGAATAGTACGCTGCATTCAATGTTAAGAGTTTTCGGTAAACAAAGCGATGGTCTCAAGATTTGTCATTTTAACGCTCAAAGTTTGTACGCGAAAATTGATGAGTTTCGGGATTTGTTCGAGGGATCCGATACAGACCTCATTTGTGTTTCCGAATCTTGGTTGGCTGATCACATCGAAGATTTTATGTGCTGTCCCAGGGGGTATAGAGTTTTTCGTACGGATCGGAAAGGTCGTGTTGGGGGTGGCGTGGCGATATTTGTAAAGAAACATATTAAATGCAATCCTAAGATTCGATCGGCATTTTACAGTAGCATTGAATACGTGTTTATTGAGCTAGTCGGTGATGAAGGTAAACTTTTGTTGGGTACAGTTTATCGGCCTAATAGTAACGTGGACATTCGTCCCTTCATATCTCTGATGGAAGAAATTGCTTGTACATGTTCTAATATTATCGTTTGTGGTGACTTTAACTGCAACCTTCTATTAGATAAAAGTCTCATTGAAAGTATGAGCATGTTTAATTTGCGGGCTGTTAATGTTACCTCACCAACTCATTTCGGAGGTGCTATACCCACCCTTTTAGATGTGTTTTGGGTGAGTGACTTTCAAAAAGCTTATTTTTATGATCAATTATCGGCTTCTGCGTTCTCGAAGCATGATTTAATTTACTTAACCTACGACTTTGCTGTTACGATCGTTAATACATTTACATATAGAGATTTTCGTAACATTAACTACCCTTTACTAGAAGAACATGCAATAGGCATACGCTGGGACTTTGTTTATTACTTAACATCACCTAATGAACAGGTTGAATTTCTCAACGAAAACATCAAAAGACTTTTCAATCATCACGTTCCTTTGAGAACCAAAATCTTTCAGCCTAAAGAACAGCCATGGTTCACTGCACATATTCGCCAACTTATTAACCTACGGGATCAGGCTTATAACCGTTGGAAGCGTTTCCGTCTTGATGAGTTGCGGCAAACTTACAGTTCTCTTCGAAACCAAGTTGTAATGGAAATTAGAAATTCTAAGTCCCAAGTATATCTGAACCAACTCAATCCCTGTCTTGGCTGCCGTAAAGTGTGGAGTAATCTTCGCAGCTTTGGCATCGCTAAGCCAAAGTCGAGCCGCTTTGAAAATGTTGATTGCAATGCTCTTAATCGGCAGTTTGCATCCTCTACCTCTAATCTGTTGAACTCAGCAAGAGACTCACAGAGGTTTTTATCAAATCAAGCAGAAACTATAATACCCTTATTCGGTTTTAGAAATGTCAATTGTGCTGAGGTCGTTGAAAGCCTGTTCTCTATTAAATCTTCCGCAACTGGACTCGACGATATTAATCCTCGATTCTTAAAGCTCATTTTGCCAATCCTTATCCCGTACATTACCCATATTTTTAACTCGATTCTTACATCTGGTGAATATCCGTCACAATGGAAACTGGCCAAAGTAGTACCTATACCAAAAAATGCAAAGGGTACTGACTTTAGACCTATTTCAATAATACCTTTTCTTTCGAAATCGTTTGAAAGGATTTTGCAGAAGCAAATGAACCTATTTCTTGACCACAACAATCTGATGACAACACTACAATCGGGTTTTAGGAAGGGCCATAGTTGTATAACCTCCTTAGTGAACGTCATCGAAGATTTACGGCAAAAGATGGATGAAGACAAGGTGACCTTTTTAGTGTTGCTAGATTTTTCGAAGGCATTTGACACCGTGGTTCATACAAACCTGTGTGATAAGCTGCGTCAGCTATTTAACTTCTCACACGATGCAGTCAAATTAGTTGCTTCGTACCTTTCAGGTAGAAGGCAAATTGTACAAGTGGGTGACGTTCGATCGGATGTCATTTCGATCCCAAATGGTGTCCCACAGGGATCAATTTTGGGCCCACTGCTATTCTCAATGTATGTCAATGATCTGCCATCTATCATTAACCAGAGTAAGGTTCAGATGTATGCCGATGACGTACAGTTGTACTTGAGTTCTGATCTCGGTCTTATTGAACATGGTGCTGCCTGTGTTAATGAGGATCTTGAAAATATTGCGCGCTGGTCTGAAACGAATGGTCTTTTGTTAAACCCTGTAAAATCTAAGTGTCTTGTCATCTCAAGAAATTCTTTGGACTTGTCATACTTTCCTTCTGTGTTTTTAGACAATTCTCCAATTGAATATGTTGAGACGGCCAAAAACCTTGGTATGATCTTTAACCGGAAATTAACCTGGGATAACCACATAAATGTTGCGACCGGTAAAACCTATGCGGTTCTTCGAACATTATGGGCAACTAAAGCTTTCACCCCCTTAAAAACTCGCCTCATGCTAGCAAAAACGCTGGTTATACCAAAATTGTTGTACGGGTGCGAAGTTTTTGCCAATTGCAGTTTCGTCAGCAAAAGAAAACTGCAGGTCGCTTTCAATAACACCGTTCGGTATGTTTTTGGACTAAGAAGGTACGACCGCGTATCGCACTTCTCAAAGCGTCTTTTTAACATGACGTTCGACAGCCTACTTCAGTTCCGCACTTTAACCCTTCTCTCAAAAATCCTGATAACACGACAACCTCCCGGTCTGTACGAGAAATTGGTTATGCCTTCTTCAATGAGGTCTAGTCAGTTGATTCCTCCGCGTTACTCTTCCCTTACCTCTGAGCGTCAATTTTTCGTTAACTCTATTCGTCTTTGGAACTCTTTACCGCGTACTATTAGAAGAATTAATAACACAAGAAGGTTTAAAAATGAATTAAGAAAGTATCTCGCATTCTCGAATATATCTTAATTGTATTAATTATTAGTTTTAAGTATTGACCACGTAGTATAAATACATAATATCTTTGAATTATTTCGTCTTCCTCAGTAGCTTTTTCCTGCAGAATATAGCTTATCACTAGTTTATAAGATATTATATCTTAAAGTGTATAGGCATTACAAAATAAAAATAAATGAAATAAATGAAATGAAATAAAAAGAAATATATATAGCTCTTACATTGAGCAAAATCCAATTTCTAAACTATTTTCAATTACATACCCACTTGTTTATACACATTTATTACATTTGTCTTTGTAACGACTTTATACTTTAGTTAATATTTAGTTTTTATTTTTGTTTGTTTGAGAAATATGCCTTGTTCGATTTTGAAATTCATTCGATTTTAAAAATTATAAAAATAAATATGATATTTTATTATTGCTGAAAGAAGGAAGAAATGGTTTCACTAACGGAGAAAAAGGGTTATCGAACAGTCTTCTTTTGTAAACATTTCGTTGACAAAAAATTATATAGATATCTATTTCAACCCAAAACTTTCTAATAAATGAAAATCTTTTATGATAAAAGTCACACAATTCTGCCAATTATTCTGATATGATTTATAACAGAATTCATAAAAGATTTTTGCACGCGGAATACCAATAGACTAAGATCTACCAACGTTTTTTCTCAAGTCATTTTAGCAAGGATGTAACTTTTTGAGCTAAGTTCGGGATGACTACCTCTTTGTGGTAAGCTGATGCTGCTTACCATGGACCATGATTTTGTGTCCCAAAATCAAATGACGGACACTGCGAGTCATTTAGAATTTCCGTTGGGATGCCATTTAAATGACAAGCGAAAAAATGGCGATCACATGGCAATGCCTTCCCTCATCAAATGGCAAAAATGACACCCTTCCTATTATTTCGATTCCCGTCATTTATCTGTTTTGCGATCAAACGATAATGTCATGAGAAATATATAGCTATAGACCAGAGTTGTAAAAGAATGCAATCATTTTGGTCAGTCACAAGAAAAACTTCTTAATATTGACTTAAATGTATGACTTCAATGTTATACGTCAACTTCAAAATATGAAATCGCCATTCATTTTGAAGTCAGTGATTGAGAATTCATTTTGTTGAAGTCAAAGAATGCATTCAGTTGAATGCAAACTTCTGTGATTGCTGTGAAGTCATTGAAGTCTTTTTGAAGTCATTGAAGTCATTTTGAAGTCACGAAATGATTAAAGTCATTTTGAAGTCATTGACGTCTTTTTGAAGTCATTGCAGTGATTTTGAAATCGTTTGGATTCAACTGAATTGATTTGAAATAAAAACCATGTATTAACGCTTTTGCTGGTTTAAGGGTAGTGATACGAATACATGAGAGCACAAACGTTTTCGCTCTAGCCTCTCACTATCAACTCCCACTCTCACCTTCCCGTTGGTGACTGGTGGGTACCTAGTACCTCGGCTGGAGATGGGGTAATCAACCCCTATGTTGGGGTTGGGGGTTGTGCCGTCGGGGTAACTTCACGATAATGGAATGGATAATAGAACTCCTCAAAGGGCAACCAGACCCGCAACGTCAATGGACTACGATCTAAGAGTATGTACCTGGAATGTACGAACGCTCTACACCTCAGGTGCTACTCAAAAACTTGAGTCTGTCCTCACGCGGTACAGGGCAGATATAACCGCGATCCAA
This sequence comes from Cheilosia soror, assembly GCA_949372485.1. Lineage (NCBI taxonomy): Eukaryota > Metazoa > Arthropoda > Insecta > Diptera > Syrphidae > Cheilosia > Cheilosia soror. The sequence goes on from OX443563.1 coordinate 42,101,475, forward strand.
GACATACGATGAATAGGATCAGGTATGATGGAAAGAAAAGATTGCGACATTTATTACAGCTGCAATAAAAGATTGCATGTATTAGGATGCGGATTCGTCGGGGAAATCGGCTTAGGACAAAAGTCATTGACTTCAAGCCGATAAGTGATCGCCTTTCTGTGATCCGCATCAAAGCTACCTTCCAAAACATAACCGTAATATATGCACCACGCCTCTACCGACGAGGCAGAAGATCCTGTCAAGGAGGAGTTTTAAGACCTCCTGGATGGAGCCTACGGAGCCTGTCCGGAGTATGATACAAAAGTTGTACTCGGGGATTTTAATGCTAAAGTCGGAAAGGAAAATATCTTTGGCGGATTAGTTGGTAAGCACAGAATCCACGAAACGACAACAGACAACGGCTACCACTGGAAACCACTAGGTTTCCACTAGCACTAGGTTTCGATACGAGGCACGCATCCAACATCCTCGACGTGCACACATTCCGAGGGGCAAACGTCGACTCTGACCATTATCTTGTCGCGGCTAAATTGATTCAGAGCCCGACTGTCCAACGAGAAGAAGCTGCGAACCGCCCAGAAGAAGAAATTCGACGTTGGACGCCTTAGCACACCTGGAGTAGCCAGAGCCTACAGCGAGCGCCTGAGTATGAAACTCTCCTCTGTGTACTCACCTACCACAGACGCAAACAATCAGTGGTGCCAGTATCGCGACATCATCGAGGAGGTGGCCGAAACCACCGTGGGGTACCAGCTACCCCAGAGAAAGAGTCCGTGGTATGATGATGAATGCGTGTACAGGAAAAAGGTGACAGAAAATGCACACAAGAAAACGCTGCAGCGCAAAACTTAGGCAGCGAGAGAAGAGTATCGAGCCAGGAGAAGGGAGGCAAAAAAGATCCTGCGTAGAAAGAAGAGGGCTTACGCAGCTACCCAGCTCATGGAGATCAAAGAGTCGCGCGATCGTAAAAACATCCGGAGGTTTTATAAAAAAGCCAAGCAACTGGCGGCTGGCTACAAAACCGGAACGCAGGCTCTTCGAGACAGCGAAGGAAACCTAGTCACCGAAGCGCAGGGAAGAGTAGATGTGTTTAAGCAGCATTTCCAGCAGCTGCTTAATGGCCATCATGTAGAGAGAGTGATAGGGCAAGAAGAGAACCCACGTCCAGTCAATGAAGAACTAGTTCCACTTCCTAGTATAGAAGAAGTTGGTTAGCTATAAAAAATCTTAAGAACAACAAGGCTGCAGGCTCTAATGGACTACCAGCGGAGCTCTTTAAATACTGTGGTGATGTTTTAGTAGGGAGCATGCACCGAATCATCAACCAAGTATGGGTGGAAGAAAACATGCCCGATGACTGGACTATCAGCTCCATATGCCCCATCTACAAAAAAGGCGATCCTATGTCTTCCAAGAACTATCGAGGCATATCCCTGCTTAATGTCGCATACAAGATCCTATCCAACGTACTGTGTGAACGTCTTAAACCGTTCTGCAACACACTAATCGGCACTTACCAGTGTGGCTTCCGGCTCACATAAACTTATAATAAACTTATTTAAAGCGTTAATACATGGTTTTTATTTCAAATCAATTCTATTGAATCCAAACGATTTCAAAATCACTGCAATGACTTCAAAATGATTTCAATCATTTCGTGACTTCAAAATGACTTCAAAAAGACTTCAATGACTTCACAGCAATCACAGAAGATTGCATTCAATTGAATGCATTCTTTGACTTCAACAAAATGAATTCTCAATCACTGACTTCAAAATGAATGGCGATTTCATATTTTGAAGTTGAAATCTTTAAGTGAATTCATGAGTTAAGCATTTTTAAAGATAAATCAAATTAATTAAATTCGTAAATGATTTAATTCCTTTACAACTCTGCTATAGACCCCCCCCCCTCTTGTGGTATCACAATGGACCAAATAATTATGGACAACCACCTTACCTTACCTAACCTAACATAACCTAATTCACATTTTACTACCAAGATATTATCTATATATATGTGCAAGTACGCACGATCCAATCGTGCCCTTGATTACTTTTTTGTTATAGGTACCTATAAATAAATAAATAGGTGGCGCAACAGGCGGGTGACACCCAAGGCCTAGCTTCTCGCAACCATTCGTTTTGTGTGAGTTTCTATTTTTGGGACGAATGGAAGGGACCTACAATTTTATGCCGAGTCCGAACGGCTGAATTGAGAAGCTTTTTCATGACAGTCATACTCTCGGATGTTTGTCAGACGTTCGCGAGAGGTGGCGCAGTAGAAAAAAACTTTAAGATGTAATTTTGGTTTTTCCGGGGATCGAACCTGGGATCCCTCACACAGTAGTCCAGCACACTAACCACTGCGCTACTGCGCCCATATAGGTACCTATGCAGCTTAATTTGCCATTAACTATTTTTATAACTTGCATTCTTTTATTTCTTTGTTTCGCTGTCTCGTTGCTTTCTTGGATATTGAAGGAGCTTTCAACTACACGTCGTTTGAGTCTCCAATAATAGGAAGATGGACTATGGCAATGCTACATGAAAGACTAATTCAGACCCGCATTGAGGATGTGGAACTTTCGGCGTTAACAACAAGAGAGTGTCCACAAGGGGACACCTCATTGTGGTTCCTAGTCATTGACGACCTACTCCAATCCCTGTCTAATCAAGGGATCTCTATTCCATTCAAAAATCATCGACCCCTACTTGGTCTAGTCTGCTATACAGACGGGTCCAAGATGGGTACAGAGACTGGATCTGACATTTATGGAGAAGCGAACTTTTCAGTCAGCCTAGGCAAATACTCGTCCATATTCCCCACATGTAGACCATATCTGGGGAGCCACGAAACCTCTCTTCACATTCTTAGGGAATGTCCGGTCTCTTTCGCCTTAGAAAGAATGTCCTTTGCGAAGAAATCGTTAACTCAGCAAATCTTGCTGAAATACCCCCAGGAAGGATACATATACTTTTCTTCCTGACTGTCTCCGGAGTAAAAAGATTGCTCTATAGGACCCACAATAGGACCCTTTAGAGAGACCGCAGTGCCAGAGCCCAATAAAGGCTCTCCCGACTTAATATCTAATCTAATCTAATCTAACACGTCCTTTCGCCACAGATATCGTATTAAATGCTTCGTCATTTGCGTAGAAAAATCGCATGGCAAGAATTTCGAGCCTTGCCATTTTTTGAAGGCTGCCATTTAAATGACGCAACAGCCAAAAAGTTTAGTCATTTGTCCTAGACGTCATTAAAGAGCGATCACACGGCCATTTTTTCCGCCATTTAAATGGCACTAAATTCATCTCATTTGATCCGCCATTTTCCTAGTCATTTAAACGAAAATGTTATCCCAAAAATGGCGATCACACAGAACGACATTTAAATGACTGCTTTGTGACGCGATTTTTACGTCAGAGCATCATTTAAATAACTTAAAAAAATTGCCGTGTAATCGTAGCTTTAGTCTAAGAAGTTTCCTTCGATATACGAAACAACTCTGCCAAATGCAGTGCACTGATGGCGATGTATACCAAGTAACACCTTAATTTGTGCTTCAATCACCATTAGATTGACAGTAAATTAATGAATTCTCACAGCTAGGACAGCTCCCATAAATAATTTAATCCTTTCATCATAAATATTCAACACTCATTAGAGTCCCATTTCGACTTGAAAGCCACTGAAAGGAAAGTGATTTACATTCGACATTAAATGGAATTAAAGTTGTAATCATTTCAGTCCAACACGATCCTGATTTGATTACATATACTGCCGTCATGCACAAAGTCTACCCACTGGCCAAGGCGCCAAATCAATCTCTGTACACGTCATTACCATCATCACTCAATAGCAAATAAGTTCCACAAGAACGGTTGGTGCTCGTTAATTTAATTAGCAACTCTATACAGAATTTGCTTTAAAGGCGCCATCATCATTAAGACGTCCATCACTATAGCCTGCTGCCTGGCTCAGTAAATTTAAGTCCATTAACTTAAGAACCCCCCCTTTCGTTGTGTCAATAATGGTCCGCCCGATGCACTGCACCGATGTGGATATAGTCTATACTGGTGCATCATTTAGTGAAAAATGAAGCGCCTTTCGGTGTAGTACCTATACTAGTGGTGGTAGTCCATAAACTACTGCACCAGTGGTTCCGAAGCAATTACTGAAGTTCGGTCTGGGGATTTTTATGTGCATAGCATAATAACCAAAACAAGTTTCATGCAGCACCCCCTAAAGATAATGATCTGTGTCCATAACAGAACCGCAAACACATCACCACAACTACCAGCACCTCGCACATTGTCGTTGTCATCAACAGAAAACACATCCTTCCGCGGGGTAATGTGATGAGATGTTAACATGCAAGACCATTACGCGTAAGCTTTACGGCACAGCGAGTGATTACAGCACGGGGCGTAATGTACAGATAGACCCATCATCCCTCCCTTAATTGAGTTTAATTTGTTGGTTTATTTATTTTTTTTTTCCATCCCATCATGGTAGCACTTTTTGTCAGGAAAAGTTCGCCAGCCAAAAAAGAAAGACAGAAAAAAATCGCAATTTCCGACGCGCCATACCGCGAAAATGTATAACGCATCGGCTTATCTTGGGCAATAAAAACTCATTCAACGCAGGATATTTCGGGAAAGCGAGCGCATAATGTCCTCTCCTCTGCATTGAAACTTTTTTTCCTTTCTGCTTTCATTTGTCTAACAATAGATGGAACGGCAAATATGTGATTATCTGACCAGGACCATCCACCGACCGACATCGACAGGGGAAATTACATCCGATTTTAAATCTAGAATCATTTAGTTGTGATTACCTACATTGTTAAGATTGGGCGATGGGCTAGCGCAACCTTACATAGTCCATCATAGCCAACCGAACGAACGTTACGTTATATGCAGTGGGAGTTGACATTTTAGTTGCATTTTCAATAAGTGCAGGATACAATTCACTGCATACAAAATTCGACGAATACTTACTTAAATCAAATTAAGCCCACCTACATTGCTGGTAAAAATAAAATTATTCAGCAAGCCTGCATGGAAACTCAATTAAGCTTCGCTACACAAAATTAGGCACAACACATCGAACTTTGAACTTTGACATAAAATTGATGAGGTTGCCGGTGGATATGAATCCCCATGATATAGATACAGATACTGGACAAAGTCAACGAGTGACTGCATTCGACATTAGGGACGAGGCATATATTTTCATGAATACCTATAATTGGATTTATTCCGATCGGAGTGGTTTATGAAATGCGTCATTCTATGTCAGTGATGTCAGAATATTTAAAGCCAGCAGGGCGCATCCTTCGACTTTTAGCACAATATTTAATAATCCCGCGCATAAATTGTGCCAATTAACGCAGTAAGTAGTACAAGCAAGGTGTTCTGGCAGACTATCCGCCGTCTTAGAGGATGGAAGTGGAATATTAGTGAAGGAGTCAAATCGAAGGATGGTACTACACTTCTTTTTCTGTGTTCGGGTAAACGACGTTAAATCAATGCCTTTCGCCGTAGGCGTTGAACTCCGACGGGGATACGTCTTGTCTCGTCCAAATCTGAAATGATGGTCATCTCCAGAACGCCGATCTCCCGTTGAAACAGGTGGAGAGGTTTAAGTATCTCAGGGTTTTATTCACGAGTGATGGAAGGAGCAATGCTGAGTTTTCCTTTAGAATTGGTCAGGCTGGATCAGTTTTGAGACAGCCATTCTATTATTAGGAGGATTCAATATCGTGCTAAAGTTAAGCTGTCAGTCTTTACTTCGGTGTTTGTTCCAACTCATACCTATGGTCATGAGGTTTGGGTAATGACAAGCTGCCGAAATGGGATTTCTCCGTTGTAAAGCTGGTGTGACCCGTAGAGATCGCATTAGAAATACCAGAATACGTGAGGAACTCAATGTCGAGCAGCTACTTCTCTGGACGGAGCGGTCCATGTCCCCGACCAAAATTTAACGACGTGCTATGGAATCCGTCCCATTAGGCAGGCGTCCTAGAGGTACAACGTGAGATGGTTAGATCAAGTTCATAATCTTTTCTCTACCCCTATGGGGATTGCCCTTGATGATTTAAAGTCGATCGTTGAGAATCGAGAGCTATTGACGGCCCACTTGAGCAACCTACACCCGCGACCCACTTAATAGATAAGCGAGCCATCGAAAATAAATGAATGAATTATCAGTTTATTAATACTTGAAATTTTCACATTCCCAAATGACGAAATTGACCAGAAGACTTTCAGCAATATGTTACTTAAATATCGAGTTCAAATTTCTAGATAGAAAATAGATACTTATTAGATAATAGATAATAGATACTGTTTGGATGAGGTAGGGAAATTCCTTGTCGCTGGTTTCAAACTCGTAAATGTTTCGATTGGAGGAAAGAAAAAAGTCAGCGTTATGGTTCTGTACTTTATTTCATATATACAATCTGATAGGTCTTACCTCGTTGAGTGTTAATACCAGAAGAAAGATTCTCGGTTAGTATTAGAGGAAATAGGAGATACAAAATATGGCGTTTGACTGAAAGTCGGTAAAGCGACCTCTTACAAGAAATTAAAGATACACTATTTGGATGTAAATATTCTAGTACAATGTGTTTTTTGGTGATGCGTTTTCACACGAACAGATACTTACGAGGTGATTAAGTACAGCATTTATACTCAAATAAAAGTAGTTCAATTTCAGTTGGAAGCAAAATGAGGACAACGTGCAGAGATCTTGAAAGAGAAATGGGATCGGAAAAGATCGCCCAAATGAACTGCATGAATCAAGATAAATATGTGTGCGATATTTTGATTAGAGAAGGACTTAGGCAGAAGCAGAGTATATCCATTAATGAGTAGGGACACTCTCTCTACATATGCATTTCATTCTACCACAAAGCAAAACGCAGAAAAAATCGTGCAATAAGTGGAAACAGGTCGAAAGAATACTTTTTTCCTGAATACAACGAATGATTGAGAAGAAAAGCAGAGTATATCCATTAATGAGTAGGGACACTCTCTCCACATATGCATTTCCTACTACCACAAAGCAAAATGCAGAAAAAATCGTACAATAAGTGGAAGCAGGTCGAAAGAATACTTTTTACCTGCATACAACGACTGCTTGAGAAAAAAAGGGTACACAACACATTTTGCCTGTACCACTACATGGGGCTTGCTGCGTACGACAAACGATTGTGGGTTTTTTCATAAAGCATTTTTAAAGGCGAGCTGAAGTGATGTCAGTATATTAGTATTTTCTCTCAACCATTCAGGTTGATCAGGTAACCAGCTTTGCTTTCGTAGAATTGCTAATAAAAAAACAAATTTTGTAGTTTTTCCCATTGGTTATTGATTAAATGGTCTTTGTTATGGACATGAAAAAGAAATGTTTCATTCTCTATCACGAAATTCAACCCTTTTGCCTTGCTACGACTTCGTTAATTACCATATTTTACGATTTAGTTTTATTGCCAGCACTTTTTAGGTAATATAATTCACAGCAGATGGTCATACTAATTACTTAGGTTGGTTGTAGAGGGGATTGTTTACATTTTTTTCGCACGTATTTTTAAAGGCGACCTGGAGTTGGATTGTTATCAGTCGTTCATTACCATCAATTGACGAAGTAAAGGGTGTTCAGTGCGTGTGGCAAACAATTAAAAATAGTTAAAATTAAAAGTTGAAGTGCAAGTTTGCATAGTTTAAGAACTTTAAATAAAATAATGGGAAAACATTATGTTAAATGTTTGGCGTGTGGGCGAGAGCAGAAAGAAAATTTTGGAGTTAAATATTTCAAAATACCGGATAATAGTGAGAGGTAAGCAATATAAGTTATAGATCGGGGAAGAATGAATATAAATCTGCGTTGTATTTCTTAATTTTAATTAAGCGGAACAAATTGCTTTTTTGCATGAAATGAATTTATTTTTTGAAAATATGACTTTTCATGAAAATTCTAGAAATGTAACTAAAAAAATGCGTTTTATAAAAGGATGGCAACAGAATATAAATGCCTTAATTGGCATTTTTACAGAAATCAAAGAAGACGGTATTAAGTTTCTTTTAACAAGAAATCTTAATCAAGATTGCTTGGAAAACACTTTTGCTGTTTTACGTAACCGAGGGGGAAATAACAAGTTGCTGACTCCATTTCAATTCATCTGTTCATTTAAAAGATCTTTTCCGGCAAAGTATATGGAAGATATTACACGTGAAAACTGTGAGCCAACTGCTAACCTGGAACTTCCAGACATTGAAGTGCAGATGGAACCACAAAAACAAAATAAGGACAATTTGGTTTACGCTTTCAAAACTGAACCTGACTATAAAACTGTGGACTTTGGTATTGATAATGCATTCTACTATTTCGCAGGTTATATTTTAAAAAAATACCGCCTAAACCACAAGTGTGAGTTAAAATTGAGTCCGCAACTTAGCGTTTCCTCCCTTTTTACAGATTTTAAAAAATATGAAGATGCGAAATTGACACGGCCCAATCAAGAATTTTTAGACTCGTTAGAGAATCTTGAACAAAAATTTATTTCTTGTTTTCCAAATATGTACTACCTAAATAATTTTGAGGGGAATATTTTTAACTTTTTGAAAAATGAATTTCATTACAACTGTTGCAAAAATCAAAATAAGGAATTTCTTATCAAATTTTACGTCCGAGTACGGGTTTACTTTATTCTAAAACAGTTCAATAAAAATAACAAAAAATGTACCAACAAACAAAAATATTTAAGTGTAGCACACATGTGAATATATATTAGATATAAAATGTTCAATAAGAAATATTACAAATTGATTTTGCTTTTTTTTACGTCACACCCTGTACCACATTTTGAAATAGTTCGACTACTCTTCCATCCCTCTTTTACTAGAGCACTTTTAGTGCCGTCTATTTCTCGTGTATGTGTACTGCAAATTGTAAACTGATAAGAAACACGTGGAGAGTGTCCCTACTCATTAATGGATATACTCTGAAGAAAAGGGTACACAACACATTTTACCTGTACCACTACATGGGGCTTGCTGTGTACGACGATCGATTGTGGGTTTTTTCATAAAGCATTTTTAAAGGCGGTAAACTCGGATTTCGATGTGTGTACCTATTCACTTTATGCAGTGTGACCTGCTTTGCTTTTTGGAAAATGGTTTCATGCTTCGTTTTTCTGATTATTTTTTCCATTAATTACAACTAATTCTGAACTCCTACCATTAATATTTGAATCTAAAATATGAAAATATATATTTCTTCTTTGTTCTGACTTCGCTTAAAATAATGCAATCCGATATTGGGCCTAGTAGCAATAGAAATGATTTCATTCCATAATTGCTAATTGTTATAATAACTGGTCACACTGGTTCTGCAGTGACGATGGGGTTGGTTTTTTCATTAAGCATTTTTAAAGGCGGTAAACTCGAATGCTTATCAGTTGTGCGAAAGAAGTGAAATAAACACAATACAGGGTGACCCGTGATTGTTTTCGGTGCGAACAAACTACAGTACAAATGTTTTTGAATTAAATAGAAATTTAAATAGGAAATGGGAAAACATATTTTGAAGTGTTTAGCCTGCGCGGTCGAGAACAAAAAGAAAATGAAGGTCTAAAATATTTTTATGTGTCGATAATGGAGGGCATTAAAAGTTTAACTTTATTGGTTTTTTAGTGATAACTCCTGAAACTATTCCTTTCCTGACTCCTTTTTTGGAGGTGTAATTTTGCATTACAATTTTTTTACGCGCTGTTTATTTTGCTATTGTTTTGCTTGTATTGCGCTTTATTAAAAGATAATTGGTAAAAGCAAACGATTGAAATAAAATTTATTGTGCAAGAAAGAAATGAACACGTGAAGTGGAAAAAGGCAAAATTAAAAGAGTGCGTTGGAATTCAAAAAGTAAACAGTATTGCCACACATAAAGAAACATAACTAAAATGTAAGTTGTCATGGCAAGGTATTGCCAAAGCGCTGGTTGAATTAACGTTCAAGTTCAAGTTTCAACAGCTTGAACACATTTTAAGTACATATCTACGCTTTTTGGTTTTAAAATTAATAGTATTGCTTGTGGTCGAAGTGTGTCCTAAGTTATATTAATCTTTAATTCATATAAATTTAAAGACCCCAACAAATTCAGAAAACCATTTTTGGAAAATGGAGTGGAAATCAATTTCTTATGAAATGCATTTTTTAAGTATTGCTTTTTTCGATAAGTCTGCCAATATAACTAAAAGGATGGCAGCAGAATATAAATATGTAGTCTTATTGGTATTTCAATTGACTTAATTACCATTTTAACGCAACCGAGGAAGAAATAATGAGTTGCTCACTCCATTTCAATTCATTTGTGAATTTAAAAGATCTTTATCAGCAAAGTTACATGGAGAAAATAGTTGCGAGCCAACAGCAAATACAGAGCTTTCCGGCGTTGAAATAAACGCTTTCAAAACTGAATCTGACTATAAAACTGCTGATTATGGTAGTGAAAATGCGTTTTATTATTTTGCATGCTATATTAAAAAAAAAAACGTCAAAAACGCAAGTGTGAGTTGGAACTAAGTCAGCAACATAGTGTTTCCTCCATATTTACAGATTTTTAAGGAAGATGAAAGTGCGCATTTCACACGTTCGCCTAAAGAATTTTTAGATGCATTAGAAAGTTTATAGCAAAATAAAAAAAATATAATTTTGAAATGAAAATGTATTACCCACATATTAAAAAATAAATGTGATTGATTACTGTAAAATTATTATGTAGGCACGTGTTTGAGAGCATGACTTTATCAAAAAATGTAATAGAATAATCAAAAAAACCAACAACAAGCATAAATATCTTAGCGTAACACACATGTAATTATAATTTTGTATTTAATAAAAATGTATGACAAGTTAAAAATTTCCCTTTTTTTAACGGAGCACCCTGTGACATTTTTCGAAAAAATATTCCTCCTCTTTTTTCTCTCTCTCACTACCCATTTTATATATCCGTCTATTTCTCATGTCTGTGTGACACAGTAATACTTGCTGATAAGGAAATTGTCGAGAGTGTCCCTACTCATTATAATGGATATACTCTGGGCAGAAGTCTTAGGCTTCCGAAATATAAGTTCTTAGAAAGTTACAATCCGCATTAGCGTCAAAATTAAAATTTTCACGCTGCTCTGCCCCCTTCTTCGGTGCCCAATAAACGTTCTATGATCTTCTAGCAAAGACATATGTCAAGTGCTCAAAGTACGATGTTAAAGCGAGGTTCCTAAGCGACTGGAAAGGTGGGCATCTTTGGCGAAATGTCTTTTGATTTCCGCACATCAATAAACGCAAGGATACTTGGCGTTGGCCGTCTTTAGATCATAATATAACGGATTATAAGGGTCAATAAAAGTGATGACTTTGGGATTGGCCCTACAAAATAAGTCCCACATGGATCGATCGACCGACAGTTGTCGCTCAACGATTAACTAGGGGCCATACCCAACATTAAGTGTAGGTAGAGGGCCAGTGACAAGACTAAAAACATCCCCTCAGAAGTGAAGCCACCGATGTACTAAGTTTCATTTGGTAACAACGAGACCCCTCGTTCGATAGGGGTGCCAGGTGCCAAGAAAGCGGTCTATCTACCAGTGCTGGAGACCAAAACCGGAGCTGTTAGTAAATAATAAACGCAAAATTTGAATTCTGCACCATTTAATAGTACAGTGATGCAAAAAAAAAAAAAAAATAACAATGTGACAGCTGGCTAAAAAAAATGGAGCGCTATACGAAAGAACACCGCTTTATTTTTTGTTGAGCAATATTTTAAAAATAATAAAAATTTGTTCGAACAAAATCATCTTGAGTGATGAAGCTCATTTTCATCTTGATGGCTTCGTTAATGATCGTCAAAATTGTCGCCTTTGGGGTTCAGACAACACACGAGTAATTGTTAAGAAACAAATACATCCACAAAGCGTGAGTGTATGCGGATTTTGGCCTGAAGGCATTATCGGACCATTATTCTTCGAAAATTCGGCTTGTCAGGCGATTACAAGATATGGAAGCGACCAACATGTGGTTTCAACAAGACGGTCCCATGTGTCATACAGCAAGAGAAACAATGCAATTACTGCATGAGTCATTTCCTAATAGTGTAATCTGCCGTTTTTGCGATCGGAATTGGCTATCCACATTTATGCGAAACGGTCATAGAAAATGTCAATAAAATAGTGGGTATACGTACTTGCCAGCAAAGCCGTGGCGGTCATTTATCCGATGTGCTATTCCAAATATAACCCCAACCTGTGTACTCTCTGAATCAATAAAAAAATGTAAGCTTTCTAATTAAAAATCTGTATTTTATATCAAAATTACATTTTGCGTGAATTATGGGACACCCTTTATAATCTGCGCGCTAACAAAAGAAGAAGAGAAAAACATCGGCTTAGAAGGAAAAAGAAAGCTTACACGAAGCGAGCGGTTAAATCTCTTGAGGGACGCTATTACAGAGTTTTTGTTTGAATGTTCTACCAGAGGATAAAAAGATCTTCCCAAGGATACAAAGCATGAACAGAAGCCTGCAGACATGAGCATGAGAATACGGTGGTAGATCCACAGTCCGTTTTGAGACGACTGCGGAATGTTAAATGGCGTTAACAGACAACAACCCACTGTTGGTCAATATGATTCGTTCAAGGCTCAGCAGCTAGTGAAAATTTCTATCCATCTGATCAAAACGAGGTGAGGATTGCGACTTCTAAATTTTGAAATAGATGATCTACCGGACGAGCTATTTAAAGCAGCAGGAGTTAACTTGACTAGGAGCATTTAAACTAAATTATCTAAAAAAAATTATTGGACGAAAGTATACCCGACGAATGGAACCTCAGCATCGTGTGACACAGCCAGAAGAAGGGATATACTCTGAACTCCGTCAGAGGAATAAGCCTCTTGAACATGTAACCGCTTAAACCCTCTAATAACCCGGTCACCACACATCATTGCGGTTTTAGGTCAGGAAAGCCAATCGTCAACCAAGTCCCCACACTTCCGGCAAATCTTGGAAAAGATTAAGGAATTCCAGATCGATCCTTATCGAACCCAATGTCGACTATAAAAACGTGTGTAGGGCATTTCGGCATCACTGCCAGATTCGTCTTCATCCGCCTGTGCTGTATGGCGATGGAGAAATCTCGCTGATCTGTCAACGTCGCGTTACAAAGAAAAACACAGAACCCTTGGATGTAGAAAAAAGTTTAAGACAAGGTGACGCCCAATCATGTCCTTTCTTTAACATCATTCCTGAGACAATTGTGCGAAACTCACAAGGTCACAAGCCAACATTAGAGGTGCAATTTTTTAAAAGTCCATTCAGCTACTCACATATGCTGATGATGTTGAAATTATCTGGAGAACTAAGCGAGCTGTCATTGCAGCGTTTGCAAGTTTTAAGATGCGAAGATAGGTCTTTCTATCAGAGAGAACGAAGTGTAGTATATGCTGTCATCGAAAAAGGACCCTGAACATCTGCGACTTGGACCAAATGTCGACAAAGACTTTGTCTACCTAGGCTCTGCAATTACCCCGCAAAATGACAATAATGACATTGGCGCAGAAGTTAACTGAAGAAGCACTCTTGCCAATCACCGCTAAGATGACATCTCATAAAACCAATATGCTTTTGTACAAGATCTTAATCATCCAGGTTCTTCTGTATTCTCCAGAGGCATGGACCTAGGACAAAAGCGGACGAAACTCTTTTAGCACACTTGAAGAGAAAGATTCTTCGAGTGATTTTCAGATCAGTTAGTGTCGATGTCGATGGAGTGTGCAGGAGTAGATTAAACGACGAACTTTAGGGGCGACGTGAGTCTTGTCAAAAGGCTTAGGCCTACTGTCCACGTAGCTGCACTTCATACGCACGCTTTCGTCACTTGCATCTTGTTGTACGCTTGCTTGCAGCTTGCGTGCAGCTTCCTTATAAATAAATGAACCACTGTCGACGGAGCGGCAATGCAAGCTGCAAATGACGACAAGCGTATTGACAGTACGTGGACAGTAGGCCTTAATATACAACGTCAACGTCACGTACATTTGGTGATTATGGAAAAGTAGCAACCGGGCCTTTAAGTCCAACCTGATGGACACCGCAATATAGAGAAGCACTCATCTTAAGTGACGCGCACAAGTGGAAAGGTACTTCAATCAACTTATAACGCGTGTTGTTTGAAATTAGGGGATTATAAGTTCCCCGGAACGGCACAATTTCTCTGGCAAACAGGCCATAAGAATATATAAAGTGTTCAATTCGCCATTTTGTATGGCTTGCTCATAAGTTTATTATTTAAATATTTTCTGTTACACTTATTGTACTATTTCTCGATTTCTAAATATTCATTCAGAGCCTTGGTTGTTTCTAAAAACAATTTGCACATCCCTTGTCCTCATGTTTGTGAAATTATTCACCAAATCAACGAGGTTTCCAGCTGGCAACAGCCTGTCAAATGGAAAGCCCATTGTTCGCTTGTCCGGGAAGAGTTTATCTTTCAAGCCACAGAATGAAGCAGCATCGTCACAAACGTCGGGACTGAAACAAATGATGCTACTAATGGAACATTTCGATTAACACATTTTAAAACTTACACATCGTTGGTCTGAATAACAGCATCATCCTTATAATCGGAAATCATAACAAAGAGATCAAACAATCTGCCATCCGGAGTTCCCTTCGGTAAAAGCATATGTTCCGGCCATCCGCAACCACAGAACCGTGATTCAGCTATCTGATCCGGATCCGTAAGGCGTTGCTCCACATCGACACTGCGGAAGGTTTTTTCAAAAGGAATCGTCACGCTGGATACCTCAGAGCGACGTTTAAAGCGATTTTGTCCCGGTTTCACTAAAGGTTATGAAAAAGTTAATAAAATTTATGATGGTTCTTTGAAGTTGCAGTGGGTGACAGATGAGCACAATGTTATTGATACACAGAAATGCCTCCACTTTCAATATAAAATTCTGCTCTTAAATCAAGGGCACTAGCTTCGACATCAGGCTATATGTTTTTCAAGATAGGTCCAACTGCAAATATACTCACAGGTCACATAAAACTTGTCCATTTCGATAGCCAGAGTGCGTTTCTCGTTCAGTGGCAATTCAATCATACGTTCGTCGGTCTTTGGGATGAGGAAAATGCGGCAGGTGCCCTGACGGAGCTCCTTGCCGTCATTGGTCACAGTAATTGTGTAGTCGAAGGGATCATGTTGCAAATGGGTAAATCGGATGTACGAATCGGCACTTGGTGAAGCGAAGTCCATTGCCGAGCCCAAGTCGATATCACTTTTCTGCCAGTAAGTCATCAGGACATTTGGCGTGGCGGTCTTCTTGCGAGTTTTAACTTGAACCCTGTTAATAACAACGCCAGGGAAATCGAGCTGTCAAGAAAAGAGCGCTCACTTTTATTTCCATCTGAAGCTAAAGCCTTAGAAAAGTTTATACCTGATCCTGAGAATAAGGCGGCAGGAGAGATTTGTGTTTATTGCCCAGATTGTCAATAAACGCATGCCACCTATAGAAGATTGGATCGCGCATTGCAGTCGAAACGTCTGCCATTACACCGGGACCCTCCAGAAATCTCGAATCCGGATCGTGTATTACAGACAACAGCAAGTGGCCAAAATTATGCAAGTCACCGTAGAGGCGGCGATTTATCGAAAGTGATGACGATTCAACGATGTTGAAGAGAATGTCAATGCCGGTCGTTTCGTCTAGAGTAACCATATTGCCAGAGGGCTGAAAAATATCAAAAGTTAGCATGAACCACCACTACCCAGAAAACTTGACTCATCACATCAACGGCAGCTCCCATATCGATAGCATCTTGAATGCGATTTATCCATCTTTCCAGATCGGCCACTTCGACAGTCACCTCAGTGCGGTTGAGATCGCGCAGTACCAGTCCCGGCATTCGTGAGGCATATGTACGATTCGTAACGCTGTTAATCAGTTTAGGAAAGTAGCCTTCCTTAAGAGCTTCCCTTAGGTTACTCAGAGGTTTTGTGGTGCCCAGCAAATTGCAAAAGCGGTCCACATTGTACCGTGCCAAGATCTGGTGATGCATATACCAGAAAAGTTCGCCGCGACGATCCTTTTCAACTACCTCTCTGGGCCCGTCAGCGGGATAGACCAAATGCCAGTGCCAGTGATGCAGATTAACGCCGACATCTTCTCGGAAATATGCCATTCGTTGTTCCTCTTCACGATCAGATGCTGTGTAGTTTTGTGGCGTTTCTAGGGGGGTCTTCGAGGGAGACATGTTAGGTTGGGCATACGTTTAAGAGCATGCTAAACTCACCCTATTTTCGGAATTCGGCAAGAGTGTAGAATCGTTTCGGGCATCTCCCAGAGATCTTGGCTCTATAAAGTTGTTTGGAAATTGCTGAACCACCGGAGGCACGCGAACGTTAGTCGTGTCTTTTCTGTGCTGAACTGCAACACCATAGCAGTACTGGAACATGTACGCATTTACGCGATCCCTAAGTGTTAGATAGACTTTAATATAGACGAAATGAAAATACGTTCTTACTTTATGAAGACAGCAAGGGCGATAAATGTTTCCGTATCCTCGGCGGCCATTAGTATTTCAATCAAACGGGTTGTCATATGCCTGTCAACGGGGTTGAATAACGAGAATGTGCCTTTTTTCGAAATGAACTGCAGATCTGGCTTGTCGATGTCACGAACTGGTATCTGTCATAGAAAGTTGTTGAGGGAAAACTAATTTTCCAATAGGTTAGTAAACCTACCTTGACTTCCACATCGTTGCTGTAGCGAGACTGAATTTCAGATCCAATGTCAAAGTAGTTGCCAGCATAGAAGCTGTCAGGCAAGTCGAAGATGACCTTTCCCTTGTCACGTGGAGTGAAAACAGGCTCCAAGGGACGCTGGAAAAGGATTTCCATAGACTTGTTGGCGTAGCTCATCGTTGATGGGATTTTTTTTTTCAAAAAGAGTTGAAACGTTCAAACACCAGTTTGAAACTGATTTGATGCGGTGCCCGTGAAGGCTGTTATATACAGTTTTCGGATATAGTTTAGACCGCAAGATATACATTCTGGGAAAAGAAAGAGTTAATGAACTATGAATAAACGCACGTGGACTTTCTTATCTGGCTCCTACCACATATAGCACGTTGAACTTTTTTTGTGGGTTATTACACGGGGCAATGTACTTTAGCGATAAAGAATAGAAAACTATCTGTGGTCGTTGCAACTTTGTAATGAATCATGGGAACGTTATTTGAAATTGGCATAATAAACTAAAACTATTTGATAAGCTCGCTAACTTGTTGCGCGTATTCCTATTCTACAGCATTCCATAAAGTACATTGAGAATGGTCTCATTTTGAAAGTTCCATATATGTAGTCAGTATGAACATGCTTTGATATGCAAGATGATCAATTAGTCGAACATGAGATCTTGATTGTAAATTCTTAAGAATGAGTTTTTCAAGTCTATGTCGGTAGATGCCCTTTTCTTACTTACTTACTTACTTACTTAAAGTGGCGCTACAGTCCGGGGTGGACCTGGGCCTCAACCAACAAGCGTCTCCAGCCAGCACGATCTTTGGCCAGCTGTCTCCAGTTTCGCACGCTAAGTTGGTTAAGGTCCCTTTCCACTTGCGTGCGCCACCTGAGTCGCGGTCTTCCTCTACTGCGCCGTCCCTCCGGTGTGGATTCGAAGATCTTCCGGGCCGGAGCATTCACGTCCATTCGCTCTACACAATGTTGCCAGATTTTTTTTTCAAAAAACTGTGAATTCCCAAAGAAAAAACTGTATTTCCAAGCAAAAAACTGTAACCTACGAAAACGAAAAATTTTTTTTAAATTACGGTTTTTTTTTTTTTTAATTTTATTAAACATAAATGACAAGTAAATTGCCGTATCGAAGCAGCAACTGCAATGTAATTACAGGGATACCGTGAGATTTTTTTAAAGCTGGAAAAAATTAAACTTTTATTGTAATTAAAAAAAAACCGAAAACATTTTAATTTATTCTTTCAAATCTGAAATTTAAAAAAACTGTAATTTGTACTAGGAGGTAATTTTAAAAACTGTAAGCTTGTCTAAAAAACTGTAATTTACAGTTAAAACTGTGAATATGGCAACGCTGGCTCTACATGACCCAGCCACCGCAGTCGTTGGACCTTCACTCTTCTGGCTAAGTCAATGCCGCTATACAGCCCGTACAGTTCGTCGTTGTATCTCCTCCTCCATTCACCGTCTATGCAGACGGGACCGAAAATTACTCGAAGAATTTTCCTCTCGAAGTAACCAAGAGTAAGCTCATCCGCTTTTGATAGAGTCCATGCCTCTGCACCATAAAGTAGGACTGGGATGATTAAGGTCTTATAAAGGGTCACTTTAGTTGTTCGAGAGAGGGCTTTGCTACTTAATTGCTTTCTTAGCCCAAAGAAACAGCGATTGGCAAGAGTTATTCTTCGTTTAATCTCAGCGCTGGTGTCATTGTCTGAGTTCATAGCGGAGCCTAGGTAGACAAAGTCCTTTACCACCTCAAAGTTATATCTGTCTATAGTGACATTCTGTCCAAGACGTCGGTGTTGGGTGTCTTTTCTTGATGACAGCATATACTTTGTCTTGCCCTCATTGACCGCCAAACCCATCTTCGCCGCCTCCGTCTCAATGCCCACGAAAGCGCCAGTGACATCACGCTGCGTTCTCCCGATTATGTCGATGTCGTCGGCGTAGGCGAGTAGATGGACGGACTTTTGAAAGATAGTGCCTCTGGTGTTAGCGTTTGAGTTTTGCACTATTCTTTCAAGAACAATGTTGAAGAAGTCACATGACAGGTCTGCTTTTTAGCAGTCCAGGGCCTCCGCTAGCTGTTCGGCTGCACGCGGTCTGTTAAGGGACCTAACATTCCACGTGCAGATCCGAAATTCGTTGTCCTTAATTCGTTTGCCAGGTTCGTCAACAGTAAAATCATCCGTATCCGAGGCTTGTTGTAGTTTCGGAACTATTGTTGTTTTCCGCAGTCGGGCAGTTACCCCGGCGTACAACCCCCAACCTGGAGGGCCAGGCCCTTTGTTGGACCCCTTGGCCGAAAGGGGCCGGATTCCTCCGGTGTCAGTACCCAACTTCGGGGATGTGAGAGCTGCCGTTGGCCCATAAAGGGTTCATCCGCCACCATCTCTGTTTCAGCACCCTGACTAGTCCTGAAAAATCCTCACTGACCTCAGCTCCAAATATGTCGAAGTAGCTCAAGTAAGGTAACTGTCATCTTGACTGTTGACGACACCGTTGATTCAGGCTAATGAATTCATCCGCCGTACGTCCTCTTTCTGAGGGGCTCATGTAAGACTTCTGAGGCTCGATCAGTCAGTCTTTCCGACAGAGCATTATAGTGTTGCTATTTTCTTCGTGCTCAACACTCGCGCTTATAAGTTCAGCAAGTCACACCCGGATGGGCAGACCAGTACCCGGTGGTTACCACTAGGAGGTAAAATAAGCACAATTGATGTGTACGAAAAGTTACAACAGCTGGGCACCGCCAGGTTGATGCCGATCAGCGCCTACCCGATTCATACACACCCAACCACCGATGCCCTTTTCTACAGAAAATAAATCACTACCTTGAAGGTTGGAGTATTTCCGTCAAGTCGTACTAGCTTTCATCTATTTAGAGCCAGATGACGCTTTGATTTTTATTTGTCTAGTTTTGATAATGTGAAGTCGGGTATATTTCTTCGAATTAATTACGAAACCGCTCTTTTGCCTTAGAGGGCTAGAGAGCTATTTAAGGGGGGATTCCATAAATTCACTAATTGTTGGCAGAAATTTGCCTTCAAGTCGTCCGCATAGCCTTCAATTATCATTTATTTTTCCGTGAAGATTCTTAGGATTCTATTGAGGGTAAAGAAGTCAAAGCAAAGACGAGAACTCCTTCTTGTGGCGTAATAGTTAAGTTGATGATTTTATAAGAAGCTGCCTTAAATTCGGCTGCATTCCTGCCGTATATGGAAACATGTCAATGTTGTCTATGTCAATCGGTCTATCTTCTTTTTTTTAGGGTTCTGAAAGCTTCATTCGAAATATTGCACTCGAACTAGCCTGAATTTGAATTCTGTAGCAAAAATTACTTTATAGGCCGCTTAACTTAAAAATGGTTATAGATATCATCTCGTGGTATTGCCTTACTGCGACGTGGTGTATAGGGACCTCAGCTTGTAAGATACTGCCGTCGTCGAAAACCGAACTTTACCAGGTGATTGCGGCTATATTGTTGCAGCTACATCTGTCAAACTGGATGTCTTTTATTTAGTCTGTCTTGCCAAATCAACATGTAGAGTTATAGCGTTCAACAGCATGTGCAAATGATTAAATTTTTGTGTGTTTCGCTCATTTTACGGTCGCCATGATCGTCCGGTTTAAGGGTAGTGATGCGATTATATGAGAACACAAGCGTTCCCACTCTAGCCTCTCACTATAAACTCCTACTCTCACCTCCACGTTGGTGACTGGTGGGTGCCTAGTACCTCGACTGGAGATGGGGTAACCAACCCCTGTGGAAGGTCGTTGGTGGCAGCGAACGAAAGAGGGGGAGGAGTGTCTACGCACTAAGACACTTCCTCTTGTTTCAGGCGGCAGCGGATGAATTCCCTAGATGGAATCAACGGTGGCGTCTACAGTTCCGGTCAGGTCGAACTAAAGTGTAATCCCTGTATGAGCTGCTTCGACATATTTGGATACCAGGTCTATGGGGATCTCCAATACTGAGCCAGGGTGTTGGAAAAGAGTTGGTGGCGGACGAACCCTAAACGGGTCAACGGCAGCGCTCATATCCCAAAATTGGGTTACTGACATCGGAATATCCGACCCGCTGTCCTAGGACCTGGCCCTCCAGGTTGGGGGTTGTGCCGTCGGGGTAACTTCCCGACCATGGAAAAAATAAATAGTTATGAGAGAGACGCAACCAGCCTCGGATAAGGGAACTCCTCAAATGGCAACCAGACCCGGAACGTCAATGGACTATGATTTATGAGTATGTACCTGGAATGTAAGAACACTCTACACCCCAGGTGCCACTCAAAAACTTGAGTCTGTCCTCATGCGGTACAAGGCAGACACTACCGCGATCCAGGAGATACGATGGATAGGATCAGGCATGATGAAAAGAAAAGATTGCGACATTTATTACAGCTGCAACAAAAGGCTGCATGTATTAGGATGCGGATTCGTCGTGGGAAATCGGCTTAGGACAAAAGTTATTGACTTCAAGCTGATAAGTGATCGCCTTTCTGTGATCCGCATCAAAGCTACTTTCCAAAACATAAGCCTAATATGTGCACACGCCCCTACCGACGAGGCTGAACATCCCATCAAGGAGGAGTTTTATGACCTCCTGGATGGAGCCTACGGAGCCTGTCCGGAGTATGATGTAAAAGTTGTACTCGGGGATTTCAATGCTAAAGTCGGAAAGAAAAACATCTTTGGCGGGTTAGTTGGTAAGCACAGAATCCACGAAACGACAACAGACAACGGCTACCGACTAATCGATTTTGCAGCAGCTCGTAATACGGTGATAAGTAGCACTAGGTTTCCAAGGCTAAGGATCCACACAGCAACCTGGCGCTCTCCAGACGGTCGAACCGCCAACCAAATCGACCATGTGCTAATCGATGCGAGGCACGCACCCAACATCCTCGACGTGCACACATTCCGAGGGGCAAACGTCGACTCTGACCATTTTCTTGTCGCGGCTAAATTCAGAGCTCGACTGTCCAACGAGAAGAAGCTGCGAACTGCCCAGAAGAAGAAATTCGACGTTGGACGCCTTAGCACACCTGGAGTAGCCAGAGCCTACAGCGAGCGCCTGAGTATGAAACTCTCCTCTGTGCACTCACCTACCACAAACGCCAACAATCAGTGGTGCCAGTATCGCGACATCATCAAGGAGGTAGCCGAAACCACCGTAGGGTACCAGCCACCCCAGAGAAAGAGCCCGTGGTATGATGATGAATGCGTGTACAGGAAAAAGGTGACAGAAGATGCACACAAGAAAGCGCTGCAGCGCAAAACAAGGGCAGCGAGAGAAGAGTATCGAGCCAGGAGAAGGGAGGAAAAGAAGATCCTGCGTAGAAAGAAGAGGACTTACGCAGCTTCCCAGCTCAAGGAGATCGAAGAGTCGCGCGATCGTAATAACATCCGGAGGTTTTATAAAAAAGCTAAGCAACTGGCTGCTGGCTACAAAACCGGAACGCAGGCTCTTCGAGATAGCGAAGGGAACCTAGTCACCGAACCGCAGGGAATAGTAGATGTGTTTAAGCAGCATTTCCAGCAGCTGCTTAATGGGCATCATGTAGAGAGAGTGATAGGGCAAGAAGAGAACCCACGTCCAGTCAATGAAGAACTAGTTCCACCACCTAGTATAGAAGAAGTTGGCTTAGCTATAAAAAAGCTTAAGAACAACAAAGCCGCAGGCTCTGATGGTCTACCAGCGGAGCTCTTTAAATACGGTTGTGATGTTTTGGTAGGGAGCATGCACCGAATCATCAACCAAGTATGGGTGGAAGAAAACATGCCCGATGACTGGACTATCAGCTCCATATGCCCCATCTACAAAAAAGGCAATCCTATGTCTTGCAAGAACTATCGAGGCATATCCTTGCTAAATGTCGCATACAAGATCCTATCCAACGTACTGTGTGAACGTCTAAAACCGTTCTGCAACACACTAATCGGCACGTACCAGTGTGGCTTCCGGCCCGGCAGATCGACTATAGACCAAATTTTCACACTGAGGCAAATCTTGGAAAAGACCAACGAATTTCAAGTCGAAACTCACCACCTATTCATCGACTTCAAAGCCGCGTATGATAGCATACATCGTCAGGAGCTCTATATGGCGATGGCCGAATTTGGAATCCCGGCAAAACTGATTCAGCTGTGTCGCGCCACGCTGGAAAACACACGCTGCAACGTGCAGTTTGGAAGCAGCTCTTTCGAACTATTTCAAACATGCACCGGATTTCGGCAAGGAGACGCTCTATCATGCGACTTCTTCAATCTCGTACTGGAGCAGATAGTGCGCAAGGCAGGTGTCAACACGGAAGGCACTATCTTCAACAGGTCCGTCCAGCTGCTTGTCTATGCGGACGATATTGACATCATCGGTCGCTCCCAGCGTGCCGTGATAGAAGCGTTCACGGCGATTGAAGAACAGGCGAAATCCGTTGAACTTGTAGTAAATGAGGAAAAGACTAAGTACATGCTATCAACAAACAAACAAGCATCTGTCCACCGCCTAGGACAAAACGTCACTATTGATAGCAATAATTTCGAGGTAGTTAAGGAGTTCACCTACCTCGGAGTAAACGTAAACTCCACGAATGACACCCTAGTGGAGATCCGACGAAGAATTACCCTAGGAAACCGTTGCTACTTCGGTTTGGCAAAACAACTGGGTTCAAAACTCCTAACTCGAAGGACGAAATGTGTGCTCTACAAAACCCTTATCCTGCCAGTTCTGCTTTATGGCGCCGAGTGCTGGACGATAAGCAAGAAGGGAGAGCTGATACTGGGCTCCTTCGAAAGAAAAATACTTCGGCGGATTTTTGGTCCTGTGTGCGAGGAGGGCGAATGGAGGAGAAGATACAACCGCGAACTCTGTGAGCTGTACCAAGATGTGGATGTAGTCCAAAAAGCCAAAACACGTCGACTGCATTGGCTCGGCCACAACGAGCGAATGGACAATAATGCTCCAGCCAAGAGGGTCTTCGAATCCCATCCCCCAGATTCGAGAAGACAAGGAAGACCGAACCTCCGTTTCAAAGACCAAGCCATCGCGGATGCCAGAGCGCTTGGTCTGGACAATTGGAAGCAGCGTGCCCGGGATCGTAGAGGATGGAAGGCTGCAGTGTCTCAGGCAGAGACTCTTCACGGGCGGGGAGCCCGATAAGTAAAGTAAGTATGATCGTCCGAGAGAACGTATGGTGAATAAATTCAAGTCGACCGGTTCAGTGAACAATCTGTGAACACCCGTACGTAAAAAATTGCCGATGTCCATGAGGGTGTATCCGAGGCAGTCAATTCCGCGCCGCGCACAAGAACTCGGCTTTTTGAAGAACACAACTTGGCGAATTTTGCGACGTGACTCGAGCCTACACCCGTACACGATTCAACTGACTCAGAAGCTCAAATTTAGTGACCATAGACAACGACGTTTGTTTGCTGACTGATGACTCTCGAGGAGCTGACCCCAATTTCAATCGAAAAAAGTAGTCCACCAAATTGCAATGCATTCAGAGAAAATCACTGCTTGGTGAGACTTTTGACTGGTGGCATAATCGGTTCATATTTCTTTGAGAACGATGTTGGCCAGCCAACAATGTCAACGGCGAGCGCTTTCAATCTATGATAATGATAACCAATTAATTTTGTCCCCAATTGGATGATATGGATGCAGACAACATGTTGTTTCTACAGGACGGCGCTATACGTGCCACCGAGATTATGCGATTTAACACAGTTCGACTGCTTCTAGTGTGGTTTTCTTAAGTCACAGGTCTATGCCAATGAACTACAAACCACCTTATGGCATGAAAGCCATCATAATCATGAGCGAAGCCTCGGTGGATATTTGAATGATGTAATATTCTAAGGGCCGTTTTATTCACTATTGTTCAACTTGCCGAAAACTCCAAAGTTGGCCAACTTCGAAGTTGATCTTAAATCGAAAGTTGAACGGCAAGTTGAAAATTGCTTTTATTCACTACATTAATTTGCAACTCCGAAGTTGAAATCCCAAAGTTGGCCTACCTGCAGTTTGTAAAATATCCCTGGGATATTTGTGGCAGATGACACATAATATGTCAGTTCAACCTTAGATTTGCTTTTCGCGCGTAATTTCATGTGTGCCTTTTAATGTGAATTTAATGAAAGCAGATTGATCTGCTTTATTTGTAAATAGCTATATTAGTAATTAGTGCGTTATTAGATAGTACATCAGCTGTGCAAATTGTTTTCGTTTGTCGATGAAAACTTACGAACTTAATAAGGATAATCATATCGACGAAAAATCGAAATTCATAGATGAAGAAGATGACGAAGATGCTAGTAAACGCTCCAAAATTATGTCCATGTCCTGTCCATTATTTACATTTTTGTTCTGATTCTGAGTAATTGCTTTCACGAGGCTCTTGTTGGAATGAGACTGAGCTACGCTGAACAAAGAACGTTCGGTCATTGAATTGCAACGGATATTACATCCAACATTCCAACACCAGCAACGGAGCTTTTGTCGGCGCATGACATCGACATCTCGAATTGGCTTTCTCCCCTGTGTATTTTTAAAATAATCAAAATAACCAAACGCGATAGATCTCCAGAAACCGAGGACGTTCGTCTGTCCTCGGATTATAAATATCGTCGCACAATGAGTAACGCGAATAATTCGCGTAGTAAGGACTCCAGTGTTAATTACTGGAGCCCACTTCAATGTCTTCCAGATAGTGATAACAACGACGATATGGACGAAATTGTCGCGGCAAATAATAAAAAAGTGTATATTCCACCAATTAAACTCCTCCAAAAATCATCTGAATATATTCATAGTTTAATGAAAACTCTAAAAATTACGGACTACTACATAAAAAGAATATCCATTGGGATAAAAATCATTTGTGAGTCTCTTGCAACCTATAATTTAGTATTTGACAAGTTAAAATCTGAGAACTGTCAGTTTTTCTCACATGATCTTCGCAGTGAAAAAGCTTTTAAAGTGATTCTCTACGGTGTGGGCGAAATGGACGCAAATTTATTAAAAAGCGAATTGATCAAAATTGGTTTAAAATGCATTAACATTAAGAAAATACCAAAAACATATGATCACTACAATGACGTTTTCTATTTAATCTCACTAGAAAATAGCTCTATCAAATTATTTGATTTAAAAAAAAATTATCGATCAATACTACACACACAGGTGAGCTGGAGTATTCAAAGAAAATTCAAGGGCAAACTGACTCAATGTCACAACTGCCAAATGTTCGGACATGGCGAGAGGAATTGCTACGTCAAATCCTACTGTGCAATTGTGCCGGCCAACACAAGACTGCATTATGTGACAATGTTGCCCTAAATAAATGCGCCAACTGCAACGGTTGTTGTTGAGATGAAAGAAAAATCTCAGAAACAAAAATCTAAAGCTTTTCTCAAGAACACAGCAGCTCCACCACAACAGCTGACGCGGGATACCACTCGTGCTGGCAGAAATGGTACACACACAGAGAAACACATCTCATTCTCTTCCATGTCCCTGTCCGATTTTCCCTCGCTGCCACAACCACAGCGCCGTCAACAAGAGAGTAATATTTATGCTAGTCCTATCACTAGCTCTCAGCCTCACTCTCAAGCACAAGCGGAAGGGCGTAATGTGTGGGATAAGGAGATCCTCTATGGGGACACCTCTCACAATAATGCTACCAGCTACATTCATGAAAATATTCGAAGCAACATTTCAAATCAACATTCCACTCTCTTCACGATCGAGGAACTTAACTCCCTAGCAATGGAAATGATTACAAGTCTATCTACATGTAAATCTAAATTAGAACAATTTCGAGTTATTGCACATTTAGCAACTAAGTTTCTGTATTCTAATGATAAGTAATATGATTGATAGTTATATTAATATCGTCACTTGGAATGCGAGAGGGATTCGCAGAAAAACTATAGAGTTCCTAAACTTTTTAAATACCAGCAACATAGACGTTGCTTTGGTTACAGAAACTTGGCTCAAACAAGGTATTAATTTATCAACACCTGAATTCAAATGCTACCGCAATGATAGGGTCGGTAGGACTGGTGGCGGTGTTGCTATTCTTATCAGAAGATCAGTTCAACATTCGCTCTTGCCTGTTATTAGAACACGTTATGTGGAAAATGTAGGAATCGAAATAAAATTAAGAAATCAGTCTATTAAGATATTTTGTGTATACTTTCCGGGCAAAGCTGCATCTCTTGAAAAGAGAACTAGCTTTAGAAATGACTTGAGAAAACTCTTTACTTTAAACGGTGATTTTCTAATTGGGGGAGATCTCAATTCTAGACATAGGAATTGGGGTTGTGTCAGAGCAAATGCGTGGGGAAATCTACTTGCTGATTTGCTTGCTATGTTGCCAATTTCTGTTTTGTTTCCTCCTAGTCCTACTTATGTACCTGCTAGTTCTCGTGGTAGACCTTCTGTTCTCGATTTATTTGTCACAAATGTTCCTTGTTACGTAACAAATCCAATATCCCTAAATGAACTCAGTTCCGATCACAATCCGGTCTTCTGTCGCGTTCTATGGTCAGGTGAAATAAAAGTGCAATATACCCTAGATTTAAATAATGCAAACTGGACACGATTTCGCTCAGAAATAAAGTCAAGGCTTCAAAATATTCCCTTGAATATTGACGGCATCTTCACTAAAGAAGATGTCGACTGCCTTGTAAACGACTTCTCAGGTCATGTTTCAAATTCGGTCGAATCAAGTATTCCGAAAATTCCAAAAAAGAACAACTCATTAAAGCTTCCTTCCCATATATTGCTCTTAATTAAACTGAGGAATATATGTAGACGGAATTGGCAAAGATATCGTCAACCCGTATTCCACCACCAAATGTCATGCCTCAATAAACAGATCAGCAAACAAATTTTTGAGCACCGCAATAAAGAGTGGAACAAAAAACTCAGTGTACTGGACAAAAATGAAAAACCTTTCTGGAATATAGTCAAATTAGTAAAAAGTAAAAACAGACAATTACCTTTTCTGAATAACTCATCAGGCACATACTTCACTGATGCTGAAAAAGCCAATGCACTTGCCTTAAATTTTTCTAAGAATCATACTGTCTCCCAAAATCTAGGTGATGTAAACACCAACACTCTCGTAAGTAATACGATTAGATCTTTTATGGAAGGAGGAACCACTCACTCTTCTACCATTTTCGTTACTGAAGATGATATTAAATTTATAATAGACAATCTACGTCCTAGAAAAACAGGAGGCCTTGATTTGTTAAGAAACATTTACTTTAAACAATTGCCAAAAATAGGAATCAAATTCATAGCATTTATTATAAACGCTTGTCTTAAAGTACAATACTTTCCTGATGTATGGAAACTTGCAAAAGTAGTACCAATACTAAAAGCTGGTAAACCACCTGAAAAGCCAGAAAGTTATAGACCTATAAGCCTACTAAGCAACCTTAGCAAAATATATGAAAAAGTACTAAAGGAACAAATATTAAAGTTCGTAGAAATACATAAAATGTTTCCCAACGAGCAGTTCGGTTTTAGGCGTTTTCATAGTACGTCTCATCAAACACTTAGAATATGCAACTATATTAAAAGAAATCGGTCGCAAGGGAAATCTACAGGCATGGTCTTAATAGACATTGAAAAGGCATTCGACTCTGTTTGGCATGATGGCCTGATATACAAAATGATAAGTTTGAATTTTCCTCCTTATATCTGTAAAATAGTCCAAAGTTTCCTGTCCACTCGTCGTTTCAAAGTCCACATAAATAGTAGTGTTTCCAATCTAATATGTTTTCAATCAGGTGTTCCCCAAGGCTCAGTTCTTGCCCCAATACTCTATAACATTTACACATCTGATATTCCAAAATTACCGCACTGTGATATAGCTGTTTTTGCAGATGACACCGCAATATTTTCATCTCATGAACTTGCTCTCAATATTGAGAGGAACATTCAAAATGGAATGGAAATAATAATAAAATATTATCACAAATGGAAAATAAAACTAAATGAAGGAAAAACACAAGCTATTTTTTTCAAACGAAAAAGAAAGTCTTGTTTTCTTCCCAGTAGTCAGCTTCAGCTAAATGGAAGTTACATTGATTGGGAACCCTCGGTTAAATATTTAGGTATCTATTTAGATACCAAGCTTACATTCAAGGATCATATTAATAAAACCATAAAGAAAATCGGTATTGCAATAAAGATGCTGTACCCTCTTATTAATAGAAAATCACTTCTTTCCACTGAGAACAAAATTATATTGCACAAAGTAATTTTCCAGGCAATTTTGCTATATGGCTGCCAGGTATGGGGTGACTGCGCAACTTGCCATTTAAACAAGCTGCAAGTATCCCAAAACAAAATTTTAAAAATGATACTAGACTTACCTTGGCACCATTCGACTCGTGATATTCACGCCAGAGCGGATGTTGAACTGATACCTAATAGAATCCTTAAACTAAATAGCACTTTTAAAACAAGATGCAGTTTTACGGATAATCCTCTAATAAACGAATTAAATCCACCTGACGATTAATTGTACCTACTTATTTGATATTGAATAATTATTATTAATATTTACTATTTATTTTTTTGTTATTTGTTACTTGTTACTTATTACTTATTACTTATTACTTATTATGTTATATGTTATCAATTATTTGTTATTTATTATTATAATTTATTATTTATTATTTATTATTTATTTTTTTTGTTATTTGTTATTTATTAGTTATTACTTATTGTCTTATATGTTATTTATTTTTATAATTTATTAATTATTAGGTATTATTTATTATTTATTTTTTATTATTTATTATTGATAATTTATTTTTTATTTATTAATTTCTGTATTCGTACATATATTTTTGTGTACATGAAAATTTACTTGTACTTGGCTATTTATTGAACTATTATTTTGTTATTTATATACATAGTATGTACCTACCACGTAAAAAACTTTTGCTTTTCTTTTCTTTTAGTTTATTTTGTATTATGTACTTTTTCTTTTTTCTTCATGAAGGTTTTTTTTTCGTATTTTCCTTCAAAATCTCATTTTTTTTCTTATCCGTAAATGCTATATTGTAATAAAGAAAAATATTCCAGTAGAAAGATAAAAGCCCAAAATCAAATCTCTGTAAAATGTGCAATAACAATAACTCTGTAAATACAATTTTTTATACGAAATAAAAATATCTATCTATCTATCTAACACCAGCAGCAAAAAAACTATAGGTATTTGTTCGATTAAGTTTATGTTTCCACATATTTAATAAACATCTAACATAACATAACAATACAAATTTGTCTGTTTATTATTTTTTTCATTCACTCTATTACATTCAATGAACTGTTTTTTTTAGCAGCATTTAAAATTGACTGAAAGTAAGTGCGAACCAATCGAGAGCAGACGTATGGTTACTGCTCGGTGGATGTTGATGTTGGTTGCAAAGGCGTAGCCGACAGCTTATCAGTGAATCCTAGTACTTCCGGTGGTGGTTGCGAATGCTCACTCCAATAAAATCGGCAACCGCCAATTGAATTGATCCGAGTGCATAGTACCTACCGCAATACGATTAGCAATTCACGCGATCTATTAAAGGAAAAAAGCATATCACTCAATCCTATATTTATAATTCGATCTAATTGGACTTTCGCGATGTACAATACCTTCTCTCATTACACGGCAACGAATCTTTTATTAGTTGGAGCACCATCATTGTCGTACGCTTTGAAATACGAAAACCATAGTTGAAATCCAGTCCAAACGTGGTAGCATCTTGTATTGTCGCCTCTCACGTACCATATTATCTATCTCCTTATCATCTCGCTTGTCGATGACGATGGACAATTCTCCCGGAAATAGTTTGCACTATACATTATTTTATTCAATTTTAAAAATTAATTGTTAATTATTTTCGTCACTTAAGAGCTGAACTTCCAAACACAGAAATAAAAAATAAAAATAAATTCTGACGTTTGACGTAAAACCCCAAGTTTGCTTCATAACTTCTACTTTTTCGGGGAGTTAAGCGAATCCAAAGTTGGTCAACTCTTGGTTTTCTCAACTTCGGAATATCCAGAGTTGAATGAGTCAACTTCGAGTGAATAAATACAATTTCTCAAGTTGAGAATAAAAATCCCCAGGTTGTGTTCAACTTGAAGTGAATAAAATGACCCTAAATATAATGGCATACATGGGCCTTTTAAATTAATAAAAAATGTCAATGATATCTCACTTAAAGTTTATTTTATTCAAACTTAAAGATAGGAAACGCTTAATAGAAAACCCTTTCTGTATAGTTAATGGCTTACGTCGTCGCTTACGAGGTTCTTTGTATATTCCCGAAATTTGATATCAAGCCGTTTGATTGAATAATCCTCAATGCAGGGTGGCAGCCCCCTGCGGCGATATTCCAAATCAATTTGGAAATTTCTCAAAAGAAATCTGGTACAATTTCTTGTTCGTCATTTTTATACCCTCCACAGGAAGGTTATTCACTTTGTCATTACGTTTGTAACGCCAGGAAGGATTCACCGGAGACCCTATAAAGTGTATATATCTATTCTGAATCAGGATCACATTCTGAATCGATTTAGCCACGTCCGTCTGTCTGTCTGTTGAAAGCACGATAGCGTCCAAACGAATTGACCTAGGCGAATGAAATTTTGTGAGACAACTTCTTTTTATCGTCGCCAGGTTGGTATTGAAAATGGGCTATGTCGGTCAAGTAGTATTGGTACTTCCTATATACATAACCAATATTAGACACATGCGTGTACCTGTAAGTACAGTAGGTACATAATAAGTGGAGGGTATCAAAGAACCGGCCAGGCCGATGATAACACTTTTACTTGTTTTATTTTTAGGTTTCTTTAGCAATAGGTTAGATTGATGTGGAGAAGAGTGTGTTTCGCGCCAGTACCATTTCCACTTTGATGTCTTAGGGCCCATTGTGACAAGGTTTGCATAAACTAAACAGATGAAAATCTATATGGAAGCAAATCATATCATAACGGATTATCAGTCAGGCTTTAGACAACAATATAGTTGTGATTTGTGAATCACTTTTAAATTTGGTAGTTGCTGAATGGAAAACAAAATTTCACCATAAACAAGTTGCATTTGCAGTCTTCTTTTGAACTTGCAAAGGGCGTTTGAGACCAGCTACTATACGAAAGCTTGAAAAATATGGTATAGGAGAAGTAGATCTTGAATGGTTTAAAGGTTATTAAATGGAACAGAACCCAACGAACAAAAGTGGCCAACAAACATTCAGATGTTTTCCCTGTAAAACTGGCGGTACCTCAAGAAGCAATGCTATTTACTGTTTATCACAATGTATATAAAAATGGTGGCAAAAATGTATAGTAATTCATCAATTGAGAACGGCTGGGTCGATTTGGCTAAATTTTTTTTCACTTGTTCGTAATTGCCAGGAGGAATTAGGCCTCACTTTAGACAGCAAACTGAGCTGGAAACCCAATATACTGCAGAGGGTTCAGAAAGCCACCACGGCATTATACTGCTGCAAGAAAGCTATTGGTAGCAAATGGGGACTTCAGCCTCGAATCACTTACTGGCTCTATGTATCCGTCATTAGACCTATACTCACGTATAGTGTCGTCGTCTGGTGGACTGCGAGGGATAAGGCTATTCACTGTAAGCAACTTAGTCGTGTGCAAAGAACGGCATGTGTGTGCATCAGTGGGGCGCTTAGGACCACTCCAACAGCGGCGATGGACATACTATTTCACCTGATACCGCTAGACCTCTACTGCAAACAAGTGGCAGCAAGTGCAGCCATCCGTATGAAAGCAATCCGTTTGTGGACTGGTCGACAAACTGGTCACTCGTCTATTCTAGATAAAATAGAATGCATCCCTAAAGATACTGATTACACCCTCCCCCAGTTTCAATTCAGTAAGAATTTTGTTACATGCATACCCTCCAGAACTGACTGGGAGAGTGCTGCAGTGACTCACAGGAAATCCGTCTGCCTGTATACAGATGGGTCAAAAACGGAAACAGGAGTGGGGGGTGGTGTTTTCTCCCAAGATTTAAACTGTGCGATCTCATTCCGTCTTCCCAATCATTGTAGCGTGTTCCAGGCGGAAATCATAGCGATCAAGGAGGCCCTATCGTGGCTACGGTATAACGTAATATCTGCAAAGGATATCGTGATTTTTACCGATAGTCAAGCGGCGATTAAATCCCTGGACTCTGTCATCTTTAAGTCCAAAACCGCCCTCAACTGTCGCTTGTCTCTTAACGAGATGGCGGAGCAGTTCAAAATTCACCTTATATGGGTGCCGGGCCACAGGGACATTCCAGGGAATTGCAAGGCCGATGAACTCGCTAGGCACGGCACAACGCTGTCGATTCTACCGGAAAAGGAGAATCTCTATATGCCTCTCGCTACGTGTAGACTTTTAATTCAACAAAATGCGATAAGCGCCACTAATCGTAGG
Organism: Cheilosia soror; assembly: GCA_949372485.1. NCBI lineage: Eukaryota > Metazoa > Arthropoda > Insecta > Diptera > Syrphidae > Cheilosia > Cheilosia soror. The sequence continues at coordinate 42,134,764 of OX443563.1, forward strand.
TGGTCAAACTGCACCACGTGCTCCATAACGAAACAGATCTGGCCCATGCTGGATCTTAAGCGCTCCAACAATCTTGTAAAACAAAAAAGATCCAACATAAGCATATTAGTAGGTGTCATCACGGGGCACTGCATTATTGGGAGACATGCTCTCAGGCTGGGCCTCCCCTCAAATGATTTCTGTAGAAGCTGCATGGACGAGGAGGATGAAGAGACAATTCTTCACCTCCTATGCACGTGCCCTGCCCTTTCAACTCGGAGAAAGCTATACCTCGGAGAATACTTCTTCGACAATCTCGGCGAACTCGCTAATGCAAGCATAAGGTGCCTCCAACGCTTTATTTTCAGCTCCTCTTGGTTCAACGGGTAGTTGTGAGATCATCAGATCCTGTGGTATCACAATGGGCCTCCTCTGGCCTAAGTGAGGCTGCACTTGTTGCGGCCTGCCACTCTAACCTAACCTAACCTAACCTAATTGCCAGGAGAAGGTTCTTCCGAAAGAAAATTTTGGGAAAGCCCTCCGGAAAAGTCGGAAAATTGAAAAAAATCGAAAATTGATTTTTTTATGAAAATTTGTGTGCATTTTGGGTGGAGCGAAGTTAACGAGATAAATAATAGATGGCGCCAGGGGTTCTTTTCGCATTGTCATTTTCTATTAAGCAAATTTGCTATTTTTTGCTGCAATTGATTTGAGTTTCTTACACTGATTCCGAATAGTCGTATATCGCGCATCACATCCGCAAGCGGTACAAGATCAATTGAAATTCAATGCGATATTTGTCAGTTCGAATTGTGCAACGGTACGCGGTTGTCCGTCAAGAAACTGATGAACATGTGATTCAAGCGAAATATTATCAATGGCAAATTCAAAGGATAGGAAGTCCTTATCCCACGAATTCCGATTAAACCAACTAATCGTCCATTCTAATTCAAGCGGATTCATTTCCCCCGTTCGATTGGATTTTGCGATGACAATCAATAAATCGAAAGGCCAAACGAGAGATGTGATGTGATGTGCGGTCATAGTGAATAGACGTGTTTTTTAGTCGCTCCAGCTAATGTCAGTCTAAGATTTCTAAATCAAAATTTTTCTCGGAAAAACGAATTCTCCAATTTTTGGTTCAAACACTTTTCTATACTATCGATAAAAGTCCAGTGCATAACTATCTGCTTATTTCTTCTGTAATTGTTCAATTCACTACCCGAAGAAATTCTTCTCACGCTAATAATGTCATCGTCATCGACATCAGGCCCATATACTCGCAACAAAGTCCAAAAAGGTGCTCTCTCTTCGCTTACGGTTTCTCCTTTACCTTCAGCCAAACTTCCAATCAATGACAGTGGAACTGTTACTGTCAAAATTTTGGAAGAACAATTAGCTAAGCATTCCGGATCTATTCAACGTAACTATATTGACGAAATGAATAAGATGCGTGTTGAATTTTTCAACAAAATTGAAGAAGTCAAAGAAAGCTGGGCTCAACGTTTTGACAGTATCAATAATGCAATTGGCAGCATAAACGCACGCATTGATAAAATCGAAGAGAACATCTCTTCTACAGCACAAATGCATAACTCTGAGATCGTCACTCTTCGTCAACAAATGAATGCGTTCGAGAGAAAAGAAGTCGCTTGTGATGCTGTGCTCTTTGGTGTACCTGTACTTCCTGACGAAAATTTGCCGCAACTTTTTCATAAACTTTGTGACACTATAAACTGCAGTCCGCCTCTATTAGTTCATGCTTTTCGTGCAAAAAGGCGTAATAACATAAACAACAATACTGCACAGACTACCCCGCCATCAATAGTCTTAAAATTTAACTCATCCTATGAGAGAAATACTGTTCTCATAGCTGCTGCGAACTATCGCAAGAAAAACAAAAAAGAGCTGAAACTGACCGACATCGGCGTTCCATCAAACGGCAGCCGCAGCTGCTATTTGAACGAGAGCTTAACCAAGCATTCACGCTTTATCTTACAAAGCGCACTTGGACTAAAGAGGAAAAAACAATTGTTCTCTGTTTACACTAAATATGGAATTGTTTATGCCAAGGAGACGGCAAACGGAAAAAGCTTTTCCATTGAAAGCTCTGAAGATCTTCACTCTATTGCTACTGGTGCTGCTGCGACTCGACAATGATTTTACTGTATTGTATTCTCTTTTTCTTTTCTTATTTTATTTTGCTTTTGTTTAAAGTAATTATTTATTTTGGATTCTTTATTAGTATATTACCATATTGTTATTGATCTTGTCTCCCTCTTTCTCATTACCTTTAACTTTCTGTCTATATCTGTTCGTTTTCCTGTATAGGTACTCTCTTCAGTCTGTGGCATTTATTGTTTTAGTTGTTGCTGTTTAATTTTTAAATCAGATTATATGATGAATAGAGTAAGTTCTAATTACAGTGTGGATAAAAAATTAACGCACACAATGATTAATGTTCTTTCTAATTGTCGTGATGGTTTCAAGGTTTGTTATTTGAATGCACGTAGTCTTAATCAATACAAGTTGGATTATCTAAAGTACATATTTTGTAATTCTTCCGTTGATGTAATTTGTGTCTGTGAAACATGGTTCAAAAGCGATATTTCGGATACTCAGTACAATATACCTAACTATATAGTTTCTAGGAATGATAGGGTAACTTATACATGGGGAGGTGGGATAGCGATTTACTGCAAATCTTCACTAAAGTGCAAAATCATTAGTAAATCAGTTGACTTGGATTCAGAATTTTTGATTGTTGACATACATGATGGTTCCTCTAAATGCTTGATTGCTTGTGCATATATTCCGGATCGCAGTTGTTCGCCTCAACCATTTTTCTCGACTCTTTCTGAATTTTCAGCTCAATATGAGCACGTTATTGTTTGTGGTGACTTTAATGCAGATTTACTAAAAAACGATTCTCGAGCTTTCCAAATAAAAGACTTTGCCTTATCCCTGGGACTCCAAATATTTAACACTAACTACCCAACACGTTTCGCTAAAGATTGCGTTCCTAGCCTCCTCGATCTGGCAATAGTATCTGATCCTTCGTCTATTCTTCTTTTCGACCAGCTTTCACTAGATTGTATCTCTGATCATGACCTTCTCTTTTGTACTTACGATATTAATTTCACCCACTCTGATATACCCTTGACGTTTACCTATAAGGATTTTCGGTCTATAAATATTGATGCCCTCCAATGTGCTGCTTTATCTGCTCCATGGGGTGGTTGTCGCCTTATTTCTGATCCTGATGATAAGCTCAATGATTTTCAAGAAGTGATTGCTGAATTATACAATCAATTTGTACCAACAAAAACAGTAAACATCAGAAGTAGTAGTTGTCCCTGGTTTACAACGGAAGTTATCAATACTATCAAAGCACGCAACAGACTTTACAGCAAATGGAAACATAATCCTTCAAATTCAAATTGGTTTGCCTACAAAACTATGCGTAACCATTCGGCTGTCGTAATACGAAATGCAAAAAGAGACTACTATGCTTCTAAGCTAAATACGTCACTTTGCCCAAAAAAGCTTTGGAGTAATCTACGTCAAATTGGTGTTTCCAGTAGTAAATGTATTTCTAAATGTCAAATCGATCCTGACTTATTAAACAATCTTTTTCTTGAAAGCAGTCCTAAAGATTTAAGTTTCGATTTATCTGGAAATCCTACTCAATTGTCAGTAAGGGGATTTGAAATTGAAACAGTTACTGAAAACGAGGTTATCAGCTATGTTTCAGCCATAAAATCAAATGCTGTTGGGGAAGATGGGATACCTATGCGATTTATAAAGTTGATCCTACCCTTCATTGCAAACCACTTAACCCACATTTTGAACCACTGTATAACAACGTCCACTTTTCCTAAATTATGGAAAGTAGCTCGAGTTGTACCTGTTGCCAAAAAAACATCTCCGGTATCTGCTGCCGATTATAGACCAATTAGCATTCTGCCTTGCTTGTCGAAAGTTTTTGAGAAGGTAATAGCAAAACAAATTCTCCAACACCTATCTCTTAATAGCCTACTTTATGCGGGACAATCTGGCTTTAGGTCTTACCACAGTTGCTCCACTGCTATGGTAAATATTTTGGAAGACATAAGGCAGGGATTTGATAGAGGATTTGTCACGCTACTTTGCCTACTTGATTTCTCAAAGGCTTTTGATAAGGTAAACCACAGAATACTTTGTTGGAAGCTTGAAAATCTGTTTTGTTTTAGTAGCAATGCAGTAAGGCTAATTAATAGTTTTCTATGTGATAGATTTCAGAGAGTTGTCACTTGCGATTCTTCTTCAGCCCTCCTACCAGTTAAGCTGGGTGTGCCACAAGGGTCAATCCTTGGTCCAATTCTTTTTTGCTTATTTATTAATGACTTACCTTCTGTCTGTAAACATTCTACAATGCACCTTTATGCAGACGATGTTCAGCTGTACTTAGCAAAGCCAATTAATAATATTGATGAACTAGTTAATGATGTAAATGAGGATCTTGCCAGAATTTACTCTTGGTCTGTAAACAATGGATTACTTTTGAATCCCAAGAAGTCGCAGGTTATTCCAATTTGCAGTAAATCCATATCCCTTAACACCTTACCTGATATAGTAATCTCTGTTAACAAACTAGCAGTTGTTGAAACTGCAACTAGTCTTGGATTTATCATTAATTCTAAATTGTCAGGATACGACCACACGAACTCTGTTATAAGACGAATATATGGTTGTCTTCGCAAGCTTTGGATAACTGCTGATTTTACTCCAACTAATACCAGAAGAAAACTTGTTACAACCTTAATTCTGCCACTTATTACATATGCAGAAGTTGTCTACAGTAATATTGATTCTCTATCTCAACGTAAGCTACAAGTTGCTTTCAATGATGCCGTTAGATATATTTACGGCCTACGTAGATATGACCATGTATCAGAGTACTCGAAATGCTTTTTGGGAACTACTCTCAAGCACTACATCGACGCTAGAAATTGTATCTTCCTACATAGCATTGTAGTGAATAAGACCCCTGTGTATTTGTATGAAAAACTTAATTTTGGTCGTTCGCTTAGAACACTTACTATAATTCCATCTCGTTATCGTTATCTAAATTCTTCGCGTTTATTTTTCATCCACGCAATCAAATTATGGAACTCTCTTCCAATAAATATTAGAGCCATTTCAAATGCCACACGCTTTAAGAGTGCCGTCCTTCTGTATTTCTCTCTCCTACCTTAAGATCCCCACCCACTTTCCATTACCTTGGTACCACACCAACTTCTAAATTTTCTATTATTGTAAATTAAAGTAATTTTTATTGTTTATCATTTTTTTTTATCATTTTTCTTTTTTTTTTTATTTATACCGCATATTAATTGTAAAACTGCTGACATTGTTAAACTTAGTACTATAAAAGATTTATATCTTAATGTACCACAAAGTATTATTATAATAAATTGAAATTGAAATTGAAAATGTAGATAGCTTGAGTTTCGTACCCTTCAAGCAAGCGAGTCTGCAACAGCCTCACAGACGGACGCCCAAAAACGGATCCAAAACAGTTCCAAATCTAAAGTACTTTCCATTATTTTCGAAGAAACTACCGACATTTCCCATACCGTACCGACGTCCGACAGCGAGCAGTTGAGTCTCACTTTTCGATATTTTCATGAGGCAATAATCAGAGAGGATTTCTTAACATTTGCGACCGCGACGCATATGAGAAGATTCAATGTGAAAACATGATGAAAGAACTGACACAAAGGGTCGGGTGCAGGTGCAGTCCATATGAACTCTGCAAAAAAGCTACTAACGCTAAACGTTGTCCATGCAACAATCATGCTTTAAGCAACTCCTTGGTAAAGTCTTGAAAAGTGACGTTTTGTCGGAATGAATCAGCGACTATGAAAAAAGTTATAGCTTTTGCCAATGCTTCAGCAAAAAGGTAAAGGCTTCGTCGAGGAAGAGCTAGGAGAAACACCTGTACAAAGAATTTGTGAAATTCGATGGGATATATTTTTCACCGATTTTTTTTTTGTCTGCGACTAGGCATAAGGTTCATTGCTTATAAAGGGTGATTTTTTAAGAGGTTTAGAACTTTAAAAAAAAAAAAAACACAAAAAATTCGAAAAAATGAATGAAATATTTATTTGAATCGATAGTTTGAACCTTGCAATTTAATGTTTAAAGATAATTTCATGCAAATGTTGACCGCGGCTGCGTCTCAGGTAGCCCATCCGCTGAGTCCAATTTTGGCATACTCTTTCACACATATCGGCCGGTATCTCACGAATGAATGCATGGATGTTGGCTTCCAGTGCGTCAATCGAAGCGGGCTTGTCCCTTTACACATTAGCCTTGACATACCCCCACAAAAAATAATCTAATGGTGTCAAATCGCACGATCTAGGCGGCCAATTGACCGGCCCGAAACGTGAAATTAACTGTTCACCAAACTCGCCTCGCAATTGCGCCATTGTTTCGCGTGCTGTGTGGCATGTGGCACCGTCTTGTTGAAACCACATATCATGCAAGTCAAGAACTTCCATTTCGGGCAAAAAAAAAGTTTGTTATCATCGCTGTAACAAAGGCCTAACTGCTGGGAACGGCGCCGAATCGACATTTCGCGGTCTTCTGTCACACTAGCTGATACGGCCGCAATATTTTCTTCACTACGCACAGTACGTAAACGTTTTGGTGGTTTAATGTCCAACAAAGTAAATTTGGTGCGAAATTTGGTCACAATCTTCCGAATAGACTGCTCAGAAGGTCGAGAATGCCGATCATAAAATGGAAGCAGCGCGCGATGAACATTTCGAACCGAGCACGAATTTTGATAGTAAAATTCAATAATTTGCAAGCGTTGTTCATTTGTAAGACGATCCATGGTTAAATTGCAAACCAAACTGAAGCTGTTTGACAGTGACACAAGGTACTAAACACACGTCAGCTGTCAAAACCAGTGTTGCCAAAACCAAACCAGCTAAAAAATCACCCTTTATATGCAAGTTTTATGTATATCTATTTTTAAAAATATATTCTATTGCTTAGCTGGCCATACCATACGGAAACAGAATTCCTGGATCCGCTCCTGGTGTTGCATCAAACGAAGGCTAGACTGTTTGCGGGTGATACTTTTTTGCATATTTCTCGAAGAGCTGCGGATGAATGCATCAATCATACAGAAAGTTGATTAATTAATTGTTTTAATAAAATAGATGTAGCTAAATAAAGAATCTAATCTAAACTCAATTGGTGATCTTGGGCAATTTGAAGAGATCCGATATTTCTTCTTCGGCCAGTTCCGAAATTTTTCGAAGTACCTGGACCCCAGAGATCGCAGTCGAATTGGCATAAGCATAACAATAATATTGCCTTTGTTTCTTCTTTGTTTTCGCGACGCACGTCTGCATAGATTATTGGTATCTAGATCTGTGATTATGTCTGTGACCGCATGTGAATTGAGTTCTTGAATCTTGGGTAGAGCCGTATAAATTGTTTTTCTTTTCTCGTTCATTCTGACTAAAGGGCTTGAGAAATGTTGCAGTCTATTTTCGAGGAGCAGATGGTGTTGGTCCCGTTTTTTTTTATTGTATGGTTAATAACCCCAAATAGTTGACGATATTGACGATACTGACCCCAATATTACTTAAATCGTCTTATTGGAAACACTTTGCGCAAATTTTTAAAACTTTAACAAATATTTTAGGAAAATATTTCGAAGTTTTCACGGAGATACTGAATACTGAAATTATATCTGAATTTGTTCCCCACTCCTGCGAATGCCTGAGAGCAAAATTGTCCTACAAAGACTTCTCTCAATTCAGGCGGACGGAATAAAACTGTGGGAATTGTGGGAAAATAGGCCTATACCTGCTGCACCATCAACTAAGTATTTATTTATTAAAGTCCTAATAGAAACCTCTTTGGGTGCTTTCAAGATAAAGACCATCTATCGGACGCGGACCTAACTGAAGTTGAGATGTTGGGAAGAAAACCAGTCCCGAGAGACTTATGCAAAATTATAGAATATCCCTCTCCGTTTCCATCCTATCGTGGACATTTTAACGGAGCAAAATAATTTGAGGTATCGCATGAGTAAAATGCAGGTCTACTAGGTATTCAATAATGCCAAAAGTACGAGAAACGCGTTAGACTGGGACTTGTACAAGGCATCACTAAATATGTATAAAATAGAATTCAGGAAAGCCAAACGCAATTCTTGGAGACACTTCTGTGACAAAATAGAAGAACCCTCTAACGCCTCAAGGTTAAGGAAAATTCTCTCCACTAATCCAATAACACCCAGCTCCCTCAAAAAATACGATGGGTCTTGGACGACCTCCAGCGAGGATTCGCTCAATCTACTGCTTGATACTCATTTCGCAGGCAGCTCCCATGTGGTTAACAACTCGAACTTCAATAGTCCATCGGAACGGAACCAATAACCATCCCTTCAAATATAATTACACAAAGCAAACTAAACTGGGCAATCCATAGCTTCAAAGCATATAAACCCGCGGGACCTGACGGCATAATACCTACCGAATTGCAGAAATCTTCGGACATAATCTTGCTGATGCTTCAGACAATCTTTAAAGGTTGTCTCGATCTAGTTTATATCCCAAAGATATGGCGGGAAGTTAAAGTTATCTTCATACCCAAATCCGGCAAATGCTCCCACACAAATCCTAAAGATTTCAAACCTATTAGTCAGTCTATCATCATTCCTTTTAAAAACACTAGAACGACTGATTGACATCCACTTACGCAAACGTGTCTAGAAAAAGAAATACTGTCAGCGGCCCAGCATTCAGTGGAGACGGCATTATACACTTTAGTACGTAATATCGACTACTCCCTGTTCCATAAGGACTATACTACCATGGTTGCCTTAATTGACATAGAAGGTGCTTCTAACAACGTCATGTTCTATCACCCCCCCCCCCTTCTTTGGAATTTAGCGGTTAATGAACCACTGATAATCCTGAAAGGTGAAGGATGCATGGTGATCGCTTATGCAGATGACGTTGCTATATCCGTCTCAGGAAAGCACTACTCTAAAATAACTCCTACAAAATGCTTTAAATAAGCTGGCCAGCTGGGCGAGTCGTTGTGTTGTGTAAGTCGAGGTGTGAACCCCCACAAAACTGATCTGGTGCTTTTCACCAGGAAATATAAAATTCCCACAGTCGCCCCTTCCTCACTCAATGGTATCAACCTAACTTTCTCTGACAAAGCTAAATATTTGGGGCTCATCCTGGATAGGAAGCTTAATTGGAAACTTTACATCCAAGAAAGAAAGTGTCAAGAAAGCTACAGTAGCACTCTTCTCTTGTAAAAAAGCTACCTACTGGCTCTATATCTCAGTTATAAGACCGATACTCACCTATGGGATAATCGTCTGGTGGACAGCCTTGGAGAAGGCCATAAACCGCGACCATCTAAACAAGGTCCAGCGAACAGCTTGCATAATGTATAAGTGGTGCACTACGCACAACCCACTCTGCGGCACTAGACATATTGTTTCTTCTATTACCCCTTGTATATTTAGCAAGCAAATAGCAGCGAATGCAACCATTCGCCTTAAAGCCATCTCACAGTGGTCAAGGAAAAACTTTGGCCACGCCTCTAAAAAAAAAAAATAAATAGGTGGCGCAACAGGCGGGTAGACACCCAAGGCCTAGCTTCTCGCAACCATTCGTTTTGTGTGAGTTTCTATTTTTGGTACGCCTCTATTCTGAACAAATTCAAGATCTCAACTGACTACACCACCCCATCCTTAAATTTTGACAAGAACTTTCTTGTCACTATCCCCTGCAGAGCAACCTGGGATGAGGATACTTTCCCGGAAGATGAATCAGTTCACTTCTACACTGACGGCTCAAAAACCAAAGACGGAGTTGGTTGGAGAAGACACCCCTTCTCCGAAAGTCTTAATCCTAAGCTCTCCTTCCGTGTACCAAATTACTGTAGCGTGTTTCAGGCGGAAATAATGGTGATTAAAGAGGTCTTATCTTAGCTTAAGAAAAACGTTATATCCGCCAAGGATATCTGAATATTTTCGGACAGCCATCAAATCCTTGGATCCGATTTCTATAACTTTTCTAGTAGCCCTCGACTTCCGATCGTCTCCTACGGAGATGGCCGAACAGTTCAACATTCACCTAATTTGGGTGCCGGGGCATAGACACATTCCAGGTAAGGTAACTCAACCCATTCTGCCGGATAAAGGCACCCTAGGGATACCAATCGACACTTGCAAACAAAAATAGAAGCTGAATGTTGAATGGCATCACTTGTCTAGCGATAAAACTAATTTGGCCTAAGCTGGATTTGAAACGCTCTAGGAAATTGATCTCTTTCAACAGATTGCATATCGGCACTACAATAGGTGTCATTACTGGACAGGGACACTTCTTGATAGGTAAGCATGCCGCAAGGCTAGGCCTTTTCGCAAACGACTTTTGCAGAAGCTGTATGGATGAGGAAGAGGAGGAAACTATCCCTCACCTTCTTTGTTCCTGCTCAGCTCTCTCCCGTAGAAGGAAGCTTCACTTAGGAGCCTTCCATTACAACGACGCTCCTCTTACGCTTTATAAAGAGCTCAAAATGGTTCAACTAGTAGGGAGATCTTATATGACCCCTTTTTTTTCGTGGTATCACAATGGACCTATGCTAGTCTAAACGTGTTGGCATTTCCCAGCTGGCAGCTACTTTCAACCAACCAACCGTGAGTAAAATGCATCTGACTGAAGAAGAACCTTGCAGAGGCTGCTTTGAAGAGGAAGTTCAGTAACAAATTCTTTGAAAGGTACATACTTCTTGACTAATTTCACATTCAACGATGACAGATGATTTTCCTGGACTATATACAATCAAAACAATCCGAAAGTAAGGCATGATTTATGCCCAACATTCTATTATGAGAACTCCTTCTGAGATGACAACAATTTCGCACACTTTATTGGAAAAGGAAATTGCCTCCCCTTTAAGAGGATCGCGATGGACACGTCATGGTACATAGTTTTGCTCCACCTCCCATTTAAGAAAGATTTTCTTCTTTTATGCACAACTGGTGACACTGTGACAGTAAGATTAATATACAGTACAAACATTTATTTTCACAATTTTTGCCTTTATGACAATTTAGACTAACTATTTATAAGTAAAAACGGGAAAAGACTCTCCGCATAGTATGAGATATGGTTGCTGCAATAACTAGGTACATAAATTACGTCGCCAACAGACTGTAAATCTAGCTGTCGCCACAGTGAATCCAAGCGTAAAACTTGCATATTTGTGTAAAAGATATTAATAATTCATATAATGGAGAACGAGTAACCAGTTTAGATTTGACCGATTTTCAGTTTTTAACTAACAGCGATTTAGATACGATGATATGGAATTCATGTCAAGTTTAATCAGAGCTTCTTTGCTCCCTTAAAAATATGCCTAATCGGCATTTGCTCTGAATATGGTTTCGTTGGATACTTCTAACATAATTTATAATCCATCTGAACCAACCGTCGTCGTACTCTGTAGATAGAGATACAATATTGTATCTCCGCGTGCTATTTTGTTTAATTTTGCTTTGAGAACAAATTGTGCTTCTGTTTTGTTAGGACAGCAATACTAATCCTCGGTAAAGCTGTGCAATGAACCGCACTTTCAGCTAGCAGCTACCCTGCCCTGCTACCCTTACATCCGCTGAGATATGCCATCGTATTGGTCGTTCGTTGTAGTCGTCTTGTCGTGTCGTCGTGGATCTATACCAATTATGTTTTGGCGTCGAAGGCAACAAAACTTATTTACCAGCTTTGGCTGCTGATGGAGAAAAGTTTTTCAATTTCATAAAAGCACAAAGCAAAGGCTGCTTTTGTTGTTTTTGTGTTATATTATATTCTTCTAGCTGTTGGCGTTGTTTCGTCGGTTTCTTCTTCCTGGTCTACTCGGCTGCTGCAGCGGGTCGGTGTTATTGTGATTTTATCATTTTTTGAGTAAATATTAATGCACCGAAACAAAATTTAAAATCTAGAGTATTAAAGTCTCGTTAACTCTTCGTTGGGGTTTTGGGGGACGAATATTAAATGAGTATACCTATACCATAATATTTTCGATAGCTACCACTACCATCGATTAGAGCCGAGTGTTGGACGTTGATGTTTGAAACTTTCAGCCTCAGGGAGGTTAACGGCATCCATGGACGCAAAGTAAAGTGTTTGCTGATTAAAATATTTAATGTCATTAAAGAAGGATGGAGAAGAAATTTAAAGCGGAAATTAAAGCTTTTTCGATGAAAAATGTTTTAAAGTGTGTGAGATCAGAGCTGCCTTTAGTTTTGTGAACTTAACACTGAAATTGTCTTGTGTCTTGGGCGAAAGTTAAATTCACATGAATAAGATGTTGATTCAATTCGGAAGATAAAAGTGTAGAAATTTATGATTATAACGTGATTCTTACTTTAAGAATTAAATTTACGTAGGTAACAATAGAGTAGACTCAATTTTTCAGATAATTGTTTTGCTAGTATTTACAAAGTAGCGCAAAAGTCATCAGCATCACCCTATAGGAAGATGCTATAATTTTTGCAAATGGCGGAAATTATCAATTCTACATAATTCAAGATAAATTGTTTGATTTTCAGGCGGAATCATTCGTCGAATCCATCGGTGGTTATGGCGCAGTGTGAATTTCGGTCCAGATTTCCCAGTCATCCGAACTGGTTAAACACAATGACGTTATGCTGCTCGCACACAAGAGTATGGAACAGTTAAGATACAACAAATGTTAAGTCAGCACATTGTATTATTATTATATATTTATTAACAGTGCCGTAACTAGGGCGGTGCCAGCGGTGCCCAGGCACAGGGCGTAAGCCCAGGAGGGCTTTGTTTCCTAAATGATTTTAGACAGAAAACTTAATTGGAAGCCGAATGTCAATGAAAGAGTGAAAAAAGCAGCTAATGCTTTTTACGCATGTAACCGCATCTTTGGCAGGAGTTGGGGACCAAACCCCAAAACAATCCTATGGATGTACACGGCAATCGTGCGGCCTATACTCACATATGGCAGCGTAGTCTGGTGGCAAGCCGCGGGCAAGGCGACCAATCTCAAGTCTATGACAAAAATACAAAGACTAGCATGTATAGGGACAACCAGTGCGATGAGAACCACGCCTACGGCTGGACTGGAGGCAATTCTCAATCTGACTCCTCTAGACCAGTACATGGAGGAATCTGCTACCAAAAGTGCCTTAAGGATTAGCCAAACGGGTACTTGGAACGTGAGCAACTTTGGTCACTCACAGATTCTAGGGAAATACATTGGGAATGTCACTTCTGACTATATGATCCCACATCTAAACTTTGATAGACCATTCTCCTGCTCGTTCCCGAGTAGAGATGAATGGAACACAGATGAACCCACAAAGGAAATCGATATCCATCTACACAGATGGATCGAAGATGGACTGTGGAACCGGTGCCGGCATCTTCTCCGAGGAATTAAATATACACTGTTCAATCAGGCTTCCTGACAACAGCAGTGTCTTCCAAGCAGAGATTCTGGCAATCGCGGAAGCGGCCCGTAAGGTGTCATTGTTGGCAATACCAAAAAATTATATTACCATTTTCATTGACAGCCAGGCGGCTATTAAAGCAGTTTCTGCTATTGAAATAAAATCAAAGTTAGTTCAACGCTGCCGCGAAGAGCTTAAGGTTCTCTGCTCGCAGCACTCCACGGTCCTCTGCTGGGTCCCTGGGCACAGTGGCAAAGCCGGCAATGAGAGGGCCGACGAACTAGCGAGAAACGGGTCTGCAATGGATCATGATCTGGCACTGCAGTCGATTAAGCCACCACTCTGTAATCTTAGAGAGAGAGTGGAAAATAAAATTCGCATGAAAACCAACAACAGGTGGAAGGGACTAGCTACCTGCGAAGTATCACGGAAGCTTTGGCCAAAATACGACAGTGGCCGAACCATCAAACTTCTACAGTTTGACAGGTCATCGCTGTCTAAATTGGTAGGGGCTCTAACGGGTCATAACTTCCTAAGAAATCATACAATGAAACTAAATCTCAAAGATGACGATATATGTAGAGGATGTGGAGACGAAGAGGTTCATGAGGATACACCTCACTTCCTCTGTCACTGCCCGAGCCTCTGTCACTTGAGGAGCAGAACACTTGGAAGTCATTACTTCCATGACCTACAAGAACTTTCTGATGTCTCACTTTCTGATCTTTACAGGTTTCTGAGGATATCAGGATGGCTGGACAGCGTCGAGTAATCACTAGAAGAAGGGACACGAGGCTAACCATCCCAACATCACTGGTTAACCCCCATCAAAAAATGGCATCACAATTTGTCCACAAGGACCTAAGTGTGGCACAGCAGGTTATACCTGCTCTGTCAACCCGTTAACCTAACCTAACCTAAGCCCAGGAGGGCGCAAAAATGACCAGGACAAACTTTTATGCAATTCGCGTTCAAAGATCTTTAAACTCAAATAATACCTATGAAAAGGTTGCAGGTGTCATGTATTTATGACATTTAAATTTGTTTTGATTTAAAATGCAATCATTTTGCACCAGCAACCTCTTATAGCTATGAACGAGATACCTAATGAAAATTGTAAATGTTTTTTCTATTTTTTTCCCCAAATTTAATTAAACGCATACCGCAAAAGTTAAAAAAAACAGAATATTTTTGATGTTATTGCAAGTATGAGACTGGGACTGTGTTCTTCAGGCTTTTTTTCTTTCAGTTACACTACGTTCACATCACAGTTTCGTTTTAGGGAATGTTAAATTGTTCAAACTGTTCATTAGGGTGGAGCGAAATTTTTTTTTAATATTTTTTTTCCTGTGTTATAAATTGTTGACCCATGGTCTTAAATGTATTAATTCCAAATTTCAGTCTTCTACGATAACATCTTCAGGTGGCGCACTAGACTTGAACTTTGAAGTATAAGCGAAAAAAGGTATCTCAAAGCGGTCGAAATGAATTGCATTAAAATATATATTTTTTTGTTTTTATTAAATATATATTATATAAATAGATACAAGAGCCAGTAGGTGGAATTTAAAATAAGTTTAATTGTTTCCATCAGAAGTTGTTGGACCTTCGGTACGGTTGAAATATTGCGATTTTGTTTCAAAAAAAGGTAATTCTTGCCTGGATTTGATCTTTGCTCTAATGTAGCCATCTCTTGCCTTTTGTCCACAAACAGATAATGAAGCCTCGGTAACAAGCTTAACGCACCGTTCTACTGCTTGAGTGTGGCAAGGGAACTTCTGCAAAAACATTAAATTGTCCTTTGAAGAAATCATGTTCGATATTTCTGTATCGCTGTATTTTACTGTCATCGGTGGTTCGGTTACTTTTTCTATCGACCAGTCTATTAAGTCATAGTAGTTGGATGCATCTATTTGTAGTTTAGGAAGTTGAAACTCACGAACTTGATTGCCTTTTTTTAGTTGTCTTGCCTTTAGTAATCTTCGGAGAGCTAGCTCTCTTATGTGCGATTGGTCATCTTGCAACATAGCTAGCAACAAATTTTCTGGATGTACAAAGAATGAATTTCTTTGGATAGTTCCGATAACTATGTTCTTAAGGTCATCCCGCAAGTACAAAGACCTTTTAAGCATGTTGAAAATGTGAATGGGACCATATTTACATGATGGCTTGGTTTTTATGTCAAACCAGGTTGGTGCGTAGACTTTCACAATGAATATGACAACTTCTTTGAGGTTTTCCGAAGGATTTTCTGTGCCAACATATAACCGAAGAATCCTGTTTGCACAAGTTAGCCATCGCGAATGTGCCAGCTTTCCTGGATCCTTGCTAGCTAAAGCGGGCAAAATTGAACCCCTAGAAATAGCTGAGCACATTTGATGCAAATATTTTTGATCTGTGCTTAAAGAGTCAGCATCCACATCCGGAAGTTCTGCATATACTGCTTCAAAATTCACCACTTTGAAGTTCAGACACTTTTCAAGCATTTTCCCAATGCTTCCGGTAAAACTATTGGGGCCAGTTGTGGTTCCATCGAGACTTGCAAACAGATGACGAAGGGGTAGCTCATTTGCATGTAATAAGCACACAAACCATTGTAAAGGGCGACCGAGATGTTTTTCTAACAATACAATGACTCCGTTCTTATGTCCTGTATTTACAGCAGTGCCATCACACCCAATTGCTACCAAAGACGTACGAAATTCAAATTTGTTTTCCAGAAAGTCAACTATACTTCTTTCGATAGTAACTGCTTTTCCCGAATCAAGTGAAAGATGTCCGATGTACTCTGAATCTGGCTCCGATATAAGTTATATATGTTCTTCAGTAACAGTCTTTCGATTTGATATGTTGTCAGTCTTAGCGATGAATAATGTTTTATCTTTACGGCCGTCAAAATAAAGTGAGGATATAGGTTTTCTAAAACCTGCAGCTTCACGTTGTAAACCTAGACGGACTTTTTGACGCTCTCGTCGTAATTTACTGCGATCTATTACTTTCGATGAATTTTCACTACTTATAACGTTTAAATCCAGCATAGCAGCGTTTACTATGATAGCTGCCGATCTATCAGAAACCCCGGTTCTGTCACAAGCTGTAGCCAAATTCTGTAGATTGTTTCTCATTTGAAGAGTTTCTTTCGTTTTTTTATAGGGTTTTAAGGGGAAAAATTCATTGACTTCAGTATCAGTAGAAGCACTGTCAGACAAAGATTCTACAGCTGCTGCAGCAATAGAAGTGCTTGGAGTATCAGCCGTAGTTTTCAAAAATTCTTGGTATTTCCGTTTCCTAAGATCCTTACGATGCAAAGACTTTGTCGCCACCTGATCAACAGATCCAATATACATTTTACGAGAATTTCGTTGATCTTTTAAAATGGGTTCTTCTGCAATGGGTATTTTGGTCTCACATTTACACAATTCTCTTGAAATACATTTACAAGTTGCAATATCAAATAGCTTTTGCAGAGAATCTTGATAAAACTCCTGCTTTTTTGTTTCATTACGTAGTTTCTTCGTACTCTTATACTTATTATAATACGAAATCAACCTTGCAACAACTTGTTGATGACTGATGGTAGGAAGTGAAGCTTTATTCCAAATATTTTCGACGTCATTAGATACTATTTCACTTACTTCCTTGATTGAGGGGTCTTTTCCATTATTCAATGCAATTAAATCATTTATCCACAAATAATGTTTAATTATATCAAAATAAGTTGGCAATATATTATCATTCAGCTTTTGTGGGTCACCAAAAACAGGGCAACGCGAATTTTTACGAGTTTTAGGCATTTTAATAAGTCAATGACAAAAGAATTTATTACTGTAACAATGGATGTCCAAGAAATGTTTATGAAAGTGGGGGAACGAGTAACTTAGTTAAAGGTATAAATATTACAATAGTTTAATACGCACAATTAGACTTTAGACAGCGATTCTAACACATTATACTTCAAAAAATATTAAAAACTACTCTGAATTGAAGGAAGATTAATATTTTAGGCCTTGAATTTCATTTTAATTCAAGTAATTTGTGGAAACTGAAAGTAAAATCATAGGTTCCTGATTTAAAATAATTCTAATTTAAGGGAAGAATTTTTAAATATTAGGTATAATTTTTTTTAAATTCCAGTCGTCTGCGCCACCTTAAGATAAAGTCATAGGTTCCTGATTTTTTGCATAAATGATGTCCTAAATTAGGGTCACCAATTAATAACACAGGAACAAAAAAATGTTGAGAACAATTTTTTTTTGCCATATTCACTCCAGCCTACTGTTCATATCAATTAAAATTGGCGATGTTAAAGAATATTCACATAAGAATGAACGAATAATATGCCAGCATTTATAT
Organism: Cheilosia soror; assembly: GCA_949372485.1. NCBI lineage: Eukaryota > Metazoa > Arthropoda > Insecta > Diptera > Syrphidae > Cheilosia > Cheilosia soror. Next base: position 42,152,615 of record OX443563.1, read on the forward strand.
AAAAAAAAATTCTCATTTTACTATTGCAAGAGTACCTAGAATAAAAAATAATCCATCAAATTATGGGAAAAGCAAATTTGAAAAGAGTTTAAACAACGAAATTTCGATCTAAAAATGTTTGCCTCGAAGGAAAACACCCTTGGTGCGAATTGTCACACGTTTATTCAAAATTCACGACATTAAAACCCGTTCCACCTACTATCAAATAACAAAATCGTTCGAACTTAAACTCAAATCAGAGATTGTTAAGTAGTAGAAGTTGATGTGACATAAATGCCACATAATTTTGGGCCGAAATAGAAACTTTGAAGAATCAAATTGAAGCGACTTTGGAAAATGCGAATGTCAATCAAGCCCAAGTCTCTTAAGAGGATAGTTCAACTGGACTTAAAGGAAATGTTTCGAAGCGTATTAGTAGCTATAAGAATTTTTTAACGATGTCAGTGACTGTAGCTTCTTGAGAAAGTTTATTCAGTAAACTCAAAGAGCATACTTGCGCTCAACAATGAGTCAGGAAAGGTTATCTGGTCTGGCAATGTTGTCGATTGAAGCTGACATAGCACGACTCCTGTCGTATGATGATAACATTAAGGACTTCGCTATGAGGAAAGCCCGTAAACGTAGAGTAAGGCGGCTCTCAGATTGAGGCAACAAGCAGTAAGCAACTAAGCAACTATCAACTATCCATAAGTAATACGCAATTTTGTTTTAGCCTATTCTCACATCGAAGTAAAAAGATTGCCGGAATTTTCTACCTATCAGGAATATTTTTCTACAACTTCAACCAATTTTGTGTTGAAAACAGGATCGTCCGACATATTTTCCAGAACTTTGTAGAACGTAGTAAGCGCAAAAGTGTGAATAATCACAAATATTGCTACTAGGAAGCTTGTTGCTTTTCAATATGCGCTGTCTATCGCTAGCGATAATTATTGCCGCAAACAGCAACATTTTTCGTAAATGCGATATTGAGTTGCTTTGATGTGAGACCTCTGATTCAATTCAAAGTAAAATTAACTGTGAGCGATAATATTGCTGGTTTCCTATTGCCAGTTGTTGCTAATGGATTGTTGCCTTAATGAGAGCTGACTAGATCTAAGTAAATAGTAGTCTTATTTTGTTTACGTTTACTTGTGTTTTATGTCGGTTGTACTTAGCAGTATGTACGTCATATTTTGGCAAATTTTTTGATTTGTTTGCCTAAAGTTAATATAATTTCGATTACGTCTTCTCCTCCCAGTATACTGTGGATGAATGGTCTTGTTCGGTAACAGTGTTGAAGTAGGTGCTGTAGGTTTAAGGCGGTGTGACAGTTGTCGCAGGTTGGTGGGGGCTCCTTATTTAGTAGGTAGAGGTGGGTGACTGAAGTGTGTCCTAGTCGAAGTCGAACGAATTTTAAGATATTGGCTTTTGGAATATTTGTGGGATATAGTGGGTGTGATTTTGTGGGATTGGTATTTGCGTAAAAGTGTCTGTATAAACTCCAATCATCTAGTTCTTTTATAGACATCCGCTCTTTTATGTGTTTGATAAGATCAGTCTTAGTGTAAGCATTGAATAGGTACACTGGAGCTTTGTTTGCGAAGTTAGCAGCTTTGTCTGCCAACTCGTTGCCACTAATCCCAACATGTCCGGGAGTCCACATCAGTTTCGTGGATGTTGAGAATTTAATTAATAAACTTCGAATGTTAGTTATCAGACCCGTATTGTTGTTTGCGTTTGCGATAGCTTTTATGGCGGCGAGGCTATCAGTGCATATCACATGTTTTCTGCGTGTTTTAATGGAGGGCGGGATGGCTGTTAGGATAGCAAAGGTTTCAGCAGTAAATATGGATGCGAATTGTGGGAGAATCCCAAGCTTTAACGTAGTGCCGTCGTCAGATGTTACTGCAAAAGATGTGCTGTCCGGGATTTTGGATCCATCCGTGAAAATAAACTCCCAGCCTTTGGCTTTTAGTTCTTCAGAGATACACAAGAATAGCTTGCTGTAAACTACGTTATTTGTGTCCGCTTTCTCGTGACAAATCCATTATAAAGGAGTCAGGATCAATAAGCCATGGGGGTTGTGAGGCTGTAGCGTTAATAAGGTCTCGTCTTGGGGGTATCAGGTCTGAATTAAAGTTTAATATATTTGAAATGGCGGAAGGGACTCTATTTACCCTTTTGCGTACCAGCGTAAGGGTAATTTCTTGATCGAGTATGGAGTTGTTTGTAAACGTGAGTTTTGCGTAAAGCTTGGCAATTACTGTCCTTTCTCTCTTCAATAGTAGGGAGACCGGCGTCAGCCAATATATTTCTTATGGGTGTGGTGCGAAACGCCCCTATGCTGCCAGATGGCTGCCTGATGGTAAATTGGCTTTATGATTTGAAGAGTTGATTTAGAGGTGTTTCCATAAATGTAGATTCCGTAATCAATTTTACTTAAAATTAGCAATCTAGTTATATTACAAAGGGTGTTAATGTGTACACTACTTTTCTTACAAGATAAATACTTATAAATACGATATTAGACCTTGCAGCAAGAGATTTCTTAAGTTCTAAACAATGGGTACTCCAATTGTATTTTTGATTAAATAATAGTCCTAAGATTCTTATATTTTTAACATTTACTATTTCTACGTTATTTATTTTAATGTCTAGAGGTGTACAGGATAGTTTGCGACAAACATGTAGGACTTTGCATTTTGGCAGCACATTGTAATATGCCACGGCATACAGATAATTCCTCCCAACAGTGTGATAACTATAAGAAATGCAACTCATGCATTTCTTCCATATAAATAATCCCACAGAACAAAAATGTAGCTCATAGTATTAAGAGATATCAATAAAGAGAGACGTTGTCTCTGAAGAATAATTTGTTTAATTCAATTTATTTAAAATTGATAACTGGACAATACGAAATGCTGCCAGGTCTGGTATTGTGGTATTGACCACGCCACGCAATTAGGGAGCAATCGGCGGTCCTTACAAAGGATTTTGGTGAAAAGCTTTTAGATGTTCCTTCACAAAGTACAGATTGTGCATCAGCTGTTAGCTGTTGACCGCCAAGCACGTGTAACCTACGCTCAAGCCATCTCTAAGCTAATCTATCGATTTGTTGATTCATTTGCACTGTCCGGCAAGATCGCCTAATTTAACCGTTTTGCTGACTTATTTTTGTGGAGTTTTTTTGAAGTCACGAGTCTATGCCGAGAAGCCTCAACTTTTTAAAGCGTGCAAAGAGAATATCCGTCAAGAATTCGAAGACCTATCGCCGAAAGTGGACGCAGTAGCGCAGTGGTTAGTGTGCTGGACTACTGTGCGAGGGATCCCAGGTTCGATCCCCGGAAAAACACAAATTACATCTTAAAGTGTTTTCTACTGCGCCACCTCTCGCGAACGTCTGACAAACATCCGAGAGTATTACTGTCATGAAAAAGCTTCTCAATTCAGCCGTTCGGACTCGGCATAAAATTGTAGGTCCCTGCCATTCGTCCTAAAAATTGAAACTCACACAAAACGAATGGTTGCGAGAAGCTAGGCCTTGGGTGTCACCCGCCTGTTGCGCCTCCTTCAGCATATCGGTTGTGGCACGTGCAGTGTGTGCCGTTGCACTGTCCTGTTGGAACCACATGTTTTCCAATCCCAATTCATCAAGTTGCGGCAAAAAGAACTCGTTGATCATTGCTCTGTAGCGCTCACCATTCACAGTAACCGTTTGGCCCGCGACGTCTTTATGTCCATGACATCTTCGGCTACAGCAGCAATATTCTCTGCAGAAAGGCTACTCCGAGGTCTGCCACGCCTGGCAGCATCTCGTGTTGTGCCAGTCTCTTCGAGGCGAGCGGCTAAACGTCGCAGTGTTTCACCAGTAGGCGTTGGACGGCTAGGAAATCTGCGACGAAATTCACGTTGTGCCAAAGTCACCGACCGATTATTGCTCAAATAAATAGTCACCAATATTCCGCGTTCTGGAGCAGTGTAGCGTTACATTGCTTATTAACGTGTATTTCGCATGTGTTTACTACACAAATGTCAAAACACTGACATTAGGGGCCAATCGCAAAATTTATAGCATTTTCTGATAGAAGGATTACTTTTGCGCCACCTTGTACGAGGTTAATGCTACGTTTCCACCGGACGCTAACCCCAAGATTAAGTGCAAGAGGTTTAAAATTAATCCTGAAGTGTTTCCAGTTTCCACCAACAAAAAATTAAAAGTAAAAATAAAACATGAGTGGCAGTAATTTAAAAATATTACTAGCCCATCAATTTATTCTCCAAACTAATTTTAAAGTTTTATTGGTTGCATTGGCAAGGAGAAGTCGCTATTACCGAAAAAAACGCCATCAGTGCTTAATTAATATTTTGGTAGCTAGAAGGGAAAAAACAGCAATACAGCAAGCAATTTCAAGGAAACTGAGAAAAATTTGGATGAAGGTGAGTATACAACAACCAAGTTTACCGAATTTATTAAGATTATTGTTTTGCAGATTCGCACCAGCACTTTTTGGGAGAAGGACGTTGTAGAAAACAATGAAGAGTTTTTTTAAGAAAAACTTCCGAATGTCTCGACAACATTTTGAGACTTTATGTACTCATCTTCAACGCCTAAAAAAAACATATTTATCTGATTACCCACTTACTGAAGAACAAGTAATGGAAAACGTAAATGGTTTCCAAAAATTAGGCTTCCCACAGTGTTTCGGCGCAATAGGAAAGTATAAGTGCTATTTTTGGAACGATTGGTTTAATAATATAGCATTATACATTAATGTATGTATCTTAAAGATGGTTGTCACATAGAGGTGAGACCCGCTGTTGAAGATGCTGTGGACTATTTTAATTACAAGGGATGGTATTCAACAGTCTTGCTAGCTGTAGTTGATTTTAGGTAAAAATCATATTTATTTTAAACAACACTGAATAATTTGTAACCCCTATTTAGATACAGATTCCTTTACATAAATGTGGGTAGCCCAGGTCGGTGCAACGACTCCCACATTTTTGAGAACTCATCTCTAAGGGCACATCATGAAGATCCAATTCTAAAGAATATGTCCAAGAACCTGTGCGGTGTGAATGTTCCGGTTGTTCTAATTGGGGACTCAGCCTTTCGGTTTTCTAATATTTTAATGAAACCATATACATATAGAACAAGTTCATCTTCAGAAGAAAAAAACTTCAACTATTTTCTTTCAAAATTTCGGAGGGTTGTTGAAAATGCCTTCGGACATTTAAAAGCCAGATTCCGAAGGATCGGAAAAGGATTGGACAACCAAATTGGTAATACTAACCTCATCATCAAATCGTGCTGCGTGCTACACAATTACTTTAATGTTCATAATGATGACATCAATAGCCAATGGATGCAACGGCCAAGCGAAAATCCATCTAGGGAACAGCCGGAGTATACTTCATACATTGGTGAAAACAATCACACTGCTGCAAACATTAGAGATGCAATAAGCCGCTAAACAAAAACATTTATTTCATTTTTTACAAAAGGAAAATTATTCATTTTTTAATAACTTAAATATGTCCGTCTGAAGGAGCTCGCAGGAATTGACGAAACGCTCTAAAATTACATTTCTTTCCGTTTCTAATTCAATGAGCCGCTCATCTGATTTCTTTATCAATGAAAGCTGCTCCATAATTATGCTGTCTAATTTCAACGTACTATACTATTTCGCTTTCTTTTTTTTGCAGCAGCCCGAGCTGGAGTCGAAGTTGAAGTCGATGGAACATCTTCCTCTGCGGATAGGGACTCGGTTGCCCTTTCCTCGAACTCGGGGAATAACAATGACGTTGAAGACACAAACCAGTAAGAATAGACCGCCGACTTCCCGTACACCTACCCGATTCCCCCCGGAAAGAATTTCCCTGTCTGTGAATACGTGTAAATGTCAAAATTAATGGCGGCAATGTTTTTCTATGCAATACCATGCGACCAGGATTTTTCAAGTATGCGTGCGTTAATGGCGCCCCTTTGATTTTGTACAGCACTAATACATGAAAAATCCTGGTCTCGCCGGCAGCTTGTAGGCAAAGTCCGTTATGTGGGAGGAGTCGACGGTCTATTCTTACTGGTTTGTGGTTGAAGAGCTCTCGGAAAGAACTTCCAGGTATTCTTCTATCTTCTTGAATGGGATCTGAAATTGTAAATTGTAATACATAGACATGAAATAAACACTTTTATAATTTATTTAACCTATTAAAATGCTGTCCTCTACAACATCATCGATGTTGTGTATTCGAAGTTCTTCGAAGATGGCATGTATACGATACAGTGGCCATTCGGACGGAGAACCACCCGACGGTCCAATAGTTTTCTTTTCCTTTCTGGAAAATAAGAGATTAGTATATAAGATTTTCATCTTTAGAAAATAGTAAAAAAATTACTTACCTGTACCTATTGGTCAGATTATGTGTTTTTACGTGAATCTCTTCGGGTGTATTGTGTATACGTCGAACCCATGGTGGCCAGCATTTCAGCCATTTCCTTGTAGATGTGCGAATTTTTTCTCGGCCCACGCAACTCAGGCAATTTTTCGGCCCAAACCTCCACTAACAGAGATTCGTTCTCTGCCAGCCAGCTCTTCCTTTGTTTTTTGGCTTTTTTCTTGTTCATTATCTACAATGAATAAAAATACATAGATTAGTTAATATTTCAATATAATATGTATATACATAAATGCATTATTACATTCATTCATTCATTCATTCATTTTCAATGGTCCGCTTGTCCATTAAGTGGGTCGCGGGTGTAGGTTGCTCAAGTGGACCCTCCATAGCTCTCGATCCTTCGCCATCGACTCTAAATCATCAAGGGCAATCCCCATACGGGTAGAGGACCGTATCTCATCCTGGGTCTACCTAGGGGACGCCTGCCCGATGGTACGGATTCCATAGCACGTCGTGGAATCCTGGTCGGGGACATGCGTTTAACATGCCCAAACCACCGAAGCATGGATCGCTCCGTCCGGAGAATTAGCAGCTCGACATTGAGTTCCTCACGTATTCTAGTATTTCTAATGCGATCTCTACGGGTCACACGCACACCAGCAATACAACGGAGAAATCTCATTTCGGCAGCTTGTATTCGCCATCTTATTCTTTCGGTCATTACCCAAACTTCATGACCATAGGTAAGAGTTGGAACAAACACCGAATTAAAGACTGACAACTTAGCTTTGACACCAAGTTCAGTCCTCCTGATAACAGAATGACCAAGCTGTCTCAAAATCGATCCAGCCTGACCAATCCTACAGGAAAACTCGGCATTGCTCCTTCCATCACTCGTGAATAAGACCCCGAGATACTTAAACTTCCCCACCTGTTTCAATGGGACTCCACTAACATGCAGAGTGCATTGAACAGGCGTTCTAGAAACGACCATCACTTCAGATTTGTTCACATTTACCTTCATCTCAGCTTCAACACAAACGGCTACAAACCGATCGAGTGCGCGCTGAAGTTCAGTCTGAGAGGATCCAAGGATGACCAAGTCATCAGCGAAAAGCAAATGACTTATCCTCAGATCTCCCAATTCGAAACATTCTTCGCCAAGACTGCGCTGTAACATCCAGTCCATATAAGTAATGAAAAGGAGAGGAGACAAGACGCACCCCTGGCGAAGTCCAACGCCCACGGTGAAAGGTATTGATTTAACGCCGTTCACCCGAACACAGCTTTTACAGTTTGTGTGCATTATTACATACTTACCAAAATCTGATTTGCTCGTTCACAATTTTCCAATTTAAATTTCAAATTCTCATTTTTCCAAACTTTATTATTGAATTATGGCATGACATAAATGTGGCTGTATAATGTCAAATGCAGCCATGTTCGTTTTTAATTTTAGACATCTCGACCTGTGGAGAGTGTGTTCAGAGACCGAACTCTACGTGTAAACCCTAGTCAGTTTAGGAGATTAATTTCTAATCTCCTTTTTATGAGATTAATTTTTGTATGATAAATCTTGAGATTTATACGAGGTTAACGAAAATTAATCCTAATCTCGGAGTTAATCTCCGGTGGAAACGTAGCATAAGTCAATTTAAAGAAAAAAATAAAAAAAATAAAATTTGCTTAGTGCCCATAATGGAAACTTCAGCCCTCTAAACACCTACAGCTACAACCATCAAAAAAGTAATGAATTTGTTTTACATATATTTTTAATTTTAAATTGCTCTAAAGTCTTTACATAAGCACACTAAGACTTTCTTGAGAAAATTGATCACTTAAATGCCACAAATAGATTCCAGTGTTGACGGACACTTTAACGTAACAGGAGTTTTACAATGGGCAATTGTTCACGGAAAAGAATATTTTTGTATCGTCGAATCCGAAAAGTGAACAGAAATCTGGAAAAAAAACCACACCCTACCAATAGTATGTGTTAATATTATGTATATACCTACCTATGTGACATAATAACTGTTCAATTTGCGGATTCGACGATACCAAAATATTCTTTTCCGTGAATAGTTCCCCCCGGCGGATTCCATAATAGTGGTGATTATAGTCTGATATAAAAAATCTTGATCTCGATGAATTTAAGGTATAAAGTCTTGCACATATTTTGTAGCTTAAAAGTCTTGGAAAAGAAGACAAATCTTGTTCTGGCATCGCTGATTGTATACTAGGTAGGTATCAGTAAGGGTAGAAGCACAGAATGCTATATGATGGAAGTTGGGAAAATATTTAGCAACTCTTTGATTTATCGTCCATCTTCATAAGATATGAAGCAATTTAAAAAAATCTAGAAATCACACCTCAACTTACAGCATTATAAAGGGTCCGCCATCTAACGTTTTTTTTTTCAACTAGTGCTTATTTCGTGAATGGCAACACTTAGCTCATGTCTGATTTGACAGATAATTAGTTTTATCCTTCCGCTGAACGAATATGGTTGTTTATACGCTTGAACAACGCTGGGAAATATTGCGACATTACTTTGAAAAGCATGGTAATGTTGCAGAATGTGTGCGAAAATTGCGTACTGATTTTGGAAGAAGAGAAGCACCGTCAGCTCCGTATGTTCGTTATCTTGTGAAAAAAGTGAAAGAAACTGGCATCGTCATCGATAAACCAAAGCGTGAAAAGCCAAAAACAGTGCGTACACCCGAGAAAATTGCTGCTGTGGCAGAAAGTGTGCGTGAAGCGCCATTAACATCAATTCACCGTCGTTCTCAACAATTGAACATTTCGGAGACATCATTGAGACGAATTTTGTATAAAGACCTTGGTATGACGCCATACAAAGTCCAATTGGTTCAGGAGTTGAAGCCAACTGACCATCCAATGCGTTTTCGCTTCGCTAAGTGGGCCTGCGATCGACTTAGAGAAGATGCCGATTTTGCCAAAAAAAGATGAAGCTCATTTTGATCTTGGCGGGTATGTAAACAAGCAAAATTGTCGCATTTGGGGCACAGAAAACCCGCACGCATACATTGAAAAGCCGATATACCCAAAACGAGTCACTGTTTGGTGCGGATTTTGGTCCAGAGGCATAAGTGGGCAATTTTTCTTCAAAAATGAGCAAGGAGTGGCCGTTACAGTCAATGGCGATCGTTATCGGGCCATGTTGAAAGGGAGGATATTGGCAACATTTGGTTTCAACAGGACGGCGCTACGTGCTACACAGCCGAAGCTACACTCGATGTTTTGCGCCCTGTTTTTGAAGATCGCATTATCAGCCGCAGAGCTGATGTCGTTTGGCCACCGCGGAGCTGCGATTTGACACCGTTGGACTATTATTTGTGGGGTGCCGTAAAAGATAAGTGTTACGCCGACATGCAAAAGACAATTGACGCTTTAAAGGACAATATTCGTGAAGAAATTGGTGAAAAACAGCTGCACACAATCGATAATGTGCTTAAAAATTGGACCGATCGTGTAGGCTACTGCATGGCCAGCCGAGGCAACCATTTGAATGAAATTATTTTCCATTATTAACCGGAAGGATTGTACTTTCAAATAAAACAAGAAATTTGAGAAAATATTCAGTAGTTTTTTTTTATAGCATTTTCAAAAAAAAAAAGTTATTTGGCGGACCCTTTACATATACCTACTGTCTAACTTTAAATGTGTTCCATACAGATGGTATATTTATATAAATGCAGGAGTGCCCAAGGATCTATTCTTTCTCCAACTCTATTTCTTCTCCACATCAACGCTGTGCTTGAATCAACAAATAATAACATCTACAGCTTTGCTGATGCCAGTGGGCCTGTGAATGCGGCTACATCATACAGTCAGAGATGTGAACAAATTAGTTCTCTAAAGTCTCAGTGCACCTTCTAGGAGTCACAGTCAATTCAGGAATCACATGGCAGGACCACATATCCTAAGATCGGGGTCTGCCAAGTTGAGCTACCTATTTAGAGCAAAGAGGTAATTTAGCCCCAAGCAACTAACATATATCTGCAAGCATCTCGGGGCGCTGATGAAGCGTTATAGCTATGGTGTCCATCGTATCTCTATAAAAGAGAACATGTTCTCTTTTTTTAGTCCGATCTGTTTTACACTATCTTTTTTGTTACTGATCTATTTTTGTTCTCTTTTTTTATTTAGGTATATAATTATTTTTATTTAATTTTCCAAAAGATTTACTGATACCTACTAAAAAAACAGAATTAAAATGCTTTTCTTAAAATAAAAGTAAAAACTATTGTCAATAGGCTTTTGAAAACAGAACTGTCAACAAAAGTAATCAGTTACCTATTCAGTTAGCGGACTGTTTCAAATGTTTACGTTATCTCCTTCTCCAAAATAATTTATTGGACATAATCTCTAATTTTTTTATCTCTTTTTCCAAAATCTCTTGGGACGAAATCCCCTATGCCAAAATCTCCCACCTACATACATACTTATTAAATCCATCGTTAAAATCCCCTGTTCTCACAATTTAGAATTTATCCGTAAAGATTTTTTAAGTTCTGCTTTAATGAAACTTAATAGTAATTTAAATTGGAAGGATGTCGAAGATTCCATCGTTTATCTAAATTCTAAAAAAGTAAATATGTATGTATAAATGATAGCAAAAGTTTTGACGTTGCAAAACTTAGAAAACTCAAATAAAAATAGCTTTCGCCACAAAAGTGTTTTTTCAAAGACTGAAATATTCTAAACATTTATCAGTGTTACCGATGGCCAAAATGATAAAGTCGCCAAGAGTTTAAAAAGGGACCTAATACAAACAAAACTTAATACTCAATGCAGTATTTTCAAAAAAACATGTTCATTAGGTTTTTCCATAAGTTTTGTAGTAAAAATGGAAAAGACTGTCAAAATGTTAGTGGGGATAAAGTCTTTCTCAGGAAGATAAACTTACGAAAAATCAAAGGAACGCTTCTGTATAGTAATCTATGAAAAATTATAGATGCATTTTGTTTTTCCGTAAATTGCAGTTTGTTTTGTGACCTTTTTGTTTGTCAATTCATAAATTGCAGTGGTAAAAAGGTCTTTAAAATGTCTGATAAAGGCGAATAATTTACTGATTTGTTAGCAATATTAGCTGATTCATCTACCAGCGAAAGTGATTTGGAATTAATCGAACATATTTTTGATGAAGTCAAACCACAAATGTGAACAGTAATTTCACGCATATGACAAATAGGACGACAAATTTCTGTCAATCTGTGGCTGATAGCTTTTCAGTTATTACTGCCAGAAATTCGTTGAAAAAAAAGTTTGCAAGATTCTCAGTGGAGAGGTAATATCTTGCTCCCTCGAGACAGAGTAAGTATTTAGGATTTCTTTTATGGAAAAAGTGGCAAAAACCGAAAATTTTTGAAAAGTCGTCGCCGAGAACCCAGAGATCAAAACAGCCGTCAAATGGCGACTTAAGTCGCCCATCGGTAACGCTGCATGTAATACAATCACTGAGCAGAATGCTAATGTCGAAAGAATATAATTTTTTCTGATTGGGCCCAATAGACACAAGAGAGAAATAGATTAAAAATTTCAACTGTTACCATGTTACCATCGTGAATAGCCAAAGTGATTTATGATTAAGAAAAACGTTCCCACCGTATTTCGTATTTTATTTTGACATTTCTGTCATTTCCATTTCCATTTGTTTCCAAAGTTCTAGGAGGAAGAACTAGTCATTTTTGGGCCAAAATGCCTTTTATTTCTTATTTCTTGCTTTGGGAACATATCTGACAATATGGTATAGGTACTTTTTATAACTTGTTTTGTTTTAATTTTTTTTTTTTTTTTAATAATGTATTCGTATTTTGTATGTTAATTAAAATATATTTTTGAAGTTTTTGTGAGTGTAATTTTTTATTTTGTGTGTTCTCTTCTTTGTCCTCTATTTTGTTTACGAATGTTCTCTATTTTTATGTCTTTGGTTGGGGACAAAATGTTCTCTTTTTATAAAGACGACAGATGGACACCCTAGTTATAGCCCATAGGTTCGCCTTTTCCGGGAGAACTATTAAAAAAAAAAGATTCGTTGAAACTAAAACGCTTGACAATAGTATTTCCTTTGTAGAGCTTTCAGATGCATCTCAATAAGTCTTGAAGTATTAACGAGCAGAACGTGGGCGATGTCTTCGAAAGCATCACCCATTTTGGCAGCGGTCCAAAAAAGTGAATTCCTAGAAAGCCTCATTGTACGCGAAGAACTATTCAGTTTAACGCTGTCCTTATCAATTTTCCTACAGGACAAACCCTTAGATTTCGTCTCTGCAATCGATCGCTCAAAAGAAGTTCTGAATTCTCTTAAAAACATCAGAGAAAATGCCGAAGATTTTTCCAGAGAGGATTTTTAATCCGCATTCCAACTTGCCGACGACTAATTTGATGTTGAATTTAGAGCTCCAAGAGCTTCATTGAAACAAATAGCGCATTCCAATCCAGAAACCTCTTCTACTGAAGCCTATTTTAGAGTGTCTAGTCTGATTCCTTGAATAGATTCGTTAATACAAAATCAGATTCATGGTCAACGAAGACGTTCTACCATCGTTTCAAGCTCTTCTCACTACATACGATTTCAAAACTATTGAAAATCAATGCATTGGAATATGCATATTATATTTTATATAGTTTTTTGTTTAAAGAATTTCTCGTAAGACTTGGAAGCAATTTTGGCATTGTGGCTAATTCATAAAAAATGGTATAACTTAGGCGCAAAATTCAAATGTACACAATTCAAAATGAAAATAATGCTGATTATAATGGCAACTATAATGACGACGAAAATGACCATGACGATGGCGATAACGATGGCGGTAACTATGACGATGAACCGACAGGTTCTATAACCTTGTATAGCCTAATAAGATTAAAGTCATGCATTTTATTAAAATAATCAACGAGTCCTAACGTCGCTTAATAGTTCAAAAGAACTTCTGTGGAAAATGGGTATATCGTATATCATATGAATTTCTTTTCAGCATTATGTATATGAGAGAGCTCGATGCTCTCGTGGAAATTCTAAAGATGCTATGGTTCACAAATAGCGGCAAAAAACGTGTTGTTGTGCAGATTAGAGAAACAGCAGTGGGAATGCCCTCGCAGACTGTCATTGCTGAAAGCTATATTGAGCCAGTGGTTCCAACAAAGCAAAATCAGATAGTTGACTTGTTTGTGCATCATTCAGATACTATTGCGTTTATTAAGAACAAACGATGGTACTTATTTCTGAAGCGTTTCCTAAAACAGCGCAGTTACAAAGCATGCTCCTTACAACATTGTTTTGATGAGTATCTGTTGAAAATGAACAACGGGTCAAACTTGAGCGATATAGATACACTAGCTGCAAACAAATTAAATTAATTAAATTACACACTTATATGCACCCCCCTTGACCATACCTATACTTAAAACTAAATTGCATTCCATCGCACATAATCAAAATCGATTACCGAAAACATACCTGCACCGAGTACCACTTCCTGTACCGCTTATAGTTCATATTCCCGTCAAACGAATTCCACTTCACAGAAAATACATAACTGCTCTTGACAGAAGTGGACGGCTTCGCCGTTCTCAAGAGGGTATATTTCATTTAAATATAAAGGGATACGCCCAAAGCCTCCAAAAACACAAGGCCATTCATTACGTTCTGCATAAAACAACAGAACGCTACGTCAAGTGTGCCAGTACCGTCATACGTAGGTATCCTTTATGCATATGCATGGATATGCATGCATAGCGTAATTGCAAAATATCCCGCGTGCACTGCTTGGCTAAGATATGAAAATTTTATTCAACGACAAAGCTACGTCCAGAAGGAGTGCTCCATTTGGCGACCAGGACAATACAGGATAAAGCAACACTAGCACAAAATTACAAACATATGGTCCGCAGTATATGAGAGAAGCCGCTAAAGAATCGGAATTGAGAATATCGTCTCCCTTAGTTTAGCGCCCGGAGGAATATACTCATGAGTCATGGCGGTGCAAATTCTGGGAGTGTCTTCTTTTGTTCTACCTTTTCAATTCATATCGGTTATACAAGCTTAATACCATTTTGGTTGTGCATTTCCATTAGATACCAACGGACACATGTGGTGATGCTGTTTAGTTGTTTAGGTGGCCTATTTTAGAACTGGTTTGTCAGAATATAATTTACAAACGACTTTTGACTGAAATGGGTATACCTACTGTGAGTAAGACAAATTTGCAGACAGAATCAAAAATAACATTCGTAAAGTGACAGGAAGTGCAATATGCCATAGGTTAGGTCAGGCTGTACAGGTCATAAAGCTAGGGCCCAACACCTACTAAACTGTTTCGCTCAAACATACAGTAAATTTCCATACAAGAAAATCGCTGAAGGAGTATCCCCCGTATTCATACCTTATTCTACTGCGAGCAGTAGGTCATCCCAATATCTGCATGTATCCATATTCGATAGACCCAATCTCATAGCGTGCATCTTCAGACGGCAATTACATGAGTATCTACCCCTTTTTTGAGATTTATTTATTTTTCAGATTTCACCGAGCTAGGTTAGATTAAAAAAAAAATAAATAGGTGGCGCAACAGGCGGGTAGGCACCCTAGGCCTAGCTTCTGGCAACCATTCGTTTTGTGTGAGTTTCTATTTTTGGGACGAATGGAAGGGACCTACAATTTTATGCCGAGTCCGAACGGCCGAAATGAGAACTTTTTTCATCACATTTATACTCTCCGATATGATATTTGTCACACGTTCTCTCTCTCGCGACAGGATTTCTAAATAACGCAATATTGTGATATTGTGTATGCCAATCGCATGCTCCCGAAAATCAGTAAGAAGTCTGCGGCATTTCTGCTGTCTCCCAGCAGAAAACACCTTTCTTTTGCTGCATCTTATTAGTTGTGTTTCTATAAAACCTCCCCAGCCAGTGGTTGCCAGTAGTTGCCAGTTGAGGCACATTGCTAATTAAAACAACAACTGCTGGCAACTGCTGGCAACTGCCATCAGAAAAGCCGCGACTGATGTGCTAGGTTTCACCCGACACCACGAAACCCTTGGTTTGATGAAGAGTGCCGGGAAGCACATGCACAAGAAGGACGAGAGCAGCTCGTGAGCTCTACGAGCAAAAAAGGAGGGAAGAACACCGGCTTCTCCGGAGGAAAAAGAAAGAGCATGAGAACGAGAAGGGTGCGATCGTGGAAATAGAGAGGTGCTACTCCAGGAACAATGTTCGGAAGTTTTACCAAAAGGTAAAAAGAACGTGACAAGGGAACAGGACCCGAACAGAGGCCTGTAAAGACGAACAAGGAAACCTTGTAGTGGAGTCACAGTCTGAGCTGAGGACATGGAAAAACCATTTCTGCAGATTGGCAAACGGCGAGGACGACACAAATTCCACTGTCAGGCAGAATGAATAATTCAACCTGGGCGATGAAAGCCAAGACTCCCGTCCACCTGACCAAAATGAGGTAAGGATAGCAATGTCTAAGCTAAAGTCCAACAAAGCTGCAGGATCGGACGGTTTATCGGCCGAGCTTTTTAAGGCAGCGGGAGATGACTTGGTAGAGAGCATACACCAACTCGTTTCTAAAATTTGGTCAGAGGAAAGCATGCCTGATGAGTGGAGCCTCAGCATTGTTTGCCCGATCCACAAGAAAGGAGACCCTCTAAACTGCGCCAACTATAGAGGCATGAGTCTCCTTAACATCACTTACAAGATCTTGTCTGCCGAACTGCATGAACGCCTGAAACCATTTGTCAACGAACTGATTGAACCCTATCAGTGCGGTTTTAAGCCCGGTTAGTCTACAATCGACCAAATATTCACACTACGGCAGATCCTGGAGAAAACCCAAGCAGTCCAAATCGATACTCATCACCTATTTATCGATTTTAAAGCCGCATATGACAGCATTTATAGAGACGAGCTATACAGAGCCATGTCTAGTTTTGGCATCCCTGCCGAACTTGTCAGGTTGTGCAGAATGACGATGAAGAACGCTCGCTGCTCCGTAAAGGTCGGAAACAATCTCACCGAGACCTTTGATATCAAAAAAGGATTTAGACGAGGTGATGCGCTGTTATGTGACTTTTTCAACATCATTCTTGAGAAAATTGTGCGAAACTCGCAAGCCAACGCCAGGGGCATAATTTTCCAAAAGTCTGTGCAACTACTTGCATACGCTGACGACATCGACATCATTGGCAGAACACAGCGAGCTGTCACTGGTGCGTTTGCAAGTATCAGTACAGAGGCGGCAAAAATGGATTTAGTGGTGAATGAGGGCAAAACGAAATATGTGCTGTCAACAAGAAGGGACGACGAATTGGACAGAACGTCACGATAGACAGCTATAACTTTGAGGTAGTGAGGGACTTTGTCTACCTCGGATCCGCTATAAATTCTGACAACAACATCTCAGATGAAATTAAACGAACAATAACACTTACCAACCGCTGTTTCTTTGGGCTAAGGAGGTAATATTAGTAAGGCCTTGTCGAAAAACACCAAGGAGACTAAAGACCCTCATCATCCCACTCGTGCTATATGGGGTAGAATCATGGACGCTGTCAAAGGCGGATGAAGATCTCCTTCGTAGCCTCGAACGCAAAATTCTTCGTATTGGTCCAGTTTGCGTTGACGAACTCTACGAGTTGTACAGCGACATCGACCTGGTCAGAAAAGTACGTATCAGTCGACTAAGATGGCTAGGACATGTAGAGAGAATGGACACCAACGCTCCGGCCCGAAAAGTCTTCGATTCCAACCCGGAGGGACAACGCAGTAGAGGAAGACCTCGCCTTAGGGGGCACGCACAAGTGGAAGGGGACCTCAAAAAACTTGGAGTGCGCAACTGAAGGCGGTTAGCCAAAGCTTGTGCTAACTGGAGAGGCGTGTTGGTTGGGCCCAGGTCCACCCCAGACAGTAGCGCGATGGGTCTCAGAACTATATAGGTATAGCCTAGTCTTGGCTACTGTTTTCGAAAAAATAAAAATTGCGTGCCACAAGTCACCACTCACCACTAGGCTTTTTCTAATACGTTGCGCAATACTATCTCTAGTCTTCTATCTAAGTCTCAGACGCTCTGGGCGAACCTAAGCAAGAGTAAAATTCCTTCATCGCAACAAAATTTAACTCTTGCTAATTTAGGGACATCTCTTTAAGTCACTGCAACAATCCGTTTCCAAATGAAAACACAAAATCTCACCGGGCATCATGTGGGCCAGAGTGCAGCATGTGCACACTCTATCCATATAAACGAGCTATAGTATATGCAAAAATGTTGACCTTAATCCATAGCCTCTGGGATTAGACGCAAGCACAACAGGAGCAAAACGCAACAGGGACACAAGAAATGAGAAACGAAGTTTGTGGTTTCTAATTACAACAGCAAATGTGCAATATCCGCAACCGCACTCTGTGTTTTGAGAAATTCGTGGGCGAGCACAGCAACACAAGACTCCTGTCGTTTGCCTTCCTTCTAATGAAGGTTTAGAGACTCTGTGTTGTTGGGAAAAGTTTAGAATAAATTTTCTTCCATTCAAGACTTTGCCGGCGAAGCAACCACACCAACCGAATCGACTACGCGTGTTTCGTTTATGAATTTTAATTATAATTCCTTTTTATTATTCAACATTCAACAACAATAACGAGGAAGTGCAGTCCTATGAAACCATTCGACATGAGATGGTCAATGGGGCTCTGTGGTCATGAGTATTTTAGTCAGGTTCTTGCTGCGAGGGAGATCCTGCCATTTGCAGTAATTATCCTGCGAGGATTAATGGCAAACGCGATGAATAATTATACTCTCGAACGTGTGAGAGTATATAACTGAGTTTGTTACCATAAGGCATTACGGCCACAGGTCCGGTGATTATGACGGCCTTGAGTAAAAGGATATGCACATGAGATGGGCGTGTTCAAATGAGGGAAATAAATTTTCGATTTGCGATTTTGCGTGAGTGTTTCTTTGATTATAAATTATAAAATTGCATTCGTGTTACTGTTTTATTTAATTATTCAGCTTTATGCAAAGCTAGCAGGACTGGTTTGAATTTAAATCTGTATTACGTGTAAGGTATTCTGTATTCCCTAGGATATAGCGACATACTTGTAGAAAGCTTTTCTTATGACCTTAGCCCTTAACCCGCCTTTCGTCTGTCTTATTCTTCAGAAGGTTCAGATTGACCACTGAGTTTCTTACACATACAAGGTCGTCGTTGGATGGACTCTTTAAAGGGATGTGACCCAGAAGTTGTTGAGTATTCATCCAAGTTGTCGGCTTAACTTCCTTAGATCATTGCCGCAGTTCGAATAGAGTCATAACTTCTCTCATTCGTGGTGTTACACGCCTTCGTTAGATACCCAGTGTAAAGGTAGCTAAATAAATGAATGTTTGAATAAAGGTCCCGAAGGTATCTAACAATTCAAATAGCTGCTATTTTTTAAGGTATTGAGGCTACAATAAGCAGCTATTGAAGTCATTGACATACTATACATGGACTGCTAGTGAAATGTCAGTTTCATACAAACCTGCGAGGAAAAATGAAGCAAACTTAAGCACTAGCCCTTTTGGTTCAGTGCGGCGAAAGTAGGAAAGAGATTTCAACCTCTGCGCGCCTTTGCTATTTTTTTACATAGAACACAGTGCCATCCATTGTAGAAACATTGCAACTGCGCAAAAATAACGACTTATTCAAATTATTTCAAACGATCTATAACAGATGGCCGTATGGCACACTCAGCACACAAAACTCGACACAAACCAAATCGCACGAATTGCTCGATGACATTTGAGTGTTTTCGTTTCTCTCCGCCGTGAACCAAAAGAGCTAGTGCTTATTTTTGCTTCAACGAAAAATTGGCTGTTAGCAGTCCATGTATAGTATGTCAATGATTGAAGTACTCAAGCCACAAAGTGGCGCAAAAGTCGGAGATAATTTCTGCAAATGGCGTCAAATGTCCATTATACTTTGACATTTGTGAAGTAAACAGGAATATAGAGTGCACATCAATAAGACATAAATCGACAATTGTTTTGATTTCATGCGGAATAATTCGTCAGTGGTGATGGCGCAGCGTGAATTTCGGCACAGGTTTCACCGTCGTTTGACACCTCACCGGTCTCGGAGGATCCGTCCTTCTAAGAATATCGCAGCTGTACCTGAAAATATCGTAGAGGACCCCGGAGTTTTGACCATACGATGTGCCACGTAATTGGGCATCAATCGGCGGTCTTTACAACGGATTTTGGTGAAAGGGTTCCCTTACAAAGTGCGGACAGTGCATCAGCATCAGTTAGCTGTTGACCCACAACCGATATTCTGACGGTTTTATTTCGGGTTGGGTATGAGTATGATATATCCCTTTCCAAAATCTCTTTTCCAAAATCCCCTGTTCCTTAATCCCCTGGGCTGAAATACCTTACTCCAAAAGACCCTGAGAGAAAATCCCCACGGGACTGTCGCGGCGACAGAATTTATAACACCAAATCTAAAAATGGGAGATTCCGTAATGATAGCAAAGGCATTACGCATTTCCCAGATTTCTTTAATACATCAAATATATTTATTATAAGCATAATATACATTAATGAACCCATTATTATATATGTAATATACTAGCTGACCCGTGCTCGCCTTGCTCCGCTCGCATTTAACAAACAAACAAACTTATATTTGGTCCATTTAAAATTACACTTTGAGTGTTTCACTGAAATCTGTCCAGTAGGTTTCGCGCTTTTAGGAGACAAATAAAATTCCTACTGTCCTGTCCTGTCGCACGATCACAAAAGTATAAACATCCATTTGTAGCAAGGTATATGTGTAGATATGTATATATTTTCACTTGAAAGAATACATTTTAGCCAAAAACTGTTCCTACTGACGTGGCTATAAACGACATAACCTATAGCAGTCTCACAGTCTTAAGAAACATTTTAAAAAAATGTTTATCAAAATCTGTCCAGTAGTTTTCGAGTTTTTAACAGCCAAAGAAAATTCCTACAGTTTTATTATATGTATAGATGTCAATCCACTCCTCATCTAGCCTAGCACAGCATAGATATTAAACATGTACATAAACGTATGCATATGTTTTATGTATGTACACACTATGCACTCATAGCATACCTACAACATACGTACCAGTTATTTTTGTTAAATTTTTCTACTAATTTCTTGACATCCCGCGCAGGCGTCTGACAGTCATTATTGCGCCTTTCTTACAATTCATTTCGTATGCTGGAGCTGGAAGTGGTTAAAATAAATCTATTTTATTTTCTTTCCTAACATTTTGATTTTTTTCTATATTGATTTTGATATTCTGTACGAACATCCCATACAGTGAGATACGTATTGGTATAGAACCCTGCTTTTGGTCACTGTAGGATTTGGAGTAGGTGCAAGGTTGAGTATATGCAAAGTTTTATTATGTTGTTTGCTTAATTTTACCGCCAAAAGTACGCGCTTTTTAATTACCATTATAGAAAATGGAATCACAAAAATGGAAATAATAAGTAATTGTATGTATAATGGGAGATTTTGGCACAGGGGATTTTGTCCCCAGAAATTTTGGAAAAAGAGAAAAAAAAACAGAGAGATTATGTCGAATAAGGGATTTTGGAAAAGGAGATAACGTAGGGATCCCTTTTATTTCCGGGTCGATTATAATCTCTCATCTGGCGATTTGCGGTAGCGGCAAGATCGTTCCAAACTTCTATTTGTGGGTTTCTTTTCTTTTATGTTGAAATAAATTACGAGTGTCAGCGAGAATATCTGTCATGAATGTGAGAAACTATGTGGCAAGAGTGATGAAAAATGATATAAATCGGTCCCGAATGGTCGGAACAACTGCCGACTTTCTGAAGATGGAAGTTGGAAGGGTAGTAGCCGGTGATGAAATCAGTTAATAGTTTCCATCACTTTACTCATTTGAAGAGTACGTAAATTATTAGCACAGCTGTCGAGCTCTTCAGCCTGGCCTTATTTGGAACTCTCAAGTCTTGATATTGTTGGTTGGCAGGCCACAAAAATGTTTTGTAGCAGTGAAGGGAGTTGTTAAGCCTTTGCGAGCTAGCTTAAGCATAATTATTAATAATTTAAGATCCCTCGCCACCTGGAACAGAAAAGATAGTAACTTTTTTGTGGGTAGCAAGCTGCTCGATAGAACTCATATAGTTGCCGACGATTCTAGGATTAAATTTGTATGAGTCAAGAGCTTTAAGCGCTGTCTGACTGTCTGGGAGTATGCTGATATTTTTGATCTTCTGGGATTTCATCCCAGGAATTATCTGGCGCAGAGTTCAATTGCATAGGCTTCGGCTTGGAAAATCGTTGTTGTGTACCCATATGGGGAGTGATACATTGGAGTTAGGTCCACTGATACCTGGCCCAACATTAGTTGGCATTTTTGAATTATCCGTGTATCATACTGAAAAAAAAATTCTCCCATACAGACCGGTCCAGATCCAGAATGAATATATTATTCTTTCCATGAAAGTAGACTTTCGAAGGCATAAAGTCACTCACTTGAATCGAAGATACTCTAAGTAACTATTCTCTATAATGCTATTAGATGCCGACCTTAAAACTGTTAAACTGGTCTTGGGTGTATTATGTATCTGAATTTCTTGTGTTTTGCCGTAGTGTGAAAAGTTCGTCGTCGGGTGGACTTATACCTGGCTTAAAACTGCATTTGTAGGGGCCAAATAGTTCGTTGATGAATATCGTGTAATCGGTCACACAGTTCGGGATCTTGTACGCAATGTTAGGCAGACTCATGCCTCTATACTTCATATGCAGTTTATCTTAGGGCAGTGGTTCCCAATCTTTTCCATACGGCGACTCCCTAGTCTCTGTGCATGTTATAATATTTTTGCGACGCCCCTCATTGTACGAGAGTAACATTGCGTTTCATTATTTGAGTTCAGTGGATTTGATGTGTCTGTTTTAATCCGGATTTACTCCGTAAATTTTTTACAGTGTAGGTACCTACCTAAATATAAAAATGATTAATAACTCGATCACAGCGCCACCTATCAGGTCCAGATTTTGTATTTTTCCATGTTTACACTAAACCAAGATATATTGTAAATATGAATCATTTTGGTTCATAATTAAAGAATTTGTTAATTACTTAACTACAGCGCCACCTATCGGATCTTAGCATATCTATAAACTATCGGCTTGGTAAAACAAGTCTATTGTGTGAATATAATCGCAATTGGTCAAGTTGTTTAGGAGTTACACGATCGCTAAGAAACGTATACCAACGTTTGTATTATATGAAGATTTAAAATGACTGCCAAATCTCACACATGCGCAATATAAAGTGCCCCAATATCTTAAAATCATTTTCATATAATGTGTCCATCATTGTAAAAAATGTATGCTTTTATCACAAAGTGCACAATTTTTATACAATGTTATACTATGCCGCTCCACTAATATGAAGGTGGGCATAAGAGATGTTTGAAGCGTTCTGCCAGGGGGTTAATGCCGACATATTGTTCTGCCAATGAAAATGTATACTTGAAATGATTGCCCGAACAACATATTAAAAAATTAAGCTTAACTAAATAATAAAAATTTCGTTGCTCACACGACGCGTTTGGAGTCATCTGCCACCATGTTCATACCGGCCAATCGATCTGCCAATATTATAGGGTTATTTATTGACTGCCAGACTAATACTAAAAAAAGTGTCAGCCTTAACTAAATAATAATTTTATGCACTTTTTTTACAACTTTAGGGCGTTCTGCCTCCCTCCCATACCGCTACCTGGGTGCATCCTCAAGGATGACACTTAGTCCAGTCGCCCACAACAATCTCTCAAAAAATAGACCTTACCTTAATCATCACTGAAAAATGTCACTGGCTCTCCTATACTATTACGCCGTGTCCAGCGTAGACACGGGCACGATTTTGCGGGCGGTGCGTTGCCCGAGTTACTATACGTCTATATTGCGGAACACCAACTTGTAGTCAAATGAAAGACAATGATCATACAATACTATAAACAGGTCTTCTTTTATTCGATGCCAAATATCGACTGACTGTCATGATCTTACAGCATGACCAAAAACATTAACATAAACTGTACAATATTCATGTATGGAAAATTTTTAGACAATAGAAATAAAGGTATGTACTACGGATACGTATATAAATGCAAGTGTTTTTATGTTTAGCGTATACGCTACATTTCCCCTAGAATCAGTGGTTTGTGATGTTGTTTCTTCCTATTATGTACATCTTTTTGGTTAAGTGTTGCCTTTGTTGGTTGGATGTAAATGATGTAAGGGGAATATGTGCTTGGAGTAATGTGTCTATCGTAACTCCCGCAGGCACCGCATTTATTTGCGGGGAATGCGAAAAGTGTCCAACTACAACACGATAATGCGTTCATGCGGGTGGCTTAAATTAACTTCAGTTATTCAGCGTGAAATGGCTTCGGTTTCAGTAAGAACCATATTTTTAATGGAAAATAGTTTATTAAAACAAAGAATAACTTTCAGAGACCTATTTCCGTTGAAGAAAGGCTTTTTCTAACTTTAAGAGGCCTCTACCCATATTGTAGAACATAAAGTGGAACTCAAAGCGCCATCTATTTTTGATTTGCGAAGCTCTTATCATGGTGTGAAACCACTTTCGTCATTCATTTCACTTTTGAAATCAATTCAGGAGGCGGAACTTAGGTGGGATATTATATAATACTTGGATATGAAAACTGGTTTTGTGTCATTTATTGATCGTGTGTGGGGGATGTTTTATTTTTCTTGCTGAGAATTGCATCCAAATGAATGTTGGAGTGAGAGGAAAATGTAGATCAGCATAAGACAAAGAATCCATTCTCCATTGATTACATTATAATGACTTTGAATGTGCAAGAGAAAATTAAAGGATGGGGTAGGTATTCTGCGCATATATATAGATGGTGTGTGTGGTAGGGTATTTTCAGCATGGCAAGGTTGATGATGATAAAGGATAACAACGTGAAGAGAAAGACTGTGAAAATGCAGATCGGATACTTTGCAATAGGTAGGTATGTATTTTGTATTTCTGTGATCCATTGAGTTTTTTTAAAGAGTAGTTTTAAGATTTTAATGGTATAAGGGGAGCAGGTGAGGTAGTAAATGTACTATTGGGTTAGGTAATGGCGGGTAGAAAATAAAATCGCTCCCACAAGTCAACAAACCCCCAATACACATAAATCCTTTTATTGGATCCTGCATATTATCGAGTGAATGTACACAGGTATATGTATATTTTTGCATCCAGTAATATTCTCTTTAGCAGAACCCACAATTCCTTCCCATCTAAGCCCCACTTGAATACCCCTTGAATCATCCCCTCATCGTTTGCTACTTATCTTGGTGATCTTCATAATGTTGCAAATTCTTTCCTCTGTCCCCCTCTTCATACGAAAAACCAAACACCTACCCTACCATAGCTCATAAAAGGTAGGATAATGGCAACAGCGCAAACAAAATTGCATAATATTTCCTTGTAAATGGCAACAGCGCAATGCTACTGGTGCATACTACAATTTGCTTTCAATTATACCTCTTTCAGCCTAACCCACCATTTCACCGTCTCCGTTTCGTCTCTTTTCCTACCAACACAAACCAAACCATTATCAGCTTTACACCTGATCACGGTGTGACCGACAAGCACTTTTCAAGATACAAATTTGCTATACATGAAATATATAGAATTTCTAAAAATCTGAGTACATTCATCGTTTAAATTAATTTTTAATTTTTGCTATGAAGTTTAAGCAATTTTGTTTAAACAAATAAATGCATTTTCAATAAGAATTTATTAAATATAGCAACATATTGAAAAGTGCTTCTGTCGACCCCTCTCCCATTTTCATTTTTATTCAAGAAGCAAAAATTACTTTGAATCCCCAAGAAGCAAAAATCACTTTGAATAAAGAATCCTCACCTGCTTACACACATATCAACACACGCATCCTTGATTCCATTTCGATCACACTTCACGCCAAACCTGTTTCATTTATAACACACCTCTCAATGCAGTTGACAAACTACACATTTATCCCTTATAGCTTGGGTGTCATTCTGATTGGCTAATCAAATCAGATGACAGAACTACCGCCATCTAAATGAGAAACTTGGAACTTTTTTCTGAGAATGTGCAACAACTATGACACATGCAGTGTATTTTTCTTGAAAAATATATAAAATTTAAACTCAGTATTTTGCAACAAAATACATGTAAATACATATTTTTTTTTTTTGCATCCGATAGCTGGTATGATACTTTGTTGTTTTGAGTAAAAATTGTATCAAATATAAATCAATATATACAGGAAAAACGTTGTTCTTTAATTCAAAAAATTGTTTGTTTTAAAACACCTGTTTTTTTAAAACCAGGATGAAATTTTAAGATTTATTTTAAACTGATTTGTGTTTTGCATATGACCTTTAAGATGGACAAGTTATCTTAGACTGTTTCGAACTCTATCATATCATGCGTTGGCAAACAAAAAGTCGGTTTTATGCCAATTTTCCCAAACACAGCTGGGAAATCTTTCAATAAAAGAAAAACGAGATGTCGCTTAAAAAAATGCTTCAAAGCTTTCAAAGGACATATTCTGTTCTTTCCAATGCATCCAATATCATTTCGATCGCTTCAGTATTGACTTCTCTAGGAGGGAAACAAAATGCCATTTTTCGCACTTTTCCTCGATTTCTGGGTAGAGGCCTCTTAAGGTAATTCAAAACAAACATATTTTAATGTTTTTTAGACAACATTTATTTAATCTTTGCTCTTCATTACAAAAGGAGTTGCACAAACTACTTTAAAGTAGGACAGATCTGTTTTAATTTTGTTCAAATGTATATTGAGGCTCTAGATCCACTACACACGAATTTGAAACCATTTGTTGATAAACGCTGAAGATAGGTGAATTTGGTGCAGATATGTCGGAATAAGCAGATGACACAGCTTGGGAATTTACATAAATTTCCTGACTTTGCACTGGTTCCATTTCCTGCAGTAATATTTCTTGAAATTTCGTCCTTACTCGAAGCTGTCGAATCGGATCCAATTTTTTCATGAAGGGAAACAGCGATCTCAAAAAAAGTGAATTTTCGTCTTCCGATGCTTCGAGTAGGGCCAGCTTTTTGGTTTCGATGTCTAAAAGCCTGTTCTCAACGTCATTTCCATCTTCACGTGTCTTTTTTCTCTTTCGACGAGCTGGCGAAGTCTTGGATGAAGGGCGTGTTTCAACGAAACTTTGTCTGTGTCGTTTGCTTCGACATTTGCAAAAGTTGAATCTTCCAACACCAGCGACAAGTTTCCATCTGTTTCTCGTGGGGTCATCGTATCCTTCAGAAAAAGTAAGCTTTTATAATGTTGCCACTTTCCAGTATATATTGCTGCTTGGTCTTGTGCAGGTCCTGATTACTTCTTGGAATTTTTTTTAATTCTTTGTTAAACTGGTCCCGTAAATTCCGCCACTTCTTTTTAGCATCTTCTTCTGAAAAAAAATCAATTATTGTTTTTTCAGGTATCTGTCAACAGGAATATCTTTTAGACAAATTGCTTTCTCATTCAGGGTTTCTCAAGAGGTTTGCAAAGCCATTTGGGAATCGCTCCAAAAGGTTCATATGCCGGTACGAACCGTCGAACATTTTGAAAAAGTTTCAAAAGATTTTTTTCAAAAATGGAATTTTCCCAACTGTTTGGGAAGTATCGACGGAAAGCATATTAGTCTCAAGTGCCCAGCAAATTCAAGGAGAATGTATTATAACTACAAAAGTTACTTTTCATTAGTGCTCTTGGCGATAGTCGATGCAAATTATCGTTTTTTAATGGTTGATGTGGGTGCATACGGAAAAGATAGTGACGCCCGGAGTTTTCGCAAATTCAACCATCTATGAAAATATAGAGAATGGTAATTTAGCTTTACCAAGTGATAAGCCACTACCCAACTCCGATCTTCAAGCTCCATATGTGTTTGTAGGGGATGAAGCATTCCCCTACGAACATACTTGATGAGGCCATTCCCTGCAAGGCGACTTCAAAACAATACAAGTGCTTCAGATTTTAATTACCGTTTGTCAAGAGCCAGGATGTCAGTAGAGTGTGCATTCGGTATAAGTTCTGCCAAATTTAGAATTTTATTAAAGGCAATTGAAACTAATGTCCCGAATGTAATATGTTTTGCGACTACCTTTCAATGAAAAAAATATAAAAATTTAACATTGTTTACTTAAGCCTAGTATCCTGCTTGCGCTTAATTTTAGCGAGCGTTTTTCTCTCCACAGCACAGATAAATGCTCGCTAAATTCGTTGTACAGGATATAGAGAGGACACACACCCATATTTTATTGCCGCACATGTATTTTGATTTTTGTTATTTTTTCACTTTTTTCCTACTCACTTACATCGATTATCAAGTATTCCATGAAATATTCAATTAAAAAATTGTTTTGTTTCGAAAATGTCAAAATTTATCGCCGATTTAATGTACCAGGCAATTCTTTTGCGAGCTAAATCAGTGGATACATTTTCTTGGCCGAGTATAACAAAATTGTGCGTAGTACGTATAACACAAAATATTGTTATACTTGACTGACAATTAGTGTGTCCCATCTATATGAAAGTAAGAATTTAGCGTGCGGAACAGGATACTGCTTTGCTAAACTGCCTCGCTAAATTTTATCTCTGTAGACATTTTTGTATGGGAGATAAAATTTAGCGCGAGCAGGATACTGGGCTTTAGGCCCGAAACACACATGCGATTTCAATCGCGCGATTGCTTAAGGACCATTCACATGGGAGCGAACGAACGAATTGATGAAATGCGAATAAACCACTTTTTATGCATTTATAAACAGAAAACTGCACATTTTATTATTCAAAGATATCCTCCTCCTGGAATAAGGTTAAGTTCCAACGAATTTTTTATTCGCGATTTTGTGGAACGCGATTTAAATGATGTGGATTGTGAATAAACTGACTATTCGCGCCAGGGTGTTTTCGTTCGCGGCAAAAAATTGTGAATTCGAAATTTTGTTATTTAAACTGTTTATAAACGGGTTTTCTTAATACATTTTGATGGGATAATTAATTATCCTACTCTTGGAATAGTAAAATGTGGAATTTTCTGTTCATAAATGCTTAAAAAGCTGTTTGTTCACATTTTATCAATTCCTTCGTTCGCTCTCATGTGAATGGTCCTTTAGTCGCAAAAAATGAAACACACACTTTTTAATTTGAATGCGCGCACATAATTTTGGATTTTAGGTGCGCGCATTCATATTGAAATGTGTGTGTTTCATTTTTTGCGACTAAAAAATCGCGCGATTGAAATCGCATGTGTGTTTCGGGCCGTCTTGGAATTCCCACATTTTTAGCAACTTTGTCCCATTCCCTTTCTACACTCCTTCTGACTTTGTAGCGATAATGGGATTTATCCCACAAGACACACTTCGCATTTGCATTTCTGAAAGTAAAACTTCCATTATTACCCACTTTCCGCTCAATACTGCGGCACTGCGGGTAAAATCAAACCAGTTTGATTTTCAAACAATGCGTACGATGCGGGGACATAGCAACGTACGCATTTATCGCAAAATGGTGCCTACGTTGGACATCTACATTTACCAACATAGCTCTGTCCACGGAGCGGCAAAATACGCTTGTCGTCATTTGCAGCTTGCATTGCCGCTTCGTGCGTATGAAGTGCAGCTACGTGGACAGTAGGCCTTAGTGTAAGCCATGTTTGTAGTTATGTATTGTATTATTTGAGTGTAAATTACGCAAAAATAGCGTACACTAAGCCCCTTCCAGGATTTAAACCTTAAAAATAGATTGGCTAATTTTCATTTTTTTTTTTTTTTTGCTTTTTTAACGCAGTATCTACTTATAAAAGTGTTTCATTAGTTTTTAAACTATTATTTTATTTTACATCCCCTTTTAAATGTCTTTCGTAACGTTAGAATAATGCAGATGTCAGGCTTATTGGTATGAATGATTTTGGATCTGAAGCGCAATTGCTGCCAGCTTCTGGGTGCATGGGCTGGGCCCAGATCACGTAAAATGAAAACGATCGAACGACGTCGTTTCGATACTAGCAGTCTCTGTCTATTGTCGCAGATATGATAGAGACAGCTTTAGTGAAAACGATGTCGTTCGATCGTTTTTATTTTACGCGATCTGTTTGTCGCTTGGCCTCCGATATTGCCAAGCCTGTCATAATAGGGCGCCCTTTGGAGCCAGGCCTGGAGGGTGGCGATTGGTGGTCGGCTTGTCACGCTCGGCAGTCGGCCGGGTTTAACCCGAAACGGCTACGAGCTTCCTATCAATGGTCTCGCAGACCATTATGGTGGTCAGATGGTGGATGCGCTATGCACCAATAGGGGCATAAGTGGACTTTCGACAACTCGACAACGGCATCGACTAAGGATAGGCACGTGGAACATCTCAAATATCGACTAGATATAGTTGGTGTTTCCTCAACAAAGCAAAGAGGTTCTGGAACTGTGGACCTTGCGGATGGGTGGAAACTCTTCATGTCGGGAGTAGCAACTTCAATGTCTGCTCAGGCGGGAGTGGGGATACTCACAAGCAGCGTTACCAGATTTAGCAGTTTCCTGCGATTTTAGCAGGATTTGATCATAAATTTCACATGCAGCAGATTTTTTAGCATTTTTGTAAATATCAGCAGTTTTTAGCAGTTTTTAAAAATATTCATAAAACATTTTGAAAAAAAAAACACTTTTTGTCAACATTTAGCAACATTTCATACATTGGCTACCTCTTGATTGATAAAACAATTTCAAGACATGAATGAAGCTTTTTAAAATGCAGGCCTGTGTTGTGGACTAACAGAAATCAGCTCAAATTATATTCGGTGTATCCGTTTTCGAAAAAGAATAATTTAAATGCGATGACGCATTGATATGATATGACATGATAGAGTACGGGTTTTAAAAGGTAAATTTGCTAAGAACTAAAAACCGTAATAGATTTAGTATAATGAAAATGTTGCATTAATTTTGCAAGTACCTACTGCAGGCGTTTCTGTAAGTGGAAGCTGTTACAACTTTATTCCAACAAATAAAATGTTGACTTTAATAAATTCGAATGTTCTTTATAAAGATTCAGAATAATTGCATTTTTATTAATTTTGTAAGCAATACATTTAAATGCAGAAAATATAATATTTTACATTATGACTATATATATCGTTATCGTTATAACAATAAGTTTAATAACAAAAAATGTAGTTGAACTTCCATAAGTCCAACTCTCAAAATTACAGAAAATAAACTCGAGTTATAGAAACTTCGAGTAATGAAGGCCAAAAGTTGAAAAGTTTGACGACAAATACGAATTTTTTGTAAATGTAAAATAATTTACTAGAATTTACATTAAAAAGTAAAAAATTCAATTATTATTCGTGAAAAAATCGATCGCAGTTTTTTCAGCATTTTTTAGGATTTTGTTTAGCAGTTTTTGCAGTTTTCCGCCCCAGCTTCAGCATTTTTGGAAAAAATAATCTGGTAACGCTGCTCACAAGTCCCAGGCTGGCAGGCAGAGTATTGGAGTGGATACCATTAGGAGGGAGAGTTGCGATCTTAAAGCTTAAGCTTGAAAGATCAACTCTGGCTCTAGTGCAGGTGTATGCACCGAATCTGGAGTCAGGGTACGCAGCTTTCTTAGATGAAGTTGATGCAGCCCTTGAAAAGGTTGCAGATATGGATTCTTATATCCTGATGGGTGATTTCAATGCTCACGTGGGTGCGGATTTCTCGACATGGGGCAGCGCGATTGGGAAACACGGTGACCCCGATCAGAACGCGAACGGAGAGAAGTTGTTGGACTTTTGTTGTGCAAATGGAATGTCCATTATGAAAACTTTCTTTCCACACAAAGATATCCATAAATACACATGGTACCGTCGAAGTCTGCAGCAGAAATCGCTGATAGATTACTTTGTGGTACCGTCGTGTATTAAAAGGATGGTTTGTGATGTTCGTGTGTTGAGAGGGGCTGAACTGTCAACTGATCACCACCTGGTGCTGTGCAAATTGTATCTCAATGATCAAATACCTATCCTGCCAAAGCGTAAACCAAGGATGGTTACGCGCATACGGTGGGAGGGGCTGCAGAACGATGAGATACGGGAGGAATTTGCACGGCAGGTATCTGAAAGGTTTGAACAAATTCCAAATGTTCCATTGAATGTAGAGGAAGAATGGCAGTTGTTTTCAACAGCAGTTATTGCCTCTGCAGGACATGTTTGCGGAGTGAAGCGGCTCGGTGTGGCGGCTGGTGGTGAGAAAAGAACTGCGTGGTTTAAAACCCCCGGAGTTCAAGAAGCTATCAGAGAGAAGAAGAAGGCTTTCAAGGTGTGGATTCACTTGTGGGACTCTCCTTCTTGAAACCGGTACATTGAGGCGCGAAGAACTTGCAAATTGGCTGTTAAAGCAGCCAAAGAACAGTCTTGGAAGGAGTTCGGCGAAAAATTGGACCGCGATCACAGATCTGCAAGCAAGGTGTTCTGGCAGACCAACCGCCGTCTTAGAGAAAGGAAGTGGAACATTATCGAAGGAGTCAAATCCAAAGATGGTACACTTCTTTCTAATGAGGAGGACATCTTGCGCAGATGGAGCGAGCACTTTTCCGAATTGCTCAATCCAATCCAGGGCATTGAGGATGACACATCCATCGCCTTAAGCAGGGCGGAAAATAGTCCCACGGTAGAGGAAGTCACTTTTGCGATCAAATCGCTAAAAGCTGGCAAATCTGCCGGAGTGGATGAAATCCGATTGGCAGATTGGGGTGATTGTGCCTCTTTTCAAGAAAGGGGATAAAAGGGATTGCTCCAATTACAGGGGTATATCACTTTTAAGTCTCCCCGGAAAAGTCTTTGCCAAGGTGCTGGAAACGCGTTGCAGAGCTGTGGTCGAGGCACGATTAGGAGATGAGCAGTGCGGCTTTCGTCCCGGTAGAAGCACAACCGACCAGTTATTCACTCTCAGAATGGTACTTGAGAAGGCATGGCAGTATGCTACACCTGTTTACGCTTGCTTCGTAGATTTGGAGAAAGCATATGACCGAGTCCCTCGAGGGAAACTCTGGAGTGTATTACAGGAGTATGGAATTGATGGTTCTCTCTTGAGAGCCATTCAATCTCTTTACACAAACTGTAAAAGCTGTGTTCGGGTAAACGGCGTTAAATCAATACCTTTCACCGTGGGCGTTGGACTTCGCCAGGGGTGCGTCTTGTCGCCTCTCCTTTTCATTACTTATATGGACTGGATGTTACAGCGCAGTCTTAGCGAAGAACGTTTCGAATTGGGAGATCCGAGGATAAGTCATTTGCTCTTCGCTGATGACTTGGTCATCCTTGGGTCCTCTCAGACTGAACCTAAGCGCGCACTCGATCGGTTTGTAGCCGTTTGTGTTGAAGCTGAGATGAAGGTAAATGTGAACAAATCTGAAGTGATGGTCGTCTCCAGAACGCCTGTTCAATGCACTCTGCATGTTAGTGGAGTCCCATTGAAACAGGTGGAGAAGTTTAAGTATCTCGGGGTCTTATTCACGAGTGATGGAAGGAGCAATGCCGAGTTTTCCTGTAGGATTGGTCAGGCTGGGTCAATTTTGAGACAGCTTGGTCATTCTGTTATTAGGAGGACTGAACTTGGTGTCAAAGCTAAGTTGTCAGTCTTTAATTCGGTGTTTGTTCCAACTCTTACCTATGGTCATGAGGTTTGGGTAATGACTGAAAGAATAAGATCGCGAATACAAGCTGCCGAAATGAGATTTCTCCGTGGTATTGCTGGTGTGACTCGTAGAGATCGCATTAGAAATACCAGAATACGTGAGGAACTCAATGTCGAGCAGCTACTTCTCCGGACGGAGCGGTCCATGCTTCGGTGGTTTGGTCATGTTAAACGTATGTCCCCGACCAGGATCCCACGACGCGCTATGGAATCCGTACCATCGGGCAGGCGTCCTCTAGGTAGACCCAGGATGAGATGGTTAGATCAAATTCATAATCTCTCCTCTACCCGTATGGGGATTGCCCTTGATGATTTGGAGTCGATGGCGGAGGATCGAGAGCTATGGAGGGTCCACTTAGGTAACCTACACCCGCGACCCACTTAATGGATAAGCGGGCCATTGAAAATGTATGTATGTGTAATGTATGTATGTATGTATTCTGTACAGACGGACGAGTTATTTGTATATAACCCTCCCCTATGCGTACACTATCGTAGGCGACTTTAAAATCACGATTAACGACCGGAATACTTTGTTGCGCAGACCGCATCTTAAGTCATATTATCGAAAACATTGTCGATGACAATAAACTATACAAGTAAGGTTAAGGCCACGATGCATTCCACTATTGTTACAATGTTGCAGAAACCGCACAATAGTTTGCTCTATCTTATCAGTTGGAAGTTTCCGACCTCTACAATGATTAAAAACTACTGCATTCGACTTGCAATAAACTGCGATATTCCCACAAAGTTGAACGGACTACATGATCAAAGATAAAAATATGCACATGCCAACATATACCCACAAGTCATTAACCCTTTACAGCAGCTTGTCATGCGGTGTATTGAAAAACTGTATAAAATCATTGCAACGTCTATTTCGAAATCAGTTTCAAACTTGTTTTGAACCTTCCAACTCGTTTACTTCGACGTACCGCCTTGAAGATCCATCTACGATGAGCTACCATAAAAAGGCAATTGAAATGCTTTTCCAACGTCCTTTGGAACCTGTTTTCACCCCACGAGACAATGGAAAGGCCATTTTCGATATGCCTGACAGTTTCTACATCGGACACTACCAAGACATTGGACCTGAAATTCAATCTCGATACAGTCCGGATGTTGAGACGAGGGTAAGCTTATACTTTATTTGGAAACCTTTCCTATAAGTGACTTCTTTTAGATACCCATTCGTGACATTGAGAAGCCCAATCTGGACTTTGTTCCTGAAAAAGGTATCAAGGGAACCTTCTCCTTGCTCAACACCAGCGATATCCAAGTGACAACCCAATTGATTCAAATATTTATGGATGCCAAGGACATTGACGTTTTTGTCGCTCTGGGTGTTTACATCAAGTAAGTAATCTGAATTCAAAAAAAAACCGTTCTACTGCAACACTTATTTTTAAAGGGATCGCGTAAATCCCTACATGTTTCAGTATGCATTTGGTGTCGCAGTCATGCACAGAAAGGATACCACTGACGTTCGAGTGCCTCCGGTTGTTGAGCAGTTTCCAAACAACTTTATAGAGCCGAGCACTCTGCGAGATGCAAGAAATGACGCAACACTCATGCCAAATCCTGGAAACAGGGTGAGTATTGATTGGCTATTCGAACAAGTGAACCAAAAATGTCGTTTCTATAGGCACCTCTGGAAACTCCACTAAGCTACACAGCATCCGAGCGTGAAGAGGAGCAGCGAATGGCATATTTCCGAGAGGACGTTGGCATTAATCTTCATCACTGGCACTGGCATTTGGTGTACCCTCCTAATGGGCCAAGAGAGATTGTTGCAAAGGATCGTCGCGGAGAACTGTTCTGGTATATGCATCACCAGATCATGGCTCGTTATAATGTGGACCGTTTTTGCAATTTATTGGGCGCCACACGGCCGCTGAGTAACTTTAGAGAGCCCCTAAGGGAGGGTTACTTCCCCAAGTTGATTAACAGCGTCACTAATCGAACTTATGCGTCGCGAATGCCAGGCTTGGTTATGCAGGATCTCAATCGGACCGAGATCAGTGTGGAAGTGGCCGATCTGGAAAGATGGGTCAGTCGCATTCAAGATGCCATCGACGTAGGATTCGTTGTTGATGTAAGTTGCAATAGATTATTCTGCACATTCTCCCCGCATAAGCTCCTCTTTCTATAGGCTTCTGGCAATCGTATCGACCTCGACGAGACGCGTGGCATTGACATTCTGTTCAACATTGTTGAGTCGTCTTCACTGTCTGTTAATCGCCGCCTCTACGGTGATCTGCATAACTTGGGTCACTTGGTTTTGTCTGTGATACACGATCCTGATTCGAGATTCTTGGAAAACCCGAGTGTAATGGCTGAGGTTTCGACAGCGATGCGTGACCCTATCTTCTACCGATGGCATGCATTCATTGACAACATAGGCATTAAACACAAGTCACTTCTACCGCCCTATCCGGCGGATCAGGTACAAAGGCTGAGTTGACAATAGAGCGACTAAATTTTGCATCTTTTCTGTCAATTTACGCAGCTTCAGTTCACGGATGTAGTCATTGACAGCGCCCAAGTGAAAGCTCGGACAAAGAAGGCTACGCCAAATGTTTTGATGACCTACTGGCAGAAGAGTGATATTGATTTGGGTTCGGCCATGGATTTCGCTGGACCAAGTGCTAATTCGTTTATCAGATTCACCCATTTGCAACACGATCCCTTTGACTATACAATTACAGTGACTAATAAGAGTGCGGCTACTCGTCAAGGTACATGCAGAATTTTCCTCATTCCTAAGACTGATGAACGTGAGACGAATTTGTGGCTGGAAGAGAAGCGTCGGTTGGCCATTGAAATGGATAAATTTACTGTCACCTGTGAGTATACGATTTTTTTTTATATTTAAACTGCATAATACATGATCACCCGATCATGAATTTAGATATCTTACTTACTTAGGTGGCGCTGCAGTCCGGGGTGGACCTTGGCCTCAACCAACATATCCAGTTAGCACGATCTTTGGTTAACCGCCTCCAGTTGCGCACTCTTAGTTGGTTGAAGTCCCCTTCCACTTGTGCGCGCCACCTAAGGCGAGGTCTTCCTCTACTGCGTTGTCCCTCCGGGGTGGAATCGAAGACTCTTCGGGCCGGAGCGTTGGTGTCCATTCGCTCTACATGTCCTAGCCATCTTAGTCGACTGATACGTACTTTTCTGACCAGGTCGAGGTCGCTGTACAGCTCGTAGAGTTCGCTGTTAAATCTTCTCCTCCAAAGCCCGTCAACGCAAACGGGACAGAAAATCACTCGAAGAATTTTGCGTTCAAAGCGACGAAGGAGATCTTCATCCGCCTTTGACTGCGTCCATGATTCTGCCCCATAAAGCACGAGTGGGATGATGAGGGTCTTTAGTCTCTTTGGTGTTTTTCGACAAGGCCTTACTAATATTGCCTCCTTAGCCCAAAGAAACAGCGGTTGGTAAGTGTTATTCTTCGTTTAATTTCATCTGAGATGTTGTTGTCAGAATTTATAGCGGATCCGAGGTAGACAAAGTCCCCACTACCTCAAAGTTATAGCTGTCTATCGTGACGTTCTGTCCAATTCGTCGTCCCTTCTTGTTGACAGCACATATTTTGTTTTGCCCTCATTCACCACTAAATCCATTTTTGGATACTCTGTACTGATACTTGCAAACGCACCAGTGACAGCTCGCTGTGTTCTGCCAATGATGTCGATGTCGTCAGCGTATGCAGGTAGTTGCACGGACTTTTGGAAAATTGTGCCCCTGGTGTTGGCTTGCGAGTTTCGC
The DNA here is from genome assembly GCA_949372485.1 of Cheilosia soror. NCBI lineage: Eukaryota > Metazoa > Arthropoda > Insecta > Diptera > Syrphidae > Cheilosia > Cheilosia soror. The sequence continues at coordinate 42,189,562 of OX443563.1, forward strand.
ACAATTTTCTCAAGAATGATGTTGAAAAAGTCACATGACAGCGCATCACCTTGTCTAAATCCTTTTTTGACATCAAAGGTCTCGGTGAGACTGTTTCCGACCTTTACGGAGCAGCGAGCGTTCTCCATCGTCATTCTGCACAATCTGACAAGTTTGGCAGGGATGCCAAAACTAGACATGGCTCTGTATAGCTCGTCCCTATAAATGCTGTCATAGGCGGCTTTAAAATCGATAAATAGGTGATGAGTATCGATTTGGACTTCTTGGGTTTTCTCCAGGATCTGCCGTAGTGTGAATATTTGGTCGGTTGTGGACTTACCGGGCTTAAAACCGCACTAATAGGGTTCAATCAGTTCGTTGACAAATGGTTTCAGGCGTTCGTACAGTTCGGCAGACAAGATCTTGTAAGCGATGTTAAGGAGACTGATGCCTCTATAGTTAGCGCAGTTTAGAGGGTCTCCTTTCTTGTGGATCGGACAAACAATGCTGAGGCTCCACTCATCAGGCATGCTTTCCTCTGACCAAATTTTAGAAACGAGTTGGTGTATGCTCTCTACCAAGTCATCTCCCGCTGCCTTAAAAAGCTCGGCCGATAAACCGTCCGATCCTGCAGCTTAGACATTGCTATCCTTAGCTCATTTTGGTCAGGTGGACGGGAGTCTTGGCTTTCATCGCCCAGGTTGAATTATTCATTCTGCCTGACAGTGGAATTTGCGTTTGACAATCTGCAGAAATGGTTTTTCCATGTCCTCAGCTCAGACTGTGACTCCACTACAAGGTTTCCTTGTTCGTCTCTACAGGCCTCTGTTCGGGTCCTGTTCCCTTGTCACGTTCTTTTTACCTTTTAGTAAAACTTCTGAACATTGTTCCTAGAGTAGCACCTATCTATTTGGTCGATCGCACCCTTCTCGTTCTCATGCTCTTTCTTTTTCCTCCGGAGAAGCCGGTGTTCTTCCCTCCTTTTTTGCTCGTAGAGCTCACGAGCTGCTCTCGTCCTTCTCTGCAGCATCACTTTGTAGGCCAGTTGCTATGCTGCATCTGCTTCCCGGTACTCTTTATCAAACCAAGGGTTTCGTGGTGGTGGTCGGGTGAAAACTAGCACATCAGTCGCGGCTTTTCTGATGGCTTCTTGGCATCGATGCCACTGGCACTTGATGCTGGCTGCACAGAACTTCTCGAGAGTTGAGGGAGACGAGATCTGCAAAAGTTCTGGCGGTTTGTTGCGTTTGTAGCCGTTCAACGTTGAATCTTCTGACAGTATTTCCTCGTTGTTGTGGTGTCTGGGATATCCGCATACGTACCTTGGCTACAACAAGGTAGTAATCCGAGTCTATGTTGGCCGCTCGGGAGGTTCGGACAGGTAGAATACTGGAGGAGTGCCTTACGTCGATCGCAACATGGTCAATTTGATTGGCATGTACCTTTGTCCTTAAGTCCCGCAGGAAAATCGATTTCCCTTAGTTCATTTCCAGACGTGGTTTCGTGTGCCCTTCTTTCATATTTTGGCGTTAAAATCACCCATATCAGGCTGATGTTGGCGACTCAAATTCTCAAGACTTCTTGCCTAAGTCTGCCGCTTACAACGAATCCGCATCCAAATAGACGCTGCTTCTGCTCTCTGTAGCAATCACCGGAGTAGATGTCACTCTTCTCCATCCTTCTTTTTCCTGGCCCATCCCACCGCACTTCCTAGATGATGGTGATATCTGCATTGTAGCAGTCTAGGGCCTCCGCTAATTATTCGGCTGCACGCGGTCTGTTCAGGGTTCGAACATTCCACGTGCAAATCCGAAAGTCATTGCCCTTTTTTCGTTCTGCAGGGTCGTCAACAGTAAATCCATCCATATCCGTAGCTAACCGTTGCTGCTTTCCGTGGTTGGGTAGTTAACCCCACACACAACCCCCAACCATGGACCAGGCCCTAAATTAAGCCTAGGACAGCGGGTCAGAAACCTACTCCTTTGTCAATAATCCACTTCAGGGATATGAGTACTGCCTTCGGCCCATAAAGGGTTCATCCGCCACCATCTCTATTTCAGCACCCTGACTAGGGCTGAAAATCCTTACAGACCTTTGCTCCAAATATGTCAGAGTAGCTCACGCAAGGTATCTGCCATCTCGACCGTTGATTCAATCTTGTAGATTCATCCGCTGTATGTCCTCTTTCTGAGGGGCTCATGTAAGACTTCTAAAACTCGTACAGTCAGTCATTCCGACAGAGCATTCTAGTGTTGCTATTTTCTTCATGTTCAAAACTCGCGCTTATAAGTTTAGCAAGCCAAGGCCGGGTGGGCGAGACCTGTACCCGGTGGTTACCACGGGGAGTTAAAATAAGCACAATTGATGTGTATGAGATAGTTACGACAACTGGACATCGCCAAATCGATGCCAATCGGTGTCCAGTCCTATTCATACAACACCCAAGAACCATAGTTATTTTTGTGCGTCTATTGAGATTTTTTCAGAATAGGTTTCTTTTACTTACGGATTCAATATCGATATTTCTTGCAAGCGTACTCAAAGGAGTGCTTACCGACAATGATTTTGTCGAGAGTGTAGGGTGATGACGCCTAAATACGGTCAGAATGTCGCTGCATGTAGTCCGCATTTTCAATCTCATTGTCCACTTTTTTTTCTTTCAGTGAAACCTGGTCAAAACCGCATTATGCGCCGCTCTGAACAATCCAGTGTAACAATTCCGTTTGAGAAAACCTTCCGTCGGGTTGATGAGCAGCAACGTCTTACGGATCCCGCTGCAATAGCCGAATCACGTTTCTGTGGCTGCGGCTGGCCGGAACATATGCTCTTGCCCAAGGGAACTTCGGATGGCAGATTGTTTGATCTATTTGTTATGATTTCCGACTACCAAGGTGACGAAGTAGTTCAGTCGAACGATGTGTAAGTGTTGGAAATTCTTCTGGCCTATTGTTTATTTCTTTCAACCACTATACACTTACTTCTCTTTAGTCCTGACGTTTGCGATGATGCTGCTTCATTCTGTGGCCTGAAGGATAAACTTTTCCCGGACAAGAGAACAATGGGCTTTCCATTTGATAGGATGCTGCCAGCGGCAACTTTATCAGATTTGGCAACTGCTTTCCCAAACATGAGAGCTAGGGATGTTCAAATTGTTTTCAGAAATTTATTTGGCCCTGAATGAGGGAATATGTACCTACCACTTGTTGTATTTAAAAATAAAAATACACTTGATGTGCGAGTCGTCTAAACTTGAGAATAAATTATTTTATTTTCTTAGTAGCTAAGGTTCACGTTCATGTCATGATTGACAGCGTTTCTGAGAAAATAAGCTTTGGCAGTCGATTTGTTATGGTAAGCATTGACATTAAAATTCCAGGAAAATGGGAGTTGAGGAGACATGAAAATGTCGTAAACGCACCATCTGTTGTGATTGTTTCCAAGTATACAGATTCAAGGGTTTCAAGATTGTCTCCGTATTTCTGCGGTTTTCGTCCAAAATTGTGCACCTACCCATATTATACAAAAACAGATGCAGCGTTCGTTGTAGGAATGGGAGAGGCATTGATTGGCATTATCCTTGAGATTGCTAAGACTGCAACTATAGTATAGCAAATTAGTTGTGAATATTTGATGTATTTTTTGAGAGAACAACAACTTTGTTAACAAACAATTCGGTTCGACACAACTATTTACATACAAGTCTCGGATTATGGCTGAGCCAAAAGTTGAACTTCGAAATGAAAATGTCGAAAAAAATCTACAACAAAAAGGGAAAAAATGTAAGCACACTTCATCTAAAGATGAACTGCTAGGCTCCAGTCCAGTCTGAGACGGGTTCCACTCAGGCAATATCAGCGCTGCTTAGACCATCCACTTCAACTACATTACACTCAGCGCTCAGGACACCCAAAGGCCTGAGGTCATAACCCTCGAATGGGCCAGCAACCCCAAGTTACCAAGAAGCTATCTTTATTTTGGTCAGGATTACCAAGAACGAGAAGGTCGATACAGTTTCTTCGCGGGATTTACTTACATAGCTGATAAACCAAAATACAAGCAGATTGTTGATGTTATAAGAATGTATGGTCGGGTTATCTCATCTCAATGTTTCAACGAGCGGACAGCTTCTTTGACTCAGCCGATGTCACTAGAGGGTACGAAGTCTTCAAATACGAGTATGCCTTTTTCAATGATTTTCAAAGTGTCTGCTTTCACAAAAGACATTCCGAGAGGACCTAGGATATGTATTTGGCTACGCAACATGTCATTGACAATGATAAGCTTTAATCACCTGTATAAAACTACACAATCCTACGGTTCTTATGGATATCTAGTATATATTATTTTTGATGCTGAAGACAGCGCGGATTTGAACGAAAAGCTTGGCTTCAAACTTTGCATTGACATGTGACAAGCAAGCAGACAACCCTCGTAAAACGGAACTGATGCTTTTTACCGCAACGACCAAATACCTTTCATATCATCTGCTGCTAGGTATCTGGGAGTGATTCTGAATCCCAGCTACGCTGGAAACCTAATTTTGAACAACTGATTTACAGTTTTTCGATCTGGAGACCGCCAAGTCCCCTTGTGTATGTTAAGGTGCGGGAAACGAGTGCTAGCAATGATGATAACATTTCGCCCCGCCGCCGGCTGCAAAGTCAATAATTAGCTTTAGTCCGTTTCCGGAGGTGTTTTCGTGCAGGCTGTGTTTTCCGACTCTAGAGCCAAAGATACCCTCCTTTTCGATTAGGGTCTACACTAATTGTTCGGCTGCACGCGGCCTGTTTAAGGTCCGGACATTCCACGTGCAAATCCGAAGTTCTTTGTCCTTATTTCGTTTGCTGGGGTCGTCAACATTAAGATCATGCATATCCTAGGCTTGTAGTTGTTTCAGAACTGCTAGTTTTTTTCACCCCCTTCGGGTAGGGGTTAGAATATACCCGAGGTAGGCATGCCTGTCGTAAGAGGCGACTAAAATCCAACCTCCGTATACCGAGTGTATAGTGTATACAAAACATGCAATGAACAAAACGAAACGATTAATTACCCCAGGTGGCAGTCCAGCTTTACTGGAAAATCCACCCTCTTCGGAGGCAGGCTCTACGGATTCTGGGGAGAGCCGCTTATTGCAATCCAATGACCCTTTTTCAAAAAGCTCAAGGGTATCTCGATCTCCTCCACCAAGATCGAATAATAACGGAAAAAGAAGTCCGCCGGAAACGCCAGCGAGCGAAAATTGGGACTCAGCGAAAAAGAAAAGTATTGAGGAGGAAAACAAAGCACTCCGAATCAAACTGAACGAAATAAACATACTCTATCAAGATCTTAAGAAAGAGATTGAGTTAATAAAAGAAGAAAATAAGGTGCTAAGGAACACACATTTACAGCAAGAACGCGAATGTACTCCAGCACGCTTAGCTAGTCAGGAATACCATACTGACGAAGAAGAGCTAGCACGCGAAACGAATCAGGTCCCTAAGAAAAGACCTAGTAAGAAACGGAGAGCCGGATCTTCTCCCGAAGTCGAGCCCCTAAAAGAAGAAAGGCGTAAAGAACCGCAAGAAAAGCAACTTCGATCGCAATTTCATCAACCCCCTCCAATAAACGTTGTCGGAATAACCGAATATAATATGTTGCATAACCTCCTTAAAGGGACGATAACATCAACATTTAAGGTTACATCTTTGAGGAACAACGCATGGAAAATAAACGTCGATAATCACGACGAATATCGAGCTGTATCCCAAAAGTTAAATACCGAGAAGATCCAGTGGTATACTTTCGAAATAAAGTCAGAGAGGCCACACCGCGTCGTAGCAAGGGGACTCCACCCCTCATGCACTAAAGAAGAGGTTATGAATGACCTTCAAGCCAAAGGCTTTAAAATTCTTGATGCCGTTAACATCATCAAGAAGGAGAAGCAACAAACAGAAATCAATAAGGACATCCTGGTAAGGCGTGGACTTCCGCTTTTTATGCTTACCTTCGATAAGTCTGATAGGATCGATGAAATCTACAGAATTAAAAGCATACTAAATATCGTGGTCAAAATCGAGCCAATGTGTTGTATCGCCAAAGTTCGTCGTGCTTTCCTGTCACCAGGAGAAGAACGAACTCGCGGAGAGGTTGGAAATAAAAGAAGTTTTTATTTTATTTTGATTAGTAAGGCCCGCTGTCTTATTGCTTGGCTGCAACCTTTACTAATTATTTGTTTATTTGTTTTTATTATATTTATTTATTTCAATGGTAAGGCCCGCTGTCTTATTGCTTGGCTGCAACCTTTACCATACAAAATCTATTTAACAACTCTCTGTTGCTTCCAAAATTCTCAGTCCTTTTATACGTCTTTTCTAGTTCATCCACTTTCATTTGCGTTCCCCTCCAACACATATTCTTTTGCACTTCTTGGAAGTGCGTTGCTCAACCATGCTGATGCAGTCCTTCATACCTTTGTAACCCAAAAATACCATCGATATCGCAACAAGTCATTGGCGTTTTGCCCTAGCTGCGCATAGTGCTTTGTCAGCATATGTGCGTCAGAATTACCAGCATGTCATTCACTCTTCGCCTTAGTTACACACAGTGTGATATCAGCATATGTGTACAGAACTGAAGTGGAGTTCCCTTGCTGTCCCATTACTCATATTGTTTATGTGTTTTGTCGGCGATATGTGTGATATGCTTTGACATTGACCTAGTGAGTATTTTAAATTCGTAGATTATTTTGTCTTTGTTAGTTGCGACGCTAGTGGTACAAATATGGTAAAGCGAGATGATGTTATTTTCATTTGCTAGGTGCGGTAGTCTAAGACCGTTTGGAATTTGTTGTCTGATAGTTTTTAGTGCAGATTTTAGTTGATCTGGCGTTACTATGGCCGGGTGGGGTTTCCCATGTTTGACGTCTGTAGCTAAATCGAGAATATCGTCGATCGTGTTCTGGTATCTGATTATAATTAAAGTTATTAGTGACGTTAAAGATTCTATTTCAGTAAATGTATTTTGATCTTGAGTGAGACTCGCGAGGTTAGTCATTACTCCTTTTATGTTGGTTATTTTTGCATTTACCGCAAGCATTTGGTCTTCTATGTTTTTTTCCGATTTATTAAAAATATTTTTGGTAGTTTCCATTATAAATGTTTGGTTTTTCATAAGATCAAGTAAATGGTTTTCGTTTCTTTTGATTTTCTCTATTTGTTTGTCGTAGTGTTTTGCATCGTCTTCATTCAAGGTACCAAACAAGGATTTGCTTAATGTACCGACTATATTGATTAGGGCTCGTCTATATCGCTTTTGTGTGCCTAGGAGAATATATTTGTTTTGAAGGTTCATTAATAAGTGGTTGATTTCGCTTATTGCACCATCACAAATTATGCCAAAGTTAGCGTTTCCTTGTAATAGGCGGCACAAATCGTTGATTTCCACCACGTAATTAGTAGCATGATTTAGAGCTTTCGTGAGTTGCGTTAGATCATAGTAGACGACTAGTTTCCACTCACTGGAGTATAGTTCGGCGTTTCCTATTTTTTCGAAGTATACGCCTGCTTCGTTATTGATTGGAGTGACTTGAAGTTTTCCGCAGGTGAGCGATAGCCCAATCACTGAGATGAGAATAATTGGTGTCATCTGTAAAGGGGCATATGTTTATAGTTTATGTTTACAGTATTCGAGTCGATGTGGTGAAGTGTGGTCGTAGGTTTGTAAAGAAGGAAAGAAAGAACAAAAATAGTTGAAGTAGGTATACATTTATTCTACTTTTTCTTTTTTTTTATAAACTAATTGCTAGGCGGTTCCCATAATACGGTGTCGGAAGATTCGTAGCCTGATGTGTCGTCGTCGTCGTTGACGTCGTAGTCGATTCGGTGTGGTGGAGTGCGTGTAATGGGGTTATAGAGTCGTGGGAGTGGGCCTTTTAATACGTATGTGGGACAGAATTTTAATTCAAAATCTTCTTCGACTGTCCCAAAACTTATTATGTCTCCGAAATGGAGCTCCCTTATGGTACATGGTGGAAGTTTTTCTCTATTAATATAGGTTCCACGGGAAAAATGGTGGTCCACTATATGCACCTTTTGATCGTTAAGATCCACGTGGATGGCCGACTGGCCAGGAGACACAAGTGGTGTATTTAGTTCTATGTTATTTGCGTGCCCCCTGCCTATCCTAGTGGTTCCACGGCGCAAGCGAAGTACTTTTTGTGTTACAATATTAAATAGTCTCCATTCCGAGTCTGGTGTGTAATGTATCGACTCCATCTTTTAAGAGAGAAGAGAAGAACAATGGGGAAATGTTTAGTGGTCGTCTTAGCAATATGTGGAGAAAGATGAGTTTATATTCGTGAAGAGTCGTATGTGTGAGCGTGGTGAGTGTAGTTATTCGTAGTAAGACTGTAGATTGTTGTTGTGTATTAGTTTGGGTTTGTTTTTAACTTTAATTATAGTGTTTTCGTTGGATATTATTTTTATGACTTCGAATGGACCTTCCCATAACGGGGATAGCTTGTTTTTTCTGGCGTTATTTTTGAGCAAGACCTTATCACCGACGTTAAATATTTTGGTGTTGGTTTTTGCGTCAAAGTATTTTTTTGAGTTTTCCTTTTTCTTGTTAAGTATTTCTTTTGCTGCTTGGTATCCGTGTTGCAATCGTGACTTCAACTCGTTCGCATAGTTATCATAATTATATGAAACGTTTGGTTGTTGTGCGAACTTGCTAGGTACGTTTGCTGGATAACCGTAGAGCAATTCATATGGCGTGAAGCCTGTACTTGAATGAGGAGTCGTATTATACACAAACATCGCATAAGGAATCCAGGTATCCCATGTAAGTGGATCATGGTTGATGTAATGGCGTAAATACTCAGTCAAGGTTTTGTGGCTGCGTTCTAGCGCTCCATTTGTTTGCGGGTGATATGGTGTTGTATTTAGCTTTTTTATTTTCATGAGCGAACACACTTCCAAAAACATTTTGCTTAGGAAGTTTGCACCTTGGTCCGTTAGTAGTGAGAACGGAATGCCGTGTCGACAAACAATGCTTTCGACGAAAACTCTTGCTATAGTTGAAGCTTCTGTATTGGATAAAGCGTATGCTTCAGAGTATTTAGTAAGATCATCTTGGAATGTTAGAAGATATTTATGATCACCGTAACTTGTTGGTAAGGGTCCAACTATATCTAATGCGATCCGTTCAAATGGTTTTGAACTGGTAGTCGTGATTTTCATAGGTATGGGAGGATTTCGCCTGCTTTTATTAACCTGGCAGGAGGCACATTTTCGGATGTATTCATCGATGTCTGCTGCCATTGTAGGCCAAAAGTATTTGGACCTGATTCTCTTAAGTGTTCGAGTGACTCCTTGATGACCTCCGAAAGGTGAGTCGTGATACTCAGCGAGTAATTCTTGTATGGCTTTGGTGCCTGTTAAGAGAATTCTGTCGTCATCATAAATATGGATGTCTATATCAAGGGTTTGGAATGTTTTTTCAAGAAGATTTTTGAAAGTTTTCTTAAATTCATCCCCTATTACGGGTAAAGAGAATCCAATATTTTTTAAGCATTTTTCAAAGCATATTTCTTTGATGTCGTTTAGACATGTGCTCACGATTTTCTGATCAGTTGAGCTTCGGAATGGTACCGGTAAAGTTATTACACAGATTTGTTCTTGGTTACTTAACTGTACCAGGGTTCTCTTACCTAATTGTGGTTTAACAAACTGTGGTGACTTCTCTTTTAGCACCTCTTCCTCGGATGTATGTATTAGGGGTAACACTATTATTTTGAGTTGGACTAGTTTGTCTACAAAAATGGATCCCTTATGTTCGTGTAGAGTAATACTAGAAAGAACCTGAATGTCTGAAAGGTCGGAACGTACGTTTTGTAAAGGTTGTTTGTTTTGGCTACGTGTAGTTACCATGACAGTCTTGGACGTTTCTGCTATATTTTTGGGTATGCGGCTTAATGCGTCGGCATTTACGTTGGTTTTTCCTGCTTTATAAATTATTTGGTATTCATATTCGTCTAATAATATTCTCCAACGAGCCAATCTTGACGTCGGGTCTTTAAGGTTCATAAGCCATTGTAAAGGCCTATGGTCCGTACATATTGTGAATTTACGTCCATAGATGTAGGGCCTAAATTGTTGTACCGCGTAGACAATTGCCAATAATTCCTTTTCGGTTGTGGTGTACCGAGTCTCAGCGTCGTTGAGAGTACGACTAGCATAACAGATTGGTTTGTCTTGACCAATGTCTCCTTGTGATAATATCGCACCTAGTCCAACGTCACTTGCGTCTGTAGTGACTATGAATTCTTCCTTAAAATTTGGATAAGCTAAAATAGGAGGGTGTATTATTTTACTTTTAAGTAGACGGAATGCTTCATCACAGAATGCATCCCATTCAAATTTGATATCTTTCTTTAGTAATTTTGTCAAGGGTTTAGCTATACTGGAGAAGTTATCAATGAATCTTCTATAGTAGCCTATGAGACCTAGAAACGATTTTATACCTTTGGTGTTTTGTGGTGTTGGATATGTTTTGACTGCCTTTACTTTCTCTGGATCTGGTTTAAGACCGTGTTCGGAGATAATATGACCTAAATACGTTAGTTCTTTCTTCATGAAATTGCATTTTTCAGGCTGAAGTTTCAAATTATTTTTGCGTAATTGATCAAATACTCTTACCAATTTGTCGTTATGGTCTTTCAGGTTGTATCCGTATAGAACAATGTCATCAACATATACGAAGCAATCGAATCCTTGTAGACCAATTAATACCGTATTCATCAGGCGTTGGAAGGTTGCTGGGGCATTTCTTAGCCCAAATGGCATACGATTATATTCGTAGTGTCCATATGGAGTGCTGAATCCCGTCTTGCACCTGTCTTCCTTATCCATACGAATTTGGTGGAATCCACTTGCCAAATCAAGGGTACTAAAATACTTCGCTCTACCAAGTTGATCCAGTATATCTGTAATGTTTGGTAGCGGATATGCGTCAGCGACTGTTAGTTCATTTAGTCGACGAAAATCTACCACGACTCGCCATCGCTTATTGCCTTCTTTGTCTGGTTTCTTAGGAACCAGAAGCAAGGGGGAGTTCCATGGGCTTGCACTAGGCTGGATTATTCCTTCCTGTAGCATATCGTTAACTTGCCTATGGATCTCACTTGTATGTGCGTTAGGCAATCTGTACGGTTTGACATATAGTGGTGGTTTGTTTTGGTCAGTTATGATTCTGTGGCTTATGGCATCCGTGAAAGTAAGTTGGTCGCCTTCGAGGAAGAACAAATCATTGTATTCCCTACAAATGTTGTGGACTGATTCCTTTTCTTCTTGGTTGCAATGTTCGACGTCTATGATTGACTTAAGTTTGTCTAGTCTGCCTTTGATCTTGTCATTTGGTTTGTTAGATACCAAGTTAAAATTGTCTAGAGATTCCCATTCGGGGTTGATATTTTCGGTGTTTAACCTGTGCTCTGTTTCCAAGGTATTCATCATCAACACTTTTATCTTGGAGTCCTTGGATCTACTCAGGCTTTCACCGAGGTATACGCCTGGAATAATTTGTTTTTTTCGTATAATTAAATCGATATTACCTGTTTTATGAAATGGGAGTTCTACCACGCGCTGTGTTCGTGGTTTAAGTATGATGGTGCCTTTCTCAGCTTTTGTTTGGCTATTTGTTAAAATTTCCTCAGTCTTACTGTCTGCTAGGTTCTCTTTTGCCTTAGTCTTACGTTTAGCTGGGTTTTTATTTTGTTGCTCAGGCTTATTGACTATTGCTGAGTCCTTTTTATTTTGTTCAGTCTTACCTTCTGCTGAGGCACTTCTATCCTCAGTCTTACGTTTTGCTGGATTTATCATTATCTCAGGCTTATTTTCTGCTGAGGCACTGCTGTCCTCAGTCTTACGTTTTGCTGGATATTTATTTCGTTGCTCAGGCTTATTGACCATTGCTGAGTCTTTTTTATTTTGCTCAGTCTTATTGACCATTGCTGAGTCTTTTTTATTTTGCTGGGTTGTGACTAAGCCGTTTACTGGTGTTTTAATTTCGATTTCCCTATTTTCATAGTTAATGTAACATTGGAATTTGGTTAAAAAATCGTTACCGAGTATGCCATCATATGCTAAACTCAAATGGTTCGGTATTACTTGGAACGGATGGTCCAGAAGAATCAAGTGGTCTTCTGTTTGGAATTCCAAAGTTCCTATAGTTTCTCCTATAGTTTTAAATTCTTTTCCTGATATGGTGGATATAGTACATTGATTTCTATTACATATTTTTGTTTCGAATTTTGTTGGGTTCACAAGGCTGATGTCAGCGCCTGTGTCAATCAAAAATGTAGCTGATATTTTTTCTGATGGGTGAAATTTTATTTGTACCACTGGCTCCAGACGTTTGGGGCAAAATGGTACGTATATATTGAAATTTAGTTTGGGATTCTGTGCATGTCGACTTGTATTTTCGCTCGGGGCTGATTGTCGACACCATCTCCCCGAGTCAACCCGTTTCCCGCTTCATTTTCGTTTGAAGTGGTATAGTGTCGGAATTCTCGTCGTATATTGCGTGAGGAGTTATTATTATTATTTTGGTTGTGTTGCCTTTGTAATGAGTCTGGTTGTATATTTTGTGGAGGAACTCCAATTTGAGCCAAACGTGTCCTGCATTCATCCTGGTGATGATTGGGTTTGTTGCAGTAGGTACATCTTAAATACTGTATTTCTCTTTTAATTTGCTGAGGAGCGAAGTTAGGAAGATTGGTGTTTCTGTAACAGGTTGCGGACGTGTGTCCCACCTTGTTACAGGTTTGGCAGATAGGTCTGGGAGTGGGGACTATATTTCGATTTCTAAAACAAGTAGTGGATGTATGTCCTACCCTATTACAAGTTTGGCATGTGGGTTTTGAAGAGGAAAACTTTGTTGGATGTTTGTTGTTTTCAGAAAGGTGAGTTACTGCGGTACGTTCGAGGCGAACCGAATGTTCTTCCGCGTATGCTATGGCTTTCCTTAGATCGCCTTCCCCGTGGGCTTGAACCATGAATTTGAGATTTAGATTTAGAAGACCGTCTTCGAAAACCTGTATGGCTAGCCTATCATTTTCGTGGGAAAGGAACCTTCTCACAGCTTCGTCACTAGTGCTGGCAAAAGTAGCAGAGTTCAAGGAGTTTAGTAATCGATTGATGCGATCACCAAATTCCTTAACGTTTTCTCCTGCCTTTTGTTTAGCATTTAGTAACTCGTTCTGAGCTGAGGAACGAGATTTTTCTTCCTTGAATTGTCTTTCTAGTTCTGAGACTAAGTCATTCCATTTTGCAAAAGATTTTAACTGGACTAGCTCGAATGCCGGTCCCTGGAGCCTCGTTTTCACGACTTCCAGAAAAAGTTTATGTTCGGGGTCAGTTCTAATTGACGTGAACAATATATTCCCACAAGCTATAAATTTATTTAATTCTTCCGGGTTTCCGCTGAAAGCCGGGATAATGTTGTAAATGTCGTTAAGACTAATTTTGTATTCAGACATGGTGGTGCCGGATTCAGAACTCTCGGGTATTTCTACACAAAAAGGTAGTTGTTCGAAGAGCTGCACTATCGCAGCTTGCTTTCTTGTGGTAATATTGGGGGTGTAGGAAGAATAATGGGTAGGAAATGAAAATTCTGGGTTTTAGAGTTTTTTTTTTTCTTTTTCTTCACCGAAATAAAAAAAAAAGTATAAATATAAAGAAACGTGGCGTAACTAAGTCAAATGTGTTTTTTTTTTTTTGTGTAAAAAAAATATATATATATATATATAACTTCTTAAATACCTTAAATCTTAAATTTCTCTGCTGCGGATGCTGATGGTTTTGTTGTTGTCTTTTTTTTTCCTTAATTTCCTCTGCTGCTGCTGGTAGGTTTTCTGATGCCGATGGTGATGATGGTGCTGTATTTTTTTTTTTTCTTCTTCCTCTGCCAGGCAGGCTTCCCGCCCTATAGGTGTGGTGGCCTGGTCTTTTATGTCACTGCCCAATTGTTTGCCTCCGGCGCCCGTATTCCAGGGATTCGCCAGGTCTTACAGTATTTGGGACTTTGCACTTTTTTTTCTCTTTTTTTTTTCACTTCACTTAACTGGTGTATGCCCCAGTACGCTTTAACACTTTCTCTGGTGTATAGCCCCAGAGAACGCTTCGGTATGTTGGTATGGTAGTCGGGACCTCTTTGGGTATCCCACCGCTGCCACCAATTGTTGTATCGCCAAAGTTCGTCGTGCTTTCCTGTCACCAGGAGAAGAACGAACTCGCGGAGAGGTTGGAAATAAAAGAAGTTTTTATTTTATTTTGATTAGTAAGGCCCGCTGTCTTATTGCTTGGCTGCAACCTTTACTAATTATTTGTTTATTTGTTTTTATTATATTTATTTATTTCAATGGTAAGGCCCGCTGTCTTATTGCTTGGCTGCAACCTTTACCATACAAAATCTATTTAACAACTCTCTGTTGCTTCCAAAATTCTCAGTCCTTTTATACGTCTTTTCTAGTTCATCCACTTTCATTTGCGTTCCCCTCCAACACATATTCTTTTGCACTTCTTGGAAGTGCGTTGCTCAACCATGCTGATGCAGTCCTTCATACCTTTGTAACCCAAAAATACCATCGATATCGCAACAAGTCATTGGCGTTTTGCCCTAGCTGCGCATAGTGCTTTGTCAGCATATGTGCGTCAGAATTACCAGCATGTCATTCACTCTTCGCCTTAGTTACACACAGTGTGATATCAGCATATGTGTACAGAACTGAAGTGGAGTTCCCTTGCTGTCCCATTACTCATATTGTTTATGTGTTTTGTCGGCGATATGTGTGATATGCTTTGACATTGACCTAGTGAGGCGAATTATTGGGAATATCGAATATATGCATTTTTGGTATGCGGTAATATGGTTCTGTGAGCAGTTGTGGTTGGCAGAATAGGAAATGTATAGGAATAAGGAAGCGCCGATGAACAGGTGGTGCGAGGTACTACAAATGCGTAGAAACTTAAGAATAATTCCGCAGTGCAAACGTTGCCAAGGATTCAATCATACGCAAATGTATTGCAAAAAAGAACCGCGATGTGTGAAATGCGCCGGGAATCACCTCTCCCAAGACTGTGGAGTCAAGAAACAAACATCCGCAACCTGTGCTAATTGTAAGGGAAAACACCCGGCAAATTATAGAGGCTGCGAAGTTGCTAAGGAGTTGCAAAAACGGAGAGATGCGCTCCTTAAGCCCCAAAATACGAATTCGAAACCACTAACTTATCCAAAGCGTAAGACCGCTAAAGAGGTTGTAGGCAATCCAAAACCAACGGGTCTAGAGCATGCAAATGTGGGAGTAAGTGTGAGGACAGAAAAGCCCTCGACCTCTGTCCACAAAAGAAACGGTCCCGGAAAGTTACCATTTGTAAAGCCATCGAGTGATGGCTATCAGACAGCGGGAGTGCAGACTTACGCTCAAGCTGCGGCGGCATTAGAAAACTCAAATAGCATTGAAATTTCGTCAGATCCTGTTGCTCAAGTTTTCTCAGTTATTCTCGCGAAATTTGAAGAACAGAGCAAAATAAATAAAATTATTCTCGATCAGTTGGTTAAGCTCGAAAGTAATTCTAGGAAAACGCGTACTTCAAATAGAATATGAATGAAAAACTAGTATTAAAAGTATGTACTTGGAATGCAAACGGACTTTTGCAAAAACTTAACGAATTGGAAATATTCATGCGAGAAAAAGATATTGACATTTGCTTGGTTTCTGAAACTCACGTAAAAAAAAGAGAAAAGAAATTGAATTTAAAAATAAAAGACTATAATGATTTCCACGCTTGTCACCATTCGGGAAAAGCGAGAGGCGGATCATCCTTGTTTATTAAAGACTGCATTGAACAATACGAAGACCGAAAGATAGAGCTTGAAACTGTGCAACTGTGCACAATTCGAGTAAAGAATAACCAACGTATTCTTCGAATCTCATCCATCTACTGCCCACCGCGTCTCGCGCTTGAAAAAAGTGATTTCACTAACTTGTTTAAATCGTTGAATCCTAATTTTATTGTAGGCGGCGATTTTAATGCGAAACATACGTTTTGGGGTTCTAGATGCATCTCGCAAAAAGGTAAAATGCTCTATGGGGCAGGTATGGAGTACAGTTGTGATTTCCACTCGACGGGCAAACCGACTTACTGGACAACCGATACTTCGAAAATACCTGACCTAATCGATTTTTTCGTTACGAAAGGTATATCTACCAACCACATCAAAATTGAAGAGAGTTTTGATCTGTCCTCTGATCATTCGCCATTTTGATATTGAGCGAAAAACTAGTCTATTACCCAGAGCCAGCGAGATTGACTGGTAGAACTACTAACTGGAACGATTTTAGGAACGAAATCGAATCGAATGTTGAATTGACCGTTCCCCTTACGACACCATATGAACTTGAGGTTGAAATTGACCGCTTCGTTGAGATTGTACAGCTCGCCTCCTGGAATAATACGCCCAAACCAAGGAAAAAGCCGGACAAATACGGCTTACGATATCCTCCGGAAATAAGAGAATTGGTCAACCAAAAAAGGAAAGCGCGTAAAAAATGGCAACAGAATCGTTCTCCGCAACATAAAGCACATTTTATCTTTTTGTGCAACTTGTTGAAGGCAACTATTAAGGATTTCAAGAATCGTGCGATAGGCTCTTACCTCGAAAGCTTAACTGCGAAAAAAGATTCCAATTTTTCACTTTGGAAAGCTGTAAAAGGCACCAAAAAGCCTAAAATCCCCGCGCCGCCGCAAGGGAAGATAAAGATAAAGCGGATGTTTTTGCAGCCCATCTGAAAGAAACGTTTAAACCGTACGTTGGGCAAGTGGTTAACGATAACAACGATGGGACTGAACTAATATCTGACGATTCAACACTCGCAAGTGCAACGCTAAGAGAACTAAAAGATGAAATCGAGGATCTTAAACCTAAGAAAGCCCCGGGCTATGATTTGATCACGGGAGAAGTTCTAAAAGCTCTTCCTAGAAAAGCACTAATCAAGCTTCTCCATATTCTAAATGCTGCGCTCAGATTAAGACACGTGCCGAGCCAATGGAAAGTTGCGGAAGTCATAATGGTTCTAAAACCAGGAAAACCGCCAAATGAGATAAAATCATACAGACCAATTTCGCTTCTTCCAATCATATCCAAAGTTTTCGAGAGGATACTACTAAGGCGTCTACAACCGGTTATAGAAGTCAATAATCTTATCCCTGACCATCAGTTTGGGTTTAGAAGTAAGCATTCGACGATTGACCAGGTTGATAGAATTACTGACGTAATCGAAAAAGCACTAGAAGAACGAAAAATATGTTCCAGCATATTCCTTGATGTCTCACAAGCCTTTGATAAGGTGTGGCACGAAGGCTTAAAACTAAAATTACGACAAGTTCTTCCCGTACGTCTATACGATATTCTCGTATCATATCTCGGCAATAGACTTTTCCGTGTAAGACATGGAAGCGAATACTCAGATCTAAAAGAAATATCGGCTGGTGTACCGCAAGGAAGCGTTCTTGGGCCGCTTCTCTACCTGTTATATACTCGTGATATACCAAAGGAAGATGACACTATTCTTGCTACGTTTGCCGACGACACAGCTATTCTAGCAGTTGGTAAAACAGTCGAAGAAACGACTGCAAAACTGCAAACCGCGTTAAATAAAGTAAATGAATGGACGAGGGTCTCAATGAAACTAAATCTGTTCACGTGAACTTCACATATAAAAAAACGAATGACTTGCCAATTTTTCTAAACTCGGCCAGAATACCTTTTGCGAACGAAGCCAAATACCTGGGAATGACACTCGACGCAAAGCTGAAATGGAATTCACACGTGAAAATGAAACGCAAAGAGCTTGAACTCAAATATAGAGAAATGTACTGGTTACTTGGAAAACATTCCCAGCTCAGTACCGAGAACAAACTGCTTTTATACAAGCAAGTGCTAAAGCCGGTGTGGACCTACGGTATACAACTTTGGGGTTGCACCAAGAAAACAAATGCCAATATTATACAATCTTTTCAAAATAAAGTGCTTCGAGAAATTGTAAAAGCACCGTGGTATATTAGAAACGACGATATCCACAGGGATCTCGGAATACCTACAATCGAAGCTGAAACGAGAAGCTTTGCGCGAAAGCATAGAAACCGACTAATCGGACACACCAACAATACAGTCCTACAAATTTTGGATGATAGCAATTTATTGCGCCGACTACAAAGAACAAAACCTTTCGACTTGGCGATATAGGGATTAACCGCGTCTAAATTGCGGAACATGCAGGATCTTTCATTGGAGAGTAACCTGGCAAAAGTTTTTATTTCGTGATAGAAAAATTGCTTGATAAGTTATATCTTAGTTGCAGTATCTACAATTTATATCGAAGGGTGGTGTTTTTAGTCAGTAAGAATCTGACACTACTACGAGCACTACTATGAGCACGCGTTGTTCTCATAGTGTCTATGCAAGATTTTCACCTACCCTCGGAAAAAAAAAAAAAAAAAAAAAAAAAAAAAAAAAAAAAAAAAAGTTTTTTTCCGTTGTAGGGATGGGCCCCCCCTGGAGGGCCAGGTCCTTTGCTTAAATCCTTGGACTGAAGGGGCCGGATTTGCCGGAGTCAGTAACTCGGTTCGGGGATATGAGCGAAACCATCCCTATTTCAAAACCCTGACTAATGCTGAAAAATACTTCACTTCTGAGAATCGAGCAGACAGTCAATTCCGACAGAGCATTATAGTGTTGCAATTTTCTTCGTGTTCAACACTCGCGCTTGACGTCAGACCCATTAGTTTATCGTCGTTCCTTCTAAAAACAGTGGAAAGACTGATTGATATACAATTACGAGACAGCATCGATATTCGACTACTGTCTACAGCTCAACATGCTTACAACAAAGGCAAATCAGTTGAAACAGCACTGCATCAGCTCGTTCGTAAGATAGAATACTCCATGCATCATAAGGAGTACACAATGGTAGCCTTTTTGGATATAGAGGGAGCTTTTAACAATGTCAACACATCAGCGATCACAGATGCACTGTCAGGTCTAAAGGTAGATGGCTCACTTTGCCATTTGATTAAGATACTGCTTAGCAGTCGGATTATTAACTCAAAGCTGGGTGATTCATCTGCTAGAGGATCTGTCAGTAGAGGCACCCCACAAGGTGGTGTATTATCTCCTCTTCTTTGGAATTTGGTGGTTAACAAACTACTGATAAACCTGGAAGCAGAGGGATGCACGGTACATCGCTCATGCGGATGACGTTGCGATAGCAATCTCTGGAAAGCACCTAAATACTCTTAAAGAACTCTTACAAAATGCTCTAAATAAACTTACCAAATGGGCAGTACGTTCCCTGCTCTCTAAATGGTATTAACTTAACTTTCTCTAAAGAAGCAAAATATCTAGGTCTTATTTTGGATAGGAAGTTAAATTGGAAATCCAACATTCAAGAAAGAGTTAAAAAAGCCACAGTGGCATTATTCTCTTGCAAATAGGCCATTGGCAACAAATGGGGCTTACAACCTCGTTTAACTCATTGGCTCTATATTTCGGTCATAAGACCGATACTTACGTACGGAGTGGTCATTTGGTGGACTGCATTAGATAAGGCCATAAACCTGAACTGTATAAGCAAAGTCCAGCGATCAGCCTGCTTGTGCATTAGTGGGGCAATTCGCACAACACCCTCCGCTGCAATGGACATCTTGTTGCATCTAACACCTCTTGACATTTTCAGCAGACAAATTGCTGCAAATTCAGCCGTTCGTTTGAAAGCAGTATTGCAGTGGTGTAGTAAAGACTTTGGACATGCTTGTATACTGAACAACTTCGAAACCATTTCTGGAAACACTGACTACACTACTCCCAAGTTAAACTTTGACAAAAACTTCAAGTCTACCATCCCCCCCAGGTCTTTCTGGGAGGGGGAGGCTTTTCTTGAGGACAAGTCGGTCCACTTTCATACCGATGGATCAAAAACTGACGAAGGGGTGGGTGGTGGTGTTTTCTCTGATAGACTCAATCTCAGTCTCTCCTTCCGTCTTCCTGATCAATGTAGCGTGTTCCAGGCGGAAATAATGGCGATTAAAGAGGCCCTATCCTGGCTTAAGAAGAACGTGTTATCTAAAAAGGATATCCGTATCTTTTCAGATAGTCAAATCCTTGGATTCCTTCTCCAACAATTCAAAAGTAGCCCAAGAATGCCGCTCGTCTCTTTTAGAGATGGCAGAGCAGTTCAATATTCACCTGGGTGCCGGGGCATAGAGATATTCCAGGGAATTGTAGAGCCGATGAACTCGCCAGACGTGGAACAACATTACCTTT
Organism: Cheilosia soror; assembly: GCA_949372485.1. Classification (NCBI taxonomy): domain Eukaryota; kingdom Metazoa; phylum Arthropoda; class Insecta; order Diptera; family Syrphidae; genus Cheilosia; species Cheilosia soror. The sequence goes on from OX443563.1 coordinate 42,209,902, forward strand.
GCTACCTGACAAAGCTAACTTAGGAATACCAATTGCTACATGTAAATATAAATTAAAGCTAGACGCCTTTGAGAAAACAAATCTTAAATGGGCAAACGGTATGTCTATAGCGACAAAGCAGATTTGGCCAAGGCTGGATCTGAAAACTGAAACGCTCTAAGTGTTTGATATCTCTAGAAAGACGTCACATTAGCGCTATGATAGTTGTCATCACAGGACACTGTCTGATAGGCAGACACGCAACCAAACTTGGCGCTCCCTCAACTGATTTTTGCAGAAGCTGTAGAGATGAGGAGGAGGAGGAAACTGTACCCCACCTTCTCTGCTCCTGTCCGGCTCTTTCTCGGAATAGGAGAATCCACTTAGGAGCTTCATTCTTCAACGATCCTGGAGATCTCATCACTAATGATATCAGGAGTCTATTACGCTTCATTAAAAGCTCAAAATGGTTCTAGCAAATAGGCGTGGATTAATACATGATCCGGATGGTATCACAATGGACCTAAATTGGTCTAAGTGTGCTGGCGTATGCTAGCAGCCACTTCAACCTAACCTAACACTCGCGCTTATAAGTTTAGATCGGGAGGGCGAGACCATGATGGAATAAGTATAAGGTGGTCTCGTCGGCAAAAAGTAGTCCCTTAACTATACTAGTAATAAGTGCGTGTAAAAGGGTTCAGCGTAGTAAGTGTAAGTGAAACGACAATAGAGTTTGCAGAGAGAGTATGTTCATGAGTATGTTGATTAACCTTTAAGTGGAGTGGAATTGGCTTGAAGTTGCCTATTATAATAAAAAAAACATTTTTTTTTTTTGCACAAGGGGTGGACGTTTTGCAAACAAATTCGTCCGCACACAACCTTTCGCTTCAACAAGCAAACGCTCCACAAACCAGAGAGAATAGACCACCAGCTTCGGCCAAAAATGAGAGTTTCATAGAGCCAGTTTCAAAAAGTTACTGCATGGTTCAGTATGGGTGCAATGTTAAAGTAAACGGAGGGTGAATTTGGTCACGCATACACTGGCACATAGTAACATTTACAGTTATTCGGTGGTAACTTTGAAAAAATTCAAATAATTCAAATAAATTGGCCGTAAGAGGCCTCTACCCAGAAATCGAAGAAAAGTACGAAAAATGGCATTTTGTTTCCCTCCTAGAGAAGTCAATACTGAACCGATCGAAATGATATTGGATGCATTGGAAAGAACAAAATATGTCCTTTGAAAGCTTTGAAGCATTTTTTTAAAGCGACATCTCGTTTTTCTTTTATTGAAAGAATTCCCAGCTGTGTTTGGGAAAATTGGCCTAAAACCGACTTTTTGTTTGCCAACGCATGATATGATAGAGTTCGAAACAGTCTAAGATAACTTGTCCATCTTAAAGGTCATATGCAAAACACAAATGAGTTTAAAAAAAATCTTAAAATTTCATCCTGGTTTTAAAAAAACAGGTGTTTTAAAACAAGCAATTTTTTGAATTAAAGAACAGCGTTTTTCCTGTATATATTGATTTATACTTGATGCAATTTTTACTCAAAACAACAAAGTATCATACCAGCTATCGGATGCAAAAAAAAAATTATGTATTTACATGTATTTTGTTGCAAAATACTGAGTTTAAATTTTATATATTTTTCAAGAAAAATACACTGCATGTGTCATAGTTGTTGCACATTCTCAGAAAAAAGTTCCAAGTTTCTCATTTAGATGGCGGTAGTTCTGTCGTCTGATTTGATTAGCCAATCAGAATGACACCCACGCTATAAGGGATAAATGTGTAGTTTGTCAACGGCATTAAGAGGTGTGTTATAAATAAAACAGGTTTGGCGTGAAGTGTGATCGAAATGGAATCAAGGATGCGTGTGTTGATATGTGTGTAAGCAGATGGGGATTCTTTATTCAAAGTGATTTTTGCTTCATGGGGATTCAAAGTAATTTTTGCTTCTTGAATAAAAATGAAAATGAGAGAGGGGTCGACAGAAGCACTTTTCATTATGATGCTATTTTTAATAAATTCTTATTGAAAATGCATTTATTTGTTTAAACAAAATTGCTTAAACTTTATAACAAAAATTATAAATTAATTTAAACGATGAATGTACTCAGATTTTTAGAAAATCTATATATTTTATGTATAGCAAATTTGTATCTTGAAAAGTGCTTGTCGGTCACACCGTGATCAGGTGTAAAGCTGATAATGGTTTGGTTTGTGTTGGTAGGAAAAGAGACGAAACGGAGACGGTGAAATGGTGGGTTAGGCTGAAAGAGGTATAATTGAAAGCAAATTGTAGTATGAACCAGCAGCATTGCGCTGTTGCCATTTACAAGGAAAGATTATGCAATTTTGTTTGCGCTGTTGCCATTATCTTACCTACCTTTTATGAGCTATGGTAGGGTAGGCGTTTGGTTTTTCGTATGAAGAGGGGGACAGAGGAAAGAATTTGCAACATTATGAAGATCACCAAGGTAAGTAGCAAAAGCTACACCGGGATTGTGAGAGGAGATGACGCAAGGGGTATTCAAGTGGGGCTTAGTTGGGAAGGAATTGTGGGTTCTGCTAAAGAGAATATATGTACCTGTGCATATTCACTCGATTATATGCAGGATCCAATAAAAAGATTTATGTGTATTGGGAATTTGTTGACTTGTGGGAGCGATTTTATTTTTTTACCAGCCATTACCTAACACAATAGTACATTTACTACCTCACCTGCTCCCCTTATACCATTAAAATCTTAAAACTACCCTTACAAAAAACTCAATGGATCACAGAAATACAAAATCCTATTGCAAAGTATCCGATCTGCATTTTTACATTCCTTCTCTCCACGTTGTTATTCTTTATCATCATCAACCTTGCCATGCTGAAAATACCCTACCACACACACCATCTGTATATATGCGCAGAATACCTACCCCATCGTTGATTTAATTTTCCCTTGCACATTCAAAGTCATTATTATGTAATCAATGGAGAATGGATTCTTTGTCTTATGCTTATCTACATTTTCCTCTTACTCCAACATTCATTTGGATGCAATGCTCAGCAAGAAAAATAAAACATCCCCCACACCACACACGATCAATAAATGACACAAAACCAGTTTTCATATCCAAGTATGTATTATATGATATCCCACCTAAGTTCCGCCTCCTGAATTGATTTCAAAAGTGAAATGAATGACGAGAGTGGTTTCACACCATGATAAGAGCTTCGCAAATCAAAAATAGATGGCGCTTTGAGTTCCACTTTATGTTCTACAATATGGGTAAATTAAATCAACGATGGGGTAGGTATTCTGCGCATATATATAGATGGTGTGTGTGGTAGGGTATTTTCAGCATGGCAAGGTTGAGATGATAAAGGATAACAACGTGGAGAGAAGGAATGTAAAAATGCAGATCGGATACTTTGCAATAGGATTTTGTATTTCTGTGATCCATTGAGTTTTTTGTAAGGGTAGTTTTAAGATTTTAATGGTATAAGGGGAGCAGGTGAGGTAGTAAATGTACTATTGTGTTAGGTAATGGCTGGTAAAAAAATAAAATCGCTCCCACAAGTCAACAAATTCCCAATACACATAAATCTTTTTATTGGATCCTGCATATAATCGAGTGAATATGCACAGGTACATATATTCTCTTTAGCAGAACCCACAATTCCTTCCCAACTAAGCCCCACTTGAATACCCCTTGCGTCATCTCCTCTCACAATCCCGGTGTAGCTTTTGCTACTTACCTTGGTGATCTTCATAATGTTGCAAATTCTTTCCTCTGTCCCCCTCTTCATACGAAAAACCAAACGCCTACCCTACCATAGCTCATAAAAGGTAGGTAAGATAATGGCAACAGCGCAAACAAAATTGCATAATCTTTCCTTGTAAATGGCAACAGCGCAATGCTGCTGGTTCATACTACAATTTGCTTTCAATTATACCTCTTTCAGCCTAACCCACCATTTCACCGTCTCCGTTTCGTCTCTTTTCCTACCAACACAAACCAAACCATTATCAGCTTTACACCTGATCACGGTGTGACCGACAAGCACTTTTCAAGATACAAATTTGCTATACATAAAATATATAGATTTTCTAAAAATCTGAGTACATTCATCGTTTAAATTAATTTATAATTTTTGTTATAAAGTTTAAGCAATTTTGTTTAAACAAATAAATGCATTTTCAATAAGAATTTATTAAAAATAGCATCATAATGAAAAGTGCTTCTGTCGACCCCTCTCTCATTTTCATTTTTATTCAAGAAGCAAAAATTACTTTGAATCCCCATGAAGCAAAAATCACTTTGAATAAAGAATCCCCATCTGCTTACACACATATCAACACACGCATCCTTGATTCCATTTCGATCACACTTCACGCCAAACCTGTTTTATTTATAACACACCTCTTAATGCCGTTGACAAACTACACATTTATCCCTTATAGCGTGGGTGTCATTCTGATTGGCTAATCAAATCAGACGACAGAACTACCGCCATCTAAATGAGAAACTTGGAACTTTTTTCTGAGAATGTGCAACAACTATGACACATGCAGTGTATTTTTCTTGAAAAATATATAAAATTTAAACTCAGTATTTTGCAACAAAATACATGTAAATACATAATTTTTTTTTTGCATCCGATAGCTGGTATGATACTTTGTTGTTTTGAGTAAAAATTGCATCAAGTATAAATCAATATATACAGGAAAAACGCTGTTCTTTAATTCAAAAAATTGCTTGTTTTAAAACACCTGTTTTTTTAAAACCAGGATGAAATTTTAAGATTTTTTTTAAACTCATTTGTGTTTTGCATATGACCTTTAAGATGGACAAGTTATCTTAGACTGTTTCGAACTCTATCATATCATGCGTTGGCAAACAAAAAGTCGGTTTTAGGCCAATTTTCCCAAACACAGCTGGGAATTCTTTCAATAAAAGAAAAACGAGATGTCGCTTTAAAAAAAAGGCTCAAAGCTTTCAAAGGACATATTCCGTTCTTTCCAATGCATCCACTATCATTTCGATCGCTTCAGTATTGACTTCTCTAGGAGGGAAACAAAATGCCATTTTTCGCACTTTTCCTCGATTTCTGGGTAGAGGCCTCTTAAGCAAATTGCGTGTTCGGCGTGGGGAAATTATTACCAACTTATTTTTTTTTTAAAAAGCGTACAAATATAAATTGGTTTTGAACTGCAAAACTAAAATGGATGATAAAAAAAAACATCAAACATGATTTTTTAGTTTTGTTGATATAAATGTAGACCTTTTTCTGTATGTTTTAACGAAAATTTATTTATTTTCTTTGATTGTTTGTTTTATTAAAGTGTACCTACTGAGTTTTGGAATAAATAATTTAAAAAAAAGGAGGGAGGACATTTTGTTTTGTCAGACTACAAGAAAAATGTAATGAATTGATTTTAACCAACAAATAAATTGGTCATGGAATTTAAGAAAATTTGCATTCTAAAAATGAAATACGTTTTTTGCAGACCAAATCGTAAGTGCGCATTGTCATATCGGCTTATAACACAAGGAATCTGCATGAGGTGTAAATAAGAATTTATTAACATAATGTACACGTACACCTATTACCCTTTCGCTAGGGCAAATATGCGAATTTCAGGAAATATTTTTAATACAATTCAATTTTTCCACTATATTTGAAAGTCAAAACTACATAGAATCAAATTAGTTAAAAACGCGAATGTTATTCAAAATGTATGGATTATTAAGTTATAATTTCATTGTGAAAAACAAAAGAATACCTACACGAAAAGCAAAACTATGATAGCATAACAAAACAAATAAGATAATTACGTGTTTTAAATTAAAATATTACGTACCTACACCTTTCAGTACAGTTCACTTTTCGCTTTAGTTTACGCGTTACTATGGAAACGAACTTTTTTTTTTAAATCAAAAATGCCACTTTTTTATTTAAATTTGACGGCGTCCTGGCCTGTGTATACGCTATGCTATGCATTCCGCAGCGCCTATGTATGATGTTTTAAAACACGTTTTCTAGCAGGTTTTGTATTAAAATGTCCATGTTTTAAGTGACAAATGTTGATTTTTAATTTTTGAACAACCAATTCTTTATAAAACCTAATTCAAAAACCACTCATCATATTCTGCTCATAGATAAAATAAAACAATAAACATGCCTATTTATATACGACCAAAATAATTTTCGTTAACTTTATTTATTCCAAAATAGCTGTTCTTGAAAATATAAGAAGAAAGAGCTCAAAATGTATATCAACAAAATTGCAAAGAATCCCGTTTAGTTTTACAGCTTAAAATAATATTTTTTTTTGTAATAATGTCATAAAATGCAAATCATATCATTAAATACAGTTCTTACGCAAATATATTATTATGCTTTTTAATAAAACATAAGTTGGCAGTTAATTCACCACACCACACACACCATTTGCTTAACACGTCCCAATGGTGGTCAATTATTTCAATTATTTGAATTATTTCAAAGCCATCTCAGATTCAATTGTCTTATTTCATCTTTTTTTCTTATTCACACGTATTCACAGATAGAAAAAGAGGCGGAGCTACTTATTTCAAAACTGGCTCTATGAAACTCTCATTTTTGGCCGAAGCTGGTGGTCTATTCTCTCTGGTTTGTGAAACGCTCACTGAACGTTAAGGGACTACAAAACGAACGATTCGGCTGCCGACGAGACCACCTTATACTTATTCCATCATGGGCGAGACCAGTGGTTACTACGGAGAGGTCCTTACATTTCAAGTTTGAAATGAAAGTAACGCTCCTTTTGTTATTTTACTAAACGAGGTGTCCAAATAGATACAAATATTTACTAAAAAATATTACAAAATAGTGACAGGAGATGTTTTTAGACAAAATTACGATTTTTGTTTACAATATTAGGCATGTGAAAAATTAAATACACCGACGGCATTTGTTTTTTAACATAGCCCTGTAAAAAAAAACAACGCCTCAATAGTGCATTTCTAAATAAGGCTGCATATCTTTCAGTTTCATGATTCATAGTTCCACTGAAACAATTAAATCAGCAAACAGCAAAGCCCTAAGCCATTTGGGAGATTACCATAAAAACTTTTTTATATTCGCAACATCCTCGGATCTAAAAATTTCACACAATCCTAATAGCATCAGTCAACTAAGCTATTTATCAAATTTTATGACCATAATTTATACGGCCTGACCAACAGATTATTATCGAAAAGATGACATTTTGGCAATGCTGCGAGACCTCCTTTCGTTTTCTTCTTGCTCACATTTTGCAGCAGATTTGCTGGTTTCCATCGAAGGATTAATGATCTGCTTTCGCACTAATAGCGCCTTGGCATTTTATGGCCCATCACTGTACATCTAAAGCGCATCAGCAGAATAAAAATTTCCTGAGAGTATACTGGTGTCACTGCAGGACATTTATTGATATTTCGCTATTAAGATATTTATTACGCAATTACGTACACAATAAAAACTGTGAATTTTTTTCACGCCATGCGGATCAATAAAATCACTTGGGTGTTGGATGTGCCAGGGCAAGGGGAACGATTTGCTATAAAAAAAAATCCTGAGCTTTAGCACTCTGTTATGTATTTTGCTAAATTGTGGATGGTAATGGCGTTAAGTGATTGCTTCGTAGCATGCAATAGGCGAATAAGGACTCCACATTGAACTGTTTTACAAATATGCGGACATTAATTACAAAGGTGGTGATATGTCTAAATAAGATTAGTTTTAATGGAACAATTTGCTCTAGCGTCTCTACACAATAATTATTTTTGAAAGTTGTTTGAAGACCGGACAAGGAAATGGGTGCGGGCCTCTTCGAGATGCATCTATAGCGATGTGGATATATAATGAAACAAGAGCCTCTTACTATCAAGTCCTACTAGGCTTAGCTTGGTGCCTAGTTTCCATTTGAAAGGTTATTGGAGCAGCAACGGAGAGAGGAAGAGGAGAGCCCCTTCAAGAAAGCACTTGCCTTCAATAAACGTATAGAAATAATATGCGCGCGCATGAGATTTCTTGGCTGACAATGTGACCCCATTCGTATCTCTTTGGAAAAGCATGACAGATGCGCAGAACAGACCGAAAATTAGTGCTCGGAATATATTACCTTTAATATGTGTACTGTGCTTGCTATTGTTCCATCAGGCAGCAAAAAACAAATGTCCGTATAAGCAAATGACATTTATATGAGCTCTTTTCCAATTTACGCCAGGAGTATGCAGGGTATCCCAATCAAACATAGGACTAGGACTGGGGAGGCTAAGGAACGTCGAAGTGAGACTCGAGTTGGTGGGTTTCACTGCACCACCTCCACGAAAGCTGTTTCCACTGAGAGGTGGCACTCTCATGATCGTCTGACAAACATTCAAGTCAGGCACGTAGCCAGCGGGGGGGGGGGGGCTGAAGCAAGTATTTGTCAGCAAAGAAAAAAGTTTTGTCCCATAGATTGTAACTCAATCTGCTAAGTATGATCTGTGTTCACTGTTGAGATGCCAGCGCTTCACTAACAAAAATATTTATCATTATAATCTTTGAACTGTTTTCTCCAATAGGGCATTAAACACATTTTTCAGAGACACTAACTTCTCCTTACGTACTTTCTTAGGTAGGTTTTCTGCGCGATATATAAATATAAAAGAGGTAACTAACTGACTGTGAAGGAATATCTGTGTACCAAATCCTGAGGACTGCGCGAGCGAAGCCGCGGGCAAAAGCTAGTATCATTATATAAAGCGTTTTGTAAATACATAACGACAATTTATTTCAACTCAATGGGCCTTACCAATAATCATTTCTAATCTTCCGATAATTTTATATGAAAATTTTCGCCATTGTGACTTCATAAAAGTTAGCCTGTACACTAAAAATGATTATTAGTACCGCGGAATGTCTTATTTTACAAATGTTACACTTATATAAAGTTACTGTCATTCTGGTAGACGGCCATAAGCGAAACAAAATCAGACTATTTATGTTTATGTAATGCTAATGAATCTTGTTTGTAATGAAATAAAGGTATTTGTATCGTCGAAGCAAAGAAAAAAAAGAGAGTATTTCCACTGGCGAGTATAATTTGTGCTTTATTGCTGGTGTCTAATTGACAACTAACTTAAACATTTTAATTAGAGCATATGAAGGGTCTTAGTCTTAGCCTTAGGCAAATTCATTGAGTGTTATTTTCTTTATGTGAGTGTATATAATGAATAATGAGTTAAATAAGAAACAATTAATGAGTGAGTTTAAGTATAAATGATTAATTTATAGTTCACAATAGCATAATTTAGGTTTTAATTCAATATTTTAATATCAAAATTTAAGCTTTAATATGGATAATGTAGAATGTAGGTTTAGGGGTCAACAGTATTTAAAAACTTAAACTACTAACTTCTCTGCGGTAAGATTATTATCTGCCCTACTTCGTTTTAAATTTAAAAACGTCCATTTGGATTTTCTTATTACTAATTTAATAATAAATTTACAATAATAGTTTTTATGTGTAGTATACCATGTGACATGACGGATTGGCTAATGAATCGATACTCTCGTCTCGATTGCCTGACCGATTTTGAAAAAAGCTTCGAGGTTGTTAGCAATGTAGCCTGAACTTGAAATCAGCTCAAACCTAAAATACAAAAGTTATTAGGTAAATCGTATTTAAATATGAAAGCAAATTTTAAACCTTATTTTCTGGTAGCTCCATCCGTACTTATATGATCGTAGCTATGTAGATTTTCCTGAAGAAATCCGCAACATTCTCCCAGAATATCGATCAGCTTTACTTCCAGTATCCGATTTGTGCCAACCTATGTAGGTATAGATATAAAAAAAATTACATTATTGAAACGATTGAAATCTGAAAATGATGCTTAGGAATCGACTGTTAAATTAAAGTGCGATTGATAAAATTACCCGTCTATTTGTTAGAAGTCAAACTTCAGATTTTTCGAATCCGGCTAGCGTAGAACTTCTATTCTAAAAAGTAGGCCTTACACCTGAGTAATTTTCCGAATGTTTTAATTACAGGCACACCTCGAGTTACGACGATTCGACTTAAGTCATTTCGACTTACGACGTCTGAAAAATGTAGGAAGCTTACCCCGAGATACGTCATTTATGCTTCGAGTTACGACAATAATTAAGTTAGCATGCCGTGAAATTTTTAAATTTGACATTCGAAAAATGCGTTATTTTTCTTGGTATGAATACAATTTTTAGTCGATTTGTCACAGAACGAAGTAAGAAGTGTAGATAAATTAAAAATTGCGTTGCATAGTACATATTTTCCTGTTTTATAAGTAATTCTGGTAAGTTACGTGCATAATTTATTTTAAGTAGTATAAAAAATATTGACTGTTTGATTGCTTTAGGTTGAAGTGAAATTTAATATCATGAATAGAAAAAGATTACCTTGCTCTGCTTCTGGAAGTTCACTCAAGAAACAGCGGAAGACAATTCAAATCCAGTCTAAGATCGAGATTTTGGATCGCTTGGAAAAAGGCGAAAAAGCTGTCGACATCGCACGTTCCCTAGGACTTCCCCACTCGACTGTGCGTAACATAAAAGTAAATGCCAATAAATTGCGAGAAAGCGCCTCAGCAGGAGTTTCTGTATCGGATACAATAATAACTAAAAATAGACCTATAGTTCTGATTAAAATGGAAAAGCTTTTGTTTATGTGGATACAGGACTTGAACCAAAGAAAGATTCCCGTTGATGCCAGTGTTATTCAGACGAAAGCGCAGAGTATAGTTGATTCTATCAAAGGACCAGATGAAAATTGCACTTTTAAAGCTAGCCGAGGATGGTTCGATAAATTTAAACACAGGTATGATCTTCATAATATGAAGTTAAGTGGGGAATCCGCAAGTGCCGACATTGAAGCAGCAGCTTTGTTTCCAAATAAACTGAAAGCAATAATTGAAGAAGGGCAATATAGTCCCAGACAAGTCTTTAATGTGGATGAAACGGGATTGTACTGGAAACGATTGCCAACACGAACTTTTGTTTCGAAAGATGTAAGCACAGTTCCTGGGTACAAGACGGCAAAAGATAGGTTGACACTTCTACTAGGTGGAAATGCTTTCGGTGACTTTAAACTGAAACCTCTCTTAATATACAATTCTCTGAATCCAAGGGCTTTAAAAAACATAGACAAAAATAGTCTTCCGGTGATTTGGAGATCCAATAAAAAAGCTTGGGTAACTTCATCAATGTTTGCTGATTGGTTCAAGAATGAATTTTGTCCAGCGGCTAAGGAATACTGCTCTAAAAATAATCTCTCAGAAAGGGTTCTTCTAATCCTTGACAATGCTCCCGGCCATCCTCACTCTCTTGACGATATTGATGAAAATGTTAGGGTAGTTTTTCTTCCTCCGAATACTACATCGATAATACAACCCATGGACCAAGGAGTAATTGCATCTTTTAAGGCGTATTATTTACGTCGAACTTTTAAACAGATTATTCATGCTCTGGACATGTCCTTAGAAAAAGAAGAAAAAAAAACAGGCATAAAGGAAATTTGGCAGAAGTATAATATTCATCAGGCTATTAGAAACATAGCCGACTCCTGGAAAGATGTAACAATTTCTAACATGAATAAAGTTTGGCGAAAGATTTGGCCAGAATGTATTCAATCTCCACCTAGTGCTATTGTCGATACTGCGCAAAACGATGACGAACTAATTCTATCAGAAATACTTCGTCTGGCGAAGGAAATTGGATTTTCTGATCTTATTGAAGACGATATAACCGATTTAATTCAAGTTCAAGAAGAACCACTTTCCACTGACGAACTAATTTCAATTTTAGAAGCTTCAGAAGAGGTGGATACGAGCTCTGACAATGCTGGCAAGGAAATATTTAAGTCAAAACAGATAGCAGAATTTTTAGATTGCATGGAAAAGGGCTTAAACATATTGAAAAATGATCCAGATCAAGAGAGAAGCGAGAAGGTCTCATTTTTGGTTTCTGAAAATATATCATGCTACAAGGATCTATACAAAAAAATGAAGTTAGAAGCTGCTCAAACCACACTGACACAATTTTTTAAGCCAAGTTCTTCTACTAATACTACAGAAGCGGAGCAAGGACTACAAGATGCTGAACTTCTATTGTCAAGCGACGAAGATGATAATATAATTTAAACAATTACCTATGTATTATTTTAATATTTTCTGTTTTGAATGTTGAATTCGTTATTTTTCTTTCTATTATTTCTATAATAAAAAATATAAATCCCTATGTACGATACATTTGTTCTAGTATATTTTATTTTTTTTTGCTTCGAGTTAAGTCGATTTCGACTTACGACGCGATTGCCTGGAACGAATTAGTGACATAAGTCGAGGTATGCCTGTACTTGACGAATGTTTTTTGGTGTTTATAAGACCTGTAAGTTCGTGGTGAAAGTGCATATGGTTTAGATTTTTGTCATTACCTTCATCGTCGTCGTTTCAGTCTAATATAATCGTAGCAAATATTGACAATCAATCACAGAAGAATTATTCTGAAATGACTTTGCTACTTTCCAATGCCAAAGATAAGGTTAATGTTCCGTATTTACCAGATTTCTCACTTTTACTATGGCAGCAATGTCTTCAAGCTAAATTTCACTAAGCTCAGGTTCGTTTAATATTTGTATGCAAACTTCAGCCATCATAGATCCATGGACGAAGAATATACCGAAGCTCTCTATTTTGGAAGAATTGACATTGCTATTAGTCGTACAATGTTCGTCAAATAATGTTGAAATCCTTTTCTCGTCAGCCTTTATAAGTTTTGCCATTTTATCTTTTAACAGCTCTCTGGGTTTTTGCCGTACTATCGGCCGTATCGAGGGATCCGACGAAACGGAGAATTCTCCACAACTCCATCGGAGGCTCAAATTACATTCGAGGTCCTTCTGCACACCGTACCTACAGTCAAGAAATTTGAAGAGACTCATACGACACATTATGGAGTATTTTACATTGGATTTGCATCTTTAGCCTTATTTAAGTATAACTCATGTAAGAAATGAATCCTGTCCATGGAATGAGCTGAACATACGCCAACTTATTTGTAAAGTAACATCTTCTTCAACGATGAGACTCATTTCTCGCTGGTGAAAATCCATCACAAGTGACTGGAGAAACGATTGCATCCATAAAAAGTAACTATTTGGTGTGCGTCGCGGTCTGGTGGTGACACTGGCCCATACTTTTCGAAAACTAAGAAGCAGTGACTGCTACCATCAATTCTCAGAGCTATAGCTGTGTGCTGGTAATTTTTTTTAGGACAGAAATTCATTCAGGATTGTAATAATAATAATAACAAAAATCATAGTAGGCTTTGTTTTCAAATTTGACATTTCGTTATAAAGAAACATTTTTGCGTTTGGGCCAAAAAAAATAGTTCCTTATAAAGAGAATTTCGCTATACAGAATTTCGTTATAAAGAACCTAATTCATATGGGATATTTTTGAAGGGGAAGGGGAACAAAATGAAATTCGCTATAGAGAGAATTACGTTATAAGGAAGTTCGTTATAAAGAAGTTTGACTGTATTTACGGTATTAATTAAATTACACCTTGAGTGGGTATGATTTTAAACGTAAAATTTGCTGAAATGACTCTGAGATTCTGCGAGATTCGCAATAAACGAGAAAGTTACGTGCGACCCAGTCGTGCACATTTTTATATTATGTCAATACAAGCGAAGTTTAGTAACTAAAATAAAAGTCTAGTCACCGCAAACATTTCATAGCTAGTTTCACAGCTAATTGAAACGTCAAACGAAAACGAGTTGGTGTTCGGTGTGAATGCATCTACGAGTTTTCTAAACTTTTTTGACGAAAACTCTGTTTTCGGCTTGGTGTGAATAGGGTATAATTTTAACGTTTGGTGATGTCAATTAGTCACCGAAATTATGTAATTTTTACGCTGCTTGACCTTTTTATATGGGGCACTGCGAAGACTGGGTTTAAGCGGACAATCATCAAACTCTTGAGCAGTTAAAAACCAATATTCGTCAAGTCATGGCCAAAATACCATTAGCAATATTTCGACAATTTCGGGACCGAAAATACGGGCGATATTGTAATTCCTAGTTGGATGGCATTTTAACAGACCACCATGCCACTTCTGGCTCCATCATACCCTGGAATCTACGAGGAGGTATCAATATGCTTTTTGAAATAAACAGCTAGGTTCCAGAAATCGAATGAAATCGAAATTGCAAGTCGAGTGAATTCGTTTTCAGTGTTCTGCATTTCGAGCGATTCGGAAACTCTGACATTTTTTCGAAATCACAATTTCACTTTATGCTAGGTTCCACATTTCACTTTCACTCGAAATGAAATCGGAAATGAGTTTTTGTGTTCTACATTTCACTGTATTCGATTTCGATTTCAAAATTTTCGGAATTTTCACTTGATTTCTGGAACCCAGCTGTTTGTCTCAATTCCGAAAATTTTGAAATCGAAATCGAATACAGTGAAATGTAGAACACAAAAACTCATTTCCGATTTCATTTCGAGTGAAAGTGAAATGTGGAACCTAGCAGAAAGGGTGTCCCATAATTCATGCAAAATGTAATTTTCATAGAAAATACAGATTTTTGATTAAAAAGCTTAAATTTTTTTATTGATTCATAGAGTATACAGATTGGGGTTATGTATAGAATAGCAACAAACAGTCAAGCGTTCTGGATGCATTTGTTTCTCAACAGTTATACGGCCCTACCGAGGTATCCGTCGGAACGGAAAATTCTCCGATTTCATACGAATCGAAGGATTTTTGCTTCGAGGTATACTTCAGAAGACCTTTTCGGAACTTTTTTCCGACAAATATGCTACGCACACTCGCGTTTTGCGTTTCAGTGCGATCAAGTGCGTTTTTACTGATATTTTTGACAGCTTCATACGAATTTTCTTCCGATATGTTCCGACAGGAATTGGTTGCGGAATTTGTTTACAATTTGTAATGAAGTGTTGATAAATGAGAGCAATAAAGAAAAAAACGTTTAACAAAGTAATTGGTTGTATTTGTTGCTTAAATTTGTGTATCCAGAACAAAAACAAACGAAAAAACAAGCACTAAATATGAAAACCCCGATGTACCACGAAACAACATCACGTCAAATCAATGCGTCGTCGCATTTTCATTATTCTTTCCGAAGGCGGATACCTCGAATGTAATTTGAGTCTCCGACGGAGTACGCGTTGCGGAGAATTCTCCGTTCCGACGGATACCTCGCTAGGACCGATATACTCGATATAAGTGCGAGTGTTGAACACGAAGAAAATAGCAACACTATAATGCTCTGTCGGAAAGACTGACTGAACGAGCCTCAGAAGTCTTACATGAGCTCCTCAGAAAGAGGACGTACGGCGGATGAATTCATTAGACTGAATCAACGGTGTCGTCAACAGTCAATACGACAGTTACCTTACTTGAGCTACTTCGACATATTTGGAGCTGAGGTCAGTGAGGATTTTTCAGGACTAGTCAGGGTGCTGAAACAGAGATGGTGGCGGATGAACCCTTAATGGGCCAACGGCAGCTCTCACATCCCCGAAGTGGGTTACTGGCACCGGAGGAGTCCGGCCCCTTTTGTCCAAGGGGTCCAACAAAGGGCCTGGCCCTCCAGGTTGGGGGTTGTACGCCGGGGTAACTGCCCGACTGCGGAAAACAAACCCAGTTCCGAAACAACAACAAGCCTCGGATACGGATGATTTTACTGTTGACGAACCTGGCAAACGAATAAAGGACAACGAATTTCGGATCTGCACGTGGAATGTTAGGTCCCTTAACCGACCACGTGCAGCCGAACAACCAGCGGAGGCCCTGAACTGCTATAAAGCAGACCTAACCGCCATCCAAGAAGTGCGATGGGATGGACCGGGCAAGAAGAGGATGAAAGACTGCGATATTTACTATGGCGACTGCTATCGGCAACAAAAACAGCGCTTATTTGGATGTGGATTCGTCGTTGGAGGCAGACTTAGGCAAGAAGTCTTAAGCTTCAACTGTGTGAACGAGCGCCTCACGACAATCCGCGTCAAGGCTAAATTCGCCAACATTAGCCTAATATGCGCCCATGCCCCCACGGAGGAGAAAGACGACGACACCAAAGAGAGGTTCTACGAGCTCTTGGACAAGACATACGAGCAGTGCCCTAACTATGACATTAAAATTGTCCTAGGTGATTTTAATGCAAAGATAGGAAGAGAAGGCATCTTTGGTAGTACTGTCGGGAGGTACAGCCTACACGACACCACCTCCGATAACGGATTCAGGCTGATCGACTTCGCGGCGGGGCGAAATGTTGTCATATCAAGTTCCCGCATCTCGATATTCATAAAGGCACTTGGAGATCTCCCGATCAATCAACCGTCAACCAGATTGACCACATTGCGATCGACGCAAGGCACTTCTCCAGTATTATGGATATCCGAACGTTCCGAGGGGCCAACATTGACTCGGACCACTACCTTGTTGTAGCCAAGGTACGCCTTCGGATATCCCGAACACCGCCAAGACAAGTAAATACTGTGAGGAAGTTTGACGTCGGACGGCTAAAATCGCAAGAGATCACCAGATCCTTCTCCGATCAAGTCTCTCTCAATCTCTCAAGAGGTTCTATGCAGCCAGCATCAAGTATTGAAGACCAGTGGCAACATTGCCAAAAAGCCATCAGAGACGCCGCCTCTGATGTGCTTGGTTTCACTCGACCACCACAACGAAACCCCTGGTTCGACGACGAGTGCCGGCAAGCACATGCAGCGAAACAAGAGGCATACAAAGCGGCGCTGCAAAAAAGGACTAGAGCTGCTCGTGAGCTCTACGCGCAGAAAAGAAGAGACGAACACCGGCTTCTCAGGAGGAAAAAGAAAGAGCACGAGAAGCGCGCGATCGAGGAAATAGAGAGATGCTACAGCAGGAATGAGGTTCGGAAGTTTTACCAAAGGGTAAAAAGAACCTGCCAAGGCTACAGAGCCCGAACCGAAGCCTGCAAGGACGAACAAGGGAACATCGTAGTAGAATCGCAGTCGATGCTAAGGATATGGAAGAACTACTTCTGCAGACTGTTTAACGGCGATGACGAACTAAATCCCGCTGTCAGGCAGAATGAACCATTCAACCTGGACGGTGAAGACCAATTCCGTCCACCTGACCTGGACGAAGTGAAGATAGCGATATCTAAGCTTAAGTCCAACAAAGCCGCTGGGGCAGATGGCCTAACCGCCGAGCTATTCGAAGCGGCAGGCGATGACTTGGTTAGGAGCATGCACCAACTCATCTGCAAAATATGGTCGGAGGAAAGTATGCCCGATGAATGGAACCTTAGCATTGTTTGCCCGATCCTCAAGAAAGGAGACCCTCTTAACTGCGCCAACTACAGAGGTATTAGTCTTCTTAACATCGCCTACAAGATCTTATCTGCTGTGCTGTGTGAACGCCTGAAGCCTTTCGTCAACAACCTGATTGGTCCCTATCAGTGTGGCTTCAGGCCAGGAAAGTCTACCATCGACCAAATATTCACACTGCGGCAGATCTTGGAGAAAACCCAGGAAGTTCAAATCGATACCCACCACCTTTTCATCGATTTTAAGGCCGCCTATGACAGCATTTATAGAGACGAGCTATACAGAGCAATGTCTAGTTTTGGCATCCCTGCCAAACTCGTCCGTTTGTGTAGGATGACAATGGAGAATGCACGCTGCTCCATCAAGGTCGGTAAAGAACTCACCGAGACCTTCGATGTCAAAAAAGGATTTAGACAAGGCGATGCGCTGTCATGTGACTTCTTCAACATCGTTCTTGAAAGAATAGTGCTAACACCAGAGGCACTATCTTTCAAAAGTCCGTCCATCTACTCGCCTACGCCGACGATATCGACATAATCGGGAGAACGCAGCGTGATGTCACTGGCGCGTTCGTGAGCATTGAGACGGAGGCGGCAAAGATGGGTTTGGCGGTCAATGAGGGCAAGACAAAGTATATGCTGTCATCGAGAAAGGACACCCAACACCGACGTCTTGGACAGAATGTCACTATAGACAGATATAACTTTGAGGTGGTAAAGGACTTTGTCTACCTAGGCTCCGCTATTAACTCAGACAATGACACCAGCGCTGAGATTAAGCGAAGAATAACTCTTGCCAATCGCTGTTTCTTTGGGCTAAGAAAGCAATTGATTGGCAAAGCCCTCTCTCGAACAACTAAAGTGACCCTTTATAAGACCTTAATCATCCCAGTCCTAGTTTATGGTGCAGAGGCATGGACTCTATCAAAAGCGGATGAGCTTACTCTTGGTTGCTTCGAGAGGAAAATTCTTCGAGTAATTTTCGGTCCCGTCTGCATAGACGGTGAATGGAGGAGGAGATACAACGACGAACTGTACGGGCTGTACAGCGACATTGACCTAGCCAGAAGAGTGAAGGTCCAACGACTGCGGTGGCTGGGTCATGTAGAGCGAATGGACGTGAATGCTCCGGCCCGGAAGATCTTCGAATCCACACCCGAGGGACGGCGCAGTAGAGGAAGACCGCGACTCAGGTGGCGCACGCAAGTGGAAGGGGACCTTAACCAACTTAGCGTGCGAAACTGGAGGCAGCTGGCCAAAGATCGTGCTGGCTGGAGACGCTTGTTGGTTGAGGCCCAGGTCCACCCCGGACTGTAGCGCCACCTTAAGTAAGTAAGTAAGTAAATGCGTTTGGACGATTAACGAAGATCAAGATGAAAATGAGCTTCATCACTGAAAATGATTTTGTTCGAAAAATCAACATCCACTTGTTTTTGATCCAAAATCCATTCAACAAACTCTCCCCCGCTGCATGGCCAGTAGTCTTCAGTTTTTATGTCACTTAAACTTTTGTAAGCAGGCCTAGGGTGTCTACCGCCTGTTGCGCCGCCTATTTATTTATTTATTTTATTTTGTAAGCATGAAGTTTCAAGTCTTTCAATTCTTGACTACGGTGAGGAATTGATGTTCCTAGACCTAGACTGTCAGCAATACTCTCTCGAACTGCTTCGATGTTTTCTATTAAACGACTGTTTAAGATCACTAATTGATCCAATCTGCCTGAATTTTTCAATTATTCTCTTCACAGTTGATGGTTTTAAATCACTATGACATGACTGCCTGACAAACCTTCAATCACCCCTTTTTCCGTTGGCGTTTGTCGTATACGACTTATGTTTCGTGTCGTTGTACCACAATGTTCAGATTTGTTTTTAACTTTTGTTAACCATTTTATTTCCTTTTCTATGTGTTCACCATCATTTCAATTCATTTGTCTAAAAAAAAGTTAAAAACAGCGACTAAAAAACGTAGCAAAATACGAGTCGTTTACGACAAACGCCAACGGCGATAGGCGTCTTTATTTTAAAAATATTGCTTAACAATGAAAATGAGTTGTTCTTTCGTATAGCGCTCCATTTTTACTAACCCCGAACTGTCAGCTGTCACATTGTTAGCTTTTTTTTTTCTGTTGGCATCACTGTACTATTAAATGGCTCAAAATTCTAAAGTTGCGTGAATTATGGGACACCCTTTATCTCTTTAAATCAGATTTCCTTACCTGTTTTCTGTCAAATTGAAACAATAGTTATTCACCCCTATTCTACGTGGCATTTTTATTAAACGACAGCTGGCGTTTTTAGAGTCGAGTCGCTTTAGTGTCGTTTTAGTATCGGTATTCTATTCCTTGAAAGCCTCCTCTCTCATTTATTTTACATTCCACATGAGTTCCACACCAACAACTGATAATTGAGAAGTGGGTATTTATGGCAGCAAAAGGGAGAGATTTTTCTTTTGGTAAATTGTTTAACACACGGAATTTAACAGTTTAAATCAAGAAGACGAGGTCAATACGGTGTTCGCCTTCTAAAGTGTTGTAGGTATTTGTTTTGTATTTTAAAGTGCCAGTCATTTTTAAACTGGCTTCGACATTGCGTTTTCTTGCGGTGGAGGTAATGATTTTAATTTGGGTCTTGGCCAACCAACCCTTAGTAAAATCCTAACACACATGCTTACCGTCATCGAAGAAAATATATAAACACACTGGATAAACATGCATTACAAGGAAGAAGAAAGGAATTGACCAAGGCTGGGAATTCATTTGATTTGATTTTAGATTAGATTTTTTTTTTTTAGATTAGATTAGGTTTTATTAATTAATTAATTAGTTACAATTCTTTTCTTTGAACAATTCAAAAATCAAAGAAAGCATGGCAATAAGCCGTCTGCCGATTGACAATATTTTTTTAACGATTGCTACTTTTTCTTGATTTTATTATTTATAGATTGCAATTTTAAAATAAAAAATAGATCTATCTATCAAAGTTAAAAACTTTCTGCTATAATTCTTTGCCTATAAGCCAAGGCTGTCCTACAGTACTCGAACAGGAGTCACATTCAGTTCGTTTAATTTGTTTACGATTTCTTCATCGGAAATTTGATCTACTCCAAAAAAGTGTCGTCTTGTTTCCCGAAGCATAGGACATCTTCCCATGAAATGAAATGTATCCTACCTTTCCGCCATATTACACATGTTACACAATACCGGTAGATCTTCTCTATGAGGTTGATAATTTAGTGGAAGTAGTTCCGCTCGCAGTTTTATCATAAGTGCAATTTTTTCGCCACTACAATCATCGTGGAAGTAGTTCCGCTCCCCCATATCGTAATTCAGCTGACTGTAGATAGATCGATGCAGTGACTCTGATGCTTTTCTTTCAAATTGTTGTCTGAAGTTAAGATCTACTGCTGCAATCAACTGATATAGCTTTGGCTTCCATACTTCGATGTTTGCTTCATTCAAATCCAAGCTCATTCCACACGCGAGTGCAAGGTCGTTCCATTTACTGTACCAACCATTATTGTATCGTAGGGCTTCCCGCGCCACTTTTCTTGGTAATCTTTCCAAAGGCATATTTAAAACTTTCAAAATGTAGTCTACCTGCAGCTTAAGCGTCTTTGTAGCCAGTGGAGAAAGACCAGTCTCCAGCATTATGACATAGTTGGGGGTGTTGAGAGGTAGCCGGAATATCCTTTTGTAAAATCGCAATAGTTTTTTCACTTCCACAAACCGGCTTCAACCCCATACCTGGGCCGCGTACAGCATGGTTGACTCTGCTACCGCCTCGAAGACACGATACTTGCTGCTATGTGCTATATACTTGTTAGCAAAGCATTTTCTCCATGTTGTATTTATCACAGTTTTGGCCTTTTGTAGCTTGCATTTAAGGTGTTCTTCCATGCTTAGGTTTTGTGAGAAAAGCATGCCAAGGTAGTTGTACTTTTTTACGACTTCTATCTGTTCGCCGTTGAAAAAGCTTTTCTCGTTGCTGCACAACATTCCCTTTTTAAAGATCATTACCTTTGACTTTTCCAGGTTTATTATAAGGCTCCACATTTTACAAAAATCGTACAAACGATTAATCATGCGCTGTAGCGTCTCTGGGGAATTCGCCATCAATACAATATCGTCTGCAAAAAGTAGCGCCTTAATCACTATCCATGCAAACTCAATACCCCCAGGTAGTGATGTTTTACCAAAAGGCTGGAAATTCATTTGATTTGATTTCACTCTTAATCATAAGAGAATTATGAAATCACTGCATAAATATAAACAATTACCAAGGCTCATATGTTTTTTCTTAAATCTGCCTCCTTGTCGTTTAAGAATTTGTAATCGACAATAATCGGCGTTTTTTGAGTCGTTTTGTGCAACTAAAACGACAGTCAGAATGCGAAAAACTGCGTAGAACTTGTGTTCCACACTACACGTCACATATTGTTAAACGACATAAAACGCCTAGAAACACGCCACATGTAATACCGATTTCAAAAAACGCCATTTGTCGTTTAATATAAACCCCACGTAGAATAAGGGTGATTATTGCATAGTGTTCTTCCCTCTATTCTGAATCCAACTGAAAATGATCGTATAAAGTCACAAAACAAAACAGAATTTCTCTCCGGAAAATCCGATCATTTATTTTAGTATGATTTATTCATTTCATATTCAACATAAAGCTATTCAATACAATATAATTTATTTAATTTTTTTTTCTTTTTTATTCTTCAGTAATGTATATATTTATATAATGTATAATGTATATGAATGTATAGATTTCTTCAATATCAGTAACAGTCCTTCGCCGTAAGGGCGAAGAACAATAAAACTTTAAGTTCACAATGGAAATATGTTTTCGTCATGCATGTGGTTGTTTGTTGTATTAGAAAAAAAACAAATTCAAAAATTTTATTAAGTCATTTAGTTCACTGTAATTGTTGTTCTAGATTAGAAAGTTCATAAAATGTTTTCTTCACATTTTCTTAAAACAAAAATGGTTGGTGATTTGGTTGGATTCTGTTGTCACGGTCTAAGAATTTTCCATTATTAATTTGAACATTCAAATATATAGTATATATAAATATTGTTTCCATTTTATTTACAGAATTAGGTATAGTTTTGTTTATTAGTTAATTGGTACCATTATTATTTTATCTAAGTATATTCTCAATAGGATTTCAATTGTTACTACTTTTCTTGTATATAATGTAACTTGTTGTTTGTCTTTTTTATTTATTATTTATAAATATTCAATTTAACATTTTTTTTTTTAAGTTTTACAATAATTTTCTATATATAAATTTATTTTTTTTTAATCGCATTGCTAATTCTTAACACCAAAAAACCATCAACAATATATAACTGGGTTAAGTGCTACAATATTTTAGTTGCTGCAAAGTTTGCATAATATTTCTTTTGTTCATTGCATAAATATCGTTGAATATAATAATAATAAATAAATAATAAAAGTGAAACTAATAATTTTTTTTGTGTGCAGAAAGAAATCACAAACCAACAAAAGTGCTGTAGAATAAATTTTAAACACTGAAGGTTGAACAATTAGTTTATTTTATTTGAATATTTGTTTTAACATTTATAGAAAATAATGCATTATGTGCTTGACAGTATTTTTACATTTAATAATAACCTTCAACATTTTTTAAATTAATCACATAGAATATATGCAAATAAATTGACAAAATATTGTCTTAAAAAAAAACTAAGTATATAAAGTCTTATAAAATAGAAGCAATACAAAAATTAGCACAAATTATATATCGGTTACATCTTTGGCACCTGTATCTATACTGTATAATAAATTTGATTTTTTTTTCTAACTCTACATCTAATAATTTTAATAAATAAAAAAAATTAAACTTCGTGTAGTGGTAAAAATATTATGCCGATATGTCTTTCATTTTTAATTTTTTGTTTAATTTATATTGATTTAGCTTAAGAGAGCATTTGGTGTTTGTAAAATAAATTCATATTTCATGCAAATTGACATCATTAGAACCGAATAAGTGCTTGCTGAGATTTGTATTTTATTTTTTTAAGATTATTTAATTGGAAAACTTTCCTTTCAGTTTTTAAAACCATTGTTTTTATCAAACCCTTTTGTTTAGAAAAAGAAAACAAATTCTAGTCAAAATGTTGGAAGCCCTTGCTAAGGTCATAAAGAAAAATCACTACAAAAATATTAGAGATCCTAATATTGGATTAAAAAAAGGCTTCCTTAGTATCAACATTTTTTGTTTTGTACAACCATGCTACAAATGTTTTTTTTTCTAAGTTATTGAAATGAATTCAAAATAAAAATAAAAAATCAGTTCGATGAGGTGGAATGGAAAATAAAAAAAAAATTTACGCACAGTACACTCGCTATGTCGTGAACACCGGATAAAGTTAAAATCATATAATGACCAGCGCCATCTGTCGGCCTATGTGTTATTTACTAATTTTTCTTTATTGTACCTCAATGCAACCATTTAAGGAATGTAAAATAAGTCTCCTGAATGTCGCATATAAGATCTTGTCGTCGGTATTGTGTGAACGCCCAAAATCTTTCGCAAATAAACTGATCGGCCCGGAAAATCAACCATCGACCAACTTCATACTCCGGCAGATCTTAGAAAAAACACAGGAATTCCAGATCGATACGCACCACCTCTTTATCGACATTAAAAGCGCCTATGATAGCATATATTGGGACGAATTTACAAAGCCATGTCAAGTTTAGGCATCCCCGCCAAACTCGTCCGTCTGTGCAGGATGACGATGGAGAAATCTCGATGCTCCGTCAAAGTCGACAAGAACACCACCGAGCCATTTGATGTCAAAAAAGGTTTGAGACAAGGCGACGCGCTATCATGTACTTTCTTTAACATCGTTCTTGCTGTAATTGTGCGAAACTCACAAGCCAACACCAGAGGTACAATTTTTCAAAAGTCCTTTCAACTACATGCCTATGCTGATCATATTGACATTATTGAGAGAACGCGGCGAGCTGTCAGTGGCGCATTTGCAAGCATCGAAACGGAGGCGGCGAAGATGGGTTTGGCTGTTAATGAGGACAATGCGAAGTATGTGTTGTCACCGAGAAAGGACTCTAAACATCGGCGACTCGGACAAAACGTCATGACGGACAAATACAACTTCGAAGTAGTTAAAGGCTCTACTATCACTTCGCAAAATGACATCGGCGCAGAGATCAAGCAAAGAATCAATCTTGTCAATTGCTGTTTCTTCGGGCTAAGAAGGCATCCAAGAAGTAAAGCCCTCTCTCATAAAACCAAGGAGATATTATATAAGACCTTATTCATCCCGGTCCTGCTGTATATTGAATAAGCATGGACCCTGTCAAAAGCGGATAAAAACCTTGTGGGATTTTGAGAGAAAGAATCTTCGAGTGATATTCGGTCCAGTTTGTGACGATGGTGTGTGGAGAGAAGATTCAATGACGAACTATACGGGCTATTACAGCGACGCTGACCTGACAAAAGCTAAAAATACAACGGCTGAGAAAGCTGGGACACGTGGAGCTTATGGACAACAACGCATCAGCCCGACGAGTCTTCGAATCCACCCCTAAGGGACAACGCAACAGAGAAAGAACCCACCTTAGGTGGCGCGCACAATTGGAAAACGACCTCAACCAATTTGGTGTGCGTAACTGGAGGCAGCTAGCGAGGGACCGAGCTGGCTGGAGGGGCTTGTTGGTTGAGGCCGTAGTCCACCCCGGCCTGTAAGCGCCACCAAAAGTAAAAGTGAAGTAAAACTAACTTCTCTATTAATTTATTAAAAAAAAGTGAAGGTTGGCGGTAATTTTTACAAATGGCTGGCACTTCCTTCTTGAGCTTGTCGTTGATCCGGCGATTGTGTTTGTGGTACCTATTTGTAATTAGTTTTTCGAATTCTAAAAGCTTTATCACTCAGAGAAAATTTCAGTTTCGTAGAAACAAATTTGGCCAGCAAATACAGTGTTGCCGGAAAACACTTCTATCATTGAAGCTACCTTAATTGGAAAATGCTTGATATCCTTTGCTTTAAAGATTTAAGACTGATGATCATAGCAATGACAGGTGAAAAGTTGTCTCCAGACCTGGGGTCGAATAACAGCATACATGAACGAGGAGATACGCCACTGAATTATGCCGATTTTATATGCAAAACAAATTAAGTCACATAGTCCTCGATTACGGATGCGGTAGTTCGTCCGCTGAATACGTGGATCAAATTAGGAGAATGCTGCAGGAAAAATTCAAGAGTTAGATCGCTCCAATAAATGCAAAGAATTATGGGTGTGGCATCATAGTCATGAGGGCTTTGAGGGCAACGAATTGGCCACACCTCTCACAGGACCGGAACTCTTCTGCTATATTCCCAAATCGGCTATAAACGCAGCATCAGCCAGCAACGTTCAAAACGGATCTCATACTTTTATATTCATGTCATTTTGTGGCATGTTGACGTTACTATGACTTTGGAAATCAATATTATAGCAGCGTATTCCCGCTGCAACTTCTTTATACCATTTTAGCGGTATTGGCAACACCAAGAAAGATGTGGTATGTTATATTTCATATTTAAAAAAAAGGTGAAAAAAAGTCATTCATCAAAATGGTAAACAAAGATATAGAGCAACAAACAGTGAGCGTCAAAAGTGAGTAAACACCAATGACGTTTTGATTTCTCTTTGGAGCTTGAAAACTATTATTTTTTTAAATATATAAAAAGTATTTTATCTTGTCGAAATGAAACACGTTTTGTTATTGTTATTTCGTTATCAAAATTTTTACATATTTCTGGTTTTTAGTAGCTTTTTCAAGACCCCTGTTCCAGATGCCCAGCTAAACTAGAATAAAAATACTATAATATAATCATCAACTCAATCGAGGAATATTTTGTTTGTCAATACTTTTTTTTACGTAAATTGATAGGAATAAATTGGAGAAAATATAAATGTATTATACAATCCACCAGCTGTCGAAACATGGTCCTTCGAGCCGGATATTGAACTAGTAGAAGAGCCATTATTGTTGTCCGCCGATAAGCGGATAATGGATAAGAACAGAAAGCGCATGAAACTATCCGGAAGCAGTAATAGAGACTAATATGACCATGACGAGGCGATCATGGAGAGTAAGTATAAGTGTACGCAAGATCTACAATGTCATAACCGGATTGTATTTGCATCGGAGTGCTGAGCTGCGCAGAAGCCATAAGCAACTAACGTTTGAAGCAGCCCGTAAGCGAAGTTTTATCCGGATAATGGGAAGTTTTACCCCCATATGCAGCAACTAGTAGTGGGCAAGGGCTTCAGATTCAGCTGGCTGAGCCCTGAGCCACCCAAGGTGCCAAAATTCTCCGGCCTAAAAATTGATTGGGCTAATTTCAAAGAAGACTTCGAAGCTGAGGTGCATAGCAATTTGCAGCTGTCAAATGCACAAAGATTGGGCAAGTTGCTGGAAACTCTGGAAGGGCCCGCCCTTCTATCGCCCCGCAAGCTATCAGTGACTGGCCGATTACTGATGAAGGAAGTTATGCTCTAGCGTGCCGACGGCGAAGGCGTTGCGTCAGATTTTAGATACAAAGCGCGTCACGCATCGTCAGCTTTCAATAATGCTCTAACCGGAGAATATCGCTGAGTACATCTTGCTGCAGCAACTCGAACAGCTAATGGATAGTGATAGTCGTACACAATTGGTAACATGCAGAACGTCGAAAGGGCTGCCAACCTTGTCGGAACTGTAGGGGTTTCTGGAAGTTCGAGCTTATTGGCAACTATGCCGATAAGAAGAGCACTACAGCCGCGAAAAAAACAGGTACGAACACCCGGTTCAGAAGTTGTGTCGGCTACCAGTGGACTTTGAAGCAGAGACTTCAACGGGGGAGTGTGTTCAAGACGCCCAGCTAAACTAGAATAAAAATACTATAATATAATATCATCAACTCAATCGAGGAATATTTTGTTTTTCAATACTTTTTTTACGTAAATTGATAAGAATAAATTGGAGAAAATATAAATGTATTATACAGTCCACCAGCTGTCGAAACAACCTCTAAAGAAAACTAAGGCGGTTCTCAGATTGAGGCAACTAGCAATAAGCAACTAGCAACTGCCAATAAGCAATCAGCAACACTTTTGGTTCGAGCGATATTTAGTTGTTTTTGCTTATTGAATGCTGCCTCAATGTGAGAGCCGGCTTAGAGCATTGATGTTTACTTTTGACGCTCTCTGCATGTTGGGGTAATCGTTTTCGTAAATTTGCGACATGGCATTCGGTTTTTCTACGATGCACGAGACGAGAGAATTTTTTTTAAGAGAATATTGTTCTCAAATAAAAGTTTTGTAAATGAAATCACTGAGTAATTACAAAAGTTTATAAATACAATTTTTGAGTACGAATGAATTATTTTTTTTAAAAATTAAACCTCTTTTTGTCCGACTTTTTACCGAAAATTTAATCGAAAAAGAGTTTCCATTATGAAGTTTTTAATTGTTCACATTTTCGCGAGTATACTGTATTTTATACGGACCGGACAGTATCAGTCAACTTTACGGTGATTTTAACATTTAAAAACTCTGATAGTATTTTCTTAGTTGCATCGATAACTCAATAAAAATTCTTTAAAAATATTAAATCATGCACAAAATTAATAAGGAACGAAATGCACACATAAATCTGTCAAAAAGACAAATATTTAAAGTCATGCTAAATTTAATAAATTTTTATGAATTTTGTATAAACAAAAAAAAAAAAACTAGCGTAAAATTGACTTGCAGTCCGAAAAATAGTTCCGATAAAAATATTTAATTAAAGCTCAAATAACTGTTGAAAAAAATGAATGAATAAATGGAATGACTTTTCACTTTAAATCAACACATTTAACTTACACATAATTAATTTCCTTTCCATGTAAATACAGACCTGAAAAGAGGCAAGTCTTTTATTACAAATCTACCGGAGTACAGATAGAGGACGCTTCGAATGAATGTGGTATAAAGCAAACGATTGTGCTAAGAAAAACTAAAAATTATCAGGTTTGTGGTTATTATATAAGTTAGCATCTAACAACTAAACAAAAATTGCCCTTAAATATAACCCTGTAACAACCCAAGACCGCACTTCATGCCTTTTATTCATTTTCATTACTTTTCATTTATTTTTATTAATTTTCATTCATTTTCATTTAAATTACTATTAAAATCATGAATTACAAATTATAACTTTAAACCGTTTTGGGATTACACAATTTTGCATTATATAAGACAATACAGATTAAATTTTCATCATTAGTGTACATAAAGCTCTCGATATGATGTAAATATTGTAAAAGTTCTTATAGCTTATTTTTATAGTAAAAGCTCCTCCAGCTGATAATTTTTATTATTTACATTTGCAAAGAAAGCTCTCCCAAATGGGTATAAAAGATCAGTCCCGATCGTTCAACAAGAAGTTCAACGAAATGGCTCATCTATGAGTATCCACATACGTGACGGAGTTCCCCGAACTGAGATAAAGACCTTCAAAGAGCTACTCTGTAAGGCAAGAATGGTGGAATTGTCCATGGCTGAAAGATCCGCCCAACAAACACCTATAGTGGAAAATGTTGCAAAAAAAAACATGCAACTACTGCCCATATAAATGTCATACATCAAATGAATGCCGGAAAAAGGGCCCAGACGAAAAGAAGCAAACGCAATTGGTTTCCACCGAACCTAAAATTCACTGCTATAAGTGCAAAGCGCCTGGCTATGTCCGCTCCAACTGTCCAACCTGCAAGGAGTTACCAAAAGGACCATCAATGGTTTCCTTTAACTCAATTAGGACCACCTTGTCCACAGATCTGCCAATTATACCAATTGCTTCCCATGGAGAAACGGGAATTACATATCTGGATACAGCTGCTCGAACCAGTGTGGCTGGCAGAGAATTGTTTCTACACCTTCTGAAAAATGAAACAACATTTTCTGCGATAAATGTTGATGTCACACTTGCTGATGGAGATGCCAAATCGCAAGAAATTTATATAGGGTAATTGCGGGAGAGATGCCGCACCAATTCAAAATCATATTAATAGTAAATCGCAGGGGTCCGTTTGTCCTTTATTTTGTTTATTACGTATTGAAACACAAACGCGAGAAAAAATAAATTGGTTATTCTAAAAGGTGGGGGGGATATTTAAGTTTTTTTTGTTTTACGCTTTCCTTTTTGGTGTGGACATTTTTCAATACTATGCAAACAATCGATGCGAAAGCTAGTCAAAGTCTGTTTTCTTGCCAGTGAGTATTTTATGTGATTAAGTGGTCTTGTTGAAAGTGTCTCACGTGATTATTGTTTACTTTTATTTTTATATTTTTATAGGGTGCGGCATCTTTCCCTTAACCCAGCGAGAGATGCCGCCCTGTTGTTGAGGTAAGATGCCGCATTTTTAACTTATTATTTAAAGGGACTTTTAGAAAACAAAATGCCACGAAAATATACGCGCAAGACCTCCAGGTGAAGTTGGAGCAGTGAAGCTTTAGAAGAAGCAAGAAAAAGTATTGAAGGTGGAATGTCCTTGAGAACAGCTGAGAAAATATATGGTGTTTCAGCTAGAACCCTTACAAGACGCCTAAAGGAAGGAAATTTTAAGAAGAAATCTCTTGGACCGATGGGTAATAATTAACTAGACTACTTACGACATTCTGCTATTGTTTTTTATAACTGTTAACAGGTGTTCTGGGAGTAGAAGGCGAAAGAAAACTATCCGAACACATTAAAAAGTTAGCATCCGTAGGTTTCGCTGTAGATAAAGATGGTATTCGAAGTTTGGCTTTCGAATTGGCTGAAAAAATGTGTCTCAAGCATAAATTTAATATGACGATTAAAAAGGCGGGCTATGCGTGGTTGACTTCATTTTTAGAACGCAATAAAGATATATCGGTCCGACAAGCCGAAGGACTTTCCCTTTCACGTGCACAGGGTATAAATCGGACAGCAGTGAATGAATTTTTTGACATCCTTAAAAAAGTCGTAACTGAAAATAACCTAAAGGACAAGCCGAGTAATATCTTCAATATGGATGAAAGTGGGTTACAGCTGAATAACAAACCTGGAAAAGTTTTAGCAGAGAAAGGTACAAAGGATGTTCATGTCGTTACCTCTCGGGAGAAGGGAGAAAACGTTACGGTCATTGGATGCTGCAATGCCGAAGGACATTTTTTGCCACCTGTTCTGATTATGAAGGGAGTCAACAAAAAGGCGGAATTTGTGGATGGGTTGCCGAGTGGTTCCGATGTCTATATGAACAAAAAATCTTCTTACATTAATGCTGAGTTGTATTACAAGTGGCTTAAAGATCACTTCACTCCTCGGAAACCGGTAGGTACAACGCTTTTAATATTAGATGGCCATACCTCCCACAGCAATGCCTTTGAGATGCTTGAGTTCGCTGAGAAGAATGGAATAATCATATTGTGCTTACCAAGCCATACCACCCATGCTTTACAGCCCCTTGATAGAAGTTTTTTTTAAGCCATTAAAAGCATTTTTCCACAACGAATCAAAAATTCGGATGAACCATCACAAAAATAAGACCATCACACCAGGTACCAGGCCGGACATTTAATTGGCAATGCATGGGAGAAAGCAGCTTCTATTGGCAATGGAGCGTCTGGATTTAGAGCAACTGGAATCTACCCCTTCAATCCCCAAGTTATTCCAGATCATTTCTTTAAAATCTCAGACTCTTCCTTTGCAATGGATCAACCCCCTACTGCATCTGTAGATGCGAAAGTTTCAAACCCTGAACAAAGTTTAGTTTCAGCCATTCCGATCAGCATTGAACAGCAACAGCAACCCACCTGCAATCACGCCGAAAATGAGACACATTCCTCTTCATGCTTCACGAAACCCACGCCAACAAAACTACTTCAACAAATTTCACCATTACCGAAAATCCCGGTACCCTTTAGCACGAGGAGAAAGCAATTTGCTGAGGTTTTAACATCAGTGGAAACAATAAATAAAAAGAAAAGCATGAAGACACCGAAGTGTCTTACTAAGCTTCCACAAAAGGAAGTGACTAAAAGAAAGATTGAGCTAGTTGTTGATCCCAATTCTTGTGCAGAGTGCTGGGAAAATTATTTCGCAACCACCAAAAAAGAAGATTGGGTACAATGCAAAAGATGTAATAAATGGCTCCATGAGAACTGTACCATTTATAAAAAAAATAATTCAATATTTTGTACTGATTGTGGAAGGGATGAAGAACGCAAAAAACATGCTCCACAGTCAAAATACGGCTGAAAACACAATGCATTTCAACTGCGGCATCTCTCCCCCACTGGCTGGGAGAGACGCCGCACTCAGTCCTGTTTATTTTTCCAAAATTTTTATTTAAACAATACGATTTCTTTTAGTTTAGTTCATTTTAATAGTAGTATATATATCCATTGTTATGTTTCATAAAAAAAATAAAGTCTATTTTGTTTTTAATAAAACGTAAAACTGAGATTTGTAAAAGCGCGGCATCTCTCCCGCAATTACCCTAGGTGAAACGAATATAATCATCGGAAATCGCCTCAGACCAATTAATTTTGTCGTTCTACCAAAGGCAACCGACAATAGAACATTGATTGATATCGATTTTCTGGAGCAAAACGGAATGGTCCTAGACTTAGGCCAAAGGTTATGGTACTTCGCGGACCAAAAATAACCTTTCCACCATCCCATTTGCCTGTGGGTGGTAGGCAGTTGTGCGAATGCGTGTTGTGCCCAATAATTTGGTCAGTTCTTTGAAGAGTTTCGATTCAAACTGCGAGCCTTGGTCTGTGGCGGTTGGCAACACCGGGCATACGAAATTCCTCATCGACGAAACAAGTTATCTTTCGTTTAATCTTTCGTTGGGTTTTTCTGTGCGAAACTTTCCTAGCATACATTTCCTAGCATTAAAATTATTAGCCATTTAGCAGTTGTCAAAACCAGAAGTGTAAATGGGCACAGTCCCAATTTCATGATATAAAATTATTTTGTAATAAAACTTATATATAATTCAATATAAATTTTTAATTGTGTGTGGTACCAGTGCCTAAAGACCAAGGTACAATACCAGCAGGTCTGATATTATTGTGATTGGCACTCCAAATCTAGGTACGTGCTCGTGAACGTATGTTTTTGCAATTGTGTCTGCAGTCTGCACATATGTCTCGCATTGGATAGGCTTCTGGCCATCTAACCAAGTGCTTTTAAATACTAAGGCGAGACTGAAGGCGCTTTCAGTCGAGCTGGAATGTCGACAAGAAGACCGCCTCTTGGTTAAGACTATTATTCTGAAAAGCTAGCAAAACAAAATTCGTCAAATACTGTAAGAAACATGTAAATAATCGAAAAGCAGTCCAAAAAAACCCAGGGAATTGACAAATTTTTCGCCAGACCTAGCTCTATAGTGTAAATAAAATAAAAGTTGCGGAAATTAAGCTGACCGCTTTTTTTCGGAGCATTATGTTGCTATTGATGTACGTAATAGAAAGATTATCAACGCTGATATTAGGGAGAGTTTTTTAGTTACGCCTGTCATCGAGCTGCTTATATTTTTATAATTATGTAATAACTTGAAGTTGAATAGTCAAGTAAAAAGCCAAAAGTGGCACCACTGAATTCTAATTTGAATTTGAAAAGTTAAGCATTTTAAAGCTAAAAGTGGCATCACTGTATAGAATAATTTTAAATGTAAAATATCGTAGTATTGTCATCTCTTTCTGAGAAGCAGAAAGACAATTTGACAACTTGCCTTTGCGAGCGAAATAGTTTGTTAAAAATTGCATTCCTTGTTGAGTCAACCCGCCATCGCCATTTTGTAGGTAGTTAAACCTATTATTTCTTGTTCTTTAACTAATTTAATTGTATTCAATTATGAATTTATCGATTGTAACCACTTAATGTACATTTATTTTAGATTGAAAACCACATATACATTTGTAACTTGCCTTACGTCGGCCGCTAAGTTAGCGCATTTCTATACCACTGTAAGTAGAAGTACCTAACTATATGAATTGTTTGTATAAACGTTTGAACATATTTTTAGTCAATAAAATCGTTTTGCATCGGAGTGAAAACCAGTTTGTTTTCATTGGAACTCCGTCCGATAGCTATTAAGGACCTGAAGTGCGAGCGGCTGCCAGTGCGACGACAACGCCACTAGGGCTTTTTAATTTGAAGTTGTTGGCCATTTATGTGACGCTGTTAAAGATCGATTTTATATATGCCGAGATCTTTAAATCAAACGTAGCTTTCTTACTTCAAAGTCAGCGGAGACCCCGCCTAATAAAATAATAAAGATCTGATTTTGTCAAAGCTCTTGGCCACAGATTAAATTCCAGACAAGAGTTCTGTAAAAACAGTGGTATTGCCGAAAAATGGTAACGCATTAAACGAAAGGCTTATGAGTGTCTTAAGCTTAGCAGTCTCCAAATATGTTGCAGTTACCACGGATCAATGGACCGCCGTTACATGCATTTTCTTCACGAAGGACAACTTAGGCCCTTAAGTGCGAGCGAAACAAATATATGGAGGACGAAGCCAAAGCTGAAGTGCATGATAGTCAGTCAGCACTCAGTAGATAGTTACAGTCGCGAAAAGGTCGGTCTGAGAGCGGTAATCGTAAGTTTTTCATGAGTTCCTGTGCGGCACAGATTCGTGGCCAAAGCATGGCAAAGTGCGGAATAGACCAAAGAACAAAAAAGGAAAGGAATCCGAAATCAAAGCAATACCTAGTCTTATCCCTTTGCACATTACGTGACACTTTCGCCAACGAAAAAAAAAATAAACGCGTAATTCTGTTCCCCTCGTGGTCATTAAAAAGTAAAAAGCGAAACCACGCCGTTGGTTGTATCCGCAATCGCAATTCCACACGTAATCCAGTACGCGCATTGTTCATTTTTGTCTACCCAGTTCAAAACCATCCCCTTTCTCCCTCGTGCAATAGTTAAGCTGCTCCCGTGGAGTAATCAAGGGAAAAGAAATCCAACCAACAACAGCAACTCACCGCCAGAGATCCGCAACACCACGGACTACAACCACTTATCAAAGCACGAAGATATCCATGAAACATGCCACCCTAGACACCAATCAGCCGTAACTTATCTACAGCCAGCTAGATGGCGTAAAGTCAGATTCTCAACCTAAAAAATGTTCTAACACAAGTTGACCACTACTTTGTTTTGTTCCGACGTTCAAATGAAATGTTCTTCTCACTTAATTTAGCATCGTCGAACAAGAGAGATTAAATTCGCAAATCACCAAGGAATCAATCAAAAATAACAATAAATTGCTGATCGAGGGCTACCATTACCAGCTAGAGAAGAGGTCAGTCGATCAGATATTTTATTGGTGCTGCCCAAAAAGAAAGAGCCATTTATGCAAAGGACGTGTAGGTAATAACAATTTGCAATGCAGGAGAGACTCATAACATAAAAAAAGACCCTCTGCTGACAACCCCGACACTCTTGCATACTCTTGCTCCCGCCCGAATTATCAGGGACGCAATAGTGTCCACTGATCCACCGTGTCGGGTGAAGCTGCCTTGGAAAAAGGCTCAAAAAATTGCGCGCGTTCGATCCAACCGCACGAAGGAACCAGAAACATTGCACCAAATAAATATTCCTGCCAACCTTCGTTACCTGGAAGGCGAATTATTTGTGTTATGCGAGTCCGAATTGGGCAACGAAAAAAATATTTTGCTGGGGACACGAAGTAGCATGAAACTCCTTTCAGAAGCAAAGTGCTGGCTTCTTAAACGGCACTTTCTATGTGGTGCCTACTATAATGACGCAGCTTTTCTCAATTCATGGCTTTGTGAAGGGTTAACCCAGAGGTTAATAATCACAGATTTTGAAAAGGCTATATCTGGGGCAGAAACGCGAATTTCTTCCCAACACGCGGTGTCAGGGCTGAATTTTTCATTTTGGGCAAATTCTTTGGCGGATTTTTGGACCAATAACAATCATTGACTAGAGAAATTCTGATTTTTTAGGGATTTTCATTGCAAAATAATTTTTGGGATTGTGGCTTTTGGGAAAACATCCCTTCGGGATTTTGTATTTTCTAGATTTTGATTTTCGGAATTTTTCCAAATTCTGAATTTTATTTTCCGGGATATATGATAACATTTGTTGATTTGTTGTTATTGTATAAATGAATTAAAAGAGTAAACGGACCCGTGTGTCCGTGTTTTATAAGTACATGGACAAAATCGTAGGCTCTGGGAAAGCTGCCCAGCACACCAGCAGTTGAAGATCAACTCTAAATGCGCAGGAATGCAAGTCGGCTGCTCAATAGGCTTAGGAAATGTAACGCCAGTTCCTTCACGGAAAGGGAAACGGCAATGCTAGCAAGGGCTCGAGAGACGATGAAGTCTACCGTCGCGTCGGTCGGTGCAGCAGCCAGCAGGAAAGGAAGCAGAATATGATTAAAAAATGAAAGTTGACTGGACCAAGGGAGGAATGCATTTTACCTTGAGTAAGTCAAAACCTAAAAAACCAGGCGTCGCGCGACAAAATATTTTTCATATTCTTTTTGTTAATTAATGGATACTCGACTTCGAGGACGTTGTGCATTCACTGAGATGCGATGAGCGGTGCAAATATCTATTTGCCCGTGCGTCGTCTGCTACAAGGCACCGCCAAAGTTTTGCTTCGCACCATTCGAGCCGACAACTGGAGCGATTTAAAAAGCCTGTTGATAAATGAGTTCGACAGAGGAGTAAGTCGACACGAAGTTTATCGCAATTTGGGTCAGAGGTTATGCGGTTTCCCACAAAAACCCAATGAGCTCCTGGATGTGGTTCAAAAAATTGTTCAAGACGTAAAAAGGAGAACTCCTTTTAAAAACGTAAGGCCTGGTTTTATGGCTTCTTAAAGCGTCACAAGCAGCTATCTGTGAAAGCTTCAGAGACCGTATGTAAGGCAAGAGCAATAGTAACACAAGAGTCAATTCGAAAATGGTTTCACGACCTAAGTGAATTTTTAGAAGAGCAGGGCTGCAAAGACATTCTGTCGGACCCGAAACGAATTTATAACGGAGACGAAACATCTTTCAGCTTAGCTCCAAAGACGGGATCAGTAATTGGTCCGAGAGGTTATAAAAACTTATATCAAGTAAAGTTTTCCAACGAAAAAGATAATATCACAGTGCTTTTGGTTTTCTCGGCCAGTGGTGAAATATTACCTCCAGTTGTCGTGTTCCCATATCTACGTGCTCCAGCTAAAGTTGTCAATTCCATGCCTACAGATTGGGTTGTCGGGCGCTCAGAAACGGGATGGATGAGATCGGAGACATTTTATGAGTATGTCGCAAATGACTTCAATAACTGGCTTCTAAAAAACAATATCAAGAGACCGATCCTCTTTTTAGTGGATGGACATAAGTCCCATTTGTCTCTGCATATAAGTGAATATTGTAGAAAAAACGATATTATTCTGTATTCACTTCCGCCAAATACGACACATATTATGCAGCCGGCAGATGTTGGACCTTTTAAAGGACTCAAAAGTGACTATCGGGCAACAGTAACGGAATGGTCGAGCATAGCAGAAAATGTTGGGAAATCCGTCACCAAAACAAATTTTTGTGAAATACTCAAACTAGTCTTAGAAGATAAGGATCGTTCGGATACAATAAAAAATGCGTTTAGGAAATGTGGAATTTGTCCTTTTGACCCGAACTCTGTAGACTATATCAAATGCATTCAACACCACCTAGAATATGTTAACGACGCAGTTAATGGGACGGACTTAAACATGAGTGAGGACATATGGAAAATCTTCGGCGGCCATAAGTAGCTAGTTAATCGAGGTCGATCAAACTGTCAGATTGACCGAGATGTAGTATTGTAATTTAAAAAAAACAAAACATTTTATTAGTACTGTACGCATTCATCGTGGATGCTGGCGCTAAGTGTCGCTGGTTGGCGCCACTAAGATACGCTGCTGTCAGTTGCCTGACGTGGCGGCCATTAAGATTATTCTGAATCTGGCAGCCAACCGATTGAGTTCACAGAACAGAATTGTAAAATTATATTTAAATAAATAAAGAAATACTAAAATAAAGTGACTAAAATAGTAAACTATAGAGCAATGAGTTGATGAGTTTTAATATTTTTATGGAACTCTAATATAAACCATGGATGAAAATTTTATATCACAACAACTACAAGACAATTTTTATTCGATATCAGATAGCCGAAGTAGGTACTAGAAGATATGTTTGGGAAAATGTTGGTGAAATAAAAAATGAAAATAGTGACATAATCCCAAATGTTGAGTCATGTAAGGCAAAAATTGTTGAAATGAATTATTGATCGAACAGATCTCATAATGTTCTAATTTACAATGTTCCATGCATATAGTATATAAGCATATTCATGTGTATTCATTTTTGTTACATTGATCTACCTCATTTGAACTAAATAAAGATCACTTCGTTTGTATAAGTTAACGAACGAAGCAGAAACACGCGCAATATTTATTCCCACGAAATATTATCAACCAACAACACGCGCAACATCGATTCCCACAGCGTCAGCAAATATGATCCACGCCATCGAACTATGTCGCTGCACCTGCCTTTCCAGGGAATGCTGACGTCGCAAAGTCAACATTATGTTCGTCAGGCTATAAATACATGTGCCTAGGTATTATTGTTCGCTCAGTTGCTTATTATATTGCTTAGTTAATAGTTCAGTTATTTTGGTGTTATTCTTAGTTATTATTTGTATTCGAAATAAATAAAGTTTTTTTTTATCACAAAAATTATTGTGTAAAATTAATTTATACTCTGAGCGGTGCGTTTCATCCTCTTCGTTTAACCTTCTCTTTTCAGATATCATTTTATCAGGTTATGGGCCCAGTCACCCTAATCGACATATAACAATGGCGACAAATATTCTTGTAGAGAAGTTGAAAGGAAGAGAGAACTATGATGTGTGGAAAATTGCTGCAAAGTCATATCTGGTCATCAAAGAAATGTGGGGCTGCATGGAAGCTGAGCCTGCTGCTGACGCTAGGGCGGACGACCTCGCAATAGATCTTAAGGCAAAGTCCGAGCTTATTTTGTTGCTGGAGACACAAAATTATTCGTATATTGCTGATGCGACGACAGCGAAAAGTGCTTGGGACAGTCTCACGAATGCCTTCGAAGACACAGGTTTGTGCCGTAAAGTGGAGTTGCTAAAGCAACTGGTGCAATTGAAACTTTCTGATTGTGATGGCATGGAGGAATATGTTAATAAAATGGTTATGATATCCATCAAGGTAAAAAAGGCTGGTCTGAAAATTGACGATGAAATCGTTGCCTCCTTGATGCTGGCTGGACTGCCAGAGGAGTACAAACCTCTTGTAATGGCAGTGGAAAATTCCTCAGCGAAGCTTACATCAGACGCAGTTAAAACTGTATTATTGCAACAAGTCCAGTATAACGAGAGCGGCGGAATATCTAAAGCAATGATCAGTAAATCAAATAAACCGAGGTATACACACAAAAAGCCCAAATTTCGTTGTCACAGCTGTGGAGAAGTAGGGCATTTGGAAAAAAACTGTACGAAGAAGAAACCGCAAAAAGAGAAGAAAACAGAATGTCTATACACAACGTTTATGGCCGATATGGGACAAATTCGCAAAACACTTGGTATGTCGATTCCGGAGCTTCGGCTCATATGACGATGAATAACTCCATTCTACAAAACCAAAAGAAGTCATCACATAAGGAAATCATCGTTGCAAATAACTCAAAAATGACGATCGATCATATCGGTGACGTAAAGGTTTCCCTAATTAATGGCAAAAATAAAATAAGTGCAATATGTTCCAAATCTGTTAGTAAAAAATGGAAACAAAGTGCGCTTCGAAAAAGACACTTGTAAAATATTCAATAAACGCGACAGACATATCGGCACGGATGTTCTAATTAAAGTAAAATCCGCAGTAATCGGTGTACAGTTCTCCAAACCTTTACCATCAAAATGTGTAGTGTGTATAAAAGGAAAACACACTCGTGAATCATTTAAATGTGTAGGAAATCGTGCAGAGAACATTTTGGACTTGATACACTCTGATGTGTGTGGTCCGCTGCCTGTGAAGTCATGGAATGGGTACAAATACATTCTTACTTTTGTTGACGATTACAGCCGCAAAGTATTTGTTTTCCCGTTGAAACAAAAATCTGATGCGTTTAAAGAATTTGTGAAATTTAAAACGTATGCAGAAAATCAGTGTTCGCGAAAAATAAAACTGTTTAGATCAGATAAAGGTTCAGAATATTGCAACAAACCGTTCGAAGAGTTCTTGTCGCAGTGCGGTATTCTTTATCAAAAAACAGCGCCGTATACCCCCGAACAAAACGGCGTAGTCGAACGGATAAACCGAAGTTTAATAGAGAAAATCCGTTGTATGATATTCGACGCGAATATTTCACAGCGTTTTTGGGCGGAAGCAGCAAACACCGCAGCGTTCCTGATGAATAGGATTCCTTGTAGAAAGGTAAAATCAACAACACCTGAGGAGTTGTGGACTGGCAGTAAACCGGATTTATCCATGTTACGAGTTTTTGGCTGCAAAGCAATGGTGCATGTTCCACATGAAAAACGACGGAAGCTTGATGCCAAATCAAAGGAGTATATGTTTCTCGGATATTCAAGTGAATCAAAGGCGTATCGTTTGTGCGACAGAAACAGAAACATCGTTGTGAGTAGAAATGTAATTTTCTTTGAATCTGAAAAGTTTCCAAATTCCTTAGATACAACTTTCTGCGACGAATTGGCTATCAACGAAACTGAAGATCTAACTGTGGAAAATGAAACACCTGTTTTGGACACAACCGAAGAACTTACCGAGGTTAATATTCCAGTCATCCGCGATGAATTGGCTACCAACGATGCTGGAGATGCAACCAAAGTTAGTGTACCAGCGAGCAGTACATATGTCAACGATGCTGATTCTTCATCAACAATGGATATTGCTCCTTTTCTTAACGAAGAAGACGTGGCTGCAGAGAACGAGGTACGTAGATCCGAACGCATTGCTAATCGCAGACTCAACCAAGCGGGATTTAGTGCAAAAATGGAAAAAGTTGATCCTGAAACAGTAGCTGAGGCGATGTCAAGCGAAGAATCACATCAATGGAAAGAGGCAATGCAAACTGAGTTTAGATCGTTGCAAGCAAATAACACTTGGGATCTCGTTCATCTTCCCAAAGGTAAGAGTTCTATTAAATCAAAGTGGGTTTTTAAAACTAAGCGAGAAAATGGAGAGGTAAAAATATTTAAAGCTCGATTGGTATGCAACCTAACCTAACCTAACCATCATGAGACATTCTCACCAGTTACACGGTATACGTCGATAAGGTTTCTTATTGCTCTAGCTGTGAGGCATAATTTGAACATCTGCCAGATGGATGCTGTTACAGCATTTCTGAATGGGGAGCTGAAAGAAGAAATATACGTGATGCAGCCGGAAGGGTTTAGTGATGGCACTGGTAGAGTATGCAAACTACGAAAATCCTTGTATGGCCTGAAACAATCCAGTCGGGTATGGAATGAAAAGCTGAATAAAGTATTGATTGGATTTGGTTTGCAGCGCTCCAACGCAGATCAGTGTGTGTATTATTCCGCAAATACCAGCCAGTTGATGTTCGTTGCCGTGTACGTTGATGAAGTGTTGATTTTTTCGAAAGACAGACGCGATGAAATTAAGTTGAAGGAGTTGCTCTGCGGAAACTTCGAGATGAAAGACTTGGGTGAGGTTTCTTCGATACTTGGCATTAAAATTTCTCGCAACAGTTCTGAAGGAACAATCACAATCGATCAATCGCAGTATATACTTAACATTTTGAAGTTTGGCACGAGTGACTGTAATCCCATCAGTACTCCAATTGATTGCAATCAGAAGATTTCTTCGAAAATGTGTCCATCAACCCCCGAGGAAAAGGAAAGTATGTTGCAAGTCCCGTATATGGAAGCTGTGGGTAGTTTGCTTTTTGCAGCGCAGACTACAAGGCCTGATATAAGTTATGCAGTGTGTCTACTCAGCAGATACTCGACAAATCCTGGCAGAGCTCATTGGATTGCTCTTAAACGAGTGCTTCGTTATTTAAAGGGCACTTACAAAAAAAAATTCGTATACTCGAAGGATGCTAGTCACTTTGAAGGTTTTTGCGATGCCGATTGGGCGGGCGAAGAGGACGAAAGGAAATTATCATCCGGTTATATCTTCATGATGCAAGGCGCACCGATATCCTGGTCATCTAAACGTCAGTCAACCATTGCGCTTTGATCGACTGAATCCGAATTTGTTGCTATATTCACCGCAATACAAGAGTCCATGTGGTTGAAGTGTTTGGAGATGGAAATATTTCTAGACAAACCGAATCAGATGGTTTTGCACTGCGACAACAAAAGTGCTATACAACTAATAACTAATAATTCTTATTCACCTCGAACAAAACACATCGAGATTAAAACAAAATTTATAAGAGAAAAGATTCAAAATGGGTCAATCAATTTGAAATATATACCTAGTAATGAGAATTTAGCTGACATCTTAACAAAGGCGTTAGTCAAGGTAAAATTTGAATCAAACACTAAATTAATTGGTCTTTATTAAATTACAACATACAATACTAATAAATATTAACTTGAACTTTCAATGAATTATTATATATTGTCGAATCAACTTGTTATAAAACACTATAATTAGATATGAATTTACATTTTGAATGAATTATTATAATACTAAATTCAACTGTCATTCAGGGGAAATGTTAAAATGAATTATTGATCGAACAGATCTCATAATGTTCTAATTTACAATGTTCCATGCATATAGTATATAAGCATATTCATGTGTATTCATTTTTGTTACATCTACCTCATTTGAACTAAATAAAGATCACTTTGTTTGTATACTCTGAGCGGTGCGTTTCTTCCTCTTCGTTAAACCTTCTCTTTTCAGATATCATTTTATCAAAAATAAAAACAAAACTACAACTGATGTTTTGAGACATAAGTGCCTTTCCCAAACAAGAACTAGTGATATTAATGAAATACCTAATTAATAATATTTAATGAAATAAGTGTACCTAACTACAAGTGACAAAAAAGCTATATTTAATGCATCAATAAGATGCATAGAAGACAGTAGACCTCTTTCCATAACTGAAGGTCCAGGATGAACAAATTTGTAAAAGAGTGCGCATAGAAATAGGTGCAAAGTATGGAAAATACGTTAACGTCAAAAATATGTTACCAATTGGAGCTAAGATAAGTAACAACATAGAGTGTTAAAGAAAGATTAGTGCCTATAATAAGAAAAATTAATAAAATAAGACGACACACGAACATATAGAGCTACATTAATTGCGAAAACAAAACCATTCAACATTGATTGAGTATTTGAGCGATGAGCCAGTTTTCTACTGGATTCAGCCGGCATAGCATTGTTTGTAAAGTTAAAAACGAAATAAAGTGTTTTCCCTTTAAAGTCGTGACTTTTGTTGAATATTATGTAGGATTTAAAGATCCTAGGTTTTTCAAATTAAAAGAATTTTATGACAATCCCTGCTCTGAAGTTCTGTTATTTTTCATCCACTCTGATGCCTCAATATTTCAATATTGCTATTGCCTTAATAGAGTCTTAAGAAATGTGTTGTATTGCTGAGGTCATGTCTGAGGAAAAGCGAAGCGATACAAAAAATTGATGACTCGCTGTTGAAATCTTTATTAAATTTAGAGAAAATTATAGAATGGTTGGAAAACATAAAAACAGTGGCTGAAAAATGGGTAGATATTTTTACACATTTCTCAGAAAGAAACATTGCTTTCGCATTTCACTAACCTTTTACAAATTGTCGAATTCAACTTGTGTCTGCCAGGTTTAAATGCTTCCACGAAAAGAGTTTTTTCGATAATGAACAATTAATGGACGAGCGAATAAGCCCAGCTAATTCAATTAAATAATATAATTAAATTCAAAAATTATTTAAAAGAAAACAACAATATTGTTAAACAATTATGTTCATCCAATAAGTATTGAGAAATAACTTATGTTCGCAACTTCGTTTATTTAACTCGCACCTTTATATTCAGAATGAATGAAAGACTGATTTTCTTTTATTTTTTCTTATTAGTTTTATTATTAATTAATTAATTGTTATTTAATGTATTGTTTTTGTTGCTAACTGAAGGTTAATTTATTTTTTAATTTAATGTGGAGATCTGTAAATGACTAACATTGCTGCATCTCTGGCAACACTGTAATTCATCTCTCTCTCGACATACCTACACACAACTTGTTTGGCGTGTGTCACTTCAGTTCTTCGTTTTCAACCGTGCAGACATATACTCAATAAAATATTATTTTGAAGTCTAATTAATTGAAGACGTTTTATTTAAGTTATTTTGCTTTAAATTTGTTACGTTTTAAAGACTTATTATTTTGTATTAATATTTTTTTTTCTTGAAAAAAAGTTTAATAGACTTCTTCTTGGTTTTCAATAAATAATTTATGAAATAATCCAATACGATATTTTTTTGTTATTTTCTTTCAATTTTGTGCTGTTATATTTTTAAATTTTTTTTGTCCCGGGTTTCGCTCTTAAAAATATGGTCACCGTAGGTATATATGTAGCATCTTTCAAAATTCGTTAAATGTAGAGTGTGTGGCAAGATGGGCTTCAAAATATTTAAAATTTAGTGTTAATAAATTAACTTATACTCCAATCAAAACAACACCTTCATCGGATTCAATAAATAGTGAAATTGTTCTCTTTTTAAACCCTTTTAAGGAGTTTTATTTATTTTTTTTTTTTAACTAAGAGTACAGGGAACAAAAACTTGTACTGCACATTTAATTTTTCCACACTTCAATAACTTTATAAAAAAAAGTGCGCTAGGCTTCCGAGTGACTGTATTATGATACTGATAAGTGACTTTAAGGAAAGACTGCATTACTCACCCCAATCATGGAATCCGCCGGAGGGAATTGTTCGCGGAAAAGAATATTTTGGTATCGTCGAATCCGCAAATTGAACGGTTATTATGTCATATAGGTAGGTATATACATAATATTAACACATACTATTGTTAGGGTGTGGTTTTTTTTCCAGATTTCTGTTCACTTTTCGGATTCGACGATACCAAAATATTCTTTTCCGCGAACAATTCCC
Organism: Cheilosia soror; assembly: GCA_949372485.1. Taxonomy (NCBI): domain Eukaryota; kingdom Metazoa; phylum Arthropoda; class Insecta; order Diptera; family Syrphidae; genus Cheilosia; species Cheilosia soror. The sequence goes on from OX443563.1 coordinate 42,254,469, forward strand.
TCCGGCGGATTCCATGATTGGGGTGACTATCTAGTAGGTACACCTTTTAGGTCCTGAAATTAGAATCATTCACAAAAGTGCAACTTTATTGTATCCTCCGCGATAAAAGAACCGCTACATTTATTGGTGACCCCGATGTGATCTGCTTCCCCCACCAGCGGTAAGGGACAAACACAGGCAAAATAACAACAGCGTTTGTCAGGGCTAAACACTGACAAGGCCATCAGGGCATTCTTAAGTTTTAAAAACACAATTCACAAAGCGTGATCCAGGGCTTGAACACTGGTTGGATTTCAACATAATAATGATGGATGAATCCGGGGTCTTTATAGCGGTCGCGAGGCAAAAGACGTTGGCGGATGAGCTAAACAAGCTTAAAACCAATGTGAGAAAGGGCGGCCCGAGCAGAAAACCCTACACATATAATGGCGAGCGACTAAGAAAAATAGAAGAGATCTGGCAGGAACCATCAATGAAGACCCATTACTCAGCGGGTACAACGCTCAACAATTTTTCGACTTGAAGGAAGAGGCACAAGGAAAACTTGTAAGCCCAATTGTTCAATCAACAAGAACAATTAACCTTCCAAAACAGTTCAGTCAACCAACCAAGCTCGCTCAAACTGCCGAACATAGTCTCGCTACAATTCGATGGCGACTATATGAAATGGTGACAATTCCATGATCTGTTTGCCGAACTAGTACACCGACAACCAATGGCAAATTGTCAAAAAAAACTTACTATTTAAAAACAAGCTAGACTGGCGAAGTAGAAAAGCTGATACGCACCAACAGAAGAGAACTATGACGCGGCTTGGAGGATAATAAACGACAGATATTAGCAAGCAGCTGTTCAAAGACTTTTCATTAACTATTCCCAGTGAGTCTGCTTGGAGCTGTCTATCAGCATTAGCTACTGACAGTACAAGACATACAAGAATCTTAGTCTGTTGAAATACATAAAAGAATGCACATTGCTTATAAGCTTCCAATAAAAAAAATGGCAATCATATCAATAGAATCATATCCAAACGATCATTGGAGAACATAGAGGCATGTACGATTCGAAAAATTGAAATTCAGAGAGAGTTTAGACATAAAATTGGTCTTATTGTGGATTTTCCAAGTGCTGGTTTTGGCAGTACAAATGACGGAAACACTAGTTGAAGATTTGTTAATCATCCGGAATTTGCTGCTAAAATAACGGAAATCGACTAGCAGTTCATTTTCCGATTTAAAATCATTTTTGATACCATTTTAAGTGAAATCAAGATTGATCGTGGCAAATTTGAGTTGTACACAATGGATACAGTTAGGCTTTATGTCGAGTTATACCCATGGTACCCCATAACTCTAACCATGCATAAAATCTTAATGCATGGATCTGTAGTAATAGAAAACGCGTTGCTTCCTGTTTACGAGCAAACGCCTTTTTAAAACTTTAAAACACAAAAATAATAACCAAAAAACATGTATAACAAATAACGAAAAATGTCACTTGGGCCTTAAGCCAATTACTTGATAAAAGAATCTAGTACAATCACCATTTAGCCGTAAGCCATCCACTGCAATTTTTTTTCTATTGCCATCTCATGGCTTAATCGTTCTTTTTGTGACAGCCATTGCACTTTTAACCGGCGTAGGAGAAACTCGGCAGCAGTCCGCGAAATTAATTCTAATAAGAGAAATTTCTTTGTAATTTAACGTAATAAAGTTTAATTTGTACATGAAATTTCATTTGTGCGTTTAATCTGCCAATCTCTCGACAACACTTCCTATTGGTCAACTATCAGAAGAAGCACCAGAAGATATAAACACTTCAGGTAAGTTAATTTTATTTTTTTAAAGTAATTTTGTAAAAAAAAACTAAGGTAAATATTACCTAATAATAAAATTTTAACTTACAGACTCTACCGCCTAAACTATGCCAATCTAGAAGAGATTGTAATATGGACGTCCGCAACAGACTGCTTCTTAGTTCTGATCCACTCATTTGCTGTCTCAAAATGTCTGGATCGAAGCCAAGACTGTCATTTTGCAAGGATACCCTAGAACTGCTGCTTCCACAGGACTCAACTACCTATAACTAATGAGAGATTGATATGTCTGGGTGAAGATGAAATTAGAAAGAAGATTCATATTTAATGAACATCCATGGGCAGAATCCAGCGATTAGTTTCACCAAAATGGAAGCCCTAGGTAGGCATGGAGGTTCTCGGACCGCATGCAGATGAAAACATGTTTTTTGTCAAAACTGATGTATCATATAAAAAAAAAACCTTTAATTATTCCCTTTAGTGAGTGGTCCAATATTTTACAGTAATACAAAACAAACTTTTAGATTTCTATGAAAATACTGATGAGATCGCCGGCAGATGGGATTGTTCACAGCAATAAAAAATTCTATGGATATGTACAAAATCCCTTGTAATCGAGTATCGGGGCTCAGTACAGATAACACTAATGCAAATATTGGAGTTCATTATTCTTTATACACCAACACGTGAAAGTGATACTCTAGACGTAGAGGCGATATTGCTAACTAAGGACTATTTAAAATATAATTGTAATGGCAATTGCTATGAATTTGAATTAACAAGAGAAGTTTTTAATAATTTCGACTCGCACACGGAGTCCCCAGATTGAGGGGAAAAGCACCTTATTATGATTATGTTACAAAAATGTGTCCATGTAAAGTTTAACTTAAATTTTGTTGTGTATCTGAATGCACTCATTCTGTTTGAGAAAGACATAATTATTTTTATTGGACTTAAGTCAATTTTTTTTTCTCAAACGTTTGGTCCTATCGGCATTAGTCTAGTGTAATTTGTTCGTATAGAAATTAATTTGTACAAAGAGTATAAGTCAAGAAGTTTTTAAAATTATTTGGTATTAAGGGCATAAATTGACTTAAGTCCCTTGTATTTATAATAATTTCATATTTTTAAATTACGACAGCACATGAAAATATGTGTTCGCTTTACAAGCAACTCCTTTCAGCCTTTTTGGAAAGTCGTTACATAAACAGCTGCACTCTAAGTGTCATTGACTCATATGTCATCATATCAACTTCAGGAGAACCAAATTTACTTAGGATCTAAAGTTTTGGAAGAGGTACTGTAGTATCTAGCAATCATAGCAAAATATTATATGAAGTAGCTATAGAAACCATCACTTATTTATAATATGTCAATTGGAATAAAATGTAAAGTTCATAATAAAAAGACGACGGCGCTGAGATAGTAGCACGGATACAACAGGTACAATCAATTTTTAATAAATAATTCTGCAAGACTTCAATCTGATAAACGAAGAGACTTGCTAATGATTGCAGATTCCAGAGACCGCTGTCGCAAGTTTTTACAAGTTGCTTGCTATCAATTGGGACAAAGTTCTTCAAAGCTTACACATTTTTACCCCCCCAAAAAATGGCATTGATTATTCTACAAGAACGAACTTTCAATGCCACCCCTGATAAAAAGTTTGCCCTGATGCAAAGAAAATGGAGTAGAAACTGTAGCGTACACCTTGAAAACAAAATACATGCCTTTGTAGCGTACACCTTGAAAACAAAATATGTACATGCCTTTCTAGCGTATACCTTGAAAACAAAAAAATTAACTTAATCGCAATACTTTGCTAGCAACATTTTTATGGTTGCGTTTATTTCGTAAATGATATACATATGACTGAATACACCCCAAGTAACCTCTGTACCTAAATCCCAATTGCCAATTGCTAACTTAACAGCGACTAAGCTTAACTTCCAGTGGTATAAAAGCCTCGCCAACAAAATGGTCATTTCTTTTTCATTTTGGCGGTGGGAACAATAAAAAAAGGTGATCGTCGTGACCGACATTTGAACAAAAGTTTTATTTTTTTCAATTTGTATACTGGCACTTAGTGCCGTAAAAGTTTAACGTGTGAAAGTTAAAACACAAAAAACAAATTAAGAAAAATCAAGTGCGTTCAACCCAAACAGAAAATATACGCAGCAGACTACTTATATACCTACGTACATCTTTTCTTTTGTGCCCGTACGAGTGATTAAAAACTCCGACAAAGGAGTAAGCGGCCTAAGGGCTTGGCGGAAATTGCGAAGGTAACCTAAACGTGAATTTTATTACATGCTGATTAGCAAGCGCATAAATTTATTTCAGCGATCTCTCCTCCAACGCCGAAAATCTCTCCTCCCACCCGTGTTCCAAACGGAAGACCTGTGAGTAATCGTTTTACCCAAACGGAGAACATAAATTTGCTCTAGGCACCAAAGAAAAGTCAAACTTCGAAGATCATCCGGTTTTTGCACCCCACGCTACCTGGTGCACCACCGACACCGACCAGTTGTGGATTTCTTTGCCAGAACGCGTCAAAATAAAATAAAATTTTATCTTTTGTATCGAGTTATTAAGCAAGTATTTATGAAATACGTAGATTTTAATTGAAGTACCGGAAAAGTACTTTTAAATTCCGTAGTAGATTGGTAGTATCAGGAAGCCTTAAGGACTTTATAAAAAATTTAATTTTTACAGATCATTAACTTTCATCAAGCAGCAATCTAATCCTCTGGCGTAAACAATAAAAAGGGGCTGCCATCAAAATGCATTCGGCACATGGTAGCCAAAGGAGCCATTGACCTATGGACAATGGATTAGGGTGGGTTCAGCCGAACGATGATTTACAATCATCCCCTATCAACAATACCTGATAGTTATATGTTTCCCTTTGTCGCGTGTTATCATCCCTTGTTTCAGCGGTTTTCTTTTTTTTCGATCTTTATGTAGCCATGAGTTACATCATATCTTTTAGAGTAGGTCACTCTCCGGAACAACTTATAGAAATCTTACCAGATATTACAAAAACAACAATGCAAAAACCTTTTCGGCACGATACATTTTTTTTTTGTGGACCAAAGGCACAGCAGAAAGAACACCACCCCACCGACGAGTTAAATGCCGGAGCCTTACGCAAGCGTGCCGACCCTCTGCCCAGGAGATGGAAATTTATTTCCATGACATCTTCTCTCCTCCACGTCCTGTGTTTATGCAAAAGCAATGAATGCCACAAAACGCAGACAATAGACGATGAATGGCGAAATTTAGTTTTTTTTTTTTGTAAATTACCAGATACAATCCTACAGTAAACAGAGCCAGATATAATTTGGGGTAATCTTCTTGATTACAAAAATGAAAATGGCTAAAATAATTTTTATAACCTTTCGAAATTTGTTTTAAATATTCTCTGCCTGAAACATGCTAATTGTGAACGACTGTTTAGTCACTAATTAAACAAAATTGAGAAATTCATTAAATAACCAGTCGGTCACCAATATTCTAATGGCAAAAGAGGAAATGAAATCTTGTGGCAATTGCACAAAATTTATGCCTAGCTCCTCAATGCTAATGAAACTAAATAAAAATATGTACGATGGCAAATTGGGAGGGGAAGGGGATAGTTTTATAGACAATGATGATGCTGTAAATTCAAAAGCAAGGCTGATCGCCTCGAAAACTATAGCACTGCCAATTTTTTCCTAGACTTCCAAATTTTATTTGATGATACGTATTTATAATTTTTTTTAGAAAGCGAAATCACCCTTGGAGATTAAAGTACCTAAATGCCGATGATATAAAGGAAACAACTCCAAAAGTTGGCATTAGAAACGAATTTCGGTAAAAGACTCCTTATTTAGAAAAAGAAGTGTTCCGTATTCACCGAAACCACTGCACACGCACCACGCATCTTGGCTTCGGTGCGCACTTCACCGCCCGTTTCCCCCGCACATCATTTGCCCAACGTTCATCAGCCGCATAATCCACATTCGGTATCATCATCGCATTCCTACGATCGGGTGGCCACAACCACAGCTACGCATCAGACACCCACATAAATTTGGGTTAATCACCGCCGGTCGCTGCTAATGGAGCAGCAATAACATACATTGCGTATCACTGATATGGGACCCGATGACGATTCGCTGCATGGATTGCAATCGTTGTCTACTCATCGCCTCGTCACCTGATACCTCGCGCCGCGAGCCGTAATCTATTTACTGGCGAATAAATACGACCATGGCAATGACACTGGAGCCATAATATCAACTTACATTTGAAAAGATAAGTAATAGATCGTCGTACTCTACTGATGGTGCTGGCTGGCGTGGGAAAGATCGCCATCGTGGCTAAATGGGTACCAAAGGCCTGGGCATGGTACCAGCTATTGGACTCTGTTGGCGTATGGAGTTTCGCCTGACACAGCAATTTGGTGGCTGTGTGCTTGGACTCTGATGGAGAGTCGACGGCAATCAGTCATCATTCAACCTTCATCATTCAACCGTCATCTTTCAACAGTCTTCTCGAACGATCATCTTCTACTCTGACTGTTCAAGTATCGGACGTAACATTCCCGAACAAGAAGGAGGTAACTTGCTTTTGAATAAACTTTTAATTTTATTAAACTAAAATTGCTTTCGTCTTTTTTAGTTTAATATTGATGATCAGACAGTTTTTGCCGACAGCCGAATCAACAATTGGTTAGCATCATCATCATCACTTTTAACAGAAACGTCCTGTTTGAGCTTAGCAAAAGTATTTTAAAATAAAATATATATATTCTTATTTGTATATAATGGAATATATAATGAAAAATACAAATTAACAACCGAAATTGAATACAAGGAAACATAAAATATAAACAAAATTATTATTTATCCTCGTATTCAAACTCTACCCTTCATGTTATTTGTCAATAATTTTATTAATTTATAATATTTTTATTATTGACTAATGACATTGATCTTTACATATACCGTTGTCATATTGAGGTTATAAAATTTTACAAACATTTTCAGGCTTTTGAGATAGGTAGAAGATAAATAACATCCTAAAGATAAAAAATGTGTTGAAAATAAATCTGGCAACAACGTGCATGTTCTTATTCCTTCTCATTTTTTTTATTCTTCTTTTTCCCCTGTTCCTCTATATTGTATTCTTTTACCATTCTCCTAATAAACCTTGAATTGAATAGACGTTCGTGTTTTGCTTGGATTAAACTTATTAAAATGTTTCTTTTTTTACAAATCCTCCTTGACATGTATATTCAATTAATAATGGAAAATGTTATTTAAGGAATAAATTTTTGTAATAAATTAATAAAAAAAATATTTGCTTAAACGAAAATATGTAGTTAATTATTTTATTTATATCAATATTGGGGTTCTCAAGAACGTACTAAGTAAATAGTCAAAATGTATATGTTATGTACCTAAGTACTGCCAAAAATTCTGTTACTCAATTAACAGCGCCAATCTGTTAAAACTTCCACTTGGAATAGACCCGTTAACTTTTTTTTCTAAACATATTCATTGTTTACTAAAGAATAGAAGCCAGTTTGGTTTTAGTTTGCAGTAAATTAAGATGGAGTGGGGTGCCAAAGAAAGTAGAATCGCGGTAATAGCGTTGCAAAGTGCGGAAAGAGTGCTGGTCAAATTTTTAACTTGCTGAAACTTCTCGGAATATCGAGAATGTTTGTTTATCAGGCTATTCGCTTCAGTGAATTGTCGGAAGTGGAGGACAGGCCAAGAAGTGGTCGCCCGCGCGTCGCTCGTACGAGTGCGGTAGTAAAAGTTGTGCGTGAACGTATTCGAAGAAATCCCCTTCGAAAGCAGGGGAGTTGAACATATCCGCCAGATCAATGTCTAGGCTGGTTCGGGATGATCTTCATTTGAAAGCCTATCGTCGATCAACAGGTCATCTTTTAACTCCTCAATTAAAAAAATTAGAGCGGAGAGATGCAAGAGAATTCTGCTGTGGCACGCGGACAATGGGCACGAAAATATTCTTTTTATGGATAAAAAAAATGTTTACCGTGGAAGAAGTTTATAACAAGCAAAATGATAAAGTTTATGCCTTGTCGTCAAAGGAAGCGAAAAAAATGATTTCAAGGGTTCAGCGTGGCCATCATCCGGCTTCCGTAATGGTTTGGTGGGGGGGGTCTCTCACCAAGGTGTCACATCTCTCCATTTCTGTGAAAACAAGTGCAAAAGTCTACCAGGAACATGTGCTAGAGGGTGTTGAAAAGACGCTAACAAATTCTCTATTTAATGGAGAAAGATGGGTCTTTCAACAAGACTCTGCTCCGGCGCATAAAGCCAAAACCACACAGGAGTGACTCAGGGTCAATATTCCTGCTTTTATAGCCGCAGATGATTGGCCGTCGGGAAGTCCGGATTTGAATTCATTGGATTACAGTTTGTGGTCAGAATTGGAGAGCAAGGCTTGCAAAACTCGCCACAGAAATTTGGAGAGCCTAAAAAAATCGTTGACCGTGGCAGCGTCAACGATGTCCATGGACACTGTACGTGCCGCTATAGCTCAATGGCTAACCCGTTTGAGAGCTTGTGTGAAGGCAAAAGGTGGTCATTTCGAGTGATGTATTTTTTTTTATTAATCAATATTATTGTCTAATAAATGAAAAAAAAATCAGTACAAAATGTTAACTGTTTTTTTTTCTACGCCGCTTTAACAGAATTTATGGCAGGACTAGGTATATGCTCGCTAGATCGTTTAGATTCACAATTAAAGGAACTAGCTCTCGTTGTTAGAATTGTGATAAACGGTAAGGTGAACGACGCTTTTCTCGAACTGATCGAAGTACATTAAAGATTCCACGGCTGAGGTAATAATGGGTTTGCATCAGACGGCGCAAATGTAATGATCTGCAAACACAATTCCGCTTGTATCTAAATAAAAAAAAAAATTTGTCACTCATTTCATTTGGCTGCGAATTATGCGTGCTCCAAAATTCCAAATTCGGTTGAAAAACTTATGCGCGATGTTTATTCGTTTCAATCCAAAAAGTGTGTTTGAGTTTAAGGCTTTTCCCAAATTTTGGCAATTAAAGCCGAACAAAATTTAAATCGACTCCCCAACAAGTCGATAAGCGTGCACAAGTTCGAACAAAGTATAAAACTCGACATGTCATGGCAAGTACAAGTCTTTCAGACACGTTTTGACTTGCTCTGTATTTGTCGTAGATACGCGATTTGACACGGACGAAATCATGATCAAGTTCAAGTCCGACATGATGCTGATGTCGTATACCAAGTATTTTATTTGAAAAATGCTTTATTAATTTCTATTTTGATCAACTACAAATGAAACGTCATCTGCTACGGCTAGAGGTCAATTGAAACGACAGAGAAGCAATCCAAGGTTTGCAATCGGAAGCTTTCCAGGATCTTTGTTCCTGCTGAGTAAAAGTGGTGGGATGGTTTCCGAACTATGTATTTATAAATGTCCTAGAACAACATTCAAAAAATTAAAAATTTTTCCAAGATAAATCCAATTCTTTGAATATTGGACAACCATTCCTCTCATTGTAGTTTGGAAAGTATACATTTTTGCAGAGAAAATGGGCCAATTCTTTTATCTTTTCCTAGTTACACCTCTTACCGCCTACAGCCGCTTGAGCCATTCAAAATATGTTGTAGGACATCATTCAATGATTTTTTTTTCGTCAGAGGAGTGACTTTTCGCCTTTTCAATTAAAAACATCATAAGCGGCTTTAGGATAACTGGGATATATCCTTTTAACCCTCAGATTCATAAGGAGGGTGATTTTACCATTGAAAATCCACTTGAAGAATAAACAACATCTCAGGAAAATATATTTTCCCCTTCAAATGATTCTCAAGTTATAAAACAACCAGATAATATTGAATATGTGGCTTTGGCTTCATCGCCAATTAGCCAGAATCCAAAAACCATATCGGTGGTAATAATGCGTCCAATTCCCCGTTTATGGAGGACCAGGAGGTACATGCTGACAAAAAAGTAAGCCCTTGTCCTTCTTTTAAGCACTTAAAGAAAAACTGGAGAAAACCATAAGATCAATGTTCGCGTCATCATTCAAGTCATTCAAGACGTTGGAGAGCGACTTATTTTAACAGCCATTGCGGAAGTTCTCAACAATGTATTGCACAAACCCGCACATGGTAATATTTTTAAGAGAATTTCCTTGAGCAATAAAGACGTATTCAGATTGAGACAGATTCTCTCTCCAGTTGGACGAGTTACCGTTAATGAAGCTCTGTTGTTAGGATATGTTCGATATATAAAAGATGAAAATATGTGCCAAGAACTACTTTTTATACTTTGTTGGAAAGGTATTTTCTCAGTACGGGTTCAAAAAAAAAAAAAAAAAAGTCGAAAAAAGGTAAAAAATTTCAAAATGTCTTATTTTGACCACCCAGCGTGTTACGACAGGTTTTTTTCGATTTTTTTTTTTTATTTTGTATTTATTTTGGCAACAACCAAAAAAATAATCAAATTTGAATGTAACATATCGTATCACAATTGAACTGTCAGATAGACACGCAACGTAACGCCATCTATTATCGATCAATGGAGAAGCCAATTTTGTTTCATGTGTGGTGGCGCTGTCCACGTTGACTGTGCCATTTGATTTAGTTTCTGCGAATTCGTGTTTTGTTCGATTGAATAGCGTTAGCCGGCCATTGCACATTACAGATTCGGATTTCTTCATTGCGAGTTTTTGTGAGTTTTTGTGAATTAAAATTGATAATAAGAATATTATAGAAGAATAGAAAGAGTGTATTCATATTGGACTATTTTCATTTCATTTGAACAGTGGCGATTGAGCGATTGAGGCATTTTGCGAATTTGTGCCGTGTTGCATTGTTAGTTGGCTATTGGGATTTGTCTGTAAGAAGTGATACGTTTCTATTGGTGTTTCATTGTTTTCAAATTTTCTATTCGGAATTTCATTGTATTGCAGTTGTTCTTCATAATGCCACCAACGAAAAGATCTAATTTAGGCCGACGTTCAGCTGATGCACGAACAGTGTCGACTCATAGTGCGAATATGAGTTAAGAAGATGAGAGAAAAGATAGTTTAATGGAATGTACATTTTTTGGTTTAGTTTAATAGTACAATGCCGCCATATTTAATTCGAAACGTCATCTGCTGGATTATGAAAGTTCAAGTGGCATTGTTAGAATTGCATTGTCTTGCAATAGTTTCGTTGTATTTTTGGGTATATTGTTTTATTTTTAGAATCTTAAACTTGTTTTACAAGAAAGCTCAAAAGGAAAAGCTATAAGCGATTTTTATATGAGTAAAGGTCGTTTCAATTGACTCATTTCGGGCAGAATTTGTTAATATTATTTTGGAAGGCATTTTTCTCCACAACACAAAGGATTTTCCAGCAATTATTGAAGAAATTCTTTAGCAATTCCCCAATGAATCAAAATACAATATTAACTGTATTTTTAATTCCAGGAATATTATTTCATTCCACGTGGTACGAAAAAGAACCCAGGTGGTAAGCATTGGGGCAGATATGCCAACCAAAGAGCAAAGAGTAAAAGGTCAACATAAAGTTCAAGAAAAATTTGGAAGTGCCTGATCCAATTGCTAAAACGGCAATCAATATAGAACTAGATGAAACTATATTGATTGCTTTGAAAGTTTCTCTCTCGCGGGATTTCTCAAATTGGGATGAGGTCAAAGACAATAATGGCAACGCACATTTTTGTTAAGGCAAAAGGAGTTGAAAACATCGTGAACAAATTACGAGTTTCTAAGTAACTGGCCACTATATTCAAATGCAAGAGCTCAAAAGCTCGCTTTCTTGCCTGTCTTTCTTGTTTACATTAACATTGATTTTGAATTGCAGTATCCCAACAAGAGTCATCTGCTTCTCAGTAAGTGGGATGAGTTCAGGACAAAAATTCAGAACTATTACTCCTTATACATCAACGATAAAAGGTCTAAGGAAATTTATTTAAATTCAAAGGACATCATGATACAAATAAGTTATTTACCACTTATGACATACTTTCGCCGGAGTTACGATCCCCGAACAACAAGCTACCACCCCTATCGGGAATTCAAACAGTATAATTGATTTTAACATATATTTTGTGCTTAAAGAATTATACTTTGTTCTATTTATCGCTCTACGTTCGTAATAGATTAAACGTAATCATTGATTTAAATAAAACGTCTATTTTGTACTTGGAGAATCATACCATGTTTTATTGATCGCTCCACTCTCGTTATTCCGGCAAGGGTTAGTCGTCTAGTTGTTGCGTCAAATTGAAGTTGGTGCGCAGGCTTAAGTTGTAATGATTCAACAGGTTATGCTGTCGGAGGCGGTAGTCGTCTGAAGGGTCACGCCTGACAGACAGTCTGCTTTGAAAAGTAACGAACTAAGAACTGCCCAACCACCCTAATCCAGGGTGTTATGCGTCACCGTGCCCATTGAACGGTTTGCAGCCAGGGGGTATATCGGCTGTATTCTAACGGCGCCTCCCTCAAACCAGGCCGCATCAGGGTGGAAGTAGTGGCCTTACCATGGTATTCGGGGCTCTGGCATGGTGGACAGTTTTTTCCCTAGCTACTGGTGTGACCACAATACAAAATGAAACAACACAACAAAAAGAAAAAACACCTTCGGGAAGTACTTCCCAGACAGGACCAACCAAACAAACTGACAGGACTGGACAGATAACAAAAACGGACAAAGTTGAGAGACTCTGACTCTTCTCTGTATCTTACGGACGATCCCGACGGTAGCGCGTCAAAACCTTCCTACAAATGGGCAACGAAAGTGGTGGAGGAAAGTAAGCGTCGACCTATTAAGGGGCCCTCCACAAGCAGTGAAACAAAGAGAGAACTTGCATCCAAGAGGCAGCGCTCTCAGGATGACGCTCCCAATACCTCAAAGAAGAGTAAGGGCACTGCTTCGGAAACCAAGCTCCTAACTGAGGTTGTGATAGATCATCTGATCATGGCGATTATAGACCGCGGCCGCGATGAGTGCAAGATCAGCAGCGAAAACTGTGAGAAAGTGGAGACGAAGATAAACCTTTATCTTCACTCTCAGTGCAAGACTGACCCCTCCAAACCGAAGCCGAAGTATAGGGATAGGGGCTGGCATCATGGAGGCTATAGGTTGATCGCCTGCGACGACGAAAATGCGGTAACTTTTATCAAGGCTGCAGTCGCCGGCGCGGGTGATCTATGGCAGGGCGCTAAGCTGGAGGCCGTGAGAAAGGACGAAATTCCGCTCAGGCCAAAAGAGCTCGCGCTTGGGTCCCTATTGTGCCAAGCGACCTACAAGATATCTTGCTTCTGATACAGAGCCAGAATCGGGACATCCCAATACAAAAGTGGAAAGTAGTGAAACCGGAGGTGGTGAAAGATTCAAGGTCTATAACTATACTACTAGACAAAGAATCCCTTCCACTACTAAGAGAAATAAATTTCGAGGTAAGCTACTGTTTCAAACGTATAAGGCTGCACGTCTATCAACAAGATCCATCCATCCTTCACAAAACGGCGGGGATCAGATCACGGACGGTCTTCTGAATCAGAGGACACGGACCCCACTGTTCCCACGGTTTCCGGTTTATCCAGTAGCCACAATGCTGCGGATAATCTAGACCAGATAAGCCTACATCACAGTAAGGTGGCCTCTGCCAACCTTATTCTCCACCTAGAAGCTAGTGGGGACGACATAGTCCTCATCCAAGAACCGTGGCACGTTGGCAACAGAAACCCCAGGAAAATAGATTGGGACAGTTATTGAGCCAACCTAACAAAGGCTCTCGCTAACATATCCACTGATACGCTCTCATCGTTCAAGACATTGACTATTTGATGACGAAGATTACTTCTGCCATGAATGAATCCTTCGCAAAGTCGTGCCCTGAAACCCCCGTGGACTACAGAGCTAAGCTCACTAAGAAGAGAAAGTAGAAAAGTCTTTAACAAAGCGAACAGAACAAGGTCATCCACAGATTGGGACTGTTACAAGAAAAGCCTTAAAGACTACAAAAAAGGAATAAAAACCGCGCAAGGAAATTTCTTGCAGGAATTTGTTCCAAAATTGAAGAAAACAATGTTAGGAAGATCCTCATTATTAATGGATAATTGCCACCTAACTTAACCTGCCCCTCGCAACAAAGCTAAACGTATCGTAGAGTTAAAGAAATGCTTGGCATATTTCAAGAGGTTATCTTAAAACTGCATATCAAGAAATATGTGCTGTTGTTCGAGAAAAAATAATTAAAAATCGTAAATGTGTAAGGCAGAGTTCGTAATGTTTGAGAAAAGTAAAATCATTTTCTGATGATGACATTTACGCACAAGGAAAGTATAAAAACTTCGAAACATATTACCCTGGGCATAACCTTAAAAGGTTTGACCAGTAGCAGAAAGATCATTAATATTGTCAATAGGTACGGGCATTGTTGCAGCTATAATACATTAGAGGGGTTAGAAACAGAAGCAACTTTTATATCGACCAGTCGATCTGTAATTTGCCCAGAAAATGTAGTGCTTTCATCAACAATGTGTACAGGAGTGGCATATGATAATTTTGACCGGTTCGTTGACACTTGCAGTGGAAAAGATACTTTGCACTATACAGTTGGTATCATCTTTCAGAATAGTTTTGAAAACAATGGTATTTCTACTGCGGAATCTCGCGTTAACTATGAGAATGAAAGTGCGATCATGTCGATGAAACAGAACCTACACCTCGAGAGCGTACGAAAAGAAGAAGAGCATTTGATGCAATAATTACTGAATTAGAACCATATCCCAAAAAAACTCAAAAGTTGTGGAACTTTTGCAACCAGTTAACGATTGTACGCGCTTTACATTGACAAAAAAATGTAAAGTCAATACAGCTATTAGATTTTGCTTGGATACTTTCTCACTTCTTAAAAATAGCCAACACTCCTATGCGGGTAGGTTTCAAGAGTAAGATCTTAATAGATGATTCCCTAAAACAAACGATTTCATATCTAACTCCTATAAACTTGTCCCCGACAAATAGTTCGTTCTAGAAACCATGATTTAAAGTCAAAAAATTTCAAAGGAATGTAAGCAAATAACTTACGATTTGGCTATTGCAAAGAGCGCTCTTCAAATACAAGCTGCTGGAAACCCAAGATGCAATGACCTTTTCATTCATCTAGACAGCTTTCACATCATGATGGCTTATTTCAAAGCTATCGGAAAGTTTATAGATGATTGTGGACTTTTGGCAAATGGTTCAGAACTGGAAAGCATTTCAATAGATGCAAGAGATTACATCCTTTAATGAAATTGGGCTTCCAAATATTACATTTTGAGTTATTTCTATACAAAGAGAAAATTGAAATTGGGGATAACATGACCAGTTATCTTAATAACGTTCAAAGTACCCCTACCCAAGTATAACCTCCCACTATATACGATCCTGGCCTTCTGAAGTTGTTCAGCAAATATAATGAATATCAAGAAGCAACAATAAATGGACAATTTGTCAAGACCGCGCAATTCTACTTGATTTATGTAAATCTTGCTAATTATTATTTGACTTTGACACGAAGCATTCGTACTGAAGATTTCGAATTGTTTAAAATTTTTTTTTATTGAGCCAACCAAACTACGCACGTTGGTTGGTCAAGTACCATGACAATATATTAAAAAATCGACGAAACCCATCCAGGACTACGAGAATTGTTTGAGAAAGGATCCTTTGGAATAAAAAGAACAAACAAATCATTTTCCAGACAACCAATAGATTTGACTTTGGAACAGACAATAAATGCAGATGCTGCGAGAAGATTAACAGGAGTTATCCATTTTACGAATTCAATATCTGCTCGTCAACGCTGGTCTAAAAGTCACAGTATAAGATCAACAATAACATCGCAAGTATATGAAGAATGCGGATTGCATAAAAACCAAGACGTAACAGCAGACCTGGAAAAGAGTAAAATCGAAAAAAGTTCCGCCCAGCTTACAAGTGTTATGCTGTTGGCAACCCAATAATTGTAAAAAAGAAGTTGGCAGCACTTTTCAATTGCATCTGGGAGTTTGTCACGAGTTCTTTTAGAATAAAGATTGTCTGCTCTATTTAATATTTTAAACTCTTGTTTTTCTTGATACAGTAATCCCCGCTTAATTGATTTTCCCGCTTAAATGACCTAAAAAATTTTGTTCAAAAACGTTCCTTATTATGTACAATAGGTTTTTATTCGGTTAATTAAACCCCGCTTAATTGATCTTAAAAATATACAGCTAAATAACTAAAAACAAGAAAAATTTTCGGTTAGTTGAACTACCCTAATCAACAAATATATTAAAAAACTAAAGACATTTTATGTAACTTGGAAGCATTTAAATTGGGAGCACAGCACATTGACAGCTGTCAATGGTTTCTGTCATTATTAATTTCAATGTTGGCTGCCAGTGCCAGTGGCATTGCATCGCAAAATGAGTAAGAAAATTTACAAAAGTTTGTCAATAAAAGAAAAACTAAAAATTTTGAGCGAATCAAAAGAAAAAACCAAAAGTGAATTATGTGCAAAATACAAATGCTCGATAAGCACGCTCAATAGAGTTTTTCGCGAGGTGAAAAAATTTAAGACAATTCAAGAAAGTGTTCATTATCACGCAAACGCGAACGACTTGGATCTTGCAAAGAGGTCGAAGAAGCTCTTTTAACCTGGTTCGGCCAAATGCGATCTTCAGGAGCAGCTATTTCTGTCAACATTTTGATGGAGAAAGCAAAGCAGTTCGCGGTGATGTTAAATCTGGATTTTACGCCCACTGCAGGTGGTAAATTTTTTATATTGTTGGTAAATTTGGTTTTTGTTTATGTTTTATTATAGGATGGTTTTGGCGATGGCAAAAACGACATGGAATTGTCTTGAAAAAAATGCTTGGTGAACAGTCTTCAGCAGACTTTGAAGCTGCTGAGAATTTTCAAAATTCGATTCTCCCTAATCTCACCGCAAATTATGCTGCCAGTGATATTTTCAACGCCGATGAGTCAGGCCTTTTCTATAAAGCCTTGCCAACATCAACTCTTTCAAAACAAGGAGCCAATGTCCGGGGTTTCAAATCGTCCAAAGCGCGACTTACATTACTTTTTATTTGTAATGCAACGGGCGACTACAAAAAAGTTATTGTGATTGGAAAGACCAAAACCCGCAGATGTTTTAAGAACAAGGTGGTGCCTTTACAATAT